>CM062571.1:10960494-13907994 GCA_031468815.1 Morus bassanus
AATTTAGTATGTTAAGAATTCAACCCTACCATCTATCTTTTAAACCCCCCTTTTTTTTTTTTTTTTTTTTCTTTTTTTGGTAGCTGTTCACAGGTAGCTCAGAAAATAACTGTGGGTCAGATAAATGTAGTCATGTTTTTGTCCTATTATTCAGTGATCATGGGAGCCTCCATTACATACAAAAACTGCCTGAAACTCTTATAAAAAGAGCCTCCTTGTACCATGGGCTGGTAGGATTATGCTGCCTCGGACCATGATATACCAGATAGTTTCCCAAACTTTTGAAAACAAAGCCCTGCTGCATTAGGAGAAAAATAACTTTTCTTCTCCTGCTAAATTACCACGTTGTTAAATACACACCCATTTTAATGTATTCATCTTCTGTGACCCATTGTTAGCTCTTCACACCCTGCAAGGGGAAATGTCTCAGACTTTAGGAAACAATGATGTGTTGTGACTCATCTGCTTAAACATTTTATTCATTATTTTCCATCATACAGCTAAACAGTTGCTCTGTATTTTTGCTTGGCATTAATCATAATTGAATAAATAGTAATTTATGATGGGTTAACCCATAAAAACTTCAGCAGTTTGAATGGCTTTCAGCAGGCATCTGAAACCTACTTACTGCTATAGGAAAGACAGGAAAACGGGATCTGCAGATTATGTGTATAAAACTAGAACAGTCCTGATTGAAGCAGGGATGGAAATTTGAAAACTGGATTGCTAATTCCTCCCACCCACATAGAAATGCAAGTTTCTACATCTTTCTTTCTTGCCTTCTTTTTCTTAGGAGTGAAGCAGAGGGAGAATATATGGAAAGAGAAGGTAAGAAAATTTGGAGAGGTGGAAAATTGGACATAGGTATACAAAAGGCATTAGAAATGTCAGGCATCAGTCTGTGCAAAAATTCCCACTCCATCTGAAGAAGAAGCAGCTCTACAAATTTGAAGAGCACTAGAACAGGTCCTGTCCTACCTCACTGTTTGAGAAATTTCATTGCTACTGAAGTTGCAGAAGGTATTAGTCAACCCAGAACTTGGCCCACTTTCTTGGTGGTAAACCAAAGCTTTCTATGATCTTATTGTTATGTAGAAAGAGAAGATTAGAGTGGCTTTCAAACCACCCATGCAAACTTTCAGTAAAACGCACGAAGGACTGATTAAATGATCAGCCTTTTAGCAACAGCATTTTTACTATGCAAAACATTTTGGACCAAAGTCTACATCTTCCTGTAAATGGTTCTAATTCCAATATTTGTGAATTCTGTCTTTATTCTTAATATTTAGCACTGTTTTCTGTAGCATCTGAAGACTAGCAGGGTCAGAGATCCAATCCACCACACAGTGTAGTTACGTAGTAAGTTACTGTGCTTCCCGTACACAGATTCACAGAACAGTTTAGATTGGAAGGGACCTCCATAGTCCATCTAGTCCAATGTCCTGCTCAGAGCACTTGTGTTTAGAGCACGTTGCTCAGGGGCATGCCCAACCACATTTTGAATATCTCAGAAGATGGAGATTCCACAGCCTCTCTGGCCAGTTGTTCCAGTGGCTAATCACTTTCATCTCAAAAAAGTTTTTCCTTAAGTTTGACTGTAATTTCCTATGTTCTACCTTGTCTCTAGTGACTCTCTTCCTATCACAGCTGGGAAAAGTCTGGATAATTTTTAAAATGGCTAGAATGAGGAAAATGGCTGTAGTAAAAACAACATAGCTACCTCTTATCTAATGAATCCTGCATACGAAATCAAATGAAAATCCTTTGCAATCAGCTGCAAAACTTCTGTTGATCTCACGAAGGCTGGAACTTTGTTGTCACATTTGTGGCAAAAACATGTTTTTTTTATTTTCTCTTTTTAGATTGTATAATTCCTGAAGCATCAAAGTAGCTATGAAAAATGTGCTGGATTCTAACTTTGTATTTTGACCCTTTTTCATCATCAGTGCATGTATGAACACGAGTCCAAAAATTCAGGAAAAATCTGGTCTGAAATTCAATGTCCCTAGCAAATGTGAGCTGCTAATAGAAGATAGGTGTATAGAAAGAGGGATTTTTGTTATGAAGTCTCTGGCAGGGAATGAATGTGTCTCTCCCCATTGTCACCATTAGAGGTACCTTTCCTTCGCTTGTAACCGCTTCTGGGGTAGCTTTCATTTCATTATTGTAAACGCCCTCACCATGCAGATGTGGTTTCATGCACCAGTCAGGAGTCCCTAAATAACAGTTTGTGCTGTGGAAAATTATTAAGAGAAAATCTAATTTGGTCAGATTGCTATTTTGTCTATCAACAAAATTAAATGTGGAAAAAGCTTGTCAGATCATTGAGCCATTCCCATTGCAAATGGATACAACCCCCAGCAGAGGATAGCTCTGATTTTCAGATGAAAATGCCTTTGCAGGGATGAGCACTGTAGGACTCTCTTTCTTTTGGAAAGTCAGGGACCCTCATGGGCTTGTAGAAGAGGGTTCTGGGGTGGGAGGAGGGGAGAGGACATTGACGGCTACTGGGAAGCCTTTCAACACTTCAGTGAGGAGTGTGCAAATAATGCAGCATCTTTCCCTGAGTGCTCCAGCACTCCCCTCAAGCAAGGCAAGACAGTAAATCTTGTCTTTGCATTGTAGCACATATAATTTTCACCTTCACTTTCTTCCCATGCTCATCCAGACTTTACTGAGCCTTTGCTCAGTTTTAATGCTCTTTATTTTTTTTTAACTTCCACTGTGCAGCTGCTGGGCTTGTAGGCCCACTTCTACAGCAATGAACCCGCTCCCTCTTTGTCTGGTCCTAGTCACAAAAAAAAGGAAGACGGGGAAAGCAGACTTGTTGCTAAGCCCACCCTCCTGTTGCAGAGGTCTGATGTCTGAGGTGTTAATCTTCATGTTCTTTTGATCTGAGTAAGGATAATAGGTTGTTTTTCGATATTGTTTCTGGTTCATTAATGTGTATGTTGTCTGCTCCTCCCCCCCCCCCCAGAAAACCCTTTGAAGATATCTTTGTAGCCTTTCTTCTGCTCCAGGCCTAACTGACTTTTCCGCTGTTCATTGTTTTCCTCTGCGTTTCATGTTCTCACTCCATTACAGCCACTTGGCTGCTGCAGCCAGGGCTAAAGCATCATCCTGCTTTCTTTCCAAAGAGCAGTCTAATGCAACAGCACTTTTTACTGCAACCTCACTCTGTGTAAAAAACTAAACCAGCTATGGCCAGGCAGCACAGAATAGGTCCTAGAAATAATGCTGATGTCTCAGAGGTGTCACTCTTTTTTCACACTCTCTCATCCCAGGTGACAACCAAGGATACAGTGCAGCAACTAAGGCCAAAGGGTCTGAGACCGCAGCTATAATGATGGCTGAGAAAGCCAGATGCCAGCATGCAGTGGGGTTTTTGTAGGGTGCATCAAACCTATTGTGCCCATGCAGCACAGTGTATCTCTTGCATGCATGGGGGATTCCAAACAGCATGTAAAGTACTCCCTGCTCCCCCTATTACATGTTGCAGTTCCTTCAGGACTCCCTCAGTGTGCACAATACCTAAGCCCCCCTGGTTTCTGCATATGGCCCTGGCAAAGCAGGTGTCACTGAGCAGACTAAAACAGGAGGCCATCACTGGTAGGCAGTGATGCCTTTCAGGCTCCCATGTTTCTCCCTACAGTTAATATTGGACAAACCATCCTTCATTAACTGTGCTAAAGTCTGATTGGTGTTGTTTCCAGGCACATTTAAATAGTTGTCATACTGTAACCCATGAAATGGTAAGACAATCACTATCTAGTTTTAAAGGCTGCTTGTGATGAAAAGAGCATTAGATCATTTGATTGCTATTTTGCTTTGGAATACAGCCTCCTACTCACCACCCTGTGGGTATCTATACTCTCTTTTGTTGAAGTTGTTTCTGTTAATATGATTTCATGTGCTTTGGGGCATTCAAGTGTTCTTGCTGATCTTTTTTTTCCCCCCTGCCTTCTCTTCCTCTGTACCCTCTCCATATTTTTGTGGTATATTTGGCAAAACTGTGGGTTACACCCATGTTTCATCTTGTTGTTTTTGTCATTTATTCACCAACTGAGCTCAGAGGAAGAATTTGTTTTTCAGTAAAAACTGGGGACTTTTTTTTGTCTTTTAATAATTTTATAGTTTTGTTGACTAAAGCATAAGAAAATTGAACGACTCGTCCATGGTCACACAGTGAGTCATTGCTTCTGTAAAAATAAGAATCTGCCTAGAGCTGCCATACTTTGCATCTCCTCATTCCAGCCATTAGAGAAACTCAGTTCTTCTGTGAGTTTGTCACAGAAAGCTATTTTTTACATCACCTGTTTCTATGGCACTGAATAAATTTCACAGGCACAGCTATCGACCACACAGTGTGGTAGACAATAGCAATATGAAGCTCTGAGGTAAAAAAGAAGCTTAGTTCTTGGCCTCCAAAGAATGGATTAATAAAGACCCACAAATATCGACCCTCTAGGTCCAGCTCTGCTCCAGTCCAGGATTCACTTGAGAGAAAAGTCCAGGGCAATAAAATAAGGGGCTCTGAGGGTCTCAGAGTTTTGCATTTATCCTAAATCATTGCATTGTCACAGCCTGAGACTGGAGTCCCCACACGTGGTCTGGGCCAGAGCTGCTCTGTCCACTCAGACCCATGGATCAGGCTGTGGAGAGTTGAGCCCCAAATGGAGAGGGAGCTCACTAGTGATCACTGCTTCAATACCACTCATAACAGCAGATAAAAGAACAACAATGCCTGCAGAGATAGAAGAAACTCTGTAGGAATAGAATCTATGAGCTTATGACTTTATAAAATAAACAGGGAGAACAGGGTGGGAAACATTCCCAGTATTCCCACTATTCCATCACATTACTGACTGGGAATTCAGTCACAGAAAGATCAAAGCTACCTTCAGGCATAGAAGGCTATTCAACAAGAGGACGTTTTCTCCCTGGGCAAGTGCCTTTTAACTGACCTACCGGCAACCTGGCTCTGTTCAGAGTCCTCCAACAACTTTGCAGTGATGGTGCTGCTTTTGGTACTACCTGACAGTATGTTTGTCCATCATTAACTCTTAGACCCTCTGACCCTAAGGGGTCCACAAACCACAGCTTGATGGTGCATGCTTCAGCGGGGTTGGACTCTAGGGAGAATAGCCACCTCAGCTGAGTGTGGTCCCTTGCCACTACCTCCTAAGGCTGCTGAGGATGTCTGCGACAGCTCAGAGCTGAACCCACCACCTCTGACTACCATTTATTTCCAAGTGTAAACCTGCAAATACTTACAACATTTAACAAGGAAAGCCAAAAAAAAAGAGTACCAAGGTACCTCAGCTCTTTTTATATGCTGAAAAATATTCAAAGTCTCCTGCAGTAGTCAAAGTCACATCTGGTGGTGAAGAAATGTAGGGGAGGTGATACAAAAAAATTAGAATATGGTGGGACATATAATAGAATTATCATGGCCCAAATGAAAGACTAATTTAAGTCTTATTTATAGACTGCAAGTAACACTCAAATTTCACTTCATCTTCTTTAAGCCTTTTACTCACTAATTCTTTGAAAGGAAGACTAATTAAGAAAAGGATCCACTTGGCAACTTATTAGTTTTAAAATCTTTTTTTCTTCACAGTTTTGGTCACTACTGCTTCCATAGTCTTTCAGAAAATTTTCTTCAGTTTATTGAAGAGACTTCAGTTCCCTCAAACCTTTTTATTTTAGCTCATTTAAATATATCAGCCAGTTTCAAGACTTGATAAAGATGAATGCAATTAAGCTTAGAGGCCTCATAAATGTGAGGCAAAGAGCTTTTATTTTGACAAGACAGTAGAGGCAAATTAAAAGAATATCTGGTAACCCTCTGAAAATATGACTGTGGGAATTTCTGACTGTAATTAATTTTGTATGGGGATTATAATGACTTACATTTACATACAACAAGGAACGCTAAAGAACTGATGCAACAGAGTTTGTGTGTGTGAGTGCATATTTGTGTGTGCATATATGTAATGCAATATTATAATGTGGCAATGTATGTTTTATCATTAAGATTGGTACTGAGTTTCCATTGTCTCTATCCTCCCCTCCAGTACTAGCAACAAAATCAGTAGGCAAGCTAAGCCTGGCATGCACTTTTCCAGCTGAACATGAGGTCAGACAGAATGGCAGATCCTAAATTTTCATATTCCATGTGATAATACCTCTGTGAAGTTGGCTTTTCAACACTAATCTCAAACTACTTTGCAAAGCAGGTCATTAGTATTGTACCAAAGGGGAAACTGCAACAGCAGAGGTAGAAACAGAAGCTGTGACCTCTCAAGTCCAAGCCTGGTGTTCATACCCGCCTGGGAAGCCACACTGCCTCCTAACACAAGCTTTCCCTGAGCAAAACCAGAAGTCTGGTGGCCATTTTTGCATTCTCAGCCACCTGAGAAAGAGAATAAAGCAGCAGAGACAATCAAAGTGGGGGAACCAGTCTGCTCTGTAGAGGACAGAGGTCTCCATCACTGAACTTCATTAACTGACATTTGAGGTGCAAAGCTGATTTCAGTACACTCTGATTTTTGAAATCGAAAGATTTTGAAAAGCAAACCATGAAATAGCATTCATAAACAGGGGACGTGCCAGACACAATAGATATCATTTGATAGAGACTTCCTTTTCTTTTTTCTTTTTCTTTTTTTTTTTTTTTTTTTTTTTAATAGGAAATAATGTCTACAGCAGTTTGGTAAGAACAAAACAGAATGAGAGTGGTCTTATTTTTTGGTTTCTTTTAGGAATAAAGGACAGTTTTCTCAAGAAAAATATGCTTTTCTTTGGACAACATCTGGCCAGAATTATATATAAAGTAATAATTAGGAACACTCCTGCCCCATTGGAAGCCATAATAAGATCAGGAACTCTCACCGAACTTGGGTGGGTACATCTGTCTCTTGACAAGCCCAAAGAGGATCATAAAGAGACCTGGAGTCTGACTTGGTGTTTATTTGTCTGCCTCTTAGGCATTTCAGGTGGCTGATGACCCAGTCTTAGCTTGCCGAGGATAAAGCCTTACAGAAGGAGGGCTGTATGGGGCCTGAAGAGCATCCTTAGGCTAAATTGCCATTCACTAGGTTTCACACAATTTGTTAAGCACACAGTATAACTATTATGGGAAAAATAGTGGTACTGCCCAGCAACTAGAAAGGAGAGGACTGAAAGCCAGGAGATATATGCTATTTTCTTTACTGTGCTGCTAAATAGCTCTGTGACTGTGGGTCAAATCAGTTCTTTTCCATGCCTCAAGTTCTGTAAGCTTGATTCTCCTGACATATATAACAAACTGGCATCACTGTGTCTGCAGTAATATCAGTAAAATTGCTGCTTACCCCATCTTCTGTGAGTGTGCATGCATTTTGGAACTCCGTTGGTACTGGGGCTGAAGGCATTGGCCCACTTCTGCAGAGGTTCTTTGAGGTCCATGAATGCAGGCTGCTATTGCGTTGATCTTTTCGGAGAAGTACAACAGCAGTACGAAACATTAGGATTTTTTTCTATTTGCCGTTTGTCTGCTCATTTGCTTTAGCTTTGACTTCACAATCTAGCAACTCAGTTTGTAACTGAAATATGAAAACTTAGGGAGGGAGGTTGCTGGACCTGAGTGTGGAGCAGAGCTGACCTTGAATAAGACATGCCAGCTCTGCAGAGAGCATACAAATGTGTTACACTGTATAATATGCAGAAAGGTCTTGAGGTCTCTCCCCTCTCTTTAAACATCAAAGATGGGATAATGTGTTTTCATCCTTTGACATTAAACATACTGTTACACTCTTGGCAAAGGCGGAGAATTGTCTCTGGGATCCGCTGCCACAGGAGGTCACGGAGTCAAACAGTGCGGCTGGATTTGAAAACTGAGAGGAATAATTTTGTGACCAGTAACAAAATGCATAGCTACACATGCTAAAATAATGATAGGGCCATAACCTGAATGCGGAGAGAGTCAGGGAGGAATTCCCCTCTACGCCAAGTGGAAGCACTGCACATGTAAGCACATGTGGATTTGGGGTGGGGTCACCTTGTCTTGAGGTAACAGATAAATCAGACTTGTTAGAAGAGAATGCTTCAAATTTCTGAGAATAGCGGTCTCAAAGTGAGAATATGCAAAATAAGTTAAGAGGTCCTGGTAAAGATTTTCTATGCAGTTGTGCCTGGGGACATAAATAATTTTTGTAAGTTCAGAAGAACATTTCAGGGGGGTGGACTGAAGGTTGAATTCCTTTTTTGTGGTTTTATAACAACTTTGAAATGCTTACTATTGTTTCTGGGTGTTCGTTAGAAACCAGGAGGTGGAGGTGAAATCTTGGCTTTACAAGTTTTATGGAAGAGCTTGAGTTACAACATAACCAAGGAAGAGAAGCATGGAAAGATTGTTTTTTTCAGGAGAGAATCAAAATGAGATCAATATATGGTGAAACAGAAATGTGGAACCAGTGCTTTAGGGAAGAGGGGCATCAGCAAAAAAGGTTGCTGCTCAGTTTTGTAGATCCTGTAGCTGCGTGCTAAATAAGCAGTGACGGCTCTATCAGGCACTTTCCTGAGTATGGCCAGGAGAGCGTTTTGCCGCTCGAGGCAGGGTGGTGGCCGTGAGTGGGAGCGGACACTGTTGATCTCTTGTTCCAAACCACATCCCAAGTGAAGCTTTTCTATTGTTTTCCTTCCAGACCTGTTGGCAACAACTCTAGCTGCTTCATGCCCTGACATAATAGTGATCACATCTTCTCCTTGTGCTCCAGTCAGTTTTTCTCCTGTCCAGTGGGATTCAGCACTAGATATTTTATCAATGTGATAGTGTTACCATACATTTTTAGACCTTAGTTTCTTGGAGGGCTGCCTTCAAGAGCTGTAACATTCTGTAATTGTTCGGCACACCTGTTTCCAAATACCTCAGTGTGAAACTATTTGTTTTTTCCTGTGAGAAGACTATAGTACAAGTTCTGTTAAGTCTTTGACATCTAGCCAAAAAATACACCATTCATTTAAACTTGAGCATTAAAGGCTCTATTCACACACATACAAAAAAGGATATTTCACACTTCTCCAGTAGAATTTTAAATGGAAATGAGAGTGCATTAAAATATCACCTAGTCCAGCATTGCAATAGGTAGCTATGGAATGATGTGTTGAAACTGAATGCACAGAAGATGGAAGTAAATTAATATTATATAGATAATATTCATTCTATATAGCTTTAGAAAAATTAACAACATGAAATATAAGGACTAGACTGTGCCCTTAAGCCTCTGCATATACTCAGGGAGTACAAAGGAGAACAAAATACCTTTTGGTGACAACTCCTAGAACCACTATACTGGCTTATGGTCTGGGGAAGATCACACAATATTATCTCCCCATGACAACGTAGGTCTTGCTGTACAGGTTATAGAGTAGCACTAGCATTTCCACCAAGTGCCAGGCTTGCTGTTCATCTCATGGAGTCTTCCTTTTATGCACCAGGGTTGCCTCAGAAAAGTTCAATGATAAGTGAAATTATCCTTATATGCATATTGGGAAGTTTTTAGATCCTCCCATGCAAAAGATTTCACTTAAACATAAGGTGGCTATTAGTAGTAGCAATACTCATAAAGTTATCCAGCCTTTTCAATATTCAATCATGCTGTTTCGTTTTATCACCTCCTGATATAACAGAAGAAAAACTATATCTGAGAGGATTACAACTACAGTTTCCCCAATGTTAGGCATGCTGATGGCCCAAGGGCACAAAAGGGGTTAAATACCTGCCTGTATTTGCTCCTTTAATATGAAAAAATTGAGCTAATTGGCTACCAACATTGCTTAATTGCGGGAGTTATTAGTGCAGCAGAAGCTAAACCAGGTTGCATTTGAAATGTGCTTGTTAAACACATGTATTCTGGCTGGGAGGATGACTGTGTATATGATGCATATTTATACGTACCCTGAAGCTTGTCCTCTTCCATAGGGTAGGTGTCTTGTAAGCCATCCTAAACCTAGTTATTTCACCCTGGGGGAAGTAGTTTTTCCTCTATGTTCAGTAAACATATTGATATTTCAGTCACTTCTTGAAGACATCAAAGGTAAAAGGAACGAGGGGCTGCAGATCTTCTGTCTTCTTAGAGCACAGACACTCTACTGTTAGGTGCATAAAGAACGCAATATATATAGCATCACTTGAAGTGAACTTTCTTTTAGGTTGAGAACAGAAAAAAAAAAAGAAAGAAAGAGAGAATAAATGTAAAACCTCTGTGGAAGAGTATTGAGTATACATCTCCTTTTGCAGTCCACGTTGAGCTTTGAGAATAAAATGTCTTCCTAATTGATTAGAAGTACAGTGCATAATACACAAACCAAAAGGTGTCACAATCTGAAAACTACATACTCCTTTCTCTATGCATAAAGAGAAACACCCCAGGTTATGATCCAGAAATGCAATTGAATAGCTCACTCTGATTTGGGCTTTATACTGTACAAATTTTTAGAATGATCCTCATAAATGTGTGCCTGGCAGCCAAATTTCATTCTCAGGTGTTAGTAAAGTTAGTACACCCCCAAACATTGTAACATAACCTCTCAAGTTTATGGCTGCACCCCAGAATTTCATCTTGTATTTCATGCATCTTGAAAGTAGAGTAGTTGGGTTTGGTTGCAAAGAAAACCATGTAGAATTTGAATTGAGTGTAACCAGTGTGGAGCTGAGCTTTAAGAGAGATTAGAACGTATTTTGCATTTCTCTCCGTGAGGTTTTAGCTTAGATGATCAGTACTTTAAAAATATCTTCATTGATAACGAGGTCATATCTTTTATAAGAAATTAGAGGGATGATCACAGACTTGCATAACATTGTGCCTGGAGTTATTTTATGATACAAGAACCTGGGGGAAGGGCAGATTTGAGACATTGTGCAACTATTTTCTTGACTAACCAAGAAGGAGTCAAGCTCATGGAAAATGTAAGAGGGAACCAAATTCAGAGGACTCAGGGCAAAGTTTCCAAGCAACCCCAGCAGTACTAACTGCATAGCCTATTTTGAATGGGTGTGTTGCATGTGGCCATGGAATTCAGTTTATTTTTCAGAACTAATTCTTCCTTTTTCCATTTTTGCACCCAGGAGAGACTCAAATACTAATAGAAAGTGCATACTTATTAGGCCCAATGCACATATTCACTCTGTCCTGCCATATTTTTTAACCCATCCTAAAATATTGTGAGGTTAGAAAATACAAACTCATTCCAAATAGAATGCATTTCAAATACAAACTCATTCCAAATAGCATGCATTTCACAGCAGTGTTTTTCAGGAACAGTCCTTCCCAAACAAATCTCCAGTAGGATGGAAGCCATTTAGTGGTGATTAAAGCCAGATTGCATTCTGTAAAAGGGTCTTGTGGCTGCTTCTACAAAGTCAGTGAGAAAGTAAGAGGAAGGTAGGATTCTCTTTAGACATTTCATGGCTCCAAACCCCAAATGCTGCTGGAGATATTTCCTGATCCTTTCTTATGTGTACTTCTGTTTTCTAAATAAGTGCAAAAACTACAACTGGAAAGAATGCAGTTTTCTTACAAGCAAACAAAACTTTAGATTCTTTATTTGAAAAAAAAAAAAAGAAAAGAAAAAAGTAAAACTTTTCAAAAGTTTTGGCATGAAGGTGATGAAAGCTGAAGTCATTTGTTTAGCCCCAGAACAGGTATGGTACTGCTCCAAGAACGTACCTCACTTCTGAGCTGGAAGGACCACCTGTAGGGATGAAAGGGCACTTCAGAACCCAGGTCCATTCGCTCCTTGGCTTCCCCACTGAGAGTTCCTGTACGGGTGCCAGTGAGTGCCAGTCAAGCTAGTGGTTTTTATAATGTGGACAGGCATCCAGCAGGGACTTGACTGAGTTAATATTGTTTTAATAAAATTCTTCTGGTATATAAAACTCTACTAAAAACTCACAGTGCTATGGAATCAGCACTTCAAGTCTTGATGTGTCTGTAGAGAAACAAATGTTAGCACAATAGGACAAAAGCTGCAGTCTGCTGAAAATCTACCCAGTTTAGGATCAAATTTTTTGCTCTATACCTTTATCAGATAAAACTCATATAAATACAATAAGATTTTACAGTGAAGCAGAGAATTTCTTATCTGAGAAAGGTCATTAAATCATCCTACCATTAACAAATGACAATATTTTGTGATGCAGTAGAAGACAGGGAAAAAAGATGAAACAATAGAGCAATTGGGAAGGAAAATAGATTATTCCCAAACGCTAAACCAATCAACATGTGCCCTACAGCATGGACTTTACTTGACTTCCATCAAAAAAGAAAGTTGGTTATCAGAAAATACCCTCCTCCCCTGTGATACACAGTTCAAAACTATTCCAGCATTCTACTCAATTAGATTACCTTCCAGTAATCATAAATAATAATACTCAGCATTTTTCAGCTTCAACTTATTTAATAAGCAATTGTTCCTTTGTCCCAATGTGATGTGTGTATTGTTATATCCAGTAGGGAAACTGAGGCATATTAGTTATTATTCCAGAGGCAAAAAAATCATGGAGTAAAGTCAGAATTGAATGCTAATCCTTCTCCCCTAATTCTCTCTGAAAAGCAGTGATTAAAGCAACACAACAAGATTTGAGCATTTTACTGCGATGACACTGAATTGATTTAAATTCCATTGTTACAACTGGATGCCTGTACGACTTCAGTCAGATCACCAAATTTAGCCCTGCTGTGAGCTTGTGCAACTCCCACATAAGTCACTGGGAGTTATGGCTGGGTTATACCAGGCCTAGACTTGGCACTGAGAAAACATCCCTCATGATAATGAAGTGAACTGATTTCAAGTGAATGCTAAAAATTCCTGGCAAAGTAACGTTTCTCTCCTCCTGCCAAGCGTCATCAACATTATTTTTTTGGGTGGATTCAAATCTCTGAGAGCAGAGTTTTCCATTACATGTTCCTAATTGTTAAATTTGGGCCTGCTATAATACTTGAGAACTAGTCTGTTTAGTTGTACTTGTTACCATAACACCAGGGTGAAATACTGCTTTTCTCTCAGCTGGTTAAGCCGCAGAATACAGTAGCAGCCATCCTAGCAATGTCAAGGCATTAGATGGAGGCAAAGCAATCCACAGTCAACAGAATGAATGGAACAATTCACACTGTTGTACATAGATATAGAGGTTAAACCCAAACACATGAAAAAGTGATGCTGGAAGCACTTGGGAACAGCTGGGCCAGATGAATAACTCAATTGGATGCCATGAGGAACAAATTAAACAACTGACTGGAGACCAGGCCGCTCCTGTGACAGACACTTTAATCAGGAAGTCAAAAGCTGATTGACAAGATGAAAAGCTGGATGACATGAAAAATGGAAACAGAAGGAACAACACAAGAAAAGGGCACCCTGGGTCAGCATGCTGACAAAAATAATCAAGTACGACAGGCCATAATCCAATCTTTGAATGTTTGGCATGGTGCTAGTTATGAGAGTCTGCAGCCAAGAGGAAAGAAAACTATTATTAAGTGAAGGAAATTATCTGCCTTTCTAGAACTCACTAGTATATGTTCATCAGAGATTCTCTTTCTACGCAAAATACATTATAGATATATACAAGAAATAGCTTATGTTGAATAACATGAAATAAAATTTAAATAAATCATGTAGAAATAAAGTACTTTTGCAGCAATATTAAAATAAGTCATTGCTTTTTCAAAATTCCACAACTAAACAGGTGTTGACACTAAGTAGGTGTGAGAAGTGAAGACTATCACAATATATGGTTTTTTTTTTTTTTTCCCTACAGCTGAATGTAAAGCTATTGCTTTCAAGTTTTCTGTAGGAACCTGTTCTGACTGAACTTAGAGACTGGCTGTGTCTGGTGCTATATCTGCAAAATGGAGGGGAATTTGAAATGCCCCAATTGTATACTTTTAAGAAGATGCTCTCCACATGCAGTTCAGTTATGTACCCCCCAAGGCCAAGGGCTTGCAGTGTTATAATTGAAGGCAGAATTTAGCCTTTCACTGGCTGAAGACCCAGTTTCTTAGAAGAAGAGCATCCTGAAGTTAGTGTCATAAATTCATAATTTGATACCTAAAACGTAGCTGCTTTTTCCAGAAGTGCTGAATAGATTGTGGCAAAGAGCAATTTCGAGCTACTGGTACTTCTGGAAATCAGGTTACTTAGGAACCTTGTTTTGCCCAGCTATAGAATGTTTGCATTAATTGCTTCAGGAGGTGTATGAAATCAGATTCCGCTGTAAACAGGATAAATTCATATGAGTTTACACAGGCATAAAAGGAGTATTTGGTGACAACTCCAGCATGACTTCTTCCAAACCAGGATGGAGAGAGCTTCCATGAGGGCATATTGGATCTTGAACTTCAATGTTGAAAATGGGGAATGAGATGTAGGATTACACGGCCTTGGCAAGCAGAGCCCTTGTACATCAGGTACTCAAGGACACTGTTGTATACAAAAACCTGTGTACATTGGCAAATAAGCATTAACCCCAATAGGGTATACCTTGCTAGGTTCTCTTATCGTTGTTTCAGCTTCTTGCCTTTTGTCAAAAGGGGTGTAATATGTGTCTCCTAATTAAGATAATGACATAGCTTTTGTTACTGAAGTGCATCTCCCTGTTTTAAAGAACAATGTTAAAACAATACTCTGAATGTCAGGCTGAACATGGAGCACTTTCTGCTAGAAAGCAAGCTACCAGTAAAAAACCCACTACCACCAAAGGATTGGTAAAAAAGAAAAATTCTGAATTGGAGATTAACTTACATATAGGTCTTTTTCTCCTATCTGCTTCCCCTTTTCTTGCCTGTGTGTTTGGGATTTTTGTTACACTTTTGTGGCTTTTTCTGTACCTTTTCCCTCTTTTTAACACTGGTCTTCTGTTTCAGTGACAGCACGAACCCACAACCTGGTTTCATCAGTTCCCCATTTGTTTTCCTAAACAATAGCAACAATTGCCAGAATAACAAATCCTCTACTGATATTGAGCTGTGATCAGGTTGCTGTTTAACACAAACAATGGTGTAAAACTTCCTGGAAGTCCCAAAACTGCTCTTGAAAGAGAAAAATTGGTGTTTCAGAGGGTGTGGTAAGTTAAATGTTCTATTTTCTTCCTTTAGCTTTGTCTGCTCTTGCCCTCATATCTGCCTTTGTGATGTCTTTCTTTAAGGCTTTTTATTCTTGCTTTTCCTGTAACGTGTTGCAGAGGCAGGACATACTGTGCTCTCCTCTAGGAACTATGTATTTGTTCTTTTCTTGTTTTGCTGCTCTCTTACTTGAAGATAAAGGTCATGCTGACAGGAAGCATGGTATATGCTTGCTGCTGGTGTTGGTAGAACTTATGATAAATGAGCTTTGTTCTTGATTTAAATTCTGGTAGACAGATGTTTCTGCTTTAAAGAGTCCCACCGTACTTGAGACAAGTTTTTTTTCCTTTCTGCATGAAGGAATTAAAGACTGTTTGTATATACAGGGAGTGAATAAGCTGTTTGCCCCTACAAGCAGATCTCACAGTGCATGGCCATAGTGTAAGAGAAAGAATTGTGAGATGTTGTGCTATATCTGCCCTGACTCAAAGATGAGCAAGTTGAAAGAAGATTATAGGAAGGCTCTTGAAAGCAAGGTTTATCAACCTGTAGCAGATCCTCATGAGATAAACATAGCAAATCTTTAAACAAAATGTAGATAAAATTATTTTGTCCAAGGGTCTGGTAAGTTTATGTTGTAATAAAAAATAATCCACTGGCTGGACAGGGGGCAGAATGTAAAACTCCCATTTCATACAGTTTTAGGGTTATGAGTCCTGTAGCCTGAATCAGCATGAAATTTGCATTTAAGAAAAATGAAGTGGGGGGGGTAAGTGTGTATGTATATATGTGTGCATGCATGTGTGCCTGAGAGGTAAGGAGGGAAGGCATTTGTAAAGTTTTTCTCAAGATTCATCCTGGGCTCATTCACAAGAAAGAAAGGCTCCTGACTATGATGAGTTCAGGTTAGGTCAGACAGCTGTTTTTTCCCAGTTAAAAAGAGCTATTTTATATGGGTGCTACATTCCAGAACTTTTAGTTTATGAATAATTTTATTAGATGAAAGTCAATAAGTTTTTAGTATATGATACTTTAAAGTAATTTCCAAAGGAGAGGAGAGTTTTTATTAAATTTTGGTTTATAATACATTTACTAAAATGTGTGTTTCACATACCTTACAAATAAGCTGTATAAAGGGATGTAGATCTAAGGACACTCCAGGCTTAGTCCAGAACTGAAATCTTTGTGGCATGGCCTAAATGCAGGATCAGGACCAGAGAAGTAACCTGGAGCAGGAGACAAAACAGTGCTGAAGTGACACAGAATCTGTGCCCGGCTCAGATTAGCACTGAGCTTGCGACCAGCTGCGTTGCCAGCATGCCACCGGTGTTCACACAATGAGCAGGTGAAAATGTGACAGTCAGGGAAGAGATGAGGTGTCAGAGCAGCACAGGCCTGCACATCTTTCCTTTGATTTAGAGGTGTTAGGGGCAGAATCACCAAGTCTAACTTGGCCGATATGTAATGAAAAATGTTCTAGAGATCAACGTTCGCTGAAGTGAAAAAAGAGTATTATTCTTTAAGCACAGAGATACTGTTTTATATTTTAAGACTTTTTTTACATTTTGAAAAACAAGCAAGGTGTAATAGTCCATGTTAAGCAATGGATGGAGATCTTTTTGCAATGGAGTTGTTAAAGTTGAAGTTTTATGTAATTATGTTTAATTACAAAAGATGTCTCTATACCTATCTGTCTGTCTACCTATAGATCTTTATTGGCATTAGGCAGCGGTGTTAATATTAACCATGAGGGATGCAGGAAGACATATGTTTTCCCCCCTAAGAAAACAGAGACACTTCTTTGTTAGATCGTATTCATAGCAGGGCTGATTCCTAGCTCTCACACAGCTTAGAAATGAAACAGAAAAGTGTGTGTTATCAAAGGAAGGGAAGTATAGGTAGCCATTGCCTAGCTGCAGTTCGTTCAAGATCTCATTTTTACAGTTTTTTAAAGGAAGTTACACTGCATGTTTGGGGTCTGGCCACCAGGTCTCTTCAAAAGTTTTAAGTTTTCAGAGAGTGACCAGTATTCAGTCCCAGCTTCTGGCTTTGGTTCTCTAGTCTACATACTCTGGCAGGAGCATCCTCTATTGCTTTCCTTCTGCGAATGGGCATCTACAATCTGGCTACCACACCATGTGGCCTGGGTGCCTGCTCTGGTGCCCTACACCACCATTCCAACCACTTACATGCTATATGTCCCAGAACATCCAAATGGTGTGAATCTTCTGATATAGGCTCCTTTAACCACAATAAAGTAGGTACAAGGAAACAAAATCTGCAGATTTTACATAACAGTTATGTGCATCACTTACTCTGTTTGTGGTAATGCAAGAAATATACCCATGCTTATGCTTCACCACCTTTGGTCCTGCAACATGACAGGGTATTCTTTAAGCTGAAGCTAGCACTGCTGGAGTGCCTTCATTTTCTATGGTAGTGCATTATTTGCTGTTTGGGAGACCATGCCTTTAGTTTTGCATGTTTGACTTGAAGATCTGATTTTATTCTGTTAAATTTTATGCCCATCTTGCATGGCCTTTGTCCTGTGAGGCATTTATTTTAAAGCCACACTCACGACTCAATATCTTTGTTCTGCTCTTAATAACTATCACAAATGCATAATAACTAGTCCACTGTCTAAAAGGTTTTCCCTAATGACATTCAGTTGTTCCTGGCTTACCCATGTATGTCCATGCTAGGTCAAAGACTGGATAGTTTTCAGGCTGACAACCTCATAATATCAACCATGATTCATAAGCTGCATGATTACAGATACCCCTCCCTAAAACATTGCAACCGCTATGAAATAATTTTGAAACTCCTAGCAACGTTATCACTTCAGTTTTCCTCTGAACTCACCCATCTGCTTATTAGCTAGACACAGATCTGCCTAACTTGAGAAATCAAAGAAAAAGAAGGAAGTATGGTCCAGAATTTAGGACTCTGCTTGGTTTAAAAGACTGGCTTTTAGCAGGTAGCTTTGAGTTGGATGCAGAAAACAGCTCAGGCAACATGACGTCCAACGCTTACTCAATGTAATGGCATCTACAGTTCTGCATTAGGTTCCTAGGCAGCCCATGCAGTACTGCCTGTACACTATGGGAAGAGAGTTAGGTGTTTGAGGATGGGAATCACAGATGTCAGCTCATGGAGCAAGGCTGTCTAACAGGTACTGCTGAGGAGGGGCCATGAGTGTGAAAACACCATGCCTCCTTGACCCAGAAGCACTGAACCCACGGAGCTCTAACCACTAGCTTACAGTAGACTGAAGGGCGCAAAATCCTCCTATCAAAAATGTTTCACTTGGGCTGGAATAATTAAATGTTAATTGGCCAGAGAAAGTGAGAGTGAGAGAATAAGTATGACTTCATAGCCCAGTAATTATGGCACCCCCTGAAGAGGAGGTTAGGGGAAGAAATTTGGGTTCGAGTCCCTGCTTTAATGACTATTTTACATTTTCTTTACATACGTGTGTATATGTAATATGAAGTGTATTGATATAATATGGTATAATCTAATGATATAACATTAAATAGCCATTAGAGCAGGGACAAAACGTAGGTCTCCCCCCTTGGGGAATGCTCTAATCACAAGGCAGTGGAGTCATGTTTATTCTCTCACTTGTACTCTCTCTGGCCCAATGAATACTTCATTAGTCTGAGCACACTGGAACTGCTTCAGAAGAGGTTTGCAAAAGCCCTCCTTGTGTATACAATGTTGTCCCATGGTTAGAGAATTAACAGTGGGAGATGTGGGTTCAAATCTTTCCAAACAGAGGGTAGAATTAAATCTGAACCTCCTAAAGCTTTGGTGGATACCCCTAACTGCTGAGTTACAGGGTGCTTGGGGAAAGGTCAGACAGAGTTTTCTTCTGGACCTTTCTTGGGGGTTGTGTGGGAAGGCTCAATGCAAAAGTAGTGCTCCAAAATGACATCCCAATTCAAAATCTTGGTGGGCAGGACAAGGAGGTTTCCTTCAGCCCTCGATCTCATAGCAGGCCTGGCTACTTGCTGCTGTGAAAACTTGAAGTCCTGGGCAAGTCTAAAGCAGACTTTCAAATACTTAGCAAAGTTGCTGGGAAAAACTTAGGCATTCTATATGCCTTTAAACTGCATAAGGGCTAGTAGCCAACATGAGATTTTGGGGATAGAGACTTCATCATTCACAGAGGCAATGAGGCAAGATTTAAGCAGCTAAATCCTTTTGAATGTCTGCCATTATGCCATGGACAGACATTAATTTAGCAAACAACTGTGTGTTTTAACAAATTGCCATCATTCACCTGTTTGCTTTTCCCCTTTGCAAGTATTAATGCCTTTGTTAGTTTCTGTGAGCGCTGCTGAACCTGGAACAGGCAAAATTCAGCTTATAGACCTTTAAGAAGTGGTTTCAGATAGTGTGTCTGAGCTTAAATGCCATAGGTGGTGTGAACAACCAGTCAGCCAGTAGTAACTTACAGGTTTGCTGTGTTTGAGAGCACCTGAGGCAGGGTATTAAAACACATCTGAATTAGGAAGACACTGTCTGTCTAGAGCTTTACTATGTTTCGAAGTCCTTTGTTTGCAGAACAGGATAATAGATCTTTCTGTTTTCTTTTACTTTTGATAGGTGTTAGAATAAATACACTGAGACTTTTATAGCAATAATGGAGACCTATTTTGGGGACAAAAATGGATAATATAGTTCAAGCTGGTGTGGAAGGAGACATTTTGTATTGGGAATAGCTTTGTATTTTGTGGAGGCTTGTGTCTTCCGTGTAGAACAGGTGCAACACAGGCATCAATAGGACAAGCTTCCCCCACCTAAATTGCCACAGTGGTTCAAAGGTTTAGTCTAGGAGTCCCTCCTGAGATGCTAAAAATAGTTCAGTATGTTGCTGCTTCTACCACAGTGCCTGCTTACTGCCAGCTGAGCTGCAGACAAGCATCTAGTGAGACCAGGAACAAGGGAGCTGCTTGTTCCCAATGGGCTCCCAAGAACCACCAAATAACTGAGATTTTCAGTCACTTTGAACTACTACCAGCAAATGTGGAGAAGTTGCCTGGCAGAGCTGCTCTGGAAGAGCTTCCCCTGCAGATGTGCTATGCTGAAAGAGGCTTGACTTTCTTCCAGAATAATGACTCTACTTGGTGAGCTAAAAAATATAGCAGAATAGATGAGGAGTCTCAACAGCCCTGTAAAGTTAAGGTCTTAAACAAAAAAAAAAATCTCCCTCTCTGAATTTACTTTGAATAGACATATCGTCTTATTAAAATCAAGAAGCGTATGGCCATTGATTTCAATGAAGGATCTGGTGTTTTGCCTATACTATGAATTAGCATCAGCAAAAATTCTGACTGATACAGAATGCTTACAGGAAATGTTACTGTAAAAGAAAGTCCTGCATGATTTTAAGCATTTGCTGTGATTATTTTATAGTCTTTCATTCTTAACTGGGACTGGCTGAAACATATGGCGTTAGGGTGAGGTAAAAAATACTCCAAAGGTGATACGAATGCTAGCTTAAAGAGCTGCCCAGAAAAGCTGTTGAAAAACAAACAAAACAATAGCTTTGTTACTGTTGCTGAAAGTTCTCTATATAAAGGACTGCCTCATTCATGTTCTGCTTACAGTAGCTTACTGGAGAGACTTCTGCTTGTTTAGGTAAAAAATATCAGAAATTATTTCTGCTTTTGGAGGACCAACTTGAGATACTTTGGGCCTGATTTTGAAAAGTGCTGAGACCCTATCAGTTCCCACTATGGCATATGAGCAGTGGGTGCTGAGACCCTCAGAAGATAATTGTTGCTTGAGCTCTCACCTCTGCACGTACCTCTCCTGAAATTACAATATTGCAAATCCATTGTAACTTCTGAGAACTTTGCAACAAACTGACAAATTAAAGAATTTCTTAATAAAATCAGGCCCAATTTCTGTATTGCTTTCCTCTCCAAAGTGTTCTGAACACACAAGGAAGATTAAATTACTTTGGTCCTAGTTCTGAAAAAAAGATTTCTTAATTATTTATTGCAATGCAGTAACCATCTAATTAGATCAGAGAAAAGTAACACTACATAGCTTAGAGGACTGAATATAAGATTTAAATTACAGAGGCAATGAGTGTGGGAAGGCAAAGGAAATGACCTGAAGTGGAATTTTGGCCAGGACAGCTTAAGCTAACAGCCCTTCTTTTGTGAAAAAATACCACAGGACTTATAATTACCATTGTTGGGAGGAAGGTGACAGGATGAAGTACTCATAATCTTGTGCCTGTTCCAAATCAAGGCATATCCAGCACTCTTAGCATTATGCTAGGGCAGTGGCTCAGTACTGACTCAGGCATTACGGCATCAGTCAGCACTTGAGGCTCTATATGCCAGCCTGGCAGACAGCTCTCCCTTGCTTCAAACTGTCAACAGAAATATGCGTTACTGTGCTTGAAAAGTTTTTGCAGAAAATCGCAAGTAGTGCGACACCCATTGGGAATGCAGCTTAACCACAAGATGTGGAGTACCAGCTTTGTCGGGCAAAGGTGCCAGGGCAGATGCTGTAGCTGGCAATGGCAGCTGTGGGACATTTACCTCCCTTGGTGACTGCGTGACACTGCACCTACGGCATTTTTGTGACATTAGAAATATGTCAGGAGTGGTAGACTGGACTGGTGAATGTTTTGCCTCTTCTGTCAGGGCTGGAGAAGTGTTGCGGCCCTGGCTTCCAGAAGAAAAGTTTTGCCAAAGTTTTGTCTCAAGCAGAAGTTCCCACTTGTCAACACAGCCTGTTTCTTGTATGCCTGTGAGGGAATATTTATGAAAACAACAGTTCAGTGGTTTTCCAGTTATAGGATGGCCTAAAAGTTACTTAAGCAGTTCAAGAAGCTTTCTGAACTTGAGCAGCTAAACGCTATACAAGGCCTTTTTTTTTTTTTTTTGCTTTTTAACAGAGATTTGGCAATTGATTAGTTCATCAGATAGTATGGTCTCGTATAGGCATTCTTAAACATTTACTTAGTGTGAACCACCCCTAACAGACAAAAATGTACAAGCCACTTCCTCCCACAGCAGTTGCTTACATGGAAAAGGAACATTAGGAAAGTATTTAAGGTATTTTTAGCTGCCTTTTAATACCATTTAGAAGCTGGAAACAAGGAGCACTGTGGTCTAGCTATATGATGCTGTGAGCTGATGTATAGCCATGCAGCTGCAAGTAGGTGGAGATGGCCAAGATCCTTGGGCAAGTCTCATCTCCAGTTATTCACTAGCAAAGCAGTTTCCAAGTGGTGAGGCAGCTCACCAGGGAAGTGTGAGCACACTGCAGCGGAGGCACAGGGCAGGATCCGGCTGCTGGGACAAGCCTGGTCTCGCCCACGGCTCCCAGAGGGGGACCAGGGTGCTGGCTCGCCCAGGCAGCTCCAGAGGGTGTCACCGTGGTCCGGGTGGGGGCATTCGGTCTGGCTCAGCTCTGGAGCTGTCAGAGCAGACCACAGATCTGGCAGGCATAGAAAGGAGGTGACGAGCATCCCTGGGAGGAGGAAAGAGGCAGTAGTAGTGGCATCTTCAGACCATATGAGGAAGGACACAGGGCTGGAGCAAGCAAGACATGCGGTTTTTTCCCAAGTGAGGCCTAGCTACAGATCACTCATCTGCATGTAATTTGCATTGTGGAAGGTTAGCTGTAGCAAAATCACGGGAATTTCTCGGTTAACATAAGTGATCTGAATATACACATAGAGAAGAAAGGTAGACAAGAAATCCTAAAATATTTTCCAAAGCTAAGAAACTTATGCATTTATCTGAATGCAACTATTCACCTCCACATCTTCCCCAACACTTCATCCCCTCCAGAGTAAAACAGTAGAAGATACTAGAAGGGAAAAAAAGACCCAGCAGAAACTGAAAATGGGTATTACATTGGCAAATATAATTGCCCATGCTGGAACTGACTCATAAGACTCATAAAGTGACTCATAAGGTGATTTTTCCCATTCTCACCAGAGCAGCTGTGACAGCCCTTTTACAAGGTGGCAAGATCTGGCTGCATTGTTTCACATCCCAGCACATTGTCGAAGGCAGTTAAAATTTTTAAGTTAGTTTCTGATGAGTTGGGAGAAAATCTTGAAGTGATGATGGAGTAATCCCATTAGCTCACCCAACAACGATTATTCTTTTTTTTTTTCTTCTTTTTTGTTAAATCTTACGAGTTTTGAGATAAACTGTCTAAGCTGGAGGAGCCTAAGCTTGTCTTTTTTGAATAGATGACAATACTTTCAGAAGACGTAAGTGCATTTGTTTTTCTGTTCTTCTCAAAGGCGGTACTTCTAGCAGCCTGACAATCCACCCACATCAGACATTACTGAGAGTATTATCACAGTGCTATTTAAGCTTCCTAGGACAGTCCAAGGGATTTTGATTCAAATAAAACTCAGAAGAAATGTTACCATTTACTAAATTGCCAACACCCCTCACTGTGACGCCAGAGGTACCACAGGGTCTTATCACCAGCTTAGCTTTTGAGCTCTGCTAGGATAGCAGTATATGGGGGGTAACGTGCTCAAATACACCTGCCCTATTGCTTACGAGCAAACATTATTGGCACCACTGCTCTGTAACAGTGTCTGAAACAGCAAATCTTCGGTATCAAAATAGGTCTTCTATGAGAAGTGGAAAGTTATACCATTCAGGATTTGCATCTGTGGTCTTTTTTCATTGAAGTCTTACATAATTTTCAAAGCAAAAGTTGTTTTTAAAGGAAAAAAGTGTACTTCTCTTTCAAAATCAGATGAAGGCTGAAGGCGTTTGAAGGACCTGCTATAAGGTGTACACAAAGAGACGTTTTCTGGGGTTTTCCCTGACAATAATCCCTGTAGAAGGGAAGCACAGTCTAGCGGCAGCTTTTATGTTAGAACAAGCACCTTGTTATTGTAAACTCTGGCGATTAAGTTATAGGACCTGATAGATCAACAACTTTTATCAAGCTGCAACAGCTCTTTCTATGGCTGTCTGAAAATGTGATCAACATAAATTGGATAGGGAGGGTGGGATCACATATTCTAACAAGTTAAATTTGTCAGCCTGTAATGCACATAAATGACATAAAATATAATTGCTTTTGAATTTGGGCCCCTTCAGGCTTCATGTTGATTGAAGAAAAAAGAACCAGATGTTTCTTCAGCAGGAATCACAGAGGCTGGATAAATATTCTCTGGTCCATGACATTTTATGGAGTTTCCAAAAGAAACCAATTCATTATTTAATTATTGGGTGTGTTGATCATGTAAAATATAATTGGCCCGGGGCAAATAGCAGTACAACTCTGGGAGCTGGCTGACTAGGCTTGTATAATATACTTTTTGCCAACTTTTTTTTCTGCTGTGAAAACATTGTAAGATGAATTAATGCTACTTAATCTTTCTTCCAGTGTTTCATAAATAAAAAAGGCCTAAAACAGACTTTCTTCCTTTCCGATCACCACCTTGCACTAGCAAGTAGCTTGGAGACAGAAGAGCTAGTAGCAAGCATAAATATTGTGATAGAAAACGATAGTTTTGTTTGACTAACATCACCTTAAAGAAAAGGCAATCTGTTTAAAACAGCCACATTTAATCCTCAGCTCTGTGAGGAATTCCTCACATTACAGACAGCAAAGAACGAGTTCTTCCCCTGTCAGCACCAGTGGGGTGGGTCTGGAAAAAGGAACATGGTACAGGATTCACTGGGACACAGTGCAAATCTAGGTAATTAAACTGATTGTGTTGAGTTGAATTAGCAAGATGATATAGAGTTTTCCTTTATGATGTTTTATAAGCAAATAGGCAAGAAATAATATGTAGTTTCTTTAAATCAGCAGCTACTTCTTAAACAATATCTGTTGTGTTCCAAGCTTTCTCTGTGTCTATCGATGTTCCTGCACTTATTCTGTGGTAGCTATTTTCCTGTTAAGGGGCAGGAAGTAATTGAAATGAGGATTGAAAGAAATTCATGACTCATGTCCTCATGACTCTTCCATCCTAGCTTTCTTTTGTGCTTGTTCAGCAGCTTCTAACATCTGGGAAAGGCACACTACTTCCACTGGATTTGCTATGATCATATCTTCAGGCAGAATGCAGAGGGAATCCCACTTGTCCAGGCATTGGGGAAAGAAAACACAGAGAGAAAACATAAACTGTGATCCCTGCAACAAGCAGTTTCAGATTCTGTGATCTTCTTTTCCTTGCCATTCCTGCCAGAAATGCGCTGAGTACTCTTTCTTTTCCTGGTCTGAGGTCAAATCATTCCCTCACCTTTCTTCCAGACTTCTCTCCAGGTCTAGTGGTTCTTGCTGGATTAGATTTGTTCTGTGATAAAGAAATCTGCAAAGCCAGAACCACTTGAAAATGAAACAGCAGTGTCTACCAAGGAAAGGATTGTCTTCTGAGCTCCCCCAAAGAAAGACAGAAAGCGTTATCTGTCTGACTTTACGTGCCTCATGCCCATTCTTAAAATAACCTGATGGCTGAGTTTGGCAGTCTTAAGCTGAACAAACTTCCCAGAAAATCAGATCTAGTTATTCATCTGTACCCAGAGCAAACTTGGGAGTTTTTCTCAAAGGATTTCAGCCAGGAGGAGACTGAAGACAAGGGATTTAGACCAACTGGGAGCCTGGATGCCCATCTACAATCTGAGGGCCACAGCTGAGACCCTCGAAATCCCCATTTAACAGTGGAATATACACCAATACTTTTTCCCCAACACCTGGAGTCATCCACATAGATGGCAGAGGCTTAAGGCCCACATTTTCTGCTGGCTGATTTAGATTTGCGGCTTGCTCAGCAAATCTCATTGACAGGCACCTCGCTCTCCCCATCACCGCCCTTGAGGTGCTGAATCCCCCTGGGATCAGGGGACTCACAAGTTGGAGGGACTAATGCCAAACCTAAATCCCATTTGTGAAGAGAGCCCAGGTATACTTGGCTTACACACACAGTTTCTTCCCTTGTCTTTGTAACACAGGAGCACCTTGACTATGAATACGCAAGTAAAATGTTTTCAGTGTAAGAGCTCTTTCAGGAGGCATTAAAAAATGAAGTTCTGCCTTCTGCAAGACTGAACTTTACATCTAAAATAGCTTTCGTTGGCCATGCAAATAAAATGTTTCCAGCGTAACAGCTTTTTCAGAATGTATAAACAAGATGGAAGCCTGCTTTCTAGATGGCTGGATTTTATTCTCCACCTAAAATGGCTATCATTGACTACATCATCTGCAGCTATATTGAGGAAGGAACTGCTCTCCATTTCACCCTATATATCATCTTACAGTGACATTTTCTTAGCTGGGAATTGCTTGGTGATTTGCCAGCAGACAAATCAGTGCAGGAAAGGGATAAATTGATCACATTCATCCAGCTCTGGAGGTAAAACCCAGATCTCAGCCAGAGACCTGCTCGCATTAAAAACCTGCCTGTCCACCTGGTAAAAATGTGTCTGAGAAGCAAAGGATATGAGGGCGGGGTGGAGACAAAAATATAATTCATATTGCTATAGCTAATCTCCCTCCTTAAATTATAGGTCCAGCAGAAGATGTTATGAGTTTTGAGCAGTAGTTCATGGCACTGGCCCAATTTTCTTCATTTCTACATATCCTTCTTCAGAAACCTCAAAGAAATGGCACTGAGTTTACTAACTAAATATCTCTCTGTACAACTGGGCAGTAGGCATAGAGCCAGGTAGAAATAATAGCTGTCTGGAGTCATTTAAGTGAAAATGAAAGTTAGCTCAACCAGTCTGAGGATAAAAGAAAGGTATCAGGTTTAAAAACCATAGGTGGTGTTACCATTCACAAGTAATAGTTTTTCAGTCAGGCTTTGGTTGCTGAAATTCATTTAAGCTAAGAAAAAGGGCAGTAATTTGAATGAGAATCTGTACCTCAAATTTTAGCTGCACCTGGCCAACTTTCTGACACTTTATGCCGATTCAAATGATCACATTTAGTAATTAATGGTTCCAAGGGACTTTGCAAATGTAGTTTGTTATTACTAGTCCTCTGTACAGTGGGTAAAACTCATTGCGTCCAACTGGCATGAAATTACACTGAGGAACAGCAAAGTTCAGTGACTTGCACGCAGGCATCTGGTGATCCAAAAGCAGAGATATTTCTAGAAGGCAGCAATTCCTAGGCTTCACCACTGTTGGTGAAATTTGCTACTATTAGTAGATCTCTAATTACTTTACACAGTTTCATCATCTTCAGTGTCCAAGTGTGGAAACTAAGGCACTGTGTAGGGAAAAGTCAGGTCTAAAATTGCTGCGGTCCGGCGATAGAGCCAGGCCAGGAGCTGAACATGGGCTTCCCAAATCTCAGCTCGATTCCTTGTCAGCATTTCTTTTCAAAACTCCTTTAGCTGACAGACAGATTAATATGCTTTTCTGGGAAAGTTCAGTGTACGAGATTTGCACGGTCTCAGCAGAACTTTAAATCTCATGCTTTCGCAGTAGTTAGAGGAGCAGTGATTTTCCAGTGGTTAAAAGGTTTATTTGCAAAACAGCCTGTTGGAAATAATGGTCCTGGTTCTTCGGCTTGCTGGTGCTGGTGTGCGGGTTAGCTGTAACCCTCCTGGTGCCAGGGGAGTTTCACTGGTGTACACTCACCGTAACACAGCCTGGGATCAGGCCCCGGCACGTTCAGTAAAATGAACCGATAACAGCTACCAAATCGACACAGATTCACTTGAACAAATTAAGCAAGGAATCTATTTGAACTGGGAATTAAAAGGAGCTATTAAAACATTCCCTCTGGTATTTTTATTTTGTTTACTCATGAGACCTGGCTCATGCCCCTCTGACTTACATCAAGTCCATATTTGGAGAATTCTGCACTTGTTAGCATACTTACACTCAGGCAAATTTTAGAGATTTTTTTTTTTGTATACACAGTGCACTTTTCTTATTATTGTTATTTTTTCTTAAACAATTTAAATCAGAAGGTTGCCCCTTTCATTTTTCTTTCAAAACATGACCAAAAAGGGATCTAACTGCTTTCTTCGATTACTTGATGCTACATTTCTCTCGTACTTGTTATTGCTCCCTGGCCACCACATCCCATCCTGCATCTCTTCTCGGAATAAGGAAGAAGCTCTCACTGCCCTCAGACTGCAGCAGGGTGGAGGAACCTTGAAAGTTTGAATTTGGGTCAGTTCAAAGGAACAGCCTGCAGCCTGGATGCTCTAGTGAGATGCAATCCCATGGGTCCGGACCGCAAGTCTCTAGAAAGGGTGCTGGGAACCTTTTCACATTGCCAGGACTTTTTGTTAAGGCCCAAGGGGCGGCTGTCCCTGGAGCTGCTGCTCTCGCCCAGCAATGAACCTCTCCCTGTGGGAGAAAGTAAAACTAACAGTCCTGTGGGATTTTTTGCTTTGGTGTGATGACACCTTCTGTAACCTCAGTGTTATGACTGTTAATGTCTCATGCAAGCCATTCCCACCTATGAAAGATACCACAACTGTATTCAACCTGAATAGATTTAGGATTTAAATCAATAGGATTCCTTAAAGTGGTAGGCAAACCACTTAATGTGGGTGTATGTTTACAGCTATCGTGACCACAGGGCCAGGGTGGCATTGCCCTGCAGGTGGGTAAGGAAGTCACAGACCCCATCACCTGCCACCTCCACAGACATGTGCCCAGCCTGCCTCCTCCCTGGTAGAGGAAACAACAAAACAAGTTTTGGGGATGCAGCTGGCAGGCATTGCTCAGGAGTGAGCTGACCTTTGACAGCAGCCAGAATCCATCTCTCACCCCCCCTGCGCAGGGCAAAGGGTCATTCAGGCAGGAGGGACCTGTAAGTCTCCAGCCAGGAGGACAAGGTGCAGCCCAAGGAGCACCAGTGTAAAATCCTGCCTGTCACCTGTACCCGAGGCTCTGGAGGAGGGGGTTGTGGTAGGGAGCTGGCAGAGGGGCTTACCTTACCCTGCAGGCACCAAAATTCTGCAGCCAGATGCCACCTGGGTGAGGGACAAGGGAAAGGGGCAAGCGCGAGCTGATTCCCTCTCCAGGAGCCAGCAAGCCTTGTTACAGCATGGGATACAGGCGCATCTCATTGACACATCTATTCACAGGAAATGCCCAGGGACTTAGATCCCCTCAGTAAGATTTTAACATTTACTAAGCCCTCACTTAGCCACCACTAACCTCAGACGCAGCCCTGGAGGCACCTCCCTTTTCACCATTGACCTTTGTATCTCCAAATTCATCCTCCGCTCAGGCCCAGAGGCTCCTGAGGTTGGACTGGGCTGACTTGCTTAGTGTCTATTTCATTCCCAAATTGAGATCAGAGCACCTGCCAGAGGTGTGTGCAGGCAGGTGTTCCCAGCAAGCAGTCAGAGAGGCAGGCTGGGTGCACGGCACAGCTGTAGAGGATGCTCTCTCAACAAATGCCAGTAAAGGAGATGCTTTCCCCCTTCCTCCCTCTCCCTGGGTCAGGAGCTAGAGCACTCAGTCATGGTGTGGGAAAATTATTTTCACTTATGTCCTTGTTAAAGGATTTGAACGCATGGCTCCCACTTCTGAAGAGAGGTTCTACCTTATTATCAGGGGCACGTTTGTGGGCAGTTTAAAGCTGACAAGGGAATAATGAAAATAAAAATAACTGGGAGACAAAGAATGCCTCTCAATAAGCATTGTACTATACATATATTTTTATATATCTGTCAAAGAGAATAAGAGTATATATGAGAATATAGCCTAAAGGTTAGGATGTTTGACTGGAAGGAACAAGTTCTAATCCCAGGAATAGTTCTTTACTTTATTGAATATTAGGTAAATTATTATTGGAAAAATGTTTATACAGTCATTGGAGTAGGCGCTGCAGTCCAGAAGCTCCTGTCTGGTTGTCTAGAGGGTTGAAGTCCTTCCCTCCATCTCTTACTGTGTGACCCAATGGATCTTCAATTACAGGGAACAGTATGACAACTCCAGCAAGATGGAGCTGCTGAGTTTTTCTGTTTCCCAAATATCCTTTAGTCTGGTAGTCAGAGCTTGCTTTCTGCCTGTAGAGATGTGAGTCCCTCAAATCTACAGGCAAGGGGCTGTAGGCAGCTGCCCCAGCTTCTGCCCCTTACCCAGTCTAACTGCTAAAAAGAGATAACTCTTCCTCCTCTTTCACTGTGTTAAGACAGTCTCCCCTGGCCCCTTTGCTGGACAAGGCGGGCAGCATGCATGCCTCACTCCAGGACAGGGGTCCAGGTTGTGAGCTGGGAAGGTGTGTTACTGCCCACTGCCTGGCCTGCACAGTAGCCCCAAAACAACAACTGGTGTAGCTGGTCTGTTGATACTGGGAAAAAAGAAGAAAGGTGAGTGCTGTAACCAGCTATGTTCTCTGGCTGTGTTTGTGGTCAGCCTGGTCTCTTGCCTCTTTTAAAAATACTGTCTAAAGTGTCCCAGGTATTGCTGAAAGCAGAATTTGACCTCCAGATTTTTTGCTATTGTTCAGCTTAACTTTTTTGTCTGCAAGGAAGAGGAGTACACACAACTGTCAGAATAAAACAATTTTTAAAATTTATTTATATATTGAGAAAATTTAAGCTGCTAGGTACAGGGGAGCTGTTCACTTAAGCTGTTCAATTACATGTGGATATACATACAAGCAAGCCACCTTATCCATATTGTTAGTATAAGGTAGCATTACACTTGCTCCAAACAAAGAATGCACATATCGTATTTTCAGATGTGTTTTAATAGACTTTACAGCTATGACTGTTACAGTCTAGACCAGTTATTTAATTTGGTACTTATATATTGTCATTACAGTTGTCTCCCATTGCCTCACAATTTTGAGTACATTTTTTACTCGTGTTGTTTTTTTTGTTCTGCAGAAAGCGTTTATGGCTTCTCATAAGGCTCATAAGCTTTCCCTTAACCCAGTCCACTGCAGTCAAGAAGGAAAACGTCCATAGTATTCCTATCCTGCAATCTGGGAGCAGAGATGGAGAGAGGCTATGGTCTGTCCAATGTCATAAACAACGTTTCTGACAGAGCAGGGCATGAATTCAGCTCTTTTGAGTTTATACTTGTCTGCTAGGGTAAGCTGAACCATTTTCTTTTTTCCCTCTTACAGCTTTTTTTCTGTGATTTATAGAAAAATCTGATTATTATTTTTTAACAGTGTTCTGAATAACTTGATAGGTATCGTTCCTACAACATCTAAAATAATGTAAATGTCTCAGAAGAAAAGGAATGGCAAAAGAGCATGAAGATACAGATGTAGATCCAAAACTTGTCATCCTGGCTGTGTCTGGAGTGCATGAAAAACTGGCAACTGGAATATGCTTTTTTTCACAGCCTGGCATCTGAATGTCATCCAAGAAGGAAAGGAAGGAATTAGAGAAGGAGATAAATTCTCACTGCCACATTCATCCTTTGTTTCCTTCTTGTTGAAAGCAGGGCAGAACTCTAAGTAAAAAAATAATGATGGGAGTGGAAAAGAGTTAAAACCACCAGCAAAACTCTTCCTTCTCTGTTCACTCTGTCTCCCTCCACTTTTATTCTTTCTTCTCTCTTAGAGCAATGCAGAATGTCCTAGTGCAGACCCTTAGCACAGAATCACTAGTGTGGGAGAAAGAAATTTATTATATTATCACACTGAACCAGTACAGGTTTGAACCTGTCTATTGCCTGGTGCCTTTGCCAGGGAGATTTGAAATTACTCATGTCATGGAGGCTTCCACCCTTCCTCTGAAATTATATTTTGGATGGACTAAGTTATTTTTCTTAGTTGTTCTTCCATTACAGCCACATTTTGTGTAGGTTTTGGCCGCCATTGTCCTAACCCAATAACTCAGTCAATCCCTGCATGGTTTTAAAACTGAAACCAGAAGTAGGTCAAGTAAGTCTGACCAAAATATGATGAAAATTATTCCCTGTGGGAAGTGAAATGTGCAAAATGGTACTCATAGGCAGTGGTGCAGAAAGACTGTTTGTACTTGGCCACCCCATCCTTACAGCATCAAGCTCTATTGCCAAACATTTATCATATTGTGTGTGGCAAGCCACTGATTTTGCATGTATTTTACTGGGAATGCTATTGTGTTGTGGGATGCTCACAACACACCACGTAAATTATGATGAGCTAAGGTGAGTGCTCCAAGCCCTTACTTCGTTTTCCTTTCCTTCATCCTTTTACAAAACTGTCTAAACCCAGGTTTAGAAGAGTTCTTAGCTGTGTAAAGTCACAATAGATTTCTAATGGAAACTAGGCTAAACACCAGTTCCCATGATTTGCAGTCGAAGTTGGGCATCTCCTGGACTGCTTCTTTCCATAAATCTGCCTCGACAGTTATTTGCACTTTTAGGCATACATGATGTGTAAATTTTCATCTAAATAACTTGGGAGCTTTAACAGCAATGGGAATCAGACAGATGCTTTTGAAAATGCTAGCTACTGTCAGATAAAAATAGACAAGAAGGCTCATTGGTAAAGATCAAAGTATTGTTACAAAGTAGTATTAACTGAATAATTCCCCGCACATAGTCAAGGCGTCCTGGCTGATTTCACCAAAACTATTCCCTAAATTCACTTTGTAGAAGTGGAAGGGGCCATACTGTGGTTGTATGAGGCAAAGACCACCTTTCTTTTGTATTTCTGAAGTGTCATAATACAAACAAGATTTCCATCCTTGATGGAGCTCAGAAGCACTGTCATGTTACTACCATTCCTGCCATTGTGGCTACAGCTACGGGAAGTCTTCCCACCAAGCTCTGAGCAAGATTTCCTATATTTTGAGGTCTGTGCTATGCCTCAGAGGATCCTTCCAATATATAGCATATAAAATGTAGATTTGCATGATAAGGTGACAGAAAAAAATCAGATGACTTACAGAGCTTTAGTACAGCAGAAAACAGTAATTTCAAAACAAAACTTCAATTAACAATAAAAATAATTCTGCAAATAATACTGTATTTGCATAGGAAATATGCAAAATATCATCATGCAATTCTTAATCAACCAGAGAGCTGTCAGACATACAAAAATAAGTTAATTCTGCTGTTAATATTGCTGCACGTTATAAATATTAATTGAATGCCATTCAACATTAGTTTCATTATTGTTTAGCGACTGTTTTAACTACCCCCTACCTTTTAAATTGTCAAATAATTGGCTTTCTTCTGCTCACGTCTGTTCTCATAAAGTGTATTAATGTGGAAAAGAAAGAAAAGTTCATATTAAACAACTTAAAGGACAAAATAATTATGTTTCTGAACACACTGCAAGACTGCCCTTTTTACCTAAGTTTGATAAACCATGAAGCAAAGTTTTGAACTGCTGGCCACCCTCAGTCTGGCTTTAGGCATCCTTCTGCACTGAGGAAAGTATCTGCCATCCTGCGCACCTACTGTGTATCATGGGCACTCTGACCAAAATTCATGAAATGCCTGAAGAAAGCTGACAGACTGCCTGTGGGAGAAACTGTCTGGTTTTCTCATTAGCAAGAGCTAAAGGGTCTGGATCAGGGCCTTTCATGTGGTAAAAAGAACTCATTAATTGCTTAATTCCATGGTTGCTATTTATGTCATTATTTATTAATATTCTAGATTCTGACACTGGGGCAAATTCTCATCTTAGTTAAATTAGTAAGTTAATAGTAAATTTAAAAAGTGGCATTCTTCATTATTGTTCTTTTTGATTTCTTCTAATTAAAATAAAAATCTAGCCCATTTTAGGGTTTCTCCCCCGTTATCACAAGTGCATGTATCTCTCTTCGTGTAAGAGCAGTATTACATTGCGCTTCTCTAGTGCAAATTCCTTCACAGGTATTAATGGCTTTGTATTGAAACAGAATGTGAGGTTGACAAATGTAAATCCATTTTACAGACATGAAGATGAATGTACCTAGACAGTAACTTTGCATGCTAGAGGGTACCATACTTAGTCCATGCAGAACCTAGGAAAATCAGAATACCAGCCCTTGCTGTAACTACCAACACATTTTCTTCATCACTGGACTTTATTAGCTACTCAGCAGAGATAGTCACACAGGCCAGCCTTGTACAGCCATAAACAACGTGGCTCTTATTTCAAGCACATGCAAAACATTATGTTTCAGAAATCCAGTCACCTTGAAGAATGGGTTACATTTGTACAGCAGTTCAGTGATTCTTAGACCTCTAGAGAACTAATCCAAAGTGCTGAAAAAGACTGGACAAGATAAGAACAACCACGTGCAAGCCAATCGGTGTGAGATGGTGCAAGAGTTGGTCCCCTGTCTGCACCCCAGGTAACAAGCAGATAACATGCTTTAGCCAAACACATGTTATTGAGCACCATACAAGAGTAACCAGATGAAAACATGGTACAGACAGGTGATCTTATTGCTCCTTTCCCCCTTCAAAATCATGAAGTGATTTTACCTTTGCTTTATGAATCTGAGAATGGAGAATGAGGCATATTTACAAATCAAAACTGTTACCTTTACTTAATTTTTTCATCTTAGTTCTCTCACTATTATTTTAAAGCATGTAAGTAGCAAAGTGACAAAGGCTAAGGATCCCCAGGCTCAATGAACTGGCTTCTCTGGAAGAGCAGGCAATCACTTTCCATGAACCGTTTCAAAAACACACCCAAAGTCTCACTGCTCTGAGAGTTAATAATCTTTTCTCATTTTCAGCGCAGAAGTATTCAGGCCAGACTATAGCAAATTTTACTGTATCAGTTTTATCATTTACCTAATGAGCTCTTCTCCCTCCTAGTGTTTATCCTCAGATGTAGGCAGAAAGGACTCATCACCCTCACAGAACTATTTTGCAATGAAAAAAGAATTAAGATCTTAGTCTCTGTTCATATGGTGTGCTCTTCATGTCCCTCATCTTCCTGGCAATCTTTCTTTGCTTGTACTTTAGTTCATCTTTGCAGACTTTGATGGTCATAGGATGTGTTCTGTATTCCTGATGGAGCCTCACCAATGCTTTCTACGATGGCAATGATAGTTCACTGCCTCTCCTGGAAACCCCTCCCCTGACACATCCAGTGATTACTGTCCATCCACTTGCACAGGTTGTCAGTCCCTAACTGCTGATTTTCTTACAAGTTGGGATGGGATTACGTTGTGAGACCAACGGTTTTGTGAGGAGGACAGTAAATGCCAACACACTCTTTTACGTGATTGCCAAGGTTCAGCACAGTAACAGACTCTGGCAGGATTTCAAATGATCATTTTATATTTCTTTAAGACAACACAAACAAAAATATGCTTGGAAAGGTGAGCACAAGAGCAGGAAGAAGGAACGCAGTTGATGCCTGTGCTATGAACTGGTTAACAAATGTCACTTGTGAGAGGAACTGAGAGGTACGGAAATTGATGGTTATCTTCTCTCCTGAACTGTCAGCCCTTGCCTGAATGACACCCTGATTATTTTTTTAAGCACAGATGGGTATGGATGGCTGCTTCAGGGAGGAGCAGGCTGTGCTAAGCAGCAGCGTATGTTGTGTGTACAGTGGTATTAGCATGGAACTGCACTGATGGAGGCATAGCGCCTCTGCTCACTTCTGCTCTGTGTGAGCAAAGATATGGCACTTTCAGAAAGGTCTTTAAAATACATAGCAGCATTCTTACATGTATCTATGTGTATTTGGCATTCACTGCATAGCTCCCTGTGTAGTGTGCCCAGTGGCTGCAAGAATTAAACGTTTGTGTGACCAGCATGTCTGTCAGTAACAAACGGAGGATTTTGACTCCTTCTGTTTGGAAATAAATAAAATCAAGAACAGGAACACTGTGGTTAAGGCAACAAAAATAAAAACCTCAGAAGTCACGCAGTTCTCATCATGAGTTCTACCAAAGCACAATGTTACTTCATACACATATTTTGCTATTCATTGGCTTGTGCTTCCTTCTTCTAACATATAAAGGGAGTGCAAATTGGTGAATGTAACTTCAGCAGCCACCCTAGCTACCAGCATATCTGAGCACTGTCTGACCAGTACATGCCCAGTGTGGTAGGTGCCAGGAGGTTTCTTCTTGAGGATCCATGGAGAAACCCTGATTTGGGAGACATGTAGGGATGAGGGTGGGGAGGGCATGTCTGAGTTAACTGCGGTAAAGAGCATTGAAAAATGTCTGGGCAATACAGGGCCCAGGAGGAAGTTTAGGAAAGCTGCCAGTAATGTAGAGATCCCACAGCGTAGTGTGAACTTCAGCAGGATAGAGAGTCCTCTCCTGAGCTTCTTAATTTTCTCGGGGATTCTGTACTTACAGAAGTGAGGCATAGTTATCATTTGCTCCTCTTACTCTGCAGATAAAGATGTCAAATACATATGAAATACATAGAAAACCCCAAACAATCAGATAAAATAAATTAAAATTAATTAAAATACAATAAGATGCCTATTTAAACCTTCTGTGTGCTAATTATTGTGGAATCAGACTTTCCTTAGATTTGAGGTGCTGGGGCTTTGGTTTTGCTTGCATTTGCCCCCATACCGTTAGCACGAATCTCTCCAGATGAGTTGGTCTAAAGCTGAGTGAATAGGACACGGCACGTATCACAGCAAGGCCTGGCAAGGCTTGCGAAATGCCTCTTCCCTTTCTGGGGCAGCTTGGGTGGGAATGGCTGGCGGCGAGACTCCCAAGCCCTGACTCCACAGCCTGCCCTTTTAAAGCATCAAGATGTGCCATGTGCCTTCTCCTGGGTGCTGTTCTCAGACACAAACTATGCCAGACACCAGACTAAGGTCCATAATTGGAATCATGAAGGAAGAAAATTAAAAGAGTCCAGAAACCAGCTTAGAATGTTTTTCTTTGTGGAGATACATCATTTATGTCCCTTGCTTGTGGCAGGGGAGGGGGTGAAAGCCATCATGGGATCAGCATACAGGGACATGAAGCAACAAATAAAAAACCTGTTGATGTACTGGGAAACTCTATTCTTTGAACTCCCAGTTAAAGACAATAACATTTTATTTTGCATGCTCTAGTTCTTTTTATTTCTTCCCATCACACACTTTTTAGCAATATTTGCAAAAACTTTGAGGCAATATTGCTACAAATACATATTTAAGATTTGATTACTCATTCTCATCCACTATCATGTGCCAGACATGCAGCCTACTCTAACAGATTACTGTTCTTAAAGTTGTTACAGGAAGGTTAAATAAAATGTTACTTTTATGACACTGAATATCTTTAGGATGTTTTAGCTAAATCATAGGCTGTTTGGTGATGCCACAGATGTGCCAGGTATTAAAATCAAACTGGCAAAATGCCATCAGTCCTTTAATCAAGCTATCATGTCTCTGATCTCTTAAGCACCTACCATTTGTTGTAGTGCACCTCAGGAGCCTGTCCCTGCCACACTTCCTCCTGCACACTTAAGGACACAAAGCAAAATCAAAACATGCCAAATCTGCTCCAATAGTAAGATCAAAGTCTGAACTGAAGCCACCAAAAATCTTGATTTTCCAAATTCCCATCTGCTGTGGTTATTAACCATCCCTTTTCAGGATCCCCCTTCACTAATTTATTTCACTTTTGAAGTCTTGGGAAAAGGCAGGTACCATCCCAAAATGGTAGCTAAGGGTGTATGTGTATATATATATATATATAGTCTATGGAAAAAAAATAATTAAAAATAAAAGATATAGCTTCCAAGGCAAAAGCAGTACCATGAAAAGAACGACTGACACTGCGATCTTTATGTGAGAACAGGAAAACTCAGAAAATGGACATTAAAGAAGAGAAGGAAAGTTCAAAATCTCAGTATTGCATCATTGAGCTTATTCTTTAAAATACAACCAGAGCTGGACAGTGATGTTGAAAGGGACATTTTGACATGTTCTTGGTGAAAATTTCATATTTAAATAAGAAGAAAAGCAGGCTGAAATGTTTGCAGATATTTTTATTCTACTTGCTACCTGCTCTAGTTCTTTCTGTTAAAAAACATAAATAAATATGTAGTCGGCACACTTTAAGTGTAAATGGGATTTCTCCTGAAATTATATAAACAAGAATTACAATGCAAATACTTTAGGGATTTTTAGGTCTCAACAAGTTTTGCAGGGTAATTCAAGCACAAAGAAAATGAACTTATTTTAAATATTTTGAAATCTTGATTTTTTTAGTATTGCAATCTATTTTTCAGCACATTTGAAATGTTTCAAGAGATGAAAGCATCTCATTTTTAAATCATTCACATTCTGTGCCAACCCTTTTTTTTTTAAAGACTTAAAAGAAAGCCTGGGCCGAAGCTGGTCAGCTATTTAAAAAGCCATGTTATGAACGTACCGACAAAAAAAAAGGAAAGATTTCAAAATGTTTTGATATACATTATTTTGAGAATATGAGAACAGCAGAAGAATTGTCAGTGTAAGCATAGACTGTAAAGGTCTCTGCAACCCACTTTCAACCCCTTTCCCTTGATGTATTGGTGTGAAGTGGTCCCAGTATGGATTAAAAACAGGTGAAAAATATTTATTTGCCAGCTTTAACTTAGTTACATGTGTTGTGCTGCCTTCAAATATTTGTGATTGACTCATAGTACACACTTTCCTTAGCCAAATAATATAGAAACATACTTTAAGTAAAGAGCTGAAACAAGAGAAACATTTTCTACCTGCTGCACTGAAGCTACATCCAAATCTCTCATTAATGTTAATGCCCGTTATGCAGCTAACGCCCCGCATGACGCCCTGTAAATCTGCTTTTAAGACTCCAGAAAAGATAAAGGATGCCTCACTTTTATAGGACTCTTGCCAAATTTAGAGCACCAAAGCAGAGCAAGAGTAATCATGCTTCATATTTCAGAGTAGAAGAAAATTGCCTCATGGCCTGGAGACGAGACTTTTCCCCCTCAAGGTATTGCACATTTGGGCTGCGACATTATGGTTTTCTTTCTCTGAAGTGCTAAGTACTGAAGTGCTGGGCACCATGAAAACCACAACAGGGAATTGACAGACCAAGGGGGAAACCTCATCTTCTGAATATTTGAAGTCTGGTTTTTGTTGGTTGGCTTGGAGAAATAACCCAAAAAATCTTTCGCCTGGCTATGACCAGCTGTCCTGAGTCACCCAGCACCTGCCTCATTTATGGCAGGTGGCTGCTGAGGGTCCTGTGCCAGCTTAACTCCCTACCCATCTACAAAAATCTTTTAAAAGAATATTTCATTTTTCTTCTCCCAGCAAAGAAAAAAGATATAGGTAGGCAGGACCCCACCTTTCTCTTGCAAACCAGGAAAAAGCTTTCATCTGGGTACAGTCTAAGGGGTAAGTTAGCACTGACAGCTGCATTATTATTGGAAGCTATACCTAAATGAAGATGCTTCAATATGGAAACTATTTCTGTTTAAACAATGGGTGATCTATTTCTCCATTATGTAATCAAATCAGTACTCATAGAATCATAGAATCATTAAGGTTGGAAAAGACCTCTAGGATCATCAAGTCCAACCATCAACCCAACACTACCATGTCTCCTAAAATATGTCCCAGAGTGCCACGTCTACTCAAGTTGCTAGTAGCTCCAAAGAAATCAGATACCTGTTTTCACAGAGGATCTTTACATTTAAATACAATTAAGAGAGAGGGAAAATCCTGTAACGAGGTGTTAACATTCAGCTGGAAACTGCTTGGATTTAACAAACCTATGAATTTTGAGACGCACAAGAGGTACTGTCTGAACATCAGGAAACTTTTTTACAGTGTGAGTGACTGACCACAGGAACAATATGTCCATAGAGGTCATGGAGTCTCCATCCCTAGATATATTCAAAAGCCATCTGGACACGGTCCTGGGCAACTGGCTTTTGGTGGCCCTGCTTGAGCAGGGGTTTGGACCAGATGAACTATGGAGGTCCATTCTAAACCCCCTTCTGTGATTCTGTGTGTGTCACAGCACTGCTTAGAAATTATTTTTGACATTGTGCTAGCTTTCAACTAGCATATCTCTGTACATAGAGTAAGCTGTAGTGATTTTGTCTCTTTACTATTTACCATTTTGGTTATCTTTTGCTTTGACTTTGCTGTAGAAATCCATGTGTAAAATAGCTAAAATACTGGAACATCAATGTGAAGCCCCAGTTTATGGGAGAGAAATTCTGGCTTCTCTGGTTTTATTTGCATTGCTCCCCCACTGATTTTCACGTCCACAGACCTTGTGAGTTTATGTTCAATCTCACAGTTTTCCCAAACTAATTTTAAAAAAGAAAAACATAAAGGAAAAAAAAAATATGCCATCTTCAGTTAACTTTGAAGTATAATCTGTTGCTTTTTCAGAAGGGGCAAGTAACTGCCTCTTGTTCTAATGCAACAAAAAGATGCATATTCATAGCTACCATTACAATGACAAAAAAGGAGATGAGGAGAGGTAAGGCTGCTGAAGCAGACATCCTTTGTTATTTGCAAGCAAATTTTCTCAATTTTCAGCAACTCACACTGCATTATTAACTAGCAAAGATTTAGCAAAGCCACAGCTATAACAGATAATACTTTGTACTTAGAGCCTTTCATCCAAGACTATCAAAACACTTCAGAAAGGCAGGCTTTGTTACTACCAGAACACAGATGAAGAAACCGAGGCACACCATTTATGTGGCTTGATCTTGAGTGTAATATAAACTCAACCACAAACTGAAGAAACTTAAGGTTTTTTGGTTTCCAGTCTACTTAGCTTATCATCATGGTGTAACTGTATTTACATACTGACACTACTATGCAGATTTAGGGCTTGCTGAATGTCTAACAGTATATAATTAATAGGAAATTATCTGTTGAATTACAAACAGTGGATACAATAATAAATGATAGTTAATTATGTGTAATAGATTTGATCATTTATTGCTACAGGATGTCAGTAATAAAAATAATTTTAAAAAGCTAATCAGCTTCATAATCTTACAAAACAAGACATATTAGCTACCTTTATTACCTTCCTTTCATGTTTTGTTATTAATTTTCTATTGTTATGTGAATGCAGGATGCAACATAACACACAAACCACAATTTTCTATTTAGAAAATATCCTTGTATTTCAGGTAGGTACATGATTATTGAATCGTACTAAACAGAGTGAATTTTCAGTTATTTTTCAGGACAAAAGAAAACACTGAATTAAGAAAAAGGGGAGGTGAGGGGGGAGAAGCAAGAATCACCAATAAGTAAATAAGAACAAGGGGAAAACAATGTGATATGTAGTATTTCATTATCTTCCAAAGAATCATTTGTGCTACAAATCCAGCAGTTAGATTTGCATTTTTACTTCAACCCTTTAAACTCCTTGGGTCAAAATTATACTTGCTGAGGACACCCTTACACAGTCAGGACACTAGAAACTCATCTTTTTGTAAGCGAGAAGTCAGGTCTAAAAACTCTGCAGATTCTTCAGGTCTCTACAGTCAGCTGTCCAAAGCTGTCAGCCGTGTCATAAATTTGGGTCAAATTAGCAGTTGTCTTTCTACCTCTGCAGCAGTAGACATATTTTGTTAAATTTAGTATTATCAGTCTACGAGGGCATTTTCTCTTCCTGTTTTTGTTTTCTTTTTTAAATATCTGACAGCTTTTGTAACAGAGTTTTTCAAATAGGACTTCAAATTAGCTGTAATTTATAGCTAATATGACTAATAAAGTGGTGTGAATTTACCCAAAGAGCTGCCATTTTATGTTGAACATCTCTGGTTGTCCATAAACACTTGGAAATTAATTTAAGGGACACCTATGAATAAGACAGCAGCTAATAATGTAGACCTGCCCTATATTGGCTTGAGTCACTTGATTAAGTAGCTTTTTACTTTAGAGTGTTTCAAGTGAAAAATGTATTGGTTACAAAATTTGGACAGTTTTCCCATTTATGATAGAAATCCTATTAAAATTAATCAGCCTTTCAATTTAAAACAGCCTGATAAAAATTTAAATCATGAAAATGCTAAGCTACATTTAAACTATCATTCAGTTAGCTCATTAATGAGATCAAAAGTTACCACTTTTTCTGACACTTGATCATTTGAAAGCATGTCAAGAACTTAAATCAAAGACCTTTCAAATGCAGTACATTTCTATGGAAATAGTCATATCTGAGCCAAAGTTAATACCTTTTCTTTCAAACCAGTGCATTTGTCCAGAAAATAAAATACTGAATGGAACAGGAACTAATTCTTCACCCCAAAGCCGCAAGCGCTCAGCACGACGAATATATGGCCTGAAAGTTATACACAGTTTAACACAAGCACATCTGGAGTACAATTCCTAATCAGGTCTGGTTTTATAAAGAGATTCAAGTGCTCTTTCTCTTACATAGCACATTTACTATGACTATCACAATACTCATGTGTAGTGGCCATCGTTATAGAGGTATTAGATGGTCTCACTATTTATGAGGAGCAATCAGAGGTGACTAATAAAATTCTTCCTAATCAAGTGGTAATAATAACTTTACACTTCATTGTCAAATACCTTATTTCTGTTATCAGTCTTCTATTTTGTCATATCTCTGTGAAAGTCTCACCCTATTCCCCATTTAAAGTGCATTCACTACTATGGAAAAATTTCTACTCCACTTCAAAAAGTTCTTTATTTATCGATTAAGCAGCAGTTAATATATGTTGCTTAAAATGTGTATAGGTGTCAAACTCTGATCCAGGTGAATATCAGTGTTGCATTGGTATGAATGCCTTTTAATGAAAGTCTAAACCAGAGATTAGTCTTTTGGTTGGGGGCATCACTTTGCACGTTATTCCACTGTCAATGAGGTACCACTTTGTCTGAGAGCAGTGTACATCGTTGCACTTGGGTTTGGTTACTATATAGTATTCATGTGACAGAAGTAGGTTTCCTTGCAGCCAGGGTCCCCCAGACTTGAGTAACGTTGATCAAGGGGTATCGTTTGCTCTGGTGAGCCATCAGCCTGCCTCCCTAGTTCCTTCTGCCTGGGTGATAAGAGGCAGAAGATCCCCAAAAAGGAGGAAGCAGGAGCCCATGGTAAAAGTGAGGGGCCAGGAAAGCCCAGGGGGACAACAGCCCTGTGGTGGGAAGGCAACAGGGACACCCAAGGGCACACTGACCTGGGAGTGCAGCTCCTTCGCAGTGGGCAGGATGGGCATCCACTTACCATCTGTAAGAAAAACTGGTTCTTGTCCCCATCCTTTTCATCATGGTGTGGGGATGGAGCACCTTCCTGAGGTCCACTGTCAGTAGGACCTGCAAGCAAGGTTATAAGAGAAGAGCAACCTGTGGGGAGTCTCTCTATAGGCCAGAAGAACCCATTGCGGAGCTGCTAGGGTGAAAAAAGGGAGGCATGAAAACCAAAAGCGTGGCCCAATATCTGGATTTTTCAATCTGTAGATAAATTTTTACCGTTTTCTGTCATAAGTATGCAGTGAAGCATTATTCATTGTCTGCAGGGCACCCTGGAATTCTTCGAAGTAATGCAAAATACCATTTCTGGGAAGAATCACAGAGCACTTGACTAAAAACAACACATATGAAGAAACAGTTCACATCCTAAAAAAAAACCCCAACAAACTACAAAATATGCCATCATTTTGATGAGAACTCACTAAAATCATATGGTTCCCTCTGGAACACCTTACAAAAAACAAACTTTGCAGCTGACTTCTAAAATGCAGGCGTGTACCAGAGCCATGTTTTTCAGTAGGTTTGTTTATCTTGGGTTCAGTTGATTTGTTGCAGAAATATGCAAGACCCTTAATCCCAGTAGGAAACTGAAACTGTGAGAAAGACAAAGTCTGGCTGACCCCCTACAAGAACAAGCAGCAAATCCTGCTGAGAAACAGTAGTAGCAAAAACAGAGGGTATTACCAGGGAGTTTTGTCTTGGAGGATGACAACTGTTTAAAAAATGCAATGACTGAAGGAGTAATTCTTCTACACCCTCTCACTTTGTCTGTATTAAGCATGTAACAAATGGTGAATTGAAATCTATACTTGTAATAGTGTCAATGAGGGATCAGGATTATACATGATACTTCCTCAATTTGTTATGCCTCATTAGCATTGTGGCTTATTGCAGAGAACGACACAGTTCCCAGGCATTCCCTCATGGCTTGTCCTGATGGATAATGGAAATAAAGAAAGGCAAGGCACGGGTGACACACTGCTCTCACGACATTTATCAGGGGCATAGTTAGCTGGGTTAGGTGTGCTTCACATTCTCTGTCAGAGTCACATATTGATCTGAATTAATAGTCATGCTTGCTTGGTACCTTTCCAAGGAGCACCCCATGTGGAAGGGGCCATGGTGCTAATGAATACACAAGTTTATTCTCTGAAAAAATATTTATAGTGCTATGAGAAAAAGCAACAAACCTGTTCTTTGCATCAGACATGCAAACTCGCCTCTGTTTAAGCTGTTCCCGCTGACCTGGTTTCACTGGAGGGAAAATTCTGCCGGCATGCAGATTAAATGGATACATTTGTCTTATCTGAGCTTAAACTTTAAGAATGGCTAAATGACCACTTTAAAAGATGAGGGTTTCTTTTTGCAGTTCATGTGGAATCCTGATTTCATTCTGCAGCACATCTTTGCCACACCTTGGCACATGAGCTAAAGAACAGCCTCAGTACACAACATTTTCACTCAAGAAGCTCTGATTTAAAGCAATATGGCCAGTCTAGGAAGAAGTCAGGGACTGAAGCCCTGCATCAAACAGAATGATGCTGAAAACTAATGGGCTGTGTTCATACTATTAGGACCAGGCTTCTGTCCAAATGAGAACCTGAATTTTCTGACGAACCGAACTGCTCTGATTCCCTCCCAAGGGACTCTCTCTGCTTGGAAACCTGCTGGGAGGTGGCCTGGCCTTCGCAGGAGAGCACCAGCAGCATCACGGGGAAACTCTCATGACCAATATATTGCACTTGGCTGCCTCTTTCTACTCCCCAGCTGAGATCAATGCCTGACTGTGTGAGCAGTTCTCCTCCTCCCCTTTGTTCCAGTGCAAAGTCAAACAGCATAGCCTAAACTCTGGTGAGAGGAGTGTGGCTCCAGCTCCTGGGATCAGCCAGTAGGTAGCTTTAAAGTTATCTTCTGTCCTATGCTGCTTCTCCAATGAGAAGTTTGCTTGATTGCATCCAAATGCAATCTTAATTGCATCCTAGTGGCATCGCAGTGCAGGTGGACTGAGACCTTCACTTAGGGCTGGGTCAAACATGCAGTTGATTGGTGCAGGTCTTAAGAACTGCTGAAAACAAGCTCTGGGGCTGGATTTCCTTTGATATTTGTTATGCTAGTAAATGCACAATTTTAGGCCTCTGATTTTTGAAATGCTAGCTCAAGTGACTGTCACAGGCATGATAGCAAGCTAGGACAAGATTTTGTATTCAAGTTCAGAACTTTTAATGCCAGTCCCATATAGTAACGAGTCAAGCCACTCTCAGAAAACGTACTTTCCCTCCTAGCTTATGTTGTGGTGTATACTATTTTAATAACAAATTACAAAGCAAGGGATTGAGGTTTAGGAGAAAGGAAATTTTATCTGCATTCTCAAGATTTTTGGGAGAACCAGAACTTGAAGTTGGTAAGTGTTAAAATGAGTCAGACGGAAAAAAAGACCTAAAGGAACAGATTCATAATTAATGCTAGCTACCAGTAGACATCTTGCAAGAGAAAGAAAGTGGTAAGCAGTTTTTGCCTTTATCTGTCAAGAAGGCAAAGAGCAAGACTGGTGTGAAACCCACTCTAGAGCAATGGAAACCAACCAAAAAAAAAAAAAAATCCCCGTTCATTGGCATGGAGCCTGTAAGGAAAAGAATGGAAACAAATTGAACATATATAACCAGTGGATACACAAATAATCTGTGCTCAGGTTGGTCCATAGGTTGGTTATATGATATGTAGAAACCTCTTTTTTTTCTAGGTTTTAAATATTCAGAATTTCACTTCCACTTTTTGTAACAACCATGAAAATTATGGTGTCTCCCTCCGATCTCAGTGAGATCTTAGCACTGATGATAAAAATGTCAGCACTACTGCCTGTTCCATCTCTTGCATGAGAAAATATAATGAACACCAGGGAGAGCTGCACACTTTATTACAAATTGGGCTTCACTTCAGTGAAGCAAAAGGTTCACGTTTGGGAAACACCATCGGTGAAGAAGGCTAGGCCTAGAAGCTTAAAGTCATATGTGTATTTAATGTCCAGCTGCTTAAGAGCTGAGATGAACCTTAAGTATATGCACAATCATACCTCTACAGAGATGTGTGCTTCATTTCAGTGATCCGCATGGATGAAAATTGAGTAGCGGGAGAAGCTCAAAGGGCCTTTCCCATCATGTGTGAGTTTTGCTGAGGCACCAAATGCTTGAGGTACTTTCAACAGTTCAGCTGATTACTCACACGAGGATTATAAATCTTCTGATGTCAACAGTGCCCACAACCCTGAATACATATGGGGATATTACTATTTCTGGGGGTAGTGTATTTGCAGTCTTCCCTTCAAGATACCTTAGAGCACCACCTAAATGTTCGTGACAGTAAACCACATTTTCTTGGCACCTACTGTACGCTGTGAGTTGGCCTGTCAGCAGCTGGGCTACACTTATATAATCCAAACTGCAAAGTTTCAAAAAAGGTAATTAAAAAAAAATGACTAAAATCAGAAAGTGTAGACAGTGAAAAATCTTTATTGTGCTAGAATCATCATTCAAAGCCAGTTATAAAAGTAGCAAGAATAACATTAAATGTATATCTATATATCTTTTTAACCTTTATACAGACAGCAGGAGCACTGCAAGCTAAATTTGCATTTCATAGTGGGAAACAAAACCATCCCACAAAGATATGATAAATCATCAGAGGAACAACGAGGTGCCCTGACACATGCATATGTTTTTCTAAAATCACACAGAATGAAGATACGAGATACACAACTCAATCTCCATCTCAAAGGTTTATTAACTATAACCAAGCCTGACTACATCAAGAACAGTCTCACTGAAATTTGAAAGATGGATTTCTTTCCAACAGTTATTCCCTCTTCCATTTTATTATTATTTTTTGGACAATTAACTGACCTAGTTTCCAAATCAGAAGAATTCTTAAGAAAGACTGTTATATAGGTGCGATGGCAACACAGATTTACTTCCAGTGATATTTTGGTTACAGGGAGGGAAAAAAGGCTGTCATTCCTGCAAAGCATGTAATATAAGAGGATTATTCATTCTGGTTCAACTTTGTTGACTTCTGTGAATGTATAGCAGATACAAGTTTGGACAAGTAAGTTTTTTAAGTGAAACCAAATGAAAAATTTCTATAGAAATATTATTTTGACAGAAGAAGCAATTTCTACAAAAGAAACATACACTGAAAAATTTCCATATGAAAATTTCACATTTTAAAAGTCTACTTTTCCCTATACAAAACCAAAACAAAACATTTCAGTTTGGCTTCGTTTGACCCAAATTAGAGTACTGGGGGGGTGGGTTTGAAAACCAAGCCAGATTGTTTTAAATCAACTGACTTGGCATAAAACTGCATTTCCTACCAATATATTTACTTTGCCAATCATAGTTTCAGTCCCCCATTTCTTTTGGGCCAGCCTTCCTAGAAGACCACATATCCTATAAAGTAATGAACGGATTTCACTGACACATGGCTTGTCTACAAGATAATTAATTCTCAGTAAGCGAGGATATGAATTTACAGTGTACTAGCTATGTTGCACTGACTCTCCATATGGACATCCTAATTGCATTGTGGCTTACTCCATCTAAAGCACATTAAGAATATAACTACACAGACTTGTTACTGGGAAGAAAGCGAGGATAATGGTTTACTACTCTCCTATGGCATTAACTGTTATGCTTGAATTGCCTTGGTGAGCTCTTCTTTCTTGCAGTAATGTGAGAGAGCACTGAGTGTCCAAGCTGGACTTATTGCAGAGTGTCTAATACACTACAAATCCACATTCTGACTCTCTCTTCCTTTGCTGACCTCTTCACTGAAGTGCTGATCTGTGTGATGCATCATACTCCAAATCTTCAAATAGCTTACGTGCTCTGCACACTTTGAACTCCCTCCTGTATGGCAGCATATGGAAGAGAGGCATCCCTACAGCATCCCTTGTCAAGATGTAATTCTGTATGCATTCACCACCCAGTATTTTAATTTTATCAGCATGTACTGCTTGAGGGCCATGTTCACCACTAATGCCTTTAGTCCTTACTGTGGTTTGATCCTGGGTATAACATTAACGCCAAAAACATTTTGAGCAAACCTCAGAAGAGAACTAGTTTGGTAATTCAGCCTGGATACCATATATTAACTGACATAACTCCAGTCTTCACAGCTGCCACCATTTCCAGCTGTGTTGATGCAGGGAGGTGGTAATTACCAGCAGACTTGGTAGGAGGCAAGTATCCGTCAAGCTCAGGACCTTCTCCACGGCAAGCACAGCTGTGGAAGCTCAGGGTCCCAGTGCCAGGTAATGTGCTGGCACTCCTTCCAACAGTTGGTGTTTGTGTGAGTTTGTCTGTGCTGCTGAAACCACCTTACTCCACCACTCCTCTGAGGAGCTGGTAGAAGGCCATCCCACAGGTGAATCCAGCTCATCTGTACTGATCAGACCATTTGCAGTCATTACTGAATTGTTTCAGCTTTTCATGTCTGCTGTATCAATCGGAAATCTCACAGGAGGATTTCTTGTGAGACTTCCACAAGTGCTGATTTCCAGCCAGGACTAAACTATCCTGGAGCAGACTTAATTGCCACTGAAACCTGGAGCTGCTACGACCAGAGAGTTCAGGAGTATTAAAAAGGGGGAAGCCTCTCCCTTCACCACCTTTGAAACAAATATTGTGAGCCAAGGAATAGCAAAACCCAGTTTTCTAGAGATCTGTGTCCACTCCCCTGCGTTCCTGCCCCCAAAACCTGGAGTATCTCCTCATCTTCAGGAACTGTCCCCTATTATCCAAACACCTCCAGACCTCCTGCAAGCCTCTGTGATCTGTGCCACAAGGATCTCATTGCTCTCCCACACTACATGCACATTTTCCTTTCTCATGCCCAGGCACAGTTACCTCCAGTTCTTCTCCCTCTCTGTTTTTGCCTGCCACACAGAGTATAGTCAATGTTGCATCAAGTTTGAAGCTCGCTTTACCTGAATGCGTGCTACCCTTTGTCTCGCTAGCCACGCCATGCCACTTACGGCATGGAAAAGAGAAGTGTTCACTGTATCTAGTAGTCAGCAGTAGCTTCTTTGCTCTACTGCTGATTTTCACTATCTCATGATTTTTAAGACTTACAGATTAGTCTGACAGTAGGTAAAATGTTCAAAACCTATTGGGGAAAGATGTGGGGGTAGTGACAGACAAACAGCTGAACAGATTCACATATGGGACAATGTGATAAGCCCCATTTTCTTAGAAAATCAGACCAAAAGTTCCCAAGATTTTGTTCATTCCATGTGAGTTTCCCCGTATGTGCTAGGGACTTTCAGAAGTTCGTGCTTATGTCCATGGTATTTTTATTTGTAGCCAGGGATTAATATATACTATCCATGTAAAGAAAGTTGACAAATTCTACATCAAAATATATTTACAGTGAGAGGCCATCCTAAACATACAGTTGGACCCAAACAAAAATGAATTTGCAAGGTGTGTGTATATATGTGTGTGTGTATATATACATATCTATATAGGTAAGATCTACTGTCAATTTATGAATAGTGTAAACCAGCATTTCTAAACTTTGGGACAGCCGCCCGGCATTGCAAAAAAAAAAAAAAAAAAAAAAAAACTATAGCCAAATTCCTCGGCAACAATTCATCTCAGATTTAGACCACCTAAAGCGTGCAGCACAACACTGGGGAGACTTGATGAGATGTAGTCATTTGATACAGCACAGACATACTATCAAGTCTGAAGTTTTCTACTGTAAGTAGATCCTTTTAGTTGAAATGGACTGTAATGTTATGTTGTTTTATGGGAATAACTTACATAGTTAATATTGCACTTAGAAGATAGGACTTGAAACAGGAGATTCTCAGATAAATTAAAAAGCTGCTTTTTTTCTTGCAAAATTTGTCTCTCCAGTTTTTCAGCCTGCAGAGAAAAAAGGAGTCTCTAGGAATTAATTTCTAATGCACTTGAAGAAATTTCCGTTCGTGATTCATTCATAGAGAAAGAAACAGTGAAAACCTTTTTCCACATTGACTTGCAACTCCATTCATATTTATCAACCAGTTCTTAATCTATTTAATCCAGCTGGAGTGCCTGTGAAAAGGAGAGAGGTATGGTGTGAAATGTGACAGCCATCAGAGCAGCAGGAGGAATCTGTTATTTCATACCCATCCTTCCATGTTGCAATAGTACTGTGGCTCCCTGCATGCAGTGGGGTAGGCACCTGCATAGCAGCGGCTCCCAGGGGGCTTGTGTCTGTCTGCAGCCACACCTTACACTGCTTCCTCCATGGCTCCGATGAGAAAGGTAGGGGAAGCAGCAACATTTGCTCACATTATTATTTTTTTTTTTACTCAAATGTTGCTGCTTCCCCTACCTTTTGACTTTGGGGGTCTAAGGGACTGGCTTTGTCCCTGTGCCTGTCCCATGACCTTTACGATAATACACCTGTACAGATCAGTTCAAAGGATGGGCTTGGTGTGAACAAAGGTCAGCTGCAGATTTTGAATTTTGCAGATGTGTATATTTGAAGCGCTTGTGTTAATAATGTGTTTGAATTGTGAGCCTCATCTCAACCTGTAATGCTGCTGCGTTCAGCTCTGCGCTTTGATGGCATTACAAGCTTCATTCTAGCCTCTCAACTGCAACCTGTATTTTCTTGGCACCAAACGTGTGAACAAATTTGGAATTTGGTGGGTTTTTGGTGGAGAGGTGAATTTCACCCTGTAAGAGAGGAAATGCTAGAAGTTATACTTAATAATGGAAACTTGTATTAAATTTGGATGCTTGCAGTGCAATTTTAGATTAAGTGTTAAATTCTCCAAGCCAGAAAAAAAAAAAAAAAGTCATATTCTCAGCCATCCAGATTCTAAGCATAGCTAAATTCTAGAGTTGGTAAATGCTTATCACAATGGTACACAATCGTTCCAAGGTACCGGCTATGCAAGTCACACAAGCGCATCCAGTGCAGGGGAAGAAGCTCTTACTGTGTTTTTCATTTGATTTGCCTAATCCCCAACCTCACAGTAGAGCTCCCTGGGACACCAGGGTTAACCCTCCCACTCTGCCTACTCCTCTTATCTCCTTGGTTTGATGGATCCCTTTGCTTTCCTGCTGCCAGCCCACCTCAGAGAAGAGGACACCTGGATCCCAAGGCAGAGAGGGAAAGCCATCACCTCATCTTCCCCCAGTCCTCTGCCTCAAAATTGGCCTGTGAAAAGGAGTAGCAGAAGAAAAAGGACAAAAACTGGAGTAAAAAAGGAGGGGGAAGGGAAGAGGTTATAGGAGCAGCCCGAGCTCAGCTAGGAGGGTGAAGGGAGCTGCACCTGGCAGGAAAACATGCATTTTATCTCCTGTCTGGTTGCAATCCCTTCTGAAGTGCAGAGACTTAAAATTAAAACAGAGACTTCATTTCATGTGGGTGTGCAATGTCTAATGCTGGTTTTACAGTATTATGTGTAAACTCCACACAAATTTGCCTTCAGGCATTTCTGTGGCCTCGCACAGGCAGCTCTTTCCTCCTCATTCCAATGCTTAGCTACTTATATTTTACTAAACGACATAGATGAAGTATTAGTTTATACAAACTTACTGTCAACTGATTACAGTGTACAACTAAATTTTGTTTTATGTGTAAGCAAATGATACAGAGGTACTTGTAAATTTTCATCTGGGCTGCTCTTCCACCAGTACCAGAAGGCTTAAGTGCAAACCACTGCTTGCAGCAGAGGGACAGACTGATTCCAGGTTCTCTTGACTTATTTCAATTAGCTAACCTAATACAATCCCTCTCTAAACATTTCTGATCTTCAAGGTGTCGTATTTGCAAGAAAGCGATAGAGTCAAGAGGAGGTATCTTTGCTCACCAGATTAAAGAAACTAATTAGATTAAGGATTTTTTAGGACTTAAAAAACAAGAAGTGGGTGTTAGTTCCATGTCGTGCTACAAAACATCAACATGGTGACCTCATTTAATTATTTCCCTCATTTACACAGCTCCTAGATCTGCAAGACTTTTTGAATTTCACAGGGACAATGGAATACTCCAAAGAAAAAAGATGATATATAAAAACAAAATAACTAATTAGATGTCAAAGTTTTATTTAAAAAATGCTCAGTGGAAAATTAGTGAATTATTTTTCTCAGATACAAACAGAAATTGTATCCTATCAACTGTGTACTTCCAATCCGTATATCCACTCAGAATCTGGCCGTTTCATCCATGAGCCAGACTGGGTTGCATTAAGGGGGGTGTCAAAGTCTGAGTCAGGGATGTGTATTTGTATGGTTTACTATCCCTTTTTTTATATGTGGTAACTTTTCTGCATGAGTAGCTTTCCCAGGATAATTGCTGAAACGAAAATTGGTACCACAACATTAATCATTCTGTATGTCTGCTACTAGTGCTTCTACTTCCATAATGCTGCTGAATTTTAGTTCATAATGCACAAATTCATGCAGTTTTCGTTATAGTTCTGAAGCAAAGGTAGAGAGAACCGGAAAATAAGAAGGTACCAGTCAGCACCTTTCCAAGCATGCACATGCACAATGTGTAATTCAAAACCTTAGTAAAACCCACGTGCGAATCTAATATCATTTTGAGGCATAAAATCATGGAATAGTTTTCCTCAATATTTAAGGTGTGGCTATGGCATAAATTTACATGCTGGTGAAATACTACATATGTTATCAGCAATTCTGCAACATAGTTATAAGGAAAATCTTTTGCATATTATTACATCAAAAGAACAAAACAACAGCTGCCTGTTTAAGAAGGCACTCTTAGGAAGTCACCAAGAAAAGCTCCAAATGGAGGAACAACATAGAAGGTGAATAGTATCTTTTTCAGGGGAAAAAAATAAAGAAACCCAAAACCAAAATATAACAAGTGCTTGAGACTAAGGACTTGTGAAGTGCTGGTAATACATTACTTTACTTGCAGATTCAAAAGTGCAAAATGCTACTAGATAGAAGATGATGACAGATCTTTGCTCTTGTCAGCAGAGAGACAGTGACTGTAGCAAGTCATTATCACCCAAGTTGTTACTGTGAAGTGTAAATAAAACAAAAATAGCTACGCAGAAGATTGTAAGATTGTTGATCCAGATTCTGGGTATTTGGAAACCACCAACAGAAGATTTAACCAAGAAGCACCTTCATCATAAACTGGAAGCAGAGTTTAGAAGAGTGCTATGTTTTACCAAGGAAAGAAAAATCATCCTGTATCCAGACAGCTTGTGATAAACCTGACACAGATAATCTAGCACTAAAGACAGTCTAAAGCAGCCAATTCAAAAGAAAAATACCTTCAAGTGGTTCTGAGTAGAACAGCTTTACAGATGAGAGATGACATCAAAGTAGAAACTGTGAAAGAGTTGTTGTCTTCTTGATGCTGAGAATTCAATCACGGTTCACTAATTATACCTATTTCAGTCACAGTCTTTCCTGCACAGCATTAGCAGGAGAAAGATTTAAGCCCATCAACCATAATACGTCACTCGCTTGAAGTTCTACTGCCAAGATCTAGCTTATGCAGTCACCTGCTGAAAGAAATCCAACCACCAAAGCACATTTTGCTGCTATTTATTGTTCAGTCTTCAAGAGGCAATGTGGAGCTTAGTTGACTCTGATATGGCAATTTTCAAACTAAAGAAGCTGATACAGCCCTTTTTATCTTTAAGCTAGGATCAGCCTCAGAAGGGGAGCTGGTACAGTCACCATACATTGTCTGCCATGTGTATGGTGTACTGGCTTGCGATCATGCTGATAGACTTGAGGAGACAGTACACAGAGAAGATACATTACTGCTTCTCAGCCTCTAGTCATTAGGTAACACCAAGAAAAGCCCCTGGGTAATGCTTTGAAGATCAACAGAGAACAATTACCATTGCTCTGAGAGACAGTGGTGTCAGATGAAGGGCAAAGGAGTGCAGTGCTTGAAGAGCCTGGTTTGGATGCTTCTTTGCTCACACAATAAAACAACCTTTGAACACTTTGACACTACCTTGAAATGCTGTTTGTACACATCGACTTTTACATATGTTTGCCAATCTACCATGTACCAATGAGTCTTCTGATAATTTGCTATTCATTTATCCATCTCTGTCATAAATGTGGAGAATTCTTGGTTTAGACTGGTTTCCTAACACTCCTTGGAAAAAAAAAAAACAACAGTATATTAGATCATTGAGGAAACAATAAATAAAGATATTCAGATTCAAAGATGTAAAGGGATTTACTATCAAATCAAGGGCAGTCAGTAAGTACCACAACGGAGAAACATAATACAACTTTATAATTGCAATTCAACTCAAGCATATTTTTAGATACCTAGGATTCACTGAGACTGAGCAGATGTTGAATGTGTACTTGCTGTTCTTGAGGATAGTTGGATATGCAGAGATAGTGTTAATTGGACAGGTTTTGTCTATTTGTCAGCCGGTCAGCTAGCTTGCAAAACAGTCTACAGAGCCTACGATAGCTACTGAGAGCACAGAGAAGCAAGCATATACTGATTTCAAGAAGGGACTGTATTAAAAGTGACTTTTCTTTGTAGAAATGTTATGACCAGTTGGCCAAACAGAAATTTTGAATGTTTCAGGCATCAATGATAAGAAAAGTATTACTAAGATCTCAGAAGAGGCACGCATCTTCTGAGCAGACAGGAATTAATCTTGAAACTTGACTGTTGCTCAAAGCAGAGAATTAGAGATCAGAGAAGTACTGTCATGCCCACGTAGATCCTGTTCCCTGAGAGCTGGCAATATGGAAAAACTATGAAAAAACAAGTAAGGCAACTTTAGGTACAGAGAAAAAAACAAAATGCAGACCATGCTGAAACGATCCTCAGGCCATCTGTCTGCATTTCTGTGAAATGAATGGTTAATACGACATTTGCAGAGTGTGTCCTGTGATTAGCCCTCCCTGGCAGTGCAGAAAGCTACAGAATGGATGCAGTTTTCATTATATCCTGGGAGATACCACAAAAGGTCTGAGAGAAACAGCAGAGGATCCAGCGCAAGAATTAATTTTAAGGATATAAAGCTGGGCTCAGCATCCAACAGGAGGAGGTATTTGGGTAGGGCATCAGTAGTCAAGCCCTACTGAATTCTTTGCTAAGGAATGACGGGAAAAGGATTGCAGAGGTAAGCTGCGCAACAAATGTTCTCCGTTTCCCATGTGATCTGTACTCCATGTTTAAGCTGGTGAGGACAAATAAGACATAATCATTTCTGAAGACAAATTTCTTTGTACTCCCACTTCCACAGACAACTTTGTCTTGTCTGATATATAAGCAGGTTGGATCATGGGTGTAAACAAGTTCCACTTCACTCAGCAAAACAAAGTACAACACTGAAACAAGTATGCAAAAAACTGTGCACAAAGTCTGTGCACCTTTTCCATGCTTTTAGTAGTTTTAGCGACTAGGGAAAGCTGGAAGCCTTGAATCAGCTGCAAAGAGAGTATAATTATTAACAAATCTTCTCTAAGCTTGGACAAGCACAGGAGAAACAGATTTCTTTCTGCAATTAAAAACTTCATGTGCTATCTGTCTGTCCCTAAAATGCAACAAGCAATATCAGCGAATGTTGTTATCAACATTTCAGTGCCAGCCAGGGTTAAGCGGTTTCCAGCCAGCTTCCCAAAGTACAGACTCTCTTTTCCAAAAGGCACTGTGTGCATACTCTCAAGCAGGAATATAAAGATAATCTTTTCTCTGTTAGCTCCCTTCTGCTGAGCTCTGCAGCATTGGCCAGACAACTGATGCCAAAGGGAATGTGAACCATCCAAAGCTGTCCTGAAGTCTAGGGAATGGAAGTCCATCCTGTCCATGTCACACCAAAGCATGCATAAATTGTGAGAATGACCCCAAGTGCCTGGCCTGTGGACTTAGCAAAGCTATACTAAAGAAGACTGAAGAAGACCTCTACAAAGTTTTTTTAATGATGATTTAAATGAGGAAGAGATCAGTGCCTTTAGGAGTATACATCTACTGTCTTGCTCCTTACAGTACAGCTAGTATTCTTAATCAAGGTCAAAGACTTTTCTCTTTCTTCATGACATTTTTTTCACATTTTTATTAAAAATATTCCCAAATAATAAATAGGTGAACTCTCACGATACAAAATGAATTATAAGTACATCTATAATTGCTAGACAGCCGTTATGAACAAAATTGCAACTACTAAGCTACCAGACACAGAATATTATCGTATTTAAATAAAAGTAGATGGATATAGATGCCTTCAGAAAGTATTATTAGAATTTGCCACCTTACATGGCAACAGCAACATGGCAACAACAGGACTCCCAGCTTTGTTCATAGGCTTATTTAGCAGGGATTTCTCAAAGACAATTGCATATACAGAGTAATAAAAAGACATTGATATTCCTATTTCAGGAAAAAGTAATGTTGCTTTTTTTGAAGACAAAGCAATACTAAGGGGAGAGGAGTACAATGCCTAAGCAGTAGTCTTAGAAGAGTTTAAGTTAAAAGTAATTTAATTTCTTGAAACACGGAATGATTTCAAAATATGTGTTCAACTTGCATCAAAATAAAATGAAGATACTTTGAATTTAAAATACATCTGTATTTGCAAAAGGCTGCCATAGCTCCTACTAGCAACACATCCAAGGGTTGGATTCAGAGCCTGAACTTTGGTATCCTATATCCCTGGATAATACTCCAATAACTAGCATGGCAGTTGCTGTCAAGATGGGTTTAGGGTTTTTCCCCTTCCCTCTGCCTGTCCTCTTCACCTTTTCCTGTATCTTTGACCAAGGAAAACTTCTCCTTGGATGTTTTGTCAAAACTTAAGTGGTTTGGTTTCAACACATACTCCCTTACAATAAAACTCTTCCATGACTCATACCCCTCTTGCCAGTTTTCGGTGACGGGAGGCTTGGGCAGTGCCCGGTGGCTGTGCAACGCTTTGAAAGTCTGGCGTGGGCACTTCCAGCTCGACAAAGTCCTGGCTGTGGCTTCATCCATTGCTTGTTCAAAGGCCAGCTGTACCTTTACTAACATTACCACAAACTCCACAGTTCCTCAATGTCCATATCACAGACCGCTAAACATATTCTAGGTGATTCCTCCTGGGTGAAACAATGAAAACATTTGCTGAAATTGAGCAGGACAGTGAAAACCTGCTTTCACATTTTAGAGTGGAATCCAAATCCATACTTTCAAATTTTCCAAAGATTTCTGATTTACTTCTAGTCACTGCAAAGTTTACTAGATTTGAACAGCCAACCTAGTGATAAAAAGATTGTTTGCTCCTTTTAGTACATTCTTGACTTATCTTGAGCAATCATTATGATTGTTTATAAAAACTAAGATGGAAATAAGAGGTTTCTGCTATATTATGACTCAAATCCCAAGTAATATGGAGGTCTGACCAGGCCAATTCAATAACAATACCACCAATTTCAATGGTAACAATGTCTGAGGAAGGAGTGCAGGAAAGGGACATTCTATATTCATTTCTAACTTGTAGTTAGAAATGTTATGAATGAATTTTAAAACCACTGGAAATTTGGCTCAAAACTAATAATGGAAATGCTGACAAAATCAAAGCTTTTTCACTTGGGATGGTCTGCAGGCAAAATTATTCTAAAGGTAGTTTAATACTAGTAGTAGTAGTCAAATATAGAAACTAAGATTTTTTAAGTCATATTTAGTCTAATTCAAGACTTTTTACATTTCTGCTAGACAATCCTTTGAACTACTGTAAAGTAGATCTGCTTGGAATTTCTTTAAATTTTGCTATGCCTGAGACCAAAGGAATTTGAACTTTCTGGGCTTTATTTTGTATTTCTTTCAAAGTAAACTGTAAATTGGATCATCAATGAAAAATGTGTTGCAAAGAAAAACAGCTATTGAATACTACTCTCCTCTAATTACTTTCTCCAGCAGGTGGTGAGATTATTGTCTTCTGTAACATTATCTATTATAAACTACAAATAGCACAGTTGTAACTTAATATGACATGAACATTAACGCTCTCTCCTGATGTTCAGATTTTTTTTTCTTTTAATAATTGTGAGAGTAGGGGACAATAGAGTCAGGAGCACAAAGTTTAATTTAATAGTTACATAGCTGAGATACTTTGCTTCATGCATCATACGTATGCACCTCATTATCCTACATAGTAGAGTATTAGGAGTGTATATTACACTTTTTTACTACAGGGTCAAGAAGTGAATGGGATATGGTATGATCGCAAATTAGGGTCTCTTGATGTGATTTCAAATTAAGGTTCCAATTCTACAAATATTACACCTAGAGTAACTTCCTTTCAGAAACCTCGAAGTCAGCAGGATGACCTTTATGCCCACAGTTACATATAGATCCAAACCCCAAGAACTTCTGAACATGCCTAACTTGAAATCCCGGGCAGTTTTTGTGCTTTGAAAATGGGACATGAGGTTTTTGTTAAAATTATAATTATTCATAAGAACAGAGCAGGTTTTAAATTGATTCAGCTCTCAGCACTTCAACACTAGATTTGGTGCAAGAAACCACCAATTAACAGTGACAGTAAAAAGAGATAAAAGGATGCAGTAGGCAGATACAAGTATCTGTAAAAAAAATCTCTCTCTCTCTCTATGTATATATCTCTCTGAAGTTCATGAAGGGCATATTCCAACTTCCGTCCACTGAAATCTGTTACCCAGATCCTATTTTGAATGATGCAGCTTGTTACTGAATCACAGTGAAAGAATTACAGTGACAGCGGTGTCTAAAGTCATCAAAGCTCTTTAAAAAATGTTGAAGAAAACTCAGCAACTTAAACATGCAGACAAGCAAATTCATAGCCTCATTGCTTAGGAAGGACACAGCTGTGAAATTCTCCATAAGATACCAATGGAAAGTAAAGTTGTAATAATTACATCAAAATTAATCATTAGTTACAACTGCAAACTTCATTCAGGGGCCATTATAAAGGATGTAAAGTCAAACATGAAAAAGCTAGGAGATGCTAGAATAAGGCTGTCTGTGTAACCTCAGTTTAGCCCCCATAATGAATACACCATATAATGCAATCTGCAATTCTGTGATAATACATTGTTTTCTGTAGGATCATTGCCTCATTCAGTTCACAGCAAGGATTAAGTACATGAGAAAACCAAAAGGAACAAGATTTGAGAGCTTTCAGAACTTGGACCTGCTTCAGTTGAACTCAATGACAAAACTTTTCAAGATTTCACCCAGAAATGTTCTTAAATGGGACTGTTAATTTTATTGTGGAAGCGTGGCTAGCAATCATTTGGAAAAAAACCAAAGACACTGGAGGGGGAAACTCCTCCCAGCCTGTTATCCTTCCTCCTCCTTGCTGCTTTCTTGTCCCCTCTGCTGGAGTTATTTGCCTCCTCAATTAAAATGAACCACACAAACAGCTGATTTGACATTGGGCCCACAAAGGAGGCAGAAGCTCTGGAGGAAGCGCAGAGGCACGTGGCCGGAGGTGGGGACCTGCAAGAGTGGCTGTTCTACTAGGCAAGGAGCTCCTCCCTCATCAGCAGGCAGCATGCATCCTCCCTCCCCATCAGCCACTCGTTTCCTGACCTCTTCTGCCCTGACAAGGTTTTCGCACTCTCAGTTATGCCAAATGTAAATCATCTGTTTGTGTAGCTGCAGTCTATTGTTGTGGCCTCGTCTTGCCGCAGTCGGAATGAGCAGCTGGGGCCTGGAGCTAGGCTGTAACCTCTCTAAATAATAATGCAAATAGTCTACTTTGTAAAAACAATAATCAGTAGACTAATTACTATTTCACACTGTTACTTTCAGCTACCACAGATTTCAGAAATGCAAGTTCAGAACTGCAAGTATTATTGCTATATTGCACTTAGAGAAGAGTACACCAGGAACACAGAGCCCCATATGGTGCATTGGCCTGCACTGGTGCAGGCAGGACACAAAACCTGGCTGCTAAAAATAAATCCATCTTGTAAAGGGTGAATCTTCTCTAAAAAAAGCAGTGTGGCATTTTTGAAAGGAGATAATGCTGTGAGCAGATAGAGGTGAAGTTATGAACATAATCTGCTTGGATTACGAAGATTAAATGGCATTTGACATACTTCTGCATATTACACTGGCACATAAGGTCAGGAAGTGCAGGACAGAAAGCACCGTCCTTGTCTGCTTACAAAACTGTCCGGAGGCAGATTTCCCTGATTAAGAGTTATGAGTTAATAACCCAAAGAAAGCCAGGGAGTGGAATGGCACATATATATACCGGTTTGTAAATTTTACAAATGGCTCTTTGCCAGGGTAGATGGGAGACAGCAACTCATCACCAGAAGATCAGCCAGGATGCCACAACAGCACGGTGCGCTGTCACTGCAGGGGATGCTTGGGAATAAGTAACCTGTTTGGGAGGGGCTTCCCTTGTGAGAGTATGCTCAGGCTAGCAACTGCTGCACTGAATGCTGAATGGGCCATCCACTGTGGTGGTAATGGTGTCTGGTAGAGGAGTGGCTGTAGCATCCCTCCAGCTGCACTGCCTTGGCAAAGGGTGCTCATCTCCTCCTGGGCCATGGCAAATTTCCACCAGGCTGACTGTAAAGCTACTCAGTGGCTAAAATACCCTTAATCTTTACCTCCCATCCTTTTGTTCCAACTACCCAAAACCTTTTTGTTTCTCTCAAGACGTAGAGAAAGCTGTAGTGCATGTGGTTGAGGTTAGTGGATTTCTTTGCATTCAGAGGAAGGTCAAATTATTCCAGAGAAAGGGAATAGATCTTGAAAAGCCTAAACAACAAAGTCATACCACTCATAGGTTTCATTAGCTCCATGCAAGTGGGATATTATATGGTTAGGAAGGGGGTCTGAAAGGCAGACACTGTATCTGCTGTACAATTGCAAAGAGATTTCCAACAACTAGAGAGAAGAAAGCACCCTAGAATGACAGGAAGAATAATGGGAAATCAAGGAAAATGAAGGGAAAATACAGGGATATCAGAAATATTCCGGCAATTAAAACACTCCCAGAAAGCGTGCACTATTTCCTGAGGGAAACCATAAGCAACACCCTACACTCATCCTGGGCTGGTGCTCTAGCTGAGAGTCTCTGTCTCATCTGTCAGGAACAGGCCAATGTTAAAAAGGGGGACCGCAGGCTGCTGAAACACAGGAAAAGCTGACGCAAAAAATTTCAAAGTGGAAGCTTTAAGTTGGATTGACGATTACTCCTCAGACCAGCACAGGCAATGAGAGGCAGCAAGAATACAGCTCTCCAAGGTGGCACGTAGGCACCTGGCAGGTTTTCAGAGTGTCTACATCTCCCTTCTTTTCCCCCAGAGCACACTGTAAGCTGGCAGATGCCCAGCTCTTGTGAAAAATTAGGCTGCTTCTTAAAAGTGTAAGAAACTAATTTAAGTGGCCATTTTTAGAAATTTGGCCTTTGTTTCTCCACCAGTTTTTCGTTTCCTTATACATCTTTAACAACAAAATATGTTTAGCGGCAAGAAGAAAAAAATTCTTAGCAGAAGATGGGGATTTTTCCAGGATCATTTCAGTGACAGCTATGTATAGTCCTAAACAGTATGAGGGCATGATTCAGTGATCCAAACAAACTTTTGGGTTGAGACCAGCTGTTACAAACACTTTTTTGCTCTTTTTAGGAATAAAAAGAATCTATGTGTATATTACACTCGGCCTGAGACTTGGGCTGCTTCTTGTTTGCTTTTCATAATGTTCATGCTTATTCTCATTGTTATTGTATTGCTTTCATCTTCAATAAACAGAATATTTTTTTTAAAAGCCCAATGCCTCTTGTATCTGCAATTCAACATTCCTTGTGACTTGGCATAGCTCAAAGAACTGCAGTCTAAGTTGCTGACCTACCTCAGATCTGCTTGCTTTCTGGTTGCTGCTTGCATTTTTCAGTGGTAGGAAAGTGACAGTAATATATATAACCTGAGTTAGCGTGTAGCTTTTTCATTCTGCTCTGATAGTTGAGCTACCCCACAGTGAGTGACAGGAAGCAAACAAAGCTAACAAAGAAAAGAAAAAAAAAAGATGGCATGACATAAAGTAATAAGAAATGAAAAAATATGAAATTCAGGCAAGAATAATAAAGCAAATCCTAAAATAAATGGCAGGATTTGATTTTGCAGTGCTGGCTTACAGCCAGGTAACTGTCTGAAAAGTAAAACAAGTGAAGCAGATACACCTAAGGTAAAAATAATGTGTGTATTCTTTTGAGGGAAAGATGAACTAGAAGAAAATAAAAAGACCCATCAAGAATAATAGAATTGTGTGACTTTAACCCCTTCAGTCCCACGCTGTGTAGAAGAGCTGCTTCTATTTCTCCCTGTGGCTTTTGAAAGAGGCAAATTAGCAGTAGCATAAGAACAGTAGCACGTTGTGAACAGAGGGAGGAGCTGGAAACATCTGAAGTTGGATCCTACCTCCTTTGCGCCCCTTTATGATTTATACTGAAGCATGTCCTCTCAGCTTTGCTCCAGCTGTAACTCCTCTGGTCCTCTCAATCTGGTCACAGGCCCTGTGAAACTGTTTCAGGAGGACAGATAAAAAAAGATCTGTTCTTCCACAATTCAAGTACTTTTCCTCTTGTTCCAGGAAGCCCCATAAAATAAAATGTCTGCTGAACTGGATCCAATCACTGCTCTCCGTTACATGGGTGAAAACAGAATCTGGCCCATAACAGGAGGAACTATTTAACAGGAAAAAGTGCTTTTTCACCCACAAACTTTCAGTAGTAGCTTGTTTGGATTTTGGCACAAATGTTCCAAGCCAATTTTAATCTTAATTCCTTCTATCCCACAGGGATTTTCTTTTCTTTTTTTTTTTTTTTAACCACATGACTGGGAGCTATATTTCCATGACTACACTTCTTGAAAAGCTTTAAAAAGCATTCAAAATTAAATGGTTCTCATGATTTTTTTAGCAAAAGCCAGTCCTAACATGATAGCCAAATCTAAAGCAACTTTTCTATGGCTGAGAGAATTTCTCTCCTCTAATCCCTGGAAGATGTGAATTTTTCTGCTGTTACTGTCAGCTGTCAACTGATAGGAGTAGACTGACTAGGAGGAAGCAGGCAAAGATGAATAAGGTATTCTTCAGTCATAAACTCATCTTTTACATACATGTCAATGGAGGTAGAAATCATCAGTCACTGAGCTAAGGGAAGCTCCCACAAACATCCTTCTCACACCAGATTTTAGTTCTCATTTTCTGGATGATGACTGGCCACAGTTTTGATACACAACAGACACAAATCCCAAATGAAGTCTCTTCCTGAAGGATCCTATACAAGTACCCTTCTGCAATGAACTCTGCCTGCCGTTATTCTTCACAGTGATAACAGAGGCCAAAAGAACTCATACAGTCTTGTTAAGCTTATATGAAATAAAAGCTACTTATATGTGTCTGAAGCCACTTCAGAGTGAAGATGGGTAAACACTGGCTTTTTTTACGGTTACTGCTGTATATATTTTTCCCCTTATCTTAATGCAGATTCTCAGCATATCGGTGTATAAATAAAAGCAACCTATCCATTTCCCTTCCAGATTTCCAAGAAAAGTTACAAGCCAATTAGCTTTGTATCATAAGCTTTATTGGCAGCAGAAAGCCAGAATCACAGGAACATTTGGTTCCCAGGAATTTGGATCTCGTAAGAGAGGGCCAGTGCCAACACTAACCAGAGTGTCTGCCAGTTGTTGTTCTTCACAGCTACAGCTGGCTGCCATTTCCAGCAATGTTGTGGATTAAAAATCAATACCTGATCAGATTCACTTTCAGAGACGTATGGCATCAGCAGGACATAAGGCTGTTTATGAGAAAAAGAGGTGACTGCCACTCCGCTGCCCTCTAAGGACAGTAGTTAGAGAGAGATGAGCAAAACTCCAAAACCCAGAAGGGATGCTGAATTTGAAGGCAGGCTTGCAGAGTCCCCCAGCAGATGATGTGATACCTGTAATGTATAGATCATGAAAGTATAGTAATCCTTCAGAAACTGGATCATGTGGCTCTCAGTAATGAATTCTGAACAATTTGCCTCCTTCTACCTTGATCTTGGGATCCTTTGTCCCTCCCTCTAGTCTTATTTTCTCACAATAAGAAAGTGATATTTCTGAGACTGTCATAGCCCCTGAAACATGTCAGAACATTATTGTTGTAATAACTGCATCTCAATATTCCTCCCGTGCAGTCTCCCGGGATATAGAAAATACTGCCTAGGAACCCTTATTTATCCCTCTAAAGCAGAAGGGCAAGGTTACAGCTTAGATACATGAGATGCCCTTCTCCTTTTGCCTTCAGTGTCTCCAGCAATTGCCTCAATGGACGAGCAGAAGAAAACATTAAGGAAATACAAATGGCCTTGGACTTGTTTAACTTTTTGCATCACTCTTTGTAACATCATTATATTCAAGAGAGCATTCATCTTTGGTCCACTAGGCCCCCCGCAGCCTTGCACTGCCTGAGTAATTGGTGTATCTCCTCTGTGGAAAGAGGATAGTAACACTTCTCCAACTCACTAGGATGTTGCAAGGGAAAATTAATCAATGTACATAGCATACTCTGAACACAAAAGTCCTGGTGCATGCACCAAATATTATTAACGCGTGTGGATATTGTTGTTCCATAACACAGCGCCGATCCGAAAGGAAGCATTTTTGTTTGTTTCATAATTCATTTATTGCTAGACACAGCTAAGACAATCCAGCCAAGCAGTATCTGAGTTTTGTAGTTTAGTGCGGATTTTAGGAGGCCTTACTTATCACTATTTCAAGCTGGGTTACTTCAGTGATTTCCAGGGAACCCATCTGCCTCTGTAGTGGCTCCCTAAATCTCTCCTTGAGCAGCCAGGCCACCGGCATGGAGCAGGGAGTGGGAGAAGCGTGCCATTTCCCAAAAGCAGTAATTGATTTAGCAGCAGTTTAAAACAATGTTGAGCATTGTCAAGGATGTTCCTTTGTGGCACTAAATCAAGTTCCTCAAGATGGATTACATACTAACCACATACTATCTAAAAATCTCAAGGGCTGTTTATTGTTCAACAATTTATGATAGCCTTGTTAGAATACTGCATATCAGGCATCTCTGGAGTATGAGAAGAAACAGAGACAGATAGCATACAAACTATATTGAACAATTCATTACATTATATTGTCGAAACCTAAGCACAGCATGCAGATAACCCTTTTATGCATGCTGCCTTATTGAACAATAATCACTCTGTAATGTTTCAGATATTTAAATCATATTTATAATCACACATTTTAATGCAACATCCCTCATAAAGTTCTCAAGGCATTTTACAGGATGCATAAAGCATGGAAAACCACAAAATTTTAAAATGCAGATTCACCTACCACAGGCTCTGGAGGCAGGCTAATGAGGTAGATATACAAAAATCTAAGCTGACAGTTTAACTGTTTAAGTAGTGTATATAATAATTCAAACACATTTTAAGATATCCTTAGTTATAAACCTGTTCTTTAACTAAATATTTGGGCTAGGTTGTATAAGTGCTTATTTTCAGTTTGCAATTATGGCGAGAAACAGCAACATTTTTTGGTTCCTTATTTAGAATCTTCTCCTTAAAAGCTTTCACGGATACCAAGCTGAAAGATAAATTACTGGAGGAGGTTTCCGGTGTCTTTGCTGAACGGTGTTGTATATAACAACATTTCTCCAAAGAGGACCAAAAACCTTGACTTACTCCATGGCCACAGGACCATGAGTCATGTCCTCACAGTCACAGCTGTGATAGTGATATCTTCCATTGGCTGGAGCATGCCATCCCATGCCTCAGTTTCGCAGAGTATTTAGACAGATTTAATAACACTTCTGTTTCAAGCTTTTGATACACGTGTGCATATGTGTGCATGGAACATCCCATATTCATGGTCATTGATGCTATTCAGCCAAGGTTCCCATTCATCCTTGTCTGAAACAGTACTTAAGGATGCTTTCCTGAATTGGTGACCACCACAGCTGGTGCTACACTGGGCATGTGAAATGTGCAGTCAAATGATGATCTTTAAGCACTCCACAGCATACAGGCACCTGAGATGGACTTGGTTTGCCCAATGGTATCTTAATTCCTATTACAGAAGTGCTGTTCTTCCTACAGAGCAGGTAGTAGCTACACTAGCAACAAATTAATTCCTTCTCTTTTATTTGCACTCTTTTTGGTAGACCACAACTTCCAAAAATCAAGATTAAGTTAATGAACTGTCATGAAAGTTTTTCTGAGCAAGAATTGCACCTCTGTCTGTAGAAAATTCTGGAGGTACTGGCAACTTTGTAAAATAAACATATTTCACTATGACCAGAAATATTTTTTAATACGTTGTAATGTGTAAAAAGAGTGGGAGGGTTGGGATATTTTTCCTGATGGCACTGTGTGCATGTGTCTGTATTCTCATGGCATATTTGTGGCTTGCTTTCAAACTATAGATCAATTCTCATTTCTCTACTTCCAGACATCTCTCCCTTCTTTTAAGTTAGCACTTAAAAATAAGGATCAAATGGCAAGGAACTTGAAATAAAAATACATGGTATTTTGATGTTTAAGGATCTCAAAAACAGTACCTCATAGTTTGATGGGAGATAATTAAGCAAATAGAAAAACAGAAGCCAAAACACTTATGGAAGAAAGAGAGCAGAGAGAGACCCTATAGTGGAAAAAGAGCTGGCTAATCAACAGAGTCTAGGGATAGGAGCAAATTTTGAGGATTCGTGATTCTTCATTATTTTTTTTTTTAAGATTACAATTCTATTTCTGCAAACTGTTTATGTCCTGAGATATGACTTAGGAAGCCCAGTGAGTTATGGGACATCTGTTTTTGGCTAGTGCTCCAAAGGACAGCCCCTTCCCCTACCTGCTTTTGCAGCTGGGCAGTCAATGGGAAGGCAGCAGCCAAAAGCAGCAGGTGAGGAAACCTGGTCAAAGCTTCTTCTAGTTTACTACATGCCCCTAAGTCAGGCATGAAGTACAGCTGTACACAGTGTCATGCCACGCTGCCACATTTTTGTCTTGAAGTTCAGCATGTACCTTGTTTCTTTTGGAAATGGCTGTGTCTAGGGCAACAGGAGACACTCAGCAGGAGTCATTGCTGTGCACAGAGGCCAGGTACACATGGTCATCTACATGCACTGGTTTCCTGCAAGCCCTGTCAAGCTAGTTGACTTGGGAGACACCATCTTTCACAAGGGTAAAACAAAGCCAGTCTGCTTTTCAGTGGTTTCTTACCTCCCTGGGAGACAGCAGCCCTGGCCCACAGGTCTTCATGGATCCCGAACTCAGCAGGAGCCAGGATCCCCAGTCAATGTCGTAACTTATACCTCAACCTTTTCCAAAAGTAGGGTTATAACCTATCCTCACTCCTTCACTTCAAACACTGTTTCAAAGAAGTATTTTATCACCCTTGCAAAACATCTGTATTCAGAAATATAGGAGAGAGAGGGAGAAAGGAAACTGAGTGAGAATTGGCTTTTCTGGAGTCTACTGCTGACACCCAAGAAAGAAAGCTCATGCCCACAGGTTGCATCGGCTCAGGATAGCCTGAACTTGCCAATGCTTAGAAAGCCCCTTACAAAATGCATAAATGATGTTGTGTTACAGGCAGCAAAAAGGGCTGGAAAGACTGTTTCTGTATCGGCGTGAAGGTGCAGTTGGAACTAAAACACAGGGCATCAGTCATCAGCAGGGACAAATGGCAGAGACAGCCTCAGATGACTTTCCACATCGTTGTGCCGACACTTCCTTATTTCTGTCTGAGTCAAAAAAATATTGCTATTTTGGATGCAAACCTATATTGAGTTTTCTCTCATACTTTTCTACATGTTTTTGTTGTCTCTTTTCCTGTCTAGTCATAATTTTCACCAAAAACAACATGTGAGGATGAGTTTTAGTTAGTGGCTTGAGCACATGGCAGGTTATAGAACTGTGAGCAGTTGGAGACTGTCAGCCTTACCTAATGGAATAACAGATAGAGGGCGAGAATAATAGCTCCCTTGTCTGCTAGTCTATTAATAGAGGAACCATCAATATTGCAAAATGACTGGTAATAAGAATATTTTAAGGATGGGGGTGAACCTTGGAAATAAATGGACTTTCATTGCTAGCAGGATTGTTACAGCATAAATTAAATGCTTCGAGAAATAGTTTGTTTGGTTACTGGGCAAAAATATAGTATCAAATGTTAGTTATTGTTGTTATTTTTTATTATGCTGCTTTTTTAATGTTTAGTCATTCTTTTTTCCCTTTAGCATCCATGTCCAAAAAATACATAGAACTTCTGACCTAGGAATATATTTATACAACATCACAAAGCTTTTCCATGGCAACAGGCCTTGTCAAACTGTCACAAACACTATAATGACAGATTTCCAAGCAGTTCCCAAATAAATATGATCCTAGCATGTAAATGGAGAAAAATATTTTTCATAAGTGACGTGTAGTTCTAAGCACCTGGACCCTGAGATAGGGTGCAGGTAGAAGAGTTAAGAGCCAATATTGCACCATGAAAACTAGTAGGAGATTCAATATTCAATTAAGACTAAAGCCCATATATTTGCAAAACAAAGGAGAATAAAGACTAGTTCTTGAGACCTTTCGTCAGAAAACTAAACATGACCGACCTCAGTCAAAAGGACTTCTCAAATGATTGAAGACCACTTCTCAAGAGTTGAAGGACTGGACCCTGAGAAGTGAAGAAAGATTTAGAATGATAGCTGGCACTGGCTGTGCAGTACATAGATCTTCAAAAGTGCCCAAAGAAGTCAAGGAATTCAGGATTGGCCACTCAGTTCTAAAAAATTATCTGGAAGTCACATTCTGTCTTTGAGATGTGTTCTGCTTCCTGCTGAATTCCACTGAAGTCAGCAGTACTAGTAGGAATAAGAACCTTGGGAAAAATTTTACTTAGAAATGAGCTGCAGCTATCACTTTTGAGATTTAGGCTGTCCCTCCCCTCAATATTTTACGAGCGCTTACATTTAAATAGGATGTCTTTGAAGGAGGCATACTCTTATCCACCTACGTGTCAACAAAGTGTTCTATGTATTATTTTAACTTAATGATCACAGCAGTGGAACTCTGATACTATCCTTTTTTGTACTCTTGTCCATCTGCCTTCTCAGAACACCCTCCAATAGCCTTACCTTGCTCTTTTGCCCCCCTTACTCACTCTCAGCTTTATGCCTTCACTCATGCTGCTTCCTAACACATTAAACAGTCTCCATGACCTCATCTGTCAAACATCCTTTTATTCACATCCAAAAATTTCTTAAAACCCACCTCTTCCAGTAAGCAAGCTTTCTCCTTTTATCATTTATAATTCTGTCTTTTTTTCTTCTTGTCTCTCTTTATTTTTCGTGTTGTAACAGACAGAGCTGGTAGTATCATCAGTAGCTAAAATTGCCTGACATTTCCCATTACAAGATTTTGTTTTTAGTTGCTTATAATTTTGCAGCTTTAAATTACTTGGACTGAATTTTTCCATGCCAGGTGTCTCAAGCAAAATTTTTCTGGAAAGTTTCAGCTAGACTGGTTTAGACAGTTCTGAAAATGCAATTAAGGAAAAATGCAATGGTTTAGCCATTCAAAAGAATTCTTACAGGCACTTTGTTCAAAAGCACTAGCAGCTCCATGTTTTGGTGTAGACATTTCAAGGATTCAGTGAATCCCATGCTTTTTGCCTGGGGTCTGCCTCTGTCTGCACCCCCAGAAAATTGTCAGCCTGTGGTCCTCCCCCAAAAACTCACTTAAAATCATGCTTAATGGAGAACTGTGAGACTTTGACAGCTAAATTTTCTAACACAGTAGGCACTGGAGTGGAAAAAGTTAGGAAATTCCAGAATTAGGGTTGTTTTGGTAGCCTTAATTAGACCCCCACCTTGCGTGTAAGCCTTAGCATACTCTATTTAATTGCATGCTCAAAGACAGATTTTTTTTTTTCCCCCACTGGACCTGGCCTCATGCAGGGCACAGGACAGGTCTGTGCAGCCCATGGTGAAGAAGGGCTCATTTGTTTGCCGAATCTGAAAGGCAACCACTCAAGAGGAGTAGGCATGGGATTAAGAAAGAGGAAAAATTGCTTGTACTTTGTGTAGTTGAATGCTTCCTGGAGATTTGGATGTTGCCTCCATCCCTGCCAAAAGAAGGAAGGTATTAAGAGGTATTTAGCTGGGTAGCTCCATGGAAAATATTCAGTACCTACCGTTCAGTGAATGAGCAGGGATTTTAGAAAATTGGAATCTGATCATATATATAAGGGCAATATGAAAGTATACACTTGAAAGAGGTCTGAATTAAAACTGCAGAGACTTAGTATCTAGGTTTTGTATCTTGTACTCTATAGCTTTTAGCCTTCTTTTCAACTACAAAAAAATGTGTATTACACTGTGAAGCCACCACAGCAAGTTAGATTGGGACCTCATCTCTCTAATCCCTGTCAAGGTAAATCAGGTAAGAAGTTGCACTTCTGAATGACAGTTTCACTAGTGGGGCAGCTCACACCTCCCATATATGCACAAAAATAATTACCTTGTTTAAGATAAACTGTTTAAAAACCTTGTTTAAGACAAACTGCCACAACTGGTGTTTGGAAACTAGAAGATTATCACAAACAGCAGACAACTTCAGCATATTCACACACAATTAAGCAGGGGGACGTATCAGGATGTCACAAAGATTGAACTGAAAGTCTCATTCTCATCTGTGCAAATGCAGCTCTGGCAGGGGAAAGGGATGCTGAGGTGGGGTGCAAATGGTATTGCAAGGACAGTGGGATAGAGCCTTTTTGTGTAAATGGGAAACTGCACTGTGGACACAAAAATGTTTATTTCAATAAAACACTTAGGAAAACAAATAAGGAAGACATTTGGCACTGTGGCAGAGTTTTATCAAGCTACAAAGTTTTTCAAAGTTTTCCATGAGGCCCTGGACACACTGCATATACAGTAAAAGAAAACAACAGCTAGTCATGTTGGGTCAGAGCAAGAGCTATATCTCAGTAGATACCAATTAGTTGCCAAAAACTACTGTGTATACATGACGGAGGTTAAAATAGCTTGGAAGGTTTTATTTCTGAAGCTGTTCTCTTAATAACATAATTTATTAGTCATATCCAGTTAACACTTCCCTAGAAGTGAACACGACATCATCACATTAAGAGCCGAGAGCAAAAAGGATAATTAACCAAACAACTAAACTGTTTCTCACAATTATTATTCAAATCCTCAATAAAGGATTTATGTTTCTTAAAACACAGTCAAAGCCTTTTATCTTGAAGTAATTTATTTTCTTTTATAGAAAAGTAGCACAAGAAAGCTTCTATATGGGTCAGACTCTCATTCCACTGAAATCAGCTCCTTGTTTTAGGAATTGATATACCCCTCACTTTCACATTTCTGTACACAGGAAGGCAGCAAACCTCACTTTGAATTAAGAAAAGGTAAGCCTCATTCACGAAGCCAGAAGTTTTATGAACCATTGAATTTATCTAATAAATATTTTCCCTGTATTTCCTTTCAAGGATTAATTACAAAAACAGTCTAAAAGAATCCCCTGAAACTCCATCATCAAATTAACTCAGAGCTGTACTTCTCCGCTATGGAATAAAGATCCCTTATAAATGCTAGACATTTTGAGAGGGGTGGGCTTTTGTAAAGAAATTTTTCTTGCTGTTCTTAATATGACCTTTTCTTGACCAGCCTTTTTTCTCATCTATTATGCTTGTTTTCCTGAATCTCTCCTAAGCAGTCTGAGTGCTCGGTATAGGCTGAGCAATGCCTTACACTCTGCAGTCTTCCACTGAGTTTCTAACTAGGTTAAACATGTTCACCCACCCTTGTTCTGAATTGCCATATGCCTGCAACTTCAGTGAGCTTTGATGGATATAGCTGTGAGGAGGCATTTCATGAAGACTCCCAGCTCTTATGTTCAGCTAATTCCCCACCAACGACCAAATTGTTTACCCACACAGCATTTTGCAGTTATTGAGCATTTTTGATCAACTGTGCTGAAATTCCTGGAATTTTTGCTCATTATCCCCATAAGCAGGGGACAGGAAGTAAGAAATTTATTAACCGTGTTTTGCAGGTGACAAGACTGAGATACAAGCAAATTAAAAGTCTTGTGCAGAGTTATGCAGGGAATCATTTTTGCCATTGTCTCTGAGATCTCTGACTTTCAGGACCAGACTCTCACTGCTATATGGTTACATACTGCAAATTGTATCTGTTTTTTGATCAAGGTAAACAGGTATTCTTGGCAAGCATGGATTTTGTTCCTGCGCTCTTCCTCCCCAAAGATGACACAGAAGTGCAGCATCCAAATTCCAGCTGCGATGAACATCTCTTTGTGTGGGGGGACCCAAGGTCATGGCAGTTAATCCAAAAAATTGTTTTGCAGTGGGTTATCTCAGATAAAGTTTTCAAAAAAATTCTCCATATCACACATGGGCCAAAGTTCACATAACTTTTCCTCTGGATGTTTCTGTCTGTCACATTATGTTTGTTGTCACCAGTGGGTTAGCGTCTGCGGGAGAGCGGTGGAGCCTGCCGTGTTTTGTGGAGCGTTGCATGCATATCAGGGAGGAGAAGAGAACATGACACTGCTCGTGTCTCTTCATCTGAGGTAGCTTACACACAGCCATTGCTTTACCTAAGGGGTGGAATATTTTTTCTGCCTGACACAGTCTGCATTTCAACAAATTTCAGGACAGTAGAAGCCACATTTGTGCTGCAAGCTAAAAGTGCCAGGCTTTTGCCTGTGTAGATCTTCTCTGGGAGATTTCTGCAATCCACGCATCGTTTCTGTCTCCTTATCTGGAACGCAGAAGAGTCTGGAGAGGTCACATTTCCATCAAGCAGAAGAAATAGGTCATTAAGGGCTTGCCTCATATAAGCTGTGAGGATTTTGACTTAATCAAGGCAAAAATATGAATAACTGGAGGTCTAAGTCACTGGATGACCTAACCTCTAATACTTGCATTTCAGCTTGCAGAACCCCAAGTCCTGAACCAGCACACTATTATATAAAGTTGAACAACCATCTTAAAACCCACCTTTGCAAGCCTCCAGATTGTCATGTTGACCCCTCTCACAGGACCCAGAGATCAAGGGATGTGAAGTTTCTGTAGGACCTATCCACTGACCCCAGACAGGGCTTTAAACATGAGTGCTTTCCCTCCTCATCTGTGAAGATGCCTGTTACATGCCCATAGAAGGGTTGACTGGACTGCCATGCTTCAGGGATAAAATGCAAATGCTGTAAAAATGGTAGATTTCCTTAATAGAGTGAATATTATCAGTAAGATGATGATAAAAGACATCAAAAAACAGTGGTGGGAGATGCTGTGCTGCTGAAGATGGCATTCTCTGTGCCACAAAACAAGGGGCCCAGCCATGGGTTGTTTGTACATTGTTCTTTTTGCACATGTTCTCATAGAGCCCCATCCACCTTTGAGCTGCCACCTTTTCCCTAAGATTTGCCAATGAGACATCCCCTCATATTTGTGATTTTGTGTCCTACTTTGCTGCTTGGTATCACCATGGTCCTTCAAGCCACACTCCATAAATACAGACCAGTGTCTTGTCTTCAGCAAAACCTGACTAGGTTTGTACCAGAATACAGGCATGTATAATGATGGCCCCACTCCTGCTTTCCCCTGTCTGCCCAGCCGCATGCTGGCCCCGTGGGGTGAGCCTGGACCAAGCCCTGGGTGCAGCTCTGCAGCACCTTCAGGTCTGCCTCTCCTCCCTATCCAGTCCTGCTGCCTGCTGCAGTTCATACAAGGTTTTGGGTTTGTTTCTTGGATTTTCATGCTAGTATGTTGGTAGAAAGATGATTTGTGTGGGACTTTTCGAGTGTCTGCTCTTTTTTTTTTTTTTTTTAACAGGACTTTTCTCTATGCCTCTGCAGCCTGCAAAGGACAGGCTGGTCCTGTACATGGCCACGGCTGGGCAAATGCCTCTCCCCATCGGTGCTGCACCTGAGCAGACACAGTCTTCTTGCTGCCTAATCCAGGATGTTCTGTGGTCTGTTTCCCAACCAATTTTAGTGTGGGAAAAAGCCACGCGTTTTCTCATATTTCCAAGGCACTCACCAGGAGAGAAGATTCCACGCTAAATTTAAGCATGAGATACAAGTGGGCACTGGCAGAAGACGTACATACCACAAGCATAGTTTTCAAACTGCCAAAATGACATCCATTTCTTATTTTCTGTACTGGTCTGGCAAACACGCCACATATGGACCATACAGTTACCTTAAAAATATGCATGTGCATGATGTATTTTAAACCCAATCAGGCTTCCCTGCAAAGCCAGCTCAGACAAATCTCCTTCCTACCTCCTCAAATGGGAGCATCCTCCTTTCTGGATAATTCTGGAGCACTGTGAGAGGTGGACACCTCACTTGTCGCCAGCTGTCTTCTCTTTTTGCCCCCCTACTGCCCTATCAGGGTCCTGCAGGGCTCAAACCCCCATGGCAACATCTAGGGAGTGCAGAGCTAGCCCCTGCCCTGGGTCCTCCATCAACAGGGTTTGGAGAGGGGGTAAGTGTGACAGGACAGGGCAGGGGGCCGGGGAGGGGGGGGCAGGTGTCCTCTTACTTATCAGCAGTAGTGGGTACAGCTGGGTCTTATACTCCCCAGGAGGACTCTGGCATGAACCACTGCCATACCAAATAGCCAAGCTGCAGGCTCCATGCAGAAGAAACACATATTTAATATATATGTGTTTTACCATAGAATTCTTGGGTATTAATGCACAATATATTGACATTTACTGTGAAAATTCATGCTTCGTAAACATGGAATTGTTCTGTTTTCTTGATTTGTGCCAGTTTCCTATAAATACAGAAATTGGGTAGTTACCCCTAAAGCTATCTGATAGAATTCAAAAATAGATAAACAAAGTATAGCAATGCAATTCGGTCATTAAAATTAAAAAAAAAAAAACCAAACAAAAAATATATCTGCCCATTATCCTTTTGATGAATCTGGCCTTTTGCCTCAAAACCACTACCAATTTCAGCTGGCACAAGAAGAACGTTTTATGAATACTACCCAATGTTCACTGCACTGAACTGGAAATGCTAGTCAATAACAGCTCATTATCATTATCCAGATGAGAGGCAAATTAAGCATGGGAACACTATGCTAACGTAACATAAAGGTTGAAATGTAAAGTAGCAAAAGCAAGGAAAATTTGGGCTAAGACTCTCTACACAACAAATTAAGGACTATTATGACTAGATCTGATTTTGTATTTTTTTTAACCTGCTGGAGCACTCTTGCAAAGATATAGGTAGAGCATCAGATATATTCCTACAGAATTTATCTTTTCCAAAGAATGCTGATTATCAAAATAAAAATGTTTTGCAGGAAAGATGGAATACAGTCAAGGCTCTATCTAAATTTGGCCTTCTTCCTTGATAATTTGTCTTCCCACCACTTAAGCAGCCCACTTGAATAGCCTAGTTCCCAAGATCATATCAACCCTTCCTGCCAGTTATTTCTGAGATGCTGTCAATTTTGCACCTTAGTGACTCAGTAGACCTCAGCTCACATACCAACCAAGCTTTCAAAAGCTCTAATTCTTCAGCATTTCAGGTGGGAGGAGAAGGAGCCAGTTTGCAGCTCCCAGAAATTTGCCCTTCTGCTGTTTTGGAGAGTTTGTGCTCCAGAGGTGCCTCTACAATGATGTGCCCATGAGAGTGCCCAAGTTTCAAAATCTGGGTGCCCAACCTGAGCACACCAGGTAAGTCTGAATTTTGTGACTGTTCTCCACAATTTCAAAATCTTGGTTTGGAGTCAGCATGAAACCAGTATTTTAGAAAATTTGAAATGGCGGCTGCACCTCCTCCTGTGCGTTGAGTGAGAGCAGTAGCACCAGCACTCAAAGCAAATTCCCCATTTTCCCCTGTGTGCTGTGCATTGGTTTGGTTCACAGCACTTCCAAATGTCTGTTTGGGATCCCACAGGGAGGCAGTTAATCTAGGCGACCCTTCTCAAGTGTGTGTGATAAATGTCAGTGACAAAATGGTGACTTCTAAGAAGTCAAAATCCCACAGATCCACACAAACAAGTGGGCAGTGGAAAGGCTATAAACCACATACATGGGAGAGTCATTTGTCCAAAGGAAGCAGACTAAATCTCATCCAAAGGAAAAACACCACACATAGCATAGCTGCGTGGACCTCACCATTGGCTGCTTCAGTCCACTGATCTGCCCCGATTACACCAAATTACCTGCTAATGTAGATGTAGGTAGACTTGCCAGTGGCCAGAGTCAAAACCCTCTTGAGAAGAGAACACTGAATGCGATAATGTCAGCTATAACTGGACTGAAGAAGGAAGAGAGCTTCGGTGCTCTCCTTGATTGATTATAATTTAGATAATTACACGTTCTATTTTAGAGCCTTTCATCAATAAGTACAGATACTTTGCTTTGCAAAGTAGGGTTTGAGGGGAAATTTAACCTTTACAGTGCTGAGGCTGCTGGAAGTTGAAGTGAGCTGTGATTTAGTGAAGAGGGCAGTCTGGGCCCAAAATACACAGGAAACATTTAATTTCCACTGGCAGCTGAAACACCACTGCCCTAACAGAAATTACGCAGCAACTTAGGACATGAAGGTTTGGTTGGCATTAGGAGGACTGTAGAGAAAACTAGAAATTACTTGGACCCAGAGTCTAATAATCTTATAGTTAAGAAAAATAATGAAATGTATACAAACTAAATTAATTCGGACATGAGGCCACATTTTACCGAAGTGTAAATCATGTGAGGTGAAAACTGGAGCTTTTTTAGGCAGAAATGACATACAATTATGAAAAAAAAATAATCTACTTGCTCCTCAATAACATTACTTCCCGTGATCAGAGTTGATTAGAATTTTGCCTGGGCACATATTGTGCATACGTATATCCGCATATTTTATAGGCAACTTAATTTTATTTCTGTTTGTGAAATTCAGTGAGAGGATGGACATTCAAATCTTGGACCTGCTAATTCTAATGTGGATAGAGCTGGTGGTTTTTTAGTAGGGATTTTGGCTTAAATTTGTTTTTCTTTTAAATAAAATAAGCCAAGGGTAAAAAAGTCAATGGTAGTGGGTTAACTTATGGCAAGTAAAGGAAGTGTTAATGTGGAAAAAAACCCAGATTAGACTATAGGGTAAATCTAAATAAAAAAGGCAGTCAGTGTAAAAAATGACAACACATCACTGTGGAAGATGAGAATCAATGCAGCTATTTTACATGACAGATTTTCTATTCAGACTAAATATATTCTGTCTTGAGCATATTGTGTATTGCCCTGACATCATTTTGCCTTTATTCGCATACTGTTGTAATGCTATCTACAGCATATAGACTCCCATTGACAGCATTTTGCCTTTCCTCAAATCATAACATTGTCTACGCAGACATCCACTGACATTGTGTTGCCTATATTTTCCACTATAGACTCACAGTGACATTGTCTGGCATTTCATTATGTTATATCTCAGCAGGATTCTGCAGGACTTTACACCAATTATTAAAAGTTGTAGTCAGGCTCTGGAGTGCTCTAAGAACACAAGCTGGCTTCCACTTCTTATTGAAGGATCATAAAATGGTTCTTTCTTGGGTATTTATAGGTTTCTTAATTTTTGGTCAGCCAAGGAAGTAGGTCCCAGATGAGGAACTGGAACTCCTCATCCTCTGGAGGAAGATTGTGGCCTCACTGGCCGCCAGACTGCTCTGCTGAGTATTGCTTCAGGTGCTTACTGCCATAATTCCTCCACTGCCTGAATTATGAAAATACAGGTGCAGGCCAGGGCATCTGCTGTAACACTGCTTTCATGTCCCTGGACAGGGAACAGGAAATTAGTAGCCAAATGAAAACTGATTTAGAAAGGGGTCTGCAGGTGGACAGTCTCACTGCTTCCCATGTGCTTCCCTGGGGGAGCAAGGTGAGCTGCAGCTGGTGGGTCCCGGTGAGGCTGGGGGCTACAGACTCCAGCGCACTTTGCTTCTCTGTCTGACTGGGCAAAAGCCACTGCTGCACAGTGTAGACCACTCAGACCAACAGGGCCCCTTTCTATCCAGCTACACCAATACCGATTAAAAGTCTACTTTTAAATATACAATTTTCCAGGTGCTTGAAAGAAAGTATTTTGCTAATTTGGGAGCACTTTAACAGTATAGTTAGTGTGACCATCGAAATTTTGCTAGTTTAGATGGAGTTAATACATGTATAACTGTGTTTTTTCTTATTTAATGAATTTCAACTTTTCTTGGTATACCTAAAGAAAATTAAAAATTACCAGCACGGGCAGGGTTATACTAGTGAAACTGTGGTCTCTGCTGGCATGTATGCTGTGGGATGGCATCTCTTCTCCTGGCTGTCTAGGCATACCTGTCCATGAAAATGTATGCAATGTAGACTCTACAATAGGTGTGCAAAACACTTTGTGTGAGAAGGGGATTAAGATTAATACAGTAGCATGTCACTATGTCCTGATATTTCTGACATCACTGTAATCCCTTGTGACATACTGAGTATAAATGAAGCAATGTGGGGAATGTGAATTTAGTGGATGTGATGCTGCGTTGTGAGCTTGCCCCATTTTTGTTCTTTTATAAGTATTATCATGGTGCAGAGATGTTTGCATCCATGGGTTAAAGAAAAGCTCAAATAATTTTATTTTGAAAAGACTTCTAGGGTTTTATAATGCATTCATTCTATCTGGTAAACAGAAAGTTGGTGCTACTTCTTTTTATTTTCTCTAAGCAAGGAAGCCTTTCCAAGGTATAGAAACCATTTATCTGCTTTAGTCAAGGTGAGTTCCATACCAAGGCCATTGTCCCTGCAGTGAAACTGTGATTATGTGGAGAGTAATTGTGTGTATGCATGTTTGTATACCTTTACATTGTTTCCAGATAAAATTAATGAAAAAGCCCACAGTGAATACAACAAAATGTGCTTTGCCTGCCTTTAAGAGCAGCATTAGTATCTACTTCATATTTTAATAAATTACTGTTCTGTGCGAAAGCTGTACCTGTCCATCGTTTGCTGAGCCAGAATGGTCTTCATTATGCTGCAGACAGTTTGCGCCTGTAAAATGTAACACAGTCTGAGGCATTATCATCAACAGTAGCAAAATAAAAACATGTACAATACTGACAGCAAAATGGAAATGCTTGGAAAAGACGATTAGCTATTGAAATATATATAGTCCAGAGGGCAAATGTTCATTCAACATATTGACAACAAACATATAACATCTTTTACTGAGGCTCTCTTTCCATTTCTTTCTGTGTCTTTAGATATCTCAGCATATGCACGGGGCATTATTTCATCTATCAGCCCAAATCCTGAGCTGGCATCAAGTGCCATTGCTCTGCAGTGTGCGAACGCAGACATCTGACAGTGGTTAACAACAGGTATTTGTGTTTTGCATGACACAAACATTAAATTACTAGTCTAAACTTAAACTTAAATTTGTTTGGTTTGTTGGGTTTTCTTTTTTTCCTAAAAGCATTACCATTAGTAAGATGTTGCCCTTTTATTTCTTTTTCTAACACAGACTAGAAAGTTTTTAAATGAACTTTTCAATACAGCAGCATGGAGCCCAGATGAAGAAACATTGTACAATAGTCACTTTTTTTTTAATGCAGCCACATGTGACCATGACAGAAAAATGGTTAAAACAAAGTGAAACTGTCAGATTTTAAAGTGGGGTTTAATTTCTTTATAAACTTTGTCTATCATCTGATTCATAATTATTTTATTTCATAGACACATCTTATCAGAACTTGTCAAAAAGCTTTTGAAATCCTAATAAGTAGGTTCACAAGGTCTTCTTTAGCCACAGTTTTATTAACCTTTTCAAAGAAGACAGAAAGCCTTTAAATTAAGCTGATCTGCAGGCAGCTAATTTTTGTAGTGTCAGAAAATCATCGACTTCTGTAGTTTGGGCTATTCTTTCATATATAAACATTTAAAAAATAAAACTGAAACAGCTTTTAATGCAATCTGTGTTTACTAATACAAGCTAATAAAATCACATAATATTACTTTGTATTGTGCTAATGGGTATTGCATTATGCTATATGAATGCTATATTAATTGATGCTATACATCACTACAGCACTTGCTGTGCAACCCAGAGGAAGAACAATTCTTGAATTTGCTAATACAGTAGACTTACCAAAGCCATAAAAACCTTTGGAGACCCAAAAATATGAAAGATTAAGAGTTTATTTACTTTGCTTGTTATTGCATTACATTAATTCAGATTCAGCATACCATGTAAGAGAGGCATTTGCTACCTGTTTGGGAGATTCCAGATACACCTTAGTGTAGCTCCTGGGAGCAAAATCTACCCCTCAGCCAGAGCTGTACCTGAGACAACAACAAAAAGGTGGGAGCAAAGTTGACTTTTGTCCTTTTCAGTTATATGAACACACACCTATAGATACATACATATGTATATAATGTGTAGAATGTGTATGTAGACGTACATATAAATGTACAATATCCTGTAAGTATATATCATACAAATATACTTACACACATATATAAAAATACATACATATACACACATGTGGGTCTATGCCCAAGTATCATTTAATCTTGCCATCTTGGGTACTGCTAGCGGCATAATGCTGGAAGTCAAGTACTCAGCACAGGGTGCAAAACTCTCTAGAAGGGCTCCATAAATACATAAACATCTTCCCCATTCTGGACTTGGTGCTTTTGCAAGTCCTATGTTATTATTCCCCAAAAGAACTAGTTTAAACCGAGGTGATCTACTTCTGTGAGCTGCAGTGCTTTGAGCATAACAACATCCCATGGCTCTGTCCAGCTTCTCCTCAGGTTTGGGGCAATAACAGAGAGTTTGCAATGACTCTAACATCCAGTAAGAGGATTTATTCTTCCTTTGATGAAAAGGAGAGCAGAACAACAAGGTTCAATTTGAAAATTTCTCAGCAGATACATCTGTCAAGAATTTGACTGCAAGCTGCAGCTGCACTTACAGTGCTGTAGTTAGAAAGAAGTAAATTGAAGGAATAAAGAGCTAGGCCAGGTGTAAAATTATCTCAAACACTCATTAGCATAGGCTTCAATCCATCAGATAAAACTTTAGCACTGCTACAATTATCTTTGCATTGAGGCTCAGCCAGGACAGATTGAACCTAGGGCAAGAAATGAGTTCAGACTAAGCTTAATAGGAAGGCAGTAACCTTGTAATATTATCTTTTAAAGCCAAGTACTGGAGAAGCAGCAATGGGCCAGGAGGAAGAGGTGAATGTTGGTTGCCATTGCATGCTTATGTGCAGAGCAAAGAAGCACATGAGGGCCAGAGGTGGACTTCAAAATGTTACCTTTGTGGAGAGTCTCAATTTATCACTGCAAGGATAATTTAAAAAGAAAGAAGGAACAAGCCTCTTGTGTTTTCTCATCTTTCTGAAGTAAAAATTGAAAAAAAAAATCCTAAAATCAGATGCAGCAAAATAATGATTGTTACCTTAGAATAGACCAATGTCCAACTCACGGTAGCAATGGGTAGAGGGAAACTTTGCATACCAAAACCCCAGACTGTGGAGGTGACCTAAATCTCTTTTATAACCCCTGTTGAATTTTGACACTAGTACTGTTTCTGTATTGTGGATTTTGAGCAAGCAATGGTTAAGTAAGCTTTTCTGAAATTCAGCGTGAGTCCAATTTAAATGCATGCTTCTGCTGAACAGGATTTGAGAGCTCCTGAAAACCTATGGTGGCAATGATGTAACCTGACCTATTACCGTAATAATTTTATGTGCCCCACTATGCAATTCATGCATGGAATCACGAACAACAATTACAGGAGCATCGGGTGAGATATAAAATGATTCAATGTGACAGCTAAATGGTAGTTTTGTTTGTTTATTATCTTGAAGAGTCTTTATTGAAAAAACAGGCTTTCCACTTTCTTTCTGCATAGAGCGGTTGTGACACTCAGCATCCACTTGGCTCCATGCTTTGACCTGGATCTTCAGCTGTGTAGTGGCTGCCTGACATGTTTGACATATCTCAGTACTTAAAATGGGCGTTAGTTTTACCCTGTTGTTCTAATGGTAATACTTTGCTGTAGTGACACCAATTTAGTTCATAGATAGTTTTACTGGGCAGCTTCCCACCAAATGTTTACTTTACACCTGGAACACAAGATTACCAATATATATCTGGGTGCAAATTTCATTGTTTAACTTCTCAGCTGCTTAGTATTCTCCTATTATTCTATCTAAATATTTCAAGAAAAGGAATAGCACAAAGTAATGTCACCTTTTACACCTTCTGTGTACTGTCTTCAAGGGCATTGAACCAAAATTTGTATTTTATTTCAGCTCACAGGCAAACTCCACTACTTTTTTATTAACTCTTTCTATGGTCCCAGAACGTTGTCATGCTTGAAAGACATACAAGCTTCCTGACTCCAGACATCTGCAGAAGGTGACCCTACATGAAATGGGATAAATGTATTTTTGTTGAGTTCCCTGGATGGATGGATGTCCCTATGTATAATTAGCCCAACATTTCTGGGAGATGTCAGGCTTACTGCTCATGTACCACCAAGTTATCTGCACGGGCGCATTAATTTTAGTGAGTCTGCAGGGTGTCAGGCTTACCACACCTCATGGTAGCAGCACTAACTCTGATACTTCTTGGAAGTGTCTGGCTTGCTGGAGAGGTGTAGCAGGGTTGCTTCATACAGTTGGGACCTCTGAATAGCCAGTGATGTAGTGGAAACAACTGTTCTGGCCAAGCTGATGTGATGGGCAGCTGTATGAAACAGTCCAATTCTAATATCACAAATATTTAAAGTAAAAAACCATGACCAGGAAGCCCATCTGTGTGATAGCTCTGAACTATATGGCACAGTCCTTTCACAAATTAAAAGCCGTCCATATTTTGGGCTATCAAAACACTTTAGGCACCTTGAATTAGCATAAATCCCTACACCCCAGCATACCATTATTAGAAGAATAAGTATCTCTAAATATCTCCAAATATCCACTATTATTTTTAAATTACTTCAGTTTCTCCTCCCCTTTTGGCAAGAACTCTGTAGTGCAGTGCTAGCAGATAAGGCTTTGGCATATCCAGTGATAAAACACAGACTTTTTCTAATTCTGTTCAGCTTTATATTATATGGTGAAGAATAAATTAATTTTGTGGCTCCACACCAGAGATCAGATGAGTGGCAGTAAGACAACCACAGAATCTTTAGATCAAGGAATTATTTTTCTTTAAACATGCACGCTATGAAAAACACAAACGCTGCCCTCAGAACAGTGATTCATACTTATCCAGATGTCCTTATCTGCATCAGAAAATATGACTGTCCTTCAAACCCTCGCACTAGCTATTTATGTGTGTGTTTTATGGCCTGGGTCCTGGGACTGGAACTGTTGTGGAGTGGAGAGATGAGGTAGCCCATGGGCAAGCACTCTGATTAATTTGCATTAAACAACAGGATGGCCTGAATTTCTCCAGGCACATCAGTGTGCATCAATCAACTTTGTTTCCCTAGTGTGAATGTGTGTGTGTGTTCAAGTTGGACACTTTAAATATCCTCAGCATCGGTGATGTTCCTTCTTGCAAACAAGCTTAGGTGGGAAACAATATTGTCCTATGCTTTTGTAGATATCACCATTGTCTTCATGGTTCAAATCAGAAAGCAAGGAAAAAATTGCAGCCAATACATGAATAAATAATAATGAGAAAATTTGCCAAATAATAGCTGATTAATAAGCAGAGGGATTTAGACTGCAGCTGCTGGGCACATGCAGCTTCCATGAGTATCAATGAGAAGCGCATGCATGGAGCCGTTGCAGTGTTGTGCGCAGGGCTGCCACTCTCCAGTGCTGGTAGTCTTTCCAGACTGCTAACACAAATGTTTGTCCCTCCAAAAGACACATTTTCTTTAGCTCTCTCCAACGTAAGTTCAAGACACCCATTGCTCAATATCCCTTCCAGAAAATATTAATTCCAAAGTGCTTTACTTTGTTTCTTTTTTTAATGAAAAAAAAAAAAGGAACAGGAGACAATTCTTTTGGCTGTGGACCAATGACAGCGAGTGAGCTAAATTAATTAGAGAAACAAATTGTGTTAAGGGGGGGGAGCTGATAGATAAGCAGTCATGGGAAATCTATCTAGAGGGAGGACAAACGAGCACAACTTGACTTTCATGTAACCCTTAATCTATTTATAGGAGGAAGAATCGGGAAATGAAGTACCTCTCAACAGCAGTTTAAGTCAACAACTAAAATTAATTGCCTTCACTTTCAAACTACAGTACTTGTGCAGGCTGCACATGAACAGCCAATTTCACACTCCTAGACTCTGGCAAAACATTGACAAAACAGCCTCCTCTCGGAAACGAAGAAAAAGTCAACCCTGCCTTTCCTAGCTTTTAATAAGCCTCCTGTTTGTCAAAGGGTGCAGAAAGTGATCTTGCGCTGCAGAGACAGGAGACCATCATTAAGATCTACACAGTTTTGCCTCTGCTACTTGAGGATATAAAGTGCAAATATTTGCTTGTATCAGTTTGTGTAGAAGGTTGTGTTAGCTTGTATGACAATATAATGCTGCACACCTTACACCTGAGAAGCCCAGCAATGCCGAAGGAGCGGCTGAGCACATAACTTGGACCTTGCCTGTCGTTAAACAGCTCTTTCGAACAAGGAGAAATATGGGTCCCATCTCACTTCTGCCCTATGGTGAGCTATCAGTGCACAGGACTACCCAACCTCCGCACTTAATCCTAACGCTGCAGGGCCCTGACTGGCACCAGTGCAACCATTGCTGTTTGTGGGGCTCCAGCCCTTGGCTTTGGGACACGGTGCCTCTGCCAGCTCCTGCCAGCCTCAGGTCTGTCCCAGGGTAACCGCTGAGCAGTGCCGGGAGCCATGCCACTGCCAGTGCTGATTTGCCTGAGCTCCCCTGCCTCGGGCCAGGCTGCAGCCCCTTGCTGCTCAGCCCTCAGCACTACAGCTGCACTTCAGCACTGAGCTGTAGGGCAAAGCACAGGTTCGCATAGTCTGTGAACTTGAATCGGTCAGTTAGTCCCACTGCCTTCAGTGGATCTGATTTAATAAAAGCAGATTTGCACTGTAAAGCCCTCATTATAATTATTTTTTAAAATTTTTTTTTGCCTGAACATTGGGACAGTCATTAACTTTTTTTATTTTTCTCCCTTTGCATAGCTGGATGGCGTACTCACTCTCTCTGAATGCTCAGCCCGCTGCTGCTGTGGGTATTTCTTATTTACAATGATATTTCCCTTTTCCAGATGTTTTAGGTAGGAAACAGATGAGCTGAAAGCCCAGCAGTCAGCAGACTGGACCCTGGGTGCTGCTGCTTACCTGCTGCCTACCCTTGGCCAGGTCACTTAAAAACTCTGTGCTTCGTTTACCACACATGAAGACCGAAGCTTGGTCATGTCAGTACTGCTCTTGAACCCAATTTTTACACCGCATGTGTTTATTTCTGCAGGCTGAAGAAACACAAGCTGGGCATAAAATAAGATCTTTTTCATTTGGCTGTTCAATGAGATCTTTTTGATGCACCCACAATCTACAATGGGAAGAAAAATCTTGTGTGTCAGCCTTAGCCTACCTCAGATCTACTAAGTAACTCTTAAAATAAATGGCAGTAAACATGAGGTATGTACATGCTTATTTATATGCTGTGTTTATAAGAACTTTTGAATTCCATCCCATTGTTTGTAAATATTCTATATAACTCATCTGTTTTTATGTATTAATTTGTATGTGTTCATTTATTTTTGGTAACAACCTGTTTTATGGAAATATTTTAATAAAAATCTGTGAACATGAGGAAAAGTAGAGCACAATACAGATGCACAAACAAACACTCGCTGCATGACTCTCAGGGAAAAAAAGTGTACATGGAATTCACACATCATCTAAATAGAGAAACGTATAAAATAGAAATGCAGAATGAACCAAACGTGTAAATAAAGACTAAACAGGACCATCGGCAGTCCTGTTTTCCTGCTGGTCTATCCACCGCACCACAGAAAGGAAGGGTGTGGAGCCAGCAAGATAGAGGCGTGTGGGTATCCCGATGCTCCTGGGTAAATGCCTGCAGGATACAGGCAGGACCACAAGCAGCCAAGCGCTGGACCCGGCACCCAGACATTTCAGAGGGCAGTGCTGGGCAGAGGGAGGCTGTGGCAGGGGGGCATAGATGTGATATCCTGGCAACGTGCTACCCTGACGCAACAGTCTTGTTGCTGCACCCGTGCCGCTCCAGCGTGCCTTGATTTATCAGTTTGGCTGGGTTTAATATGGCTGTCACAATATTTCCAGACTCACTGGGCGTCATGTGTCTTTATTAAAGTTTGCTGAGCATTTTGAGATCCTTTGACGAACTGTGCTAAACACCAGGTGTTATTTTCACTTTTCCCTAGTCGTAGTTAATACAGTTGTCTGCTGTTTCACTGATTGCTACAGTTACTGCAGATATAAAGATGTGCTGAGTAGTAAGACTATCAATCAACTGATGCATAGAAAAGCTCAAGGGGTGCTTCAAAAAGTACCAAAGACTGTTTTGCCTTTGCTGCAACTTAACCTGATGCAGGTAGGAGCTGGCTTCCCACTGTGCCGCAAGCAAGCAGTGTGCAAAGCTCACAGGGAGGGCTTTATTCCACCATGTGGTGTCCTGCCCTCAGCCTTGGACCTTGGGTCTGGATCAGGTAAGCTCCAACCCAGGCATTTAGTGGGACTCATGCCTTCTTTCTGTCTCTGCATGTCCCTCACACTCATGTGGGACCCCCGTATGGCTCTTGGAAAACCTTGAAGGACGAGGGAGGGCCATCTGACCCAAAAGCAGTGTTTGCCCTTTTTTTGTTCCTATTCAGCAGCGTGATGTGGAAATCCCATTTGGGATTTCCTTGAACGAAGCTCCGTTGCCAAACTATAAAGCTGAGTGTGATTTCTGAAGCGACTCCTGTGGTTTTGACATCTCCCTTTCCTGGCTCCAGCACGATGGAGGAGGCTCCACCTGGAGCCGAAATGGTTACAAGGGGAAGATGCAAGTGACCTTGAAGTTTATAGTAAGGAGTGTTTTGGAACACAATGGTGAATGTTGTAATGAAATGCCAGAGCTGTTTACACTTCAGAGAGGATTTTTGACCAAGTTCAACATCCAAGGTTAATAATAATGTTTCGGGTGCAGGAGTCATGGAATAAGTAAAAAGTTGGCTCAGAAATTAATGATGAAGAATGGGAAAACAAAGAAAAGAAGTGATATGAGATGAATTATAACAGGAGGAACTGTAAACTAGACCAGAAATTAATGCATGAAGATACAGAAGATTGCAATCACATCAAGGCTAATAGATAAATATAATAGGAGTCCTTCAGCATGCTTGTTTGACATTAGTCTGTGTATGCCATGAAACACTAGTGGGAAAAAAAAAAGAAATGGAACAGTAAAGACTAAGGTTTTGGTCAGTATAAGTATATATCTGTTTAAAAACAAAGATCTATTTGAACATTTGCCCAGAACTTAGAATGAACCCATCTGCAACATTTATGAGCTTCATACAGTTAGGTAATATTTTTGTTTTGGTTTTCAATTCCTGGGTGATAATAGAGGTGATAAATGAAGTGGTCTACATCACTCATGAAGAGGGTTGCTCTGGCTGCTGGCATTAAATGGAGCAGAGCTGGAAGAGAAGAGGAATTGACCAGCCACTGTGGCAGGGCTTGAGCGGAGCAGGGGCACATCTTTTTTCCCCAGATGGCATGCGATACCAGATCTGCTGGGTGGTTTTGCCTCCACTAAAACCACCAGCTGTGGACACCTACACACCTTTCCATATCTGGCCATTGGCATTCCTCTTGCTACATTTCAGGTCCTCCTGGAAAACTGAGTTAAAGCTCTTCTGTCCTGCGCTGAAGTGCTGAGATAATGCAGTACCAGCAGACATGGAAATACTTTATGCGAACAGAGAGAAATGGATGTGCCCACAAACTCGTGTGTGAGTACAGATGCACAAGCACACACAGAGGCATGTCAGTCCCTTTGCTATACCAGAACGAAGTCTCCTTCTCAAAGTGCATTCAGATGATGATATTGGTAATGCTGTGTAAGCTTATACAAAAGATCAGCATTTTTCACCTACTCCTGCAGTTCCTTGCAGTGGTGGTTTCCAATGAGTGCAAGTTTTTCCCTGCAAAGAGCTGCACAACCTTGAGTTGAAACCTGTGAGTGGTGGCAGCTAATGCAAGGTCACAGGCTGGATCAGGGGAAGAGGCTGTGCTGACTGGGTATGGGAAAGGTAGATCCTCCTATGCCAACATCCCAGTTCAATAACATGAACTCTGCTCTTTTTAGAAATCTTTAGTAAAAATAATAAACTACAGCTTGGAGGTGGTGATCATCAAAATAACTTGGGAGTTGTGAAAAATTATTTTTAAAAAAAGTTAGCACTAAATGGTAGAATAGGCAGATGGTTTAAAACAGAGTGCCCCATTTAAACATTAACTAAAATGCTCAGAATTTGAAAAAAAATATAACTGATAATTTAGAAGACTGTTTACTGTCACACGGTAAGCATTTCTTGCCTATGTGGTCCTAGACTTCCTATGCCTTTTTATTAATTAATGACAAACTCTGCAGGCCAAAACATATATTGTGTGGTAGCTCTCTGTCTGTAAGTATATTGGTCCAATTGGAGCAAAAACTGGTCCAATTCAATGTGGTATTGGAAATTTAGACAACATCAATCATGAAGGCATGAAATGGTTAAAAGAATAAAAGCAAATGATGCTTTCCCACATGATGCTCAAGCCAGACAAACTGAGCCACTCCTGCATGTTACTGCGTCATAGTAACTTCTGGAGCAACATGATACTTTTGCATTGAAAAATTCTGTAAAAAGATGTTTCTTTTTAATGCAGAAGTAACCTTTCAGAAGATATCTGTTGGAAGGGCAGAATCTGAGACACAGGGAAATGTACATCTCAAATCTGCATAATTTTTTTCTTCCTTTATTTCTTTTTTTATTCAGAAGAATGTCTTGCAACACACAGTTACCTTTCAGCCAGCTTTCACTTGGGAAGGAAAATAAAGTGGCCTTCAGCATGTATCACTTACAGCAGGGCTAACCAGGAGTTACTCCACTGACACTAGTACTTACATTGGTGTAAATCCCATGTAAGTGAGGCCTGAGTGATTTCAGAGTAACAAAGAATGTGACAACAGCAGCTTTCAACCGGTGCCTACTGGTGGCCCCTACCACATGGGTTGTCAGGAATCAAAGCCCAGTGTGTTTGAACCCGTGTCGACTCAGACAGTAAAATAAAGCAGCCTTTCTAGTCTGCTTCGCAGCATGATAATGCTACTACAGTATTACTCTAAGGTCTTTTGAGTAGCTGCATTTAATAATGCTTTACAGTAAGGTTCCATTTATAAACACTTCATTATTAATAAAGCATGGCAATTTGTAGCATGCATAAAAATTATTTATATTCATGTGCTAACCAAGCCCATAGATTTAATAATATTGACGTCTTATAACACGCGTTGTAACAGCTTGTCACAGCATCATCTGTTAAGCATTTCTTACTAATGCATTTCATACCATGCCTTATAATAATTTGTTAAAGGATGCAGCTGCATCTATTAAGCCTTTCATAAATATGAATAGCACATTTTCTAAAATGGCACCATATATTAAATTATTACTGGATATTCTAACTGGAAACAGAATTTCTCTTTCTCTCCTTCTTTCTTTCTTTCCTTCTTTCCTTTCCTTTTCTCCCTCTCTCTCCACCCCCTTCACCCCCCACCCCCAGTCTGTCCATCTGTCTGTCTGTCTCTTTCTTAGTTCAGCTAAAACCCCAGCTTTCTCCTTAGGCTTGATGGGGAGCCATTTCAGCTCAGCAGGGTCTCCTGTTCTGGTGTACCATATAATTTGGGCATCTCAGTATGAAAGCAGCCTGGGGGCAACTTCAAGAAGTAGTGAAGTCGATGGAGGTACCGTACCTCACTGGGACCAACAAGAGAGCCAGCTATGACTGGAGGAGATGAACAACCTTGAATTTCTTACAGGTATGGGCTCATGACATTCTCCTGAGCCAGGCAGCAAGCGAGCAAATATATCAGTGGTTCCTCTTTTTTTCTCAGGCACCACCAGTATTTAGTCCTTTTTTTACAGTGGCCACAGAATAATTTCTTTTCATGCAGAAAATGAGTATGGGATTAAAAATGAATCTAATAATGAATCATCTTGTTGTCATGAAGGTCGTCTTGTCCATGGAACATCCCCCACCAACAGAGGGCCTTGTGCCTCCCTGGGATACAAGTGGTAGCAAGAGCACAGTGTGTGTGCCAGAGCAGTACCTTGTGTGGCTTCTTGAGGTAGCTAGGTTTATGAAAATACTTGTTTGCTTGCAGATCTGAGGTAAGTGGTGTTGCAAAATCTGTGAGCACAGGTTAGGTATCAAACCCTCACATCTGCTGTGAGACCCACACATGTTCCTGGGATCTGCCAGCCATCTTGCTCCTAAGTTTAGCACTGCAGTCCTTCAGTGATTTTATCCTCACCTATCACAAAATTATGTTCCCTGATGGCTCTTAGAAACTTCCACACAAGTGACAACTCCTTACCCCAACTCTGACTTTGGTCCATTGCCTTTTGTTCCTGATGAAACATTGCTGAATGCTGTTAAACAGCACTTGCCTATATTGCTGTACACACGTACACAAAATGCCAGCTTATGCTCTGCAGCAGTTCACTTCTGCACTTTATTCCTGTCCAGGTAATACTTCTTTACTTTTTTTTTTCCCCTTTTTCTGTGATATAATCTGAAAATGTGGCACCCTTCAATATTATTAGAGATTGAATTCTTAATTATGAATTTCCTTGCTTTTGTGAGTTTGCCTCAGATCCTTAACATTTTTAATGTCATTTTTATGTGAATTTCCATGCTATTTTAATTCATTAGTCATGGGCTATCATTTTTCGATGTAATTACTGTAATTTCATCAAGTGACATAATTACAGTAAATACTTTGAGTAATTACTATTCACATGGAAAAAGATATCTGGAGGTGTAATAAAGTCATATAATAAAATATTTATGATGTGTAAAGACAAATTATGATGACATATTTACATCACGTAATGGCATGACAGTGTTCCATATTTACCTTGGGTGAGGATAATGACATAAAAATAAGTTTCAGTGACATCATCTGTTGGTAACGATTACAAAGAGTTGTGCAGCATCCAGGTACAGCAAATTCAATAACTCTCGCCTTTTAAAAATAAATAATCTTCCCTCACCCCCAGAAATGCCACAAAAAGCCAGTGGGGTTGATCTATTGCCAGTTGAGGTCAAAGGAAGTATTTATGTTGCAACTGACATGAGATGGCACTGTGCTGGCCTGGGAGATTTTTCTGTGGGAAAGCAACTGCCTGCCACTTTTAGCAACTCCAGGTATAAGGGAGACATTTTGAGAGAAAAGAAGAAAACTAGCAGTAAATACAGTTTAGAAAATGTTCAGACAGCGTGAGGAGTGTGTACAGATATTTGTGGGTGTGTATGAGATGACAGATACGTGGTCATGTTAAGAAGCACTATGAAGCTTGCAAGGCCAAGACTTCTGCGGTTAGAAAATGCCAAGTTTTATCGATAAAGGCTCAATGTAACATTTAATTCACAGCCTTGTTTCACTGCAGTAGCCCTGCCTCACTCAAGGTGCTGCTCCAGCTGAGTGGGAGCCACACAGTAGAGGAGTTGCCTTTCAGTAAGACTTTTGCCTCCTGTATTGTAGAGTGTGGTTGTGGTGGGGTATAAAAAGCAAAGACTTTCAACTAGCAAAAGAATAAAGAAATAGATGCCTGAGTTCTCTATCTACCTGGACTGTTCTTGACAAAAAAGTCACAGCTTGCAACTGGTTGTATAGTCCCCATTTTCTGAATCTGGGGCTTAATCTGCCTAGTGGAAAGGCTTGGTGCTTGGGGTAGCAACTGAAGGCCGAAGAAACCAGGCTGGCACTCCTAAACTGCTCTAACCGACAGGCAGGTTCGAGGCTTCTCCACTTGCATTAGTGAAGATATTTGACCTTAAATTCACTCTGCCTTCACTGTTCATCAACAAAACATCAACTTATCCTACACTCTGACCTTCCAGAGATCTGATGAAGACAGCAAACAGTTGAGAAGAATGCAAATAACGTAGCAGTGCGTGCCAAAGGGAGTTAATACATCTGCCATCGTGGCAGTGCTCACATGGTGGGCCATGGCGGAGGCCAGGAGACACGGTTGGAGCAGTAAGCTTCAAGGGACATGCTGTCTTTAGGTCTGCATCGAAGTCAGTATATATTTTGCTCTATGCTAAGCCAAGGCCCCAGGAAGAAAAAAAGACAAATAATCATGTAGTTGGAGACTAGAGCATAATGCCTGAGGAGGCCCACATAAGTTTGCAGAACTACTCCAATTTTTGAAGCTTTGCCTTTGTCAGCGTAGGACTATCCTCACAGTACCATGGCTAGGGACACTATATGCACCTAACATGCATAACAGCACAGTGATATTTTATTTTACAATGGCTTGTTCTATGCTTATGCAGTACTACCCTGCATGTGCTACGGTTGTACTTTTTGTCCCACCATGTAATGGTGGTTGCATGGGAGATGACTCCTGACACAAGTTAGTACGATGACATATAAGCCACCCCATGCAACATCCTGCTTATACTTTGGTCCAGGGTCCATGAGCAGTCCACACAACCATTTTATGTTGAGGATTATGAATGCATCATGGAAGCGGAAGTCATACTAATAAAAGAACCATTTATTGATTTATTGTAAACTACAGCAGCATTCGTTTTCCTCTGTGGGTTACACATGGCTCTCCCTGCTTTGCTGGGAGGGGGGGTAATTTAGTGGGACCTTACTATAAAGCAATATCTTTTCCTCTAGATCTGGAAGAAACACCATGAAATTGGTATTATCCTTTGTGCATCTGTGAATCCTAAAAAAGTCACCTAGGGAAAAAAAAAAATAGGAAAAAGACCATGGTTTTGGGAGCATAGTGATTCTTCAGGGAATCAGATGAGAATAACACTGATACTGTGCTGTAGATATTTGGGATTTGCCATGTGTTAGCATCAGGGGTCAGCAGTGTCATTCCCTTCCGAGCAGGGAAGCATAGGACCTGGCTGCTAAGGTCAAAACCAAAAAAATGTCCACTTTAAAAAAAAAAAAAAAAGGCTGAGGATCTGATAGACTTTTAAAGTCTGATAGATGCTGTCTTTCTGTGGCGTAGCTCGATAAATCTCAGTGCCATCATTAAGACACAGAGCAAATACCTAATGTCACTTAAATATAAGTATATGCATGTCATACATATGCACAAGTATCATAAATATATGTCATTTGTGTTTGTGAACATTAACAAAACCAGACCCTTATTATTGCTGGAGAATGAACCACTGCTTGATTTACAAACTTGCAGAGGTTTTGAAAGGTGTTAATAAACTTCAGTGCACTGTAGACAATGTTAAATTGCTTGCCAAAGCCCCAGGCTAAGTTGGTCTTGTAAAGCTTAAACCAGATCCTTGGAACTTGCAGACAAATCCAAAGGCCAAAAAAAAAAAAAAAAAAAAAAAAAAGAGAAAAATTAGAAATCATATGCTCAAGACAGAATATTCTTGCCAGTAACATGACAGAGTCAAGTTAATTCAAAGTGATTCAAACAAGAAAGACAATTTTTCTTTATTTTTTTTTTTTTAGGGTATTGCTGGCCAGTTCTGCATCCTGAATCTGATTGACATATGATACTACTAGGCTGAATGAAGACATTTTGCACATGTTTTTGCTTTAAAGAGCAATTGCTAGGGGTAACACTGGTTAGTTACAATGTGGAGACATGCCAAACTATTCTGAATGAGAGTGGATTTCTGGCTATCTTGTGCTTCAAGGTTTGTAGGGCTGGGTGGATAATTAAGCATTCCTGACATTGCCGTGTGGTCACATAAACTCAGAGGGCTGGAGAAATTAATGTGGAAGCTTAGGTTCCTACCGGGTGTACTGTCCAGTTCTGTAAATGGGGATTTCCACTACAAGAAGTTGAATGAACACCACAGTAGACTTCATGGGAATATCTTTGACTATTATTGAAATTTCACCGCAAAAAATTAATGTTTTGACATAATTTTTTAACAGAGCTTTTTGGACTTTTTTTTCCTAATACTCATCTCTTGTCAGTGCAGCCTTTAAATCTATTCACCAGATTAGCCACAGAGATTTATTATTTTTTAACAATCTATAGCTTTCAGAATATAGTTTCCATATTTGTAGTTTTTTGAGAGATTTTTTTCTGAATGAAAGCTCTTCTGTCCCACAAGATGTTGATACATTATTGAGAGTAATAGCAAATTATCTCATTAATTCTTAACAGCAGTCTGACCCTGCAGAGGCAAGCTTGGGTAGGAAAGTCCTTAAATCTCTGTCAGCATTTAAGCTCTATTTTTGTTTGCTTGGTTTTCAGCCACCATGGTTGGTCCTCGTGTTAGGGCCCTGGTCACATTTTTGAGTAGCTTCAGTTTTCCTCAGCCTGTATATTTTGCATCAGAGAGTTCAGCAACAAAATGTTTCCCAAGTTCTGTTTTAAAAAAAACATAAATCAAATAGAGAAAGAAGGATACGAGTTTCTGAACCAGACACTTTCCTGAGGATTACATGGCATTAGCACAGTGAGGGAGTGGGAGAAAACCACACAAACTAAAACAGCTGGCTTGAACTTCACCTGGCAAAACCGCTAATATCCGAAACGGGTTAATCTAAGTTTCCAGTGTTCAGATGGAAATATTCTAGTCCTCATGCTGGCCTTTTCCAGCCGCTGATTATACCTTATATTGGACAGCTCAAGCTCTATCTGAGTTATGAATCCGTGTTTTCAGCAATGGGTCTTCAGCTTTGTGCCGTTTAGTTTCACATTACTCGTGTTTGATCGCCATGTGCGTTCGTGCCTGTTAGTGCTTCCTCTATATTTTGTCACGCAGGGTAAATCAAGAGATCCCCCCATGTGGCTGAGATCAGGCTGTGGCCCAACATCTCCAAGGGACAACTTCCATCAGCATACAAAAATGTGTCGAAGCATCATGCATTCATCCGGCGAGAGCAGTGACAGGGCTCGTGATGTGACAAGGCAGATCAGTTGCTGCTGTAGATGTCTTGCCAGTGGTGGGTAACAGGGGTAACAAACATGGGTGGGTGAAGAAAAAACAGTGCACAGAGAAATGGAGATACCCCTCCACCACCCCCAGTGATGACTTGTGCCCACAGTGTGGGCATTACCAAGCAGCTTGGAAATATAGCCACACCTGAGCAGCAGACAGTGCCCACCAGGCCATTAACACTTGTTTCTAGTCTTTTCCAAATTGTGATTTGTTAACTAGCAACTAGAACTTAAAGTAAAAGAAGTCTACACATATATAACTGAAATGTCAGTGCTGTGTTTCAATAAACTTAAAAGAGACATTGCAGGGGTTTTTTTGTATTGTCTTTTGTGAAGGCATTTGCTTCCAGACTGTATTAGCAAAATATGCTGTTTGACAGATATCATCTCAGCAGACAGGTTGCCTAATCTGTTTTATTGACAAATTGACTTATTATTTGATCAACTTGAATATAGTCTTCAAGATATATTTCTATTATAAAAAAGTAGATGGAACAGAGAATAATGTGTTTAGTCCATCATCCTCTTTCAGCTGTCATTTAAACACTGGTGTGTCTGTAAGAAAAGAAAAGAAAAGTTATACAGTTGTTTTGATCATGCTGTCAGAATTGTCTTTATTGTCTTTGGGGGAATCGCCTATGTAATTTCTTCTTCCTTGATACGATAATATATTGACCTCCCTCATTCAGTCAGAAGAAAGCAGGTTACCATGGCTCTACCCACCACCTACATGAAGTTTCATATTCTATCAGAAGAGAAACAAAGCATCTCTGGGAGCCAGAATCACTTATACTTCTCTTCCCCTGTGTTGTCTTTGAATGGGACCTGGAAACAAAGTGAAGTTAGAAGGTTTTCCGTACCAAAGTCAGAAATGCTTTAAAAAAACCCAAAAATAAATGTCTAGGCTGTTACGTTACATTCTTTTCATTAAAGGTGTGTGAGGGGGGCTGCTGATTATGTTTATTTTTAAGCCAGTAAGTTGTACTTGAAAAGTTTCAAAGATTTAGAGAATACAAAAAACTTAAAATCTGGATTAATTTGGTTAACAAGGTAAATGTGACAGCTTTAAGATTGCTTTTCAGCTGATTGTTTTGGGAACTTTGTTTGTGTCCTCACCTCTGCTGCCTGGTTTTAATGGGAGAAATCCCACTCACCCCTGCTCTGTGGGGCTCCAATATGCCCCAAGTTGGTGCACGAGCACTGCCATGGGCACCAAATGAATGGTAAGATCAGACAAGATTAAATTTGGACCCACAGAAAAACCTGCTACCTTTAGCTGTTTGTTTTAAAAACTTAACATCAGAAAGAAATTAACACTTGGGACCTAGGCACTCATTAAAAAATTCCCCCCATTTAGTTCATTTGCAATTGTCCATTGCAATTTGTTCATTTGGAATTGTGTTGACAGGAGGTGGAGCAGCTCTACTGGGGGTAATAAAAAAGGCCTTGTTTTGTGTGTTTTGAATCCCTCTAGATTCAAATAATTACCAACAATGAAAATCTTGCCCCTTCTAAATCAAATGAAATAGACTTTTCATTGGGAGCGTAAATGCTTAAACTGAATTTAAAAAAATGTAGGCAGTCAATACAAGGTTAAATTATTTTCTTCTCCTTGTTTAATTCAGTGTGTAAGGATGTCCTCAGAGGGAAATTGTACATGCTATTGAGCCAAAAAATCAGGATTTTTTGATAAAAAGGAGCCCCAAAATTAAACAGTTATGTACGCAATCTGGGAGCTCTAGGAGTGAGAGCAAAATTGGGCCTTGAGCTGTACCACCCCCGGCCTTGGTTTAGCAAAGCACAGATCTGACTAATGGAAACCTGGCCACAGAAAAAAACCCAAACCACCCACAATTTGCCCATCTTTGGTTTTTTTTTCCTTCCAATTTTTTTAAACCACAGACATTTAATGCCATGCTTGCCCAAGAGCTTTTTCCTGTAGCTAATAATACTTTGCACTGCTGTAGTGCCTTTAATCCAAAGATCTCAAAGTGCTTTGCAGGCATTAATGAATTAAGCCTCATAACACCCCTTTGAAGTAGGTATTATTATAGCAGTCTTAGAGATGGGCTGGGTAATTTTCCTGAAGTTGTAGAGCAAGTCTCTGACAGAGGCAGGAATAGCCTGCTGAAGTCCTGCGTCTTAGCCGCTTCTCTAACCACCACACCATTCTCCCAGACTAAGTATCTTAAATCATTTTAATTTTAAATAATTACTTTGATTTACTTACTGTATTTAAGTCATATCTCTGTTAAATACAAGGGGAGGCATTGACTTATCCTTGGTGTGTTTGGCATTCACTGCCTGTGAAAGTTGCGCTGATAATGTGAAGTTAAACTGACACAAATCCCTGTGCGGGGATGCTCTTTCAGGGGGATAGGAGGGGCTTTTCAGGGCTTAGTTTGAGCCCCTGTCTTCACGCACACACACTCAGTACTGTACAGCTACATCAGTGCAGCTGACACCCACCCTAGTCGCCAGTGCACCAGTGCAGCTGCCTGTAATTACAAATAGCATTTTCTAAGCGCAATAATTTGTGCTGTAAATGGTCCTTCATATAGCTAGAACTGTACCTATGCAAGCAGTTTACATTATTTGTAATAGACCAGGCCCCCCTTCCTCCTTCCTGACATTGTTAACTAAGACTAAACATGTAGTCAGGACTTAAACCAAGTGTAACTTATCCCAAAAAGCCATTCAAACTGCAGCTTGAATTGCCACACAGGGCTGGCAGAGTTTCAACTAAACCTTAAATTTGTGCTTTTAATTGTATTTTCAATTATGTACGTACCATTCTAGTGCCATTAAGACCCAGCTCTACAAAAAGGCTGCCTGCTTGAAGTATTTTAGATTTTGTGGAGGGGTGTATTTAAGGGTGACTTTAACCTCTTCCTAATTGACTTGGCCTCCACAGGGATGGGAGCAGGGGCAAGCCTGATTTTTGGCCAAAGTAACTTTCCATGCTGCCTCTGGCAGCAATTTTAGAAGCATCCAAAAAAGGCAAATTGGGGTATGTCTGCAAATAACCAAACCTATAATCAATAAATTTGTAATCTCATGCCAAGCAGTTTGCTTCGATTAGGTTAATGTGTCAGGAATGACCATTCCTTGGTACTGCTGTCACATGCCCTTCAGCCGTACAGCGCTGGTGCGGTGGTGACAGCTGAGTTCACTGGACGTACAGTGCACTGAGCCAAATCTGTTCTGAGATGGAGGAGGACTCTGGCTGAGTGCTGGGTGCTCTCCCTGCTCCCCTGGCCCCAGGTACTCACTATGCTCCGACAAGGCTGCTCCACCAGCGGGGAAAAAAAAACAAAACAACAAAAAAAAAAACCCCAACCAATCAACCAATAAGCACTGGCTAATCCCTCAAAGCGGCAGATACAGATAGCCAGCTCGCAGTGATAGGATTTTTGAGTAGCCATGCCAGATGTGGCATTGAGCGAGTAAGGGGGGGGTAGGTAGGTGTGTGCACATGTGCTTTATGGCACGTGGCGTGCAGGGAGTGGGAACCTGTGACCTGGCTTAACCACGCCATAAGACCAACAGCATAATAATGTCTGCAAAGTTCATGTGACTAGAGGGTGGAGAGCAACTGTTACAAATGATACCAGGGAATCTGTAGGATGTCTTTTGCATTAGCTTTCAGATCAAATTTACTTATGGAAGAAAAACACTCACTGAAACCCCACAGTGTCTGCTAACTGCCAGCCTTGCAAATCCAGCCCAGAATGGGGAAAGGAGGCTGATACCCCTCTGCCTTGCGTAGCTGTGTTAGCGGGAAGGTTTTGCAGCTGGGGTGTAGCTGACGCTCACAGCGCTGCCAACACCGCTAGCCTTTCTGAATTAGGCCAATGATACTGCAGCGCGATTTTCTTTCTCCTGTCCTTGTTGTTAGCTTGCAAGCAATCTCTGATTTCACTGTATGGCCATCAGTGCTACCGTAATACCAACAGACGTGAGCATAAGCATCCTAGGGACTGAAATTAGCTACTCCAACTATCTCGAGAGCCCACCAGTCTCAGGCATTAGGTTGCTTTGATAAATATGTTCACAAGACTTTCTGTACCTTTTCAGTATGCGCTTTCCACTGGTTGGCCTGACAGCCACTGCCTGTTCTTCCTCCACATTGTTTTTCTACCGTATTGCTGAATATTTATTAACTGAAAGCTTATTGACAAGCTCCCGTGCACTCTTTCTCACTGATGCCGAAGTCACAGTGCTGTGCTTCCTCGTGAGGCACATACGCTTTCCATAACCTTTCATGGCTTCTGTGGGGGGTCTTTTCACTTTTCTACACATATATAGCTCTGTATGTTACTTGCTTGGTAGGAATGCGCTAATTGTCACACGTCTTTCTTTTTTAAATAGATTAATGTCATAATTATCCTCATTTTCTTCCTTCCTGCTACAGGCAATTGCTGGAATGCTTTAGCATTTTCTGGGGAAAAAAAAAAAGAAAAAGAAAAAAAAAACCCCACAACTTGTCTGGGGAAAGAATTGTTACCACTCTCAAGTCTAGGCCATGATATCACTTAAGCACTCTAGAAACTTTTTTCTTACTTCAGCTACACCTTTAGGGCTTAACCGGTCTTCGTTTCCATTTTTGCAAAGCTCAGCCTTGTCCACTCATATTACAATGTAGCTAAATCTTCAGCTTAGCTTTTCTCATGTTCTCCTAGATATTTTTTCCCACTGGTTTAGGGAACATTGTTGCCCCTTTCAGGTACCAGCCCAGCCATAAAAAAAAAAAGAAGAAATCATATGTCCCTCCATCTCAGCGCAGGGCAGTGAGAAGGCCTACACGTTCAGGGACGCTTCGTGTGGGCCATGCCAGCAAAGGCATAAGATAGCGGGGCTTTGGCAGCAGTATTCCACGTTACAGGGTCGTATTTGTTAAAAGGGCAAAGCAGCAAAATGTTTGCCTTGGCTTGAGTTGCAGGCAAGGTTTCAGGCACACTGAATACAAACTACACTGTTACTTGACAGCCACGCTGCCCAGCACGGTCATGTCTGTTCCTCTGGCCTTTCAGGTAGACAGGTGCTCCCTTCATCACGTGTTCATGACTAATGGATAAATGGACTTTAAGGGGTTAAAGGGTACTGACATTTATTGAACTGAGCCTCGCATTAGATGGCTCTGCTCGGGTTCATTTCCAGCTCCACCGGACAGGTGCTATATAGCACAGGCTGTATCACGAAGCTGCCAAAACAGACCTCTGGTTTGCTGATGGGATGTTTCAGGTGCCACCCTGCTCCCAGGAAGAGCACAGAGGACAACCTGGTAAGCAAGAGAAGTGCGGGCAGGTTCTTAGGACCTCCACCAGCTACCTTCTGCTTTCCCAAATATTGCCTTTTCCCTTTAGGAAATCTGGAACCATAGAATGGCATCTGTCAAGCCGTAGGCACTTGAGAGTAAGCACCCATCAGAATAACTTACTGTCAAAAACAGGTACAAATTCATTTCATCCCACTTTGTGCCATATGCTGCTGTCAAAACTTCATGAACTGTTTAGGCAGCATGTTGGGACATTTTGACTAACTATGAGCAGAGCTATTTTCTTCATAGCTTTGTGTCATCGGTGTTTATAATTGGGTATTTCCCTCAATTTGCTTTGGTCTCCAAACAGATAAGCCTGTAGAAAGTGAATGTAACCTGGGAAGGTGGGCATGGGCCAGACTTCTGGATTCAACTGTCCCCGTTTATGAGGTGCCCTGACTCTGAACTGGAAATTGCACTGTCCTACATTGTTCCGGAACCAACTTTTTCTTCTGGTTTAATATTAATATTTTAAAGATGGCGTGAAATTTTTTCCCATGATTTGATGAAAAGCTTGAATTTTGGGGCAGACTGATAAGCCAAATCTAAATCTCGTTTGTTGCCCTTGAGCCCAGGTGTTTCGTTTTCCTGACAACAAAATTAACTAGCACACCCTTCACTATAAGAAGTGGGAAACAGACCACAGTATAGGTAAAGAACACATTTGCTGTTTTATTGGTGCCTTGCAGGGCAATAATACTGAAAAAGGGGAATGCAAAAGAAACAAAAAAACAAAAACCAAAAACAAAAACCCAGGATGGTGGCAACCCACATTGTATTTTTTTAAAGAGTACATCAACTCCTGGTTTTTTTTATTTATTGTGGCATGAATGATAACATAAAACCAAAACATGAAAATATACAACTTATATTACACTATGTGTTATGAACAAAATATAAATCTATAACTCTATGTTATATTTACATAATTATTTCTTTTATTAAATTTCAAGTGAGATGGTAGGTTGCACATACTTTGTTTTAAGCTCCAGGCATTTGATTGTCTCTATTTCTTTTCTATTTTCATTTCACTTGTAAAATCCAAAACGTTAGAAGGAGTAAGAGCTTTAGAGCCAATGGAGCTATATAAATACTGTTTCAGCAAACCAGTGACAAAAACACTGGGGAGTAGAGAAATCAGTCAGTAGAAAAAACGAACTTGACGTGTTCTTCAATCTGGGAAACTGACAAGTTAAGATAAAGTTGAAAAAATGTAAATATAAACCAAGCTAAACAGCCAGCCCATGCCCTGTGAATTGAGGATACACTTGAATCCACATCTAGTGAATTACACACAGTTCTTTGCAAAATTGAAGGTATGATTCTATCGAGAAGTGGGCAGACAAAAATAATTCCTATCAGATACATCATGCCCTTAAACGTACGAGATACCATATAGTTGCCATTCATTCTAGCAGATGAATTCTTGCTAAGTAAGGTCTACGTTTCCACGGAGTATAATTATTTTTGATGTTACGAACGTGATGTCAGAGGCTTCTTCGGGGACAATAACAGCTCATCTCTTTGGATTAAAAAGAAAAAGCTCTGAAAATGTGCTGTAAAAAGGTTAAAGACAATTTACTTTCTAAAAAATGATTTAATTAAAGAGAGAGTCTACTGCAGTAACCAAATCTTTGAAATAATGTCTTCGAATAAAGAATTTCTTCCATATGCATTCATAATAAGAGGATTTGGTTACAAAACTAATTAAATGCTATAATAATAGCTAGTGTTCTTTTCTGGGGGCCTGATTAATATAGCGGAACGGTTAAATAAAGATGTTAAATGCACTTAAAAATCCTATTTTACTAATATAAGGCATGAATAAATTGAAAAAGGATATACTCTGTGTTATTTAATTGAGCTTAGAAGCAAGTGCCTCAGTGTTTTTTCTTCTTTCCCCCTTTTCCCCACTGCTGGTGTTTTTCTTTTGTAAGCTTGCAAGACGCAGGGCGTAAGCGGCTCACCCGATTTAGGGGGAGATGGCCTGTACGCCCCCTGGCAGCTCCCCAAGACCATCCTCGCTCACCAGGTTCCCAGGGAAGAGGAGAACGAAGCCCGACTTGGCATCAGGGCCTCGATGCGCTTTTAGGTTAATACGATCCTAATCTCTTCTAACCTGGTTTTTCTACATGCTCCAGTACACAGAACCCAGGGAAAAAAAGAAACAAGACAAGCAGATCTTTTTATAAATGTATGTTTTGCATTGTTTTGTTTTTTCTAAGAAATTAAAGAGGGACAAACAGGGCCTCATTTTCAAATCTGGTCTTCTACTGCCGAAGGATATATGGGCGCTCATCCTTGGCCCCAACAAAACATTAGCACAGGCGTTAAATATTTTGCTGGTTTGGGACCCCAGAGCCTTTTTTTTTTATTTTTTGCCTTTTTTTTTTTCCTAACATTGCTGCATCGGTTTCAACATCCAAATGCAGGATGTGGATAGTCTGCTAAAGCTACCCATTCGAAAAGCCTGACCAAATCCCAGGCTCTAGTGTAGTCTCTCAGATGGAAATGTGTACGGTAACAAAATTAGCGTTCATCTGAGCCCTACTCCAGGCCAAGGCAGTGAGCAAAGCAGAGCACTCCCGGAGAAGGGCTCTGTCGCGCCATCCCTTGCCGAAAGCAGAGCTCGGTCCTGCAGCCCCGGCACAGGTGCTTCTCCGGTGCAGGACCAACCCTGCCCATGGAGACAGGGCTACCTCCAGGAGTGTCTCCTGCAGCGCAGCCCATGGTTTGGGGCTGAAATTCGGTCCCGCTGAAGTCAAAGGGCCTTTTTCCCATTGACTTCCCCGAGGCCGGCTTTCCAGCCCACATGTCTAAGACTTGCTCCAATCACGCCTGCCGCAGTGGCATCTACCTGGAGCTAAAACAAAGTATTCTGGTAGCCCAAAGTGACACAATTAAACCAGAGAGTCTCTATAACGTGGTGGAAATCAAGCATCCAGCAAATGTGAGGTGAACCCACAAGAGTCAGAAGTAATTTGTTCACAAAGACAGGGAACAAATTTAAAAGTTAAAAAAAAAAGGAGCAAATATCTGTTTTCACATTGTACATAATAATGATATAAAAACAATTGTCTATTTTTTTTCCTTCTTATCCAAACAGAGTGCTTCAAAAAAATTGGCTCTAGATGACTGGTGTAATTAAATAACTAAAATGAGAGATGAGAGAGCAGAAGTTAATTAAGATTGAAAACAACACTCCCATTAATTCACTCCATCATAATAAACATCAGAAGTTGACATGGCTGGGGCCAAAATTAAAATAAAAGAAAGAGGAATGGTGTGAGCAGAAGAAGAAGCGATTTGTTTTCATATGTATATATATATATTTATATATATATAAAAAGGCAAGGTGGGGAGGGGTATCCATTTTAAATAGCCTAACAGCTTCATTTGCTGCACTGCCAAGTTAGAACAGAATAAAATAAAGTTAAAAAAGGGGGGGGGGATAAAATAAATTATACATAATTTACTAATCTGGGAACAGCTGACCGTTATTATTATTATTATTATAATTACCATTACAACACTAGCAAGAAGAGGCAGTTCAACTGAAAAAAAAACCCAACACAGTCATAAAATACAAACAAAAAGAACCCTCTCTGACATGAAGGATATGATCAGCTACTCCAAGCATAACTTCAGAGCAAATCTTCTGAGAGAGAGAAAATAGAAAAGAATTTTTCGAGGCAGAGGTGGAAATTAAAGAAAGGGAAAACAGGAGAAAAATAAAACAGATGTTGTGGGGTAAAACTATCACACGTCCAAACCGCTCGTTGGAGTATTGTTCTAAGTCTTCAATGGCATTTGCTTGTTTGCTTTGCACAAGGTCTGCAGAGGTCAAGTTACACTTCAAGTGGGATTTCAAGGGGCAAAGAAGGACCCCCCGCAACCTCCTTCCCAGTCTCTCCTCCTACCTGTCCCTTTCATCCCGCTCCTGGACTTAAATGGCTGATTGCACCAAGGGCTAAACTTGCCTGATTAAGGGACCATTTGCAAAATCAATGTTGCCGTGCACTGAAGACCACAGTTCTGTGAATGCTTGGGCTGGGATCTCACTGGCACAAAGGTGCACAGGGCTACTTTTACAAGTTAAAAGTGATAATGACAGCAATGAGTCTCCCTCTAGGAGCAGGAATTTACCAGGGAGCAACATGAATATAAAGGTGGCATCCTCAGTTAGAAAACCGACTCAGAGGAAGGCTTTTGCCTCAGTACAATCCTAAGACTTTGCTTCTCAGGCCAGTGAGGAGCTCCTGGGTTGCTGCTGTTGGAAATTAGAGGTAGCCTTTTTGGTTGGTTGGTTGGTTTAGATCTAATGCTTCTGTCTTGCTACACGACCCTGGGTCCTCTCCTTCTACAGGAAGATCAGAGTGAGGAGATGAAATAAGAATCTTTGATTCACTTGTATTTACATTCTTTTTTCTGAAATAAAGAGTAACATTCAGTTACCTTATTGGAAATACACAAGAGGCTAACTTCTGCTCAGGATTATGCTTGTGTAAGTCCATCTTCCACACCTGGCTGCTGTTGCTCAAGGAAGGAAAAACTGCCCAAGCAACATATCTAAGGGCTCTAGAACAACACTGAAAGTATTATAACCCAGGAGAACAGTTTTTCACTTGTGAGAGGCACCAGCCAGGGAAACTCAGCACGGCAAAGGTTCGGGTTCTTACATGCCCACTTTGAATATGGGAATCTCTTCATAGCTATTAGTCCTTCTTCCTACACAAACATCCCACAGATAACAATGGATTTCTGCAAGTGCAAAGGAAAAAAAAAAATTCAGTTAAAAAAAAATCACCTTTTGAATCAGAGATCAGTACTCAGCCACCCTGAAGGTACAAGTTCATTAAAACTGGACATGATGGTAACCTAATTACATTCAGCAAGGAAGGAACATTTCCAGTTGCCCTGTCCTGTGCTGAACACATCATATTTTGGACAAGCCTTTTTTATGTTGTATATGCTGCCACTTGAAGTGTAAATTAAAAGCAAAGGCTCCTTACAGACCAAGTCATTTGGAGGGTGCGGGACTTCATTCTGGAACATGCTTTTTGCTCACAATAGTCCAATATTATTCTTATTAGTACCATAAACACGCACACATGAAAATCCAAGATCATAAAATATTTTTTCTCTAAATTTCTTATGTCTCTCTCTCTCTCTCTCTCTTTTTTCACCTGAGAACGGCACCTACAGTTTCCTTTAAAAAGCAAAACCAAAACCAAAAATATACGTCTAATCTCACCAGCTGCTGGTATATCAGGTTCTTCAAGGGATTGTCTAAGATACAACACTGTCCTAACTTAAGACAGAGCAGGAAGCAAAAGAAAAGCAAAAGAAAAACAAAACAAAACAAGAAGAGACCAACAAAAAAAAAAAAAGCAAATTGGACTAGTTCAGCGCTTTAGTACAAATTTGGCACTTGCTCAAAGACTCAGTATGGTGTGCAACTGATGAAGAGAAGTCCTCTCTTGAAAGGAAATAATTGCTTGTTGGGGTTAACAGAAACAGACTCCCCACTTCCTTCCTTGCCAGCCACGCGCACAGGCACGCACGCACACACACACACACTTCTGACCCAGATTTGCCAGGGAGGAGGAGGAGGAGGAGAAGGAGACAGAGGGGCTCAAAGGAATTTTATCTTTTTTCTTTCCTGTCAGGTGCATTACCAAAAAAAAAAAAAATTATTTCTCTTTAAACTGTAGCACAAAACAACAAAACACATTCACAAGCCACTTGTTGGCACTGTGTACCTGAGTGAGAATTTCTAGAACATTGTAGAACAAACAGCCATAAAGTTTATTTGGAAAAAAAATAATAATAATAAAAGGTCGACGGGTAAGACTTCAGTGCTTGGGTATAGCAGCTGAATTACTGGCATTATTTTACCCATAGCTTATATCATTCTGTTGTTGTTGTCGTCGTTGTCTTTGTTTCCTTTCTTCTGAGCCTTTTTTCTTCTGATGCAGGCTGATGTCTATTAGTCAGCTGATGTCCCAACTAGTTAAGACTAACAGTTAAAGTAACAGTCAGTGTATGAGAAAGTTAATGTGCTTGGCCACTGGCAAGGATAAACCAGATGGGGCTTTATTTATTTTTTCTTTTCTCCTTGAAGTCCTGTAGGTCACGAGATATTTGGACCCTGATCAGTTGGCTTGCCCCGCAATGTGATTTTCACTGTCACTGCCATAGTCCGCATCGGGGTCATCCTCTTCCTCATCGTATTCATCGTAGATTTCTCCATTGACGTCATCGGTCTGCATCTCTTCCTTGATATGAGGCTCCTCGCCTTTGATGCCGTAAGTGCTCTGGATGACGGGCATCCCAGGCTCTGGGCTGCTGGACACACTCGAGTGCTCGGAGGGCAGATGTGGGGAAGGCATTCCTGCCATGGCAATGGCTCCTGGGTAAACTACGCCCGCGGTGGCAATGGGAATCTGTGCTTGTTGCCTGCCGTGGAAAAAAAGTAAAAAGACGTTTGAATACTGGAAGGAGTAGAGGGAGGGCAAGTACAACAGTACTTTGCAAGCCCACGGCATATGCTCTTGGGCATGCAGAGGAAGCTCCTGGATGACCCATGCAAGACAACCATTATAGCAATATTCCAGACTCACCAACTGATGCTCTTGAAGTGGAACATCAAGCCCAAACCAACCTCACTGATAAGAAAACCCAATCTCTGTACACATCTCTAGCTGTCCCTGAAATACACAGCTTCAGCTCGCCTGCTTGTGATGCAAACTTCTGTACTGGGTAAACTGGGTGTCCCATGAGCTGCCAGCCAAAAATAAATATCCTTTCAATTGTGGTCCAACTTAAAACACATATCTTTTGAAAATCTTCCTTTTAAATAATTCAAGCTGCTGGCAGGACTAGACATAAAAGCAACACATTGCCAACAGGAGAGATGCGGCAAGGGTTAGGTAGTTTGCACAGGAAGAGGGAGTTGCTGTAGGAAAGTACCAGTGGATGAGGAGAAAGCAAAGCAGGTCTCTCCAAAGAGGCAATGTTTACTCCATGTTCACTCAGAGACCTGGTCATTATTTGAGAGAGGAACAGTGGGCTTTCCAGGGCCAACATGGGTTTATAGGATGATCACTAAGGGCCTCCCACTGGAAAGAGATAGTTTCCACAGTGAGCAGCACTTGTGAAAAGCAGAACCTTTGAAGGAAGGTGGATAAAATTGGGAAAATGGCAGACTTAAAACGGAAGCATGCATTACTTAAAAATAAATAAAAAGCAAGCAAGCAACATGAGCATTTGAGAAAATCCTCTACAGGATGCCTTTATACAGCGTCTAAGCCTTGGAAACCTGTCTGCAGTAATGAAAGAAGAATTATTCCAGGCCATAGAAATTCCCTTTGCATCAAGAACACTAGCAGTGTTATACCAGTGTTTGTTTCCCTGAGAAGCTTCAGGGTCCCAACAAGCCTAGAGGTTTAAAATTCATGCTCCTTTTGTTTCCTTGCTGCATGAAGTAATTCCATTGCAGTAATACTCTTCAGTACATGCTGCACATTGTAATGTCATCAGCAGTGTGTCCATCTGCACTGAAAAGCCTTGCCACAGGAGACAGGGCAGAGTCTCTTGAGATGAACATTCTTAATTAAGAATGAAACCCTCCCCTGTTCCCCTGCCTGCCTGTGCCCTGGCTGTAACATAAGCCTTGCACAGTACAGTGATCCTGAAAGACTTTCCTCTGCCAAACAGCTTTACATTTGTTTGGAATCGCTTGCTGCATTTTCAGATACTTCCTGCCTGCCATTCGAGCGAGGCCTCCCTCCGCACAGTCCTTATTTCCGTGTTTCTGAAACAAGTAGAAGTTGTGTCAGCTGAAGATATAGCTCTTAAAGTAGGGAGCGGATCTAATTTGCATTTTATTCTTAATTCAATAGGAAGGCTTTTGTTTTCTGGAGTCAGCATTTCTGTAACAAGATTCAGCACACTTAAATTGCTTTTAATATTTAACAATAGGAACACTTTGCACTTAAATGGTGCTTTTCAGAGTGCTTTTCAAATATTAAATAATTTAAGAATAGTATTTTTCCACTTCTATAGGATGTCCACTCCAGAGGATCTCAAAGCAATTCTTGGATACTAATGTATCAGGGCTTCCAGCAGCCCAGTGAGGTGAGCTTACCCTACCACCATTAAAGATGAGGACACTGAGACACAGAAGAACTAAGTACAAGAGTTGCAAAAAATGCCCAGTCTTTCCCATTGTGATGCCTTCAAACAGGCTTTTGGCATGTCCCAGCAGCTGGCATAGTCATAGCTCTTGTAAACCCAATCGCTTATTTTGATGCCCAGGCAGGAGCTGGGTTGGTGTTTAGAAGTTTAGCCCTAAATGACCCATCTCAGGTGATGCAGCAGATGGGGAACTAAAACCAGGAATGCAACTGTAGTGCTGTGACTGCCAGCATCAAACGCTGACCCACCCCACTGCAGTCACTGGCCGCTTTGTCAGTAACTTCTATAAAGATTTCACCCCAGGTTCTGTGCTTTAATGCCCCAGTGCAAATTATCTCCTGAAATGTCTTGATTTCAATGTCAGCCTTGTTTGGAAGGCTAAATAATATGCAGAATGTTACAAGGTTAATTTTTTTCCCATGATGAGGCACGCATGTTAACCAGATAAGCAGTGTTTTGGGGGCTCTGTTGCCACCTATTCGTTTTCCAGAAGGCCCCTCTCCTCTTTTTTTAATCTCTTGATGCCAAATGTTGGCTGACTTCCCTGTGTTTGTTTCTGTGCTTACCATTGGGATCACTGGACCTGCCAGCGCCACAGGGTTAAGCAGCTCAAATTTCTCTGCTGAGCGGCTTATTATAACAATGCACACTGTAGCTGTTTAAAACACAGTCTGATGACACTTAACAGTTGCTGGACAGATATCCTCTCTTTATTGCTACTTCTAGCTGTTAACTAGAGACGTGCAATTCAGCTAATATTAAAATGATTCTAAATTCAGATGAAAGAGAACACAAATTCCGTTATTTCTGAGCATCATTCTTGTTGCTGGTTTTGCTTTTTTTAAGACCACTGTGTAGCTTTTAATTTTCTGGAGTGAACACAGAAATATTGCAGAATATTTGATTACTTCCGGTTCTTTTGATCTGCTGTAAGCAAAACCAAGGAGTCTTTGCAGAAGGAAAATACATGCTAGTTTTGTAGGTAGATTTTAATCTAATCATATCAAGCTGATCTATTAGCTGTTTATCAGAACCAGTCTCCTTGAAATTTATGTTCCACACAAAGCATTTAGCTTACTGCACCGGAAGACATTCCCTAGTATGACAAATGCCATCATGATGAACAATGCAGACAACTTCATGGCTGACATGAATTAACTGAGCCAAGTCCATATTCCAGCTCAAGTTCAGTATGTTCAGCAGTCGTTTTGCAGACCACTTGTCACAGATCATACTGCATGCAAACTTGTATTTTTGGCTTTCGGATCAAGAGACACTAACATAGATTCATTCAGATATACTCTCTCAGGCAGCATAATAAAGTAATACTTATAAGGCTTTATTAGAAGACTTACTTTTCATTGGAAAATGTCAAGCTTTTTTTTTTTTCCTTTTCCATGATCAGTGGAAATGAGACAGTTGGCCAAAGCTATAGGAAGAGTACATAGCAGAGCCAACAAAACAATCCCTAACTGCCTAACTTCCTCCTGGAACACATTGTTTTAAAGTATAAGCTTCATATTATGTTAGCAATATATAATGTTCTTGCCAATAAAATATAACATTTACCACACTAAATTAAGAATCCTTCCTGAAATTTTTTTTTGCTGAAATGAGCAGTAGTTTTTAAAGGTCCCATACCCAACATTAAAATACTGCCTCATCTCCTGGCGTCTGTTGCGCATGATAGCCTTGTACTCGCCAATGCGTAATTTTTTGCCATCTACAAGGCAGGTACGCTTCGGCCTTGGCTTGTATTTGTAGTCTGGGTATTTCTCCAGGTGCTGTTTGCTGAGTCGGGCCTGCTCCTCATAGTATGGCTGCTTCTCTAGGTTTGTCATAGCTTTCCAGCGAGATCCTGTCACACACACAAAAAAAAGAAGAATGAGAAATGAGATTCTACTCATCCACAAACACTGAAAGGCAAAGAAACAAGTAGGTCACCCAGAACAAGATACCTACGGTCATATCGCTTTGGGCTGGGAATCTGTCAGAGCTTCTAGACAGGCGTCAGGTCTTGTTTGTATTTGACTGGTAAACCTCTTGGGTATGGCCAAGAGGCAGAGAGAGATGATACTGGAGGTTTTGACTCAATATTTTACTGAAACTTATCTACATTATAATGTCTTTCAGGTGGGAAGTAAAATCATCATCCTGATAATGAGCAATCCCTGACACTTTGTTTTAGAAAACAAGGCAGTATATTTTAGTAGAATGGCCAAAGACCCCTTAGATACACAGAGTCTGCTCTGCTATGTGCCGCCCTCTCCCCGCCCCGCTCCTTTGGGCATGGGCCTGTTTTCACCTCCTGTTCTAGAGGAGGCACCACTTCCATGTGGTCACTGTGCTCCACCACAGCTGGATCAAGGCATAAACTCTGGATATGCACGTGTCTACAGCTTAGTCTTTCATGACAAATGCCGTATCTTTCTAGCTTCCAGGTTTGTGAGAAGCAGAATATGAACTGATCGTAAATGCTATGCTGCTGGGTACAGGAGCCTGCAAAGACCCTGAAGCAATGCCTCTAAAAGCTATAAAGTATCCCATAAGTCTCAGTGGGGCTTTAACTCCAAGACCAAGTCCTGGTGAACACTGCCAGCTCCAACTTAAAGAATTTAGTATGTGTCATGAAGGGAAGAGCACTGGGAGCATACGTCTCCACAGAGCCGCACTACGGATTCATTGCTGGCAGTCTTGTTTCTGACACTCTGCCTATGTTAGTGTAGATACTTGAGCTAGGGAAATAATGAAGACTTCACAATTTTTTTCAAATACCTCCTGAATTTTATAAACTAATATTTCTTAAAGGGCATAATATGGGACCAGAAAGTAAAATTTCTTGAATCAGTTATCCTATTTTATTTTTCCAAGAACTATAGGAGTGCTTCAGGGTAAGATACATTTCAAATAATAGGAATGGTCCGAGTTGTGAAACGTGGCCTAGAAGGAAAACTTTATTGGAAAATAGTCAATTTTCCCACTGGAAAAAAAGTTTGAATAGTTTCTCAATTTAATGGGTTCATAATGTCATATGTCATACTTGACTTCCTCTTGTTCTTCATTTTTTATGGTTACTCATACTGTACTTAGCTCATGCTGTTACTCAGGCTGGTCTTAGCTCACTGCGCCCCTAAGACTCACAATACAGAGAGCGCAGTTATTCCTTCCCAGGAAAGCAAACAGTTTGGTTCCCACTAGAAAGGCCCCTTCTGTTTATTGACACCATTTTCCCCACTGCCCTTTTAATATTTATTTCAAACTGCAGTTTAGGCTTCTGGAGTGATGGACTAACAGGCTGGTACAGCCTGACCTCACACCTAGACATAACCGATTCATAAATAATGACGTCTTCGTTCTGAAGAGGAGCAACAGACATCCCTTTCTTAGCAAACATTACTTTGGAGTCGACACCATCATTTTTCATGATGTTTGCAACACGTAACATGCAGAGATCCTCCAGCTAGTTCTGGAATGGGAAACAGCTTAATGACATTGTTATTAGCTTAGGCGCAGCACCATATTAGCGTGACTAGATGGTTTCTAGGATTTGGACTAAAACTCCTGCATGGCACTTCGTATGTCATGCAGAGGTAGTGTCTGTGCACAGGCATCTGTGGCAGGGCTCTGTGTTACACAGGGCAACAAACCTCTGCGGCCAGAAAACTGGTCAGCAGCTTTGACTCCTCCAGAGAAATTATTCCAAGCTTTTTCTGGCAAAGAGAGTGGCTAGAAAAAGTGACACCAACTTTCCACACATAGTACCTCCTAGATTTTGGGCTAAATGACACAGTGATAAACATATGGAGACTGCCAAAACACTTAACACCTATTAATGCTGCGCAGGATGGAAACATAGATAAGACCTGCCTTGAAAGATGCTAAGAATTCAGGGTAAAGCATATGAGCTCTACTGGAAGATGCTCAGATGGAGGTCTACTTTCAAATTCTACCTCATAGACACTGGCACACTGGCATTTTAGCGTATGAAGAAAACCATAAAAGTTAGTCTAAATCTAGAGTCCTCCAATCACCGACCTGCTGTAGTCCCAGTGGCTTAGGAAAACAGCCCCAGCCCCATTTCCTGCTGATGAATTGGTTTTTACTTATGAATAATAAAGTTGAAAACCTCAGTCTTTAAACAAATCTTGATATTTGCTTCACATGCTGTGAGCGACCTGCAATGTAGGAACTCAGATATATTTTGAGACAGATGGACAGACAGAAAGGTAGAAATTAAAATCAGTTGTTGCAAAATTGCCATGAAAATGTTTTAGCCCAGCACAATTCCTGTTTCGCTGTGCTAGCTCATTTGCTGCAATCCTACAGTCAGATCTGGGCAGGCAGATTCCTACCCCCTCATGTGATAAGATCTGTAAATAGTGGGTGAATTTAGGCAAACACATAAGTCTTTGCAGGATCAGGGCCATAAAACCTGAAATTTTGATGCATAATATTTGTACCTACAGTTACACATACAATATTTATACATAAATGTCATTCGTTATGTTTTTCCTTCCTAAGCTGCAAGCTCAATACAAAATCCTGGCAGTCTCACCTCTCTTTCTAGCAAATTTTTAATAGCTGCCTTCTGCAGTGATATCTCCTCTTACTTGACTTTACCATTTTTACAAAATATACTAAATATAATTTACTAGTATGTTTTGAAGTATCATAAATAATTAAACAAACAATACTGTCAAAATAAATTTTGAAAAAGGGCACGTTTTCTGATGATAAACCCTTGTTTTTTACATTTTATAATTTTCACTTATTTTCTTAGTAATATATAAAATCCAACCAACTCACTGATTGGTCTTAATCTCAAATTTTGGAAGTTTGAAGAATATATATATATAACTCTGATCTTTGAATCTGCACCCACAGGCAAGGTAAGCTATGAATGAGTATCGTCAATCAACACCAACTTGTGTTTGGAAAAAATATATTTGTAATAGTTTTATCTGCCGTTGTTTTATGTGTCTACTAACACACACATGCAGGCATGGGTACCTATGCACAGCGCCAAGCCCAAGCCCAAACAAAGTGTGATCGAAGAATCTTTAAAAATGTTTCTTTTTAAGGGAAGATTTACACTCCTGGGTGAGCTTTCTGCTCACCATCTGTGTTAGAAATCTTTGAGTGGGTCAAGTACGCAAGGCTTTTCTCCTTGACTATGAAAACAAGAACCAGTTCCTCTCCCTGGATGCATACATAATGACAAGCAGTATTCTCACACAATTATCCTTGATCTGGTGGCTGAGGTATTTAGAAAATAAATGACAAAATTATAAGACTTTGCAGCACCAAACATAGCTCCTACCCCCAAAGTGAGCTAGGGCAGTTAGAGCTGTGCACAACGATGACTGTGAAGACGGCTGTAGAGGGCCAGCTGTTTGAGTCCAGGGCAGAAAAGAGATGCGCCCATGTGTGCCCCAGCACTTGTGCTGGGGCACACGCATGCATGCACTAGGTGGGGTTAGGAGCTCTGCTTACCACTGATTTTAAGCCAAGCGTCTCTGACAAGAATTTTCAGCTGTTTGTAATATTGCCTAACTTTTAGTCCATTAGACTGACATTTTTCAATCAGAGTATCTGAATCAGGCTGACTTCATGTTTAAAAGATACCCTTAGGTACACAAACACTTGTATAATGTATAGGTATGCATATAGGTTTGTATTCAGACACTTACACATCCACGAGAGAATTTCTGAAGGTAGTATTTAACTTCATCTTTTCCCAATCTCCTTATGTAGATTTCTCAGTGAAATTAATTAAAATATTTACAAAAATATCTAAACAATGCATTATTAAACTGACAGGGTCCAGCAGACCCATTTTAGCACTTTTTTAACAATTTACTAAAAAAAAATCATTATCCACAAGTTTAAGTTGCAATGAACAGATGGATGACAAACGTATGCACAGATGAATTTAGTGACAAATCCATGTATCTAATTTTTATGCTCAAAACATAATACCACAATGTCAAACATAATCCCTAGAGAATTCTAGTGCTGGGAAGGGCACCTCCTCTCATTTTACTATAAAAATGACCCTCAATCGGTGACAACCCCATCTAAGCTACTCTCCATGACACTGAGCTCTCTGACCCCAATGTGTAGCCGTGCTACTAAAAAAACGGTAAGGAAAAATTGTGGCTTTCTAATAAAGAGACCCTAATACCTGGCTGAACTGTAAGCTTCTAGTTGCTCACCCTATGCCAGTTAACAGAGAGCTCCCTGCTGACTTCAAAAGACTGGCCTTTTGCAATTGAGGGAAGACCTTTGTAACGTTTCTGTCAAGAAAGAAGACGTCAGGACATCCCTCTCCATTGCATAGGTGGGATAAAAAAATTAAATGTGATGCTGGAAAGAAATAGAAACATCGTCTCTTACTGCTTCAGACCTTGCTTTTCCCCATATCTGGCAGCAAAACAGAAAGAGTTTGGAGTCAGCTATACTGTCTGTCACCTCAACAGGATCTGTAATGAATTTGCACATTTTACTCCAACTACTGTATATCTAATCAGAAAAAGATGTCCCCATATCTCCCTGATCTAGCGCCAAATAGTAAAAGGTGATTCCTTATGTTAACAATTTCAGCAGAATGGCTTATTAAAACCAGATTTTAGGGTATTATAAAATGCTTAGAAGCCCTTTAAAATGTCAACCAGGATCCCCAGAGACTGCGTAAAATGTCAGCCCAGCTCAAGCGCCTGTTTTAAGCAGAATGAATTAGCAGCGTGCTGTCGGAGGTTGTTATCCAAAACAATCAGTTAAGAGGGAAAACATCAAGCTCTCTTTGTACTTTCTATATGAAAAGGGCCATTCAGAATGATCTTGTAGATTTCTGAAGCTGATTATTTAAAAACAGGTTTAACCAGGTCCACTCAATTTAGAAACAGACCAAAACTATTACTGCCCTGTCCTCAGTCTAATCACATCATACACCTCTGACCAGTATAATCCCTTTTAACCAGTATAAGGTTATTTTACCATCAACATAACCAATTTAGCCTTCTAATCCTGTTCCCATAACTAATCTAATCATCTTGTACCACCCTTTTAATCATGGGTTAATATCATCGCATCTGCCATCCATAGCCAATACATTCTGCCTCTCCGACGAATTTATCTCATTTCCACTTGCCCCCTGCTAAATTTTCATAATACCACTCTAATCAAGCTAAACTTCAAACCTCTGACCAGTCTAAACTCAGCATATTTACCAGCCCTGCAGCTGGTCAATGCTGCCATTACAATTGCGCTACATCTCTCGAGTTGTCTGCAAAACCAATGAGACCTGCAGCCCAGGTAAACATGTTCCCTGCTTAAGCTTTTACCCACTGGCCTGAGGGATGCTTAGGTCCTGCAACACAGTCCTTATCAGTAAAAATGCAACATCTCCAGTTTGGTCACCGATTTTTTTTTTTCTGCGGAACAGTAATTCGTTGGCATCAGAGACCCTCATTATTTACCTTCTGTATCACTCAGCGTGTCACACAGGAATAACTTAGGACAGAATGTGGCCTGGGAATTTGAGCAAGTAGTGAAATGTTGCAAGGCTATGGCATGAAATTCAGTAGATGACGAATATTGCTTGGGATGTGAAGAGTGTAGGATATGGAAATTAGTTCTGATGTTTCTTTTGTTGATTTCAGGATTCTTTTCAGAATATTTAGAATAAAAGCAGCTTGTGATAGAGATCATGTACTAAAGGGAAATTTAATATAACAGGAACATAACAAAAAATCCTTTAAAATTGTCATTGTATAAAATAAAAGGATGTATTTTAGGACCTTTTCCCTATGGCCATTGATTTGAACAGAAAGTGCTATGGCACAAATCAAATACTGTGGTGTGCTACCCCATAGAATCTAGTTAGATGAAATATGTGGGCAAATAAATGATAGCAGTCATTTTCTGCTTGTTCAACAGCCTAATGAAATGAAACGGTTTTGTCTATTCAGTTCATGTTTTTGCACCAAAACCACCACCACAATCTCAGTAATTACAAAGACTCAAGAACATTTCAGGTTATGGTTAATGTATACCGCTGGGCAGCATGGTGAAAGCTCATGTCACTGCTGTCCTTGGTGCAGTCATTAAGTAGCAAAATAGATGTTCTAGAGACAGTAATTCTGTTGTGTCAGGTGCTCGGCTCTATTCAGTCAAAAGTTTTTTGAGTTTTGCTACTGAAAGAACAGTGCTTTATCATTCTTACCTAGTATCTTGCTGATATTGGAGTTGTGCATGTCAGGGAAGGCTTGAAGGATCTTCCTCCGTTCATCTTTAGCCCACACCATGAATGCATTCATGGGGCGCTTGATATGGGGCTCATTGCTACCACGCCCTCTGGATTCCCGATAAATTCGAGACTCTGAAACTCCTGCACTTCCTAAAAAGAAAGAGAAAAACATTTGCAGCTTGTTTCATTACGCAGCTTCCTCTGCCATCAGTAGCCTATGTCAGATGCTGCACATTCAATGAGTCAATGTTTACAATAGGTTAACCGCATTTCTTCTTTCTACTTGAAGCAGTAGGAAATAACATACATTGCATATTATCATAGAATCATAGAATGGTTTGGGTTGGAAGGGACCTTTAAAGGTCATCTAGTCCAACCCCCCTGCAGTGAGCAGGGACATCTTCAACTAGATCAGGTTGCTCAGAGCCCCGTCCAGCCTGACCTTGAATGTTTCCATGGATGGGGCCTCCACTACCTCTCTGGGCAACCTGTGCCAGTGTTCCACCATGCTCGTTGTAAAAATTTCTTTTCCTTATATCCAGTCTAAATCTAACCCCTTTAGTTTAAAACCATTACCCCTTGTCCTGTCACAATAGGCCTTGCTAAAGAGATTGCCCCCGTCCTTCCTACAGTCCCCCTTTAAGCCTTCTCTTCTCCAGGCTGAACAACCCCAACTCTCTCAGCCTATTGCCTAGTTTTTAGTTATTCTATTGATTCAGTATCACACAGTGTAGACTCGATGAAGAGTTTTAATTGTTTTTTTCAACACAAAGCATTAAACAGCTTTTCTAAACCATCTTTTACTACTTAATAATGTAAACCCAACAGTTATGAATGTAGATTTTCTTTTTACTTTCTTCCTTTCTTGCTTACTGAATGCTGGTCATATTATGTTACCCATCTTCTACTTTTTTTGTGATGGGAAGGGTATGATATATGGCAACATCAGGCGTTTCTTAAGCGATTCTCTAACTAGCAAATGAACATTTACACATCTGCTTGTTTTTGTGCTTACCTCTCCATAACAACATAAGCAATAGAATAGAAAGAAATGAATATTACGCTTCCTTCACCAAACCAAGAAAGAGTCTGGTTGGAGGCCCATAACTAGCGGTGTTCCCCAGGGGTCTGTGCTGCGTCCAGTCCTGTTCAATCTATTCATCAATGACCTGAACGTAGGGTTACAGTGTAACCTCGGCAAGTTCGCTGATGATACCAAGCTGGGAGGAGTGGCTGATACACCAGAAGGCTGTGCTGCCATCCAACGAGACCTGGACAGGCTGGAGAGCTGGGCCCAGGGGAACCTCATGAAATTCAACAGAGGAAGTGTAAGGTCCTGCACCTGGGGAGGAACAACCCCATGCACCAGTACAGGTTGGGGGTTGACCTGCTGGAAAGCAGCTCTGCTGAGAAGGACCTGGGAGTGCTGGTGGACAGCAAGCTGACGATGAGCCAGCAATGTGCCCTTGTGGCCAAGAAGGCCAACGGTGTCCTGGGGCGCATAAAAAGGAGTGTGGCCAGCAGGTCGAGGGAGGTTATCCTCCCCCTCTACTCTGCCCTAGTGAGACCACATTTGGAGTACTGTGTCCAGTTTTGGACCCCCCCCAGTTTAAGAAGGACAGGGAACTGCTTGAGCAAGTCCAGCAGAGTGCTACCAAGACCATCAGGGGACTGAAGCACCTCCCTTATGAGGAAAGGCTGAGAGACCTGAGTTTGTTCAGCCTGGAGAAGAGAAGACTGAGGGGGGATCTTATCAATGCTTATAAATATCTGAAGGGTGGGTGTCAAGAGGATGGGGCCAGACTCTTTTCAGTGGTGCCCAACGACAGGACAAGGGGCAATGGGCACAAATTGGAATACAGGAAGTTCCACTTAAACATGAGAAAAAACTTCTTTCCTTTGAGGGTGACAGAGCAGTGGAACAGGCTGCCCAGAGAGGTTGTGGAGTCTCCTTCCCTGGAGACATTCAAAACACACCTGGATGCAGTCCTGTGCACCCTGCTGTAGGTGTGCCTGCTCAAGCAGGACGGTTGGACGAGGTGATCTCCAGAGGTCCCTTCCAACTCCTACCATTCTGTGATTCTGTGATTCTGTGAAAGTTCCTACAGATGCAGGGCGTGCATTACCTCCAGATGATCAGGTCCATAATTCATGGACCCACTGTGTGATCTCATTTATCCCACATCTATTTGCCTCCTTTATTCCCTTTTACCATCAGAAATGCATTCTTGGTCCACTCTTGAGAAGTGCAACGTACAGAAGAGAAGGCTAAAAATTACCTCCAGACTTAAAACACCACATGATGAATCATTTTTTCCTGCCTTGTTTCATAGCCACCTACTGCTAACCGCTCTAACTCCTCACAGGCCTCTAAAGCACTTGGATTCTACCCCAGATCCCGTTGACATGTACACACAAACCTGGAAATAAGGATAAGCCATTTGTACTGACCGTCAGAATCTCCACTCATGTTGAAATCCATCATTGCGTGGCTAAACTTCCCGTCTTCACTCTGTTTTACTGCCAGTTGCTGAGTCAGGGTCTCCAGTGTTGTTTTGTCCTATATGGGCAAGATGACGGGATTTGGATCAGAAAAATCATTAAATATTGCAACTGCAAAGTCCATAGGTAATTTAGAAGGTTGATAAGGAAGCTGGATAACAATTCATTCATAACAGTTTACTGAGCCAGGTATTTAAGAATACATAATAATATTTTTTCTGGAAGGGATATGGTTGCAGGCTCTACCAAGTCTTCTTTTAAAACATGCTTATTAGCTAGTGATGAGCAAACTTCATAGTGTTGAAAAGATTGGTTTAGTTCGGCATGATAAAATTGGCTGCACATCTGAAAAATACTTCAACTCTCTATGTTCCCAGGACTGCAAAGCTGGACTGGAAGTTTAGATGATGCACGCTATTTTGCAATTTATTTATTGTTTTACTTTATTTCCAGCCTGCAATCAAAGTGCGGAGACATGGGTGACTTTGCCCTTTTTCTTTTTTAAAAGGCAGTATTTTAGGAAGCAGCCTATATGAAAAATACCCCAACTGGTAGTTCAAACTTATTCAGGCCTTGGGAAAGGGTCAGCCTGAATTAAGCATGATACTTGGGCAGCGGTTTGTGTTCTTGTCCAGACTGTTTGCCCAACCCTACTAACACCCCGTCCGTCATTCATCTAGTCAGAACTATCTGTGAACCCTGGATTGCAACAGGCTAGTGTGTGCTGCCAGTTACTCTGTCAGGCTGCAGCGGTGTCTAAAGACGTTGCCAGAACAACATGCCAGGGCCATCAATTCCAATGTTCACTTCAAAACACCTCGCTTCCCCCTGAATTGTTTGACTTTACAAATACAAAGGTGTACCATTTTCCAACTGTTTTTGTTTTTCCAATGAATTTTACTCATAAACATTCTATCTTCCTGACAATATGTTTAAAAATAAATCTTTCAGGAAAGCAATACTAACATTTCAAAATGTGAGGCACTGTGCCTTTTGCAAAGCTAAGAAAATGACATGATACGGAATGATAATAAAGTGGCTCCAGTCGAAAAAATTCTTTTGAGCTTCTTCCTGAAAGATTGCTCTTTTGTTGCTGTATTCCACTCCTGATGACTGTAAAAGATCAGCAAACTAAAAAAACTTTCAGATTTCACATGGCAACTGAAGACTTTACAACTATTCTATGTAGCCTAATAATGTCACTGGGTTGTATTACAGAGGAAAACAGAAAAGAGAACAATACAAATACAGAAACGCTTCCCGCAATGTGATGTCCCTGCATCTGCAATTCAAAGAACAGTTCAAATTCACGTAAGTCATTTCACAAAGATTTTTTTGAGCGAACTAGAAAGGAGGCTAATCTGCCAACTTCATACACTCTCACGGTTTAAGGAACATGAGGTTAAGTTTCCTTCTCCTCACAATCATTTTCATTGTGGATCCCTTTTGCACTCCTGCTGCTCTGTCTATAAGCAGACACATCACCACCAAAACCGTGCAAGATGAGTTATCCTCTTGGTTTTTGCAGGAAAAGGTCATGCAGCAGAGTCAGCCTACCCCAAGCAAAGGGGTTTCTCTAACACTTCCAGGCACAGCAGACCCAGGAAGCTTGGAGAAGCTTCGAATAAGCACCTCAACTATTCAGGCATTTAGCTTTACCAAACTCTTTGATCTACCGGTTTTAACTCAGCTCTCATTTCCAAAGCAGCCCATCAGCAGAGAGAAAGTCAGGAATAAGTTGACTTTGTATTTCTTCCAAATGGATCTCAGCTATATAATGCAAGTCAACAGTTTTTCCTCAAAAAAAAAAAAAAAAAAAAACAACCTATTTATCATCAACTTCATAATGATAGAGTTCAAAAATTTTTATGTCAGAAATCATTCATAAATGCTGCCACCAACGTAAAATATAAAAGAACATCTCCTCTTGTTGGGTATATTATGGGGGAGGGGAGTTATTCTGTTGCAGACTTTTCTTGAATCATGTATAAACCTCTTAGAGAAACAGAGCTGAGAGCGCAAAGGGCACAGGCTTAACAGCTTTTTCTTTATGCAGTAAACGCAGCTGTTGAAGTCGGAGGCAGTTACATTCAGAACCTCACTCTGCCGACATGATCTGATTGAGTCTTAAGGTCAGCGAATACTCTGGCATGCTGTCTGCAAGGTACACACTGGGTACGGGTCGTTTATCAGAATTTGACTTAACAAGCCTACAGATGCTCTGCCGCTATCCATCTTGGGCAAAGTTTTGCATTTTGAGGTACAGCCACATTAGATGAAGTGAGAGAGCGCAGGCATGATCGAAGAGGGGCTGCGAAGGAATGCCAGATGAGTGCTGAGTTCCCAGGCTGCGCTGCTCAGCCCCAGCGCTTGGAGGTGGGTCTTTGGAAAGCTGAAACATGGGTGAGCAGGGAGACCACCCTTTCAACACAATGACAATTTTCTCCCTGCTTCTTAAACATAGAGAATGACAATATAATTCAATCAGCAACGATAAGGTGGCAGTTAAAAAGAACTTCTGCATGACGTTGCTCTTGAAACAGAGGATGTCAAAACAGCCAGTTGTACTCTTCTGTGTTAATGTTTAGAAACATTTAAGTTTAAAAAGTACTCAGGCAAGACTAAGTCTAAGGCCTGCTCTTTCCTAAGACTCTGCAACAGCAGTAGGAGAGCAGAAAGAGATCAGCGACACCCTGGCAGGATACAAAAGCCTGACTATATGTAAATAGCATTCCGATTTCCTTTTCTATGCTCTTCCCATTAAACACATGGCAGCTGATTTTTTCCCCAATCCTGATGTACAGAAATACTTTTACAATTACAAAATATTCGAAAGGGGCTAAGCAGCATTCCTGTGTTTTGCTTGAAAGCATTTAACTGATGACTTACTACTTTTTGTTTGATGGAAGCATCTCCTTGCCTTTCCTACAGAGTCTTGCAGTTGATGGAGAAAGTATTTATGGAAGCTCCAAGAAACAAAGGAAATCTTTTCTTCCCTAACCCCAAATAAACTGGCAACCTGCTGACATTGCTAGCCCAGCCTCCTCTCACAGAACCTATTTAAGAACTTCAGACAAGAGATCCACAACGGTTTCAAGTTTATACAAAAGAAGGATCTATTTATCATTATTACCTTAATTCAATAGCAAATTACACATTTGCAAAACTGCCTCCACTCCACTGTGCTGGATTAGCTGTGTAAACAGTAGCAAGCTGTGGTACCATCCAGTGATAAGAGGCGGAGTACATGCACGTTGGGTTCAGCAGCACACTTTAATGAAGTAGTTGTGATACAGCACTACAGTTCAGGAGGCAGTGGCACATTCCTGCACACTACGCTGGACTATGCCTTGAACTTATTCTATCATTATATCAAGATATACATATAATTGTCTTGCTGGGCAGAGAAAGAAATGGGGAAGAGAGTTCAGCTAATGAAATCATACATGCTTTCAGGTTTTTAAAGCTACAAGAAAATAACCAGAGTGATAATCCCTTCGTTTCAGACTTGCCCCACACCCCAAAGGTACAAAATGCTATTCATCCTATGAGCAATGCACAAGTGGCACCAACTGCGGCCTAGAACCAATACTGCTGGGAAGAACAGGCAAGGCTGGTCCAGACCCAGGGAAGTGCTGCAAAGTCTTGCTTGTGAGACCTGCTAAAAATACGACTGCATAAAGCAGAGAAACAAATGGAGAGGAACACTTCTGCTCTTGCTGGAGGAGAAACATAGGAATCTCTTCCTAAAGAGGAAGTGATGCCTTATCTTCTAAATTTCTGAATTTTGGATCAGGCCCCAGAAGGCTGAAAGTCAGCTTCTAAACACCTTTTTCCTCTGTGAAGAACTTCGACAGAGATTGGGAAAAACTATCCTAATGGTCATTTCTATTGGATTGTAGGAGAAACTCTCGTAGGGGCAGCGATAGCTCTGTTATCTGGATAATTTAAAATTGTAATGGGCAAACCAGAGAAGATAATACTGTAGAGAGCAAACAATTCCACAATAGCCCAACTGTTCAAAGTATAACCAGAGAGGTTTCATCAACAGCCACAATATGATGAGAAGTTTCTAAAAATTTATTAATCAAAGAAAGTAATCTGCTGGAGAAGATTGATTTTTACCACAGCTCCTAACAATGTTCTAATTATATTTAAAAGAACAATGAAAAACACATACGCACATGGAATGTGTCATGTAGAAAAAAAATATATAAAAAATGACTAAGCACCGCAAGTCAGACTCAGTTTTGTGGTCAGCTGCAAAAGTTACTTGGCTCTCTGTCATGGATAGCTGTCATAGTTTAACAAAACATTGATCTAAAAATGACAAGAACTTGGTTGCCGTCTCTTTCATAGAAGAAACATAAAACAAGAAGAGTCAAAACATATGTAGAACAGCATGATAATGTTTGCCAGAACTCCTCCCACTACAATACAAACGTGAAGCAAAACCTTGGAAGGTTTAAGAAATAAAGACATTCTGATATATTTGCCTACCCCCCTCTGACCTTGTGGCTCCTGTCTTGTGCTCGATCGTGGTACCAATGCTCAGGGTGCACCTGAGACCATGCACACGCCTCCACTCCTGAAGGACTCCACAGTTCTTCCAGAATACTGTGAATGCTGGGCATATGGCAATGGATCCCCCTCCTCCCCCTCTTTGAGACATCCTTTTGGCTGGGGTATTTGGCAAACACTGACAGTACTCTGAACTCCGTTAGAATTGTATTTTGGCAAGAGCTGTTCTTCCGATTGCATAATTCAAGGTTAGCAGTTTTACTGAAGCAGTCCACTCTTCACTTTTTTACTCCCCTAACCCTACCCCCATTTCCCCTGATATGAATATTTTTCCTCTCAGTTTGATGCCTGCAGAGATACAGCCAGTGCAGAACACCAGAGGAGGAGTGTTCAGGCACATCTCTTCACATTCCTGCTTTTCTTATTCCAAGTGAACTGAAAGGCCAGGCAAAAAAAAAAAAAAACAAGCGTTTGCAGAGTAGCTGAAGAAAGCCAAACACGGTTACATATGGCTTGCAAGGAGAAACTCACTCATCAGTTCTTGCACCTAAGAATTACAAATACACTGATGGACAAAGTGCCTGCTACCTTTGTTCCCTTCAGTGTCAATACATAAAAAGAAACAGATGGTTGCCTGTTATTGTCCTTTTTAGTGTCCCATTTCCCTCCTCCCTCTCCAAGTGCAGTTTGTCCAGCTATTTACCAGCTTACTCTGTGGGAAAGCTTCCCACGTCTAAACTCTAAAGGTGGTATTTTCAAATAGACAGAGTTTTGATAAGTTCATTTTTATCTTAAGATTGTTGAGCAGGGCCTGTGACACCATCTAATGTGGTTTGTGGTGCTGAGGCAGAAGTCTTCTCTCAGCAAGCCCCAGTAAACATCAACCATTCAGACACATACCTTGGTCAATATGCACCAAATCTTGAAGTACTGGGCAGCTAGACTATGATCCCGCATTGAAAGTTCACTTCTGTTTATGACAGAAAAACATCTTTAATTATCAGACACACTGGTGTTGCCAGGTGTTATCCATTCAATATTATGACACTTTCCTTAGCTCTCCAAAAAGGTGAAGAGTCTTATCCTACATCTGACATGAGTGAAGATTTTCTAAAAATAATTTTTCCGTGCAATTTCTCTGCCTCTTGCAATAAGAAACATCAGAATAGCTTGTGTTATAAAATCTTCATCCACAGTCTCTCAAAATGTGGAAAACATGAGGTAGGTAAGCATTACGGATGACAGAGAGCTGGAAGAACTTAGAGGAACCACTGGCAGTAGTGAGAAGTGTGCCCAGAAGTTTGCACATGATGAATTATTTGCCATCCAGGCTCTACTCCTGCATATTAATGCCATGGTACTTCAAAATAGGTACTGTGCGCACTGTCTATGTCTCAGTCCAAACCATGTTACAGTCCAGATCATGTTACACCTATAATTGGTGTAAGAGAATTTCTGGCTCTTTTCTGAGGGATCTTCTATTTAGATTTAGGTTTTTCTGTGTAACGGATCACATTGCCCAAGTGTTTTGCACTCATCAGTGAACTTAGCCACAAAATTTCACAAAGAAAGGCAGCATTATTAACTCTGTTTACCAGGTGGGAAACTGAGTCACATATTAAGTGACTTGCCAAAGGTTCCTTAGTAAGATTGGTAGTTTTGGGAACTGAAACTAGCACTCCTGAATCTTATCTAAAAATTGTAACCTCAAGCTTGTAATTTCTTTGTGAGTGTGGAATTGTGACTCTTGCTGATGCCCCATGCTACTAGGGAAAGTAAAATAAAATAAAAATAAGAGCAGTTACAGATCTGCCATTACAATGGACCTTGCTTAAGTAACGCTTGCAGGGCTGTAAAACTCATAAAAAGCACATGCATGAAATGATAAAATACAGTGAGACTTTCAAATGTTGACTCAGTAATTGTTAAAACCCTTCTGGCTGCACAATTTTATAGTCTTCTACTGTAGTAATGAAAAGGGAAGAAACAACAAAGGAGGGTTTTAGCCTTCCAATTATATAAACTCTGTGGACCACCAAAGAAGATGAAAGATTATTTATAATGTCACAGCAATTTATCATTTGGGAGATTTTTTTTTGTTGTTGTTGCATCAAAGTTGAGTATGAAGAAACAATGCATTCACCACCCCCTCAGCTCTTTCAGTCTTGCTTATCTGAGGTCTCTCTTTTTCATGGAATAATCCACCCACAGAACCTAAAAGCAGCATTAGAAACAAGAAAATAAAATAACATTCTTTATTTGTGCCTCTTCCTGATTTTCTGGTACTTCTTTCAGAGTTATTATATTCTGTCTTAATCGGGGCTACATTTCTTTGTAAAGGAACCACATCTTTTGGTTTACGGTATATACTCAAATCCAGATTGGTTCAATACTGCCTGGAAATCATTGCACCTGATTTGTAATCTATATGAAGTGCTATATGGACTCAGTAGAGAGGTGCCCTATGAGGTGTTATAGGGAAAAAAATCAGGTGGATCAAGTAGGCCCAGACATTTAACTATTCTCCTCTCAGGAACAGACACCCAGTCACTGGGGGAATTTGCTGAAATTTGTATAGTCATTTTCTTTGCCGTAGGATGTGGACACAGGTCTTTGGTTTCTAAGAGCTCTCAATTCAACATCTTTCAAAGCGCTGAAGATAAGACAGAGTCCACTGAAATAAAGAGAGGAAAATCCTCAAAAACTTGGCAGGGGTCAGGTCCCTAAGATATATATTTTTTTAATTCTTTATTCGAGAAAGAATGATTTCCTCAATAAAATATATTATTTGACTTGGAAACAAACTGATGGGAAGTAGCAATTCTACAGGAAATGAGGACACTGAGTTCCTCCTTTTCTTTGGTTATGAGCTCTGAGAGATAGTGTAAGTCAGGATTTTTAAATGAAAACACAGGTAGGGCTGGCCCAGCCCTTTACTTTAAAGAAGAAATGGAAAGCAAAAGCAAAGCAGAATGATGAGACACTGCTTCCTTCCTACAAAAGTTTCTACAGTGTGGGCATAGGCATTGACCTCAACCAGATCCAGCTGTAATCTGCAGACTGCAAATAGGTTGAGGTACATGACCCAGTTTCTCATCTAGACTGCTTTCTGGGCTGACTTGCTGTGTAACTTTGTGTGAATTGTTCTGTTGCTGCACCTCAGTTTCCCCAACTAAGCAGAATGGAGATCATGACATTTTCCCACCATTGTGAAGAGTTTTGAGACCTCTGGATGAAATCTGTCATGTAAATTTTAATGCAGGATTTCACAGCAAGTCAGAAAGAGCTGCTACAACTGATCAGCAAGGCAAGGAAGAGTTAAGTAAGGAAGAGAGGTGGTACACCAAAAATGAAACAAGATGAAAATCACAACCCACGCAGGATATCCTGGGAAAGAGGGTCTACAGGCACATAAAGAGAAAGCAAGAATACAGTCTCTGCTTTCCTGGCAATTGTTTATTAAACAATGGGTGACTCAATGGTGCAGCAGCATTACAGATGTATTGACTATTCCTCTGTGGTTTTCCTAGAAGGTGTTGAAATTACGAAGGCTGCTGTACCTTTACTTACATTTCTTCCAGCCCTTCTGAAGAAGTTGACATGCTATCTAAGCTATCTCCTAAGAAAGAAACCACAACATTTTCCCAGCCATGCAGCAAGGCTTAGCTTGTCTACTCCCCAGCGTCAGCATCAATACAATTAAAAGTAAAGTTCTGCACCCCCAAAACATACCAGCAGCTGTTTGCCACACAGCTAAGTGAACACAATTCACAGAAGAATCAGGCTCAGCCTCTATCACACTGAAGGGAGGTATTGCAATGATGCTGCTGCCCATGAACATGCTGAAAGTCCTAACTATTGGAGGCACGTGATTATGTAAAAATAATAATAAAATCTCAGGAAGTAATTAGCTCTCGTGGCTGCAGGGCACAGCTTAGAACTTAAACCCAAATACTCAAAAAGCTCCAAAGACATAACAAGAACTCCAAATCAATTGTATGGGGTTTTTTCAGGAGGAAGTTGATCCATCTTTATTGGGCTTAATAAAATTTCCACTAAGGTATAAACAGCTGCAGTCCTCCCTGATCCACGCTAGCCTGTGAATGTTTCCAATCTCTGCCCTTTGGAGTGAACGAAGACTGAAATTCTCATTCAGATTTCAGCACCTGCAAGGATCCAGGACTCCTCCCTTGCCTCTTTGCCTGCTCTTCTCTTTGACTTCAATGGGAGTTTCATGCACACATTCGTGGGCAGAATTTGTCCCTCTGTATGTTTCATTTTTTATTAGCTAACCCTGCCCATGCATCCCTGCCAGAATGATGTACTAAAGACACACACACATACACACTTAATTCTTCTCTGAAAAATGTATCTGCGCATTTACTAGATGATGGTCAATCAGGGAAAAAAAAAGGCATTTTAAAATAAAGAGCTAAAGTCCTTGGGCGAATTAAAAAAAGTCCTCATTGCAGAATCTCTCCCTCCCATGCGTAGGCACTTGCTAACTGAGAGTAGTGGCACTGTGACAAAAGTAGCAAAACCAAAGGCAGGCTTTACTAAAAGAAAAGGGGGGAGGGGAAGTCTTCCACTGGCCATCTGTGAAAATAAGGCATGTGGCCATTAAATGCAGAGGCTGTAAATATAAATATACACAAGCTCCACAAAGCAAATGGTAAAATGGGGGGGGGGGGGAGGGGGAGGAAAAAGGAATAAACTTTCAGCTGAAGCAAATCAAAATGTTTAATGCTTAGTTACCAGCACTGGGCAAAAACAATTTTGATCTTTGCAGTGTGCAAACTTGACATGTGTTTTTAATTAAATTTGAGAAAAGTTTCAGGAGAAATGACAATGGATACACAGTAGCCCTGTTGAATAGAGGACTCCTTGAACATGAATGATCCTGTCGAGCCTGCTGATTGGACTTATTGAAAGGCTGACATACAGGGTGATGGATGGGGGATGACATAATACCTGCTCGCCTTCTTGTCACGCTTTTTGAAAACTGTCTGCTCTGTGTTGATAGCATTAACAATGAGAACTGCAACCCGCATACAAGAATTTCTGCTGGCAAAAAACCTCAGTAAGACAAAATTAGGAAGAGGGTAGGGAAAAGGGTAATAAGAAGGGGACATACAGTTGTTAGGATAGTATGTTAACTTTTGTGTTGTGGGACTGTAACAGTCCATTGTCTGCAAGATACTCCCTGCTCCCCACACTGTATAATAATTATTCCACACAGAAGGATTTCTGCTCACACTGCGAGAAGAGAACAAAAATATTACACTGATCATCTTTCCTAGTGTTTTACAGGCCAGTGAGGAATAGAGCGGGCTACAAATTACACGACATATATATTAGCAGTCTGCTGAACTTGCAGGGATAAGTGTGTGTGTATGTAATGTCTGTGGTTAATATAGCCTCTGCTACTCACTGGGAATGCTAAAGTATTTTTCCAGTAAAATACTATGGAGATTATGAAAATGGGCAGGTTTTAATGCTTACAAAGTAATTTGGTTTATGATGTTAGTACTGCACCTCTGGACTTATTTCCAGTGGGTTTCTCCTGTTTGGGAAGCCTGGCTTGCGCCAGGTCCTGTTCTTCCCAGTTTCAATCATTACAACTTATTAACTCTAGTCTGACCCATGGTCTGTCAGTGCTGTCAGCAAGCATGGGTTCAGACTCTGTTTTGCCAACCCTTCTCTTTTCTTCTCCTCCCTGCTCTTCTCTTCTCCATATTTTCCTTGACTTTCTGGTTCAAATTTAACCATTAGGGGAAGAAAAAAAATCTTATTGAAGTAAAATTCTCTACTGCAAGAGAAATTTAAATCCCATGTGTTAAAGCAGCTCCTCTTTATGCCTTTAGTAAAGTGAGCTCCAGTGTTTTATTTCTCAAAGACAGCAGGATCTGCGGGTTTGAGATTCTTAATATTCCCCTCTTCCCCGAGGGGAGAGCAGGGACAGAATTCATTTCAGCTCAGCAGATCACAGCAGTTTCTTAAGAGTTAACTCTGCTATCCCCATCCATCAGGCAGCCAGCAAGGCATCAGGAAGGAATGATGGATGTAAAATTATTACAGGGCTGCCACCCGATATACTTACTGCCATTTGTAACTAACACTGGAACTGACACACTTTTTTCATTATTAAACATCCACATTAAGTCAACATTGGTCACTGTCATTTCATGTTTGGCACTCTCTTAAGGGGAAGCGGGAGAGATGGGGGTGGGATTGGGGAGGATAGTGGGAGGAGGGGTGGGTGGGAATGGGAGGAAAGGCATCCCGAATCCGGTGTTCCATAAGCATGAGTAATAAATAGGCTCCTGCTTACAATGCTGGAATAAATATTGTTACAAATAGCTCTTTAGTTACAGCCCAGCAGACAAGTACATGTCAGAGCCTTTTAAAAGGGCACACTCCAAGCGATAACAGGGAGAACTTGCATCACAGGTTAAGAAGCACTTCAGCACAGGAGGTATACGTATGCAGATGCACTCAGAGCGTGCTATGAGTGTGACTGCGTCTGTACACGTCTGAAATGCTTGTGTGGCTGTGTACACCTACACAGCTGTCCCAGCTTCTGGCACCTTTAGCAGCAGGCACCAGCATTGGGAAACCAGTACCTGCGTTTGTACCACTGTACACAGACACGTGCTCAAATACCTGCTTGTGTGCCCCTTTCCTGCTTTTTTACAGCTACCAGGGTACATAACAAATGTTTGAGAGTCTGACTATAGTCAGAAAATTACTGGCTAGCTCAGTGCATGTTTGTGCTGTGTATCTCTGGAAGAGTGCACTGTAGGCTTGTATGCGTGCACACACATGCTGGCTCTTTGTGTTTGTGTACATCTCCTTTGCAGAGGAACAGGCAGTTTTGGTGCCGAACAAAGAGACCAGAGTCCACTTGCTGATGTTGCCTGTTGTGCTGTTTGCACTAGATGACAATCTGTGCTCTAAGCTACATGTATAAAAGGTAACATTGTTTATGTATAGTACATATCAAGCTATAATTAACTGTAGATGACAATTACAAACAAAACTATGCTCCTGGGTTTCCAAGAAACCAGAAAAACATATACACACACTTCTCATTTATACAGGGAAATGTTTCCAAGAAAAGTAATGTAAAAATATGTTTTATTGCATTTGCAATTAAAATAGGTTTTAGTAAAATCCATGTTCATCATGATGCTTATAGTTTTTACTGTAATCCTCTGAAAATCAAATCCCTCAAGATGGTCCAAGTTGGATGCCCATAAAGTGACTCACCCAAATCATCCTAGCCATTTTTAAAAATCTTTTCTCATTTAAGACTCCTTTTATACAGTGTCTCTCCAATTCCACAAAATTCCTGCCCGACTACTGCCTTACCAGCAGGTCTGGCTGTCCACAGGGATCAACCCATCTGGGAACGTGAGCCAGATAACGGGTCATGTACATGTGTCGAGAAAAGCCCCAAGAGCTTTAACAGAGACTCATAAAGGTGACTTCCAGTCCTGAGCTTGCCTGGCCACCCTTGGCAGATAAATCCCTACCAAGAGTCTAATGTACATGTTCAGAACTGCATAGAACCCACCGTCATTAGTAGGCTGTGACAGGAATTCATGCAACAAAAAACACAACAGGTCTCAGAGAACTGTAAGTCACTATAAGTAGACTAGTCACTGCAGCAACGAATGGAGGAAAATTGGGTGTAGCCCCAGACGGGTGTTTGTTGCCTATAAAGGCTGAGATCACTCAACAGGAAGAAGAGTGATCTTTCTTCTGTACGTAACTACAGACATAATGTACATTTCTAAGTACAAGTATGCCCATGGACACATAGCTACATTAGGCTAACCCTCTTTTAATTCCATCCCCCACCTCAAAATCTCCCTGTCAGGAAGCAACCAGTGAGCAAACGTAATGTCCCAGAAGTTCTGGGGACTGCCTCTAAGTCCCCCAGTGGGACCCAGAGCTTTCTGAAGGGAAATGCTCCATGGTAACACTGCAGCACTCTATTTCTCACAACCCACCTTCCCAACTATTTTTTCTTCTTTCCCCTGAAAACAGGGGAAACCAGAATAAAATTCCATTCACAATGGCAACACTTGCCTTCCCCTCAAATCCTGCTCTTAACAAAAGAGAAAACTTTAAAGTGTTAGATCAAACAGCCACAAACTTTAGAGAAGTTGCGGTGTTTGTCTGGATCTGAACTTCACAGCTGGCTAGTCAGCAGATGGCCTAGAAAATATACAGGGAAAGGAGAACAGGTACCTAAGCTTCACAGTCTATGTCTTTTCCTCTGTTGGGTCAAATGCAAGAGACAGCTCAGTAGACCCTACAACAAGCTATAAAGTGCAATTTCTTAACTAGTGCTTAATGGCTTAAGTGGTTACCCCAGCAACTCAAATGCTGCCATCATAACCTAGGAGAGCTCAAACTTGCTTCTGTCCTTCCCTGTCTCCACTTCAAGAAATAAAATAAAATAAAATAAAATAAAATAAAATAAAATAAAATAAAATAAAATAAAATAAATAGTGTGCCCCAATAAAGTTTTGGCATTTATTATATTAAAAACCCAAACCCAACAGTTCTTTAGAAAAAATTTTCAATTGAGCAAACAATTTTTTTCTTCCTGCTACCTTGTAAAAGAACTTCTCTCTGCCCGCCATGAGCCCACCAGGAGGCATGAATTAGAGAGGAAAATAAACTTCAACTGAGGTTGAGGGTGAGAAGTGAAAACAGAAGGGGTAAGGAGAATCCCAACAATAGGAAAGTAACAGAATAAAGTGAATGCAGATGGTTCCACTCCTGTTACTTAATCAAAAGGCTGTGCAGAGTCACTAGAGCCAGCATAAAGTCATGTGTTAGAACAACAGCTGATCTGTATTAAAGAAGATTAACTCGCAATGCCATGGTGGAGGGCCTGGGATTATTTTATGTACTTCCATTGCCGAACAAGCCGTCAGCACAATTACTGCCCTCCGATGTGAATGACTGATCTGTAACCACAGCTAAACAGCATGCTGCTTAGGGGCCTGGGCGCTTCATGAAGATGGATTTCCATACCATCAAAGTGCTTTTAATGGGCTTCCTGATCCAACCACAAGGCCTGCTTTGCAAGTATATAGAACTCAGGATGAAGGCTTCCTGTCCAAAAGGATTTGGTCGGTTGTCACTTGACAATTCCCAGCCAGCACAAGGGAGGAGAGGGGGGAGATAGGTAGAGTTGTCTCTGCTTTGGAGGATTAAAAAAAAAAAAAAAAAAAAAAGAGAGAGAGAGAGAGAGAAAAAAGGGTACAGATGCTTTCTGAATGCAACCAACTGCTGTATCCACAGCTGAATTCAATGCGCTTAACAAATAACGGCAATTTAGCTATGCTTGCGAGGAATAGCTTGAGTCACTTTGCATTAGCATCTGGCTGAGTGTTAAAGTCATTTCTACACGGGGAGCAGAGAAAGAAAATTCTGCTCCGAGCATCCTTTCAAGAATGCTTAAATATTTGAATATAAATTCCTTTGTGCTTGTGATCACTTCTTCTTATATCTGACACTCTGCTTTTTCCTTTTCCCTTCTGGTACTCTTCTATGTGAAATGCTGTAAACATGCTCCATCCCTCTCTTTCTTTCTCTCTCCCCATACCAGTGCTCTTATTCTTCTGAGAGAGGTTGTATGTACTGACGGATACCTATTACACTGACCTCTTTCTTTCCTTCCCCTTCCTCTCAAGAAAGTGCACGAAATTGGAGTCATTTCTACATCACTTACACCCAGGATAGGCTGATGAAAAAAGTACAGTAGTGAGAGACTCACATGTACATTTATTACCCAGACTGCTGGCTTCTCACAGCTTATTGATCAAACTCTGCCTAAAAACAGGGAAAATGGAAAGCTATCCAAATTAGCAATCTGCTCATTCTGGACAATATTGTTTGACTCACAAGCTTCCTAGGATGACTGACTTTCAAGTTTCTGCTAAATAGCTGATCATTTTTATTCATTCTATTTTTCTGCCTACCCCAGTGATTCACATAAGGCCTTACAGTGAAAAGCCACTAGAAGCGGTTTCAATAAAATTCAGTTTACACCAAAAGCAACAATGGTCATCTTCATTGTACTGCAGGATGAAGGCTGTATTGTCTCAGAAAATATTGCAAGGGAAGGGAGAAATTGAGGCAAAAGTCTTGCTAAGCATATGATGTTGAGATGCACACAAGAGTTTGGATGTATATCTTAGGTGGCAGTATTATAAGGACAGCTCACTATAAATGTGGCAGCAAGGACTGGCAGGTCTATTTACTCTTCATAAGCCATGGCAGTGCACGGAAAGACGGCAGGTACTTCCAGAGAAAAGCAGCAAATCACAACCTCTTTGACATACGCGACGGTTACAGTACATACAAATTTTACTAGGGAATATTCACGTTGTCGATACTCTGTGATAGCACAACTTCACCAGCCAGTTCAAAAGTAGAAGGTGGTAAGGCCCCTACGTTCTGCTGCTTCTAAGTTTCACTGCAAATATTTGGTGCAGTTTGTGTTGTCAATTCTCCATTTTTTCAATTTTGTTAAGTCATCTAACATGACATGACAGTGTAACATTGCAATGGTCACAAAACATCATATATGACAACCTCACGAGGCTAAATACCCAGAAGCTGAGCCTGAGTATCAGCAAAGCTTATGTTCCTAAAGAAGCTTGAATATTTTCAAATCCAGCTCATCTAACAAACACATATAAGCATTTCCATAAAGCAAGATTTCCACGTAGACCCAGAGATTTCCAAGATCACCTTCTCATAATACACACTGACAGGCTAGACCAGAGAATTAGTGGCCTCCAAAGTTCTCGTGAGGGCTTTAACTACCTCCGCCTCCTCCCCGCTCTCCCCCAAGGGTCTCCAGGTCTCTCTCTCATGTCAGATTTTGGTTTTGGTTTTCAATTTACTTTTAACTTTTTCTGAAAGAAGCAACTATTCTGTTTAAAAATGGGGAAGAAGAAAACAGAGCAACAAAAAGGAGGGGGAAAAAAGGAGAAAGAACCTATGTATCTGTAAGAGGAGTCACATGCAATCTCTGACCCTTTGCAAAGGGAGTCTCGGAAACTCACCTTTTCTGTCCTGCAGTTATTGAGACCCAGGCTATTCACAACGGCCACCTTCCCATCCAGCACCTGTTGTTCCCTCCGAAGTTGCTCCTTCATCTGTCGGGCCTCCTGGATTGCCTTGGTAACAGCATCATGGTCATTTAAATAACCTGACGACGTGATAGAAGAAAGGATATCTTAAAAAAAGAAAGTTACAAGAAAACACTTTAGGTTTCATCGATGAAATGCACCAATAGTTTATCATTATTAATGAGAAAGAATTAAAAGGTAATGCCCAGAAACCCAACCATGTTTAGTAATTCTGTAACTGTTATGATAGAGCCACCTGGACAGAAAGCAGGAGAAACCTTGCTGCCAAAACTATTGTCCTGATATTTGATCCCATTAGTTTCAATATTTCCCTGACGCTGCAGAGGTTAGCCCTGTGGTTTGTATGCAGCAAGATGTAACCGGGTAAGAGTTAGGGGAAGCTTTCATCATGCCAGCAATCCCAAACTCTTACGAATAAACCATTTCATTCTTCCCCTTCTTAAAACTTGCGAGTACATTAAAATAAACCACAGGTGGCGGTGGTTTGCTATAGATATGAAATGCATGATGGCTGGGAAGAGAAACCTCATCCACTGAATGCTCCCCACCACCACCTGTCATTCAGAAATGTATAAGAAACCACAGCTACACGGACCTACATTCCCACTCCTATTCATGCTGCTAATAGTAGGTCAAACGTCCACTGTTTTGCTGCAAATTCACAGCCTAGGGCTTAGCCTTAGTAGTCACTGAATTATTTCCTTTTAAAATGTTACAAGCATCACCGGCACAGCTAATACTATTTAATTTTAAATGTGACACTTTGTCATTTTTTTCCTTTAGCGTACTGTAGATTATACTTATTATGATCTGCATGTGATTTGTAGGATAGAATACTGATGGGAGACTCCAAGCCCCAGTCTATTTTTCAAACATTAAAGGAGAGGCTAATATCTATCAATCTCCCTTTCCCTCTCCACATCCCCACATGCGCGTGCACGCACACACTTCTTTCTGTCTTTTAACTAGGGCATAAAAACGGCATAAAATGAATCTGTAATATGAAATTGCCCAGAAAAGGGACTTCTGTTTGTGACATGAGGCTAAATCTAACCAGATCCATTGGTGAATTGTGACAGATGGAGGGACTGTGAGACAGAAGGCAGGCACTAATCACACACAAAATGACCGGCTTGCCTCAACATGTTCCATGGATTCCAGCAAACTTTACACCCTAATCCATTTTTAGAACAAAAAACATCTGGGCCATAAATCCTCTAATCTGCCAAAACACGCTATTAAATCCCATGATTTGTTGAAAAACACTAAGATTAAAGAAAGGAAATATAAAATGGCTAACTGCCGTGTTAGGAAAGTGTTATTAATACTCTTTCTTTGTCTCAATTATGAATGTTCTGTTCCTAAAGAGCCTTGTCTAATCATGTCAGATTACACATCCTTGTTGTATTGCTAGACTCTTCTATCTGATCCGCTGATTGCCAAAAAACGTAGGACATTGTCTTGATGCTTAAAACATTTCAGAGGAAGAAGCTGATGTCAGATTAGTTCAGTGCTGTGCTGCTGTCGTCAGGATTTTAGTTTGGATTGGGGTTTTATTGTTGGTTTTTTAGACTGCAGACAGAATGGGACCGGTATTCCCATCTTCCTTGGAGTGCAAAACCTAGAAAGAAAAGTTTCTTTGCGGTTTGACTGTTGTTAATTGCACTAACAGTTAGCTTTTGGCTAAATACCCAGGAACTCTGAGAGTTTTATACGAAATAACTTGATCCACATTGCATTTATCAAATGAACCAGTTCAGTAATTCCCAGCCAACGGAATTCCAGTAATTTCAGCTTTCCCAACATAAGGAAGGATATAACCTGCGCCAGCACAGTGCTACCAGCTGATTTTTTTTTTTTTTTGCCTCCATTTTATCAACTTGCTTGGTTTTTTTCCCCACTTTGCATCTGTTACTGATCAAGCTTGCATGTAGTCAGAATAAATTAAAAAGGAAGCAAACAAACAAACAAACAGTAGTATTACTGCTGGTTGTGCTCTTGATTAGGCTAGGTATAATACTTTCAATCTGTAATACAGCCGAATTTGCCTAGGAACTGGAATTCATGCCCTTCTCCAGACTATTTGGCTTTTCCTGAATACTGCTATCTTTGAGACAGTTTGGCACATGACAGTGAATAAAAGCAAGCACTCCTTATGTTTTTCAGTGGCTGCCAAGATGCTGGTGTGCAGGGAAATGATTAATATAGAAGCGAGTTGAATGTAAATTATTGTTGTTTAGGGTAGGTGGTGAATTATTGACAGAGAGGGGAACTGCATTACATAAAATGCACTTAGTTACAAGGATTGCCAAACTAGCATAGAGATGTTGAAGATAATGGCAAAGGGCAAAGAGAAGTTGTTTCTGTTTTTAGTACATGGACATATGCCTGTTCCCAAAAAGAAATGCTGGGATTTGAAGTCATACATGAAGCCACGACATTTGTGATGGCTCAGTCTGTAGCATAATTTATACGCTATAAGGATAGCTCTAGAAAAGGACTACGTATCTGTACGCTCGAACGCAGCTACACTCTTAATCATAGGAGGCTCTAAGTTTACATCCTCCGAAGGCAACTGAACAATACATAGGCATTTCTCCATGCCATGGGAACCAAGCAGCCTGAAGAAATGCTTTCAGAGGACGGTTTTAATTGGAATTTAGTGGCAGTGAAAAGTGACAGCTCCGCTGCATCCCAGCAAGGTGGGGTGTGCAGACCTAGGACAGACAACTTGTGCCTTGCATTGACAGCTCCAATCATTCAAATGGTGCAAGTAACTGCCTGGCAAATGGCTGCATGCTTCCCAGTGACCTTTCCTGGAGGGATCCATCTCTCAAGACAAAAGAGTAATCCAGTTTCTCTACCATTTATAGGGACCTTAGCCCCTTTGCTAAAAATGATATCAGAATTTTTTTGTGGTGTAGCTCCTACTGGAGGGTGACTTGAAACTGTATGTGCACTTTTTTAAGATCACCAAATGGTTTTAACACGGTAATGAGTTTTACTTGCTGTAACTTTGGTTGGACCCGACCTAGCAGTTAGCAGGAAAAGACTCCGTAGAGTGTTCACAAGCCTTTTGTTCTTCTAGTCCTCCATTAAAGGATAGACCTTTGTTAGAAGTAGGCTCTGTCTGTCCAGCTCCTGCACCACAGTTAAAGACTGCTTATCTTACATATACAGTATGCACAAGGATACTGCTCGGCAACCTCAAAAAGTCACTTTCTGTATTTGTAACTGAGATATATACAGCAGTGAACTCTATGTCATTAACAATAACTTAAATACGTTATCTTTTGCTCCACAGTTTTCCATGGTTTATTAATGGTATAACACATTAATACTTCTTACAAGAGTGACCTTTAAAGCTCCATTCATCCTCACAGCTTTTATCCAATTACATTATCACTCATTACAGGTACAGCATTCCAAAATCTGCATTTTGTTAAAAGAAGTAAATTGCAGGGGTCTCAAACCTATGAAAAATATCAGGTGTGTAGGGAAAGAAGATTGGAGACGAGAGAACAAGAGATGCCCTGCCACTGAGATGCAGGTCAGATGCTTAACTCCACATCTAACATCTAAATGTGATGCTCACTCTACTAGAGACAAAAAAATTAATGTGCAAAAATTGAAACCCGATGCATTGTACCTGGAGAGCAGTAGGGCCAAGCAAATTAACGATGAAATACACAATTACCTACCACAGTTAAAAGAGTGTAGGGCTAATAATAATATATACATTAACAATTAACAAGGTGGTATTTACAAAATATTTATATAATTTTAAGATGTCATACCAAATAAAGTTATTTTCTTTTCTAAAAGGCACAGAAGCATATTCTCTGGTATATGTAACCATCATCAACATTAGCAATAATCATGTATGCACAGTGGGAGAGTAACACAGTGGGAGCTAGATCTGTTTTGAACTTTGGACATAACTATGGGTCTTCCTGGTGTCTGTGTAGGTAGAATATGGACTACAGAGAGCTTGGGAGAGACCCACAGAGACAGAAAAAAATTTTACTACATAGCATTGAGATATCACAGAAACAGCTTCTGATAGGTTTGACCTATGGCTTCTTTTGTTCTTTGTGCCATCTCTGAAAGTGGCCAGCAGGACATGTTTTAGGAGCAACAAGACACACGGCAGCAAAGGTACAACAACCTATCTCACTTAATTCCCTAATCAGAGCTTGATTTACATCCCAAAATCTTAATTCAGGTTATATTCAATCACTTCATGGAATAAAATGTTTCAGATAGAATGATGAAGAATGGGGTGTGTACACACAAGGAACAGTCCCTTTAACACATCAGACTTGTAAAATCACCACTAGGGCTGTTATTATTTAGAAGGTCTTTAGGCAAAAAGGTAATTTTGACAGGAGGAAGAATTAACACTATTTTGTGGAAATGTTAAAAACAGGTAGTCAAGACATCAAATTTCGTTTTTTGAATGAACGTGGTGATTGTTTTGCTTATTAGACCAAGGTAAAAAATAATGCTCCATGCAGCTTTCTGGCGGACTAAGGATTAAACCTGTAGTTTTGCAAAGATGTATTTGCATATGTGGACTTCTAACTTAAAGAGAATTTTTTTAAATTTTATCCATCACTTTTAGATGACATAGGACAATATCATGGGTCTTTAATGCCTGTCATTAGACAGGTCACTGCCTTTAATGTATGCCTTCAAACAAACAGCATTTATTAACTTCTATTTATAAAGCAGTATCTGAAATAACACAGATCTTTATTTTCAGAGTCTGTAAAAGTTAAGATCCTCTGCCTGAAATGGTAGGTCTGTGGGAGTTTCTTTACTGACATCAGCAAATGTAGTATTGTGGTCAACCCGTGACAGCTCACTGTCTGGCACTGGCCGATAAATGCCCACTTTCCAATAACGTCTATTAATCTTTATAAGGATGCACAAATGAAACTCATCTTACCTATTGTGTTAGCTCTGGCCGAAGGACTAGCTAATGTTGCTGGCACAGAGGATTTTAGTGAACTGGCCCCACTATTTATTCTCAGAGTTGGCATATGAGGAGAGGTGGGTGATGTGGGAGACTTGCCATCAGATGTCTTGGGTTTGGCTGAAAGGTTCAGAGGCTGGGCAACTTCATCCTATCATGAGCAGAAGAGAAAAGAATGTTATTAAAAAACTGCTGTGGCACAACAACATCCAAGCAAAGACAGTTGTTTTCAGCTCATATGAACTTCTAAACCCGAAAGGTTGTATGATATATATATTAAGATCAAATGTGATACCATCTTGTCATTTCAGTGTGGAACTGAGATGACTGATAAACTGGAAAATTAGCATGACATGATCAGAGAACATCCTCCTTTTGCACTTTGTACGTAAGATTTGTCTCTGAAGAAATTATTCACATCAGCAAAGTATATGCTTCTATGATGAAAATGAAGAGCATTTTTACAGTTATATTTTATTGTTATTTTATCTTAAAATTGATATGGATGAATTAAATAAGAACCGGAGAGCATTTTCACTTAAAATTCAACCACCACTACCAAATCAGGCGAATGTGTTTAGGTGAATGGGTTTTCATTTGGGTTTTTTTATTGGTCCTTTTTTTTTTTTTTTTAAATTTGTGCTTCCTCTGAACTTCCCAGGCTTAAGAATTCCAAGCACAAAAATATCATCGGAAATAAATATTTCTCTTCCACCACAACAAGAGAGCAGGAAGAACCTGCCCTTTCTTTCCACAAAATTTTAAATAATAACCCGTATAATTCTGCATAAGCCCCTAGATTTTTTCATCTTCTGCGGAGCTGGACTTCAAGATTTCAGTAATTATTATTATGCAAAAATAGAAAAATTGGGTGACATTTTTTGCAGGGTAGCTGGAATTATTCCTAAACCTGGCTTGACTACACAGAGTAACAGACACATTAAAATTCTAAGTCATGTATTTTTGTTCAACCAAAATAAAGTACAATATGGAAAAAAAAACCCAGGGAAGGGAGAAAAAGCTTTTCAGCAAGGCAGATATTTTAGAAGTGATTTTAACTGACTTTTAAATAACCAGAACTAATGGATATGGTATTAGATCCAACCATCACTTTATTAGCTTAGCTTTCCTCTGACACTGTGACTTAGGAAAGCCATCCTTTAGCTACAGGAAGTGTTATATCACACAATTGGGTTTCAGCTCTAGGCACTGAAGAAGCTGATTCTGATCTCCCTAAGTTGTAAGTACATTCACTGTTGTAGCATTATTCCTAACTTACAGCAATGCAAAGCTGACTGGAATTAGACTCATAATGTTTGAGTGTTTTACTGTTACCACTAAGGTATCTGTAACTACTATCATATAATACTGATTCTTTTCCACAGAGGGTGGTGTGCTGCAGTAAAGAAGGAATTTTATAGTTGCCTATCGGTTGTGGAAGTATGATGTAGATGTACGTCTCCAAATGCAGGACAATTCTGCAAAGCACTGTCATACAGCTTTTCCATTACCTTAAAGAAGCAAGCTCTGAGCAAAGCACTTTTGTTATATTTGATTATTTCTACACTTTTGTAACAGTCATGATTAAAAATAAATCAAAGCTTAGGAAACAAATGTATCAGGGACATTGTGGACAAAGCTGCCATCCGTAAAGCGGTATTTAAGCCATCCTAGGTGCAACTTGTGCATAAAATAAAGGGGAGAAAAATCAGTGCATAAAATGGACTTAGGAGCCTATATCCTGTATTCTTAAGCACATAGGAGGCAGAGTTCCATTGATCTTTTAGGAGACTTAAGCCTCGGGGTAAAAAACATCACCCAGTTCAACCAGCATCTGATATTTTAAGAAGGTATTAGTTACTTTACAGAAATAAATATTCATCTGCATTAGAATAAAATAGACTAACATATTAGCCAAATGGAAAGGGACTTGCTCTGCTGTTCCACCGATTTCAATTTAAAAAACAGTAAAATCCCAGAACAGTGCAACTATAATTTTGTAAAATCAGTACTGAGATAGTTGCATAAAAGTGTAAGCACAAACTAGCCAACAAACCAACCAAACACAGCGACCCTGTGCTAGACAAGGATCCCTGAAGAGCAAAGTAATCTATTTGGAAGACAGTATCAGAAGCAATGCAAACCTGCCCCCATACTTGTTTTGGTTCAATCCAAGATGGGTTAGTTTCCTTGTATATTCAATTCTTGACCTGTGTTGTAAGTCTCAACAGAAGGGGCTGATTAGTTTCAGATATGGTAGTAAAAGCTGCATTGTGCTCTCTGGCCTCTGGAAATCTGACTGAGAGCAGCACTTCACTTCATGCGGAGCAGCAACCAGTCCCTGATGGGAATGGCTCTCCCTCGCTGCAAAGTCAGCTTGGATTCCAACCTGCATCCTTGTGCTGAAAGGTTTTTTTCAGTCTCGTCCTTTTGACTCAATCCCTTGGCTATCCTGTCCCTATAAAGTTTATTTCCTTCCCTTCTCTCACTCCTTCTCCCTTTCCTCAGTTCTTCCGTTCCCTTTTTTTAGCCTGGTGTGAAGGCAGGGTCTTGTGCAAGTCCACTATAGAACAAGGGTTTTGCTCTCATTTAATGCAAGTTAGAAATGGGGGAGGTGTTTTTTCCTTCATAGGCATCCAGCAATGAAGCTGTCTGCGCTGTAACTATTCTTGGTAGTAAGAATGCTCTTCTTCATTCAAGTCAGCATAGCCTTCTCTGGAGCCAAGAAGTATAAGGCCTTGTGGAAATAATAGAAGTCGACAGTTCCAGAGCTGATAAATGTCATTCCAAATTGCCCCTTCATTCACTTTCATTGTGTGTTCAGGCTAATGGTAAATTAATCGGAGGTCACAGAAGCTTGGTTCTCATAAAGGAGGATAAGTAAACAATTTTCAGCTATTATATGTATTTACAAAATGATATTACTTCACTGTTTGGTCTTCATAATATTTTTACCTCTGTTATTTCAAAGAGCATTCTCAAATCCTCACTGGAAGTCAAATACATTAAAAGTTCAGTCACAGAGTTTAGAAATCCTACGTTGGATCATGAGTTGATAATAATTTAAGTAATTTCCTTTACCATAGTGGAACTACACTGATTTATTCCATGGGAGTCTAAAAAATACCTGGGAGACAGGTAATAATACACAATTGTGTTAAGTGTGAAGACAACTGTTAGGATCCTCACTCCTATACTCAGTGAGCCATTTTACTCTTTTTCCTATCTGCAGACATAAATTCAAAATTCTCTGCTCTTCCACTTTAAATCAAGAACTGTACTGTCTTCATTATTGATTTGTGCCTGCATAACCAAGAGAAGAATTAGGTGTTGGCCTACCTTTATTTTTAACTATAAAATCTCCCAGCTAACATTCTGCCATATTATAGCTTAGCAGGCTTCTCTCTCAGTTATATCAAGCCTATGTGTAAGTGCAGCATGACAGCTAGGGCAAATAAGAGTAATAAAAAGAAAAAAAATAGATGTAGCATCTTCACTCCAGGTAGATGGTATCTTTCAACAGCCAGGAGATTCAATTTTATACAGTGTGATCACAGAATCTAGAACTACTCTTGCACTTAGTTTTTATTAGAGAAAGCTCAGTATTGATTGGTCCCTGCCTTTTTTTGACATGCAGTTATTCTAAGATGCCACTGATAAGGGTTTTTTTTTCAAGTCAGTATTTTTTAAAGAGTTAAACAAAGTCAAACATTTATTTATATATCAGCCAAAACGATTAATGCTTAGACCAGAGGACGTTAAGACCCAAAAGGCTTGTAATAATATAAACACAGATGTGATGAAAGTAAAATATGATCTCAATTAAAGGTTATGAAATGTTTCCTTTAAAGTAGCGAATTTCTCTAACAAAACAAAACACACACACAAAAAATATATGTAGAGAATAAAGCATAAGCGAAAACACATGACAGAGGGCTAATAAAATGAAGTACCCACAGCAAGAGCAAAGCATTGGTAAAGAGATTCCCATCCCCTGTATCGCAGCAGTGTCAGAATAGTTGCTATTTTAGGGAGAGCTGGTGGTTTGCTTCCCAGGATTGGAAGACTGTCATTAACCAAAACTTTGGAGCTCAGGGAACTTTAAATTCTTGGTTTGCTCTAGATTTTTTTCCCCAGCTGATCTCTAGACATATGAGGGAAAAAAGAAGACTCTTTCATCTACACCAGAATTTGGGGGGTAAACAAAATATTCAAGAGCTGTATTTTGTCACTCAACCTGGATTTGTACAACTTTGAGGTTTCATATTTCAGTATCAGACACTGGAAATCTCCAAATATAAGTGCCTGACAAGCAACATTCAAACAGAAATACTGCTGGTAAGTTGAGTGTGCAGCACACTGCTTTTATAAGGTTTGTATGGTCCTCTGAAAAGGTAAAATGCTAGGTAAACATAAAGTGTTTATTAATATGGGAGGAAAAAATGAAAGAGAGAGATAAGGAAAGGATTTGGTCACATTCATACAGGAACATAGCTGCAGAGTTTCAGACAGACCCAGGACCTCTGACTCGCAGTCACCAATGTTGCAAATAGTTGGCTGAAATGGTGTTCTTTCTCATCTTTCAATCGTGCTGTCTCAACTTACTTCCTCCTAAGATAAAAGGTTAATTTATCTCTCTGGAGAATGGATATGGAAAAAGAAGGGAATAAAATCTGATTTTAAGAATCTCTTTAAACCGTTTATTAAAAATGGCACTATTTCAACACCAAGAGCTGAAGGGAAGACTGATAGCCCAGACGAATTAACCAGTCTCAGAGAAAGAAAAAAAGGGTGGTGGTGGGGAAGAACCCAGACAATGCATTTGGATTTCATAATCTCACTTCTTTTCACAGATTTTAAAGATCAGTATACTATTAAAATACAGTTACTGAATTATTGTACTGTCATTTAAATCCAAGTGCTGTATCCCACTGTGGCACGCACTGAAGGTCCAGGTTGCACGGTTTATTACAAAATCATGAACTACTCTGTGTATCATCTGACTGGCAATATAAATGTGCTTAAATGACCTGGCATAAGCACAGCCTAGCATGCTCTACTAAAGAGGCTTTTCATGACCTCTGGGAACACATTTGCCACATCTTGCTGCCTATTTAAATGACCTTGACAGTACAAATTACAGCCAAATGAGTTAGAAATAAGAAGCTGGAGAGGGGGTTTCTAAAAGAATGACTCTGCCACCTCACCAGAAACAAAGCCTCATTCCCCCACCCTGGTTCTGTTTCGTGAAGATCTTCCTTTCAATGGAAATGCAAAATATGGAGCACTTACTGGTATGTCTGGGGCAGAAGACAATGATGCTATTGTAGCCCACTGAACAATGCAGCCAGTCAGTGGCTTACCCATTCAGTCTCTTGCTCATCCAGAAATGCCTAACCAAAATATATCAGAAACCCAGGTGCAACAGCGTCCTTTGGCATCACTGTCCCTCAAGCCTACAGTTGTCCACACACTCACACAAAGATACCGGCAGCTTCCTTCACATCCCCTCCCCTTCCTCTGAAGCCACTCATGATGAAATTATCAGTAGTGATAATAAGAAGCCGAGAGGTAAAGGCAGTTGTGAAACATGTTGTATAAATGAATCATGCTGCTGATATTATCCTCACTGATGAAATAATTGTATTAAATTAAGCAGGGATGTTCACATGACAGGATGGGTGAATTAGATAACGCTCATCTGCAGCTGTACCTCCTCCTGCCACATTCTGAAGTTTTGATTAAGAATAATGTGTCCCTTCCTGCAAAGGTGGCAATTTCTCTAACTGCATAGAAAAAGAGATGGAGACATATAAACAGGCATCTTGGTTATGATATGATAATAAACACAATAGAATTGTTCTTCAGGTTCAGAGAAGTCAGTTTATCCTACTCTTGCCCATGAGTTTCAGTGCCAAAAGAAGAAGGCACAACTAGGCTCTTGTCAGAAAGGAAAAGAAAAGGCACCAAAAACAAGGCAGAGGGCAAATATTAGGAAGAACTGACTTCTTTCCTTCTGATCCTGCAAAGTGCACAGACTCTTCCTTCTGTGATAGATAGCTGCAGAAACACCTCAGCCTGGATTTCTATCTATACCCAGAGCAGATTTTTTTTAAGGTGTTGCTTTGCTGAGTGTCTTTTCCTGAATGCGTTGCTCTCAGAAGACAGACACTTTCTGGACTCAGCGCATGTTACCCAACCAAAGTTAGTACTTCCAGGCTTTACTGGTAGTGCCCGAATACTCTTATTCATGGGACTCAAAATAAAGAGGGGAACTGAGCTGCCTCACATTTGTGACAAATACTCTTTTTGTTCTCTCATCTGCTTCTTTTAGGGGACTACTCAAGGAATAAATTACTCCCAAATGCTGATTTATACACTGGGAGTATTCTTGCAGTGTCTCCATTCCTGTTCATAAGGAAAAGTGGTGCAGGAACACACCAACTTAATCTGTTTTGTAGTGCCAGGGCCAAAGAAGATTTTTTTTCCCAGTCCTTTTTTACAACACTAGGGGCTCTCGGTAAAGATATTCTCTGGGGACTTTGTCCTCTCAGAAAGATCCCTAATATCTTCCCCTTTCATTTTTCTTTACAGGAAGCCTAGCTGCCAGGAAAGAAGTCTGCTGTTACAGAGACTAATTTGCTGCCCTGGAAACCCCAAGCTTTGATTTTTGTCTAGTCCACATGTTGTCACAGTAAATAACAGAGCTGCTCGGTAGTTTTCCCTTTGTATTTAGCTCTGTTGTTTCCCGAAGTTGTACGCAGAATGCACAAACAGATATAGGAAGAACAAAAGAGGAGCATGCAAAATGACATGTCTATATACATGGAAGGCCCTAGGAGCTGGGTGCCTTCTCCCCCCCACCTACAACCTCTTTATCCGATGCACAGCGCTTACTGTGTAGGATGGCTCTATTCTACGAGCCACAGAATACAGATGCTGAAATAACAGAGGGCCAAATGCCAAACAAGTCTAGGACCATTTTAGTCCTCCAGCTAGCTCAGACATGGAAGAGCGTGGGCTGTTTCAGCTGCAGGGCACCCTAAAAGCAGTGTCTGTGCAGAGAGCTACGTAACTCCTCTTCAAAGTCTATATCCAACAATGACCTGGGCCAAAGGCCTTAATCTTGTGTGGCAATTGGTCAGAATGCTGCACACAGAACCATAAAAGCAACTCCTTAAAACTCTTCAGGCAAGACAAGTGCTGCACTGGGACCAAGCCCTCTGGGATCTCGTGGAGCTCAAGGCAGACAGTTTGGCCAACAGAATACACCAGGACATGCAGCTTAGCAAAATGAGCAGACTGATATATGTTTACCCCAAACTCATTCATTTAGTTTCTCAAATCCTCAGAGAAGCATCCTCCAAACCACACTTGCAGCTTCTGGCTGGCTTTGGACTGCCAAAACACCCACCATCCTTGTGAAGTCTCCTGGTAATCTCCACAGACAAACAGCACAACGTGTTTGAGGAAACGGCTGGTATGAGATTTCTAGGCTATTTTTGCTTGATCATGAGTTTTCAGTCACACCAACCTCTAGGGAAACCTGACGACTTATGGATGCTTATCCTAACTCAGATCCAAACTTCAAACATTTATTTTCATCCACACAAAAGTAACTGTCTTACTCCTATTCCTGTTACTCTCCTGTTTGGGCATTTGCTCTTCTGTTAGACTGAAACAAGCAGAAGTGAGAGTTGCTCACCACATTGCTTAGGACCCAGCATGTGGATTTTCAGTACAGCATGAAACAAAATTGCAGGAACAAAGAGCTTTTAGCATTTGCTTGCACCTCATAATGAAAAAGCTCCTTCTCACTCTGCATCTCTGAGTGAGTGAAAATTTAACTCCATAGCCTCACTTACAAAAAAAAAACTTCAGTATAGCTTGTTCTGAGCAAATCCTGCCAGGTTTGGCCTGTAATGAGAAGGGTCCGTGTTGAGTAAAGATACAACATAAGCCAGTGCAGAGAGACTGGCCACTTGGGATTCTGCTAGTCCATACTTCGTGCCAAACAACGTCCTGTTGTTTGCTTTTTGCCTCTAATAATTATTGTTCAGCTGTATTTCTCACATCACTGCTGTACCCATTTATCTGGTATAATGCTATTAATGAAGTGCTTCTCTAAGAAGGCTCAAGTCAGCTGCTAAGCAGGAAGAGTGACTTAGGCACAGGTCGAGCAGGGATTGACGCAGATACTGCAAATCTTCAGGGGAACACCACAACTGATTTTTCATGCTTTTAACCATGCAAATCTCTTCACAAGGGGTAAAAATCATTAGAGAGGATCACAAAATTATGGGGGACAGGAGGGGAAAGGATTCTTCCTAGAAAGAACACTTCTTCCAAACTGCCCCCTCCAAAATACATGGCATGTAGTAAAGTGCAAGAGGGAAAAAACCCCAAACTTCTCCAGTGTACCATAGGAATGTTACTTAATTAAAGCTCATAAGTACTCTGACAGCTTTTGCCTTATTTTACAAACGGGAAGAATAAGGCACAAAGTGGCTAAATGATTTGCCTAATCTCACACAGTGAGTAAACAGCTGAGTCATAAGGAAGAGCAGAGCAATTGCCACTCTTATTCAGGCCAATATTCTGGGGTTTTTTGACACTGTACTGAACCTCCCAAAATGTCCATCTGCTTCAAAAGAAGTTGCAAGAAAAAGTAGATAGTTTTCAGCTTGATCTGTGCATGTATTCCTGAACCAGTGCTGGGTAGAAACTGGAGTGGCCTGTGCCCTGAAGCATGAGGCCATGTAGCTTGGGTCTTGGTTAGATTTTTTTTTTTTTAAATCCTTGCTACATAATTCTGTCCCAATAAAACCCAGAAGTCTAAACATGTGGTGTTGTGTCCTTAATGATGCATTCTCCCATCCATAACAAGGCTGTTTAAAAAGTGGAAATAGACATTAGACTGGATTTTGTTTGCTGCCTAAATTGAACTTGGGAGTCACCACCTTCCAATGAATAATCCCCAGTAAGTGTTAAGCAGAATGAACAGCAATGAAAACAACAAAACCTGAAAGGATGGGGAAGGACTTGGAAGGAAATAAAACAAGGACCTGCAAAGCCAAACAGCATTACAAACTGGTACATTTTAAATGAACAACAAGAAAACAGAAGCCACACTGATCAAAGCCTCCCACCTCCTCTCTGTGGTGGATGACACCTTCGCTGGGAGCACACCACCACCTCTAACCCCACACCTGCAAAAGGAATTAATTTCAAAAAGAATACAGACCAAAGCGTACCGTATCAAAACAAATTAGCAACAGACCCCTCCTCCTGCTGTGGTCAGGCAGGAGAAGCAAAGATGCTGCATGGATTCTAAGATTCGGGGGGGTGGAAAAAAACCCAAAACCAAACCAAAAAAACTCAGCTGTTGAAAACTTTAGAAGAAACAAGTCAAAAGAGCTTGAAAGAAAAGAGATTTCAAACAGCTTGGACAACTGGCAGTGGGCTAAGAAATTCCTTTTCAAAACCACCTGTGTTTTCTCTAACTTTGGATATCTTTATGTGGTCTAGGTAGATTTTTTTCACAAAGAGAGGCAGCAATGTATGCAGCACTACAAATAAGTAGTGCAAAGATAACATGCACTGTTTTTATTTATAGATACATACAACTGTAAGAAAGATGTCAAGAAATGTACTGCAACTGTAGATATGACCTGCTTGACAATTTGTTTTTCCAACTACTAGCTTTTCAAAGGGAAACTATCAACACAAAACTCATCCGTCTTTAATGTTTGTGTGCTATTAACAACATCCCAGATCACTAAAATCAAAATGATTTTACAACTCTGTCTTGCTGGTTATTTTTTCATTTTACCTCCTTTTAGCTGTAAGATGAAATCTAATCAGCAGTTTCAGAAACTGGAGGTAGTTTAACGTACTGTAGGGAATGTTCAAAGCAAACACATGCACCATCACTGAGTACTGCATGCATAGAAAAAAATTTGTTTAATATTTATACCCCACTCATAATTACATACGTGGAGTTAACTACTTGAGAGTACACCTGTTGGGAAGGGTTGTTCCTTTTCTCATGCCACAGTCATGCCTTTATGTACTGCTGATTCCTTGGGACATGCCAAAGAGACTCAGGTTCAGTTCCTGACTTTCCAACAAACTTCCTCCGTGAACTTGAATGAGTCACTCATTACCTAATCTTCTTCTGCACAGGTCACTGACATCTTTGCGAAGTTATGATAAAATATCACCAAATATAAATGTTAGTGTTTTGCACAAGTGCAAATGGCTACATAAAGGGCCACCTCTTTTGTCTCAATTCTCTACTTACAAAATTGGAGAAAATACATACTGTCATCTATGAAAAGGGTTTCTTCTATGCAAAGTGGGCATACATCATATATATGTTTATCTAACTGCATGGGGACACCACCATTTACAACCCCTTAAGGTTAATAAGTAATATTGATATTATATAATCATCCTACTGAATGTATTAATCAACGTTAATAATCATAATTGAAATCGAAATATATTGTAGTTCCCTTCTTTTATTTGCTCCTGTCAGTACTGAATGCAGATTACAAGCAGAATAGTGTTGAAGAAGTATTCAGCCCCCCTTGGTGAATAGACTTCAGATCCTATTCCTGATTCACACCAGCAAAAATGAAATCACCATCAGGACTGGTATCGGGGCCAAATTGCTGGCAGGCACAATGAACCACTAATTGCTGGATTCATTAGTAAGACTCATAGTTTGTCCCCATGAGATGCTGAACACTTTCAGCTCCTTTTAAAACCTAGCATCTTAGAAATTAAAATTAACAACTGCAAACTAGTATTTCTGTTACACTGTAGAGACTCAGCATGAATTTGAAGTCAGATCACAAGAATGCCAAAAACCTATTACGTAAAATTAGGCAGATTTTTATCTACCATTTTCCTGTTAATTCTGGAGAACATGCATGCATCCATACACAATAGACATTCCATGCTGTTCATCAAGCCTAAACAATCCGTTAAAATAGTTTTTGTAAAGCTGAAAGAAGACAACTGCCTTAAAAAATACCTTTCAAATAGCCCCAGCATCACACTGTTAAGACTGGCCTATTCTTTTCAGACATAAAACAAATGTCTATTTAAGAACACATCCAAATGCATTTCCATCACTCAGCCAGAACACATTCACCTCCCAGAAGCTAACACTGTAAGAGATGGAAAGAGAGAGGGGGAGAGAGACAAGAGACCTTTAGTCCACCTACTGGCTTCACTAAAGGCAATGAATCCAGTCCTAGCTCATTTCAAGTAGGTTCAATTGTGTCAAAGGTTACCCACAAGCTATTTCTTGATGATTTATAGCTGATGTCTACAGACCTCCTTTTATTTTAATGATGACTTCAATACAGATGTTAAGACATTCTTTGTCTTCACAGAAGTATACGAGAGGGAAGTTGACATCTTAAAAAAAATTCCAAGAGGCTGATTCACTATTTCTGAACAAGGCCAGCTCTGGGCAGTTTTTATATCTTATCCAGAAGGAAAAAAGGGGGAAAAAAAAAAAGTCCCCTTCATCCTTTTCTCCTGTACTAAAACTGCTATGTTTTTGTGACTTATTCTGGGCACAAATCCTAGAGCACTGACTCAACGTGTATGTCACCAGTTAATTACGATCAAGACAAGACACTAGGATACGTGGTAAGCATAAGATAATTTTATCGCTTCACCAGTAATAACACGTATTTATATAGCATTATTTTTCCTCTGTTTGAGCCCAGAGCAATTTACAAAGTGAGTCCCAAATGTCACCATCATGGGAATCCTTCTACCCAGCACTGAACTGTAATCATTTGGGGGTGAAGAACAACAGTGCAAGAAAAGCAGTAGCAAGACATAATGCATGGAATTGAAATTTAAGATGCCACGCCAGTAAAACCCCTGAGAGTTGTCCAAATGTGAGATTATTTTTAGCCTCAAAATTTGTCTGTGTGTGTGCATGAGTGTGAGTTGGGCACGTGAGGTTTGTGTGCACGTATGCCTGTTTGGCAATCTTCATCTCTATAGACATTTTGAGCACACCAGCTGATCTCCATCAGGTTTGATGAAGTCCTCAAAGGTCCCACATCATTTGTGTAGAGGGACAGCGGGGTAGGGTAGGGGGATGCTCTGAACCTCTCCCCTCAGGAGAAGACTCCAGTGCTCACCCACACTTCAATGGGCAGCACGGGATTCCCTGGAGACAGGTATTCGACATCTCCAGCTAGAGTCCAAATATTGTGAGACATCACAAATGAAACTAGGCATCACCACTCCTGACACTCCGGGAGCATCCTGCTCATTTTAAAATGAAGGCAGAAGAGAAAGTATCTATTCAGTTCGTTCTGCTCTACAGGCCTCTGGATATCTGTGCTATTTTCTCGCTTAGGCTAGGCAAAATGATGTGGCTGCTGTCTTCCTCACCCACCAGCCCCAATGAATTTTAGGTGTTTGGTAAAGTAGTGTATCTCCCAGGTATTATACCACCACATCATTCTGCCTATTAGCTGTAGTTCACTAGGAAGACTCACTTTGTGTAGAAAAATTGATATTTCTAAGGCTCTGAAATTAAGAACTGTAAATGCAGACATGAAATGTAGTGAGCAAACAGTCGTGTGACACCATTTTAACTTCTCGTATCATGAATGAATTGCTACTTGACATGCATTTCCTAGCCAAATACATGTTTTGAATTTCCCTGACCCCAAATTAGGTCTGTGCCTTTTATAAAGTTGAAAGCACAGGCTATGCGCATATTTACGATGAATAATAAGCAAACAGAGATGAATTAAGTCATCCCAGAGTTTTAACTGCGGACTCTATTTTCAGTGGACATCAGAAACTAGGATAGGAGTACCCAGAAAGGGAAAGAAGATCATTTCAGAGAAGACTAAGAATATTGGAAACAGGTGCAAAAGGGGGCCATTCTGATCCACAAACAAAGCAGAAAAAACAACAGTTTACACTAGAAGGACTCAAGATTTACTGAGGCAACCAACAGCTAAATTCAAAACGTATTAACTTACAGCTGTAACCTGAAGTCTGTACAGCTCTTAGCATGGCTAAAGATAAAAATAATCACTGACCTGGAATGACTGCAGCCCTGAGAGAGCTACCTTTGGAAAGAAAGACATTCACAAGAACCCAACACAACAAAAATACTCTCCAGAATTCTTATACACATATGTTTTCTTCCTAATTGTATACTGAATTAAAGCTGCTTTAGTAATTCTGTCACTGCATTACTCCCTTTTCCGGTACACTGCTTCATAGTTTTCTCTGGAGCATTTTGGAGACGAATAAATGTACCCCTGAAACTCAACTTTAAGAAGATTTTTGTGCCAATTTTCCCATGGATATGTCATGTTGGGTTGTGTTTGTCACTATGTAACTCCTGTTGTGTTCTGTTAGCTTGAAATCACGTAACACGATGTGGCTGATTCATGACGTGACATGTCACTGCCTGGCATGTCAGCTGAAAGCCTGTACGAACCCATGTGCTACATCTCCATACACAAATAGCTCCTAGAAATGGCACCTTATTATAAATCTACTAGCAGGTGCTGGCACATCCACTCAAAAAAGTTTAAGGAACACTAATAACTTATGAAAGACTCGAAGTTATACTCTTTCTGTAACGTCATGATTGGAAATTGAAAAGCCTACTCTCCAGTGTTTCCATAGGAGACAAGGTAGTCCCCTCCACGCACTCTGCGTGTCAAGATACTGAGCAATCTTTTAGATGTTTTTCTTAATTTTTTTTTTCCCCTAGAGATACCAGTCATGGCATTAGCTTATCTTTCCTTTAAAAACAGCAGGGAAAAATGTTGTAAGTGAAATGAAACACACAGAAACTAAACTCATTCATTAGTACTGAAAGTACACATTTGAATTTCTATTCTGGCAGCATTAGTGGATAAAGGCACATGATAAAGATCAAAATTTTAAACTGGTTTCATATATTAAATCCTATCAAATTATATCAAAAACCAAAATGGTTTGTTGTGTCAGTCTGCCTGCCTGTAATGTTCTTTGGATGCTCTCAAATGTTCTCTCTGGATACTACTGAAGCACTTTCACTGGGAGATACAATTGTAAAAAGTCTAATTCTGCCGAGAAATATTTATGCCTTAGCAGAATTGCCAACATGAAGTCTTCTATGATTTGAGGTTTAAAATTAATCCTACCTGATTAAAAGAGTAACTCATAGCTTCATTTTGCTAGCTGCTTTCTAAGCCTTTGAGATACATTTATACCAGTCTATAAGTTTCAGCCATGACAGCCTGGAGCTTTTTGTTTAAATGAGATTCTTACATATTCACATGACTCCAGGAGCTGGGACTTTAAGGAAGCTATCCATTATAAAATCACAAGATGTAGCCACACTGCTTTGAAAAATGTGACGATTTCCATATAACTTCTCTGAAACCCTCTTTTGCACCAGTTCGTTTTAAACAAAACAATTCAAACTGCATTCGGTACAACAAACATGCAGTTCTGAGAAACTTCAGTGAAATACTTGCCAAGCATTTCATATAACTCTAGAGTTAATATTAACCTATTTGAAAATAAAATAGATTTCTTCTCCATTCTGCTGCTAAATGTTGCTTCTCTTCAGCTATCCACAGCTACCAGGGATTACAGATTAAAATGTTTCAGATTGAAAAATTTGTAGAGCTCCCTTGTTAAATGATAATCATTCAGTTGTGGGTAGAGGAATCCTCACTGCAAAATATATTTCTTTGATGCTTAGTTTGAATTGCATTCTGCCTGAACGTGTCAAGAGGAGCCAATTTCAAATCTAGCATGTAATGTGGAAGCAAACCACCCTTTTGCAGACAAAGCAAGCAGTTTCTGGAAGCTGCTAGACTGATGACATTAGAATTTGATTCAATCACCTCAGAAATTTACTTTGTGTTGAAAAGAAGTTCTACATTTGGTAAAAGATGGCTACACTGCTGTCCAGTAGACAGCCCTACCAACACAGCCTATGCACTTTACTTTTGATTACTAACACATGCCACAAAATACCCAAACATGTAAGCTGAAGCTGCAAAAGGGAAGACTTAATTCCTGAAGTGAAGTACCTGGCTCCTTTCTAGAAGGATCTGGTAGAATGAAAGTCCTCTGCTTCATTTCAAGCTGTCTCCTAATCCGTGAAATAGGTACATTGCTACGGTACTATTATTTTGCACAAGCTTGTGCTCCTGGAATAAACACATTCCTTGATTTGGACAGTCTAACAGCTCAGTCTAAAAAATAAATCTCTGGAATAAAGGATGACTTTACTTTATAAGAATTCCATATTATGAAGGAAACTAGAAATTAATCTGATATTGGCATTGGCTGGTTTGTTATCTATATTTAACTTAGAGCTAATATTGGTCCTTCATCTTTGCTGCATTGTGATACTTGGCAGCCCCCAGTGAAATACGCTATGGGATGCTATGTCCCAAACTGAAATTCACGTATTTCTCATGGTTGGTTCCCCTTCCTCAGCAGAAAGACCTTCTCCGTAATAATCTCCAATTCTCCCCACAGAACAAGCCCACCCAAACATGAGGATGATCAACAAAAAACACTACAACCAGACAAATCTAATATTTCTCTGTCTCATTATGCAACTCCAGATTCCATGCTCTCCTAAAGCCCTTTTACTGCTATTCTTAGGACTGCGTGGCCAACTGGCAACATCAGCTTAACAGCTACCTCAGTGGCATTAAAGACCCTTGTCTTTGTGACACTGTTTTCTTGCTTTGGACTCTTCCATTCTCTCCTTGCAAAATGCTGCTCTTTCTCATTCAAGTTCTTTGTAACAAGTGACACTAGATGGGCAGTTCTGTCAAAAAGCTTCTGCAGAAGTCAATGCTTAGGTATTTCTAACTAACAGAGTAAGACGCAGAGCAAAAACAAAATGTCAGGTCCCAGCACTCCTGAACACTGAGGGATTCTGTAACTCAAGCTGGCTTTAGTAGTTGCCTCCTGAAAGTAACAGTGCCTGGTGTAATATCTTGGTCTTTAGTATGAAGCCAACACTGCGGATCATTTAACGAAAAAGAATGAAAACTACCACCTGGAGCCCACCCCAGCAACTTTGCCACTTTGGAAAAAGTGGATGTTTTATTTATTCATACCAGGTAAGTAAGGCACTAGTGTCAAGGAACAGTAATGAACTAGTAAGAAGCACTGCATGTTTGTCATTACCACTTTGCTTTACATCTCTGTTGTTCCCTTTCTGATTTCTGAAGACCTCTCTTACAGAGATGCAGCAGTCTTGCTTAATTCCTGCATCTTGCTTTTGCTTTGTGATCACAGACTTCAGAGGGGTTTTTTCCCTCTTTTTGTTATGTTTTCTTCTGAGTTTTCCTTATAAAAAGTGCCAACCGAGCCTGACAAGGGCTGACTGGCTGGCAACTCCGCTTGAGAGACAGGCTCCTGCCAGAGAGACATGATATCAGGAAACAGAGCTGTGGAGAGTTAATCTGAAAAAGCATCCTAGAAGCCCCTCCATGTATCTCATTTATTTTTAGGGAAGTAGAGAGGGGTGGGAGGCAAACAGAATGCTGTGCAAGTCCCTACTGCTGCTGCTTTTTAGATACTGCTATTAACATTGGTTTTATTGTTCGGAACACATCCTCTATTTTAGAAAAGCATCTTAAGAAGTTCCATTAATACACATCACTTCATTGTGCTCCAGCAAATGGTTTAAAAAGTCATTGTTTATATGCCTGGATGTCATGTATAGGAAGAGCAGCAATGAAGAGGAAAATAGTTTCAAAGATTCTGTCATCAACTCCACATTTTGCTATTTGGGATTAAAAGCATGGGCAGCAAAGGAAAAAAAGCTTCCAGGTAAAGAGATAATTAGCTACAAGAATGGATAGGGATACTAAAGAAGTAGCATAGCACCAAGTAGCATAACACAGATAAGGCAGATGAGGTCTCCATTTATGGCTCCCTATACATCACTGCATCCATACTATAAACTTTTTCTTAATTATCTTACAGCTATTTCTAACCTGTTTGATGCACTGACAAGGGGATTGGGATATGCAAGCACTGAAAAATGCTTTGAATTTACTGATGTATAATATTGTAGTGCTAACTGTTATTCTGGTGCTGAAAAGCTTAATAGCTTAATTGACAAGGAATTTTTTAAATAGTGGCATGTAATGAATTATGTCCAGCCCGGAAATTCCCAAAAATAAAAGAGCCTTGCAAATCTTGGAGATAAACCTTCTGCAAACATAGCCTTGACATTCTAGCAGGAATGGTGCATCTTACATCACTTTAATGAGAACTCTTGTTCTTCACTCTAAAATACCTCAGTACTCTCTCATGAAAATAAGGATGCCTTAATTTCCTGCTGCTTGGACAGGCATTCAGCAGCTGCTGAGCTCTTCAATCAATAAAGAGGACAGTAATTGCCATTAGTATATGAGGCTTAACATGTGCAATGGGTTAGTTTCAGACAGGTTCCTCTTCTCTTCAGGGAAAAGAATTTGGCCCCATCTAATACAAACAGTCACGCCCTTTGATCACCTGTACACAGCCATGATCAGTCTTCTTTATCACACAGCTGTCCTCTTCATAGCTGAAGTACTTCACAGTGCTGTGCAGAACAATTAGGTCGTGTTTCCAAAGCTATTTGATATCACTAAATAAAAAGAAGTGTTATGAAGAGGAAACACCAATATCCTTCTGCATTTCAATAGCAATGCATCTATCATCTGTAGACCTGAAATTAAATACTTTCCTTTAACGTGTTCAAAAATGGCAGCTCTGAGGGTACAAGGAATCTGTATGTCTACTTATCAGCTAGGCTTTTGCAATAGCCATAGCTTGATGTGGCAAGCAAGCTGATGCAGCTATCTACACAATGAAGCTTAATGTTTTCCCCAAGATCTCCCCAGGATGAATTTTCACATTCTGCGCTATCATACAAAAGGGAGAAATGAGGGAAAGGGAGACCAATATACCCAAGTTACCAGGGCTGCTTACGGTAGTCACCTAAAATGAAGTTCAAGTCAACAATTTGCCCGAAGTAGAATCAGAAATATCATCTAGATGAGTGTTCTTATCACCAGGCCATTTTAGGGCCTTTTTACTTTCTCCTTCCCTTCAGATGTTTTTCTTTTTTTTTTTCCATCATGTTTTTATCCTGAGTCAAGAAAGCTTTCTTACTGAAATGGGCAAGCACAGTCCCATCAACAGTTTTGACTGGGACAGGAAAATCCCCAACCAGCTCCTCATAGTAAATAGTTTACTTATTTTTCCTAAATAACATAGCCTGTGGTGTGTCTGAATTAAAATGCCCATTTCCAAGTCCTCTTATTCTTTATCTTGCCCCTGGTATCAGATGTATTTGGTAAGAAAGTCAACAGTGACTCATTTGTAGTTTTGTATCCAGGCTGACCTTGCCTGGGTGAGAATGGAGCAAGCACCCTGTTGGTCCCTTTCTACCCTTCGTATACTATAAAGAGGATGCAAGACACAGCTGGTGAATGTGACAGCAACTGTAGCATCATCATCAGATATTCCTCAAAAATGGAAGAAGTTCCCCTGGAGAGTCTCTTGCCATTTTAAGGTCAATTTGTGCTTTGGTAGAGAGGCAAACTCTAAGCCTTTCAAAGGCGATTCTATTGCTGACTATAGGAGACATGAAAAATTTTCAATCCAATGTTTACTTTGGTGATCAGAGGATCAGATAATGTGAAAATAAAGTACCATCTTCAGTTAAGGATTCACACTGATATTTGTCTGGATATTGCAGTTGAGGAGAATCTGATTGTGTATATCCAACTGCTTAGTGCTGCTTCTGGCTTGTCTGAAACACATTTCCTTTCCTTGTCACAACTCCCAGGTGCTACTGCTGAGCAAATAGTAACATCACTGCCAGAAGTATTTGAAAAGAACAAAAAAATTGATTTGGACAATCTGTGTGCTGTTGCCATTGATGGAGACACAACTGTGAGTAGGGTTAGGGCTGAGGTCATAACAAGGTTAAAAGAAAAGTGCCCAGGAATTCTCTCCTGTCACATTTCACACTGAATTGCTCCTGTTTTTCAGCAGATGCTACAGACAATGCACTGTGCTCCATTAAATACGGGGAACCATTTAGCTACATTTACAAGCTACATTGAAAATTCACTCCAGAATTACTGTACTTGAAAGGTTACACAGAAAGGGCTAGGATATTGCATCACGCAGGCACTAGATGCTATATTTATACGTGCAACACAAAAAGCAAGAATGAACAGGGCCCTGGCTGTTTACAAGTGAGGGTGATGTTGCTGTCCTTATTCAAGAGTATAATGCACCTCATCTGAAGTCAGTGAAGACTGTAGCTATCAGGTGAGAATCCTGGTAGCATGGTAAAGGTCACTGTTCAGATAAACATATTCTCTATAATATTGCTTTTTTTAGTCTCCTGCATGGCCCTATACAAGCAAGAGGCTTGAAGTTAATCACAAGATGGACTGCTAGGTTATTCTGCCTAGTCTTTATCTGCACCTGTGCCTGTTCTCCCCTACTTACTTGGGAGCATGTAACCACCTTGAACACCCAACAGAGCAGCATGCAAGCATTTACACGATCAAAGGCAAAATGTGCTTAAGACAGACTTTGGAAATCCAGCACAATTTGGCAAACTTCAAAGATAGTTGCCTTTCAAATGGGTTGTGGAGGAGGCCTTGGTAAATTTGAATGGTATGATTAGCATACCGGCTGTTTTTAAAACTGCTCAAGAAGAAGCTGTGTTAAAATCCATTTCCGCAAGACACACGCATTTTCTTTTGGACAGGCTCCACTAGCTCTGTTTCTTAAATCAATTTTTCTGGCACAGATTTCTTCTTGGAAGAATGTACGACACCAGCTCAGATTCCTAACCAAAACTTGACAGAATGTGTACAGCACAGCATAATGGCATCTCTACTTCATGGCTTCCTAAAAGTTACAGTACAGAAACCTAGGAAGTGAATTTGACTACGCCAGGTCACATCTGTTGAAAAGCGAGCGAGACAACAGAAGATGCCAGGGTAGTCTGCACAATGTTCAAACACTGGTGAGGGCCACTGATAAAAGGTTTGCCAAAACAGGAGTTGCCAAGGTCTTAGAGGAGTTTCGGGGATGCGTTCAAGCCTTACTAGATTTAAAGGATGATCCTTGGCAAACTCCCCCTGATGCTTCTCAGCATTTCTAGAGCCAACAGTTGTTCCATCTGCTGCTGAGGCCGACTTTGAAGAATCCTTGCAAAGAGCAGCAAACTAACTTTAACACTATACAAGAGGGAAAAAACCACAGCTTTTCAGAAGTGACCTAGATGTTTGCCAGTAGCTTGACACACTCTCAGGTAAGGCTGTCTCCTTGTCTCCAAACACTTGAGCGTATTACCAAAGCTGCGCCAGTGTAAACTGTGGGCTGAAAATACAGATTCAGCAAACAGCATCTATTGAAAGCTTGTCTAAGGCATTAACTGTTCATCTGTGGAGGTTTGACGTACAGCAACAGTGAGAAAGACCACCATGAACTAACTTCATGAACCAAGTTGCTGCTGGGAATTAAAAACAAACAAACAAACAAACAAACAAAAAAAAAACCCTAAAAATGGCTGTGAAACCCAGACAGATACTCCCTGACAAGAGCTAAAAAATTAAACTAAAAATCAGCAAACACCATAAACTTTTGGAACTGTTGAACACAAACAAGCTTTGGAAAAGCAAAGGAAGGTTCACACAGACACAAATGAAGGTGTTTGGTTTCAACACATAAGCTTCAGTTTCTGCCACTGTGACGGATTTGCCAGCGTGTTTTCTGAGCGAGGCCACTGCACTATTGTGTAAGCTTTATTCTAATTACTGTAGGCTCTATAAAGGTTTCTTTATCATTTAGTATTATAAATAATTGTGCTTCCAGGCTGGAGTTCAAAGCTCAGTATAGCATTCGCACAACAGCACAGGCAGGTCAGGTGACCTTTCTCCAATTCTCTTCTCTCTGGTGCTGAGGACAGACAAAGTGATATGTCTGTCATACGCCATTACCATTAGAACAGAACCTTGTTCTTTTATTACAACTGAACTCCGCCGGATTTCTCAGCAGGAATGCTAAGTGAAATCAATGTCTTGGATTTCCAGGCTGAGCTTGGAGGTCACAGCCACTCTATCATTTCTCAGCATTATCCCTTCTCTTTCTCTTGCTCTCTCTCTGAGCCTCCAACTGGCACACAGCAGATTGAAAACAGCATGCATCACAGGGCTCATGCTGCACAATTTTACAGCCTTTTGGAGCCCCCTTCCTTTCTTTTTGGCCCACTTTTTTTTTTTTTTTCCCCCAATTTGCAAATAGATTTTGTTTGTATCCTACAGAACTCCAAGCCAAAGGCAGTGGAACACCTACAAATATGAAAAAGCAATAAAACACAAGGGAGAACAGAGCCGATCTTGACAGCTGCCAGTAAGCCAGTTATGCTTGATGTTACCAGTAGATATGGCAGGCCTTCTAATTCCAGAATTGCCACAAAATAAATACTGTGTCCCCTTAGAACTCATCAGACATTCTGCTTGTGCACAAGAGATCCAAAAACAACACCGGAATTTTAAGTGTAGTGGATCTTGCAAGCCACTAGCCACACACAAAAAAACCCTTGTAAAATGCACAAAAATCTCTTGTTAACCACAGACACAACTTTTTGGAAAAAAACCCAAAACTATCATCGAGCACTGCATGGTTTTGGGACTCCTTGCTCTATAGTATACAAAAGAAGAGGCCAAGCCAAGGATAAACTTCGGGAAGTCAGAAAGTTTACGCTGAGGAGAGAAGAAAGAAAATGTAGACCCAGAGCTTGATTCATTAACACAACAGCTACTGGTTCCACACCATCTATTTTATTCTTTGAACATGTATCTCACTGAGCTGACAATGGCATTATTTATTTGTCTGGTTATTTTTAATCTGTGCTGGTTTACTGTTAGGGTAAAAAGAAGACACTACTGTCAAGTCAAGGAATCTTTTCTGACACAATAAAGGACATGGACAGCATGCTAGAGGACACTAACAAAAAGAAAGGACACATTTTTATCAAGCTCTTGCTGTCACCTAAATAGGACTGCTTTTTCCCTGCATTCCTTAGCTAAATTCTTCCTAGCTGTTTTGCAACAACTAAGATGTACAATATTGACCCATTACTTTTGCTCAGCTGTGGCATATGCTGAGCTAATCTTCTTCCACTGGACATATTCTGTCTTTTTTCTAGGTATAACTAGTCACACACTGGTGGTGTTGTACGGATGTGACTACAAGCTGCTAGCTTGACCTCTTAAATGAGAACGGACCCAATTGCCCAGCTATGACTAAGATTACTCATCAGAGCCTACTGCTTGACGGACAAATTCCAGCCCTGTTCTATGACACAACAGACATTGCTTTGGAGACTAGCTCCTCCACAAACTCCCACTGAACCCCAGGACAGGATCTGGCCACAGATGAGGTGCTCCCCCATTTTCCATCTCTTGTTGACACACCGCTAACCTGACTCCAGTTTAGCATTCTGAAAGGAAACGACAGTTGTGTGCTGGAACAGGAGCTGGTCACCTCAGCCTGCTACCTGTTACTGAAGATGGAAGAAACAGCAGCGTGATAGCTAGGACACTGCAAAGGAAACCATGGGACCTCAGCTGAGGTGGTGTCTATTACTGACACTGTGCATGAATGGCTGTTTGGTATTACTGAGCTGGGGTCCTCCCACTGGAAAAATGGCACTATGAATATCCTCCTATTTCAGGAAGACACCTGAGAACAAAGCTGCCTGCAACTGAGACGCACACAGTTCAGAAAAAAAACCCATGCAAGTACCTACACTGTCAGAAATGCAATGCTGCAGGGCCTGGTACAGTACCTTGCTTTTGGGTGGAGGGCTGTTTGTGCTCTTGTCTGTGTGGATGCTGGTAGGGGATACAGCAGCACCAAGGTTACCCTGGGGTATGCCAGGTATCTTGCCTCCCGGAGACACTTGCATCGCAGCAAGTTGGGCAGCATACAACTGCTGTAAAAAGAAACAAACAAAAGGAGGGGGGGCAGGGAGAGAGAAAGGAGAGACATCATCAATAAGTAAGTAATTTTCCCAAAAAGTTCTTCTACTGCAGATGATATATTTTCCTTCTGATAGGTATTTTTTATTTAACACACTGGTGTACTTCAAGACAAGAATTGTCTTCTCAACTTTTGTGACTCATTCCTCAGAGGACGAATGACAGACGTCACCATGAGAAATGTCCCAGCTTCCCTGTGTCCAGGGATTCAAAACAAGGAAAAAAAGCTAATCTTCATGGTTTGCCTGAGTCACTGAGCAATCTTCCCTTTCCTGAGATGACTTTAGCAGAACAGCATCTCCACCGATAATCTGCATCAACCCCTGTGAAAGTCACATAATTGATACGATGGTCTCTGTGCTACCATTTTATGTTTCTTTATCTTACTTGTTATGTTTGCCCTCTTTGCAAAGGCTGTAAGGTGTTTGGGATGGGGAATGTCAAAATTTTGTTTAGCACTTACTCTGAGAGTCCACTCTTGGTTGGGTTCTGGGGAACCACTTCAGTCAATATAAATATACTCATATCGATGGTAATGTCCATTACCAACTAGAAGCTCCAATTAAGACTAAGAACCCTTGCTGTGATAGATGTAAAGCAGATACAGAGTGGGAATGTTTTTCTCTTCAAAACTAAACCAGTAAGGCACTTTAAACACATATTTGATTATTAGCATGTGAATACTTATAATCACAGTCATCTGTTTAAAGTTAAGCACTACAGTAAGAGTTTAATAGACAGAGGTCAAAAGCAGAGAGAAAACAGGCAAACTGGCAGTGCCTGGAAGCTCCCCTGACCTCCAAATAAAAAATGAGGAAAATAAACATGGTGGGCAGGAGAAGCAACAATTGCTGCTGCTTTGTGAATAGAGAGGAATTCAGGTGAAGCCAAACAGAAGTCAGATGCCTGAGAGAGCAGGTAATGTAGTAACATATCCCTCCTTGGTCACAGTATCAGTTTCAAAGACTCATACTATGTATTATTTGTGCTGTGGAGTACATGTGTAACGTGTAACACTGAACGATGGTGCTCTCCACCTGGAGGTGCTAACAGAGCTTCTGAAATGCAATGTGACAAGGGGTAACATGCAGGAACAGGGAAGTGGATGTGAAAAAACATGGGGGCTTCAATATGACTACTCTCAGAAGTCTTGTTAGTGGTTCTTAGTTGTTGTGCTGTTATGTTTTAGTTAATTGTATATGCTGATAAAAGAACAAAGGATTGGAGGGCACAAAGAAATGCTAACCGAAACCACGGAAGTTTGAAGGAGGAAAATGAGAATTCATTACAGGAGAATTCCACGTGGAGCTGTGCAAAAGGTAGAGAGACACTGCTAATATGAGTTCAGAGTATGTAAGCCCTGTAGAAAACACTTGATCAAATGGGCAAGATTTACTGCTCCGAGTCTTGGACAACCCAGGACATTGTCCCATGGTTTCCTGTGCAAACTCTTCCCTTCACTGGTGCACAATCCTAGCCCTTCCACATAATTAAAAGTAACCCTTTTCTGCTCTTTTAGGTGTAATCAGGTACCAAGTTCTTACCTATTTCTTTTTCACTCTATTCTTTTCAGACTTTCTATTCTTTTCAGTTTTGAATCCTTTTTATTTCTTTTCTCTACTTTGATCACTGCTTGTTCCTTATTTTTCTGTACTTCTTAATCACCATTTATCCATTCCTTTCTGTTTAGTCTCCCTCTCTTTCCCTATCATCCATTCATTCATCCGTTCTCTCCTTGCCTCTTCCTTAAATTTATTTATTCATTTATTCTATGTGTTACCCCCAGCGAGTCTGAGCCAAATAGATGCAAATCAACTATGGATAAAAGTCATCAAAAACAATCCAGTCACAAATCAGTCACAGATTCAAATGCATGTATTTATCAGTTGAAGTTCATATCCATTCATTCTTTCAAAAGAAGACTAAATCAGCAGGGAGAAAGGAACAAGGATCTGTGTTAACCAGAGAAGAACTGTAGCAGGCAGCTGAAGGAAAACCAAGCCAGCTTTATGTACGAATTAATATATCAGAGGGGCAACAGTTGTTTAAGAAATAGGATACATGACTAGGGAACAGCTCAAACATAATTGGACTCTGGTGATGACAGAGAAGGTCTAGGGAAAGCTTTTCCTTTCCTTTTGCTCCCTATTGAAAAAAATGACAAAACAAATTGAGGCAACTATGGGAAAAAGACAAAAGAAAGTCAAACAGCCATTAAGCAGGAAAGGTTCAAGCTTGCTGCTAATTTATAGATTAGATATCAGAGAATATGTCTAGTCCACAAGTAGAGGTAGAAATAACATAGTCAGTTTGGACACTTAGTAGTCCTGAACTAACAGGAGATCATTGACAGGCCATACCGGGACTGGCCTGTTGAGGACTGAGCCTCCTGGAAATTTCTGTGAGTCTTTGGGGAAGACTTTTCAAACAGAATCCTTACCCTGAAAAGAGAGAGAAATCTTTACCCCAAACATAGCTCTCAACCTTCTGTTGAGGTCCAAAGAGTGAATCACAAGAACTAAACTTTATGAAATACATGCACAACATGGTGTCTAAGAATCTGTACCATCTTACACCTCTTCAGTGGTCACTGAGAAATGTGTTGGAAGCCATGGTTCCTCCATACAATATTGTCATCAAGCACCTTTTTGACAATGCATGCAAAGCAGACAATGACTAAATAAGCATGGGGAATGAATGTCCCTATGCAATAGCCCAGGAAAAAGCCATATTTTTAGGTGTTAAATGGGATATATGGAATTTCAAATGCATGCCTTATTTTCAGTTCAGGGACAGACATACCTCAAGAGAGTGAAGCACACGGTATAGCGTGGAGTAATCTGGAAGGAGGGGTGGAAGAAAACCTATAAAGCCTTCATTCATGCTTTGTACAAACTTCTGTCCTCCTGTTATCAGATTCAACATCTCACCTCTATTTAATTCACTTTGAGAATTAAAAACAAACATTAAATAAAATCTTACAAGAGGTCCCTTGTTAGAGTATCCTCTTAAAAAGTCCCTTCCTGCAACACAAACCAACTATTCTACTGAAAAGCAACATCAGGCTCAGCTCTAAAGTGAAAAACATGTAGCTTATGAAATTGCAAGGGTCTGAACCCTATTTAACTGGTAAGATTGCTCCTATATTCCACTCCCATTTCAAAAAATGGACAGAAATATACAACACACAGCACATTTCTTAAACTGTCAATATTTTTGAGCTTTGACATTATTGAACTTGTCTGTTCATATGTAGTTGTTTTAGGACATGATGACTTTTAGCTTATACCCAAGGAAAGGGCAATGGTGTGACCAAGTGCTGTGAATCAAGACAGCTGAATGACAAGAATTTATGCATTCATTTCATAGACAACCTGAACTCCAATGAAAGAACATTTCTACCCCTGCTTCCCCAATAGAGTTTCAGATTTTGGAACAGTGTATGAATCGGTCTCTGTTGAAACATTCAACCATCATCTAAAATGCCCCCTTATACTTTTCACAGCAATGAAACCAAGACCTCAAAAAGCGCAATGAAAATTATGTTATTCCATATCACTGCTGTAAAACACTGTTCTTGAGCCTCTTAATTTGTACCCCAAACAGAGACTCCTGAAGCCACTTCTGCTACCTTCAACTAACCTAAAGGCTCAATCTCAAATTCTAGCACTCAAGGAGGTCATTTTGCTGCACTACAACACATACAGGACTTTCAATCTACAGGTTCTTGACTGGTTTATTGTGACCAAGGCATTCAGTTGAAATCATTGAAGCACTATTGCCTTAGACAAGTTTATTTTTGCTATACATAACAAATAAAATTAAGGAGAATATTCTGAATTTAATAAGATAGATAATATTCCTTCAAGAAGGCAGAATTGGGCTTCTGAACAAGCAATTAAAAAGTAACATCTATTGTTTGTTTATAACTAAATAGCTATGTTTCAGCTCCCCTGCCCATGTGCAATATTGCAAGCCTTGTTAATGTTTTCTCATTAACTTCATGAAAATCTGTATGGAAGCAAAATCATCAGAACAAAAGCACAATGTGATACACCTCAAAATGAGCAGAAGGTATAGTTATTTTTTTAATGTTGCCCCTCTGGTCTTAAGCTATTAAACAAAAATTACCCTTTCTCCCTAGGTCACCACCTAAACTATTTATAATTCTTCCAATATATTAAGCAGAAATATTCAGCTGAACTCTCCAAGTGGACTAGCTCTAACAGTTCTTGGCTTGATGACTGCAGTACATCAACTGCAAAGCCTTAAGGTTAGACCGGCTTTGAAAACTTTCTCCTTGGGCATTGTTACATGTTAACAATGCTCATTACTGCTTTGAGGGTACACTAAAAATGAATTCTTGTTCTATTAATACAGAAAATGAGAATGAGATTTAATAGCAATTTTAAAAAGGGTTGAACAAAGTGTTAGCAATTACATAGGCAGAGATAGTTGATTCAAGCACCTATACACGTTTGGATTATGGTATTATCTCTTATTAAAATATTTTTATTAGTGAACAGTAGAGATTAAGAGCTGTTATTAAAAAAAAAACACAGAGAGAGACAGGTGGTACTGGAAACCGAATCAGTTACTGCAATAAATTTGTTTCTGATATAAACTAGTTTTTCAGTGGAGCTACCACAGCAATGAATTTACAAACCACTGTGCTTAAATGTTTGAACTGCTGACTGATCCAACACTTCAATTTCTTTGTCATTCTGACACACCCATCATTAAAAATATACACATGAATGGCCCTGTTCTTTGATTTTTGCATAATCTGGGGGGAAAAAATGGTATAAATTGAGATTCTCCCATTCAGAATACATGAATTCCATTTTCTTTATCTCAAATTTTTTGCTTATATAAGACAAGCAAAGTATTTGATTATAGCAGAAAGAATGAATTTTGGATCTATTCAGGTGTTGTTTTTTTTTTAAAAAAAGGACACAAGGAATCAAAGAAAAAGGAATGCACTTGAAACAAACATTTGACATAGATCCTACTGTAAGATAGGTTTTTAAAGGTAGTGGCAACATAGATAAAAAATTAACTATAGAAATTAGAATTAAAACTGCACTCATTAGTGATTGATAGCAATGCTTTCTAGATCTTCTATGAAAAAAGTTCTTCATTGCATATCTGAAAGGTACAAATGCCAGATTTTCATTTTTTCTGTGTCTGAGTTTCCTTCAAAGATTGTAAGTCAAACATTTCAAAGAGACACACTAATTTGTACATTCAAAACTTCAGCAAAGGCTTTAAAGTGCCATTTGTTTGCACCAACTGGAAGATTTTCAGAAAACAAAGATAATATGTGAACATAAATTCAATACGCTGTTTTAAAACCTTGCCCAAAGAACCCATTGCAAGGCGATTTTTACTCAGCTTCAGTGCCTGAGTTTGCTAACTTTCACTTTGGGCTAATTTCAGGTAAGAACAATATGGCTTGAGATCCTGAGATGCACTTAGAGTATTTTGTTTTTATTGTATTGTATTTTGTTCTTTAGAATTCTGAACAGAGTTGGGATAATTATTACTGTTCTACCTACAGTATGTCTGTATCACACCGACTTCCTAAAAGAAATTGCCCTGGCTCCCAGTGCTGAGGTATGCATATGTCCCACAGAGACTCTTTCTGGCAGGGGATCTTGCCTGAACTAGTGTTCCCTTTATTCACGAAGTAAAAAATAGCAAGCTGGATGAATTTGCCCCAAAATTGTGGACCACACAGAGACTAGAGAAGATACACTAAATTTTGAAAAGCTACACTGTTCTTTCCCGTGGCCACAGAAACCCACTAACTTCCTATGAAAACTCCCATCCTAGCTTTGCTCTGTATTTAGCCTAAGGGAGGAAGAGAGGTAAGTAAATCATGAATCAAGGAACAATAATAAATATTTGAAAGTTAAGACTGGGTAAATTAATAGATAAGTAATATGCAGAGAACATTGGTAACACTGGAAAGAACTGCCTAGAGAAATGCTGGATTTTGACTCTTGATGTTTCAGTCAAGATCAGATGTGTTTCTGGAAGATCAGCTTTAAACAAAGAGTTTATTATGCCAAATAATATTTTACATCTTGTTTCGTCAGACTAGACAATCTAATAGTCTCTCTAGCCTTAAAAAACCTGAGACTTAGAAAGAAACATTAAGAAAAACAAGTTCTCATTAGAAAAACTGTAAAGCATTCACAAACAGAACAAGGCTTCATTTATACACTTCTTGCATGCAAGTTACAAGCACAGCCTTGTAACCACCATCTCTCTCATAGTAGAAAAACATCACTTTTAGAATCAGTAACCACAAGTCTCCATAAAATATGATTCTGGTAGCTGATCTCTAGGGTTCCAGGCCCGCAGCCCTTATTCCTGAGAATAATCTCACTGTAGTCAACAGGACGGCTTTGCCCGTGCCAGGCTGAATGCACTAGTTCTTTTCTCATTTGGAACTTCCATGGTATGACCAACTGGGGATACTTTGCATCCAGAAACAAGGCTGGAGTCCAGGTCACTGAAAAACTGAATGAGCTTTAAGTCTGCATTTGAAGTAATAAAGACTTCTATCATCACTGCAGTACATTCAAAACAATGCTTGCTTTGCTTGTAAAACCATGGATAAAGTAAAAAATGTAGGTACAATTTATGGCAGCTCTGAATTTTGTTAGAAACTAATGTAATTTCAGTGGACAGGACAAACAATTTAGCTAAAGTACAACTATATTTATATTTATAGTAGCTTCTATGAGAAAGACACTAACTAACCATAACACTCTACAAATGGTAAGAAATTTAGTTTTCCTTGAAAAGCAGTCTTTAATTCTGTCAATGGACAAATGCTATTCAAATATTAGCAAGGTGAGAATCAGCGCCCATGACATCAACTGACTGCTCCTGGTGACACAGGAAAACTGTAGGAAGCTCCTGATTAGAGCCTAGACCTCATGGCTCCTTTGTCCCATGCCTTAACAAGAAGACAATCCTTCTACAGGATGTAACTGTAGGAACTTATCAATAGACACTTCCTATCAGAGGCTAATAAGATCTGTTAGTTTCTGTGATAAAATATCATTGTAAACTGCGTGTTTAAGATTGCCTGCTCTTTACAAATGAAGAGTTTTTAACTGGAAAACTGCCCAAGTGGCCTACATATTCATACATACCATGTTCACACCATATGACAGTAATTGAAATAGAGTGACTATATGGAATGCATATTGGAGAGGAAACTTGATAATGTCTTCTGGAAAAAGCTTGTTGGATGAAATGTTGCAGATGAACAGTGTCCCCTTCAAGGAAAGTAATTAATATTGCACCTATTTAAAAAAATATATAATCTGGCAAAAATTTATGCCTATAGTTTGTTATGCAGCACCAGAATATAATGTATTCTTGCTGCCATTACTATTACTTACTTTTATGCCAACAGAACTTCTTTTGTTAGGAAAAAAGATAAAATTTCTTTAAAGTAAGGGCATGCTTTTGATAGCATACTCCTTAAGGAGTATACAGTAAGATTGGCAGTGGTAACGTAGAAGACCAACAAACAACAGGGATATGTAACTTAAGAAGAAGGGGCATTTGTTTTGTAAACTGCATTCCCTGTATCACTGACTATTCTGTAATGAAGAATAGAGCTGACTATTCTGTAATGAAGATGAAGTGTTTGTATTAAGGTTCCACATGGAGACTTCTGTCCCAGTACAGCTTTTCCAGATTAGAAGCTTGAAGTCAGTAAAGTGGCCCAGACATTACATTCTTGCAGGAAAAAACTCACTACTGCCTATTTGTTTACCACAAGTATGTTTCCCAAGAGCTTATTTTTTGATATATCCAGATTTTTGGCAACTAACTCAGAGCACCTGACTCCAGTAAGTGTAATTTCCCATTTGAGAGAACAAAATGCTATGAGTGGCCATTTGACAAAATACTTATTTCATATTACATTGCTTTACTTGGCTGGTACTGTATATAATCATTCATTGTTATCCATTAAGTGACTAGAGTAGTTAATAAGCAAACACTGCCAGCAGAATTACTGTAAATAAGGTTCTATATATTTCAGATTGCTGAGCTATAATTAAGGCATTTCACTATTTTATACACATCTCCTTAAGCGACTCTTTCTCCAGTTTTTATTTATAGATTTTCTGTTTGCATTTTAAGTTGTTGTATTCAACAGGGAATTAAGTCAGGAAAACTCTGTGCCTGCTTTAGGACTGATACTGAATTAATTACTTCAAATCTTAATACTGTTTCTCCTGAAGTTAAGTGCAGAGCTCATGGTAGAAAGATTAAGGTCAATTGCATTTCTTATTTTGAGAACATGGATTTGCTCACTTGAATGCTGATATGGTATCAGGTTCTTACATCTTGATTGTAAGATTCCTCAGTGACTTGTCCCTCCTCTTCTTCAGGAATAAAGAAGTGAAACAGGTATTCTGCAGTACATGTGGACCACAGCGCTCAGCCTGCTCTTTTGTGACAAACTGTGATGAGTCCTAAAATACTGAAGTCCGTCCTTAAAGGTAGCAGAAGGATGATAATCACCTACCAGAAGCAACAGTGTCATATACCCAAATTATAGCATGTGGGAGGGTCAAGAAATAAATTAAACAACAAAATAAGTTGAAAAAATTTCACTTGGATATTTTTCCCAGTGTATTTCCTAAAGCTCCCCCATGGTTGTATCTTCATGTGTTAATTATGATATCAAACAGTGGAATGAGAAACATATCCTTTGTACTCTGTTTCCCTCTTGACATTAAGAATATTTCTGAACCTGGAGTACCATGCAATTGTATCTGTTGTCCTTGGAAGTATAAATTAACATTGTTCCTCAGTTATCTGACATGTACAGGAGCTCAGTGACATCTACTCGGCTCATTCAAGAGCTTAATTTGCTCTTTGAACCGAGTTGTATTATGTGGTCAAAGGGTCTGGATAAAGGCACAGGAGACAGAAAGTGACAAACTCTTAGTCCATCATAAGCAACTTTCAACAGAGCTCACTTTCACAAGCGCAGAGAGCCACAGCTACTCTCTTCCAGTTTGGGTAGAGATGAAAGAATGTGACATTTGTGCCTTAAAGGGGAACTAAGGACTGCATTTGAGCTGCTTCCCTTGTGCCAAGCCTCCCTGAAAAGAACACATAAGGAGGAAGTACGGGTAGAAGAAGAATATTGAAAGGGAGGGACTGGTGATGGATAGACCATCCGAGCTGCAGACGAAAACGTACTTATTCCGAGAGCTAAACTAAACAAATTGATTCCTAGAATAGTCCTGAAGAAATTTTTTCCCCTTCCCTTTTTCCTTAGCAGGAAGCACTAATGGGATGTAACATTTAGCTGCAGCAGTTATTTTATTTTTGGAGGTGGAGAAAGTAGAGGAAGGTTATTATTTTGGGGGAGAAGAACGTCAGTGCTGCACTGCTAGCTTTCCAGTTTAAGGGTTTCTGTACTGAAGAAACCATTCAAATAAGTCCTAATAGAGTTCAACAGGAATCCGTTTACCTCTAATATAATTTTTGTTCATATTCACTGCTTACATGCTCATTACCAAAGTCCTCAGAAAGCTGACAAGTCCTACCTCGTCCTATGGGATCCCGTTGAGAAGACACAGTATCAATACAGGGCACCAGTTCACCTTCCCAGCAGCACACTGTGATCCCTTTCCGTAAGAGCAGAATACATGACAAGAACTGAGGAAAGCTCCAGCTTGTATGTATTTTTCCTTTGGCTTTAACCCACATGGACTCCCCTCTTCTTATAAAACAGAGTATTTGTGTTTGAGCTATTACTAAAGACAAAGCTTGCAGAAAAGGTCAATCAAACTTATTAGACCTGTAGGGAAACTAATTCCAACCAAGCACATAGAAACTGGCCTAACTTTGATCGAGAACATTTTAAGCCTCACTGAATCAGAGCAAATCTGATTTGTTTCAAACCAGAAACCAGCTGAATTTTGCTCTGGTCAGATTTCTCCTAACATTCTCAACAGTGAGTACTATCCACTTTAAACTCACTGAAGTGCCTAACTGCAAACTAGCCCCATTGCTCTAAGCTGGATAACTTCGATGCTTAGAAAAACAAACGCATGTTTGTTGAGCTGGGATGCTTAAGGTTAGGAGATGATGGGGTACAAAGAGTTTGTTAACAAAATTGCTGAGAGAGCTGAGAGAGTAGAAAAGCACCCCATTAATTTCATTACTTTGGAGTTTGCTACATTATATAGAAGTCCCCCTTTAACAAAATGAAGTAGTAGAAACAACTCAATAGCTGTTCAGTCTTTTTACTCTTTGAGTTTATGACAAAAATGGGTGTGGTCTGTAAAACTCCCCCTCCAATGGAGCCCATAAAACTCCAGAGAGCCTGAAACTTCTGTGAAGCTTTGGCAAACTTCTCAGGAAATAACATAAGAAGCTGTTTTCTGGTTCATCTCATTATTTCCATGCTTACACTGATGTAATGGGAAGAGTGACACTTTGCATATTCCATTAGGACATGTACAGAAGTTTAGTTCTTACTTCTTAGAGACTTTGTTCCCCCAGAAGTGGTCTCTGAAAACATCTGAAATCCCTCAGGATTCAGTTACTGACTCTCACTACAATGAAACCGCAAACACTAAGGTCCAATGACACTGCATGGTCAGACTTCAACCCACGCATGAAAAGCCTTAAATCTAGCCTGAAACTCATGCCAATATGCCTCTTTTGGCACACACTGTACTCAAGGTTTAAGAAGCTGTAGGCACAACATGATTGAAGGTCAAAGGGAATTACATCTTTAACTTTTATGTTCCTCACATGCTATGCATCACCCAAGCACAAGAAGAGCTTATATGATGAACTTTGGAACTTTATATTTGGCTAAGAGGAATACAATGGCTGCTCCTAGTTTTACCAAACCATATGGATAAAAAAGAGCTGCTGGAGCCCGATGTTCCCATATCAAGTGTGAGCTTTCTACTTCTTAGTATCAAACTGACCAAGGGAAAAGCAAGCTTCTCCATATTTCTCCACTGCCACCCTTCCATCCTGATGAAAGCTGTTAAGTCCCAGACTCTTCCCGCTTACCTGGGTTACCCTATGGAAGTGCCCTTTCTCTCCTTCAGCTCTACAGCTCTTTTCTGTTAAATCTAGAGGGAGTGAATGCAAAAATACCTATCTCTGAACTTCTGTTTTTCAGGCAAAAGGATGCCATTCATTGGCAACAGGGCTGTAACCTCTAACTCATCTCTTAAAGGACACTACACAGCCACATATTCTACAAACAGTGAAGTGTACTATATTAACACTACTAACCTAGGAACAAGCTCTACAATCTGTTAGTACATCTGATCCATCCATGACTATTTAATAAAGTTGATTTTCACCGTTTGAGGCACTGAGTAAATTTTTTTAAAAAGTCACAAAAACTGTAGACTCCCGAGTGAAAATGGTGCTTTTCAAAAACTGTCCCCTTCACAAAAATTTTTAGTATGGAATTTTTTATAACATAAAGGTGGATCTGCTTGTCCAAAATCATTAAATACTGAAATTACTGTGCATGCTTAGGAGACATTTTTCAATTGTTAATAATGTGGCTGGGCTAATCTGTATTTTAAATTGCTCATCTGGAAATTTGGATTAGTAGGGAAAAACCAGCAATTTTTATTTTTTGAAAGCAGTACCAAAACACTAAACTCTTTTCAATTCAAAGCAACAGCCAAAATTGATATAAAATCAAATTTTAAATTGCTTCTGGCCGAGTAGTTGTCTGTAAAGCGGAAGGGGTGGGAGTACCAAAGAGTTTGCAATGGAAATACCAAGAAGCTCTTAACTGTAGTCACACTAACAAGAGCTGCTATCATGAAGTAATAACATTATCCAGAAATCTTTGTTCATTACCTCATTCCTAAAGCCATCTAATTTCACTTGAGTTACTTGGGTCTGATGATGGGGTTAACGAGCGAGGAGGTGTTTGAGTGGGTGTGAATTAGGGGCACTGCTAAAATAGAAGCTATTTTAACAGTTCTGTATTTAATATAGTCTGAAGCTCTGTAAATTTTTTTCAGGTAAAATACTCGCACGTTCCAAGGCTAACACTGACTTTGGCAGAGCAGAGATAATACCTAGACATATTCATATTACACCAAGTATTACAGAGGGACTTGTGCTTCTATTGCTTTTCTCTCTCCATCATTCTACCCACAAGTCTAATACAGCAGGAATGCTAATGCTTTAATTTCCTGCATTCAGAAGTTTTCCTCAAAAATCTGGATATTTACAGTGACCATGACAGAAAACATTGCTGATAGCTTCTCTCCTCCCATCCCTGTACTCCACAAGCCATCTTCACATACCGCACAGCAATCCATTACAATATGTTCTAACATCTGCCTCCTCATATGATGTACGACCTATTTGATTGACCCTTTTTATCCTGCTCCAAGACTGGCTGTTCATTACAGTGGGAGGGTGAACAGTACTCATTGCTTCTTCAGTTAGCAACCGGTTAATGTATCTCCATTTCGGGAAAGATTGGGAATGTCAAGCAGGGATCCTCCTTGCTTCTCTCCGTATAGCAACGAACCACTCCATACAGTGCCTCCCTTTATCGCTAATTACGTGTCACATTTCAATCCAGAACAGGGAAGGTCTCTTGTGGGCCCTCCCATCTATCGCTAATATATTAAACATTTCTGCCAATTAAATTTTTCCATGACAAGTATTAACATTACCCGATGTTTGTGACTCCAGCGTGGGAAGCATGAATAATGCAAGAAACAGTACAGTCCTCCATTACGCAGGGACACATCTTGTTTCTGCCAAAGTCAGCAACTGTAAAGTATCTCTCAACTTCTCCAGTTAATATCATGGCATAATACAGGCTTTTGGTCAAACTGATCATATTCACTGCAATAAAAGGAGCATGTAAGGTAACATAAAAGCACTTCCCAATATTGCAGGCATTAAATACAGTCCTTATTCTCACCATCTCTCTCTCCATCATGTATTTAACAACACTCATATACTTCAGGACCACTGTTGATTGTCCAAAGTCATCTGGCATGAAATGGAACGAATATGGCTATGAAAATGTAGGGAAGCAATGCACTGACCAGCACAATGGGATATCTCCTCTTCCTAAGGATGGAAAACTCAACTGACACAGGGAAGCTACACATACTCGGTGGTTAAAAAGTTGTCTGCTCTGACTCTAGTTCCGTGTTTTTCACAAATTCCAAGAGAAACATGCAATCAGTTGGCCTTGAGGCTCCATGTCCGACCACCAATCACAGAAATATTCTGATTTTATTGTCCATTGTTACTTGCTTACTAACTGGAATTGCCTGGGCAAATGGAAAAGGAAACTGAAGCATGGTAGAAAAGTACACGCAGTGGGGATAAGTGGGGAATCCATCTGACTAGGTCTTGGCTAATCACCCTCAGCTCCCTTTATAAAAACTAGAATGGAACCTGCAACTTCAGGCCAGATGAGTTATACATATTAGGCATCCATGGCTAAAGATGATTCTCATTCCACCATCCTGACTACAAACCAAAAAGAAAACTAGCTGGCCTGTGCTCAGCACGTCTATGCCATTTTTTTAATTTTGTGTTAGCAGCTGAATTTTTTAAAGTGAAATATATGTCCTCTCTGAAGTTCATGAAAAATACACATTTCCTTTTTTCTTGTTACACAAGTAAGATGGAAAGTGACTTTGTCTTCCTCAAAGCTGTACAACTGGTAAGGCATACAGCTACATTTCAGCACAGAACATGTGGGAAAGGGCATATAACTCCCCCAAAGTTGCCTGCAGATTACTTTGGATTTGTGTAAAGAACATATATGTTAACATAAAGTAGAGTGTGAACCCAAGGAAAATGAAGACAAACACTGACAGCTGGCCAATCTTGCCCTTCTTTACTGTGTTTGCCTCAAATATAGTATGTTTGTAAGAATGTGTGAAATACTTCTGAAAATACCAATTATACTCCATTTAGTTTTAACAAGCAGAGGAACATACAATTTACAATCCTCTTCAGAAGGATCTGATTTACTAAAATTCATGGAGAGACGTCAGCAAATTCCCAGGAGTTAGATACCTAACTTATTCAGTATCTTGCAAATTTTGGAACACGGGTGTTTCATTCTGATTTTTTTCTCATACGTCCAAGGTTACAGTGATATTATATAATGATTTCTTTCTAAATTTTATTTTCAATTTAATGTTCCAAAAAGAATCAGACCAATGCTTATACCATACATGGTATCATTCTTCCAACAGTGGGGTGTTTCCACATTTCAGAAGGACACTGACCACCAACTACAATTTCTTTTTCCAACCAAGATAGGATGTAGACAAGTGAACCTTTGCTACCTGCATCCCAACAGTGACTGGCAGACAGCCTCTCTCATCCTCCTCTTAGGGAATTTTGAGAAGGAAATTCAAACCACTAGGATACAATGGACATACGCTGCATGGCTCATCCCCAATTAAGTAAGACCAATTATGATAAAATAGATCTCTGTCCTTCAAAGGTACGTCTATTATGCAACTCTGAGCCCTATCCCCAGTATTTAATATACTGCAAGCATAGGAAGGATCCACTGGAGTTTCCCATTGCTACAGAAATAAGAACTGTAACTGGAAGACAACAGTCATCCTGAAAGGCCTTTTGCTTCAATCTACTGTGTAGGAGGATTATATCGATTTTAATGAGCTTAGGATAAGTAACGTCCTCTAGGACATACATCACGGATTTTTCTCGTAAGTTTGAAAATATCTTACCTTCCAGTATTGTTTATAATTAGTGTCACTGTCCAAAATGTTTCCCTTAGAATCATTGTTCTCATAGATGACACCCATCAGTGTCATCACTGACAGCTTTTTAGACTTTTGGCCCTCCTTGAAAGTAAAGCATTATATAAACTGTAAGTTGTTTTGACTAACAAGACTGGTAACAAGTATGAAATATTCAGGGACAGTATAACGTGTACTAGCAGAATTACATGGCATTTGCAGACATGGGGGGAATCACTTGTTTTAGACTTCCACAGTTAACTGCAACCTCTAAACTGAATTGCCATTTCTGCAGTAGCAGCAACAAGCAACCCCAAAGATGGTGTCTATTTGCATTGGCCTAGAGGAAATCTAAGAAGTTGTCAGCGGTATTATCCTTCCTCCCTCTCCCCCCTGCTTGTCTTCCATATTCCAATGGCTGTTTATGAGCTCAGCTGTCATTCTTTGCACCAGGGAAAGATAGATGGGACACACCAACCCCAACCTAAGTGACCTTTGGATGTGACAAGATTTTTAGGTCAGTCCCGCTAAATGGAAGCCTTGGTGTATCGAGGCTCGCCTCAGGGTGAAATTTCCAGTGAATTTATTATCTCCCAATGCCCTTTGGACTGCTTCCCACCATCAAACACCATGGCAGCACTCGGAACAGGAAGAAATACATTAACTGGAATCTGATCGTTTTAAAAGGTTACAGCTGCCCAAATATAATTTAATTTCATACTTGCCCTTTGAGGGTTTGGTGTATATTTTCATTTTATGACTGCAAATGATAAAGCTCTTAAGATTCCAGGCAATAAAAAGGAAAAGGGGGCAGAAAGTATTTTAAGGGTTAGAAGTCTATTCAGTTCATAGTCAATGAGCAAGGTGACAAATCAGCTTTTTTAAAAAAAAATCTAACATTTCCTCGTTTTTTTATTATTCATTTCTTTCTACACTTGATGGTGAACAATACCTTTTAGTGAAATCAAACCTGTAATGCCACTTTTGATGAGCAGGCACCCACCTATCCTACATCCATTTAGGACCTGAATCAGAGCAACAATTAACGTGAAGTGAAATGAAGTTATCTGAATGAACTGATGTAATTAAAAAAAAAAAATAATCAGGCTTAAGAAAATGCTTAAATGTAAGCATAATACTTTTGAGTTTTAACTGGGTAGGCCATGGCTCATTTTACAATCTCTTGTTCTCTATCTTCTTCTGTCTGAGCTCAGGTCATGTACACAAGTTCATCTACCCATGCCCACACAGTATGATAAAAATCAGGGTACCAAACACTGCTTTTGGGGCAGCATTCAATTTGGTTAGAGTCCCACATCTGTGCAATAATGAAATTCTAATGCATGAGTACATGGGATATGACATTCTAGTACACAAAACAAAATGCTGGGAAATTATGCTCATTCTCTCTTTTTCCCACTTAAAGTGAAAGCAAGCACTATGCACTGAAATACAAGCTATCACACAAATGTGAGCTTGGCCAGCTTGGACTAGAGGAAGAAAATCCTGAGTACTCATGTCTTTCACTGTATCCAGTGCAAAATGAGTTACCAAATGAACCACCTCACCATCAAACATTCTGATACAATTTTGATGACTGTTTCCTTTCCACAAAACAAATCATGGGAAAAATAAAACAGCTGTGGAAAGGAGGAAGGATTAAGTGTGAATGCTGCATATCCTATTTTCAAAGCCACCGTAAGAAATTAATTATTGCTGGGCTCCCTAATCCCTTCAGGTCTCTTCAAAAATCTTACCCAAACTTACATTGATATATACTGTATGAACTACTTTTACCACCAGCATATCAGACCAGCGTATAGCAAGAAGCAAGGCTGCCATGATAATAGGAATGGGCTGAGTAGGGTTGATTGGACTAAAAGGAACCATATTCCAGGGCAGCTATTGGTGACACAGCAGGACAGTGAGTTAAAGGTAAGCTATACATACATGACATACTGCTTACCCTAAACATCAATAAGCCCTGAGTTTGTAAAGTAAATATTGGAATATTGAACAAATACCAATGCAGGACTACTGTGGAGAAAGTAAGAGATATTTAAGGACAGTTTAACCTACTACAAAATGTAGCACGTCTATATTAGTGCTTCTATTGTGAATTTTCTCATTTTCAGAAGTTCAGAGTGTAACCTTAAAATCAACATCAGAGACAAAATAGGACTTCAGCCATGTTCTTTTGCCAAATTCAGCTAGATCCATTTGGTTCCCTTAATGAAATAAATATGCTGCTATATTCTATGGTAATGGCCCAAAACACTTTAATAACACTATCACAAGCTGTAATGCTTTGGTGCGTTAACGGAAAACACACTGTTATAATTTGTAAAGAGTGTTTAGAGCCATGAAAGGGAAAAGAAAAATTAGGAAAAGGAAAAGGAAAGGCTTTGCTCGAGTGTGAAGTGTAACCTGCAGAGTGGACACTTCACCTTCAGAAGGGCAGAGAGTAGCTGGCCTTGCTGCCCAGGTGGGCTGGGGACAGCCAGCCTTCCGCGGCACAGCACCCATGGGGAGTAACATGGGGATGCTGCTTTTCGGGCCCCTGAGTGCATCAGGCAGAGGGAGAGGTATCACCTCTCATGGCACCCCATGACTCTGAGGGCTTAACCTCATTCCCTTGCACAGAAACTGGCAGTCCCAAGCCCCTTTGGAAGAAGCTGATACTGTACCTACAGGAAGGAGCTGAAAAAAGCTACTCCACAGCAGTCCCCAAAGACAATCTGACTCCCTCAACATGCCACAAACAGATTGCCCCTGTCAGCCGCTGCTGGTGCAGCATGTGGCACAGCTGTGGTTACTAAACCAAACTACAGTTTCCAGTACGGCTACAGGATTCTGCTGTAGTACAGATTTTAGATAGAGAGAGCAATCACTTAAAACAGCACAACGTAGAGGTCCAGATATACCTGGAAAATGCTTTAAAAAATCTCAGTTTCTACTAAAGTGAGAGCATTTGAAACTTTCTTATTGTTTTCCTGCTGAATTGATAATCATAGGATACTGATTTCAAAGCTTCTCCCATCTTAAAAACACACTGACTTTTAAAAATGTTTTTTTCTTGTATGCATGCTTTTTATTTTGCTTTTTAGTTTGTTTCATTTATGTTTGTCCATTAGAGAAAGACAACTCAAGCGGTAGCTTGCTGACAGCCCTGCTCTCTGTAATTCTAGAGTTGGTCAGTCTCTGAGATAGATGACTTAACGAACTTGCTGCGTGTTTCTGGTTGGGTAAGGTATCTGTGATGTGACTTGTCTCTATGGCTAAGGGGTTAAGGGATGTAAATCCAGTAGTCTTCAATACTTTTCTCCTCAGCTATCTAATCAATGGACAGGAACAGAAACAGACCACTGGTAAAAATGACAAACAAATAATTCAGTTCTTCAAAGTGAAAGGGGTACTTAGAAGCTAGTCTAGGAATTAGACTTAAATTCAAGAGACCAGCAGAGCTCATGTAGATTACAAACATAAAAGCTAGTCCTGAAGACCACTAGGAGGTACAGGTACGGTTGCCTCCAAATTTTCTTGTTCAGACTGACCTTACAAAATCCACAGGAGCGGAAAACATGAAGAACCTCTGAAAGGAGAAGAGGAATTTGAGGAAACTGGGCCTAGGTATTGGGGAAATAATTGCACTTTGACTTAACCTCAGGAACAGGCTTACACTATCCAGGCACAACAGAATAATTAAGTTTAACACTCTGAAAGCTACATCTCCAGATACTCTGGTATCTTCTATTGAACTAAGTTCAGTTGATGACTTTGGAAAGAAAACAAACAGAACAAGCATCCTGACCTCAGTGGTTTGTTGTCTAATGCTTAGATCTACAGTCTACATTAACTAGGTATTTCATAGTTTCAAACTGTGCCTAATATTAGCCTCCCTTCCTAAAAGATGCTAAAATATCCTGGCTGATAACAGTTAACCCTGGCAAGGAATCAGATATAAGAAAGACAGGCTGAGAGTAAGAGCACCAAAACTTTTAATGGCTTGCACTGTTCTTGTTGTATGCAATTTATATCACTGGCCAGTGATACTCTCCCCACGTACACATTTACTATGCTGTTTGTTTATTTCTATCCCGTTCTGCCTTGTCAACTGGAAATGACCTAAAACTTTGGAGAAAAAAGAACCATCATAAACAAGACTGTAGTAAGAAATAAGACATAAATCAAAATCCTTACATGGTCATACATTATACCGATCCGCACCCAACAACAAACCATGTCATATGACCTAGGTACAACAAAGCTAGCAAGATTTCAAGGGAGATTTTCTTGTGTTAACTTTTGGGATGCATAAAATGTAGGAATTTGATTTGTGGACCTAAAGGAGTAAGTGTCAGGAAGTAGTTTAGTTAGAAGTCAGCTTTTCTCACTGTTGTTATTTGTAGCATTGTTCCGCATGCTCTGAAGAGTGTGCATGTTAGTGATCTGCAGTTTTCCTGTGTGTTTGTCTGTCACGACGTTCTGCTGAGGCACTGTAAATATACACTATTGGCAGAGCTCAGCATAAAGACAATGAATTCCAAAAATATCCAGAAAAATCCACCAGCCTGACTGCAGCTTTCACGTTTTATAGGAGGCCCAGAACCCCCCAGTTTATGGTTTCAGAGCGAGTGACCCTACTGCCAGCCAAGCCCCACTCGGTGTGGTTTCCCGCCCCCCCCCGCCACAGACCGTTTGCTCAGGATTATACAATCTTATTTGCATGATTATATAATCTTCTTTTCAGCGACATCCCTCTGAAAAGAGCAAACAACATAATAGGAAAACCAGTACTGTAAGCCAACTATTTCAAAACCCAGTGTCTGGAATGTGCAAAGGGCACAAAGTAGGAAAAAAAAAAAAAAAAAAAAAGAAGTTTTTCTGGTGTTGTTACCAGATTTTTCATACAGACCTTTCCAGGGAGAATTAATTCCAAACGAATGTAAGCCACGAAAAGCCGCATCCTGTGAAACACAAACACTTCACAGGTTTGCTCTGTTGCCAATGTAGGGAGGGAGGCATTGTTTTGGTTATCTCAAGGTGTATGTACAAAGGTGGCTATTTTCTTCTTTCTCAGCAGAAGCTACTTTGGGGCGATGTAAGACACTTCTCAGATGTTTTCTCCCCTCCTGGTCTTGGACTCTGGCAGACAGGTGTTGCCATTGCTGCTATTTTGACACTGGTTTTGTCTTGTAGCTGACTGAACTCATAACATGGACATTATTCCAACCATCCAAAGCGCCAGTTATATCACAGAGAAGAATAAACAAAGACTTAGCTGATATATATGCCTCCACTCCTTGAGTTTTCTCTTCTTTCATACACTTCAGACTTTGTCCTAGACAGGACGTTGTGTAAGTGAAGACTGTCATATTCCAATTTGCAAACAGGCTCTTCTGCTGGCTGCTAAAACTACTTACGATGTCAGTTATTTCAGCAATATTCATCTAAAATTAATGCCTTATAAATAATCAAGGAGTAATCTGCTTCTGTCTGTCAGGCTAACCCCAAAAAGAAAGAAGTGTAACATTTTTGCGAGAGAAAAGAAATTAAAGATGACCTGACCTCGTAAGTGTGCTTGCCAGACAGTTATGCACTCTTTCTTGCATGACCTATTTTTCCCTGCTCACACCGCCAAGACGTTTCAAACAAATGGCCAGTAATTTAGACTGCCTGAAACACAGAGGGTTGCCACCCAAACAAGACAGTTGGGCATCTTAATGGCTTTGTCAGGTTTCCAAAAGTTTTTAGTGACTTGCTATCTTCTTTTAAGTTCAAATGGAGCTCTATTTATCTAGTCCATAAAGGACAATGTCAAATGTCATGCTTTTCCAGAAATTAGTGTACTGGGTATGGATCATGGCCTAATATTTTATTGCATATCACAGTATGTGAATGGCCCCTGTGAAGAAGTATACCAAATACATACAACTGGTATACTTGGTGTTTTATTTACAACACAAAATAACACAAAGAATAATGTATAGCTAAATAAACTATTTATAGCTTAAGTAAGCCTTCCTATAGCCTAAGTTACAATGCTGCAATACTTTCAACCTGCTTCCAAAAGATGCTCAAAACTATTGCCTATTAAATTCCCACGAGATTTAGAGAACACATTTCTACTACTACAATCAGATTCTGTACCAGTTATGAAGATCTCCATCACCTGTAGTATGAACTATTTAATACCTGTGATTTTCAACCTTTTTGATATGAGAACTCCACAACCTTCTTAGTAGAGACAAAGACCAATATATGATAATATAAAAGCCTGTCTACAACAGGTTAACTTTTCCAAGTCACCTTTCAGACCCATTAAAAGTATTTAATGGCCCCCTAGCAGAAAATCACTGAATTATACTATTATGAGATATTTAAGGTCACTACAAGAAAAAGGCACAGAAATGGTCATCTTTTGCTAATTCACAGAAGTCAAGAAAAGAAAGCTTGACAGAGAGAAAAACACAAAGGAAAATGGAAACAACACAAGAGATGAGAAGAAATAAAAACAGAATAAATGTGTGCACTTGGAAGACGAGGGAAAGGACTGGGTTTCTTCATGCTGGGGCTTGTATGTAAAGAGACAACAACATGAAGCTGAAGGCTGGCAAGTATGAAATAACATGGAAAAGACTCTGCTTGTGCTATTTCCATTGTCCAAACATCAAACACCTTCTGGGAACCTGGGGGGGTGGGTGGAGGAGTAATAGCTGTACAAGCATCTTGTAACAGGTTCTTCCTAAAGGGGATTTCTTGAAAACTGCTAGGCTCTGATGCTAGCCCATATGGACTCGGGAAAGTTGGAGAAAACGCTGGCTGCACTTTTTCCAGGCTATTTGCATATGTTCTTTAGTATGCAGAATGTCTCTGTATGTAATTGAATTGTTGTTTTTGCCTCTATTAATACATATGCAAATGAGTCACTACTGCAGCTGTGCTGTATTAATCATATGTGTGCTTCTGTCTGTCTGCCCTGCAGGCTCAGGGTCGGAGGGAGGGGGAAGAGGGAATTCAGTCTCTTTAACCTACAAGAAAACTCACTCATGCAGACAGAGGTCTGCTAGCAAACAGCAGGCCTGAGTTACAACTGGAAGGAAGACAGGCTGGTCATTTTTCAGTCTTTTTCATTTTTCATAGATATGGATGGAATCTGAAAGTTATGCAGAAAGGACTGCTAATCTAGATAAAATGAATATGCTACCGCTGCTAATTCTTTCCCCTGGAGGGCTGGGGAGGGAGTTATAATCTGACAACCCACAGAGTAGCCATGATATTGTTTTACCATGTGTATTTACTGCCTGCAAATGTCCACTGTGCATATGTTCAGACACAGTGCTCAATAAAATACAAAGCATTTATATATAGTGTGTCATAATGATTGTCTTTTGTAAATTGATTGGATTCTGATAAAACGATGTGGTCAAGCTTTTCATTCAAATCTATTTTGGTAGAATATATTGAGTTTACCCATAACATTGCGTAAGATTATATCAAAGGCAAGTATGGGCTATTTAGACGCCAAGTACAAAGCACATTTACCCACCATGAACAAGATTTATTTGAGCTGATATGTTCTGTGGTTCATGCTTTTACACAGCCTATCACAATCTCTAGCTCTCAGCAGGTATCTGGAAAGTGAGGACTAGTTGCATCTTGGTGTTTTGAGGCTTGCTTTTGAGTTAACTGGGAGGAACTTTTTCTGTTTAACAACATAGGGATTGCTCAGAAATGCTCTTGGCAATCATTAGCCCCTCACCTTATTTACACAGTTTAACAAATACTTTGAAAACATCACTAAGACTTTATAATAAATAAAAAATCTTGTAAAGTTCAAATTTTTGAAGACAACTTACCCCACACCCACATAGAGATCTTCAGCCTGTTTAGATGGTTGTAGCTTCACTTACATGAAGAGTACTATGCCCCATTTTTCTAGCTGAAGAACTGGACCTTGGTCTTCAATGATCTCTTTTAAAATGGCCATCTTGGCTACTCATTTGCAGAACAGGTGCTGAGTATCTAGTGGCCAACGCATTCACTTACAAAGCCAGAAACAAGTGGTGGACAGAAGTAGGGAATATAGAATCTGCATGAACGTAGCAATTTTAAAAACTCTTTAAAAGGGCATCCAACAAAAATGTATACATATTATGTTGTTTTATTACTCCTATTATTATGATTATTTGTGATGGCCATCAGAAACAGCACAGCAATACACTGAGCTAATGGCAGATGGACAACTGCCATCTTTTGGTTATGCTAATGAGAAATGTCGCTTTTCATGTACTTAGCTGTTTTTTTCCCCAGATGTGTGTGCTCACAGTGAAAAACTAATTCTACTTTTTTATGCTTAAGTGGATTGCATGAGTATTATAATATTGTAATTAAACCGTGCACTAATGATTCATTCCCTACAAATTAAGTCAGAGTCTTATTAATGAGAACAGGTAAAGTAGAAAAGCAAACAGTGAAAAGGATACTGACTCTCACTGTTGAAAAGCCATCTTACATGGTATTTAAAGGTAGGCACTGCCCAGCAAATAGAAGAAATAACCTTGCACTGGTAAGAAATGGTTTACCTTCTTGTAGGCAAAGAGTTGGTTATAGCAATATCCCAAAGAGGTCATGAATGTAGATTGCAGAGTAAATGAATAATGGATAAAGTATTGCCATCTCTTGGCTACATTCCGTAGAGACAATAATGGCGCATCGGACTTTTCTCCTCAGTCAGAGATATTTCATATGTCTTTGCAGCTCTGGCAAGTTGGCTCCCCAATACAAGGAAAGAATCAAGCTCTCAGTATTGAGATGTATCACTACAGTGTTCATACAGCTTTTTCAGGGTCTTCTTTCACACATTTGCAGTGTTGTAAAACTGGAAGGCCAACTGCTTAATCTGGTCCAAACTGGTTATGTCTACAGATTATAGTAAGAAATCAGAAAGAGATATGCCAAAAAAAAAAAAAAAAAAAATTAAATGTGCTTGACAACTAATGCATGAAAATATAGTGCCATCTCTTTACCAGAGAGGGAAAATTCTATCATCAGCAACATTTCAAATGAAACTTAAGGAGATACTTCAGAGAAATAACCTGAACTGGCAAGTGGAGAGAGGTAGCTCATCCCTGCAATGGTACAGAAGCCAAAAGGAAGCTCGTATGTAAAAAAAAAAAAAATGGTATCTGACTGAGCAGGCAGTCCTCATGCTTTATTTCTGTTTCAGAGGCAACAGATGTTTTATGTAATACTCATATGACCATTGGAACAGTCTGTCTTCTGATCAGTTACTGTATACTTGTTAAATAGCTCTATCCTTTCCGTTTCCTTCAAGTAAAACAAACATGGAGACCACAGAAGATTATGTGACCCTTAAGATATCTAGAAGCAAGGTTTTCCAAAGGAAAACTTGTAATGGGACAGACACCTAAATAATAGCAACACAAACAACTTTGAGAAGCACTCAAACTCCGAATGGGTTTAACTTTTCTCAAAATCCAGCCACTTATGTCAGTGCCTACATGTGGCCCAAATTCTTCTAAAAATGTGGTCCAGACTATGTATGCTAAATTCCACTGAAATTCAGTCTTGGTATGCATCTTCCCACACCACTGAAAAGATAGGTTTGTAGTAAGAAAAAAGAAATTGACCCAAGTACTTAACAAAGAAAGTATAGACTAAAAAACTTGGCTGATTAGTTTCCCGGATATGATTGAGGTCTAAATCTGCTCATCATCTTTATACAAATAGCCAAAGAGAATCAATCAGGATTGTTCAAATGGCTGGTCTTCAGAACTGAGACCCAGCTGAAATGCTTTCACACCCGTATGCTGACATGGAGGTTCTCTTGATCCATAAGTGACAGGTTTGGTCATAATGTTGAATACAACCACCAATAATCATGATGTCCTGTTTCATGCTAAGATGAAGAGGGAAGACAGTTTGAACGTGGGCAGTCAAAACTTTTTGGGGTGTTTTTCCAAGAGCAGATGTTTGCAGGAAGTCTGTATTACATCAGACTGCTATATTGTTTTGACAGGACACAAAATGTCCATACAGTAACACTACACGGGCAGCTGTCATTATACATCCAGCATTATCTTTCAATATAGTTATGGGTATATACAGCATTTGTATTACTGCCAATTAATCAGTCGTTGTCACTATTTGGTTATCAAACAAACAATCTGGGAAATCTGAACCATTCACACTCCCAATGGTGCAAATTCCTCTCAATTTTCAGATTAGTCGATCAGGTCCTTTGTCTCCCAATGCTCAGAAAGCACTCAGGAATTATTTTTTCTCAGAAAAGAAACCACCAGATATAATTTTATAGTGAATTTGCTCAGACTTCTGGAAACATCTGTTTCATACTAGGTATGCCCAAGATGACGGGTATTAGAATAATCACCTCAGTTTACTTTGTGTAAAACTTGTTACATTATATCTATGCTTACAGCTTTGAATGTTGGTCTTCAAGATGGAGGAATTTAATTCCCTCATCTGCTGAACTGTATAGGAAGACATCACATTCATGTAAGGTGTATAGCAGTACTGTCGATTCATTAGCCTTGTTCAGTAAAAGACAGTGGCAAAGCTATGTTCAGTTTTGTTCTCGTTCATTTGAAACAGAATCACCATGCTGCATCACTCCTGAAGAACAAGACCACATGAAATTTACGGGGGGGGAAACCAACATAAGAAACTCACGTGCTAACCAAGAGAGATTTTACTGCAATGAGGGTGTATTTTAAAATGACACTTCACACAATGTTTGGGATTGAATCTTCTCATTAACAGAGGAAAGCTAAAAACTTTTTTCCAAATGGCATTTATGTCACTAAATGTGGGTATGAGTGAATATGCAGGGCTGATAGATAGCTCTTTATCAAAGGGCAGGTTCAAGCATGCATCATGTTAGTTCCAGGTCTCCAGCATGGCCCCATCCATCTACTCGTTTTGCGACATCTAACAATATAAGTTTTAGTTTCCATTCTTACTGAGTCTCTCTGTGGATACTGGAAATAAAGGCAATCATGTATGGCTAATTGTGGTGGATATCAGATGACAGAATCTGTATACCCCAGTGGGGACTCAAAGGCAGGGAGAGAAACGGAGGGCTTCAGATTACGAACCCGTCAGTGGGAATCAACAGGGCATTTCAAAATGAGAGATTACATATTCACTGACAAAGAGTATCTGTGCCACAGGAAAACAATCAGGTGTTAGCTGTTCTATAAATACAGTGGGCATTTCACTTACAAAAAGAAAATCCAATTTTGACAACCAGGGATAAAAAAGTACTTCCTGATGATCTCACAGTACACTACTAAAGCCATGCCCCGACTTAAAATTCTCTAATGAAATAACAAAGACATGTTTATCGCTATACAAACAAACAAGAAAAATTCCTTGGCTTTGTCTTCACTAAGATAACGTTGTGCACCAAATTCTGCTGGGAGCAACAAACTGAGCATTGTGTCAGGTTCTTTGATCTCCTCTGAAAACTACTGCTTTTAGTATACAAAGCCTGAAAGATGAGTGATAGGGAGGATAGAAAAAGAAGAAAAGAAGCAACATTGTACTTTTCTGACCTTCTACTGTCTGATGACCAGATGACAGAATTTGTAGGGAACACTATGGTTATATGTAATGTAGGGGAATGTCTGAAATAAGAAGAGTTCCTCCTTGAAAGAGACTGTAATGGCTGCACACTCACTCATGCCATTTAAAGGTGGGTTTGGACCAGTTCTTCATGACAAACATCATGAATGTTTCTTCATGACTGAAGAAACAGGCATCACTGAGCTAAACTGGATTTGAACAGAGTTTGGAAGGCTCAATCCTTCTACGCTAGCAGCTACGCTAGATTCATCTCCGCTCATGTTAGGATGGGTGAGAGTCCTTTCTGAATACTATATCATAAAACCTTTCTCAAAGCACATCTGGCCTACCTGACTCTTTCAAATGGCACCAGAAATTAAGAGGCATGTCCAATTTCTATTAGCCAGGTTGCGCGGATAGCTAAAAAAACAGTTAGGATGTGAAGAAAGACAACTTTAGATCTTTGCCAGCATGTACATACCCTTAGAGATCAAGTCTGAAATTCTGATTTGAAGGAGTCTACAGAGTTAGTAATTTTAACCTCTCCAACTGACTGGCTGCCAAACTCTCCCTTTAATTCCAGACTAAATAACATGTAGCACAACAACATAGGTGAATTTGGTCAATCCTTTAATTTTAATGTTCTCCTTTGCACAGAAACAAGACGCCTTTGAGGTTTTCAAATTTTCCACAACCTAAACTCATCTTAAGATATTTATGAAGTCAGTCACATTTGCACAAAGCCCACCTTTTTATAAGGAAACTGTCATTGTGATAAAGCCTATTTTAATCAGAATACTTCAGCCTATGATGTGCAGAGATACAGCCCAAAGCTTATCCTGAAATGAAAGTAAACCATCCTCCCAACTTACTGGAGCACTGATGCATTACTTTAGGACTAGCTTGAATGACCGCAAAAATAAGAAGAATTAGTCTCAGACCTCTATTTTTTCATTGCTAGCTAGCTCCATTTTTGTTTTTCCTTTCCCCCCCCCCTTCTTCCATATATGTGTCATGTGTGTTTGGCTATTATAAGCACTTTATCAATACTGACGTTACTCCTCAAAATTCATTTCAGAGGGATGACTTTTATGGCTCCCATGATTCTCAGGCAGCCTACGGTATTTGTAACTCACAGAATCAGAAACTAACACACAGACAGTGTAGCTTTTCATACAAAGGCACAATAGGAATGAATGTATTAACCTCTGTGGTGCATGGAATGTGTCAGCTTACACACTGGCAGCTATTTCTGTGAAACTCAGCTAACTTCCGCTGGCTGTGTTAAAATAAAAAAAAAACCCTTCCCCAGAACTATGTCCCACGCTCTCATATGCTGGCCAAACAACTGAAATATCTGATGTTGCAGAGAGTCTACTTCATACTGATGCTGGCCAAACTGAGTTTGAGAATGCATTTTACACGTACTGTTTATAAATGCTGAGCTTTTCCAAGCAGGTATAAAGCTCTGCTATTCCATGTGACTTGGCAAATAATAATGAGTGGGCAGACGAATTAGCAATGGAGAGCATGGGATTTTTTTTAATTTCCGCAAAAGACTGTCAATCCAGACTTTGCAGAACCAGAGATGATTTCAATCTTGATTTCATTTTAGTCCCAAATTTTACCTGGCTTCATCCTACCAGCAAAGCATACATAGCAGGTAACAAAATTCAAACTGTGGACATGGACATCACATTTGCTTAATTCTAATGCCTTGACAAAGGTTGTGGGGCTGATCAGAAATACCTGAGGAACTTCTGCACTGCTATCATTAAGACCCATGGATGCCCTAATACCTCCAAAATTTAGAATGGTGTTGGGAGTTTTGAATCAGATACATCTGGCTACCAGGCCAACTCTTTAACGTAGTTCAAAAAAAATTCTTCAGTATCTTTCCACCTGTTTTCTAATTGCCTATGTTAAATTAGTATAATCGCTAATTATCTGCACTACAGCAGTGGCTAAAATGTGCTGGGTACCATAAAACACTGTAGGAGGGGCCAGTCATTGCTCTGAAGAGCTTACAGCCTAAAAGGACATAATCACGTTAAGCGACTTTTAAGCAGTTTAAAAGTGCTTGTCAGGACAGAGCTTTTCTGCCTGGCAATGCATTTCCTTTGGCTGGTTTTCACCTAGGCAGCCTGTACAGCCTGCATCAGAACTATCTAATGGAAAAGACAAGCAAGCGTACTGCTCTGCAGAAATTTAGAGTACAAACCTAAAAGTAGTTAAATTGATGCTAAAGACACAAAAATGCAACAAAAATTTCCCCAAAGGAAAAAGGAAAATGTATATGATTTGACGATTATTTTGCTTCAGATGCAAATTTTATGTGAAGAGAACAGACCAAAACCCCTGTTAATTGCATTGTGTTCAAATGGAAGAGAAAACAGTTTTTCATATTTACTTAACCTTTGCCTCTTCTGCATTGTTTTCGGACTTACCTGCAGTTGGAGTGGGCCTAAGCCTGGTGTTGCTGCGGCAGCAGCTGCCATGGTAGTTGGGATCAGCTGAACAGGGTAAGGGTCACCTAAGTAAGAGAATAATAGAGGCGTCAGCACCTTTTATCTACTCTCCACCTGCAAATTAAAGTCCTGCATTCACTCTTTCCAAAAGCCTTCTTTTGTGTGCCTTGTTGAGGCCTAATGAAAAGCTCTATTGTGCAGCCTTTTACTAACACTCTTTTCACAATTCTGGCTGAGAGAGGAATGTGAATAAAAGGCACAAGCAATTAAGGCGGAAACCTCATCCTTTTTCATGATGTATTTAGGGAAATGGAAAAAAAAAGTGCACATTGATCAGAAGGCTGCACTTCAAAAAAAAAAAAAAAAAGAAAGAAGAAAAAACAAGGAAAGAAAGAAGATGGGGGTGGAGGAGAAGAAAAGGAAAACAGTACAACCTTGATAAGATCACAGCATTAGAAGGAAACAAATTTACAAGCTTGTCCAGAAAATGAAGTTAACCAAACTCTGCTCACTGTTAGTAAACTGAGCTTCACACAGATCAGAAATGGCACTTGCTTGACTACTGTGTTTTCTTTTAGGTGAGAAAAAAAATCTTGCTTTAGTTTCAGGGTTTGATCCTACAACAGGAAAAAGCATGTGATGTTAAGTAAATCAGATACAAGCCTCTGAAATCCCTGCACCAACTCTACTTCATGACTTGTGATTCAATTTTGCTTCTGGGGGAAAACTACTTCAGTTTTAGTAAGAACTGCATTGTGCTGAATGAGATAAAGGGACCCAGTAAAGGTTTAAGAAAAAGTTGCAGGCATTTATAAAGGAAGATTACCTGAGATGGCAAAAATCAAGATGGAGACAGGCATGTTTTAATGTTATGGAGAGCTCACTTTTGGTCACTCCTTACATATCTGATTTGTTAAAATAAAACTTCATACTAGCCCATCAACAAAACTATTCAGAAAACTGGTGAAAAATAATAAAAAAAACATTCCATGTGTTATATTGCTTCTCCAAATGATAGAATGTTAAAGCACTTTCCACTCAAATACAGATCACCAGAGCATTTCTCTATGTCCCTATGTTCTGGTAGCATGCATGATTTTTGCAGCATTAGAACAGCCACTTGAAATGAGACTATGGAAAAGGCAGAACACTTTATTAGGAAAATCTACCTAAATGTTCCTGTACATTTCATTAGAGAGCTAGGTTAAAAATTTTCCTCCTTTATTGTGCTTTTTTCAGTGAACTGGGAAAAAAAAGACAAATTAAGAAGGCAATGCAGATTGTTCTGTACAATCATTATTAGTTATTATTGAACTAAAGTTTATAATGGTATTAAGCCTAAGTTACAGGAAACAGAAAACAAAGGGAAAGAAATTTATCTTATGTTTTTGAAATGTTAGGAAAAAGCTGTATTGGTGTATACATGTTCAGGAAAACTGCTGATGTTTATTTTCCTTCTTTATAATGCAACCTTCTTTACAGAGATCTTTTAATTCAAGCATTTTGATTTCCTGTTAAGAATTAAATACTGTAACTTCTAGAAATGGAGGGCCAGAAAAAAAAAACGGGCTGGCAAAGCATCTTAACAGATATTTAACTTCAATAAGCATACCTGCTTATATTTAAAAACATCTTAAATAATGCTTTGCTAACTGAAGCCTCACAGTCTTTCAAGGCCAGCCAGCCAAGCAATGGAAATCCAAAGGTCCACCCAGGCATCCCCATTCACAAGTGTCTTTGCACTAGCACCAGGCCACAAGTTCTCTATTTATTTATTCATTGTCAATGGGCAACACATTTCCTGACTTGCTTGCTTGCTTGCTTAGATTTTTTTTCCTCAGAGAATGCCATTGTTTCACATTTTCCCATTTTCCTTTGCAGTAACTGAGACATCCACTTTCCATTTCATATCATGGATTAAATGAAACATTTCTCTGACTTGAAATTTTCTGGGGAGTTATCCTGTGACCCAAGCAATGGGCCTTAAACATGTGAAGACACGGTGAAGAAAGAGATGGTGGTCAAAGACTCAGGGTTGGTGGTGTTTAACTGCTTCTACACCACTAGTAGCTCAAAAGCTAATCCCAGTATCATTCTGAAAGACTCTCTAGGAGAGGACATTTTGTTCAAGAACTAGCTATGAAATAATATAAAAGTATTAATTTCTCAACTGCAAAGAAAAGAATGAGGGAAAAGTTTCTCACTAGAATGTTGATTTTACAGCCCATTAAATTATTTTGTTACAAATTATTTGTATTAAAACATACATATTAAAAGATTAACTTCCATGCACTGTCCCACATTCCTCTTCTCTCCACACACACGTATAAGCCTCAGCCCATCTTCCCACAACCTCATGCTAATTCATAAATAATCACACTATTCTCACCTCCCTAAACAGCCAGGCAGATTCCCATACCCTCGTCTGTTGTGGCAATTCCTATCTTTTACGGTTCATTTGGTAGATATATCAAGGAGATGCTTCTGAGAGAAGAACGTGCCGAGAATGTTCTGAGAGAAGTCCCCATGGCCACGTGCATACCCCACGGCCATGTGCATGGTCACAAACACTGGCTTTGGTGGTGTAGGTAATGCCTCTGGGAGTCTTCAGGAGACCATGCCAGAAAGCAACTACTATACCAACACATGCTAAAGTAGGTTAGAATTCTAAGGAAATTCTAAGGAAAAACCTCAAAGTCATCCTAAAAACAGATTATAGCTATGCAGAACTAGGCTCTGTTGTTTACCAGGTTGGTTTTTTGTTAGTTCACTCTTTAAAGGGTTTTACATTTTTCCAGCGCTCCAAAATATTTTTAAGAAACAAAAACAACAAACAAATCTGAAAGGCTTCTGTAATCTATTCCGAATCTTTGCAATGTTATGCTTTGGTAATACCCTCTGCTATCTTGCACTTATCTTAGGGCTTTAGCAATTCTTTTTATGAAGAAAAGTACATCCTGCCTGTGCTGCAATTCTTTCCCAAGTGCTACTCATACACAGTACATCCACATTACTTATCCCACGGTACAGACACGGTAGCAGTGAAGAAGTTGGAGGAAGGTACAATAACAAGCAGAGATACCATTGGGGTTAGCCATCCACTGTGTTTGCCCTAGTTCAAATGTCTAACAAAAGATCGCCTCTGTCTGGAGGGGCTTACTGTCCACAGGAGGCAAAACACAAAAGAGCGAGGAATACGCTCAAACGCTGTGCCATGCCCTGGGTCACACAACAGACCAGTGGAAGAGCCAAGATTAACACTCACAGACAACTCTTCAGACAGTGTCCTTCCCAGGGAAGGATCCAGGCCCTATATCAATGAGGAGGCCTAGCAAAGTCCTCAAGTCTCCTCTGATAAATATGGACCTTCTCACTCTTTGCAGTTACTGTAGAACATAATAGCTCTTTCTACTGTCCTTAAATTTATTCCTATATCAGACTGAAGTTTTTGTCTGAGCAGTTCTAGTTAATTCTGAAGTCTGGGAAATGCATGTCTTAACTATTTCATTAATTCTTTGGTAAATATCTTATTTTTAGACATAAAAAGTTGCTACATTTTTATCCTGAGCTCTGGGAACATTTCAGGAATGTGAGACAAGATAAACAGTTATTAGACATAGATATTTCACAAGCCATTCACAAGCTTGTGTCACTGAAAACACCAATAAATTCTCAAACAACTATACTACATTTCAATTCACAAAATTCACTATTAACCTACTAATGCACGCAAGCAGGAGTGTACATCCCTGCATCTTTCAGCTACCAAAAGATATATTTTGAGCATTCCTTTCATGTTCCAAACTGTTTCTCATTATGAGTGGACTTTTCTTACAAACGAAGCATCAGAGAGCAGTTTTGTTGTTGTTGCTTTTCTTTAGTACACTACATGGTAAAATCTGGCGCAAGTTAAGGCTGGGATTTTTATTGTAAGAACAAGCTAAAATTATTTCATTAGCTGACATGTTTTTCTACAATATATAGTTATTTCCCAGCTACCTGGTGACATCACTTTGAAGAACAGAATTATTCAAGACTACAAAAAAAGAGCACAGAAGACGTATGTACTGGTGATACACCACTTACAGAAGCGAATTGGATATGTCAGCCTGAGGGAGCTGATGGGGTATATCAGAGGTGTTAGTGCACACTGTGAGCAAAGGAGAACGCCAGTGGCTTAGGGAAGAAAGAAGGCAAGGCTGAACCCTCAATTCTGTGCCAGTTCTTTATTTCTCTATCCTTCTTTTGGTCCATCTTCCACAAACATACCCAGAACCTCTTTCCTGATAATTTATGCACTGCAACTTCTTTCAATTTCAAGTCACACCTTCATCCTTGCCCAAAATAATCTTCCTAGATCTTGCTTACAGGAGGATTTTTCATGAAGTACATTCACTTTTAAACCACTCTTTCTATGAACTTTCCCTATCATCCTCCACTGAAAACACTTTTCTGCAAAAGTAAGTTGTGGTACAGAGCCAAGTGGACATCCTGTCCCAAAACGCAAAATAACAACCCTGTGTGTTTCGGAACTTGATTTTCAACTGACTAGCTACCAAGCGCATGGATATTAAATGATTGTATCCTTGTGGAAATACAACAGTGGCTCTTAAACCATTGATACGTTTTGCAAAATTTTATCAAAGGAGTTTAGTAAGTTAAAACACATTAAGACTTTTTTTCTTAAAGAAAAAAGAAAGCATAGGAGCTAACATTATGTGTGTTGCACCATTCACCTAAACTCATATGATGTTTTTTGTATTCCTTTTTCTGTCACTCATCTCATTTATTCTCCTTCATGGTGTAATCCCCCCTAGTGTCTTGTCTTGTCTCCTGACAGGCTGCAAGCTCTTCAGAGCAGGCACAATTGTCTTGCTTGCTATATAAATCAAGTTACATGCTAATGTTAAATTATAATGTTTTGACAGGATTTTTAAGTCGAACCTGATTATATGAAACAATAGAACACTCTGATTTTTTTCCTGAAATTTTCTTCTTTAAAAAGAAAAAATGATACCAGAAGAGAAGAAGTAGGGGTTTTATTTCCTATGATTTTTTTTAACTTACTGTTTTCCTCCTACCTGACTTTCAGGGAGAGCGAGTGAAAAAAGTTGGGAGATCATGGAAGGAGAAGAAAAAAAGAGAACAGTGTAAAGAATATAAAGGCTAGGAAACTAAAACAAATTCTTAAATTATAATTTCCAAAACCAGAATGCTAAACTGAATTCCATGAAAAATACCAGAATAAACATTTCCTTATAGTAGATTCTGTTGAATGAAAAGGAATTCTACATTATCTTCCCCCCATTTTTGACAAGCTCTAGAAAAAGCCACAATAATTTTACACTCAATTTATCACTTAAGCGTATTTATAATGAATAATCACAGCTGATGGCTAACTGACAGGTAAGCCACTGCATCTCTTCTCACTACTCATTCATTCTCTTCCTCATCACCACCTTCCTTTCATGTTTTTGTTGTGATGGTGGACATGTAGTAAGAGTAACGGGAGGCTGTGAAAGACACGAGCGGTGTTCCCTGACTTCTGGCTCTAGGCATTAGGGTTTTAGATAAATAAGAAAGAGACTATGAAGAAGATACCACTAGTGACTTCCAAAAAGAAATCCAAACTGATTCCCTGATTTTCTTTGTGGATAGTTCTGGACAGCACTGACTGAGTGCCGCCTACAAGGGATTAGCCTATTTTGTATTTTAAAGAAAAAATTCAGTCTATAGAAGGCATGGCTTTGGAGGGACCTAAAAGCAGCCTTCCAATCCCCATGAGGCGGTGATCAACAAGACAGGGCCAGGCTCCTCAGGGCAGTGTTTGGTTGGAGGACAAGAGCTAATGGATATAAAATGAACCAAGAGAGGATCAGATTTTCCCCAGGAGGGCAGCCAGACATTGAAACAGGCGGTTAAACCAGGGTTGTGCAGTCACTGTCCTCGGAGGTTTTCAAGCCCTGACAGAATAAAGCCCTGAGTAACCTGGTCTTATCTCCTAGATGACCCTGCTTGGAGGAAGAGGATGGACTACAGACCTTCCAAGATCCCTTCCAACCAGAATAATCCCATGATTTCCAGGGTGCCCTTTATATATATATATATATATATATACACACACACACACACACACCTGTTGAATAAATGACAGTTACTCAAAAGCTCTGAGTACCAAGGAAAGCCAATGTATTTCCACAGTGGTTTGTACATGCTCATGAATTTAAAAATCAAGACTTTCACTTGGTTGCCCATCTATAGTGCCATAACACCAGACATCTTTTATGGCCTAGAAACTAAACTGAAACTACCAGCCTGTTTTTACAGGACCCCATTATTTTGCCTGTCTATTTTGTTTTTAATAGCATTATTGTGAGAGGTCACACATAGACTAGGAGCTATGGGATTCTTTCAGTTTTTCTTAGAAATAGTTGTGGTGTTATTTTTTGCAGTCTTGATGCCTTCCATTGCATTTGCAGCATTACAGAAGTGACACATTCTCATGTATACTAAAAGGCAAAGTTGTTACGAAAAATTCCTCCTTCTTGCTCTTTCTATCCACAATGCTATTACTCTTTTCTTATCCTGGGGGGAACATGAGGGTTTAGTCATATGCTCATTCTTTTCCAAGGCATAAACAGTAGCCCTTAAAGATGACTAGTATCTTTATAAAGAAGCTACAGTATGTGGTCCTCACAACACATGGTTCCTATTTTTGTCATTCTGATAAAAGCATAGCAATGTCCATATTTTTTTCTTGTGATTCGGTGATTGTCAATGACCTGTACGTCAGCTGATACCACTGACACAGTTAAATCAGAAATTAGCACTCAGTCTCTTTAGAAGCCAGACACATGGACACTGAGCACAAGAAAAATTATAAGACAGCCCACATGATACACCATTAAACAATGAAACATGTGACTGACTAAAAAACAGAGATACATCAGCAAATTTCCCTGAGGAAGTTTATGGTGTTTAACTCCTAAACATTAATTTTATTGTACTGTATGAGGAACCAATTAACTGAGAGTTTCATTTTTAACAGACATCGGAATTATTGTTCAGAATATAGACGAACAGTAAATTCAGCATATTTTAATTTTATTAGGCTTGGCTTGTTCAGCTCACACATTTTTGCCAATTTTAAGAGGCAATTTTATATTTCATCAATAACTTTGGGTGCATTATTTTATTTAGAACACTTCCAGCAGCAACAAGCTGATATGTAAGACACATACAATGTACCTATTGTATATTCAGATTTTTCCCCCCTAATTGGATATGGTTGAAATAGTGATTAAAGCGCTTTCAGAAAACCTCATGTTGATGACATCTGACTGGGAACACAATATGATTTGTTACAACAAATTATCCATCGGGGAGAGGAGGAATAGGCAAAGAAAAACAATTCTCGGTCCCAAAATTTGGCATATTTCCATAAAAATAACATAGGTATCAGCAAATAAAAGGCTACCTGGAAGCCTTCCTGAGAATTTGCAAATAACCTGGAAACTATATTTGGGGTAAATCCCACTTGCAGAAATACAGACTTAATAACTACTGTTTCCTGAGAAAAGAAAACAAATCCTAAAAATCTCCATATAATTCAGCTTCTTGCATACCTCAGTTTAGAAAATGAAGTATGTTGTTTTTCATCCTCCAGAGAAAAAGCCAGCTGGAATTCAACACCTTCAGTCATACTGAAAAACCTCAGGACCAGTACAACGTACCACACTGCCGTAAGTGGCTAGTCAACATTTCACTTCCTTTTTATTGCGATCATCAAATGCTTAAAGAAGCAATGGAGCAGTTTCGAAAATGAATCTTACTTAGCACTGTTAATTGGGAAGAGCCCATCTTCTTTACAAAGTTTGGGCTATTCTGCGTCTTTTAGTGGAAAGCTAATCATAAACAGCACTGCAAATGTAGAAGCACAGAGGAAGCACGGGGAAGCATTCTTTCCTGGTGCATTCCGCTCCTTACAATTGTTGAAGAATATCCAATCTACCACTGTTCTAAGCCTAGCTCCTTCTACCTTTTTTGTAAACAGCTCCCCAGAAGCAGCCCCTTTTGCCTTCCCAAATCTTTATTCCATTCCCTGTATTATCTTTTATATAGAAGAGACAATCATGCCTTAATAGTCCACATACAAATCTATACATATGTGCATTAATAAAAGGATCACACTACCTATGACTAAAGAGCAGCCTCTTCTGAGGTGGAACTATGCAGTTTTCAAAGGGCACAATACAGAACTTATCTTCTATCACTTATACTGTTTTTATACTTTCAAAGCACTTCAGAAATATTAATTAGCTCTAAATAAATTCTAATTATTTCTAAGAGTGGCCCTAGCAGATCTGTATCATCTGGTGTGAAATCTGACTTCAGCAAAGTCAACAGCAACAGCTCCTCAGACCTCAGCGGAGCTGACATTTCACTCACCATTGCTAAAATGCTGGGAGTCATATATATTACCCAGCAAGTATCACATGTGAAGCTGAAATAGTAATAGCAGCAGTAACAAATGACAGGGGTGAGGAATGCTGGCTGGCAATAAAAGGAGAAGGGTTAAGTGACCTGAGCCAATCTGCATAGCCTAAATGTGGGAGAAGCTTTGCCACAGTTTGGGAAATGCAGTAATCAGGCTCTGTTTGATTTCAACATCAGCTGAAATGGAAGGAGCTCACCTGCTGCAAAAACTAATTAATATACTTAGGGTACTGGGGTTAACTCCTAACATCTGCTCATGCCACAGGTTACCCAGTTAACATACCGCTTTGAAACATCAACTCTTTAAAGGAGATTTGAATTATACATCTATATAAATACTACATATTATCTATAAAACAAAATACATATAAAGAGGTTTGCATAACAATCAAAGTACTTAAATTCCAAATAGCACACAGTGAATGGATAACTAGGAATGTAGCAAATAATTAGGCAACCAGTATTTTTCTTGCTAATTGTGGACAATATAGTCCATCGCATACTGCCAACTTATTTTTCCCATATGAAAAAATGCTTTGGTTGTAATTAATAATATTAAATATTTTACACATCTTGCAATTTTATCTAGGTATGGAGGTTAAAAATCAACTTGAACCATAGATTATGAATCTTTTTCTCAAATAGAAATGTACTCCTAATAGAAGTTCCTCCCTTTTTCTCTGCCAACTTTACCACCGCACAATATGCCATAGAGAAAAAAGGGGAAGTGTCAACTTGTGTAAATTGTCCCTTATGTAATGCAAACCATCTGTTTAAAAAACAAAACAAAATGAAAAACCAAGCCACTCCCAAGCATGATCTGCTATGGAGAAAAAGAAAGAAAAGGAAATTTACTACATTGAATTGGAAGCCAAAGACCATGACCTGCCATGTTACCATGGAGAAAATATTTACCCCTCTCCTCCCCGTATTTACCCAATTTTGCAAAATATTTGGAGAAGTATAAATGAATAATTTGCTCTGCACATATTAGAGATTGATATTGTTGTATTCTTTTGAGCATTTCAGCCATCTAATATGTTTCCAATCAGGTAGGAAGCCAAGCAGAGAAGCCTCTTTCTTTGCAGTAACAGACAGAACAGCTCTCACCCAGTGATGCTGCCACTGGGTCAGAAGGCCCCTGAGTCCCCAACCACTGGAACCTGGCAAAGTATAGGGGGATGAAGTATTGGTATACTCTTGCCCTGTTCTTATACTCTTCTTTAGGTACCTACCATGAGAGGAATCTAAAGGGACGCCTCCTATGAACTGTTACGACTATTTTTGCGTTATCTTCAGTCAAATCCTCAGAAAAAGAAGAATGTGTAGAGAAATCAGCACTCTTCCTTTCCACAGTCTCTCTCTGGATAAGTCATTAGTCCATTGGGAAGCACTGGCTGAGGAATCCTACCACATACGCTCTCTGAAACCACTGGGAGACCCTCTGTTGCTCTAATGTGGAGAGGTGAATCAGAAAGCGTTGAATAAGTTAGTTTGGTTTCATTATCTAAGCTGAATGAAAGAAAAATAGCAGTATAACCAGGTATTCATCATTTTTTCTCTTTCACTGACCTCGAGGCTTGATCACACATTCTCTTCCAGCTACAGCTGTGCTGGCTGAAGAGGCCACTATCCCCAATCACAACCCCCTGCCAAAGGTTACCACTGTGACCAAGCTGCTTCTTTAATCACTTCCCAACATGTTTCCATTAAAATGAGCTAGCTCAGTTTAAGTAATTTTAACAGAAAATCCTTGCTATCCCAGCCTGGACAGAAACAATTTAGGGAGTGCTTAACCAAGAAGCTTGGCCAGTATGTCAGAAGTTAGAGGCACAGGGATGAGCAACTGGAGGCAGTTATCTCTTCAGCTACTTGGCCTGCAGACAGAAGGCAGCAAGTAACCCAGCCATGAGGTTGAGTTACTCAACAGTACAGCTGACTAGAGATCTGCAGTGCCTTAGATGACATGCTGCTGAATTTGAGATACTCTTTTGGAGATCTGACTTTTCAAAGGGGCAGGACACGTAACAGTATAAATGTCCCTTTAAAGGTGTCCCCAACCGGACATCCATAACCAAGGTACTCAGCATCATTAGTTAGTTATGAAAATATTGGTTGTCACAACAATTCCCTCTTCCTTCTCCCCCAAATTTTCAAATCTCCCTTTTATTGAGAAACAGTATATGAGAAGTCTTATAGTTCTTTGTTATTTGTTACTGGAACTGAATTGCCCCATGGAGATTTTTATTGTTTCTATGTGCAGGTTGCTAATGCTAGTAAATAACAGAATCATCACTAGAGAATTCCTGTCAATCAGCCATACAAAATAATTCTGAAAATCTGTCAGTCCAGAAAAAAGGACGGGTTTTCCAAAAAGACCAGGAAGATGTAGAAGTGAGGTTCCATTTTCATAAGGTACATAAGCCAAATTTAAAACATACAACGGCAGTCAAGTAAAGATGCTGGTAGTGGGATCTTCAGAAGTTCACAGGAAGGCCTTGAATCCAAAAGCAAACTCAGTGAATGTTAAGCATTTAACGTGCTGAGAAGCTGAGCAAATTGATCTGCTGTACATTCTCTCTTGCAGTGCTATACTGGTACCCACTTTAGCTCGGCTCAAGCTAGCATAGGTGACCGTACTGAAGTTCACAGTACAAACATTTGCTAAATATCCCTGAGACTTAGATCCTTGTCACTCTTCAAATGAAGATTTAGTCTCCTACATCACTCAGGTGCTTCAGAAGATTTTATCCAAAGCTCTTTGGTTTTACAATCTACCACATCTTTGCCAAGAGGACTGATACACAGAAGGGCAAGCAGAAAAGTGGGAGAAATATGTTTTAATAGCCTGTCAAAAACATTACTTGATGTGAACATGTTATAGTTTTAAGGCAGCTATGTTTTTCATTGCTACAAGCTTTCTAGGTGTAGCTAAATCCGTATATGCTTTTTTGTTTACACTAAACTGTGAGTAAAAAGAAAAATCCTTTGGACTACTTATCACTTTTCCTCAGCTTCTCAGTCAAATTCAGTCAAACATGCCAGGGAATCACCAAACACAGAGCTGTCTTTTTCCACTGGCTTCTGCTCAGTCCTAGACCTTGGCATGCTGTTAATTCCAAGCCTTACTGCCAGCAGCAGCAGCAACTTTGCTCTTCCTTCTTTCTCATTTTCAAGGTTACACAAACATGCGATGTCATATGTACTTCATGGATGTGAGGAAATATAGGACTGTCTTACAGCTAATGTACATGCAGTAAAGAGAAGGAAAAAAAACCAACCTCAACTCTTTCTATCTGAACCAGACTTCATTAACATGCAACTAATTTAATCTGCCAAATATATCGAACAGGGTGCTTTCCTGACCTTTTCCAGGCCTACAGTTATGGTAGCATTCATATTCAGTGTGGCTTTCAGTTAAACATTCTGTAAAGTGAATCATTACTTCTCCCATTTGAGAGAGACTGAGTGTGAAATCACTGGAAGAACTGAATGAGCCTATGCTTTGGCACTGCAGCTGCTGAGGGACGTGAAATGTTTTGAACAGTAATTTTCAGTAGTGGTCCCAGTCTGTAAAATATTAGGAAAAGGGATTAGTGGCCAAAGAAACTCAAGTTTGCATTCAAGTACTGTATCTACAATGTTACAGAAACGGAAAGAAATCTGAAATTGTGGGCTAAGCCAGTTTAACTAAAGGAATCTTTTTATGTTCTAATTTTATGAAACTGCTGCAGTGGCAAGTCCTGAGTAACTCAAAACAACTGATGAATTCATGAGTTAGTCAGTGATACAGATGGATACACTGACATAGATATAATAAAGCTAAACACCCATGCTAGAGACAGAGAACGATAGAACAAGCAAGTCCTAGATAACTCAGTAGAAACCTTATGTCAGAAGAGTTATACAAGCACACATGCATGAAAACAAGTCTACGAAATTCATGCTCTAGCTAAGTCTATTCACAGATATGGAGTTCCTCAATTATTCTTTAACTTGTATTTATTATTATCCTGTTGACAGGAACATGAAATCCTATAGAAGGCTTAAATAAAATTTCCAAAAAAATCTGGGGATTATAGAGAACAATACAAATCTTTCAAAGATTAAAAATGTAGATGCTATATTTTTTAGTGTTAGGCTCTCATAAATATACTCATAGTTTGTGTTAGTCCATCAAACTGAAAGGCATATGCTATCTTTGATCTCTGTGCAGAACCCCCGTTGAGACTAATGTGAGTTCTGTGTGAAGAAAGAGACTAGAATAGGCCCTCAGTTCACAAATAGTAAGCAGGCTGCTTCGGGGAAAAAAACATATTTTCTTACAACAGTGTTGAAATTTATTGGGAAGTTTCAAATAGCTTCTCTTCAGATGTATGTATGTATGTATGGTCATGAGCACATTCACTTGTCAAAAAGATCTGTCAGAAAGAAGGTGCACAAATCTACTTGTCGTGTGAAATGTTTTGCTGTTACGTTGAAACACATACTTCATCTCTGACAATCTTTTCTCATACGATACCAACTAATTCTCTATTTTACACTCATCTGTGCAAGTTAATGGCTTTGTCCATCTGGTGAGAGAGGTGATACTTTCATACAGATTGGCATGAAATTGTGCCCTATACCCACTTCCAGCTAAAAAAATCTACAGGACTTACTGCATCCCGCTTTGTAGCTGAAACCAGGAGGAAGAAGGAATCCTTGCTGTGCAGCTGCTGCTAGGGTTCGTTGGTCTGGAGGGAATACGGGAATCATTAATGGAGGCAGCTGACCCTGGACCTGCTGAACAGGAGAGGGAAAATCAAATGTGGAATTTTTTCTGGGGAAAATGTCTGCTTAACGTGCTTTCTCTTACTTCTGATCTGAGAGGTCACGTTTGAATATGCTCCTCCATAATGGGGTGTTCCAGTAGCATCAACTATTCAGTGTCATCTTAATTACCAAAGCACTTAATATGAATTACATTAATCCAAAATAAATCGAAAGATTCCACTAATGCACACCTATATTCCAATTAATTATTGCCCCCACAGTGCATAATGCCTCACTTCTCTTTGACTGCAGGGTGGGCTTTTCTTCTCTTTTATTGCACTGTGTAACAATATCTCTGTCTCACACAGTAGCTTTCACCCTGACTGAGCCCAAACACAAGATACACACACACAGAAGTACAAATATGTGCCTAAGTAGTGTACAGCACTGTCAGTACTATTTTTCTGCCCATATACATGCACTTATTTGTACACTTGAAAAGGTAAAGTCTCTGAGATGGTAAGAAAAAAGGCTGAGACACTTTATTCACAAATAAAACACAGCTATGTCTGAAGTGTTAGCTGTTCAACTTTGCACAGCAACTGTACACAACCATGCAAGTCAGGAAATGGAAAATATTATATTGTAAGTGGATACTGCAGGGGACTTAAGACATGCAGAAATTAGTCATCAAAACTGGAAGTTGGCCACGGCACAATGTCTAACACTATTGCTTTTACCCAGTTCTGTCAGAGTTTTTAATTGCTAGAAATGGACATCATCTTTGTGTTTCACACAGATGAGAAACAAAAAGTTTCCTAGATTAAAATGTTAAATGGCTGGTTTTAATTAGAAAAACCCACTGTACTGATCAAATCAGTCAGTAAAGGAACACTGATTCATTTTTTAGGAGAGGTCATCTAGGTTTTTAATGGCACTGTAAAGCTAAGGCATCGGAGGTACAGATACATTATTAAAGACTAAAATTCAGTTTGTGGTCTGTAGCCTTAAGAAACAAGGAGAATTAGGGTGTCAATAGACAAGCTTTTTTGGCCAGAGGCGTAAGAAGGTGTTACTTCCTTCATTATTGCCCGCATAGCAGAACTGGCAAAAGAGAACCTGTGCCAGCTCCTTGGTTGTCACAGTCCAGACTACAGCATCTTGACTTAATTTTATTTTAATTTAATCTCCTGAAGATCCAGGAGATGTCTCGGTTCACCCAACACTGTTACAAGGCAGAAGAGTGATACGAAATTTGGGAAGGTAACCTCTTCATTTATGCCAGGACCTGTCAACACCTGTGTGTGTGCTGACTGCATCTTTATAGTCTGAAACAATTTGCAAGGATGGAGTTCAGGAACACTGTTGACAGAAGTTCTTGCACTGGGAGATTAAGGTTGGGACTGAAGCTGGAGTAGATGGAGCTCCACTCACTGAACTAACTCGATCCATTTTTTGTTACTTCAGTATTCTCCTTTCTATTCTGATCCTGTTAACTAGAAGACATACGTGCTTTTAACTGGATTGCTGGAGAAAAAAACCCATATAAAATGTGATTTCTTCTTTATCCTCACTCAGTCATCCTAGAACTGCCCAATGTCTGCCTTTTCTTCATATGTTTATTTTTTGTTTGTTTTGTTTGTTTTTTTTTTTTTTTAATTTTTTTTTTTTTTTTTTTTTTTTTAAGACAAAGACAAAGTAACTGTATTCTTTTAGAACAAAAATGAACAGCCATGTGGAATTTTTGCATAGTACTCGTCTTCGGCAAAAAGCCACAGAACTTTTTTTTAAATGGTTTCCAAGGATGAAAGTGACTTTGCCAAGCAAAGAAGCTTCAAAACAGGACTCAAAAACACTAATAGAAAGACAGATGGTTCTACTAAGAGCTTTGCTGCCAAAAAAAATGTTAAAAAAAAGTGAAAAAAATGGAGTGATGTTATTGAAGCTGACTGCAAAGTTCTCTGATGACTGCAAATACTCTTGTCCCACTGCAAGTGTTAACTCTGCCTCCAGGGCTAATATAACTAAAGCACCACACACACACAAATTGTCATTGCCAAGCCCACAATGTAGCACAAGTCTGCACTTGATTCCAAGTGACTGCCAAAAACACGAGCAAAACACCACACTGAAAAATTCCCATTTAGGAAAACATTTACCAGGAAAATGCCCTTTCTTCTTAAATCTGACTGCTGCATTTCATTTTTTCAAATTGCTGCTCCTCTTTATCTCTCCAAGGGGCCTTATACCCACTAACTTCAAATGACACAACTCCGGTTGCGTTAAGGAGGTAAGAGCTATAGAGTGATGAGGATGGTTTGCATGGATACAGAAATAACGCAGTCAAAACAATGTGATTTTCATTCCAGGATGGAATGTATGTAGCACCACTCAAACAGCTACACTTCATTTTCTCCCAAATACAAAGAAGTGCAAACATTAGTTTATTTTAATCCGATTACCTGACACAATACAATACAAATTATGGACTCTTCATTTTTATGCTCATTTAACTACTACAACTTAACTTTTGTTATGTTTATTATTATTACCTAGAATTGCTAAGATACAACTGTTTCAAGTGGCACAGAATACAGGCCCTCCTTCTGAGTTTTACACGAAGGGTATCTTCCTCTTTCCTTTTTTTTTTAAAAGCTATTACTATGTCAGTTACATCTCTCACAAATGCTTTTTGTTATAAGTTTACACACTTTCCAGTGTTTTCTCAGTGGTCACTTCGTGATATGGCATGTCTAATTTGATCGTAATGGACTGCAAATCAGAGCTATTTTCCAGGCCTTTCAATTTGTTCTGCTAATGGACATATATATGTCCGTAAAAGGAACTACATCTTTAGCAATCCAAAAATGCATATAGCTGTCAAGATTCTCCACTTGCCAATCTCTCTGCATGATTACTTCTTCTTAGTTGTAATTACCTAAAGGTAAAGATTGTAGTTTAAATCCTTACAAAATTCCCAATGGATTTAATGGGCTACAATTTCACCTTGTAACTTCTTATCTACTTTCGGATATTAGTCTGGATGATACTGATAGAATCTTCTAAAGGCCTGATTTTTCACTACACATCCTATCGCCACAATGTCAATTAATCACACAGTTCCCTGATCTTTCTTTTAATTTGAATGCCGTCACCACACACCAGATTAACCAGAAGTACTCTCGTACTGCATGACAAACTGTAGAGGCATGGTATGCACAGAAAAGGCACGTGACATATATAACAAAGAAATGCATCGAATGTCATGAGAGCCATAATATTCTATACAATCAATTCACTAGTCAAGGCATTCATACTTTCACATATCTCTGAAAAATAGCTTAGGGCAAGAGGGAAGCCTGTGATGCAACGAAGGAAGTAAAACCACACCACTTGACATTTAGTTTATGAGAAACACTCCCCTTAAGGAAGCAAACACACGAGAGTTCAAACAGGCCAAGAAAATAAGGGTTCTCTAATTCATAATGAGGACAGCAAGTTGTCTTCTGTAATGGCAAAGTATTTTAGGAGCAGAAGAAATTGCAACTGAGTGTCACCTAGAGTCCAAACCAAACCAGGGACCCTTCATACTTGTCACTGAAAATCCAAAAAGGAGGCTAGCCCTAAAGAGCTTATCAATGAAAAAAACAGTTTGAGCATATGACAAGCAACTAATAGTATAACTACTGTCCAAGTGGGAAACTGAGGCACCCAGAGTTGCTCGTAGAGATTTTCAATTTTGGGAAATGCCTCACTGTATCTTTATTTGTTTCAGTGTGCCTTTGAAAAATCTGCCCTTCAATGACTTATCCTTATCAAAAGAAATTAGTGAGCAAACTTGGAACTGATTCAAGTTGTTGAAGTCTGGGCCAGCATCTTCACAAATCTGTGCATGTCCTTTATGACTTGACCATAACAAATCCAACCGCACAAAGACGTGCATTCGGTGTAGCCACAGCTAGATTCCCAGCATTCCCAGCTTTATTATAATTGTAGTATTTCCGCCTAAATTTTGGTCTCCTACCTACTTTTAGGAACATACTATGGTTACCACAGCTACCTAAGCTCTAAGCAGTATGTTTTTAACAGTTAGCCCTACTGTTTGCTACTAGCTCCTGCTGTGACTTATATAAATTTAGATTGCAAACACTTGACAACTACAGTTCTACCCTATTTTCCATAAAATGTCACGTGCACTTTGGGTCACTATATAAATATCTACAAAGACAGAATAGTTTAAGGAAACTAAGGTTGCAAAGTTAGGCATTCAAGGCTTAGGAAACGCCAGAACTAGGATAGCATGCCTGACCTTATTTTGGTTCTTTATGCCCATGCATCCTGACAGTCTTTAATTAAAAAGTTCATAGTTTTCCCCCTCACATGAATCTTGCTTAATCTAGCAGGCTTACAATATTTCTCAAGCAACAGAAACCCATACTTTCAACAAATCTAAGCCCCTAACATAGCAGCTGCTATTAGTTTTATTTATTTTATCTTTATACACTTCCACCACTTTCATTTCCGCAGTTGCTCATTACATGTTTATTAGCATAAACTTTTATATAAGTTTTCCTCTCTCCAAGGTAAATATTTCAATATATTTCCCAGCATCCATATATAACACTTTCCACTGAGGAGCAAATACTTATCTTCCACCGGCCTCTAGTTCTTCAGAAGCAATTCTATCCATTTCAGTGAGACTGGTGACAAAGTAATGAATTACTTAGTGTGAATAAGAAAGGCTGCTAAAAGCAACACTCCCTTCTCTACAGACTGACAAAACTCTGAGCAGTACTTCTCTCTTTAGCTGTTTAGAACATGACCTTCAAGAGCTGTAAGAGCACCTTTGCTGAAATGATCTCTTACATGGCTTCTTCATGTAGAAGTGTGGCTAATTTTTATTTTCATTTGAGTTATCCTCAGCTGCCTCAAAGAACTTCAGATTTTACATTCCTAGAACAGTGGATGTGCATGAATGGTTCTTTTAACTTCGCACTGGTGTACGAATATCTTCTTGCCTGCGACTTGTTTATAAGTTAAGCATCTCTTCTACTGTGTATGAAAGAATGTAATGTACATTTAACATGCAGTAACATAAATCTGTCCTTCAAAAATGACATGTTTAATTGCATCAGTCCCTCTTCCTCAAGGAACACTTGGCTCATGGTGGTGCACACTATGCTGAAGGACTGGATTCTTTAATTAGCATATGTGTTGGCCATCTCTTTCTCTCTCCCTCACCACGCCCCCCCCCCCCCCCCCCCGGTCTATCTTAAGGGAAATAAAAATATATGTCCTCATATAACTACAATCTGCTATTTTCCCTTACAGTGATGTTTAAAATAAGAAAAGAAAATGTTGTTCTCCTCATTCTCCTCCCTAAATTGACATAAGTGTGTCCTAAATCTATATGGCGTCCGGGTAACACAATGATCACTCTCCCACTGAGTTTGAGGTGGCTTTTTATGGGGTGCTTAGTGAGTGCTTAAGTTGCAAAACAGAAGGTGGATGCCAAGAAGCAGAGATGCAGAAAGGAAGACACTGACGAGACATACAGCACACCCATTCCACCCCATCCTCTGACCTAACGCTTTGTTTTTACTACTGAGGAGCAGGTCACTCCCCTGCCAGACATACTGGTATAGGGGATCCCGACAAAGGATTTTGTGAAGGATTTTTCTTCCTAGTTTCTACCTGAAAATTCTTCTGCAGTGGATGATTTGGGCCCTAAATATTATTCTTCCCTTTGCTGCATAAAAGGCTCACACAATTCATACCAGTACTTACCAAAATTCATCCTGTCTGAACACATCAGTTCACTCAACAGTAGCACCTCACTATTCACAACTGTTTGCAAACAGTGATACTGATCGAGGAAAAACATGCTCTCATAGTGGCAATCTTTTAAGAAGAATAAAAAAGGCTATTTATGGAGATACCCCCACCCCCCCATTACAACTCCACTGTCATAGGAGAGCTCTATTTGGAGTGATAGTGTGGAAAAAATTATTAGTTTGGTGGAATATGGAGACAATCCTTAAGAGGTAACAGTTGCTACGTAGGCAACTTGGCTCATGGAAAAGACAAGGAACAAACTTTCAGAAAAACTGAAATGCTTCTCAGAGAATTAAATAAACACTTTTCATTTTAAAAAGGCAAGGCTTTTCAGGCTGGAAACTTTATGTCTTTGCTCAGTCCTGCAAGAGGATCCAGGTGTTACTACCAGCATCCATCTCAAATTCATCTCATCATGAAGTCTGTAAGTACTACTAAATGAACACATGCTTAGCTTCTTAACTGAAGTGCAGAGAAGTGCCTTAAACTGCCAAATAATACAGACAGTAGCTGTTTCCATGTCAATAACTTCCTTCCAAAGCCTTCCCTCCTCCACTTCTTACTACAGAACAAAATGCGCTGGTGAGAGACAAACACCTCCAGCAGCACTTTGAAGGACATAAGCCAAAAGGACCCTTTGCATTAAGGAACATCTCTTGGATATTTCCAAAGGAAAAAGCTGTATTACTTTTTCATTTACATAAACTAAAATAAAAAACTTTAGAACACTTCTTTTATATTTGATTTGGTATAGAAAAAACATACAGAGGAGGGAAAAGCAGTAAGATTACTTTTTCCCATTTGGGATGACACGTAACAAGAAGTATTCATGCTTGTGCCACTTAGCATGTTAGTTATCTACAGGGCAATTCTGCCACCAAGACATTTGAACAAGTAGCCTAACTAAAAAGGAAGAGGCTACCTGAAATAAAAATAACATCAACTGGAATTCATTCCAATATGCAACTGTTTTAAGTCAAAAGCCTAACAGTTCACTCAGGAATGGCTGCTCCAGACTATACAACACCGCAGTGTGTGGGGTCCTCTGGCAAAACCAGGACTTTCAGAGCAAGCTACTGTAATTCAGGTAACAGCGACACTGGAAGACTGAAGTGCACTCTCGAAACCCTTTCCAATCCAAGCTCAAGAGCAAAACTTAAAATAATTTGCTCTTTCCTTTTTATAGAAGAAAAAGATCAATTTTTTGGTTGATTGAGCCATTTGTTTCATGAAGAGGTTAAAGTTAGCAGAGGACACAAAACTGGCTTTTGAGGTGATGAACAGTGTTTGGGCCAAACTGACCTATTTCACCTTACTTAATATGCACAAAAATAGTATGTTTCTTGTGCCAGAGCTTCCAAGCACCTAGATGCCTTGATTAAATATTAGTACCCTTCCTAGAAGAATAAGCCTGGACTATAATGGAAACCTGCCACAAACTTTCAGCTGTCAAAACTGCTGATTTATATGGTATATTGTCCTCTATTTGCATTTTTGCTGGCTAATAGCAACTTGCTCCTAAATATAACTGTCATGTAGCAAGAGTTAATCTGCAAAGTCACTCCCTTCAGACTGGAAAATCTATGAACTTACATTAATGACTGATGCTACCTCACAGCATATGATGGAGCACACAGCTCCCAGACGCTTGGTTAATGCTTTTCCCAATGAGGTCTGGACCAGTGCTGATCGCTCTAGCAGTAAGCTATTCAGCGAAACATTTGTCAGTGAAAAGAAAACAGGTGTGAGATTCCTGATGTGTTTTTAAAGACAGCACGTAGGATAATTTCTTGAGCTGCATGTGTACTGTTTTCTACAGTTAGCTGATGTATTATATATTGGTTCAGTAATTCAAATTATAATGAACTATGGGTTTTTTTGTACATGCCATAAAGAATCAGAGACAGAAATAAGTATACTTCCCTTGTCATTGTTCATATCAGCCTTCCAGAAGTCACCTGTATACTTTTTCCTTCTGATTTTCCACATTCTGTTTAAAGAGACTGAAGTTGCTGGGTTTTGTGCATGTGTGCTAACCCAGCTCTCTTTCTTTTCAAAGTCACTTCTTTGGTATACCCAATGCTCACATTTTACCAGATCAAAAGTCTTTGTGCAACAGTATCATGGACTGCTGTCAAAAGAGCTCTGGGAAGAAGGTCCGGTATTAACTACTGCTGCAGAGGAAGCAGGGAAGAGCAAATAGGATAGTTTCTGTCAGCTCCGTGTTAAATGGGGGCTGTTTCTACTTGAGGCTGTTAGAAATAAGAGTGACAGGTATAGCAGTCAAAAGAGGTGTGCAGAATCTAGAGGACATTTCCTGTAATAAGCACAGGTTTTTTTTAAACATATACAATGTTGACTCCACAAATCTTGACATTATTAATCAATGGGTAGACTATAAGAACAAGTAGGAACAGGAAGCAAGGCTCGGCACTAGTGTGGGATGTACGGAGCAGGGGAGAAGAGGAAGAGGAATCATCTAAAATTGACTTTTCAAGAACTTCTGTGAATGTTGGAAGTCAACAGATTCAGGTAAGGAAATAAATCGTAGTATTACATGCCATCACAGGCAGCAAGTCTGGCTCCTTTTTTGACAGATAAATTCTGTGAGCTAGGAGAAACGTCCCACCTTGCTATCTCTTCAGGCCTTTTGAGGTGCCCTTGGGCTCATTCTGACACCAAAGTATTGCTGTGAATGTTTTCATGCAAAGGATGCAAACAGGACCATAAAATGCTTGGCTATAAACCCGCTCAAGATGGTTTTCAGGTTGAGAATGCAGCTTAGGCAAAGAAATTTATCTATTTTAGTTGTAGTTCTTACTCCTATGTAGACTGAAGGGATGCAACTTTTGGGGTGTGAACCTACTCACTAAAGATTTCTTTAGTGCATTTTCCCCAAAAAATCAAGAAATGGGTTGCAAGAGCAAGGCTAATGCCATTCTACTTAGGGAAGGCTGACTGGTATTTTTTGTCATATAAAGTTATTCAGAGGCATCTGTGTTAAGGCCAGCTGCTACACGCCCCTCTTTACCCATTGTTGATTTTTCCATAACATATTCAAACATCAGTAACTAATCATTTTGATGTGTAAATTGCAGTAATATTTCTCCTGTCTACTGTTCAAAAAAAAAGAATTTTTTAACCTCTGAAAAAGGGAGAACAGTTCTAATATGGAAACCGCGGTACTTAAGACAGCGTATAGATGCAGGCAAGTACCATGACCTCATTTTTGACACAATGCTAAAGTCCAAATTCATGAATAGATCAATATCTAAGGCCTAAACCACTTAATAGTGGACTGCTGTCTTTAAGAGACTTGTTATTTTATTAATGACCCTGAGGCACTCCTGGAGAAAAGCTGTGAATCAGGAGTAGTACTCAGCCCGTGGTTCAAACACTGCTTGATGAAATGAGGGACCATAAAGAGAGAATGAAATATGAAATAAGTGGCGATGCTGTGGTACTTCAGCAGAAAGTAAAAAGTTTGCAAGGCAAGCCCATCTTTCATCCCGGTCTTCCTTCATCCCCGCCATGGCAGGCATGGTAAGCACCAGTAATGGAAAGTGATAGCTCTCTAAAGCTTTCTTCTGTTCCTGAAGTGATACCTTCCCCTCTAATGCTCTTGCACTGCAGTATCACCACAATCTGGCCTTCTATTTCAACTCTTCCACTGCCACTCATTATGATTCACCCACGACACATTGCTTGTAACAATTCTATATGTAATTACAGTAAAATATTTAAGTCTCATCAACTAATATGAAACAATTCTACTTTAATAACCCTTAAGGCAGAAATCTTGCTTACTCAAATTAGCTGACATAGAAGACAAGGAGATCATCAGAATTCTGCCTTATAATAACTATTTCTTGTTTTAGTTTGGGGTTTTTTTGCACCAATTTCCTTAATACAATTTAAGGTAATATTACTATATAGAGAGGAAGGAGTATTCTTTCAAACAAAACCCCAAGGTTTCAAGATGCATTTTTCACTCATTATCTCTTTGACAAGTGGAATATCATTAATTAAAACAAACACACCAATTTTAATGTGTAGGCGGTGGGCAAGAAACAGGGGTTATTTAGTATCATGTAGTGGGCAGAAATCCAAAACCCATTCGGCTGCTGAATAGTGCAATGGTATAAACAAACATGAAAGTCTTATCAAAGTCATTCACTTAAAACCATACTATCTAGAAAGAGAGAAAAAATATACAGAAAGGACTCAGAAAACAAATTCCACAGTAAAAGTCTGTACCTTCTCTTGGTTTCTTTAAATTGAAAGGTTGAGGGACGTAGTTAATAAAACCTTATACAATCTAATACAGCACAGGGAAAGAAACATTCTTCACGGCCTGATCAGTGTAGACTTTGGCAGAATTGGGTCTGCTCAGAAAATCTTAGACTTAAACCCACTGATTAAACCCTTTGAATGTCCCTTCTTTTTCCCAATTTTCCTAATGTTAAATCAGATACATGTTTCAGTATATGTCTGGTCTCCAGTGGCATCGGTTTCAGAGCACTAGTTGCTACAACAACTCAATGTAATTCTTTCCTGAAGACAATACTATTATTATTATTTATTATTATTATTAGTAGTAGTAGTATTATTTTATACTGAGTTTTATTGCTTTCTACATGATCTTAAAAACCGCTGTACTTAAACATGATGGACAAATGGCCAGGAAAACTAAGACCAAATGTTAGCAGAAACCTCCGTGGAAAACACATTTCTAGTACTGGATAGCCTCTAATTACTGCCCAGGGAAATGCACAATAAAGACCTCTTTTCAATCTTTCAGCTGTTCAGACTTGTTTCTGACTGTCCCCTTTGCCAGTGGAGTTGTTCCTTACTAGAGTTTAGTTTTACCATCAAAAGTTCAGTTTTAAAAGTGAAATGGATTCAAGTTGCAGAAGAAAGACTATTTAAATAGATACATAGCCACTCCTCCATTCATGTCCTGATGCTTTTTTTCCTTTGTTACCAAAATCCTCATACGAAAATGTTTTCAATGAGTTTTGTTTGGGAACATTTTTTGAATAGGACTGAAGACGGTCTCTCATTTTGTGCCTACAATTTGGTGACAGCAACACAGTTAAAGTGCAATTAACTGCAGATACAGTGATGAAGTTTAGACATCTCATCATCTGATTTCTGTGTACAGCCAGGTAGCCAGCTATCCAAATCCCGCAGCTGGCTACTGCACTGAATTGCAGGCACAAAAATTTTGATTGCCCTAAACATTTTGTCTTTTTTTTTCTTTGATGACTCCGTCAGTTCTTCCTTGTCTTCCTCATCCTCCTTTATTATTAAAAATGAGGGAAAACAACAAAAGAAAAAAAAAGAAAGGAAAGACTAAATGTAATTGTTTCTTTGGCACTTCTAGATATGGACCATGCAATGGGGGACAAAATTGTCTACCTCACAAGAGCACCTATCATCGTAAATCAGTTTTTAATTTTACTGGTGGATCACAGCAATCAGATAAACATTTCCTGGCTGCCTCCCCTGTATATTGGTCTTTGAATCAGCTTGGCCCAAGATTTAGTTAGGTGTGGGAGTCCTACCTACCTTACAACCCCCAGACAATATCTGATTGGTATGCAGTGGGGAAAAATATAATAGCATTCACAAAGCAGAATACACGCATAATATATGAAGTGCAGGATCTCACAAGAGGGGGAAAAGTACAACATAATGAAAATGAATAATCTTCGGGTATTTTCTTTCTAGTCTGAAGTAGTTCTTGAATGTACAATCATTTTTTCTGGCTTGACTGCCTTTAAATATACACATACCATACTCCTAGTTCAATTTTTAAACCCCTATAGGTATTAGAGGACAATTTACATGTGATTTGCATTTTTTTTTCTGTGCCTGTGGTTTTGGTAAGTCTTCCAAACCTAATGACTGTTCTTTTGGCCAGCAACATAAATGCTGTAATCACACAATTATTGTGCTGGGAACAGTTTAATTCAGCATTTTGTTCTCAACCACAGAACAATTACTCAACAATTTTGGTTAACCATACTAGCTCACTGCCTGGAGAGGAAGCAGAATATTCACAAGATCTATTGTCTTACATAAAGGCAGTCAGTAGATTCTTATCTATTACAACTTTCCAGCATCTCTTTGCTCTTTGGGGTACTTCCACATACTCCCAGTTAATGAAAATAAATTACTAGCAGCACACTGTATTAGCTTATTCATCTCTATCTGTTGAATGCTTTTAATTGTACATTTGCATACTAAAGAGAAAGGTAGATGTGATGTGTCTGGGAGAGAGGGATATTACGGAGCACTGTAAAAAGCTCTGAAAATACTAAAGTGATGTTATCCATCTACTCTATTGTAAGCATAAACCATGGCCATTCAGGATTCATTTTTAAGTCTTGCTCTTCAGCCATCCACTTCTCCTTAGCAATAAAAGGAATTTTCTGATCAATTGATTTATTCCTAGTACTGTTTATATTGAAACACTGCTGGCCATAAAATACTCCTGAGATCTCTTTAAGCACCATTTGAGACAGAGAATAAAGTTCTAATCCAGAACACAGTCTCTGGGTCTGGATAATTGGTGCAACTGAAAATCAGGAGCTTACTAAGGTTCGCTAATGCAAATCAGGAATTTTATATTATGCTAGTGTGGGACAGCCGCAGCCGCAATGTAATGGTGGGAAGTGATGAACCTCATGGCTCTCATCGTGTCACACAACATGACAGCACTTGACGCCACTGAGTTTAGTTGAAGGGAGAGCGGGAAAAGCCCTTGAGTAGTCTTCACTCACTTACTGGCATGACTGAGGATGTGTAGATTTATTTGAAACCACCAATATTTTTGCCAGATAAAAAATTTTGCACATGTTTACTGCAAGTGGATGCTTTTTTTTTTTTAAATTTAGGCACTATCACTTAACACGCTTTGTGTGGCAGACCTGATTCACAATAAAGTGAATCAAGGTTCTGACAGGTCAGTAAGAATCCATCTACATTAGTTAACTAAGTATCAGGATCCTCACATACTTTCCGCTCCAAATTTCAGTTCTGGAAGCATTTTACCTAAGCAAATATAAACATTTTAATCATTCCTTTTCCACTTTCATTTTCATTTTGTCTTGCCAGTCACAAGGAATATTTTCATTCAGAGCTGTGAATCTGAAAAGTACAACTCTGGCAATACTACTGAACAAGTAAAATTAAATTAATTAAACAAAGCTGACTCGATAAAGTTAGTTTGATAGCAAGAGAGATCAAAAAGGAAACCAGCAGTAAACATGATGAAAACATAAAGTAATATTTCATTTTTTTAAATGCTTTTAGCTTTTAAGTAGTAATATCGTTATTTTCTTAAGGGCAAAATTTGATCTGTAGGAACTTTGTGTTGAGTCGTTGCTCTACTAAAATCAATACAAATTGACCCCCATGGTACTCAGCAGAAATAACTTAATTTAAAAAAATAACTTTAATTAAAAAAAACCCAAACCACAAGGTATCTATGGAGCAGAACACAGGCTCAAATGTCATCACCACCACGATACTGAGCTATGACACTTCTTTTTTTGCTCCATTTATGACATGAATAATATGTCTCTTTTTGCTTGAAGCCCAGTTTCAGCAGATGTGGAGAAAGGCCTTGTCTGTCCTGAGATGTGGGAGACACAATGTGAACTGCATTAAGGAAACAGAAGCCCCAACCCAGTTCTTTCCATTTCTTAGGCAACTGCTAAGCTTTCACAGGCTACTGCAAAAAAAAAAAAAAAAAAAAAGGAAGGACTATTCCTTCTTTAACTGCTGTGTGTTGGAAAGGAAGCAGCTACATTTTACAGTCCCATCACTGTGCTTCAGGCACCGTGCCTGTTGGTTGAGCCTTTCAGGTGATGCCAATGCTGCTCTGCCTTGTTTCTGGATTGCCATGACCCTTAGGCAGGAGCTAAGCATTTAGGTGTTTAGACTGGAGCAGTTTCAGGGCATGCACAGAAGGAGCAACACAGAAAACTCTCAGATCACATCAGCAGGTGCTAAGTGTCTTTAGATGCCCCCAAAGCTTCAGATCTCATATTTGAACTAAGGCTCTTAGAGGGTCTGTGTAAATGATGGCTGGACAGGATGTGCAGATGAACTCGGGAAGCGCACTTGGCTCCTTCAATTTAGACGTTCCCAAAGGCTATCTAAGTCCTGTTACCATAGAGTAAATCCTCTTTTTTGATGTGACCTTAAGCCATCCAGGTAAGAATACTACAGCAAATTGCTTTACCAAACGATGTTGCAACTATGTTAGAGGTCTTAATACTATTCTCATATTCTTCGCAGGCAAGGAAATAAAAAGACAGCAGTGCTATACAACAACATGTTGCTTGTGTATATGCATGGACATCATTAATGAAGAACAGCTGCATTCCTGCAGCCAAATGGTTTTGAATAAAACAATCATGGGGCTCCCTGGCACCTAAAGGAATGATTTAGGACATAAATTGCTGGCTTACCAAGTGGCCTTGAAACCTGTTATGTTTATACAAGCACATTAGTAACACTTTAATATCCCATAACAAATCAGTAACTACAAATATGTCTAACATGTGGTAAGGCAAATGAAAACCTATCTGAAGTCTCCGGGTACGATACCTTTCTCCAAAAAGAAAAGGATTATTTTAGTAGTTCAAACCCAAAATATTTTGCCAGCGAGTTTGTTCATTAAAATGTGATCTATTCTGAACACATCAGGTCCCTTTAAGACTAAAAGTCAGAGCTGCGTGCTCTGAGCCTTTTCATCAAGATGACTCATTCATTCATGGGAAGCATGAATTGTATGGCTGGCTTATGGTAGCACTCTAAATTAGTACTCACACAATGGAGAGCTTATACAATTGCAGTAGTCCATATCCAGTAAAACTGCCTTAGTGCCTTGAATAATGGGCCTTGCTAAGTCTCTAACAGTTCTGTAAGAACCTAAACAGCTGCAGACAACACATGACCTGTGCCATCTTTACAATGCCTGCTAACCATGAAAGCAAGCTTTGGGAACTATTTCCTCTGCACCCTCACCATTGGACAACATCAATCCCTTTGCTTTTTAGAGAACAAGGGGATTTTTTTTCCCCTTCTTTCTTTCTTACTTTTTTTTTCCCCCCTTTCCAATCAGCTCTCCACTGATCATCTTTCACACTTTAGCCTCTGCCCCAGAATACTCTGGACAATAGTACTGATTCCATCTGTGCTCTCCATTAAAGCCCTCATAATCCTCCTCCGAACAGCTGGACACTCAGACTCCACACACAGACACTCCTTCTGTGGAACCGTTTGGCTACAATTACGCTGAGGCTGTGCTTATTTCAAGTTCCTGCCTTTCGCAGGGTCCCCTAGGGCTGCATGGCAGAATGTCCTGACGCAACGAATTTAACAATATGTCGAGACAGACCCAGGCTCGGGCAATAATGTTGTACTTAAGTCACCTCTGTGCCAAGCAGCACTTAGAAGATATTTTTTAGACAAATGACAATATTAATGACAAGCTTCGAACTCCCACCATGTCATTAAGTAATCATGAAGGAGCATCTTCAGTTAATCAAACGGTTTTGATACCTTTATTTTAACGTCAGAAGCACTACGATGCCTATGTTTTGCTTAGAAGCCTTTTTCAAGAGCTGCAGTGGTTTGGCTCTCTCCTAGAAGAGCATATATTCAAGAGAATGATCTGACAATGTCTGTCATGGCCTGAAATGACTGAGTGTTAGGGAAGGACCAGCAAAGCACATCCACAGGCTGGTCTAGCTGCATACCTTGATTTTTCCAGGGACTTAACTTTCCTCAGACTCAGCCAGTGGAATAAGTCTCCATTACATCTCACTTCAGACAAGAAATACGTTAAATACGTATTCAGAAAAACACAAGAATAACTCTAAGTTAATGATTTTCACACGAAGTCTATGCCGATATAGTGAGCCCTACAGATCTAAGTGCCTCTAATGTATTACAATGTGCGTGTATGTTTGTCTGCGTCTGTATACACACACGCATCATCTGTGCCCATACAGAACTATAAACACATTTTTCCAGTAGATGTGTGTGCACACATCTCACACACCACACAAGCAAATGAGGAAAGCTATCTATAAATCTCGTTTTCTGGTATTTATTTTAAAATGTAAATGTGTGTGTACGTGCACATGTACTGATATTTACACATATATATATACACAGTACCCACGAAATTTACACATAGATATATATACACACAGTACCCACGAAACAGATGCCCCCCACACAGGAGTCCACACACATATGCAAGAGTATAGGCATGCACCATACAAGAGATGGTGATACCCAAGGGAGAATTTAAAACAGAATGTAAACAGTATTTATCACGCACCTCTGACAGCTTCACTTGCACAACATACACTCTCCTGTCTGAACAGGGACAGAATCGCATAACCCCAGATCTCTCAGAAGCATATTTTCTCTGCAGCCAGTTGACAGTCACATGCCATTTCCTTCCCAACTTTTTATGTAATATTACTCAGCTGCCATATTACCCACACTCAGTCCTAGGCCAGACAGACTTCTGAGCTTTTCTATTTTGTAATCCACGAGGGCTAAAACGGAAGGTTTTTTATTAACAGAAGTGATTCACAGTTTCCTAATGTGGCCCACAACACCTGTGTGTAGCCTTGAAACAACCAAAGACATTAGACTCCAATCATAACATTATTTACGGAAAAGCTATTTCAGGTGAGTTTTGTAAGTTTATTTAACCTATGGTATGAAGCAGTTTTACAGGTAGAATGACTCAAAAATGTACAACAATTCTTGTAAAACGCTCCAAAACATATTTAAATGGATTTTTAAAAATATGCTGCTTTCATACAATATGTTACAGTATAAGGTAGCATAAAGGTTTTATTGCTATTAGTTGAAGACATCAAGCATAACGCACAAGTGGCAAGTAGCATGCCTCTCCTAAACAAGCCAATAAACCCTCCCTACTGCATCAGTCCAGTGTGTATTTACTGCTCTCCCATATGCATTTTGTACGAGAATACAGATAGGCTGTCCATAGTTAAGACCAAGATTGGCTTTTCGTTGTTAACCCAAGAATTCAAAGTACATGGTTCAAAGCACAGATAAATACCTAGATTAGATACTTTTCAACTAGTTCCCCACATCTCATGAGAGGTCATTTATCCTCCGAAGTCTTTACAGGTGGTCAGCTGTCAAAGAACAAACTTTCAGCTGAATTACAGGTGATTTGGCCAAGATCCTTTTGTGATAGGGGATTTAGAAATAGGTGCTAATGGTATTTTGGAAATTCTTCTAGGTCTCCTTCATGCCATTCTGTGCCCTAGAAACTTCAAAAGAGGTTTATCCAAAAGATCTTGGCAAGATCTAGCATAAGGAAAGGCATGTTTGGGAAGTAACTCTCAGGTGCATTAAGAACATCAGAACAGTCCGTCAGGCTCCAGCAGATTTTAAGGAGTGCCAAATATCTGAGGAGGAACTAAGCTTTTAGTTAAAAAGAAAAAAAGAAGTGTTTTCTCATGGTTTTCCTTGAGGAAACAGCCCTAAAAATATAAACAAGTTCCTAAGAGTTTTGTCACAGCATTTTTGCTGGATGTCTTGTCTTAATTGCTATTGTTTTTCTTCTCGTCTGCCCTAATCATCTCTGGCAGATAGTCTGCATTTCATCAGACATAAAAGCTGATAAAATAGCCTGCAACCTTCCTCTTTTTTCTCACACTCACTGGTCAGAGGGACACTGATACTAACATTACCTCCAGAAACTCCCAGTTATTCTCACCTCCAGTGGATTCAATAACTAGTTTTCAAACTTCTGATTATGGGAAGGGAGTGGAAATATAAATTTCAATTTAGGCACACAGGAAGGAAAAGCCAGAATGATTGGCTTTCCTCTATCTTCATTTACCTGGCCTGAAATACCATGCCTAATCCTGGAAAACTAACTTGAAGATCAACCTAACTGCCACACAGGTTCTCCGGGTTCCCCTTTCCATTGTTCTTAAAACTAGGGTTCCCAGCCACAGCTCTGTAATGCTACAAGAGAATTACAGATATGTACAAGATACAGGTTCTTCAGCCATGCCCCACTTCAGTTCCTTGCATAAATTATTAATATTTTGTTGCTAGGTCATACAGCTATTTTGGCAATGTTTTAAGTCTATCAAGAAAGCAGAAGGCCACCGAGGTAGAAACTGAGTGGTGTCTGAGCAGTGATACCAGGCTCTCTTGATACAGGTCTAAACCACAAAGTTCAAGTCTCAGTCCAAATCTCCACAATGAATTCAGATCCAGCATTTAGGCTCAGCCTTTCATAAAAACAGGCGAAGGTCAACTCCCAAGAAAGTTGTACCACAGTTAGAAGGTTTTGGTTCAAACCTTCTCTAAACATAATGACAGTTTCTTTCATTTCAATATGATTTGTTTAATAGATACAACACCCCATATTCCCCTTGTTTCAAGTGAGCTGGAATTTCACCAGACAGTACACCAGTCAGCTCCAGGGTCGCTGATGAGAATGAGCTTTTAGAAATCATCTGTAGTTTCTTTCCAACTGAAAACAAACCTCTGATCTAGTGAACCACTTTTAGGTTTACTCTACCTGCTATACTCATACAATAGAGCTACTGACTGCATGAGCTGTATGCCAGGAGCAGAATTTGGTGTTTTTCCTCTCCCACCTTTTGTGTATCACTTCTCTCCATAGCTCTAAATCACTTCAGGATAGGATAAACTCTCCCCCTCCCAAGCCCTGACCTTTGTATAATGTGGACTGGACATGATAACACACAGTCACAATTACAGTATTTTTACTAAACAATACTCTGATTTTTTAGCCCAAGAAATACCAGAAGTAAAAAAGTCTGTAAAGATCATCTATTATGGCTCAGCTAAAAGTCTGTTTACTTCAGTTTTATTTAGAATTGTATTCAAACTGTTTATTGATATCATTGGAATTGCACTGGAGCAGTACTGCAGTAACACAGGCAGGAATCCAATCTAATGCTCTGAGGCTGTAAAATGGGATGTTGCAAGAAACAGTATTTTTATTTCAAGTAAATATTTCCTTTCAGTTTCAGGTGTCCTGCTTTTTCTCCCCTATTTTATGGCCAAATTCTGCAATGAGGTATATAAAAGCAGTTCATACTGACACTGGAAGGAAGTGCACATGTATACAGAAGAGGAGAGATTTTCTTGATTATGAAATGATCTTACTTAATTCATCCATGTTTTCTTCGATACTACAACTAGCATGGAGAGAAATCCTAAGGTATGTTATGTGCACACCAAGAAGATAAGATGGCTGAATGGCAGTTTTCTGCATGCATTTTTTTTCTAATAAAGTCAGCTAGACCACAACTTAAAATAAACCTTTTACCTGTAAAGTCAGGGTAGCTCAAAAGTTTATAGAATTCAAAGCTTTTAGCTCATGGGGAGGCAGAAATAAATTTTATTTTTCTAATATGGACTGAATTCATACCTATAGAAGATTTCAGTCTCCTTCCTACTGATAAAAATGAATGGGATTTCACATAGGTTCGCCTCATCTTGGATGAAATCATTTCTTGAAGAACTTCACAAAATGTCAGACCAGTTCACCAGATAGTGGAAAAGCACTTATGCTGATTTACACCAGACAGTGATCTGACACAGGAGCCTTGAGTCACAGCTGAAACAGTCAGTCTGGAACATCCCATACTGTATATACAACACTAACCAGGATCAGCCATCAATTGTCTTTGATTCCCATGTAGATGTTCAGTTGGTATTCATAAAATTCTTCATGCAAATCAAGGACAGTATTTTATCTTTAGAAGACACCACATTTCTCTGGGTTTTATGAGAATATGCACTATTCTAGAGTGTGAAAAAGGATTACTGAGAATTCTGGAAAGATGTAATAGACCAAATCCCATGAAATTTGTCTGTTTAGGCTGCAGATCTGAATGATCTGATTTGCTGTACTTATGTTGAGCCCAGGACAAATCAGTGAATCCATCCATACAAAGCTCATTGAAGGTTTAGGCCCTTGGACATTGAGAGCATAGAGAAACAAAATCAATAGAGAGCATCCTCACCAGGCACTAAAAAGGCCTTGGGACTCCCAGTGGAAAAGTATAAGCAGTGACAAAGTAGGCAAAGAGCTAGAATTGGGTGGGGGAAGGAGGAAAATGAATATCCATTTTGGTAAATGGCCTTGCAGTTCCAATTACAAATGAATTTACAATCCACTTAACAGAAAAGACCTCGCTGCAAGCTTTGAGAAATATTTTAAGAAAACTAAGAACTCCTTATACGCTTGCAATTGTCCATGAGTAACCAACTATGTGCCTGAATTCCCGAAAGACTGAACCTTGTAAAGAGAACAAGATAGGCCCATATTAAAACTTTTAATGACTTTAGTTAAAAAAAAAAAAAAAAGGGAAAAAAAAAGGTGGAACTTTGCAGCCAGCTGGCTCCATACAGAAAGCCAGGCTGCACAGCTTGAACTTAAAGCTATCTTAACATAATGAATAAGTGCCAATAATTAGCATATGTAGTGTGAACAGGTTTGCTGGCACAAGCAAGTGAAAAACTCCAAGGTAAAGTTATTATTAGGGAGTAATTAGCTCTGTGAAGTAAATGAGTGAAACAATAGCTGCCAGCACTGACAATATGGCTAACATCTGACTATGTGGAAGATAACATTGTAAAGTATTGCTCCCTGAGCTAGAATCTGTTAATAACCATATGTTAGTGTAATTAATGCAGAGTCTTTCTGACCTGTTGTCACATAAGAACAATACTTTCTTGGAAACATTCAAACAGGCAGCCCTACAGTCGTGGATGGCAAAAAATAATTTGGGAAGTTGCTTACAAACACCTTTTCTTCTGCATTTCTTTAAAAAGAAGTAAAAAACAGTAAATGGGGGAAAAATAAGAAAAAAGCTGCTTATGAACCAACTGCTTTCAAGGCTGATGGCAAAGATTTCAAAACCTGGATCAGGGCTTTCCAGACCAACTAAATCAAACCCTGAAGAACACTCTTGCATTTTAGGGGTACTTGTAATCCATGCCCAGACCAAATTCTGTAATTTTATTATTTACGTAGAGTGCCTTAAACCCTTTATCCAAAAAAATCCTTGAACTCTGGAGTGCTCAAATCTGAGATTGGGTTCTGAATTTTTTTGGCTTGAGCCCATTTCTAAATTGAATAGATCCCTCCAGGTGTCTGACATTCATCAGACATTCTGCCAAGGTCTTAATATACTGCTAGATAGGGAGGGTCTCCACTTGTCCCACACACAGGACATTTTCACCTCCAAATGAGAGGATTCTGTGACTACAAAGTGCAAGGCTAAAGATAATTTCTCTTGAAAAGGTACTAAAAATCACGCCCAGAACTTCTGAATTTTCATAATAAATGGCACCGATGCAATATTTTCCTCCCTTCATATCAACAACTGAAAATGTTTCAGAGAGGTCTAGTAAATACAGTTTGCTCAACAAGCCTTACATAATTACTGTATTTTCAAGTCATTGTGCTGATTTAGTGTATCCTACAGAGTATGCATAGCCCATAAAAAGCACCTTGTCTGAAGCTCTCTGGTACAAAGACCTTTGTAATTTAATTTGAACATATCTCTATTCCAATTGAGCATCTCATATGCACCTTGTTAGAGCATGCACACTCATTGGCTCACAGCAACAGTTTTATAGAGAGGGCAAATTGTAGTCATACATCCCAAAAGAATAGCCTTCATTTCCTAAAGAAAAAGTTTAACAACTTTAAGAACCTGGCCATATTTAATTTCAATTTAAAAAAAAAATTCCAAAATTTAATGCAAGCTTGTTAGTACTTTCCTTTTTCCTTTTTTAGTGTGGCAGCGAAAAAAAAAAAAAAAAAAAAAAGGTTTTTAATGCTTCACAGGCTATTATGGCCAGGCACAGGAGTCCTGCATGTTTGAGATCTCACACATTCATCTTCTCACTAAACATCTGTTTAAGGCTTGTGTGATCTACCTGTCAGCACCAGTGATCCATAAAGTGTTTGAACCTCCTGTCACAAACCTCAGTGCTGGTTTGATCAGAGGCTTTGTGCACACTAATCACCCCCTTTATCTTTTCTAATGTTAGGAGAAAAAAAACACAGCAAGGCTGTCTTCCAAACCTGACTGTAATTAATCTTTCCATGGGGGAACCTGCCTGGTTTGAAAAAGCAAGATCTGATGGGCTGCTGCTCTTTTTCTGCAAGGGCCTTATTTTTCCTACCAGGCATCTTTACACTTGAGTGGTACCCTTTACAAAATACTTTAACTATATCCCAGTGACAGTGAAACAACCTTCAAGATCATCTTATGAATGAAACCACTGGTAACTTTGCTGAGAAAAAGAGACCAATGAAAGGAGTTTGACAGAAGCATGTTTAAACGATTCTCTCTTTTTAACTGCATGGGGAAAAAGGGAATCAGAATAAGAGCTGGTCCCCTTTTCATGTCTCTCCTAAGCTGCTCTCTTCACTAATAATCCCACTGCTACCTTTCTTTTACTCAGCTGCACACAAATGTACTGAAAGCCGCAGGAGTTCCCAAGAGGGAACAGATAACATCAGGTGCTTTTTGGTTTTATTACAGCTTGCCTTTTACCACTATTTGCTTTCTGTGGCATAAGGGGAATGAATGCTGTGTGTGATGTAGACTACAATTCAAAGTGCACTTTCGATGAGGCCAATACTGAATGGGAATGGGACAAATAAGTTTAAATTTACTCACATCTTTCTTGATAAAGGAAGCCTCCTTCGCTCCTCAGCATCCCTGAGTCCAGGCATTACTAGCAACTTAAAGTCTCGTGAGCAGACAGTAGGAAGCAAAGAGAAACTGACGCTGCGAAACCAAATTTGGGTACATATTTCATAGTAATCCTCAATCTAAATAACGGACAGATTGGATACATGGACAGATTGATCCATCAGTAGGTAGACAAGAGTTTATTTGGATCATTATCTAACCAGAAGGAGAACTTTAGGGATTTGTGCAATAACATAGCAAGCAATTGGTAGGAGGTGACTATCATGATCATACTGAGGACCCATATCAGCCAAGGCTCTTTAACGCAAAGCTGTGTCACACAAAAACACTAACTCTCAGAATCCAGGTGAATTCAGAGAGGGAAGTAAGTGAAGTGAAGTGAGTCTTTCTATTACTGTCATCATTTATTAGTTATATTGGGAGAAAGTTCAAAGGACTCCAGAGGTCCATCATCTGACTGTGCATGATCAAAGAGAGTCCTGCACATTCTTGTATCTTTTTTTAAGACAAGATACCACACGTGTGAAACATGATAAGGTAGAAAGGAGTAACTGTCTACTAAGATTATTCAGGGTGCTGTGCTTGGCTCCAGTCTGGATTTCATGGATTTACTAATTGCCTGCAGGTAACAGCAGCATTAAAATTTGAGGAATAATTTGGCAATATGGAGGCTTGGACTATTCTGGAAAGGTTACTCTACACATTCGGGGCACTTTAGAATAAAGTGTAAGACAGGATAGGAAAAGTGAATAAAGAAAACAATGAGGTGAGTGTCACCAGCAGAACAGATCAGGATCAGAATGAACTATAAGAGGAAAAAATATGAGTGACAGATCTGCAAAGAACCTTGGAGAAACAACACCGAAATATAATTTCATGTTATGGAAAACAAGGAGCTAATGCCTAGGCTGAAGGAAGGAGTTGGGTCCAATAACATCAACAGAAGTGAAGGGATGATGGTTAGTGTTTGGGGAATGTCCTGCCAGGGAAGCAGGGAGACAATGGAAGCGTAATGACAACAGAAGACTCAGCAATCAAGTCATAAGATTAACAAAGATGTGGTTGAAAGTTTTAGGTGGAAGAAAAGAAAAAGTTGGATTTTAGAAATGCCATACCAATTCAAATAAATTCATACCATCGCAAATCAAGAAGATTTGAGACAGGAGACAGTGGAAGAAGGATTCAAAATGGTTTCCTGGAATATGAATCTGCTTGATAGAGAAGAAGATGATGTTGCTACCAATAATAAAGAATAGAGTAAGCAGAGAAGATTTGGGAAGATAGCTAATGAGTTCATTTGAGGTTAGTGCCTCTGTCCAAGATTGATGTTCCTTCTAGCTAGAGATTAAGACCCTTGAATCACAACTAATTTATCACCTTTCTTACTTGCTGGCCATGAAGAAACACCTGGTATTCCAGACTGGTGCCCTGTATTGAAGTTTGACAGCTGTCTATAGAGACCATCTAAATTTGATAAAGGACACAGGTCCACATCCAAATAAACTCTGTACCATATAAACTTTGATTATACAGTGAGGACAGGACTAAACTGGTATCTTATCCAGTACCCAATCCTATTGGTTTAAATCTAAATCTCATTGAGTAATTAAGAGTTCAGAAGGTCTGAGATTCTACAGAGGATATAATGTGCTGTAAACAGTATCTTGGACATGGATAGGATTACAATAATATTAAAGAACATCTGAACCATCCCATGTATTTCAAGGAAGAAAGGGAAGATATATCAATTCTTTACAATGTCATTAAAAAGCAATGCTGTAAACCAAGAGAAGAGAATGATTTTTCTTATATTTTGCTCTCTTTCTAACCCTTACCCCATCCCATCATGGTATGGTCATATTGGTTGACAAAAAAGAATTACAGTCTTTGTTTAAGTAAAATAGCTCCTTCAGAGATCATTTAGACCTTCCAGTTGGTCGTGTCTGAGGAAAGACATGGTCTTGTCTTGCTTAGCTGTAAGAATCAGGTTTCTATGTTTTAACTTAAACAAGATGATTAACTCCTCCAAACTTCACCTTCCCATATGTATAATGAGAATAATGCTTACGCTCAGTGATGTCCTGGGAAGTTAAAAACAGTTTTGCCTTTGCAGAGTTGTGTGCATGTGCACACACACGCTTGAAGACAACAGGGTTCTCTTGCCCAGTACCCTATGAAATTCCTTCTCCTGAGGTTTATTGGCTCTGGAGGTGTACCTGCAAGCACTTATCCAAAACTCACATCCACGTCTGTAGTCACTAACTTAAAGCCTGCTCTGCTGCATTTCTAAGAACAGCTTGGGAGAGCTGGCTGAAACCTTGTCTGTAGAAGTACAAACAATCAGGCGAACTAGATCATATAGTAGCAGTAGCAGTAGTACAAAAAGAAGACACTTCCCCTGCAGCATTCAATAGATAAAGAAGTTACAAACATTGGTCCCTCCACTGATTTTGCCTTCTTCAGATCATTCACACCTCTTCCAGTCCTCTGTGATGGAAATAAACACTGCAAGAAGGCATTCAGCAGCACTATCATATCCAAGAAAGATGTGAACAAAACCAACTATAGTTTTATTACGCTACAATCTAAGGAAAAACTAAGCAAACCACACTCGATACACCCTGAAAATTATTACAATTAAAACAACTTCTGTCCTAGTGGTTTGCTGAACTGTCAATGCTGACTTACACATACATACACACACACACAAAATGTTTAGTATAGAGACGCTAGCCCAGCTGAGAAAAACTCCACTGTGTTGGTGACATATTTTTTTTCAGTGGCACCTATGAATAAAGCACTCACAAGTGAATCTTGGAAGGCTGGAAACTTCAGTAAACTTCTAAGACTCCACTAAAATCAGACAGGCAGTCTAAGAAGATCCCAATTTCTTTCACATGTCTAGCTGTTTCTGACACCAACTGAACAAGAAATTAATTCTCATCCTGTTTTTCCTCTGAAGCCCAAGAGCACTTTCATCCCTCTCATAGTACATGAGGCTGCTAAGTAAAATCAGCATATGTTGTAAAGTAACATAAGTGAACTCCAGACATGCAGAGAAGTATGTTTTTGAGTATGTGTATATTGAGGAGAAGGCAAAATGCATGCAAAGGAGGTTAACGAAAATAATAAACTTCAACAAACTCCCAGGGGTTTCTCTCTTGATCACTTGTCTTATCGAAATTTATTCCCCGAAAACAATGCCTGCTAAAGACAAAGAATTTTATTACTGCTTTTAATGGGTGCCATTACAATTCCCTGCTTTCTAAGACTTCATGCGTAAGAGGCTTACGGGTAAAAATCTTAGTCTTTCACTAAAAAAAAAAGTTTAAATGAAAAATTTTATCAATACAACAAGTTTTTATGTCTTAGCCTGTTTATCACCCCATTTTAAAACACATATTGAATCCCTCAGTTTCCTGCAAAAATTCAGTGAAATGCATTTTTACCTAAGAAAACCTGCTGCTTCTACAAGTAGCAAGACAGGCATAACTGTCTTGTGAAAAGAGCTGTCTACTCTATGAACACCTATTTCCCATGGCAGCAGGAGATTAGAAAAACTGTGGAAACTGGAAACAAATGGGGGGAAAAACGGCAGAGCCCACTATATTCTTTCATTCCGGAGGGTTAACAGTTACAGTTAACAGTTTTACCTGGATCTATGGCTCCCTCTTCTAATCAATATATTTAGTTGTGGTTGGTACAGATGAAATTATGCAGTTCTCATACAGATGGATATGTTTCTTTTGCTTGCAAAATTTAGAACTTTGACGAGGGCTATCAGCATTATTTCTGCATACATACTTTCTGAAACATCAGCTAGTGTCCTTTGCTAAAGGTAATTTCTTGTCTGTCAAATACTATGTCCCTATCTAGAAAAGCAGCATATGGAGCAGGTACAGAGATTGAAAAGTAGAAGGGGACAAAGCAGAAAGTATTGTGTCAACCTCAATAACCATTCCACAGGGCTGGAACAACTATTTTATTTTATTTGCCATTCGACAGCATAACTTCAAATAGGTGTTTAATTAACTCAGAGTGGCAGTCTAAATGTTTAGCCTGAAGCAGCCTGACAAAGAAAAAAGTATCTACGCACTGCATTTGCAGGTTTAGAGCATCAGGCATGAAAAGAAACTATTAATTGCACAATGCAGAGAATTCATATGACACATGCACATGAAAGTGTAAAGATGGAACTCCCAACATAGCAAAGTTTCTGCTATGCCAAGAACTTTATGCAAGTGTAAAGAGCCTAAAGGACAGAAAATGAGGGAACTTATAGCAAAAACCTGTTTCCACAAAATAAAATTCTATTGGATATGAAGCAACCGATTTATTAAAAAAAATAGGAAAGACAAATCTAGGTAAGCACTTTTATAAAAATACAAGCACAATATGTTCAGAGGAGGATGAACGGGATTAAGGATTTTTAAAACTCAATCCAAAACACCTTAATATTGGTCTAAGAAAGGATAAGGACTCACAATCACCCAAGAGAAGCTGGGCACTGGGCATCTTACTATGAAGATGGGAGAAACAAGGAAGGCAACATATGTCTTGCCTCCACTATTTGACATCCTATTCAGTGGCAGAGGCACAGATTTAGGCAGTCCCCCCTCTTGTTTCTTGGGGACTTAACAAGGGACTATGCCAAATTAGAAGGAAATGAATGCTCTGGCAGTTGACTAATTATTTTGAATATTTCACTTCCTGCCCACCACCCTGCAAAACAGGTATATTCCCAGCATGCAGTGATACACGGTGACCCTTAGAATCAGATGGTCCTCAAATGTTTTCTGTTAAGGTATACTCAAAGCCTTGGCAGTGCAATAATCCACCTCCCTCTTTAGTTTATTATATGAAAAGATGTCACACTGTGACTGTTTTAATCAGTGAATAAACAAAGTGCCCAGCACCTGCCTTGGCTTTTATTATCATAATAATCCTGTTTTGTTTTTTAATTCTAAAACATCAGCAACTCTCCCGTAGGTGAGCATGTGTTTATGCCGCCCCTACTGTTGCCTTTGTGGTTTCATTATTAGCAAGCCATCAAATGAAACACAGAAGAAGAAGGGGGAGAGAAGGGAAAAGCAGGCCTGAGGCACAGCCATTTGTGCCTGTTAAATACAACAAGCTGGCCTTAGGTAACCAGAGCCCGGAGACTGGCATGAAAGCAGGTTAAGTATCCAGAAACTGAAAAGAAAGCAAGTCAGTGAATGAACCACTCTGAGTTGGAGCAGATCAATCCAGGACAAAAAGAACATGGGCAGGCATCCCACTGACATTTAGCACAGCCAGAATGGAATAAAAACCTAACAGTGGTCAAGGTGAGGAAAGGGTTCATGCATAATGACTGGTAAGTACCTTACACTCTGATTTGTTCAGGCAGTTTTTATGGAATCACCCTGAAGAGGACAGAAATTGACCCTCACAAACTTTTTACCATTTATTCACTCACATTTTACTAATGGATCAGATCAGGTTTTCCGCATTAAACTCTACTGACGTGATTCAGTAGAACGGCACCAACACAAATCTGACTCTGAAACTAACAAGGATTGTTTTCTGCGTGCTTCCCTGCCTCTTTCTCACACCACAAATGCCACAGTGTGTATTCGATTTCTATCACTGAAATAGGAAATTCTATAGAAAAACAGTAAAAATGGAGACAGAAGATAAAAACCTAGAAGGCCTAAGCCTCTGATAACTCTGCACTTCAGTTCACATTTTGTATTGTGGCCCAATGGGAGACGACTGACAATCTGGGTTCTGTCCCTGGTTCTGGCAAAGAGCTACAGCCTAAAAATGTGCAAGCTGCTTCCCCTCTGTCCTCAATTCCTCTGGTCTGAAAACCAGGATGCTTTAAAAAAAGACAGAAAGACAGAAAGAAAGAAAGAAAGAAAGAAAGAAAGAAAGAAAGAAAGAAAAGAAAGAAAGAAAGAAAGAAAGAAAGAAAGAAAGAAAGAAAGAAAGAAAGAAAGAAAGAAAGAAAGAAAGAAAGAAAGAAAGAAAGAAAGAAAGAAAGAAAGAAAAAGAAAGAAAGAAAGAAAGAAAGAAAAAGAAAGGAAGGAAGGAAGGAAGGAAGGAAGATAATATTCCAAGATCCGGTGATGACAGTGCTACGAGAGACCTGGATCATACACAAATACTAATATCCATGCAAATAGGCTGTGAAACGCAAGTAAAACTTAGTGATTGTTATTTTGTAGAGCTATAAGTAACCACAAGGGACGAAAAGGCAGAGAAGAATCACACCTGGCAGTTATGAAATGGGGGATGATGCTTCCAGATCAAAGTTTCCATGCACATGCAGTAACATTTGAATTTTAAGTCACTAGAGTATTTTGACATCTCTTTCTACTATTTAATAGGCAGTAACAACAATTTATCATAGTTCCTCTAAGATATGTAAAACAAAAATAGCCAAGCATTGTGGGAAATCTACATTGCCAAAGCTTTCTGAAATAATCTGAGTGAAGACAAATCACGAGTTCAAGAAAGTGTCCTTCATGTAAGTATTTCAGTTTCCTTCTGAAGCAGTAAGAACCTTAGAGATAAGGCCCAAACTTCCTACCCTAATCTTTATTTCTAAAAAAAAGGATTGGGCAAATAGGCTCAACATCTTAAGGCCCACTTTTCCCAGGGACTGGATAGAATTAGATCTGAGTAGGTTTATCTCAATCGAACTAGGATAGTTTTTATTTAAAAAAAAAATAAAATCCATATTTTAACCAGCAAAGTTTAATCCCTTCTTTTCCTGTGAAAACTCAGATAAGTTTGATTTTGCGCCTCTCGCTGTCTCCATATTCCAGGTATTATGTCATTGCACATTAGACTGTGTCAACACACCGTGACTTCGTCCCCGCTAATGCAAAACCTCGGAAAACATGGAGCCAGGAGATAATTTCAGAGTGCTTTTTTTTCTCTTTTTAATGTAACTCAGTATTTATCCTTCCATATTTCTGACATTTCCATTGAGCGATAGTCCCAAAACGAAGAAAATCAGTCTTTCGCATGCAAAGCCGTCTTAAAGCAGACTGTTGAGTAGCAGTCTTTCTGGGCAGGTGAGCTTCACACATGTCTCAGGAAGCATTGCTGTCTTGTGAAATCCAAGAACAGCAATGACAGGCTTCCAAGGGATCCTCCTCAAGTCCCCTGTTGGTGGAAAGAAGGCTTAACCTCCTGCAAAAGGGCACCTCCTGAAGGAACGGAGAGATGATGTCTGAAATAAAAATGGGTGCAAGACTCCTAGAAAATGCCCCCATACTCTAACAAGAGCTGCCTGTGAGAGAAGTTTGCATGCCTGAATGTAAGAAATGGTTGCTTTCAGAACAGATTGGTTTTTTAAAACAGCCTATTTTTTTTTTTTTGTATTTATGTATTAAAACAGTGGCTCAGGTTCCTTCAACGTAAAGAAAATTAATACAAAGAAGGAGCTGTGTGGAACTTGATAAAATTGTTACATCACATTAGTCTCTTCTGCATCTTGGTCATTTATTTCAGTACAAAGTGTCTCTAAATGCTCATGTTCTGATTTTACTACGTTTTTTCACTGGTACAGGAAGAGGGAATTTCAGGGCCTGGCCATCTATGTGTTACGAAAAAATAAAATAAAACTTCACGGGGTTGGAGTCAAATAATGTAATGAACTATGTTTATTGCACTAGGCAGCTAAACACTAGCAAAAACAGACAACACATTTTAAGAGAAAGAACCAATTTAGGAAATCATATTATATAGTATTACTGAAGTCCCATCTTCCACTGTTAACTACTGCACGCTAAAGCAAATGTCAGCATGTGGAGGGAGTTAATGTTTCTAAATTAAACGCCCTTCAAACACTCTTTCTGACAGTTATCTTTGTATTTTCCACAGATGCTGCCACTGCCACGAAGTTAGGCACTAAAATAGATACAATGCTAGTGTCACGTCTAGGCTGTGCTGATACCCCTGCCACTGTGACTGCCGGTCGGTCTGCACCAGGAGGAAAAACACACGTTATACAGAGAGGATCTCAGAGGCACTGTAGATGACATTTGGGAAGTTCTAACAACTGATCAGAGTAACAGAAAGTCATCAGCAGAAGGTATGTCTCAGACTGAAAGCAAGACTCCATCCATATTTGTTCCCCAAATATGCATTATCTCTGGTAGATTGAAATGATAGAAGTTATTTGACTTTTGCAGATTCACAGGGCAGCCTGTACAGATGTAGCATTCTCTAGAGGTTTTGCTTACCCTGTAAATCATTATGCCTATATTCTTAATTGTTTGGCACAGATCCCAGGACATCCATTATATCTCTTCTGACTAACGCATATTTGTGTCTGTTCACCCCCAGGGCTTCTAACCAATAAATGTCCTGGCATAAAGAGAAGGGCATGAAAATAATGCATTATAGGTGAGCAATACTCCGTCAGGATACCTGAACAGCGTGGGCCAACTGAGCTGCTAAAAATCATGGTACCAGCCTCTTGCCTGTCTTTGGTTTGCATTGTTTCTCTGGCTGTCTTAACATATAGAGAGTCAAGAGGATCATACTGGAGACTGTGGAAGTCCCATTTGAAACAAAAACTAGAAAGAATATTAAATATACTTTAGACAAGTTGGTAGCATGGGGAACTGATTTACACATACCTTTGGCCTGCAACACACCTAAGCTCTTGCCACACTGACCAGACCTCCCCAAAGTATTCCCATGCCTAAGCCAGGAAACCCAGCTTACGAGGACTGGGCCCTCCTCAACAGCAGGTAAGACTGTGTGAAAGACAGGTAGGAAAATATCTGTGCTACCTATAACCCACTGGACTGAGACCTGCTCTGGCAGATGCAGAAAAAGTGCCTAGTTTCTAACCCTTGGTTCCCCCTTGAGAAACGCTGAGAAAGGTTCTCCCAGCCATCTGACGATGGTATTTGTGGAGGAAGCAACAGGAAACATGGGAAAAAACCCACCATTTTTTGCAGAAACAGTTTGCTCTTTTTAAACCATTCCCATGGCTGCATCCAGGCTCTGAGGGGAGTGCAGTATCAGGAAGGTAAAAAGGAATCAGTTCTGTGGCAAAGGACAGGAGAAAAGGCAAACATACCCGTACCAAAAGAGAGACAGACTTCAGCAATGAGGGCAGAGGGATGGAGGGCATTTGTGCAAATACAGATTACATGTGCAATTCATTTAAAGGCAGTGGCATTTTTATCACAAAGAAGAGTTTAATCAAAGTCTCAAGAGATCTGCCATAAAGGAAACCCTCGCCTTGCTGCCTTGGCTGTCTGAAAGAAACACCTGTTACGCACAACAAAAAAAGACAAAACAAACAATAGGTATAGAAGGGAGGCCATGGTTCAAACAATGTGAATTGGAGAAACAGTTTTCTCTAAATGAAGGGCTAGAATCCTATCAAATGAACAGCTGGGGAAAGCATAATTCTTTATATTTGCAGGGAAGTTGCACAGATTATGTGATGGCAACAAACACAATATACGTATCTGAGCTCTGCTTCCTAGGCACCAGAAAGAACAGGAACCTCCTAAGATATCCCCGAGTGGAAGAATAAACTTGCTTGAGCCCAGCTCCAGGAAAAAAGATAGCCGGCTTTCAAAAGAACACAATGGACAATTTTCCTCCCACAGGGCCCTTCCAAGAGTTTCTGCTAAGAGGATACTGAGCTCAAACAACCCTCACAAAAGATGCAGAAAGCAAACTTGTGATTTCAACAAATCCACCTCAATACGCAGAGGGGATGTGAAGAACACCTAAAATGGATGCGTTTCTTTTTAAATAAGAAGTGTGAATATTATTAACATAGAATTCAGAATTCTATGTCAGTAAACCCATTACAATTTGAATTCCTTTATTCTGATTGTACAAAAAAGACAGGAATTCTTAACTGTGCAATAACAAATAATACAAGGGAAGTAGACTTAAATAACACCCTGAAACTCATGACACATAAAGCTAAAATTCTTGAAAAAGAACATTTCAAATCGCCTTTTGTCTCAAGTAAACAAGAAATACAAGAAATAGAGCATAATTCTAATTCCAGTCACTAGAATATATCAGCTCTCCAAAACTTTACTTCTTAACACAACGGCAAAGAAACTCCTGGATCTATCATGTATCTGGGGAGCTAGCCTACCCAGGGAAATCTCCTGCTACCAGAACCGGGTTCTGTAGAAGAACAGAAGCAACCTTTATAGGTGTCTACGGCTACAGAGCCATCCAAAAGAACCACAGAAGGGGAAAAGAAGAAAGCTTGAAAGTTTTATTTCCTTAAAGTTTTCTAATTTCAAATAATTTGAGTCCATTTCTGCTTACTTTGTATCTGCCGGTGCATACATCAGTCTGTCTGCACCACCGGGAAATACTGCAATCATCAGCGTCTTGATCTAAACTAAGGGTTCTCTCTACTTGCCATGATTTCAGCTGAAGAGGAACTGTCAGCAGAGCTGAGGAATTCATAAAGATTTGAACAATTCACATCTAAGATCATCTACAGTTTGGTAAGTATTAACAACATGTGGCCTCCACATGGAAAACATCCCTATTCCTTCCTCCTTAAACCCTTTAGAGACATTAAAAATCAATGGCCAGAAAAGTAATCATGTTTGTAATAGACATCTGAATTGGGACATTCCAAATGCATGCAGGAAAATGTGTGCCTGGCCATGTATAAGGCAGCTTACTTCTGTGTGTAAGGCGGGAATGTAATCAATTGGCTGTTTAATATATGCTTACTTGTTCCTGGACTACCAATTCAAACTCCGGGGTTAAAGAAACTGGAAATGATGCTTAATTTAGACGTACCTGATTCTTAAGGATGTTAAGAACTTACAACTCATTACACACAGTATATAAAAAAGCCCCTCTCGCTGACACGCTGCAGCTCAGTAATGCTTAAACCACAGACAAGATTCTACACATAGTGTGGAAGATAAGAAAATATATTCTCATCCCAGAGAGCTTTAAAGGGACAAATGCTTCAACAGGCTTCCATCAAATGCTCAAAGCAAGAGAATCCTTAACTAAAAGATCTGTGGCTTTGAATTATGTACCTTCAGTCTCGGTTTTCTTGCTGAAGTATAAAGAGTGTGGTAAACTAGGAGGAAAGATTTGATTAGTGGCAACTTGTGATTACAGCCTATCTGGTCCCAAGCCCACTGAGGGAGACAAGGGGAGGAAATGGAGGGCGTTGAAAAGAAGTCGAACTCCGTTTTCAACATAGCCAGCCCAAATTCAACTAAGGCACTCAAGCAATCTATCTCCCTTTCCAAGGAGGACAGCAAGAGAAAAAAAGTCTTCTCTATTTTGATGAAGACCAAAATTAAAAAAGGAGGAAGAAAGGAAACAAGATACAGAAAGAGGAGGGCTTCATAGTACAGGCTCCTATCCACCACAGCCAAAGAACTGTTTTCTCCTGCTAGCCCAGGAGAACACAGCATTTCTCCTGTAACTCAAGTGACATTTGGCACTTCTCCCATGCTGACATTTCAGGGTTCAAGCTGTGCCGACAATACATTATAGGTGGTTGGCATATCAGTATTATGTGCTTTTATGGCCATTAAAACTGCACAGAAACACAGTTAAAATAATGCTACTTTGGATGAAAAGTCAAGGACTCAAACATTAGGGAATGCCAGAATTAAGGTTGTCAACATAATTTTCATTTTCCCTCTTGTGAGTACAGTCTACAATTATATTATCACGTAATTCACTCCCCCAGGATACCATTTTTTATTCAATATGTATGACAGAGATACATGGGAGTAAAGTAAAGATACCTATTTAACCTAATTCTGGCACTTGTAACTTTCAAATGCCTTACATCATTACCTAACTAATGTATTTCTCTGTATACAATTTTCACAGCATACAAAAGTATAGAAATCTCTTTATCATTTCTGTCCAAATCCATTTTAAATTGCTATCTATGAACAATTTTGTTGAAACTATCCAAGTTTCAACTTCAGAATAATTTCCTGAACACTACCACTATCGTCTTTCAAAGTCAAACCTGATAAAAACTGTTTTGTAATATATACAATTTTAAATGAGTTTCCTTAATGTGTCAAATATTTATGAACTCCGAGTACTGTGAATTAAATTTGTCCCATTTTATTACTATTATTACCTCTCATATAAGTCTTCATTTTAGTTTTTATAACTTTATTATGTTTATCTTGGAACTTCAATTCTTTTATTTAACTTCTAAATACAAGAAACTATGACATATACTTCTTAGCCTCTCCAAAGCATATTTCAAACCAATTTGAAAGAAAATCTGAAATGGTTTCTTACAATAATTTACCCAATATACGTTTTATTCAACTTTCTTATGTGGAAGTTGAACTTAAACAGCTATTAAATACAATACGCAAAATATAGACAGCTGGCATGAGACTTGTAACTCTCTAGTTCATCTTTGCTCAATAGAGACTTCCACGAGACAACTGTACCTTTCCCTCTCTTTCTCCTTACTTCTAAGTCAGGCTTCACTCACATTGCCACTTCAATCACTATCCTTCAAGTGATTAAACTGTTTCATTTACTCTTCTTACAAATACCAAGCATAAGTAATTGCCCTCCACTTTAATTTATACAATACAACTCAGTAGCAGATAACTGATAGGAAGTAGGCAACAAAAATAAAACTGCTTCCTCTGGCCTCCTGCATGCTCTTACCACCAATGGCGAGCTCATTTTGTCTCCTAAACTATGCAGGGTAAGGCATCATCAGCTTTTGGATGCCAGATATCTGAGGAAAATCCAAGGCGGTGAAGACAGTGGTGTTGATTCAGTAGGTGGAACCATACTTTTCCTCCTGAATCATTTTAAGCCATTATTCCAGCAGGGAGTTTGAAGTACTCTATTTCGAACGAGCCATCAAAATGAAGTCGTGACCACTTAACATGGTATGAGATGAATCAGAAAAGCAAGTCATTATCCGTAGAAACTAAATGATCTTCAAATTTCTCCCTCTTGATAATATAGCTAGGGGGGCTGGTAGCAACTTTGGAATGCCAAACATAACCTGTCTCTCAAATACAGCCACTTTGGTTAGAAAAGCAAACATTTTAGACAGAACAAGCTGGGCACAATTAGACGTCCAGATGCAGTGCTTAGAATCGTAACAAAAGATAATGGTCCTTATACATCAACACTCCCAATGTTGCTAAGACAAGAGGTGCAAACCTGGCAGCAGTCATGAGAACATTTTGTGTTTAAGCACTACTAGTGGACACAGGTCAACACTATGCATCTCCTGTTCAAGTTGCGGTTTGGGGAATGACACACTACTTGCTTGTACCTCGTTGTCCCATTTTATGTGAAGACCCACATCCCATCTCAGCTCTGAGTATGACACGTGCTTGTATTTCTACTCAATGTTTGCAGGGATGGCTCTAACAAGTTAAATCCTATGACACTTGCTAAGGCAGGCTGAAACATTACCACCTCCAGTAGACCAATCAAAACCTACATTGGCTGTTACTGCTGTCATTACAGAGTCAGTACAAGAAAATGTACCCTCACGCCTCAGCTCCTGCAGGTCAAAATCTCGTAAGTATCACCAAATAGTATGACCAACAAACATGTACCAAAAGAAGTTCCCTCTTCTATTCATGCTGTGTATCACTGAAAAGCACAGCAACTCCTAAATAACCCTAATAACTCATTTGTGATTTTAGTTAACGCCAGGCAATCCCAAACGTATTCCATAATACCGAAGAGGAAATAAATGAGATCATATTTTGGGTTGGAGTTTCATTTTCTTTGGGATGTTTCAGGATGTCGCGTGCTATATAAACTAAATATTGCTTGGCCAACAGGGGTGAAACCCCCCAATTTAGAGAAATCACCCGAATGATACGCAGTTGTGAATTTTCAAATTTAGGTTTGTTTTGGGGGGTGAGGCCCTACAACAAATGCTCTCAAATTATGCAGCTATCTGAGTCATTTTGCAACTGGTGACCCTTATGATGATGTTCTCGTTTTCAGAGCCAATGTAATGCCACAGAGTGATTTGTCTGTTAAATTGAATCTTTGCCTCTAGATAGATAGATAGATATAAAGTTTATTTTGAAATGTCTCCTAGTGCCTCTGAGTCTGACTGATGTGAGATGTTATTTTGAACATGCCAAAGCATCTGAACGGCTCCAGTCCTTTCTTTTCAGCGTGCATTCCTTGATAAGTGGCAAAGCTTCCCACTTATCAGTCACTCAAAGTGACTGTGGCTGTCAGCTGTGTACAAAGCGCAATCAGTTTGGAAGCAGAGACACCAGCATTTTTCTTCTCAGCTTGAAGCAAACACGTTTTGACTGCTAGTCATTCAATTTTAAAGCATCTTCAATTAGGGGCGGATGAAGATATAAAGAAAACACATCCTAAACACCTCCGCCAGCCAGCAGTAAAAAATTTATTGTTATCTCCTGCTTTACCTTACTGCAGAGGCAGCAATAGCAGCCTTTTTTGGCTGTGCAACAAAAGTGCTCATGGCTACGCACACTCCATATGGACAAGATCACAGCCATGAAGAGTTCATGTTCATCTTCCCAAGCCACTTATACAAACTACAGTGGTACTTTCTGCTCCTGTACCTCTGCTGCCTGCTGTGTAAATACCTGCACAGGTACACAAACGTAAACATGCACACACGGGTACACCACCCCCACGCATTTTGAACATAAACATTCACAAAATGGCATATGCACCCTCTATAGCCAATAAAATAACGACCGAAACATTAAAAAGACCGTGGAAATAATGACAAGGAGGGAAAAGAAAAGGGAGGGCTGGCAGAAAGGAGGAGTTGATGCAGGAAAGGGTGGGCAGCTGCCTAAGGAAGATTGTTCAGTACCACAACGTCAGGGAGCTGGGAAGTGAAAGGAAGTGGTAAAAGTTGTGGGGTGCCTCAGAGAGATGCTGAAACTGGAGAGGGGGTCTGGAAACAAAAAGAGAGGGCCCTGGAAGGAGACGTCTCTGAGAGAACGCTTGCTGAGGGGAGAGAGACCAAGATGAGGCCTTGGAGCACGATGTTGCCAGCTGCGATGGCTATATTTGACTGCTGGCATTTTTCTTACAGTCCTAGCTGCTGGATTATTTTGGGTATTTCAGTGTTCTGTTTTGGTTTTTTAATAAAAATAAGTTTCTGGCCCTCTCTTGTGATTGTATGAGAGAACTGGAAAATGGGAACACTGAAAGCTGAGTAACAAAAAGGAAATTAAGAAAAGATGCTAAAATTGCAAGAAAAATGTCACGAAGTTCAAAACAATCTCATAATTTTAGAACATTTGGACTGGTAATACTGGGGAAAGCTTCATTATCAGCAAGTGGTGTTGCAATCGTGTAGCTCACCGTAGGCAAAAAAGCTGATTTATCTGATGAAAACATGCCCTTGCAATCTCAATAAATTCAAGTTGTACAAATCACAAGAAGATTCTCCTTGTCTGCATTGCTACAACTACACCAGTCAGCAGATTTGGATTGTATGAGAGTGTATAAAAGGCTTGAGACCGAATTATCTGTAGATGCTTGCTCAACAGATAATCTTTAGAAGTAAAAACGGGGTACATTGGTGCAAAATGTTGCTCTGCACAGAAGTAAGTGTAGATAAACACCTCTGCAACTTTTTTAGGTAACAACTTCTACGGTAATGGAAGGAAGTGAAGGCCCATAGGTTACCCTGAAGTGTGTCATATCCTTCAGACAAAACCACATTTTATTTGCTGAACTTGAGAGGCCAGCAAGCAATTAGCTCATTCTGACTGCTAGCCTAGATTTTTATTTTCACTCCTCCCTTTCCCTATTTCCTCCCCCAACCTTGTCTTTTCTCCTTTAATTGTGTGTGGTTTTTTGGGTTGTTTTTTTGAATAATTAATTTCCCAGGGGCTTTTTCCTGCTCAAGGGACAGGCGAGTTATTCTGATAACTCAGAGGACATCAGCTGCAAAGCTTTTGTGAGAAACAATTGTTTAGCCTCTTTGCCGGCAACCTCAGTTGTTTGGGAAGAGGTTGCAAAGTCATGGGAAAGGCTGCAGTGTGACTCCTTCTTGGGCCTGTCTCACTGAATCCAGTATGCCCATGTTTATAAGTTGCAGGAAAACAGCTGCTCCTGACACATGATGAATTTGGACAAAATGTCCCCAATCTACAAGCCTGTTCGGTTTGACTGTGCAGTCACAGCTTGTCATATCCACGCTGGCAAAAAACAAAACAAAAAACAAACTGTCTCAGTGGACAGAGCCTATTCTGAAAACATTTTGCAGAGTGAGAAGGAAGATACTTTCTCACAGTTTCCTACTGAAGAAAGGTCTCATTAAACTCCCACTAATATGAATAAGAGCCTTTTCACTATGTTCAGTGGGAGTTGGATCAGGCCCTCACTTCAACAGCTTTATTGTCTACCAAGGAAACCTTTTGTCCTCACCTCTCTCTGATATGCAAAGAGGACTCTAATTACGGAAGAACTAATACTGTTCTGGTGTGCAACGGCTTGCAAAGGGGTCGTAGCACCATGAAGCACTGCTCTGCTGTCACTGACTTCTTAGAAAATCAGAATTCCCAGGGAAAATGGTAATACAGAAGCAACAGACATTACTAAATCTGTAACCGAGCGCTTGTGTAGTGGTTGTTCATTTTTGTATCTCGAGTGAAGGATTCATCATCTACAGCACTTTAAAGCCTCCTAGAGAACTCTGGGTTACAGGCATGCAAGAAGCTGGGACCAGGAGAGAAATTTCACAAATCCTTACGGTTGCACTGAGGAGATACCAACAGGGCAAGGATTAAGGGTAAGGTTCTCTACCCTCCTTATGATAGGCACAAAGTTCTCCAAGTATTTAGCTCACAGAGTGGCCTGCTGGAGTTTGCCTTCCAGCAGGAGACAGAAAATGAAAGGATGAGCTGTGTTGGAAGTATAGTTTAGAGTGCAAACTTGTTGGGGCAGGGAACAAATCTTCACATTTCTTCACGTACAGTCAAACGGTCAGTGTCTTCTCACAACAAGAAGGAGAAACTGGTACTTTTTACAACTAAACTTCATCTGAAATAGGTGAATCAAAATCTGAATGTTTTCTCAAATAAAGAGAACACAAACAGGCCTGAACATCATTCAGTCAGTTCTGGATAACAGATGATTGCTCACTTGAGGAGTTCAAGAGCAACAAGTCTAAACAACAGCAACAACAAAAATCACCATAGATAACTGTGTGGGTAAATTATGATATCTAAAGCACTCTGGAAGCAGGTCTCTTTACCAGTGTTTTGGAAGGCTGGAATCAACCCAGAGGCTCTTGGTACTTGGAAAGTTTTGACAATAACAACCGTGTCATTTCAAAACTTTGCATGTTAAGCTTAAGAAATATTTTTCTGAACTTCCGTGCAACTCAGAAACCAAATCCTTCTTTCCTCCTCAAAAATATAGCTATAGATTTTGAAAAATAGATCTGGCTACAAAAGGGACTAACCATCCTGCAGGAAATTCCAAGTGTTCAAGATTTTATTACATTCCAAATTGGAACAACACCTTAAACCTCAGAACTTAATGAGAATGGGAACATTCTGATTTGGGAACATACTGTTGCAGCCAGGTCTCTCCATCTACCAACACAACTCATGGGGAAAGGGACACAGCCAGCTGACAGTGGGTGGGGAGGACGGAAATCTGGATCCAGACTCACAAAGGAAAGCCTTATTTGGAGCCGGGAGGACACCCAGGGCAGCTGAGGGATTCAGGAAAGCCGGGAAGCCTGCAACCCAAACGGGCATGGAGTCTGGAGGGCCGTGGTACCCACACTCTGCCAGACAAGCTGCTAAGGATCTGCAAAGCTTGAGGCCATCGAGGCCACAGTAAGCTTTTTGCCTGGGATCAGGGCCTCCTGGCACGCCTGCCAGGCGTCACCAGGCTCTGGAGCTGCCTGCACCATCCGGCCAGGCACCAGGCAGAAGTCACATCCCGCCTGGAAGGCGGAGGGGGCTAGAGGCGTGCCTTTCTAGCTTTGCGTCAGAATTTAGTCAGGATCCTCTCTTTCTTCAGCGGTTCGAACTTTCTAACAGAAATCCCATTAGAACATCTGCTGACAAGTCTCTAGCTCTGAAGGAAAAAGAAATCCCTCTATTAAAACACACACAGTCATGAAATGGTTGCTGTGTGGCAGGAATTGCTCTCAGGTTTCAGACGGCACTCAGTTCTTGGGCTAAGTACATCACCCAGAAATGAATACAAATTAGTAACAAAGTACTGGCAGTATTAAACTAAAAAGTCAAACAAAACTGTGGCCCAAATGTTAAGAGATATCTTAAAGCAGTGCTGTTGCTTCTTGCTGCTCTGAGATCTTAGTTTTACATTATTGGCAACCTGAAGTGTTCCAAGATCTTGAGCTGGGCTCTCCAAAAAAATTTTGACTAAAAATCAGAACAGTTTAAGAAACAACATTTGGCCTCCGTTTTGTTTGCCTTCTAATTTTGGAACTTGTAGTGTTCGTGGTTTCAGATTTTGCCTGGAAATACAAGAGCTGGAAGTTTACATTTTGAAGAAATGAAAGCTGGCATTTTTTGTCATCACGTGACTCCAAGAGCTGGGGCTTGAGGGAAAAACATAAAACATTGTCAGGCTTTCTACAAAATTGTGAGATTAGCAGCATCAGTTTTATCACAATTTAGGCTGCAAGGTTGACCTATTTTATCAACAGTGCCCTACTGAATACGAATTGCTTTATGAATTTTAACAACCATATTTCATTTTAAATATAGTTCAATTAAAGTGACATTCGTCACTGAGCTTCAAAGCAAACTATTCAATCGTCAACCTGGGCTAGACTTTTTTTCTGAGCAAGTGAAAAATGTAAACTGCACCACCCCACAAAACTTTGCATCTCAGAGGCACCCCTCAAGGCACACCACCACACACGCTCATTGCCTGTCCTGGGGACTAGCTCAGCATCACGAAAAAGAAGCATCTAGCCTTCAAGTTTCTTTCACTCTCTGTCCACCTGATGGGACAGCTACAGAGCCCCTGACTTCGCCATGTTATAGAGCAAGGATGCCACAAAGTGGATTGTGGCCGCACGAAAGAAGATGGGGAGGTGACAGTGAGAGTTCCTTTGAGGTCTTGAAGGACAAAACTAGATTTAGTCCAAAAACTTGCTGAGCCACACTTGGTGTCTGCATGCTCTTTCCTCAGCATGTTCTACAGCTGCAGATCACTACAGAGCTGTTCTGAAACACAGCCAGAGGTCTTCGGGACTGTTGATGCACAAGAGTTAACAGGACAGAACACACATTCCAGTTTCATTTCTGGTGAAATAGCAAGACTGAGGTGTGCAGGGGAGAAGACTCCAAATACTCAGCAAGCAGAAACTGTTAAAGCTAAAACCTTTTCCATCACATACATATACACACAAAGATTAAATAGAACAGAAAGCAGCGTGCATGGGAGTATGCATTCCAAAGTGGCATAAAATAAGATGGAGGAGGTTTAGTTAATTATTCAGAGAAACTCAAACCTCTTCACAAATTAGGTCTAGAACATCCTGAAAAGCAGAAAAAAAATTATTATAACCATTTGTCAAATCACAAAATCCTGTACAGACGTATATTAGCATTTTGAGGTCATACAGATTCTTAAGTTTAATCTAATCGGCAACTTTTCTCCAGTTTAGCATTATCTCTTTACTTAACTCTCTATATGAAGATAATCTGTTTGTCTTCTGCGTTAGTGAAACCTCCTTCCAGTTAATTCAGAAGAGATGGACTTGAAAAAGACATAATGGCAATTGGAGACTCATGCGCCAGGTACATTTTTCTAAGCTCAAGTAGCTAATGCATCTTTCTTCAGCATCACAGAAGTGGCTAGTTTAATTGAGCTGTAGTTACACTCAGCATTTGCAGTCCTCTAAGGAGGAGAGACACGTTGCAGTCTCTCCCTGCTTATGTATTGTGTATGTATTGGTGATTGTATGCCGGGGTATGGAGAGAGGGAACTGTTTCCAAGTTAGCGCACTTAGAGAAAGCAGTCATAAATCATGGGGTCAGCCAGGTTGTGCTTTTTTTTAACCTTAGGGTATTATGTTTTCAATACAATATTTCAATAGCTTTTTTCTGTGTAATAATTTATCTGGAATTATGGCAACTCTTACAAGCTTAGAAAAAATTGGCTCAAGTAAAACGAATCCTTTGTCATAAATAGGTTGTGTTCATAACTGCAGCCTAATCATTCAATTGCACATAAGTCAAATGGTTATCCAGACTTTGTAGGAATATTTCCCTGTCAATAAATCTAATGCTATTTAAAAACTCCGGGCCAATGTGACAGAAGCCTGTTAGATTAATTAGGGCGAGGTCAGAAAAGCTGAACTCACAGCTACATTCATGTCACAGTTTTGTTCCACCTACCATAACCTGATCGTAGACTTACAGACCGTTTTAAACATGGGCATGTTAGGGTGACTTCATTGTCTCCATTTATATACAAAGGCAGACTTCTTCAGGAGTTGTTTCTTCCCTCTGACAACAACTAAGCATGTAACTGAGAAGGAGTGTTTTGCTTTGTATTCACTGTCAATAAGGGGTTTTTATTTTTGAATGTTTTTCCCTACCAGTGCTTTCACAGTAACTGGGCTGCAACCAGCGTTCATGAGACTACACGGCCATACAGATTGCAGAACTGTCAAGAGGCAGGCAGTATAATCAAAATTTCACTACAAATAGATCATCTCTGTGGGAATGAGAGGACAGTATTGTCTCTCTGCCTGTTCCGTTCTTGACCTTAATCATGTGACCATCCAAAAGGAGGGTGCCCCAAATCTGATGGGTTTTGTGTGAAGTGGACCCTGGAAGTGAAATTCTGACCTTGGCAGGGTCAATATTTCATCTGAAATCCCTTGAGACAGGCCTCCAAATAATTTCTTAGGCTTGCAGCTTGTATCAGATGGTAGCTAGCTGACTTTCATTTACTACTGACTTAGGTCAAACTTGGACCAGGGATCAAGAGATGAAAGGCTCTATATCTCATTATCAATAATCAGTGTTCTCCACTACCCTAAAAACGACATACTTCATTCTTATCTACAAGGCCTTAAAACTTAAAAGGGTTGGGGTCAAATTATGTTACTTCAATTTATTTTTATTCACTGCTTATAAAGCAACTTCCTCTCTCACTGCCACAGCTAAATGCTAAAAATGTAAATACTTTCCTTGCTATTGTAGAGGTTCTACTATTGTTTTTCTTTTTAAGTCTTATTAAAGATACAGCAATAAAGAAAAATCCCTCCCACACGCAAATTTAAAGAAGAAAAAAAAAAATACAGAGGTCAAGGCCAACCCAGGCCTTACCAATCTCAAAACTATTTTCAGCAAAGCACATCTTGTGTGTAAGTTGCCTTATAACAGAGGGGTGGATCTTCCACAGAAGTTTTTCACAGTTACACAAGTCCTGATACTGACAGAGAAATGACAGCCAGTTTTTCTTCTCATGTCAAGACGTACAACTCCTCTGATCTTGCTGGAATTAAGTTTTCTTAGACCACTTACAGATATAGCCCATAATTTTAGGGCACTAATTCTGAAATATTAACGAGACACTTTGGAAGGAAAATCCTGTTGTTACTGAACAAACAGAACATACTTCCACAGTGACTTGCAATGCCCTATACATAACTGCATACTTAAAAAGACACAGATTTTACCTTGACTCTAGATATCTGTAAAATGTTAACCCCCTCATTTGTTATTCTGTGAAAACCTTCATGGGCACACTGCTTTGCATTATTCCCAAAACAGGGGCATGCATATATGCACATGGAAGAAAAATAATGAAATGGCATGAAAATAAACTTCTGAATACTTTAAGGAAAAAAGAGGTTAAATAAAGTTTACTGGTTATGCTGAGTTAACAACTTTTTTCTATTACTAGGAATAAACCTGTTGACACCCAGGACCTAAACAGTTGCTTTCCTGAATCTAACCAACCTTTTGACCAGCTTCTCATTCAGACAATACTTCACCCAAACTGCTAAAAATTTCTGGACTTTCAACACCTGGGGCAGAGGGAAGGAGGGACACTTGATTACCAATCACTGAAGAGAACTGTTTCCGCAAAACCTCAAAAACAAGAGTTGTAGGAGATCCATTGCAATCCAACATTTTTGCCACGCCTATCTATGGCTGGAAGAGGACTTGGTCCTGCAAACCCTTGCCCGCATGACCAGCCCCTCTCATATCTGCTTCCTGATCCTATAAGAGCAGTGTTAATCATACAAGGCCTTCCAGAAACTGGCCATTTTTGCTTAATGACAGGTGACATCCTCATGTGTTTCCAAAAATAAGATGTAAGCCATCTGCAGAGATTCTTAAAGAAACTATGACAGTAATGGCTGAGGGAAAGCATGGGGAAGCAGAAAGGAGAGAAGAGAGATAAGAGGGGCATGGGTGGAGACGCAGTCTCTGACCTGGATCTGTTGCTGAAGAAGGTTAATTTTGTGTTGCTGCTGCAGGAGCTGCTGCTGTTGTCTTGCAATCTGTGGAGAAATTGCACAGAAGAAACATGAGTTATGTATCATCATTCCTGGAGTCGGTACATAGGAAACTTCCACCCTGCTCAGTTCTTTAAACTGCTCTAATAAGCTAAGAAACCTTCAAGTGTGGGTGGCAGCAGGCTGGACTGCTGCTGAAGCAAGGGGCTCATGTTCAGGAGCAATTCATAGCTAACACTAGTGTGAAAAGAAATCTTATGGAAAATGCTGTGCTGGATATTAGAAGAAGGACTGATGCAAAAATCTCTCTCTCATTATCTGAAATGGCACTGCTAAAATCCCCCAAAAGTGAGCACTCATTTGCTCCAACTTGCTGGAGGAAGAACAATACTGGCAGAGAAGCTGGAAAATAGTAGGAAAAGGCAGGAAAAGCAAAAAAGTAGAATGGACAGTAATATTCTTTTTATGTTTGGCACGACCTATTCAAAAATTCCAAAAAAAAGGAAATCTGACACCCAGGCGGAAGATATCAGTGTGCGTATTTCCTTGATGCAGAAACAGGCACAAAGAGACTGGAACTGGGTTTGGTAAAATCACTGACTCTTCAACGTGTATATCAGCTGAAAGGAACTAAGGGGGCAGTGCAAGGCTACACAGCTCAACACTGAAACTGATTTACAGAAGCTGATGGAGTAGTTTTAAGTCTTCTCTCAGTCATGTGCGTTTTCCGTAAGGACTTCCATCCTCCCTCTCCATTGACTAAATGATTTGGAACCTTACTGTAGACACATTTTACACACAGTGAAGGAAAAAGCAGACAGTAACGAACCAAATTAGAGTTCTCAGAGGACTGATGGAGATAAACCATTATATATCTCAAACTTAAAAAGCAAGCTTGAAAAACTTTCATTGGAGTCATCACAAAAGCTCTGCTCTCATGAATAGCTAGCCCAGCAGTACAAACATTAGGAGTATTGCTCTTCCCCTATGTACAGATCTCAGGGTCAGATGGGAACTTATACATACTTATTGGGAGGAATTTTGTGCATTCTTCCCCTTAGGTACTTTCTTTCATTTCTATTATTAAACTATTAGCATAAGAAACACTCACTCATAGTTAACTCCACATCTAAAAGATTAAATGTTTTCTTTCTAGAGCCTCTCTTTAAGCAACCAAAATAATTTTAATCAATACATGTTTTTGAAAGTTTTGTTACTTTAATTTCTGTATAACACAGAATTATACACAATTTCTTAAGTTAAAAGAAATCCTTGTTATCCTAATAATAATCCTGCAGGATTTCTTACTGCTTTTTTCCATTCTGTTCATTTTCTTTTTCACTTCCAGATCATTCAACCATCCTGTAGCAGTAGGGACTTTGAAAGATAGGGCAAAGGACAGGCTCCTGCAGGATGTCTCCTCGTAGAAGAATCTTGCCAATTCCACCTTCACACCTTCATCTACCTTCTCCATGTAAACAACAGTGTGACACAAATTCTCTAGTTTAATAGATAAGTCAATTCTCCTGTTCTCCCTATGTGGGATTTCAGGTGTGAGGCCAAAATACACAGTAGTTAAGATAAGTTTTTTAAATAATCAAAAATAGGGAAAACCAAGGTTAAAATATCTGAAGATGTCAGCAGTGGTTTAGAATCTTAGGACTTGCCTGGTACAATACAAACACTGAAGTACGACAACTATATCAGATTTCAAAAATTTTGTGAGTTTCATAAAATTCACATAGCTGCAATTATATGATATAACCCCAAATTTCATTACAAGCTGAAATAAATGGTCAGGCAGACCAAAACGCTTTCACATAAGAGGTATCAGGATGGGGTCCTGACAAAATTTTAAACAAGGTAAGTATTCTCTGCTCATGTTTAGGTACAAAAATGGACATTCACTTCCATTAAAACTTGCACAGTGCAAATGTGTTAGAAAAGTTGTGTCCTTGCATAAATATCATGTGTCCATGTGTGCACGTTGGAACTGTTCACGTGTGAAAACATGTTTGCATTTTCAGGGGAGGGCATATTTGCAAGAGCTGAAAATCAAGCCTCTCAAGTGTAGAAGAAAAAAAGGTCATACTTGTTCACTGACTTTATATTCTTCTTCCCCACTTTTTTGCACAGTTGGCAAAACCAATCCTTTAATTTGTCATACTACAATCCAAATGCCGCATTTTGTTCCTTTTATACCTATTCAGCATCACTTAATTCAAGCAGCATTGTAAGGTTACTCAGGAGGGCCTATTTTGTATGCTTATTTACACTTATTTTTAGAAAAAACAGTTAGAAGAGAACACCTCCAAACTGGAAGGTGTGTCCTTACAAGACAAAGAGCACTATTTTACATATTGCAAATTAAAGAATTCTTCCAATATGTTTTTTTTTTAATCTTCTTCACCTAAGAAAACAAATGGAAAAAAAATTCTAGGTGGAGAACAAACCTGAGAAGTATCAACCCTAAAAGATAAGCTACTGGAAAGTCCTCCTAGAAAATTATTTAAGCTGAAAGCCACTATAATAACCACTCACCTGTTCTTGTTGCTGCTTAGCCAGCTCCATTTGTTGGCGTTGTTTCTCGATCTGTGATGCAGCCAGTTTCTTCTGTTCATCGTGAGCTGCTAGCAGCTGTTCTCGCAAACTGGTCAGCTGATTGATCATACCCATGAGCTGCCTTTCTTTCTCAGCGAGGCTTTCTGGAGTCCCTGGACATCATATGGTGAAAAAAAAAAAGGTAAAGAGAAGAGAAGAAATTTAGAGCTAGGCAGGTTTATATTTTGCAGCTTCACTGTAAGCAAAGTTTTAGTAGAACCACAGAGCAGCAGCATATTGCAATATACTGCACATTAAGACCTGCCCATCTACAGGAAAATGAGCCATGGAGGATAATTCTGTACATAGGCTTTGATCTGGTGTCCCCCTTCAATGTTTCCTTGACCTTTCATCTATTTTCTGTCGCCTTTTTATCAGATTAATAGGGGAGAGAATTCTGCCTGTTTTGAGAATTTCAAATTTTAAACATTGTTTACCTTTTTGGAAATCAAAATCAACACTTCTGGTTTTGAAAGACAATTGCCTTTTTGTCAGAAACTTATGACAAGACGTGTCAGTGCTCTGACGCTTACAGAAACTGTAAGGTGTGTATTAACATCCCTCTGTACTCAAGGGGAAGCGGAAAAGTCTCCTGGGTGCAGGATAGCTCTCCAGCTCCCCACGCCCAGCTTTCTCACCATTACCAGCACAGCACACAACAGCTATCAGGATGCTACCTGTTATATCGCCTACAGCTGCCCTGGTTAGGATGAAGTTATATAGTATTTAAATTGTCAATAACTACTATCACTGTTGCTGCCACTGATGAGCATTTTTAAAGGAAAAAGTCTTGCATAAACATATCAGAAGAATTGAATTAAATGCAATTCAACGTCTCTCTCATTTGTACTGTCATTAGATGTTTTTTATAGGAGAGTTCAGCAGACACAGACAGAGGAACTGACTACCTCACTGTCATAATCATTCTGTAAAAATTCTCCTTCTACCCAGGAGGACAGTGGTTATAAGGGAAAGGAAGAAAAAATTCCAGGAAAAATCAAAAGCTATGAATCATACACTAAACCAAAAAAAACGGCACTATTAGTATATCCAGTATCATTTACTCTGAATTTAAAAGACCAGAAAATGTGTAGCAACTAATCCACAGGTATCTCCAATGCCACCACACCCTCTCACATGAGTCAGACTCTATGAAATCCTTTCTCAAAAAAGCTTTAGGAAAGGATTAAGGCTATCAGTGTCTATGCCTCCTCTGAAAATAGCCTGCTTTTGGGACAACCCTGCCACACAAACCTTTCTCAAACACAGGAAGCATTCTTCTGCCAATGTCACCAGTGCTCTCCAAGTGAAAAAAAAAAAAAAAGAAGAAAAATTGGCGACTAAACTAAGCATGTTCCTAGCCAACTATCAGTCAGACATGGAAAAGAGCTACTGGTAATAGCTCATTTAGTCTACCCCCCTGCCAGTGCAGGAATGTTCCCTACAATATATTTACTACAGCTTTCTATATTGGATTGAAATGTCTGAAATGGTGAATCATCTACTGCTTTCTTTGGAAGATTGTACCACAGCCTTAGAGGTGTCACTGTTAGGGCTCTTTGCTCGACAGTTAGTCTAATTTACATTCACTTAATTTCAACCCTGCGCTCCCAAGCAGCATCCCATTTGCTATGTTAGTCAAGTCCAAGCCCTTAATGCATTTGTAGACAGCCATATACAAGTGGGAAAACAAAAAGAATCAATATTTTCATATAAAGGAAATGTAACTTGATTAACTTTATTAAGATGCTAGAGATTTATGTGAAAATATTCTCATCATATAACAAAGAACTACAGCAGAATATTCTCAGATATAGTTTCCAAAAAACCTGTGGTACAAGCTGGAAACTAGAAAAACACACTGAAACAGAAACTGTAGGACTTTAAACCTGTTCTGTTAAAAGCTGTGAGAAAGAATGGAAGCCAGTGCTAAAATACTAACACTTCTGAAGAAAACGTTTTTAACTTACGATTTTTATTCCAAACGTTGGAGACAGAGAACTGCTACAAGTAATGCATTTGCCACCTGGCCATACAATTAATCAGAAATTTCTATTGCCAGTCTTCCACCCTTCACTTGTTTTTCCATAGGATAAAGAGTGCAGTGTTTCTAAGTGGCAGAGAAGAATTATTCTAGAAGGCAGCCCCTTCCTTGTCCTGTCCAGGGCTAGCATGTCAGTTTACTGTGACGCTCATCTAGTGAAGACTATCAGTATACTGATACTGGCAGTATAACACGCTGAGCACACTGAAACATCTGAAAACTAAATATTTTATTTATTTATTCAGCAGATATTTTATTCCAAACTTTTAGTGAGGGGTGGGTGTGTGCACGAGAGAGAGGGAGAAGGACCTAGAGAGAGAAGGAATACAGAGGATTGGCTTAGTCTTAGCGTTAGGGTAAGCAAAAAGAAATCACTGTCAAATAAACCGTTTGACAAATACATTGACACACATCAAAGATCTTCAGCCAGTACTGATTCATCAGTGTATTTTGAGCTCCTACAGTAGCTTTCAGTTGGGAATCAAAACACACTTTGTAAAGTTAAATTAATCCCCACCACACCTTTGAAAGGTGGAAAAATGTTTCCATATGTGTAAACTGACAAACAGAGTGGTCACAGAGTTAGTTACCGACAGTGGCAGAAAAAGAAATGTTGATATCCAGCCCTGTGCTGCAAAGCTGAGGCTGCGCTTCCCGAGAGAGAGCAGAACGCTCCACGTGCCACCGCCCTGACCGCGACATGGAACAACTGCATGACCGCGGGGCCATCCAGCTACTGCAGTTTCTTCTTTAATCTGACTTGCCTAGAGAGGAGCAAAACACTTCTTCCCTGGGAAAACAACAGCCTTATTAGAATTACAGGAATAAGAGGAAAGTCTGGATGAACTAAGAGCAAGTGGTCATGGCAATGAAGTGCCAGTGCAGATGCCAGAGTTGCAGGCATACTGCAGCCGTGCAACTGGGGGCAAATCCACCAAACTCAAGTCTCTTCATTATTACTCAGTTTTTAAAGAAACATTGAGATGCCCAAAGGAGGTGCTTTATGTACTAACTTAGTAAGTACAATGCATTATTCCTTCGGCTTATAAAACTGGAGTGGAAGTAGTCTGACAAAAGGCAGCCTTCTTGCATTGTATTTCTTGAGCAATTTCACTTTGCTAATAAACCGAAAGGGAGAATTTATTACTGTCAACTCTTTAAAAAAATCTTTTGTTGCAGAATACTTTCTGGAAAACATGGCTTAGAAGGTACTTCATTTTCATGTGATTAGCCTGTCCTTCCAATACCTTCAATAATACAGAATTATAATTTCAATTCTTTAAGGTCTCATTCCTTGCAGAATAAGTACTCAGATAGCCATTATCTCAAGTGACCTGCACAAAATCAGAGGCAAGAGAGATCAGATGTGTGGGTCTACTGGGAGACAGTGAGTTTTGGGGTAGATTTCCCCTCGCTTTACCCACACATCTATATAAGCCCCACTGATGACGAATCAGAGATAGTTTTGAGGTTTCTTGCAGACAACTGGTGGCTTATAAAAGTGTGAAAATTAAAAAGAAGAAAAGTACTTGAATCAGACTGTCTTGATCATAATGTAAAGTGTCTGCATTTAGTTTAAGTTTGGTATTTTTTAATGTTATCCTTATTATCTAGCACACTTCTTCTCTAATTTCTTTCGTCGAAATGGCCAACAAAACTGCCATGTCACAGTTGCGATTCGTAAATTACTTAGTTGGCATAGCAAATGAAGGCCAAATGATACTTGACATTATTTATTTAATGGTGAGCTGAGGGCAACACCTTGTTCACTACACAAGTACATTCAATGATAGGAATTTTTTCCGGTGTATTAAAACGCGCTGCAGAGTCAGATCACCAGTTGCCATTTCTGTATCCCTTTCTAGATGCCGTAGATTGTGGGTAGGCAAGGTTGTGGACTTCTGTCCTATCATCACTATCTTCTCTCTGTTAACCCACATGAGATCTAAACCTTTATCATTGTGTGAAGTGTCTTGGCAGCTAAGGGATTTCCATTTTAAGAATTCCGTAGCTTACAGGGCAAAACATGTCAGTATTTTAAGTAACTACAACACCAACCGCATAAAGACAGTTGCTTAAATTATGCCACTTGGGAATTAATGACCTATCCCCGCGGCTGCTAACACTGCTAGAACTTGGGAGGCAGTGCAAACCTCAGCGAGGATAAGTTGCCAGCCCCAGCCGCTACCTTCAGCTGCCTTGTTATTAAACCCACTTAGAGCTGCTCCAAGTAATACGGAGTTGGGAATGGCTCTGGAGCTGGCCTGTGCTCTACACACAGTATCCATACGGTTGCAGTGCTTTCACTCTAGCCATGCAGCATGGCTGGGAGAAAAAACAAGTGCCTGTTATTGCAGTGTGTAACTTGACAGTAAGCTAGACCCACTTCACACAGGTATTGAGTAAGGAGTAAAAGGAGACTGCCTCAAAAATTACTCTTAATTACCATCAGATCCACAACAAATAGATACTGCACATTTTATGTTTAACAAAGCTTTTAACCACCAGACCACCTGCCTTTCTGGAGATTGCTGTAGGTGCTCATACTGTTCTCTCTGTACTCTGCCACTGCAATGGCAAAATGTGGATTTTTCACAACTTATCAAAACAACTCTGGCAAGAGAGCATCAAAGAACATGCTACGGGTTGATACAGTGAACAGCCCAAGAGAAGAACGGCCTTCCAGATGCATCAGCTTATTCTCTATCACCACAAAAAGAGATTAGGAAAGAAAAAAACCCATGTTTGTGGACGCAACACCCACAGCAGATGGCAATAAAAGAAGACTCAAATTAGTGGCATTCTGTATCGCCAAACCTAAACTTCATCTCAGATCAACACTATCCATAATAGTGTTTAAGTAGTAAATGAAATTTACTCAAATGTGAAATAAACTATTACACATTCTTAGTTCTGATTCACAGTCTCAGACTGGCAGTGACAGTAACATTTTAATAAACATTAGAATGAAGACACCAATATGACCAAATGACACACAAAGTGAGAAAACGAACAGGAGAAACCTTGGCATATCCACCCAAAACAGAACCAAGGCAAAAAAAAAGGCAGAGAAATCGCTTTTGCGATCAAAACAGTAAATACTTTATTATAATTTATTAGACAGAATGCGAATGTAAATGAGAAATTGGGAAAGCCAATATTTTCTTTAAGAGGCTTGTTAAGCTTTTGCTGCAAACACTAAAGTGATGAGAATGTCTGCTTGCAGCCAGCCTACGGATCTGCTCGCAGCCACGCAGCACCCAGCATATTCTGCAAGGGGCAGAGACGTGGCAAGGCTCTCCTCAATCCCTCTGACATATCTCAATTTCACTGCTAAGAATGTTATCAATCAGGGAAGCTTGAGTGCACACTCACGCACACCCATACAGACAGTGAAATTTATCCCCCAAGTCAGTTTACTATCAAAGTAATTACGTAAATAGCTTTTGAACTGTCAGCATCTGTCTTTCAAAGAAAAATCAAAGAAAACAACGTGCGAGTACAAAGCATGGAAGACACAATAATATTGTATTACATTCATATCATTAACTATGGTTACAAAAGAAAAAAAAATCCTCCTGTATCTACAAAGCATTGTGTGTGTGTAGGGGAAATTAAATTGAAATAAGAATATTTTGTAGTACTCTGTATTCAAATGATGTTAAGACGTATAACAGTAATTACAGCATGCAGTATAGAGCATTTTTTAATTTCAAAGCATTAGCTAATTGACCTCCTTAAAGACTGTGAGCAGGTAGAAAGGTAGTGGTATGCATTACTTATTTATATAAGAAAAAACTGAGGCATGAAGTTTTTTGAAACTTGCCTGAAGTCATTCCTAACTTTATGCACTGTAAGCCCTTTCATTGCTGGCCTCCCTGAAGTCACCAGCAGAACTGTATCAGTAAGGCAAAGAACTTCCCCACTAACTTTAACAGGGATACATGTTATATAAATAATTAAATCTTTGCTTGACCTGGTTTGATACCAGGTAGGGTTCTAGCTAAAGGGACCCTACGAATGAAGCAATTATTGATGCCATCCAACAAAAAAAGCAACAGAACCACGCTACAACACGGTTTCTGTGTAACTTTGTTCTGATGTAACACCAGTGTGATGAGGACATAACTACAACCCATACATACACCAGCTAAAAACTGAGTCATGTCCAAGCATTTCCTGCAGTGAAGTGTTTTTTCAATGTGATTTTTAAGCTAGGGACGTAGCAGATTTGATATAAAAATGAAAAAGAGCCAAGAAGGAGGTTTTTCAAACTGAACAGCCTATTAACTAAGCTGTTCTCAGAAGAATTAAACTCCTACTAGCAATAACATTATTCTATCCAAAGAGTAAATTAAAGTATCAACAGTCCATAAAATAAGTATCTTTTCTTGAGAGTTTTATTCCAGTATCTTTTCCTGAAAGTTTCATTCTCATTCCACTGCCAACTATTTTTCTTCCCCCACCCGTTTTAACTTTGCTCTGTCACATTAGAAATCTAAACCCAATATTACTGTGCTCAGTAAGGAAATCAGGAAAGTAAAATACAGAGGCCACCTAGTCTTCTACTTAAAAGCAAACTAATCTTTGTCATGTTCCCCCTAAAAAAATCTATTTAAAACCTGATAATAATTTTAAAGAGGAGTATTCTCCTGTTGCTGCACAGACAGCCGCGCTGCTGATGTCACCTGAAGTTGTATATGTGAGGCAACGGGATGCTGATGTTATGTGCCTTCAGGAAACGTAGTCTGATAAACAGATCTAACTGGCTGAGGTAAGTTCAGAATTTAAACTCTTCTTTCCTCTGTCTTTGAACAAAAATGTCAAATGTTTATGACCAAGCAATGAGTATATACTTTAAATTATATACTTGCCGGTATGTATTTGTGGGTGGATGTGGGTATGTGCTTGTGCACATGTGCAAACTCCCTCGATGCTTCCCTAATCAATACTTCAGAGTGTTTTATTATGGACTTGCACATAGCTTTTCAGGCCAGTAAATCTTGGAGCTGCCAGGACATAAACATCTAAGAACTGGCATTTTTCATTAAGCATTTAAGCCAACTTTACTACACAGTGACTGCCATCAGTTACAACTACCTACCTTGCTAAATTAAATGACTTAATCTTTTTGATACGGGAAGTCAGCATAATAAAAGAAAACTTTCTGACTGCTTTTTACTCAGCAAGCCGCAGCCACCAGAAAAAGAATCAAGGAAAGAAAAAGCCCAAAATTCAAAGTGATTTGCGTGTACCTTCAGATTTATGTAATGAATCTTCCCTGTTTGACAAATAAAAGTCCTTTGTAGAACAGCAAGCTAGAAGGAAGTTATTTATTTCAGCATACGGACAGTCTTAATCTTTTAGGTTTCAGTGGAAGACTTTGCAGAATGAATAAAAACAAATGATGAACAATTACCATCTTTTGCCATTACTTCCCTCAAGAATTAATATTCTGTGGGGACAAAAACTTAGCCGTCTGCTCTATAACAGACCAGCACATTACTATTTCGCAACGCTGGAAAGAAGTTGTCAGTGAGTATTCTTTATTTGCTGTCAGAAAAAGTTTTGGTACAGTAGACTGCAAACAAAGCTTGGTATTCAACCAGGTTAGTAACTTATTGTCAAGGTTACAAAAGGAATAGACAACATTTGTATTGAGACTGTTTTTCAGAGGTTATTAATCATTTTACTGTCTAGACAACAAGCTAGAACTAGGCTAGAGAAATAGCATTTGCTGCCGGAATTTTATGCAGCAGTAGGAAAAACAGTAAAAACTATGTATATGTATGTGTATTTGCTGTGTTTTGACAAACTGGTAATTGTAGCTCTGCAACATTCATCGCAATCAGCACATCTTTCAGGTCATTTTAGTAAAAAGAAGAACTGGTTTAGGTCCCTCTTGTCATCCAACCCTCCGGACAATTTTTAAATATAGTGGTTTGGCCTCCATATGTTCAAAGAAAACAAAGCCACTGGCATTTGCTACTTTAATTAGTTCAATTTTATTCTACTTTCTCTATTAATAATCACTTCTTAAAAATAAAAGTTGTATTTGATTTAAATAGAACCTGATTTTTTCTGATCAAATTAAGTATATTTATGTAAAGAAAATATAAATCTGGAACAGCCCGAATTTGCTGCTTTGTCACAAATTCACTTTTTTTTGCATTTTAGCTGCTTTAAAAAAAGATTCCTCCAACCCTCCTTCCACAGATACTACCCTCAACTAACCTCCTGCTCTAGGGTCAAATAGGAGCAGCTCCATCCAGTCACAATCTCCATTTCAGGCTTTCATTTGTCCTGAAAGAAGTTCTGCGTTGGTGTGGCTCAATTGGCACTGTCTACTCTGCAGCCTGACAGTATCATATTGCATTGTGTCCAACCTCCACTATTTCGGCAGCTGCCAATTTTCCTCTCAAAACTTCGGTTCCCCTGTGTGCCACTGGGCAGGTTCCCCCCGCTCCCAGCGCTTCTGAAATATTAACAGAGGACTAAAGCTCTCTCTCAGCAATTTGCTACTATTAAACACCCCCAAAAAATAAACACAGGGAAGAAGATACTAAATAGGTTGCAATAAATATTGAATTTGTCACAGTTAAAAGCCAACAACCAGACATATCTTACCTCCTTCACTTATGACTCTCTCACCCTCCTTTTCTCCCCACTCCAAATACAATACTATCCACAAAAAATAATGCAAAATGTCCACATCTGACACAAGTTTGCGAACATTTTTCAACCATTAATTTGCAAATGCAAAATTCCCACAGCTCCTAAGAAACTGTGCAGCTTTCATACATCTCCTGGGGATCTGTGCTTTATTAGTCAAAGGTTTAAACCCAGTGTATTCCCCATGAATAATCTCTCTCCCCTTCCCCCTCCTTCCTCCTGTCTGCATCTAAATGCAGAATCCCTATTTCCTTGTCTTCAGTTTACAGATTATGCGATCCAAAGTGTCACTCACTGGATTACTGCACATAACCTGAGCACCACCGGAAGCTTACTTGTCTTCAACTTGTCCAGCATTACTTAAATGGAATTATCCGTCACAATCCATATACCGAATCTGCATAGCCCACTTATCTCAAGATTCTGTGTGTCACCTACCAGATTATCCGTTTTAATCCATACATTGAATCTACATAACATATGTCTTTAATTCATGGGCTCTGACGAACTATAGTATCGCTGAATGGATTATTTCTCTTTATCCATTATTGGCAGTCGTAAGACCGTTCACTGCATACTCTCTCATGCCCCATCTTCCCAACATATAAGCAAGATTAGAGTCTTCCGCAAACACCGCTCTATCACACATCAAACACAGCTTGATAAAATACCTGCACTGATACTTCACGTAACTTGGAACCCAGTTTCTCGCACAAAACAAATGTCTGTGTTATCATGCATTGAAGATTAGGATTGGTAAACTAATCTTGCTTTCAGTTACACTCATACATCTGTGGTTACTCCAGTACAGTCTTCGGAGTCACCTACATTGAAGTGGCTACAACAAAGAGCTGAATTTACCCTAATGATAATCCCTTTCACAGTGAGTGCAGAAAACACTTCACCTGAGTTGTTTAGGAACTAACCTGTACAACAGAGAAGGATTTTCAAACAACAAAAAAATATCAGGTTCAGGCTTGCCCGGTCTTTCTTGAGAGATTCAAGCGCAATCACTGTTAACAATGCCGTCACTTCAACAGAAAACCAACTCAGAAAGATTAGAAACAAAAGTCAGTTTAGCCTTTTGTTCCACACACTTATTCAAAAGTAGCTAAGTGCAGAACATATAAAATATGTACTATTGTTTCTTGACAACTCTTGATAACGAAGAGATGGAGAAGATTAGCAGGAAGGCTTTGGGTACACCCGGGAAGTTTTAAAAAGAGTTCTCATCATGGTTAAAGCTGCCTCACTCACATCAGCGTTAGCAAGACTGTGCACCTCGTGATGCACCTGGCCCCCTGGGGGGCCAGCACCGTTCCCTGGAGACTGCTCAGAGGAAGCCCAAGACCAGCCACACAGAAGTTTCACGTTAATTTTCTAAGCATAGGGATGGGCACTGACATTGAAGAGCACAGAAATAAACTTCTTATACCTTTTCCTATCAACGGTCCACGCTACATGCTGCATCTGGTGCAGTCGGGAACGTTGCTTCGGAGGAAAGCAACCGCTTTCACCTTGCAATGCACAGGTATCAGGCAGCTACGCTGAAAGCTGAAAGGAGTATTACTCTCCTTCCTGTAGATGATTGGTTTGAGACCTGAAGTTCCCTCTGCTCCACTGAATCCAATGAACTGCATTATCCATGAATAATCCAGAGGCCTTTTGAGCCCTGTTCTTGAATATGATGGATATAAGTAAGGTTGAACAGGCTTTAACCAATTCAATATATAGTTTTACAGCTTTATTTTAAAATATTTCAATTTACCGGCATGTTTTGTGGGTTTTACTTGTTTTGAACAGAGTAAAAATTCCACAGATTTCAGAACAATATTTCTTAAGAAATCTCCAGTACCGAACTTCTATTTTTTATTTAGCCCCACACTACCTCTCTAAACAGAGGCATTTAAGATAAAATTTCTGCAGGTTCTAGATTTTGCCCCATTTTAAGAGCATTCCCTTGGAGTACCTTTCAGTCAAGCCCTGGAATGAAACACTACATTTCCTTTTCCATTAGTAACCGGACACATATAGATCCTTCTAACTGTGATCTTGAAGTTTGCGGCTAGACCTCTGCAGATACTCAGTGATGGTTCTCCCATTTTACAGGCATGCAGATGAAGAAAGGGGGGGCTTAAAGTAGCTGCCAAAAGTAACGAAATAAGTAAGAGGAACAACTGAACACAAAACACAGAAGTCTGGTGACTTCCACCCATTCACCAACTCCCCTATCTTTAATAAAATATTACTGCTTTCTAACTTAAAAGAAATAACACTAATAGAAAATAAAGTCTTCCGCGTCATCTCCCTGTCTTTTAATCTCTCCCAGAGAATAAAACTCAATAGTAATAACACAGACTTGGGCATTAACAGTATGTAGCCTAGTGCTGAGACTTTAGCACATGACGTACTAAAACTCCCCCAGATCTAATGAAAAACACAATGAAATTTTGAACAGTTAAATGGAAAAAACTATTCAGTGCATAAGACAGTTGGGCAGTACAGCTTCTAGTGCTGTCCACATTCCAGGGTGTATTAATAATAAGACACTACTTGTGCAGGGTTTCCAAATATCACTGATAGAGAAATGAGGGGAAAAAAATGCAGCTGCCAAGCCAAATATAGAGAGAAGTTAATTAAAAAATCACAACTGGAAAACTTAATAACTCTACGTTCCTACAGAAGGACAAAAAACATTTACTAGCATAATATATGTGTGTTTGTACACGCGTACGTGGGTATAAAACAGCTCGACTTGCACACCTTTCATGTTGCCTCACTAAATACAGCTGCAATACAGCTGAGCCATTGTTTGTTGGCCGCTCATGGCTGGCGGTGCCATGAAAACCGCATTCCTGGGCACTAAATAATCAGCCTGCCTGACCCCCCAAGAACCTGTAAGTCAAATTCATTTACCCCCAGAGGGCAATGCTCTATTGTATCCTCCCTCCCTTCTAGCCACCTAGGAACAATGGACAATAATTGCAACTGTCACGGCAGTCAGTAGGAAAAATAAACCAGTGCCTGTTTTCACAGCTTACTGCCAAACCTGATCCAAACACCTAATAACCATGCCCCCAACCATAGAACCACAGTTGCACTAAAAAGCCTCAGATGTGAGGCTTTTGAACAGAGCTACAGAACAATAACTCGACTTGTGTTCAAAATATGAAGCTAAAAAACAAAATTAAAGCAAAGAAAACTCTTCTCTGAGGCTGTGCTGTTGCTCCCCATCCTCCCCCCGGGCAAGACTGAAAGGACTCTTGAATTTCTTTCGTGCTAGCATATAGCTGCTGCTGCTGCTTTCAAGTTTAGCTTGTGAAAGGGTAAGAGGAAGGGAGAAAAAAGATTGCCCTCCAACAGAACAAGATCATAAGGACTGGGAACAGACCGCCTTCTCAGTGCGCAGCACTTTTCAGAGCAGCTTTACCGACTCCAAAGGCAGAGGAGAATCGCTGGGAGTCCTTCTAAAGGCTCCAGCATATCAAGAGTTAAAGAGGCTCCAGACAACATGCAAGAACTGCTGAAATACACACCCAATTCGGGCCTGAAACATCTTAAAGATTCATCAGTTCGTGGCAGACGGTGATATTATTTTAAAACAATATGCTTGTAAAAACCAGAACTCACTGATAAGCCCAGTGGCTACCCTACCTCTTTATGACCTGTTGCTTTACGTGCATAGAGAAAACATGCTCAGTGGGAATAAAGACCCCAGGGTTTGGCTCTCTGTAGTAGTAGTAGTAGTAATAATAGTAGTAGTAGTAGTAAAAATAATAATAGTAGTAGTAGTAGTAGTAGTAGTAGTAATAATAATAATAATAATATCTCAGCCTATTTGGGGCTGAAGCACTACATTCTGTTTTAAAGTTATTCTACATATGCAATGAATATATATTTTTGAATTACAGCCTCTTAGGGAGAAGCCAGGGGAAGCAAGTGGCATACTTTCCTACTTCTGTAAGTCAGTGGACTAGCACAAACTAATGCCGGTGGCTTATCGGTGACAAGCTGGAAGGCACATATAATTAAAATAACACTATCTTTGCACATGTACCAATACATTAACCTCTCAGAGCACGTCATGTTGTATTCTTTACTGAGCACTGCCCACCTCTTGCGCAGAAGGTCCTTAAAGCTGTCAGGCACGAGGTTTGCGAGCCTGCCTGAATGAGGATCTCTGTACTGGGGACAACATTAGTAAGCAAACAAACAAAAAATAATGGAGAGAAATGAAATCTAGTTTATAAACATAAAAGAAGGGTTTAATTTTCATCTCATTCTACTTTCACATTTCCAAAACAACATTGGCTTTGATTTTGCTACTCCAGATGTACACTGATATAAATGGGAGAAGAATCGGAGTCACTGTTTCTTTTCAGAGTGATAATGGCTGCTCTGGAAACTAAAATTTTTGACACACATGTATTTTGAGGCGGCTCCTCATCACAATCACTGAGAAAGAATTATAAAAATACTAAATTACATGAAAACAAACAACTACAGGTTCCCTAAAATGACCTCACATATATAAAATGGGGAAATATCTTGGCAAAGCAGAAGCTACTGCTGCTGGAGAGTGGTCAAATTTTGTCATTTTCCTTCTGGAGTACGGCTTTAAAAGAACATGCTTTAGTGCACAGATGTTGTACGCTGTCTTTTAAAATCTGTACTGGCTAATTTTGGTACCTAGAGGTATCATTACACAAACTTTGCTCTTTTTTTTTCCTACATGCAGAAAAGTAAAAAAAATCTGCATCATCAAAATCTGTCCAAAAATTAACAAGGACTTCTCATCACCCTCAGATTTCAGAAGCTGAGCTCTGCTATACTCTGATACCACATAAGCCTGTGTCTGATATGTGAATTGGCTTTTTTTTCCAATCCAGCAATAGGATGTGTCCTCTTAAAATACACATATGCAACAAAAGCTTTCTCTAAGTTCTTTCACTTAGGGCAATATACCATTTCATTTATTTATATTATCAGAGATGGAGAGCATACATTTCACTTAAGCCCCAAATTACGATGTTTCGAGGGGAGAGGAAGAGGAGCAAACAAAGTTCCATAAAGCCAGTGATACCCGGATATTCATTCTCAATTTGCTTTAGCACAGAAACAGTGTTACCTTTTATTTCTCCAAAGTTCCCTGATCCCATGGCAAGAAGCTTGTCTTTCCAGTCCTTTGATAGTAGCTTTTCAATACTGGGAGTTTCTGAGTGAAGGGGGGGAAAAAAAATGTAAGCAAATCAACATAACTGTCTCCACAATAGAACTCATTAAAAGTCTATCTGCTAAAAATAAGGCCAACCCTATGCTGGGCCCCAGTTCGTAATGACTTCATCAACAAACTGATAGCGGGGGGAGGAAGAGGGTAAAAAAAAAAAAAAAGAATGTGCTTTGTCACCTGCTGTTTCAAAACCATTAGCTTTTTCCTCTTGTGGAACAAAGCCCCGGTAATTCTGTATGACAATGGGCGCATATAAACCTGCAGTTCATTGTTTTTCAATTTGGTGAACAAGTTGCTGCCTATAATGGATGCCTGTCAATTTCTGGGTGTTAGTCTGCAGTCAAAAAATAATTATGTTGATAAAATGCAGAGTAAAGAGAGTGAGAGAGAGAGAGAGAGAAGCAAAGAATTAGCTCCTAAATCTGCTACATGTAATTATATCCCTCTGAGTGTTTACAATTACATCCACTTTATAATGTGTGTTTAAACATTGTGTGGCGGTAAGCATACTGTGGAAAGATTTTCCGGTAACACGCACATTATAAATAATAATAAAAAGTTGGGTATGAAAAAAAGCTTTAAAAGATTGCAAAATCCAGAGGGAGAAAAGGCACTGCTTAGAATGGAAACCCATTATTTGCTCATTTCAGATTCTATCACTGCCTTTAAAAATAAAATAAAATAAAATAAAATATACTTGTTCAGTATTTTCAGGAAAAATGCCGTGAGGGTGTGGATGGGTCTGATATTTATGTCTATAACTTTCGTATTCTGACCTCTTTTTGTGTAGAATTTTAATGCATAAGTAAATATAAATGCTAATAAAATTCAGAGAACATTAAACTCAATTCCAAACAATGTAATTGTATATTCTTGTCAGCATTTAGATGGGTACACAATTACAATAGCTTTCAATCCCACGATTAGCACTGCATTCAGTTAGAAAATGGAGTGTACTAAAAGATAAGTGTCCCAGTATGCGCCATCTAAATAACAATACCCACACTTATTATCTGGATCTAAGACATATACTGCTATTCTCCACATTTGTGTTTATGTGTATTTGTATTTGTTCAGGCATTTGTTTACCCCCTACCAGGAGCATAAAGGGAGTACATGTTAACTTATCAAAGGGACCGTCTGGCCTAGAGACCGTACAATTATTAGCAACTGGTTAATTTTCCCCACAGTAAAAACCATTACGAGCAACCTTCATTATCTTGTTTGGCTAATTCTGCCTCCTTGAAGCCCCAACTTCAAGCTCTGAGGAGGCAACCCTGCACTGCCTTCCCCGGCGAGGCTCCCCGCGGGGCTCTCCCCCCACGCCCCCGGGGCTCCCCTCTCCCCACGCCCCGGGGCTCCTCTGCCCCCACGGCTCCTCTGCCCCCACGCCCCGGGGCTCCCCTCTCCCCACGCCCCGGGGCTCCCCTCTCCCCACGCCCCCGGGGCTCCCCTCTCCCCACGCCCGGGGCTCCCCTCTCCCCACGCCCCCGGGGCTCCCCTCTCCCCACGCCCGGGGCTCCTCTCCCCCCACGCCCCCGGGGCTCCTCTCTCCCCACGCCCCGGGGCTCCTCTGCCCCCACGCCCCGGGGCTCCTCTGCCCCCACGCCCGGGGCTCCCCTCTCCCCACGCCCCCGGGGCTCCCCTCTCCCCACGCCCGGGGCTCCTCTCTCCCCACGCCCCCGGGGCTCCTCTCTCCCCACGCCCCCGGGGCTCCCCTCTCTCCCCACGCCCGGGGCTCCTCTCTCCCCACGCCCCCGGGGCTCCCCTCTCTCCCCACGCCCCCGGGGCTCCTCTCCCCACGCCCCGGGGCTCCTCTCCCCACGCCCCTGGGGCTCCCCTCTCCCCACGCCCCCGGGGCTCCTCTCCCCACGCCCCTGGGGCTCCCCTCTCTCCCCACGCCCCGGGGCTCCCCTCTCCCCACGCCCCCGGGGCTCCCCTCTCTCCCCACGCCCCCGGGGCTCCCCTCTCCCCACGCCCCGGGGCTCCTCTCCCCACGCCCCCGGGGCTCCTCTCCCCACGCCCCTGGGGCTCCCCTCTCTCCCCACGCCCCGGGGCTCCCCTCTCCCCACGCCCCCGGGGCTCCCCTCTCCCCACGCCCCGGGGCTCCTCTCCCCACGCCCGGGGCTCCTCTCCCCACGCCCCGGGGCTCCCCTCTCCCCACGCCCCGGGGCTCCTCTCCCCACGCCCCGGGGCTCCTCTCTCCCCACGCCCCGGGGCTCCTCTCTCCCCACGCCCCGGGGCTCCTCTCCCCACGCCCGGGGCTCCCCTCTCCCCACGCCCCGGGGCTCCTCTCTCCCCACGCCCCGGGGCTCCTCTCTCCCCACGCCCCCGGGGCTCCCCTCTCCCCACGCCCCGGGGCTCCTCTCTCCCCACGCCCCGGGGCTCCTCTCTCCCCACGCCCCCGGGGCTCCCCTCTCCCCACGCCCCGGGGCTCCTCTGCCCCCACGCCCCGGGGCTCCCCTCTCCCCCCACGCCCTGGGGCTCCCCTCTCCCCACGCCCGGGGCTCCCCTCTCCCCACGCCCCGGGGCTCCTCTGCCCCCACGCCCGGGGCTCCCCTCTCCCCACGCCCCCGGGGCTCCCCTCTCCCCCCACGCCCGGGCGGGCTCCGGCCGCTCTCAGCGTGGCCCTTCCCCGCTCCGCAAAGCACGTCTCGCACCGGAGCAGCTCCGGAGGAGCGCGAGCCCCCGCCACGCCAGCCACACGCGGCGTGACGCCGATGTGTAACGAACGGCGCGGCCAGGGGCGCGCGGCTGCCCTCTGCCCCCCGCCCCCCCCCCCCCCCCCGCAGGTGGGCGCGCGCGCGCAGGCAGCCGCATCCCCACGCACGAATCTCGCAGGGCGCTGCCAGCGCAGCAACTAGCCGGATCCCATTTACAGCCCAAGAGGTTTACTAATTTTTTGTCGTGTGTCGTCGTCCCCCCCCCCCCCCCGGTAATATTTTTACACACGTCGTAACGCTCCGGTTTTCTCCTCTAAAATCGCGTGCTTCCCGCCCCTCGAAGGGTCGGTCGCTGCCTGCGCTAACCGCGGGCTCGGTCACCCAGGCTCGCGTGGATGCACGTTTTCTGGTAGGAACCCTAAAACTGCAATTAAATCCTAACGAAATAGAGGGGAGAAGCTGCGCTGCGACGAACGTCTCCGTGCCGGGGCTGACGGTGCGGCGGTGCCGCCACGCTCCAGGCACTCGCAGGGCTGCTTCTGGAGTTTGCACGTCCCCTGCAAGCACCCACGGAGGAAACCATTTTTTCCAAACATATCTGAATAGGTCAAGTAAACGCCGCCGCTTGCTTGTTCTTGAGGGGGTTTTAATTTATTTTTTTATTTTTTTTTTTTTCCCAGCGCTTTTCAAAAAAATTCTCGAGTAGCGCGTAAACAGGCCAGAGCAAACGCGGTATTTGCAGAAGAGGGCTGTCAGTCATTAAAAGCTAACAAACCTTTGCAAAGCAGGAATGCGGCAATAGAAATCCACTGTGAGCTGACAATAGGCTCCAGAGCCTCCAGGCACCGAAAGCAGCCCGTCTTACTTTTAAGTCTATTGTCAGCAAAGTCCACGACAAAGCTCTTCCCCTGCGGCTAGACAAAATATTCACCGTGGTGCGCTCGTAAAGAAACACAAGTCTTCTGTCTAACTTGCCGCCTTAAAGCAACAGTAGCCGCTCGCCGGGGCTGGCGGCGGGACCCGCGGCCCGGGCCGCCCCGCAGGAGCCACCCCCCGCCGCCGCCGCCCGGCGGGCTGCCTGCCCCGGCACCGGCACCGGCACCGGCACCGGCCCGGGCCCGGGCCCCCGCCTCTGCCCCGCCGAGGGGCTGCCGGGCCCCGCCGAGGGGCTGCCGCGCCCCGCCGAGGGGCTGCCGCGCCCCGCCGAGGGGCTGCCGGGCCCCGCCGAGGGGACGGCCGGTCCCCGCCGAGGGGCTGCCGGGCCCCGCCGAGGGGCTGCCGGGCCCCGCCGAGGGGACGGCCGGGCCCCGCCGAGGGGCTGCCGGGCCCCGCCGAGGGGCTGCCGGGCCGCCGCTGCAGCCGCTGAGGGAGCGGCGGCGGGACGGGGCCCGGTGTTGCTTCACGGTGTGCGTTTGTGTGTGAGGGGGGGGCGGCCGGACTCGGCTTTGTCACCGAAAGTCGTGCCGAGCCGCGGCGGAGCGCCCCCCCCCCCCCCGCCGCCCCCCGTTACAGGCGGGCGTCCCCGCAGCCGGGCTCCGCCGGCGGTTCCGGGAGGGCTGCGACGATCGAGCGGGGGATGATGATGAACGCGAGGGACGGCCGCGTGTCAATGGCTGAATTTCTGCGAGAATGGTAAAGATCTCCGTAGAAAATCATGATTAGAGAAGTGAAAGGCCAAATGGCAAAATCCCAATAGTAACAATGCATCTGTTCGTTAATGTGTGAATGTGAGTAATACGAAAATTTAACACAATTATAAGCCCCTCAGCGATCCTGATGGCATAAAATAGATTGTGGTGATCTAATCAGCGCTTCCCCTGTTGAAATACTGTATGTTAACTATTTAAAATAATATTATATAGATAAAATAAGATTATATAGATTTTTTTCCTTTAAAAAAAAACATGTAATCCTATTTAATTGACGCACTAACTTAGTTTCAAACCTCTCCTGACTTGAACTGCAATTTTTACATAAGGCACTTCAACAGAAATTTGGTAGAGAATCAGCAAATAATTGTCCTTCTGCTGATACTTAAAAAGAACTTTAATTCTGAAAGACAATAGCTTCCCCACCCCTCTAGCTTTACAGAGCTAAAGAGCTATATTAAATTACAGCCAGTTTAATTCTATTATATACCGTGTTCACATATTGTACTTACATAAAATATGCTATTCATATACTCAACCTATCGCATTTCAGTAACTGCTTGTGAAATACATGACGCACCATATCTAGGAAACAAACATTTATTATGTCATTTATGTAGCCCATTAAAAAAAGATTTGAAATTTACACATCTTAAATAAAAATAACTGTTTAAAACATTACAACTGTAGAGCTTTCATGAATTATACAGAAACAAAGTCATCTTTTGTTCAGTTTTTTTCTTTTTTAGACTTCATTGGGAAGATGATGCTCTCAAATTAAGAAAAGAAACACTGAATCTTGTCTGCCAAGCACTCGTTCTCTGGATTCATTAGAAAGTCAGTAAAACTTTTAACGCTTGCACATACAATGTGCAGCCTGAAATTGGGAAAGGTGGCCTGCACACAGGAACTGCTATTCCTGATCCCTACTTCAACACTTACTCTCTCCTTTTGGACTCACCAGAACAATGTTCCTACATCCAAAACCTGAGCTATATTGTGACAGATTTTGGATACGCGGCAGGACAGCTAGGTATTCCGATAATCTATATTAGCATTTCCAAGAAGCTATACATGGTATGCGCTGCCATTCTGAGTATGACGATTATTCAGAACGTCTCCCAATTCCACCTTTGAGAGGAACCCAGGATTAGCCCCATTTCTTCTTCTGAGCCCCACCTGAGCTAAGAATACCCCCCATTAACCCACTTGCGGCATAGGTCCCATGGCACACACTAAAACAATTCCAGGTCTATCGACAGCACAGTAGGAATACATCTACAAAAGAGTTGTTCGTGGGTTCTTTGTGAAGAGTAATTCATTAATGTTTGGGAAATATTTTTGTTGCAGAAACACTGAAGAGTGTTAACTGTTGTTATAGAAGAGGATTACGGGTAGAGCACCAAAGAGAAAGGCCGAGATGGAAAGAATAACAGGAATCATTAAGTAAATGTTGGCGAAGAGGAGACTGACTGAATTAATAGAGATACAAATTAATCCACAAAAATGATTTCTGCTGTCTCTATTCAGCACATTTATCTATCAGTCATTAGCTCTTTCTAGAGATATTTACGGTGCATTTTGTTTTTCTTGTTTCACCCTTGCCTCTGTTGCTTGCATATGCTTCTTCGCATCACTGCGTATGGCAATACCCACTGGTGAATGGCCCTCCGACTGTGCCAGCCATTGTGGCAGCAGCGCGCTGGCTCCTCGGTGCCCCCCGGCCCCCGCCGCTCTCCCTCCTCCCCTCCTTCCCTCCCTCCCTTCCTCCCTCCTGTGCCAAGCACCATCCAGTCTGACTCCCTCATCTACAACAATGAGACCTGGAGACTGATGCCAGCAGCCAGTAATTCTCACGCAGGCCTTCAGCGCACCATGGAATTAAACCACTTTCTCGGCGGTGTAATAGTCCCGCGTTAACTGCTCTGATTTCCACGTATGGATGCACGGGTGCATCCATACGTGTTGGGCACACATATACATACGCTGAATTGCTCTGACAGTACTGGAAAGCAAAGCATCTAAGCAAAGTAACATAAAATGGCTTTTTAATCTAACTTCTTGTACGCTAACAAGCACACCACTGTCCCTCTACTTCTGTATTTGATGTTTAAATATAGCTTCCTTGACGTCTTTGCTTAAAAGACTTAAAGTTTTCACACTGAGAAAGGAGTGGTTTGTTTCCAGGAAGTGGCCGAGGCTACAAAGCTGTAGTAAGAGGCACCATTTTTAGCACTGTCTGGTAGACTTCTATTTAATTTTGTCTACTTCCAGAAGTTGCGTTAATTTTTTTTCAGGCATTGTAACCCTCCTTTGGGAGGGACCTAATCCTACTCTCAATTCAGTGGCAGTGCAGATGCACCCGTACCTGAACCTGCCTCGGCAGCCTTCCAAAAACGCAGTCCCACAGTGCAGCGTTCCCTTCAGGCCTAACCTCTCAGGTAGCTCTTTTCAATCCATGCTCCAGGGTCACAGTCCTGGAAATCCACTTATAAATGGTCTCCGCTGCCAAATCTCTTCTTATTACCTCTTTCTGCTCCTGCTGATTATTTACTAAAAGCAAACTTCGGTCTCATGCAGCTACCTGCTTCCAGAGGAAGGAATGCAATTCCATCATGCTGTAACAAGGTGTGGGACGGGGGCTCTCCACGAGGCGCTTCCAGAAGAGACGTATTTGAAGAGGAAAGGGGAGAGCAAAGCTCTGCCATTATAAAGAGACAACTACGATAAAAGGGAAGGGGGCTGAAATAAGTCGACCGCAAGGTAGAGATACAATATGAGTCCTGGAGCCTCTCACTTGCACGGTGTCTGGGTGTCCGAGCATGGGTGCTCTCTCAAGGAGATGCCCAAAGTGCTCCCTCCTCCGTAGCTACTGTGAACAACAGCTCTTGTCCTGGGATGAAAGAGGAAGGCTCCTTAGAACAAAGTAAAAGATGTTTGGCCTCAGCAAGGATGATGACATGAAGTGTAGCAGAGTGGACAGAAGCCAGGAGTTGCTCAATACCCAGCCAGACCACCAGACATTTCCTGCCAACACATGTCATTCCTAGAGGAAGGAGTATTTGGTCGGCACAAATGATCATGAATAAACTTTAGTATTGGCTGATATACCTTCCACTTCTGGCAAGCACCTTCCTTTATATTATGAAAGAGCTGGCAAATACCCTCCATCCATTATTCACCCTTTTCTTCTGCTACGGTCATAAATATGTTACACCTGTTGGCCACAGTTCCACTCATCGTTTCTACAACCCTCACCTATCGACACGCCACCCCACTGGCACTCTGTTCCGCGTTCATGCACCACAACAAACCCTTTCTGGTTTAAATCAGGAAACAAGATCAAGGGCAGATTTCCACTCTTCCTTTAAAAGAGCAGACAAGCACATATATCGACACAAGGAATTTCTCTTTTTATGCACCCATTTTTTATTACGAAGGTCTTACCTATACAAAATCAGAAACAATTTTCATAGCAAAGAAAATAAAGCAACTATTATGAAGAAATGGTTGGTATCAGCAGGTTACATAGACATACAGCATCTGCATACACATATGGTTCTCCATCAACAGAATCATGCTTTTAGGGAACTACTTGCAGCTAGGCAAGACACTATGAATCATGAGCAGGCACAACACAGAATGTATTTAAATTTGGAAATCAAAGACCACACAACATACATTTTTCTCTTGCCTTCCAGGAAGTACTGCAATTTTTCACCAGTCTAAAAGCACTTTCAACTTTTGGAAAAGACACTAGGAAACAGCTCTGTAAATGTAAATATTGTTCAAATGTAGGACATAGTCGCTCAGGTGTGATAAGCAAAAATGTGGTGCTAAGTACAATGCTACCTGGGGCTTCTCTGACTGGACAGAAAGTAGTGTGCTGGTGGGTTCTTTGCTGTTTTTTTTTTGTTTTGTTTTGGTTGTTTTTTGGTTTTTTGTTTTTTGTTTTTTTTTTTTTAATACAGAAAATTATTTTTGGTCTTTGGGCACAAACTCACAGAGCCGAACAAAATAGTCAAGTTTCGATGAGATATTAGGAAGCTACGGTGCTCTGGCCAGCACATCATAGTACGACTCTTACTATGCCACTCCATCCCAACCACTGTGCAGAAAACAGCTGGGCTACATATGGCCATGGGTGGCTTCCAAACCTACTAAAAACCTCCCTTCTCTGGCAGGGATAACCAGCCTTCCTGCTCTTGAAATCTCCAGTCCCAACCCAGCCACATGTTAGCTCCCATAGCCTTTTATTTCAGAGGACAAAATCAACTTCTGTACCCACAGGTGACCGTAGTTACCCGTGGTGCACAATGACATCAGGTTACCATAGTATTCTTGTTGCACATACTTGCATAATTTTGTGCATGCTTAATAATACAACAGTTGTTTTCAAGTTGCTGGCTCACTTTTGCAATACCCATCATGCTACATTAATGAAGTATACACTATATGAATGATAAGACATTTTTCTTGTGATTTCTGGCATAAGTGTACTGCTTCTTGTGCTAAAAAAAATAATTCACATAGCCAGAAAAGGTTCCATAGCACAATAAATAAATTATTCAAGATTTTTAAATCAAAATCAGTAATCTATGAATGCCACTAAAAACATGATTTTACTCTATCTACAAATATACAAGCAGTTATTTTTACAACTGCTCACCAATGCATACTGCCAGTCTTACAAGAAAGTTACCTAAAAACACAAGGACGTTTATTAGGAAGAAAAGGTTGGAGTAGACTTCAGATACACTATACTACCAGTTGTTGAACTAATTATCCCTTAGGATGTAAGCGAGGAGCCAGCAAACCACAGCACAAGGCAGGAACACATGGCTAAGCAGGACAGGGGGAGGGCACGGGGACTTCTTAAGCTAGGTTTGCGGCCAAAACCAGCATCTCATTCAACTACACCCTCAGGAACAGTCAGGCTATTGTCTGAATTTTTTATAGTTTCCATCACCTGAATGCACTGGCAGTTGCACTGTTAGCTGTGTACTTTTCAGGCTGTCTCATTTCAACAAATGGTCATCTACTCCAGGAGCGGTGCCACACTCCAGATATGACACGTACAACGCAAAGAAATCAAGCCTGTCATGTAATACCTTCTGCCAGCCCTTCGATCCCCCAGCAGCAGAGTCTATGCTCATTTTGGGGTTACACAAGCAACCGTCAAGATTTTCTCAGCTTCCATCCCCTTTTATTAGTATACAGCTTTGGGACAGAGTCTGCCTTCAGAACCTGAAAAATTCAGGTATTTCTAAAAGTCTGTCTGTCATACACTCTTCTGGATGGACAACATCTACATCAGTAAAATGTCCATGAAGTCCTTCTGAAGCCTGCATACCCGACAAAACCACTTCCTTCACAAACACAGCTCTGAGTCAGGGAACAAGCCTGCATCCTTGCTCTTACCTCAGAACATCAGGGAATTCCAGCTCAGTTTCTGTTATTTCCAGCAAGCTAACTTGCAGAGTATGTACTTCATTGCCTTACATACCTTACTGATAACAGACCCCATCAAGGCTCCTAAGTGTACATTGATTACCCTCTGAACAATACTAATCTAGGGTTGCAAGCTGCTATATGATAATTGCCACCTGTTCCACTATTGTGGGGGTGACTTTCATATTTGTGCCAGGGCAGCTGGACAGTGGCATGCTTCACTCACACCTCCACGAATCTGGCCTTCCACATCAAGCCTGGTTGCCTCAGATTTGCATGGAGATGGGTCTGCGTTACTTGCAGGATACCCCCAGAACCACTACAGCTGAATTGTTCTGAAGAAACACTGCAACAGCAGAGTTTGTAGTCACCGCTCAGCTACCCCCCATCTAAATCCTTGTCCTTGCAAATACACAGTAGGATATGGCTGGCCTGAGAATTGATTCAATCTCTGCCTTTCCCATGTCTGCAGCAGAGCAACTGTGTTCCCCCAGAGAAGGGCACACAGAGGCACTGTGAATGGCACTGGAAGCCATGCACAGGACAATATATCTTTTGTCACTGAAATTTGTTGTGACTCTGTTCTTTGGATTCCCAAAGGCATTCAGGAGCATAAATCTCATTCTGGAAAGGAATTAGGCTCCTGACTGCCTTTGGAGATCCAGGCCAGTGAGTTGGCCGAAAGCTGGTCGTGAACACATCTGCCAAATGCGGCATTTCACTGGCACAACTGTTGCTGGAACATCTTTTTCAGCATACACAATCTTTAGAAGGATCCCAAGTCCCCGCTACCATCATCTTCTTCACCCCTAATTAAATTAACAGATAAGAACGAAGCAAATTATTTAACCTAACTTAAAAAAAAAAAAAAGTTAAATTTTAAAAATGTTCCCCATACTTTCCTGACATAGAAAACCATAAATTAATCAATAAAACAGAGTAACTCACTTTCAAACACCTGAGCAGAAACCTTTTACTTTTTCACTGATGTTACAATTACACCGGTAAGAATCCTTATGAAAGAAGGACAACAGTAAAATAAAAAAAAAAAATTCTCCTACGCATGAAAAAAGAGAATTTTGTCTTAATCTGTGTTCTTCAACTTTCTAATGCCACTTTAATTCCAGGCATCTCTAAATGAAAGAAGGAATTGATTTTCTCAGGAGTGGTCCACCCAGCAAAAAAACCTGTGTCAGTTGACAGAAGGAGGCACTATACCAAGCCTAAGCTTCACTGAAATTCTGAAACCACAAAGATGTTTTAATATTTCCAGAGACTATTTCAAGAGTAACAACATAAAAACAGAGACATCTGGAATTAAATACCATTAAATTTCACTTCAGTTTTATTTTTCTGTCTCAGTTGGACAGAGACACTCCACTGAAATACATATTCCCCTGAAATCCATTTTTGTATTAGTGCTACCAACACAGCCAGTTTCTAATTAAAAGGCCATAATAGCTTGTTAATATTAACAGAGGGCAATGTTTTTGGTCTGCTAATTTTTTACATCTTCAACACATCCTTAATAAGCAAGAGGGCTTAAAAAAAGCCTTCAACAAGATGACTATACACTAACTTTTTATGGGTATTGACACATCATTAAAGATGTTCTAGGGAGATTCCAGAGTTTATCCTTTGAACAGAAAAGATCTTTTGTGCTGACCTGTCTCTTTTTAAGTAATTAAACCCTTTCTCAAAAAAAACCTAAAACAAAACCCCAAGAGAGCCAAAAAGTATATAATCTAAATAACCGTAAAACATAAATTGAGAACTACAGCGTTTGGCTAGAATTTCAAGGAAATCCTTCTGAAGCTCAATCACTCCACTTTTCAAATCCTAAATTCAACAGCAACAATGTAACCCTTCACACAGGGTTACTACAGCATTTTTACCTGAAAATCTCAAAGCAACTTTTTAAAAATGGGGAAAAAATGAGTCCTGAAGTGCTCATAATTTTCCCCAAAATGACAGTAGCAAGGACTATATGTGATGACGCTGAGGAGACAATTTTCTAAATAGCCTATCTTTCAGCCCTTGCCACAGCCATTATTTCCCACCACCAAAAAGTATGCTGCTCTGGCCTCCAGATGATGAGCTGCAACGGGAGCTGTTGATACCTGTGGCTCCTTACCTCTAGGCCTTCCTTACATGTCGCCTTTACCTTGACAAAGAGGGAAGAGGAGCCTTATTTGCCAACACAAGAGAGCGATAAAAAAAAAAAAAAAAAAAGAAAAACGAAACACGCAATCTTGTCACAAAGCCACAACTTCCGCTGTTGAGGCCTGCCTTGGGGTTTGGGGTTTTTTTTTGGTTAACTATCACTGTTCTCAGAAACGGGCGCGCACAGCTCCATTCCCCTCACCCCGCACCCCTGGGCGCTCCGGGCTCGCCGGTGCCCGTCCCGCTGAGCGCCGGGCAACAGAGCTGGCGGGCCGGGGCCAAGGAGGGAAGCGCCTCGCTTCCGAATGGAAGCCACGAGATGTCCTGCTGCAGCTGCACCACAGTGCATGTTACTGAACTAATCATCGGTTTCCACCCTTCTCCCCCACCCTCTTTTTTTTCTTTTTTTTTTTTTTTGACAGCTGTCTTCCTATCTTCCCAACAGGTGCTATTAGGCCCTGAACAATGGCGAAGGCTTTTAAGCCACTGCTGTTGACAAGTGAAAGGGAACAACAAATGGCTCAGTAGTGCTCTTCTCCCCGGGTCACTCAACCAATGGTAATAGTTATTATTTTTATTTATTAGCTCTGCGGCACTGTCCTCCACTGCACCTCCTCCAACCTCCCCTTTCCGTGACAGCAAGGAGCTTTTTAACTTTTAATAAAAATGGGCGAGCGCTTAGCTCCTGAGCTGGCTCTTTCTGTAAAGTGCACGGCTAATGAATGTTGTCCATTTAGATCTGGATAATTTATGATGTCAGCGGAGCGGAGGTGGGGAGGGCTGGATCCAGATATGGCCATTAGTTACACTGACGGGAGTGACAGCACGAGTGAGGGGAGGCGGAAGTTGGACAGAAAGAAGAGGTCCCTGTCGTCCTCCCCCCGTATTTGTTTTTGCAGGATAATTACAAGGTTAGGCGATAAATAAGACATTCCTGCTTTTGAGGTTAACATAATTTTTCTTTACCCTTCTTAGCATTTCACCAACTGTACTATAATCCTCTTCAGAGAAGAGGCAGATGGAAGAAAAGTTAATTTTCCCTTAATGAAAGTGACTGCACCCATTTAAACGATGCACTCAGACCTGTTACCGCTAGGAGAAAAAAACGTGCCAAAATGTTTTCTGATCCCAGTAATGAATACATGCATTTGTACACATATATTTACTAGTTGAGGTTACTCAATTAATAAACTGCATATAACAGATAAGCTCCGTCAAATGCAAACCCTGTATTGCCACTGTCCTGGCAACCCAGGTAAATATGAAGGCAAATCAAGCAATTCCATGTCAAACAAAATCAGTAAACCTGCAAGTAAGTCACCTGAAAGCACAAATACACTTCAAAGTTGAAACTATAATGCTAAAAACCATCAAAGTATTGACATATCATGGAACTGGTTGGTTTAGAGTGATAAGTTATCAATCAAATTCAGGTAAGAGCATAGACAACTTTTGATCATCTGGACCTATTTATTTAAATTATAAGTTGACAGAATTGTGTAGTGAAAGGGCTACAGTCATCAGACTGTCTGTGTACTTCTAGAGTAAATGTGTACTATTATAATTTGAACCTAATGATAGCATTGAAAGAACCATAAAATACTCATTTGGGACGTTAATAAAACTATTAGAAGGATTTCAAAAATTGAAAATAGAAAACTGAAAAGGATATCCCCCGAAACAACGAAGAAAACACATAGTAGGCTCAGCTTTCTATTCTCTTTAAAAATATGACAGACTGTTTTACCACTGGAAGTGAGAATTAAAGCACATACGCCTGATGCTAAACAACTACACATCCTGAACTCCTCTTGCACAACATATGTGAAAACAAAATCTCAATCATCCATTGCCAGATGCCAGAAAGATATGAACAATAATAATAATAATAATAATAAAAAAAAAGATGTACACTATAAATCAAAGCTGCTGAAGGGCAGGTAGTCTCACAGTAAATCAGACTGCTAGTTGTGATGTAAATGATATTTGCATGGAATCATTATGTCAAATTAAGTAGAAATTATTAAAGCTAATGTCATCTTTGGACTTGCTTAAAATAATCTTCCAAGATTTGCACACAGGCTTCTCCACCGAAGTACAGCATTCCATCTGCCTTGACAACTTGTTCTGTTTGTTCTCACTTGTCTCCATTCATGGATTTTTTGGACTCTGTTATTTTCGGTGTAAATAGGGAGAGGAAATACATTGGGTTTCCTTTTGATCGAGCATTTTTCTTCCCGAGTTAGGGAATAACATCAAGATACACGGGTGGTTCAGCCATGTAACAGTTGTGACAGGTAATCCCCAAATAAGTGAAGAGAAATCAGAGAAAGTCTATTACGCATAGCTCTTTAACATAATAGTTCTAGACAAGGGGAAAGGAAAGTTAGAAAGTAAAAGCAGAAAAGTCAAAGAGGGGAAAAGAAAAGAGAGACAAAGAAAATAATACTGAGAACAAGGAAAGAACAAGACTAAGAAAGGAAACTCATTTGTCAAAATCCAAAATTACACAAAGCGCTGAAGGAGTAGGAGAGTCAGGGCAACTATGCAGCCACTCCTTGACTGAAAGTGGTCACAAACACTGAGCAAGCCCGTTCCCCATCCATCCAATAGATAACCGCAGCAGCCCTGGCAAACATGAAAGAGAGGAGGTAAAGAGCTGTAAAATGAGCTTCTGCTATCAGAAAAGACAATGGGATTTAGATTCAAGCAGAAACTATGCCTTCAAATCATTGCCAGCACTCTAAAGGGACAAAATCTTTTTCTTTTTTATCAGAGAGGAATCTTACTCATACCCTGCAGCAGAACTTTTTCGTACTCTTTTAGAAAACAGACTTCCTCCATTCACCTCAGGATGATACAACTTCCTCTGCAAATAGTTGTCCAGTTCCACAAGAAAGACCATCTGCATTCAGGATGGCTTCTTGAATCACCAAGGACAAGTAAGGTGAATGCAGGGCAGGAACAGAATACCCTCCCAAGAATTAAGGTTGTTCACTGAGCAGCTCTTTACAGAATTATGACATTCAAGAGGCGCGACATTCTCCAGAAATACAGAGAATGTCAACGTTTCCTCTGATGAAGGGAACATACTTTAAAATAAAAACCAGTCCTCTCACCTCTGTGCTACCATTCTCATCAACTGCCACCTAGAGTTAGCCTTCTCCCGCTTTGTCCAACAACCTTGTCCATGTTGTTCTGGAAGCTAAGTTGGTCCACTGAAAAACAAGGGAGGAGTAGGTGTACTCATTCTCCCAGATTTCTCAAACTATCTGTTTGAGGACATCTGCCTCTACTGCTTGGGGACGACTGACATGAAGTCTTTCTCATAAACAAAACCAAATTTTTTTTCAATTCCAAAGCATTCACCTGTATAGTCCCGCAAGATCAGTGAAAAGGAGGCTTAAACTGAACGGAACAGGATGAAGAAGTTTTTCAGATGAAGAAAGAACCACTTGGAAGGGTCCACCTCCTCTGCAACATCTGCAGTTCAGGATCCTAATCATCCTTGGCTTCTTAGGTGTGGTGATAAGAGACAGCTGACTTCTGCTGTAAATGAGCAGAAAAGCTGCACTATGTTTTATCACACAGAAATCTAGTACCAGTGATCTTCATAGCTGTGTTCTCTTGTCCTGATTATTTCTACCTTCCATGGTTACAAAAGGAACAAGGCATCTTCTGAACAGCTCTGACTGGTACAGAAAGCAGCAAATCACCTAGGTCAACAACATGGGTCTTTATGAATCTGAAGTTCTAATCACTGCCCTGTCTCTCCTAAGACTCTGGCCTCATATTCAAAACCTTCAGTGGGACCACATCTACCTACCAAAAGAAAAACCAAACCCAAACTTCCCTCTATGACTGTGATCTCAAACACTGACTGGGTTTTAACTGAGTAAAGGGACGGGACACAGGGATCATAATGCATGATCTGAGAATTAGCAAGACAAATCCTTATGAGGAGCTGAACCTATACTCAGGAATGCAATCTTGCAAGACCTAAAAATGATCTTCCTGAGAGTAAAAGTGGGTGCTTTTTGGGAGCAATAGCTCCTTCAAATAAAGACCAAATCTGTAAATGAAGAGCATATTGGACCAAAGAACAGATCTGTGAAAGAACCCAAAGAACAGATCTGTGCACAGATCTGTGCAGCTTTACTGCTGGGATTCCTGGCTCTGTCTTCTTGTGTCTTTATCTTTGTGGGGTAACTCTGAACTTTGATTCAAACTATCTCCAAGTCCCTAAGAAAGTCAGCTAAATTTTAATGTTTGCACTGAAATCACTTCAGTCAGAGAACTGTTGGTGCTGCTGTGAAGAAAGAAATCAGTCCAAGTCCATTATCAACTCTACCTCAATTTTAACACTGACGCATCTAAAATATGTTAATGAACTCTGTCTGAATAATAACATTATCAAACTGTTACATGGAATCATATCTTCTGCGATTTAATTTTGTGACTAACATTGACCTCTCATGTACAGTACCTACCTCTCTTTGCAGACACAGCGCTCAACAATATGCAGTTTACACACAGATTTATTTCATATCTAGTAAGAGCTGTTCGGAGAAAGAACCACAGGCATTTCAGCTTTTCTTTTTCAACCTTGAGATAAAACTGGGGCTGAGACTGAAATATTTTCTTTTATACCTAACTCTCTCTTGAGAAGATAGAGAAGTCTTTGAATAAACATATGTTAGATGTTTCTCTGGTATGCAGGTACGAAGGAGAGTCGTATCAAATATGTGCAAGTACGTCAAGCGCAGAAAAGGACCCAGAGTCAATATCAAAAGTGGTGTGGGGAAACAGAGGGATGTGGGGCTCCTGTGGAGTGAGGCAAATGACAAGGGCAAATTCCCAGATTGCTTGAGAACAGGGGGTCTGGGAAGGTGGGGTGTGGAGTAATTGCAGAATGGTGTAATAGGGAATTTAATAGATCAGAAAAGGCTGAATAGGATAACAGGCCCATTGTTCAGAAAGTTCTTTTTTGTGACCAGGCTTTAAGAGAATGCCAGAGCAACAAATGACTTAATCCTGGGGGGATGCTATGGCGTAAATGAAAGCAGTCTATACCTTGAAAGCCGATGGAATAAATTTCTGTATCACATAACCACACTGACGACTGCAGCTTTCAGCAGAGTCTTAAGAGTTGCAATTGGCAAAAACCACACAATCATGCCCTCCCATGTCCCCCTTTCCCTCTTCAACAGACAATGTACTCGACGGACGGAGGGGGGAATAAGCCACATGAATGACAAACAGACATGGTCAAATGCCATGTAAAATACAATGGTTACAGGGAAGAACAGAAGAGAAAGAAACAATTATTCTGTGCTGGCTTCCCTTCTCTCCTACTTTCTAACCACTGAACTAAACTCAGGGCCTCCCAGTTATATGAACACAACCATTAGGCACTACACCACCAATTTACACAGCTTTCTGCTCCCTTGCTAAAGAAATGGAAGTGCCTTAATAGACACTTGGTGTAAAATGGAGGCTAACCTTCCCAGTCTCTCATAGAGCATCATATGTCTTTGGGAAACTTTCCCATTTGCTCATGTATTTCTTGAGCCCTGTTATAGCAGATGATGGAGCCGGAGGGTCCCATCTAATTCCTGGTACATTAAAGAGAGCATCTTTCCAGTTATTTCAACACAAGCTGAATCAGGAATACAGAAAAGACAGCCTAATTAAAAAAGTAAAGGTCACACTCTAGGGCATAATATAGAATACGTTATGCCTATCCTTGCAAGGATGGCAGGGTAGGAACAGTGCTAAAAATGGCACCATCAGCTTTTGCTTTATATACAACAGAAGAACCAGGATATTATTTATTATATGGTCAGGGGATTAAGGAGAATATAAAATGGTTGGTTTTCATAGAAAAGGTAGAAACATGCATTTCTCAACAAACTACAATAATCCTTCATGGAAATAATAGATTCTTATTTCAAAAAAATCTATCTTGATCTCATTCTAACTCAGGCAGAGAAGTGAAATGGAGAAATGTAATGCAGCAATCCCAAAATCAAACTTTTTTCAGATCTTTATGAAATTGGCCTCTAAATTTGCAAATTCCTGCTATATCTAGATGGAACCTATTAGTGGGCTCTAAATTTGGCAACAGAAATTCTTCAATTCTCAGAGAAACTTGTGCATGATATTAAATTCTAAAACAATTGATCCAGGAAAATTATTTTACTTTCCAAGAATTCAGAGTTCAAGTCTAGCTCTGCTGTGATTTATGGTTTACTTGGTAGGCAGTACTTGTTGTCCTTCTTCCCTTTCCCTTTTACCTTTTGCTAGAGAAAAAAAAGAAGCACCATAGGTGTGCATTGCTAGAGCGCTCTGCACAAAAGCCAGGCTTCTGCAAAGCCTCGATCTGAGTTTAATTGTAACACTTGTTTCCACATATATTTGAGATACTTCTTCTAAGTTTAAAAAATATAAAAGCAGCTATTAACACTTTGAACATTTCTAACTCGGAGAAAATAAAGGAATAAAAAGTTTCCTCCACCTTATTTAAATTACATTTTGGTAGTTCTCTGTGGGGCTACTACAAAATCCTTTAAGTCCACTAGTCTCTTAGCTACATTAAATTAATGACTCATCTCAAGCATTCAGTCTTCTACAGAAGAGTGTAAACTCTCCAGTTGGACACCTACAATTCACTAAATTGGAAACACTGACCTAAGGGAGACATCAATGCATTATCCTTGCAGACAATATTGCATTGTAATGTAAAACACAGGTGATACTTGGGGGATTAAGAAGATGAGGTGTATGTTGAGTGGATTTTTCAACGTCAATAGGGATATGCTTCAGTGGACTCAGCGCAGTTCTCCTGACCACTAAACTGTTCTAGTTTCACCTGCACGCAATACTACATCCTTCCTTCTTCACGTAAACACCCCAAACACCCGAATTCCAAGAATCCCTCTACAATATGTTCCTGCTACTCCATATAATACTTCAGTTAGGGCTGAGCTACATTAACTATGATTACAAAACAAAAAATACATACTTCCATAATGCCACTTTTTCTCCATCGTTCTAACTCTTCACTCCCAAAGCTGTGTTTATAATGAGATGGTGTGATGTATTTTCCATTAAAAGCCTCGGCAGGAGTTTCTGTAGTTTTTCTCATGTATCACAAGTTCAATACTCTTTCTGCATTTGCTTCACAATAACCAGTCCATTTCCAAGTGATTAATTTTCTATTCTAAAACAATGCATTCCTTTCCCCTCTCATTTTGCTGGTGTGTGTGTGTTTTTTTTTCTCTTTTCTTACGAAAAGAAAAAAAATTCTTTTTCAATGACATCATGGTATAAAATTTTCAAAGCAGGTTTTAGCGGGAGATATGCAGATTGCTTTGAAAAGTTACCCTCATAAATAACAACAAAGTACTGAATTATCAAGGCTGTAACTCAGTCAAGAGGTGCTGTAACCATTTATATTATATGACCTCAGCAGAACCTCTTGATTGAATTGCTGCCTTTCATTAAATCGGGCACTTTGTATTATTTTCTCTGAACTAGAGTAAATCAGAATGGCAAAGAGATTAGCCCCCAAGCCCATCTCTTTGTGATCTAGAAGCATATAATTTTTAACCATTACCTCAATTTTATTTTGTAACTTAAAAAGACTGTGCATAATCTACTGTGTCAATAATTCCCTTCTCTCTGAAGTGGCATAGTTTGATGACATGACAAAAATAATACTGTGTAACCTAGGTACATGTAGAAACTATTATGCTTGTAAAGCAGAGCAAGATGCCACTACTGAAAGCTAGGGAAAAATAGGGGGGAAAGGGAGGGAAAAGGGAAGAGAGAAGCTGTAGATTCATAGCACTGCAGATTCATTCACAAAAAGTTGGAAACCAGAAGGGACCATTAGCTCATCTAGGCTCATCTTCTATATATATTACTGAATATTCATTATTTCATCAACCAAAATCAAACCTTCTTCTGATTTATTTCTAACTACCATTTTACTAGAAGAGAAACAGCTGGCCTCTGAGTCAGGACATTCCATAAATATCTCCCTGCTTTTACTGGAAAGTTGTATATGTAGGGATGAGGGTGGAGGGAACTGGGGTACTTGTAACACTCTCTCTGTTCATCTCCAGCTGGCTTATACAATGCTGCCTCCATAATGCGAGAGACAACCTCCATACCAGCAGTTCTCAAACAGACCCATGATGACAACGTCAACATTTCTGAACTTTTTATGGAGCGGGTCCACGCAGGAGCTCCTGTACTCGCACAAGCGGCCACTGCAGCGGGCCTGCAGGAATCACTTCTCCAGAACGTGCTTCCCAGGCTGCTTGGCACGGGCTGGGAGACAACTGCACATGTAGGGGTGAGTATTTCAAAAGGGAGCAGGAGAACATCGCTCTGGATGTACAGTTTGCGTCTCACATGATTTAAGAGAATCCAGTTTTGCCCATGGTTCGTATCATACACTGGAAGAACATGGCGCTTTCCTTATCTGGACAGAACTTTTTGCAACATGCTTCAGTCTTCCTTATTGCTTGGACTTTGCCTCCTTTTCAAAGCCCCTACGTTTAACTCGGTAAGAGAAAAGCTACAGTAAGTCCCTTTTCCTATTTTCTTATATTTGTGTAGCTGTTAGACATTTTGCAAAGGAGGGAGTACCAGCCAGCCTTTCACAACAAAAGGGCTACTGTCACCGCGCCAGTCCCAGACATGGTGGAAACCAGCCCACAGGAAAAGGCCTGGCTCCAGTGCTAGGCCCCGGCCGAGTACAGTCACTGCATTCACTCAAATTGGCAACAGGTCTCAGTGTTCCTGGCTTTGAGCTGTGAACAAGGGTCGGGATTGAATAACCAATTATACAACCGCTGACTGAGTTTATCCAAGGTTTGCAAACTGCTATAATAGCCCAGTATTCACTGACTGTTTTATCCTTTTCCAGATATAGTGTCATATCTCCCCTTGTGCTCCATTTACATGTCACTTTATTACATACATCCATTAAAAAGGTTAATACAATGTCACAGTCAATGCCTAAATGTTGCCATTCAGTATCCTCGCCTTGCTCCCCCCGGTACATTTCATATAGGCGCATTTCTTTCTCTCCCCCTCTCCCGCGCTCTCCTGTGCGCTCGCTCGCTCGCGTGCTCACACACGCACACACACACACTCTTTCCTGCTGCAAGTTAAATCAATTTGCTGTCAAGAGTACAGAGCAGCACATGAACAAAACGGAAGCCAAGAGTCAATAGAGTAAAAACTGCACGCTCCCTAAAGTTGCCAGTCACGGTGAACGTATTGTACCGCTAGTGACAGGAATAACCTTTAAAACTCTGAAAGTTCAGATAATTACTTAAAATTGTAGACATTGTTGAGACTCCCTGAATCATCTGGGTCTCTTAAACGATCAGGAAAGTTCACTCACTAAAAAAGTCTTTTGAATGGCTTTCCTTACTTTCGGATAAACGTTAAACATACCAAAAATTGTTCTTCTCTGATTTTTAATGCTTCCCAACTTTACCCCACCTACAACCCAGACGCGTAGGAGGCTGGAAAAGACTGGAAAAAAATAGAACCAAAATCCCCTACATCTTCTTGTGAATGACTGATGGAGATCTTACTTAAAGTTGCTGGGTTTCTTTTTTTTTTTAATAAAAGACTATTTTCTCTGATCAAATTGATCATCTCTGTATAGAAGTTTGTTTCTGAAAACAGCAAGAAAAGAAAATTACTCAAAATCTTCTACAGGTTCACTTCTTGAGATAAAGGGATTCCTGTTACTTTTTTCACTTCTGTTTCCTACTGTCCTCTTAACGCAAAATGGTATAAGAAACCAGAGACTAAATTTTACCTTTTGATTTCATACTATACAGCATACGAAAGCTGTTTGGTTCAGAGTGAAGGTATTTTTATCATTGGCCAGACTGTATCTCCAGGCACACGTTCTTGCAAAGGGCTGTACAATAGCAACCTGAATCACTGCTGTCTGCCTATACAATATCACTGGGAGAAGGGTGTAACTTTTGAGTTGAGCAGTACAGCAGGGGATCTCCAATGGTACCACAGTGAAGCTACATTTATCTTACAAATTACAATTTGATTCCTGATCACAAAAGCTGATTTTTATTTAACTTTGTGGCTTTTTACAGTTAGCCATAGGGCAGTTCAGATAAAAGACTTTGATCCTGACAAGTAAAAAACTTGAGGATATTTTTTATTCTCCCTTACTCTCCTGGGGCTTGAGACTTCATCGTTTTGGTCCAGACCAATGTACTAAAGCACAACAAAAACACACCTATTCCTCTGGTATGTCTGACCATGTGAGTCAACTGACACAGACAAAATGTTTTTAAAAAGACTATTTTTGTGCAAGCTACTTGTTTATTTATAGATTATCACAGTCCAGAAGAAGTGCACAAATACTTGAATGTCATCTAAACTGGGTGTTAGATCAACTCATTGCCATTATGTGAAGTCTGACTGCAACAATAGAGAATGGAAGATTTTTCCCAATATGCCCCACTTCAAAAAAGCATGAAATATACTATTCATGTAAATTGTACACTAGTCCTAAAGTGAACAAACACATTCAGTCAAGAGAAAGTCATCCATCGGGTTAAGACTTTCAAAAAATGTTTTGGTTTGCTTTTTAAAAAAAACCTTCACACAGGTTTTGGATAATCTGTATTTCCCTTCTGATGAGTGCTAAGGCTTCTAACACCAACCCCTGATACTTACGCAGACCGCTGCATGTGATGGTACCAAACTGTGCTGCAGGGAGCTTAAATGATCTTATTTCCTCATTCCTTAATTTGGGAAAAGTTAGGGATATGTGAAGCACTGAGATGCACTGTTAGAGGAGCACAGCAGCCCTGACATACAAATAGAGAGACACCCCAACTTCACATCATTTCTTTGACTCTCAGTAAAAAATGAAAATCTTCAAGAAGCTGTTACTCAATTCAGGATTCTAAACAAGAAAATTATAGCCAAAACCTTTTTCCAATGAACCACTTTCCTATCTAAAAGCCTGTATGTAAAGTTCTTTCTTTTGTTCTTTTTTTATGTCATGCCTTTTGAAACATGCACAATGCAACTGCCCACTTTTGCATCATAAAAGATCTGTAGGCACCACATTGTTCAGCTATCAGTAATAGACTCTTGATTGAGTTGGACTCTGAACGACACATAGTAGTAGCAAATGATAAAAAGAGAGACTGGAGAAAAACCCTCCCCTGAATTTACTCCTAAACCAATTATCTGCAAGCTATGTGCACTATGAAATTCTATTAGAAACAAATTGTATTAGCACTGTTTATGAAAGCTATGGCAAGTTGTTATCCAAAAATGTGAATTACCTCTGAACAGAAGAGAGGAATGGGACAGTTCTTTTGGCAAGTGGAGAGGCTGGTATTTTTCCTTCGGTTTCCTTCCCTTCTCTAATTGTTCTAAAGAAAAAAAATTGAGGCTAAATTTTGTTACCACAGTTTCTTACAACTTCATAACCTGACTTTGTACTAATCTAACTAAGCCTGAAGCAAGGAGCTTCAGAATTATTTAAGGAAGAGCAACTTAGCTGAGCCCCTTTGGAAAAGGACATTCTCCGAACCCTCACTTCCTTTTCCTGCTCACTCAAGCACAAAAAGGAGAAAATGGGGCTGGAATTTCTATGGCCAAAACCAAAACAACAAAACAGGACATGACACACCTTGGCAAGTTTAGTCTTTCAGACAGAGAAGGATGCAAAACTGCATCATATTTGGACAAATGCTTGCAACAAAGAGGCCTAACTTGAAAATATTTTTATTAAAAATGTTCTTTTTTCTGTCAGGAAATTCTGAAAGTGAAAATTCTCACCTATCACCCTTTTTTTATTCACAAATTAGCATCTTGCAAATGTCTGCAGCTCTGGTCACCACACAAGATGCTCCACACACTGTTCTGTAGGATATACTACCTCTGTGACATCTTAGTGTTACTTTAGTAACGTTAGGATCTCACACATCAGAAGACGATAGTCTACAGTGCTGTAATGTACCTACAGCAGTCTGTGCTTTTGTATTTTGAGGAAACTGATATTTCCTGAAAGATTCTGGGCCTCTCAAGTAAAACGGTCATATTACTGATCTCTGGAGCAGTGTTTTCATTCCACTGTTAGATGGCTTCTTGCAAACACTTCAGTTATGTATAACTGCAGAAAGAGGACATAGTACAATACTTACTGATTGCTAACTAATATTTGTGTATCAAACCTCACAGGAGATCTCTCCATCAATGAATATGAATGATTCAGATTTCATTAATTTGAACGCTAATCTACAAATGTTACTAGCCCAGTCTGTCCCACGGTCCACAGACCCTGAAGGAGTGGCGAACGCTCTAGTGAGTAATCAAAGTACTTTGTTACGATATTAAAAAAAAAATAATCTTAAAAATAATAGGTTTACCTCCTTCTAAGTTTAGGGAGAAAATTTGACTGGTTAGTTTCCAACTTTCTCATCACCTTTCCTTCCAAGACCTCTTACTGTGATCACACAAATAATTTTCATTAATATGCCAAGTGAGATTATTAATTAATATCTTGATATTCAATCCTTGAGAGAATAGAAGAATAAATCAGAGTTTGATTTACTGACTCCTTGAAATAGATTCTTAGGAGAACTAAAAAAATTCAGAGATTAGAACAAATTTTATCTTACAGAACTCATTCTTATGGTCACTCTGGAGATCTTCTATTTATAGTTGTGCCTTTTGGTATTCTTGCTACTTTCCTGCCCTCATCAAAAGAGAAGTACAAAGAAGCAAATGTGAGGGCAAATTTTTTCTTCCATCAATTCTGATGGCTAGATGCCCTAATACAGCATGCTTTTATTCCTATTACAGTTCACTTCTCAGCCTAATATTAGCAATAGCCAGTTTTAAGGCAGGTCCAGTAATTCTAGCTTGCTAATTTGTTATTTCAGAATCATGTTATTATAATACTCAAGAATTGGAATGCTACTGCTTTCATCAATCTTTGTTTAAAAAAACAAAGATATGAATTTCCACCTCTTCAATTTTGAGACTGCAGCGAAGTGCCGAATTGCCAGTGGTTGGTAGATAGCTTCTATGTGAAACACATATTTATCTATGTTAGCTGCAAAATGATAGGGCTGTACAGAAGTAAAGATTCACTTGTTTCATGTTCCTAATCTTCTGCTGAATATCCCTTCATAACTTGACTACAAAGGGATTGATTTGAATGAATTTCATTTGTGTTGTCACATAGATTTAAGAGCATTCCTAAATATAGGAAATACAAGAAAATCTTTGAAAACTTTTCTCTCTGAACATGCAATAGGTATAATGAAACAGCCAGGAACAGTGAAACTTAAAGAAATGTAACTTAAAATCTATCAGACTATTAACATTTTAACTACCCTCAGTCATATTCGTGTTGTTGCATTTTCAAGTTATTTTCCCTTTACAAGAAACATAAACATAAGTTTCTTTGATATTTTAAACCCCGACTTAGAGACTGTTTTAACCTCCCTCCGTCCAAGTGTTAACTGACTAATAGCTCTGCAGCTGTGGAAGAAAACATCTCTCATCTCCCCCATGGTCCGGCACCTTCCATTTACGGTTAGAATGATTTCATTATGTTTCACCACTGCTGGCTGCCATATTTTTCCCCTAGCTCTCTCCCCAGCCCACTGCTAACTGTTATAAACCTTAGAAAGGATTTGGGAAGCTATCACTCAGAGCACCACTGAGCAAGAGCCAATCACCAAGGCAAGGGAAGCCTTCTTACCTAAACAAACCATTATCGGCTCATCTCATGTCTTTGTACTCTTTTTTTGCTATTACCTCACGGGATTAACTTTTATCTCTAATCTCTGCTCTGGCCAACTGTCAGGGAGCCTAAAAGCTGCCTGTCTTTTAATCTGTGTGTAATAATACTGCTGTTACTAACAGATAACTGTGAAACAACATGGAGGGAAGGAAAACACACAAACACACAAGGGCTGATTGTTAAAAACTGCTGTGCTAGCTCCTACCTGAAAGGAGAGCAAGATCACACGTGATGTCCATATTGCATTCCCTTCATTTTCTCTTTCATGTTTTCCTTTTCAATCCAAACCCCATTGAAGTGCTTTAATTTGCGGGATCTGTTCTTATTAACCAGTTTATCTGCCGTTCAACTTGACATGGCCAGGTTTCTAGGACTCTGAGAAAATCCTCACCCACTTGTAACTTTCCATTAAGCAAACAAAAAAATCAGGATGGGGAACATGACAGAAAATAAAAAAGGAAAAGAAAATTAATGATCCTACTGCAAAGGGAGATATCGAAGGCTTCAAAACAGTCAACATTTTAAAACTTGCCTTGAAATAAATAAGTCTCTTACTGGGTGGCATGTTTACCAGGCAGTCAGGCTTTACTTTACTTGAAGTTACTTCTTTTATAAGCTCCCCCCAATACTACATTACACCATGTTTGGTAAAACAAGGCTAAGTGAAAGAAAAACAAAGACTACTTAATTATGGCCAGGTGTGTAGGGAAGCAGTACTCACAGAATATGGGGTCTTGTGGGGTTAAGAGCAGGGAGGCAAACCCTCATAAAAACAGCTCTTGTAGGGGTGTTGGTCGCATTTTTTTTTTCAGATTTTATTAAAAGCTTATTAAAGTCAAAGACAGGCCCTTTGATTTAAATCTAGTCCTTGAAAGAGTTTGAAAATCAACAGGGGAGAGGAATAAAGGAAGCATACCAAAAAATCTCAGCAGGATAGTTATGGATACAGTATTTTAAGGAAGTGGTTGTAAGGACAGAAAGGATACAAGTCTTAAATGGAGTAGCAACAGCAATTAAACCAAGACTGTTAGTGATAAATGTATTTTAACTGCTGCACTATGTAACTCCTAGGATTCCAGCTCAGTATCTTACTATAACTCTAAAAAACTATAAAGCAAATTGGTACACTCCAAACACTCTCCTGATATGAAAACTGAAGAATTAGGCCTTGCACCATACTTTGAATAATCAGTTAACTCAGACTTAGGGAAGCTGGGAGATGTAAACCAGCACATGTCAAAATTTCCTCCTGGCAGGTCCAAGACAATTACTTTGAGGGCAGTTACTCTGAGAGTCCCAATTAGAACTGATCAGGCAGTTTAGTATAGTGCTTTTCATCATTAGATCTCAGTGCTTTACAAAAGAGGTCATTATCATTACAGTAGTAGTGTTGTAGCTGCCTAGTCTATGGGTATATGGCTGAAGTAAGATTTGTGGGGAAAAGCAGAGAACTTCATTAGATCAGCTGATATTGACAATGTTTGCTTGCCCATGTCAAATCTGATGACGACTTTGTATGTCCTAATGGTTGTGTAATTTTCCAGCTTTAGCTGGAAAGTCTTCATTATTCCCAAGTGAGGCAAATAAAGCAGATAAAGAAATGGCTTGCTCAAGGTCACTTGAGAAGGCCCAGTGACAGAGCCAAGGTCTTCTATTCTAAAGCTGAGCCAGGCGCCAGAATAATCAGGGCTTTCTGTCACTCCCTAGCACCTGGTTGAGCTGCACCTGGAAATGAATGAGAAGTCAATGAAGGTGTCAAAAAGCAGGTCCAGTGTGTCCCCTGTGGCTAATGTCATCCACAAGAAATGAGAAAGGCATTCTGCAGGAGTGATTATCTTCTTTGTAGTGTCTGAACATCAGCCCTCTGCACAATGTGTTGTAATAATCTCAGTTACAAATCACAGCGGCAAGGATTACAGTGGTAGGATCCAGATAGGAAAGGCAAGGCTGCAATCTTCCAGCCAAGCACAAACAAGCAAAGGGAAGTTATAGCTACTAAAGCCATATGAAACTCCAGGAATAGGTGACAGATCAGAGACAGTCCCAAGCATGGACTTCTTGGCAAAGGAGAGAAAAAGACCATCATGAATGAGGGAGGGGGACTGGAATCACCCTTCATCACACCTGAATCCTTTACTAATGTCTGACACTACTTTCTCATCTGAACTGTTTTTTTGGAGGGTTTGTTCTTAACTCCATATGCTATGCTACTTGACCAAAGACAAAGATGTCCCAGCAGTCAGAGCTAGCTGTCCTTTCATTGGAACTCAATCTCTGACTCAAGTCATTGTTCCTGACAATATTTTGAACTTCAATGAAGAAAAGCAGGAAAAATATAACGAATTCTCCCATCCGCCAATATGTTGATGACCTCTGTCTGCATATTGTGGTTTTTATCACACCCTACCTATCTCCAAATGGTTTCCCAGGAATTTTTAATAGGTAACAATGAGGAAATTCATGGTCTCTCCTGCCAAATGAGTAAGTGACCACAACTGTCTGGGATTATTTAGAACAGAAAATAGAGGAGCATCCAAGCGTGATACCATCCACCTTGGGAAGGGATCAGAGATGATTTAACAATGTTTGCTGCTCAAGTATCAAAGGGTGCTGCTAGATCTAAACATGGACTATGCTGTTAAAAAGGTCCTCAAAAGGCAAGGCAAGGAGCACTCCCTCTCATTACACATCTTGATACTAAAGTAAGAGAGGCAAGAAAATTTTAGGAAACCAAATTGTTCAATACCCTGTCCCTCCTGCCTGTTTCACCTAACAACATGAAGTCTAAAGACTTGCCCATCTCACCCTAACATGCTTATACTCAGTCCCAAAATAGAGGATCTTTGCAAGCATTACAGTATTTATTCCTCAGCTCAGATCTGAAAATGAAAACAAACCACTGTATCCTCTCACTGCCACCTTTGAAATTCTTTGTACCACGGTCAGTGGTGGTCCCCCATTTCATTTCATTTCATTTCATTTCATTTCATTTCATTTCATTTCATTTCATCAGAGTAAAAATCTACATCTGTTCTACATTTAAGAGACAACATTCACAGGTTTTCAGACTGCCAGCACCAAAAACTAACAACCAAGTTCTAATCAGTGACAGAGATGCGCCTACACTTGCTGCCCACTCCCACTAAAATAAGGAATCGGGGACACGAACACCAGCTTTGACCCAAGTGCCCAGATTAGCAACCTCCCACTTGCCCCCCCTCAGAAATCAATACATTGCTGTGTTTAAAAATGGTTTGCTGAAAACTTCTCAGAAGCAGCCTGGTGAGGGTGATTATCTGAGGATCTTAAGTGAGGCTTTAATAAGGTTCTACTGTATACAGTACATCTAAAAAAAAGCCCACTAAAAATAACAATGAGAGGAGATGATTGTAGAGGATCTCACTCTCTCAGCATCATTTCTAGCTTGTGCCCACATGACTAAAGTAAAGATATCTTGTCAGGCCACGAGGGCTTGACAGGCCTAATCAATAGCTGTTATTTTTTCGCAAGTGCCAACAAAAGAAAAACATAATTTATGCCACACAAGATGCTGAAAATAATTCATACTAATTGGACTGCCTAAAATTTCCCTTCTCTCCTTCTGTTTTCGATTGCTTTTAACTTCACAAACTTCAACTGTCCACACTAAAATGCTTAGCCTCGAAGCTAGGGAAAAAATGAAAACACAGGAGTAACAAGGGCAATATTACTTTATAGCTATCTGACAGTTTAAGCTGCCATTTCTAAGCGAAATTTGCATTGGATTTTAGCATCTAACTTCCTTCAACTGTTTTGTAAAAGAAAGCTATACTGCACGAGAATGCAAAATTTTGTCAAGTGAAGATTAAATGAGTACAGACGTCTTTCAGTATTGTCTTCAGAGAAAGTTAGAAGAATCAAGACAGCTGTGACACACTTCAATATTTGTAATACATATTTTAGTATTCTGTATTCTTATTAATTCCTGGGACTTCTAACAGCCCTTCGGAAGCACACACAGTAAATCTTATGGCTTGTTGATTTTTTTCTCTTCATAACTGCATACAAATATTACATAGCACTACAGCACTGCAAGGGCCCTTCTATGTCATCAGGTTTGTCCCTCTGATACTATAGTCAGCATGTCATGTGATGCTTTTCATTAACTTACAGAGCTCTCCTGTAAAAATAGTTTGGGGTTTTTTTTTGCTCCAACATGCTGCTCTAGAACCCCACTGTTCTAATGATTAAAAACCTTCTAATTTCCAGATTGCCAGTCTTGTTATAGGGCCACTGCCATGTCCAATAAAAACTGATGCTTGCCTATGTCTTCTGAAAACAAACAGAATTTGGGAGAGCATTTCTTAACTTCTAAGCTACACCAATGATGAATTTGGCTTACTAGATGACCAACAGTTGAGTCCACAGGCAGAATTTGTCCTATTTTTCCTTCAGAGCACACTTCCCGTAGCTGACAAACACTGTTTCCTGCAACTAAGCTCACCAGACACATTATTATCCCTTACATAGGGAACACTTGGAAAAAAGCTAACATAGCAATTGAAAGTTATTAATAAAGGGAAGACTCAGCTAGATAATAAGATATTTCAGAAAAAACCTTCCACTGCCATTTGTCTACTAAACATAAAATGGACTTTCATGAACTGCGTATTCCAATTAAAACCAGAACAAAATAGAAATCACTACCAATAACTATTATTCATGTTATCACAGTAAAAGGTTAGTTTCCAGTCTCTGTCCTGTCTGGAGAGCTTTGGAGCCAGTTCATAGCTGCCTAACAAGGTATGGGCAGCAATGTTAAGCATTTGTTTTTACCTAGTATTTTTAACTGTGGCAACACAAAGAAAAGGTTGGATGCTTTCCCAAGACAAATGAACATGCATTGCAAATCCTACAACACAAGGTATAAGCTACAAAAGAAACATACAGGGCTGTCAGGCCAAAGCCGTTACTGGTGGAACAGACAGGTACTAGGAATTTGTTGGGGGTAGGTGGGACAACTAGTATAATGTTCTGCATACAAGGACGACGGCCAAGCAAAACTAAGGTGCAGTGAACTTAAGGATGGAAGAAAGGTGGTCACTGGATTTTCATGAAAAGTCCCTATTTCTGTTGCATTTTTACATAATTCCACTGCAATCAAACAGAAATATGCCCAATAAATATTATGGTATCTGAGGCTTCTTCTTTCTTTTCTTTAGTGCTCAAATCTGGGCTCAAGTCTTACAGACTTAGACCCAGTTGTATGTGAACTGTCAACAGAAACACTATTTCAGAGTGAGCCTGCCCTATCCTTGACACGTTTGGAGAGAAAGTCGGCTTGCTCCATAGTAGAATGTAAGGGAGAAAGAGCAATCAGTTAATAGAGAGAACTAGGGAGTTTGGCTCAAGTGTTATCTTAAAGCCTTGAACTAACCTGACAGGATATATGTACCTCAAATTTTGAATTTAATTAGACCAAATGCCTGATGACCGTCCTGTGATTGCACAGTGTGGCTCAACTCTAACAACATGCATGTGAAAATACCTGAGGGACAGAAATAAATTTTCACATAGAAAATGTTACTACTTCTGGCTTTATTCTAACGTGGCTATGCTGTTAGGATACAAGCAGCAACAAAATCAATGCACAGTCTAATGCAGAAGCTTTTTACCATTCACTCCTAAGTTCATTCATTTTCAAAAGGGTTCATGCTGTTCTTCTGTCCAAAATTTGCATACATACTTCCAACACATTATTAATATTTACTACCAAGAATAAGGAAAGTATAAGTATGACAAATAATACTAACCTGTACTTCTATTCCAACACAAAGAGTTTAACAGAAGTGACACACCCAACTCTTACAGTGCAGTAATAATGATCCCATGGGCACAAGAGGGAATTTATCTTTTTTAGAAGAAACATTTTCTTTTATAGTTTTTTCATACACTGAGACTTTAAAGGGCATCACTAACTGTGTATATGTGTATGCATATGGAAAAAACTTTCTACTCTTACAATGACTCCAAAATTCAAGTGGGGCATAGAGCATATTGCTTTGAACAAGGAAGCATTTTAGAAAAAAAAAATTATGACTGAAAATATTCTTTTGTGGCTTTGTGGAATTATTTTACCTGACTTTGTAATGGAGTAAAAAATTTCTAGAGGTAGACAGGCAGGTGATCAAGCAAACTCCCATATCAGGAATGGGTTGAGTATTCATTCAGTTCCTACCCAAACATTGAATCCTCTGTCAGAATTTCTCCTAGGAAGCAAAGCTTGCTCTTTGTCAGTTCCATTAAATACAATTAGCTGACTGACAGATTCGTGTACAGGACCAGAGTGGCGTTATTAACGCAGAACTCTGAACAATTCTTCTATCCATACCCCACTGTGTTGATTTTTCCAAAGTCACTGTTAGAATCACAGGTTAATTTACCTATGGAGAAAATCAACTTTCAGTAGATCCAAGAAAGAAAATCGTATTTACAAATGTGCCAGCTTCAATTTCAAGGTCTACAAGATTGCTGAAAAATATAATAAAAACAGAGGATCAGTTTTTCTATTCTAACATATATGGCAAATCAAATCTTCCAGATCTAGACAGTACTATAGATATGTATGAGAATGAAAATAAGAAAGATAACCACATACATTGAAGAACAGATAAGAATCATCAAATGCATTACCATAGTTTTGAACGATGACAAAAACTGCACTTGAGTGAAATATTACTCTCCAGCTTCATCACACTCAATGGCACATTTAATGTCAGAGTAAAATTTATAGGATATTAAAGCAAACAAAACCATGTTTAAAGCAATGCTAATGTTACTTCGGTATTTACACGCAAACCACCAGAAGTTTGCAAATTTAAACTTGACACATAGGCCTTACTCTGTTTAATAAACACAAATGGCAAAATTTGTACAGAGTGCACGCGTCTTGGGTGCAACTTTTAATTTTGCATAGGGATTTCAACTTCAACTTTTTACTTCCTTGTCCAGGTCATTGGGCACTACAACCATGTTTCTACTGTCAAGATATTTACAAAGTAAAACATTGCAGCTGTGAGGCTACCCAAAGGATCTCAGAACTTTTATGGCCAAGAATAATATCTGGGGGTGTGTGCTAAGCTAAAAGTGATCAAGTCACATGGTTTTAGACATAAAGTGATTCCTTTCAAAGAACAGGTTGGATTTCCTCCCACTAACACAAAATAGTGCGTATACATCTATGTAGGTGCATTAAGCATTTCTTTCATTATCTTCATTTCCTCTCCATTTTTCTTCTTTGGAAGATCTCCCTGCTCATCTCCAGTTATTAGATATTACCAGAAGCAAAAGACAACATGTAAAAGATAACCAATTTGAATATGGCAAATCTATTGTTTTCAAAATTAAAATAAATCCAACAAAGTCCTTCTTTCAATGTAGCAGCTGAAATAGGGATATTGTGTATTTCAACGTTGAACAGCTAGGTTTTTAATTCTTCAGCATTATCTACATCATATGAAAATAGCTGCTACCACCACTCTTCTTATTGCTGAGTATATGTAGCCCTAATTTGGAAAGTCATTAGTATGTGCTTAATTTAAAATATTTACTTAAATCCACCTTTGTAAAGCATGGCCTAAGTGCCTCCAGTTTAATTGAATTTTATGCTAAGCTAATACTGTCATAAAAAGTGGGTTTTTTTTAAAAACAAAAACTTTGATCAAATCTGGTTATTACAAAAGTGGTGTGAAAAGCACCATTCTAGTATTTTAAGAAGTGTCTCTTCTAAAAGTGTTGTATATTTGTGAAGAAGGATTTGGGGAATTTAAATAAACTCTCTTCAGAAAGCTGAATCTTAATTTACAGAAATAAAAAATAAAATGTAAAAGAGAGAGAAATGATACGAACAGGTTTTCCAGTCCACCATATTAGGAAGTGGAGCAAATTTTGCTTTTTTTGTTAAATACTCCCTTCTGTTGACTCCAAATGGGACTACTGGAGTAAACAAGAGTGGAATTGATATATGCTATTTATACCCAGAATGCCACAGTTCAATTCTTGTTTCATTAACCAGATACCACAGACAAAAGGATTTTGTAAGAAAAATGTGATCCACAACTAAAAGTAAGCCTGGTATTAAATTATTCAGTGTGCATTACTGTCTTACTCTTCTTACTTAGATTCCAACTGCACCAAAGACAGAAATACCAGAGTTGTTTTTTGCCACCTCTCACAAAGACTTGGTTAATTAGCGTATCATGGAGCGATGCCCCTGGTACACACGTGACAATATACACCCACACACTAATTCGCTCTGCCACATTCAAACTTAATTAGGTGTGGGCCCAAGCTGCGAGGTTCAAATCTGTGTCTGGAAATGCACTGTGTTGGCTAGAATACAGGAGTGAGGTTGAGGTGATGCAAGTTCAGGTCCCCATTCTGTTCTGCCCCCCGCTCACATTTGCTGTCAGACTACTTTTAGTCTATTGTCTCTGAGGCAAGAAATGCTTTTACAGTTTGCCGATACAAAACCTAGCACACAGGATCCCAGTCTGAGTTTGCACCTCACAGGGTTACTACACCTGGCATTAAATAAAACTACTGACAATCCTGGGCTTAGGTGACAGTTCTATCTTCCACGAGAAGGAATACTGTAGACCTGAAACACTGCAGTAGTCCAGAATTTATGCTATTACTGGCTATATTAATTAGTAAATTGACAGAACCACTTTTCTAGAATAGCGCTGATTTTAAAACTTTTTTTAAAATAGACATTTAACTATTAGTTTTATTTATTTTTCTAATGTAAGTGAAAGACACGCAGGGTTGCACTTTGCTTGAAATAAATATTAAGGAACTATGAGAATGTAACCTTCGAACATTTAAATCATGTGGGAGACCAAGTCCAATTTTAAGGTAAAGCAGATACTCCTGATTCTGAGTTGCACTGAAAGTTGAAATGGCTTCATTATGCCCATCAGCCTCGTCTGAAAACCAGACACAGCCTTTTAAATCATTAACCCCTTTCAAAAAAACTTAATCAACATTACCTTAGGTTTTTTTCCTTATCTGTGAGGTTCTAGGTGGGTTTTGTGGGTGGTTTTACTTTCTTTTTTTTCTTTTCTTTGAGGGTGAAAACAAGCTATTTGCATTATATTCTTTGTGCTTTGAGGTGGAAATGTTACTCTGCTGCAAACTGATGATGAGTCTTTCTGTGCCTGCGTGCAGCAGCACTGTGTCAACACAGTCCCACAACATGCATGTGTCTGCACAACAGTGCTGGGAGAACGTAGGGCTTTATAAGCTGTCCTGATGATTTAGTGTTCAAACCAGGGAACAGTCTTACAGGAAACCAGCACTGTCCAATTTTCTTTCCCAGAACTGCTTGAAAGGAGAAGGTGGCCATTCAACCTGTGGGCTCTGGTGCTTCCAGTATGGGCAGGATAAAGTGGATCAGACCTGGAAGTTCTGCTACAGGCAGATACTGAGCAAAGAATATATGAGCCTCAACATATATGCCATCGGGACTTTCTGCACTACAAAAATAGACAGAGACCAAACAGAACATACAATGTTCATATGTCCAACAAAAATTCTCAAGAAAAATCAAAATGAAACATTGAACTACCTGTGATATACCACTGGATTCAAGCTTCCTTCCCCTGAAACCATTCTGGAAAAAGGTTCGTTTTGGCATCTGAATTGCTGAGACAGTATTTAACTAATACACAAACAGAAAGGAAAATATTCTAGAAGCTGAGAAGTGAGTGCTAGCAAGAGGAGTGTAATTTAATAGTCTGAAGCTGTCTGATATACAGTCTGAGCATGACCACATTAAAGGAAACCTTGCAAACCACCAAACTGTTAGCTATCTGTACCGAACGGCACACCAAATCCTTTTAACTACAACTCATTTTGGCTGAATCCTGTCAAGGCAAAAGTAGCCCATGTTGTTTACAACTAAAATTACACACTACCGTTCCATTCAAAGCTTTCTTGCTCAGGGTCTTGCCTAGCATATTATTTGCATTTTTCCAAAGCACAGTTGTCCAGAAATTGCCTCAGAACTCTACTGGCTGAACTGGTCAGGTTAGAAAATTTATGCATGGTATTATTTTTACTATTGAGTATTACGTCTTAGCATCACCCCTCGAGTCTGTCCTCACCAAACAAGAGGTTCCCCATAGCAGGCTTTACACAGGTGTAATACAGTTACTCCATGAGCTATGCACTGGCTGAAGACTCTACCCGACACAGACAAGACACTTCCAAAGAGGGAAAAAAGCTTAAACAGTTTAAACGATATTGGAACCCTTCATGCAATACAAGAGAATTTCAGCAGGAGATATTCTGGGCTTCTGATCCAAAGCTCACTGACTTCCATTGACTTCAGTAGGCTTAGACAATCACTAAGTAAGATCACAGTTAATGCATTTGATTTTGCTGAATCCCTAAAAGTGTTAAAGAATTAAAGGCTCCATTTTATTCACCCAGAAGAACCAAACTAACACCACTGTAATTTCAGGCAGCAAGCATCTTTGAAGAAGAGCAACTAAGGGGAGGACACAACACAGTATCCCTAGCTCATCTTCTTCTTCCCCTTTTCTGCAGAGTTTGCCAAGAAGTGTGCCAAATAGGCTGGATTGTTAAGGTTTTATTTAATATGGTTACTTCTTTTAGTGCCATGAGCCAGCATGATGCCGTCATTCAATGTGATACAGTCAGTCTGTGGCTCATCCGCTTCTTTGTCACCAATGACTCTATAAAAAATACAAAAAAAACCCAAACCAAAACAAAAAAAGCTCTCCTAAAGTACCCACTGTTCTCCTAAAACAAGAAAGGATCCACAGCAAGTCAGTGCAACCAACTTCCTATGCCCTCTGTTAACTCAAGGATAGGTCTATTTAATCTTTTGTGGTTCTTTTAACCCTATGAACAAATTAGCTGAAATCACCTATCACAGAAGATAGAAGAATATTGTTCATGTTCACACACATACTGAAAAGAACAAAAATTTCTGGATTCTCAGCTATTATTTTCTACAAAGCAGTCTCAACATATCCCTCAAATATTAACTTCACATCACAATCTCCATGGAAAGGTAGTGTTAGGAAAGAAGAAAGCCTAGGAATCCAACCCAGAAATCAGATGCTCCAGCACTCACAGTGCAGCCTGGAGATACAAGCATTAGCTGCAGTGCTTGGGTTTCTGGAGCACTGCCAGCATAGCCTTTGGCTTTAAGGAGTTTGGGTGACCTTGTCCTGCAACTACCATTAGAAACGTGGGAGGGGAAGTTGTACCATGTTGAGTTTGCCCTGCAGGTGGAACTTAAAAGTCAAACTGCCTGCGTCATAATATTGTCTCATCATATCACAATGAAATGTCATGGCACAATGCATTACACTGACTCCAAAAATGCTTCAAGATCTTTCATTTTCTCTTGGCCAAGATTATCTAGTCTGCCTGATACAATCTGCGTTTGCCATGTATATGTAGGGCAAATTTAAAGTTTAGAATTACAGTTATGATACATAATGGTTGGGTGGATGGGGAGAAGTGTATTTACACTATTTTCTTTAAACTCCTTAGTGTGTCTAAACTGGTTTCAAGGCATTTCAAGCTGGGTGGTTAAGGGTTAAGTTTCCCATGGAGTTGATGAAGTGGGGCAGGTGTTGTCAAAGCTTGAATTAGCCCACCTAAGTTAGATACCTAGCAGTATAAATATCCTTCTTAAAAATGTGGAAGGGAAACAGTAAGCTAGAATTTTTCCACGAATAATCTTCATCTTGTAATATGGATTTTTATGCTTCAGGGAAAGGGTTAGATGGCTTCTCCTGAACCACAGAAGCCATTACCAATACTTTGAATCAATATAATGGAAATGGGGAAAAAGAGAGAAGGTACAGGGCAGGGGCAGTTCTACAGAAAGAAACTTAGGTGTAGAAAAAGGCTTGCAATTAATTTTTTTTATTTACCATATTTCTTTCAGCTAAGTCCAAAAAAGTGGGGAGAGGGCTCTGACTAGATAGTTTGCAAATTGTTTTACAGTTCTGGGAACACAATTCCTACATTTTACTGTTTATATTTCTTGTATTTCACAGTTGCACATGAACCTTCTTGTTCGCATGAGTTTTCCTTCCACTGACACTCCTCAAGAGCGCTGGTAGAGATCTCTAACCAAGGCAATAACTAAGCCTCCTAAAACTACGTTCTAGCCACACTCCCTATAGTTGTAAGAACACTGAAATGCTCTCAGAATGTTGAACATACACTTTTATAAAGACAAAGATGTGCCAACTGTAAAAAGTACAAGTGAAAGGAAATGATTTAGAAAAGAGAACTAATCGACTGGTTCTCTAGCAGGAAAAAAGTGAACTGAATAGTGCACATTAAAGAAGAGTAGCATTAATTCTAAAAGGTTCATGTGGTTGACTTGCTAGGATAACAGCTTCTATTCGTATGACACAGCAACCTCAAAAGGAAATACCCCTAAAGCCATGGGCCTTGTCCAAATTAAAAACATCTGAACATCTTCTTGTAAGACAGGTTGCAATATGACCTTGCAGAACACTGGCCACTCATCAGTAACTGCGCATACACCCGCTCTTATTCCACAGTATATACATGCTAACTTATTATCGATAAAAGAACACTACATCAGTTTATAATAGGTAAAGACAAATCATGCAGGGAATAACTAGAAGTAGTTGACAAGTTGCAAATTCTTATCTTTAGCTTACCTCGTGATAACTTGCTCATGACCGTACACTGAAACTGCAGAAAAATGCAGTAATTATACACCAAACTTGTTTTAAAGTGGTTTTGCTCAACGGGGAAAAAGCTGCACTTACTCTTCTTAGCATAGAAGTGTCTGCTCTAATTGTTTTAACTTGAGGTGAAGTACTTACAGGCATTTCTCTTATTGAAAAATATCCTGTAGATCAAGTCCAGAGTTTTTGACTGTGGAAAAAGGTGGACAGAAATGGGGTGGGAGAAAAGTCACTTACAATTATGTATTTTGTGGCTTCTTCACAACCTGAAAATAAAATCTGCTTAAAAAGACAATATCCAAGGCAAAAATCCATTTCTTCTTTGTCACATCAACTGGTCAGAAAACTTTAAGATTTTGGAAATTCTAAAGCAAAATTTTAAAGGAAACCACAAAAAAATATTACCTTTACTAGTGCGTATTATGTCAGGTGAGCTATTTTTTCACAAAACTAACATTATAGCTACTGGTAAAGAAAACACAAAGGAAGCATGGTCTCTGCCTCAATGAGTTTATAACACATCAAGTTTTAAAAAACATTGTAAATTTCAGGCTTTGTCTTTCCTGTCCTCCACAGAAAAGCAGAAATAGACATCAGTGTATATTAGCTTCTCACAGGAACATAAACACATGCACATGTGTACACACACAGAGAAATATACAGTCCTAATCTTAGCTCTGTTGACTTTGTTCGTGACAGCCCACCAATGCCACATAAATGTGCTTATCTCCTGTGTTTTTCTGAAAGCACCGAAAAATGACATCTTCCATGACCTAGATGGAATCAGAAAAACCTAGACACGACTACTGACAAGCAGTCCACCTGGAGAAGAGAGACATACTTAACTGTATCATCCAGGACACCCATGAAAAGTGGATAAAGAAAGTTTTGTTCAATGGTACCAAAACAGCCACTTTATTACAGAAAGCAAAAACTCACCTCTTTTCTCATGTTGGAAGCAAATCATACTGGTACCACTCAAAACAGGTGCAGCTATTTGAATGTGCTTACTTTGAGGTATCTCTATCAAAGATAGTTGGCAATAGATAGCAGGACACAGAATTTTTTGCTTGTTTACTTGGGGAAGTTTTATCAATTGAAGCAATACGTTCACCATTACAGCTTTGAATGCAAATTAGTATTTTTTCAGCTTAGCTTATAGTCCTTCCTGGACAACAAACTAAGCTGAAAATGCCACTCTCACCAAAATAAAAACAACCACAGAGTGGGTCATGGCAATATACTGATAATTTCAAATCTGCACTTTTGGTTTTATGACTATAGGAACTTCAGAAGCATAGTTTACTATATATTGGGGTTAGAGATCCGTAAGAACAGTCAAGAACTGCATTTAACATCTCATCTAAGAGAAATCACTGCTTAATTAAAAGCCTAGCAATATTCTACACTATATTGACACTGCAGTGAACTTTACATAGTCAGGTCCTGTTGATATCAAATTTTCACTACTATTTTTGCTATTACTGTCGCTTTTCCTGCTTGCCTTGGAGATACTTATTCATGTTCATTAAATCTAGTTAATGGATGTTAATGAGCTCTTTCAAGAATACAAGTGGAAAGATTGGAAAAGAAGGTAAGAAGAAAGGGAAAATAAGACACAAAACAGAAAGATGAAAACTGAAAGAGAAGAGGAATAAATAGAGCCTGGTTTTCCTCATGTGATGCATTTTTTTCTGTCAATGGTGAAAAAAAGCAATGAAGCAATCTTTCCTCTACTCTCAAAAACCAGACTTCACGTAAATCTTCCTCTACTTACTCCAGTCACACAAGAAAGAAACAAACGGACAGACAAATGCTCTTATAAGTATCACAGATCCCTTGAGTTCTGGGCCACTAAAGGGTCTCCTTGGTCCCCGAGGATGGGGACAGGTTTTATGAATTCCGCAGCACGAGTATTTGTGTGCCTGCAGACTCCTCCTCAGCCAGGCTAGAGCATTCCACAACCCCCGCCCTTTGTATGTGTGCTCTGTCTATCTTCTGAGAGATAATAGCATATGTAGATATCTCTTACACCTTTGGATTGTCAAATATAAGTCAGTTGGCCAAAACTACTAAATGCAAAGTCAAAGAAATTTAAATATTGACTCGAGTTGCAAAATTCAGATTTTGAATACCCCCAAATTTACATGTGTAGGGTCAAGAGTTTAGGTTCAGTCCCTCACCCAAGGGGAAGCCAGCTGAAAAATGTGCTTACCTGTTAACTCCCAGAATCATTAGTGTCAATTGACAAGGTTTTACTACATATAGATAAGATTAATGGAACCTTTCAAGTTGCACAAAAGCCACAAAAGTTTGGAAGTACCTTTTAATTTGAGTAAGCAAAGTAGACACGTTTTGTACATTGAAGACGCTGGGCTCTAATTCAGTCTCAGTTACTTCAATTTCACACGTAGATAATTTCACTGATGTCACTAGAATTACCTGTCCTTTACAATGGTGTCATGCAAGGGAGATTCAAGCTATGTGTCTGCAAGGAAAGGTACTTGCAAAGGAAAAAAAGACAACAAGAAAAATATGCGTAAATTAGCCTTTGCTACATTAAGTTAACCATCATCTAATTTTAAGAAATGCCGTACCTTTAACAGTATTTGGCACCAAAGAGATGGTGACAGCTTGTTGCAGAAGCCATGAGTCAAGCGTCAGTTCTGGTGCGAAAGGTGGTGGGGATGAGATGTGGAGATGGAAGGAGTAAGGAAGCAGCAGTCCACCTCAGCAACCATAGGTATGTCTGGCATCAAAGTTCAGTTGTTTTTCAAACAACTAGAGGCATCTTGCAAAGCAGAAACTAAACCTACATTGCTAAATACTTATAAGCAAGAACATTCGACAATGCATCTTCCAGCAGGGCTTGATGCAGGTTTAAATAATGAAGTATCACGTACACTATAAATGACCAAATGAAACTGCATCAGTCTGAACTCTTTAATCTTCCTAAAACAAAGTGCTTGAACTGTGGGTAGAAAAAGGTTTCCATCATAGTGTAACTTTTCTTTATATTTGAATTTTCAATCACCTCAGTTTGTTTTTCAAAAAAGCGGTATTTTGTAGGAAGTACTTGCTTTGATCTAATGACATTCCTGTCCAGTAGCAGCTTCTGTTAAATACTTACCTTAAGGAAATTATGTTAAACTCTCTACTAAAATGTGTCCGGTATACCACTGTAGCTCCAGTATTTATCCATGCAGTATGAGACAGACAGCAGAATTCAAGATAAGCAACCACAGCTCCTGCTAATGCTAGTAGCAATAGTAGTTGTGTGCATGTATGGATGTAATTTGGTCCTACATATCCACAGCCTCCTGTGCACAGATGCCTCCTTCATAGCTAGTATTCCAGATTTTAATAGTAAATGGGGCCTTCAGTAATCGTTTCACATTTAACTGAAAAATACTACAATTGTTTAGTAAGGGATGGGAAATTTGAGGAAGTTGCTTCATGTACTACTTAAATGCTAGCACTGTTTTAGAAGAAAGATAATAATGATGTCTCACCCCAAGACTGATGCATATAAATACACTTATTTCATAAAGAATTTAAAACTTCTCTAAGAAGACATTAATGTGGGGACCTTCAAAAACAGCCACAACTGTACTGGAATTTAGGATGCTGTTCAGATAGCTGCAGTTCTGTATTACAGGCAGAACATGCCAAAAAGCAGAGATACATTTTAAAGGTGGGAACGAGAGCAGTACCTGCCCTGCTGAATTAGATGGTACTTCAGCATCTGACATTTCCTTTTTATCTTTCATATAATTACTAAAGTTTTTGGCCTCTTTTCTTTTCTTAAATAATAAAATTCTTCATCCAAGCATAAGAATGAAGAGTGAAAGGAAAAGAATTATACTGGTATTATTTGGGCAATATTTCCCATTTCAACAGAATTTTCTTGAAGAAATTCAAAACTAAAAGATAATGAAAATCTTAAGAAAGGAGGGTTTCAAATTCGAAGTCTTTATTTCATTACAAGATATAGAAACAGTGCCCTTATTTATGTAGGAGACACAATACAAAGCATGATTTTTTTTAAAGGATCCCTTTTATTTGGCTACCTGACACTTGAAATCACCTAAGATCTGCCGAGAAAAAGATTACTTATAACCTCTTTTTAAGTACATCCTTTTCCTAGGAACATGCAAAATAATGCCCAAATAATCCTTTCCAGTGTTTTAAGGATGGCTTGCAACATAAGTCAAGGGAGCAGCCTCAGTTCTGTATTAGTTGAAAATCTGGCCAGACAACTGTAGTGAGTGGAAACCTTAAAGGCACAGAAAACCTTCCTCGTCAGGATTCAGACCTGGGTAATCCACAAGTGCTATCTGACTCTGAAGCACTGGTAATGGACTATAGATCCTGACCACATAGGAATAAGTCACATTAGAGAGTGTCTAGTGAAATCAATAACTTGTATCCAATTTATGATTTTTTTCCCCCTACAATTCTTAAGGCTACCATACGTATGTCATTAATCTAACAACTGAAAGGTATTTTAAATATTTTCAATGCAAGGTACCTCCTGCTAATACTAGTTATGAAAATTAAATGTACATTGAGGCAAAAGAAAAAAACAGAGACCAGGGCTTCTAAAAAGGAGGCTTTATTTTTGGCAATAAAAATTTAGAGCCCCCCTCTTCCTCCCTCCCAAACCCTCAGGTTGATTCATCTCTCATTCAAATTTAAAATGCACAGAGAGGCTGCAACAAACCCACAGAAGATTGATATGCACTGCACTCCACACATGGTTTAGCTCTTTATTCCAAAGTCTGGCATGATGATGTTGGGTTTTGTGATATTATTATTTCAATATATAATAAACAGGATTCGATATAAAAACAGTGCAATGCAAGTCCCCTTTAAAAAAAATACAAATTGTTACTATAGCGCTTTGAGAGAAAGGGAGCGAGAGATTCACAATGCAGGCTCAGAACTTGGCAACCTGTAAAAGTGCCCAGTCGAAAATTACTAACAGCTGGAGATGACAGTTGTTTTAACAGCTGAGCTGACAGGATTAATTTAAATGCACTGAAATCAAAAGTAGATAACACCTGTTTAGTCTTCCAGGGCCATTCGACAAGGTAGGCCAAAGGAAAAAAGCAGAGCCAGGGCTGTCTGTGTGAGCATGTGTGCGTGCGTGCATGTATGTATGCATGTGTGTATGTGCATGCACGTGTGTGCCTCCCCCTCCTTTCTTCTCCCCCTCCCTCTGCAGAGGACAGAGGGACTTCAGAAAAGAATGACATACTTTTGAAGGCTGGGTGCGCGGGGGAGACTGGTGGCTTGTCACACAATAACAGAGAGGCCAACCCCCATCAGCTTGAAACATCTGGTTCCCATTGTGCCCACCCTCCTGCTCGCCCTTCTTCCCCCTTCTCTTATCCAAGGTCTTTGACCCAAACCCAACAATGGATAAAGATCACCGGATTTTAAAGCTGCAGTTTCTCACTCCCGCATCCCAGAGATCCTCCTGGGTTAATTAATGCATTCTCTTTGAGCTCCGAGTCACTGAAGCTCCCACACGCTCCCTCCCACCCACCTCTTCCCCAAACTAAAAACAAAACAAAAAATTCCTCACCTTCTTGCCATGCCAAAGCTTGTAACTTACAGGTCCGTAAAATAAATAAATAAATTCTACAAAGCATGCAAGGAAAAGTGTGGGAAACAGCAAGTAATTTTTTAAGAGGCTGGCAAAGAGGGATGATTCTATGTTTGCCTCTGCGGTTGTCCTGTGCCACGAGGACTGCAAGCCGGGAGGACCACAGCCTGATGTCCCAGCACAGCCCTCGCTCCAGGTAAGAACACCAGGAGATTCAAGAAGGAGAATTGACTGGTCCAGGAAAGGAGAATCTAGGAGGAGGTATGGAAACCAAATCTTTCCCTAGTAGTATAACTACCGCACAGAGCTACTGTGCCAACTTCACATTGCACAACAACCCTACAGGCCCAACTGTGCAGCTGCTCCACGTGCAGAAATCCCATTGAGGCAAAAGTCAGCTCTGCCTGTGAGGAAGCTACTGAATTCAGGCCAAAGGCTTCTAAACTCAACCTGCAATCTCATTTCTGGTTAGGCAGACAAATGGGGCTGAGTTGTAAGAGACACATTTCCAGCCAGCTTGTTTCCTCAGACCTATGTCCAGTCCTTTCTTGTAAGTAGGACCACTGTCAGGCTGCACCTCCCAAGCAGTAATTACATTTCACCACTGGGAAGTAGTACGCAGATACTACTATCAACCGTGCTTTAAAAATGCGGAACTTGGACACAGAGAATGAAGTTCATGTGGAAAATCTGTGGAAAAAAACACCCACAAAACAAAAACCAGAAGAAACTGTATTTTCTGACTCTGCTCTGTGCTTTTAGCCACAGGACCAATCTTTCCTCCTTGTATTCCTCCAGGGATGAAAAAAAATAGCCCTACAGTTGGTACGATGATACTGCAGCTGTATACTTCATAAAACAAAAGGCTGTGTTCAGCTCTTCCTTCTTGTTCCACAATCCTTCGTCAGGACGAAGGTAAACGGAAAAGCTCACGTGCTCACTTCAGCTAACTGCGAGCCTATCCACCGCGCTGTCACAGCAATATCAAAGCATGGTTGGCACCTTCAGTTTTCATAGTTGAAAAAAGAAAAAAAGTGTTCAATAGAATGGTTCAGAAAATGTTTGATTCATTGATATCAAAAGCTGGAGAATCACAGATATTCTCGGTTACAGCATTAACCCTTGCCAGAAAGAAAAACAGAAAGAAAACCATCCATGGTAGCCGCAGGTTTCAGTGTACTCAGCTCGTATTCGCTTTGCGTTTCCAGCCACTAAAGCTCCCACATGCTCCCTCCCACCTTCCTCTTCCCCAAACAGCACGGAGCTTCATATAGGCTAATTCACCGTGCCAAGAAAAACAGAACAATTCTTAACTAAGCTGCATCTATATTTACTCATTTCAGAATTTCAAGTCCTCTTTTAGCACTTATTATCTAGGTAAAACTACTTATCTGGACAAATGTAAATATGAATGGCAATTCTGACAGGAGAAAGAAGACCCAAATGCATCTCTCAGGTGTGAGCCCTGTATGCAACGAATTTAGGTAAAACCACAATCAGCACTGATTTACCTAGACAAGCTAAAGTCTGGGTCTAAAATTGTCTTCATTTTGTTTCACAAGAAAATGCCAAGACACTTTAAAACTCAAGTCATGTGAACCCTTCTCTAGAGAGTACACTTCGGATACTAAATTAATTTTAATGAAGCTGTGGAGTGCCTTGTGATGGACTGTACCTGAGTTTTACTACTGCAACCTAGCCTATACGCGAGAGGATTTACTGCACAGTGCCGTGTTGCCCATCTTGCCAGCTTTGTATCCAGGGCAGGAGAGCTGTACTAAAAGACAGACACCGATGCCAGTTCTCACCTACTCCTGCATAAGAAAGGGAAGAACTTCAGTCTAATGAAATATAAAACTTTACTTGCTGAAGCATTGAACTTTTCTAGCAAATGAATCTAGAGATTCCTAATACATTTCTAAAATATTGGGCTAATACCAGAGGGCATTTTCCCTGTTATTTTTCACGTCCACAAACCTCTGCATGTCTGGATTCTGGCCAAGTCTGGAAACAGAAGTGCCAAGGAACATGCGAGAGGCTGTTCTCCTGACAATTCCAATTTGGCTGGTTGCTGGAAGTGACAGAAATCCCCAGAGAAAACCAGCACTAACGATAGTTCATTGCCCAATATGCAGACACAAGATCCTTACTGTCAACCACAAAAAAAATAAGGAAATATTTCAAAGATCAGGAAAAAAAAGGAATAAAATTGAGAGAATGTTTATTTTATGTATTTACCTCTTATAAACACATATCAAATAAAGCAGCAGCAGCGGTACTTGTAGTAGCAGTAATGATGCTGATGATGATGTCAGGAAGGCACAATCACCACTGCTCATATTCATAATTCATTCTTACAAATTTTATAAAATCTGTCTGCACTTTAATTCATTAATTTCCATTAATATTTACAGAAAAAAAAAATTCTTGCTTTTTAAAGGTTTTTTTCGAAGTTTTCAGTCTACTGGGCATGCAATGATAATTGCTGCTCTGTTCTGCTTAATGATAGAGTCCTTTCCCTGTACAAAATAAGAAGCAGTTTCTTCCCCGCTTTTTATTTCTTTACACAACTCAGAGGCTCAAAGAAGATAATTACAAACAATGCCTGAAGAATGGTTCAGTTAATGTTAATTTATACAACAAACTAATTACTACCAAATGGTAAAAAATCACATGTGGAAGTTCCTGTCTCCCACGCACACAACTAAACCAGCAGCCATCTGTCTCAGCCTGGGAGCTCTCAGTGACAACCAAGGAAAGCAAGGCAAAGGATGAATCCAGATACACTAGCTGCTTCTTCTGACAAAAAACCATGGCATTTAAACACCAGGCTCTGTATGGTTATCTTAGCAGTGGCACTTTTTTCCTTTTCATTTATAAAACAAACAAACGAAGTACTGGCATCTATAACTACCTCTCTATCTAAATTTTATCTCAATCCCAAGAACTTAAGATGAGGTATAAAATACCTCCATCTATCAGCTGTAATTCTTCCTCCCGGCAATTTCTGTACAATACTCTATAACATCCTTAACATACTGCCTATCGGAAAGCATCAGGTGAGACAGTCTTTGAATCTGCTTACAGTACGTTAGACAGCACGATGAAAAAATGTGCTTCTTTTTGTTTCAACATTTTTTTCACAACCTGAGAAAGCAATTTTCTCCGAAACCTTGAAAAATCAAAGTCAGTACAATTGTTGAAACACTTTTATGGGATGCTCATTAAAAACTGAGAGAGAAAAAATAGCTGGGGACAAATCCTGAAGCATTTGTTCAGTTTAAAGTCTCACTGAATTCAATGTGAGTGTTACTTTATTGAGGACTTCAATACCAGATCCTTTACATGAATAAGGACCTTGGCATTTTGACTGTTAATTATTCTCTGATTAGCTTGCATCTAGTGAAACAAACTAAACACAGTATTATCCCCTAAGCTCTGTTCAAGAAATCTCAACTCCAATATTCTCCTCTCCCTGTGAGATCAGAACTCCAACAGTCATCAAAGAAAGTGCTGCACATGAATAGGAGCAAAATATCAGAGTTTAGATTCACAGTACAGATTTCAGAGGAGAAGGGTTTTTTCCCTAACAATAAAAACTTACAAATCTTTCTATTTTTGAATATAAGGCAAAATTCTCATATTGCGGAATGGCCTCTATGTATCTTATTTAGACCAGGGCCCCCCTCTTATGTTTATGTGAATCCCACACCAGTGCCACAGTGCAGCCTTATGACTTTATTAGAAAGAGACAAGCCAGGATTGGGTAAAGACTGAAGATCTTTTAGTAAAGACTAAATGTCTATGAATTTGTGTTTCTGAGTATTTATCTTGTCACAAAGAAAGAGTATGCTTCAGATGGCCTGAAACGATCACAGAGGAGGAACAAGTGTTACAGCAATTTTAAACAAGGTCCCTCTAATCTCATATTCATGAAGTAACACAGTCATCATTTCTACATGGCAAGAACAGTATCGACAGTTTAAATGAAGTAAACAAGAAGGGATCACAAGAGAATCTACATAACCAAACAATAATGCCTAATTATTCCTCATTCATAGTCCTTAACAGAATTATGATATATAAAAAAAAAATTACAGGGAAATGATTCTTGCATACAGCCAAGAGCATAAAATTTTACATAATAAAATATATTCACCGAAGTGAAGGAGGAAGAAGCAATTTTCCTGTCACTCAGCCCTGTTTTGCCTAATCTTTTTTTTACCATTAAGTTACAGCTCAAGAACCATCTCCTATGAATGGAAACTTAGAATCCATCATAAGGATTTCACTTTGTTTCGCAATGTTTTCACTTTTTTCAGGTGCATGTTGTTAAAGATTATATACTACATAAGTTTTCATTTCTCTTTTGGCAGGGGGGAGGAAATCAGAATCCCAGTATACCAAGAACTGGACTTTGCTGTAACAAGTGAACTACGAGAGCTTTCGACAAGGAGTTGGTGTGTGAAACAAACCACCGAGTGCTGTATCAGTGAGTGGGATGAGACAAAAAAAGGAGGGTCATTCCCTACAGCGTGTGTTGCAGAAAAACCTGTATCTGAGGGGATGCTCTGGACATCTTGCAGTCCTTGGGCTGTGACTGACGTCAGGCCTCTTCCCTCCTCTTTCACCCCAAGTAGCCTCAAGCAGCTCTCACAGCCAAAAGTCTGCCTCTAATTTTAGTTCCTACTCCTGGCACATGTTGTGTCCTAGATCACTGAAAGCCTTGAATTAATACACTAAGACCCAGTATTAAGCTAAAGAACTGACAGCTTTATGGAATGCATTCAGCCTGGAAGGAAAGCTACCTGGGGATTGCCTAAACAATCCCAATGTCCTCTTCTACTAGGAAGAAGATTTTGGGGGGGGGGGGGGGGGGGGGGGGGGGATCGATCAAACAAACAAATCCTCACCAGTATTTTCCCTATCCCAAGATTAGTCAGATTGCAAGGGTGCATCCTACAGAAGAAGAGAAGGTCTGAAGAGTAGTACAGTGCATCTTTTAACCTCCCCTTAAAGAGTTATACTGAAAAGCTTACAAAAATTGTCTCCCCATTTCATTTTCCCACAGTGGAGCCTGTGCAAACACAGAAGACATCTTCATTCTTCTCCTTCCTCCTTCTCCTTTTTCACCTGTCTTTATGTCTACGGGGACCTCTCTACTAAAAGAGCTAAAGCAGATGAGTTAAAAAATGGCCATACACTGCATCTCGTTTGTTCCTGAAAATACTTAGGAGTGTGGTGGTTGGTAGATTTAGTCTGATTTCTGGTGAACATTTATAATGTCCAATATAAGCAGATTAATCATTAGCAAAGACACGTGAGAAGCCAAGGATGAAACTGAACTGGCGGCTGAACTCTCTCTCTAGCACTTTAACAGCAGTTTGTTCCATGCTATATTTAAGGCATAAGGCCAGGACAAAACCAACAACAAACAAAAAGAGTTTACATTAGAAAAATTGGGAAAATTTTGCAGTCTGGCAATGTAAGAAAGCACCTCTAATTTTGTTGTCTTTCTGTCTTCTGTGGGCCCTATTACTTTAAAACATTGGGTCAGGCATACCGTGTAACATCCACTGAGTACTGTGTTCCCCCTTTCAGTAACCAGTCTACTGACAAAATACCAGCAAAAATGGTAATGTAATAACATAATCATCTCAAAGGACTGCATTTTTTTTTCAGCAGAAAGAACAGGTTATAGCCTAAACCCCAATGTCATATGTATTATTAATCTAATAATTTTATGCTTAGTTACAGAATGATTCCCAATGACAGCTTCTTAATTCCTCTGAACTCAAACAGGATTGGCTTGGCCAAACTTGCAAAGGAGGAATGCGCGTTTTGCCTGGATGTGCGTCCCATACCCCAAAGCTTCACAGGAGCTGTGAATCAATTAGATGACACAGCAAGAGGAAATGCATAAAAAAGACTTAAAATAAAATAATCTTCAGTGAAATGTCTCCATATTTAGTTAAACAGCATTGCTGATTAAGGCTGTACATGAGCTCAGTGTGGAATCCAGAATTGTTGCAGCTGAAAATCATTAGCAAAAGCCTGCTATCCTCTAGTTTCATCTTCATATATTAATTTCACATACAAGGAAAAGGAACTATTTGGAAATACATTGCTTTATTTAAGTCTAGTGTATAGACATCCCAGCAAAAATACATTAATGGGCTTTATACTTTGCAACAAGACAGTGATCTTACAGGATTTGAGTGAATACACAGTAATGACTACAGTTGAAACCATTTTTCTGCTTAGTTGTTGACTTTTTTCGCGCTTCACACACACACCCCCCACCCCACCCCATCCCCCCACCCCCCGGTGCCTGACTCTGTGGGAGATAGGACGCTCAGTTACTGAAATGGGATATGTGTTGTGGGCAAAACAGAAAAGAAAAAAAAAAAAAAAAGTTTAGCAAAAAAAGATCAAGGATGCATACAAAACTGATAGGTTTTTTCTTCTTCCATGTGATCTTTGTCTCTAGACTATTTACCTTGAGATTGTGTGGGCTAATCTACAGTACAAAACTAATGCAACATTCCAAACCGTACTGGAAAAACAGGACACTTGGATAACCACTTCCAAGTCAGGAGAGACACTTTCCTTTCTGATAAAGTACTTGGACACCAGTTGTAACTTTAGGGCTATATGATCTTTAGCGGTGATCGTTCTTGCTTGTTGGCAGAGCAATACAGCATCCATTTTTGGGGTTTTTTTGAGGTGGGAAGGAAAATTCCCCTCGGGCTTACGGGCTGGGCCTTTGCAATTACACTTCCGAGATATTTAGAAAAGATTGATGAGTAACAGCCAAATAGCATGTCCCACACACAACCAACTGCAGGCACGGATAAAAACACTGTTGGACTTCAGCTCCTCTTCTAGTTGTCATCTCCTGTGCTTCTATTATTTATTCAGAGAGTCAATAATTTAATTCATTATGACTAAAAGGCTCAGATGAACAACTGAGGTCCGCATCCTTCCTTGCATGTTGCAGTGTATGAACAAGTGCCCTAAATTGTTATTTCTCCCTGACAGGAAGAATCTGGCTTTCCATGTCACACATCTGCGGCTCTCCTTCCTTATGCTGTATAAACTAGTACTTTCTATACCTCCAAAAGGCAAGTCTGAGTGCTAATTCATTGTGCACTATATTACTTAGATACAAGCATCTCATCATCTAGGAAATCTAAGTTTCTAGCAATTAATGACTGCACAGACTTTGTTGTTGCCTTTCAGTTCTCTTAATAATGCTCTTTCTAGGAACAGGCATAATCCCTGCCTGTATAGGGATAAAAAAACCCAATTCACCTTGGGTTCTTTACAAATCCTGTATTGGGTCAAATATTGCCTTCTTAAAGCTCTTGCCACATTCAGTGGGAGTTGTGAACTTACATCTGAGAGCATAATTTGACCCACATCGTTCTGAAGTGTCTATTAACTCTCCCACACTCAGAAATAAATCAAGACGAGATTCCTCTCAAACACAATAAGCCTAAAATATAAACCATACTGCTCACAACGGGGAGACCAGGAATTCAACTTCAGTCACATGGTTCTCTCTTCCTCCCTCCAACTCACATCAGTGAAAAGGAGAAGGGGGCAGAAGGCTCATTAAATCTCAGGACGTGGCCTGCACAGGGCCCAACCAGAGCGCGACCCCGCAGGAACCACAAAAGGTGTGCGTGTTCCCTCTTCAAAGACACCAGAGTTGAGACGTGCAGTGGTACATCTCATTCCCGCTCTGTTCGCTTTGAAAGGAACCATTTTCCTCCAAGTTGAACGTTCCTCCTGCCCAACCCCCGGCCCCCCCGACCCCCCCAATTCTTCCTTGCACAAACTTAGGAGCAACCACTCCTATTTACACCGTGCCGCAACCCTGTGTTGCCACCTGTCAATCAGAGCTCCATTTGTCTTCAGGAGGGTGAATAAAGAGGAGGGGGAAGGAAGAAAGCGTGAGGACCTCTGCATTGATCAAAAATGTTTGGGGCGGAAAGGAGGGGGGGAGAAAGAGGGAGAGAGAGATGGAGATAGATTAGAGGGTAACAAAACTAGAGAGGAAGATAAACAGAGCCAAAAAGAAAAATGTCCTTTGTTCATTTAAATGGCTCTCTGCTCCCAAGCCCTCTGCATGACTAATGCCACGCTGTGGTGTGTAAACCTCTTGGGCACATAACACAAACAAAGCATAACTCGGCCTGAACAAACAAAGGCCTAAGCAACAGTGATTGAATTCATCTTAAAACAACAAATCAATTCTTCCCTATTAATGCCCTAAATACCAGCGTAGGAGCACTGTCCTGTTGCAATAAACAGCCATGTGTTCAATTACCGTCTGTTTTCCCAACTACTGCTCTCTTCAGTAATTACACCATGCAATGCATTCTACATTGACATTATATTAATGTGCTGGGAGGAGAGATCTTAAATACGAATTAAATCAAGGCTAAACATCTCAGAAAGCCTTACCAAGATGCACAAGTGCTAACGGCATTCTTCAGCAGAAAGCAGAGACTTTTTTTCCCCTTCGTTCACTTTTTACTTTCATCCCCTGGCTAAATAAATAAATTAAAATGCAAGCTTGAAAGAACTCTATTGCCCCAAAGACCGCCACGGTAAACCTTTCATAAGCTCTTGAAATGTCCACTTCACCTGTACAAGATCACAGCTCAATAAGGAGCATTTCACAAGTATCAGCTTACGTCACATCAGCTAAATAGCAACGACAAAAACCCTTCAACAACAGACAGGTGACAACAAAGAGAGGCAAGAAAAACAAAAGCAGAAAACTTTCTGGACTGAAACAAACACAGGAGAACAAAAGTTTAAGAAAAGGTTTCTTACCCTTTTGCAGAACTGTCAAACAACTTCTATTGACTACTGAATAGCACACAGCAAACAGACCAAACAAAAGATATGATGAAAGACTTATTTACTTGTACAGGGCTCCTTCCCCCCACCTCAACCTTTCTTTCCATTTCATATACACCCACACTACACCGTTTGCATTGTGTTGTTAAATAACCAATAGCAACCCAGATGAAACAGTGGAAGGGTTTCTATGATGCTGTCAAGCACCAGACAGATGCTTGGCAGTGTCAATATGGTTCTTTACATTTGGGTTGTGCCAAGGTTTGAAATGAAAAATAAAATAGGAATAATAATAATACTTCGAGAGAGAAAGATGGCAACGCGTTGGTGCATGGACGTGTAATAAATTTTTAAATCAATGGAGTATCGTTCCTACCTGCTGGGTTTTACTTCAACAATTTGAACTGTTATGGAAACAGATAAATAAAAGCTTTGCTTTTTGCCTGCCTACTGGATTGCAAGAATTTTAATAGAAAGCAAAATCAAATTCTGGGGGTGTAACGACCGCAGATTTTTAGGCCCTCTAGAATAGACTCATAGGTTTCTGCTGCAAAGACATGCCAAGTATGTCTAACATATGAAGTATGATAAACTTCCAAAATCTGTTTCAAAATAAAATGCCCTAGGTGCTGCACAACTTTTCTGACTGAAGCTTCAGAACATGTAGAAATTTGCACATTTGGAAGAAATCAAATTTTGAAAGCTTTTTTGACTAAAATATTACAGTTTATCCTCAAAATCGCAGTGCATAACATTCAGCTAGATTTAAGTATCTTTGTAACAACTGCTCATTTGTCCTCCTCAGGTCATTAGATACAAAAACACCCCCAAAACCTTTCCAGGTTTTGAAACTCATTTTCATTTGACTAGTTTGAATTTTTTCATTTCAGCTGCCAAACCAAGTCAGGGGAAAAGCTGTTTCCACCTGACCCAAAATGTTTTATTTAACCCTAATTGAAATGTTTTCATTTCTCTTTCAGATTAATCAACTTAAACATCCAAAACCAAAAAATATCATTTCCAATGAAACATTTTATCTAAAAATGTTGACCGTTCCAAATTTTCTACTATTTTTGGCTAAAATTAACGTGCTGAATTACTAAATGATATCAGTCCTTAATTACTATTTAACAGGTTTTAGGGTTTCCCCCCTAACTCTCCTTTACTCTGTTTTGAGCACTTTTTTAATTTGTACATTACAGTATAGAAACCACACACATATATCAAGTTTTCTCCTGAGGCAATGCAGAAACTACAATGCAATGAAACCATGAGAAGGAAAGATGATGAAAGGAGTTCTACCTCCCCAGTACAGCTTATTTACAATGCAAGAGGTGTATACATTTGTGTAGAACTGGCAACGTTCAAACCACCTTAAAAATATCAACATTAAACAGACACCTAACTAATAAAAGGAAGCAGAAGCTTCAAACTTAAGAGTGTTTTTACAAGGCTACTTCATTAGCTAAACAAGCAAGTGGGAGTTGCTGCAAATGTTGCTCCTTGCCGTACTAGAGGCTTTCCCTTGCTTCTGGTAAACAGAGGACACAAGACAGACTTGTGAATAGCTCATGGCACAGACTGAGATCTAAAGCTAATCAGACAGGATGATAGGTCATCTTAATCAACTTCAAAAAGCCAATCCACATGCTCATCCCAGCTCCTCACCTCTCCTTCCCTGATCTCTCTCTCGCTCATTTGGCCGTATTTTCCCCTCCCCCCCCCACTTACTTCCTGCAAATTGTTCTGTTAAGAGAGAACGCGGGGAGCCCTTCAGGTCTCAGCATCCTGGGCGCAGGTGGCGGGGAAAACTTTGAAGTGAGCTCTCCAGTAACTCTAGAGCTGGCCGTGCCTCCTCCATAAGCAGCTCTTATTAAAAAAAAGACCAAGTATCCACTAGAACAAAACCAAGCAGGCCTATTTAATTAGGGCAAATGCTTGATATCCACTTCTTCATGTTAAACCACACAGTCACACAAGCCTGGGAGGTCTGATTAATTTTAATATGCACGGTCGTGACAAGCGCCTCGGGGGTGAGAGAGGGGAAAAAAAATCCCACAAACCCTGCTAGCTTGACAAATAGGTTACAGCTAAATGTTGTGTATGTTGCCCAGATTAAGATGTTACTATTCAGCAAGGGCTTGAACCTTTAATATGAGGGACAAGAGGCCTGAGAAACAGGTGGCTCGCTCTTCACTCTTGAATAAATGACATCCCCAAAAGCTGTGGCACAAAAGCATACAGAAAGAGCTGGCACACTCCCTCAAGTATATTTGTATATTACCAGTCAGGGTCAGAGGTTTCTCCAGCAGTGATCCAAGGACTGAAATGAGGCTCAGAAAGCTAATGGCTTTTCTGGGGGAGGGGGAAATTTGGAAGGAGAGAGAAAAAAAAAAAAAAAGAGCAAACAAAAAATGAAGGCAGACTGCTAACTCATCCTGCTGGAATACACTGGGGGCAACAGTCACATCAAAATGATCTGGGAGTAAGAGTAGCAGCAAGTTTTCAAAAAAAACCCAATGAAATTTATCACGGCTATTAAACAGTGTGGGGGATTAGGGGCAGACAGGAGCCCAAATAATTATTTTGGTCTTGGTGAACCACTTATATGCTGCACTGTAAAAAATGCAAAGTGAGAGATCAAGAATTTTGCTTTGGCTGCTACTTGTCCAGTATTATGGAGTAAATGTACCCTGGAAGGAAATTTTAATTACGGAGATCCATCAGAGAAGACTTTCATTCTAAAACAGGGAGGGGGAGAAGGACTGCATCTTCTCTCCAAAAGCACAAGTCTCCTGAATCTCACTTGACCATAACGCTTTCTTCTATATTTAAGATGCTGTATCAGCACCTCAATGCCTTTATCAAAAGAGAAAAGAAAAATCCAAAAGCTACAAACCTTTGAGGATGTAAGCAAGAGAGACTTGGAAGGGAATCTAAGCAAATTTTGAAAACATCCATTGAAATAAACCGTGACTATCAGGCTAAACTATTAGGAAGGAAAACACTTAAAAACTGAAGGTGACGAATAAACTTCACTTTGAGCAAGTAAGAGCTGGCAGGGCTTCAAACTAGGCTAACTCTATTTAGAGTTAAAGCACTTGTTAATAAAGTTTTAAGCCACCGAAGCATTTAACAGTGCCTTCTCTTCACATAGGCCTATTTCATAAACTTCATCTTTCAAATTCTTTTTAAATTATTTTTTATTTCTATCAGCAGTATATTAATGCACAATTCCATATGGCAGGGTCTTTGAAAGAAGCATGGAAGTTTGATGCTGGCTTGCTCTACAAGAAGAGACACATTTTCTGGTGACAGACTGCATAGACAAACATGGAACCACAACACACTTGAGGCATCGTTCCACAGCAGCAGGAGCATATGAACAAAACTTAAAAGTATGCAACTGCAAAGTATCCTTGTTTGTCCTTCAGTAGAACAGCATTACAAAGCCTCTTCAACATGTACTTTGTCAAAGGGACAGTGAAGAACCAAATAAAAGAAATTCAAACCTCAACCAATTAGAGTATCCTTAGGCTCTTCCCGAATCTGTTCACTTTATTTCTTCCCATCTCATCAGATGTGATTTAAAAACAAGAGTCTGCATTTCAAAGGCCTCCCTTCTTGTGCCCATTAATGGTCTGCTTTGGAATTTATAGCTTAAGAAGAGGAAGACCTCTTGATTTCTTTACAAGATATGTTGATTAAAAGTTTGATAATATTAGGAGATATTCTGGGATCTTATTTCAACTAGAGAGCCTGAATTTAATATGGTTCACTTTTATAGACTACAGAACTGCTTAAACAACAGCCATTTAAATTACCACAAGAACAGGTGTTGTGATTTATAATGTAAACTTAAACATCAGACACAAATAGCCTTTGGGGGATGTTCAGAAGACAAAAATCATGCCCGAGAGGCCTTTCTCATCCCTTTCTTTCTGACGAAGTAATTACTTATTGTATTGCAGCATACTGTAATACATGAGGCTGTAGTACTCACACGGCCTGTTAAAGCCCTGCTAACATATATATTACCTGCTTACTGAACACTTGAGATTAATTGTTCCTGCTCAGAAGACCTAAGGATGAGTAGATCGAAATTTTGGAGTAGGTACAATATTAAACACTATAGATACATAATTCTTGTGTGTGCATGTTTATATATATTTATGTCTAAATATATATATCTAATACACACACTTTATATATATATCTGGTACATGTATTTATATAAAATCCAAAGTATTCTTTTAAATGGACAAACGAAACTGAGTTCCAGAGGCCCTTATTACCGAAGAATGAGCCATGCAGATGAATGAGTGTACCCACATGTGCACACAGTCATGTGCGCAGCCTCTGTGGTCAGGTAGATGCCCATATGATCGCTTTTATCCAGAATTCCTACAAATTCTGTACAATAGCATAGATCTGGCCTCAGAAGATAGAGTATCTAAGTTTTAAAGATAAACAGAGAGACACATAACCTCTTACGAACATATATTGCCAAAATGGAAAAAGAAGATTGATTCTCAATTAAAAGTTAGAAGACGTAAAGAGTCGGTGAGTACCCTGGCTTATTCTAAAAATAGGAGAGAATTTACTTGTTTGCCTATTTTTTTTTTTCCAGAAGCCAAGCCATACGTTTAGAGGAAAGGCTACACAGATTTCAGAGATTTAATTTTCCACAAGCACAGGCCATAAATTAAAATACAGCAATCCAATCCCATTAATAGTGCAAGAAAAAGCTAAGTGGCTGCTTTGGTCTTTGCTTTCATGAACTTGTGTCAAGCTCAGAGACTTCAAAGAGATTTCCGTTTCATTTCTACAAATGAAGAGAACAGACAGACAGTCTCTGCCATCCTCTGATGCCTTAAGAAAACAGAAGAAAAACATGCCTGTATCTCATTCGCCTAATGATTTTAGCTGCACAAGGAATCCCATGGTCGGCAGACGACCCTCAGGGCAAGGGCTTGAGGTCTGTCACTGTATATAAGGCTTCTCCAAACCCACTCCATTATCTTCATTATTGTATACCAGGAATAAAAGGGGACCGACTCCTCTTCTGAAGTTCAAGTTAGAAAGGACACAATGTTTCATGTAAAATAACATTGTGTGACTTCAGTAATAGGTTTATGCCTTTGGGGGCCTAATACTAAAGCTGCATGTAAGGATTTTCTGCAGAATTTGAGAAGAAAAAGGAGCGCTGTATTAGCAATGAGTAAAATTCCACAAGTTTTAGCTTCATTGAAACACTCTATATCTCTGTGTCAGTATGACTCATTGTCAATCACATACTTTCATACAGAAGGAGTAAAATGGCAAGTTTAGGGGGGGAAAAAAAGAGCATGGAGCTTTAGAGCTAAGTATAATCCCCTGTGAAAACCAAAACCATACACATACGCAAGGAGTAAAAGAAAGTGACAAGCTTTTGGAAAGTTCTTAGGAATGAGTAGGGAGCATGGCTTCCTACAGGGGACGTTAACCAAGGGCACATATAGAACAAATCAACATGGAAACCATTTATATGAACAGTGATGTGTCCCTTGCCAGCGCATGTGTGGGTACATGTATGTACTTACATATATGCACACATACATGTGTGCATTCCTGCACTTTGAGCAGTACGTTTCATAACACTGTAAAAATCCTTGTCCTTTACTGACAAAATTTACTAAGTATTAACTCTTACTTTCTCACAAACATAATTTAAGAAAACCATTTACCTTTTATCAATAAAGTTTCTTAAAAACAGTCAGACCTGTTATTAATATTTTGGAATATCTCACTTGCCCTCAAAACCCGTTTAAGAAAAGTCCTTTCCCTGACTGACACAACGTTTGGATCAAGACCTAAAGTTGTCTACCCAGCCCTTCTCTTTTTTCCGGTTTTGAAGAAACAGGCCATTTGAAAGAATGCTTCAAAAGCACATTTCCCACAGTAATTCAGAAGACAATTTCAAACAATAAAAACAGAGCAAACACAGCCCATTGTAGAAGTTAAATAATATATAAACTTTTGAGTACATAGAGAAATGGGAATCTGGCTCATATCTGGTCTTCGAAAGATTCACAGGAAATTGATTTAATTAAACGTCAGCTACTGGTGCAAATGTTTCCCTTTCTTCCCAAAGAGAAATAAAGTGTTATTGTTGTTGCCATAATGCAGCAAAGCTTAACCAAGATTCTTGGTCTTATACTACAAAGCTCCACAAACTAGCAAGCCTAAAAATTATTACTGAAATACACAGTGATCATGCATTGCTGAACTGTCACCTACATGTACTACCACAGATTCCCACTTATAATGTATCGTATTCATGGGGGAATCCATTTGACCTGGATAGGCTGGAAAAGCGGGCTAACAAGAACCTTATGAAGTTCAACAAGGACAAGTGTAAGGTCTTGCACCTGGGAAAACATAATCCAGGAGTGCAGCACAGGGTGGAATCTACCTAGCTGGGGAGCAGCCCTGTGGAAAGGGACCTGGGGGTCCTGGTGGACAACAAGCTCAATATGAGCAAACAGTGTGCTGCTGTGGCAGAGGAAGCCAACAGAATGCTGGGTTGCATCAACAAGGGCATCACCAGCAGAGATAAAGAAGTCATTATCCCACTCTACTCAGCGCTTGTCAGGCCACACCTAGAATACTGTGTTCAGTTTTGGTCCCTGCTATGCAAAAAAAGATGTGGACAGGTTAGACAGGGTCCAGAGAAGGGCCACAAAGATGATCAAAGGACTGGGAAGCCTGCCATATGAGGAAAGGCTGAGAGAACTGAGTTTGTTCGGCCTTGAGAAAAGAAGTATTTAAAGGCTACAAAGAAGATGGAGACTCCCATTTTGCAAGCAATCACATGGAAAAGACAAGGGGTACAAGTTACTCTTGGGGAGATTCCTACTGGACACAAGAGGAAAATTTTTCACAATGAGAACAATCAGCCATTGGAATAATATCCCCAGGGAAGTGGTGGATTCCCCAACACTGGACACTTTTAAGATTCAGCCGGACAGGGTGTCGGGCCATCTTGTCTAGACTGTGTTGGATCAGATGATCCCTGTGGTCCCTTCCAAACTGGTATTCTATGATTCTATGATTAATATGTTCATTACCTGACTAGTAACCAGTGATGACTGACAACTTTAGCACTACATGAAGAAGACATGACAATAGGTAGATTTTCTGTTGGAGTTCAAACAGAAAAGACACTGAGCTTGCAGTAGTACATACTTCTTTTAGGGAAAGAGGTTCATATTTCTGGAGGATCTCTAAGAACAGTCTTGCCATCTGCACCCAGAAATATATATTTTTTAATTAGCCACTCTAAAAACAATCTTGTTGGCTGAAGGGAAGGGGGAGGGAGACTTGTCAAAATTATGTATTTGTCCCTCACCACCTTTCAATGCTCCTATGCAAGTCTAATTTTCTTCCTAGCCAGCTCACCTCTCTGGCCTCCTTTTGTTTCATGTCCCATTTCCCATTCTCTTCTAACTTCTGAACTTTTGTTAGTTCGCTTTTAAGGAGAAAGGGAAAAAAAAAACCCAACCCTTTCCTATTCATTTATTCCTGGATGGGGAGTAAGCAGAGACATGAATATGGCACCCTCATAATGATTTAACTAGGGCTTAATGAAATTTTCATCACAACCTGCTGTTCATTTTAATGGCCTTTCAAAGACAATAGAACAATGGCTAAAGGGAAGAAAAGATTTTCTGTTGCATGCATTTGCGAAGCCCAACATTCAGCTGCTCCCCCTCCTCTCTCCCCCAGTCTCTTCACAAAGCTGTAGATCTTTTTTTTGTACTGTATATTTTCATTTTAGTAGAGCTGAGATAATGCGCAGGCTCTGTAACCGTTCTCATGTCTATCTGTGGCCTTTCCTTAATGGAGTCTGTGCAGCTTGTACAACCTCATAATCAACAGAGTATTTATACATTGCCCAAAACCCCTGCTCCTTCCCTTCTCTTATATAAAAGTCTGGTCCACCCCACCCCATACCATACACAGGAAAGATCTTTTCCATTCAAAGGCACAAGGTAGAGCATGGCACTGACCATTAAGCCAACATAAATGCAAAATGAAATGCTATGATTATATGTAATATTCAAAAAAATCCTTAGACAAAGAATATGTTTCCCAGCAGACCCTTACTGTGTGCTCCAGTCAAGAAGAGAAGACTAATTTACAATCCTGTCATGCTCATGTATGTTGCAGTGTGGCTGTGTTTGCATCCATATTTTCATTCCAGTATGCAGGTTGTCCTAAAATTTTCTTGTAGGTGCTGTCAATTCAGGCTTCAACACTGAGGCGGGCTCTGAGGGCCATGCTTTTAAACATTTGAAATAGATTTCTACAACAGGATAGGTGGGTATAAATGAAAATGAAGTCTTATTACTGTGCATTTGGGAATAAGGCTCAGTATGCTCACACAACATCAACTGGCTCACAGTCCCCTGGAAATCTAGCTGTAAATATGCATGCTGGATACCTATGGAGAACATAGTGAGAACTCCACTTTCTAGTCAGGGGTTTGACTCTGTCCAAAACAGGCAGGTATTGAAAATCTTACTTAAAGGAAAGCTGTTCTGTGGCTTCTCAGAGGTGAGATGTCCAGTCTTAGTCTCAGCCCACAGAGTGCAAGTGGCATCATCACCGACTGGACATACAGTCTCAAAAAGAAACTGATCCTCCAGAGGTGATACCTATATGCCAAGGTTGAAATTTGCTGGCCAGACATAATGCAGAGGAAGCCTGTACTGTGTGTGTTTGTATAGTACCTGCATGACAGAGAAATAGAGGATGACACGATAGGACATGCTCCAGACAAAAACTTTCATGAATTCCAAATTTAACTTTTTACCTTTCAAATAATGACATGTCTACTAGACGATTTCACAAAAAAAAAATGACATTGCTGGTAACACTGCTTTTTGCTCTAGAAATGGGGAGGGGAGGGTAGTGTGTAACTGACCCCCAGGCTGTTAAAATTACAGTGTTCATTGTACCCACGTTGAGGAGGTTGCTGTGTCTATTGCAACTGTGACAAAAAGACTGTTATGTCAGACACAGGCTCTCATCTGGGAAAAGCTAAAAATGTTAGCTATAATGGGATTTTGCTGAAATTTATCTCTAATGTAGACAAGAACTATGAGTTCTTTGCCTCGGTTTTGCTAGCAAGAAAAAGCAAATGGAGCAGAAAATGGGAAGATTAAAAGGTATACGTATCCAAAGAATCTGGAGAAAAGAAAAGAAAACAGAAAATTTTGGCCAGTTTCCCAGACCTTACCTTCTGGCTCATTTTTGATGAGCTCTTCCATTTTTCTTTGCTTAAGGGTGTCTACAACATCCGCTAGGCTCCCTTTGCGCCTTTCAGGGGTTCCCAGGGCTGTGCTGGACAATGATTCTCCACTCTGACGCCCACCTTCTTCTGCCTTCAAGGGTGAGGTAGATGAGTTGTGCGGGGCAAATGAAGACATCACTTTATTGCCATCAACTTCCTGAAAGGGGAGAAAACCGAGATGAAACATTTCTTTCTTTTCTTAAAGAAGAACAAAAATAAAGATGGAAAGAAAGAACAATCCTTTGTTCTCTGAGTTCATTGCTGTTTGTTCTTCTGTTGAAACCTTTAAAAAGGCATGCAATGCTTCAAAAACACCCAGAACAAAGCCTATCCATAAAGCATAACCAAGATTACAGGCTGAAGTGAACAAAGATCAGCTTGCAAGAGAGAAACATAAAATAGTTTTTCCCTAATTGAGAAGTGTGATACTCGCAGGTTTCCAAATAACAATGATATCGATTACCTTTAATTGTTTGTTCTTTTAGAGCCTTCTTTCAAAAAAATCTTCAATTTTTACAAGGACCATTAATTTCCTGACTTTATAAAGTACTTAATGCCTTGATGGCTAGCTGTTGCAAGAAATGAAAGAGTAACCAAATATTAAATGCCCTTCGCCATATGACTTATTTTAACTCACAGTTTAAGAAGTTCTCCCATCTATAAGGGATGAAGCTATTGTTTCCTGTTTTCTAATTCTCCTTCTATTCTCCTCTTCCACCTCATACCTTCATTTCTTGTAGAGACAATATTTTTCACAAAGATGGTCCTAATGACTGTCACTGGTGGCACAACGGCAAAACTCTGTGACTTCCTGGAACATACACACAACCCTCCTCACGTGAGAGTCCACAGAGGTCTACTCATTAATTTTAATGGAAACCAAAACTGGTTCCAGCATCTTCAAACTTGCCTTCATTAACGTGAGAGCCTTCTCCTCCACGCCTCCTCCAACATAAAGCAACATTCTCTGCATATATTCCTTTCTCCTTTTATGTCTCTTTTATACCCTACCCTTCTGTACACATCTCTGAAAGCCCTTTTTCCCCTCTGCTAATATATGCCATCTATACCTTGCAAAACTTCGGTCAATGTCTCTGAACAAAGCTTGCTGCAGAGTACATACACTGCATAATATAATGCTGCAAACATGAACAGTTTTTATTTTGATCAGATTTTCCAGAGGGGTTTTTTTTCTTTTTTATTATCCTGTTTCCTTACATTTTTGTATTCCAGATGTTTAATGAATATTATTTCTAAAAAAGTCACTGGACCGTCTTGTGATCTGAGTTACAGACTTGGTTGAAAAAGTGTTAATAATTTTTAAATTATTTTCATTTTATAAGGTATGAAAGTGACACATATACTGTTTTTAGTGATTTATGTTATAATTTTATGATTTTTTTCCTGAGCAATTTTTGGTGTCTCTGGTTTAATAATCCCCAATATTTCAGGAAAAAAACGTGTCTTTTCATAAACAGAACATGAATTGCTAAAAATTATCTCAACAGAATTTGAATAAAGCAACATGGAAGATATAAAGTAAAGAATGTATTTGTTTTCACAGACTACTTTGTTTTGGCAAAAAGATTACCTTTGGTTAAGAAAACTTTTAGTGCAAACAGTTTTGAGCAGCTTGAATGCATTATACTAGTGAATAAATTCCCTAACAGAATCGGATTTAACTGAGATTACAATCTGGGCCATCATATGCCCCAAAAGCCAAACCCAGTGATGTTAATGAGAGACTTTCTACTGACGTCAATGAGCTTTTGACCAAGCCCTAAAAAATTTTCAGACTCTAGTCAACAGAAATGCTCCTTTTTCTTGCAACTCCCTCTGTTTTTGTTCTGCGCTTGGAAAATTACTAGTTGCTAACACTGGACTTCAAAAATAAGTTGAAGCTGAATGTAATTTTTTTCACATATATAGACCTGAATAAACTGTTTTTTAACACTGATGTAGATGAGCAAAACAGTTAACTTCAACATCGGTTCAGATTTTATCTAACATTCAAACCTATTATCGCCAAGTGGTAATTTTTTTTCCTACAGACAAGGCCAAAAGAGGAAATATCTTTAAAGCTGCTGTCTTATTCAGACTTTGAAGACAGATAAGCCAAATACCGTCCTTAGTTACAGTTCTTAAATCCACCTACACCATCAATTATGTACAGGAACAGTATCATTCCTAATTTTACCAGGAAGTAGTTTCTTGGTTTTATTCCAATATGGGCCCCAAAGATACTCACTTGTGTTTCTGTGTATGTCACACATTGGTCACAGACACAAAGTACTTGCAACAGCTGCCTAAACCTCGGGAATCATCACTGCTGCTTCCATTACATTTTGGGTGCAGGGAAGTTTTTTTATATGTACAAATATATTCTGAGTATACGACAAGTTTATCACAAGAGAAGAAACATAAGAACACAAGATTGAATGATATGAAAGATAATACACGGTGATTTTCAAAATCACAAATTGCTTGGCATTCAAATGGAACCCACAAGTTTCTCAAAACTACTAAAATTTCCCTGCCTCTTTTTCTGGGGAAAGTAATTGTGAGGGGGACAGGACAAGAGAGTAGTTTGTGGGTAAAGCATCATGAAAGGACTCTGGATACTCAACTCCTTGCTCTTTCACACGTTCTGTGCAACCATGGAAAAAGTCACTTTTGTTTCTGCATTTCAGTTTCCTACCTGTAAAACAGGCACAAAAGAAGTAATTGCTTACATTGGAAGGGTCTTGGAATGATGAACTCTTTAAAAACACAGAGATGCCCTGATACTACAATGTTGGCTGAAAGCATTTATATGGTACCACAGTTAGGAAGACTTCATAGCTGGACAAAAAAGGAAAGGGAAGCGTCCTACACAGAGTTTTTTAAAAGATAAATTATATATTAAAATATACATCTAAGTAATCATCCTCAAAACAAAATGTTGCCTTAGACTGCTCTTGTTATGTGTGCATGTATGCAGTGTTTGCATATCACATACATGGGCTATTTATACACTTGGGGGTTTAAGATACACTCCACTTAATCAAAACACACATACAGTAGGGGAACAGCTGCAATCACATCTCAGTGGGCTAAATTACGGTACACCAGTGAATTATTCATTCAAAGAGATCTGTAGCAATCACACATTCACTGCGTGATTTGCAATCTAAGAGGAATCCTCTCCTTTCCATACCGGCAGATGAGCGCACACATCAGCTACTGCTGTTGATTAGAGTTCTACATGTATCTTCTAGCACACCAGCTCAAGAATCTGCCTTCCTCACTCGTCCACGATCTTTTTATTCTGTCATTCAGAACAACAACCTGAAACGCTCCACTGTTATCTTGGCTTTTGCTTTGTGTCCCTCTGTTCTGTTTTGCTCTTTCGTACGTCATTACTGGGGAAAGCGAAAAAGAACTTTCAATGGTTCTGGATTTTTACTTTAACCATGTAAAAAGAAAGGATACTGCCACATAAAACCTACTCGTGTCAATGGCTGTATAAAGCTAAAAAACTCTTAGCAAAGAAACTCCTCTGTTATTCTGTATGAAAGTTTAACTATCCCCCTGAAAACACCCCGAGAAATCCTTAACAGCAAGTAAGGTATGTCAGCAACAGTTTAAAATTAATTCACTGAGAAGGAAGTTGCCTCCCAATAAGTGAGATTTAGCAGGTTCCTTTTTTGAAAGGACAAATTCACATGACTTTTTTCAGTTAACTGAGAGAAAAGCAACAACACTGTGAAGCGTGGTATTAAAGAACCTAAGTACCTGCTACTGACATTTTAAAATGAAGTCCATCAAGCCACACACAAGACCTATCTCTCAGTCACCAAAACAGTGGAAAAACAGACACTCTTTCACCGGAGAAGAGTCTCTCTCAGCTGCGTAACCATTTCACCTGTTCAAGTTTGATTACATTCCAGCCTCTGGCACTGTTAATCCTGGTAACAGTTTTATGCAGCTAGCAGCTGCTTCATGGATGGGGATCTATTGTTCATTTGCATTGCGAATTGCTCTGCTAATGTGTGCTGGCACAACATTTCATCGAACTCTGAGCTAGGATTGTACTCACCAACACCTGATGCTGCTGCTTCTTGCTTTTCCCACTTTGGAAAGGCAGACAAGGACCTACACCGATCCTGCTGAATCAAACACCCTAGGCCCTTCTTTCCGCCACAACAGCAGCAATAAAAAAGAAAGGACTGGCCCACGTTTCGCGTCTTCTGCTTCTGCTTCAAGCTAGAATCCACAGGTAGACTTGTTCATTTACAAGAAAGTTGCCTCTATATTGGCAAACAGCTTTCCACCTATGGAGGAAACACCTCTTCCAAGGTTTAATGATAAAACAGGCTTCTGCCCTTTCAGGATGAGGTCAATAATCTTCCTTTGTTAATCTTGGGCAAGCTTTACTTAATCTAGCCCCCTTGTCACCTTTGTGATTGACAGGAAAAGTCATGTCACTGGACAATGGACTTATCCTCACTGAGCAATATCTTTTTTAAAGATTACACAATGTTACCCTTGCTCTCATAAAGAGCGTAAACACTTTGCTGTTAAACGAAACTATTCATTCCAACTGTATCTTTCATTTGTCTCTCTCCATTTCCAGGGTCCCACCAAGGCCTATTTCAGTTCTACAGAGGGACAGTGAAACACTTAATGAAAAGGAACAGGTTGTATTTGGTGAGATTTCCAAAATATCTCTTCGTGCTCTAGAGACATCTCGTCTTCTCCTTCCTCATCTAGAGATGCACATTATTCCTATCTGCAATTAAACTCCGACAGAAAACTCTGTTTCTGTGACACTAAAATTTTGTCCCAAACCAACCAATAATCGAAGCAGAAGAAAACTCAGAACTAACTCTGAAACTGTTAATTACCACCATATGGTATGCAAGGAGGCTGCATCTGCAACAAAAGAAAATTATTATCAGAATCAAGACTCTGGCTTTGCAGCCAAAACCACCTGGAATAAAATACCTGTGTCTTTAAAACAAGCACTGATACTGTCTGAATTTAAGAAGTCTATGATCCTAAAAGCAACCTAACAGGTTCTTTTTTCAAAGCTGGAATTTTGCCCATACTTTGCTCCTTTAGAACATGTAAAGAAGATATGGAAGCAAATTTTTTACTCTGCTTTCTACATTAGACATATAGGCCTATCTATTTTATAGGAAATGAATATATGTGTTTAAGATTCAACAGCATAGATGGTTCAAGGGAAAATGTGAAAGCTATAAAAGCACTCCCAACACTCACAGGAGGTCCACCAACAATTATGAGAAAAACCAAACTTGACATTTCCAATATTTTTAAGGTTTAAAAGAAACAAAACATACACACAATATTCACAAAGCAAGAATGATCTTCTATTTTTTCTTAACCTTCCATTTACAATCTTTGCCTTAAGTAATGTAATTACTTTAGGAGCATTAAGTACCATCAGCTTTCAATGGGAACTGTATCTTCAAATCACTTAAGTGATTTTGAAAATTCCTTCTACGTTCTATGTCACAGGGGCTGTAGGGCAGATATTACCATAAACCTGTATGGTTTATGGTGGCTGTCAGCCTGGCACCTTCAGGAGGATGAAATACATATTCCACAAGGCTTCCCAGTGGACACAGTTCTTTTTACAAGTTAGAATTTCTTTGCTTCTATCTTACATTTAAATAGGTCTTTTGTCTATAGGTTTCCTTCATGAAGCAAAGTTGTTCATCACTGGTGGAAAGGAATGATCCCAAGGAGATTTAAAAGAAACAGTGGAGGATACAGTGAGAAAAAGGGAGACTATGTAGAACAGCATAGAGGGAAAAGTAGTGGAAGAGGATAAATACACCATTATGAAGTAAGAACTGATGAGAATACGTAATGCAAGGAGGGATAAAGTAGATGTCGAAGGGTGTCACATAAACAAACTTAGAAAGATGTACATCCACAGGCTATGAGGCTATGGTTCGGCAATTAGACACATGCAAACCAACAGCTATTCTTATACAGTTGGTTTTTTTTCCTAGGACTGTGGTTTTAATGATGACAAGGAACTGAAATGTAATGGCGAATGAAGAAGTTGATGAATGGATCTGAAGAGTCAGATGCAGAGGTCATGGCAGAGAAGTAAGAATTTTACCTGAATTAGGTGAACTAAAGACAGTCAATAGAGTTGCACATTTTTTTCTTTTTACTATGATCATGCTACAGTCAAGCAAAATAAATTCAAGTCAAATTTTGTTTTGGCTTTGCCGAGATGATGTATTTGGGACTCCATGACCCATATTGTGGAAGTATTACCAATTATCAGACTTACAGAATCCCGATCATATCCAGCTCTCCCTCTAAAATGCTAATACTTTTCTTGGTACTGGAATTTTTAAAAAAAAATTTTTTTTGGCAATCATGATTACTATCTCTTGTCCTTCAGGTTGTATTTATTTGACGTCAAGTGCTGTATCTAATTAATGATCTCTTTTTGATGAAGCAGAAGATATATTGGCAGAGGTTTCAATGGGAAGACTAACAGGTATTTCCAGTGTTTGACATCTTATGAACCTGGTTGAAAATGATTTGAAGCTCAAAAAGAAGATCATCTGCTCTATGAACTCTGCTACATCAGACGCTTTCCCTTCTTCTACCTTTTTCCTTCATATGTAAAATTGAGACAATAATAAATATTTCCTGCCGCTTAAGACATTTTACATGATTGATGTAAAAAGCCTAGAGATTATTGGACAAAAGCCTCATAGCAGTTTTATTTTTACTTTTATTGATGCAACAAATACTCAGCTCTTACATTACTCTGTGGTGCACTACAGCCCAATCAGCCTTCTGAAAACAGAAACTGGGAACTCTCACATATGTCAAACACCACCCCACAATATCTGACAGTAACACTGAAATGTACTTTGATTTTTTCTAAATACAATGATACTCAGACTGCTGCCATACTGCAAGAGCAAGAGAAAATTTCAAGTGTTTCCAAGGTTTGGAGAGGAGTTGTAAGAAACTGTTCAGTTGTGTTCACACAAAAGGAATAACTTACAATCCATTTTGCATTGATTTCTAACTTTATCCTCCGTGATTTACAGAACATAGGAGCAGATTTTTCAAAGGTTTAACGTATCTAAAGATATAAGGAGGTGCCTAGTGGGATTTTTGAAAATGCACAATAATATACATTCATTTAATTCCCACTGATTTCATTATAGGTCCCTGAAAATAAAGAGTTGGAACCAGCACAGTGCGACTTCTGCAATTCTTCAGCAGACCATTATCAGACTATCTACAGTACAGAGCACAATCTGATAACCGATGCTTTAAGACAAACACTACTTCTCTGGCTGTTCTGCATTCCAGCCCATCCCCAAACAGACAGCACAAGTTTAGTATGTCTTACTGCTTATCCCACCATTTCTACTTGATTTATTACAAATCAAAGAATTATATGCAAACTGTAGATCTGTTTGCAGTAAAAAATACATGAGAAAATGCTGTGAGTGAAATTTTAGAACTTTTTTATATTGCATGTCTAATGGGGTTTTTTGAAATTATTTTCTTTTGTGCTACAGATTTTGGTTTTATTTTTAGCCCACCTCTTTGTCCCATTTCCTGCAATGAAGTGTTCCCACATATATATATATATAAGTAAATTGCAAATCTTTCTACAGAATATAGATATTAAATATAGTAAAACAGTAATGTCTACTTTGTATTGGCTAAATGTGGTTAGTGACATAATTCCTGACACCCATCTTCAGACCAGGTCTCTCCTACAGCTTCTTTCTCCAGCAAAACTCATTTTAAGAATGTAATATAGATTACATCTATTTGCTCTCAAAATACTTAACAAACAAAACTGGCATTTTGAGAACTCCTAATATGTTAGCTATAACCTGTAAAAACAAAGAACATGTTGTACTATAACAGCCTTGTTATCTTCATGCTAGTAATCTTCATGCTTAAAAATAATAAATAAACTCTGCAAAAGCACTTTTAAGACTTTTATGATCTCTTCCCTGGGGGACTAAAGATCACCCTTAAGACCCTGCTAAACAAAAAATAAGACTACTTATCAAAACAGCTTGGTAGAGTCTTCAGCATACGTTAAATCTTTCTAATAGTTTGGAAATCATGCAGTATAAAACGATTATCTTTGTAAAAATACAAGCTTACTAACCACATAAAACAACTCTGGTATTGTGTTATAAAACTTATGTTAAGTGTCAAAAACAGTTTCATCACCAGCTTTCTTAATATGACACAAACCCACTGTCTGTGCTAACTCCTTGACAGAACAGGAGAGGACCGTCTGAACAGAATTTAGTGATATAATAAAAGGAATACCAAAGGCTAGCAATGGCTCCAGGGCTGTTCCCAGCTACCCAGCTTTCACATTACGACCCACCACAGTTTTCAGATGGGAAAGGGATGTAAGATCACCTCATCCGTCCTCTTGTAACCTACAAAAAAATCATACCAAACAGACATACTTTACCTCATTCCTTTGTCTGGGTGGCTGAGAGGAGGGTAAAGACAAGCCACATACGATTTGGTCAAAACTGTGTCCTCTGTATTGAGGATGATTTGGAGGATATCTTGCCTGGAAAGAACAACCCTCCAAACTGGGGAGCAAAAGAAAAGAAAACACCCCGCATCCAAAAGGGCCTGTGCTTATGTTCATGCTAAGGCAGTGTGATTCTGCCGAGTATCTAAAGCAGGTATGTAACAAAACGGCACACTCAGCCCTCTGGTGCAGTCTCCTGTTCTTTCATTTGGGCTAGTAAAACATCTCAAACAGACAGTGAGGTTTCCCATTCTCCCTGTGAATACTCTACACAGTAAAAAAAAAAAAAAAACAAGCCCTCATTGCTCTGAAACATTGCCTCATATTTGCTTCCTTTCAGCCCAAAACTCTTCTTACACAGCTGCTTCTTCCAGCACTCCAGACTATTCCTTTTCCATGTTAGAGCTTATACCATCCACATCTTCTTGGACAGTTAGCATACATTTACTTTGTTATTACTCGCCCATATTTAGCCTTTCCTCTTTCAGTCTTCCCTCACAAATCAGCTCCTACAACTCTTTAATCATTTGTTGCTTGCATCTGAAATCCCTCCAATTTGCTGACTTCTCTAATGTGGCCAGAATTGAACACATTATTTCACCTGTAATCTTAGCAGAGTTATGAGGAGAGGGACAATTACCTCCTTGTTACCGCCTTTTTTGCTGCCTTGCTGCATGACAAGCTCATACACAATTTGTTTTAACACACCTAAATCTTTTTCAGCATTACTGTTTTCCAAGTGCCTTACTCCCATTGATTATCTATGCTTTGGATTACTTTACCCAGCTGTATCAGTTTGTAATTTTACATTTGATTATTTCCTGCCATGCAGTCTCCCCTTGATTCATTAGACATTATGGTTCTATTCTCCCTGATGCACCACTGGCACCTTTAATGAGTGTATTTTAATTCACTTGCTCAAACTTCTATATCAATGTATTTATTTCTCCATATTTCTAAAATGTTGCTACAGATGCTCACTGTCCTATGAATCCCGTACCAGGAACTAGACAGCTTACAGCAGACAAAGGACTACCATAACCGTATTCCTTTCAGTCCACGTTTTTTTTCCAGCCACCTCAGAATAACACAAGAGACAGATGTTGCTGCATAACTAGGAGGCTCTGACAGGCCAGGGTAAGCAAAAAGGTACTATAATGAAGCACACCTGTGCAGAGTATATTGCCCTAGGAATTCTTTCCTCATTTCTACTGAAGGAATTCCTCTGACAATCTCTGCCATTGTGGCTTTTCGAAGAAGGTACACATCTTTTTCTGCCATTCAATATATCTGCCTCTTCTACCAGCTAAATAAAATCATATTGTACAACATCATTCCACCCCCTCTCAACAACTTAGTGCATTACTATTTTTCTTTTTTTATAGTTATTTCACCTGGAACATTCAAAAGAGATGCATGAAACACTGTATGAAGGAAGCACCTCGCAATGCATGCATACGTATGGACTGAATTCCATGCACATTCCAATAACCAACTCTTTTAGAGTTATTTGGGTTTTGTACTTCTGAAGATCTTAGCCCACATTTTTAATATCAGGAATCTTGTACGTATCCTACATGAAGGGTAGATGTGTGGCTAAATTTTTAAAATACTCGTATTCTGCTTTAAATATGTTGTATATTGTTCATGAGCCTTCTCATTTCACATCTATCTATTTACTTTTACCGGGTATTTGTTCTCCTGCTTTTCAAAAGATTACAACTAGACTTACAGGATGATAACTGTCAAAATCATCTTTGCCTCCACAGAGATTAGTATCACTTTATTTCTTTTTCTGAAAGCAATCTTCTGGAAGTTCTCATTTTCTAGAAAGGCCAGAAAACATTACTTTATTAAAATGGAATAGCTACTACAGAAACAGCCCCATTGTCTCCACTGGAGTTAACTGTAGCATAAAGATACCACATTTAGAATATGAATTTTTCAAAATGAATTCTATTGGTTCAGAAATACGTTCCACTCATTCGTTTTTGAAATGCGTATCATCTAGCCCCTGGGACTCATGGATCTGCTTTTATCTAAGTTCTCTATTCTTTTACCTGCTTTTTATAGACTTCACCAACTACTTCCTGTCTACTGCTTACTCTCTTACACTTCGTAAGTAATGGCTACACAAACAATAATTTTTCCAAGCAGTAACCATTTTCATCCTCTTTAACAGTTATTAAAAGACCTATTTTCCCTCCAAAATTTATTTCACCTGTTCTTCTCTTTATGTCTTTTATAACTTGATTTTCCTTCTATCAACAACTGTTCCACAATTTTAGTGAAATAGAATTTGGAACTCCGGTATAAACCAAAGTAGTTTTCTCAACTTTGGAGGAAAGACTGCACAGGAAATAATAATGAAAAAGAAATATATATAATCTGTGTTTATCAACACAGAATAAATACATTCACACAAAGTCAGTTCCACAGAAGATGTTTACAGAGTAGGAATCAATCTTATTTGGATCTTACGCACTGCAAACAGAGGATGGTGTTTGATCAGAGAATGACAAATATATCATAATAATTAATAAAAATTAATAGGACAAAAGTAAATCCACATAACACTGATACATAAATGAAATATGCATTATAACTACTCAAAAACTTGTTAATTAATCCCCACAAAGTCCCTTTGTGATATTGCATATAGGGCAAGTTAGGAAATGACATGAAATGACTTGCCAGGTTCCAAAGCAACATTAATGGCAGAGCACATTCGGCATCCAAGGGTTCCTGAGAACCAATTCTCTGTTCACTCTTCTGGGTCTTAGTACACCTCAAACGACAACATTATGTTCTGCTCAGGGGAGCAGCATGATGTCATTTTATCATTTAAGTCCCATTCTAAAGCTCATTCAAGCAGAGATTAAACAAGATTTAGATTGCACATAGACCCCGCACACAGGAGCCCGTTTAGACTGTGGCTGAGTGATGCAAAAAACACAATAAATTCTAATTTATGACAGATTCAGAATTGCTCTCACTCTGCAGATCAGTTCTTTCTTCTGTTCCTTTAAACCACAGTCAGTAGCATACCTTGCCTATTACGAAGAGACCTTTGTGATAAGATGATATCAAGGGATGCTGTGATACTCCTGATTAAGAATTACACAGTAAGCAAACTGCACAGAAATGCTAATTTTCCTCCCCTTTCTCATCACTCACCTAAATTATTCTGAGTAATACACATGATCTTTATTTGCTTTAGGGCAGTTAATTCTCATTCTCATATGCCACTTTTTAAAGAAATCATATTCCAGTAGCTGATTAAGTCCACTATATATTTTCCTTAACAATTGATTTTGTGCACTGTTGTAAGTCATGTTCACAAACAAACAAAAAACCCCAAAGAACATCTATTCTTCTACAGTCATAGGCAACTACCCACCATCAGCAGAGGATGAATAACTTTTGTTGGAATTAGCCTTTCTTCTCCAAGTTCCTCTTTGAATCATTGATTTCTGAGTATTCCCTGTAGTTTTCAGTCATCGTGAAGTGATGCTGAAAAACCCACAGAATTGCCCAACCCAAATAAGAACGACACAATTTTCTCCACTTTGGCTGGAAAGAATGTTGCCTACTTTGTGACAAGGAAGAATTGGTTGACTAATAGAGTGTGGTTTTACAAAATCTGTCTTTTTCTGACCTTAAATTTATCAAGAGTGAGTCTCAGGATGCGGTCCAGCCAGGTATCACTGTGCCTACCAGCACTGAGCTGATGTACAGAAGGTTTCTAACAAAAAGTTCTCTGCAATCCATTCATTATACTTAGCAACATCAAACAGGGAAAAATAATTAAAAAGCTCCTATTGAGCACCTAGAGACCTTGAGCACAGACAGGGGGTGAACACAAAGACAGGGTATTTGGTTATAAGAGTCACACTTCATCTTTACATATATATATATGAATATATGAATATATTTTCATACACATTAAAAACAATTACAGTACATTTTGGAGGGTTTTCTTATTTTTCTTCTCCCTTCTATTCTGGTCTATGAGTGTCTACACTTACAGTATACATATTTAAACATACTCAAAAGAGTTGCATAAAATTTCTTGATTTAAGTTTTTTAACCTTCAGATATACACGTGTGGAGACTACATATTTGGAAAAATAAATTGCCTGAATAAATTCAATTCTGTGAAGTAAGAGTGAAAATCACATGCAAATGATATTATAAATAGGAACTACGCTGAGAACTTATTTGTACTGTACAAGGCACAAGCAGGCAAAAGCTAGTTTCTGACATGTAAGACCAGTCCATCTGAAAGGCATCCAATCTTCTTTACCGCATCTTTGACAGTACTGGAAGTTGCACTTCCACATTCATATAAAGCTCTTCTCAATACATTTTGGCATTTTATTTCTGTTACTCAAACATTACATAGTGTCTCATAACTTAAGGTTCAAAGAAACCTTTAAAAATAGAGGGCCAAAAGAGGATATTACAATGAGACTATGCTGCAACATCTGGTATATCTGACCACAGATTGCTTTCTTGAGTAGTTAATGTAGTACATCGTAGTCACATTCACGGCTATTAATATTAGCAGTAGTTATAATATGACCGTTTTGTTTCTTTCATCAGTATCACGTATTAATTGGGAAGCATGTTTGCGTCATTCATAGAAATGTAAGGTACTTTATTCCTTCCATCCACACCTTATGTTCAAGAAAAATTAAAAAATTTGAAAGGAGCACATACATACTCTGCTAGCTGCCCTGTCTTTCAACCTGGTTTTAAACAACTTTATTGTGACATCAGTCTTCCTTGATTATTTAGGAATCAGAGTCATAAAATAAGGAAGTCTTTACATTGTAGGTTCAAATTCACCTCAAGCCTATACAAATCAAGATACTGTTATCACACAAGGACTTGGTAATGTGAAAAGATTAGATGATATATAAATCACACAGGTACCGAAATCAGCCAAAACTTCATCTCCAAAGAAGAAAATTTGGGATTAGGAAGGCCCATAGAACAGAACAGGGTTGCACAGTTATATTTTCAGTGACTAAATGGAGAATTTCTGAGGCCTGTCTAAACATCATCCTTTTGCAAACATTTTTCCATTAAGATATTAATTATAAGCCTGATTCTCCTGATTTCAGCACATATTTATTCTCCAAAGAAGCTGGCCAGAATATTGAATGATTAGCAAGAGTTTCAGAAGATCTCCATCAGCAAATTGCATTTACCTCCACAGGTTATTTTCAGTGAAAATGAGATCGCTTGTTCAGACTAAACTGTTCTGGAAATCTCACTCCCAGAACACATTTTATTTTAAGCCTTTGTGTGCAAGTTTATTAATTTTCATCACACCTATTATTCACTTAAAAAAAGAGTAGAATTTTCCTCCTCGGAAGTTAACAGAATTAGTCTTAGTACCAGAGAGGTCAGCTTATGCACAGTGTACACTTAATAAAATATGACCAGAATTAGCTGTGAAAATTTCTCAAAAGAACTAGTGGTTTGTCTTAGGTTTTACTCTTTCACTTAAGCACTGATGAGAAGAAACATTCTCTTACAATATCCTGTAAAGATACTCATGAAAATAAACTGGAAAATAGACAGCAACAAACATCTTTGGAAATTGCTAGCCGTTCTTGTGACTGCAAAGGTTGCATTATTGTTAGATTGGCAGAGATTAGTAGAACTTTATATGGAAGCATTTGTGTTCTGCTTCTGCAACAGGTGAACCTCCAACAATGTATGGGGATAAGCAGGACAACGGCTTTAAAATGTCATCTTCATTCAACGTATTTGCTCCCCGTGTATTTTCTGAGTCTTGCCTATCTCCTTGCTTTATTGACTAACTTTTTTTTAACAGCCATTAGCACTAAAGAGTCAATACAGCTACAAAAGAAGGAACTGGACTCTGCTTTGCAGACACATATCATCAACAATATAGTCAGTTAAGTACCATTTGCAAAATGTTTATTACTAGGGATGACGTGAGGCAAAAAGGACACAGCTTTATTTTCAATCCCCAGGTTAAGTCAGCATTATAGGCAATAAATAAAAATATCATATTTTTATGCAACTAAATTTGACCTCTAAAGCCACCACAAGACAGAAAATGTGGGGCCCTTTAATGTCATTTTTACAGTCATTTATCTGACTATAACCACACTTTAAAGTGTTAAGGTCAGCTGGTCATGAAGCATGAGCTACACTTCTGACTAGCATGCACCACATTTGACTTGAGAGTAAATAAGGGACTGACACTCCATTAACCTTCACAAGTACAATTATTTATCCGAACAGTTCAAAAGAGTACCCGACACAGAACTGATAAATCTGGAAGTGAAAAACGAAACTGTAACAGAACAAACTGATCCTTTGCCAGTGATGAAGAGCTATTTCCTACCACAATTCCTGGGGCAAGTCCTCCAGTCAGTTTTCTAACACAGCCATCCATTTTAAAGGACTGTCCCTTAATTCATATTGGTTTTGACAAAATCTCAGAGCTTTTTTGTTCTTTTTTAGTTCGCTCTTCTTCCTTGGAAATAATATATGCTAATATCCTGTATTTATAGGCATCTTCAAACACTTTCCTTAGAAACACATGCAGAAAATTCAGAAGAGTTCTGACACGTTTGGTCATATCTACTATTTTGTGCTTTTAATTTCAGCACAAGGACCACACCTGTTCACAATATTCCTATTTGATGAGCTGACCGTCATCTAGCACCGTATAAACTTTATTTGCTTTATTACAGGACCTATGGTGGTTTATAAGCATGTGGTCTTCAAATTTTGTTAATTCTGTAAGATTTCTATGTTCTTATGTTGTGAAATTCTACCCGAATTCCTCACTGAAGCATGAGGTTGAGCTGTTCATCAGCAGCTGTCATCTGCCATCAATTACTTTTACTGTTTGACTGCAGTAGCACTCTGCACTTCCAAAGAAGGGGGAGCTTGCTCAAAATCCTCCACCAAAAGGTGTCAGGAGGGAGAGAGGAAAAAAGGGCTTCACCACATGAAGATTCACTCATGACCAACTGGAAAGTTCACCCATCATTGCCATCTTGTCTTGCCTACTGGTTTTCCTTTGGCAGTAAAGCACACCTCTTTACTCCACTGTTCCCTAGACTGATCTCCAGCCTCTCTCAGATGCAAGATGGAAGAAATCACCATGTATTCACCACTGGAGTTGTTGTTACCACAGCAGAGCTCCAAAAAAAGCAGTGGTGTGCAGCAACTTAACTATCTTCCTCGTCTTCACTCTCCTTTTAAGATCAGTACTTATTTCACTGCTTTGTAAAAATCCATCAAGTTCCATGAGCACAAACAGGTACAATTTCCAGATGGCTCATACGTATACCTTCTTTCTGGTGGTCACAAGACAAAATCTCAAAATGTAAAAACAGAGAAACAAGGAAGAAAGAATCACTTTAAGGGGAACGTGGCTTTTCTCCTAACAAGTAGCCCAAAACATAGTAAAAAGAGAACCGCTGAGTGCTATCAAGGTCAATTTCTACTAAGTGTGTTCCAATAAAGTGGGAAGATTGACTTGATAACTCCTTTTAGCAGAGGATTTATTAAATCTATAAAATACAGAAAAGCACAACCCTCATTATATCAGTTACCTAATTCACCTTGTACAAACAGTGAATTCTCTGAAGATCATAAAAGTATATGGATTTTGATTTTAAATCTGTTGCACACTTCATATTGTACATATGAAAATAATTATGTTCAGAGGACCGAGTACTTTTTAAATGTGACTCAGGTAATTGATATCATGAGGTCTGACGTTTATTTTTTCCCATTGATTTCCAGATCAAATGTCTTAAATGTGAAAGATTTCCTCCCTGCCAACTCCTTGTCTTGGAAACTCACCCTAGGACCTAAGACTCCACATTTCTTCTTCCTTCTCCCTATAAGAAAAGATCCTGTAGTCAGACTTCACTGGCAACGCTCTTCCTATGCAAGAGGCACTATAATCCATTTTACTATTCCACAGCTATGCAAGTCGGAGCTCTGCAAAGCTAAGCAGCCCCCAAACTTGTCTTCTGCCAGTGAACTAAGCAGAAGACAGTGGCACACAAAGCCTTCCATTAGAAAATTTAACCAGAGCTTACTAGACAGACTAATACCAGAGAGGATTTAACTGTTATTTAATTGAACAGAACTACTCAGCACCATTTATGAAATCATGACTGAGCCATCCCGAGTCTGTTTTTACTTGGAATTAGAGTTTTTCAGTAGCATCTCAGATGCACCTGCTGCAGACATCATCAATGGAAAATCATCATCTGTTGTTAGGCAGGAGACATAGCTGTTAAAATGTAAATGTTTCCACCGCCACTAGTTTCCAGGAACCAAAACACAGCAAAAAATTTTTAGAAAAATATGGTGGAGACAAGAACTCCACATATCGAAAGACAAGTTTGAGAAGAGGGGATGCGATAGCCTTCAAATATAAAAACATTTCCTGAAAAGAGGAACTACATTTCTCTTGCTGCAGTGGCTAGGACAAGAATTAAAGAGCTAAAACTGAAGCAGAAAAGATTGGAGTTACATATTAGGAATAACTTTCTGATGGTAAAGACAGCAATACCCTGGGACAGACAGACTGGTAGGTTGTAAGTCTCCTGCACTAAGTAACTTCAGGAAGTTAGACTATTATCTGATAGAAATGACATTGGTACAGTTGATCTCGGGATTGAAGCTGGGACTGGATGACCTCTCGCAATCCCTCTCAGCCCTACCGTTCCATAAAATGCAGGGCTCACATACATTGAGAAATAGATGGGCTCATTCAGTAGGGGCTCTAAAGATCTGTAAGGGACTTACTCACTAAGCTGGATCAGGGTTTTTTTGGTTGTGTTTTGCTTTGGATTTTTTTTTTTCCCCCAAATAAATCAATAGGCTTGGATCATTTTCCAAAGATGTGATTTGGTAAGTTTCAAGCCAAACCTCTCAAGCTTTACTCATGAGATAAGTGCTAAACAATGAGCCAGATTCATCAAAGCTTTATAGACTTACTTAAAAGAAAAAGAAACTGATTCAGCCAACTCATTTCAAGCCAAATCAGGCAGTTGAAAATCTATTCCTGAGATTTGGAAAATCTGTCTCTTTTTAAAAATTATTTTAAAAATACGTTTCAAGAGTCCCTCTTTTGCAGGGGCCTCAGGCAACTCTGTCAAGAATCTGTTTTTTTCCAGTGTGATTAGGAGCAGTATATTTCTCATGTCTATAGGAGACAGTTAAAATACATGTGTTTCTATGTATATATAGCTACATATTTTTACATATATACTTACATATATAAATAACATAAGGATTCAAGAACTCAAGATTAATAATGAATTTGCTTCTTTGCTAAAAGGAAAAAAAAATCAGTCGTAGCGCTGGACACCAATGTACTCTATTAATGCACAAAGCTAAAAACTGCTAAAAGCTGCTCTCAGGCAGGTTTATGAGCCCTAGCACATCAAATCCACAATACTTCTCAGTACTGCCCCTTAGAGTACCTCCTAAGGGGAGGTTAATTCTGATGTTTCTTCAGCTCTTGATATCTCTACCAAGAAGGATAACACCTGGGCCAAACGAGCTAGTTTTTGTGTACACTCTACAGAAATCCTACTGGAATCACCAGTGCTTCAAACAAAGCATCAAATAATTATTACTAGGAGGCAGGAGGACATAGGCCTGGTGTTATCTAACCACGATGGCCCAGGGTGTCGACTGTGAATGGGGGGAAGCACATACTGCCTCGTTCTGTACAGTAATGCAGATTCCAGCATCCCACATCTGACTGTTGAGCTGGAGAAAACCTGGGCTGAAAATGCTGTGCTGGGAATGTATTTCTATGCAGAAGCAGAGAAGAGGCTTCCATACTCCTCTTCCCATACAACTTGTAAATTCATTAGTAATCCAATTTCAGCTGCTGAAAGTTGTTGGTACTATTGTGATGGGCACAGACTTAACCCTGCAGACCATTAGGTGGCTGCCCCTCTAGCCCAATATCAAGCATTTACTGTTAATATATATATCAAAGCAATGAGAAAATGTTCAAAACCTTACCATGCTTTCTTTTTGTGTTTTGCCCTTTTCAAGGAAGCTACTTCTTCCAAGAACATGCAAAGACCATGTGACTTTGAACTGGAAAACCTGAAAGATCAGTGAGCCTACCTGCTAATGAGCAACTTGCTATTGAAATGAGCTCATTAGCTTTCAATTTGCTGGCTGCTGATCGATTCATGAGCCACTTACATGGCCTCTGTAAGCTGTATATAAATTATCAAATGCATTGATTTCTAAAAATAATAAATCAGGAAGTCAGTCTTTTCCTTTCTAGTGTAAGTGCTTAGCTCAATGGCCTTCAAAATTCATCCAAAGAAAACAATGGTAACATCGGTGTTCACAGATACATTGCATCTCAAATGGCAAATATTCTACTGCAAAAATAAGCTTTGCTGGCATCTCAGAGAAGTCAATAAAAGCTTGCCTCTGAAAACGTTACATACAAAATGTACAATACAAAATGCACAGAATTTTGCATGAATCTGTGTAGGTGGCAGCTCAAGAAATTCACAGTAAGGAACAATTGTCTACAGCAAGGAAAAATCCAAGCTAGATGATCTTAAAGTCCTTTTCCATCTCTGATCATGAAATTTCCATAACCTTCTTCATATGACTGACGTAGGGAAAGTCCTATGGCATCCCAGAGTCAGTGCTGAGTTTTTGATGTAGAAGCATTTTCTCTTGTCAAGTGATAACCTCAGCAATGCAGGAACAGAACCTGCTAAACACTAAAAGATCCAGCAAAGGAAGAGGTAAGGAAGGACTCCTTCACCCACACATGCAGCCATAATGTTACTATTTTCAGCTTATATGGCTATCTCCAAATCTAGGCTGGCCAACATGACTTCACCTGGCCTCCCAACTGCTTATGAAAAATTATAGCAGAAGTTAGACCTTTGGACATGTATGCTTGCAAATTTCAAAGCACTTCATAACACTGATTTGCAATAATTTGCCTAAGGTCATGTCAGCCTTGATCCAAAGCCTAATAAAGGGAAAGCTGTTTTTATATTGACTTCAAAGAGCTTTGGATTGCACCCACAATGAACCACTGCATAGTAAACAGAAAAATCAGGAACAGAAAATCTGGTCTAAGGAAGACATGTCATTCTCTTCCTCATTACCTCAGTACACTGAAAAAGATGGGAACGTGAGATTTATTTTTCACATTCTTGTATATCACACTGCCAGCCCAATGAAAGAACTATGCTCCTTTTCCTGCTTAGCTGTATTTCTAGGATCATTATTTAATTCTGAAAATCCTCTGATAGAGTCTAACACAAGAGCCCAACCACATTTCAGTGGTGTCTTCCTCACCTTGACCCTCAGTAATACCAGCATGAGAGCAGCTCACTAGAGTGCCACTGGAGAGAGCTATGTCAATGTATGCCAGCTGAGGATGGTGCCAGAAGAGCCGGACGACATGCTTGCTCCTAAATAACAGTAAGCTTAGGACTAAATGCAATAACAATAAGGAGTTAAAATGTGCAGACCAGGGAACATTGCTTAATCCCAGTTTACTGAAAGGACATGTCATTTTTCGAAAGTTGTCCAAACAACTGTCTTAATATTCTACACCAAAGTGGCTATTAATCAAACAACAAAGGCCCAATTAACACATAGCTGTTGTCACCTTGATGTTAAAAGCCTCTCCCTTCCCCCCCTTCTTTCTTTCTTTTGTCTTTAATGTTACAACCTAACCCAAAAATGCCTCAGGGCCCTACAGAAAAAAAAGACAAGATAGAGAGATGGGGGGGGGGGGGGGGGAGGGAGAGAAAGTGGGGAGGGGAGAAAGAGAGAGAGAGAGAGAGTCTTAAATACCATCTCTCCTCTAGGCAGCAATTTCCACAGATGAAGAGGTCACCACTGTTTAACAGTGTGCTGCCACGTTAATTTAGTATGACAAGATAAAGCAGTAATCTCTGCTCCAAGAGGCTGTAAACCGCCTGCTATCCAGGGACATGCTCGAGTCGATTTGCACTGTATATCACTTCATACAATTGCCGTGACAAAGCCCCCTGAGTTCCCTCATGTAAATCTCTCTCTCTCCCTCTCAACTTCCCTGCCAGTCAGACAGCATCGGATCTGCGGTAAGCTATGCAAACTTCATGTCTTACGCATGCCAATGGACCCCCAAAGCCCGCCCACCCCACCCCCCCAAGAGAAGATGTTTAGGACTTTGATAATCCATTGATCCCACTTCCATATCGGCTTGTATTTTTCAATCTGTCGTGTTAAGTTGTCAGAGAGGGCGATTAAACCGATGTTTCATGTTCCGAGATTTGCGTTCCTGGGAATGATAGTTTTCAAAGCCTTTCTTGCTAGGTTCTGCTTAAAGATTATCCCTAAGAAAGCTGATGTGAATATTATTACTGGCATAAACCTGGTAATAAAACCATAAAGTGTTTTAGGTAAAGACATTTTAGAGATATTCAGGGTTATAAACATAAGAGTGTAAAGCTGGATAGAATTTGGAGTGCTTAAAAAAAAAAAGAAAGAAGAGGAAGAAAAAAAAAAAAAAAAAAAGAGCCCTGTCAGGCTGTGGAGTTTTCTCAGCATGAAGCAAAACAACATATGTAAAAGGGAAAAGGGAACTCACATGTCTATGTAAAATAAATATAATTACAGAATCACAGAAGAGGGCAGAGGAGAACACTGACCTGTGTAGTTAGACAGGAACGAAAAGAAGACAGAGCATGTGTAGCAGTGGTCATGATACTGCCTCAAATAAAATGCAGTGACAACTATTTTGAGCAAACAGCTAAGCAATCTGCCTATGTCTCCAGCAGCCTGCACAGCTGAAAACATGGTCGTCTTGTTGGGGAAATAGGGTGAATTTTTTGCAATATGTTGCAACTCTCACATGCCATACTGCATCTCTAGAACATGCAAGTTTTAAATTATGTCTCCTCTCTATTTCACATTTAATTTGTGTCATTTTCCTATGGCCTGCAGGCATGATACAAGTCACAGCACACAATATACCAAATACGGTGCCAAAATGTGAAACTGTGCACATGTATATATATCCACTTTCTGGATTAAACATAGATGAGGACATAAATAGAATTAAAACAAGCACAGCAGACAGGTTTCTACAGAATAAGACTAGAACTTGACTACAGCATCTTAACTAATATATTGCTAGGTCTATCTACCAAGCCTATGCATGGCGTTTGGACTTGCCAGTATTGCTATAAAAATGACCGAGCAAGGCTAAATGAAATCTTTCAGACATAACAGGTTACATACACTGTGTTCTCTTTAATGAATTAAATTTAATTATAAAATTTGATATTCTTTGCAGCTGATAGTAAGAATAACGAATGCTTTATTAAGCATGTAAGTTTCTAATAGCAACTGAGAAGTAATTCCCTAAATTCAAAACGGGGAAAACCACTGGAATCAATGCCATTTTTCAATATCAAGAGAATCTTCTCAAAATAGCCTTGTAAAGGTGTGCTGGATTGCTTCTGTTCTCCGACTCATGTTGCTAACCAACACACTTCAAACTGTACATGTAAGTGTAAAATTTATTATTTGAACTTAACATTGCTGGCTGGATATACAACAAAAGGTTTGCTTTTCGGGAATATCCAATTCTTAAGGCCCACTAAATACCATCAGTGCTGGTTAAAAAAGAAGTCTGCTAGAATATTCACACACGCCCGAAAAAAACCAGATGAGCTTGAACATTGTTACTTCTACAAAAATACGTGAGAATATTTATATAGGAATGCGTGTTATTTCCTTAACTTGACCATGTACTGTGAATGGGATTACTCTCACCTAATTTTAGCCCCAAATTAGACATCTAGTCTAAACTAGTCATCAAAGCTCCCTCTATAGTCAATAGACAAGCACTTTCAGAGGGTAATTCATCTTTCTTGTCTTAGATGCTTAGTTTAAGATTGGAAAGGTTGTTCTAAGAGGGTGGTTATCTTTTTCCATAAACTGTGAAGAGAGCCCAAATACCTAACTTTTATGTGCCTAAACTTTGGTGAACCGAACCCCAATCTCACTGTATGGCATTCAAGAATCTCCATGAGTTTGGGAACACTCATAGACCATCATGGATGAAGGGCAAGTAGAATTTCTATTGTACTAGTGTATAAATTAAGGCACGACAGGAAAAGTGAATCACCAATGATAAATCAACAACTGGGAAGCTGGGAATACAGTCTAATTCCATCTAGTAAACTGAAAACTTGCCTTTTTTGTTAATATTTATGAAATTACAAGTATGGAGTCCAACAACTGCTTGTGATATCTTACAGAACAAGATAAAGATACAAACCCTAAGCATAAACGTAAGATTTCAGTCACATTAGTTTATCCACATGGAAGACTAGGAAATTCACTGTGGCCCTCTGTCAATATATTACCCAATACTCATGTTGACAGCTTCAAGACTGAAGCTATGGTCTCTGCCCAAAAGCTAAGTTTACACTGGCCACAAGCAAACAGGAAAAGTACATCATCTACCACAGATATATTCTTCGCAGAACTGAATCACTCTACTTTCAATTCTGCTTGTAGATATATAAAATCCTGAAAACTGTTTTCCAATAGAATTTATCAAATTGATTTAAAAAGAATTTAAACAAGTCTTATACATGTAACTATCGTGAATGATCAACCTGCTCTCCCTCATACTCTATGTGCATTACTGTCTGTGTCAAGACAATGAAAATTTAAGAATAATTAAAAAGGGGTATTTGCAGATTTTATATTTTTAAAACTAAAGAATATACCATGGACTCACACTAACATCAGCCAGGACGCAGGACACAAGCTCAAGTGAGTTGAGTGTTTTGAGCTCTGAGATGCAGAATGCTTTATATTCCCAACAGAGCTAAGCACTATATAGCAAATACTTATTTACAAAAAAGCAAATTCTCTGGTCAGGCAATTACCTCTCACTCAAGGCTTTTTCGGTTGAAGTTATCTAACTACAGATTTCTAAACTACAGGGATCAACAGCTGAGCTTATCACCCTAAGCTCCAGTTGTAACCTATGAAGAAAAATAGGCACTTCTAGGGTGTGATTTCTCTGACCTACTTAGAAGCTATGTTAGGACAAAATGAATCACAGTCTGCTATTCCCTATTTACTTCCATTAACCATAAAGTTAAACCTAGCTTACCTCTGGACGTACACTTTGTAAACATTTAGTCTGACCAGTCCTCACCCTTGAATCCCCACCCCAAAAGTGACATTGTGATTAACATGACATTGCATTACGTGTTAGTGACCATGTTTACGCTAACTTCCTTCTTATATGAGAAAGCCAAAATGTTCTCTCACTGTTCCAACAGACGTATAATCAGGAATTTACTATTCAGACTGCTGTCATATACCATGAAAACCCCCATAGTTTTAAATGAAAATTATATTAGAAACTAACTCTCTCCTACAGAGTCCTAAATCCACTAAGCTCTGCATTTATATATGGCTGTTTTCTGGAGACCCACAGATCCTAGGCAGCTAGATGCTAACCTCAGCGAACGCTGTTGCCTTTGAACACAGATGGATCCAAATGTGAGCAACTCTCCTGATTACAACTGCAGCAGTTTAAAATTAAAAGAAGGAGAAAGAGGGAAGTTTCACTTACAGTTTCAAAAATGAAACATACACTTTAAATTCAAATTGAAAATCAACATAGAGGATGGGTCTGAAGCACATATATTTTGTATTATTTCTGGCTAGCATTATTAATAAGCAATGCAATCTTCCACTTCTGACACGACTTAGCATATAGATACACATACAGTCTACCACAGTAATTCAGAGTTGAGATGTCAGAAGGATTTTACCTTTTGCTATAATATTTCTTATTTTGTGTCATCAAACTCCAATCCTACAAAAAGCTATGTGCAGAAGGAGTTATAGTCAGTGACCTCTCCTTCCCTCCCTCTTGCTACCATCAGCATTAGGTTCCAATCAACCAGATTATTTTGCAGGAACAGGGTCATAAGCTAAGCATTCTGGGGCAGGAATGTTTCTTTTTTCTGTCTCTATAAAAATAAATCATGCTCTGGGTACAATATAAATAAAGATAATAACAGCCTGATGTTAGATTTTATTGGTCTATGTTTCGGACAATCTACATAATTTGCCTGTTGCCTGTAAAACCTACAAAAAGTTAATCTTTATAGCCCTTTTTTTTTGCCTTGGAGTGGATTCAGTTTTAAAAGCATAAAAAAAGGATGCCGAAGCACACTATTTCCACGCATAATGACAGTCTTGTTTACACTGCTCTGGCAAAAATTATCCCTAGTTAAACTGGGCAGAAACTCCACTTAGTTAAGTCCATTGGTTTATCTACTGATGCTGAATTCACAGGATTCATTGAGTCTACTTCTCCTTCGCAAAGAGCAGAAATGCCTTATCTGGTCACACAACTGCACCTAAACCGGAAAAAGAAACAAAGAACTCAACAGTATTAAAGAGAATTTGGAAACGAGGCTGGCCAAACTATTCAGGCAAGCTTGCTACCCCAGACATAAAGAACTCCTTTTCCTTAAGAAAGTTTGTTTTCTCCGTTTAATTGTCTTGCAACACTTTGGAATACTGGTTGGTTCAGAAACATTGCAGCATGTCAATCTTCTCCCTCAGGGAGGTTTCTGCACGTGCCTTAGGAGTTAACCCACCTATGTTAGGTGCCCATATTGAAGCAAACACATATTGAAATCTCTAGTATGTTTTACCACAGGTCCTTCTCCAGGCATGAATCTCCAAAGAAAATTAATAAACCCCTTTATTACAGTGGAGAAGGTGGTGATATTTCACTGATATACTCAAGAGAAGAGGAAGTAGTTAGCTCCATGAAGAAAAAAAAAACATGACTGGATGACATGACACTTTAAATGCTAGCAACTGCCTGATGCCACATTTTCATTAACACTCCAACCATCATTACTTTTGATGAATCTGCAAAAGCATTAGCGGTGGCAAGAAAAACTAAAGAAAGAAAGCTGGCCTTGGCACAGCCTAATCCAACTTAAATTTGTATAATCTCAGAAAATGTACTTAAAGAGACAAGGCAAAAAGCATGATGGAGCATTTCACTCGGCCATTAAAAGGACAAAAAAGAAAGAAACCCTTCAAATTGTCACTGCAATGGGTGACATCCTAACCACGGACACAAACATTTGATAGTGAGAGAAGAGACTGTAAAACATGACTGTGCGTATTGAGTGTAGCAGAAGGTTCTGGCACTTCTAGGAGCCAGAGCTGATAATCAGAGAGATAACTTGCAATCCTGAAATTCAAGAAACCATGACCAATACTTCACAATGCCTTTCAGTTTTGGTATACTTCTACTGAAAGTAGAGCTGCATATCAAAAACCAACCATCCTGTAACTTGCTGACATTCTGTCCAAGCAAATAGCACAATACTTTCTTTTACTGTGCAATGTCTTCATAGGAGCTATTTACTAAAAGGCTTTAGAATTGATTATATAATAAAAATGACTAAGTTAAATACGACTACAAGCAGAGGAAGAAAATGGGCAAGGCAGAAAAAGGTTTTCAGAGGACAACTGCAAGCAGACAGAAAGTGATAGAGTAATATCATTCTTATAAAGCTGGAATTAGAGAAGGCGGCTTTCTCACCTGCAGTGAAAAGAAAGGGAGAAAGCCACACCAGCTGCTCAGAGGAAGTAAGGTGGATATGAAAAGCATATGCAGCAGACAGAAAGCACACGGGGAAAATGTTCTGGAAGTTCTAAAATGAATGGGCAACTACTGAAGCAAAAATGAGTAAAGGTGGTGTGCAAAAGTAAAAGTTTGCATTGCATAGGGTGCAAAATATAACCAGCTTGGATTCCCACGTGCCTTGCCTTGTGGCATGTGTCAGATAAGAGTATGAAAGTCTGGTATATTGCTCTCCATTCTGATAGAAGTTACTCTGCCAGCCCAAGTACACAAACTTCTTAATAGGGCAGAAGCTTGGTCAAAGGAGACAACCCCACTGGTTGCAAGCGAAAGCATGAAAACTTGACTAAATTTCTGCTGCCTTTCTTTCCAGAACCATGGAGAAGTGGGTGTTTTAACTGGCAGCAGAGTTTCTGCCTCACTACAATACCATAAAGATTTGCCATCAACAAAGGAAAGGCAGCATTTCAGAATAAATTTGGGCAGAGTGCTACAGGTGATGGACCTGGACTGGAAAAACTATAGGAAGTCCACAGCTACTGTTTGAGTTCCGCTAGGATGGAGATACCACAGATCCTACCTAGGTTACATCACAGCTAGAGACTGACTGTTAAAAGCAAAAGCTGTATCAAGGAGTAGGAAGACTTAAATGTAGTCTCTTTACATTTTTGCTATAAACTTATCTTGCAGTCCTGTTGGGGTTTTCTCCATACCCTGGTCTTCATCTTAATCAGTGCTTCTCGAATTGGTAGCTTCAAAATTTTGTTCCATATCTGTGGTATCTCCTACCTCCCTCTGGAAGACATCATTTGTCGCAGTCTTCTGGGTACTGGCTGCAATGTACTGCTGCGGGCACACTGCTACACTTCCAGGCCATGAAAGCTGCACATACCATTAGGGTGACCTGGAAGAGCTGATGCCGATGCACTATTTCCAGTAAAAAAGTACAATCCTCAGTGAAACTACCTAGCAGATCTCAGTAAATGTGTGTAATCCCAAACGGAGCTACTTACTGAAGGCAGTCTGGATTGATATATTAATTTGGAATGAAACAACTGTGTCCACTGCGGATGTCCTAGGGCAGATTACTTGGCTTAGAAAGATAACCAAGTTTTTTTTTCTGTTAAGGCTTACGGATTTTTTTTCATAGTGGACTTAATAGTTCTTTTCATCGTAATAGAGACCATCTGGTTCAAATATTCCTACTGACTGTGGGTTTTATGGTTTTACCTATCTTTTTTCCTGTGGAATTTTTCAGCTATTCACTTGAAATAGATTTTACTAGTATTTATGCAAGAAGCTTAAATGAAGATATTTTCCAGTATGAAGTCAACGAATTGATTCCTAGGCATATAATCACTTGTAAACAATGGATACATACAGTTCCCAGCACTTTTATAAAACAAAGGTGTTTACTTTTCTGTTGATTATTTTCTGCTTAACTGCATTCAAATGAATCCATTAAAAACGTGACTGCTTCACAGTAAGATGATCTTCAGCAAAAACAAACAACTGCTGTTTCCACTTCTCTTCATGGCCTTTAAAAACTACAGTCATCTGCACCCTGTATTTCAGGCAATTTATAGATGATAAGTCTGGTCTTGATTTGGTAATTTATTGTTTTAAATGTAGCTCTAACCTTCCTGCTTGGGAAAAAAAAAATGTTTTCCTACTTCATTACTTATTTATTGTCCCCTAACCAACCTTTGGACCTTTCAGAGTCTGATCAAAACACCAACAGGTCATCTCAAACTTCAGCCAGTCTTTCTGCCCATTGACCAGCTGGAATGATATATCCACTCTGGTTCTTCATGGCCACAAGTAAGCAAAACCCACTGTATTAAGAGAGTGGTAGAACAAACCAAGGGAACTTCCATAAACTAGCATACTTCCCCTGAATTGCACTATGGCTTTGAATCCTGCCTCACCTGAAGAATGAAAGCTTTTTTTTTTTTTTTTTTTTTTTTGCTTACCTGCCCTGTAGAAAACCTGCATAACAAGAAGTTTGCAAGTAATTGCTAAATACTATAAGCATTACTTGCATACATAGATGGGACGGGATTGGAGAGCGAGGAGAATACAGATCATGACAAGGAGGGAAGGCAGGTTATAATAGCTTAAATGGAAGATACTTCGTCAGGCAGATACCAGAGGCATCAAAATTTTTGTGGCTCCATCATGACTGATTCTCACTAACTGCATAGAGTTTTCTAGGGTCTGGACTAAATGATGCAGTAGGCAACTTCTACAGCTTTTGATGGGTCCTGGCTGATTCTTCTTTATTTGTTGCCTTTCCTAATAGCCCACAGAGTCATTCTCTGAAACGGTGCAAGTGTAAAGATTGAAAAGATCAAACTCTGATACAAGCCTGAAATTATATCTGTGGAAACTGCTTTCATGTGCCACTTTTGCGATAACATTTATAATGCAATGTTTGTAACAATGCAATTTCATCATCTTATAAATATCAATTTACCATTAAGAGAGGAAGGAAAGAACATCAAAAAAAGACAAATGCAAACTTACCACCGTTTCGGCTTTGTTTTAATTGAACCAGTCTTGTTCAGATAAGCCTGTCTATCTCTTACAAAAACAACAGTTTATAGTTTAAACTGTGAAATTGTGAGAGAGAGAGTGTGTGTGTGTGTTGTAATTATGGTGCCTGCTAACAATTTCATACTGCCACATTGCACATATGGCTTCCAAGCTAGCTTTATCTGAATCTTTGTGAATCTATTCTCCGTGCTATTAAACTGAGCACATTCCACATCGTTCAAAAGTAATTACACTTTTGTCTAGAGTGTAGGAGACTGCTCTCCCCAAACAATGAAATTCTCATTATTAGAGCTGGCACAATAACGGCACTGGTGTTCACAACACTGTGCATTGTACCATCACAATAACTTATCCTAAGCTTGATGCACAAAGGTACACTGGAAATTAAAATTTCTCTAAAGCCACTGCATTTTTTTTTAATAGGCATTCTTTAGCTCAGTATAATTAGAGTCCTATTTGACTTTTTAAAAAGCTATATGCATTCAGATTTCCATTATCTTCGCAACTTCTGAATAGTAGCTAAGTGCTCTAGCCGTATGTTGTTCTGATCCAATACTATTCACATGCTGAAGACCCCAGACCAACAGGTGAAGTGCAGGCCAGGATGTATGTGATAAGAGAATTCAAATGCAGAATTAAACCACCTTTTATTTTGGACAAGTGGAGGAAAAGCATGAAGCAATGTGTCAGTATGCTCTTTGACCAGTAGCAGATATTCTTAATATGTCCAAAATTTCTTAGTATTATTCCCAAGTTACAGAGGAATAACTTAATTCACCACAGAAATGCAACATTTTTTAGTGTGAAGCAATGAAGCTATTTAACAGTGCACTGTAATATTACCTATCAATTTAAAGCACTGATGACAATGAATTCTAAATGTCACTGAAAGTGCAGGACAAATGTGGGCTAGCAGTGCAGTCATGCAGTTTGGAACAACTGGACAGTGACAAAGTTACACCTTACCAGTTTGCTCTTTTGGTCAGAACTTTGTTTGTCCAGCATTTGATTGATATTCTACAGTTAAGACGAATGGTCAAATTTGACCACAGTATGCCATGCCTGTGGTATAATTCAATCAGTGCTTTTAGCCTTATTATCTCTTATTTTCAGAAATTAGCACACAGACACAGCTGGTGAAATCAGTAGTCTTGCGAGGTGGCAAAAGCAACATGGTAAGGCATACAAATAGAAATAAATAAAATAAACCCTCGTTACTTAGATGAGCTAACAACTGTAGCCTCAATAGGTTTCTTCAAAAGAGGTATTGACTGATACTGTAATCCTCAAGCGCTTCCTTGCTGAGCTTACAGCCTGCCATGAACTTCCTAATGGGACCCTCAGGTATATTCTAGGTCAAATGATTTGTCCTGTATTTTCTTCTGAGCTTTGGTTTTAAGTCTGATAAATTACTGTTTCTTTTCTTCTCAGTGGAAGAGCTTTTCCACTTACAAAAAGTATCTAGTTTCTTCTCTCAAGAGAAAGAGAGTTTGGGATAGAGTTGCCCCTGACTTCCACAGAACCACAGAACGGTTGAGATTGGAAAGGACCTCTGGCAGTCATCTGGTCCAACCACCTGCTCAAGCAGGGCCACCTAGAGCCAGTTGCCCAGGGCTGTGTCCAAGCAGCTTTTGAATATCTCCAAGGATGGAGACTCCACAACCTCCCTGTGCAACCTGTTCCTGTGCTCAGTCACCCTCACAGTAAAAAGCGTTTCCTGATGTTCAAATGGGGCCTCCTGTGATTCAGTTTGTGCCCATTGCACTAACCTTTCTCTGGCTGCAGTTCCAGCATCCTCAGAAATACCCTGTTCATTTTGATGGGAAGATGGGTTTTGCAGCTTTTTGCCAATTTTGGTTAGGTTTGAAGATTTCTTTCTGGGGATTTTTTGTCCTCCTTTTATAAAAAATTACCCAGCATTCTGAGCTGTGCCTCTACATCGGCAGTTGTTACAACTTGGTGAAGTGCAACAGGGTAAATTTTCAAAAGTCTAAAGTTGGGTTAACTCTTGAGTTTTCACACTGTTGCAACCAGCCCTTTACCTTAAGGATCCTAGGATGTCCCAGATAGCAGGACTTGTAAAAGGAAGCACAGCTAGAAGTAACCTATGAAACTGAGGGTCAATTAGCAGCTAGAAAAGTGAGGCCAAGAAATTGATTCTCAAGGTTGAAATTGTTTTCCTAACTGTCCCTTCATGACCCAGGGCTAAGAGGCAGAATATAAGGAGACAAGGACAGCTGTGGTGACAAGAGGAATTCAGCTATGCAGCCTATCGATGAGACAAAGCTGTGTAATTCCATACCTTTTCCAGATCCCTTGGCTGTGGTTTTCTTCTGCTGAGATTGTTCCCTAAGCCAAATGGGTATTGTACATGTAAGCTAACACCGAAAGATCTCTCTGGATCTATACCATGTCTATCTAAGAATCCTTTCAGAGAAGAGCCTTAGCCAACAGTCATGCACAAAGCAGTATGGTTTTGAGGGGTGCAGCAGAGTGATGCACTACATGATTTCAGACCGGTTGTATGTCTGATCCTGTCTTATTGGACATCGGGAAGATCTGTAAAGGTGTACCCTGCTAAGTACAGCATGTGGCTGCAAAACGAGAACTCCATAGTCACTTGCAGACTCCGTTAGGTGCAGTAGTAGAGCTGGCAAGCTATTAAAAAGTGTGAAGTACACTGCTGGAGCTTTATCAATAAAACTGTATTGGACTGAACTGTGTGGTGGTGTGTGCACATGTACACACACCTGGATTTGCTTCCCAGACACTATAAAATAGCAGAGAATGTCAATTCAAACAGTGTAAAAATGACCTCTGTAATGCCACTAAAGTGAATACCCTTTAGGAATGACTTTTGTAACTGCTAATCACCTAAACTGTGGTCATCTAAAAGTTATCCAAGCACTAGGTTCAGTTACTTCCTTCTTACAACTACAAAGCACAACAGCAGAGGGAATGATTATGTGTATTTTACTCATTTACACTGATCGCTTCCTTCTTTCTGGAGACACGTAGGCTACATCCTTTCTGACCTACCTGGATGATTTTTTACAAGACACTACTCACTAAAAGACAGATATTACAAAAATGTCACATTCATACAAACTAGCGATTTTCTTAAATACGTATGAAGACCAAACCAGTGCCTGCAACCCCCCAAACATGTGTCAGATAAGCCTACAGCATCTCACTACCACAGCAAAAACTGTCTAAAACATGCAATAATTCAGTATCTTGTATTATAAAGAGACAGAACACACTGTTCTGACATCACATTAAATATAGCCTTCATAGCAGGAAGTCACACTAGATGATCAGCTAAACTTCTTGGTCTTAAAAACTATAAATTAATAAAGGAGTTAGTTGATATCAGTTAAAGAGCAGTTAAGCGTTTCAGTGAGGTGTAGTTAAAATACTCCTGCTGGGCTCCTTAGAAGACAATGAGTTTTTATTTCATTAGGGTTTGATTCTGCACTACTGGTGTCATCACAAGTTTATCTATTGACTTAAACGTTGTCAGGAACAACCCCTTATCTTCAATACACTCTCTTAAAATAGGCCAAAACACAGCAAAGCTCATACACCAGTTACACACCCTAACATCCCATTGGATGGAACTGTATATTAATGAATTACATCTCCATAAAACAGATGATAAAGGACAAGAAGTAAACAAGCTAGAAAAAGATAATGACATATCTGCCCAGGAGCAATTTTTCCAATGACGTTCGTTCTTCATTTAAAGTTGCAATAACATTCATTTAAAGTTGCAATAACACAAAGTTGAATTAAATATTCCAAACCACTGTTTGAACTTAAGCATTAGACCAAAAATGAAGAAAAATGGATAGGGATCAGTGAGTTATTTTGTCTAGGAGAGCAGCTTCAGTGAATATCTAGTGATTTGGTCCTATGAGGAATAATAGTCCCTATGGCTTTTTACTTAGGGCTTGTTACATATGCATAATGAGCTGTAAGAGCTTAAATACCACTATGGAGCTGTTGCAGGCTTTTATGAGAATACACTATCACCTATTTTGCAATGCCTTTTAAAAACCTTCAAATATGCAGGTCCATTCATTATCTTCACTTAAAGTGAAAGTGTCACTGCCCTTGTCAAAGTGGGGGACTAACAGAAAAGTTACATTCAATGTGTAAACAGGCAAGAGCTGTCTAAGTGTGTTCACAACAGACAGCTTTGTCGAGGTGCCCAAGTCCTGGGGTTTCAATGCCTTCCCCTGCACCCTTCCACCTTTATAAAAATGTACCACAGTACTCTGCAGGAAGGGCCCAAACACATCACGTTACAATAGTGACACTACGATACTAGTGAGGAACATGGCATTGATTTTTATTCTTTTTGTTTGTCTGCTTTTAGATAAAGCCAGTTCTGGACTTCCAGTGGGCTGCTAAATGTAACGAATCAAGCGCACTGTGGCATTTGTAAAGTGCACAAAAAGGTGGGAACTCACAAGTGAAAAAGTGGCAGGCTGATTTAATTCCATAAGCACAGCAAACCTTCTTGTAGGTATGTGCGGCATGTGAAATACACATCACACGTGAATTTTTAAAACCAGCAAAATCCAAAGTTGCTTTTTTTACCCTTTATACAGACTTTCATGCCTCACTATTGCATAAACTTGGCATTGGGGTGATATTTCAGACACCATGCCAAACATGACTCTCACTTACAGTGTTCCAAAACCATTTACTGTTTTCTGAACACATACACTTCAAATTCACGTCACTGTAACTAAAAATTTTTAGCACCCTAAATGCCAGCAGGCAAAGGTGAGGAAAAGCGGAGTTTGCGCTGCAAGTGATTTAGCGTTTGTAGTGGAGGGTAAAGGCAGTCCAGCTAGGTCAAAGCTTTCACATTATTGTAGCATGTTCTGTACGTGTAACTGTGCACTGTATACTCCATAAAGTACAGATCTCGATGCCAAACTACTGTAGAGGCAGAATTCAAAGAATGGATGTAAGCACAATAGACCATTAGCAAACCTACCATTGTGTTGTGCTGAGAAGTGGGAGTCCTATGGCCACAGTTCTCTTGCGTCAGCAGAGAAACTGGCTGAAATTCCTCAGAGTGAGGCTTGTTGGGAAAACTCACATGCAAGGGAAGGTGAAAGGCTGGGAGCCCGTCACTCTCCTCTTCTCCCACTTTCTGTCTGCTTGTCACCATGGCTACCTCTCCATCTGCTTCCCCATACGGAGAGGCTGGTCGCTTGGAAGACATCCTGGAAGGAACAAAAGAGGAGAAAATAATGAAACCTCCAAATAAATCCTTAATGCCGTCATTGTGTGGTTAGGGGCCATTGTAACAGAAATGCCTTTTTTGTGCTGGCGGAGAGCAGGAAACCATCCAAATACCACTGCAAAGCATACACAATTGGGAACAATGGCCAAGCAGGTAGCAACAGAACAGTGGCTTGTTTGTTGTGAGAATAATACACTAATATAGCACTCTCTTGTATTCTGGCTTCTTAAACATGAAAATTCACCTAAGAAGACTGTATAATGAAATGCAATTCCTTTAAAAAAAATACCCATCTGGCTTTGCATTTGCAAGAGACTCTAAGAAGATAGAATGTCTCCTGATACAAGCTATTGTCAACTTAGCTTTTAAGGAATAATCATCCGCATGTATTTAACCGTAACTGATAAAAAATAAAGTAAAATAAAATAAAATAAACTTGCTAGCAAGCCAAAACGTCTGTGTTTATAGAACTTCACCCATGTGAACAACAGAGTGTTATAGTTATGTTGCAAGAATCTTTCCAGGTTCGCAGATCTGGGATAGTTAAGCAATTAAACATTTAGACATTAATAATCTAAGCTTTTTGACAACACAAATTCAGGGTTGTACTAAGTGAAGGAAGATTTGCTATCAAGATACCCTATTCTTCCTACCCACAGCCAGATCTGGAAAAAATACATGTAAATGTAATTTGTTTCTATATAAAAAAGGATACACAAGCAAGATATATAGTAAAAATTGTAACACTGTAAAAATCACACACAAATCTTGACTTAAAATTCAGGCCCACAGTCCAAAATTTTTGAGACTGTCCGATAACACTGTTCTGATAGCACGTGTATATCTTCAACTTCTAGAAAGACTGAAAGAATCCTTATGTCATTGGAAAATCCAGTTTTCATCCAAATCAGGCACTACTGAAAATCTTACAGGACAATCTGAACCCAGAACACTTTTTCAGCTTGGTCTTCAAAATAGAGGGGTCCAGTGAAGTATTAAAATGCAGACAACTTCTGGGATTAATTAAAGCAACATTGTTCATGAAAATCAGGGTATGTGCATGGATGGCATAATGGGCCACTGTGCTAAGCAGGGACATCTGCAATAAGGAGTGGAATGAGAAATAAGAAATCCTATAGGCATAGTCAAAAGAAGAAAAGAAAGAAAAAAAGAGAAATATTTCATGGAAGATAGGAAGTTATGAACAAGGAAACTGAAGACTATTGTATATAAAAGTTGAAAAGACAGGCTGAAGTAATACTCCTCCTCCTCAAAAATCTACTATTTATGATTCTAATTACCCCATTTTGATTTTCCACTTCACAGTTAAAGGACTGCATTTCAAAAGCCCAGCAGCCTCTTGAACCATGTGTGGGGCTGCTGTGAGGTGGAGCATATCCATACGATTTGGCATATTGAGCACGAAATGGTTCTTAGCAGCAGTCAACTGGGTCTGAAAACAAACAGTGACTTTAAACAGCCCTTTGTTAGGACTTATTTTGTTTCTAATGATCTCATTTTGAGCTTTGCCTCCTGAGCCAAGTTAGATTATATCTAAAAAAAAAGGGGGAAAAAAAACCCTAACAAAAAAAAAAAAAAAAACTCAAACAAAAAAATCCCTACCAGAACCTATACTCAGCTGCACATCGCCTGTTCTGAACACCACCTATTGCCTGTACATAGAGAAGCAATCTGTATTTTCTATTAATGTTTGACTTAGTCCAACAGACTAACACTTCATACATCCTACCTGAATTCTGTCTTCTAGGCTTTCCCACCTACGTGTCTGCAGCGAAGCATATGTATAAAGACAGAGATCACCAGATAGACTCTTACTGGCAGTTTTCTACTAGCCCACTGAATTTAGCATTTTACAGCTATGCTTGACGTGACAGATCCCAAGCTTTTCTTTTGCAGAAACCATGCAACTCCCTCCTGAAGTTAATGTGAATTATTCATATTCTGCATTGCACCGCACCAAGATACACATTTGCTATTGATTCTGAGTGTAACATTTTGGTTACCCGTTTCAACGCTGCCTTAATAGAAGCTTGGGTTTTTACAAAATCTCTCTTTCTGAAAATCAGCACTAAGTGGTTGTCTCAATTTTGGCAAACAAAAAGGGAGGGACACAAAATCATCAGTCAATTATTCCACAGTAATGTTCTATACCTTAGGACATTTATATTTGATAAGATAACTGAAAATATTGTAAAACCATCTACAAAACTCTCCACTACAGTTCACTTTGACAATACAATATAGAGAGAGGATGTCTTGCTTTGTATTGAAGATTTGAATTATATACTAGATACCCAAGTTACGTTAAAAACTACTGCTGTTAACCCAGAATAACCCAGATTCTGTCCCATTGCTTCACACTGAGAATTTGACTATCCTGCTGAAGTAAAGCTCCTCAGCTAACTTTATCAGGGAATATACGGTTTTCTCTACTGTGTTCAGTTAGCGTGCTGCAGATCATCATCGTCTTCTGCTTGTCACTGTTCTCAACAGGGATGATATAATTTTCTGCAGGGAATTTATAAAAACAGGCAAGGAAGGCAACAGGTGACCACCTCATGCAGTAGCAATAACAGAGATTATTAGGTTTTTGATCTAAAATGAAAAGCTATGGGTTGGATCGTAGGCCAACCTACAGTGATACTAGGGAGGGAAGAAGAAACTTCTTCCTTCCATACACAGCTCTTGTAACATCCAGTTTAAATTACAAGCCATGGGCTCATCATAATGCTAGAAGGCTAAGAAATAACTAAAATAGCTAAGGTAGTGAAGTTACAGATCTAAACTGCCTTAGTCTTACAAGTGACTTGGACACACAAAGAAACAGATGCACAACCCTAGGTAAAGGTCACAGAGCTCAGATGACAACTATGGTTTGTTTTCAGGTAGCTCTGTCTATAGCCAACATGAGTTAGGCATAATCTGGCCTTTCAGAAATCTCATCATCCCCTATAACATCAACCACAAACATCACAGTTTCACAGAAATTACTTACTCCTTATGAACATCTGGGAAATTTCCACAAGGCAATGCAAGATTTAAATAAATAAATCCAGATCTACTTTTGGAAATGTCTTCCAAAAGGACAGTAACTATCAAAGCCTATAGCAGCAAAGAATCAAGTCACTGATAGGTTCAGAAGCAGAAAACAACATCATACAAGGGAAATTCATTCACAGACGGTCTTTCATTATTTCTACAGCTTTATCGGTCCCTTTTTTGAATTTTTAATGCTCCTACACCCCATATGCTTGAATTCTCTTCTTTTCATACATCTTCATCTTCCTACTGAGCTAATACCAGGTCTTAACAGATTCCATACCTGAGATGCAAGCAGAGTTCCCATTATAAACAATAAGTAGAGGGAAACAGCTAAATTCTGAGTAACAACATTATCTGAAACTGAGTTCTTTTAAACAGATCTAGGTCTAATGAAGGACTGGAATTATCCCATCTTAACAAAGGACTGCAAACATCCTGGATCTACCCTCAATGATAACATGACAGTTTATAACTTACATGACTTCAAGATCTTTTCCTCAAACTAGTTCAAACTCAAAAGGGTTTTCAATTACACCCCTCTGAAAGACAGTTTACAATGAGAGAGGAAACATCAGTTTCCTCAAACATCAACTTATGGATAGGATTAAAAAACCCAAACAAAACCTCAAGATATAACTCTCGGAAACCTAGCAATAGGGTGGACCAGATTTTGAATCTAAAAGAGTGCCTCTGCAGATGAAATCTGTTGCAACTTAAGACTTGCAAGAAGAGTTGCATTTTGAACTGTCATTAATCATTTCTACTGAATGTAAATAGCTAAATAATTTTTTAGACAACCTAAATCTGGGACACAGGCACTACTCAGCCCACTGTAGAGACACACTGGAGTTATGAAACGTATCCCCATACTTGATTTTTATCAGTGGTTAGGATGGAACTGAAGATCTAGTAGAGGAAATCTTTTTCCTGTTTTTGAAAAGGCTTCTTATATGCAGAAATTGCAGTAAAAACCCAAGCCTTTTGTCAAATTTTCATTAAATAAATGCTTCTCCTGGTAGCAAGAATGTTTTTTTCAGGGATGTAAAAATCTCACTCTTCTAACTCACTCTTATCCCAAAAATATTTGATGAGATTCATCTTACAATAGCTTCTCCATGTATTTCTTTACTCCCCTTCAATTTACAACAGACTCTTTGTAGGCTTAAACTGATACCCTGTGTCTATTGATCTCAGTGTTTTTCAACTGACTTCAGCACGGCTGGATTTTCCCACTGGAGAGAGTAAGAGGTACACTGCATCCACATGAATCGTCTCCTCATGCCATCTACAAGTACTGGTTCCACCCAAATAATTTTGGGCTACCAAATAACATTATTTTGTTTGGGTTTTTTTTCCCCTTGAGTTCAATGCCTAACAAAAGCGATCCTTTGAGAGCTCTGGTTTTTTATTATTATTTTTATCAGAACCTCATTTAGGTGTCCCCACTACGTTTCCATTTGTTCATTGGTTTTGGTTCATTTCATACATGATTGTACATCCAAAATAAATCTGAAATGCTATCCAGTATTCAAGGAGATAGTGCCCTCTAGCACACAACCAGCATGCATCCCAACTTGATTGCTCATGCCATAAAATTTCATAAATTTCATGTCATAAAACTCTAATCTTGTTACATTAAGGAAAATACTTCAGAAACATTTCAGATACCCACAAAAGCTTTTGGAGAAATGGCTTATCCATGTCTTCAGAAGTGACAAACACATATGTGTCAGGAGAAAAAGATATGAGGCCGTAAATCTTAACTTGTTGGGAGTTAATTAAGGGATTCATCAATCATTACACAGTTCACCCCATCCATACACAGGCAAAATCCTGTCAGCTGCCACAACCTACAGCAATCTACAGGTTAAAAACTCCCAAAGTCCCTCTGTTCTGACTATTTCTAAATGACTTTGTATAATCTAGCATTAAGACCTGTAATTATAAAACAGCACTAAAACAGGCCTGCATAGTTATGGATAATTATAGTTGGTACACTTTTTAAAGAAATAAAAAGCTTTTCCATTCAAACCCAGGCTTTACCTTTTTGACAGCTCCAAGTCCACAGGATGTAGAGAGATGATTTAAATTGTATGTCAAAATTTTGACTGTGCAAGACTTTCTTTTCTTCCCTTATCAAGAGAGGCATTGTTGTTTTCTCACCATAACTAGGCGTGACAGCGCCTGACTGGAGTCGCATAGCCAGTTTCTGAATTGGCATGAAAATGTTCACCTCTTGAGTTTCCCTGGCAGCTATAAACTAAGTCTTTCTCATGGGTAGAGTTTAAATCACTCAGCCCCATACATCGGAGACAGGCACAGAGCTGCATTCTGAAGGCACGCAAAAGGACAAGACGAGCAGATCTGATCCTCCAGCAGCAGTGTGGAGGGTCATTCCAGCCACCAACAGCATCAGGAATTTACTCGCTAACACGGCCTGACCCCAAACCAAATGCTATACACTAAACTAGTCCCAGGAACTTCAGTGGGATTCAATCTGAGTCTCTTCCTGATCTGCAGGGATATTTTCCTCTGATTAAAGTAGATGTTGGAAATCTGCAGACTCTGCTTTTCCACAGGAAATACTTACTATTATGGACAGCAGCAATATTACATGTATCTAATGTGTAAGCGTACACAGACACGCGTATAGATGCACAAACACAGGCTTATCCAAAATGTCAGCAATAGATTTGCCTCATCTCTGATCACGTTTAGTACTAATAAAATGGTTCGTATTCTCAAGTTTATTGAAGCTATGATCTCTCTACAGACAGTCCAAGCAAAAGGTGCTAGTTAATACTAATGACTGTCTCCATTCCATTTTGGCCCCAAATTCATTCATTATTTATGTACACTGAATAACTAGTACCTTTTAAAAAAACCAACTCTGTTCATTTTGACAGGATTACTTGTGTAATAAGGTATTACTCAACATGAGCAAGGGTGGCAGACTCCCACACTCTTGTCCCACTGGGAACTGCAAGCCCGACTTGTTTCTACACATACCACTAAAAACAGACTCCACTTGGCAATATCTTTGAGTCATTTACAGCCTGGTTTGGAATTCTTTACTGAAGCAATTTTACAATTAAAAAAAAAAAGAAAAAGGAAGCAAACATCTCTAATCTGCTAATCAATAAAAAGTGTGCATGAAACGTGCTCTCATCTGTCACTCACACGGAGATGGAATAATCTGTTAATTATTACTTTCTAAGATCAGCCATCTTTTAAAATGCACATACGCTGCAATAAGTTGTGTTATTCGAAAAGGGTTTTGGTGAACAAGTCACTTTTGTTAATACAAACCAAGATCACTATGGCATAACCTGTGTAATACTTCTGTGCAGTTGTCTATTATTATAGCTGCCACAAGTAATCCTATGGTTAAGGCCACCCAGTAATTTCCAATTCACCCAACTCACTTTCTCCCTTTTGCTTTTCAGATTTCCTCCCTCTATAGGGTAGCTTTAATAATTTTTTTTTCAGTCCATCAGTTTAGAAGATTCTGAATATAAAATGGGCAGGGAATATGCTATCTCCTATCTATTTTAACGGTTGCATTTTAAAGTATAGTTTAGTAAAGTATCAGCAGCTTGGCTGATAAACCTGATATTCCACATATTGTCAAAACTTTTTTGAGAAAAAGTACTGTTCAAAATTCCAGTGGTAAATGGTTTCATTTTGACAAGTTTTGAAACCCTCAGATAAGAAAGTTGTTACAAGTGTCTTTCAATCAAATGTTAACAAAAACCTTGTGAACATTTTCTTTTTTTCATTAGAAAAATAAAAAAAAACCCCACCTCTCTATAAACTCTATGCTCTCAACTAAAAACTCATCTCCATTCTCTTGCATTTGCAAGGAATTTATGCATGAAAAACCACTGTAAAATCAAGTCTAGGAAAAATACATTGTGAAAAAAGTTCATGTTGAATGTTCCCAGTGTATATTATGCAAAGATTTTCATTGACCTTTTGAAGCAGGTAACTGGGAAAGATCCTTTGTGCGTGACTAATTTGTTTAGTGAAATACTCTAGCCTGAAACAAAACAACCTCCAACCAAAACAGAATTTTTAAGGTGATGAAGGAACTCCCATCAAGATATTATATTCAATTACTGGAAAGAATATTACCTACTTCTTGTGTAGATGTCATACAGGACTTTGCATTACTGTCCCTGTTTTGTGCAGTAGTAGGTGTTAAGCAGGAATGTTTAGTGATTTACCCAGACACACACATTCAAAATCAGCTCTAGCGTGAGAACCCGTACACTATTTTTGTTTAGCACCTGCCAACTTCATAACCCTTTTGTTTTTCAACAGTCTGTATGTCAACTAAAAGAGCCAAAAATCTAATGGTATGTTTGTAAACCAGAAACTACAGGATCAGATTTTACTTCTGCTGAAAAGTATGTTTCTAAAAGACCACACTTCAAAACCTTGACCTTTTGAAAACTTCTCAAAACCATAAGAGGCAGGTAGTGAAAACGTGGTTATGGTACAGGCAACATACAATCTTAATGGTGCAGTGTCAAAGACAATGAGCATCTATCAGCACAAACTCTGAAACAGCAGGATGCAGTCATTGTTAATGTTTCAAGTAAACTGAGCCTGATCACTGGCTTCTTTCATGCAAAAGACTCTGCTTGGATGATTCTGAATTAAATCCACAAGCTCATTTATTTTCCAATGCATCCTCAAATTAACTCTGGCTTCCTTCCCCCCAACCCCCAACCTTTCAGAAATGTACCTCGCCTCAGTCTTCAGCTCCTTATACATCTTGCTTTTTTACTTTTTATTATTATTATTTTACATTTGTGTCCTCATGTCACAGCAGAAATAGCAGAGTTTTCGTTCTATCTTCATGTAAAGTTTTAGGAACTGCTCACTGCTGAAAGTACTGTCGCAATCCATATGACATGAGGTAATCATCACTTTTCTTCAGGCTGAACTACGAAGAGGAATCTAGTCAAATAATTAAAGATTCCAGGCCTTGAAATTTCACTGTACAAACTAATACTTGAAAATGACAGAAAAGAAGTCAGTCAGCCTCCAGACGCTGAGTGGGAGAGCTGTGCTGCGTGCTACAAGAAATCCATACATCACACACAGACGTGCATACCTAATTTCCATTGACATTGAGTGAAATGCAGGCAAGGAGTTGAAAAAGCTTTAAAATTATGACAATTATGAATGACTTACTTATTACAAAGGAATCTGAGGAAGCACGGGCTCATTCTGCAAAGTTAGCTGATATTAAAACTTTCACAATTTAGGGAGCTTATTCTTGGTCACTCGTAGTCTTTGTCTAATCAAGCTGACATAAAATTTGCTTCAAGCATTATTAAATGATTAATTACTTTCAGTAGAATCAACAGTAATAATAAGAATTCTCTCCAAAAAGACACCCAGATTTCAGTACGAGAAGCCATTCTTTTGACTGAGATCATGGTAAAATATGACACAGCTTTTCCCACTCTTCCATCATCCCATTGCTTAGTAATAGGGAGTGCCAGAGAAACAGCTATCGAGCTTCAAGCCCCCTCTCCTTTCCCATCTCTTGCCTTACTTACATTTCAGACTCAACAAATGGAACTTTTAGTTTTTTTTAAACAACATTCCCTCCCCATAGTTTGTGTATAATCACAAACAAACCAGAAACAAGGAAATAAAAATTTTAAAAGTCGTCTCTTTTCTCCCCACTTCACTCTGAATTTCCCTACTGCTAAGTTCAGAATAATAAGTTTATATTGCATGTATGTTTGCTTCTAATAAATGTACATGTAATTGCACTTATGAAATAATTTTCAATATACCCACTGATGTTTATGCATCTGAACTTACAGTATCATTTTACCATTATTATATAAACTCTTGCTCCAACCGTCACTGTCAAACACATTTGGATCATGTCTATCACTTTATAAAAACATGCAAATAAACGCTGGATCACAAGCACATACATCCATTTGTATACTATATGTTTCCTGGTAAAACTGATTACGCTAGTAAAGTATGTGAGCATATCCATTCATAGCTTGAACTTGCATCACTGAAGTACTGGGCCACTAAATAACTTTAGTGGGAACAGAGTTGGGGCCTCAGAGAACCCGTGTGTACCTTTAAGAATTACAGGCACACTGAAAGGGTTTTTTTGTTTTTGTGTGTGTGCGTGCGTCTGAAAAAAATATACTTGGGCAGAGCAATGTCTCTAATGGATGTAAAAATGCTTTCCAACAGGTGAATTCCAGCTGCCTAGAATTTTTATTATGTTTTTGTTCACATGCATGTGCATGCTCCCCGCTTTTTGAAGGGTTTATACATGACAGGTGCATTCTTGGCCCAGGAACAAATAATCCTGGACAACCCAAGAAAGAAAAATCAGACTGAACTTGCAGATAAAATGATAGGGAATAAATACATTATTGCCTTTCTATTATGTTAAAAAAAACCAAAAACACAAAAAAAATTGAACATTTATAATGTCTAAGCAATTTGAGGTACAATTTTCAAAGCTGAAAAGAGATTGTTCCAAAGCCCAGATGTTGCCTTTCAGAAACTAGTGAAAATTACTGCCTCTGAAAATTACTCTGAAATACAAACAGAGTAAAACAAAAATTGTTTAAATAAAAATAATTTTACTCAGACATTCTCATATTCCGAAAGAGAAGATGAACTTTTTTCAAGTGTTCAGGCAGTTTTGCGCTCCTATCTCCTACTTCAGATTATCCGCAGAGTCATGCCATCTCTGTTTCAACAGATGACTGCATGAGGGATAAACCAGAAAAAGTTTATGGTACGACGTGAGGGCTCCTGCTTCACTCACTGTGCATACTGTACTGTGAAGCCTTCTTCAGTCGTCTTGTGAAAGGTTGACAGTTGTTGTATTGTTTTCCCAGTTCTTATTCATAAAACCGTAAGAATTAAAAATCTACATTAACAAACATGTGGTGTAATACCCATCATAACACATCTGTTCACTCGCAGTCGTATAGTACAAGCCACTTTCACTTCTGTAATTTTCTGATTTCTGAACATCCATGTTCAGTTTAAAGCGCTACTGAACACCCCTCAAAACTGTTGCTTGCACATACTGACATGCTTCCTCACTGTTGTCATGATGTATGTAGGTAAGCTGATTGACTTCAGCTCACCACTGTCTAAAAGTGATTTTTTTGCTTTATCTGAGTCAAGAAATGCCTGTCAAATTTGAAGAGAAAGAGCAATCGTAAACAGCTGATAGTTACCCAGCCTAACAAACATTAACCCTAGATACTGCTGGAGCTGTTAGCTAAGAAAAATATAGCTATTAGTCATACAGCACACGTACACCCTTGCACAAACAAATGCACGTTGGTATGCAAAGTAAAAACAAATCCACAACTATGAAAATGAGAGACCATTCTAAACAGACAACATACCTTTAGGACCATAAGGAGTCTCAAATTTTACTTTAGAAAGGCTGCAGTGGCAGGCACTGAAACACTGTCGCAAAAAGATGTCCACTTCAAAAATCTTTGGGAGCTGGGGGATGGGGTGGAAAGGAGGAGAAAAACCCTGAAACCAGTATCCTTCCCTCCAGGGAAACTCAGGGGAGGACGTCTGCCATTCACCCTTCCATAGGTAATTTGTCTACCTTCATGTCTGTTGTTCAACAGCGATTCCCATCCAGCTCCACAAAGACCCAGCTGTATAAACCAATGCTGTCAAAGAACACAGTTAAGGGATGGATAAAACAGGGAGGGGTGTCTAACATGCTGACCACTGACTGAGCTTGCAAGGATAAAGAAGCCTTGATGGAGAGAAGTAATCATCCATTGCTGTTTGTTTATTTTACCTCCTCCACCACATACTGGAACCTTTTTTGTTTTTTCCATTACCAAAACCATCCCCCACTGAGAGGCCTTTGTGATCTAAAAGGGGCAGAGCCCCTCTTTCTTAACACTGGCAAGTTTATGTAGGCAGATTCATTCAAACACATCTTAAAATAAACATTTGGCTCTTCCCCTACATCACACTGTACACACAGTGCCCTCAAACACACTTAAAAAAAATCACCATTAAAATACTCTTGCCTAGAACTGTTTTTACTGAGATGTATTAAAACAATTTAGCAGTCTAAGGCACATATTGCCATGGAGGTCCAACTTCAGATGAGAGCTATAGTCTTCTGAAAAAAATAAATATACATTACAGTAAAGTAAACCTGGCTGCTATTGCCATAACAAGTGGTATAATAGCTTTCTTGAAAAGACTTCTTCCATCAAAACCCTTCTCCCCGCTGGGGATACACCTAATTATATTATAAGTGAATCTGAATCCAGATGTTCAGATCTAAAACGTATGTCATGAGTATTAAGAGGAAAATGACCACTGCATGGAGAACGAGGCATTCAAAGGGCACAACTGGCCCTGAAGGGACTGAGGACCTTCAGATTCCTTCAGGTGTAAGAGGTGTAGGTTCTGAGCATCTTAGAAAATTAACTTACCTGTTAAACAAGAACGAACAACCAAACTTCCTTACTTCCCACTTCTCTTTTATTCTACACTCCCTACACATACGCCACTTCTTTGTTTTTCTAACTACATGGATTTGGCACTGAGAACATTTCAAGCATGAATCTCTCTAAAAGGATAGTGCACGGGCAACAGAAGGTAGGTCTCCCAGAAAGCCTTTTGATGTATCTGAAGGTGATACTGGAAAGAACACTTCTCTGTTGGAAGAGGATGCCCAGTCACCCCGTGGGCTACCCACTGCAACCAAAGTAATTGATTAGGAATAATTATAGTCACATTCGACTAGGACACTGAGAAAAATCATGGATTCATTTGTATCAAACATTAACAAACACCTCCATATCACAGGCTGATGATCAGCTATGTTTTCAAGGTTACCGGCCTGAACTGGATACAAAACGCAACAAGAAAGGTCCACTGTCCCATTTTTAATTTCAAAAAGGTAATAAATAGCTTTTGATTTGGGTAAGTAGTCATCTGGCAAGCTCTACAGTTGTTTGAATGACACCTAGGATAGAGGATTGGTTGACTGATTGAAATACATCACAGAAATTTAATTCTGAAGTATAGCAACCATCCTTTGGCATTGCTCATTGCCAAAGAAGCACAAACATTAAAACTATGACCAGGTAGTTTACTGCTGAATACCCTCTTCACCTCAGTATGCGCTACGAAACCAGGACGCAACATTAAGAATTCAGAAGACGGCAACCTCCCATGTGAGCCCACATAATTTATTGAATCTTTCTGGCTTCCAGTTTTTCTATTTCTACATAAGAGATAAGAATGTTTAACTGCCCTTATAAAAAGCTCTGCAAGCTCTGATTTTCTTTTTTTAAAGAAAACATTTTATTGGTGGTCGCTGTTTGTATTACTTGCTTGTATCATTAATTTACCTGATGGTTTTGTGCATACTGACACATAAGCAAGGGCAAAAATTAAGTACTGTATTCAGCTACTGTAGTTTGACACTGCAAAACTAAGTTTCTTCATACAGTCCTGCCAACAGATCCTAAGAATATTTTTTTTTTTTTTTTACCTATTGACTATATTTATGTAAAAATCTATTCATCTTTCTTTTCTGGGCAGCGATAATTAAAAAACAAACAAACAAACAAACAAACAAACAAAACACCAAACCCAAAACCCAACCGAAAAACAGCATTTAACAAGAAAATGTCACTGAATCCTTTCCACTACACTGTCCGGTTTCACTGAATCCCCTTCTGCATCCTTCACACAAGAAGAAAACTCACCCCTTGCCAGGTAATACCATGGTAATTTATAATTACTGAGCACTTTTTACTCAGAAAAACTGTTTTAAAGGAATCCCACATACTTTCATTATGGGCAACACCCATTTCACAGATGAACCGTAACAGACGCCAGTTTGGTTCTTGTTTACCCGCAGAACTGCCCAGCATTGGCACCCAAGTGAAAGTCAGAGCTCTAACTCACCCTCTCATAGCACATCAGGGCCAAATTCGGACAGCAAGCTGCAAGCTCTGATTTCCAGTTTCCTCTATTATGCAGTAGCTCTGATAATAATTCCGCAGTACAATGAAAATGAGGCATAGTGCATTCATCAAATGCACTATCAAGATAATGATGGAAAGCTAAAACCAGCCCCCTTTCCAACCTCTGCCCCGGATAACTAATTATAAAGGCATACTAAAAAGACACAACTCCCTAGAAAGGGTACTTGCTGTATCACTGTAACTTGTATCTAGCCACCTGTCCCTTCATTCACAAAGAAAGCAAGATCCTTCTGTTTAGGTTTTCCCTCTTTTAAATGGCTCACACAGATGATTCAGATTTTAAGCTTTAAAAATGTCAACCATAAAATAAAGTCTCAAAAATATAAAACTAATGCTAGGGGAACATTTTTAACCAACAGCACACTTCTGGTTCCACTAATCTACTTGCAACATGGACCAAGCATACAGCTGTATGCTGGGATTCCCGGCTGGCATTTTTAAGAGTCTACAAAACCCGCTTTGTAAAAGAGCTCATCAGATATACAAATGTTTTTTTTCCTTTCTCTCCTACTCATTCCTCACACCCAGCTCCATCCTTGCTTTAGAGGGGGAAGATCAGAAAGTGCAGCTGTTACCAGGCCTTTAAACCCCTATTCCCCTTTCCCTCTACTTCTCCCCCCTCCCCCCCATATGTCATGGATATAAAGCACAAGCCAGAATTATAAAGATATTAAAGTGCCAAACACATGGAGTTTGTCTTGCCGTAAGGGATCTTCAAATATGCTTCCAATATTCAGGTACCTATACACTTCCGAAAATCTGACCAGGAGCCCATGTCTCTAAACACCTACGTACCTCTACAGACCTCATCCTACTTCTCTCCTCTTCTTCCCTTTATAGAATTGACTAGAGCGCTTTCTATGCTTGCACTACTCTTTTCATCCCTAAAAGCACTTACAAATACTAATTACTCTTCACATAGCCCTTCTGTGAAGTAAACAAGGATTATTATCCCCTCTGAAGTAAATATGGATTACTAACTCCTTTTTACAGACTGAGGAAAAACAGAAGAGGATTTTAAGTGGTCTGTGCACCACAGTGTAAAGAGACGATATTGAAGCATGGATTAAGATATAGAAGTTCTCCATCCCATGCTCAGACTATGACAGTTTAAATCTTACCCTTCTATTTGCAAATGATACTCTTAGCCCAATTGTTTCTATCTCCTGGCTGATGATCAAATATTTAATGTATGCCATAAAACGAAAATATGAACTCTAGAGCAGTGCCTCTTATTTGTCATGCCCCATTACTTAGACCGGGTGGTAACATGCGCCCATATGATGGTTCTCAATTTTATTATAGTCTCTATTTGCTCACTCACTTAAGATGTTTAAAGAAGAGTTGTACGGATTATCAGACAGTCTGAAAAGTTCGGTTCAGAGCTCTTCAAACACATTCATTTTCATCTTATTAGCACAAGTAAAGTAAAAGCCTTAGGCAGGTAATTTACCATCCAGTTTATCCAAAGGGACTTCTAAAGGAAAAGTCAACCTTTGTAAATTGTTTGTGATAATCTCCAAATTGATCATTAATTATCAGCTGCTAGTAAGCGTTTCTTCCATCAGCGGCACTGTGAAAATAATGCATTTCTCAGAAAATCTACCATTGTTGTTATCGCCACCTGCGTAATCAGCCATTATTAAAGCCAGCAAAGTTACATGGCAGGCAGCAGCCTCGCTAAGTGAATCCTGTCCAGCAACTCCCCTTTTCAGGCAATTTAAAAATTAGTTATCCACCAACAGGAAAGCCGTCATTATTAATGTTATATTTTACATTCTATACCTTCCCACATATAGTAGCAGTTACAATTAATTTTGACCCATTCAATTGTGCTTAATAAAGCGCACATGGTTTAGTACTGCCAAACTCAAGCTGACGTACAGAAACTTCATTTTCCCTTTTGTAGTTTTCTGATGTTCTTCTACTGGAAGTGAATGCTTACAACCTAACAGCAAAAATCTAAAAATACCTTTCCATGCTTCATTTCTGAAAGAGAACTCAGGAAGAGATAGCTGCAAGTAAAGCAGTTTAGTGTTAGCTACCCTCAGGTCCACGTCGCACAGAAACAGTCTCTTTTCGTACAAGAGACTGCTTGTCAAAATGCAGTTGAGCCTTGATATAAAAATTTTGACCAATGTTATCCAGAATTGCTGGACATGATACACTGTGCACCATTTTCAGAGTTTTGAGCAATACTATGACCAATGTACCACATCTGACACTCTCATAGTTCCTACTTTAACTCCATTGAACTTAATGGATAGTCGCCAGTTAACTTTACTGGAGCAGCTCTGGATGTCACATGCCTTGCACCTTCCATGGGATCAAACACACCTGACAAATTGTATTTTAAAAACCTATTTCACCAACCAAGAAACCCAACCATGACAGCAATAAACTGCAAGCCCAGCAACTATTTAATTGTGCATTGTCACGCACACCATAGTTTCAGGAAACAATGAATTAACATTAGAGGGAAGACACAGGGAGGTAATGAACTTTTTTAGAAATGCAATATCTTTGGAAAAGGCTATATGATTACAAAGCACATCACTGTATTTTTCTTTAAAAATGGTCTATGGGTAGGAAAAAAAATAAACAGGTGGAGTGCCCACCACCATAGGCTGTGGGTATAACACAACAGCAGCTGGAGCCCTTGACGTTTGAGAATGGCAGTACCAGCAGCACTATAATATATTTCTCTATTTCTGTAACAGATGAAATGCAGGCTAATTCTACATATGCGCAACCACGTCATCTTTAACATACACACACAAAGAGTTTCGTTCATATTAAAGAGGACTGACTGCTCATTGGGTTCATGACCCGGGTCCATTGGCAGCGACTCCACGCTGAGTCCTGATGATTCCAAATGCAATGGGATTACAGTCGTAAAGACAGTGAAAGGCAACAGTACCACAGCTGAAAGAAGAACCATCCCTCAAAGACAGTTTTGCTCAGGTTCTCTCAAATTCATATAATTTAGGCTTACAATTGTAGCACAGGATCTTTTGAATAATGTATATGAAAATTCTAGATCAAAAGGCCGGAAGCCTGAAATGGAATAGTCTCTTACAGAGAGATGAGATACAATTCTGCTAAAAAACGAAGGGAATAGACTTGTATCTTCTCCAGCAAGATTGTGCCAACGAATGGGCCACTGCTCTTAGGGGAGCTTGAACATTAAATACTGCCATCTTCAGCAAAAAAAACAACGGGATCCAAACTATTAAGGTGCAATTCTGTTCTAGACAGGGGTAATGTCAAATGACACCTCTTCACTAAACAGTCCTGAGTACTGGATGCACTGAGAGTCATGTACATATTTGTTTGTTTGTTTCATTGTCTGATTTGAGGCCTCTTTACTACTACTTCTACTTTCCTAAGTCCTGCAGAAGCCATTACTCCACAGGCCAAAGAACAGCATTTCAGTCTAGTCACATACCATAGAATAACTTATTACATGCAGAATCAGATTTAACCCCGCTGGGATCTGCATAACTTACTTCCAGGATCTATCCTCACTGAGAAAGGCACAAAATAAACATTTTGTAGAAAGGCAGGTATCTTCAGGAGAAGAATTTAACCTGCAGAATTTGAATGCTGGTCACCATCCAAGAGCATGAGAGAACTCAGCCTGACTACCAGATCCTGGGCTAAACTTGTAGGACTGAAAATTAAAAAATGCACTCAAAAGTGCAAACAAAACACAATTTAGGGAGAGAAAATAAATCCTGTGATGTCATTTATAGCTAGCTCTTCTCAGTAGAGCTATACTAAGACTCTCGATTCATGCTTAATATTGGAAGCAAGACTTACCATCAATAAAAAATTTAATAATCAGGTTACATAAGCAGTAACAATTCCTTGGCTGGTAATGAACAACATGATATCAAAGTTGTCATGTCTTAAATAGAATCTTGGTTGATTTTCTGTACATGAGTAGTCCTGATGAATTGAATTGTGTCCTCAGTGTGTTTAGTGCCTGTGTAGATTCAGGAGAAGAGAGTCTTGCAAAGGCCTCTCTGAGGATTGAGCGAGCTTTGAAATTCTAACTTGGGCGATGTTATATGAAATAGAATCCAGCTTTCTTGCCAGGAAGCAATAAAAGCGAACTCAGTGAGACTGCTCACGTGAATATATCTTAGCCGAATCAGGGCCCGCTCGAGCCACAAGGGAGGATAAACTTAAATAAAGCATTTCAGTATAACCATTCTTTCAACAGTCTTTAGTCTGTATTAGTAGCTAACATCTGAGGAAAGGAAAGGTTTGCTGCTTGGCAATAGTGTGGTGTTAATGTAACACAATCTGTTAAATGAAAAAGCAAAATTAATTCCAATTTGGTGTCTTCACATTTCACACTCCAGAGACTCTTACGGACTGAATGAAAGACAAGAAGGGGTAAGGAAAATTTAGTGAATTTTTCCAAACTGAATCGTCTATTTCCTTGCACTTCACCTAATTAAGTCAACAGGCAATCTGAGGGAAAAATAAGAAAGGTGTCTTACTTATGTAGGTATTTCTTAACGTGTGCCTACAACAGCATAAGAAATGTCTGTCTCTGTCCATCTTTCACTGCCTGCTCCCCCTCTTCCCCTTGTCCTCTCCACAATTCAAATGTTTAGCCTTACTTCATCCTCACAGCAAGGAATGGATTAAGCAGAATTACTTACTGCTATGCCAATTAAGGAGGAATTAATTACAACTTTGCCTCCTGTCCCTCTAAGGCTGCAAGTTTGTCTACCAAAACAAATGTGAATGTAGCTAAGTGGAGAGCTGCAAACACTCAGGAGGACGCAGGTACTAAGTTTTCCTCTTGCCATATTCAAACCTCTGGCTGCAGTGGGGTGACTTAGCATAAGTTCTTCTCTCCAGGCAAAAGCGTTGCACAACTGAGCTGTTGTACTCCTCAGTACTTCAGTTCCCCAGGCATGTAAAAGGGGACAGTAATAATACCTATTTGTCAGTGGCATTGTGCAAGTTAATCCCTTAATATTTGTAAAGCACCTTGAGATCTTAGCACAGAGGGCACAATGGAAGTACAAAGTATTATCATCATTGTAATAAATTGGGGCATGTTCCAATTAGACTGTTTCTAGTGAATTCCCTCCGGACTTCGACTCAGGACGTCTTTGGCTTCTGGAGTTACATATACACTGTCCAAACCAAAAAAACTGGAAAGCTACACAAGACTTTTTTCTTCAGTAGACCATTTCCTTCTTATTTATTTTTTTCCGAAGAAATACTTCTCCATACCACCCACCACCTACATTCACTTCCAGGCTAATTATACTTTGAAAGACAACCAGCATAAAGATGATTATAGCATACTGAGTCAAGGGAAGGCCTAGTCAAATAAACAGGATAACTTGCCTCGGTCTGTCTCTCACTTTTTTCCACTGGATGATGAATCCCAAAACCCGTAAAGCCATACACTTTAGAAAAGACTAAACCAACCTTTGTTTCCCTTTTTTTTCTTCCTTTTTGCCACTCCTGTACATTTCCAGCTGTACCCTCCTCAACCTATAAATTGCCAACCATACCCTCCTGGTCCTCCCTGGTTACAGAACAAAATGAAGCAATTCCAAATGACCCACCACTGCTACTTAAAAAAAAAAAAAAAAAAAAAAAAAGAATAAAAAAAAAATCCAAGAACAAGAACCGAGTGCCCAGTATCATGCCACCATCTGTTTACAATGCAAGAAGTAGGAAAGGCGGTGGCTAGGTGTCTCTCATACAAATTTACTTATGTAAGTAGTTTTCTCCCCTTCCCTGCCTTGCCATTCCTTCTCCCATTCCCTTTTTCATCCCACCACAAGACTCTGGATGTTCTGTAGACAAGCGTTTCATTGTGAGGCCATATCTCCTCAAAGAGTTAAAGAGCTCCTTTTGACTTTAGCACCTTCTGAAGTGTGTGAGGAGGATGCCTAACCCTGCAAAGTTCTCAGCATTTCCAGCTGCCACCAATTCCAACAGAAACTCTGGGCACTCCATTTTGAGCTTTACAAGATCAGGATAATAAATTACTGTTAACCCTTTTTTAATTAATCTGTTGTGATTTTCTATAAACCCATACCTTGTGAGTCTAACTGTTCTGCTTTGTTAGTCTGGTACTACCTATCTCATTATAAAAGGACATTCCTGTACAAACGGAATAGGACCCTAAACATCTTTTTTCTTGCACAGAATATACGGAATGCTGCATGTTTGGACGAATCATCATATAAAGCAGAAAAAGAGACACCCAGAAAAAGTACCCCATTGACCTGATTAAAACATCTTTAAAGATGTTTCTCATATAATTGTTCTGAGATTGTATTTTTCCTACAGTCTAGCTTTTTTAACACACCAGAAAGAGCCAGTATTTACCTAAAGCAAAATGTTTTAGTTCAGTTCTTTGCCATTATTTATTCTAGTCCATTTGTCACATCTATATAGCTTATATCATTATTGACACAGCTATATGAGTAATAGCATGTATCATGCCTCTATCTTTCTGTACACAACTCCTACAAAGAAGAAAGGATAGTTCAGCCAAATGAATAATTATTGAGGGTGTACTTTCGAAAACCAGAAATCAATTGTTCATCACAGTAATTGACTGTGGTCATTCATTACACCTCTGCCGTAGATCCTGCTCTGCTTTATAGGAGACATGTCATAACAACAGGCATTACAAAAATACAGCAGAAGTTTCAACTCTCTAAAAGATAAATACATTAGAGTAGTCTTTTGCAACGTGTGATAAAAAGGAGATTAAAACAGTCACAGGAAAAAAGAGGACGAAGCAAACAACAGTGCTGGTTTGCTGGTATAGTGATATACTGTTCTAATACACCTCTTTGGGGACTTGTTTCTCATACAATCTGACAACATTTATCACTGGTGCTCTCTTGCAACTGACTCTTACTAAGCATTTTGGGGTTTTGGCTTGATTATCTGAACACGATGGAAGACACTAAATGCAGATGAAGCAGAGTTTTTGAACTGAAGGACCCACACACCTAGCAGGCATACAAAATTGTCAAAATAGGATAACAAGCAGTTTTATACACCTAGAGCTTTGGAGCATCACGGCCATATTTTGTTGCTTTAATTCTATTCCCTTAATAAACTAAAAAAATATAAAGGCCATGATCCAAGCTTTCTGATTTAGTAATGCCCATTAACTAAAAAGGAATTAAACAAGAAACAAAAACAGGTTGTGTAAACGAAGAGGCAATCAAAAGTTCAAAAATTAATTTCAAATCTCTCTATCAGCATAGTCAGGAAACCCAGGACCTTAGCCTGTCCAGCTGAAGTGTGTAAAGCAACAGTATGAATCCCTTTCTGTTTATTATGCTGAGTTCCTTACCTCAAGATTAGATGCTGAGAGGAAAGAGTGTGTGGTCCTCTTGCCTATCTACATACTTAGATAGCCTTCAGTGACTATACTATATAACCTGTAAGGTATTGCTTATGTCTCACTCCTTATTCCACAACAGTGTCCAGCAACAATGTTATCTTTCAGTTAATATTGCCTCTATTTCACAGGACAAAAAGAAAATATACATTCTAATTGGGATTATTAGCAATGTAAAATACATCCTACTACCAACCAAATGTAACACGTAATAGTGATACTAAAAAAAAAAAATTAAAAAAAAGGGAGAGACTAAACTATACTAAAATAGCCCAAAATCTATTATTTAATTGATGTTGTACACCCATTTCAGTTTTGCACAATTGCTTCTTCATTCCTGACACATGAAATCAGTCCAAGGGGACTCCAAGCTATGCTGTATTTTCCATGTTTCACTTCAATAAAATATTACAAATACGTTACCATGTATCTGGGATTTTTTCTGCAATCATCATAACAAACCAATGTTTTCATAATGTCGCCACAAACCGCAGCTATTACCTCATACAAGAGCACAATGTTTTGGCAATGCAGTGCAAATAGTAGGAACAACCTCACCATCATCTTCCAAAATAGTTCTTTGAACACGTTTCCCAAAAAACAGTAGCAACAAAAGCTCTGCCGCTTCATTCCTTCCCTCCGCCCTCTTGATGAATGAGAAGAAAGCAGTGAAACAAGCAGTGCCCTCTCCTATCTCCTTGTTCGTAAAAGGCTCTGGATCACAGTCATCCACAGCTAAATCACACTGAAGTCAACAGGAAACATTCCAAAACATGGAGAAATTATGTACGTCATTTAACACGAACGCTCCAGAATAAGGCTTAAGAAAAACTAGCTGTTTAGGATCTGCCTATAATACATTCTAACCAAGTCATGGGGAGGGCTGGGGCAACACCTAAATTATATCAGAAACATGAGTAATACTCCATTTTAATGTGGAAATGACATTGTCAATTACAGCGGAAAAATATGAAGGTAAGGTGAAAATTCTTTTGTTAGTGTCCCGATCTTGTAGCAAGTCCAAAACCTACAGAACTTCAAAGGAGTCAAAGCCACTCGGAGCCTAGCAGGTTTGGCCTTTATTTATGTGTTCAATCTACCATATTCCTTCTCAGACTTCACTCAAAATGGTTTCAAGCAACTTACTGTTAATAAGGATTAAACCTACTTAACTGAAGTATTTCCAGAGATCACATCACTATCAGGCCTGATTAATGGGTCTTGAAGTCTACAGCAGTGAGGCTGCACTCCTTATATATTCTCAATATGACTATATATTTGCATTCCGAGTTCTTTCTCAGTGAAAACCAGTGCATGCAAAATAAATTCCACAATCCCACATCTTGTATACAAAGGGCATCACACATATCCTGCGACTTAAACTATTCTCCTGAAATTATCTTAGTCTCACACAATCACACTTCAAACACCCCATATGTCCAGTTTGGTTATTCCTCCTTTAAAAAGCTAATAAATGTAATACTTTGATGCAACTGCATTTCATCTAAAAACAATTATCTGCAGTACTTTGTGCCAGGAAAAGCATCAATAGGAATCATTAACAACGCTTTCACTTTATTTTCCTCCCGTTTAATGGGCCCAATCCAACACCCAAGTTAAGCTACTGAGAGTCTTAGAATTGTTTTCAGTAGGAGCTGGACAGAGCCCTATGATCATACATGAACATGGGGCTCGTGCAAGGAGGCCGAATGAATGATAAGCGTAGCCTCTGTTTATTCACACAACGATACTGCAAAAACAGAGGAAGAACAAACTTCCCCATGATGTTCCTACTACCCAGAGCTGCAGAGAAACCAGTAATAAAAGCTTTGGAGGTGAGGGCAAGCACTGCTCTCTAGACTTAATCAGTCCTTGTCCTCTTTTCTGAGACTACCAATAAAGGCATCAAACTCACTTGCTGAAAACCAGACTGACACAAGGCACTCAGTGGCTGGTGAAAAGCAACTTCTAGCTATTACTCTCCTGAAATGTTTTTAAAAATGTAAAAACACAATACAAGACCCACCTTTGGTGCTACATATACCCTCCTATTCCACAGGGTTATTTTTACCTCAAAGAAAAAACAATCCATCTGCACAACAGTTCACAACTACAATGCATATGTATTGCTTTATTGAACTCTACCTGATAAATGTGTATAAAAATGTAGATCAATTTATTTCAGGCACTCACTTTGATGTTTCATACAGATAAAAATAAGAATGGAGAAAAACGAGCTCTGATTTTCTCCCCAAACACCCCTGGAAGTGGTATATTTCCGAACAGATTAGATGCATGAGCCAAACTATTAAAAACATTTAATTGCCCCCAAATTCTAAAGGAACATACAAGTTTTTTGTACTAGCTGACTCACATGCAATTCTTTCACACACAATTTTTTCTTTCTTCATGAAAATCATGCACTCTTCCTACACACACGTTCATCCGTTCCTCCTGCTTTCAGTGTTAAATATAACATCAGAATCTTTGAAAATATAGATGTTATATAGCCTTTGAAACGTAGGAGCCATCTTCATTCTGGAGACTTGCAAGTCTTTACCTAGGGCTTCCTGGAAGGCACAAGCAGCACATAATGCTTCAGGGGATTTCCAAAGTCCTGTACTGACATGTGCCTGACCTCGCTTTGCCTCATACACTGGAGCTAAACAGTTAAACTGGCAGGCTGACATTCTGTAGCCATTTGGCACCTTCGTATTGTAAACCTCATTTTATTTTGGATTATGACAATGACAGTCCACAAAGAGAGCTGAAGTCCAACCTTTGAACCCAGTCATTCACACCCAGCTTTAATGCAAATGCAACTGTAACTTGAGGGCAACACTGAACTGGCCGAAAATCAGGAGGAGGACCCACACCAGATCTACCGAGTGCATCCTCCTCTGTGAACTGTCCTCTCTCCATCTCAAGCTTTTCATAAATTGGATGTCTTAACTTAATAGGAAGGGTGACACGATGCAGAAGTTTGTTTAAAACGAACAGCAAGAGACACAACTAGATTTTTAGTGGTGAAAAAGGCAGGGGGGGAAGGGAGAGAGCAAGGTGTTTGTTCAGTCCTTATTAACAGCACGAGGGAACTTAGGCTTAACAGTGTAAATCAAATTAAACAGTTCAGAGACCTGGCTTGAAAGCTGCCATTTTAATAAAAAGGGGAACAATTGGCAGGTTGTTTAAAACCATAGTTGCACTCTCGTACCCTCTGCCTCCTCCTCCTCCCAGCCCTCCCTCCCACACCACCAACTGCCATCTCCAATTTACCTTGCCATGCACTCACTCCAGAACTCCCTTCCAACCACTGCGGATTGGAGCAATCTACAGAAAATAAATCGACAATAAATATGACTATATTACCTAAAGGGAGGGGGAGGAGAAGCAAAGAAGATGACCAAATTGTTGACTTTGGTCAAGGAGACTTTCCCCTCCAAAGTTTCCAAGAACACGAGGGCAAAATAGCAAAGGTTTCATTATGAATCCACTCACAGTGTTTCTTACAGAATTTCTTCTCACCCATCCCTGAATACAGGAGCTTATTCTTGTGCAATCATTAATGCCGAACAGCAGATAGGCTGCTATTTCCCACTCCTTAAGAAACCCATTTTATGGCATGCGACACGAAGAACCGCTTCACTAATAAGATGGTTAAGTAACTTCAGTAGAGTTACTATGGGAAGGCATGGTGACACAGCGGCTGGAGAACTGGCTTTCTTACTTAAAGGGCCTCAAAATTTTCTGAAGTTTAGTAAGTTCATTGTTTTAATCTCTACCTGTGAGAATAACAGCGCTCCCCATAAAAATGTAGAAAGCATGCCCGACTGCTCGCAGGGAAAAGGTGAAAGGAGAAGAGCTGAGGAAGGAAGAGGCAGGACGAGAATAATGCAGAGGGCTGCAAGTCTGTTAGCTTATTAGGGCTATAATCTAAATGCTGTTAAAGCTTATTTCACATACATTTTTTAAAAAAGTCGGATTTTTGCTGTCCGTACATTATGATTCATCTGGAACTATGCAGAAGCTTTTAAGTTTCCAGTATTATCATCATTTTATCCATAGAGATCCAACTTTATCTTTCTTTCATCATCTCGGATGTTCTCTACAAAAAGACTCGGGCAAATAAAACGTAATACTTAAAAGCAGCACTTTCTCAAGACCACATAACATAGAGAAAAGGAAGTCTCTATGAAATGACAGAGTAAATAACAATTAGCCCCTTTACTCACCCTCCTGATATCTCAGAAGCAAACAATCCAGACCTACTTTTAAACGAAAATCGCATTTATTGAGAAAAGCATCCAGCAACATTATGATCTGACACAAGCAGCTCTCTAGAGAGAGCAGCAAGGAACCTTTAGCCCTGTCCAAAGGTGTTAACAGTGCAGTACTAATGTGACACGGCACTAAATGGATGGCCAAACACAGAGGCTTTGTTACATGCAGGAGGTTGCATTTTCGTCATCTTTTTCCAAACATGCACCTAAGGGAAAACACTATCAAACCCTTTCAAAGAAGAAAAGCAAAGGAGAAACATATTTTGTCCTGCATATTTTAAGGATAAATCTAGAAAAGGCAAAGAAATAATACCTAAATTGCTAACAAAGAATGAAGGTTCCCAAGATTTTTGATTTTTTGTACAGTGCATTTTCTTCTGCTTAACCTATTAAGAGTAAAACATGGACTGGTCAGAGTATCAAACTAATACATGCTCAAATCTTCTCCTAACTTTCAACTTCTTTTATATATTTCATGAATAGGCTTTTACCAAAGATTTTAGTCAGTCTCATTCATTCTAAACCTTTAAACAGGTGAATTGGGTCAAAATGATTGTACTATATGCCTGTAATTTATGCTATCAACTTTACCTTCCACCACTGCATCACTAAAGGAAGACTGCAGTCCTGATCTAAAGCTGTAAATTCAGATCAAATGGGAAAGTGTTAAATTCAGAAGGGCTTTTGCTCCATTAACTTCCATGCTGATTTGACACGCTCTGCAGTGCTTGGGCAACAGACTCTGCTACACAACGTATTCCTAAGCAAACAGTGCTTTGTGTCATAAACCATCTGGGGTGTCATTTCTAAGGGCCACTCATCTAAACTTCTCTGATACACTTGGAAATGCTGAGGTGCAGAACAGAAACTTTTCTTCACTACAAAATCCCTTTTGCAAGGGTAAGGAGATGCTGCCATCAGAGGACTGACGGAAGGCACAAAATTTTGGGTAAGGCAGTTGCTTTCATTATTCCGCTGAAGAAAACCACTGGATACAAAATTTTTCTGAAAACACTATGATTTTTATAAGGTACCAATAAAAGTGATACCATTCATAACCTGGACAGTGCTCCCTTTCATATCAGAGCCTATAGCTGCAAAGCTAAGTGCCAAGCAGATGGTTGAAATCTGTTTTGTATAAAAAGTGTGTGCGCACACGCAGTTTTTTTAGATCGAGTTCTTTGTATTCATATTCAGGCCTAGGTTCTAGCCATCAAAACACTGGCACTGAAGCAATCATTAGCAGCATTTTAGACAACTGGCAACTAAGGTATTCACAGTTCTCCACAAAATGTTCAGCTAATATCTCCCAGATGTATAATTAAGGCAAAAGATCATCTTCTTAAATTGGTATCAGTGCTTTGGATGGCCTTTCAATAGACTGCACATGTATGTAAAAAGCTATTTTATTTATCTTCTTTTTTAAATAATGTTCTAACTTCTATTACACTCTAATTTTTTATAGCTGCTTTTAAAAATACAGGCTTCCATGTCAGACTCTACCTGACTGTAACAGCAGCAACTTGACTCATCTTGTTTTCATCTTTCTAATACACATCAAGAAGCAAATTCTATAAATCGTTTTCATATTAAGGTTCTGTCTTTCTTATAACCATTTAGTTTATTTAACACGAAAATATAAGATAGGCTATGCTGTTCTGGAGGAATCAGCTCCAGTGAGGGCAGTGAGCCCTCCAAGAATCCGCTGATGAATCTGCTGCTATTACACTGGACAAGCCATGGCAAGTCACCTCAGTTGCAGGTACCTCAGTCAACTCATTTGTAAGTAGGTTGTTTATTACCACAAACAGCAAAACCAGAAATGCTTACCAGCATGGGGCTCTGCTGTCTGCCTGGGGTTCTCATGGAATCTGGGAACTGGTGACAATAATTTGCCTGGTGACAAATTAACAGAGGTCACACTTTTGACAACTGAGGTTATCAAACAAATGTATATTTGGAAGAATGCATTTTTGTGCAGCGGTCTTGCTTAAGACCTTGGTGGCCACAACTGAGAATTACTACCTTAGGAAACACACAGTTTCAAAACAAAGATTGATTTTGTATACAGTGCCAAGTCCACTAAGGCCCAGATGTTAGCCCTGGCAGAATTCAGGTACATTTTCATTACCGCCGTTCTGATCATTCTAATCTGCCAGGGATACATGTTGTTCGGGAGGAACAGACAGTTAACGTGTCTTTAAAGCATACCAACACAGAACTTCTGAAATCTACAGATTTGCAGAAGCCTGCAGAAATCTCTCCTGATGCTTTAGAAATTCTGGTGGCACTGCAACTGATGGAAGTTTGCTGCAGATTAAGGAAAGTCAGGCTTCTGTTCAGCGATCTCCTCGCGAGTCACCATTTTATGCCATCCTGTTTTACTGAGGTGAAAAACGCCAGCCTTCTTCACAGAGTTGAGCAGAACATTAATTAATTAGGTCTACATTTTTAGGACCTGACAACTGAACTTCAGTGCCGCTAAGTCCAAACACTCAGAATGAATGGACACTTTTTTAAAGGATGCCTTGACCGGCCCTATCACAAAATAGGTCTTTGTGAACACGCTGCTGAATAACTACTGCTGAAATACTATGGAACATGCCTGATTGTTATCTACTATATCTTGAAAGTAGTCTCCTTCTTAAAAAGCTTATCAAAGAAAATAATTTAATAGCTCAGCCATAGTATTCATAGGATACACAGATCAAATCCACCCAGGACTCCTTAGTTTATACCCATTTTCTCAACAGTGTGTAGTAAGAGATGCAACACAGAGACTAGATCTCAATCCACCTGCAGACCCTAAGGCTTCAGCTCTGCTCTTACTGAACATACAGTTGGAAACAAGAAACAAATGCTAAAACAGATTAGAACTTTTAACATGAATGAGAAAATAATTCCTCCCTTTTAGTAAGTTTGTATCATTTCCTTCACTTTGGATCTCTGTCACACATTTAAAAACTGATGTCAAATATGCGGGTAAGAATCACAATGCATTTTGTGTTCTGCAACGTGGTTTTTGCTTTTAAGCTAGTTGGTTTGCTCACTGTGGCTGCCTACATTGTTGCTTTCAGTAGAGTCTGTTCCTCACATTAATATTCTCCATGTGAAGAATTTTTTCCTGGACTCCCCTAGCGCCTGGTCCTTAGGTTATAAAACATATGACAGCTCTTGTACGTATGGCTGAAGATGATAATTGTTCTCCAGGATGAAACCTTTACCTGACTGTTAGTAACACACACACTGTCTCTCAATTTACTGCATAAACACTGCGGGTGCTGCTACCTAACTCCAGTTCTCTGAACTTGCCTCCAGGTAGGGAGTTAGTTGAGAAGCATGCCCAGATAACCGGAGGGGCTACAGACAGTATTCCCTCCCAGCCCTAACCGATGCAGCTGGGGCTGTAAATACTCCTTTACTTTATATTATTAATTATAGTCCAAAGTCCCTATTTTATACATTTAAGTAATTTCAATATTATAGTTCATCTTGCTAGGATGAGACCTTTAAAAATTATAATTGGTCAGACAGAAGTCTGTAATTTGCAGTTCTTAGGATCTCAGGAAGGAAAAAGGAGGGTCTTGAGGTTAAAACACAGGACTAGCAGTCAGTATCTCTACTTTTTATACCCACCCATGCAAATGATTTTGTGACACCATCCCTCAGTTTTCTCATCTATAGATTGAGGCTAATCTTGCTTCTCAATCGAAAGAGCAGAGAAGTCTTCATCATTTGTATATTAATGCTTTCCAAATGCTCTGAGTTCCTAATCAAAAGACTTTATAGGGAATATGAATCTATTGTTAATATTATCAGTACTTCTAACAGTAAGGCAACTTCTGCAAACGTATGTGTAGAAAATATACAGAGAGAGAATACACATGCACATGTATTGCTCAATTTATAAATTCTAAAGCATGGCTTCAGGACTGAAATCTCATTCATGAACCATGCTAGGGATCTTTTACCTACCCTCCGTTTCTGAATTTTCCCCATACAAAGACACATTGATATTACTCTAAGCTCTAAGCACAAAGACTGCTCTGTGGAATGGAAAGAAACCTCCTTTTTTGTGTTTGTACAGTGATGAGCATAATGGGGTCCTGATTCAGGATGCTTGCACTCTACAAAAACACACTAAATCAATGACACTAATACACATCCAGATTATCTATAAAAGAGATGCATGGCAGACTTGAGAGTGGCACAGTATTTTTCCCATACTTTGCATGGTATTTCATGCAAACACCATAGCCTAATATGGCTTCCTGAGTCACACAATTAATTTCAGAGTTTAGGCAAGAACAGCAAAAGTGAGCAGAACTTAAAAAACACAAGCAAAGGATGAGAGCCTTCCACTGAGAAATTCTGCCAAATTCTAATCTCGGTTGCAAAACCAGAATCAACTCAACGTTCACAAGGTTTCGATAAAGATGAGAATCAATAGCCTTCTTTACAACACACTGAACATAAATATCTACTTAAATCTGCAAAACCCATGAGAAAAAGGCAAACCAAAGACTGAACCTGAAGAGAGAGATGTATCTTCTATGTCCCTATGATTTTCAAACTCAAAAGCCTGGATATTTTTAACAGACATGGAAAAGAAACCTATCTGGCTTTACTCAGCAACTGCAGAAGGAAACTGTACCAAAAGAATAATGTTGCATGTTCTGTTTTCATTCGATTTCATTTAGCCTTTCAGTTCTATTTCAGTTTCATTTCATTTAGCCTATTTTTTTTTTTTGAATAATCATCGTGTTTTGGTGATTCACATTTCACACCAGCACTGGAACAAGTCATGTAAATACAACACAACAAAACGACCCAGTTTGTTAATAGACATGCCAAACGGGTAAGAACACCCTTCCCTCCACCCTTACCAACCATCACCTTCCCACACATCTCATTTCTATCCAAAAAAGCCTCTGCCCCAGTGAGGCCACAGCATTGAAATTTAGGGAGAAAACCCTATGAATAGAAACTTGACTAAACCTTTGGAGAAAATGTTTTCAGTCTTGTTTTACAGAGTGAATGTAAAGAGGCCGCTAAGGGAATTTCTCTGAAAACAGAAAACTCTGCAGTCGAATACAGCCTGGGCAGAACTACAGCAAACCCCTACTCCCTCCCAGCACAAAGCTCTGCCAAAGTGCCTAACTCAGGCAGGCCACCCCAAAAGGTGAGAGGACTCCGCACGCTTCACGCCCTTCATTAAACAGTCTCTCTCCTGAAACAAGGAATACTTCAAAATTATTAAAATTTAATGCAGAGATACACTTCGGTCCTTCCGACTGAAATGAATTTTAGTCACATCATGCTCTATTAAAGCACAGTCTCTTTAGGATTCCCAACAAACTGAAGGTAACACAACTTAATGCAACCCAGTAAATAGACACACCAAACTACAGAGAACAAACATGAATGTGTCTGTACGTGTGGGTACACATACTCTTCAGATTTTTTTAGGCTCACTGTTTTAATTGGCCAAAAATGTTTGGTGAAATCTTTTCATGTAACTATGGTAAAAAAGGAATAGCAAAATTAAAAATTGTTCGGAACCACCAACATTTTCCTTACTCTTGGTCTTATGCTATCTATTGAGTTGGCAATGGCAAGTACTCCAGCGCACTGTCAGATACATTATCTTTGCCTGTGCCCAACCTGCGAGATGAATGAATGAAACACGGGGCATTTTTTCACTCCCACACTCTTAAAAAAAAAAAAAAAAAAAGAATCAAGAAGATGACAAGCTCAGCACCAAAGAAACCTAGAGGATGACAAACTGTACAGGTTTCTCTTTACATAAACTGCATTCCTACGTCTTTTTTCTCAATAGCTACAAAGGTTCATGAAGAACATTAGATGTAGACAATGGCCTTAACTATGCAAGAATAACACATACCCACACACACAGAGAGTTCCTCACCACCAAAAATAACTCTGATATTTCAGACAAGAAAATTAAATTTCTATTCACTCTGTTTATATTTTTGCCCCCAAAAGTAAGAGTTATGTTAAGATTAGTAAGACAGAAACAAATACATAGTAGTAAGGCTATAATACAACCACACAGAAAAAATTAGCACTAAGGTAACATTTTATGATATATTTAGATCAAATAACATGCAGACACCCACATCCAAGGAAATAAAAAAAAACCAAAAACAAAAAAAAAAAAAAAAAGAAACAAACGAAACACAATGAAGACAGTCTGTATGAACTTGAGAAAACACAAAAGCAGAAGTACATGGTAAAACAAAATAAAATTATTATAGATCTCAAAGAGCAGTTGCCAATATGAATTTCCATACTTGATCTTTCAAAAAAAAAAAAAGTATAAAAAGGAAATTTGGAATACCAAACATAAATTTTAAAAATAGCAAATACAATTACAATTTGAGAATTGAGAAATGTTACCTGATTAATCCCACAATACTTTTAAGGGAAACAAGGTCAAAGCCATTTCAAACTTTCAAAACGAGCCCCAAGCTTTTTCTCATTTTCACTGCAACTCTCAGAGTTCTACAAGTCAAAAATAATATCGTCATGTTGAATTTTTTTTTGTTTTCTTAAACAAGGTGACAAAAGGACAAGTTAAAGAGAAGTGTCATGCCAGATCAAAAACAGGGGGTAAGAAAATGTTTGCAAATGTCTTTCAAAACAAACCAACCAACCAAACAAACAACCCCCCAATACCATTGGCAGCACCTCTAACGCTCCTGAACTTCAGATTAACATCTAATGATTCTAGCAACCCATGTTGTTCTCTTTTCCTTCTTTCTTCTTCTGTTTAAAAAAATTAAAAAATTGCATCCATCCAAAAAAAAAAAAAAATTACACAGTTTCTCTGAATTACCCCTGCACATCTCACAATTTCCATTCACTCCTCACATTCTTTTCAAGTACCATGGCCCCTTCAAGCAGCGCTCACCAAAATTCTTCCAAAATCTTGTCTAAATTTGCTCTCTCCCAACAACTACCGCACGCAGAACTTCACACTGTCACAAGGACATGTGGGCTCAGGAACAACTTTTAGAGACTCCTGGTTTCTCAGGCTGGCAAAGGCTGGGCTCGGCGCGGAGGTGACAAGCGGCGTCTCTCGCGCGGAGGCTGCGGCGCGCAGGGCTCCCCGCTGCACCCCTGGCGGCCGCTGGCTGCGGGCTGAGCCCGGCCCCAGGCGACGCACAAGCCACTTGGACCAAGTCAGCCCCTCGGTAGGGTGTGGGAGAGGTGGGACGCGTGGCAGACCGCAGGCTAGCATCATAACCCTCAGCAAAGGCGTGGGTGAAAACTTTATGGCCGCTGACGGCGGCGGGGTTTCGCCAGGGGGTCTGCGGGAGGAGATGTGGAAGGTACAAACGCCATAAATCCCCGTCAGGTACAGCGCGTGCAATTGCTCGCCCTCGCCGGCTGCCCAAAGCCAAAAGCTCAAGAGAAAAACGCAACTCGTTTCAAAAGTTCCAGAAGTAAGTTCTGGTTAGGTAATACAATAATGTGACAAGGATTTGCTCAATTTGCAGCGTGGCTTTTAACGTACCCAAATACAACATAATTTTACCTTTCGCAGGAAGTATAGGAGACTTCACACATTTTTCCAAGTTAGATAAAAATCCACAGACACTTTAAAAGGGAAAAGCACTTTGCTTCTAAGGATGCTCCTTGTTAAACAAACTCCTCGCCATCAGTAGAGACGTACTACAACTATCGATTAATTGCTGCGAGTGCGCTTCTTTTCTCTTGACTACAGTAGCAAAATTCACAGACACTGAATATTTCCAATGTGTATAGGTACAACATGACAATGTGGTTTCCCCCCTCCACTTACGACTTAATTATGCTATAACCAGGCCTGAGCATGAAATTAATAAAAAAAAAAAAAAAAAATTGAAAGCCAAGAGGATGTCAAACTCACTTCTGCAAGAGTTGTGAAGGCAGATGTATCTGACACGCAAACATGCAGGTATCCCATTCAACATTTAGAGATTTTTTTTAAGTACAGCATGAAAAGCATGTGAAGAAACTATAAATCTACCTTGGGAGGAGATACTCTTTTTCCTGTATAAATATTGTAAAAGTGTATTTTATACAGCTACAGATATATCACGTTACAGAGACACGTATGCCTATCCTATCAGGGAGCTTCACATTTAAGTAACTCAATCAGATACTCTATGCCTCCTAAATGATAAAGCCATAAATGCTTGTTAAAAGCTCCCTGAGAAGTAGTAAATATTTTGTAAACTAGTTATATATTTAAGATCTCTGGACAGCAAGAGAAGGAAAAACAATTCCTCTCCTATCTAAAGGTACCAATCAAACACACTATGCACATAAACATCGCAAGATGCTTGGTGGGAGAGTGTGTGTGTGTATGTGTTTGTGTGTGTTTTAATTAACTCCTTGAATGCATATGATGAGCCAGCCACCCAGAATTAGTAATGCCAAACTCCCGATTTGATTCAAATGCAATGAACACAACAGTCGAATTGTGCGGGCTGGCGTGTCACTCATCAGCTCTCTCATTTGGGCTTTTGCCTTCCAAGTCTAGTTCACAATTTCAGCAACTGGTAAATTATTGAGATGTTCATTAAAATCCATAATCTGTAACAGTCAACTTCGTCCTCGCTAAGCATAAGCACAACAAATTAAATTAGCACACGCAGGACATTAATGAGTAGTCTGCAACGGCATTAATTCCTTCAGCCTTATCTCAGAGAAATAAAATCATGTTAATTTTCATCACTGCGAAAAACCACTATCTGAAACTTTTAACTGGCACTGTATTTATTCTTCAGATCCCAGACGCCTAGACCCACAAATGTAAGCAATAAAGTCCTTTTCTCAAAGCATCTCAGTGGAAGGTAAAAGCTATTCAGCCCGATATGAAAGAAATATCATTGTTTTCTTTTCAATGAAGGAATAATCGCTCTTACTTCTACAGGTAGATTTTAGGAGAGTGGGACATCATTCTGAGCAGGCTGGTTAACAGAAAGGTCTAATTTTTTCTCTGAAATTCTCAGCAAAGGCAGCAGAAGAAGAAAGCTTTTAGGGTAACTTTAGCTAAGAAAAGCACTTAGGAATACGCAAAGTTTCCTTTTAGGAAAATGATTTCTCCATTTGACAGTGTTGGTACAACCCCAAAATAAATTCAGTGGGAGTCTGAAATGACTCGTGCAGTGCAGCAGTGAAGCAGCTAAGTATATTTTTTTCCTCCCAGCAGAGGCTTGCTTTACATCCTTGAGCCTTTTCTTTCTACAAGCTAGTCACTAGCATGGAGAACGTTTCAAGTGCACAGAACTGGCGACTGTAAATGTTAAAATTTGTTCTACTGTCCCCATCCCCATGCTCCCATCCATGTCTTTTGTCTTTTCTAGCTCTTCCTTTTTTCCTATGGAAGCACTAACCTACCCTTCTTTCCTCCACAAACACTGCATGCCTCTTTGCCTTGAACTGGCATGTTAAAAATAAAAAAAAATAATAAAAAAAAAAAAATTAAAAAAAAAGAAATAAGAAAAGAGTGAAAAAGAAAAAAAGAAAGGATGTCACTGTGTCCAGATGCCTAGCATAGCCTCTCTCTCAGGCTACAGAGAAATGTAAATATGCAATAATTAATTTGGGTTTAAGAACATTCCATACACTAGGGACGTTGTTAAGCAGTCACTTTATCTATTTTTCATTTATCAGATTTTATTAAGACATTAAAACTTTATGCTAGGCATTTCTGAGATTTTATCATTCTGTAAATTTCACAGCTGTCCACAATGGTTCTGCCTGCATTATCTCTACCTTTTCCTCAATGAAGTAAACTTTCTTTCTATTGTGGCCATACTTGTTATATTTAAGAATAATGACCCGTCTTTAAAAAAAAAAAAAAAAAAAAAAAAGGAAAGAAAGAAAACCCCAAACAACAAGAGTTATTCTTTTCGAGACCTTTAAAGCCAATTCAGAGTGCCACAGGTACATCACAAAGTACCTCCTAGAAGTTATCCTTTCCCTGTGCAGCAAACGGAGCAGATTCCAGTTACAATTTCTTCCTACAGCGTTTCTGCAAACATCATGCCCCTCAGCGTACGCATTCTGATGCTCCCCTCAATCAAGCAGCTGAACAGCCAGAAACAGAAATAAAGACATGCAAGTAACTTCTCAGCAAAGGACGAAAACCCTCACATTTTCGGAATGGTAATTAATTATACATGCTAATTCACAAAACCTACTGCAATTTACTAGTGATGCTGAATGAATTAATGAATGTTTATTCGTCTGACACCGAGGATCATTTTCATTCCAAGTGTGTATCACAAATGCCCACTGATAATGGCCACAGACACACAAGAGAGGTCCCCTTGATTTAGATCCCTTCAGTTGGGGTGACTGAAAGTTTCTGAACTGCCTGCAGTCTACCGGGATACACTGAAACATCACGGGAAAGACGACAGGGAGAGGAGAATAACCTCCTGAGATACATACGGACGCTCTGAGATCTGAACTGCAAACAACTTGGCTTGGTCAATCTTTACCTCCTTGCAATTTGCTAGTCAAGTTTAAAAGGGAATAGAGGGAGATGGATAGTAATAAAAAATCTGAGGTCGGTCATGCAGATACAACATGCTGGACCCCAGCGACTGCAGAAATGTGCTCCAAGAACTGTGTTTACCGAGAATTTGAGAAAATAACCTGCCATAAACGTCTAAAAAACAATCATCTGTGCATCGTGCATATATACACACGTGAACTCCGTGAGCATGTGTGAATCTGAGGATCTGTGCATCTCTGTGTAAGAGAAAGCATGTCCTCATGGCTGTTTTCTGATAAACACATATATTACATGGACAGTATCTACTCTCTGTATGTGTGTGTAACTATAGTCAAACACACACAATGTAAACAAATGGTAATGATTAACAGAGATATTGGTTTGTATTACCAATTTCAACTGCAGAGGAAAAACTGTAAAAAAAAAAAATAATAAAAAAAAATTTATATGTCCTGAGGTTCGTTTTTATTGCTTCCCATTTCTACTGCTTGCTATTATCTACATAGCAAAAGGAGAGCAGCGTATTGATTATTTAACTAGAATGTTTACAAGAGCAAAGCTGGGATCTCTGAAAATGAAACGTATGCCTAAGGAGGGGGGGAAGAGTAGAGAAGCTGTGTCTATTTCTAACGAATATGTTTGTCCAAAATTATTTGTTTATATATAAAATTTATACAAATATATATTTAGAATGCAGAGAGACTTCAGACTTCAAAAACAAAAAAAAAAAAAAAAAAAAAGTCCCCCAACAGGAAAATGAAAGGACTTCATTCTGCTTCACAGAGTTTACAAGTATTCTGCTGATCACAAAGTTCAAAGAATAATCGAAATCGCTTGCTTCTAAATGCCTATGTATAATCTTAGCGAAGCATATGAAATACTTGAATCTATTAGTCATACGAACAAGGCAAATGCACGACTGGGATGCTAGATCAGATTCGACACCAGAAACAGTAACGGTTTCCGCAGGTAGTTGGTCTAAGTTAATACAACGCACGTGAACAAAACCAATTTTGTTCTATTATTGTAGTGATAACAAACCAAAGAAAAACGCCAAGTATTCCAAGTTAGTCCGGAAAATTAACTGTATTAAAGACGACCTTGGAGCAGCGCAACCATGCCAATTCCACTTTCTAGTAAGGAGGCGTTCTAGTTGCAGAACGAGGATTTGAAAGCGTTAAAATAGTTCTTTTCTGCGTTTCCCAATTTTATTTTTCTCCGATCTTTTAATTCAAGTGTTCTTTCCTGTCCTTTCTCTGCATGCGTGTTCCGCAGCCCACTTAAAATGTTTTTATCTTGCCTTCTTTTCTATGCCTTTACTATCAAATTCAGTAGGTTTGAACGATGAACAGCTTGACTTAGCATATTTTTAACCAGCTGGTCTAGCACCTAGCTTGTATTGCATAGTCAGATACAACCAAATGTTTATACAGGAGGTAGCTTTCACGAAGATGAGAAAAACCTAAGTAACGCGCATCCTGGCGTCCTCTTATTTACCGCTTAGAAATGAAAGTTTGGATTGTTTACTGCAGCCGCGCAAGCGACTATTAATAACCTTTAAAAATGAAGACGGAGGGAAGGGATGCCGGATCATCAATGGACGTGCGTACAAGCGCCTCAGAAAACACTTCAAAACCTCTTAGGAGCGCCAGATCGTACGAAATAAGGACTAAACTCTCGGGGGTCACGAGCCGTCGCCAGTGACAGCAAAAACTTAATTCCAGGCGGGGAAGGCTCCCGCTTCGGGCAGGGGGAGACGGGTGCGTCTACGTCATACCCAAACCCCGCTCGTCATACCCAAACCCCGCTCTTGACACTCCGCGAGGGAGGCGACGGCCACAACTTGGAGGCAAGAGTTTCACTTTTTTTTTTTCTTTTTTCCTCTTCTTTTTCTCCCCCCCCCCCCCCCCCCCGGGCAGAAGGATGTTCTCCTGACGGAGGGCCGGGATGTTCAACTTGCCTAAAAATACTCGCTCCCGCTAGATCAACAAAAGGTCATGTGCTCGGCGGAGCGCCGTCCCAAGTTTGACGGGAGGGTGAGGCTGGGAGCCGAGCCCCCCGCCGAGCCCCCCGCCGCCGCCGGGCACCCTCCGCGCCCCGGGCCGGCCCCGGGCAGGCGCGGGGAGGTGCCGCCCAGCCGGGCACCGCGCTCGCCTCGCCGCGCCGGGCCGGGCCGGGCCGGGCGGGCCGGCGGAGGGCAGGGCCGGGCGGGCCGGCGGAGGGGAGGGCAGGGCAGGGCAGGGCAGGGCAGGGCCGGGCCGGGCCGGGCAGGGCAGGGCAGGGCGGCCGCCCCGGCGGCGGAACAAAGCTGCGCGCCGGGGCTCGGGGCTCGGCGGCGCCCGCCGGGCTCCCCCGCCCCGCCCCCCCCGGCGAGCTGACACGCCGTTCGGATAGCCAAGGTAGCGCTCGGGGGGGGGGGGGGGGCATCCCCCCGGGCTGCCGCCGAGCGCCGGAGTTGCGCGCCCGTCCCCGCCGCGTGCCGGGGCGCGAGCCCGCACGGCGGGCAGCGGATCCGCGCACACGCGCGCGAACACGCGTGCTCGTCGGAATTACCGAAAAAAAAAAAAAATATATATATATACACACAACAACAAACAAACCACAAAACAGAACAAAAAAAAACAAAAAACAAAAAAAAAAAAACCAACAACGCGGGGGGGAAGGCACGCAGAGGCGCGCACCACCCCCCCCCCCAAAGGCAGCGGCCCCCCCGCCCCACCAACTCGACTCACCTTTCAAACTCCTGAGGTAAATCAGGGTCAGTTAGCATGCTGGAAAAGCACAATTTCCCTTTGTCACAGCAGCCACCTATGGTCGCCTCCAACTGAACCTGTCAAGTGAGTCCAAACCTTCTAAACCGATTGATTTTCTCTCTCTCTCCCTCTCCCTCCCTCCCTCCCTCCCTCCTCCCTCCCGGCTCGCTCGCTCTGAGCTAGGACTCCTTGACCAGTCTCTTAAAGGGGCAGCGCGCCTCGCAGCAGGCTGCTCGCGCAGCTCCCCCCGCAGCGGCTGCGAGCCACTGGGCAACCTCAGGGTGCCTGTCCTTTCCTTTTAATTCTGCTCGCCCGCCGCTGCGAAACGGGAAAAGTCAACTCCTGCCATGTCCTAAAAACCGGAGGGGGGGGGAGGATAAAGGGGCGGGGGGGGGGGAAGCCCGACAATCCACCTAAACCCGCAAACCAGGAGCAAATCCCCTGCGCTGAGGAAGATCAGTGGAGAAAGAAGATAAAACAAGAGCAGACTGATTAAATTGAAACAGTTATCAACTCTCTCGGAGTTGAAATGGGGGAGAAAAGATTAGACGCATAAAAATGTTACCAAAGGCATTTGTGCTCCGAAGAATTTTCATTCCTTTCTCTCCCCCCTCCCTCTCCGCGCTCTCGCTTTCTCTCTCCCTCTTTCTCTTTGGGGAGGGGAAAAAAGAAAAAAAAAAAAAAAAAACGAAAAAAAAAAAAAAACCAACCACCCCGCACAACAATCAGGCATTGTTCTGAGGGAAGAAAAGCAACTTTGACAGATTGAAATATAGCAGAGGCCCCTTCAAGGAAACCTGTAAACAACTTGTCACTCACTCTGTCGGTCTCACTGTTAGCTCTTGCTTTCCACAAAGTGCTGCGAACCGTCCTGGCAGCAAACCCAAAGTTTCCTCAGCTCCAAACTCCATCAAACAGCCCTGTTGTGTGCAAGGGAAAAGGTAGCCACATGCCAAAACAGCGGGCACGCACACACGCGCGAACGGCAAAAATAAACTTTCCGCTCGTCTCCTAGGGCTTTTCTCGTTTTCTTTTTTACCCACCCTCCCCCCGCCCCGGGCGAGGAAGAGGAGTCCCCCCGCCGCGGATCCCCCCCCGCTCCCCCTGCCCAGGCAGCGCCGGTAACGAGGCGGGCGAAGCGCGGCGGCGGAGCCCCTCGGCTGGCTGCCGGAGCGCTGCCTCCGCCGCACTTCCAATTATCGAGATAAAAATCTGCCGGGCGAGGAAGGCAATCAGGTAACGGGCCTTTGACACGCGCGGGGACGGAGGCGCGGGCGGCATCCCCGCGGGACGGGCCGGCCCCGCATCCCGCCCCGCATCCCGGGGACACCCGCCGCCCGCCCCGCTCCGCCCCGGCCCGGCCCGGCCCGGCGGGGAGCGGGGGGCAGCGGCCGGGAGGAGGCGGCGGGGAAATTCCCGTCCCAGCCCCGGGGATTAAGCCGGGGGCTACCCTGGAAGCGGAGCGCACAATGCCTCAATAGTCTGCACGGCCCGTGTCCAGCCTGGCACTGAGCTCGCAGTAAGGGGCGGGCGGGGGGGGGGGGACAAAAAGAGGACAAAAAATGAAAAAAAGCTGGTCTCCCTGTTCTTTAGCACACACATGCACACACACCCACGCATCTATACTCCATTCTTTCCAGTTCCCCAGCCCTAATTCCTTTCTCTTTTTTTTTTTTTTTCTCCCCCTCCTTCCATTTGCAGCTGGACAACATTAAGGGCCTTTAAAAACCACGAGGTTTCGACCCCACAACAGTCTGATTAGGTCCACTGCCCCCTCTCTTCCCCTCTTATCCCTACCTCCCTGTGACATGCAGAAAGCGACTTTACTTTTTGAAATATAGACGCATATTCGCACAGAGCATCCATAAAACGTTCAACGTTTTCACGCCCATCGGCTTAAAAAAATTCCAAATAGAAAAGCTTATTATTTTTATTAATATCCAACAGCTACACTGTTTAATTTGCTCCTTTTCCCTTTCAATATGAACGTTATAAACCAGCAGGCTCACACAGAGGCCAGTCAGTCCGGTGTTGGCATAAAGGCATCATCAGCTAGAAGTCTGGGACGATCATTTAAATCACGAGTAGCAAGCCCGCTTGTAACTTACGCACATCATCCCCAAAGAGCACTAGACCATTCACGAAACAAAACGCCCAAGCTAAGTTTGCAAAGGCGCCTTCACTGCGGGTCATAAAAGAGGATCTGCGAAGGCTGTCTCCAGCCTGCCTTACACCACCACAGCGCTCGGAGTGGAGTCGCATACAAGCTGTCAACTTCTGGCATAAGGTTGATCTAATGGCTCCTCACTGTGGGGCAGGGTAAACTGACTTCCTTCAGTAGCCCCTAGCAAATAATATTTTCCACAGAGGTCCATTCATAGGAGTCTGACAAACCCAGTTAATACGGACAAGGATTTTTTCATTTGTCATTTAGCAGCTAGCCCTTTTAGGACGGCTATGAAGTAGACATTGAAAAGGCAGCAGATGATTAAAAAGAACAATTCCAAATACTTTTGCTTTCATCTGAGGGTCTCAAACCACATTAAGTCTCACATTACTCCTCTACAGGTAATAAATACAATTAGGGCCGATTCCAAAACTTTATTTGTATTGAAAAGTATCTCACTCCACAGGGGCTCCATTCAAATCAGCAAATCTCTGTGTGGAGTAGGAGGCTACTTAGTCGGAGAATTTGGCCTCAAATAAGGAAACTGAGATGCAGACAGGCTTAGCAGCTTGCCCAAGCTGACGCAGTTAGCCAACTCCAGCAAAAGGACGAGAAACAAAGATCTCACGTGCCTCACGGTCCAGAACGGTCCTTACGCTGCCGAAACATGTACGTTTCGGCTGGTTTTCCCACAAAGGCATGAATTTTACAACTACTGTTTGGTTAAAACATACTTCATTGCTGTATCCACATTTACAGGGCCCCTTTTCTTGGTCTTTCATTTTCCCCTTGAGGCACCATTGCCCATCCATAAACGCTGTTCCCTCTCTGCCACTTCTTGCTTTGCTTCCCCTATTTCCTTACATCTGGCCTTGGGAGAAGTTTGCAGAGAGAAGCTGCTCAGAAGCCCCACCTTTTATTGAAAAAAATTTCAACAGTTTTGGCACAACTGGACTCCCGTATTTTGACTGCATGTTAGCTCCACTCAGCTGTCTAACCTCACATCCTTTTTTCAACTCAGCTCCACTCCACAACTGCCCTTCTTCTACCACATCCCTTATCTGTTCACATACATTTACCTCTTCCTATATCATTTCCTATTTGAGCTTTTTCAGGGCAATGATCACATTCTCCTCCAAGCTGGTATTATGCCTAGCACAATGGGGCTCCTTGGTTGCTGGCTCTCAGCTAATATGATTATAAACCAGAGCAATCACCGTCAACATCAGGATTTATGGTAGAGAACATTGGCTAGACTAGGAAGAAGTACAAAGAACCATAATAAAAGTGGGGCGGGGGGGAAGCAAAAAAAAAGTTCAGGGGAGAAAACAAAGATAACTGGTGAGAGGGGGAGCTGAGAAAGGGAGAGGAAATCGAAGAAAGGAAGGAAGTAGAGATCATTCCCCTGAATGCTTCTGACATGAATCCTTCTTTTCCCTTACCCTAATTCACATTTACTCTTACCCCAATACATTTTGTGCTCAGGTACCTGCCCCTTCTTCCTGATTCCCTTCATTTTACTTTTTCTGCAACTACTGAGCTCCCTCTCCCAGCTGAGCAGGCGGGAAACAGAGTTGGGTCCAAAAAGGAGAAAAAAAGAAGTTACTGTTACCATTGTATTAATATTGTATTGTACTACTGTAACACTGCATTGTTATTATTAGATTATTAACGGTCTATTGTATAGACTTATCGATAAAATTATGTTCTCATAGTAAGTTCAACTGCAATCGCAAAAGGGAGAAAAAGCAAGTTCAACAAATGCTTTGAGGGAATCTCTGAAACCTTTCTGCAAATCATTTCATATTAACTTTAAAGCTTGCTTTTTAGAAGTTGCCAGGACATATCGCAAAGGCTGCTATCATATCAGAAAGTCGAAAACCCAAGGAACCGGGAGAAATAACCACTGACTGAGAAGGAAGAAAATGCAGGTAATATGCAACTGTTCAGTTTTTAACATAGGAAGTTTTATCTTTCCTGAAACTTTTGACTACTAATAGCAAGCCCCGATGCCCCTTTTTACCGGGCAGGTCGTAGTTGCAAAACCCACTTGCAACCTGGGAGATCCATGATCAGTTCTCTCAATTCTCTTCTCAGACGTAGAATTCAAGGTGTAAGTTCAAATATCTTCAACTGATGAGAAAAATGAAACTTCCCCCCACCCCTCCCTCAGCAGTTCAGTGAATCTGCGTTTCTCTTGCTTTGCTGCCTTTAAGGGATGCCCAAACCAAACAAGTCCAGGTTAGAGAAGACAATTTGGGTTGAACTAAACAAAAAAGCTCTGATTTTCATTTGGGTGAAGGGAAACAACTCAAGTTATAAACTCTGACCCGATTTTTTGTGCTTAACTGAATTTTTTGTCACTATTGGGGTTCTCCAGTTCAAGAGGTGAACCAAAAAATCATTTATCCACCCAGCTCAAGTTAGAAATACCGTAACTCTGGAATATTGCATGGACAGAATCCACAGGTCTTTTTACAAGCATACTGGCAGAAGGAAAACCTTAAACAAAGCATTAATTTATTTTTTTAAATCATCAAATGACAGCACTTCAGCCTAGTGCCTTTGGCAGATACTGCAATACAGTAAGTAAAGGAAGTGCTGGAAAAGAAAGCTTTTTGGGTTTTGTTGTTTCCACTGTAGGTTTTAATAATAGAGACCTACAAGGTCCAAGGAAATGTAAGATGTTCCACAGAATGATTTACTGGAAAATTCTCACAGAAAATATGCAAAACTCTGAAGATCCTAAATGGATTTTCTTTTTTAGGCGCACATCCAAAACAACCGCAGCATTAGAACGAATCTGTAAGATTTCTAAGAAAGGGTGTTTTGGAACAGGTTATGAGAGAGCGGAGGGAGAATAAGAAGGGGGTTGATGCATTCACTATGAAGAATATCTTGCAAATAATGAGTCCTTACTTCAGAGCATGGAAATGTTTAGCTACAATGCAGTTTGGATCATATGCTTAGGAACAGATTTTTCCTTTCAGTGTGCATGCCTAGCTGCCATTTCCATTAATGGGAATTAAGTACCTGTGTCAAGAGGAGAAGTTAACTCTTAGAAATATAACTAATCTATGCTTTTTTTACAGAATGTAAATGCCACATCAGGCATGTTCGGTGTTGGCAAAACTGAGTGCTGAATATAGTATAGCAAAATCTGAGAAGAAGAAGGCGGTCTGGAGGACTGAAATTTCTGTGCTATTTAGAGTTTTTCAATTTACTGAATTTCTTCAAGGAAAAGTAAAACCATCTCATTTGCAAGTGGGAAGCCCTCATTTATCAGCTATTTACTTGCAATTTCAGCAGGGGCCTACCATCTGCAACCTTCCCTGTAAGAGAACTGACACTACCCTGAAGAAGAAATCTGAACCTTCATCTAAAATTTGAATTCAAACTTCCCTCAGGGTCACTAAATATTACAATAAAGTTCCTAATAATTTTTTAAAAGGAGGTTGGCACTCTCTGATCCTGTCCACTGTCCGCATCAGCCAGGGTAAAGAAACCTCAAAATTAATACAGATGTAAACTATAATATAATTTTTTTAAAGAAATAAAAATAGTATCTGTAAACATATTTAAAATTAAATTACATATACATTTAGGCAAAAAGTAACTTCTAATTGTGAAAATGAGCAAAATTAGACAGAGGACACATTCTTGATTTTGGGTCATGTCCCACCCTCCCAGTTCCTTTATTTTGGGTACAGCTTGTTTTATTATTTCTCTATACTCTCAGTTAGCTACAGGGTCTCTTTACTGTTTGTCTTAGTAGCCTTGGTCTGCACAGAAGCAGCTTGAAAAAAATTAAATAAAAAATAGGACAGTTTAAAAAAAAAACTGTCACAAAAATAGAGAACATATCCATGGATAGGAACTGTGCTTGAAATGATTTAAGAAGCTAACTGGATTTTAAATTTACAGTTTCTCGTTAAAGTTCTGAACATAAATTGTTACTAAAATAGGAACCTGTTGCTCTAAGTCTTTTTTTTTTTTCTCTCTATGTTCTTTTTTCGGCGCCGTTATTTTGCACAGAACGTACCATCCCGACCGAAGCCCACAGCCTCACCTTACGCGCAGTCTCCCTACTCTGCTTCCATCCTGATCGGGACGATTACTTTCTGAGTGACAAACCTGTTTACTGCCAGTGCCCTTCCAATCTTCAGCCTCTCGGATGACAATGCCAGCAGGAATGTTCCTCCTCGGTGTCATTTCCAGTGACTGTTACAAACATGTAAATGCCTGCCACAATATACCCGACAATGAACCTAGCTCATTTCATACAGATAACCAACTCCCATCAAAAGGAAATTACTCCCTTTTCCCCTGGTGCGCGTGTGGAGGAGTGGTTTGGTAGAAATCAAGTCTCTTCTGTACAGGCCCCCTAAGTTTTATAGCCAAACATAAGCTTCTGAGCCTAAGTATGCTAAAAACACAACTTTGATCTATTTGTGCAAGTAGATAATAATTGTTGAGCATGATTCCAAGTGCACTGAAATTGAGTTCTTTCTGCTTAACCCAGTGGGCCTTTCTGCGTGGCTCTCAATATAATTCTTGCAGGTTTTATCACCACATTCTCGTCACTTCCCCAATAACAACTCTGTCTCTTTTTTTTAACTCATCTACTGAACAGGGTTAGAGTCATCACATTTTGTCTCTGTATCTCTGATCTGCCTGCTTTTTCCACTCTGCTCTTACTAACCTGTGCACCAAGGATGCTGGGTTTAAAACAAACAGATTTGCTTCCATTGATTGTCTGATGTAAAACAAGCATCATGCAATTAAAAGTGCAAGGGTGTTTTGGAATAAACCACAGCATCTAGTCCTGTGTGTCTTATGAAGGCGTTCCAGCCTTCCTCTTGTGGTCATGAGGTTTGCTCTGGTGTTTGCAATCAAAATTCTCCACGCCCACAGGTACATCTACTGTCTGCTTCTCTTCACTAGAAGCGGTTGTCTTTTAGTGCCATTACAATCATTTGTTACGCTTTTAGCACAGGACTACAGCCACCCTCAGCTAACCGGATTGAGCTCTTTTGCAGTGGGCACGATACAAACACGTATAGCTCAATTAATGGTTGCTCTCCATTTTATATACTCCCTTGGATTAGAGAAAAAGTGGAAATATAAAATACTGCCAAATAATATTACCATTTTCTATTCACTTTGTACTGGAAGAGCAATGGAGAATTAGGTCTTTTGTAAGAAATATCCTCTATCTGAGCCAGTTTACAGTTCAGACTGTGATTGTAATTAGAGAAAGAGCACAAAAAAGGTAATGTTCTTACATTCTTGAAATTGCTTATCTATTTTATTCCCTTTTAGTCTGCATAATCATAAGAATTCATGTAACTGCTATCTAGTAAATGTTTCAAAAATATAGATGCTGAAATGTACGGTTTTTAAATTCAGAACAAATTTGTAAATATATTCCCTTTCTACTGTACCACACACAAGGTCCCTATGTTACATATACAGTCTACAGTAAGATTAATACAAATTAGTGTTTATTAAATGCACTCTACTGATATTTAACTTGTTATACATGTCACTGGGAAGATCAAACTAAATTAAGCAATGATTCTAATGACGTTAAATGCATCTCTGTAAGGAAAGGAGTTATAAAACACGTTGCTATCTTACACCTTGCACACTGAAACAGCAATCAATGAGTATGCAGAGTTATGTTTCATTTATAAAGTTAGAAAAGCGTACCATACCCATTCATTTATTTTAACGGTGCTCTGATCCAGTTTTATGAGTGATTTTCCACTTCTGAGTAAAAGCAAAACTAATGCCATTTGGTTCTGTCGAAGCAAAAAGCCGAACTCCTACTTCCAACACAGACTCCAATTCAGCCACTATTATAGAGAAATAAATAGGTAAGTGTGGTATAAAACAGACCAATGGCTTGTTGTTATTGCTGTTTCTATGGAGGCTTAACTCTTGCTTCTCATTTCTCATTACATGGGACAGCTAGAGGCTAGAAACATTGCTGGGTAGCGTGCTGAAGGCCCCTGGGAATGCTTCTGCACCTTGTATGGGGAAAAACCAAGAAAATACTGCTATAGTATTCTGAAGCATAAGTATGGGAAAATCAGAATATCTGGGGACACTCTTCAAAAGCCTTAATGCAATCCAGATACAGGGTTGACTACCTTCTACTACCAATTAGCTTGTAAGCAAGACAGTTCTTCAGCAGTTGCCACTGAGGTCTATTCAGAATACAAAAGAATCACAAAGGAGATATAAAAAACCTCAGCCAACAACAACAAGAAAAAAAAAAGACAAAAAAAAAAAAAGACACCACTGGATTGAGACAAACATTCATTAAGATTAAAATACAAAGTTTCTCAGGAATGTTTATCAAAGAAAATTTATGTCATAAATTTTCCTCTGCCTGGAGACGTTCCAGAGCTGAGTGTCTCTTCTCTTGCCATATAACATTGTACTGAATCCAGACTGCACATTTGGTCACCCGCTTTTCCCCTTAAATAACACTTTCTATTTCTGATGTGGCTTTTGTTTTGTTTTACAAAGTTTAATTTCTCTTTGTTGATGCATTTTCCTTTTGTCATTATTTCAGAGTTGTGTAAAAGTAATTAGTGACATGATGCCAAGGACTGAACCTCACAAGCAACCTAAATATTTTGATTCACTGAGAATGCAGTCCATAATTTACAAAGTGCCTGACCCCTGTCCAATAAATAAAATAAAATAAATAACTGCTGCATTTTAACAGCCTGAGGTATATGGAGAAAAATATCAAAATGTGGAAACAGTAAATGTCACCACATCAGATATCAGAGATAGTCTTTTGACACTTTTTCAAGAAACAAAATCACATTCATACATACCTTTTTAGCATTTGACCCCACATGATCAATCCTGTCAACCATTTCTCCTAATATTTGCATGTAGCCACTGCTCTTTCTTGAGAGCAATGTGGTTCAAAATCTGGGCAAAGATTTCCCATGTGAGAATGTCACTGGTGAAGCTTGTTTCCTAATGAATTCTGAGCTAGCAATAGAATGGCAGCAGGTGTCTCCAGAAGTGCAAGTTCAGTAGAAAATTAAAGGAGACAGACACACCTACCTTTTCTCGTTTTCTTTTTTTTTCTTTTTTCAACTTGCCATACATTTCTGTAGTCAATACTGTAGTCAAAGTTGAAACCTGCCGTATGCAGTCAGGACAGGCCTCTGGCACAAAAGCAACCATGCAGAGCTTTGTGACTACAATCTCTAAAAAGATCACAGTTTTTAGAGTGATTTGTGGGCCATGACACACAGAGCCACTAAAGAAATGCCCATGACATTACCAGGGATTTGTGTTTCATTGCATGAAAAATATGTACATCATTTAATAAAAGCAAATTTTCTTATGAGAGTTCAAAAAGTCACCACAGAATTTAAGTGAGAACTCTGCCTCAAACAAAGAAACTACAGTCTTCTTCAAAACAAGAGACAGTTCTCCGCTATATTATGTCCTACATGTTTCAAAGCAAGGTGGGCTCAGACCAGGCAAGCATTCTATAATGAGAGAGGGAAGTTTATTCCTGTCCTTTATATCCTGCCAGCTGCTTTAACTCTGGCATATACATTACTTCATAAAATATTGGCCTGTAAGCGGCTTAAAATATAAAATAAATCATTTTTTACAAGAGAGAAAAAACAGGCAAGCGTGCTTCCGAGTTTGATACCAGGAGGTACCAACCAAGATGCACCGTGACCCCACAACATCCCTCTGAGGACCACAGCTGGCCGGTGCAGGTCCAGGCACCCCTGGCTGGAGCTCACGGCTACACAGGCCAAGTTGGACCAACAGAGTCTGACGTGCGTTACAGAACCTCACCTGTTAGAGGTGTGGTCTGCAAAGACAGGGTGAGAGCAACTTTTTCATGGCTAACTCCAAAATCTTGTATTTGGACACATAATGCAGAGATAAACATGTGAGTCTTTTATTTCTCTGATATGGAAATATTCTGGGAATCTGGACCAAAAGTGAATTACAAGTTGCATAAAAGACCGTTTCCTATTTTGTATTTGTATGTTTGCATTTGACTGAATGACTTGTTCTTGTAATAACTGAAAAAGTAAAAAGGAGTAACCAATCTTCCTTTCTTTTATTTCATAAACTTCTGTTTTTATTATTTATCTTTTCTCTAAACAGTCTCTTAGCTTTTTCCTCATATAGAAGTTAGTCTATTCAAGACTAAAATTTGCACTGCTTTTCTTTGAATTTTTTCTGTTTCTGCTATATACATTCTTCAGGTAGCCTAACCCATAAAGAACTCAGTATTACAGGAAAGGGCTTGCTACTGACATATGCCACTCTAGTATTTTCAGCATTATTTCTTATTCCATTTTCAACAACTGGATCATGTCTTTGGATCACTCCACCTACTTTGATTAAGTATTCCATAAGGAAACATAGGTCATCTTCTCTTCCACTCCCAAGTGGTCAGAGTTACGCTAAAACAGAGCAGTGAGCATCGCCACACCCATTTTTCTGCCTGACGTGCAATACTCTGCATTTGTGAACACCACACTTGTGTAGCCAACCTGCCTGCATGGAGCCACCTACTATCTTCTCCAGCCCTGACTTGAATGATTCTGCCTCAAACACAAATGTTTCTCTACCACTGGTCACAGTCATTTTCAATTCATTTATATATATGTGCGTGTGTGAAACCTGCAACATTCAGCTTTTGGATACCCCCCTTGTAGTTTTCCTACACCAAATATTGATAATATACTTCTAGTTTTCTCTTCTGTCCCTCAGAGGACTATCTAATTCTTGGAAGCACTCCTATCCCACAACCACTTTTCTAATAGCCCCTTGTGAAGGTCTTTTTGAAAAAATTTTCTTTAAAGGGGAAAAAAAAATCTCATTATTGTCTTTTCCTATTTGTTGACAAGCTCAAAGAATTATCATTAGACATCATTTTTCTTTACAAAAGCTATGCTGATGAATAGCTATAGTATCACAATACTCATCTATATGTCTCCTAATTTTATTTTTTATTACTATTTCAACCAATTTATCAAGTAAGGAAAGAAAATTCATTAGACTAATTCTCAGCATCAATTCTACTGTTCAATTAAAGAGAAGCAGAAAAATTGCTTTCTCCAACCTTACAGGTTAGAAGCCAATATTAAAGGAAAGACTACATATTAAGTTAGCAGCCCTATTTGAGCTCACCATCAATTTCCAGTAGCACATTTTGATATGTCTAACTTTACCTGGTATTCTGTTGCTCTTCATTTGATGAGTTTAGCACCTACTTTTCCTTCACTTTTTTCTTTGACAGTAGCTAATCCTTAATATTGCAAAAGAATGCCTACAGGTTAGATTTCCCTCTTAAGTCTTCCACGACAGAACGTGACAAGGAAATAATTTGGTTTCTCAGCAAAACTGTTATCCTCCTTACCTATTATTCTGTGCTACAATACTAAGGAAAAAATCCTTAACTATTATTCTGTGTTAGAATACTGAGTGAAAAAATATTTACAAAATTGATGTGGACAGCCTTTTAGAAAATATCTGAATTTACTCCTTGTCATTTCAGCAGACCAGCCATCCTCAAGACACTATGCTTGTTTTGGATGGGGTTTCTCTTTCATTTCTAGCTAGCAATAATCATGACATCCTCCAGTTTTAAGCCACACCTATTCCAATAGCACATTTCCTTTCCTAATACTGTATACTGGGCAGTGCAAACCAAGTCTTCAAACAGCGTGGAACCAAGACCATCCCCTGACTCTGTAAGCCCTCAGGGGTTGATAAACTTTCACCACACACTGATTTACCGAGGGAGCCTATAAAATCAGAGCCTGTCTTTGTCAAGGAGGTATGAAACGGCATCAGCTCTCTCAAGCTGAGGGAACTATAGCTTCCCGCATCAGGCGGTTGGGCCAGGGATTTTGCAAGATTAAGCCACCATGTAAGAGTTTCGATAGTCTCTGCACATGGTTGGACTGGCCCATATAAGGAGAAATACAGTATTTTTTAGTAATGATCCAATGGCCTGCTTTTACAAATCTGACTGCAGAGTTTTCTGTGACTACTCTGTAAAGCTTGCACTATTTTCGTAGGCGGGAGAGAAAGCATGTGAAACTAGGATGGAAAAGTTTCAACATCAACCAAAACCTGACAGGTTATTTTTTTCTTTTAAAAACTACATATTTCTTACAAACCTTACAAAATATTTCCTTGCATTAGAATTTTAGCTGCAACCACTGCTTTCATTATTGGTAAACATACACAGTCTCCCTGACACTCTACAATATCCGTACAGGATCTGTAACACGACCTATCCCTAAAATACAGGCTATTCAATGAAAAATCCTTAGTACTGTATTTTTAAAGGCTGTTACACACAAAATCTGTGTACCACAATGGTTGTTCATATGTGAATATTCAGTTGTTAATATAACACAGTGAGTATATTACATGGGGAGGACTACAGTGAGCAAATCCCTTAGAAACAATCTGTTGGACTATTCAAATTCGCAGGTTAACGAAAACCAGGAAAAACAGAAAGGAGGCTCACCGCACCTACACAGGCAGTACAAAGGCAACAGACCCATTACATGTGCTTAACTGGATCCCAAATGGTGTGGACAGTGAATCCCATGCATCTTTGTTGCATTAGCCTGACTGCACATAGTCACTCTCCGCAAAAACCAGGAGCACCTGTCTAGGATTTTCAGATATTCAGCATCTGTTGCTGAATAGTCAGATGTTGCCGAGCTGTTTCTAGCCATCCAAAAATCTCATAGATCACTGCACAAAGCAACGAGGCAGTAGATTATCACTGAAAGCCATAGCTTTCATTGCCCAATTCTTTAGAGTTTGAGTGTCTAGAGAAGCTTTCAGACTTACCACATTCACTGAGTCAGTTACGATACAGAAGATGATCCCTGTAAGCAGCACGTGCAGGTCTTGTGGCATCATTCTAAACTGGAAGCTGACACTGACCATTTCCATTCCCATACCAGTGAGTAAAAGTTTCCTCACACTACGGACAATTCTTACGTACGGTGATCTAAAATACATCTATAATATTTGAGGTCATCTCCCTAACAGTGTGACCATACTCCTTGTACTTATGCCTTTATTCACAGGTAACCACATAAGTGTCATTGTTTTCTCAGTGTTTAAATACACAGAGCTGAATAAAGGCACTATTCACAGAAAGCATTCAGTTTTGGTACTGTGATCCATTTCAAACATCAAAAAACTACAAACCTAACAAAAATCATGAAAAGATAAGCACAAAGTGCCTTTATGAATATAAAGAATCTATAAAGCCGTCACTAGGTGGGTCCATAGCAATGGATTAGACTTTGAGAGATGTTACATGCAAAACATTAATGCTTAGAACAAATGCAATACAGACCAAAAGAGAGTCTGGAAACAGGAAAGCAAAGTGTGAGAGACTCTTTCCCACAGCTGTAGAGCCATCAGGCCTCAAAACCAAAGGACCGAGGGGCTGTATTTTGCACTGGCAGCCCACCCTTGTAGATGGTTTTATTAGGAAGAGTACAATTCAAATTATAACAGAAGTTACTCATGTTCTCTGGTAAGCAGGTCCACATGCTCACACGGAAGTGGTATTTCTCCTTTCTGTAGGAGTAAGGCTGAGGATGAAGGAAGGTATTTTTACAGACCCAAATCTCTGCATCTTCAAGCCAGAGGAGGAATGTTCCTAATTCATCCCCAAAAGTATTTCTTTGGGGCAGCAAGTGGAAAGGAAACTGTCATTTCTTAAATTACTTTCCTCTTGAACCACCATAAAAGTAGGGTGTGGGTTCCAGGCAGAAAACCCATTATTTTTGGTCTGGTCACATTTATTCAGATCTAGCTAGACTTTAGCCAAGTAGGAAACTGCCTCAGCATGGCCACCATGACAGCAAGGAAGGAATAACAGGTATTTTCTCATTTCTGCTAAGGGAAGCTCCTATCAGAATACAAAGATGAGGGAAAACGTGGGTGGATTATTTGGATCCAGCTGGCTCTACATCACACAGTCAGGAAATGCCACGATCTTTGACAGGTTCATATTAGCAAAAATCAAGCAAAAGATTATGGGGAAGCGTCCTATTCCATTATCAAATAATTTGGGGGAGGGAGAAGGATGGGAGACTAGCAGTTTTTCTTTCTAAGCTCTCAGGAACTGTGTTGAAAGCATTGTCTAAAATAAAGACTAATCTAAAGGATGTGAAAGCAAACCCATCGTTAGACTATTCAGAAAATGTAAAGCAGGAAGAAATGAACCATTTTGATCTGCCAGAGCTGCTACACAGCAGGTCTAAGGTACCAACTGGTGGCAGGCCCGGGGGGCACCGCCAGGCCTGATGGCCCCTGCCCACCCCCCGGGGCTCCCCCCACCTGCCCACGGCCCAGGACCCCACGTCCGCCCCCCGGGGCCATCAGCCGCAGCGATGCCGCAGCGGGGCCGATCTCCAGCTCCCCACAGCCCTGCCCCGCCGGGCCGCGGGCCCTGCCGAGCGGGGCCCACCCAGGGGCCCACATCTGGGCCTGGCCTCGGCCTGGCCCCGTGGAGGGGCCCCACGCCTGGGGCTGGGGCTGCCCCGTGCCTGGCTGGGGCGGCGGGACGGGCCCTGGCTGCCAGGCCCTGCCCGGCCGGCCCGGGGGGAGCGCCCAGGGCTCCCAGCCCCAGCGAGCCGCCGGCCCCTGTTGGCACCCCGACGATAGGCCCTACAACGTGATCCACCCACAACACAACCAACAACCAAAAGCCAGTAACAAAACCTATCTGATAACCTCCAATACCTCAACCAAATAAAAATCAACATCACAAGCATCTCCCCTACGGAGACGAGAGTGGGAACACGCTGTTCATATGGGAACGCGCTCCTCCCAGTTACACACATAAGCTGTCTATATAGTGTATAGAATTAGGTGCTTTAAACACTAGACAGAGACTGATCTGTGACAGTCAATAAGGAAGTAGCGGGGACAGTATTTAAATAACGTTGCCCAGTGGTGTTTGAATTCACTGCTACTGATGAACCACTCCTTCCCCTTGGGACCCACAATTCCATGGTATTTTCTACCCTTGGATCTTCCCAGGCCATTGCTTTCAGGAGGAGAGAAGGGACCACCCAGTTCCTCTGCACACTGCCAGAGGAGGGAGAAGGGAGGGCAGTGCCTACGGCTCTCCGCACCCCACACACCTACCAGTTCAATGATTAAGAATGACTGACTCACCCAGTAAATGGAGCAGCTGGGGCCAGCCCTCCTCTGCCTGCAGGCTACAGACTCAAGCCCTGCTGTTCCTAAAGACTTGCTCCAAGTGCCAGGCATTAAAGCTGCAACTATTGACCAGTCAAATGCAGCAAGTCTCTCTAGAAGCTGCGACAAGATGCAGAAAATTCGCTTTGATGGGAAAGTTAAGTAGCACGATGACAATCCGCTAGCATGGCAGATAAGGTACACAACCAAGAAGATGGTCCTCCAGCTTCCAGACTCTCTTCTCTGGCGTCTTCCTTCATTTTACATTAAATGGCCATGGAGGAAGTATTAAAATTGTTTCACTGCCTAATTCATTAAGCTAGGAGAGAAATCTCTTTCTGCAGCCAAATCAGTCTTTTATTCTTTCTGGCCAGTTCAAACAATTTCATTAAGAACATTGCAGATCTCAGCCAATCCCAGATTCTCCAATTCTGGTGGTTGGGCCACTCTGCTCAAAAGTGGGAAACACGCATCTGACCCCCCTTCAGCGAGAGGAGAGACTAACCCCCACAAAGCAGCATTTAATTTGTGGATCTGGAGAGATCTCTGAGGAAGACAGGTGCTACACTGTTCACTTCAACTAAGACAGCAGCACTTCTGAGTCCACTTTAAGTTAAGGCTCTTATGCAATTGGGAAGTTTCAGCACAATCAGGGTAGACAGAAGCTAAGAAGAGGTTCTTGGGATCACAAGATTTCATTTAGGCACTTAGGCTCTGTCACTGCTCACTTTAAACACTTGCAGATCTAGCCTAAGTGCAGCTCCAATTAAAGAGAACAAGATATTCCCTATGTAAAGAAAATGGTTGTGGTTGGAATAAAACTTCCAGACAGGAAACAGGCTGGAAATACATGTGAACTCAAGAGTTTGAGCCTGGTATTTAGCAATCCCTTGGAATTAGTACCTTTGTTTCCTAAAAATACATGTTTGCTACAACTTTAATATCTGCTCAAAGCCATTCAAGGAGTGGCAACAGTTAAATTTTGTTAAGTATTACTGTCAAACTGCACTAGGATATATGCAGAACTCGTCACATGGTTCTTTCAGTACAGTTAAACAACACACTCAGCCAATACAACATAAGATAGCAGCATTATGGTATGAGCTAAGTACTATTATATCATCAGGACACTCTCTCAAATGAACACTCTAAAGACACTTACTTAGTAATTTCTCAGCAATTTTGACTATAAAATTAACCCTTTTTTGATTTCAACATGCATCACCAAAAAATACATATCATGTAATCTCTAGATACAGAAAATATAATTGAGGTAAAGATGAGCTGCCTAATAGTTTGAACATGTAACCATAGGGTAGGAATTCCCCAATTTCTAATACCAGTGCTGGTCCAGCTTCTTCCAGATCTTTAAGGTCTTGTCAACTCTAGCACTAAGTATCCCAACTCTAAAAAAAGTTAGTATCAATTTTGTGGGGCTTCTAAGAGAATCAGCTAGTTAATGTTTTTTTAGAGCGCTTTCAAAATATAGAGTACTGCATAAGTGCACAGAATTGCTAAAAGAACTGACAATGGATCTGGAATTTTCCTTTGGTGAAATGGTTGTCTCAACAGCCACGATTTCTCACATTGAGACTCTACTTTCTCTGAATCACTGCTAGTATGTTATTAACTTCTCTAATAGATGGCAAGGATTTGTGGAAACCAAGACAAAAGTTCAGAACAGGGGTGGATCACAGTGGGGCTATACTCTGCATCTTCCTCTGGAGTCCTCTCATCAATCATCTGTTACTAAAACAGCAGAGATGGTGCAAGGGATGGAATACTACTTACTGGATAACCTGGAAGCATCGTGAACATTCATTTGAGGAAAACCCAATGTCTTCTCATACTTAGTTTGCATTCTTTTGGATTTACGGCTGTACTGAAAAGATGAGGCTAGCAGTGGTGACCATTGTAGCTGATACGCTGTTTGGTGTGGTATTTGGATTTTGGTCAGTGGAGGATTTTGCTTTATATGCATGTCAAATATCCAAGATCTTGACTAACATTGATAAACCAGAAAAACTTTTGTTGCAAATTTTATATATTTCATGTCAATAATGCTGAAAAAAAGCCTTTTATCTTGTATTGTATACTATTTCTTCCAATTAAGCCTGAGAAGCAGGGAAGAAAGCAAAAAGACCAGCAAAACTCAGAACTTTCTAAATTCTTCAAAAAGGTTCTGTTCAAACAGCAGTTCAAAGTATAGTCAGGTTCTTATTTTATCCTGAGTTGGCTTATCCATCCACCATAAGGACTTCTTTAATTCCTGTAAAACAACTGTGTGTTCAGGAGAGTGTCTATTCTGAAAATGTTTCTATTCATAAAAACGGTCTTGCTGAATTCTAGCTCTCCAGTATGTTTGCAACTCAATGTGAGATTTACTGGCTGACAGATAAAAGATGTCTTTTTCAAGCACCAGTCCTGAACACTCAGTAAGGGATCATAAAATCAATCTGGTTACCTAGTGGCTCATCCAGCAACAATAGGAATAGACAATTTGTTCACTGTCAACACGTGGACAACTCCATTGCCTTCACTGCCTTCAGTGGGGCTGTACAGTTTAGGCAGCCTTGCGGAGGAGCCACATTCAGACGCCTGCTCCTGATGCATAAAACAAAGGAAGTTTCATACCACTGTTCTCTGAAGCTGCCGCTCTTACAGTGTGGAGCAGGGGTCGGCAACCTTCCAACGGTGATGTGCCAGATTGTAATTTTCTTTCCCAAATTAGAGTTTAAGAATGCTGGCAGGAACTTTGCAGGAGCCAACAGACGCTGCCTCTCAAAGAGGCAACATGCTGCCAATCAGCTGATTGGCAGTATCTTGCCTCTGTGTGAGGCAGGGGCTCTGGGCTCCCGGGGAATTAGGATCTCGGTAGGAGCCAGTGCCTCTCAGAGATACCTCCTGCACTGGCCTTCCTATGTGCCATTCTAAATCTGCCCTATGGAATTGATGCCACGAGTGACCAGCTCTGAGCTTCTACCCTAAAAATCTGTCCAGAATTCAAAGCCATATTCCAACCTGGGCACCAATTCTAGCACGGAGGCAAAGGACCAAAAGAAAATAGCATTTAACACTTCCTGAAGCTTGCAAAGTCATGGGAAATAATATAAACTTCCTCAGTCGTGCAAGTTTATTTGTAACTCTGAGTTTCTGTCCAGGGGCACGTGGGCAATTCCAGTGGCCAAACACACACTTTAGAGAAAAATTCACTTAAAATAATTGCATGTGTCCTAGCGCTTGCTTCAAATTCACATACCTCTTTCATGTTCAGGACTCGACTAACATTTTCAATTAGTCAGAGAGTAAATACACAGAAATGCAACACAGTGGTTAGGGGAGAATAGATAATTGCAAGCAACTCTGCACATTTTAAAATGAAAGATACTTGCGAAAACAAACAGTAATTTTCTGAGTTTTTTGGCAAGACAGTTATCTGAGCTTACCTGAGACACAGACTACCATCTCTACTTTTTCTTTCAAAAACTGTAAAAGGGGACAAGAGTCTTCCCACCTCTTCCAGCTTTTGAGTGAGTAGCTGTCATGTTTTGAAGGCATACAAATTGTGCTCATAACCAGTGGCACTGCCATCAGCCACAGTGAAGTGATATGAGCGTGGAACCACGCTCTCCTCAATTCTACACTTTCCAGCCAAACTGAGTAGTGATGCAATTGGTAGAGCTGCCACCGTGTCCTCTTCAGGGCATTTAAGAGCAGTGCTGGCTACTTCCCATCTTCCTACTTCCTCTTCCATGCAGGCTGTAGTTCACAATCTTCCTCTAAGAATAGCAGTGGCTCTAACTTCTGTGCCGCTGGCAGTACTTCACTGGCTTTTGTTCAGTAAATAGTCTAATTCTGCTGAGTTGGTAACAGCTGAGATTGTTAGTGATATATTGTCCTAGCATTAAACACCCTGTCACCTGGCAGGATGATTGACTAGAGTCTGAATCTTGGCAGAATAGTATTTTGCAGTTAGTTTGGCATTTCTTTATTAAGTTCAGGTTAGATTCACTTAAGGAATGCGCTTGCCAGCTATGCCATGCTTTCGACTTTATATCCATCATGGTGATTAATGGTCTATTTACAAAGATATTCATAATGAAATTCTTACCTTCTTCTCCCAGCCCAACATAAAACACACCTATCATTGTGTTCTGTTGAAGCAAGCCAAATTCCACCAGAAACCTTTTCAGACATCAGCATAGGATCTTTCCATACTCTGCACAAGTCCAAAACCTCTGGGAGCATATTTTTAGGGATTGACATTGTTCAAAACCCGACACATTATACAAAACCACTCTTCACTTCTTTGCTTTTTTTCCTCTTTTCTTTGCCTCTATGTTCCTCTAATTCAGTAAGCCATCTGGGGATATATAAAATTTTGAGCATCTGCCTCTATGCCTATGCAATTATCAGAACAGAACTATTATAATGGTAGCACCTAGGAACCTCAGCCACCAGTGGATGGTAGTTGCTACATAAACACAGAAAAAATCATAGTTCCTGCCCCAGGCATTTGCAGGTTACGAAACAAGAGGCAGCAGTTAGACTGGAGCAGTATGGAAGCAATGAAATACATTTGCTCCAAGTTGTTATGTAGTGGTCTCACAGAGACCTATCAAGCTTTTTTAGCTATTAAGACAAACTATCAGTCCAGCCAGATTCAACAACTTCATACACCTCATTGTCAAGCTTTGCAGGCTACCATTGTTTTGTGGTTTATTGCTTAGGAATGGCTCAAATGTACCATTTCACCTTCCGCGGTAATGGACTTCCATCCAGGGCCATCACTGTTACTTTGAGAGCTGAGTACAGACTGTGTCTGCAGCTGTGCTATGAAGCAGTTACGAAGTAAAGAAGTTATTAATCCCTACAAGCATATAAATCACCATGCCCAAATAAGGTACAGTTTCTCTAGTATATTTTACTCCCTCTCTGAAATATGAACTTCTCTTGTTCAACCTCCCTTACGATATTCGTAGATTTTTTTTCTTAAGTACCTACCCAGGGTCAGATTCTCAAAAATACCTTAAAATGTAACTAGAAGATCACCCTGTAGTATTCAAAACCGCTTTTAGAAGTAGTGCTTAAGCACCTTCTAAAATCCCAGCTGACACTTTGATGAACCTTCCAGTGCCTAAATATCTCGGGCACTGACCCATCATGCTAAAAAATTTGCACAAAGCTTCCTCCTCTTCCCATACACAGCTCAGTGCTCTGTGACAATAATAAACGCTTTCTTCCTGGGTTAAATCTGGTAGCAGCCAAGTTTTCCCTTTAAGTATTTAATTAATCTTATTGCCAAAGTATTCTTCTTGAAACCTTGATAAAGAGCCACTTAGCACTCAGAATTAGAATTTATGGGAAAGAAAGCTCGGATGGGATTTGTCTCACCTAACATTACACATCTTCAGCATAGTTGTTAATATCTGAGCTAGGCTCCATTTGCAGTTAGCAGAGAGAAGTAGGGTCTCACAGGACAGAACTCATTTGACGCATTCTAAATAACTACTGAAGGGTTTGTTGAGTTGCATCTCAGAAGTGCCTGCATCTCTGCTTTGACCAGAAAGGAAGAACAGATAACTAACTTTAGCATAGTGTCTGCTTTCAAGACATCTGAAGTTATGTGGGATGGATTGTGCCACTGGGTCTGGAGGTTAAATCAGGATGTTGATAGTCCAGTTTTATGAATTCCTTCCTTTCTGTCATTGACTCCAAACATAACCACCAGCAAATCATTTAACTTCTCAATGTTTCAGTTTATGTATCTATAAAAAAAGGTATATTATAGTGCTATGACATTCTAGATACGCTGCAGAGTCATAGCAAGGCAAAACTAGCTCTTGAAAGTGTGTTGAGAACCTCAGAGGGAATATATTAAATATGTGCAAACCATATTAAAGAGAATACTAAAGAACGGGGAAAACAACTGACAAGACATGGAGCAAGGAATAAAAGAGATTAAATTCCACTCACTGCACATAAATGTTGTGAATAGTCTATCTTACAAATGTTTAGCATGTTGCACATGCTCAAGAGATCTAATATTTCAAGGTGAATTTTCTCCACACCATGAGGAGAAGCAAAGAACTTGGTTAAATTGTCATGTAGAGTTACGGAGCGTATTCAAGCTAGGAGAGTTCATTGTGCCGCTAAGCCTTGCAACAGTGTAAATGAAGCTCTTGTTGCAGGGTGCTAATCTTCTCAGAATTCTTATTAAAAATGGATGATTGCATGTACTTGCAAACAGCCAGGGCATCAGATTTTGATTTACTAAACCCATGAGCATTGCTCCCCGTGCATTTTTGCAAGCTTTTTGCAAAAATGAAAGGGAAAAAAATTGAGGGTTAAAATGGCCATTTGCATGGATTTTTTTTTTCCCTTTTTCCCCACCTAAGAAAGTCTAAAGGAGACACATGTTCAAGTTCTTAGTCAGGACAACACAGTAAATTTTGTTTCTGGACTTGGCACTCTCCCAGTCTGTCTCTGGAAGCAAATGGTTAATGCTCCACACACACAGCCAGAGGTGCTGTAAAGGAGGGAGGAATTGAGCACCCGAGGTGATTATAGCTGAAAACATGACTCTAATGTAGGGAAATAATTCATATTTAAATAATTGATTATTATCTACAAAGTTATCATTATAATCATGTTTATAATGAATGCATGTTTTACCAATTTGAAATAACTAAGTATTCTAATCTTAGCAAGCTTAAAGAAAGTCTGTTAATGAGATAAGAATATTTTCCTTTCTGCATATGTATTAACTGCTCTTTTTTTCAGTTCAGAAAAGATGCTTGCAAATGGATTACTCTGGGATGCGCTCTTGCAAATTCACCAGTGTGAGTGCAGGTAGTATCAGGAAGGAACACTGCTGGGAAAAATCTAGATAGCTGTAGGTTTTAAATCATGCCCGCTACTTCAAGTTGATATGGCCTTTCCTTTCAGTTCATTGTGCCTTTCCTTCAGTTCAATGGCCTTTCCATTCAGTTCAACGATGTCTTCACTTCTGTATTTCATCAGTGGCTGAGCCAAATCCCACTCCTGAATATCTGTAAAGCATTTTCAACTCAAGGCTGTGGGATACGGAAGATCCTTATTTCAGTGGGAACTGATGATGCTCTTACAGGAGCACATCCTTTGAGTTTCCTCAGTGGTATTTATTTTTCATTCTTCCCACAGAGTACAACCTTTCATTTCAAATGAAACCTGTACTATAAATATCAACACTACTGCAGTCACTTAGAAACCTATCTCATACTGTGTTAGGTGTTAACTTCCACCAAAATCAATGGAGTTTAGGAATTTAAATCTCTTTAAGGATTGGGAATTTAGTCTACTATAATGAATTTTAAAGGTATTATACTTTGAAACCAACCGGCAAATATAGTCACCAGAGACTATCCCTGCTTACTTTACAAACAAGGCCTCACATAGTCTACATTTTACCTAGGGTTGGTGAATCACCAATGGTGTAGCAACATCATCTATACGCTTAACCTGAACAGCTTGACACGTGGCAGGCAGACACCTTCCTCGTGTGCAAACCTCACAGTCGTGGTCAACAGATGGATTCAAATTCAACATATTTGGCTTGGAAAGGTGGAAGACTGACAACAGGTATTTTCCTGGATGTGTATTCAGGACCCCTTCATCTGCTTCCCTAATAGCTTACATCAGTGCATGGAATTGTTCCCCTTCAGGTCACGATAACAAAGGGCACCAGTTCGTCCCGTTTCAGATTAAAAGGAGCATTGTGATACAGAAATCACCCTTTAGGTTACTATCTGTCCAATTAGATGGACTATGACAGATTTTCTGTTCTGTAATTTGAGAAATTCAATTTTATGAATGTACAGAATTTTGAAGCGTTTAAAAATAACCTAAAAATACTGTTTTGCCCATTTTTGCAAGATACGCACAACTTAAAATGCCATCATTTTGCTACATGGCAAAACACTGACTATCAGCAATAGATTGATCCTTCAGGAAAAGAACAAGTCTTGTTACAATACTGCCATTGCTGAGAGACAAGTACTCCTGATAATCATAATCAGCACTTGATGTTCCAATTAACACTACTGAACATCATTTTTTTCAGGAGTATGTAAACTGAAGCAGTACTTTTACTTTTCCTAATCATATTGCTGCTTATTTGTGTATTTTAGCTTAAAGCAGGAATCTGGACTGAACTTATATTTGTCAAAATACCAGGAGCTAAGCCCTGACTGCAGGTTACAAACTGCACGTGTAATCACACATGTGTGCGCCCAAGAAAAGGAAAAGCAGTGGGAAGTTGGGAAGCAGAGCCATTTCCAGTATCACAGCCATTCAGCCTCTCCTCATGCCTTCCCTCCCCTATTTTATGAGCTCCTGGGAAAGGGAAGTCTGGGAACAGGCCTCCGCAAGAAGCAGTGCTGCTACGGAGTCCAGAAATACCAGGAAGCAGAACAGAAGCCCTGGGGTCTAATAAACTACATGCAGTCTCCGTGGACTTTTATCCACTTAGAATGATTATTTTAACAGTATCCAAAAGGCTAGTGTATATACTGATATGGGCTGCAGTAGCAGGGATTATGCCTTTGCCTCCACAGTGAGCATATGGAGAAGCGGTACCCTTCAGTAAGGTCTGTGGAGACAAAGAGAAGACATGCATTAGACGTGTCTCAGGCTCACTGCCAATCCTTCTTCCAACTTGGTAGGGAAGTCAGCTACCCTGTGCTTTCCTTCAGTTCACAGTAATAAACTTCTCTTACCATTTATTTCTTATGCAGCATAAAAGAGTTGCTCACATGAACAGCAGTATACTATCAGTGTCCTGCAGTCTCAGCCCAAATACATCTTAGCGGCTGTTAATTGGTAGCTTGTCATCCCAGCCCTTTTCCTAAATAGTAATGCTCACCTTCAAATACCCTTAAAATTGTCTTTGAAAATGAGTTCACATTGGTGCCATTGTTAGTTCAGAAGATCTATCCAATTTCAGGCTTTTCATGTTTATTAATTAAAAGGTGACTGAAAATGACATTATCAAAGCTTGCATTAAATTGCTCTCTTTGTTTTATGATGGTTAGAGGTCCCCATATGGAATTGAAAAGGCCACATGTGTTACAATTATTATTTTTTTTTAAGCAGACACCACTTTGTCATCATATACTAGATTCAAAGCTGGAGGCCACAGTCAAACACACAAAAGAATAGCTGGCTTTTTTCTCTTTCAAATTATTGATATGTAAGAGAGAGGACAGAGTAATTGTTTAATCACTGGCACATTGCTTTAAATCTAATTCTCAGCACACACAGAGAAAACACAAATGGATGGAAAGGGCACTGAGGCATTTGAGTTGATTGATGGCAGGTCAGTGGCCAACGCACAATAGTTTAGATATAAACATACCAAATTAAGAGCATCACATTCCAAAAGCATTATATGAAGCTGATCTCAACCAGAGAGATGGTTAATACTATTAAAAGGTGGAAATACTAGCCAATGTGCTCACCCAGCTGAAGTGTGCAATATTATGTAATGGATTGCACTAGGAAAGAAAAGGTAAGAAATTGAGGATGGGCTGTATTTTTGCTATTCTTTAGAGCACTCGCTTTGAAGCAATATTTGCTTATTTGAATAAATATTATGCTCCAGAAGTTGACCCTTTCAATTAAAAAAATGACAGTGTTACTCATGAAAAGCAATCCCAATGGCCTCAAAGAGTACAGGCAAGCCACCCAGCTTTCAAGCTAAATTCACGTGCATCCTAATAGCACAGGGTAAGTCCATCTACACAGCAGGTAACTTTTTACATAGCTAATATTTTGTACCTACTTGACATGCACAGCACTCTACTAATCTGGCCGATCCACTTGGTCTCAATGAAAAGGCAGGAAGAAAGTCTCCATGGTTATTACACTCTCTGAGGTTTCCTAACCACTTCACGTAATTAGTTCTGAGAAGTTTTAAAATGCCTTTCCTTTCCTATTCCTGTGATATGCATTAGATTTTTAACGTAAATATTTCATGTTTGCAGATCACAGGAGACCATACAGCTGAACAGATTATAAAACATAGTAAAGTTTAGAACAACACATAGCAGACTAGTAGCAGGCACTCCCGGAGGTTTATGAGGACAAGAAATCCCCCGTTTTCTGATCGCCCTCTGTGGATTTCAATGTCTGAGTAGCATGAAAGAGCAATTATGAAGTTTTTAAAATGCATTATTAGGCTCTGGTTTGAATAGGTACTAGAGAAGAAAGTCGCTGTCAACAGCTGGAGAGTTAGCAACTGACAGAAGGATCAACAGAGCTCTGGAAAACCTCTGGAAGTGCAGCTGGAATCGGGATCACTCATAGAGCTGTTCAAGCTAACTGTGGGAATTTGGGGGATAAATTTTTTACATCTTTTTTTATGATGTAAGGCATTACTGCTCAGGGCTACAGTCCCGGCTACTTTTTATATCCACATGAAACTGTGGGCTGTCAGGACTCGAGCACTGTTTCAATACTCAGATCTGAGAACTCATGTTATAGGGGAGGTACAGGCTTTCATGCATGTACAAAATGTGAGTTAAGAAGTTTCTTCAAATGAAAGTTCTGGTGAATCTGCTCATGTAGATGGAACCAATTTGGATACTTACCAAAAGTGTATCAGAATCTGCCCTTTGATTGCCAGGCAGAAAAGATCAAGGCAGCTCACTGCCTGATCAAGTGATTTGTTACGACCTAATTGTATATTTAGATGTAAATGTTGCTTTGGATTTGCCTATAAGGGCACAATTTGACCCTTTCCTTTTTTTTCCAGCTGATATGAAATTATGCCTAAGTAACACATCAAAAGAGGTAGGAATTTGCGGTTGGCACCATTTAAGGATTAGTATTATCTATTGATATTACATCAATCAGATAATTCCTCCTGTTCAAATGATTCAAATCTTTTTTCAGGACAGAGAAGAGAAACACGACTTGTACTGGAGAGTAAGATGTGACCCAGCCTTCAGCTGCAGCTTTGGCTCTTTTCTTGACACTACCTAGCGCAAATGACAGGATTTGGAGAAAGCCCAGCTACGAATACTCCCAGATCAGGGAAAGGTACCAAAGCAATATATCACTCTTTGATTACTAATTCTGAGTAACCAGAACCAGTAACCCAGATTGAAATCAGTCAATAGGACTGTTGCTTGTTTGCATAATTCAGCAAATTATATTCAGGATTTGGATTGATAATCCTGATTTTGTCCAAGGAACTAAATGGGCTAAGGAATGAATCATATCGAGAACTACCTGTTTGACTCTAGCAGAAATCCATCACAAAACCAGGGCATTTCTGTAATACAGTCTGGCTGAACTTTGCTGCTGAGTGTGGTATAGCAGCTCTGTGAATGAACAGAGAATTTCAGTCCCTAGAGCTCAATTCATTAGCCTGCACTAGCATTAACATTATTTCTTTGAAACAGAGGAAGAATGGGACTATTTCACAAGTATTATTGGCTCCATATACATGTACAATATAATGGAACATAGTACATTCATATATTTTAGTTGGAGATATCTGGCTATTAACAGGGAACATTTATGATTAAAAATACATTACCCTCACCTAAAAAGTTCTGGCTTAACAAGTGATGGCTGTTTTCATGATGCCTGGAAGTTTAATAGCCTGGGAAAATTATCATAGGTCAATAACATGTTATCTTCTATGATGGCTAACCATTTCACTAACCATTTATAAAATAACACTTTTCTTAAGAGCACCAGGTCCAAGCTACAAGTTGCAGCTTTACTCCCTAGATGCACTGTTTTTCTTTTCAAATGAAACTGCAGAGAAAGTAAATACTGTCAAATCAGACAGTGTTCCAATCAGCCATCATGACAACTTCATCTTAGTATGTCAACATACCAAGTGTTTCTCCTAGATACCTCGACGGGCCGGATTCAATGACCCCAGAGCCAGAGTAACTTTCAGCACTAGAAGCAGCTCTTCCTGCTGGCTAGATAAGAATAACAACAAAAAAGGTGTTCCTTAGAGAAAATAAGGAAGATTGAAAGAACCAGTGGAAGAAGAAGAAGAACGGACATGCAGAGGGGGATGCTGGAAGGAGGCAAAATGGATATGCAGGAAGAAAGAGGTTAAAGAAAACCACAGGATGTGTAGATAGCAAGGAAGGATGGGACAAGAATTTGAGCTGTGAATGACTGAGTTTATGCCCAAAGCCCTCAAATTTTCAGTCAGTCTCTTCTTTTATTCAGACTCGTAAATACACAGTTTGCTCTGCCATTCTGCTGCCTGGCAGGACTGACTCTTCCTAAAAAGATTCCCTACTCTACTTCCAGAGGCACCAAGGCCACCCAAGATCACCTTTTGCTGCAGGCCGAACCCTCTTTGAGCAGTTTGCTTTCATACCGTGCCTGGCAGGGTTTGCCTTTTTTGTCACACTATTAGATTCCTGCAGCCACTCTGTAGTAATGTGGCAGCCACTACAGGCCATACGTGGTATGGAGGAAGGAGGGGGATCCACCAGAAAGGAGACAGGTAAAACGGCTGCCTTTTTCCAGATGCACATTTAGAGATAGAACACTAGGTAACTGCATTCATTCCTAGTCAAGAAAGGCCCTAGCAGCCAACACTTGCCAAAAAAAAGCTACTGCAATAAATTTTTTTAAGTGCTACAGATAAGGAAAAGCCTGAATGATCAGAAAGCATTTTTGGTTTTTTGTTTGTTAGATCCAAGGAGGCAAGCTGTTATTTTATTGCTCTGTGTAGATGCTCCTACTTTGATGGACAAAATGTCTAGAACAATTGGACCACAAAGTGACATAAATCCCAACAGAACAAAAATATATCCATTACCTACGGTATGTCCAGAATCAATCTCTGTGAGGGATGATTATGGTATTGACCTGAGATCTGTCAGTACATTTTCCTCTGAGAAGTCCCTAGTGCTTGTAGACAGAGCCCCTGTGGGGGTTATCTTTCATGTACACCAATATGAACTGAATACTAAAAACTCGCCTTCTGTGTGTGCTTTTCTTAGCCAGATTATAACAATTAATGTCTGTTGAATTATTAGCTGGATACAAGTTGGGCTGAAAGCAGGGTGTGAAGGAAATGAATGTATACGGTATGAAGAATCTATATCACCAAGTCCTCAGTGACTGAGACACTAAGCAAGTCACTCCACAACATAAGCCTTCTCACCTCAGAGCTCTGTCTACCTGGACAAACTCCAGTCAATATCTGAATAAATTTGGTAATCAGGATGGCAGCAGAAAGGAATCAAAAGCTGAACAGGGGAAAATCAACAACAGAAAACCCTCGTTGCCTAATGCATTGTAACTTCTAATTATCAGAAAGACCCTCGTGTTCGTCTGGAATTAATATAACCAGTTTTTTTCAGATGATCTCAGATGATGGTCTCTAGGGAAAATAAAAAAGGGTTATTGTATCTCCTTTGACAAAGGAAGATGCATCCGGTCTGAATGCAATAATTGCAAGTGGACTAACCACAGAGAATTGCCTTCAAAGATCACATCATCACCCAGACCCAAATAACCCATCCAAGCCAAAGAATTAATTCATGTACAAAAGCAGAGTTCTGCTGGAGGGAAGAAAAACCTACAGAACACAAACCTTGTCATGTAGCCCAGTGTGATGTAGATGGAAGAATCACCCTCCTTGTTCCCCTGGACACTAACCAAAATAAAGTCAGGAATTTTAGTACGCTGCTGACTAATGGGATTAAAACTAGGTACATGAAATTTGAGAATGTCTTCCAACACTTAAGGCTGTCTTGGCAGTCTGTTCATCAAACAGGAGTAAAACCATGATATAAGAAGCAATGTTAGAAGCTGAACACCATAGCCCAGCACCTCCATGTAATCAGAATATCTCTATCATCCTGTTGTTTTCTTGTACATCCAGGAAAACTGATATCAGCTAAACAGTCCACAACAAAGTACTCAAAAGAAAATACATGTGCTGCTCCAGTCTTTAAAGAGTCAGAATCCCAGCTCTCCTTGAAAATAAAAGGGAAATTCAAAGTGAGTTACTCTGCTTGTGAGACACACATCATTGCTCGGGTGGCTGGTACCTCGCCCCCAAGAACCATAGAACAAAAATCTTTCTCTGGCCAGGACCCTCAGCACTCATATCACATAGCTTGAGAACCAAAGAGAGGAGAAGCTTACAAACAGGAGATGGCAAAGTTCGCCCAGGAATCCCAGCGCTCTACCCCATGTCAGTACAGGGTTGAGCATGTGTTACAATCCCAAAGACACCTGGTAATGCCAGATTTAGATTGCTTTCAGACCTTGTGATAGTGTGCACTTGTGGCTGATCTCATGGCACAGTTCAGGCTTGGAAGCCACACTTCAAGTTTTCAAGAATCAGTGGTTACCCAGCCTTATTCTGTGGAGAAGTATAGCATTTGCAGGATGGCAGGTTCCTTTGTATTTGCATTTTTAAAACACTTTAAATCTGTCACAAAAGGTTTTTGAATTAAAACACTTGCCACAGAGACTAGAACTGTTCATAATCAGCATAAACATGTATAACTGCGTTAAACCCTTATACACAGACAAAGATGATTTCTACCTGGCATTCTGCAGCCATTTCAAGTTTTAGCGTCGTAACAGCTTAGAGGATGGGACACGGATTTCACATTACTGCATCTGATGCATTAAAAAGTTTTTTTTTTAGTCATTTTACAGTACATTTGCAGGAAACTGCTTTCAAGCTGGGACTATCACTATATCAAATTGCAATAAATACATATTGTGCATGCTTATAAACACACATACACAAAGTACAAATATGCACACTGTGTACTTCTCTGTAAGAACTGAAAGAATTTTTCAAGCATCAGTTGATTAACCAAAGAAAATTGCAGAAATGGACACAAATGTTCCCATATTCAGTCTATGGTGGAGCAAAGTGAGGTCAAACCCCAACAGTGAGTGAATCCCTGGGTCCCAGACTGTCAGGAGTACCAAGTGCCAATCCTCAGCCAAAAGCTCACCCTGGTTCTGCTATAGGGCTTCCTTCTGCCCCAGCACTCTCACTGAAGATCCTGCAAAGCACTTACTCATATTTAATCATGTAAGTACTCTGGACCTTGTAAGATCAAGCCTCCATGAAATATTTAAGAGACATGCATGCGAAAACAAAGGTAACTGACATCAGGAATAACCAGGGTGTCTAACAAATTACTTCAAAAGAAAGGAAATCTTCATAATGTTATAAAGAAAAAAATCACCTTCTAAGGGGAAATAATTAGAAAAGAAAGAGTCAAATGTTTTATATTTAAATCCGATAGACAATGTGTGCTCAAAACTGAAATTTTGTACAATAAACATCATTGCAGAGAATGCGTGGACAGCCGAAACAATCACATGAAAACTCAGGTTGCAGTGGAAAGTGCTGAGGTAACTTTAGCTACAGCTGCACAAGGGTTGCTCCTGTTTACCAAGTCCCATAGAGATGTCATCAAGCTACTGTTAATTTCAAGAGTGTTTTATCGCAGCTGGGAAGAATTCATACCATAGAAACCTTGGCTTTACAAAAATAGTGTTTTTTGAAGTATGCTAATTATTTTATAAGTATACAATGACTGAAAATACTTTAAAGGTAAACAGAAACAAGAGTGGATTGAGGCTGTTGCTTAAAACTGAGGTAGGAGACTTTTCAGTAGAAGCATGCAAACATTTTCAGCACAGCTTTTGATGGATTAATACATTATGTTTCCTGTTCTTTTTTTTTCCCCCCTCATGGAGTTGCATCAAAATTTAACAAGCAAGAAAATGTAAAGCAAAGGAAAAATAGCTATGGAATCACTTAGACAACAAAGATTTAGTGGCCATAAAAAAAATCCTGAAGTTGTCATTACTACTATTTATATTATACTAGCACTCAAAATACAGTGCATACTTTACAAACGCAGAGATATAATCTCTGTCCTAAAAAAAATTACTTTCCAAAGACAATGAGAACGAGGACCTGTACCTCCTTGCAAGATGTAACTTGTTGGGCTGGGTTTCTCATCAAGACCTATTCACTGGTCAGTTGTGCTGCCAACCAAGTGAGCTTTCTAATGGTACACAGCCACAGTTTCATGGCATGGTTGTTTCTGTTATGAAAACATTAACTCAGATATGCAATGTCAGTTACAAAGCATTTTTGAACTGGTTTGCTTTCCTTGTTTCTTCCGTGCTACTGCAAGAGAAGAAAGCTCCCAAAGTCCCTGCATTTCTATAGACCTTACACAGGAACAGAAATAAATTTAAAAGCAAATTCAGACATTTTAGTCTATGGATTGCCCTCATTACTGAGGCTTGCTGGTCACTGTCAGCAGCCTTCTGCTCCCTCCCTAAATGCAAGGGCAGAACCATAAATGACAGAACAAGCTGCCTTCACAGGCTGAGGTACTCCTCGCACAGACCACCCTCTCCTTTGCCTTATGTCCCAAGCCTTGCCCAATCTTGGTCAGTTTGAGAAGGAGAGAGGAAGAAAATGATTACAAAGAAGATCTCATCCCTTTGCTCATGTTGACTTTTCCAGGCCAGGCATTAATGTCATTTGCATCATCTGGAGCAAGGTGCTATTCAGTATGCTGGAAACTCAGGAAGAATATAACCCAGGAAAAGAAAGGTCCAAGCAGAAACTCACTCAGAAATTCTGACAAATGTGACTACAGGCATTGCTGTGCAACTACAATGCGCAGAACAGAATCCTGATGGACCAGTCATAACGTATATAAATACTGATAGATCAGATCTGCTCAAAGATGGCACATTTGTTGGAAGACATATATCTGCTGATGCTTAAATGCACAAAAAGAGACAGAGATCACAAATTGGTCATGCGGTTTGTGTCTATCTATCCACTATTGCTGTTCCCTACTCTTCAGCAGCACCTGAAGAAAACTGGAACCAGAGCCACTGCTCAGACACGATGATCTTCAATGTCCAAACAACAGCCAACATAAAATTTAATTCAAGCTACACTACAGGGCATGTTTCCAGCTTTTTTTTTTTTTTTTTTTGGATGATGCTTGGGGATTTAACTGCAAAACTCCCATTATTAATAGAAGTCACACAGCTAAATCCCCACATACTATAGCGAAAATATCGCCTTACATTTCTCTCTGGTACCGCTCCTGATCTGTGCTGACAGCTCTCTCATCATGAATAACATTATGTCAGGCTGCCCAATGATTCCTGAAACTGTCAACAATGTTTAAAGTCAAGTTCTCCAAACTTTTTAAAACTTAATCATCTTCACTCTGGAAGCATAAAAGTTGAATGTAATAGAAAATGTGCAGATTCACAGCAAGTTTTATTGACTTGCTGGCCAAAGACTTCATCTAGCTGCTGAAACATTTACATACTACAAAGCACTGTCTATAGAAAGGCTGTCCTTAAAGGCCAGAATATACATGAGATGGCAGAAAGAGTTGAGAAAGTATGGAGAATAGTGCATAGTATACTGATTTTTATGCTAAATTATCAAAGCCTTCAGTCAATCCAATGTATGCAATCAGCCTAGTTTGGGGAATTTTGTAATACCATATACAAGCACAGCTGAGAAAGAAAAAGTCTTGAGGAATCTTAATTTCCTTGTCTTTTTCTGTTTAAATCTGACTTGCGATGTCATTTTTCAAAGTGTGGAAGAACATCAATCCCTCCATTTCCCTTTTTTTTTTTTTTTGTTTTTGTTGTTGTTTTATGTTTGTTTGTTTGTTTGTTTTGTTTTTGTTTTGTTTTGTTTTTAACTACTGATCATCAATGTGATGATTCAGTTTGGAACTGAAAGCTTGAAGAAAGAGTAACCAATGTATGCAGGTCCACAGGGGGCACCAGTAAAGAAAATACCACCAAACAATCTTCTGAAAGGAAGCCAATCAACCTGACATTTTTAAATGGCTCAATTAAAAATACGTATACAAAATGTTTCAGATTGAGTGCCCAGTAAATGTTGTATATACTTTAAACAACTACGCTTTACATTCTTTTTTGTTACTTTTGCACTCCCCTTTTGTTGTCTAGAAGGGTGTTTTCAGCAAGAATGACATTAACTGGTATCCCAGACCTGTAAACTACTGACCTACACACAGCCAAGCACACAACTAAATAACTGCAGGATCAGGAGAGGAATAAAATCTCTAAAAAGTGTATGCAACAGACAAACAGATAGCAATGAACAGAAATACTTTTTTTTTTTTCTGCTAACTCAGTTATTCATTGCACATGAGTTATAGCAGGTGCAACATTCCAAGACAGAAAAGAAATGATTTGCGACTAGAGGATGGCTCTCTAAACCTGCTCAAGGAGAACCACTGTGGGAGAGGACATAACAGGGTACCATGAAATATCTACTGCAGAAAACCTCAAGTGACTGCTACTTCTCTGTTACCAATTTTTTTTTTTAAGTTCATAGTAATGAACCCTTTCTCCTGTCATCATCTATCACAGGAAGAATGTGCATGTTGGTAAACAATAAACAGGAGACAAAATCCTAGCAAGCTCATAGGAAAACCTGCTTAACTGCCTGAATTGTACAGACAGCCATTCAAGATTTCAGGAGTTGATCCAACCTGAACTGACTTTCTGACTTTCCTGAGATTCACCCTTCATTATTCACAAATCTTCCAGTGTCTGTGCTTCTCTCAAAGCTACAATTCCTTGAATCAAGTGATCACATTAGATTACATTGGGTTTCATTTTTTAAAATTTGAGATTTAGTGCTAATGCCCAGAAAGCACCAGCTGAATGCAGTAAAGAAGTTCAGAAACAAAAAGGCAAAGAAAAAGGGATGCAGGATATATTAGTTTATAATACTAGGACTATTACACCAAGTTTGCATTTTGGGACTTAATTTATGATTTTTGAACAGTCTTTGCTGGCAACACTTCCATTTTAGTCTATGGACTGTTGAACCAAACCATATTAACGAAGCAGCCAATAAAATCTCTGTGCACTGTATTGAAGTCCTCTTCAAAGATCTCTAACATATGTTTCATGAAGAAATAGAGGGTGTATCTGTCAGATTCTCTCAAGAGCTAATAGAGAACAATTTCAGTTGCAGAGGAAGACACAGTTATTCTGCTGGTTCCGTATTAACCTGGGAAACCCTTTATACCAAGGATATTTCCTCAAAATCTGTTTCTACTGGTCTTTTTCACTTTTGAAGGAGCAGAAAGGGCTGAAGTGAAATGGTGAAGCAGTCTCACAGAGTGCCCACATGATAGGGCCTGTCTTAAAGAAAGCTGTTATGTGTAGGAAATTTATTCAGTCATAAGAATCTAAACATAGCTCCCTCTTCACAGAGAAAATAAAAATGACACACAAAAGAAGAAGTCCTCTCATTTTGGTACTGGGTAACCATGGATAAAAATAAAGTAAGGAAGAAGTAAAAGTGAACAGCAATGGTTCCCTTTAACTCCTTTTCAATTGCCCCCAGTCAAGCCACTGATGTGGTGCAGCCTAGAAAGGGATAAATCAAATCACTATCTATAGCTCATGCGTATATAGCACACTGGTCTCTTATTCTGTATTTCCTACTTAAGTAACAGAAGAAGGATTTTCTCACTCTCTTCTCTCCCCTCCTTTCTTCTCTTTTGTCAAAAAAGAGAAAGCTGTATTAGTGAGAGAGACAGAAAGAGAGGCAGAGAGGTGGTTACTCATTAGCACCACGTTCTCTGATAGCCAACATGCACCAATAATTTTGTCATCTCAGGGGATCCAGCCACCATGTGCATCTTCCATATTTGCCAATAATTGCACTAACATTCCATACTGTACCATGTAAATTCCCTCTATTAAATAGATGTGACGTTTAACATTGTCCTGAAACACAGAATCACAGAACGGGAGGGGTTGGAAGGGACCTCAGCAGATCACCTCGTCCAACCGCCCTGCTTGAGCAGGTACACCTACAGCAGGGTGCACAGGACTGCATCGAGGTGGGTTTTGAATGTCTCCAGGGAAGGAGACTCCACAACCTCTCTGGGCAGCCTGTTCCACAGCTCTGGCACCCTCACAGTAAACAAGTTTTTTCTCATGTTTAGGTGGAACTTCCTGCATTCCAACTTGTGCCCATTGCCCCTTGTCCTGTCGTTGGGCACCACTGAAAAGAGTCTGGCCCCATCCTCTTGACACCCACCCTTCAGATATTTATAAGCATTGATAAGATCCCCCCTCAGTCTTCTCTTCTCCAGGCTGAACAAACCCAGGTCTCTCAGCCTTTCCTCATGAGGGAGATGCTCCAGTCCCCTGATCGTCTTGGTAGCTCTCTGCTGGACTTGCTCAAGCAGTTCTCCTGTCCTTCAACTTAAATGTTTTTAGATCCAGCCTATATTGTTAAGTAGAACAATAATAAAAAGGGAAATAACAATTAGATATATAGAAAAAAATTATCGACAGTGAGGGTGGTACAGCATTGGAGCAGGTGCCTAGAAACTGAATAAGACCCTGAACAACCTAAACTAACTCCCGAGTTGGCCCCTTTTTGAATAAAGGGTTGGACCAGATGACTTTCAGAGGTTCTTTCCAACCTAAATTCTGACTCTAACTATGGTTTACACAGCCAAACTGTCCACCGCTAGTGGCTAGTTGTGGGGTTGCTTATGTGGCAGACCGGTCGCACGTTTGCAACACATCCTATTCTCCCAGGGAAATTTCCCTTTAAGTTGAAAGAGAAGGTAAAATTGTCTAAAGAAGTGCTAGACCAAGAAACATGAACTATTACGTCTTGTCCCTCTGAGTTCTTCACATCTCCTCAAACTCCTATATGAAAAATAATTACCAATGCTTTACTATAGAATGACACAGAAATAACACAGATCTTGGTCCTTGCAATGATTATTCAGAAATATTTTTTGGTAAAGGAGTAGGTTTGCCAAGACAAAATTCATTCAGGGGCTGCTTCAAGCTCTGCTGAATGTTTATATCAACTTTTATGCAACCTGACATTCCCCAAAAGAACTGACAGTAATGGGCTGGAAACGCAGGGAAACCATTACACAACACAGAAAAGAGTTTCGAAAGAAATGGAATTTAAGAGCTAAATTTCTTAAACTGGCTCTTATAAGGAACTGGCTTGAACAGAAACCCTCTGAGGAACTTTCAGACTAACAGCTCAAGATGACACTCTGTGTTGCTCCAAAATGCAACACAAACGTTGTGATATGAGGCTGCAGCAATATTCCCCTCTGGGTTTTATTTTGTCAGATTTGACAGACTCAAGACGGACTTTATACCAATTAGCAATAAAGACAGAAAGACCTTCCAGGGAAGCATCAGAGTCTCCAGGAGTAAGGTCCTGGCACTCGACTCTGGAAATCTGTCCCCATCCCATGCTCCAGGCTGGCGTTAGGTGGGCAGCAGTCCACTGGTGCCACAGCTTGTGAGATTGCAGGCTGCTGTGCAGAGTATCTTCACCTTCACCATCTCAAAAACCCCAGCTGGCTGGGACATTAAGAAGTCTCAACTGTAAACCATGTCTATCTAGAGATGTATATAGTATTGCAGACCTTAGCAACAGGCCGTGAGAGGAAATGGGATCTTTTGCAGTTCCCTTCCTTGGAATAACAGAATCTCCTCCACTTCAAGAAAATGAAATGGATCTGAGCATGTACTTAGAAATGCATACATAGAAACAGTTGGCGGCCAGTCACGAGTGGTGTTCCCCAGGGCTCAGTGTTGGGGCCAGTCTTGTTTAATATCTTTATCAATGACCTGGATGAGGGGATCAAGTGCACCCTCAGTAAGTTTGCAGACGACACCAAATTGGGTGGAAGTGTCGATCTGCTCAAGGGTAGGAAGGCTCTGCAGAGGGATCTGGACAGGCTGGATCAATGGGCCGAGGTCAATTGTATGAGGTTTAACAAGGCCAAGTGCCGGGTCCTGCTCTTCAGTCACAACAACCCCATGCAATACTGCAGGCTTGGGGAAGAGTGGCTGGAGAGCTGCCCGGCGGAGAAGGATCTGGGGGTCTTGGTCAACAGCCGGCTGAACATGAGCCAGCAGTGTGCCCAGGTGGCCAAGAAGGCCAACGGCATCCTGGCTTGTATCAGGAATAGTGTGGCCAGCAGGACTAGGGAAGTGATCGTGCCCCTGTACTCGGCACTGGTGAGGCTGCACCTCAAATACTGTGTTCAGTTTTGGGCCCCTTGGGACAAGAAGGACATTGAGGTGCTGGAGCGTGTCCAGAGAAGGGCAACAAAGCTGGTGAAGGGTCTGGAGAGCAGGTCTTATGAGGAGAGGTTGAGGGAACTGGGGTTGTTTAGCCTGGAGAAGAGGAGGCTGAGGGGAGACCTTATGCTCTCTACAACTGCCTGAAAGGAGGTTGTAGCGAGGTGGGTGTTGGTCTCTTCTCCCAAGTTACTAGCAATAGGACATGAGGAAATGACTTAAAGCTGCGCCAGGGGAGGTTTAGATTGGATATTAGAAAAAATTTCTTCACTGAAAGAGTGGTCAGGCACTGGAACAGGCTACCCAGAGATGTGGTGGAGTCACCATCACTGGAGGAGTTCAAAAAACATATAGACGTGGCACTTCGGGACATGGTTTAGGAGACATGGTAGTGTTGGGTTGACAGTTGGACTTGACGATCCTAGAGGTCTTTTCCAACCTCAATGATTCTATGATTCTATGAAAGAGAATTCCTTGTTATGATGACAGTGGCACAGAATTGCCAATAAATGTTCCAGCTTTTATACTGGGGCTGAAGTAGACATTGATCTTTCCTGAAACTTTTTTTTTTTTTTCTCCAAAAAAACCTGAATTCTCCAGGAGGATCCTTCCAACTCTGCAGCATCAAGACAGCAAAGCTCTTCATGCCTGGGCCACCCTGGAAGCTGTTTCTAAAAAGCTTCTCTTTTTGATTCTTGATTCCCAATGTTCTGAGCCCAAGTGAAACCGTATCAGACTGAAACATACTCTTGTTTCTCCGTAGCAGTCACTTAAACTGACATTGCATTTTCTTTATTTTTCTCTTTCTTTGATGATTCCTAGCTGGAGATAATGCTTTTTGGTGACTAAATGCATACGCAGCACATCCCAGTAGGACTAATATGGCTTTGTTTTTTCACATTATGATGTCTGTTTAACAAGTAATGGGCTCTGTCCACACGCCATCACTGTCAACCTTTTCCACAAGATGTAAGAACAGTATAGGCCAACAAAAGTTATTAAATCCCCCCTCCCCACCCGTCTCTAAAAACAGGAAGGCTAACCCTAGATTTTCTCCAAATTATAATGTAGTTCAAAGTAACATCTTTCTCTAACTTGTTATGTGAAGTCATGCTGGTTCTCTCTAATAACGGGTGAAGATTTCCACCCCCCCTACACTTTTGGAGCATTCTTGATGATTCCTTCAGAATGAACATTGCTACTAAAATACAAAAATACTATTTAAACAAACCTGTAAAATATTCCTCTTCCTTTCTTTATACTGCTAACAGTCTCTACTCGCTACTTCACTCCCCAAATCTTTCCTTCAAACAGAACTAATTGTGTACTGAAGAATACTGTCCCTTCTCTTGTTTGCACACAGATAACTTATAACCATCTTCCCTCCTCCCGCCTCATCTTAATGTGTTGCAGAATTACTGAGGACATTCTTCTCATCAGAGCCTGTAAAATGACGGCTAACATTGGGCTAATTGTCTGTGAGGTGACAACTGCTCCATCCAAATGTCTGCAAAACAACTCAGCAAGTCTCTTCAATTAACAAAGTCAAGTATGATTGATTTAATTTTCACTTGAGAGTTCTTCTCAGAAGAACTGGTTCAGGTGTACCCAACAAGGCATTTATTGAAACAGAATAGGTAAGGATTAAATGTTCTGCATTTATACAGAGCCCTGCATCCAAGCATCTCAAACTCTTTGCAAGTCCTTAATTAAATAAGACTCAAGTTATCCTCTGTAGTAGAGAGACATAGCTTTGCCTACTTTATAGGTCAAGGTCTGAGGCAGAAATAGGCCAAATGAATTGGCCAAGATCCCACAGAAAGCACATAGCAGAACTGGAAATTCATATGATTTCAATTCCAAGACACCTCATGCTCCCCACACAAAAAAGCTGTCATACCTTCTTAATTCCTTCTTCCTGAATATTTGTAATTTTTTAACATGATGACTGCCATTTTCAGTCAGAGGAAGCAACACACCATCACTGAAGCAGCTCTTAGAAGCTTCTTTAGAGGAAGAAAATATAAGAACAGTACTTCAGAGCAATGCAGAATAGGAGGTTTAGGGTTGTTAACCTGATACTTGTTCTGATTTTATCAGCACAGTCCAGGTTTGGAAAGCTCAGATAAGCTAAAATTGGTAACTTTGATATTTTTGTGACTTTCTGTCATCATCCATAATGCTACCAGATAGCAAAACATTATACATGATGACATAACACCTGGAGAAAGCATTATGCTTATCAAAAGGCTGTGGGTTTAGCCAATTCAGTTCAAGAGCTCATGAGCATTTCTGAGATTTTAGCCAGGCTCTATCAGCTCTGGTTATTACCTCCATCCTTTTTCTGGCAAGCTGCTCCAAAATAAGCAGCAAATAACGTGGCTGCATTGTCTACCCTATGCAAAAGCCATGCAAGGGTTTGATAGTTTGATGCACAACAGGAAAGATACAGGTTGCTCTCATCTGTTAAACCATGACCTTGTGAAGGTAACCGAAAAGAAATTAAAAAAAAACCAAACCAAACCAAACCAAACCAACCAGACTGCCCTGCCTTCACAGACCTCTGCCTTTTGTGTGAAGGCAGCTATAAAACGTGTCAGGGAAGCCACAATACTGCTAACGAGAGACAGCGGAAAGAAAGTTGTCTCTTTCACTCAGAAAAAAACCATCACATCTACTGTAGACACTCCTAGTCAGCAACTGTTTAGTCAGAAGTTTTAACCGACTCCTTAAATTCACCATCTCGGGGGCCTTGCTGCTTAATAAAGACTACAGGGTGTTGAGAAGCACAGTATATTATTTCATTAAGTGCTTTTCGGGTGAAGGGGATTTAGAAGTAAAACTGCTGGCTTTGTGTGGCAAGGTTATGACCTTTGACAACTTTGGAGCTTATCTCTTTCATCTTCCCACTCCCCCGAGACCCCGAACTTGCAGAGGGATGGAAGCGGGTAAGCCGGGGCCAGACAGAGTCCAGCATTGTTGTGGGGCTGCCTCCTCTCCCTCTCCCTCTCTCCCCTTCTCTCTCTCTCTCTCCCTCTCCCTCTCTTTTTTTCCCCCTAAACAAAACAGATCTGAACTGAGCCAAGGAAACAAAAATGTATTGTTCCTCGCAGATGGAAGCGAGTGTCGCCTAGGTAACCAGATTAATCTCCTTTTTCTCTCCCTTCCTCTCTTGTAGTGCGGTAATCGGTGGGCTCTTTTCACAAAAAAGCCAGCCTCAAAGCTGGGGCTCTAACTAGGTTCCTAATTAGCTGCAATTTACAATGAAGACAACATGATGAGATAATAGAAATTTGCAAAATAATGACATACCTCAGCAAAATATTCCTCCTCCTAAGAACCATTTTTATACAAAAACAATAAAGAGGGCCCTTCTAAAGCAAAGCTGGAAAATGGTGGTGTATTATGTGACACAGAACATTATTGTTCGCCTCTTGTTCCCCCAATCAACAGCTTATTGTTTGGCATCTTAAATAAAAATGACTCAAATACAGGCCACATAATGATCTCCATTGCGCTAATACACTGTATATACAGAGTAGTCAAAAATGTACCCAAGCCAAGGCCAGTGGGGCTGATAAAGTACCGGGGCCCAGAAAGGTAATTTACAATACAATGCACTAACTATTATTACTGGTCTTAATCACACATATCTTTCTGATTTCTGTCAGGATGCGCTCTGACATCAAAAAAGGGCACCCGAACAGGGGGCAGCTAGTTAATGAAATATGATGGATCGCATTTGTTTTCATGTGGTGGTTAGCTCAAACGAAGCAGCCTCCAGACTGTTAGCCAACAGTCTTCTCTTGTGCGACATCAAAGGCTCCCATTGACGGGGGGAGAGGGAGGGCGCGGGAAGGGGGATCACGGGGAGACAGCACAGAGGGAGGAGCGCCGAGTGACTCAAAGGACCATTAATCGTAATCTCTACCTTATGTCCGAAATGGGAGAGCAGAGAAATATAACGGGCCCAGGCTGACCTGCCACCGATTTCAAGGAGGAGTGTCAGCACCTCCACGTGTGGTGGAAGAGTGGCATGGCTGATGCACTGCTGCTGAAATTTGGCATTTTGCTGCAGAAGGGCAACTTGTCATTGCAGACGTGAGGAGCACATCCCTGTGCTTGCTGGAGCTCGATGAAGAGGAGAGGAGAGGAGAGGAGAGGAGAGGAGAGGAGAGGAGAGGAGAGGAGAGGAGAGGGAGAGGGAGAGGGAGAGGGAGAGGGAGAGGGAGAGGGAGAGGGAGAGGGAGAGGGAGTTCAGTGCAGTTTTGATCTCAACAGAAATGTTTCATAAATAGCAACAGATTGTCTAAAACAGTTAGGAATAACAGCAGCAGCAACAGCAACAAAAGTAATTCCTTATTTTTTTGTGGACTCATCACTGTTGACTGTTGCAGCTGCAAATATTCAAGAACTACTGATCAATGGATTGTCCCTCAAATTAGTGCAACTACAGCCACTTTGGGCAAGGACAGGAAAGCATTATCATGCACCCTGACCCAATCTTTTGGTTCCTGAGTATGGCAAGAAGCCTAACTTCCTTCACAAGGTAACTGAAAGGAATCAGAAATGTCAGATTATAGAGAGAGCAAAACAACTGCTGAAAACCACCGATAGGGTACCTGGTTCTAGCTGTATAGCAAGGTCCTGCAAGACAGTTTACAATGAGGGTTAACCATCCAAAGAAGCATTATAATACTTCTGCCATCTGTTTATACAACTTCTTTCATCTTTAAGGATCTCAAAGCACTTAAACGGTATTATAAGTTTGCTGAGGAGAGCTGCTGAATACATTAATGATGAACATTATGCTATACAAGAATAAGGAAAAGAGCAGATTTTAGAAGTACCCCAAATATACCCATTCTAATGACCACTGCCATGAGATTTTAGACAGGAGACAGAACAGACTGGGCTTTGGGTTTTAAGATGTTATTCAAAACATTCACACAAGAAACACACGGGCATACCCATTCATCCCGAGCCCCTTTAGAAGTGTAACGTGACACCTTTAAATCAACGACAGTGAACCTTCAAACAATAATTAAAAAAAGGAGCACGCAAATTTAAAACACAGAACAGCACTGAAAGTAGGCTTCAATTCTGGAATTGTGTCTGCTATAAACAAACATACCCTGGTCTGCAGAGATTTCTAGGAAAAAGAGAACAAGGTGGACAAATGTGAAGCATTCAGTCTTTACATGGAAATAAACAACAATAAGGGACTGAGGGTCAGATTTTGATGTTCTTAATACTATTCTCTCCATGCAAAGTTTGATTCAATAGGAGTACTTGCAGAATAAGGTGTTATTCAGCGCAAGAGCATTGAAACTGGCTCTGAAAAACAAAATTATGTGTAAGTAAGGCAGCCCTACTCCAACAAATGCTGAGCATCTTCTTATCCCATTGACTTCTCCCTGTACAGGAGCTGGCAATCTACCAGAAGGATCCTGACACACAGGATCAGGCAGCACCTAAGAAAAGAGTAGGAAACTCAAGAAAATGGCTTTGAACCTGTGAACCCAATTCAGTGTAAACCCTGTGTTGACATGTCTGAGCATGGAAAGAAATGGAGTCACTGGTGCTTCTTTGTGTGTTAGTTTGTTTTTGTTTCCAGATACTATGTACATTTTTGTGGAAGACTGAATATATAGCCTGTTCTTTTCAGGCTCATCTAAAAAAGCAGACTCCACTCACGAGTTAGATTTCTAAACACAGAAATAAGCTTTTACCTGGAGCATTTTTCCCCTTTGGAGCTTATACCCTACTTTTGCTTAATCTATCTAGAGGTTTTATCATTGCAATCTTAGATAATCCTGCGTGGAACAGCCACTACGCAGCGAGAATTCAGAAAAGCAAGAACAGTGTTGCTGCCCTGTATATCCCGTGCCAGGGTCAGAACGGCAGCTCTGTATCTGTGCAGCCTGGTATGATTAACACCGGCTTCCTGTTTTACACAGAAACAGTAACTCTTCCAAGCAAGCGCTTCGCCAATCCAACCATCCATCCAGCTCCTTGGATGGATGAAATAACTCAGAAAGAGTTAGTTTCCCACAATTACAGAGCTCCGTCTGATATTGCAGGCGCACAACACAAATTGAATTCAGCTGAAGGTTTGGGACCTTAAATATTAACCTTTCTCCATAACAATCATATCCAATGTACAGCACCATACGAGGCCAAAACACTGGGCCTAATCCTGCAATATGAAACCCGTTATCCTTATTATTTTTTTTAAACTAGCAGAACTATTTGTGTAAATAAATGTTGCAAGGCTGGGCACTCAGTGCATTTTCTTTTCCAGCATCCTGAGTGGCTGGCACAGGCTGAGTTATCCAGCATGATTCTAACTGAGATCATCTACACCATTCCCGTGGAATAGCACCTGCGCCTTTGTGGCCCTGAACTGCTCCGACAATACAAATTTACAAACAGCTTTTGAAACATGACTCGAACATCCTTCAGAATGAGCAAAAACTGGCTCACCTTTATTTTATTATCATTATTACCACTTCCAGGCTTTGGAGAGCTGTGTCTCTCAACACATTTCTTTATCATGTCTGATAGCCTTCAATCTTCCCTCATTTTCTACCTTTGAACCACTAGCAAACAGCAAGAAAAACTACATAAACAAATGGGCTTACACAGGATACAAGAAAATCCATGCAGCTAACTTAAGTTTAATGTTCTTCAACTCTTTTCCTCCTTCCTCTACCCTTGCCCCTGCCCCCCAGGGGAGGTAGGAGGAATGGTTTAAATCAATAACCAAAGGCTTCAATTTTGCAAACTCTTGAGCCATTAGAGCTCTGAGTCCTCGGTGCACCCGTCATAACCTCCCCCACCCCAGCATGCACACATACACGCACGCACATAACACACATATAAAAGAAATACTCCCAGCCTGGCATTAACAATGTTCATTCAGTGCTCTTTACTTAAAGGAAGAAAACAATTAAGTGAAACCTTGAAGTAATCTCATTCTGCCTATTTAGCCTCTTCATCCCTCAATGTGTGGTTAGTAAGTGTTGCAATCAGGGGCTAAGGCCTGCTATCATTCGGCCTTAATTAAAAAAGACACAAGCAGTGGAGCTGTGAATTAGAAATGTAACGACGCACTACCCCTGATTAATTCGAGGCTCATGTTGGATTAATAACTCCAAACAAAGAACAAAAGGAAATTGTTATGCGAATTGCAGCCCTCCCAGGCCAGACAAAGGTCAAATCACAGGATTTCAATTTCATCCGGAGTCGCTTAATCAACTCCCTCGGAAGGAAGACCATATGCAGTCCTGAAAGCTACCCATTGTAGTCGTGTTGTCACTGGACCTGAGAGACAGCACAGAGATAATCCCAACTATTCCCCATCTTTTCTCCTTCTTGGCTGTTTCTTTTCACTTTTTGTTTTCTTCCTGAGTTTCTTTTTTTCTTTCTCTCTTTTTTTTTTTTTTTTTAAAATATGACAAAACCCCTTCATTAGGGCTAATGATTAAGGAATAAGGACACTATCTGTCAGAAAGCAGCTTTTGTGGCTGCTGCCCCCTAGAAGCACCCTGGCTCTCACTGCCCATGCATCTGCAGAGGCAGCTCCTCGTTTTGAGGAGGGTTTATCTGACAGCAGAAGCCACGTACTGCTGCGTTTTGGCATCACACAGCCACTTAAAACAAACAGCGCTTGGGGGGGTGGGGGGGGTCAGAACAGGATGCATTACACACATCTTAATACAGAGGTCCTATGGGTACATTAGCTGAGGAGGAAGGATATTACTGCCCTGAAGATCTATCTCTGACTGAAATTAAGCCACAGAGAACATAACCGCATATTTTCTTGCTGTTCACCCCCAATGAAACGATGGTGGAGCAAAGCAGCTCTCAGTTTTCATGACCTAAAATACATTGTCCCTCTAGTGAGCAGACACAGAGCATGCCCCCTGCCCCCACTGAACATGACTTCTCAAGTAACTTGCATGGCAGGGCATTTTATGTGGACTGCACAGTTCATCCTATAGAAAGAAAAAAGGAAAGCCCAGATCTGCCTAGGAACCTGGCACCTCATGACCAAGAGCAAGTATAAAAGCCTACAGAAACTGAAAAGGAACAAGGAAGGAGCTTCATGATGGGGATCTGCAACACAGAGTTCATTCCCGCCCTCGTCGCCTTCCTGAAGGGCTCTGCCCATCAGCCCAGTAACATCAGTTTGCCACACAGCTGTCTGCAGCTGGCCCAGCCTGGATGGTGCAGGTAGTGTCTCAGCGAGATCCCTACTGTTTATACACAACATTTCAAAAGGCATGCTGGAATTTCTCAGGGTTTTTTTTGTATATATTCTGTAATAGCAACACAGTGCAGGACCAAATTTACTTTCTCTAGGAATCAGCTCCAGCAAGGGGCCAAGAGCCAAAAACAATTCCTACCCTGATGTAGACCTCTTGCTTAAACAAATTTCTCCTGATTTACATGGAAATGAGATATAAAGATGTAAGAAACAGTCCTATTTTACTCTCAAAGTCTGGTCCCAGACATGTCCTGTGTATGTTTCATTACTGTAGGATTGCTGACAAATGCACCATGGCTCTGCCTTGATTTTGCCAAAAGAGGTACCTTAGAGCCCAATAAAACTACCAGAAACCTGGTACTGGTACCTGGCACTGCATCAGTAGTTTCAAAACCTGAAGGCATCGAGGAATAAGAGTGAGTATTCACATATTAAAACACCTTGGGAAATGCAGATTCTGTAGAAGCCTCTTACCTGTGTTAGGTGCTGGAATAAAATTGCAGGTCACTCGATGAACTTAAAAGAAGATCCTGTTTTGACTTTCAGCTTGGGATCATCTCCACTCAGGTCTGTCACAAACTACACTTGGTCCTCTTTCCAAGGGGCTGCTTACACACCTGCTGTCTCTGAATTAGCTGTTGAAGGGGAAGAAGTGGTTTATGAATTGTCCCATTTTGAAGCCCTTTCTCACTCAGAAATATATGCCAGCTTTAAATACTAACCCAGTAAACGACTATTCAACTTCTCTGATGCTTTCCTTTTAAGTATCTGTTCACTTTTGCTTTACATATTGATTTCTTAGCATGCAACCAAAAATTAAGATGAAATACCTACTGTGCCATGGAAAAGGAGAGTCACATTCTCAGAAACCCTTTTGCCTGTATTACGCCGAGTCATTAAATCCAAATTACATGGAATGCAAATTCTGTTAGACCTAAATCCCTCAAATGTTCCACCAGCTCCAAACTGTAAGTGTAATTTTTGAAATCTGCTACTACTAGAAGCTCAGTAACAAATGATTTTATGTGCACTGCCAGTTATTGTAGCTACTTCCACTCTTCAGTGCAAAAGTAAGATCTAAGCTTTATACGTGCAGCTCCAAAACTTTAGCCCACGTACTAGCCTGTAAGAGAAGGCAACCTGTGTGCACATCCCAGTATAAAGAAATGGAAGGACAAGCTTGTCCTTGTCCATTGTTCCTATTACAAGTTCTATGGAGCAGTTCTTCATCTCCTTGTCTCAAAGAGACACCACCCTCTTGGAAAAGCAGAAGGATTCTTGCTTTATAATGAATTCTGAACCTGAAGTTATTATTATCCTGTGATATGAAACTATAATTAATTGCATATACATAAATAACAGTAGCCTTTGAGTAGAGTCAAAGACTTTACCGTTTGACTCCATTGTAAAAATCTTCACTGGGAAACACTTTGCAGCACCTTCTGGGTAAGTGACTGCCCGGTGTTGATGTTCATTCATGTTATTTCTTTATGGCAAGCAAAGGGCTCAATTCCATAAAATCCAAATAGACTCCCCTTAGGCTGCACACCAGCATCTTGCAATACTGTTCTACATGAAGCCTCAACTTCTTATGTCAGCTGAATACAGAAGCATTTCAACTTTCATGTTTAAAGCTAGTTAAGCTTGTAGCCTTCAGTCTAACAGGGGAAAAACTGGCCACACATTTCCAATGTATTCTAATTAGTCAAAAACAAATATGAGATTTTCTCCAACAGTTAGCACACATGAATTTTAGGGCCTAATATCACAGCCCTGGTCCCCAGGTCCATGAGGCATCGTTACTCCTCTCAACACAAGACATGCACCTCTCGCTGCTCAGAGAATGGTATGCAAATAAATGCAAGACAAAAATTGTTGTGTCAAGATAAAATAGCTCCGTATATGGACACTGAGGTGACCAAATACATCCACTGCTATTGTAACACAAAAAAGGCACCTAAGACATCTTTCTTTTGCTTTCTGCAAAAGGAGGCAGGGACAGGTAGGTATTGGGGCATCTGCTCCACTCCCAAACCAAATGCCAGAACAGGCCAGGTAGCCAGCAGCTCCTGTAGCTTACATCAGATGAAAATCAGCTATAAATCTGCTGAGGATGGCAAGGAGAAGAACTTATTTAAGTGGCTGCAGACCCAACCAGCCCCTACCACCAACTTTGGCACATGTGTTCTGCATCTTGAAATCAATCTTCACCATCTTCATAGCTCCTGCATATGCTGCTGAGAAAAACAACTTCCAAGCAGCTAATTCTTGCCTGGGGACAGGCATAGCCTAAAACCATCCCCATACTGCTTCCAGCACAACTGCCTCCCTCTCTGATGCAGCTATGCTGAGGCAGGTAGGAAGACGAGGCAAGCCCCAGCTAAGCTATAGCTGGGGCCCAGCAGACTGCCCTGTATTTATGTGCAATCCCTCAAAATCGAAGGTAGCTTAGAGCCCGTCCCATTCTCCTCGCTTCTCTCATCTACCTCCAAAGACCAAAGGGGCCTATGACTTTTTATAAATCCCAAAGCATCAACAGCAGGCAAGCATTTAAAGCTGCCTTCAACTTGACTTGCTCTCTTCTTTTCCGTAACCATCTCAAAGCTGTGTACCTGTTTCTTTAAGCAAATAAACCAACAAATTTCTCTGATTTTACTTGACATTTTTTCCAGTCGTGTTCCTTCACTTAGAAGCTCCCTCTTTCTCTTCCCTTACACTCAAACAAGCCACCGGTGAGAGATATTCCTCCTCTGCAGCTCCCACCAAGTGCACAATAGCTTTCATGTATCTACCTTGCTGACCCTTCATCTCTCTTTAAATCACAGATAAGAAACAACATTTTCTTATCTTGCTAAGAACTGGAAACACTTTCCACTTCTATTACAATATTACCCACAATATTACCCACCTCTATAAAGCAGGCTAAAAGAAAAAAAAAAAGCATAAATATGGTAGTTTTCTGCCAAATTCCAAGTGACAATTAGGACTATGGTTTTTCAGTGGGTAGTACTACAAACCATACTGTAAGTGAGTGAGCAGTTATGTCAAAAGATTAAATATGACGGGACATGCAGAGAAAACCAGTTATGTCAAGCGCATTTGTCTCTCTCCAAAAAACCCAACCCAACCAACCAAAGATAATGTGGGTTCTTCTATTCACCTTACCAAAAAGCCACTCTGGTTAGAAAGATAAAATCAGAACACAGCAAATTAGGTTTTACTTCTGGATAATTTTTCCAAAGTCCAGCAGCTTTGCTTAAGCTCAACTTAAAGAATTGCACACGATTTCTGAGAGCTGCTGGGTAGCGGCTGTATTCCGTCACAGAGGTGGCTCCTCTTCAGTACTGGCTAGCATTAAGCAGGGCAGGATACACAGTCCTTATTCCTGTAAAGCTGTTTAATATATGTAATTAGTCCCACTGATATCAATAGGAAAAGATGTAGTATTAAAAAAGTAGTGCAGGAGAACATTTACCTTTCTGCAATGAAACCACACAACAGATACATTCAGTCTAAGCACACTAAAAGTTACTTTCCAAAAAGCCCAAACAATAACTGCCAACATAACCACAAAGATTATGTATTCTTAATTTCTGGAAAAAATGGTGTAAAGTCTTGCATCTTTGGTAATATGACTATTGTCTGATTTTTTTTTTAATGGAAGAAATAGGTTTAATGAAAATAATTTGTGTGAAAACTTTTTCCTACTTCAATAATTAAAATGTAACAAACAAAATATTATCAAGAAAATATCTCAGTTTTGACAAAATTTCTGTGACGGCTCACACATGCAGAAGAGAAGTCACAGCAGCTAGACAGGCTGGACCTCCAAATTAAGCAGAACAGAAAACCTGCGTCTACCACACCATCACCACCACTGTAGCTCCTGGAGTCTTCTGGCTTCTTAAGAATTTTCACAATTTCTTTGAAAGATAGAGTTTTCATTCCAAGTCATAAAAATACTTCATGAAACAAATTTTTTTTTTTTCATTTTAGGCCAGCTTTAATGGTAACTGCAGGGATTTTCAATTACTGTTATAAATCCAGAAAAGCAGTAAAGTTTTTCTTTTAAAGTCATTAAAAGTAACTTCCTTGTAAAAGAATCTATAATACTTTCACAAGGTGATTAGGAATCTTACCTAATTCTTCATTACTGTGACGAGAAATTACACGAAGGAGTAAGACAAAAGTCTACCAATGTTACCCAAAAAGAAAGAGCCTGGAAAGAGGTTCCAGAAGCTTGACAGAAATGGACCCCATGGAGCCTTATTTCACCTTTGCCTTTTCTTTTTTTTAATGTTCTCTCTTGTGAAATCTGTCTCATTGCTTTGACAGCTTTGATTGAAAGGTATGTGTAAGTGACTCACGTTTGTGCAGTTCAGAAACATGAGCACGAACAACAGCCAAAACATACAATTTGGTATATTTGCTTACTGACTAAACACTTTTTCTTACATCTTTCTTTGCTTGGAGGGTAAATTGTTAGTTTCAAAGCTGAGTGACTGCTTCAGTAAGTTGGTAGCAGACTATTGGTACAGTGTGATAATCAAGGGATCTTAGTTCTTAAACAATGCTGATAAAACAGAAATCCCTCTCCCTTTTTTCTGGATTACCTTTAGAACTGAAATCAGAGCATGCTAAATGAATAATAATTTGCACCTTCTGTGAATGATAGAAGATTGAATCAAATTTTAACTAGACTCTATTTGTAAATCCCTCAGGATGACATAATTACTATTCAACACATACCTTAATTAGCTGTACACATCTATTTCATAGTATTTAACTGGTTTAAAACAGCTTTTATTGTCTGTTGAATGGATGTTCCATTCTTATCAAAATGAAAATAATCCTGAATTTCCTAAACTGGAAGAGATTTGCTCACAGAAGTCAAGAAAAGACCTAAAAATTGCTGTCCCTATAATCAAATAGTTTTCTTTTTTTAGCATTTTTTATTTTGTTTCAAATTCGTTAATGGTACAAAGAATTGATAATGCACTGATGTGAAATTTTGTTGCTGCTGCTTCTTTCCTTTTGATGAAAAAAGATCATGGTTGCACTGTCTGGTAAAAAAAAAATCTACTCAAACTTTTGCACAGAATTTGAAATGAATACAAGTCAAGTTGGGACACAATTTCTCTTCCTGGTTTGGATTACAGTACAACCTTACCTCTAAAAGCACGATTGCTTTCATTGCTCCATCATGGATCAGAACCAGGCTAAAATTTGGCAAGCCATACCTTCAGGTGAAACCAAAGAATTAACATTTGAGACCTTGATCCTCGTGTTGTGTAAAAGCAGGTACTTGCTCACATCTAGGGGCTGTTCTGAAAACTAACGGGCTCTGCAGAGCAACATGGTTCCGCTCATATGCTGCAGGCTGCCTTAGCAAAGGCTGGGCGCTCGTGCCACGAGCCGAGGCTTGCCACCGAATCGCAAGCACAATCTTCCCTAAAATGTTTTGCTGCTTAATTTTGCTGGCAACAAAAGCAAATGACGATGACAATGATTATGTGCAGACACATATACATGTGGTATGTTTTCATTATTTTGTCAAACTGCCCCAAGTGAGATTAAAACGTTTACTTAAGTACTTATTTTATACTCTATGTCATTTGCTTTCTGTTCTCCTTAAAATTTAATGCAGAAGATGGCTGGCTCTTCAGCACAACTCACTGTTCTTGCGGCCAAATCTAAATGAAGATGCTCGACACACGGGGAAACAACGGAGGCTGAGCCCGGGGGAGAGGGGAAGGCAGGACTAGAAGTGTTCTACTCTCCCAGTCACCCTGGCTTCACCAGGACCAGAGAGAAGCCAAGACCTCTGCAGACATGGTAAGGGAGCACTGTCAAGACCCAGGGCCTGAGAGCATGGGGAAAGACCATGCAGGATCTGTGGGATAGGAGAAACTAAATGACTTGAGGACAGGACCGCTAGTCTGAAGGGTATTTTAGGTACTACTCCTCCCAACCACTCAAAAGTCATCGGACCAGTACTTAAAGTGGTAAGATTTGTCACAGAGAGTGATGCTTAGAAACAAAAAAGACCCTAAAACACACACAAATGCCTTCCAATGCATTTGAGATCCTTCTGGTTTTATCATTCTCTTACTTCTTTAGGGTGCCTCCATGTCATATTTTCAAGTTTTTCACTGCTATTCATTGGAGTAAAAATTTACTTTTACATAAGCGGAGGTAGAGATTCTCACACATTCATGTAATCTCAGAACGGGGCTTTACAAGACGCATTACACATTGTAAGATTTATGATAGAACTGCAGGCATGGTGTTGGGAAACTAATCTGTTTCATCACTGAAACAGAATCAAGTAAAACAAAATAAAAATAAACTTATTCAGTCAGGAATGCTTCTCATTTCATAGTTATGTTTCTTCCAGTGTGTATGGTGAAACTGTAAATGCCCAATCATTAAAAATTAAAAAGATAAGGATCACTCTTGAATATATAAATCTGACCCCATACCTTTCCCAACAGATTTAGGGATGGAGAAAGAAAAAAAAAGGGGGGGGGGGGGGAGCAGTATTTATGCCAAGATGCTTTATACCTTACGAGCGCCTTCCCTTGCACCTAAGTTTCAGCCTAGCCTTGCTCTGGTCTCAGCTGTAGCAGCATTCCCAACAAGAGAAGGTAACTGGGTCCCCAATCTTTCTGGAAACTGTACAGGTTAGAGCCAACATCTGCAAATCCAGTCTAAGTATCAGAAACTTATTGGAAGTCAGTGCAGGCTGGGAGCAACAGGCTGTTCTGCTCCCATCACATGATCCTGCAAACAAACCAGGCTGCAATCTCCTGTGCCAGCATCTGTCCCTGAGCAGCCCGCAGGTTCTTCCCGGACAGCACACCGCGGGAACCTCATTTTGAGGTGACAAAAAGATGGACCTCATGTTGCTGCACTGCATATCGATCTTCAAGTCATTACCCTGGAAAAGAGAAAAGCTATTTGTACTCTCCCCAGTAAACTTGCTCTTCTTGATATTCCTCACATTACAATGAAACTTTCCTGCCTGTCCTGTTGGTCACGTGTTTTGTATTGGAAAAATTGCAAATCAGGGGGATCAAAAACACTGCCATATGTAATTACTGTGTAGCATTAGAATAGTGCTGGATACTCTCTAATTACATAGACTACTGTTGATATGGAGATAAAATAAAAACCATATTGGTTACTTATATATCGTACTGGAAAGAGAAATAGTTTGAGCTCAGCCTGCTACCCAGGAAAAACTACAGGAGGCCAAAGAAGGATTTACAATTCTTTTCCGCTTAAATGACATCATCTGTGAGGAAACATGCATTTTGATGGAGTACATTATAGAAGAACATTGTGAGGGTAAAAAAAGCATGCTAGGAGATCCAGGCAGCAAAAACATACAATTTTGAGCATCATAAATAGGATGGTAGTACCAGCTCACGTGGATCACCCATTGTGTTTGGTCCCTAACTGAATCCTACTGTCTTATAATACTTATGCTAGATTGTTTATTATTTGCATTATATATTATTTGCATTGCAGTATCCCCAGCAAGGCCTCCAGGAAACCCCACAGGAGTATTTTCATGTTTGGCTGATTAGTTTTGCATCTGCATAAAAATATTTGCCTTGTTGCCTGAAACCTTGACTTCAGTGTGTTAATGCACAAAAAGCAGGAAATAAATCCAATCTTTATGCTTTCCATCTCCAAGTTAATAAAATGTTTAAACAATTAACTTATAGTAATTAAAGATGAAGTTAATAATATGAAGAATGTCTTAAAGTTATAGTGTGTCAAATTTCTGAAAGCATTTCTGTCTAAGTTCTGCTGAAGCCCCAAGTAACTGAAAAGCTCTTGAGTGGAGAGCACAGGCACCTGAGCATCAACCGCCATTTCAAATTTGACATACTATCTCTGTAGAATACGTGACAATAAAAATCAGCTAAGATGATATCTACTGTGTATAGCTGTGATTTCACCATGAAAGCAATAGCACTTACATGTGAAACCCATTCTGTGGGTAACACATGGGTAAAAAAGAAAACCTATATATGTGCACCTCCAGAAGAAAGAAAACTTGACAAAAACATCAAGTTGGCAGTGTTGGTTTTTCTAATCGTGAATTATTGTAAGCAGAGATACTGTCTCTACATACGGCATGTTGGCACAATCACAGTTCATTCTTGTGTAAATAATGTGGGATAGCATTATACAAATTGCAAATATGGCACTTGGTTTTTATTAAAGAAAACAACTGATGAAATAGCACCTACAGCAAAATTAGGATGATAAATAGGTTAATTTTTATCAAACTTTTCCTTGGGCCTTTCTGGCAGTTACTAAAGATACTTTATGGAAGCCATACACTCAGTGACTGCCTATGCTAGTCATGTTGATCCAACCAATTTCAACAGGGTCAAAGGAGACTCTACAATCCTACAGTAGGAAATGCAGATACAACTAAGTCAGCTAAGTGATTTGGCTTTATTATTTCCTTTGAGGGAATCTGAAAGAAGAATTCCTGGACTTTGATTAATTTGGACCTGGAGTAACAAGATCATTGGATAGAGAAGACAGTCAAACATGGAGGAAAGAACAGAATAGATTAATTCTTACCAGCCATTTCCTCTGGCGAGCTTGAGCTGACAGGCATTACCCTATTCTCAAAAAATTAAAAAAAGCTCCAAGTGGGAGTTGCCATGCAGTGGGAAAAAGTGAACGGCATATTTGGGATCTGGTAGGCAGAATGTATCTGAAAAAAAATTTGGTCCTGAGTCCTAAAGTACAGCAGATCTGTGCCCTGATTAGCTTACATTCATCCAAACCTTCTTCCGTGCCCTTCTGTGCTTAGATTAGGCTGTGCACACAACCTATTTTCTATTTATGCAACATCTGCTCCGCTTTGAGTTTGCGAGCAAGAACATTTCCAGGCTCCAAAGCAGGATGAGATTACACACTGGCAAACCGAGCTGGATAAAACAAGGCTGGAGCCACAAGATTTAGGTTCAACTCAGATTATTTAAGATTCCAAAAATGTCTCAAATTCGCTTTAACATAAGTGATTGCCCACATTTATACCTTCTTGCAGTTCCCAGAAGTAAGGGAAACAGAGTGCTTAATTAGTAAAAGTTCATCTAGTGCTGTTCTCTCACATGACCAGAGTGCCAAATCTTGTGGATATTGTGTGTAGTGCCATAATTAAACCTTCATCCCTGATTATTCAGAGCTCGGAGAGTCATCTAAGCCTTGTCATCTGGACATGGCGATGTTCTCTTACCACTGGAACGAAGAGGGGAGTCCGGGAAGAAAGAGGACATCCAAACACATATAACGCCAGTATGAAAAACGCCCACCTTGTGGGAAGATTTCAGGGACCGAGAGGGGAAAGAAGCTGCAGTGCTGCTGAAGCAGGGGGAGATGGTGGAGATGGCCATGCAGGATCCCCCTGGAGATGATCATTTCAAAGGAAGAGGAAGGGGAGGTGGCTCTTTTTTTCTAAGGAGCAACTAGCGACATTTGTGGTAATGTCTGCAGTAAAATTACCACAGGTTCCTGTGAAAATGATCTATGTGGGCAGCAGGACCACAATTTGGTCTGCAGCAGTGACAGCCACTATTTATGGAAGATCTATTTAATTTTTTTTTTTTTTTTTAATAGCAACAGGCAGAAGGTTAAACATCTGACCAAGATGACAACCTCAGGGCTGACTGACAGGACCACAGAGCTCTTCTTACCTTCCCGCTGGACTTGGCTTCACTGATTGCATCTCATACTCAGTGGCAAAGTACACGTGAACTACAGAGATGATGCTGCTATTGAACTGACACTTCAACAGCCCCACCAATACTCTGTGAGCCCACAAGCTCACAAAAAATACCCCAGCTCAAATTCATGAGCTGGCCAGAAAGATAGTAGTTCACCAGTTTGATTATCCAAATACTTTCAGCTCGGTTCAGTAGAATAATAGTTCACAGATAGCCTTAAAAATAATTAAAAAATAAACAAACCCCTCTTTACTTGGCCATGATTGAGGGATTTTTCCTTCCTTGGAGAAGGCTGCAAGACAAGGAATGCCATTCAGCTAATAGGGACTGGCTGCATCAAAAAGCAGCTAGGATTTCTCCCTCTCCCCATTCTTCCCCTCCCCAACACAATAGACCTGAAAACAAAAGACAGATTATTAGGTTTAAGTATGTAGCCCATTCTTCACATACCCCTTCCCCCCTCCTCCCACCCCTTCTTCAGCACATCTGGTAACCATGTGTGGCAAGTGCTAATGAAGACTTTCCTGAGCGAGCTACAATTAGTTCCGACTGCTGTTCGCCTCTCTCGGCTGTACCGAGGATAAAAACCAACACAAACCAAAACAAAATCTTCCCTTTGCGGTTCCTGAAACCTCCTCCTGCCCCTGGGATTCCCCCTCCTCATCATGCTGCTGAAATTAAAACAAAAAAAGTGTAAGCAAATACTTTAAGGCTCTCTTCTGCCTGATTTTTTTCTTTTTTTTTAAATCAGCATTTTATTCATTTTGATTGAACACGACAGGCAGGCAACAGTGTTTCTATGATCCTGTCTACAATAGAGAATTGTTAAACAGATGTCCATTTTTTTTTTTTTTTCTTCTAGCCTGGCAATATTATACACATAGCAGTTTTATCTGCTTGAGCAGATCAAATTTGTGTGTATGTGTGTGTGCGCGTGAGCGTGTGTGTTGCCATTTGGAGTGATTAGAATAAGCCGCACAGAGGCAAGATGTATTGTGCACAATTAAGCCCATCTCCAGACCGCACATTTTTGTTTACTCTTGGTCTCTTCTCCTCTCCCCAATCAAGCTACTAATAGAGCTGTTTCAAGTTTCAACAAGGACCACATTAACTGCTAGTCTCCACATGAAACATAATGCCAAACCCCAGCCTCTTCCCAAGATCTAAGCGCCAGCCTCCCGTCCTCCTTTACATTTCTCTCTGAAACCGCTGTGGCCCTCACCTTCGAAATTCCTAATGATTCCCCCTAGTAGACACTCTCGGTGCAGCGTAATATTTCACAGTGTGAGACTTTACATATTCTTTGTCATTTCCCTCAGCTGTGTCACGCAACATGATTGCCACTGACCAACCCCTACTTGAAAGTATGTTCCCACTAAACAAACAATCTGGATAATTGCTGCAGAAGTGATGATATCTGCATACATCATATTTCAATTATACCTTATTCATGCAAAAAATGGCTATGACCCTCCTACGCCTTTTGAACAGCGCTGTATATTGAAATGCAAAAAACTAAGTTCTAAAAGCAGAACAAAAGCAAAACTGATTCTTTAAAAGGAGTTATTCTCTTAAAATACACACGTATCTACTTGCCAAATGATTTCTCAGAGAAGATGATAGGCTGGAGTAACGCAGGGAGGGAGGAACAAAAGGGGTTTTAATCATGGTTCGGATTAAAGAGTTGTATAACAATTGCCCTCCCTCCAGGCATATATACTGTACATGTTCACTGTAAATGATCAGCATTTAAAGAAACAAAGTGCACCACAAAGCATTTAACATAAAGACAGCTGCATATATATTAAAACTTTATTAATCAAAAGACACTGGACACCTTTCTCACTCATGATACCAGAAAACAGCACGTACACACACATGACTGACAGCCAAAGCTGGGCAGGAATGCAGCTTCTCCCCTGCCCCAATTTTAAGTACATAAACCCCACCAAAAAAAAAACAAAAAACAAACAAACAAACAAACAAAAAAAAATCCCCAAAAACGCATGAGACTCTTTCCAATTTGTCTGCCTCTTATTTTTGAGGGCTTATTTTTGCACAAAAAAATATTGCTTCATCTCCACATAGTCTTGTTTTCCTCTGCACCAAGCAGGGAGTAGAGCAAAGCTGTTGCACTCCTAGCAATATTTTTCTATAAAACATAAATTTTACACTTTGAAAAAAAGGCTAATTTTACTGGTAATGAATACCAGTAATAACTTAATGAGTCACTGCAGTACACACTTTAAGGAGGAGCTGGTGCTAATGCGTGAATAATTATTGACACAATTAAGTGCCCAACACTGGGCCTGTTAAACTGCTTCTGGCACGTGAGGGCTCCTTAATGGCTCCACGGTATCGTACAATGACTCTAAAAGGTTTTAAAGTGCAGAGAGCTCCCCTCTGCTACTGCAAGGGATCCTTGGATCTCAGATCTGTTCCCCGCTAGATAACGTTGAATTGTCGAGGATTTACATCCCATGCAGGGTTTCACCCTGTTGCCAGGCTGAATAATTAGCTATTTACTGATTCAGTAAACAGTACGCTCACCCTTTGACCTGCCTTGGTATAGACTGTCTGGTCCGTTACCCTGCCGGGGGCTTCCGCCTGCCTAAGGGTCGCTCTGTGAGCCGGAGCTGCTGCTTGAAACCAGGCTGCTCCCTTCCCACCGGCAGCTCCAAAGCACGGGACCCCAGCACCATGCCAGCCATCAAATCCTTAACTTAGCAGCTGGCGGGAGAATTAATCTCCAGCTCACCTACAAAAAATTGCTTGAAATCAAAAAAGAGTACTCAGCACCAAAAAAGTCACAGAGTGAAACGTCTCCAAGCTGTTTCATCACGCTGCACATCTAATCGACCCCACTGCATGTACATACCCACCCCAAGACACTCAAGCCCCCTCAGCCCCTGTTGCACACACTCGGCCCTCTCTCACCACTGTTAAAAGGCTTCCCTCTCCCTCTATTTAACGATTTGTGCGACTGTATAGATGTCCCAATTAAACACAAACAAAATATCGGTCCCCGCCATGCATACCACACTTATCTCCGACAAGTCCAGCAGAACTGCTAGAAATATTTGCGAGGCAACATTATCATTGGGAAAGCCATAAAAAAGTCACCTCTGGCGAATAACTCTCTACCATGTTTCACAAGAAGGGTGCTCGTGTCCTCGGAATGGACGGGGCTGTCTCTTTAAGTCAAAACACCCTGCCAAGACGCCTCATCAGTTAGCTGGAGCAACACACGCATGCACACAAAAATTGACCTTTTTTTCTGTCATCCTGAACTCGCCCTGACCTTCCCCAAGCTATTCCAGCATGCGCTTAGGTCCATTAGATAGATAGGCAGATAGACAGATGGGCAAGCAAACAGACAGATCATAATATTTTGCGTTAAAATCCACACCAGCCCAAGTACTGCATCTACAATGTTATCACCGAGGGAGTCCCCAGTCTGGGGTTAATAAAAGCGTGCTTGAGCGTGTAATGCCGTGATCGCATGCCGGCTGCGAGGCAGCTATTGTGTCTGAGGGATGCGCAAAAGGAGAAAAGAGGGATCCTCTGGGATAACACAGCATAGCCCTCCCAGCCCTCCCAACGTGAGCACGCCATTAATGGGAGTGGAGGCAGTAAGTACAATTACAAGGAAGTGGACAATTAAGTGAGTTCTAATCAAATTCTGCACGCAGCTACCCCATGTAGGGCTGCATGGCAAACAGCTGGCTAGGCACTACAGCATGCGAGTCTTCTGCACTCCAGAACTGCTACAATGGACAGTGGTGGGATGCCATGCCACGAGGAGGAAGGACAGACAGACAGGCTAGACAGACAATGTCCACAATGGGCGGTCGGAGAATCCTCCCTCCTCCTGCCATGGTTTTCCAGTCTAGCCTTAGCAAAGCACTCCATCGCTCTGCGTTTTCTCATCTGCGAAATGCAAATAAAGATGCTACCATCTTTGTAGGACGTTGTAGGCACATATTCACTTTAAACCCACTTGTTGTACTGTACACTCAGTCTAATACTTCTCCCACAAGAGAAGGCTTGGAAGGGAGATATTTATTCAAAAAGTAAATGGCTTCATTTATTTCCATTCATCAGATAACTGGAGATATAAATCCCAGCCCTTGTTCCTGACAGACACCACAGGCCAACATCCAGCTTACTGGGACCTGGAGCACAACTACAGGTTGACTGTGTCCCAGGTGATGACACTTCCCCACCGATGCAGTTCCAGATTTCCCACAACATAAGCCCTCACCAGAAACACCAGAAATAAGTATAAGTCAGGAAGAAGACTGCCAGCATGCATGATAAACCTCTAAAGAAATCAAGATTTATTGTAGGCCACAGATGGATAAGGTGGACCTTGCAAGAGCTTAGCAGTTCATGCACCCACTGGGAGAGGAGCAGCCCCCTCACTGCTCCATCAGCTGTGCATCAGGCAGGCACCAGGTACTCCATGTAACTACACCTGGGGGCAGCAACCAGGGAAGAGACCCTGTTCCCCTCAATTTAGGAGCCAGGCACCTACAAGTCTGGGGTTTATAGACACTGAATCCTTGAAAGGAATTATTTAGTTATGCTCATAAAGGCAGTGAGTCAGAAATAAACCTAAGGACCTTCAGGACATAGTCAGGAGATGGCCACAAATCATCTTCCCATCAAGAAAGGTCCTACAGCGCACTGCACAGTGACAATACAATGCACCTTCAAAAGTACTTCTGCTTATCAAAAAAGAACACCAACCAAAAAACAAAAAAACCCAAACCAAACAAAAAAACCAACCTGCATGAGCTATTTGAGGAAAAAATCTGGGGTTTTTTTTTTGGTTCAAAGGCAAAAAGTTACTGAGTGGCAAAGCAGTAGTGGGCTTTGTCACTTGGAAATCAATGAGCTGCCGGTGAGAGTTTCACTTGTAGCTATATCATGCCAGCTTAATGGTACCAGACCCTTCATAAATGGCTCTTGACCTCTTGCCCTAACTCACGGCAGAAGACAGCTGCTCTAACAAGAGCAGTCCTGCAAAGCCAGCTTAGGAGAGTTTGTGTGGTTGCATTAGAGCAGGATTTTACCACCGCTCCGCTGAGCTGCGGTGTCCCAGCATTGCGAAGACCCAGCCCTAGGTTACTTCCAGGCTGCCCTTCCTTTTCTGTAACAAATTAAACGTGCAACAAAACATTGCCACATCCCATGAGTGTATTGACACAATAGGGACTTCAACCCCAATTTTGCTTTGCGTTTTTCAAATGGTTTTATTTATCTTAAGATAAAGTGCATGTGCTTTACCAATATGCTTAGGGCCTGATCCAGGGGCCAGCCATGTCGGGGAAGTGGAGTCAATGAATGTACTGGGCACTGGGTCGCCTGAGGACAGGGCCCCTCCTGAGGTGCTGACCTGTGGCTCAGCTGCAACAGGAGCCAGAGAGCCCTAAGACACTTGCAGGATTAGGCCCCCTAAAAAAAGAAGAAACGATGAATTTTTTATGACTTGCAGTGCTAAACGTATGTTTTGAAGTCAGCTGGTGTGAAAACTGCAGGGAAAAGGAATCAAACTTTAGGCTGTTGGTCATAGGTTTTTATAACATGGAGCAGAAAAAAACCAGACATTGTGTTTGCATTCTATTTCTGGGCCTTTTAAGCTGTAACAGTATGAGTGGTATTTGCATCAGGAGTTACCATATATCATTGCAAGCAACATATGCATAGATGGAAAAAAGATGACGGCAGCAGCAGGTTCAGTGAAATCTCAGGATCTCTCTGTGATAGGGACCTGCTAAAGGTTTGGTTTTATTTAGCGTAGCTTAAAATGTCATTGGCATATGTGTTTCTCAATTAACACCAATTTAATACACTCCAGAAGTGTTCTATTCTGAGAGCAGGCTTCAGAGTTTACAAAGGATCTAACCTGACATTTCAGTACAGGATATCCAGCCCCATTTACAATCAGGAAAGCACATTATAAAGGCTAGATTTTTTTCTTTGACATTGTGTAACGTTGCCTCTAATGATAAATACAAAAGTCCGAAAATCCTAGCGAATGGTGCTGTGGTATGGAAATTATGAGTCCCTGCAACCTCTGTGAGTCACTCATAACCCCAGATGAAATGGTGCCTCGCAGCAAATGTGGAGATTCGGCAAGTGGATGGTTGATTTTCCTTCTCAGTGCCTCACCCATGCTGTACACTTTGCTAAACAACTTCTCAATTGATAAACTGCAACTCACCAATAGAATAAGTTTTATATATACACACACACTCACAAAAAAAAAAAAAAAAAAAATGTAGCAGCCAATAATCCTGAAAACTCTGGGCTTTCTGTCAAAAATCTGAAGAGAGAAAGATTTACTGGTGACGGCTTCCTAAATGATAAATACAGATGTCCAACAGGATCCCAGAAACCAACTACTGAAAAGCTAAAGGATTATTTATTAACCAAAAGCATGAATAAATAATAGGCAGGTATCATTTCATATGAACTTTACATAGACTATATGAATGTCTACAATCTATTTAAAAAGAGCACCCAGCATTATTAATATTGATTTTGGAATATACAATTCATTAGATATAATGGGCCAAATTCAGCCCTGGTGAAACCACTAACTTCAGAGAAGCTGTCCGAGACAGAAATATCTCTCTTCAGATCTAGTGAAGTGTTTATTCTGAACTCAATAACAATGAGTGTACATTCAAAAAACATTGGGGAAAAAACGGTTAATGTCAAGCATTTCAAAGTTAGGAAATACTGGTATTAAACTTGTCCATTAATTTTGTCCTGTTGTGTGTCCATCCTCTGCACTGAAGAGGGAAAACCAGCCCAGGTTCTTGCAGTTCAAAAGTGTATCACAGGGCATTCACAGAAGAGGGCTGAAGTGTGATTGGAGGGACAACCTGAATTTGGCCTTAATTGTCCATGTTTGGCTTTGCAATTTGCTTAAATATTGTTTTTGCATGAACTTTCCTCCTTTTCTAAAGCGGGGGGAGGAAGATAAAAACTAAGAATATTACATACAACTGCTGAAACTTTCCAAATCCCACCTCCCTGGCAAGGTTTAGCCTCTGCCCCTCTGCACAGAAGTCTACCATTTGAGCTTCAAGGTACCAGCTTGAGTCTGCAGAAAATAAGGTATGGTCTGGTCTGTAGCCAGGAGACCTCACCACTTTTTCCCATTTCCCAGCTACATTGCTGGGGAAACTCCAGCCAATGCTACCCTAGGGCAGGACAGACAGGGAAATCGGATGTCCAGGGAGGAGGCTGGGAAAGCACGTGCTCCTGTCCTGCTACAGCTGCTCTGGCAGGTCCAAGGGTGCCTAGTTCAGTGTGCGCTGCAGGAGCGGAGGTGGTTTGGTACCAGCTGAGCTCAGCTCCTTGTAATATCCCTGTTTGGCTGATGTTGTGACACTGTGATATGCTTCCTAGACAATGACAATGAAAGTGAAATGGTGACTTTCATAGGCTTGTATCACCACCAGGTTTGAACAGAGTCTCATGGCATGAAAAAACTGTACTTCTGAAACCTGGAATTTTTTTCACTAATAAATTTTAAAGAATGCCGAAGAGAGAGCAAACATTAACGCTTTTTGGTCCAACAGGATCTTTTAAAATTTCCAAAGGCAATCTAAATGCAGGAGACTGCTACTGGCTCTTGCAATAAATAATTTGGAAGAATCTCTCTTTGTAACAACATTCTCCCCTACACACTGCCTAGAGCATGTGTGTTTGTCTATACCTATATATATAAACACATCCTTGAATACACACAGTTGGAAAGACTTCATCCTGAGCATGGCTTGCCAGGAAACCTGGAAAATTCCGATATATAACGAGTTAATATTTTAGCAGATGTGCACATTCAAAATGAGAATTTAATCCTGAATTGGTTCAGGAATGCATGTTGAACTCTGCTACAGGGAACACTGAAATTAAAAATCATTATCCAAGATCTTTCTTCTTCTTTAAATCAGAGGAAATCTTGTGCATCAGATTCTTCAATTCCTGGTTCCAGTGCAAGCCTAGAGTTTCTCATGCTGTTTTGGTCCTTTGAAAACTGAACTCAAAAGACAAAACTCACTCACCAGGCACCCAAGAGGGTATTCATACCACCTAACTTCAGGCATCTAACTGTCCATAGAGTCAACGAAGGTTCCTAGCATGGCTGCTCTGAAGCCCCTTTTGGATGAGCCTGTCTGTCTCTTGTTGACTGTACAGGTGGCTTTGGCTCCTAAGTTAGGTACCTAATTTAGATGATGCACATCTATCACACATGGTGTGATAACGTCTTCCTCAAGCTCTACTATAGCACACATATATACATGCTAGTTGGCCACAAACTAACTCAATCCCAAATGAGTGGGGTCTGAGTTAAATTCAGGTTTTAGCTAAAAATGGGCATAAGTAAGAGCAGATCTACATGCCGTCAAGCTTTAAGAATCAAAGATCCTATTCTAGATGCAAATTTCTCTGACCTACCTATAGCTTTGGCTGGCAATTTGGATTATTTTTTCCTAAAAGAACCTGTAAACCTATTGTCCAAAGGTTCCTTATTTGTTTTATTCCTATGATATGGTAATGTTAACGTTTCCACTTTTGAGCACTGAGTTACCATTACTGAAGCATTTTTATGTTATACTTCGTAAGTGGCAGAGAACTTTACAGAAGTACAAATACCATGCCTGGCATTAGCATACCACTCCCCACATTAAAGCATTACCTCCCTTCCTTGTCCCCACTCCAGCTCACAACACACAGCAGTGGGAAACGAGCAGGCAACTACCTCCTCTTAAAGCTGCAAAGAAAATCCTATGAGGACAATGCAGTTATCACATTGAACCAGGCAAAGGGTGTGCCTCAGTGCAAGTTCTCCATCTGTGCTGGATGTACGGCACCTGAAAGGGTTAAGAGAGCGAGGAGAGCTTTTAGAAACACCTAGAAACAAGGATACCTGCAGGGTGTGCTCAGTTTGTTTTGAAGATGTGTTGTTCTAACACAGTGGTTCACTGCTATATTGCTATATTGCTATTTGATATCCTGCTAGACAACTCCGTGGCTGGAGTTTTGTGTCAGATCAGTTAAGCTTTCCGACAGGATGTTCACTTCCGCAATGATCAAACCCTGGGCTTGTCAGCACAGGCAAGCCCACACAACAGGCTGTGGTGGGACTGCACTGCGCACAAGCCCTGCTGCGTTCCCCCTTTCTGGGCTGCTGTGGCGAGGGGCAGCTCCATCAGCAGCCCTGGGAGCACGCTGTGCCCCGCAGGGCACGCTCACTGCCTCCGGAGCACAGAGACTCATCCACTACACGTTCACATACTGTTTCTCCTTATTTCCAGCCCAAGTTACTCCTGCTCCAAAGAGTCCCTTCCTTTTGTGTCCTCTCATGCTGCCTTCTGGGGGCTTTTTTTTTTTTTAAATTTTTTTTTTTTAAATCAGAAGACAGGTGCGTAGTATGCCCTCCTCAAATCAATGCCTAACCTCCTTCTAGAAGGACAGGAGAAGGAGCTTCATCCTGCCAGTCTCCTCTGCACCCATTTGTCTTGACTCCTGAAGACAGACAAATTCTCCTGGAGTGCTCCGCAAATCTCCCCCCTCTTTACTGAATTCATCCGAACACACTTCATGACAGAAAATTTTGCCTCTCCAATATATCTTCAAGACCCATTTTGAATATCAGCACTTATAACTGAGGTGCTCAGGTATTATCTTTGTCCATAACAAAACTGACTGCTCTTTGCTTCCTGCCTCTTCACCGCAAAGGACTTTTCTTCACATCCTAAAGTAACCGCATTTTCCTAATGGCCTCCTGTGAGGGACTTCATACACAGCATTTCAGCACTTAAATAAATCATATCGCCAGTTGTTCCCTGACCGCTACACTGCAAACTCTTCCTAAGAAAGAGGAAAAACAATCTAATGAGTTAATCTTTGCACAGTACTTTGAAGATGAAAAGTGCTATGTCTGTTTAAACATTCTTACACCACCTGGTGCGTTGCTTTCAGTTCAGTCTCCCAAACTGATCAGGATCCAACACTGCCTCCCATGGGACCCACTGCAAAGAGCCCCGGCCGCCACCCTCGCTTTCTGCCTTGTTGGGATGCTCCTCAGATGACATCAGTCTCCACACACACATGCATATCCTTCCCAGAAAGAAAATCCAAAAAAATCCTCCAAATCCTAACTCTATAGTTTGGCTGCATACTACAGACCTTTTCCTATAAATAAATGCATGCCCAAAACTCTCACTGGTTTGGGGACCGATCTTGAACCCTTTACCCATATACTCATTGATACTCACTTGCACCAGCAGTGCTGGAGTAACAGCTGACTGTTGGGATAAGGGAATTGCGGTATAAAGCCTATGTGATCTTGAAATTTTCACTGCTATACAAACCAGCCGGAGAGTTACTAAAACACAACAAAAGTAGCAACAGCTTCTAATCAGCGCGTCTCCTTGGGTCTGGAAGGGAGTTTGGTGAAGAAACAAGTCAGTCAGAGTAAGATCAGCTCTCTAATTTACAACACAAAGCATCAATTAAATAAATTAATCAAAGGACAATTAATATCTTGTACAGTAGCAGGAAATTCAGACCCCACTTGTGCCACACATGCGATGGGTTTGGAAGTTGGCTAGACCCCACGTTGTGCGGTTTTTATTGCTGAGGAGCTGGTATTATTTCTCTTTCATCCAATGCCTTTGCTTTTTGTTTTCTGTTTTTAAGCGAGGGTTGCGGTTGTTTCTAACCCATATGTCTCTAGTTTTGAGCTGCGTGGTTTGCCCCCTCTGTCTCTCATCATTGCTTTTGGCCCAGTTTCTTGACAGGAAATGCGAGATTTATTTTATCTGGCCTGAACTACATTGTTCCTTCCTGACTACTGGTGTTACTTCACTCCAAGTAACATGGATTTGCTTACTGCCTGTGCAAGGTCAAAGCCTGAGGGGAACAGGCATATTTAAGAGCAATGGTGAGAGAAGGGCATAAAGCTTCAGGGCAAGAAAAGAGAATAAAAGGCAGAGGGGAGAGGAAGAAATGGTAAGAAATTAAGAGGTGATGTAAAAAGTTTTGGTTTGGAGGAGATCCCGCTTTACTTCAGCCAGCAATAAGCTGAACTGCTGCTATGGAGTAACTCTTGGATATGGATTCAAGCCAAGCTAGTAACGCTAACGTTATCAATTGAAGCAGGACATTGCCAGGTTACTTACATCATAAATTCAAGGAGAAAAACAGTTACCAAAAATGATACAAGAATTTTAAAAATGTTGCTGAAGATTTTCAGTTTTTCACTGGTCACTCAGCAGAACAAGTAGCGCAGAAACGTGAAGTACATCCGTGGTTAAGAGGAAAGCAAGCTGAATGCAAACAAACATATAAATGCTGAAAAACCAAACATCAGTTTTTAAGTTAATTACATTTGAGTTCCTCTGGTACTTGTAGAAGGATTTGTAAATCTTTGCCTGGTGTCATTAAGTATGCAATAAATTAACTTGTAAAAGGTGGGGCAGGATCTGTGCTGGACATTGCAGCTCTGCTGAAATGCATGGCACTCAAGCTACCCAAGAGCAGAACAGCCTCGCAGCTGCCAAACTGCTTTTTGACTCATCAAAGGGCTAAAAAACCCCATGCCTCCCCACATACCTGAACTAAAATGAATCCAAAGCAACAAACAAAGCTAATTCTCCAGCTAGCAGAGGCACATACCCTGCCAGCATCCCAGTCTGCAGTGCATTTACTCTGAGCCGCGAATGCAGCTTCAGCCTGCCCACTTACTTGCTTTTATCCTTGAAATTGGACCGAAATAAGTTGTTCACAGCTTCAGATAAGCACAGGGGTAATGGGCTCTTTTGCCTAAAACATACCTAAACAGTAGAATAAGTACCTTTTCCAGATTGAATTCTTTATCTTAGGCTGATCTCGAATTTTATTTTGTAAGACACTTCTGACAAAGTAAGTCATCCCCCAGAGCGTTTTTACCTGTGATGGTTCAGAAGGAACTCAAATGCCTGCTGAAAGCCTGCTGTTGCAAATTAGCTACTAACCAGTGTGCTGGTTTTGGCTGGGCTAGAGTTAATTTTCTTCTTAGTAGCTAGTATGGGGCTACAGTTTGGATTTGTGCTGGAAAGTGTTGATAACGCAGGGATGTCTTAGTTGCTGCTGGGCAGTGCTTACACAGAGTCAAGGCCTTTTCTGCTTCTCACTCCAGTGAGCATGCTGGGGGTGCACAAGAAGTTGGGAGGGGATGCAGCCAGGACAGCTGACTCCAAGTGACCAAAGGGATATTCCATACCGTATGACATCATGTTCAGCATATAAAGCTGGGGGAAGAAGAAGGAAATGGGGGACGTTTGGAGTGATGGCATTTGTCTTCCCAAGTAACTGTTAACGCTTGATGGAGCCCTGCTTTCCTGGAGATGGCTGAACAACTGCCTGCCCATGGGAAGTAGTGAATGAATTCCTTGCTTTGCTTTGCTTGGCTTGCATGTGCGGCATTTGCTTTACCTATTAAACTCTCTTTATCTCAACCCACAAGTTTTCTCACTTTTACTCTTCTGATTCTCTCCCCCATCCCACCGGGGGGGACAGTGAGCGAGCGGCTGCGTGGGGCTTAGTTGCTGGCTGGCGTTAAACCACAACAACCAGCAAGACTACAGACGCTCAGGTGTCTTTGGATAACTCCGCAAGTTCTGATGCTTTTGTGACTTTTTTCTGATACCAGCCAAAACAAATTGTTCAGGACAGGGCCGAGGGCCTGGCAGGAGAAGAGAAGGATGGCTTTTCAAACAACCTGAATGGGCATTAACAGCCCTGAAAGTCAATAGCAAAAAGCAGTCCATGCTCCCCCACAGTAGCCTTTTGCTACCTCAAACACTAAGGCACATTACTGGGTCAGAACTGCATCCCTGCACCAAGCGCTGGCTGGCTCTGTGTGGTGCAGAAAGCCGGCGCTCTGCTGGGGGATGTTCTGATCTGCACAGACGGGATCCTGAGCAACATCCCAGACCTCTGCTTCCTGAGAATCACATCATGTTCCCACACGCAGCCAGCCGGCTTCCTCTCACCTAAGGGAAAATGGTTTTCTGTAGCAGCTGGAAGGTGGTGTTGGGGGAGATGGTTCTTGCTCCTTGTCCCAGAAACACATGAATTCTGCACACACTGATTCAAACATCTCATTTACTTGGTCACAGCTCAGAGAAGGGTCTGAAAATTGTCATAACTGGTAGAAGGAAGAGCATGGGACCAACTGGTTGCAAGCAGGGAGAGCAGGACCTCCCCTTTCAGCAGTAGGAGGTTGTTACATTGGCTCAGCTGAGCATTGAATTGTACCACTACATGACAAGGTGGGTAGAGCAGAGATTGTCCTTTGCGTTTTGGGGTGCAAATTTCTATCCGAGGTTTCAAGGCATTGTTTTACTGCAGCACATGACACTAGCAGCAGCCTGACTTCCTACCGCATGCTGAAATTTCTCTCTTTTCTATGCCATTATTACCCCAAATTGCTTATCCTTATGAAATAGGGAGTCTCTTGATGTCCTGGCTTAAAAACACACAATCAAGCCTTATGGTCCAATTCTGTTCTCTTTTTGCTGAAGTCTGAAGACTGAAAAGCTTATCAAATTAAGAATGGCTATTTAGTAAAAAAATGGATTAAAAATGGAATTAAAGTTGGCAAGAGCTTTTCAACAGAGTGGTGAGGCAAATATGCCCAGTGCTGTCTTCCTGAAGCTCACCCCCATACTCCTAGAGTGAGAGGCTAAAACCTGTGGGTCGCCTTCAGCGGTGCTTTGTACCCTTCAGAGTCTACTTACTTCATTGCAATTAGGTTTAAGTGGTGTTTAGCATACCACAATTGCCCTACTTTACGGTCCCTTCATTTTCCTAGCTTAAAAAATAGCGCTGTTGCAACACTGTAGTGTTTCTGTTGTGATTGTCATGATGGAAGCAGAGCCAATGCAATTTGCCCATGTTTTACTAACCGCCATCTGGCAGGGATATGGTGACATGCGAATCTTCACAGGACTCTTGTTTTTCAACTATCTGCTGGACAACTAAGGAGATCACCAGGCTGCTGGGATGAGTGCCAGATGGGAGGCAGGTATGTTTATGAGTTTAAGATTCTTATTTTCTTTCAGTGCTTTCACATGCTGTTCGTGGAGTGGCAGGAAAAGTGAAAAGGGGGAGGAGGGGATGAGTCAGTGACTAGACTACAACTGTTCAAAATCACTTTGAAGTTCTGCAAAATGCGGTTGTTTCACAGTCCACCTCCTATTTGCTGTTTGTTCACTTGGCCTCGAGGTGTGGATGGGTTTTTTTGGGGGGTTCTTCTTTTCCAGTGCTCCCAGTCTGACAGGCGAACACACTGCTGAATATGCACACAGTACTCAATAAAATGGCCATGCTTGCCTCTCTGCCCCAACCTTGTAGCTCTGGTGAGCGCTGCTGGGGTGATGGAAGGACAGTCACATGCTGCCTCACCAGTAATTACAGACAGCTGACATGGTGTTAGCACAGCAGCTAAATCTTGCACAGAAATCTTAGACACACAGAGTTATGGTAGCTTTGTACCAGAAGAAAAGCACTCTGAGAATGAGAGAAGAGTCTCTGCTCATCTCCATGGAATTCAGGGCTGCTACAATGGCAAAAACTGTTGTGACAAGATGGAGATTGGGTCTTGCCTACATAACCCAAAGGATAATGATGACATCAAAACTATATAACTATTTTGACATTTACCTAAAAATCCCACAGGAAAAACCAGCAACTTCTGAATGGTAAAAGCACAACTTAGGACAGCGGACAAAGCAGTCAGTAGATCACTGCTCCTCAAGTGATCCACACAGTAAATTAACTTTGTCTGGAACATGCTTGGGTCTCAGCTACGTGATGCCTGTTAAGCTCTCCTCCTAGATCCCACATCTCTGGGTCTCCTTAGGAGGGGCCACAGCTCACTGCTGCGGGTCTCAGCTGGCAGGAGGGTGTGCAGCACCTGCCCGGCTTGCCGGGGCTGGAGCCAACACTATCTCCTGTGGACATGTCAGAAGAAATAAGCAGTTTCAGCAAATTCATCTAACAAATGCCAGTATAAACTATTTCAGTAACTCTGCAGTAAATATTAAGCCCTGTCACACCCTGCATACCTATACCTAATGTCTTACCCTGACTCACCTTTGCACAGTGGGGCCAAAAAATAGAGGCTAGTTTTAGCCACTGTAATGACTAACATTCGTAATGACTAACGAAGAACTAGAGCTAAAAACACAAGCTGCTTCAGCTCAAACTAAACAGTCATGGCTCACCAGCTAGGGCTGAAAGATTCATGTTCAGCTCAAACATAGAGGAGTATCTGTGGCACGCTCTCACCAACATGTTACATTAACAGAGCTACGCACAATAAATCCTTATTACAGTAGGCTTCTCATAACAAAGATTTCTGATGAGGGGGCTGGTTTGGAAGAACCCTGTGTTGCATCAATTAAGCAAAACAAACAACTCCTTACAAATTTCCCCCAAAACAAAAACCAGAGCACAAACAAACAAACAAAAAATCCCTCACCTGTCACGCTCAAGTTGGAAATCAACCCATGGTTATAGTCAAGGGTAAAATATGCAATATGCTCGCATTCCTTCCCTTTCTTCCCTCACCCTAGGTAAGGCAATTACTATGGAAATTATCTGCTCGATTATTAATTAAATATCTATAAATTCACACACACACAGACAGTCTCTCTCTCCATAGGTCTTGGCATAAGGGAGCACACAGAATTTTGGCAACAAGCTGAGAGTGGAATAGGCGGCACAACCTAGACATGCCCAAGCCTTCTTGACACAGGAACAGCTTCTCTTCCCTATGCCAGTGGTTCGCTCGGTGCCAGCTCCGATGCACACCCCCTTCCAGGAATGGCTCTCTTCCATGCTGGCAAACAAAATGATAGGGAAGAAAATATGAAATTACTCTTCAAAATGTAAGTGGAAGGATGAGCACGGCGCCAAGTGAGAAGTATCCAAATGTGAGATCCCACACTGCTACATGTCAGTTGGAAAGATGACACACATACAGAAAGTCAAGCAAACAGGTTCGTCCACAAAGGGAAGCTAAAGGAGATTATTTGCATCTTGGATAATAAAATATTTAAAGCAGCACTGCACAAATTATAAATAAAAACACTAACTGCAGTCACCAAGAATGCAAGCACCCTATGTGGAAGCTGGCCAGCACACCCCTTCATTAAATACAATATGATCAGAAGGAAATAGAAAAGTGGCTACAGACCTCTGAAGGCCAGCAGGTAATGCAAGCCAATTGGTTATTCAGTTCTAATTAAGGGATCCAATACTTATTTTGGACTACTCTCAGAAGAATAAAGCAAGAGTTCAGGGTGAAGTAAAGTCTACTTTATTTAACAATCTGTGACTGATTATAAGGGAGCAGCAAGTTCCAGATGGGTGGGAGTGCTTGCAAAAAACCTCTATTTTCCTACAACTTACAATCAGTGCTTTTAGTTTCCATGTATTGTAACGTTGCCACTTAACACGACAAGCACAGCAGAACAAAGAAACATGAAACCAACTTTGCACCAAAATTTGGGGACTGAACACGACATGCTTTCCAACTCAACAAAGGTCATAGTTCAGGCTTCTAATTTTAGCATCTTATTCAAGACGGTACCTGATTTGGACTGTTCCTCAGTGCAGCCCTCAGCTCTGACCTAACCCTAAGAAACTGTTTCATTCTGTTGTGTAAAATATGCAGGCTTTTGGGGGCAGAGATCATGCCTGCTTCTGTGCTGTAGAAAAACCATCATGCAAATAATATTATAAAATAATATACACTCTAGCTATTATTTATTTGTAACTATCTGCTTTTAAGAGCTACCATCATTCTGAAATGAACAATCGTTTTGCTTTTTAAATTAATCTTATTCATGTCCTCATAACCACACGGATTTATTATTGCTGTTGTGCAAATCACATGGAAACATGGAAATCCCAACAGTTTGTGAAAAATGTAGTCTTTTTTCTGTTATAATTGCAAGTTCAAGAAACTGTTCATTTTTATGTTCAGTAAAGGCAAAATACTTTAACACTGTGATTCGCGTTCTGTGCCTTTGCCCACCCCATACCTAATCCCCACTGTCTTGGCACAGCAGTGGAAAAGCAGCAGGACCATGAGTAATGGTAAAAGCCTGGAACTTAGCTGCCTTAATTGATTTATATTCTGTGAAAAGAAAAAGAAAAGGTCTATGTTTGTCTCCTTGCAGAGCTCCTAAGTAAACTGTGCTAGACAGAGTACGTGCACTAGGCTCGCTGGTTTTATGTGGCTCAGCAGAGCTAGGTAAGATAACATAACGCAACTTTCATCCACAAGGATCTCCCTAGGCAGCCGCTGTAAAAGGGTTAATGACTGATGTTTCCATTAAATCTCACCTACCTCTCAGTTTTGCAGTAGCCTGATACAATCCTTGTTTTACACCTATTTGCATGGAGAAATGGAGTCACTCCATAACAAGTAACGCACAACCCTTGCTCTAACAAAAGGTCAATTCGTTTTAAGTGGACGAACACAGTATTATTTCTACTTATGCTTAAAACAAACAAACCAGGGCAAAGCCTGCCTACGCACTGTGCTGCTTCTTACCAAGAATTAAAAGCTCTGCATTCAGAACCTAATGGACGCAGAATACATCTGTAGGCATCCATGTGTACTTCAAACAGAAATCAATACTATCACCTCGCAACTGCCAGCCAGAATGATATTCAGCCTCCCTGAGCTCTCCAATCCAAAACGTCGATCATCTTGGCTCTAAACTTTCAAGGACCAGTTATAGTCTCCTTTGCTGGGAATTCATGGTCAGGTAAGAACAACAGCAACAATAAAAAGCCATCAAAACCTTTCCAGAGGAAGCCATTCCTTTATCTACTTATTTTTAAATCCCAACCTGGAATTTGTTTTCAACACAAAAAGATTGAGGATGGGTGTCTATGAGGACTGATTATAGGATGTGCATTACTTTGGCCAGCTGTCTGAACATGCTGAAGATCAAAACAGACTGAATAATGGAATAGGAGCTGATAATCCTAACACAAAACCATGAGGAACTGAACCAGCACTGTGGAAATCACCTTTATGATTAATATTAGCTGACCCTAACTCTGAAAGTCTCAGCTCAGAGACCAAATATGGGAAATGAACTTACTCCTAGAAGGTGTTTCACCAGATCAAGTTTGTAGCAGCGCTAGCTAGGCAGCACCTTTGTCTGTTTGGAAGATGTAGTGAAAAGATCTTGATGCTGAACGGTAAATCATTTAATATTCCAGAATATATTTACTAAATATGTTTTACTAGGAGAGTTTAATACTTGCATTAATATCAGAAATAATTTTTATAGATCTAAAATATTAATTGCTCAGAAGCTGAAATTACCATACGCTCCATATTTCTTCGGGATGTTCAGGAACTTTCTGTTATGCTTTTTTGACAGAAAAATAGTCTTCACTAAATCAAAATTCCTACAAGAAAATTTTGTTCGTGCCAAAATACTCTAATGAAATTAAATATTTTGGGGCAAGGTCAGTGCAATTTGAATCATTTCAGTATATTTAAGCTATCTGCAAATGCCTATACCTGATGACATTTGTCCTAAGGCATTTGTGCAAGCAACTGAAGCAATTCTGGAGCAGTTAGCATAAAACTTATGAAGGGCAGGGGAAGTACAGGTAGAAAAAACCCACAATAATATCTGCCTTTAAAGAAATTAAAATTGGGAGAATTATAAACTTCAGTTTACCTTAAATTCCCAGAAAATCTGAAAAAATAATCAAACTTTTTTGTAAGCACATGGACGGTAACAAGGAGATAAATAACACACATCAGTATTGATTAGTCAAGAAAATATGTTGTTAAACAAATCCCATTTCTTTCTGTTACTTACAGTTCTGCGCAGAACACAGCAGTAGCAGTTGCCATACTTGGCTTGTGGTTCAGTTTTTTAAACTGTCAGACACTACCTTCACATAAGTAAACTATACGATATTCAAGACAGATGATCTTGCTTCAGCTATCATAGGGCAGACAGGAAAACAATACACTATTACAAAGAATGTATTATTAATGGTTCATTACTAAAATGGAAGAATGCATAGAGCGGCGTTCTGCAAGGATCTACCCTAAATCTGGTGCTACTCAGTGTTTTCACTAACAACTTGGACAATGGAATAGAGTGTTCTTACAAAGTCCGCAGATAGCATCAAACGAACAAGACCGCAAGTAGGACGACAGAATCAGAATTCAAAATTATCTTGAAAATTGGAGGAGCAGCCTGAAAATTGGGATATATAATTAGGTAGAACAGTTAACTGCATAAATGCAGGACTGGGAGCAACTGATAAAGGAGCAGTTAAGGATCTGGGTGTTACAGTCAACTGCCAGTCAACAATGTGATGCTGTTGTGAAAAAGGCCAGCATCACACTGGGATACATATCTTCATATGATACATGAAGGTACATGAAGAAAATCTTTCACTCTATTCATCACTGGTAAGACCTCTGTGGAGAACTACTTCAGGACACTTCTCTTGAAAAGAGATCTGGTCTAGCATTAGATGGTTTCTAATTTTCACCCTAAATTTAATGACCACTGTATGCATGACCACCTTTTCTCTTACGCCTTAGCTTAAATTTTTCTTCTCTTTCTTGGTGCATTAGTCCTAAATAAATCATGTTACTACTTGATCTTGCTATGTTAAACAAATCAAACCCTTTATTCTTTTTTGTTAAACAGACTCTCTGTTCCCCATATAATTTTTGTAGCTATTCTTCAACTGGTTCCATTTTAAATTAACATCTTTAAACACAAGTAAACAGAGCTGTACACAATATTGTACATGCTGTGTAGAACAGCTTTCTTCCCTCTTTTGCTGGAGATACCAAACCTGATACATCCTGCACTCATATTGCCTTTTTCACATCGTCACATTTAATGTTTCAGAGTAATCCTATGATCACCTAAATGTCCAGGTCTTTCCCACTCACTCTGAGGAATGGAGGAGATGACAAGGTATAGCAAACATTCTTGTCATTAGTCCTTAACCAAACGACCTTGTTGTTTATGCTGTAAAGTTTTATCTGACTGTTAATCCCCTGTTCCTCAAAGGCATCTAATTTTTCATTATGGCATTCTGATCCTCCTCTAAAATGATAGTGCCTCTCAAATTTGCATGGTTGGTTTCTGTTCAAAACACAACCGTAAGAGCAATTGAAGTTCTTTCCTTATTGGTCCTCTTTTTCCCTTTTATTTAGGTATATGAACGATGAAAATCATGGTATAAATCACGATTTGTTCTTTTTTTTTTTTTTTTTTTAAACAGAAGCCAACCATATGAAGTTTTGAGTCATTAATTCCATAACTGTCATGACCCAACCCTCTCACTGCTGAAAGACTGGTAGGTTGTTTATTCCTTTTAACCCCTGTGATAGGTTTATATTGATTGAACATTTTCAAAGCTGACACTGCAAGGGAGAAAAAAGAAAAAAAAAAAAAAAAAAGCTGAAAATTGCAGTTCCCAATCAGGCAATAGGATTTGCCAAAGGTCAGCTCTGTACTAGAGTTCACAGTTTTAAAACATATATTATTTTCTCTCTAAATAACATGCAAGATACTATTTATGATCTACTATACCAATGCTTTTCATAGTGCTATAAAACATACTTTTTCTATGTAATGGACTCCTCAAATATATATAGGAACTGACAGAACAGTTCTAGGTTTAATGATAAAATTTTAATCTGAAATTTTACAGCCTGTTGCAAGGAGCAGATCAGGCTGGAAGAATGTACAGCCCAGAGGATGGTTCTTTCTAGCTCTGCACTGATCTCTACAGCTCCTCACATTCACTGATTATAACAAGAACAAATGCATTATCCAAAACAGATTAAACAAACAATATTTGAAACACTGCTACCATTATTAAAAACGTTCTGAATGTTGGGCTACTTTAAATATGATTCAGATATATTTCCACTGATATTTCAATAAAATAATATGCACGTGTGTCCACGAAGGGATGGGATAGGGAAGGTCGGGGCTGACTTGCGTATTAGAGATGGTCTTTTTCACAGTCTTGTGATTCGTGCTCTTCCACGGTTTTCTGAAGCAAGTATTTCAGATCCGGCTGCTGCACAAGCCCAGTAACTAGTTCTCATCACAAGTTTCCTAAGGAGTCTCAGCAGACAGATGGAAACAATACACATGCGCAACAGCCACTCCAGCACAATAGAGCCACTGTATCAGTAATGTGGGAAATATAGCATCCCTCTATCCCTGAGCAGGCTTTAATGCACTGGATTGTAACGGCTCCAAAGAAGTGTTTGTGGTCTACTGAGTCAATCATCTGTACATTAAAAAGTCATAGCTGGCACTACTATCTCTTTGGCACAACACTTAACAAATATCACTTAAAAAGGAAAATTAAAAGGAACACACCAAAGCCACACAAGTCAGAGTAATTCAGTTACTTGTGACCAGCAAAGCACATAAATACGCGCTTAGCTTGACTCCAGCACAAGTGAAGACAGTGCTTACATCTTTTGCCGATTCAGGATCTTAGCACCGAACATTACCTGAAATTGCTCTGCTGCTGAACACACTAGGTACACTCTTAACCTAAAATTGTTACCATACCACATATCCCACTGTTGGCAATAATGGACTAATATCATCCCCACATACTGAGTAAGACGCAGTTTCATATATTCCAACGGCATAACTTTTTCAGAGACAACCCCATGTAGTTTGTTATATATGCATCTTAAAAGCAGTTGTTGCTCACATTTGTGCAAACAGCTGCTAGCAAAACATAGATAAGTGCGTACTGAAGGGCACCCTGTCCAGCCAGTATGACCCAACTGTGCACAACTGGACTCTTGAGCAGAACTGAGGTGTCCATCAAGCAATTACCAAAATTCAGACTTCAGCTGGACTGCCAGGCCTGAGAGCCACCCGAAGTCCCAGCATCTGCGTTGCCCTCGGGTAAGCTGAGGGAGATGAAGCAGATCTGCTGTCCCATACACTGCTTCTTTCTTTGATGGCTTTGTTGTCACTGCTGCCCAGCTGCTGGGTGAGGGACAGCTCAAGGCCCTGCAGCAGCCAGGGAGGACTTGAAAGCCGAGAGTTGCATCCAAGTGCAAACACTGCACAGAGCAGTGACAAAGGCACACAGAAGCAACCTTTTCCCATCGTGTTCAGTAACCTCTTAAACACATTTACATCAGTTATTTTTGAGCATGAAAAATTACTGCTGAGTTTGGTGGGGAGAATTTTTTTTCCTGCTCACAAGTGTTGCCGTGGGACTGATGGAATGCTTGTGGGGGCTTCCTGTTTGTAGCCTTGAACACCATGTGTCTGAGGACAAAGAAGAGAAGATCTATGCTGGAGGACAGGAGGATTTGTTCTTCCCGTTCGTATGAGAAAAGGACATCACGGGTAGGGGGAAAGGAAAAAGAAAAAAAAAAAAGGGGAAAAAAAAAAGAAGGAAGGACTAATTTGGATGTCAGAGCAGGGAGGGTGCAGACCTCAAAAATACTTCATATGGGTTGTCAGCTTTCCATATATACAGTGGCAATAGTAATTATAAAAACAAATAATTAGACATTAGAGTTGACTTAATCCTTGCTTAAGTACTGGAGATGTATAACTCTGAAGGCATGTACAATGTGATTATAAATAAAAGTTGTGGTCTGCCATTAAATTGAGCTATTTCAGGATTTTAAGAGTAAAAGATGTCAACTTGGGAATTAACGGTACTGATGCTGTTGCAATAACATCACCCACAAAACTTCAAGTAGAGCCTGTGTTAAACTTCAGAATTTTACATCCACCTACTAAGACTGATTAACTCCTCTTAGTCCCTGAATGGGGAGGGCACTTCAGGACATGCTTAAATGTATCTGTGTCTAGGGAAGTACTTAAATGTGTACTCACACTAAGGGGTATTTCTCTGAACTGGGGTCTCAGTTTCTCAGAGCTGATGCTACTGTAGCCTATTAAAAATTAGGCTTCCAGTACAAGTCTGGATGATGTGACTGGTGATTTATGAAAAACAAACCTTCAAAAAAATATATGAATACCAAACCTTTAAAAAATTTGTCACCTGGCCAGTTTTTTATTATATATTTACATACACAGACACAGAGAAGTACAGTAACAGTCATTTTAAATTTGTGTGTAATAAATGAAAAAAAAAAATCATTCTGAAACTTAGAATCAAAACGTTCCTTCGTTTTAAATAAAAGAGAGAACTCTACACAAAATAATCTCTGGATGCTTTTATATTTTTCACATGAAGTGCATAGGATCAGCAAAACTTGTACAGCTAAGATTTCCTTGGAAAACATTAAGGTCCCTATCCCACTTGAGATATCAAGTCAATACTACTAACCTCTTTCCCCACTGAAAAACTCCATTAGCTTTGAAAAGGACTGCTTTAAGAGAAAACAAAGTGCTTAGAGTAAGAAAGCCCCCTGAAAACAAGAGCGTCCTCTCATTGCTGGTGGTGAATACAGACCAGTGTTGTACGCCCGTACCTCTGCAAGCAAGAGGATGCTCCTGCAAAACCCCCAACTCACCGGGGAGGACTCAGACAACTACCCTCAGACAAGCTGCATGCATGCCCTCTTTGCCAGGGCTAATGTCTCAACAACTACATATTATGCAGGAAAATGAAGTTATTTTCACACCTTTGTCCTGCCCCAGATGGGTCAGATAAGGAACTGTGCTCAGTGTAGTGAATCAGAGGGGTTTTTCTGGAGACAGAAGCTGCAGATCAGCGTGTAGTTGGGGAAAAGCAGCTGAATTGTATAGTAATATGAGAGAGGAGCTGCAGAGGATCTGGATGCAATAAAGATGGATTGTGCTCCAGATGTGGCATCAAGGTTATTAAAGTCCTCTTTACAGCTCTGTCAAAGATACCTGAGGCTTTGGATCCTGCAGAACATGGAGCAAGAAAGGGTCTTTATTGACTGAACAAGTGGTGACCTGTTACTAGTGTGTTTGTTAGCACTTCCAATGTGATCGTGTGTCTTGAGCCACGATATGAAATAAAGGGCCCTTTCTGCTAAAGAAAACCCTTCTCTGTCCTAGAATTTGTAATAACACTTTTTTCTATAGTTAGGATTCATTGCATCTGGCTGTTTTTTCTCTAACCTTTCTGGCTCGCTTAGTTGCAATGCTACATTCAGGGTACTTTTAGCTCCTAAAGAGAATCCAGTTTTCCTTTATATTTTGAAATGGGAATCAATGAAAGCTGATTACTTTTGGTGATTTTTCATTACTTCGGTACATACCCCCTTGCTTTGCTTTGTGGACTCAGTCTGTTTTTTTTTAGGTGCCACAGTGCTATCAAAGTACAAATTACTGTACATGCTATTTGCTGACGTTACAAGCTGTGATCTGGCATTGAAAGCAACTTAACTGAGTTGAGATAGTGGCATGTACTCTGTGACAGATTAGTGTACCGGCAAAAGGAAAAGCTCTTATTTAGGTAACACAGCAGGCTTTTGTCCATCATATTACATGCTAATTTGCTGACCTGAAACTCTTGATGATTCCTTAGCAGCTAAGGAGAACTGCTAGCATCCTCATGTCTTTACAGCACTAACTTTTCCCTTCCAGTCCCCTTCATCCTTTTTTCCTACCTTAATACTTTGCAACATGAAAAGGATAGAAGCAAAAGTTAACATGCTTCAGCAGTCCCCACAGACTGCTTAAATAAACACTGCAATTGCAATTTAGACAATCTGGAGTCCATTCAATATTAAATCCCCATCCCAGACTACAACTGCCAAACAAATAAAGGATTCATGGAGTACTTTACACTGTCATTTACTACCACAGCCATTGTCACTTGACAATCCAGAGGAGGAGCCTGCAAGGTCTGATACTGCACCAGCTACATCTGTCAACAAGAAGACAGAGAGCTCCGCTAAGCAAACAGGCTTGATCCTGCTTTACACAGTCTCCCTTTGTCTTGCCCCAGCTGAGCCTCCTCTAATCTTCTCAGACTATCTTCAGCAGCACAAGCAAGAACTTCTGCTGCAACCAGGCACACAAAAGATGCCTTTCTTCACCGTTGTGTACTGTTTAAATGTTTATGCCACTCCACCTCTGTCCCCCCACCTTTATCCCACGTTTCCACCCACCGCACAACTGGAATGAACGCATTGTATTATTTGCAACAGAAAATGATACCAATATTTTCATGTCAGAGGGGGGAAAAAACCCAAAGCACCTAAAATTACATTATCAAACCAAAAACTTCATAGGTTTGGGGTTGAAATGCACTGTATATTTTACTCTCCCTCAGCTGCGAATTATTTCAGTTACTTTTTCTGAAGTGGCACCCAGATCAAGCTCCCATTGTGCTACTTTGCATCAGGATGAGCTGGTTTGGTTAGAGAGCTCTCATTTGTCTCCTATAGAAGACTACTGGCATTAGAAATATTCACCACCTCCAAAAATTGAATCCGCCTGGAGATATTTAGGTAAAATTGATCAAGGCACATTAGTCTAGACGTCCAGGCTGGCAAATACTAGTGTTAGAAGTATCTGAGTATCTTTTTTTCATAGCTAGCCATCTTAAATAAATAGTACATAAGCAGTGTCACCAGGTAAACCCACAGGACACACTTCATCTCAAGGAAAACAAATGAATGCAAGATTTCCAGCTGTTTTGGCATCAGGAACTGCAATATTTATTCTGGAAGGAGCAAACAACAGATGTAGTTGGATAGCAAGAGTTCATCTGGTTTTCAACCACACTTGAAATAAAACTCAATTTGCCATTATCATGTCAAAAGCACTTGATAAATATCAGGAATTTGGGGAAAATCCTGATGTGTAAGACTAAACTTCCAATTGCTTACCCAGGTTAGAAGGGGCCTCACAGGACAAAATCCTTTATCAACATCTGTTAAAGCAACTATTAACAAAAAGTGGTTTCCTCAACTTGTGAAATTCACATGAACTGCATCTGTGATTTTTTTCCCCTTTGCTCAATGATGAGACTCCTCAATCTGCCACCTTGATCTGCTCTTGCCACAGACGTTCCCCTGCAAAACCTCGGGCGAGACAGGTCGCGGAGCCCAGAGCCACGTTGGCAGCATTTTGTGGTGATTGCTTTCTAACAACTGGAGAGGGTATTTTTGTAAATAAAATGAACATTAACACAACCCCACCTTTTGGCTGTGCCACCTCCAGCTGCCACTCGCCTGTGCCAGGGGACAAGTGGAGCCCACCGCTGGCACTGTGGGTCGGAGGGTGGCACTTCCCCAGCCCAGCCCGCACCGCATGCTGCACAGCAAACTAATATTCACAGTGCCACTTTTAAACCAGAGCCTTCAGCTTGTTTTGTTGCTGCTTGCTTTGACGGTTTCCTTTAAAAATACAATAGAAGAGAGTTAAAAGGCATGCGTAACCCAAAGTCACAGTTAGATGACTAACTATCCACCTGTACTCCACGTCTCAGGGAATTAATGTTTTCCCCCCACATACATAATCACGCATTTTGTCAGCAGACTGATGCAGTATATTGGACCTGTCTGACAGAAAGATCTGTAGAGATACAAACCTGGGGAAGTTAAAAAAAAAGGGGGGGGGGGAATTGTTAGGTGAAATCTGACATAAATGGGCTTGTGCCAGGAGTGAATCTAGCTGGTTAAATATATATTAAAATCTGAATATCTCTTTCAATCTCTCATTCATCCCTCCACAAAAAAGGAAGAAAGAAATTCCATTATCTCAATAGTATTTGCTGTCAGCAGCATTATTCTCTACTAGTAGGAGAGCCACACAGCTCTCCACTCACTCACTATGAAGTATACCCCTAACTTTATATCCAATTCTGTTTAGCTGCGTTTTGATTACTGTGTCTCTGCAGTGGCGACCACTACATTTTTTTTTCCTCTGCCTGTGAATGTATATTGCTCCACAAAAATGGATTTGATCCTTGATTGTGCCCAAGCATCATTTCCTAACAAATAAATAATTCAGAATAACAATTTGCTTCCATTCCCCTCGTGTTGGCACTCTCACTTTTTAATCCTGTAAGCTTAAGGACATCAGAAATAACAAATTTTTCAGGCCGAGGTTACAATTCATATACATACTAAGGGCACAAGTTCCACATTCATTCTAAGCTTTTTGCCTCCCCTGTGCTTTGGTGTCCCGTCCCTCATTTGAGGTATTTGTTACACATTTTTTAAAGGCCTGTGTCATGCATGTGGGTCTTGGCAGGTTACGAGTTATAACCCGCAGCCTGTGTGACCTGTGCAAATCCACTTCTACCCCCATCCGATTTCTTTTCTTCTTGCTCTCCAAATACCATCTTGTCTGCCCCTGCTGAGATATCGCAGAAATGTTCTTCATCAACATACAGTGTCATCTAACACATGGAGCCTGCCAAGTTTTCATGTTGTTATATCAGGAAAATATCCCTCAGGGGCAAGGGGAGAGGAAGAGGTCATTTTTCATCTATGGAAGAGTGAGTAACCCTTCTCCTTTGGGACTAAGAGGGTCTTAATTTAACAAACCTTCTTCCCTGTCACGCTGCCGCTGCTCACTTGCAGACCACGACAGGCTAGGCAGCATGAGAGCCGGAGAATAAAGCGTACTTGCAGGAAAGTAGCAGTTAAACTTGGCTTGGCATGCTGGAATTCAAAATAATTAAATGCAGAATGGGAGAGAAGCCAAAAGTATAGGAGTTTCCAGCACAGAGGAGGGAAATTTGTCTGGTTTCCAGGTGCGATGAGCAATCCTCAGGAGGGTCTCGTCAGTTCCAAGAAGGAAGCCCAAAATGTGGGTTCTTAGGCGAACTTTAGTCAAACCGTGTAAGTCTTTTGAATCTTCGAAAAGATCCAGACCTGGGGATCGCTCAGAAACAGGCTTCTTCAGGGGTGGACTGCCTTTTTTTCAAAAAAGAAACAAAAAACTTCTTTGGTATTTTCCATTGTGGGCAAATTAGCAATACCATGGGAAAGTTTTCTATGATAATCTAAACTTTTCTTTTCCTCGGGGTTGTAGCCCCAAAAGGGATTCAGCGTCTAAATGGATGTTCATTTTGGCTGTGGACATTTGCATTGGGACTGGTACTTTCTCTGCCTTAAGGCTTAGGCTCTCCTCTTCTCAGCTAAATGCAAGATAAGTAAAGCCGCAATACAAAATAAACCTCCAGCGGCTTGATGATAAGTGGCTGCTGGTTGGTTTCATCTTCAGAGGCATCTCTGATGACTCCATGGACAAATCAAGCCCAGCGGTACATAGGACATTTTACATGAAATGGTGCCTGGCAGGTTTTTGAAACAAAACTGCTGAAAACTGTTATCCCATCCACAGTCCAGACTCCACAGAATTACACAGAATTAAATCATGGGTTTACACTAAGGTCTCACGATATGAACTCCTTATTAGCCTACTGAATGTGGTCTATATCCGAGACCAAATGGGTTCATTTTCCAGCACTTGTATAGATGAAGAAAACAAATGTTCCTCTCATTAAAGCTCCTCCCTAAACATCAGAAGTTCAATTGAAATTGTTAGTCCTGAGAACCTTCAGTCAGTCCAAGTAAAAAATTCTGCCTTTTGCAGCTCCAAACCAGTTCTGTGTTTCCGGCGGTATCGGCCTCTTATCTAAACCAAACCTCCGGCTTTACTCAGATTTGAAATTGTCCTCTCAGCTCATTTCTGTGACACAGCCTTGTTTGATTTAGAGACGTTAAGCAATAATATCCTGTGAATACTTGCCACAAGTGACCTGTCTATAATGACGATAAGATAGAGCATGAAGAACTCTGCAGCCACTGCTTTTTTGCCTCCCTTTCATCCAAGCTAGGCAGCAACCACCAGAGGTGGTAAACACAGTACTCCCTCAAAGAGGGCTACAGACAAATGTTTTTGCTTGTTTTTTTGTGTCCCACGTACAAGAACTTAAATGTTCCAGCAATTCTAAATGCAACTGAAAATTTTTTACGAAAGACTTTTTTTCCCCTTCTGATTTTGATTCATCTTTTACAGTCTCAGAGTTGACAAAGTGGCAGGGGGGGAGGGGGGAGGAATCACTGTTAGAGATGGCCTCGAGTTCCTCAGTAACAAACTGTGCTTTTTGCCTCTCTAATTACACCTCCGCAGACCCCGTGGGACACAGACTGGCCTTCCCAATCCTCAGAGTGGTGCAAATCACGTCTCACTGAATACCGGATCGAGTCTCAGGGCATTATCCTGCGGTTCCCCAGCCATGTTTCCACGGCAGGACCACTTCATTTTGATGCCTCTAGGTTTTCTCAGTCTAAGGAACTCTGACCAGCCAGTTAGTAGAAATCAGTAAAAGAACACCATCCTCCAGTCAAAGCATTTCTCTTTCTGCAAAGTACAGGGTAAAGGATAAAAAACCAGCATAAGCAGCACATGCACAGATCTTACATATATTAATCTGCCTCCTACTGTAATTCCTCTCTGTTCATGAAAACCCTTATCTTCTGGTAGGAGGAGCAAACTCATCTGACTCAATCCATTTGCTGTGTGATAAAGGTTGGTGGCGTGGCTAAACTGCTAAAACTACGTGAGAGCTTGTTTTCCTTCTTCCCCCCCCCAAAAATCTCCTCCTACCCTTCTGGCAAGTTTTTTAGATCATGTCAATCAGGAAGGAAAGCTAATAAGACAATGAAAATACCCAAAGCCAGTTTTCTGGAGAGAAAATAACACAGCAATCAGGTTCAAGTTCTGTTGCACCTGCAGGCATATTTTCTTGAAGAACAGCTTACTGAAAAGCATGGTGGATTAGAGACCCTTGTTTTCCAGCTTGGCATCATCTGCCCCTAAAATGATTTGACCGACTCCACTCAGACTATTATCAAAATATCCAAACCAGGCTCTAGGTAGAGTGATAATACTCCCTGCTTTCATTCACATTTTGTTTGCTTCTTGCAGAACAAGCCATCATCCTACTTTGCCTTCATCACAGTAAACTCTACATGGAGGACAATTTTATGGGCAGCCTCACACACTTGCAGTTCAGTTTAATTCCTCAGTGTAACAGTCCCCTTCACTCACGTATTTGAAAGACGCAGATACACGTAACCCAAAGATTCATCCAAAATTTGAATCCCAGTCTTTGGATGGATTCTTATTGCTACTCCAAGCTGTACCCACCATGAACATCATCATGAAGAACCTCCTTCTTTTTTTTCAACCACAGCAATAAAAGGAAAACAGCAGCAAATATCTCTGTACTGGCAGATACCCAACAGTTATTCCCACGGCACAAAAACAAAGAATGAAGCAGATGAAGGAAATGGAGTAATGCAGTACATACCCCAAAGGTGTTGCAAGACAAGTACAGGGTGGGAAAGTGGCTGTTCATGATCCTCAGCCCTCCTCTCACAATGGAAAGCCTAAGTGATCCATATTATTTCTATACTGGATGTGATTAACAAGTAGCAAATTATTAAAAACAAAACAAAACAAACCCTCCTGAAATTTTCAGTCATATTCTAACAACAGAGGATCAGAAGACGTTGAGATGTTGAGACGTTCTGCTGGGTACTCTTTTGAAGAGGAATGACTGAAACTTTAAGATTTTTCCATTCTGCCTGAAACTGCAACCTGTGCAGAAAGTGTTCTTTCTTCACCATAGGATGGACTTTCTGACTTTGGGGTGGGGGGGTGGGGGGGTGGGGGAAGGAAGGTGTACCCTTGCTTTCTTTTACATAAGGAATCTCCTTACCTTTTTACTTCCATTAAGTTAATCCCTTTGAAAATCAGCTATTACACATCAAGTGTTAAAACTAAACTACAAAAATTGGAAAAACAGTCCCAAATTAGATTCCCTGAGTACCGGTAACAGGAAAGAAATTATCATGTTCCTGGTATACAAAATACAATATGCATGCTTAATTCTCAGAAAGTCCCACCTTTTAAAAAATATTTAATAAAACATCAAAGCCTCCTATTACTTCAGAAATCCACACCAGATTCAAGCACTGATATGCAATTAAAAGAAAGAGCTAATTTCTGTAAGGAGGTGCTCTACTTTTAAAGATGTCTTTATGTAAGCAATATTTTTTTTCTTCCAAATTCAAACCATAACTGTGTGTTAAGTGAAGAGTAAAATCTCTAGCTTGGCTTCAAAATGGCAATTTTAAGTCTTAATGACCTTCACATAGCACTTTTGAACATCACATTAAAAAGATAAGGCTTTGAAAACTTTAAAATGTGGGTAAGTAGGAAATATTTGAATAAGTAATTATGAAGGCTAAGGAGAAGAATTATATATATCGTCACCAGGCCATATTCAGAGAAATACATTACATCTTGGAGAATCAATTGTTTTTAAAAAGACTCATATTCATTTGAAGGTGTGTTGCAGGTAATGAGCATACGCATATGTATCATTCCTAAAACTCCTATAAGGATAATGCTCACAAAACAGTAGTGTTAAAGCCTCTGATTCAGCAAAGTGCTTTTGCTTCAGCATAATTAACCATATGAAGTCCCGCTCAAGTTAACCATCTCTCTCAAGGATTGCTCCTGAAAATAACCACACATGTGCTATAAACAGACATTAGTAGGGTCAAATCCAATTTTTTTAATATACATCAATATAGGTTTTAAAGTGCTAGCTTTAAGGATTGAGGACCTAACTAATATAAAGTATTTTGGAAATAATAAAATAGTTCTTCACTTCTTGAATATGAAGAGCTGAGTATTTCAGAGCTGCCTATGGAATTTTACATCTAAATTACATGGTAATTTAAAAAAGGCTGGTGACTTCAAATTCCCTAGGTGACTCTCAAATTTTCAGCCATGATTCCTAGAAAGTTAAAGCCAACACTGCTATGGTTTATTTTAAGGCACTGGGTGCACTACAATTTGTTAGACTTGCAAGTTGCAGCCTCCCTAAAATGAGATGTACATGCATGATATCCTCATAAACTGGGTTAAAAAACAGTCCCTGCTGAACATTACCATTCATAATTAAAGGGTGAAGAGGAAGGCAAAGAGATCCCTTTCTGTTGCAGTTCAAAGCAGAAACAACTATTTATTTCAGTCGGCTGTGCTGCTGCAACAGCACATAACAAAAAAGTGTACCAAAAAAGTGTTCCACATTTCTCAGTTAGGAGGTTCTGTGCAGTTGGGTCATTCGGGGTTTTGGTAACAGTAGAACTTTAACAGGGTTAACTAAATAAGGTTTTAATCGTGACCTCCAGGAATGTCTAAGCCAAACTACCTATCAGGGTTTCCTGTATGTGTGGGTTTTTTTTCCTTTATTTCTACAGACTTAAAACTGTTCTGAAAATAATGACTAGATTAAAAAAAAAAAAAAAAAAAGGAGGAGGAGAAGGAAGAATGCTGTAGTTATGGTTAATCAATACCTTCCACACAGGAAACACTGAGTTCCTAAAATATTTATTTTGGGATGCAAAATATACAAAAGCAATCTAAACTCCTGAAAAAAGTATAGTCTATTATCAGCTCATGCACTCAACCTTATGCCTAAAAATCATGTCATTTTCTACAGCATTAAAAAAATCCAAGCAGACGGGATTTCTCCAGGAACCTTAACAAGTTTTGAATATCTTTACAGCATGGGCTTAAATCTCCTATACAAGGTCTGAGCTTTAAATAAAGTTTGGTTTGTTTTTGGTGGTAGAGATAGCTCCATTGAGGAGGAGGAGGATTATAAAAGAAAAACATTCCACTTAATTTTAAAATGTAATGGATCAAATGTTTTTTTATACAGCTCATCTGACTTTACTTGGTGAACTGGGACACTGAATTATTTTATTATCTCATATTTTTTAAATTGTTGCCAAGAGCCAGACTCCCTTTACACAGTGGGAGCTGCACCTATTTACACCAGCTGAGGGGTCTATATAATAATATTTTTGAAGAGACATGAATGAGCTGCACATAAAGAAAAAAAGCAAGCTACTGAATATAAATTTTGCATCTGGGGGCCCAGTTCCTCGATTTGAAGATGTAACAACAAGCCTTTACTCACCATGCCAGTAATTAATAATTACAATATAGCTAACTTCCAGTCTACCTGTGCCAACACGCCTCAACTTTGGAGCTGCAGAGGGTTTGAGTGCAGACCAAACCCAAATTTTGCCATTTGGTTAATAATTAGCATATTAATTCATTTTAACATTTACAGCAAACACAGCAGCATTGCTGAAAATCCTAATTATAGAATCAATAAAAATTGCAGCACAATAATTGTCCCCCTCTGTCTGAGCCAAGTCATTCATGGCTTCTCCTGCATAATCTCACTGGGTTGCCCAGGCCTCCCCTCAGCCTCCTCTTCTAAATATCTGAAGATCATAGAGGTGAGGTCATTTCATCACTCCTTGGGAGGAAAGGGGGGAAAAAAGGGGGGGGGGGGGCAAAGCGTCTGCTAAAATCTGACTTCATTTGATTTACTCTCCAAGACTGTTTTTTATTAAATATGTTTGACTGCTATCTCTAATTAAATGTAGAATTAATTTTGGCAAACTAACCACAGATGCAGTTTATGTTCAATTTTATCAGACAGATTTATTTATAAGCTGTCAACTTCTTGAAAGACTTCATTTTGGAGCAGTTTTAAATTGCTAACAGTAGCTGTAAATGGGGCTACTGTTCTCTGGAAGACTAAAGAAGAAGTATGCTATAAATGTCCATTCCATCTGCGAGGAATCATAAAACAATCACATTCCTTTATATTTTTTTTTCTCCCCCTCCCCCCCTTCTTAGGACCTTTATTAAATTAGTTCAACTCAATTAAAAATAACTTCAAAAACATTTCAGGGCCCTTTGTTTCAGGGAATACTTGGAACTCTCTGCACGGAACGTCACCCTTTTAACTAATCCCTTTTGGGGAGCGGAGGAGAATAGTGGTATTGTGACTTCAGACAGTGCTTTCAAGGGTCTCTACTGTACCGAATTGAGGTCACCGTCAGACAATGCCCAACACCCAACAGCCATTCAGGCGTTCTCACAACTCTATCAAACGTGTCTTTCTTTCTTGCGCGCGCTTTCTCTCGTGGCAAAGTCACAGGACAATGGAGAAAGCCTCCAGCACCATTTATGGTCACCATATTTGCACATGACAAAGTCTATTCTTCCTGGTTTGCCAATTCGCGGTAAAAAAGAATGAACCCTGGATAGATTTTCCCACCATTACAGTTGTTCAAACTTAGCTCAGATTAAAAAAAGAAAACTCTAAAAACAACAAAAAGCCCGTCTAAGAACAGAAAGTGCTGTTTGAGAGAGTAGCTACTCCAGTCCTTGCTATTTTGGTATATAGGGAGAAGCTGCAGAGACAAAGTGGAAGATTAAATATGCTACATTATAGCCTGCATATGCGTGGCTGAGTATAGAGTTTAGTGCAAACTGGAAACGAAGGATGAAACAGAAGCTATTATTTTTCATTGCATCGTTTGCCATTAGCCACGTTAGAAAACTCACTGTTTGAACAACAATGCAGAAGCTCGCATGCACGAGGTTTGGTTTTGCTTGGAAAGGTTTAACTGCTTCAGTTGCAAACAACAGCAGCGGCAAATCAATTACTGCGCATTTGCGCTGGCTACCGCTGCTATTTCTGAAGATATACCTCAGAAGTTTTACTCCTTCAACAGATGAGGATGAGAGAGAGACAGAGTGAGAACATTGCACTAGATACGGCGAGCTCGCTGCCAGAAAGATTGTTTTAAATATGCGCTAGAGATACAGTATTCTTCACAACCTAAAAAGATCTGAATGAAAATGTGCTGCTGTTTAAAAAGACTGTTTATAACCAGTACTTAACTTGACATTTGCACTGCCTCACCCACACACCTCCAAAACACACACATCTTTTTTTAGTTAACCAAAAATCATGAAGCCCCTACCCCCCCGCCTGACAACAGGGAGCACAGCAACCTAACCTGCAGACAGTCAAATGCCATTAAACTCATCGTTAGAGAATAATTTCAGAGTATTCACCCTATAACAAGACAACGGGTTTTCTTCATTTCTATTTCTGACCCTTATGGCAAATTTTTTCCTCCATTTTGTACCATGCTGTTTTCACAGCATTAAGCTGCTGCAGACTCCTTCCCCCAAAAATGACCCCCAGCCTCACAACGCATATCCCACTAGTGTTAGGAGTCTGCACCGGAAAGCACTTTACTTCCCCCTCTCTGCCCCTCGTACCGCTGGAAGGGAGACAGCTGTGGTGAGCAAACCTGAAAGCTGCATCTACCCGTTCTCAAAAGGTCCAGCATGCAAAGGGCACGGTCAGCCATACCTACAATATATGATCACTCGGGACAGCGAAGAATTACAGAACAAGGGCTTCAGCTAGATGGCTGGGTGGTTTTTTCCACCAGGATCAAATATACTTTAACTGAATTATGATACTAAGCCTCCCTGGAACAGTTATCTCAAGGAACTAGCATGATGCTAGGGATCAAATTCTGCTTTCACTCACAAGGAAAACAAACAAGTACTTAATTCCAACCCACTTTAGGAAATCCTGTAAGTATGGGCTTAATTTTAAGAACCTTCCCCAGTATGAATGTTCATCTGAATTAGAGACTCAACGTATAATTCAGGCTGAAACCAATGGTGTATTAATGTCTAGGAGAATCTCGGGATCCATCAGGAATAAGTTACTCACTTAACTGGTAAACCTACATGAGATCTATGGATGAAAAGTTCTACAGAATGATAAACCATATTGTTAATATAAAAAAACCCACCCCTATAGCATATTCTATTTAAACAGCAAAATGTATGTGTTGGAGTACTGACTCATGGGTTCCAGACATGTGGAAAAGACAGCCAATTTTTTAATACCACTAAGTTACTTCCAAATTTGCTCCCCACATTTTGATTGTACGCAGACCCAGAAATGAGTGAGTCAGTACCATTAGCGCATTCTTCTTTGATAGAGTAAAACTTAACTATCTGATCGTACATGTGAGCATCATCTATAGGCTGATAGCCAAGGGTTTCTGCCTACAAATGGCAGCCTACGTCAAACTGCAGAAACAAATTAAGAGGCCAGAAAAAGGACTTCTTGGAAGTTTGCTGGTCAATAGCATTTTTCTGTGTTCTTACAAGAAAAAAAAAATTAAGGAAGCGCATTTAAAAAGAAAGACTCTCCAATGAAGGAATACAAGACTAAAAAATTTGCTTTGAAAACGTGATAGCACAGCATTTAACATGCATGTACTGTCTGGAAACTGCCTTTAAAATTGCTCAGCTAGGTTAATACATGCTTAGGTGTCTTCTTAACATGTTTTTCTTGTGATTACTCACTTTTCATAATAAACAATAAGAAGATATCTTCAAGAGATGGACTATATACTCTTTGGAAGCTTCATTTCTGGAGCTGCTGTATTAGGTCTTCTTTTAAGCCACATAAAGGGCTTTTGTGTGCTACCTGGCAGATAAGTTGACTTTGAAATCTCTCCTGAACTCCCAAAACATATGGCAAACCCATAATTACTTAACCCTACTCTTTGTGGTCTACGCTTTTACTAAATCTAACATACTTATGGAAAAAGGCCTGTTCAACTCCAGTAGGTTAATCTGGGTCCTAGAAAAAACTTTTGCAGCTAACGCTCCATCTAGCTATCAAAAACCACAGGCACAAAGGAAGGAGAACGCAGAAAGAGATGGAGCACAACTCTAAGCTCCCTATAAATAGGTAGGGGTTTTTTTTTTCAGATGCTAATCTAAAATATCACAGGAGGAATCTGAAAATATTTACTAAATGTATGCAACCAGTCCTTTTACACTGAGCCCTGGCTCACAGCTCAATCTCTCCCTGCTTGTTCCTAGCAATGACTGAGTGGAAGATAAGCTGACACCCCAGAGGAGAGGTGCCTATTTTCTCAGCAATTGCCGGTGCTGTGCATACTCAGCCCTGAAGATGACTGCATCCCTCCAGGTGATGGCCTCCTAGTTATGGCCTGTCAAGCTGAAATGCTTAATTCTGGAAAAAGCTACTGTTGGGTGGGCTGAGGAAGTACTGCTCTGAAAGAAACTGCTGAATCTATTGAACCTGATATTATTTATTTTTATAATCAAAAGCTAATGTGAACCACATTCATATTCAAATCACACGTGTTTTAAAAAAAGATGCAACAAATTAAAACCAATTACAAGTGAACTAAATAAAGTATACAGCCCCTCATCAAGACTGTAACTGGTTTTCGATCTCAGATTTAAATTCTCTTGTTTCAGACCCAACTCTTCTTTCCATTATACAACAGCACTTAACAAGTGGGAGGAGGCATGAGTGAGAAGTCCAGCTTTGCCTTCTGGTAGGAGATCTCCCTTTATCCTCATTTTTTTTCACCACCTGGAGTGCACATCATTAACTTAGCAACACAACTGACTGCTCGAACAAACGTCTGATGTGAGGACACAGGGCATTGACAATCTTTAGGCCAAATTTTTTTCATGCCTTTCTGTAGCTGCACATATGCAGGCTAATTAAAGCATTGCTGGAAAAATTCCTCCATCCTTTACAGCTCATATCCTACAGATATCTGAAGGATTGCGGGCTGGTGCTTGCACAGTTACGCTTCTTTCAAAAGGCTGGGGCTTGGCAGCGGTAAGGAAAGTTGCTTCTCTGTCCCTCTTGCCATGTCCCAGAGGGAAAAAGCACCCCTCTCTAGTAGCATGCTGCAGTGGGGCAGGCAGAGGGGGCAAGACAGAAGAGCCTGGACTGAATATGTGTGTGCAGCTCCTGAGGAGCCTCCATCAGAAGCAGCACCCTGGTTGAGCAAGGAGATGATGCTCAACCAACTCCCTTGGGTGATGGGAACAGACTTTTCTTGATGTCTCAGGCTGGACTGTGGACAGTTGCTAGAAGAGGAGGAGTCACAGCACTGCTAGGCTTAAAGGAAGACTGAAGAGGAGAGTCTAAACCACAAGGAGCCATTAGGCAGGAGAGTCATAAGTCAGGTTTTCTACACCATTTAACCTCATTCTTCTGACTGTTATCTTTTTTTATATATATATATGTATATTTATATATTTTTATATATATTTATATATATATATAATATATATACACATGTGTAAAAAGGTGGTGTTTGTTTCTTTAAGTAAAACCTGGCTGTATATTTTAAAAAGCCTTTTCTATCTGGGAAGCTCACTAAAGTAAAGTCCACCCCCAAACTCTAGGTGAGTCACAGTCCCATGAGAGGATGGATGCCAGGCAAGGCTGAGAGCTGCAGTGAGAGGACTGTGTGACAACACGGCTGCTCCCTCGTCACAGCAGCGATAACTTGTGTCCCAGCAGACAGGGCCAGCGTGGGAATGTTAGAGACTTGTCAGTGGCCACCAACAGAAGAGGGTGAACTCTGATGCTCTTCTACCAGGTGAAACATATAGGCACCCCCGACTGATCTATAATAGCCTTGGAGCGAGTGCTGTTTAGTATTTCAAGGTTGCTTGATGAAACCACTGTAGGCCGGCTGTTGGGTTTGCAGTAGGGATCACTCCCCAGCAAGGCAAAACCGTGATGCAGTAGAGGAGCCTCAATAGAAGAACAGCCAATAACGCTTGAAAAGTGTTGCCTGTTCCAGAGGTAGGAACATGTAGGGGAGGATAACAGGGACTGAACTATATTTTCCTTTAAGTTGTTCATAATAATCTGTTTAGAGACACCTTGGAAACCACTGAAATGGAGTCAATTTTTATTGCCCTTTTAAACTTGGATTAGACTCAAGAGTTACGCTTTCATCGTTATGGGATTCAGGCAGCTATCTTTCTGACATGCCCTTTATAGAGGGTAAAAAAAAAAAAAGGCAAAAAAACCCACTGTTTTCCTTAAAACACAGTCAGTGAAATCTAAGAGGATGTCAACCACCACCAAGAGAGATAGGCAGACAAAATAACTGATGGATGTTTTTCAAACTGTCTACATCCACAATGTTAGTACAGTATGGAACACTGAGACACACTTGAAATCACACATGCACAACACAGACTGATAAATGAAGAAAGTTATATTCTAAATTAAAAAAAAATTATCATGCTTTCTGAAGTGAAAAGATATTTATGAGCGTCAAAGTGCAAACTTAGAAAGGCTTCTGGGAATGTAAGTCCACCAGCCAAGCTAGAACATGACTTGCAACTCTCCATAATTAGAAGGCAATGAATCTTAGTTTAAACTGCTTTTCCTCCACTAAGTCTCATTCCCTGGCAGCTGGGACCAGCTACCACACCCGGACAGGGACCAACAATAACCTTCACTAGGCATTGGCTCAGCCTGGCAACATGTTGAGTTGCAGCAAATCATTTGTATCTGAGGACTTAAATATTTATGTATACACAAATATATCTATGCACCTGATGTCTTAGAGCCCCTCTATCTCAGGGAGAACCAAGCTTTCACAAAGATGCTTGATTTCAATGCTCCCTTGCACTGAAATCACCTGAGCTCCACAAGGGCAGCAGGATCAGCCTTTAGTTAATACATACAACTTTATCAGTTCATTTTTTTGAATCCTGAGGAGCTCTTGTTTTTGCTGCTGGATAATACAATGCAGTGCTCATTTCTGGTTTGATAGCACCCAAAGAACTTTTGGATTAACTTTTATGTTTCTGGAAAGCTTCTATTATGGGAGACCTTATAAATATAAATTAATGTGATCCCCCGTAGAGAAAATACACAAGATCATGAGTCCCCTTAATAACACAAAGGGGATACCTGAACATAAGTATAAAGACACATTAGTGCTATGTTTTCCTTTTTATGATAACAATTTAGTTTTCTCCTGTCCTTCCAGCCAGACTTGGCTTGTGTGATATTGAGAGAGAAGAATCATATACTTTCAGAATGGCTGACAGCCTGCTTTAGGCATTATATCTGAAAGCAAATCAGCAGCAAGGAAATTGACATTTAGAGAGAGAATAAATTACAGGACATTGAAATATCTGTAATAGAGCTGTAAAGAGTAGGGGGAAAAAAAAGAAAAAAAAAATCACCTGATACTGGTGGGGGAGGTAAGAGAAGGGAAGAGGAAGATGAAAGGGAGAAGAAAGTTTTGTTTCACACACCATGTAAAAGATGTCTGAAAAGACAAAATAATATACATGCAAAATGATATAAAGGCTTAAAAATGGTGCTCAAAGGTTAGGACATGCAGAAATATAACTGCCTATATAACCTCTGTTTGGCCCCATCACATGGATGAATTGCAATACAATAATTGCACAATCACAGATTATTTTTCCACAAGATCCCTGTACCCCTGCACAGAACAAATCTTCTTGCAGAATGAGTCAAGCATGGGTTGTCAGTGAGGATGGGGTTTTGGGGGTTTGATTCATTTGTTGCAGATTGCAAAGGTGCGTTGTGAATGAGGTGAGGGATGGAAGGAAGGAAACAAAAGCTTACGTTAGCAGACAGACTGGTGATCCTGCTCAGGAGGGCTGGATCCCCTCCTTGCCACAGCCTACATGAGGTCACCTGTGTAACTGAACTTTTCCAGCTATCCCTAACTCTGTCTTCCTCATTTTCTCGGTGTGGGACTTGAAACTGATATGCAGAACTACTAAGCACTCACAGCTGCAACCTGAGTAATTTGATGCATTACTCTGAACATAAGAAGTGCTAGATAAGTTTTACTATTGAAAAGGAATACATAAAACTGGATGATTTTTAGTATCTTAAATTGTCTTGGATGCACCACATTAGCAAAATTTCTGCTCCCTAATTTCCCAATCTGTAAAATGGAGATACCCCCCTTCCTCAGGTTCCCAACACACCTACTGTGAAGATAAATTAAAAGTTTGTGATGTACTTAAGCCTCTTGAACAGTGCCATATAAAAGACTGTCAAAAAATAAATAATTCTGTCTTCAGAGCAAGAACGATACGTGATTGAACGGTTAGGGACAGTGCTACACACTGTACAATACGGAATAATGCAAGATTAAACAGTTGCTCATTAATTGACCATCTTCATTCTGTGTGGTCAATGAGGCTCTGTGTAGAAGAAAAATTGTACATGATCATATAATTGTAGACTGTATCATACATACAGATAGAAGAACCCTGAAATGAAATTATACAGACAACACAGTGTTGAGCAATGTAATTACAGTGCTTGACTTTGCAAGCAATGTTATTTTAACACGGCTTTTGTGCGCATAATTTCCTACGTTTTTAGAAAAAGTCAAACAGAAAAAACAGCGGTTTCACCATATTTATCATGCTGCCAATGACATATTCGTCATCTGGGTCAGGACCTCTAGCACCCCTGCTCTTCTGCTAATGGTGGAAACCAAGTGTAAAAATAAACTCATACCTGTGTAGCTCTTACACAGTGAATCTTCCACTAAAGTTTCAGAGGCACTTGATGTCAGCAAAAGAAGAGGATTCATTTCATGTTCCTGATGAAGGCTACTTGTTCTGTCCTCTTCCCTAAACCCTCCCTACTTTATCTAACTCTGTCTTTTCTCCACTCCTCTTTCAGTTCAGTCCTAGTCTTCTTGTCTATCAGTATTAACTCTCTGTCTTCACTGTCCAAGACCAAATCTTTCCCTTTACTTCTACTCCTCTACCTCAGCATACCTGAAAAGCACATAAGGTAGACATATATGGGCACATACTCAAGGGCATGGCAAAGGCACATCCCTGACTCAGAGACGATCACTTGAGAAATCCTCTCATTGCTTCATTACTGTAGAGTATTAAGACTATTTGAATAAAAGCCTACCAATTCTCTTTTTCTTTTTTTTTTTTTTTTTTTTTAAATGGGTGAACCAAGTATTTTCTCTCATATCATTCAATATAAGAACAGTAAACAAACAAACAAGAATGAGAGTGTAAGGTCAGACCAAAGGTCCATCTTGCCCAGCACCTCCTCTATGAGAGTGACCAAAGCAGATGTCTATGGAACAGCAAATTTAAATAAATCAATAGATCTGCCTGAGGCAGATATTCAACACTTTGCAGTCTTATAACAAGAAGTGTTTGACAACTTCAAAAATATTTTTCTTCCGTAGCACCCTATAAATCTTAGTTACATTCACAAAATTCCACTAGAGAGACCGTAATTGCTGAGACCAGGTAACAACATACAATAGGAGAAAACAGACAATTCCTCAAGGAATATGAACAGTAATGCTTCTGGTACATCACCCACCCTTCCAGACTATCATTTTTAATGCTTGTGAAAAAGATGCTGGTAAGAAGTTCACTTTTATCAAAACTTATATTATCCCTCCCCAAGATACACAATCTTCCACCTCGTCTTTCTACTCCCACACAATTCATGTGGATCTGGTTTTAAAGAAACCAGCCTGTTTGTCAAAGAAAGAGGTGTTCTTGTGGTTTTGTATTATGTATTCTTATGTGGAAGACGTAAACTCACCCACATTGGTAAAGTGTTATATTTACAAACCTGAGCTACTACTGCTATTAGGTGGTTCCCAAAGGCCCCAGGTTCTTGGTTAACATAGAGTGATTTCTGACTCAACCTGGACTGCCATGTTTCTCTGAATCTCATCTAGTCACACAACGGAGGAAAAAAAAAAAAGAGTTATAAAGTCGGGAAAGTGAAACTGTTTTTTCACAAAGAATATTTTTCAATATTCACTATGAAATACTGAATCGTCTTTAAAATCAATTGAAATAAGAGATATAAGAAATGGGAGAAAAATGGAGCAAAAAGAGTGGGGAGCAGGAAGAAAGAAACTCTAGATAAAATAACAACAGAGTGGTCAGAAGAAAAATAAAACACCTGAAGTCTCAGCAGCGCTGTGGACTCCTCCCCCAGCAGCTGCTCCTCCACAGCCGCTTGCATAAAGCACCTGACCTTTGCAAGATGCGTGGTGGCAGCAGCACACTGGTGTTTGATACCGCACTGGCCAGCAGCAGCCATGCTATTCTGTGTCTTCAAAGGATAGATGGGTTAGAAATGTTTGGACAGAGAGGAGGAGAGGCTAAGTAGGGCAAAAAGCATACATGGAAAAGACAAGTGAGTCTCCCAGCATCTCTTTCACTGGTGACTCAGTGTTTTGTAAAGGCTATGGCCATCCTTATAAAGAAAAGGTGAGAAACGTTCCATGAAAAAGCAGCTTTGTGCCTTTTTTCCCAGGTCTTGCCAGGGGTCCGGCTGGTATAAAGTCCTGGGGATTTGTTTTTTGCAGGATTCAGGCACTCAGGGCGCAGACACCCTACCTGCAGCCATAGTTCCCCCATCACACCACAGCTGGCCGCCCAGCCAAGGACTGCTGTAGGTCCAAATTAGGGGAGGATTACAAGTGTCAGTGGGTGAAGATTGGCTCAAAAATCTGGGCTTCGCATCTTCCAGAGCTTCCCGAGTTCTTCCCTGTGCATTGGGAAATGTTGGCCCTTATTTCAGAAAGCCAATACTGTCACCAGCATAACGCTACTGACTTCCTTATCAAACTGCATCTGTAAACATCCACCCGTGTGAGCAGCTGAGAGGCTCTGTTTTATAAGGTCTTATCCAAGCAAAGTCTCAATAGCAACTTGTGTTGGATTTTTTTTTAGAGCAGGAAAAATATAAGGCTCTTCTACCAGGATCTGAATGAAGGTCTCCAGGGACTCCAAGAGTTTTGAATCTGTGGTCTGCGACACATCTTATGAAAAAGGAAAAAATTCATGTCACATTTTATGGACTTGCTATAGATCACAGTGTCATTATTATTATGCTGGCTAACTGCAAACAATTAAACCAAAGGGAACGGATGGAGAGACAAACAGGAAATGAAGCAAGGTAAAGATTATTTGTTAGAAACAATAACGATGTCCTGGAGGAAACAGTAGAAAAGTTATTAATTGGAGAACGCCTCCTCACTGTCTGAATCTAGGCTGGCAGAGTTTATTCTTTCCAGGACTGAACACAGGATCAAAGGGGACAGTAAAAGTCCGCAGCCTTAAAAGAGAAGGCAGTCGAGCAGATATTGGAAGGGGACTGAGGAAAATGCTACTCAGGGGCTCTCTGCTCCTCTTGGGCAAAAAGCAGGGATTCTAGGTTGACCGGGGTTTATCCCAGACCTTCCCTTTTTGTTTTAACATTTTTGTCTGCTTGCAGTTTACTTTTCTGTGCAAAAATAATGCTTTGCTTTTAAAAAGCTGTTCTGAGCCACTTTAAACAGAAACTGCAGTTGGAAATGGGAGAAATAGTGGAACATGTAAACAAGACAGTTCCTTATTTAAAAGAGGTACCTAGACCTGTCAATGAAGGATATACAGAAGAAAAACAAGTGCACGTCTTTTTGTAAGGCTGTGAAATAAGAAAACTTTATCTCACAGATTTTCCAGGAGCCTACATATAATTCTGTACATTTATATGTACAATAACAAAAACACTGAAAAAATATAAATCTGGGCCTGACCTTTGTGGTTTTGTCCCATCTTTAGAAGCAAAGCCATGCAGGACCTGAACAACTTCCAGTTTTGCCTGTACAAAAGTTGAACTTTGTGATGTGAAAGGACGTCCCAGGGGTTCAGCCAGGCACCTGAACCGAGTGAGTCAATCTTTTGAGGTCAGCTCTTCTCTGCCTCTCCCACACTTTTGGTTGGTATTTCAAAACTGTCAGAGTCTGTGAGATACCATCTATCTAACGGTGGTTGTGGCCACCAACTTTCTTCTCCATAATCTCTCCCCATTTTTCCTATGTAAGAGTCTTAAATGAAGTTTGTTCCAGACTATTAACCTATGACAGAAGAGTGCAGAGATAAGATTTCACTGACATATAGAACAAAGAAAAAGAAAGGGTGTGAAAATTGCAATGACAGGGTTGCCTTGGTAGTTTGAGATGTATGAAATGAAATGAAATAAAATATCTGACAAATGCCTGGATAACACAGGTTGGGCACTAATCACTTTGGTTGAGTCAATCAGAACTGCATTTAACAGAAAGCACAAAAGATTTAATTTACAAATCCAACTCCTTAACTATAACATCTAAAATTTATCCAACACTGTGCCGCTTTAAAGACTAAATGATATAAGCCCTGCTACATAGACATACAGTCTCAAAATACAACATTTCTAAAACAGGCAAAATAAATATTCCATTACACTGAAACCAATTCAGATTCTATCTATAAGAGGAAAAGCTATGGCGTTGGGAAAGCTACCTACGTAACAGTTAAACTCATCAAACTAGTCTCATGGGTTAGACAAGATCAAGCCATGTTTTGACTGTGTGCCAAAAATAATCTTTCATCTCTGGCTGGGCAAAAAGTTTTCATATATTCTGAAGTGAAGATGGTTTTAAGCTCAACATGCCACAATTCTGCAGAAAAAGGAGGAGGACTGAAATTAGAGCCAGACTGAAGGGAGTTATTTTCATACTCGCTGTTGTTGAGCAGGAGCAAAACATCAAAAGCAAAACCAAGGAAAAAATGTAAAGGCTTGCATACAAATATCATCCTTTGTGGAGAGTTTTTACTCAAGTGCCTGTGGTAATGCCTAGTTTGACACCAACTTGGCAAAAGTCTCAAGCTGTATTTCCTTCTGCACAGTTTAATTTAATACAACCACACACATACACACAGAGCACAAACCCAACAAGGACGGTGCTTACATTTCCCAAAATTTTTGTGCTCTAACTTCTGGCCTAGTGAGTGACACATTTCCTTTCTGCTGCAGAGCAGACATAGGTTCAAAATTATCTAATTTTCCAGCTAGCGTCTTTCAAGCCTAGCTGGAAACCCTCCCCAGAGGGACCTCCTCTGGGGAGCACGCACCAGGAATGATGGGATGCTTCAGGGATTTGCAGTTCGCTCTAAGGGGTGCCAAGATACCTGTACACCCCTTGCATCCTCAGAGTGTCAATGTACTCAAACTCCTGCTCTACTTCATATTGTACATTCCAGGTTGTCATACAGCAAATATATGTAACCCCATAGAAAAGCATATGAAAGCAAAAACAACAAAGAAGCAGCAAAGCGAACAGAATAGGAGAAATACTACACTGTTTGTTTTTGCTAGAGTCCAGAACACAGTCTTTTGCTTTGGGTTAAAAAAAAAAAAAAAAAAAAAAAAATCTAAATGAATAGGTCTTTTTTTCCATATTTGTTTATGACCATAATTTAGCAATGCATTTACTAGCCACTGTAATCATCAAACAGGCCTTGACAATTAACAAAGAGACCATGAAAATGAAAGTAGTGAAATGGAAATGAATCACAGCTTCATCACAGCAGAAAACATCTTTCTGAAGAAAAACAGACTAGAATGAACACTACTCCAAGTAAATTACATATTAATTAAATGAATTAGCAGTGTTACTATTGTCCCACTTGGCTATTCACACGCATTTTACAAAAGGACCCTTGCAGCTTTATGAGTTTCTGTCTTTTCACCACATACTTGTGTAATGCCTGCTTTCTAACTGGGATTCCTGTTTCCAATATCTAAGGATGACAGTAAATCCCTCTATACATCCCACAGCAAATCAATGTTATGCAGACAATCTCCAGCAGTTATTCTGAACAGCATCCTTCTGTCGTGCCAACCTATCCTATTTTTGGTAGAGGTCTGTCTAGTACTGCTTCTATACCGACAAGGAACAGGATAATATTTTATGACAGACAAGGAGAGTATGTTCCTCCTGCTCTGCTTTGTGGACTCCCTTTTAGGCCACAGAAGTGAGTTGGACCAACTAGACATAGGTGCAGTATTTTCAAAGGCATGATGTAAATCTGGGTTCTCAGTCCCCCACTCCAATGTAATTCTCAAGGCTCCAAAGTGTCCAACAACTTCCCAGGAAGATAGAGCACCAATTTGAACAGCTGTATATGGATTTGAGGGCCTACTTGTCCAGCAATTAAAAAAAAAATCCTCAGCTGTGAAAAGCAAAAGCACATCTCCCGAGTTTCCTTCCTCCCTCTGAACGAGCCCCCGCACATGACACGGAGGGCCTCTAGAGCGTCAGGGTACCGCGATGGACGTACATCATGTGCGCCAAGGTGTGCCAGGAAACAAAGCTGGCTATGTCGGTAGTAAGATGGGGCAGGACCATGGGCTCCAGGAGTCAAAACACCGGATGCAGCTGGTCTGTTGACCCTGTACGGTCTACTGGCCATACTGATACATGGCAGATAATCTCAAAACAGAACTGCAGCTGTGGATGAGCACAAGGCAGGAGCTGATTACAGAGCTGATGCTCAGTGCATGACAAAAACTGGATGTAGAGTTGTATCTCTACATGCTTTCATTAGGAATTCATAGCATATAGGGCAAGAGTTATATAAAACTAACTTTAATTTCAAGCGTTTAGAATGTGCATTGTGTTCACAAGAACTTTCTGCTTAAATACACAATCACATCTAAATTGATAACAAAGTGGCAATCAACCTTCTGAAATCCGCCAGTAAGACCCCTTGCCTCATTGCTAAGGTGCCACACAGATTCTCTGTAGTCTTTGAATATGGGAGTGTATTATATTAAAGAATCTGACTTCAGGACCTTTGCACATGAGAAAAATCAGATGCTTAACAGGAATGACCTTAAAGAAAATGTAAGAAAACCTGGGGCCCTCGTATAAGTTGCGGCCCTATTTCCTTGGCATGCTGTCAACAACTTGTCAACAGCAAAGGAAATATCAAACCAGTATTTGGAGGCAAAGGAAATAAATACAACCAAATACGTAACTTAGGATAAATTTACAAGCATTGTGGCTTTGCCATTGACAATTCTCAAAGGGAAATTGGGCTCCTGATGTTGAGGAAATGGGTGGTCCAATTACTAATCTGCTCAAATTATTTTCATTCCAAAATATTGTTAAAATCACTATCATAAAAGAGCAAACATCTAGCATCAAATAACTTCCAATACAACCCCAGAAGCATGCAGATGCTCTCCCTAGAAGAGGTGTGAGAAGGCTTGCCCTTTCAGCTACATATCCTGCAAAAAAGGCTTACTGTGTACGAGCTCAAATTAAGACAGAATGTACTGACCTACCGAGCATTTAGTCCCAGCTTAAGCTGGGTCTTATGTTCTGTACTTTATTGCAGCACACAACACTTCTCTCAGTGGTCATGTTCTTGGCATAAATGAAGTCGCAAATTACCATTGTTTAAAATTATTAAAGGTCTTTCTGCATCAGTATTATTATTAGTGTTTTGGTTTAAATGAATAGTCTGCCATTTTTCACCTACAGTCAAATAAATGAGACTCCAAATTCTGCTGGGAAAGGAAACCCCACACTGTCTCACTTGAATAGAAGGCCAACATGCATTTTTGGCTGTGCCTGTCAGTTTTCCCTGACTTGATACAGAAAATTCAAATGCCTACAAATTAAAGTGGGAGCATAATACATTAAAAGATTACTTGTGGGATGTTGACATTGAGATATGAACTTCGCGCCTTCACTTTACCCTCACGATGCAGCAAAATACAGTCCTACGTCCTAAAACTCAGCAAACTCCGGGGAAGCTCACTAGGGCTTGTACTGTGCAGCTCAACGCTGACATGTAATTTCTGCCTCTTTCATATGATGGAAATTTGTGTGTAGAAAAGTATTTGTTTTAAACTCTTATTGAGGCCACACTGCTGGTGTATTTTAAAAAGGACTGCAACTGTTTGTAGGTAACGGAACATTGGCTAGGTGGATTACGATAGGATCAGTTGGTTTTTTATTCTTCAACCTCAATTCTCAGTCGAGGTTGACGATAGCAGAAAGAAAATTTCCATCTTTCCTTCCAGGAATAACAAAATATTTAGCAGTATTTTAGATGGTTTTGTCTTCCTCTTAGACAACAAACACCAAGAACTGCCAAAGAAAGAGTATTTACATGACGGACAAAGTGATCTAAAATTCACGGACCAACGGACAAATTCTGTGTTTCTGTTTTACATTTCAATAGACAAAATGCTAAGGAAAGAAGCCATGTGCACTATATACAAAGGAATTCATGACCCCAAATGTAACTCTTGCTTCATCAGATAGCTTGGCTCTACAGTTAAAATAATTATTTTTTTGAGTGTTGTGAATGTGTTAGAAAGATGTATTTCATGTGTAAAAATTACCTCCTGCCTTGTAAGGTTATCATGAAAATGTGATCTTGCTCCAACTCAAGCAAGCCCAGAGATAGAGGAGACAACAACAAAGAATATTAGCCCTTCCATGTCCCTGTATAAACAGTTTGAATAGCCTCCTGCATTTCAAGGGTTCTTGTCACTGATGATCTTTAGGATCTTGTAGCCAAACTTTACGCTTCAGCAGTGAGGAAATCCAGTGGCAGTCACCAGTTAACTTATGTGATGCAAGTGCTTTCTGCAAGTCTGAATTTGATATCTGAGACTATTTTTGTTTTACTTACACCTGCATGGGATGAATAATATCCCTTTTCTTGTTTGGTAACCGTTTTTCTCGAGCTAAATTGCCTATTGACTCTAGCCTGAAGCTAAGCAAAAAGGGCAGATAATACAGCAGAAGCCATTAAATAATGTATTTTTTGCCTATCATTAACATGAATACCATGTGCAATTTCAATCCCTAAAGAAAAGCCATAACAATCTCTGACATCGACATATAGCAATTGCTGATGAAGACCGACTGCTCTAGCAGCAGTTCTTCTTTATAAAATATTTTATGTATTAAAACACCTGGACAAAGCACAACTATTCTGTACAACAGGTGAACGGCAATTCTGTTGCTATTTTTATAAAAGAGGAAACTACAGCAGAAAGCTGAGGCTGCTCTGCGAGTCGAGGGCTGAAGTGGGATTAAAAGGCAGGAGACTTCTTCCTGAGCCAAATTCATCCTAGCCACAACTGCCTTGTTTGTTTAGCAATGATTGTGCTGTACTGAAATGGTGCGAGGGAGGTTGGAAGGATGCATGCCTACGTTTTGTAATTGTACACTTTTCTGTATACCCCCAGCAAATCCTGATTTAGCACTGTTGCTAGGATTGTTTTTAGCGCAGGAAAGTCAGAAGTTTCCCATCACAGGCAGGAGCATTCGTTCTTCTGTACCCGCCTCGCTAATGGAGAGGAAAGAGTTTAGTCGCTCTGAAGCAGCCACTGCTTGAAACAGTCCCCAAAGGGAGCCTCTGAAAAGAGTTACCGCTTCTTTAACCTAACCGGAGGCAAGACCTTGATAGGAACGAAGGACAGAGCTGCGACTGCTGAGAGAAGAAAAGAATTGAAAACAATTAGCGTGTTGATGTCAGCTTAAAGAGGGTCACCGAGAGATCAGCTTTCCCTGCATCTGTTCTTTAATTAAAAAGAGAAAGGTGGCAGTGTCCACTACTCATCACTATGGTAACATTTAAATGCCACGCAGCTGGAACTGGCTGCCCGCTTGCTGCGGAGCGGGATCAGCCAAGAGCAGAGCAGGTACGGGACCACCGAAGGGCGGGCGAAGCCCCTCGGCGGCTGCTCCAAGACCCGGGAGGGCTCCTCAGTTAGCACAAATTGTTGAGCACGTCTGTACAGGCGCTCGTTACATACCCTGCATGGCTTTGGCTGGCTGATGGCAAGGGGGGCCTTCCTGGGATGAAAGACCAGAAATGTCACGTCGGGAGAGGGGAGGATGAGGATGATGGGAGGCGAGAACAAGGAGGGGTTTCGGCAGGTTTCCGCTGTGGTTGCGTGCCAGTCACCGTCTGCCGACTGCTGCCTTTGATCAACATTAGTACACTAATGCTGCCCCTGCAATGGTTGCTTATCATCTTCATTGTGATTTAAGTCACTACAAAAATATTTGCCAAAGCTATTGTCTGGTTTGTTCTAATAATAGTTATTATATTATTCCTTCAATTAATTACAGACAGCTGCACTCCCTGCTTTTTCCTACTTCCTCTTGAAGTACTTCTTGCATTATCAGCACTGACAAGAGTTTTGTCCACAGAGATGTAGGTCGTCTTTTTTTTTAATGGTTTCAGTAATTATTTGTGTGATTGCTTGCATCTTCTTCAAAGTGCAGTACCAACATAACAACACACAAATGATACCAGACCAAAATAATATATCAGTGCAATTAGAGTGAAAAAAGTCTTCATACATTTTGCAAATTAACATACAGTCCTGCAGTTGAGACCCCATCATATATTTTACCTTAGAATTAAAAATGTCTAAGTATTTTATTCCTTGAAAACTATTTCTGAACATCATTTCGTCTCTCAGCTTGAGACCTGTCTGTATCAGAATCAACTATGCTGCATGTATGTATCCAGAAGTCTCTGGAGCCCTCACCGTTTAGAGTCTGGGGACTCAAGGAACAGGAAATAAGATTTACTCAATGCCAGTGAACCTAGGAAAGATCCTTCCATTGTATTTTCATACACAGTTTCAACATCTTGCCTTTTAAATATGACAATATATGAACAAGGTTATGGGGATGTATATTATCCTATATTATTATGTGAACAAAGCACAAATGATATTCCCTTCAAAAAAGGACCTGTTAAAAGCCCTTATCACACCAGGAGCAGAATCATGACCAATTGAGTTAATGACTATGTAAATATAAGAGACATTTTCAGTTAGGCAATGAAATGTCCTATTAACAGAGATGTTTCTAATGAGCTATTTTAACTTGTACCTGGTATCCCTCATCTTAGATCTCTCTTAGATCTCCTGGTCATTTATCTCTGGTGCTCTAAAAACCTCTTGGATCTAATCCTTGATTAGTTCACATTTCTTAGCTATGGCTATTATAACACATCCAGCTGCCAAAATAAATCATTTAACTTTTAGTCTGCATGTGTCATGTTACATTTGAAACATCTAACCTTCCAAACAAATAAAGGTGCATCAAAAGCCAAAACATAATTTAGTCTGATACATTTATTTTTATCTAAATAGCTGTGCTAGCTATAAACTATTGGTACTTTTCTGACTATGCACATGTAGGTACATTAATAACACTAAGCTAAACAATCTGATAATTGTAATCCATTGGTAAGGACTTAGCAAAGGATCTCAATGGAGTAAAATACACAGTCTCACTGAAACAGATCGCTTTTATGCTTCAGGTGCCTTCAAGAGTCCCAGCCATTGCGTATGGAAATAGGAGAAAGCATAGGGAAAATATACAACACAACTTCTATTTGAACAAATTAGATCACACTCAAGCTGAAAGAAAGAAAAAAAGAGAATCTAGCTCCATTGACATCAACTGGAAAAAGGTAATGGTTTTCAGCAAGACTAGGAGTCTAGTATTTCAACTGAGACAGTATCTAGAGCACTGTAAATGGAAATCCAGTGATTCTCTCGGTAGCTCTGGCATTATATATCGGTAGTGTTGACCCTCTTTATAACATAATCCCCTGCCCCTACGGCCATCCAGCTGCTGGGGCAGTACGATCTGTGAAGTTGATGGAAAAAAAAAATTTATACCACAGCTTTCGGCAGTTTGATCTTCCCACAAATACTGCTTGAAATGACTGAGCAGGCAAGCGCAGGATGATCATGAAAGAGCTCTGTTATCAGGAGGACACAAATGAAGTCTCACACCTATTCACACGTTCCTATGTTTTTACAGTTCCTTTCCCATCAAGCCCCCAAAACTGGAAATCATTAGTATTTTTCTGTCTACAAACTGATAAATTAAAAACTTTGAATACACACATGCACTGTAAACCACCAATACCTTACATAAAATTATAACACAGGAATGACTGTACCAGACCAGACTACCACGTGCTCAGTTCAGCTGTCTTCTGCCTTACACAGTGCCACAGGAAGATGGAATGGGAGAATACAAAAATAGGGCCATCACAGGGCAGCGTTTCCTCAGTATATTCTCCTACCCTCCAGCAACTTGCTGGTGGTTATGTTGGTGCCCTTGATGGACTTTTCTTCCATGAATTTGTCTAACCCCTTCTTTAACCAATGCCAGTGCTTGGTGCCCATGACATCTCACAGCATCAAGATCAACAGTTTAACTACACGTTGCAAGTAAAAGCAGTTCCAACTCCGTGATGTGCTGGATCCTTTTGCTGTCACCTAGTTCTGTACTAGAAGGAAGTGTGAACAAGCACGTCCTATTCACTTTCTCTGGAGCCACTCACAATTTTAGAGACTGCTACCATTTCTTTCCTGCAGGCTTAAGGAACTCAATCTACTCTTCCTCACATGGAAGTCACTGTACAGTTGATTTTAGCTGCCATCCTTTTTTACATCTTTTCTACCTTGGAGATGGGGGGAGGAGAGAGAACAATCAGAAAGGAACAGAGTCTTCCATATGTGGTTGAACTATGGATATAACACTAATGACATAATAATAATAATAATAATACAGTGGCATAACACTGTTCTCTGTTCCTTTCCTAATAACTCTTAGCATACTACTTGTTTTATTCACTGGTACTAAGCATTGAGCCGACACTCAAGTGGTAAGCTACTTTATAGTCTACCACTTTGTACACAAAATTAGATTTTTTCTGCCCATATGCATTACTTCACAATTTATACACATGGATTTTTACCTGCCATTAATTTTACCACCCAGTCACTCACTAACATGAGATCCTTCTCTGCAATCTGTTTTTGTTTCAACTCCTTGAATAACCTATTAGCAGCTGCAACCTTTTTTTCAATTTTCCTTTCTCAGATCATTTACTATATGTTGAGCAACAGATATCCTAGCAGCACAGACATCCTATGAGACTACACCACTGGCTTCCTTACACTGTCAAAGATATCTATTTATTCCTGCCCTTTGTTTCGTACCCTTTAGCCAATTATTTATCCATAGAGACTCTTATTCCTTATCTCATGACAGCTAAGTTTTTCCATGAACCTTTGGTGAGGGTCCTGTTGGACACCTTTTCAAATCAAAGTAGATAAGACCAGGATCTCTCCTGGACTCCTGCTCTACAGAACTGCAGTAATCTGTGAAACACAACTTCTGTTAACAGAAACCACATTAACTCTTCTGCAATAAAACATATTTATCTTTGTGTTTACTAATCCTATTATTCTTCGCCATTGTTTCTTCCAAATGGTCTGTTACGGTGTGTATTTCCCATTTGAATTCCTTTAGAGCTTGTGAATGAATATTGTCTGGCCCTGGCAATTTGATACTCCACATTTTGTTGATTTGTTCAGTCCTTTCCTACTGACACTGGAAGTTAAGTCAGATCCCATGACACATCCCCCACCCTCATTTTCCTAGTAAAGAAGGGTTCTGGCAGACAACATCCAGAGTATTTTCTGTCAGCAGTACAAGCAGATTTGTGTTCATATGATCATTCTGCATAGTCTCATCTGGTGCATCCCACACACACTTAGATAAAGAGACAAGACCCTCCCCAATACAGACAAAACCAAATCTGGGTGCTCAAAAATCTAAGCCTAAACATAAAATTCAAATCTGAAAATTACTCCTGTCTTTTGCACAAGCCAAGAACGCTATATGCAAGATACTGGCACTGGTCGTAAAAGCTTAAAAGCCTGCAGGTTTTGTCATGCAGATCCCAGCTCGGTACTTTGCACCAGCTCGATTTCACCAAGTTCCTCCGTTTTCAACAAAGCACCTACTGCAAAATAACACTGAGCAGACTGTATATTAAAAAGCCATCCCACGCATATTTATAACTAATTTATTCTTCACTTCTTCTGTGTTGAATAACTAAATTACAACAGTGGCTCAGTAACCCCTTTTAGTTTAGGAAAGGGCAGCAGCTTCATTTGGGTAATATTTTAGCCCAATTAGTCCATTAGTCTCCAGTGGAGACCAGAGGAGAATGGAAACCAGTGAAACAAGAGTCCTGCAGGACTCCTTTTAAGTAACAGACCTCTGATTCATCTGATATCATCTGGCAGCCCTCATGATCCCTTCAAACATATTTTGTGTTTTCCAAGTGTTCCACAGAGACATTAAGCAGGCATTTCCATGGAAGAGGCAATGTATTAACATAGGCCATTTTGGATAAACCTGTCTTTTAAAAGAGTTTCAAACTATTCATATCTTGAAGGAGCTTCAGAGTATCTGAGGATTTTGACTCCTACTCTTTCCCAAACCCTACAGAGTGTGGGTTAGTCTCAGAATAGCACCTTGCCTTTCCACAAGGATGTTGCCTGAGTGGACTTGCTGTGTGTGGTTGTCCAGCTCCAGGTTTGAGATATGTATATAAAAAAGTGGCGAAAATAGAATACACATTTTTCTATATGAAAAACAAAACAATTTAAAAACCCGTTTTAGGCTTTTTGCCACGTAATACATAAACGGCAGCTATGAGGTAGTATAAATAGACATGAAAACTCAAGATGAAGAATTTGAAGGACATTTCTGGTTCTATCTAACTGACAGTCTGAAAGTTAGCATCTAGTTTCAATCAATTACCCCTTCAATGAACAGAGAGAGAAAGCCTCCAAGAAAATGGGCATCTAATATAGGAGGGAAAAACTGTTCACTTCACAGATGCATCTGTTCCTATTCATGATAAAACAAGTTTAAAACATTAGCTTAGCTCAAGCACCTAAAGTAGAAGTTGCTGGATCAATGAGCGATGAACCCCACTTGACAGGTGATGACCGACATGTAGGTGGCACCCTGGGACGTCTCCGCATTTCTGTCACCTTACAGCACCATAAACACAAGACCAATAATATTTTCTGTTCATACAGGACAGAATTCAAAGTCCCTGGAAGCTGAGGAAAAAAAGCTTGTCGTTCTCAGCAACACTGCCTTGTAGCATTTTCATCAACCCCAAACACTTTATGGAAAAAATTCCTGAAGTCCAAGTAATCTACTCTTAGAAAGCAAGCTTAAGCCAGCATGTGCATACATGCGTACATACGTAGTCTCGCCCATGGCTGCAAGTATAATACTCCAGGATTGCCCTTTATTCCTTTATTACTTCTAAAAGGAAGTTGCCTCTGTATGCATCGGACTGCTGCCACACCTACATCGCTACAGTGCTGAACTAATGAATTCAAGCCTTGCTCGAATATGTACACTACTTCAGCACAGTTACTGAAGACATGCCTTAGTGCAGGGCTGTTCTGCATTTTTGTGTTTCTGTTCAAGTAAGATGTGCAGAACTTAAACGAGTAGTCACTGGCAAAAGACTGCATTTCACAATAAGAATGAATTTTCAATTGGTCTCACATTTTATACATATAATTTAATATTATGGCATATCTTTTTATCTGAACAAATGCAAAGTCTTTTGCAAATATATACAGTACATATACAACCACTGAAATAAAACTCTCAGCTAGTATAAGGAAGAACAACTGTTAGTCTCCCAAATAAAAATCATCACTGTTAAAATAAAATATCAAGCAGTCTGTTGTCAATGCATGAAAGATGGGACCCTGATTTTACAACTCCCATCCAGAAGAAATGCTAGTTGTAAGCTGCGTGATACTCAATTTACCTGTCTCATAGGGACAAAAGGCTAAGCCTATTCTGCTGGGATATGAGTCTGGGATTTTTATGAAGAGTTTATTTACTACTCCCAAACAGCATTTCCACTGCATTTTTGGTAACTTTTTTCTTGGATTGCTTGGCATTGCAAGCAATAAGATAAAGAGCAACTCTACAACACCATTGTTATAACTTATTTTTAGGTATTCAAAAGCCTGAACTGTACATGTGAAGTTTCTTCCCAAGATTCCTGAGGTTATGTGACAGCATGAGGGAAAGAAAACACTCGGCCTTCATCTCCCATTGGGCTAACAATGACCGAATAGGGGCTTTAAAGAATAAAAACACCAATCTAGCTCTAGTCATCAGCCAGCAATTACAGGGGCTCCACACCTAAAGTTTCTCTACACACAGAATTGCTGCTCATTTTACTGACAGATACATATGTAGAAAGGACAGCTTCAATTTGAATTTAAGAACTTGACCCAAATCTCACTGAAGTTGAAAAAGCTACGCCTGCCTCTGCCACTTGTATTGGCATAGAGAACCTGTTGCTTTACCATCTTTAAAATGATAAAATTTTAATTTTATCCTTCTATGTCACTCCTTATCCTAAAGAAATGCAAAGCACTTTGCAGCACTTTACATAATGACATATAAGTTATCATTTCACCAATGTGCTGAGAGGATGCTGCTCTTTACCAGAGAGCTGATCTATAAGAAAGGAAGAAAGAGGTAACCTTTTATTGTAGACAGCACAATTAAGGTATACGGATAACAGCCTGGAAATTAAGATAGAATGCTAAAATTAATGAACAGTACCAAAAAAGGTGTAATGAACACAAGTAGGATCTCAAAGAGAATCTACTGTTCAACTATATACAACTTATATTAATACTTTATTATTTAACAATAACCTTTTCATTTTCTTAGTGGAATATGCCAGTAAGTACAAACTACAGAAAAACTTTTTTTTCAGTATTCTTTATGGAGTTCTGGAAAGCTATCATAATTTTTTTTTTTACCTTATTACAAAAGATTGTTTAATATGTCCATTTATTTTTAAAATTTTTTATTCCATAAAGGATCCTTATCTTTCCTCTCAGGAAAACATAGATGGCTGCCTGCATTCCATGAATATTGGGCATTATGTACTTTCAGTTCATCTGGAAGCCTCTCAAGAATGAAACCTCATGTCTATATTAGTAACATCCTTTGGCCACTCACCGGACAGTATTTCAGGGGATGTGGGTGTGGGGGTCCTAGCTCCTTCCAAGTGTATCTGCTGATTTATAGCAATAGGTAATTGGACAAGACAGTAGCAACGCACTTTGATGAAGTTGTATGTATATAACTTACATTATCTCCCCTTGCACACACAGAATGGAATTAAACAAAAGAAAGATAGATTGGCTGAAAAACAATGTTTCTTACAGACAGAAAAGCCATGAGTGTATTTCACATAAGCCTCTGTATTTCCACAGAGGTATCCAGTGCACTTGATAGGAACACCGAAATGAAACCTGACCTCACAGGAACGTGTGAGTCCTCATGGGCAAGCTGAAATAATGACCCAACCTGCGCATTAGGTCAACGTGAGATGCAGAATACACTGGGTAAAAGAGGTGAGCAGGCATATGCACATGCACATTAAGGCGCACGAATCCGTATATCAATAAGGTTTTTAAAATCAGATTAATTTCTACACAATTAACAAGGCTGTTGAAAGATCTGCTTTACAGCTGCTGCTGCTGCCAGGAGATGATGACAACTAAGGAAATGAAAATCAAAGGAGGAAACAATTACAACAATACTCGCTGAAACTATTTAGAGTTCTCTTAATAAGTCAGAGAAACAAGTAATTGAAAGAATGTGTTTTATTGCTGATTAAGATAATACTTAATTTAGGTCTTATTTTTAAAAAGAGATCAAATTATCAAATCAGTTCTTTCATTGGAGTGCAACTGAGAGCTCAGTGCATTCTCCTGATGATATCCTACTGCCTGGAGATTCAGAGGGCAGGCGCTGGGAGAAAGCAATGATGAGAAGGAGGAGGTAGGACACATTCAGGGAGAAGAGCCAGCTGCAAAGAGAGTAAGGTGCCAAAATACAATTTTATATAAAATATTAACTCTTATTCATTTAAATCTAGAAGCACAATGGTAACTTTGCCTTGCTTTTCTACACATTAAGTTATATTAGCCTTTTCCTGTTCTGCAACCATTGTAAAAATGGTAATGCCAAACATTTTTAAGTCCAACATCTAAACCTATAGAACAAGGGAAGTTTTTAAAATAAAATGTTATACATGTTTTGTGAGCACAAACATTGCCAGCATCTTCTTTAAACAACAACAACAAAAATCCATATATCCTTTTCCTTTAAGTTTTTAATGCCATCATGTCATATCTCTAGATATTATAACTGAGAGATAAGGAAATGTAAAACAGTTAGAATAGCCATGACTGCTATTTCTATCAAATGAAGTGGGGTAACCCAGCCAGTTGCTAGACTGCAAGAACAACAGGGGCCACTGCAAATTTTCTCTTAAATTTCAGATTCTGCCCCAATATCTTTTTTTTCCTGAAGAATGAAATAAAGAGCTGAAATGTAAACAGGATATGACAAGACTTTCAGTTTTGATAAAGAAAGGTAGGATTAATAAAAAAAGATGAGTATGCGCTTTTAAACAGTATGTTATAACCTCATAGTGTTTTGAAAAACTCAGACATATAAAAGTTAATCACAAAAACACTGGCAAACTTGCCTTTGAAGGAGAAGGCAGCAAAAAATTACAGAACATCAGAGCTCGGAGGGAAAGGTAGAAAGAACTGTAAAAGGGTTAAAATGACTAAGATTAAGAAAGTGCATGACAACCATTCTCAAAGACCTGATCTGCGCTAACAAAACCATATCCTATGCTTTTGATGAGACACTCACAAATGATTTAGCAAGAGGTGCTTTTGAATTATACCAGTGCTTTTTGGCAATAAAATGTCTTTTTTCGGGTTTTCATTTGTACCTGCCCTAAGCTGAAAACATCCTTGCTAGAAAATAAGATAGGAAATAAGCAAAACCAGGTTGAAGGTATTTTTAAAGCAAAATTTCCCTAAAAAGGAATTTATTACAAATGTTAGCAAAAATTGATTAAAATAAATTTAAGAATTCAGGAAATACTAAATCTAAACAATCAAACAGAATGCAAAAGAGGCTCCAGATTTTAAGCTATTTAAATCCAGATAACATGCATGGATTCCAATAGAGCTATGAAGCTTATAAAGGCCAATGTTCTACCTTTACCTTCTGCTAAAATTCAGTGAGTTCATTGCTTTTATTATTTTTTTTTTTAAATAGCTGCTTCAGAGTATAAAGATGTCTGTCTTAAGCTGCATATTGATTAAAGTTCAGCCTGACTTTGACATACAAGCTTCAATCAGTTTACAATTAATTGCACTGAGGTCTGTTCTCCAGTGTCAGTTAGCTGGCTTACTCCAAAGCCTAAGGTCCCATCATGCTCTACAAAATGGTATGATCCACAAAAGGCACTTTGCACCCTACAAAAGTGCAACATTTACCTTCCCTGGGGAGAACAGAGTTATTTTTTTGCTGGAAAGAGCCAGAAAAAAAAATGTTTTTCAAGGGTAGGGAACTTCAGCACGGTGGAGAGGAGGAGTGGGGAAGCAGGACTAGAGATTGTGTTCTGTTGGATCTTCAACAATAAAAAATGATGGCAGCCCCACCGCAGCCCTAATGCACATCAGCACTGAACAGTCGCAATTTTTTAGGAAAGCAGCGTGTTCTCCTTTCTACATTGTACGTCAACATCATCAAATCTCTAATCCAAAAGTCCATGGCATTAACAGCAAAGTTCCCACTTCTCTTGGCCAACCTGAATCTGACCCCAAGCTATTACACAGCAGAGGTTGTCTTCAAAGAACATCTTTTGCCCTGAAGAAATACACACCTGCCTAATATTCAGGTCCCACCTCTGAAACCAAATGCTCACAATAGAGCGAAGTATTTCAGTCTTCACTCTGCCAGGTATCCAAGAAAGAGGCAGGTATGTGATACACTAAGAGCTACCCTGTGGCATCCACCCAGAGAGGAAAATGTCTTTTAAGTAAGTAAAAATATTGCTGCGTCCCACTTACTTTCTGGTAATATCCTGAATCCTTCCCTCTATTTCATAAGACTGTTAAGTTTGAAATTCCATTTCAAGTTGGAAACAAACCAAATGAATAAGGCCTGGCTCCTACTGAAGTCAGTGGAAAGACTTCACTGGATGTAACAAGGACTTCCATTAAAAGATGATACAGGATGCTCACAGTGAGTGAATAAGTACGTAAGACAGACAAGCATAACCTGATCATAAACCTAAACCAGTACCCTTTGAAGAAATCACCTATTTGGTGTAAAAAAAATAGGGAATGAAATCATCCCCTAACACCTCAAAATGTCAAAGCACCAGCAAGACACAAACACCACATTCAAGGGCAAGATAGTCTAAAATTAATAAACCACTACACAAATGTTTGTGTATGATAGTTCTCCGCCTGCCGCAACTCCGCCTGCCAGCACCACCAGGCTGGGACCTCCCTGCATCCCAGCACCAACGCAGCCCCAACAGCATGCAAGGTCCCTGAGCCTGAATACAATGCTTGTTCTTGCACAGCTCTGCAATGCAGGATATCATTTGCCACATGCTGAGTAACTGGTGGGCCCACGGGGACCACCACAACCCCTGCTGCACATCTGCCCAGCATGGGGAGGTCGGCCAGAGGTCTGGGTGTGCAGGGAGCACCCGCTGAACACACAAGGGGCTGCCAGCTAAGCCCCAGCCCAAAATGTCCTTTAGTTGGTGCAGGACACAGCTGGAGTGTGGGAAGTATAATACAGATATATATATACACACACACACCCCAGTTCAGATAAACGGCACAGTGACCACCACATGACAACCTTCTCCGTTTCCCCCACTGCTCTGCCCCAGTTCAGCCGAAGATGGGTCTTTATCAACTGAAGATAGATCTGCACTGAGCAGTTTTGGAGGGCCCACAGAAATAAACTGTATTTGATTTCAGCTTACTGATTTTAAACCGCTTTTGATCACTCTCTGCAGTTCTCTGCCATCAACAAGGCCCACTCCACCACAGAGACAAGTGTATCGGTGTGCTACCACCGGGCCTAACAAAAGAAATCACGAAAGCTCCTGCTCATTACACTGAAAGAAATGTTGCCCCAGGAAAGAAACTGTGAGCCATGGAAGATGTCGGTATACACCAATGCTTTTGTTGGGTCAAGACAATCAAGTAAAATAATTAGCAGCAAGATACTGGATCTTCCAGCTCTCAGGAAGTGGTGCGGTTCTGCACATTGTGCTCCCCAGAGAGGCTGCAACCGTCAGGCACAAAGAAATTAAGAGCCAAGGAAAAAAAACAAAACAAAACAAAAAAAAAAACCAACGCGGAAGATTTCTTTCAAAAATTTCATACCGGATAATTGTTTTATTAATTGTGAAATGAGAAGACATATTAAGCACTGCATGGCCCAGGAGTGAGAAATTCAAGAGTATCTTCCGTATTTAGGGAGATAAAGAGGAGATGACTACGGTGTGAAATCAGGAGGAATAAGAAACTGGCTTCCCCTTTTAAGAGCAGCATCAATTAAACCCAGGGGAGGCGGGTGCAGTTTACTAGTTAATTAGTCCAGGGATGTGGTCCTTTCATGTGTAATTCAGAACAGGAACACCTGGTGTGCGGCACTTCAAAGCACGGGGGAGGAAAAAAGCCAAACAATGCAGGATAGGTCACAAAAGAAAGCAACAGCACAAGAACAAAAACTGTTTATATCTGACCTTCACCCTGCTGTAAATAAAGCAAGACGGTAGGGCCCCCTCCTCCCCGCCCGGGGAGAACAAACAGCTCTGGGCGCACTGGGGGAGTCACAAAAAAAAGAGACGGAGAGGGGGAAGAGAGACATGGTGGTAACTAATTGTTTTACAACCTAATTAAAAGGAAAACAGACAGCAAGATATAGATAGGGATATAATGATTTTAATCACGTTCTGATATGCAGAACCAAAAAAGACGGAGATGGGATCCAGGCAGCGCTGGGAGGCTGGCAGAAATGCTACCTATCGGCAAGGAAGAACACGGCAGGTTTGGTGCACCGAAATCCTAAGTTGGCCCCAATTTCAAGGCTTTTGACTGGATAAAAATTTGGGTCAAGTTACAACCTTCAGACTAGGAAAGAGCCAGGATTCTGCTTGGTCCCATATATAAACTGATGAGGATACACCAATCTGCTCTTCCAAACCTGGACTGAATATTTGCAGCGTGCTCAAAAGTTTCTTGATCCCTTCCTGTAACTGCTATTGCACGGTGAAGCTCCTCCGTAGCATACCCGTATCATGCTGAAACTGGAAAGAGATACACTGTGATAAAACTTTTACAGTGCTTTACCTCATCAAACACAATAAAACTCATTAAACCTCGCACACCAAAGAAGTAGGTGTTGTTTCTGTTTTACAGAAGGGAAACCAATAGAGAGATTAATTTAGCAGCCATAAGCCACAGAATGATCAATAGCAATGACCAGCCGTCTACATAACTTTTTCAGCAAGTTTGCTGTTCAGTCAGCAAAACCATCAGAAGACAGTCAGATCCTGCAATATGAATAATATTTTATTGGATGTTGCTAGTACAGGAAAGTCTCTAAAGGGGATAACTCCAGAAGAGCACAAGCATGCGCTTGGTGATGTAAGAATCTCAGATAAGTCTGGCAACTTAAGAAAAAAAAATAATCCCAATTTCTGAATGTATATTTGAACCAGATCCCTTTATTGTATTGGTGATTATTTTATTCATCACTAAGCTTGATCTAGCACAGTAAAGAAAGATGCTGTTATTTTCAAACACTGGACTGCAATTTAAGAAACATGATTTATTCCTTAATCTGCTGCTATCTTCCTGTAAGTCCTGGAGTAATTAAGCTCTCTCAGTCTCATTTTACCATCTGTAAAAGAGAGAAGTGGTGCAGAAAAACCGGGTTTGTGGAAAATGCCCCACAGAAGGGAGGCATTATTACAGATAAAAACTCACTTATGTTTAAATAGCAATTTCTATGTTTCATGAACTATGGAAAGTTATGAAGCCCCCACATCTCGTTCTAAACCACCGTCTGTTCCCCAAATCATTTAAATAAATTAAAAGAGGAAATGCTGCAACCAGGACCATTTTACAAAATTTGCACTTGTGAGATATGGTTCTAGATAGGACAACAAATAACATTTGAAAACCCTCTGGACATAACATACAACACAGCACCATGTTAATATCAGGAACAGCATAAACACCCCGTGTGGCTGATAGTTTGGGAAACTATAGGAATAAAAGAAAAATTATTCCTCCTCTTCTCGTCCCTTTTCCTTAAGGAACACCACAAAACAGTTTTTTCTTTTCATAAGTATAAAAAGGGTATATTGGGCAACATGGATGAAAATACATTTCAAAATGGGCTTGGTGATAGTTGGGAATTCAATAAATAAATAAAATTAAGCACATTTAGCGATTTGCCTTTGCTACTTCTCTATCATTTATACCCAGGCTGGGGATTACAAATGTGGGAGTGTTTTCTAGAATGAGCTTTGCAGAACGGCCTGAAGATGTTCCTCTTCACCCATGCTCAGATGGGAAGGGCAAGCTCCCGTATTTTAAGAAAAACGTACGTTATTTAATGAGCAGTGACCTCTCCAGAAGCTGTATTTGTCTTAATGAAACAAGGCCATCATTCAAGCTGTTACCTAACAGGAGTTCAGTGCTGAAAGGTGTTTTGGGTTTGTTTGGGTGGGTTTTTTTTTTGTTTGTTTATTTGGTGGTTTGTTGGTTTTGTTTTTTTTTTTTTGTGTTGTGTTGGGTGTTTTTTTGGTAGGTTTTATTAGTCGTTTGGGAGATGGGGGGGAGGTTGAAAAGAAATATCATCCAGCACAAGCCTCAAGAGAGTAGTGGTAATAAGATTAAATCTAAGCTGACCAAGTTTTTATTAGGTGAAGCCATTTGACAAAAATCACGATGCTCTGAGGTAGATTTCTCCATATACTTCTAGATACAGCTCACATGCACTGCAAGACCAAAACTGGTGCAAAGTGTATCCTCCTGAACTGGATGCCCATGAGACAGACCCCTCTCTCACCAATTCTTCCCAAAAATAATTCCCACTCCACCATGCCTAGGACATGATTAGCAACACCTACATATGCTAGTCAACAGGCCAGCACAGCAAATGCTCCCCGGGCTCCCAATGCCTCCCAGCAAACAAGGGCACAGCCCAATCATCCTCTTAGGCACCTTAGGCAGTGCAGCCGGCACAATCACCAGCCAAAGGCAATTCACAAACCTTGACCCCAGCTGCCTCATTCACAGCAAAAATGTGGAAAGAGTACCGGAAACAGGGCTGGGCTGCCACAGCAGTACAGTGCAACTGCACACCTATTTTCAGACATGACCAGCTAGAAGGCTCACTAACCAGCTGCTTCATCTCACTTATAAAAACTGTAAAATCTGGTCACCAGGGCGTTTTGTTATGGACATCCTTAGCATGAATGCATTTATAGGCCTATAAGGGGAATAGTAAAAGCAGGTGGAAAGCAGTTGGTCAGCTCCAAGCTAAATGTGGTCAGTGTTTTTTGCAACCGCATTGTTCACAGACAGCCTTGGCTAGTCTGTGTGAACCAGGGAAATTCATTATTAAATACTTAGGAGCGTTAAACAACACAAGCCCCGCAGTGGTAGCCAAATATTTAGTTCCAAAGAGGAGTAAGAGGAGAAGGAGAAAATAAAAGATGAGGGCAGTGAAAACTGAAGGAAACACTCACTGGTCATGGGATATTACTGAGACTCGAGTTCTCACCAACTTGGGACCTCTCTAGGTGATTCTAGGTTAGGTAAGAAGTCAACCAGCTACAGAAATGTATGCATGAATATGTATATTCTACCTAGCCAATACATAAATATATCCAGCTGTTAAGACAGAATTGCAGCATTTGCCTTTTTTTTTTTATGATTTTCTGTTTCCAATTTGTAATTACACAACTGCTCTTAAGTCTTGCTAAATAAGCCCAGACTTTGCCTTACCATTACATTTGTGTCCTGTTGTGTTTCAAAATAAACTGGAATAAAACTGACAATCTCTCAGTGCTCTTGTCTTCCTGAACACAGTGACTTAGTACGGTGCAAGAACATGTTCTCAGGAAGAAAGAGGTCTGAGCAGGGTTTCCTTAAAAGCAGCAAAGAATGAATAAAAAGGGATCAGAGTGCCAGATGACAGCAGTTAGGAGAGGTTTCTCCAGAGCAGGAATAAGCTGGAAGGAAAGAAAAGATGAAGACCAGAAGACATACCCCAAGAACTGCATGTGTTCTTGCAAAGGACTAATTCTTCGAACAAGTTGGATTTTTTGGAGATTAGCTATTATGCTGGTGAAAGAGACTATCTTCGTGCAACGCTTGACTTACTTCAACTGGAAATAAAACCTTCACTGGTTTGAAAAAAAGGGAAAAAAAAAGAGAGAGGACATCTTCACAGGGAAGATTCAACTTTTTCTGTTCCCTCTGGCCCCTCAAGACAGGATCCATCTGATTTCTACATTTCTATAACTCCCTGGGGAGTTAAAAGGTAGAGAAATAAACAATTTCAGGCAAGTCACCTGGGCTATTTTAGCATCTAACATCGATTAGAAGAACTTGCAAACTGCCCATTTTCCCCATTGATTAACAGGGACAACCATCTCGGAGCAGAGGTTCACACTGTTGAGGTTGGCAAAAAGGCACCACGAGTCCATTGCAGGTGAGGCCAGGGTGTGCTGCCGAGGCTGTTCTCCCAGGCTCATGGGTGAGCCTGGCAGGGAGCGGAGCAGCTCCCTAGGTAAGCACCCTGTGCTCTCACTGTGCCAGCTGAGAAGCATTTGGTTCCCTTGCATCCCTAACTTTAAGGTTTGTTGATGAGCCTGCTATGTAGGTCTAAATGAAATAAGCGATATCCCAAGAGTTTGGGATCTCTGGGGATGAATCGCTCCCAATTAAATTTGATTTACACCGGTACCTCTTACAAGCACATTACGTTGTACAAGAACTCCCTCGATCCACTCATCCGTACAATACCCCAGACTCCCTGAAGACATTTGCTGGGATGAAACCAGCAGCATTTTCTACTCTGCCCCAGCAGTTTCCAGGTCCCAGCTAAGCCCCACTGTGCTGCAGTGGCTGCTAGCATCCTCACACAGAGCTGCTGGTGTCTTACCAGGCGAAGGTGTCCACTAGACACAAAGAGACTCCCGAGACCTTAGAAGTTGAGTTATTCTTTGGTTCAAGGTAAATGCATACAAAAGTGCAGCAGTCGTGAACTCACAGGCTTTTGCACTACTTATCTAGCTTCAGCAATAACCCAGATTGCAACCAGGACGTAAATCAGAGCTAGCACGCTACATTTTGGAGAAATAAATATTTCTAAACCATGGTATCTTCATATGCCAAGTGCCTGCATCAACAAAACCTATACAGGAAAGAGTAGCACCTTCTAGACCATTAGCACCCTTCTAGCTAGCACCAATTATGATAAGTCACTGGGAATAAAAGTAAGCACAGTGCTGTTTTATTTGTGGCACTTCTATTTCCTTTAATGTGTGCCTGATAAAATGTTTTCTAAGCATTGCCTTTAGTATGTGTTTATCCCAAAGGGACCATTCCACGAGGACAAAAAATGCAGCACCCACTACTGCCAGGTTTGCCTTCAAAGCCATGAATACACACTTCATTCACTTGAATAAATTTCCTTTTTATCTAATACATCCAGTGATGCTTCAGGCTTGTTCTATGATGAACATGTCCTACCTTTCAGCAGAAACTCGGAAACAGAAGTTAAGTTAGTTACGAACAAAGTTATCCTCATGAAAATATTTGTCATGAAAGCTCACGTTTCAACAAGAGGTGTGTTTTATTTTTAAATATTCTCACTGTGAAAAACTGCTAACTTTTTGGGGAGTCATTCCCTAGAGGTTGAGAGGTGCTAAGTGCCTTCAAATGTCATGTATTTTGGTGAGGAAGAGGACACACTTAAACAGGATAGCTCTGCTTGTCTGTAGCTGAAATAAACACTTTTCTTCCACCTGTATCTTCATTAAAGGGGGGGTGGGGGGGAAGTAAGGCCAAGGAGTACAAAGAATGCTACCTCACTTTCAGCTTTAACCATTTGCAAAGTAATGGAGAGCCCCCTTCCTCAGCCTCAGACAGACCAAAATAATTCCCACCCCATCTCCTGACACTGGGTCCACTGCCACATGTGTGTCCCCGGCTAGGCAGCAGATTACACTCCCCACTCCTTTAAAGAGCACCCTGATAATATGCAGGGGCTAAAATGTCAGAAGCTATTAGAAACTCTCAGACACACAATATATCTCCATCCCCACATTTTCCCGTTATACTCTGCAACAACAGACAACAGGCATGCAAACTGCTCAGCTGCAACTGTTCCAAGTCGAATAATTACAACTTGTCAGAAAGAATTAATTTTCCCATTTCTCATAAAGATGTGTAAAAATTACCATGTTATTATACACTGACACTCTCTGGAGGCAGACACAAAATTTAATTTTGAATTCTTTCCGCATATTAAATTAAATCCATAAATAAGAGTTTAGGCATTCACTCGGAAGCATATGTTCATTGGGAGCGAAAGCCAACACGAGCCTGGCTGTAATGGTTGTTGTAATGTTTTAATAGCTCGCTTCTTCTAAGCACCAATAAATTTACATGATCATAACAGTCGTGGGCATACAAGAAGCCCATTACTGTCTGGGCACAGGCAGCAGCGTTAACAGGATGGAAAAATGGAAAGGGGGGGAGGAAGAACCCTTAAATAAAATTAGGCAACTGCACTTGTCAGCTGCTCCATGATTGAATTTTTAATATTGTGGTCAATTGGTCAAAACAAATAATAGGATAAAATATTTTAATGTATTTAAAACCTGCTTCTGTGGTTAACAGAGTTTATCTATCTCTTTCTATATAGGGCTTCAGACTTGTCAGGCTGCATTTCCATTCTGTGAGCACACAGGCAGGAGGAAGGCTCATCCTGGTGTCCTCTTCCCCAGCTCCCGCTGGCCAGCATCACAGCATCCTGGACCCTGCTGGGGGGGGCTGCAAAGGGCCTGGGCACAGCCACACCGCTCCCCAGCACCAAGCTGCACAGCCACAAACCATGCCAGTGGATGTTGAACTAAAACACAGGGGAAGGGTGGATGGCAGCTGGTCCCACATCCTTTGGGATGCCAGGCAGAGCCCAGCAGCCCTGAGGATGAGTGGAGAAGCAAGCCACGGCTCACCATCCCCTTTCATCTCAAGACGACCACAGTTTAAACCCACCAACTGACCCCGGACCTCACTGCAGGCTGGACCTGTACAAAACTGACCTATGTACTTACTCCCTCGGCCAAGGCTGCCTTTGAGTTACACAAGCGCAAGCGAGCAGGGTATTTCCCTGATGTTCCCTCCTTCTTATATTTCTAATGATTTATCATTTAGATACATTCATAAGTGAAGTTGAGTTTCCCAACAGAGAATTTAAATGTAATATAAAGGTTAGCTCTAAAGATGGGCTCCTGGAACTAGTTTTTTAATATGGGCAATGAAAGATAACAGCTAACCGTATGCTCTGCTCAGATTAAACTACTACTACACACTGCCTCTGCCTTTCTTACACGTACAGTCAGATGGTTCTTTGAAACCTTAATTACTTTTTTAAAAAAAATCCCAGTTATCTCCAAACCTCTGCTCACCACCACTGAAACTAGGAATACATGTATGCGTGTTATGTGTGTGTACAGTACGTATATGTGCACAGCCGCACACCACCAATGAATCACACTGCAGGGCAGAAGGCAATCCAGCTCCTCAAAAAGCTGTGCATATTACAAGTCTTCACAGTATTTTCTTTCCTACCAGGATAAACAATACATATAGAAGTCAGTATTATCTCTACAATCACATATTCGTTCAAAATAAATTTGAGGTAAGTAGTAACCAGATCCTTACACACAGCAAAGCATACCGCCATGGACAGCAAAGGACTTACCAACTGAAATCATACAACATTTTGAAGACAGCACTGAAAACCCATCTCCCACTGAAGCCAACAGAAGACTCTCAGTAGCTGTTGTGGGAGTTGGACAGGTTCCTAAATTCTCAATTATCTGCCCAGTACTTCACTGATTTCCAGACCTCCAGCCCAGAGCATTCAGGTCTGTGCAACTCGGGGACGAGCCAGCCCTGAAACGCAGGATCAGACTTGGCTGCCACAGCGGGGAGGCAACGCATGCACTAGCACTCGCGCCTGGATCGGGCAGGAAGAGGCCAGCAGCCAGCAGAAGGCAGGCATCCTTCTTCAGTAATATTGCTCAGACTTTTACTTCTCAGACAGAGTGAATCTAGCTGAGGTCAACTGTAAGCAAAAAAAAATACTGCATTTTGAAATCTGCTGGGTGATTTACACCATGCAGCACAAATTGAGGTTGTCAGTCTAATTTCTAGGAGGTATCACCGTAAATACTATCTCAAGCATACTGCTACAGGTGATGCTATACTATCAATGCTGGTGCGCTGCCTGGACTACAGATGCTCCCAGTGCTCAAATTTGCCAGAATTTCACTATACCAAGTTGAGTCTTTAATAATCAAAGATAATGGGATAGAGTAAAGGAGAGCCCAGCAACAGTAATGGTGTTTTGGTAAGGTTTAAAAAGTTCCCCAGCAAGTAGTGTTAGCTTTGTACAGACTCCTCAGAGATAATTCAGAAAATGAGTATGACAAAATTTAAAAATATCTCTTCGAAGCTGTGAAAAATTGGGGGTTTTCAGTGTTGCATTTTGACATCTGCATTTTCAGTGTATTAGGCAGGAGACTGAATTCTGAAACCAAAACTTTGCACAAACTTTTGAGAAAGTATCTTTTGGTGGTGTGGCAGTGCTAGTTACAAAAAAACCTGAGGCACCAATTTTTCACTTTTCATTGACTTATCTCATTCTTACCCAGAGATGCAGTGATTGAAATCCTTGTCACTGACTGTGTAACAGCTTCCCTGAAATGAATTTGCAACCTCAGTCTAGATCCTAGTGGACAAAAAAAAAAACCCCAGCCCACAACCCAAAACCCCCTAAAGCACTTGGTATTAATTGGCCATCCTTGCTGGTGGTCTCAGGACAGAGGCCATGGGCATGGAAAATGAACAAGCTCCTGACCTTCTTCTGATCCTCTCCACGAGGGCTGAGACAATGACTAGGCTATGCACTGCCATTTCCTATTTAATTAAACGGCTAAATGGAAGATTTCCTCTGTGGCTAAATGGGAGGTTTCTTTTTCCAGTGCCGCTCTCAGTCTACTAACTCTTGCAGTCACTTAAGTTGACTGTAACATTTAAAGGAAATAATTCCCCCCTTCAGTTTTCCTAGCACAAAGGAAAGAATACTGCACCAGTACTGCAGCTCAATTTATGTAGAGAAAGATTTATACATGTCTTTCGATTTGCATCATTCTTTTCTTATTAAAAGGACAACCCATGTCATTATTCCCTTTAAAACAGGATACATTTACCTCTAATCCCACTGTAGAGAGAACTTCTTAAAGGTGAGAAAAAGTTGCTTCCATGTAAGATGTACAAACTTCAGCTACCTGACGGTGATGATATATGCACATTATATAATACATATATGTGGAAAACAGCCTTGATGTGACAGTTGAGTCCTGAGGCATCGTAGTAGTCGCTCTGCGTTTGAAAGACAGCTTCTCTACCAAACCACTCAAACAGTAAAATGAACACAATATACTCTCCAGCTAGAACTATGCCCTTAAGCTTCAGTTGGAAGAGGAAAAGAAAACTTCTCATTGAAGTCTATTTTAATTAGGACTGCAGAGAACCAGTTTGAATGAAAGCCTGCCTTTTTTTTTCCTCCTCCTCCCCCCCCCCCTTTTTTTTTCTTTTTGAAACCCAAGCTAGAGTTTGAAAAATTCTTGGGTAGGGGTGAAAACCAAGTGAAAAGCTGAAGTAAACTTGCATTTGAAGGTCCTTTAGCTGAAGAAATTCCCCATAAAAACTTGGATTTAGGGATGACAAAGAAAGGATGGGTTCTTATATTCAGTCTGCTTCTCCCATATGATCTGCAGACTGGCTCTGTCATAAAAGCTAGAAAACACTAAACAAGTTATACAGCATTTGCTTAACTGACAAAATATTCACTGATTATTACTGCCATTAGCCTGTTCTTTTTGATTTCCCTATGTATTTGTTTCTCAGCATTTTGGATGTTTAGTATCCTGACATGATGTGTCTCCAAAGCTTTGTCAGATGCTATCTTTCTAGATTAAATACATACAGAAGGATATGCTTTATATTTGCCTGTGACAAGTGCCTTGTTTAACGAAGGACTTCCAGGAAGGTCACGGAACCTGTGTGCATCTGTGTGTGCGATAACAGCTCTGTGGTACCTGATTGTCTCCACTCATGCTGGATTTAATAATTATGAAAAGTTTGAATCACAGCACAAATAGCTGAGAAGTAGACATTGCATACATCGCTTGGTCCCACCTGCCAGCATTCGTGGTTGTCTGGAATACCCTCAAACATTGCAAGCAAGATGTCTTTTCCTATTTCCCTGACTGTTTGGGGTATCAACTTACTCCAAGTGTCTCAGGGTCATATGCTGTTCCTTTAAATACGTGGATCTTGGATCAAAGATTTTGAGTTTATTTCTGGGCAAGGGGAATACAAAGCCTATTTCAGCAGATGTAAAAATTATTTTGAAACAACAATGCTGCAGAATTCGGTAAGGAGGTGAAACGAGAGCTTCAGTACCAATCCAGTGCAGGCATAAGGAAACCGTAATCATATCTAATTAGAGTTAAAATAATGTTTCCCTTTGAAATGTTTAATTAGCTCTGTTTTATTACATAAACATTCTTGATGCAGAGCATACTGAGCTAGAAGAGTCTGATGAGTTAAACAGAGCAAAGTGCTCAGGCGCCCAGTGTGGGGCAAAACCTGACAAGGAGTGGCTGTTGTTACCAGATGTCTGGACCATCAGTGGAACCATGATGCTTGCTGCAAACAGCAGGCTATCATTTCAACCTTTGTTGCCTCTACTGAAGCCTCCCATCGCGCTTTCAATTTAACAGCATCACAAGGAGACAAAGAAATTTCTTACAATATGCCTTTCAGTTCAGAGACAAATCCCATTTAAACTTGTTCAACCTCTCATAACGTATTAGTTATTGTTGCCAGTCTGCATGTCCTCTGGCAACACACTACTTGTTCACTACTTGTTCTGGAGGAGGGAAGCTTTTTCTTTTTTCCCCCCTTTTTCTGTCAGAATTTTTTTTTTTTTAATTCTTGCCCTTTAGTTTGTTCAGTTTGATAAAGCAAGACCAGATTTACTGGCAAACTTACAGCATGCTTGTCACAAGCTTGCAGCAAATTTAATTAACCTTATTACAAATATGGTTTTCTTGAAGATTACATCACAATCTGGTTTCACATCGCCTGCTGCTGATTCAACATATTCTGTGCTTTGGAGAATATGTTCATTTTCTGAAAAAGGTCAAAATGTTAAAATATCTAAAACTTCACTATTTCTTCTAAGTTCCTGTTCAAATGTTGTGGTATACCAACACTTTGTCTTACAAGCAGTATTGTTCTCTTGCTGTGTGCCAGTTGCAGACATGTTTACTTCACAATACAGTTTACATCCCTTTAACAACAGGGATGGCCAGATGATAGAAAATTTGCTGCTAGTTTAACCCCTCATTAGCACACTGGGACAAAATCACTAGAAATGCACAACTAGAATGAGCTTTGCCCAGCAAGCTAGAAACAAGTAAAAGTTACTAGCGTAATTTGGAATTTCGTCTGCGTAAGGCCTGAGTTAATATATTACTTTTGCTCAGGAACACTGACATTGAAAGATGTATTAATTGGTTTGGAGTAGCATAAGACATTAACAACTTCTTACAGTCAGTACTAGTTTTTAAACCCTGAAATGTTTTGTTAAAGGATTTTTTTGGTCTCAGTTTCCAGAAACTGGAACAAGAAATTTCCTGTGACAGAAACTGTTGGCATAAGATTTCTATCAGCATACTTCAAACTCTAAGGAGCTGGATAAAAAACTTGATTGCTTCCTTGAGCTATACCTGAATTTAGAACCTTTAACTATTTGCACAGCCTGAGTTAGTCTCCTTGAAAGTGCGTACTTGCAGCTAAACCTCTTGGAGAAAGATGATTCCTTACATGTTTATTTTTTCATTTACTGTCTAGAAGAGGAATGCCCTTGTCCATATTCATGTAATAACAAAGCAAGACTTCACAGGCTGAATTTCTGTTTTGGCGTGGGAGGAAACAGAGGAAAAAAGTCACAGCATCTGTACTAAAATCCTCTTTAATAAAGCATAAAGAGTGAAGAGGGTGTAAAACAGATGTTATCAGGCCAGTGGGCAGTGGATGCAAAGAAAAGATTATGCAGGAAAAAACAAAGCAAACATTAGTACAATAGCAGTGATCTAAAACCTTGGCATATTCAATAATGTTACGGCTCCCACACACCATACAGATAAGGTGGTTGACCTACACAGAGCAAGTGCATCAAAGACACTCCATGAAAAGCAGCTATGCTCTAGAGAAGATAATCTGCAATAGCAGAGTTACGAGTAGAGGGTCTAAACATGTGGTTATTGTGTATCAGCTTTTATAGGATACCAAGGTGCTGACTCCCACATGACAAAGGATGCTTTTTGCATTTACGCCTACGTTTACATAGTATATATTTGGTATTATTTTACTTTTATATGCGTAAACAGAGTTGTTTGAAAACTCGTAAGAACACTCGTCAAAGAAAGACAAAAAGGGTCTGCCTACCAAGGTCGCTTTTTTTCTCTGCAAGAGAAAAACAAAACAAAACAAGCAAAACTCTCCAGCCCATTCCAATAACCAAAACCTTTCACACTGTTCTGCTGAACTTTAATTAATCTGTAGGTCATTCTAACACTGCCATGCATAGAGGTTGTGCATTATTTTATTGATTCATTTTACAACTAACACAATACAAATATTAAATCATTTAAACAGAACTAGAGTCCTTGATTCTCTCAGGAGTGTATATACTATTAGAAACATATTTTGAAACTTTCTGCAAAACATCCAAAGAACTAATTAAGAAATGGACAAGCCAACTAAGGAAGATGTTCCGCTAGGCCTGTTATTCAAGAAGCAGCAAGAAATGGTTGGGGATGTGAAAGTCAAGGGGAACCTTGTCCACAGTGACCATGACATTCAGGATTTTAAGTTTCACAGAGGAGTGAGGAAGACATAGTAGAACCACTGCCTTGGACCTCAGGAGAGCAGATTTCAGCTTGTTCTGGGATCTGCTTGTCAGGATCCCATGGAGACTGCCCTGGACAGCAAAGGGGCTCAAGAAGAGCTGCTTGATTTCCAAAACATGACCTCCTCAAAACACAGTCTATTCCTATGTGCAGAAGGCCAGCATGGGTGAACAGAGAACTCCTCAGCTAGCTCAAACACAAGACGACGACCATAGATATTGGAAGAAGGTACACAGGAGGTAGAACTAGCAAAGGATGAGAAAGGCAATAAAAAGAGCTTTTCTAAGTACCTTAGCAGCGAAAGGAAGGGTAAGGAAAATACGCTCCCACAGGTCAGAGGTGTAAAGGGGCTAATAACACAGGACATGGAAAAGACTGAGGTAGTCAACCCATTTTTTTCCCCTCATTTTCACTGGTAAGGTTTGCCCTCAGACCTCTCCCAGATCTCCAAGCCTACTTGCCGCCTGTGAGTGTAAAGCAGTGCCTACAGCAGACAAATGTCAACTTCGGGATCACTTAAGCCAACAGGATACATACAGTAGGACCAGACAAGCTCCATCCAAGGGAGCTGGCTGATATTACAGTAAGGTCCTGCTGTATCATCTCTGAAGGGTCAGGGTAACTGGGGGAGTAGATGGCAAGCTGAGCATGAGCCAGCATGGCCCTGGCAGCAAAGCCCGCCAACAGCCTCCTGGGCTGTGCAAACAGGAGTGTCACCAGCAGGCACTCGTGTGACCCCACCTGGAGCACTGTGTCCAGCTTCAGGCTTCCCAGCACAAAACATTGATACACTGGAGTGAGTCCAGTGAGAGGCTGCCAAGATGGTTGGGCGCTGGAGCATACAGCATGCATGGAGAAGCTCAGGGAATGGGGTCTGTTCAGCATTAAGAAGAGAAAGGAAAGGGAAGCCCGGAGACAGAGTTGCTGCTTAGAACTACCCAGTGCAGGGAAGAGAGAAAGCAATGCCAGAGTTTTCTCAGAGCTACACAGCAATAGGACAGGAAGCAATGGAAATGCCAGTCCAGTATAAGAAAAGGATTTTTTACCAGGAGGCTGGTCATCTATGTCAGCATCTGACCAGAGAGGTTGTGGAGTCTCTACCCTTGCAAACATTCAAAACCCAACTGGACACAGCCCTGAACAACCTGCTGTAGGAAGTTAGATAAGTCTATCTCCAGAGGTCCCCTTCAACCTAAATTATTTTGTAATTCTACAGTTGCACGAAACGTGAATTAGATTGATCTCCTGCCACTTAAAGAGATCACAGAAATATTCCATACTTAATTGAATGGAATTCAATGCTCCAACATTGAGTTATTTACTTGGCATATTTTTATTTCTAATAAAGGTTAGACCATCTGATTATTTACTGATATGCTACATGCCTTATACTGGTGCTATACACCAACCTGTTCAAAATGGGCTAACATAAACCTGTATACCATCCCAGCACTTCAAACTAATTTAGTGTTGCTTTTCATCCATATGTTGGCCATGCAGGTTATATACCAGAAATCTTTCTTTAGGAGCCTGTGCTTAAAAATTGGCAGCTCACCAAAGTTCCACACCCCCCCCAGCCTCTTCTAACATGCTTCCTTTTCTGAAAGCCTTTAAACATCGTAGGGTAGAATTCTGCTTTTTACAAGCATTAAATCCTGTTCAGATATATGGATGGTTTTGAGAAGAGTATTTGCTGGAGTGAGTGCTTCTGGCTTTTCCCTTCATGGTCCCTACAAATCCACAAAGCTTTATGCAAACGGGATAGGAAGGTGTCTGGAAACTTGAGAGCACATGGGAGTTCACTACATTAACTCTGCTGCCTTCATGGGACATTCTGAGCCCTTCTTTCTCCTCCTTGCTCCCTTCCAGACAGTCTGGCAGAGAAACACAGAGAGGGGAGTTGAAGCAAAAAAAAATCACTGCCCATAGGTTTGGGGCTCCCCCCACCCCTTTTTTGGTGAGTGTGTGGGGTGTGCAGGAAGGGACAAGGAGGAAGGCTTTTTCTCTCTTTAATAATTCTATACAGTGCTTTGGGGTGCTATAGAATGAAAGGTGCCATACATAAAGGCTTGATATTATTATAAAAACACTAACATCACATCCACAAGAAATACTTTAAGATTTATAACATTTCTGAACTCTCAACTCTTGGGACACAACTGGAGACCTTTAGATGACTTGCCCACTACTACTGTTACCAAAAATCCTAAGAGAAAAGACAAGACCACTACTGATTACATATAAAATAGCAAAACCTGAATGCTTTATAGCAGCCAGATCTCTTATCACAATCCTCCATGGATAAAACACCTGTTTATCCTGGCAACAAATGAAAAATCTCATTTCTCTTGTTTAGTAGGTCCATGTATTATTACAGCACATAAGAGACCTGCACACAATTTTTCTCAAAATTTTCAGATGTAGCTGAGCAGGGAATAGTTTTTCCATTCTTGAGAAAAACCATGCAATTTCAAACTATTTTCAAGTTCCAAAATGGGACAATGCCAGCACTATTAAAAGTATGGCATACTTGAGCAAACAGATAAGTCTACTGCATTGACACCAGTGGTTAGAGCATTCACTTTGAGCATACGACACAAGCTTCAAATTCCTACTGTCATCAATTCAGATGAAGGTCTTTCCCGCAGCCTCTCACACACTGTATAAGCATGCTTCCCAACAGGCTACTGGGAGCATGTGCTCGGTGTCTTGGTGCCTCCTGTTACAGCCAGACAGCCAAACAAGTGAGAGGTAAAGGCTTTCATCTGTTATGAAGGAAACTGGAGAAGCAAGTCTAAAGTTTGAATCAGGTGGGGTAAGAATTTAGCCAGATCAGTAAAGTTACAAGTGAGTTGCCATATTTATAAGTTATTCTGATTAGAGTAACTTATAGATTTTCTCATCTGGTTTTGATGAGGAAAATAGAACCTGCAGATAAGAAACCTTTCTCTACAAGAGTTTCATTGAACTTGACACATTCCAACAAAAACATAGTTTCATTAGAAAAATTCCAGAGGAAAACAAGTTTTATAGATGAAAAAAATTGTGACCAGCTCTAAACTTTAACCTTAAACTGTGGTAGATATGGACACTGCAGTGATTATATCTGCACTGATACACAGAATAAAGTGGGAGTGAAAACTGTTAGTTAGTATGCCAGCAGTCTTTCATAACTTGCTAATAGCTAGCTGAAATGAAGGTGGGGAAGAGATGAATTGGAATTTTCAGTGAGTGTACATAGCAAATTCCAGAAGTATTACTGAAATTCATGATCACGGACTAGAAACAGGAAACCTAAGATGAAGCACTCTTTGGTTAAATGCCTCAGTTCATATAAAAAAAATAAAAAATCATGTGATGGGAATCAGGAGGTCACACACAAAGAGGGAATATTGTGACAATGGCCAGCTAGGAAATATTCTGCCCAAAACTATCTTCTAAAACAGCAATGCCCAAACTTGCAGCTCTGTAAGCAATTGAGCCTTTTCCAATAAAGGTAGGGGGGCCACAGATCTCTTCGGCTGCATGACACCCACCACCACCACAATAAGTCATTCAGCCTGCAGCCCACCCCTGAAATGGGCTCAGTGTACACAACAAAGGACCACAGGTCAAATGAATCATCCTGGCATGCTGCGTGTGCCCCACAGACTATAGACTGGTTAACCGTGCTACGGACAGAGGAAAACTGTGTTTTGCAATGCTCGTCGATGTCTTCAGGAACTATGCATCTAGTAACAGCTCTTCTATCGTAAGTCAATAGTTTGGGAAGTGCCCACACACACCATTAGGGGGATATTCTAGGTAAAACTTTCTCTGATTTCTTTTGCAACACCTGTGTGTAGCACAAACATGCATTGCTCCCATCCTAATCTGAATGGTGCCAATGCTTATGGCATTACTGGTAATTCAAGCAACAAGAAGACACAAAAATCTTGGCCAGTGCCCTCTCATTTGGTCGTCTCATGAGACAGGCAGTGCCAGACTCTGGTGAACAAGGCACCCTGATCAAAAGTGGAAAAAGGTCTGTTACACATAATAGTCCAATATCTACTGAAAGGATAACTCCAGAGAAGCGCATCACCATTGTTATCTTCAATGACTTTTCCAGCTAATGGAAGTAAACAAAAGTGATTGGACAGCTGCAAAGAATTGCTTCAGTGACACCTGTTGCACATAAAAACTTCAGGTTAAAACTGAAGATAGCAACAGAAAAGTTAACAGGAATTGCAAATTCAACCTCTCAAAAACTAGGAAATACTGTTCTCTGTGCAACTGCATTTCTTACTGTATGGACAGTGCATGACTAGTCCAGGAACAAGTGGCAACTGTAAACAATTTGAGTGTTTTTAACTACTACTACCTGCGAACAACATGTCTGAGGTTTGGTTACCTACTTGAACTAAGAGTGAAATGGCTTATGACCTATTGCCCTGGGAGACCAGTGAGAAAAATATCACTGCTGTGCCCTGTGAAAGGCTTGAACAAGCTTTGTAAGAGTGGATGCACTGGAGGTTCATCTGCAAAAGTCTGGAAAACTCTAATGAACATTTGCAAATTGATTTTTATAGGCTGATTAAATATGGGTTAAAAATGAATTATATGCTCATAGAACAGAAGAAGGAATGTTTCTGACACAGAAGCCACATATCCATTCAAAGACCCACAACTACTACATTTCAGGTTACTGCTTCAAAAGGTAAGGATGACAATTATCCAGAGAAACAAACTTTCCAAAATTGAACATAGGCAAACAAAAAATTTTTCTGTAGCCCTCTTCTCCATGATGTCTGGGATGAACTTTTCAAAAGAAAAAAACAACAAAATTTAGGTAGAGAAGAAACAGTTTTGCACAAATTTATAAATTATTTTGATTCATACCATTCAGAGCTTTATAATATGAACAGCTAAAAAAAATCAGATGAAGAGACAGTTTGCCCATCTTTAGATGAAGAAAATGCTTTTTACCTTCCTTTCTTCACTTCCAATAGCAATTCCATCAAAAAAGCTAGTCCAAATTTTCTCTAAAACTTAGATTATTCTATTTTGACATTTCAACAAAATGATCTCTCTAACAAAGACTACCATTTTTAATGGCTTCTCATTTTTATATTCACAAGAGTAACAAAAGTAGTGAAATACTTCAAATATAATGAAAAAGGTTATTTTCATGGTATATGCATGTAAACAGAGAGTTTGCCAAAAACTGTTTTGTCATGAAAATTCAACAGCTCCAAGGGAGAAACTCACATCAAGTCTTCTGGCCCAATTCTTCAGGTCCATGAGACTTAAATGGAGTAAATAAGGGTTGGAAATCCCTGAGGTTACTATCTATTAATAGTAGAGCTCAGTATTCTTCAAGCACTTCTCATTAGCATGACAGTTACATCGCCTGTGATTAATACTTTTGCAATTAATTCTAGTTCCATTTTGTTGAATAAAAATGTAACATCAGTACTACTTCAGATTTATATGACATCTTTCATTGCAAAGTGATTCTAACATGCTTTAAAAAATATATCCATTATATATCGTTATCAACTCAACAATGAAATGAGCCACCTGTGGTGGGCAGGTGACCAGCTGAAGCACAACACAATACATAAATGAAGTGGAGAGATAATGGAAATTTTGGCTGGCATTAAAGCATGACCTCAATCTTACAGAATAGGTCAAGGATTTTTTTAAATCCCTAGAGAACCGAAGTCTCAGCGTGAAAGTCTGAGCACAGAAAAAACAAAACAGTTGAGTCACAATTTTAAGGGTAAACCACAAAGATGACTCACACTGTTGGAGTCTGAGTTTTGCTCCAAAGACCTTAGATCTTGCCTTATGATGAGCTACCATAACTTGACTCAACAAAATGGAACTCATTAAAATAGAATAATGATGAAAAAATTCCTAAACTCTTTAATTGATATAAAAAAAACAGGAATGGGAATGATAATATTGCCTACATAAGTCCTTGACATACCAGGCTTGCTATAACAGTGCAACAAACCTTCACTTCTCACTGCTTTTAGCAGCCCTCACACTTTAAAACCACTACTCAAAGCCATGGAGCAAGTGTATTATCACAGCAGCAGAAAGGGCTTGGATGAAGCGTTTCAACAGTTACTCAACTACAAGGACAGCATTCAGCCCTTGCCTTGGGAGACACCAAGCTCTGTGATCACGGATACTAACAAACTCAATCGTTTATTGCTCAAGGATTTTTTTTAAAGCTTTTTGTCTCTAATGTAGGCAAATGAGGACTGCAAATATTCACTGGAGTCAGGCATGCTGCGAGCATCGTCTTAATGAGACCATAAGGATGCAAGCAGGAAGAGCTATTTCAGCAGGTCTAAAAGGTAATACCCAACAGTTAGATTTCTTAATTTCACCTAAGTGTGAGTGACTGAAAAAGTAGAGGCAGAAAGCATTTAAAATGAGGAACGAAGCAATACTGTAGCTGCCACCGTGGATTTAAAGAAGACAGGACAGCTTTCAAGAGTTGACTGAATCAAGTGAAAAAGCAAAACAAGAATGCCCAAAATAATCACATGGCATACAGTTCCTTTTCTCTTTTCCAAAGACTTTGCCTTTAAAATAGTTTTCACTGTTTAAGAAACTGAATATAAAATACAAACTTCAGTTTTAAATATAAAATTCAGTTTAAGAAACTGAATATAAAATACTGAATATTCCCAAACTCTACATTTAATTTAGAATATTTTTTATTCCAGGAGTCATATTTGCTAGTCAGCACAACAAACTACTACATCAGTAAGTTTCTCTGAAGAATTTCTTAAAATTACAGTTGTGAGATGAAGAATAAAAAATCTGTACCAATTCCTCTAAAGAGAGGATAGAATTCCTCTCTGAATAATTTGGGCTGAAAGGGCCCTCAGGTGGTCTCTAGTCCAGCCTCCTGCACAAAGCAGGGTCAGCTCAGACCAGACTGCTCAAAGCTTTATCCTGTGGGGTCCTGAAAGCCCCAAGGGCAGAGACTGAGCAGCCTCTCTAGGCAACCTGCCCCACTGCCTGACTGTCCTGTATGAAGATGTTTTTCCTTATGTCCAGTCTGCACTCCTCTGGCTTCCATCTGTGTCCATTGCCTTTTTCCCTCCTGCAATGCACCACCCTGAAGACCTTGGCTCTGTCTTCTCAATCCCCTCCCCACAGGACCAGGCTGGCTGCTGTTAGGACCCCTGAAGCCACCTCCTCTCCAAGCTAAACCAGCCCAGCTCCCTCAGCCTCTCCTCACAGGGCAGGTGCTCCAGCACCCAAACATCATTGTGGCCCTCAGCTGAACTCATGCCAGTTTGTCAATGACTTTCTTGTAGTGGGGGGCTAAAATTGGACACGGCATTCTGGGTATAATCTAACAAATGCTGAGTAGAGGGGATGATCCCTTGCTTCCAGCAAGCTACTGGCCGTGCCCCTGTTGATACAGCCCAGGAGGCTGCTGGCCATCTCTGCTGCCAAAGCACTGCTGGCCCATGCCCAGTTCGGTGCCCCCCAGGCTGCCCTTGCAGGCCTTGCTATTCCTTGCAAGTCTTGACTCTGGCTGACCTTTCACATTCCTGACACCATCCCTGTGTGTCCAGGCAATGTCTCAAGTTCCTGCTTTGTAATTCCCAAAATTGTATTTAACTACAGTTGATCAGGGTGACTTCGTTCTTTTAGAAGTACCCAAAGTAATCTTTTTGGTAGAATTCAGGATTTAATTAAATTCTCTTAATGGTAAATGTTCATATTTTTGTCAAACTCCCCAAAATCTCATCTACCTATATCAAAAATTAAGGGCGGTTAGGATCTGAGTTTATTTGTACGATATTCTACTAATCAAACTAGATACTAACTTTGCAGTGTAATTCATAGTGCAGTTGTCCTACAGATTGTTTTCCATTGAAGGATCTCAGGCATTTTCCAACCAAAACATCATGCACTTTGCAGCAGGAGCACAGAGAGCAGATGGGAGCATGGGCCTGGTGCAGTGTCACATGGCATGGCTATGGCCATGCCAGGCACAGGGCAAGGTGACAGCCTGCCAAGACCCAGTTCTGTGACTTAAAGATAGTATCATCTTTTTTTCTAGGGATTATGGCAGGACATTGTTATAGAATTTTCTACTGAAAGCAGTATTTTATCCAGCTTAATAACCTCAGATTCTCATCAATATCCTTCCATAAATAGAGGAAGAATGGCATCTTTGTGTCTGTACAACCAAGAACCCATTTATACCAAAATGTATCAGATTACCATAGGGTCAAAATGTGCACAGTTATCACAGATGAAAAGAACAGGTGTTTTCTTGGTGACTTAATAAGAAAAGGGAACAAGGTAAGGATTTTAGTGTTTCTTTAAAAGAAAATAAACCCAGAACTTTATTTCTGAGAATTTTAAAATAAACTGAAAATTATACACTATGCAATACAAAATTTTGAAAGGCTGTAAAAGTGATGCACTAAGCAATTCTTACTCTAATATGGAGGGAGGAAAGCAGGCAGCTATATTCTTTTTTCTTGCAAGTCTCCTGCTGCATCCTTCCTGCTGGACCTGCTGGATATTTCAACATGGGAACAGCAACTGCCTAGGAAGGCTGAGCCACTAAGGGGCTCATTTTCAAACTTGGGAGGGAAGAAACAATCTCATCAACAAATATCAGCTCCCTTTTCAATTCTGCGTAACTACTGTAAGCTTTCACGCAACTGTATCAATTAACAAACAACACTGTGGTAGCACACCTTCACGAAGTGGCACTCACATTTCATGGTCAAGTACATGATACCTTCCACGGTACCAAAGGCATCAGCAAATCCTTACAAAGCATTTACAACTGAGTCTATTTTTCCAAGTTAATTAACTTGAGTAGGCTGAAAACAGAAAGCCAACATACAAATTATGCCAGATCAGTAATACAGTTTGCTTTTTGAAATGAATGACAACAGAACAGCAATTTCTATTTAATCCTTTAACCTATGGGTAACTAATTACAAAAATTCTTTGTTATAAACCTCAAATGGCAGAACCCTGGGAAAATCTGTTTCAGAAAGGTTCTCCAATGCCTATCCTGTTGGACTCTATTTTGTTGAGTTTAAATCACCACAGTTGAAACTGAATCTAGTTGACACTGAAAATTTTCTTACTCATATTTTAAAATAATACATGCCTTGATCTTGGCACAACTAGGAACTGCATAAAAAGAATAGCAGAAAGCATTATTTTCTGAATTATAACCAACCTCCAAAAAAATCAAGTTTCTCAAATCCAGTATTTTAAAAGTTTAAAACTTATGTAAAATAAAATCTCCTATTACTACTTAGCACACAGACAAAATTAATTTAAATTATATGTTGCTTTGATCAAGTCATCCCCCCTCTTTTTTTAATTTGGGGTGTGTTTTTCTTTTGGGTTTGGTTTTCCCCATTTTTTGTTTTAAAAAAATGAACTAAAAAAACTAACACATTTTCATTCTCACTATAAGCCAGTGTTGTCTCCAAATTCTCTCAAAGATAACATTTCCCTGGGAGGTTACCAGTGGCAAGGGAACATTCAGCCAACGGCTTTGACAACATTACAGTAAATAAAACTATTTGAAAGACGTTAGCAAGTTAAACCTGGGACCTGCCAAATAAACAGCTTTATTCCATCATTACACAGCCAATAAGTCCGCACCAAGTCCATTGCAGTTCTATGCTGTTATGAGCAACCTTTTACCACTTGTTGCTTCACCTTCTGCTTGAGCTACTTATATGGCATGTGAAAAAATGCATAAGGAGGTTAACTAGGACTAGACAAAAGGCTGCAAAGCTCAATCAAGGCAGGCATGGATCACTGTCTTCTCAATAACATCTCTGTTCCCCCCTGCCCGCTGCCCATCACTGCCATCACTGCACACACGCACGCGCTCCAGCTTCGAGCCATAAATCTTACAAAGTCACTCAGCTGACAGCCTAATAACATGAAAGAGGTATCTGCAAACAAGATGGTTTCAAACCACTGCTGGTGACCCTGAACAAATCAGGGCCCAGCTTCTTTTGCAGCCTGCGTTTCTCCCCTTCAATCACTTAACCGGGCAGATTGATGTGACACTGCAGAAATAAACTAAGCTCCCTCTTGCACACTCTCTCTCTCCCCAGCTCTCCTGCTTTCTGGCGTTCACTAATGATTAGATCTTTCTGTCCATATACAGCAAAAGTCCAATGCTTAGTTATTTGGGTGTCAGAAATGCAGCTTCCCACCAACATCAAAAAAACCAACCCCCGCCACAAAAAAAACACTTCTCGGTGTCTTTTGTGTTTCCATTTATTATTTAAGAATTTCTTCCTTTAAAAGAAATACAAAAAGCTAACATGAAAAACAATACAACCCATCTCTCCATGAACATAATGGTCCAAAACCTTGTGAAAACACGATTGCAAATTGAACCCTTTGGGAACAAAGCCAGAATACTGTAGTATTTTGCATGAAGTCAGAGATGGGAGAATTTGGTTTAATCCCTCTGAAGCACCTCTATCTTCCACTGCTCTTTAAAGCCACAGTAGTACCTGAACCCCTCCTACCCTTTAACGGGAGTACAAACACAAAAGTTTGAAGTGATTTTAGCACACACACACACCCCCCATGACCCCAGGTAATGAAGACATCAAATGATTTAACAATGATTATGCTTCTTCACGGCAGAGAATGACTATCAATCCAGACATCCTAAATCCCTGGGTAATAACTTCTTTGAGGCAGGTGAAAGGAAAATTAAATGGCTGGCATAAAGAAGAGCAGATACAGCCACCAAAACAACCAACTGGTGAGCCTCTGCCTGCTATCCTGTTTGTGCATATTTCTTCAGGATGCTATATAAAAATATGGGAAGAGCAAGTAGAAATATGTATATTTATTAAAATATTTTTGTACTCATAACATTTAAATATTTCTATTATTACTTTTGTTTCCATTGTCCCACTCACTTTTTTTATGGAAGCTTACTAGACAAATAATTTAAAGACTGAGAACTTTATAAGCAGTGCTCATGACAGAAAAGCTAAACAAAGAAAAATTGGGAATGTAATTTATATATATAAAAATAATTATTATATAATAATATAATTATATGATCAATATAAAAATATTACACTGATAGACTTCAGCCAGTTTCTTTCTTGCTTATGAGAAACCTTTTGGTTCTCATTCACTAGTTCAATGTTACCACATCTGGGTAGTGGACGAATCTTGGTTTAGGTCAGCATTAAGAAACAGTGGCTTTAAGACCACACCTAGCAGCAACCCATCGGGCCTCTCCAAAGCAATCTGATGGCCATATTTTTGAAGACTGGACCTCAGAAAAACACAGAAAAAAAGCATTCCTAGAGATTGCTGTCACTGTGGTTTCCACAGCTGCCTTGACAAGGAAAAGGGCTAGCAGTGTAACCTTAAAAAAAATCGTAAAATCTGAAAAGCAATATTGACATCAACTTTTGGAAGATTCCAATTTCCTGAGAAAAAGGAGATGGACCCAGCAGCTAACACCAAGCAACACAGGATCGTTCAAGTAACACTTCATTGAAGAGTGTAGTAGCATTATGTGGAGATGACCAAACTACATGTAAACAGACCAACTGAACTACCAGAACTCAGCAGTGGCTAACCAACTTACCAAGAGGTGTACATGTATTTTTATCTTTGCCACCAGCGGTAGCAGTTATGTAAAACTGATGACAAGTTTCATGAGGCCAAACCAGTCTCATTTGTATTACTGGCTTGGTGGCAGTGGTCTCTGAAAAGCTTGTAGGATAACAGGAACCACAAGCTTAAATAAATGTATGTGTAGCCAGCATCTAAAATAATATTTTACAAGAACCTATCAGGAACCTCTACAAAGCAATTTAGGATGGGAACAGTCAGCTAGTCCACTAAGGTCACAGGGGAAATAACCATGACATGTCCAAAGTAGCCAGCTCCTGAAACAGCCCCTTATATCATTTAATGCCATCCATATACAATGAGTTGTGAACAAAAAAACCCAAAGAGGGCTGACTCCAGAAAAGCAGTTGTATGCATTTACATTTGTACTCCAGGAGTATATAAGTGACAAGAGACATAAAACCAGCTCAGAAGCCGGAGAGGGTGCAAGTGAGGACAAAATCATGTTGTCCACTTTCAACTCCCAAATCTAGACATGAAAGTCAACACAACTAGAGAGGTACTGGGATGATGTCTCATGTTCAAATTCAACGTTTGTTTTCAGTCTTCTACCTGAAAACCTAGTGTTTAGGGGCTGGTATTGCTGAAAACGTAGTGTTGGGCGGAAGTTCTCTCTAGCTAATAGCTCTTCTCCAGCAGCAGGTGAATGATATGGCTCTCATTGCTTCAACAAGGATCATACCAAACTGGAAATACTGATTTAATATTTCCTACTGAAATTTCACAAGGATAATATTGGTTATAAAGCTCATATAACGTACTGAAATCCCTAAATCTTGTGTCTGAACTGTGTGACATTTCCATTAAAAGGTTTACTAAATTTAGAGCTGATGTGATTCCTATGCAACCCTTATGCCTGAAGATATTTGCACTTCGGTATTCTGATGCAAGTTTGGAATATTTCTACTGATAAATATTTTAGAATCAAGAGTTTTCTCATCTCTCCTTTTGCCTGTTAAAACAGAAATCACAACATATCAATAGTTTTTCATTAAAAGTAGTCGAACTTGCCCTGCTCCTTAGAGTGTGAATTTGACCCACTTATTTACACCCTCAGAGTTTGTTTTTTTTCCTTGTACTGCTTCAGCTGGGTCACACAGCTTGTTTTATACCATTGCTAGCACATGTTAACAGCCTCCCAGTTAGGAGAGACTGTGATATCTTTCCCATTTTCCCATATTGTTCTGAGGTTGTTTCTGCCCACCCCCCAAAATACCCCAGTGAAAACACAGCCCAGGAGAAAGCTATCAAGAGTAGAAAAAAAAAACACCAACCCAAAAAAAACCCCAGCCACAAACCCAAAACCGAAACCAAAGCCATCGTAACCAAAGATGTGAGCACAAGAAAGCTCCACAAAAAAGCAAGGGGAATAACTAAAGAACATATATTGTATATGCAGCCTGCTGAGAATGCTATTTTTCAAATGTCCTCAGCCCAGGATGGCCTATTTGCTGCTTTGAACTTATTTAATAACATTAAGCAAGAACACTTAACTATCTAAAAGAAGGATCAGTGGCATAAATCAGACATCATTTCACATATTTCAGGATCAAAGCTGTAAGGCAAAATGATTTGTGAGGACGTTTGAACAGCTCTAATATATCACAGTTCCTTTTGAAGGATACTTAGGCATATTAGTTGCCCAAATGATGATTTCTTTGCATAGTTGTAGCCAAAAAGAAAAGAAAATTGAAACTTTTCATTCACGAATTGGTTTCGTCTATAACCTTGATTTATGTATAGCATCAAACAAAGCAGATGAAGAACACCATGAATTTGAATTATCAAAATTAAAACCAGGAGAGTGAATTGATTTCTTCCACACACACCCCCCCCAAATGATCAAGGCTAATCGAAGTGACCAGCACAGAAATTGCATAATCAGTACCCAATACAAGTTAATAGGAGCTATATAACCAATGTCCAAGATTACACTCATATTTCATTCAAACTTTCTAAAACCTGCCGGGATGGAACATGGCCTACAGTACTGTTTGACTTAAAGTTAAGCACTAGCTGTAGTGTTCAATTTTAAAGCTTATTTTTCTTCATACAAAAAACTGCTGGCAATGGTGGATTGCCTAAGAAATGTCTCAGCTTAAAAGTCTCCGATGAGAAAGGCTGGACCAGATGATTTTTGAGGTCCCTTCCAGCTTGGGCTGTTCTGCAATTCTGTGAAAAATGGCAGTTACAAAACCTCCCCACACACTAACAGTTAATATCAGAATCAAACTTTTCAAGCTTGTAGGTGTTGAAGATGTAGTTGTAAAAAAGGGAATTTCAACTTATTCTAATGCCCTCCTCTTCTACACCCCCCAAAAAAACACCCATAAAAAATGTCACCCCCTTCTTCGGGCAGCTCATCCAGAAAATACAAGTCAGACTGATGCATATCAGTCTCTGGAGCTGAACATTTGTTACTGATTTTCCCTAAAAATCAAGGATTATCTGTTGTTCTCTCATCTTTCTGCACTGGTCTTCAGGGTTTAGAAAGAGCTAGCTACCAGGTGTTTTGAAATTCAGGAAGACCGAGGCTCACAGCTGCTAGGGTACCACACTCAGGATTTACACTATCACCAAGGATATCAGGTTGCTGCAAAGTCATTACCAGTTGCTCCCTCATCCTGAAGCAGTCCACATGGTGAGCATCTACCATTCATGAGAACAGAGGTAAAAGCCATAGGAGAGGGGAACAGTACTGCTAAAACCAGGCACCAGAGCAGTCTCAGAAATCCCCAACCTCTGGTGTGTGGAGGAGGGATTATCACCCAGTCTCAAATAAAAGCAACAAGGAGGCGGCAAGAAAACCAATGGGAAATTAATATTTTCAGAAAATGTGTTTAGTGTTCACAAAACATAATAGCATTTAATGCTTTATAAAAGTCTGTTTAGCCAGCAAGTTATTTAAATTAGCAAGTCTAGAGTCACAATGCTAATTCCCGGTGAAAAGAAATTCTGTTTCTTTGTTAAAAAGTAATCCCATATCCTTCTCCCATGACAGGCACGCATACACAACCTTACCATAAAAAGCATTATTCAGTAATTACAGCAAAGAGGAATGTTAAGGAATACCTATTTTCCCATGATCTCCATATCATCAGCATACAAACCCCACTACATGCAATTAAACATCCAAACATATTTGCTAAAGAAAACTGAATACTCTTAGGTCCAACATTCTCAATGAACTAATAGCAAACTTATGCAGGAAACAAAATAATCAGAGCTTCTGTAGTATCATTTTGAGATTATTCTTACAGTTGCTTGCTGTAATTTTTTTATGCTCCCCCTGTAAAATCTTTGACATTGAGGCCACATCTTTACAACAATTATTGGTAAGTCTGAGATTCAATATGCACTGAAATCTAGGGGAAGACTGTTATGAATTGTGTGCACCCTGAATCAGGATCTCCTAGGCTTGTAATGTATTAGACATCCATAGAAACACTCACGTATTCTTATATATGTGCATACACATACAAACACAGAATTTGGACAATAGACCTGACAGGAAGTATTTATTACAAATACGTCAGAAGAACAAGGGGTGGGTACAAAACCACATTATCGATTTACAACCATCTGATAACTGTAGACATACCCAACTGGACTGATGTCATAACAAGCCCACTGGGTCAGCTCAAAGGCTTGCCTAGTCCAGTGGCCTGCCCCAAACAGCATTGGGTAGCAGATGGTCAGAGATACAAACAATCTACAAGTATGGAGGGATGCCTGACATAGGAACTTCCTCAGCCACAGGTTGCGTATCTATGCTTAATAGTACTCAATGGATTCTTGCAAGAACTTTTAACACTTAAAATATCTTGTAACAAAGGGTACCACAGTTTAAGTATGCTCACCTAATTAATACTTCTGAGTGTTTCTGTAGGCAACACAAAGAAATGGACTTCCAAGGGAAATGCGGTATATAGGGAAACCTGATTTACATGTTTAACAAAACAAGAACACACAAGTTTTGGTATTTAAGTAACAGCATTTGAAAAAGCTTCACTTCCAATAAATGCTGTAGATTGAACTCTGCCCTTTGCTAAGCATCATAACTGAAGAGGGCTTACTGTAGTATAGATCTCAGCTGCATGTTTAAAACAAGCCTAGACATATGGGGGAACTTTCCATAGATTAAATGATACTGAAAATAATGACTAAACATGAGTCAGAAAAAAGTAACAAGAAGATACATGCATCCCCTGCATCCCTCCACTCAGCCAAGTAAGATGATGTGTAAAAGAAAAGATAAATTGCACTATTCCATAGATTAGAAGAATTACAGAAAGGTCAGATATCTAAAAAGAGAAATGATATGCTGAGAAAGAACTGAAAGAGTGTATAGCTCTAGGAGGGCAGTTAATATTTTATGTTACAATAACTCAGAAATGTAGGAACCTTAACTTTATCTGGAAATACAACTCTTCGGATTCAAGTAAAACACTGAAAAACCTCATCAGTTTGGTTTTGTTTCTTTTTGAATGGGATCAGATTGGAGGACAGACTCTGACCCTCTGTTATCCAATAGCCCAGCACATGAGCAGTCTCAGTTGTCGAGAATGCTTGGGAAGTAAAATCCCTCTCAGAAAAGCATCTCTGTTTGAGAAATCAATTTAGCGCATATGTAACGCTAATTGTTATGAGTCAGGGCTCAGCGTAGAAAAAGGTAGCCGAATCAATCCTGAAAGCAGTACAGCAGTATGATGTTCCAAGAATGAAATGGTAGCACTATTGAAAGCGATGGTATTTTTGTACAGCTTCAAAAAGACATTTTTTTGACAGATTCTAGGAGGTATACATAGTAACAAAAAGGAAAGCAGAAGAACTTCAGTATCTTAATATAATAACTTTAGCAAATTAATTTGTTAGTGCTAACAATACAAACCTGGAGAGGGAGTTAGGCGAACATATCACAAAATGTCTGAATCTTTACAAATACAGACAAGACTCAAAAAATATTCTCAGTCAAAAAAAGTTAAGTAATTTTAAGATGCCACCTTCAGCAGGCAGATGCCTGCCATTTTTGATGCCTGAGGCTGACCCGGCTGTTCTTGCACAGAGCCCTGAGCATCCCTGAGCCCCAGGCACCCGTAGGTAGGTGGGCTCGCCTTTGCAGTCAGTGCCCACACCAAGGCAGAGTGTGAGCACAGCATTCTGAGCCACTACATGTGGTGGGTGAGAGAAACAAGAGTTACTAGATTACTAAAAACAGTGGAACAAGGTGCTGGGGGATACCATCAGGAAAGTGAGAACACTGTAGAACCAGGAGATGAGGATTTCTGACACCTGGAGCTAGGGGAGATGAAAAGGTAACTGGGGGCTGTTACAGGACAAACTAAGAATATGAAAAACTTGAACTGATAGTCTGGAAGAGCAAGATGAAGACAAGCAGAGAGTGCCAGCATCCACTGAAAAGTGGAGACCAGAACCACTTTAGTGGGAAAAAAGGCACTAAGGCAAGACGACCATTAGCAGTATAGACAAGCCATGAATTGACTGGTGGAAATGAGTAAATAGGGAAAATAGCTTAGGAAAAAAATTGCCCTCCCACCCCAGCACCCTGACAATTCTCCCTCTCTCCAGGGTAATGAGAGGGCAGCAACCTATAGCTGTACTTCTACAGGCAGAGACAGGGACAAATCAGTGTGGCTAGATATCAGGTTCTCACAAGGACAACAACGAGGAGTCAGTACGATGGACAGGGTGACATTTCTATATTTCCACACACACACACACGTACTAAATACTATTCAGATGGCAAAGTAAAGAACTGAGAGAACTGCAGGATTTGACTGTACAATCTTAATTCAGTTGTTTTGTGCATATGTGTCATGGTAGACTATAAATATATCACACCCGTCTTTTTTACGTAAGATGTCACCCACAGGATAGATTCTGCTTGCTTAACAAACAGCCATTTCATATTTTGTTTATTTTCAGCATTTGTTGTAAAAGCCTGGCCTTATTTATGCTATATCATTCAGACTACTCTCTGATAAAGCAATTTCTTTTTGGCTTTTCTGCAGTCTCCCATCAACAGAATTATTATGCTATATCAAATACAGCAGTCTGCCAACATGCATACCCCCAAGAGGACTAAATTAAGGTTGCACAAGTTACCTTAATTATGCCTCCCCACCCCCCTTCCCCATCCCACAATTTCTTAGTGCTTGGACTTCATGTTTTCCTTGTGTAATCATCATTGCCTTTTGTGGTTGATACCTGAACATCACTGCAACACACTGAAGTCATGGCTACTTTGGTTACTGTAAATTTCATTTAAGATAAAAGTTGCATTAAGATATTCAACAGAAAGGAAGAATAAAAACAGTAATTAGAAATGTAGATTATATACTTCCAATCTACACATTAATAACATATTGGAACAAGTATCATGTCTATTCAATAGTCTTTGGAGCACATACCTATAAAGAAATGAAAAAGAAGCACTATGTTTGAGAGTTTAGTGGTATAAACAGATTATATTCGCAAAGAATGGGAGGCAAACAGATGGAGAGGAAACTCAAGAAGAAACCCCCGCACGCTCTGAAATCCCCCAGAGCCAGTCACTGGCAGAACTGGGTCTCTGCAGCCCCAGCCCAGCGCTGCCTCCCTGAGACCACGCAGCCTCCCCCTGAATCATGGATGGAACCAAATTAATCTGCGGGGCTTCCATGGAAAATCAGGAATACAAATCAAAGTCTCCTTTATTTTAATGTATTAGCAGTACTAAAATTCACTTTCCATTCTTATTTACTGGTATTAAACTTATCATTTTATCATTAAGATTATTGTTTTCCCTACACATTTGCAATAGCATCCATCATGATAGTATTGGAGAGCTTTCAACATCTCCATTTCAGTTAAATGAATTGCATAAATTCTCCTATTTCTACAGAGGGCAAGAGGCACAGAGGATAAGAGGTTCTTAGCAGGGCTTCTGTAAAGTTAAAGACACACAGATCTGTAGAGTTAAAGATGCATAGACTTTGCCTAAATCTGATTCATTATCTTCAGTAATACCAAGCAGCAAGTATTAATGTAAAATCTTTAAAAAAAAAATCTTTACCAGCAAGAAGAAGTATGTAACTTTCGCTGTTTCTATGGATTTTAATTGATTTTTAATCTGCTGATGGTAGACTGTAAATAACGGCTCAAAGCACACACAAGTGCAAGTCAATAGGAATTTTTATTAGTTTGCTTTCAGAGAATTATAGAAATGATCGAAGGACTCTGAAGCACACAGAGGCCCATGACCTGAATGGTTTCTCTTCTCACAGGCTGTTTGAACACTGCCTCCACAAGGGTCCAATTCAGCCAGAATTTACATTTGACTTCCACACCACAGAAGCCTAGGATGGCTGCAAAGTGCTAACTTTTTTTTTTGTAGAATAGGGCCCTAATTCATTGGCAAGGCAGCCAGTAAAAGCTCTTGTATATAGCACACCTCGTCTATAAATCATTTCAGAGTTCCAGAAAGGGTTCTGAAACACTTTTTTTTTCCTTCTCCTGTAGCAAAAGGGAAGGGTTGTACATATAAAACTTTACTTTTTTCCACTTCTTTTCATCCCTTTAAATGGCCTACTGTTTATAGTTTCATACAGGTACACTCTGCAAGTGTTCCCAACACCATATTCACATGTTTTTCTTCACATCAATTGTCTTGCTGACCTTTAGCTTGCGCTATCTGTGTACAATGGAAAACTAAGACCCCTGAAATTTTCTTCTCGGCTGGCACCCAAACCTTCTCCCTTTCCACATCCCCCTAATTTCATTCTGCCATTCAAGAAGAGGCCGACATGTAAATCAATTTTAAAAAAAGCTAAGCCAAGAAATGCCTTATTTTTAGTGAATCCAGGCTACCAAAGTAGGAGAAGAAAACAACAGAGCACGCTTCTTCATAACCAGCCTGAGCAACACCTCTGCTTCTACCCCTCCTCCCCAGCAATGCACCCAGTGATAAACAGCTCACAGCAACACATCTATGCAACATCAACACCCTTCGTGTTTTGGAGAAATCCTGAGAATAGTTATCTCATGCTACACGCTTAGTCCTACAGCTTGGCACTAGATATTTATGTGACTCACCCAGAAGTGGAAAGTAAGAGTACAGTGTGCGGCAGAAGTGCAGCAGAATACACTGTCAGTTCCACCGACCACCACAGACACTTAAGAGGTTGCTTCAGCATCTTGCCTATAATTTAAACGGATTACCAAAGTATTTGCATACTTAAAAAAACCAAAACATGCACAACTAAAAAGCCAAACCGCAAGCAAAAACAATAGTCAATTTTCTTAGCCAACCTAAAAGTTTGTAAGGAGGGTGGCACCATCCTCTTCTGCTCATCTGCTCACATGAAAAAAAAGGAAGCTCTTCACTTAAATTTAAAACTCACAATAGCTCAGCACAGGAGAGTAAAAGGAAATGGCAACAAACAGTCATAAAAACTACATACATATCAAACACAGGACCTTTCTTTGAGAGGACTTTGGCAGTTACAAAATACTCCCAGAAATCACTCACTTCACTGTCCATCCTTTAAATAGTCAACTCTACTTGATTCATGGGCCCTGGGCATTATCAAATTTGTGGATTAACTGCATGCAAAGATGGCTGAAGTCACCCAGTATTACTTGTACCGCCCACATCATCAGTGATAAAGTATCCGATTACACATCCCTCATAGTGGTGGAAGATGACACAAATTTTATCACACATTACAAAAGCACAGGATTCTTCAAGGCAAAAAGGAAAACCATACTGCTGCAGAAAAAAACACTAAATGGAAAACCAGAAGCTATTGAGATTGGAATATTACCCATTTTACCTTTTTTATCAAGATAAATGTGTTATCCAAAAATACAGAAAGAGAGCATCTTGGTTTCATGCCTAATTTGAGAAGAAAATATTTTAACTTAAATAATATTTATGAAGATATATCTGGCCCAAATTCCATGAGGGTATCATGAGGGTCTTAGCATACTTCTAATGTGAACTGTGAAGAGAAACACCAGTGATGTCCTCACATGCTTAGATTATTTGCCCTGTGGTACTTCTGGAGGATGTCTTTTTATTTGGTCATTGTTAATAGATCTTACACACAAAATTGAGCCCACAGATTGCTCACAGAAGTATTTACTTTGGCGATTATCTACATGCCATGATCAGTCAAGAAGTGTTATTTCTGACTCGTGAGTGGTTAGTACATATTCGAGAGAACACCACATACAATGCCAACTGAGATATTTTCCAGGGAAAGGCTGATTGTGCCAAAGTCTTCAACACTTTTAGGGATGGTAGCTGTTGCAATGATCACCAGACAACTGCCAAAACCCTCTCAGGCAGCGAGTTCCTTGACCGCACATAAGAAAACCAAGTTCTTTAGACAAAATAACTTCCTAATGACATTCTACATTATTTGACTGTCTCAGGTTAATTCCTTGGACAGATTTATACATAAAGATGTGCTTCAGCACGACACTTATTCTTCTGTTCTGTTTCGACTAAAAATAAATGGTTAAATCCACTAGTCACTGGCTCATAAAACAATTTTTTTAAATAATGAATTCAAATATACTAATAGGATACAGAGGTTCACCGTTAGTTGTTTAATCCATAGCTGCATAATACTGTACTGAATTATTTTCCCCCCTTTTACCCCTGCTAGGAACTGACACAAGTACAATAATTAAAAATAAATTTCAACACAACCATTTGGAAAATTGCCAACATTTTCAAGAACTTATAATTTTCTTCCTCCCCCCTTTTCCCAAGATAAAATACAGTTTTGACAACTTGGTAAAAAAACAGTTGCAAACTGTTACTTACAACTTCGGGGAAAAAAAAAAAATCACTGTTTTAATCATGACCTTTCGTCTGTCCTTGATTTGGAGGAAAAAAGGTGGGGGAAATTGGCCACTTACAGAAACAATCCTACTGGGCTCTCATCTCACTGATTGACAGCCTCATGTGACTAAACACATTCACAATTATAAATAAAAACTACCCCTTTCAAAATGGCAGAACTTATCCTCCATGAAGCAAGATGTGCTTGGAGCAAGTACAGCTTTTAGTGGAGATGGTGAAACTGACCTTTGAAATATGTGATAAACATCAACTCTTCTGTATTGTCCATCTCCAGCCACATTTGACAAAAGGATACTCCCGATTATCTACGTAATGCCCAGAATAGCTAAATACTGGCCATGTTGTTATTACAAGAATGAAAAACACATTAATAAAAGCTAGTGTTAATAGTACAGTAATAATATATGCCAATAGGCTCTCTTCAATTTAAGATTATATGTGAATATGGGCTATTTGAAGAAAAGTACAGCTGCACTATTATCTGCAATGTCCTTACAGATATTTTCAAAATGTGACAGATCATTTCATGTTTGCTGTTTAAGACTGTACAAAAACAGTGCCTTGTTGGCATTTGTCTGAGCTCACAAGGAACCAGTCCAGTTAAACAAGCAGAAAATGCTTCACTGTTTCCCAAAGTCACTCTTCCATCAGCTTAACTTTCCAGTTGGGCTTGTGGTGGGGCAGAAGAGCCCGGTACCAAGCAAAGGGGAGCTGTGGGAGTGCATGGCCAGGGCAGAAGGCCAGCGGAGCAGGTTTCTTTCAGCCTTTCTTACTGCTGGAGGCTGCTAGAAATGTGGGTAAGCGCATCACCAAACCATGCACCAGAAGGGGCCTTGAAGTGACCTCTGGCTCTGCTGCTGAAACCTTCTACAGTCCCTCCTTTGTGCCTTGAGTTCTCCAAGAGCAAAACAGGCATATTGAACCACACTTACCTTTCTCAAGGGCTCTGAGACCACTGAAATGGCTAGAGTGCCAATAAAGCCCACCCTGGAAACGGGCAGCCAGCTCCCTACTGCAGAAGTTGCTAGCGACGCCGTGAATATCATGCCGCTCTGCAAGAGGCAGAGAGGTGGCTGCATCGCAGAGCACAGCCTCTAAGCTGTGAAGGTGACTTGTGAATCAAGGAAAGAAGGAGACACAAAACTATTTGTCTCCTTCATATTTTTCCCTAGACACTTATTTCCAAAATAAAAAGTCAAAACCAGAGCAATTTTGACAGAAAATGCTGTGTAATGATTACAGAAGCCCCAGTCACTTTGGAGGGGGGAAGAACCATGCTCTTTCCCTTTCTATGGGCTCCCCTAACCACTTCTGCTTCTGTACTGGAACCACACCCAAGTCACCAGGCAAGAGGACACGCAGGAGCTTCTCATACGCATGCAACCACGCGTTCCGTCACAGGCACTTCAAACAGGCTTCATAAGTCAATCGCTGTGTTACTAGTAACATTCCTACAAATGCTTCTTTTCAGACAGCTAGTATAAGGTATGAGTTTTACTGTCTTGAAGCAGGCTCAGAAGTTTCACAAGCCTTCTGAGAAAAGGGTAGGGGTTTCCCCTCTCCCTCCCGCCAGCACACCACCTCCCAAAAGCTGGGGAGGCACCAAGCCGAGCAATTTGGAACAGGACCCGCAGCAGCAGATCGGCCTGGGCAGAAAAATACGCTTGTCTGTCTAGGTAAGATCCCTGCCAGCCTTCCCGCTAAAATTAGAAAACGGGCGACAGTACCTTGGCGCCTGTCACTTGCTGGAGACAAATCTTTAGCTCTTTCCTCAGCCAAAGGGTGGCATTTTGATTTCTGCCTGCCAGCTCCAAGTTGCAATGCTACCTTGCTATCGGCTGGGCTCTTCGGCAGCAAGACCTCCGCCTGGCATTAGCTGCCTGCTCTGCCCCATCCTGTCCCCAAACAGCAAAAATGGGAGAAAGCCGAGCGAGGGTCAGCACCTCGAAACGGGCAAAACTTCCCAGAGAGGGGACAACAGTTTTCACTCGCTGCAGATTAAAACTCCAGCCTAGCTAGGTCAAAAAGTAAATTCAGCATGGAAGCAGGCACGCTCATAATTCACACAGTTATATCAATATCACTTTTTAATCAAAAGATCTCAACCTCTTTCACATAGATCACAAACACTAAGCGTCACAATATTCCTGTGACAGAGCAATGAATTATCGTGCCCACTTTTAATAAAAGTATTTAAGTTGATCTATTACCTATGTAAGTTACAGATATATCCTACTGTCACAATCTCAAACACATTGATCCTCACAAATCTTCTCTGAAGTAGGGAAATGCTATTTTCTCCATTTTGGGTAATTGGAAACTCTGGCGCAGACAGGCTACGGCCAGATGTAAATGATCTAAAAAACCACCTAATCCCTAGGCCTCCACTTTCAACTGGCTAGGCATTTCTGAAGGCCTGGAGACATCCAAGTAAGAAAACACTATGTTTGGGATTAGGCAGAATTTAGGCCTAAATTTGGGTTGAAAACTGCCCTTAACGCACTCAGGTATCTTTCCTGCCATACCTCCTTGCAGCCAGGACACGGTACGGGGCTCTCAGCTAGAAGCCATGGCTACAGCCGAGCACCACGGGGGACAACCGCACATGGGCTCAGCTGCACAATCTGGGCTTCAGGCTGTCAACTCTCAAAGCAGCATCCCTTCCTTCATCCACAACTGAAATAGAAAATATACAAATATCCATGATAGGTATAACAATAAAGTTTTCATTATAAAAAAACCCCCATCCTCTCAGTTAAAGATCCACTACAGAGAAGCTACTTCTTCAAGGAAAAAAAAAGTTGCTTTCCTCCCTTAGTTGCTCCGTCTTCCTCATAATAAACTACTTTGTGGTCATTAGAAAGGTTTATACTGTAGAAATAATGCTGAGATGAAGAAACGTAGAGGCTAAGTTTTTAATTTAATTTTTGAAAGTGAAAAATCTCTTTGGTAAAAAATGACACCTCTGATTTTTCTGAACTACAGATGGGTTGAAGCACTTAGTGTTTGGCTATGTCTGCAAGTACATTGTAGAGTTACCATGCTGTTATGGTCATTATTAACAAGCCTTTTCAAAGAACAATCTTCTCTGTCATATGTGAAATGCAGCATGTTTACGCAGACAGAAAATAAGATGCTCCTCCTCACCTTACTGTTTTAAGTCCACACTTTATGAAACTATTATTAGACTATTATAATACCCTAAAAGATAGGAAAACAAAATACTGCTCTCAGAAAATTATACAAAACCCGTGGTTTTTTTTTAATATATATATATTCAGGACTCATTTACCCTTATATTTGACACAAATGAAAATAAAACAGCATTTTAAGCTCCTGGAAATGACAATATCATGTTATCTAGATAAGTAACACAAAGCTATTATTGAAATTCTGATAGCGTTTGCTTTACTGGTAAAGGAAAATTACCTGTAATGCATAGTTTAAATAATTACTTTTAAACAAAAGCTTGTTTTCTACATCACCTATTTATCTTCCGAGACCAGCTCAGCAGGGCTATGTATTTTATTAAAATTGCCTTCAGACTGCTAATGGCAGGGTGTGCGTTTGCACAGGAGAAAGGACAGCCGTTTGACTCCTGTTCCTAATATTGGGAGTCAGTCCAGACACTAAAGAGCCAGAACTCTGCTGAGCATTTGAGTATGTTAGCAACACTTGGCTTGCCAATGATACTGGCGACAGCATTTCAGGATGATGGGTCAGACAAACTGGAAAGCTTATAGTTGTGCTTACAGCAACAACAAAAAACAATTCTGAAATTCCTTTTACTGATGTTTCACTTGATATCAAAGTCTCCTGACCGGAAATTATTTTGTAAGCTCTTGCCCAATATTTCTCCATTCTCTTTCTGTCACACTGAACTGTGGATGTTCCCTGTGCCATAACAGGAAGTGGTATAACAACTGCAAGCTACTCTGTGGTGAGTTTATGTGGCAGATAACCAACACAAATCATCCAGGTAACTTTCTGGTAAATCTTGTTTCCTCTCAGAGGAAGCCACAGTCAAAATGCGCTTTGATCCACGAAGCATAGGCACTGAAACCTGAGGTCCTCCTTCCGGAGAAGCCATGGAGCAAACACACCCCGGCACCTGTGACTGCAGCTACAAGCCACAGGAACAGGGAGGGGGGTTCAGCTTGGTTTGGTCACTCCTTTCCGTCACCACCAAGTCTTTCACATGAAAAGTGTGCACATCCACATTCTCCCATCCTTACATTGACCATATTAATTTGCTTGATTAAATCATCCTATGTTTAAATGTGATTACATATTCACACAGTTAAATTAATCTGTTTAACATCTTTAAAGTGATTAAAACTCTAGAAATCAAGCTATGATTTTTCACATGAGCAAGCACCACAAATGCTACTTACACTTCAGAACTGAATTTGGTAAATGAGGTGGTCTCTTTCCTTTGTTCAACAGATATCTGACTGGAAGCAGAAAAGGAAACAAAAAAAACTTTCTGCGATTTCATAAATGATCCCGATATTGACCAAAGACAAAAAACAGGATTCATCCACTGCATTGACCCTGTATTTTGGTGAAGCTTAACAGCTCCATAGAGCTGACATTTGCTGGAATTTTAACTAACTTTTAAGTGATGTTTAAGGAAAACCATGAAAAATGTTCACTAGCTGATTTTCACAGGTTCTGAGGTGCCCACACACCACGTCAGCTTCAGAAGGAGACTTACTCATCACCTTTGGAAAACAGCCCAGATGCACACTACTTCCAGGTAAGCTGGACCAACACCTCCCAGTAGGAAGCAACGTTACTAAACACACACAGAAAGCAGGAAAGCCAGATAAAGCTCTTGACTCTTCCCCCACCCACCCCACCCCCCAAATAAAAAGCATTTTCCCTTTCAGAAGAAAATGAAGAAGTTCACACCCACACATAAGCCTCAGAGCCAAAGAAAGGCAAATGTTTTCAGAAACCCTGCCCCTCAGCTGGCCCAGCTATACCAGAGCTGGTCAGGTCCTGCGGACCAGGACTGGAAACAGCAACAGGACTTCCCACAGGGAAGCGTGAATGAAATACTTGAGCTTTTAACTACTGAATCGCTTACTCCCATTCTCCGGTTTTCAGAAAGAAAATCATGCACCTATCAAAGTGGACCCACATGCAGGACAAAAAACAACTGGTTCACAGGAGGAAGGCAGAGGAATCACTCATCTCCAGGGGCAACTTCACAATGCCTTTTAATCATGGGAATTTTATTTTAAAAACATTTTTTTCTAAAGAACAAGTAAAATCATTAGCAGAAAAATGAACAGGAGCACTCTGATCTAAAGAGGTAAAAAGAATCCACTCATGCACATATAAAATTTGCTCACTTGTAGAAGGAAATCAGAAACAAGCGTGTAAGCCACCGGATTACAATTTCAGATCCCAGGCAGGTTGATCCAAGGCAGTTTTAGGTTTATGACATTTCACCAAGACTCTAGTACCGCCTTCTCACTCCCAACATCATCTCGGCTGCCCTAGCAACACTGCTTTTAGGAAGACATCACATTTGATCAGTCATCTACTCTGCTCTTTCTTAGAGCCAGATGATTTTCATTGCTCGTAATATTTAGGCAAAAGGTCGCCACCCATCCTACCTAATGTGATACCCAAACCCATCAAGATTACTTTAAAAAAAATCTGGTCTTGGTTGCATTGAAACTTTTTAAAAAAAAGAAAGTTCAAGATGACACAAAACAAATGGTGTGCAAGAAACAGGGGCTTCCTCCCTCTCACAGCCACACTCAGAAATGCATGCAAATATTGTGAGCTTGCAGATTACCAATTTAGCAGTTAGTTTCATTTTGAGACCTTTTTGGAGGGGAAGTAATACAGTAACAGCAATTCCTTCCAACCCACTTCCCATCGTCGCCACACAGACTCAAATTCTCAGGTTGACCAAAACCATATATGCAACAGAAAGTGGGATTATAATGAGAATTTGCCTGAGAACATTATATTATTTACCAAACTAGAAGCAAAATTTGAGGCGAGCATACAACCTCAGACAAAATCTTTTTCATTGTTTCATAGAGCTACACTCTCCAGCCTACAATGGGTGTCCAAATTGCAGAATACAGATTTAACATGCTTTACCACATCTGCATGGAGGAAGTTTCTGCAAATGTACCAATACCTACTCTTTCTCATCAAAAGCATATAGAGGGGAAACTCATAAAAATTTATACTTTATTGGGAAATAGTTGAATAATTTTTTTTTAATGACTAAGACAACCTATCTAGAAAAAATACCAACACATACACCCCACCCCCCCTTCAATCTCTGGCTGCTTTTCATTTTCATCAGTAAGACAAGTTCTACCACATGGTTCAAATTTTTTATAGATTAATCTTTCTACTGTCATTTTTTTTTAATATCATGTTAAAGTAGACTGTGGGAATAAACAAAGGTATGTATGTCTATACATACCTTTGTATATACATGAACATGCTGAATTTGACAGTTGTCTTCTCCACCCTTCCCATTTCACTTGTTATCACTAACTGCAAACTCTTTCTAGCAGGATCTCTGTCTCTCTGTTCTTACTTGCACTTACAGTCCAGATTTGACCAGAGTTTATAGTAACATGTTTATATGCTAAGGAACTGTAATAAGAAATCACTCACTATTCCTATTGTGTGGAACAGTACATTTATGAAAAAATCAAAAGGAGCACATGAAAAGATAATTTATAAATATTTGAGAGTTGAATGTGTCCTGATCAAAAGCAGTGGAAACAGAGGCTAAGCCTGAAGAATTATCTGAAGTCTGCCATACTTTAACTACCAGTTCCTAGCAGACAACTAAACTGTTATGAAAAAGCACAGAAACTGAGCTTTAATACTAAACATATGACCCAGCACACATAGGGAGACAGCCTGATGCATTACACTGGTTTGCTCGGAGATGATGTAACTTCACAGCAAAAAACAGATGCCAGTACATGGTTTTGAAAACTTCAAGAAACCAAGAAAGCACTCGCAAATTAAAAAAACCCCAAGCATCCAAACCCAGAAGATAAATTCTTCCAAACCAAACTACACATCCCTAATCATCTTCATGTACAGCTTGTTAGAGGTCTATTAGCGACATACACAGTGAAAACACAAATCTTCCATTCTCAGAAAAATTTTGCAGCTAAAAAAAATCTATTTTTACAATGCTACCATTTAGTTTGCATTGATCAGTTTTCTTGTAAGTGCTAGGGACCAAACTATTTCAGATTAGAAAGTGATTTATTCTTTTATCAGCCACAAACAACTTTTGACCTCAGTTTGGGGCAAACTTGCTCTACGTGCCTGCAAACTCTCAGTCACAGGAGTTACGTATTTCTTGTGTTGCATCTTGCTAGAAGGCCCCTCCAAAAAGCAGCACAGCACCACTACACCGAGGGCAATGTGGATGAGCAGGGGAGGCACTCGTTGCCCCACAGAGCTTACTGTCCCTATGTCAGACACCATGACAGGTGGACCCAGAAGGGAATTTCGAACAAGGCAATACTCATTTTGGTGTTATTGACATCTTCTGGATCTCTGAATATTAAAATTCAAATGCATTCTCACAAATTTGTCGGAGGGGGAGGAAAATCAAGGATTCTTGCTACAGTATGTTATGAAGAAAAGGCAGAGAAGCAGAAATAGATCAGTCACTCCCAGTTTGGGTAAGCTCTGTCTTTTAAGACAGAGTCACAGGGACAAGTACTGCAGTCTCACTCAGGCACATCTTATGTATCAATAGCTTTGCATCAGTGAGAGCCCAGGAAAGGCTGCAGAACAATTTATATAATTGACTGGATCAGCAGCTACACCTGTTATTAAGATTACTTGACACAAGAGATTAAACAACTACCTGCAGTTGTTCATACCCCACCAGTATTTTGTCATTTTGGCTGATTTATCTATGATGCATGACTGCCTCAGGCTGAGCATTTTGGAAACAGTACAACTTTTTCCAAGAAGATGATTAAGGAATATTACGCTTAAAATTCTTTGAGCTCTTCCTCTGAAAAAAAACTCCAGCAACCTTCAGAGGAAAGTTTGAAATCTGGCAGCCTAGCTGTGGCTTTTGTCCCTGAAAAAAACCTTTTGTCCTCAGATGTGCCTCAAGTAAGCCCTTAGGAACTGTCTTTGCAAACTGCAGTTCTCTGACAATGAGTGCTTGGCTTTCCAAAGTTTTTATTGTGCTTTCAGCACAGTTTTTATATGAAAGCAAGTGTTGCATCTTGATCAGACTTTTTCACCTCCAGCCCATTTAAAAACCATGTAGGACAGGAAACGAGACTAAAGTAATCAAATGAGTCTTCAAAGAAGAAAACACAGTGAAGTTACAGATATCACACACAGCCCTTAGTAAACATTTCTTGAAATAATGCAAACACCAGCCCAGCTGTCCACAAAACATAGTTGTCACCCTTGAGCCAGGCAACTCTGAGTAGCTCACACGGGCTGCCATCTATTATACCATCTCATTACTTATTTCCCAGCCTTTATTGTATTTCTCCTCAGGCCACCCTCCTGAGGCAGGGAAACAGTGCTGGTTCCTCACCTGCGACGGGGGCAGAAAAGTGAAGAATTTGCCCGTGGTTACGCAGAAAGGCTGCGAAGGAACAGGGAACTCAACCTGACTGTGCAGGTCCTAGGCCAGCCTCGTCTCCCAGAGCTGAGCCAATCCGCTGCCAATTCACACCAGCACTTCCAGAAACGCCTCGCTGGCAAGTAAGAAAACACACCTCTTACCTGCCAAGTCTCCCAGCTTAAATTCTCAACTCCTCTTCTTATTTTCTTCTGCTTCCAGCACTGAAGACAGGGGAGGGAAAGAAAAGAAAAAATATATTAAAGGAAGAGCCACAATTATCTCATTCAAAACCTTTTTCATATTCACTACAAAGTTTTATCCTGCACAAAAATCTCAAGGAAATAAGTGGGGTTTCTCAATTTTTCCACAGAACTCAGGTCAGGCCCTCAGCAAAGGTCTCCCTAAAATACAAGACGCTGAACCTGGGAGCGAGACCTGCGGCATGAGGAGGAGAGGGGGATCTCGTTAAAGGAAAACTAAACTGAGGGAAGCAATGGGTATTAAGGAAAAGATGGGGATTAGGATCCCAGTACAGCAAGGTGCTTATTCACAGAACTATAGGAATACTTGTAACTTTAATTAGAAGTCTGTACTCAGACGGACACAAACTCACACAGGAACCTTCAGGGCCTGCAGAGGGCAAAAAAAGGAGAGAGGGGCAAGTGGGAAACTGAGCCATAGTCAGCTGAAATCATTAGAAAGACTGACAGCAATTTCAGTGGACTTTGGATCATACCCAAAACAGTAGAAGGAAAAAAAATGCAGCAGGAACAGGGAGAATAAATGAAAGAGAAGATTAATAACTCCAAGAAATATTATGAGTACAACTTAATGGCTAGGGAATTGCAAGAGGAGGGTTAGATTCTGCTCTTCAGGCTCATAAATGCTGGCTTGTTCCATCAAAATCAATGGAGTAGTTTTAGATTTACATCAGTGTAACTAAGAACAAAATCAAATTAAGGAGTACAGAGTAACTGGAGAAAAACCAAGCATTATTGAGCGTTCCAACACTGGGAGGCACTCAGATACTATAGTGCTGAAGGCCATGTTAGTAGATTGATTAAATGATTGATCCATCAGTATGAGATTTATCCAATATGGGGAGGAAGCAGAGAGCTCTAAGTCAAGACTACTAATCAGCTATTACTTATCTTCTGCATGCTATAAACATACATAGGAGATGCTTTACAGAATTTGCAGTAATAATAAGACCCAATTATTTCCCACTCGAGATTAATTCTAACATGTTTTTTCAACATTTTAAAGGTGTTTTGTAAAAGTATTTTGAGAAAAGTTTTCATAACAAAATCCCAGGACTTTCATGTTTTCATTTAGATCATCTTTCCTCCTTTGAGTCTTTCAGACCGATACCAAATGCGACAAAAACTGAACCCAGAGCCATTTATACTAGGAGATGTACACTATTTATCTTGGACGAACAACGAAGACTTTCTCTAAACTTCATTGCTAGGCTCATCGGGAGTTTTGTATATGACAGTGTGAAAGTAGCAGTTTCTTTTCAACAGTTTCATGCTCCCACAGACTACTTTCTTTCAGACATCTACTTTCACTAATGCATTGCCATTCCTTATGTCATGTACATGCTACTTCTGTTCTAAAAACACAAACCTTAATAAAAATTAAAGCTCTGACTTGAGGTAAACTTTCTTACCTTTTATTTATTTCTTAGCTCCCTCTAAAATCACTGCAATTATCACATTGTACCTAAGTTCTTACCACTGGGATTTCAAGTGACTTGAACACTATCTAGTTTTATCACAAATAAAAATTTTCCATCCAGTCTCCCTTCCATTTCCATGTTTAGTCCACAGAATCCACCCATTTCTAATGATACCTGCAACAAAGCTAGTCACATTTTGTGACATCTGTCACCCACATATGCACACATTTTTTCACTTTTTAGTAGATAGCCTACAGGCACAGAGAAGGCTACTACTAGTAACCCAGGGAAATCTATTTAATGTCAGACTGTAGTGATTTATGTTTAAATAAGTGAAACATGAGGTTCTATCTAGTTCCTGCTCCCACAGGTAGACATTGATTAATAATTACAAGTTCAGTCCTTAAATTCCAACTAATAATCAGACTATTTAAAAAAAGAAAAAAGACAGGTTTAAAGTTTTTTCTTTTAAGTTCCTAAAGATAAAATAACTTTAGAACCTCTCTTTAAGGGAGAATACCGATTTCATTTCAGAGAAGATTACGTCCTTGGCTGGATTCTTTTCTAATAGGATCTATCCAGACTTCTCAAAACATAAGGCAACTTTAACCAGAACAAGAGGGAAATTTCCTACAATGCTGAGGAGCAGTAAGCGGAAAGCTACACCTTCCCATATGGGAGTTGAAGTTGTGTTTCATAGATGTACATTTTTAACAGAGTTGTGTCGAACATAGCATGACACAGACTGCCCAACTTAGCATTCCTCTATTAGTTTGTGTATCACTGATGAGTGAAAAGACTTGGGTCCTATTCCGAGGTCTAATGATCACAAGTGTCCTTATTATTTTTATATGTCAATCTATTCTTAAACACAGCTTCAGAAAGAAACTACATTTTTATAGCACTTCCCTGGGAGTTACATGTGTTTTGATTCCCAACGCTTGACTGCAGCAGGATCAAAAAGGTATGATCCAAAACACTGTGGGAGGGAACTTCAGAAGGTTCCACCTGGATATTTATCTGAGCATGTTTGCGTAATTTTACTCAGAGATTAGGCTCTTAACTATATTATAACAAATTTATTACACATTACAGGTTAGTAAATAGGCCACCAGTGCATGTATCTATGATCAAAAATTAAAGCTCAGTGTCTTGGGCGTAACAGCATTTGTAGTTGAAAATCATCTGCTGCTAGGGGAAATGGAGCAGAAAAACTTGTCTAAGTCACCATTTCCCTTTCTTCCATCTCCCAAAAATAAACAAATTAAAGACATTGTGAAAGGTTTACAGTAAGACCCATGCAAAACTTTCACCACAAAATGTAAAAATCCCTCATGCTTCATTACAAATCTGAAAAACAAGACAGCCTATCAGCAAACAACTTTCACACAATGATTAAGAGTGTTAAAACAGAACTAAAGAAAAACTCTGAGATTAAGAACTACGATTTTAAGAAGAAATTATTTGAAGTAGAGTGTTTTCATATGTTGTGGCCAAAAGCCAGGGAAAATTAATGTTTTCAGAAACTGAAAACCATTTTGATGGGCAAGAACTTTTGCAAACCAATGAAAAAAAAAGTAATTTACATACCCTCTCGGATATCCCCAACTTTATGTTTAATAGCAGTGTATCTTTATCTTCAGTTGAAAAAACTCCATAATTCAAGAGGATTTCAGGGGGTGCTAGAAATCTTTCAGAATTATGTTAGAATTTATTCTACATTAGAAAAGAAACAGCACAAAACAAGACACCTATGTAAACCACACACAAAAATAGCATCCAACTTCCTGGCTCTATTTTTGTGGTCAGCAAGACTTTACTCTGAACGCAGTCCCATCACTTCAGCAAATCGCCTTCCAAACAATTCTGGGATTCTCGTTTTTCTGTTTTCAAGTCTTAGACAGCAACCTCTCAAAGGCAGGGACTGTCTTCATGCAACTTTTACATGAAGTGCCTGCTACAGTGGGTTTTCCAGTTCCTACCTGCAGTTTCAGGATCCTGTTATCTAAGACGCTACAGTAGAACACATCAACATCCCTCGAGCTTTCATCTTTTTCTTCAGCATTGACAATATGCATTTAAGGAAAGAAAGCACAAAGCCGGGCACTTCAAATTGTAGAATTAGGTTTGAAAAGACCCTTCGGGTTAACGGTTGGAATCCATCTAACACTAACCATGTCCCTAAGCATCACATCTATGTGTCTTTTAAATACTCCCAGGGATGCTGACTCAACCACTTCCCCAGGCAGCCTGTTTCAATGCTCAACAACCCTTTCGGTGAAGGAATTTGAACCTGAACCTACAAAAAAACAAAGAGCAGCTCGAGATGAATAAACTGCTCTGTTCACCTCAGTGAGGCATTAACACTGATAACTCAAGAATGACAATAACAGGGCTGAAGTTTAAACTATTTTAAGGCTTTATATATGAAAAAACCAACAGGTTGTACAAAGCACGATTTGACTTCCCACTCTGATGTTGTAGGCATATGGCCTACATGAAAGATAGCCTGTTTAGCCTCCTCCCATCTAACCAGGAACCAGCCTCACAGAGCCTAACACAGTATGACAACTGCCCAAATGAGAGGGATGAATTCAACTGGCTCAGAGTTCAAAAATAACATCCCACTTACGCAACTTACATAAGTGGAGCTGATTTTGTAGGCAACCTCAGAAGGGTATTTACACCCTTTTCTACCCTCTGCTTGCACTGCAATACTTGTACAGAACATTTCTTAAATCAGATATGGCAGAACCACTAATAATCCATTTGCACTCTAGGTGAGCTTGGCTAATGAATTCAAATGAGAGCAGAAGCAAGCCACAGACTGCCAGATTTTTAATATCCTCATATTTTCTAGCAATGGTGTAATTGTAATTAATGTTTACTTTGCTGTGTATTTTATTGTTGAGTCTTTAAAGTCCTCTGGGATCGCTTTGGGATATACAGCACTATATAAATGTAAGTTGTTATTATCAAATAACAATCACTGGCCATTTAAATTACACAATAGCTACCTGATTATACGTAACCAAGTTAAAGCTCTAATAAAAAATGATTATATATAATCTAAATTAAAGATATTTTTCCCCAGTTCAAAGAACCCAAAGTTCTTTGCATTGAGTATGCAAGTGCCCTGCAACACCTGGAGCTTGATCCTGCAGCACTGAAATCAGTTAGGACTTCTGCTGTTCCTTTCAGTGGAGAGGTGATAAGACGCTTAGCAAAGAGTTAAATATCTTGACAAATCTACCCTTCTGAAGCAGCAAAATTAAGATTTGTTTTGTTTCCTAAAATCATTTGATAGTGTATTCATCCTTACTTCTAGTATTGATCCTGAAGAATATATAACAGTCATTTTGACTGTATCACCAGTTACATATACACTGTATGTCTGAGAAATTATTTCAACGTAGCATAGAGATCCTTGAGCTTACACTAAACCCGTTAACTTGGTGTTGGTGCTGCCAACTGGGCACAGTGTGGAACATGAAAAAAGCAACTGACCCTTCCTCTCCATGGTCAGAAGTTCCAGCCTTCTCCTCTTCTATGATATATCCACAGGAACACAGCCTCCAAAATATCCACCCTTAATCTTGCACATGAAATAGTCCATGAAACCATAAGAAATTATTTTAGGATGCAGTAGATTCTGGAAGTGCTGTTGTCAGGTATGCTTCAAAACACCAAAATCACATTTTATACATTAACTCTTGTAGGAGATTATTTACTTGGCTTTGATCTGTTAGAAATCGCATCTTCAAGCTTTGAAACCACTGGGGAAAGAACTAATTTAGCTGAAAGTCTAACATACAAAAACATGACTCCAGGACTTAAGGTTAGAGAAACCCTTGCTTTTGCTCTCTCCTAATAAATACCACGAGGCCAGGGGGTGGGGTGCAGGGGGAAGCATGTCTTTTCTGGCTGACCTCTGCCAAGTCATTTCACTTGCTTCAGTTTTCTCATCTGTGGAATGGGGGTAATGGCATTAACCTCGTTACTAATGAATAGTGTTGTAGATGGGTCTACATGATATTTCAATGATAATAGATCATCTTGTGGACCTTTTAGTATCAATAAAAAAATTCATTCCAGAGTCAATGACCTGTTGGCAAGTCATAACTAACCCAACTTAAATTCAACTGCACAGGTTAAGAACATCCTCAGCTCAGGATCTCTCCGGCAGAGATGGACAGACTGCCCTATGTGTTGTAAAGGCCTAATGGGGGCTGAAGCATTTTTGCTGAAAAGCATCTCTCTGTGCTGACTACAAAGGAAGGCTCAGAAGACAATGTTCAAAATCTAGTGACGTCAGAAAAGTGCCTAATATTAGTTAGGATGAACCTGGAGCCACAGTGTTCATTTTAATCAGTTCTGGATTCTTCTGAAATTTTCTTGGGGGGGGGGAATTTAAGGTTTGATCTGAACTTCCTTCCTTTTCTTACTTCCTCCCCAACATATATTTTTTTAGATTAAGAAATTATAGTTAGTTGATTTTCAGGTGAAAAATCTACTAAAAGTCATTACCTTCAGTGCGTAACTTCAACAGTTTCCCCTCAAGAAGTATAAATATTTTGTTTCAAAGCTGGTATTTCAAAACAAAAATGTTCAATTTTCACAGAAAAATTGTTCTTTCATTTTAAATGAAAATAACTGAAGTGAGAAAAGACTACGTATCTTAGAGAACTGAACATTAATTCTCTAAGATGTGGGCTAAGATCACACTAGCTGAAGATCCCTCTCTCCAGCAATGCAAATAACAACAACGATGATATGCCATAGACCTTTCACATATACTTAATGACTTCAGTGGTGCTCAGCCAACTTCCACCAGCTGAGAATCTGGGCAGAAGCCCCAGCTGAAATCAGGGCTCCCTTGTAGGAACCTCTCTATACACAGGAAGCAAAAGACAACCCTCAATACATTTTGTAATTTAAAAGGGCAGCATAACGAAAAGACAAGAAGCAGAGATTATTAAAAGGGAGCATAAGCGTCTGTTGCAAAGTGACAAAGAAATCTGGGGAAAAGCAAGGCATGGATTTCTTGAGTTCTGAGCTTCCTTTCTTAAGGCCATTTCTTGCAGTCAGGATGGAAGTAAAAAATTAATAAGTTAATAACCAATAATGTTTAAGTACAGTAGCCACCCATCAAAAGTCCACATATATTAGCTAACTTTGATTTTAAAGTGTTACCCACTGATCTTTCCTGCTTGCTGCAGCATGCTGTCGGTAGGGTTCTTCAGCTGCAGAAGGTGCTGGATGATCATATCCATGTGCATGGACAGCTTTCCCCCGAAGTACAAGTCCTCCATCAGCAATGAGACTGCCTGAGCCACCAGAAAGCGCTGCCTTTTGTTTGATGCTTGTCTCTCTAACATATCAGCAGAAGAGCATGGGGTGCTATCCATCAGTCAAGCCACAATACACCCTGACACACCAGTTAGTCAGAAGGAGTTGGAAGGCTAAGTCAGGGGCGATATCTTTTGAGGTGGGAAAAGGATCTGGGAGGTGTGGGGAGGAAAGGAGAGAAGGGCAGGGTGTTACGAGATCCATATTGTTGTTTCACTGGAAAGACACAGCATGTCATAACGAATTACCGTTAATTTGCACCAGCAGTACAGTTAGATTGAGACTGGCAAGCGACGATGACAAACAGCACTTGCAAGATCACATAATGAGGGGGCAAGGCTGCTTCACTGGAGCCGCTTCACTCCATTAGTGGACAAGGCTTTTAATGCTGCTATGCACAACCAAAGCAATTTTGATTACTTAGAGCTAAGTCTCCATTTAGAATGAGTCAGAGGCTGAAACAGGGTGGTTTTTTTTCTTTTAATATAATTTATCTACAGAGTATTCGAATGGTAATAAGCTATCTGAAAGCTAGACACATTAGCCTCTGTTTGTGTCTGAGTAATCTTGAAATACACTTTTAAAAATAAGTTCAAATAGTATATATTCTAGCAGATAAAACCAATAAAAAGATAGCAAGCAATCAATACAATGCCAAAAGTGAGGGCCAAATTTTGCTCTTATTCACTGTGATTTAACTCTGAAACTTTGAAAGGGGATTTTGGTAGAACAGCAAGAGTTTCATAACAGTACACTTAAAGCAGCAGCATGCTTTGCTCACGTCCTCTTGTGCTAGATATACACTTAGTGATTTGATTGATTCTGTTAGCCAAAGACTAAAACTGCATTACCATCTGAGCAGTATATAAAATTTTCTTTGTTCATTTGTTTAATGTGGGTTTTGGACAGTTGATGTTTAGGAAGTGTGATTTGATCCCAAGAAACACACAAAACCTGAGCAAAGTCCATTAATGTTCATTAAATGTTTCTGGGTTATTTCTGCTAGCTTAGGTCCAAACCTTGGTTTCCACCGTTGAAAGCAGAGTTGCACAAATAACTGTGGCTTAAGGATACTTTTGCTGGGCAAAAGAAGATGCTGCCAGAAGTTTCAAAGTAGATCTTGTGGACCAGATGCTGCTGCCAAACTCTCCTTGCCATTGTGTCTTAGGGATTAAAGTATTCGCCAAGACCAGGAGGACCTGAATTTAAATTAAACACAATTTGGAGCAAGGATCTGTGTGCACACAATATCCTAGTATCTGTCCTAACCAGTGGTACATCAGGATCTACTTATCAGTCTTTCTACTGAAGCTCTGCATAAGCACTTACATATTCCTTGGCATAGGAAGTAGACCCCAGTTATCTGTTTTCACAGGGATCAGCCTGCTCACAAACCTACAGAATTTTCTATTTCTCCCTCCATGAACATGTATGCATAAGTGTTTGTGTATATAGACTAAGAACGGAATGTGGGAAGAGGAAAAACTACATTCAAGACCTTTCTTCAATTTAGGAAGACAGACAATAAGAACATGGATCTCCTATGTGCCTGTGAGCAGTCCTCATCACTAGGCTGCATAGTTACTGGGTCTTCTTGGAAATCCCAAGAAATCAAAATGCTTTGTTTCATATGTGTTGCAATGAATCATTTTGATGTTCAGAATTTTATTTTCATCTTTATTTTGGCTGAAATTACTTATCAGATTTGACCCAAATTTCTGAAGAACTTCAGCTGCTTAGAAACTGATTTTTTGAATGCATAAATTTGCTTCTGTGGGGAAAAAAGCCCTCTCTACCCAAATATGCAACATTTCAGTACTTCATCAGGATTTCTTACAAGTGGGTGGAGGGGACTGAGGGGAGTGGGATGCAGTTGAGAGAAAGGGATTCCTTATCAAAGAATCAAGAAAGACTGTTTATCACCCACATTTCTCCCTATACTTGATCCAGCACAAAGCTGAATTTTTCCACTGGCCTCTGAAGCACCTAGTACTGCCCAGTTACTGTGGCAGGGTACCCAAACCAACAGATGAAACATTTGATGCATTAAGGATACCGAGTGGATATAGGCTTTGCCTAAAGCACAGAACCAGGAACATTTTCAACTGCTTCATTTCTCAGCTCCAGTACAGCTATGTATGTATAATTTATTTAAGATTTGACTCGGCAGGGTAGCTGCATGCAATCAGCATATTGTTTTTGTGAAGGTTCCCCCCTATTGCCCCTTAGACAGATTTTAACTGTCAGTATATTGGCCTTTTGAATTTTTGTTTTCATAATACCATAAGCTATTTAAACATACATTATTATATACTAATCATTGCTTGTCCAATTTTTTTTGAGTTTTCTGAGGCGACAGCAGAGAACAAGAAATGCAATTTAGTTAGAACTTCAAAGCAGGGTTTCGTTATCATCCAAACTGGAGCTCTTTTATGCCTCTCTCACTGTTTGGTTTTAAAAGTGAAAGGAAACCAGTTGTTTAAATTTGTTCTTTCCAATTTCCACCCACCTCCTCCCGCTCTCAAAGGAAGGGCTTTATGATAATAGATAGGCTGATCTTGAGATCAATCACAGATAGAGATATATTTACTGTCCTCAGATAGTCATAGTATTGCTTACATTCACATGAATTAAAGATTGCCTAAATGCTGTCTCTGAACATTTCCAAACTTTAAAAAGATAGAGATCTATATTTGAATTTCATATCCATCTCATATCTCTACAGTGGGATGAACAAAAATACCCGACTCAATCACACCTGAACTCTATAAAAAATAGATCTTTCAAGATTTGATGTCATCCCATGGACTTGTGTACATAACAAACCAGCCTGAAAAACTAATGCAGAACGGCTCTGCTCCACACTCATTCCTTTTCAGGAGTGCCTTTGTATGGTTTAGCTTTGCTTTTCAAGTGGATTAAGCTAGACTCCATATGGCATTTTTAGTGGTGAAGCAAACTGCCCACAACAGGAACTAGTGCAGAACAGTATTGTGCTTCAATGCACAGCCAAGCTTGTTCAATAATGACCTAATACAGGGTAATAATAATATATGCTCAGGCAGAAAAAGACGCTGGGTGCTTGATGAAAAAAGTTATAGTGAAAAATTTGAGAGTTTACATTGTGCAAAAGGTCATATTACTGTAGATATTCAGAGTGGTTTCCTTTATAAATTAAAATCCACAGATTAGCCACATTCTGTATTTCTAAACTTAAATCCCAGATTTGAAAATCCCTATGTTACAGGTGCAGCAGGGACAGCATCTTAGGAAAAGCAGGATAGGCGCGATGGATTTCTGCTCTTCATATAATAGCTCTCTAACCATTAATACCACTCCTGGTTACTCCTTCTCCCTTGTCCTCTCATCCCTTCCACCTTTCTTTTTGACCAAACAGTCTAGCCTGGACACAAGACAACTTTTGTTAAAAGTCCATTTAGTTCCATGAAAAGAAAAAGAAAATAAAGTCCTCCAAACAAAATTTTAAAGAGCAAATCAACAATAACTTTGATATTTAATTAAGAAACTACCAAAAAAAGCAAAAACTATTTTAAAATTTCACACAATAGGAAAAGTTCATCCAGGTGGAGCAATTGATAGTGGAGCAGGGAACAAGAAACTAAAAAGGTTAAGGTTTTTCCATATGAAAATGGTAACTCAAATACACACTCGGGGGACAGTTACACATATGTTTTTGAACTAAAACTCTAACCTGGCATGATTAATTTTGGCCTTAGTTTTGTCAAAATATTGGAGTCCATATGGCACAAAGCAAATAATTTTACATTTTTATTTTAAACCCCTGTGTGTTTTTCTTGTCTATTCCCTTCTCTTCCACCACACACACTGGCAGCCGCTACCAATATGCCAAATGCCAAATCAACCCTGCAAGCTGGCTGGCACAAGCACTCTACAATACTGGCACACGCTTCCTTTTGCAGGGGGATTCTCTCTGAAACCCTGTGGCACATCTAAGCATTCCTGCTTAGCAGCTGAGGACCCTGTCTACCCCAGTCACGTCAGCAACAGGGTGCCTTGACAGTGAACGTGCTGCCCATTTCATTACACTTAAATAAAATGATGACACTTTGCATCGGTGCATTGATTCCCCCTCCCACCCCAAAGAATCAGTCAGTGCTTTATAATATCTTTGTATCTGGCGATGGAGAAGTATTGCTGCTGCAGAAAGGACGCAAATCACTGCAACATGAGTAAGAACAAAACACAAACAAATAAAAAATAAAAAAGAGAAACAGCACTCAGGCAAGCTGAGCAAACTCCTGCAACACAACATAGATGCCTCATTGCAGCAAAAGGATGTCACTCCTTTGCCTCTTGTCCATAAGACCTTCAGCGAGCTGGAGGGAATCAGGAACACAGAAGGCTTTGCTGATCCTGTCAGGATTCAAACTGGTATTTGAGGCTCAGATACCAAGTCTTATTCCCTTTGCTGCCCTTCCTGTTTTATTGTTGGTTCCCTGCACCCCCCACCCCCCCTCGCCCCGATGCATGTCGCTCTAACCCATAGCACATTTTTTTTTAAATATATTGAAAGACTTTAGTTAAGAAACTCAATCAGAGTATAATATATTAGGCTCCTTAAATAAGCAGACAAGTAATACTACTATTAGTCAAAGACTGAGAATGAGCATTGGAACGTCAAGCACACTGTACTGAACCAAAGGTGCATATACCTTCTAGTTCATTTTCTACACTTGTACATTAAGTTCATGGCCGGGGTGAATCCTGCCTCCCTGTGCGATAAGCATCCTCTGCACCTACAGGAACTGTGCCCAGGATCTTCAAGACAGCCCTGATGGCAAGATCAAAATAACCACCCCTTTTTCACTCATAGCTGAAAATGGTGAATCCCTCTTCTGTGACAGCCTGTTGTTTCAAGGGAGTTTGGGAGCATTTCTGAGAAAGACCCATTTCTCGGGCTGTGTTGTGCTGCAGGGTATGGGCTAGAGGAGCCTCTGGGGAGATGCTGTGCAGCTGCAGTTGTTCAGAAGTCCTCACGTCAGCCCAACATCTGCAAATGGAGAACAAGCCCACGCACTGCTCTTCCCTTGAGACACAGTGAGGAGCCCAGAGAACCAGGTGAGTGTACCAGCAGCAGCCCATGATGCTGAGGACATGGCCTGCAAAGTTTGATACTACCTGGAGCTCTGAAAGTGCTGAAGGCTCCCTGCCAGGATATGCCACCTGGCCGTGGCCCAGCTGAGGGCTGACCGAGGAACAGGTAAGCAGCAGCTAATGATTTGATTACTCCCTGCCACAGCATAATGGTCAGTCGAGACCGCTCAGTCGCAACAAAGCTAAAAACCTTCCTCTGTAATAGAGTCACGGAGAGAGGGGGAAACTTTGGTCTCTTGTAGCCGCACAATACATCCACAAGACACTGGGCTGTCTGCCTTTTCCCACATTACCAAGTTTCTGTTGGAGCAGCAACTCCACCTAACAAATGTAACTTTAACAACAGTAAAACAACCTAATAGCTTAGCATGCCAGGGGGCTAATGTGGTGGGCCATTTAACGCTGCACTAAATAGCCCTGGTTTGATTCTCATTGCCAAGTGCTGAACTGAGAATTGCAACTGCAGGAACAGTTCCTAATTCATTAGTTAAAGGGGGTCATTGCTCATAGGGTGGGGAAGAGGGAGGGAAAGAGGAAAGGAGCGGGGGGTGGGGGGGAAATATCAGACAACTCTGAACATTCAAAGTCGACAGAAGGTTGCACTCCTGAGAGATGCAGCATTTAGCTGAAAGCCTAACAAAGCTCTGCAGCTGGGAGGCCTGTGGTGGTTTTACTCAACACTAAAAAAGTTGCTATAAGACACTTGTAACCTGTATAATAGGCTTGGTGGGAACAGGGAAGCTGGGAATGAAAGAAAGGTGAAAACATCCTGCTAATAACACTGCAGTTGCGTTTCAACTGGCCCTCAAAACCGTACACCATGCAGGCTGCCAGCACAGCAAAGCAGCAGCAAAACAAATAAACTGCCTTCCCATCTATAGTTGCTAAAACACTGAACCCCCAAAAGAGACCTGATTGCAAAGGAGATCACTTAAAAACTTAAAATGATACAACAAAACAAGTCCAAATTTACAGGGCACCTCTGCAAAGGGAGAGCTTTATTCCTGAACATTAGAACCCTAAAACAACCGTTTTCTCTAATTTCTGCCATCACTCAGATTGGCCTTGAATTACCTCCTGATAGGCCTCCCATGTGCTTGCAGATGAGAGAGTGTAATGGGGATCTGTTAATTAACTAGAAGCAAAGTTGCACGGTGGGGATCAAACACTGGATGCGTCCTAAAACTCCCACAGAGAAGATGAAATGCAGCGCAAACTTTAAAGACTTCCCGTCATTAGCCAAGACCTTGGCTGCTCCTGGCCCAGACCCCTCCTGTTTCAGAGAACAATGAGGACAATGATGGCAGAAATGAAATAGTGCAGCAAGGAACAAAGGAATTAGCTATTTACCCACAGAGAGAGAAAGGAAAAGAGGGGCGGGGGGGGAAGGGGGAAGGAAACTTGCTTTTTTCTACGGTTTCTGTCTACTTTTAATTAATTTACGGCTGCCAGGGACTCGCACACAGAGCACGCCCAGGAGTATTGTGTAAGAGCATGGTGTTAATACATGTAACATCTACTGTTCACTCTTAGTCAGGAAGGAGAAGGAGCTGGGGCAGAAGGGAAGGAGGAGAGGAGATCTTCCCTCTTCACAGCTGCTTGAAAAAGACGAGCAGAGAGCAGCAAAAGGTTATGCTGATCTCTAACGTCTATGAACCTGCTTCCATGCGGGCTACTTTTATTCTTTAAAAGAGCTCCGGGTAGGGTACATCACTGTGGGCAAGACTTGCACTGGGTACTAAAATGAAAAAGGGTGGCACTAGAACAGGGACACTCAGGTGAGGTGACAGCAAGCACCACACTGACAGCTCATCAGCAAATGAAGGGCCAGGTTTAACCAGCTTCCTCCAGTGCCCTCAGATCTACGGAATAGGTCTCAGGGTGGAGACCCACAGCCAAACACAGTGCTCTGCGGAGATACCCAGCTGCACTTCACTATATTTCCAAAGCACTCTGAGCTTACTAACAGTAAGGCTAAGTGGGCCAGGCAGAGTGCCACACTGCCACGACGGCACTAGTAGCTAGCTTCTTCAGTGGCTTCATAGATAAATACTACCCCTGACCTCACCGAGCTAAAAATCCAGCTATAGCTAAACTGTGGCTACCCCTCAGACACAAGAGCATGGCACCAGACTGGGACCGTAGTCCTTAGACCAAAGGCAACTGGATGCAAGACAGGATACCCTAAAACACTTAAACTGGCATTGTAAGGCTGTGTTTAAGACAGACTGACTTGAGCACCAAATAATAATGTTTCATCTTATCTTTCATCTAAAAAAAGCTTTGCCAGATGGCTATTTTCATGAAGCCTAAACCCCAGGATGCAAAGCAGCATTGCATTTCCATTGCAAGCCTACAGGAAAAGGTACAGAGAAGTCACACTGTTTGAGGGGAGCCCTGCATTAAGACTCTGCAGCTCCACCTACAAAACCACGAGACCTCAGAGAGCATGGCGATGGGTGCAGCATGAGAAGCCAAAGGGAACTGAGTAATTCTCCTAGTAGACACCCTGTGAATGTTTGCTTGTCCTTTGTCTCCCTTGGAAAAAAAGGAACAGAAGAAACAGAGGCTCCACTAGAAAATATGAGTCTGCAGCTGATCAGATTTATTCTCAGCCTAGACAGTGGCCTTAGGCAACAACGGTTTCAGTCCATATTTTGCACATCACTGCTTTTGATAGGGAATGGGAATAGGAACAGAGGCTAAGGAGTCCTAAGGCTAGACGTGAACCCCAGGTGAGGATGAAGCATTTACAGTATTTTCTGGTTGCTCAGAAGAATGGTGGTGGGGGTGTCAGTCTTTTTCAAAGGTAAGATCAAACAATACTATTACATATGTTTTAAAACTCAGAGGCATAAACATTCGGTTTCTAGGCTACCCATTCAGAAGAATCAGCATGCATTTCACATTTCAGCAAAACAGACAAAACCTTCTAGGCTTACAGTTAACAAGACCAAAACAACAGTTAAAAAGCCCATTGCACATCAGGCATATTTAGCTATGTAGGAGAGAAGCACAGAAAACTTCCTTCACATTCTGTCCAGGGAACCAAGCTTGACTCACCATAGGATGAGGGTAGGGGACAGTGAGGGAATGTCCTTTGATACTGTAACTAGTGTCTCAGAACCATCCTATGTTAGCTAATTCAAGAGATGGGAAATAGACGTAAGGTGAACAGAGGGCTGGGGGACTTTACATCCTGTTTGGATGCATTACAAAGCCAGCTACACTTTCAAAACGGAAAGTGATGTCTTCTTTTCCAGAAGCATCTCATTCCAATGACTGATAGTTGAGTTTTCATGTAATGGGTGCCATTCTCCAGTGTTGCCTACATATCACTCAATCCTAACTAAAATAAACTAAAATATCTAGGAGTGCACCTCTTTGCTCTTTCACTCTTCTCTCTTCCAGCAGCTCTTGCTTCTTCCCCCAAGGACTGCTGCTCTCTATTTGGAAAGCACTGCTGTCACAACTTCTGTGTGATTACATTGTCCTCTACCAATGAGGTCCAGATAGCCACCTGGCATCCCAGGGATGACCGAATCATTTGCAGCACAGGCCCAATGAGTACTGCAGTGATGTGGGTTACAAGTGCTACATCACCACCTAGCACATCCATCCTCACTGCTCTCCTTTTAAGCAATGCTGCTATTTAGGTTTGGCAGTTACACACATGATCCATCTTGCCTTTGGTCAGCTGGGAAAGCTGTGGCAAAGCTGGGAAACAAGCCTCAGCTCCAGATTAGTATTACTGGGGTGTCTGTATTCGTCTTCACAAACAGGGTTCCTGTGCCTACATTTTAGCAACTGGTGTTTCCCTTGTTTAAAGCTACTGGACTCGTCCATGCAGGCACCATTTTCTCCATTCTCATTGCACTGCTGAATCTCTAGTGATGCTCAGAGAGACCACAAAGACCAATCGAGTTGGCACAGCAGTGAGGAGGTCACTTTGGGTCAGAGCTGAAGCACATTAAGAAGGCAGTCAGCAGTAAACCTGCTTACAACTGTTGTCTTTTTGGGGAAAACAGACATCACTGATTTCAAGAGCAAGCACCACCACCCCCCGCTGCCTGATTTAAAACCAAATCCCGCTCATCTTGTTTATCCAGGCAGATCTGTTTGGACATTTAACTTTTGAAATGGAAGAAATGTCTTCAAATTCTATAAAAAGAGAGAATAAAGGGGGCTCAGTTTATGAAATTTGTTCAAATCTCAAGCAGAACACAGAAGATTGTAGCTTCAGAGGGAAAATTGCTTTAACATGCTGCAAATACATGAGATTGATTCTTACAGAGAGGTCTGAAGTGCAAAGTCGCAGAGTCCAGGTTCCAAATTCTTTGCTTTTATGCACCACTGTCAGCAAAATGACTGTGTCAGAATAAGTGATTTCTAAAATCTGTTTTATTAATTCATTTGGCTTATATCACTGAGAGGAAATCATCCCATCACAAAATCTGCCAAAAGGTTCAGTTATTATTAGCCTCTAAGATGCAAGCTAATTGCTTTGTGTTTTTCCCCAAAACCAGATGAGATCCCAAGGTTCACAAAGGATACTTGCACATGCTCAGAAATTCACCTGCATGAAGATTTTTAATTACACATTTGACATTAGTGTTCCCCAGTGTAAATTCTGTGTTATATGTTAGGCTTACATCTTACAGATACTTCAGCAAGCCTGTAACTCTGCACGTATCAACAGTCTTGCTGAAGCTCACCCAAACCTAAGGAGCATGTTGGCTGGTTCAGAAGACAGCCCCTCCTTCCACTTTATATGTTGAGCCAAAGCAATGTTATAAAGGTACCAATATCAGGACAGTATGCTTTATTTTCCCATAGCACAGACAGAGATAGGCCCAAGCTTTCATCTAAGGTTTTATATGACCCATATCAACCTCTTACATTTCAAAGAGCCGGATGGGAAACTCACAAGAACTGTCCCTCTTGAAACTAAATAATGGAAATTTCATTAGAGGTGAGCAAACATTGCCAAATGAGAGAGGTCCAGATTTCAGGCTGACACACAATTCCACCCTCCTTTCTCTCCCCCAAAAATCTTCTTTCAAACCAGCATATTGCCATGAACAGTTTTGGTTTTAACAAATATACTTTTTTAACAAAAATATTTGTTTTCTGACTACTTGACAACACTGCTTATAAAACATTACTATACATTTGCTTCAGCTACACATGGGCCTAGAGCTAAATACAGATTTTAGTTTTCAGAGTTGTCAGTGCCCACCACCTTACCCTTTCAAATGCGGAGGTGAACACACACATTAGCTTCGTGAACCAACTGATATATGCTGTATGTGTATTTCATATATGGAGTACATATTATAGAGTACTGCATAACTCTAGTGACTTGTTCAGGAGCTTAATCTTAGCCCGTGTCTCATTTTTATAGGGCTGTTGAAAGTAAAAAAAAAAAACAAAAAAAACAAACCACCAACAAAAAACCCACTTACAAGCACGGGGGAAGACTATTAAAGGCAGAGGTCTCTCATATAAGCACAACATGCGATCGGATAATATTGTCTGGATTAGCAGCTTTATAACCTAGCCAAGCCCCAGGGCTACAATTATCTGGTTGCATTAAACTGAAATCACCTGCAAAACCTCACAGTGAATGAGCCCTTGGAAGTGTCTAATCTGCTGGTTCACACTTGCTAGTGAAAGCAAAATTCAGCAATGGTGAAGTGATGAACAAATATCACAGTGCAAGATTTTCCAAGTAATGGTTCTAATTTTGCTTCAAAAGGAAGGTCTTTCCATTGCTTTTGGCTCTCGTTCCACATACTTTCCAGATGTAACAACATTATAAGCAAAGCATAAGAAGATAAAAGTAAAAATAATAGCTACTACCAATTTGCACCTGTCTAAAACTTTTAATTTCATTAGTTTTGATGCAGAAAATTAGTGAGGTCTATTCTAAGGCCACTGCTGTAAGAGGAACCAGATTAGACAATCACTCCAATTCCCATTAGCCCAACTCTGTTCATAATTTGGAGGTTCTCAAATGACATTGTGATTTTCAAGATAAACCTTCCAAAATAATGTACTTGTTCATGCATTCCATTATTTTCACCTAGTCCTTCACCAGGTGCCACAAAAACAGGAAGTTATTCCACAAGCATGTATCTAGTACCTGAGGGTTTTGCTCCACAAAACTTCTGCAGCCTTACAGTCTATCAACCAAACAAAACCCCAACAATCCACAAATGAACGGTCATTTTAAACTCCCTGACCAGCTCTCATTTCAGGCATTCACCTCTGCCTATCTACAGTTCCTTCTGATTATGCAGATGGACATGATGATCGCATACCACTAGCTGTTGTACACACAGATATACCAGGAGTTTTGCTAGAGGAAGACTGAGTTGATGGACGGAATCATAATCAGGTTACACAGATAAGGAGGAAACCATAGATAAGCTCAAAATTGTGTGGTTCTAAAGGTTGCCGAAAAGACTGAGGCTGTTCTATCTTAGGAATAACAACCACCTGGGGCACGTAAGGAGAGTCCTATATTTTAGGCTAGCATATAGACAGTGAGCTACTTCTCAGCCTTCTGCATATCTATGAGCAAAAGACACTTCGTAAAAGAAAATTTTTATATAAATGTGGAATAATCAATAAAGTCATGTGGATGGACACCTAGCACTCATCAGGTAAGGGAGAGCAGTGTTGTTTTGTAACACATCATAGTAGAAGAAGCTCTGCTAAAGACCCAATAAAAAGTCAGTAAGTACAAAGAAAGTGACATTTGAAGAGCTACTCAGGTAGTACTGTGTGGGAATTAATGGTACTATTTTTACTGGTGATGTCTGCAAATCTTCTGCTCCTCTATGCTGGAATATGCAAGTGCGAAGAAACTTCTAACTAAATTAGTTTTCATACAAAGTTTAGAGACAATCTGGGAGATGTTCTTTTGAAACTAACAATGAAATTTGAAATAACTTAAACTGAACTAATTGATTTTGGATTTTATCCACATTGGAAGCTATTTTCTGATATAGTGGTGGGGAGAAACATTTAATGTGGATATGACTGGTAAATGCTACTACACTTATACTAAAACCAATTTTTTTGTTTTTGTTGAAAATTAATTTCTTGCCTATAAAGGATTAAAATAATTTCCTTTTAAAGGAGAACCACTAGATTGCTGCTCTATCTATACTGCACCATCCAGTTGTGTATTTATGTCATGACTTGCAAAAGCTTTTCAAGGCACTACTAAATGTGCTTTGAACAGATGGGGAAAGGTAATGCATGCCATTTTGTCAGCATAGACACGCTGATTCTGACGCAAAAAATGACATAGTAGTATATTGATTTTACATACATTTCCATATGCTTTAGACTGTTACTAAAGCATTTACTTTAAGATAACACCACCATTTAAGCTTAGTTTTTTCCATTTATCATCTTGTTATCAGAGTCCATACTTCATTCCCAATATAGCTGGTTGGGTATGGAGACAAAGAAAAATCAACCTTCCCATCAGCCAATGTATTGACAAAATGGGTAATTCCTAAACAATATCAGACTTAAGAATGCAGGCCTGCATAGCTGCCTAGATGATTCTCTGGCTACCTCAACCCACCTCATATCTTCCTCAGTCTTTGGTGTGCTGAGACCTCCTTCCCTCAGGTCCAGATATTCACAGATTCCATTTCTTACTCTCCAAACAAGCATTCTTATTTCCTCATACTGGCCATTTGCTACCTCAGTAAGGCAGAAAAAGGAAATCTGCAGTTTATTCTCCCCTGAAAGATTCAATGCCTGCCCACAGAAGTGGACATCTGGAGCAAGTAACAGGCACCTGTCACCAGAGGGAAAAGCCACGCTCCCACTGCTGCAACAAGTTCCATCATACCCATTTGTATGCATGCTCCCAACTTTATGAAAAGCAACAGTGTTGTCCTCTGCTTCTGCCAGGCACTTAATTTTATTTCTCTTCCACTGTTCAGTACTACTTTCTGCCTTTTGCTCTCTGTATTTCTGACATGAACTTTAGGAGGAAAATAACACATCTCATCTAGACTAGAAAGGAACAGTTCAGTTTAGGTCAAGCTTAGCTAGCAAGATCCTCAGCTAATGCTATGGCTCAAATGCAGCTTGAGCTACAGCTCAGCTGGATACAGTTGCAGCAACAGCATTATCCTCTGTTTTAAACAGAGAGTGATGTAGGCAGATGGGCTAACTAGTTCTAGTCAAGTTCACCCTAATCATTACTCCCTAGCCACCACCCCAAAGAGAAAGGCAGCAGAGACATGTGAGCCAGTGGGCTCACAGTCTGAAGAACTCCACAGGTTAGTTAAACCTGGTTCATTTTATCACTCAAAAAAGTTACTACTGGATACAAGAAATTTCGCATTTCAGAGGCTTGTAACTTGGGAGCTGAGCTTTCCATCAAGACAGTGGGGAAGAATATTTTTAATAAAAGCAAGACAACTTATTTGTCTCAGCTTGGGGACAGCTGAGCCATTTTGCCTGAAAAATTCTTTTAAATTTTTTTTTTAAATGTCTGAGGCAAACACCCAGAGTGGAAAATATCAGCCAAAGCTGAAATCATTTGGCAAAGATAAACAGCTGAAAAGAGAGTTTTAGGACAGAAAGCTTCGAGCAATCTTCACCACAGACATAACTTCCCATACCTCCTACTGCCTATTTCGCCACATTCCTGCAACGGTCAGGAGTGGTGAGCTCCCCACCAGCACCCATGGTCCTGCACAGGGCAGGAGCAGTCCCCAGCTAGCGGGCAGGTTTCACCCCCAAAGCTCCCTGCTATATAATGATACTGAAGCTCACGACCAGGTAAATCAAAGAGGGATAATTATAGATGTACAGAAATTAGCAGCAACTTCATATCTATGATAATAAATAAAATCACAGGAAATTAATGAAGGTTATATGCTATATATCCATGCTAGGAGGAAGACCTTGACAATCCAGAATGTTACTTCCAGATGCAGTTTCTTAAATAGCCATAAATATGTCAAGAATTTTAATAATACCTCCTAACAGGACATTTCCAAAGGTACATAAAACTCTGCAGAGAATAAGCCAACATCCATCTGCTAAAGAGTCATCCCGTGGAGGGAGACTGATTCTGGGGTTTGGGGATCTTCCTTTGAACCACCTGACCTCAGACACTGTTGAAGAGGGACTGCTGAGCTCAAACACCCGACACCAGTCAGCACAAAGCCCACAGCACAAACTATCCAGCAATAGCAGCCAAACACGAACACCAGGGCCAGAATTCAGCTTCTGAATCCCACCTTTATTTGCAACACGTATATACCTATTACAGGTTTTGAGTAAAGAATAAGCTTTGTTTTTACAGGTAATTGTTAGTCTTGAGCAAGTGTAGCTTACCATCACTGGAGGAAAAGATGTGCTTTGCTGAATTAAAGTCATGAGGTTATTCCACTACAAATGCAAGGAAGCACAAAGCTAAAAAGATTAACAAATAAATATTTTATCTTTTTTCTCTTGTCATGTTACTCAGTGACGTAAAAGCATAAGATCCTTTTAAGTACCAAATGAGATTTCACAAGTTTGTATGGTTGAGTTTTGAACAGACAAATATTTTGGGGTGCAAGCCACATACTCTGCATTAAGGAAAAAGGAATTAAAAAAAGAGTTGACCATAACCTGAGGCCTTGGCTCCAGCCAAGTGCCTGTTGTTATGAAAGCAAGGTGCTCCACACGATCTAATCATAGCACTAAACCTTGTTACAAGCCCTTTTACAGCTCCAATATCTGGGTTACATGGAAACACGCTGGAGAGCCTCCTTGTACTATGAAATAAATGTCATTCTGACTGGCATCCTCTCTTCCAGCGAGTAATTTCCCTCCACTGATAAATCGATACAGCAGAAACAAATGAGCGCGCACAATGGGCACATTGAGGATTACATTTTTATTCATTTCAGAGCCCCTGCAGCAGAGTTTTTTTAAACACAATAGCAGAAAATTATGTACTTGAGCTGAGGGGGGGGGAAAAGGAGCACCTTAGAGAGGAAGAGAGAAGGAAGAGAGCAAGAAACGAAGAAAAAGAAAGAAGGGGAGGAAGAAAAATAACATCAGCATTTAGAATACAAGTGTAGATTTGAAAAGCTCTCAAGTTCAGGTGTTCAGCAAGCATTTAGGTGTGGCTCATTTTTAAGTTCTTGGGTTTTGTAACAGCAACAATAATTTGCCCTTTTTCCCCCCCCCCTCTCTTTTTAAACTTTCATCTTAACTATTTCAAGTTTTGTTTTAAGGAGCTCTTCTTACCCCTTCTATCACAACAGCTCTACTCATACAAACAGGAGACCACCAGCACTGCCCAGATCCATAACATCTCATACCAAAATGGTTATGTCAAAAGGCATACATTTGCTATAGCAGAGAGGTAACTATAGGAAAATGCACCAGAACATCTAGACTTCAGGGTTTCAGCTCAAGGAACTGATCCAGCATCCAGCAGGGTCAGGAGAGATAATTTATGACCTGTAGCAGGTTCCAACTCAGCCCCAGGTAAATGAGACCCAGCCTGGTCACCTTTAGTTATACACACACAGCTCAGACCTAAGGTTTCAGTCTTTCATAGCTATGGAGCAGAATTGAAAAGAGCCAAACTACTTTTCCTCTTTCAGGGCATTCAGCCAAAGAGAGCACAACCACAGATTTACTGAGGTGCAAACCCAAAGGCAGGAGCCCAAGGTGTTAAGAAACTGCTTGGCCAGCCCAGATCTAAAGAGAAACTGAAGGGCACAACAGGACACCAATCGTATTGGTGAAACCCTCGGGCTTTGGGTGTTCACCCACTGTCAGCAAAAGGCCAGACCGATAGCTCCAAAGACTGGAGACCTCAGCACATCTACAAAAGACCTGGAAACAGGACGGCCAAGGAGGAGCTTGGAGCAAGACACTGCACAATACAGCTTAACTCTTGACTTGGAACATGACCCACACCAAGGGCAGGAAATCCAGAAAGCACACAGTCCTTGTCCCTAAAGAAGGACTACCAGCAAACACAGGCAGGACTTCCATTTCTTCACTATGTATCCACTAGGAACTGGACCAAGGTGACAAAACATTGCACATTTACTGCCATGTGACTGCTGGTTCATGGCCACTTTCAATAGTGCCATGGTCTAGGTTTGAATGAGCAACCTCAAGGTAAGGGGCTGTTGTATCTCATTACTAGTTCCCCATGCCTCATTAAATTTGAATTTATTTGGTTCTCACTGTTAGTTGTTCCTACAATGACCAGCTAGAAATTACACAGAAATGTGTCTTTTTTCTTCCTTTTCACACTCTCCCCCCCCTTTTTTTTAACCCGAAAGGCCGTAACACAACAGCAACATAATGCAAAGTGAAATCCTTTTACAACCCTGAGAAGGCCAAGATGTGTGCCCAATAAATGTAAGCAGACATGATATCCTTTATAATCACAGCAAGATGAAGATGTGAACTGAATAAATGCTTTAAAAACATCATAGATCCTATTAGATGCAAAAGATTGAAGCGTTAGGCACCTTTTAGCTCAACTTTCATTTAATTTACTGCTTGCTGTACTGTAGTCTAAAGGGAGTGAAAAAATCCTCTAATTTTTTTTTCCTTTTCATGAGCTGACCAAGGAGATGAAATCTGGGTACTTTAATTACCATTCAGAGCCAAAGGCCTGGCCTTTGATATGGAAATCCCACTTCAACTCCAGCTTGCTGCTGCCTTTCCCTGTCCCCTTCTCCTTCCAATCTCCCAACATGAATTTTAAGTAGTCTTGTCAACACCTGACCATGAAAGCTAACAGAAGCCTGTGCCACTAAGTTGGTGCTGTTGGTAATTTTTTTATTTTATTATTTTTTTAGGAGGGAGGGACTGAGGGGGAGGGGTGGGCTAGAAATTGGCCTAACCTAAGTGACCAGATCTCAGCACCTTCTCCTTCTGAGCAAGCAGTGCAGTGTGGCCCAGCTGCATGCAGCAACTCACATTAAAGGGTAAAAGAAAGAAGAAGCGGGGGGGGGGGGGGAAGGAACGGATGAAAGCTGTCATGTACAGTTACCCTGTTATTGTCATCTGCCTGCTGCATGACTCCCAGCTTTGCTATAATTATTAATTGCACTTGTCAACTGTCATTAATTCCTCTTTAGCATCCCTGTCTTGGAGTAATTAGACAGAACAGCCTCACTGCACTCATTGTTTTGAGAGGCCCCTGAAAGAGCCCAACGGGCTCTGCAAAGAGACAACCATCATTAATACAATAGAGCACCTCAGCATTAACCCTTTCAAAGGTGCAGAAATCAGAAGCCATCATCTCTCCCATCTCACAACTTGCAGTTGCTGGACGCCCCCTTTCCCTTTCCCTTTCAAGGGCTCCCATCCAATGACTCAGGAGCAGGTGGAAGCTTCAGGTGCTTTAGTTTGGGGGATGCTGCAAGGAGGCCTAATTTTCCAAGGCTGGGGACTCAGGACTCCCCAGCTGTCAGTCAAGACATTATCCTCATCTTACATACTCTACTCTGAAGAGGAAGGCACAAAACACTGGATTGTTTAAAAAATTATTACCTTCAAGTTTTACTTCTAAGTTTACAGTGGCTCACTGAAAAGCAGCTGCAGAACATAGGTATTCTTTGACACTTGCTTTCCCCCCCTTACCTGAGCAAAGGGATGCAGACAGCTTGTTCTGACTGCAGCTGCCGAGAACCCAGTGCGAGATCCCAAAGCACAGCTTCACTATCACTGCCCCCATGTAGTCCGCCACACGACCCGCCTCCCCCCATACACTTCCCCTGACCATATTATGCACTACAGCTGTCCTGAAATTCCCCAATTCCCAAACCCAGTAATCTCCACCACTGTTACACAGGTATTATTGATGACCACAGTCTGCCTTATGCATGGCATTTACTTGGCGGCTGCGCAGACAATGCATGGCAGGGAGCAGGACTCTTGTTTACTCTCCCAGATTTGCAAAGCTAGAAAGCATAAAAGCTCATGTAATGTGGAAAAGGTACAGTAAGAAGGCATAATTCTGAGTTTATGAGCAAGGGAAGGGACAAAGCAACCAAGTGGGACAATACTGTATTTGTATCACCAATCTTAAGAACAAAACTGCACTTTCCATTGGAAACATCAGGCTGCTGTTGAGGCCAGGGCAGGGCAGGGACAGAAGGGAGAAGGAAAGTGTTTGCTCTCTCAACTTCATTTTACTCTAGCACCTGACTACATAATGGTGGTTAGGGTTAAAAGAAATGGGGAGGAACTAGAGCAACCTGTTGCTGCAACAGAGAAAATATCTGCAGTTCTACTCTTAGTATACTGCTTAGTTTTACCAAACTCTATTCTTCTGCAGCTAATCCACTCACTCATCTTTTTAATTATAATGCTAGAATTCAGAGTTCTCAAATCAAGAAGGGAAACCAGCTAGGCAATAGCCAGACTCCATTTTAGTGCTGCTTGGGGACACTTTGAGTAGCTCTTGGGCCACCACAGACCTGTGTAGGGGCTTGGGAAGACAACACTGCACAATCACACCCTTAGTCCCACAGCTGGGAGTGGAGGGAGCACAGGTTCCCCCCCACCCAAATCCCAGGAAAAACTATTATTCACACTAGGCAAGCAGTTTTGCCAAACCACAATCAAATAACTTCTTCAGAAACAGCATTCCTTGAAAAATTTATTTTAAATAAAACTATAAAGTCCTAGTTTAAAACTGAAACCTAGAACAGTGAAAATAAAAAGGGAGTTTCTTCTCCCTGTCTGCTGTAGCCTACCTGCAACAAGAGAACTTTGGGAAAATTTTTTTCCCATTAAATTTTGCCTATCTTTTCAATGCTTGCCCAACTGAGACCATCAAAGCCACAAATTAATGAAGGAAATATACTCTAAAACAGGGTTTCAAAGTCATAAAACATTAAAGAATTTTAGAGCTTCACCTTTCTTTGGATCTAGCTTAGTGGCTTGTGATTTACTGCAATAAGGGAAAGCTTTATACAAAGCCATGTGGAATATATTTATAGTACATATAGAACCAGAAAAATCTTTCATAAGCGTATGCATCAGATTTTTGGCAGTGTGCATCCTGCATCAGAAATAAGAATTTGGCCTTATATCTGATCAGCAAACACTTGTTTGCCTTTCTCTATTGTGGCTATAGTCAACCAATGCAAAAATTAGAGTGATTTTTTTCAAAACAGGGCCCAGTTCAGCTGCATGTTAAATACCTTCACTGATTAAATCCCTTCTGCATGTTTTATAGATGGATTTCAGTGTCCCACAAAACTGGCCCTGTCTTTTATAACAACTCAGTTGACAGCCAAATCTTACTGTTACCTTATTAGTGAGAAGGTCTGCTAAACCACCTTTAAATTGCACACAAGGCTAAACTTATCTAAAGGCCAGATTTAATACAGTATATGCATATTATTGCAAATTTCTGAATGGCCTGTTATACCAGTTCCTCAGGTAAATAAGCCAAATAATTCTATTTTACTCTGCTAATGCCAGATGTTTATTTCACCTTCTTACATGAGTATGCTCTTGGGACAGATGTAAACCAATCCTGACTGCTGTCACTGAAGGCACCCTAGGATAAAGCTGGCTGAACTCACTGATGATTTCAGGTCTTTGGTGTGATCTGCTGAGACATTTCTGGGATTCGGCCAGAAGCTACAGCATTAGCTCTCCTTACTTCAAGAATGTGAAAAACAATAGGTGGTTAACAGCCATTTCAGTGTGAATTCACATGCCTTCTGCAGTGAACTTCTGTCACCAGTATTTTGATGCACGGTTGGGATGTTTTGCCAATTCAAAAGCACAACTCTGCGAGCAGCTCTTTATCAAACAGTTTCAGCTGCAAATCCATGCATTCCTCTAACCCTTAATACCTCACCCCTGTACAGTGCATCTTCCTGAGGCATCCCGAGCCCACGTTTTCTCCCCCCTCCCCTTCACAGATCACACTAGCTAAAAAAGCAATTAACAAGAGTAAAGCACATACATGTGCATAACCTTAAAAACACACCAATATCATTACAGGTAATAAATTCTCTGTTCCACAGTCTCTCCAATGAAGAATGTTCAAGTGATGATTAACCAACAAGCTAAGTTTTCAGCTGCAATCTCAGCCCATTTTGAACGGTTTTTGCCCAAGGCAAACTAAAGCAGAAGATTAAAAACCCCCTCCCTAATGGATTAAAAACCCAGTTAAATGACCATCTTTGAGGTCATGATAGCAATAAGTAATATCTATATACACATATATATTACATATATAAAGAAAAAAACCTCAGACAATCCTTCTCCAGAGGATTACTTCAACAGTTTTGACTTCAGAGAGATTGAAACTGATTCTCCTAAGCAAGCAGCTTTAACCTAAATCAGAACTCACCTCTCTGCCAATCAGAAAGAAGCTTTTTTAAAAACTTATACTTCCTAATAGTTATATGGCCCTTAATCCTCTTGGAAACAGTTTTAGGTCATTATTCCAGGAGTTATTAGGTTGGAAAACAGCTTCTAGGCAAATGATGCTATTCACAAACCTTTTACACCAGAAATAATGGCTGGATTATTTCTGCCTCAAAAGTAGTCTTGAGGTCTGATTTCTGATTTTCTTTATATCTGAAGTTCCTGAGAAAAGACACAGCTACTTGCTGTTAAATAATAATCATAATGAAAACTTTAAATATGTAAAAGTAATTTTATAAGGATTGTAACAGCAGTAATGAGGGTAAGTTTGGATCTTAAGTGGAAGTAAAAAATAAGGTTTTATCTCCTGACTTCCAATGCTCTTGTATGTTTCCAAGGGCACATGAATGCTTTCGTGTTTCCCGAAAATACCAGTTTCAAAAGGCTTTCACAGATCTTCAGGTTTTTTTCCTCATGTCTTCTAAAGTGTTATTCCTTTTTCACATCCATTGGTGTCTCACAGCAACAGAGAAAAATAAAAATGTATCTTGAAGTATAAGTCTGTTCCTTGCGCAGCAGTTGAGAGAAGGGTGATCACACATCCTTGAGTCTGGGAACAACCCCTTTCCAGGACCTTTGAGAGCACTTGCTGTTTCTACCATAACTTATGCTTTGCTTTCAGCTGCCAGTGCTCTGCAGAGTAGGCTGACCACAGATTTGCCAGGCAGCTGAGCTCACAGAACTGCCATCAGGTAATCAAAATACTCCTGTATTTGAAAATACAGAATTATCGATTCAATTTTTTAATTTTGCTACCCTTGATCAAAGGAAGTAGCTAGGAAATAGGGAGTTCAGTACCTCCCCCACCCTAGATAGTTGTTTTCTTCTCTTTCCAAAAAAGTTACTACAATACTACATACGAATTTTCAGTAAGAACAGATATTTTAAAACATTAACTACAAAAGCCAACCTTTTCCTCATATTACATTTTTCTCAACGCTTGCACATATAACAAAAAGACAACCCATCACAGAACTAGCTCAAGTTGGTTTTGCAATCCTGCCACCAGTTCCTACTGCTGTGCAGATCTACATCTAACACGTGCATCTAACAGAGACTGTGGAGTTGGCGCATGCCCAAAGTAGCCCCAGGAACTGGGAGCCTGCAGCATCGTAAGCAGTTCCACAAGTCCCTCCACTTCTCTCTCTGGTTTTTAGAATCAGTGGAGTATACACAGACACCTTGAGAGTCCAGCCTGAAAGCTCCAAGTCCAAGAGGCTCTCCTGAAAAGTTGGTCACTCCTCCATTTCATAGTGAAAGTCAAATGTTTAAAAAAAGATCACTGGCAACAAGTCCATACAAATTAATCTGTGCTACACTGTGAACTTTGCTTCCTTTGAGCCGATCAAATATGAAAATTTCAATGGCAATTTTTTGTCCAAACAACAACTTCAGGATTTACCCACTTTTACATTCAGCTGTATATGTGTGTCAAGTACCCACAATCATCTTTCTCAAAGAAAATAACTGAATTAAAAATATAGACACCTGCTTGCTATAAATGAGTTATTAGTAAATTTTCATCCATTAGTTCTTACCCTGAAGATGGCAATTCTATTCTTTGCAGAACAAGGGGGTCATAGTGGGAGACAAGACTTCAGCATCACAAAAACTGCAGCACAAAAAGAGCAGCACAAGAGCAGCAGCATCTCTGACTAAATGTTTCACTGAGGAAGTGATATCACAGAATCCGGTAGCCAAAGGATTCTCTGGTATCACTTTCTGAAGTATATTAAAAATGTATTAATTTGCCTAGACAGCAACTTCATCACTGCTCAGGAAAAATCCAAAAACCTACAGGAAAGGCCTTCTGAGGTAATAGAAAGCTAAGGAGACATAACATAATTAAAAAGAAAAGAAAAAGAATTGTTGCATTTGTTCTTCTTAGTTATATTAGGAATAAAAAACAAACCTAATGTAATAATGTATCCCAGCAGTTCAAATCTTCTAATTTATGTAGAATGGATTATTACTTAGACAATCTGACCCTGGGCAAAACTTCCTCAGTTGAGAAGATTTACAATCTAATTATGCAGGAAGTTCTGCCGAGACAGTTTGGGTGCAATGGTCTTCTATTACATTAGCTTAGCTAAAATTGCTGCTTCTTCGCTTGCTTGGTGTTCCAAGTACTCATATGAAAACAGGAAATCTTTCATTCGCATCCTTTATTTCCCTTTAGTTTTTCTCACCATTACTGTATGCAGAAGCACTCATTCTCAACTGCAAATAGCAACAAGGGCTGAGGTTGTTAATGGCAAACTACGAGTTGCCTTTCAGGCTTTTGCTTTGGCCCCTGTTTAGTGAACTGACTTTAAAAAGGACCATCAAAGTGCTTTTTGTAATTTTTACAATGATAGTTGCTGCATTATTACTCCCCTCCCTTATTGCAAATGCCCCTATAGAAAGCCTGAAGCTGAAATCTGTTCCTGTACACTTTCTTTTTCACCCTGCATGCACAGAAGTAGTTTGTTTTTGTAGGGTGGCTCAGAGATGTTTTGCTGCTGTCTCAGACACCTGAATATTTTTAGCAATCTATTTCATTAGATCAAAAAAAGATCCCTCGACACATACAAAAATAGCAAGAGCTTTACAAGCCTGTAGAGAAGATAGGAAACTTGGGTCTAACATAATCCAAAGTATTTTTTCCCCCCTAGATATATTAGTGTATTGATACAGTTGAATATACAGACATGTCCTATATTAACATAGGCAGAGAAATCAGTGCCTTTTTTTCTTTACAGTAAGTGTTTTGATTTCAAAAGGTCAAGGGATCATGTCACGGCCTTCAGTCTTGATAATTACCATGTGTAGTAATGCACATTTTTATCTACAGGTGGCAGACCTTTTAAAATCATCTTCAATCAAATTCATTAGACATTTTTGTTGATACCACCCGCATTAAAAAGTAAGAATCTGCAGCATAAAGTTCTAATTAACACTGTTCAATTTAGAGGACAGATTTGTCAACAAAGTGGCTCAATTCTCAAAGGCTAGTGACCCCTCTCAGAATGAAAGCCTTAAAAAATAATAATAATAAAACCAAGAAATCAGCTGCCCAATACATGGTAAGCTTTTATTATTTAAAAATCACTCAAAGAATTTTTTTTTCTCTAAAGTAAAAGTTTCACTTCCTTGATTATTAAGCACTGGCTGGTAAATTAGTGATTTCTTCTTTGATAAGCTTACTTAGAAGAGGAAAAAAATACAAGAATGTCACAACTGACTTCTGGCAGTCAGAAAGAGAAAAGTGAATCATAAAACTTTTTTGTATCCAAATCAATAATTTTAAAATACCATGACTTAGACTGTCATCTCACATGCGTGTCTAAGGCCTTACTATGAAGCAGAAAAGCACTGATTCACACCAGAGTATTATCAGTCAGTCATATAATCCTGCATTCAAACTTAATTAGAAATTTCATCCTGACAAGAAAAGTGGAATAGCCCTCCGCATGTGGACAAAATCATACTGAAATTGAGAAGGCTGTCCCAGGGTTTCATCTGAGAGTTGGTCCTAAATCCTCAGTTACTCTGGCCCTGGCTCTCTACTGCCTTCCACATCTTTTCTTTATTTCCACCTATGAAAACTGGACATAAGTGTTACTTGTCACAGTGGCTGCATTTCTAATCCTGATGTGGTAGCAACTGCCATCCCCCTTGCAAAGGCACCAATTATACCAGAATACATGACTATGAGATAGCAACCTGGTCAAGCTAGGTGAAGCCTAACCCTAGGACAAACTCACCACACTCCACAGCATTTCACATATCCAACCCTACCTGAAGTCCACAATAACAAGATAAACAACATGCTACCAAAAGGAGGGGCTTGTCTTTGAAACCTTAATTCTGCAAACATTTACTATTCATGGCAGCCAGGTTAATCACAAAGACTACTACAGGATCAGACAGACACATTAACTGTGGGATTACCTGTATCTGAGCCTCCTGTCAGGCCAACAACAACATTTAACCGGATTCTTTCCCATCCACTCTCCCTAACTGCAAGAAATGTAATTTTATAATGCATTTGTAAAAATTCAGTACTTGGGATATATATACGGTTACACATCAATATCACTGAAGTATTGCACATAAATCCACAACTTCACAGTAATTTAGGGAAAACTCTTTATCTTGCCAGTAAATTTTCAAGACAAAAACCCCCAAAACCAAAAAATCTTTTAAAGTCGTCTTTTGGGGGGTTTTGAATAGGTTGAAATAGAACAGCAAAGCAGCTTGAATGAGTAAAAGAAAGTACAAACTTAAAACATTTTCACTGGGAATACACACACTGGAGAATATCCTTATTTATTTGCTGCTATCCCTGCTCCTCCCCCTCCTCCCCAGTCCAAAAGAGTGGGTGAGAAAAATTGTGTACACTGATGTCTTTTGTGGTAACCTAGTAACCTTCTCCTTTTTCTCCACAAGCTCTTCCCTTATACCACACTCTTCCATATTGCTAGCCCTCCAGAGTAATTGCCGTATGTCTTTATATGGTTTTGTTTTCCTACCCAATGCAGAGGAGTTGGGGTTATTTTCAATCTTCGGAAGCTTGTAAACAGGATCAAACAGGAACCTGGTCATCAGCAAGAGGAAGGCTAGAAAAATAAAAGCAAATGCATATCAACAATTTTATTTTAAAAAGAAAATACATCCAAAACATGAAACAAAAGCCTGGGCTCTGCTAGACATCCCCCTCCCCATTCCTTTTTGTTTAGTTCATGAACTCTTTTTTGCAGAACAGAGGCTGGTGTAAATTAATGTGTGACCCAAAATATATCACATGGAAAAGCTGCCATAGAAATATGTAATAGCAAAAAGAAAAAAGAAAATAAAAGTAGACATTGGAACTGAAGTGGCATCTTATCATGATAAATCAATACAAAGATTGAACAAGGAGAAAGATATGACTATATATTCCTGTTCCTCTTGAGTGTTTGAACAGCTAACCTACCCTCACCGATTCTGTTTTTATATCCCCAGGCTAACATGCTTGCACAATTAGTGTGTTTAGCATGGTTAGCGGTGCAAGTACAGCACTGGGAGCAAGAAGTCCTCTGCATCTGCCTCTGCTCTCAACTGTCAACCTGTGAGTAGAAGGGTTACTCACACATTTACTCCATGACTTAGACCCCTGCCTCAAGGTTCTGAGCTGTACCTGACCTTCCTGCACGAGTGACAGAGTGACATCTCCCCCAGGTATGACAAAGCCCAGAACTTCAATGACTAATGTTAGATAGCGGGACTTCCCAAACCGCACCTTGCCCTCCACAGTTCAGGAGTGCGATGCACCCCAGATCTCCCCGGGCACCTATTACGGTTATGGCTGCTGCTGTTTTATCCCCAAGCCTTCAACAGAAGGGGGAGAAGTGTTTTGTGGCACAAGGCGTACACGTGTGGGAGGGATGAGGTAGGAGCTGGGACCCCTCTGCAGTGAGGCCCGTCACACTGGTGCACGGCAGAGCGCAACTGGACTGTTTGACCCAGGTGGCCCTGCCTAGCCATAGGCTCCCCGTTACTAGCTTTGTGCCTTGGTTTACCTGGTTGCAAAATTGGGAGAATAAGTTTTACGCGCACACCAAAGCAGTGATTTGAAAGCAAAAAATCTCTAGTACTACTGTTGTTTAGCTGGATCACATGAACACAGTTGCATAAGCAAGTCTGAGACCATACTTGTGACATGACACACTGAGTTCACACAAGCCAAAGTCCACACCATCTCAGGTGTGAAGCAGCTGTCCTTTCACTCAGGTTTTGCATCCCCAACCTGTGTTACAATCTATTAATATCAATCTAGTCTAACCAAAACAAATCATTTGTACTATGCAACATATGTATGGATAAAAATAAATTGGAATTTATTTTTTTTAAACTACAAAACACACACCCAACCAAATTCTGAAATCAGTAACCTCGATATATAAAACCAGGAACTTTCTTTACTGGTTTAACTTGATGGAATTACTTTGCCAGCCCTAGAGCTCTGAGAGCGCTCTGTGAAAAGCAGCAGCACATAAGACTACCACTAAGAGCAGGCTGGTGCATGAAGTTTCAAAAGACAACCATCCCTAGTGCGTACTGAGCTCTGCATGCAGGGAAACTTTCTGAAGATAAACCTCAGTTTCCTATATTATTTTCGAGCAATCAGACAAGCAAACAAATGTGTTCTCTGTATTTTGTATAGAAATTTCCTCAAACATGAATTTCTGCTCTTAGAAAGACGACTGTCTCTATGGGCTTTTCAAATAAATCTATGACTTCTCCCCTCTTCAACAGTCTTCAGTGAGGGTAAGTCATCAAAATTTCCTTTTACAAAGAAAGGTCAAGATCTGCAGGACCCATCAGACTACCTGCATCTCAAAGAACCAGAAAATATAAATTGTTTAACTCTTGTTTCTTGGTTATCTTATTAAACATTCATCAACTAATTAGCATAATACAAAATTTGTCCATTATCTTCCTTCCCGAACCACCACATTTGTACAGCAGACATGTACCAGGAGCTGAGGAAAGAACAAGCCCCACTCAATTCACTCCTACTTAGGTTGAGATCCCAGGACAATGAAGACAGATCACAGGACAATCAGAACTGTAACATATTTACAGTAAACAAATATTCCCCATCATTTTTTTGTCTTTCCCAGCAACCTGGAACCAAGGCATGGTGCTACTCCCTTGTCCTCTTCATATAAGCAGAACACAAGGAAAAATTAACATTCCTTTTGCTCATTCTTGTGTTTTCCACTACAAACTTTGATCAGAGATACTTGCTCATCCTTGTCTCTGACCTATCTGCTCCCTTCATCAACTCCTCTTTACCAAACTTCTGTAATTTTTTGCATAAACCTAGCTATTTCTAGATTTTTGAAGAAGCCTTGCTTTCTCTGTACTTAGCACAGTATTCTCCACAACCAGGCCTGGGCAGGTACAGATATAACAAAAAATATGGACTAATAACAACAGTAGTGATAATAATAATAATATCCTGAGCTAGATTCTCAGCTGGATCCAGGTTACTCCCACACAATGGACTTAAGCATTTTCTACTTGTTAATTTTATCTACATAAAACTTTCTAGTTGGTGTCAAACAGTATACTTCTAAAGGGTTGTTTTATGACTGTTAGAAAAGAAAAAAGCAAAATTGAGGCTAATGACTGGCTGTAAGCTTTGACATGTAGACAAAGATTTTCTTTCAGGAGTAGAGCTGGAGATACCTGTCTGGGAAAAGATCCTTTGGAAAAAATCAGATCTACTTGGAATAAGCAAAGCTTAATTAATTTGTTGAAGTAAAAATAAAAATGTTTGTAAAGGTAAAATGCCACCTAATTACAACTGTTGATTAACAAGAAGATGAGGCAGTCCCCAAACATTACTAGTGACTTCAGAAGTTGTGGTTCTTGGTGATGGTCTTGAATGGAGTGACAGAACAAGCAAAAAAAGGACCTGTTGCCATGTGAAGAAAGCTAGATCCTACACTACAATTAAATTCACTTTCATCTTAACTATGGTATCCATAGGAAGTACCTAAGAAAATTTATACTTTTAGCTATTTCTGTGTCTTTTTCTGTATTTCCATAATATGTCCTACAATGTTTTTGTTTCTACAGCAATATGGTTTGGGGACCATTATTTGGGAGGACTGCAAGGGCAGCATTCCAGAAGCAGGCAAGACCTCTGTGCACAGGAGTTAAATGCATGGAAAAGCACAAACAGGAGACTGAAGAAACGCTTTCCAAAAACTGTCCCAATATGAGAGAAAATTTTAGGTGTGAAGAACTCTTGAATTGTAGCACACATTCTTACAAAGACTTCTACAACTTCATTAGAGAGTAATACATCATATACTGTATAATATATCCTATACTAAGTTTTATGTATTGTATTTTACTAAAATGATTTTTTAATTTTTTTCCCCTAAATTTTAATAGTGGTGAAAACAGATCAACAGCCTTCAAGACAGAAGTCCTGCCTCTGACCACAACCTGCACACCATCATCCCCAGACAACCCTGCCTCAAAGAGGCTTCCACCGATGCAGTCTGCAAGTTCCTTTGTACTGTTCAACTCTTTGCCTCTTTACTGAGGCCACCAGGAAGATGTCACTCAGTGAAAAAGGGTTGGTGGCTTTTCTGTGATGATGACATTAGCTCTTGAGAGGTTTTTTTAGGAAGCAGAGCAAAGCCCCAAAATGACTCTGATCAGCCCTTCCCCAGCACAGAACAGCAGGACTTTTGGAAGGCACAAGGGAGAAGGGTGGGCAGAAGCCAGCATCCATCTTCTGAAGGTGGGCAGTCCCACAGCGGTGGTGGGTGGGATCTCATCTCACCTAACCAGGCTGGGTATGCAGATAAGGCTATCTCAATCTAACATAGCCTTTGCAAAGTAAAATACTGCCATCGCAAACATCTGCTGGATCTTACTCGGCGGGGTGAGGGGGAGGAAATCAAAACACCCAGCGCACCACACAGTGTGCACAGAAAACACAACCATTTACAGTCACTGTGACTCACATCTCTCCACATTTCACCTGTGGGGTGATTAAAGCTGCTTCCAGTTATGCACAGTGCAGTGCACTTGAGAACAGAATGAGAGAAACACAAACATGACGTTTTCTGCATATACTTTCATTTTCACAAGAACTTTCTGAGGCTTATGGCTGTTAGTTTTTAACTCGTTAAGTCTAAAGTCTGCCCATTAAGGTTGAGGTGAATTAGTGGAGCAGCATAAAGGAAACTGCATTGCTGTATCTTCTGCAGATGAGGTCTTCAGTGTCCTGAGGTATAATATAGCAAATTTTTATCCACTCTTAAAAAATTGAATGCATACAAGAAAAAAGCATAACTGTTCTTGAAAACCTGTTGTCTTCAGAAGGACCCTACCTCCTACTTTCAAACGATGAGTTCCCATTTCACAAGTCAAAATCTGATCCATCTATGGGCCTTTCAGAACATTCCTTTGACAGCATGAACTAGGAAGAATCACAGGCTGGCTCTGGTTGTTTTTCCCACTCCAAAACAGTCAAAACTAGTCTAAACAGAGTGGGCTTGGGGGTTGGTTTGGGGTTGGGGGTTTTGTTTTGTTGTTTGTTTTTAAAGTCACTTTTCTGCTAGAAAAATACTAGCTAGCTTGTGCAAGATTACCTGCTTGGTATCTACATGTTCATATGGCTGAGGAATAAAAGAGAAGTCTGGAGGGGTGGGGTTTGTTTGGGGTGTGTTTTTTTTTAAATCTATTTGCCAGAGTCATTTATCCCCTATTAGATAAAGTATAATAGACTATACCGAAAGGGTCACTGGCCTTCCATTTAATGATATTGCCAGCACCAATCTACATTTTCCCGACAGTGTCCCTCAACACAGAATAAATGGCTGATCTCTTCACAATAACAGCTGATTTCTATTTATTAAGCTAAAAAGGTCACCATTTTCTACGGCTGGGCCGCCCTGCACTATTGATAATTTTATGCATAAACAAATGGCAAATTTGTGCCACATAAATATGCATTAGCAATTACTTTTTCCTCAGGCAACGTTCGCCGCATGCAAATGTGTCCCTCACAGGGCCTGGTGGCTTTTGTTTTAGCTCTTGAACAGCCAAACAAAAGAGCACAATAAACAGTTTAAAAATTGCCAATCAATAGGAAATGCAAATGCAAAGGTAAATGGCAAGAAACTTGCCCAAAACTCAACTGAAAAAAGCAAAACAGAAATCATGCAAGGAAATAAGTAAATGGGAAGGACTCTCTCTTCCCTCCCCACACTCATATCTTCAATTCCAGATTTTATTTCTTTTCAGTAGAGAGATGGCTAAGGTGCTCTTCATACAGCAACAGTGGAGCTGGAACTAACACAGACCCCAGCCGGGACCACCCAAAACATACACATGGGTTGAGTACACATGAAGCAGGACCCACAGCCACATCTAAAGGAAGGAGGCAAAAGAAGGATGTCTGAGGAAATTCATAGTGGACCCTCAGTTCAGTGTTCTGTGATTGCATGTTTCTGTCAAAGGTTCTTAAAGAAAAGCTACACATGAAGGATTCACTGAAACAAGCTTAAACATCTTCTGTAAACATTGATTTAGGATTTTATTACTGGAGGTGCCCAGAAAATACCAACTTATCTGGGCCTACATGCAGATGTCTGTAGTAATAGGCTAATGAACATTGTCACTTGAGAAAGTTGAACTACATATAATATCCTTTACCCCAGGGACAGAAAGCTTGATTTTCCCTTGTCTTATCCTTGGACTACTCATTTCTGACAGCAAACTATAGCTGTATACAAGATGCAGGATAATGGAAAAATCAGACCAAAACACTAAATTGGTATGAACATGTAAACCAAAACTGACAATTTTAGGAGAACTGATGATTGCTTTGAATTTTCCCCTGCAACAGAGGAGCTTCAGTCCTGTAGAGAACTGAGCATGACTCGTTCCATGATTATTATCGTTTGTAGGCAAGCTATTACGTGTGGACAAAGAATCCAGTTCAGTAATACCATAACACCACATTGTGCACAACCACATGCTAAAGCCAGCTGTATGACCCATCCAAGCAACCAGCTTTCTTTTCACTTAACTTTGAGGCAGTAACTGTTTTCATGACCAGGATTATTTCATGCCTTTCCATTTCCTATAGCCAGCAGAGTAAGTTGCACCTCATTCTACAAATGTTTATGGAAAAGCCAAACTTAAAACATGTGGGCTTATCTTTTGGTAAAAAAAACGAAAAACAAGAAAACCCCAAACAAACAAAACACACACACACACCAAAAAACACCACACAACCCTCAAAAAAACACCCACAAAAAACCCACACACCCCCCCACAAAACACCCAAAACAGACTATTTCAAGAGAAATTGAAGACATTAATCAGTGCTTCAAGTGTTTCCCAGATAGGGGACATAATACAGCAGGTAACCCACATGTACACATTTCTATGATGTCAGTGTCCAAGCTTTTTATTTTTAACAAATAGGAATGTTCCTGTCAATGTAAGCCTTCAGCAGCAATCCTACTTTTTTCCCACCCAATCAGCTGTCACAGAATGAAAATTCCACAGAATTCATTTCCATGAATTATACTAAAAATTTTAAAGCTGATAAATATTTTTTTTTGCCAATTCAGTTAATTTTGTGCCTTTCAATTTCCCTGTTTTTGGCTTAGATGGTTTTTATAACACCACTTTACACTAGGACTTTTGATTCTGATAGAAACCGATACAAGTGTTAACAACTAGAGTGCCAGTGGTAATTGGTTTTAACCATTCTCATCCCAAGAGCACTCTTACACTTGGTCCAGTATGGGAAAAGCTACATCAAGCACAGGACAAGTTATGCCCTCACAAAGCAAAAGTCCTCATTTTAGGCTTTTAGCCAAGAGCACTCGCCACATCAGTAACACATTTCAGGCACAAATCCACAATTTTAAATGCCTCTAGATGACAAGGTGATCAATAAAACATGGTAAGAGATATATAGAACTCCCCCCCTTGCCATCAACCTTTCTCTGCTCTGCTTTTCCCATTATCATACACGCACACACAAAAAGGATATTGATAGCACCTCCTGCTTTGGGTAAGACAAGACACTTCCAACAGTTGCATACCCATAAGAGAGAGCATCCTCAGCTAAGACACACTGCCTTCTGCAACTGCCCTCAGAGCTGCTGGGCAGCTGCTACTCAAACATGCCCATACAGTCAAGGGGTATCCACATGATAGCATACACATTGCAAATCCCAAAGAGTTCAGAAATGACATATCACAGAAATTTGCATACCATTTTGTTAAGTTGTGATTGAAAGACCCATGATTATACACAAAGTTCTAAGGTCGACAACAGAGTAAAAAAGGCATGAGCAGGTAAGCTAAAGCAAGATCAAATAAATTGTTTAAATGTCACTGCAAAGGTAGTTCTCACGAATGTCTCTGTGTCCAGTCTACTGCCATTAACATAGTTAGAAAATCTGTAATAGGAAGAAAATTATTACTCCATATAATATTCCTGCAAAGAGATGCTGCCACAGAATTGAAATGAAAAGATGTAGCTCAATTTGTTAATGCCCATCCCACATGTGTGAAAGTGATGAACAGTGGAGAATGAAATGACTGTTAAGTCTCTGTTAACAAGTGCATTTTAAATACTATACATGGATCTTTCTGTATTGGTACCACATCTTAAACTTTGATGGGGTTATTCATGTTAATCCCCAAAACTAGCACTAGCACTATCAAAACAAAGCCTCCAGAGAAGAATACCAAGAGATGGCCATTTTCTACAACAGTGGGTGGAGTTGTTTTTGTGAGAAGTATGCAGCTCAAGAGCCTGAGATGGGAATAAATTATTTTTGTCAAATTTCTCTCTCCCAATGAGCTCGGCTTCTACTCTTCTTTTCTAACCCCCATTTTCAATGAAAGTTATTGTCGCTAATGGTTCAAAGAAATTTTCTTTAAAAAAAGAGAGAAAGGAGCACTCGTACAACCACAATCTGCATAGAAGCATGCTTTTAATAGCAGAGATTTCTTTTATTTCCCCCCTGCTTTGTTTACAGCTTTCCTGGAAAGTTTTAAAGCTAAAACTTTCTGATAGAAGTATCCTATTTCTTACGTGATTCCAAATGCAAGAGCAAGTTTAAGAATTTTAATACTGAACAGAGCTGTCATTGATAGTGTCTAAATGCTTGATGTATTTTTATATGCTATACACTTGAAAAAAGATAGCTAGCTGGCAATACAGATGCTGGCACATCCATATGATAGGTTTTTAGAATGATTTAGTCATACGCCAATTCTTTCCTTGACGTGATAGATTACATGTTATTAGATCATTACACATGCACACATGCGCACACACGCTAACCTATGAGGACACCCAAAACGGACTAATTTCAGGCATTACAGATTAATCCCACCTTTTTTCCACCCCCCGACTAAGTATTAACACTTCAAGCTGTGTTCTTCTCATACAGCTACACCCCTCCTCTTTGATTCTCCATTCTTCTCCCTTCACTTGATTGCTTTCAGTTGTTTTGAATTGGGAAACATCAAAAATTGTCAGCAAGAATTTAGCATGAATTAGTATCAGAAAATCAGTGTTTTTCTTAATTAAAGAAAATACGATGTTTTTGTTCTAATCTCCTCCTTCCTCTCCTCTCCCCACCCCAACAATAACCAAACGTGCCTCTGCAATCTAGCATCTGAAAAGCAAGCTAGATTTCTTCTCTTTCCTGCATTTTCACTACCAGTAAAAACTCCATGATTAAGACTCAGCTGACAGTTCTCATGCTACAGAAGCTGGAAAAAAAAATCCAGCTCACTTCTCCAGTAGCTGAATTGGTCCTGGAGTATGGGGGGGTTGGGGGGAAGACTTCCATCAGTCAAGATAAACATATCTGATCTGAAGACATTCACAGTAAGGCAATGCTCCCTGCGCAAAGCTACAAAAGCGCCCATCCCAGGCAAGTACAGACTCTCAGCAGATAACAGATTTAAGTACTCCACTCAAAATAGTAAGAAAAATTCTGAAGGTTTCCATATGAACCCGGCAGAATTGACCAAATGTATCCATCTGTTCGCTTTCATATAAGCAATATGTACACTGCCAGTATTGGACCTCTTCTAGGGCAGGGCCCTGGGACTTAAATTACATCTGCCACTTCCCTGGTTTACAGCAGCCTCATCAGCAGAGCATGAATTTTTTTTAAAGCCTCAAAATAGCATCCTGAGGAAACACACAAGAAAATGACTATTTCTACATTTCCTCCCTTTTCTACCTGATGACTTTGCCTCAGTACCTAATATTAATATCAAATGTGATGTTCTGAGCTGAGAAACATGGAAGCACTTCAAGAAAGCCTTTTAGTGTCTCATTTCCATCTCCTTAGCTCAGAAGGGACTATTTCATAAGCAAATTTGAACACCTTCAAGCAACTCATGATGAGAGTATCCAGAATTGAATTAGTTACGTCGCCTCTATTAAAACTGGCAAAGCAGCAAATCCTCATCCCTCCTCACAGTACATAATCACCAATACAACAGGCTGACTAGAACCTCCAAATACAGCTGCACCTTACATACCCCAAACTGGAATTATAATAGTTTAATACAGATTATTTTTGAAAATTGATATTACCGATAAGGTTGCTTTTTTCAGCTATGACAATTTTTCTCAGATGCAACCATGAAAATCTGCTTCCTTGAATGCAAAGCAGTATTTCTTACTTTAGCAACTGTGGTACATCCAAACAGTCAGCGCAAGCGGCCCCCTAGTAAAAGGCAAAGTAAATTTTACAGTAATTCACTAAACCTCTGCACTAGTCCTCTTCAGGGGAGAGAATTTTCTCCAACCTATGCTGTAAAGCCTGTGCTATGTAGTTTGCATTTCTCCCCAGATATCTGCTGTAAATATCAGTAGGAAGCGCACCACTGCTGGTCAAACCTTTACCACCACTTCATCAGAAGTGCCACACTCCTAATTGTGGTTTGCCTAACATATATATTATTTTACAATAAGAAAATAAATGCAGCAGCCAATACTACCACAACAAGTAAAAATTGAAAAACTGAACTACTGCATCTAAATTCCTTGCCATTCGTGACCTGAGCCACACGTCTTCTTAGGTCATCCTAGTTGTGAAGGGACTTCACTTACACTATTCTTGGATGACCTTGAAGTGTGACTGGGGGAACATGACCCTTGTGACTTGCCCTTTGCTACCAACCACCTGAACGTAGTCCAAGTCTGGGGAAGAGGTGCCTCTCAGTTTGCACATAAGCAGAAAAGACTGAACAGCCTGGTATGTTGGGCATGCTCCATCCTACGCAGCTCTGCATGCCCTCTCATGCCAACCTGCTTCACTCCAAAGGCTTCACAAACATCTCCTCCAACAGCTCTTTCAAGTCATCAGAAAGCACCCAGGTGTTAGCACTGGAAAGCACTAGCAAAACCTCATGCCCCTCTGCTTGCTTCCAAATTGTAAAGACAGATGAAGCAACCTGACTTAATAAAAAGACCTACAGCACAGAAAAGCAGCACAGAAAAAAGGAGCAACAGGGGCTGGCAGGAGCAGAGGAGCAAGAAGCATGGGTGAAGACAAGAAAGATGAAAATAAGGTAGAATGCCCAGCAAAATGCATCAGCACTGACAGAGGACACTACCCCCACGACCTGGAGTTAACTGCTAGGCTTCTGATCGACTCAACCCATCTGCTGCTGTTCACAACTACTGGCAGAAACACCTCTTAGTAGCCAGTGCATGCAGCAGTAATAGTCAGCTACCAGCAATTACTCCAGTAGCTCAGGTGGCAGTGCCCTCTACCGAGTATCTTTAAGTAACAGCCCTCTGATGACCTAAGCAAGAGGGAAAGGGCAGTGGAGCTCTACAGGAAAATATTCTTATTTTTCAGCTTTAAACTATAAAAATTCTCTGGTTAGAAAAGGCTGAATAAGAGTGGGCATTCAACAAAATGCTAGTCTTAATTACAAAATACTTAAGATTATACAATCATTCCTAATTTAACCATTGAAAGCATGAGCTAAGATTCGGTCTTTGTGCATACGCATTGCAATATTCTCTCATTACATGATCACATTCCAGTTTTTTCTAGAATAATCACCCAAGAAGAGCCAGCTCTGGGAGTGAACATGAGTTGCACACTTACAAAGTTGCCTGCTGGACCATTAACTCATTCATTTTAGGAACTGGAACATGAGAATTGAAGGTGGCAGAGATTTGCAACCCAAAAGGAGAACAGCTTTGCAGGAATCCAAAATCTTTGCAGGAAGCCCTTAGTCATACATGCCCCACTTTCTGACCTGATACACCTGAACATATACTTGTGGGTGCCATATTTTGCAGTCAGCTGATGCTATATTTTAAAGATACAAACAGTTATAACAAAGTCAAAACAACACTTGGAAAAGTCACATCTGACCCAGATGCATCTAAGAAGCCTGTCAGGGCAGTTAGCTTCCCTACACATCAGAGACAGAGGGGTACCTCTGAAAACTTGGAGAAGGCTACTCCAACAAAACTCTGCATATCCCCCTCTCCACTGACATGACCAGAGGCCTTCCAAGAGCATCCTTTCTGCTTAAGCTAGATAGTTTCCCATGATAAGTGAAGAGAAAGTAACAGAAAAGGCTAAGTACCTGCATCTACCTGGGATCACGCACTCCACTGAAAGCCCAGTCCCTCTGCCAGCCTACCACCAGGCCAGCTTGCTGCTTGGCTTGCCACGTGGCTTCCGCCTTCTGGATGCACAGTAGCTTTGCTTTGGAAGACTAGTAGAAAATGCTTTTCCTCAGGGTTCCCCTAAGCCAGGTGGCAAGGGGACTCCTTTGGGGCTTAAACACTTTCAGATGGTCCAGGAACCCCCCAGAGAAATAAATATACAGAATTAGGCAGACTTAAATGAACCAGATTGCTGCCAGGATTTATGTCGATTGTAGCTACATAGGTAGGATTTGAGTGAATTGGGCTGTTTTCTTCCCCTCCAAAAACTTTTTCCCCATCCATAAGATGGATACAATACCAATAAGATGGCTGTTGTAAGAATCAATTAACATCTTCACAATAAAGAGATAATTTAGTGGTATACATCAAAACAAAGCCCATAGGAAGTTATTAATTTTCACATGTATTTATTATACCAATACTATTAAGGAATTGCTGTTTTTAAAATGGGGTTTGAATGCATGCAGAAAATGCTTGCCACAGGGCCACACAAACAATAAGGATTTAAAAAAATAATAATATTAAATATCTTCTCATTCTGCCAGCACCATCATTTTGGTGGTCTGATACGTGATGGTGTAATTAAAGAGTGTATCATAATGCATATGCACAAAGGGGCTGAATTAAGGTTGTGCAGACAAATCTAATGCTGGCATTTCCTATGCTTTGAGTGCCTGACTTCACAATCTTAGCATTCATTTAACAAACAGTTCCTGTATGTAATACCATACATTACATATACATGTTGGCAACATCTTCCATATTGCTGCATGTTCTGATTCTGTAAGGTATGTTTACACATAAGCAGAACAATACACAGTCATATTCTGGCCATTACCCTTTTCCCCTTGGTACAGAATATTCTCGCCATTATATTTATCACCACCAAGAATCAGCTGCTCAGGGGCGCCAGCAGTTAGTGTTCTTTTACCTTTTACTTTTAAGTACACAGATATGTGTCAACACTTCTAGCTTCTTACCCACTGCTAAAACACATTTTAAATAGCATCTACTGTGTATGAGCCATTTGTGGATCAGAGCACATGTGCACAAATATGTGAAGCTCTCGCCCTGGGCCCTGAACAGAGGATGTCCTGTTAAGAAGAGCCTGCAGAGGTGACCGCTCCTTGGTGTTTTAAGAAGGTAGGATCAGAGCAGACATTGCTTTTGGCCCTGTGTGTAGCTCTTCAGCCTGCAGTGGGTGCCCCAGAAATCTTTGGCTTCTAGGGCTGCAGGAAGGACTGCTCTCCATTGGTGCTAGAGAGGTGGATGAATGGCTTGACCATCTTCCCTCGAACTGACTATCATAACTTCCATTGATTTAACCATGAGCAAGACCAAATTCTTCCTTTTTATATGTGGTAGTTCAGTTTGGTTTATCCTTGTGAAAACAAACATTTTTTCTCCCCCTCCTCCGATTTCAGTGTTTTTCCTACTTACTGAGAAGAACTTTCATCCCAGCCCTTAAAGAACTGGCAGAAAGGGCTCCATTCAGACACTTTGCTGTGCTTTCTTGCTCCGACCCTGACTGTTTTATCTGCCAAGCTCTGGTCAGACACTAGCATGTACTTACCCAATTATGGGGTTTTCCAGCCTGCCATTGTATACCCTCCCAGTTCTCACAGTATCAATTCTAACTGGGATCTTTGTGACACACAAGTGGTTTTGCCAGATGCTTCATTCCCAGCCAGGAGAAGATGTGTCAACTCAGTGCATATCCACAATTTATGCCCCAATCACTGTCCATTGCTTTACAACACTATCATTCACTAGATACCTTAAAAACATCTTTCAAAGCAAAAGAAAAAACCCCACACAGCCAACCTTAAATGCTAACTACACAATATGTTACAATATACGTGCACTGGTCTACAGCTTTCACTACAGCCATATGTGACAAGATGCATCATTTGGTCAGATTTTAGCATGTGTGCTCTGACATACAATAAATACTGCACTCTTAGACCTCTAGGTCAGGTGAGCGTGCCCTCAATGAGGGGGAAAAAAAATCACCCTGGTTTGTACTAGTGATAGCCACAGTGAACTCTGGGACTGAAGTAATGGGAATTTCCTCTTGCACGGTTTCATAAAAACAATGCTGAGCACTCACAGGCACTAAAACCACCTTGAAGCTAAGCTTCCCGAAAGGCAGTTTGCAGTCTCACACAGTTGACAGTCTAGATACTTTCCTCCTCCTCCCACCAGTTTTCTCTCTCAATTTCATAGAATGCAACCTACAGTTGTCCTAGAATTTCAGAAAGTGATAATTTTCTGTAGAGGTAGTTTATCTGACATTGGGCCTATAGCACAGGAGGGCACTTGTAGCTTCTAATCATCCTCTCCATCTGTTCACCATAAGCAATGTTGATCTTCAAATTACACAACCTACACAATCCTGAAAGAGTCTTTTACTTTCCGGTAGGGCAATCTGCTCCTTCCCTTTCCCCGTTTATTGCAGTCTGCAGGATCCTTGCACTGCCGCACATACGGAGAATGAGAACATATCAATCCACCCTAAATGACCTTGAAAGGCTGAATCAGTTAACCAAAATAGGCAGAAACCGCAGCTTTCCAGCAGACTTCCCCCCGCCCCGAAGTTATTTGTAAATTCCTTTTTGCAGCACAGACCCTAGAATACGACTGATTCTAAATGTACATGGTCCCAAACACCACCAAAATTATTAGGTGTTGGTACTACATGCTGGTCCAAAATACCGTTCCTGCAGCCTGCCCTGAGCCATTCTGCCCAACCCAGCCCGGTCCTGCTTCAGGCATGCAGCCTTGGAGCTGGCCCGGCTCAGCACTGTACCACCCACACCTCTCCCCACACTCCGCAAGGTGTCTGTGACAGCATGGCTGGGCAGGAGGGGCAACAAGCAAGCCAGCAACACTGCACTCGCTCTGCCCAAGAGGCAACTGTTTCAAAGCAGAAACCTGATGGGTGAGGCTTCCAGGAGAGAAAAAGGGCAACCAGGATGGAGAGAACCCAGAGGCTCCAATGCCTGGCCATGGAAAGCAGTTAACGCACAGAGAAGAGGAAGAGAGGAAACAGCTATCCAGCCCTCTGAAACTTCAAATGACCCTTTTGGCCAAAAGATTTCATAGTAATAGAGCATCTTGGGATATTTTCCTGTAGTAGAAATATTGTGTGTGCTGTTCCATCACTATATGGCTGCTGCCCACCACTCCTCCTGCTAGCAGCGATTGAAAGCTGACCCATGAAGGACAGCTGAAACACTGGTTCCTTGTCAGAAAAACTGTCGCTACAGCATCTGGTTTCCATACTATGATCACACACACCTTGTCATGTCTTCAATGCAGCAATTCTCAACTGGGGAGCTGAAGGCAAGATGTCAGTGAAACCTGAGATCACCCACAGCAATTGCACTTCACCAGTGCCAGCAGTGACCCTCTGGCCCACAGAGAACAGTGCGCGATGCTGCCCATGGCATGCCACTTGCTTGGTGGTCAGCCACGAGCCAAAGGCAGGAGTCCACAGTGATAAGCGGCACAAGAAACTGCTAGATACATTTAAAAGAAAAAAACTCTCAAAAAAACTACACAAATGCCAAAACAGGTCCATCTGCCCTGTAGACAAAAGATGCTCCACAACATGGAGCTCAGCGACAGGGTAAATTAGCCCAAGTAGGGACAGACAGGCTATTAGTGGCACTTAAGGGCAGCTAGTAGTATATGGCTAAGTGGCTGCCATCACTTTGGCAGCTTTATCACACACCAATATTTAGTAACGCTGTACACACCACGAGACTGTTAGCATACAAGGCATTGCATCTGCACTTCTCACAGCTCCATCTCCTAGACATCTGTGAATATGTAAGAATTCAGCTTGCATTACTTTTTTTATTAGGTCTCTATCCCTCCTTTTTCTGGGGAAAGCTGGTATAAGCACTACTTTTGACTTATGGCCTGAAGTAAAACAAAAACATCAGGATGTATTTTGTTTTCACCCTAACATTTATAAACCAATCTTAGAATTTTTTTAGGCTAGGCACTTTTTTTTTAATTCTGGCCTAATATTGCTAGGAAATGTCACCAGGTATTTGAGACTTCAGGCATAAACAACCAAGGATACCAGGCATAAGTGCAAAGGGATGACTAGCAATGTCTTACCCCCACATATGCCCCCAATCTGGCAAGCAGACCTGAAAATGTGGCAGTATGATTTTTCCATGGCTCTCGATATCATTTGTTAACCATACTACAACATACTATTTGTAGCTTCTTCTGCCTCACAAATGGAGTCTTTATACACAGATCCCTGCAAGAAACAAACCTTCCAAGACATAATTTGGTCCTGGGCAAATTTACTCCAGGCATCAGAAGCAGCGTGTCCTTCTGACACTGGGCAGAGGCAGGCAGCAAGCTGTACTCTACACTACAGCCTCAGTGTTTGAAGTCTCTAATTCAATAAACATTGTGATGAGTAAGGACTTGATGTTTTCCTTTCAAAATGTTTATTTGCCTGTATTGTTGTTACATATTAGCTCTGCTGGCTAATGCACCTGTGGATCTTCACAGATTACAATTGAATTTAGTTAGCATCAGGTTTGCAAACAAGAACCATCACAGAGCATACATTTCATTATTCTTTGCTTCACATACATAGATGTTCACACGCTTTATTTATGTGATCAAAGGTTACTAAACCACTCCGGTAGCTCTACAAAGCAATTTCGAATCAAACAATTCAGTATGAAGATTTTCACATTGTCAAAATAACTTTTTTTTCAATATCAGGAAGGCTAAAATTCATAACAGGTCGGGGTAGATTTAGTTGTCTGGGGTGTTAATTTTCAGAAGTAGCAAGCTCTGACAGCTGCTATTGTCTTGAGAGGGAGAATACATGGGTACACCACATTTGCAATCGTATCCTAAGCAGCAGTTTGTAACTGCTTGCCAGGCTGCACTGCAGCAACAGGAAAATAGAGGGTATGGATGAGCCTTAGCTACGAAGGAAGAGGTTCCTACACAGCAACATTCAGTCCTTTTCCTAGAAAGAGCTGATTGCAATTTTAAGAAGGAACAGAACATTAATAACCTGCACGGGGATTATCTCCAAAGGACTAGTAGATATTTATGATTTTAAGTTTCAAGAGGCAACAAAGCTTTCACAGTGCCTAGAAAAAGTAGCTTAGGAGAAGATGCCACTGTGATGGGTCACAAGTCTTAACATTTCTTTACCTCCATTCCCAACAACTCTGCTGTGAACATACCAATATTAGAGCTATGAAGATGATCAGGGGACTGGAGCACCTCTCTTCTGAGGAAAGGCTGAAAGATCTGAGTTTGTTCAGCCTGGAGAAGAGAAGACGGAGGGGGGATCTTATCAATACTTATATCTGAAGGGCGGGTGTCAAGAGGATGGGGCCGGACTCTTTTCAGTGGTGCCCAACGACAGGACAAGGGGCAATGGGCACAAATTGGAATACAGGAAGTTCCACCTAAACATGAGAAAAAACTTCTTTCCTTTGAGGCTGACAGAGCAGTGGAACAGGCTGCCCAGAGAGGTTGTGGAGTCTCCTTCCCTGGAGACATTCAAAACCCAGCTGGACACAGTCCTGTGCACCCTGCTCTAGGTGTGCCTGCTCAAGCAGGGCGGTTGGACGAGGTGATCTCCAGAGGTCCCTTCCAACCCCTACCATTCTGTGATTCTGTGATTTATGTGTCATAAGCTCAGTAGAGCCAAGCAGATATTGTCCACTGCCTTGCCAGGGACCACACCTTCTTCCTGCTAGTTACAAACACATCCCGCTACGACCAATACATTCAAATAAAGAAAACTTACAACCCAAGATAAAATACTTTCTGCTGACTAACCATGTCGCAGGGCTCATAAGATTATCCTCTTCCAATATTCTTAATTAGGCACACAAACTCTTACAAGCCTCAAAACCATAACCTACAAGTATTCCTACACTGTTACGTAGAGCCCAAGTTCTACTGCATATGGCCACATCTTCTGTCCAGACTGTCAGCACACCCTCTTGTAACTACGCAAAGCAGCAGTAGAAAAAAAGTAATCAGGCAGGAACCTGGGGGGAGACAAATACTACTTTTTCCACTAAGTCAGAGTGTGGGCGTTGGGAGGAAAATGCAAGATATAAACAGTAGCAAGATATGATACAAGCTCAGAAATAAGTTTAAGAAGCTTGAATGTTGTTGTAACAGAAGCCAATGGAAGACATTCATAATATCTTAAACTGTAGTGGGATGCCTCCATGTGCCAGAGACGCTGGTGGCAATATGATTAATATCCCAGGTACAAAAGAACAAGGAAGTGGGTTTCAGCATGCTTTTTAACTCAAGACCCTGGGGGGAAGGAATTAGTTGAAGCCTGGAACAAATCTCTGGAAATTAATGATAAATCAGACAGAGGGGTCAATGTACTATAAGGGACACATCTAAAGCCATTATTTTATAACAGCTGATGGCAATAGCTGCTCAGAAGGGAAAAAATAAAATGCTGATTTTACAGATATTCAGGGGGTGGGAATTAACACTCTAGGGAAAAAGAGCAGAAAAGACGGCAGGATACAAAAGGTGCACCAAGATTTATTGAAAACCAGAGGGGAAATGTAAGCTAAGGGAAATGAACATTGAGAGCACACAAAACAGACATTGCAAAGCACATTAATTAGACAGAGTACTAAAGTAGTCTATATTAAAAAAATAAAAAACACAGCTCACCAACAAAACCAAAAGCATCACTGCAGTCAAGAGTCAAGGTGCACAGAGCAAGAAGCCCCATGATCCCACAGTTCAGCCATACTGACTAGATATTCCCCCCTGCCTTTTTCTGTTTCTGAATACCACTGGCTAGGTAATAGCAAGCTTAATACATCTAGATTTATGATTAAAGAGTACTTAGAAAAGATTGATTTGCCTGCCCAACAGCAAACATGAATAGCCTAGAAGAAAGAAATAAAGGGTTAGAAATCACACAGACTTCACAAGACATGAAAGGGGACAAAAGTGCTGGCCTTAGTGGCTTTTATTTGAAAAATAAGTCCACCATCCAAACTTCAGATTACATACCCCTTTGTACCAGAGGCAGGATAATAAAGTGCTGCGCAGAGTGATATCAACATGAATCTTGCCCAAGAAGAAATCGTTGAATGCATAAACAAACTTTTCTGCCCTTACATGTCTTGCATACTACACTCTAAATATATGCATCAAGCCTAAGAAAACTTATGCTGAGCAGGTTAAAACATGTTCATAGGGCACCATGCACTATTATTTACTTGTCAAACATGACATTCACTCAAGAGGGGTTGGCTTTCACAGAAGTCAGATAATAGTCAATGTCAGGATCTAGTTCATAATAAACGGTATATAAATGCAACAAGCCACTACACCACTAAGGATAAAAATCTCCTATTCAGTGCTAATCAAAATACATAAGAGGTGCTAAATCTTGACACCTGAAAGAGGGATTAATGCATTCCCTGAATACAGGCTCAAGAGTACTGTCATTGTCAATGTCAGCATCCAAAATTTCTGTTCTTCCTTGCGTGACAAGGGCTGTGACAATCATCCTGGTGGAACGACATGCACTGACACACGCTGACCACAAATAAGAGGAAGACTTCAAGTGTTTGCTACTAGCCAGCTGTCCACAAAAGTCTAGCTGCTCTGTTGATGGGAAGGGAAGGCTCAGCCCTTCATTTACAGAGTGATCTTCAACTTTGTTTTGAGAGAGCACTGAGTAATGCACAGCATGCTCAGAGCTCTGCAATCCCCTACCGATCATGTGCTGCAACTATCCGGGACTTCATCCTAAGCAGCTGTCAACTCAACATTTTCAAGAGCAACAAATTCATTAAAATTGTATAATTATGGCTGAAACTTTCCAAGATATCTAGGACATTTAATCATACGGCTTGGATTCAAATTAACAAAGTCTCAAATACTCCAACCAGTCTTAAAAATCCCAGACTATACATCTATATATTTGTCAAATGCCACAAATTATTCAGATTATTAAAAAGGTCTTATCCTTAAATTACTCTTCTACTTTTAAAATTCAGCTCCCATAGTAACAAAACTTCAAGTGAAAAAAATTCAGAAGAACAAAATTAAAATTAACGTACACATGCTACAATGCAAATCTTTCAAGAGAGATCAGATGTTAAAAAGTAAATAGCATTGGGAACCAGTCATTGGTAAACCAAAATCAAAATAAGCAAAAATCCTATTAAAATCCAGCAACACTCATAAGTACGTAGCAGCAGAAATAGTACAGGCCGCAAAGGGGCATGACTTAAGACACCGATTTCATTGGAGTTGGCCAAAAAATCACAGAACAAATACAAGTCAGACAGTACGAAAACACCAAACCAAGTGTACAACCATTTCTTCAAAATTTGCACCCAAATTACAACTTACAAATCTCCAATTCCTCATGTCCTCTAATTCGTAACATGGAAAATTCCCACAGTACAAAAGCCTGTTTTGCTGTCTTCCAAGCACTGGGCACCAAAACTTACTATTAGAAAAGCCGATGGCAGTTCTCATTATTTGCTCTTAAACCCAAGTAGAAATCATTACATAAGACTTCATATTTGGAAAGGATAAAAGATATCTGAGGCAACCCGGGATAAAGTAAACAAGTAGTTACCTGCAGCTGCTCAGGGGTATGTGAAACATTAGGATGAACACAAGAGATGGAATTTAATGGGTAGAGTGAGGGTGGGACTGCCAAAGATAGTGAAAAAAATTATCACACAGGGTTTGCAGTTTCTCTCATCAACATCACCATAGGGCATAGGTTACGTACAGGAACAGAAAGAGGTTGTTACCCCTCAGATTCTGCCCTCTGCAATCCTGTAACATAACCAAATTTTACCATCCCACTCATTACTGTTGTCACAATTACAACATGCAAACTATACAGTTGACATCAGCCTGGTATCCCAGTGCTCCTTATGTAGCTTTTTCCAGCATAGAACTGGTTGCATTACTTTGTCCCTTTCCCTCCCCTTCTTCTGCAGGGAGCCTTCATCTCAAACAATCTTAAATAGAAACCACCAGCTTTTTATTGCAATCTGATTATCAATTTGCACCTCAAAGGAAGGCTAGAACTCTATTGTTTTGTTAATTGTCACAATTTGCATCTTTGAAAGGTGTTGTGTATTTTCCTCTTTTGGCAGGTTAGGACTAATTCTGTATGTTAACATATATGTGGGTGGTGTGGGTAAAAAATTCTTTTAAAATGAAGTTCATTTAAAATGTGCTGCTTTATTTGTTTGCTTTTGCTAAATTGCTTAATTTTCTTGGACAAATCTTGTTCAAAAGCTAGTGGGGACCACCCTGCCTAAGAAAGGACTAAAAGGATAAAGCTTCCTTTTCCAATAGATATTTAAATAAACTTCTAAAAATTACCCGCAAAAAGAGGAAAAGTCATAAATGAAAATTTAGATATACTTTCCAGTTACAAGGAACAACTGACAAAGGAGCTGGCAAACATTTCCTTTCAAATGTAGCTGGAGAGTTGTAGACATCATCCTTATGTTGATTTCACTTAAGTAGGATACTGTTTTTTTAACAAGTATAGTTTTTAAAAGTACATATGCAAAAGTGACACATGGTAAGTCAACCAACAGGCTCCAGAAAGCTCTGCAGACGCAGCTGGCTGCTCACCGGACTGATACAGGCCTGGTTTTGCCATCTAACTGCATAAAGAGGTCTGGAGAGTTGAAGCAGATTTGTATTCACTTTACTATTACTTCATACAGAGGCAACCATCCACCCATACATCTCCATCAGATTACAGCCTGACTCACCCTGGGCCACAAGCCTACCCCTATCTGGACAATGCTCGCTCCTGCACCCATACCTCCACACTGGCACTCCGGGGTTCAGCACAATCCTGTGAGTGCCAGCTTTCAGACCTCAAGTCTTTTCCTGCATTTTATTCTTTTGAATCCTGCAAAGCCCCTTTCCTGTGTTAAGGATATAAAATTGATCAATTCATCAACACTATAATTGGTAATTAATTTTCAAATGCAGAATGGTTGAGATGTGAGCTTTTCAAATTCCAAGTTGCAAATGAAGAGGTGGCCAAAGCCACTCCTAATAAGTAATGGGGCAGGCTTCATCTCATAGTCACTGAGGATACATATGTGATACTGGTACCTTGTGGTCCTACAAGCCACCATTCTAGGTAGAACTGCATGGAAGAAATTTTGAAAGTCCTCCAAGCTACAAAAACTATGAAAAGCCTGAAAAACTCTGACCCACAAAAGTACTGTGAATCGTGCTTAAGTGACAAAAGCAAGCAGAAAGTCCTGCTAAAATATGAGATAGCCACCAAGTCAAACACTCTAGCTGAGACTACAGTCTATCCAAATACAGAAAAATTAAATCCAATAACTACAAGACAACCTAACAAGACAGAAAGCCTCAAGTTTCAGGTGAGTCCATGTCTTATCACCTTCACCTAAAGTTGGATGAAGGTTGGGGAGTGAGAGGAGGAGAACCAGAAAATTACATATTGTCCTTATACACTTGTTAATGCTTTACATAAGGTCATGTTATTTTCTTATGTTAGGATCGACCAGTGTTAACTTTACCTGCCAGCACATGTTAAGGTTTTTCAACAGGGTGTTAACCAAAAAAAAACCATCACACCAAAAAAAACCACACACACAAACACAAGCCCATTTTAAAACAAAAAATGAAACAAACTGAAAATCCTGACAACTGGGTCTCTGGCCAAGCCACAGATCTCATGGAGAGAGATCAAAAGGGAAGATTTCATGAAATTTCTATTACTAGTCCTGGAGAGATGAAGCCAAGCTTTGATGGCAAAAGTATCTCGAATAATAGGCTTCCATATACTTTAACTCTGTGAACAATCGCAAGTCCTGACCACCTTTGATTGCTTACAACCTGCAGAATCTGGACCCCTCTAAGTCAGTTGTGCTCTCACAACTTTAAGTTTGATTTTCAAAGAAATCTGAAAAGCAGGTTAAGAGGGACTGGAACCCTGAACGTCTGTTAAAACCATATAAAGGAGCAGGAAAGTATTTTATTATCCACATCGGAAAACATTCTTGGTTTTACAGACTTTTCCCAGCAAGCTGAGACTTGTTATAACACCCACCAGCTATATGTTTGTGAAGATCAAGGACATTTATACCTATCATACCAGAAGAAATATATGTGTCCAAAGAACAGGAAGAGAAAGTGCCTCTGGCTTCAGGGAAGCCTCTGTAATCAAATCATCCTATTTTACATATAAAAGTATGCCCAAAGGTTAAAGGACTGTGTAAATTTGAGCACTGGAGAGTTGGTAGTGTGAGCAAAACACTGAACTTGGTTCTGTTGAATCACTGGGAAAAATAATAATCAAAGTTTTATTATAATCTTAAGTAAACTATCAAAAACAATTCCTGTAATTGGGGTTGAAATATTATAAAAACTGACTCATGAAACTCCTAGAACTTCCTGTTTTCATGTGACAGGAATGACAAAAGCAGCTTCCTGTATAATCTTTGGGGGAAAGCCGGGCTGAAGCCACAAAGGTTGGATTTGGACCTAAACTCCCCCACAGCATCAGGATTTGACTGGCTTTTTTACTTTTTCAATTCCCAGTTGTAGAAAATTTAGAAAGCAGTGAAATATTGAAAGCCTTCTCTCAAACCTAAAAATAAATAAATAAATGTGTAATACAGACCTTTAACTGATAAGCCCAATCACACAGCCAGATCCAAGCAAACCATCGAGACAAAGAGGCTTACTGCAGAGTTGGCATCCTAGTTTGACACTAAAGATTAGGAAGAAAGAGACTTATTTCATTCAAATTGGCTCACCCATCCTTTCAGGATGGACAAACACCATAGGATGCACACCAGTCTGAATTTATGCATGAACAAGCTTTATTACATAAGGCAGAACTGAGATTTGTTGAGGGTTTGAGACCATAGACACAGATAAGAGACCCAAAAGCTATTTTGTCAGATATCCTCCTTGATAATAAAAACAAATCTTTTCCTGCTTGATGGTTGGACAGTCAAGCATAGCTTTGCTTTGGCTATGACCTAAATTTCTCTTAGTCTTATTAAAGTATCAAAACTGATAAAACAGTGTTTCAGCAAGTTGACAAGTCTCACATACACATAGTGGATTATCTCATCTATTCTCTGTGTTATGCCCTGGCAAAAAGAGGAAAAACTCCTCTACCGGAACCTACCATTTCAGCTGGTGGCATTCCCTACCAGAGACAGTGCAGTAAAAACTGAACACTTCTTGCCACAGTTATTGATTGTGGGATCCCTACATGCACATCTTGTGAGCCACTGCAATGGCTGAAGATAGAAAATGCTCTAACACATACATACAAGAAACTGTACCTATTGGCAAATGTACAGAGGTCATCATTTTACAAGGCGCGTCAAAATCTTCCAAATATTTTGCAGATCAATTCAGCACTTCCAGTAGGCCATTTAAGTACCTGGGAACACATTTTCCGACTCACAAGATAAAGTATGAAGAAAAGATATTAAAAAAACTAATCATGACCTGATGGGTACACTTTTCCCTTCAAACAAAACCAAGTAACTTCTTCAAACATCTCTCCCTGTTTCCTTTTTCTTCTCCTCTTGACTGCTCCAGACTAATAGTTCAAGTGTATTTACTATCCTCTATGACTTACCCTATGCCCCACTCCAGTGCATGAATCCTGCTGTGTGTTCTCTGCCCCCAGACTTATCCTCCCACAGCATGTAACACTGCCTGGGAGACAACACATCAGTCGGACACAACCTCTGGGAATCTGATTTGACCAGAGGCAAACAGGAGCACCAGGCCCGACCCCACCTATTGGAAGAGTCCTCGGAAAGATGAAATTCTAATTTCTTCTCCAAAATCCAAGCACTAAATTTCCAACAATTTCACTACGCCAAGAATTTCACCAGACCAAAGAAATATCCAATTTCCATTGTTATCCTTTAGATACCCAGTAGGACTTGACAATAATTCTCTAAGCGCCAGATCAAAAGATTAAATGTGGTAAAGCCTGAGAATTTTTATGAGAAGTGTTTTTAGAAGTGCATCAACGTACTGACAGATCAGAGACAGGAGAAGCACTTGACTCTGACCTCCACAGAGCACAAGCTCTCTGGAGCAGTAACTCCCTCTCTCACGCGCATGCTTCATACCATACAGCAATATGCCAATCTTCCTGGCAGTGTAGTAACAATAATAAGTAGGGAGGCAGGACTAAGCTTTTCTGCCAAAGTGTATTTGAGTCTAGTAAGGGAACAAAGATAGGAGAGGAAAAAAGAGCCACAGGATTTACAAACACTTGGCTACTTGTTCTGCAGCCCTATTTACACTGCACTGGCTTTAAGGTAAGGCAACTTTAATAAATGTCACATTAGTGCAACAGCTCTATTCTAGCACTTCTCCAGGCCCAAGCCATCAAACCTGCATTCTTCATGATGCTCAGTGGAAAAAGACATTTTCAGTATCTGACAGAGGGTGTCTAGAATACTAAGACAATCAGAGTGCATTTTTTTCCTATTAATTGTTGTTCTGTAAAAAAAACACAGTAAAACATTACTCTGATTATATCCCCAGTTAGAAATACTAACTTCTGCTGGCATTAAAATAGTCTGTCAAAGCCAGTGGAAGTGCCTGCCAGAACATCACTTCCATCACTTCCTTTCAGAAGTGCATCAGTGTCCTGTTATTTAGTTTTCAAGTATTTTATGATATCCATGACCTATAGTTATAAGTTCACTTACAAGTTCACTTCTAGCCAAACTCAGCATCAGGAAATTTTCAGTTTATTCTTCTGATACTTTAACTTCATCCTACTGTGTTTCAATTGTAGCTTAAGAGCAGCATTGCCACTCCCCTGATTTATTACCTTTCCTCTGCTTCAAAGATGCAAGAAGCCCTATGCTAAACACCTGAGTGTTTGCCTGCTCTTTTACAAGGTTGAGTCAACACAAAAAATCCTGTGCTATTCTGGGATGGGCAGACTAGTGCCATATACACTATTTTAAATAAGGATGTACCTCTGACTGCTTTCTGTCCTGTTCTCTATTCCCAGCATTGGTGCAGCTAATCCCTCCATTACCTCTTTGACGGCATCCACTCATTGCACATATATCTTAGCTGAGGCCTCAATGATTTTACCTCCCTTTCCCAAATCAGTGAAGTTCATTCAGAACCCTAAAAGCTATACAGGTACTTTGTAGATTTGCTGTCTTAAATGACCACACCCTCCTTGTTCCTCTCAAATGCTTGTCCAACTATTATATTCCTCTGTTATTTGACCAGGCTAGATATAATTGAGAGAAGCAGAGCGAGGGGGAGAGGGGGAAGGAAGGTGAATCCCCCCATGTCCCAGAGGCAGACCTCTCCCTGCACTTTCGAGCACCAGTTTCACATCTCCACTTTCTCCCCCTGGAGACTTGCTGGGGACTTTGCAGGGCAGAATGTGTTTCCACTGGAGCTCATCTAAGGAACAATCAGCTTAAGCAGTTGTATTCAAATAGTATTAATGTTTTCAAATCGACTTCCTATTTTCCTACTGGAAACCCTGCCAAACACACTCTTCAACAGACACTAAAATAATTTGGATAGTTGATATGCAATCCAAATTTTTAGTGGAAAACTGCCAGATTTGACATCTGTGAGAAAGTGGGTAATTTTTATCATCCACAGAGAGCATGCACTTGGTCCGATATTTTCTACCTCTACACATCTCTACTGGAGCTGCTTTATGGTTTTTACATGATCAATGGGCTGCCAAAAATGATTTAACCCCTTCATTCCTACCCAAACCCAAGACCCCACTGTCACCATTTTAACAGAGTATCCATCTAGAAGGATATTGTGAAATATCTATTTCCAAGAGCAGGATGTTCTTATCTGTTACCTCTGATGCCTCTAATTACAGCTAATGCAGTTGGGTTTGTTCCCCACCCTACCCCCCCAGGTAGTATCTTCTGATTGTTATTTGCCAAATACGAGATGGACCCTAGTATCTTATAAGCAAAGGGTTAATTCCCTGCTTCCTCTTGTCCCTTCTCTTACTGGAGAGAGGGTCTGTCAGAACAGCTGCTGGGAGAAGCAAGGGTGGGAAAATGCCTTTGGAAAGTAGGCCTTCCTGAAAAGGGCCCAGCCCAACCCCAGCCTGTAAAGGTATTTTTTCTTGCATTCAGTTTTGCTTAGGGCACCTTCTAATTTATTCATGGTTATAAATATTTGGTTCTGCCTCCATACCACCTAACAGGTCAGATCCTCCAGGCCACTGAGGTGCATGGAGTTTGCTGATTTGCATGAGCATACAACCTGCATGACTTCTACTCTAACTTCTTGGTTTACACCAAGCAGTGTCACTTCTGGTTTAGAATAAATTTTACTATCTCATTTGCAAGATTAGAAAAAGCAGAATATGAAAAATACAGAAGAATGGAAAGAATATTATACAGACCTTTTACCATAGTAGATGCTTGTTTGCTTTGGGTTTTTGGAGTTTTTTTGGTTGGCTGGGGATTTTTTAAAAACAAAAACCAAAAAGAAAAACTCCAAAAACAAAACCTCAAGACTTTCTGTTCAAAACTGCCTGCTGAGGTTCCTTTAAATAAATGAAAGCAAATAGTTCCCAGCTGTCTGGGCTGCACTGAAGAAGCTCATCCTCAGAGTGATTTGTAATGCTGAAAAGGTTTATCTCCTTCACTAGAAAGATTATCAAAGTTAACTTTGTAAGTGCACATGTATATTTTATTTCTCAAAGATAACCAGTTTTCTTCTTATCCCCACATTGTCCTGCTGGGAACAGGTGGCAGAACTCCTGGCACCAAAGCAATCTCAAAATGTATACTGAACAGGGATAATTTGTTGCTGTTGTCTTAATGATCAAAATGGAAGCTCTTCCTGACAGTTCTTTTTTACCTTTTTTTTTTGCAACTTTTTCCCCTCCATTTTTTAAATGCTGTATTTGAGGCCAAATCCAAAGCTAGTGAGTGGGAACCCCTATGCTACTGATAAATTTTTACTAGACAAATACCAACAGTGGGGTTGCAGTGCCCAGGCTCTGGTACAGAAATCCAATCAGTGCTCACAGTCATTCCAACAAACCAGAGCACCAGAGCAAGCTATGGAGAGATCTTTTGATCTTTGGGGTTTCTTCAATCTCAGAAATAAAGAAAACGCTGTAAAATTATGAACAAGGTAGAGACTGAGAAGTATCCTATTGCTGCACTTTCAGAAGACACAAGAAACAATATATTTTATGATTCCCCATCCATACTTTAAAAAACCCATATTCTTGCTGTATTATGTCTAATTTAGACTGTTCACAGCCAGAGTCAAGGACACTTCATTTGCATTTGTCTTATCACCCTATACCGTACAAACAGCAGTGATTTTTTATATTTCATAGCTAGTTTCATCTAAGCATCTCACAGGACTCGACAAAGACCAGTGAACTAAACATCTGGTTCAGAAACACACGGAGATGGAAAGCTCCCATTGACTTGAGTAGAGTTTGGATCAGGCTGTAAGTCTCCAGCAAATTTCAGGGTAAATATCACCACTACCGTTTTACAGATAGGCAAATCAAGGGACAAACAAGTAACATGGTGATAGTACAGCAGAAGCAGCACCAGAAACTAGGAATCCAGACTCCTAGACTTCTGCTTGACTTCAGAGGGCTCTTGCAGCTGCTGCTTAACTTTTGTTCAGCAATACCTGTGAAAGAAGAGGGAGAGTGCAGAACAGGCTTAAAAACAGGGGGCATGGTTGAAACCTAGCATCACAGTCTTTCCAGAAAGGATGGTAATAGGAAGAATTACTGTTCTGAGTAAACTCTGATACTTCCCTCCCCCTCCCAAAATTTGACCACTAAATAAAGCCATAAATACAAGTGAACTACAAAAGTAAAATGGTGGTAAGATCTCAGAATGACAAACAATGAATAAAAAACTTCAAGAAATAAGATGTGTTTTTAGTGAGTGCAACAACAGAAGGTGGTGGCCATTTTCCTGTATGTGATATACTTCCCTTTCTGGATATAAAGCACTGCATTTGAAGCACAACTGGCAAACTTAATTCCTAAGGCAAAGACTGAAAGTCCAAATAAAAAGAAATAAGGGTGAAGTTTAGTTGAAAGTCTTTTAAACTCTTGCATTGATATCCCCTTTGCCTCTTCAAGAAATCTTAGAGATAACCATTTCTTATCCTGATGTGGCACTTAAGGACATAGTTTAGTGGTAGACTTAGTGTTAGGTTTACAGTTGGACTCGATCTTAAGGGACCTTTCCAGCCTAAATGAATCTATGATTCTAAAACACCTGCAGGATAGCCACTACAATGTAAAGCATATAGTCCTCCTTTAAGTCTTTTGGTGGAAGAAAAATTAGCTTTTAATTTGAATGTTATTTTTCATACTTGGGATCCCACAGAAATTGTCACCTCTGCTGAACTTATCACCTGATGAGATCAAATCTCTTACAGATAAAAAAATACACATGAAAGAATAATTCCTAAATTATCCTGAAAATTTGTCAGCATCATCCTGTGATGAATTTCATGATCTATTTATTCCCTGATGCTTCTGTTCTGCACTTTTCAACACTAAAAACACTGCACCAATCACTAACTCAAGTTACAGTAAAGACCTGATCAAGACACACTTGTAATTAACATATATACACACACAAAGTGTTGCCTATATATCACACACAGGCTTTTAAAAATTTTTGTTCTAGTCTTGTTGTGGGAGACAGCGTGGATGAAACTGAGCGGTTCTGGTGCATATGCAAAAACTTGTTGCCAGTGGCACCCCTGGGATGCCGAGACATCCCCAGAAAGTCCTGGCTCCTGGCAGCTCCCACTTCTTGCACTGCAGATTTCCAGAGAACCCGGCACATGCCTTTTTAGGCCAAGTGGCAAAATATTCGGCAGTGGCAGGGCCAGGAGATAAATTATGTCCCAGTGACTGCAACAGTCAACAAAATGAGCAAGGAAGATAAGATTGGCTTTCTGGGTGGAGCATGAAAAAGTAAATTCCAGGATGGAAACTCACTGCAGAAAACCTGCTCTAGTCTGTATGTTGTTCGTTTGCTTGGCATTTCAGGAAAGGGAATACTTTGCAGTTATACAAACATCCTACACTTGCATAGTAAGAAGTCAGTGGTCCTTTCAAAGTACTTAAGAGAATACCTAGGATTTAGTCTTAATGTGAAGACATCAATGTTTCCTAGAAGGCTGATACCTTAGTATTTTCCTGTTGCACAAAATTATCCCCAGATGTATCTGTATCAGAAATTCTAAAATGTTTCCATCAACTGTGCCTCTTCCTTAAATCCATAAAAGGATATCTCCAAACAATAAAAGTTATTTTCTTGGCAAACTTGTAAACCTTCAGTGCTAGCAATTTTGGTATGTGGGCACAGCATCATAATATTTGTCAAGAACTCCCAGTGTGGAGTGCAGTATTAGACAGCTGACAGACTTCTCCAGCAAAGCCCTCCAGAGTTTCCTTACCACACTGATCCCCCTCCAGGGAAGTTCCATACAAGCTCTGAAACCTTTCTTTACTTTGGAATTAATAGTATTCAACTGCTGACAGAAGAAAGACACCAAAATGCCACACTCTACATGGATACTCTGTAATAATTAGATACAGCAATGCTCTCGTGTCTTCTGTTTTGAGACCGTATAATTGGGTATTACTACACAGGCCAACACTTCTAGGAAGAATGCAAAGCCTTTCAGAAACACAGCAATTGTTCATGATGTCTCCTCAGCAGTTACATACATCCAGTGCAGGTTAACATACATCCTCAGCTCACAGCTCTTCATTTACTTCCCTTTCATGAACACTCTTAAACTCTTTTTCCAAATACATCTAGACCCTACAAACAACTCCTCAGGTAACAATGAGGGGAAAAAATAATCAGTGTGCGTTTTCCACCACAATCACGGTGAAATATATTAAAAATGTCTATTGAGAAAATTGAAATTTTAATCACAATTCATAGAATATTCTCTTTTTGAGTGAGTGATAGCATCATAAAAATCTGATTTAAAACTGAAAAAACCCAAAATTCTACCTTAGGAGTACATAACACCATGGAAGTGACAAGAATTTGGCTCCCAATTAAAATCAAAACTAATAGGTTTTTCCAAAACTGTAAGGCTTCAAGATATTTTTGAATTGCAAGGGAGAGTTAGTTGTTGTAACTTTTTTTAATCCTAGGAACCAGCAGAAATGCCAGAAGAAAACCTGTAAACAGCCACAAAGAAAACTGGGGTTTGTAATGTCAGTCTTGCACTGATGGCAGTCACTTGTGTTTAATAATGAATCCCCTCTTTAAGTAAGTGGTAAACAATAGGACTTTTAATATTAAAACATAATTACAAAATAATTTTATTGAGAATTCTTCTGTTAGGTCTATAAAAAGCAAATAATTAAGAACAATGGAACATCAGTCTTGCACAGTTGGTATTTCCTTACTTCTGAATGCCTAATATTATGTAGGCATAAAGATTACATCTACCCCTTTCTGAAAACTGTAACAGAGTCTTTAATTACACGACCACCTCCTACATACTAAAATAGCACCTCCCTATGAACATCTCTACATGTAGAATCCTATAATCTCATGTATTTGTATTCACTTTGCTTTTGTAATAGTCAAGTATGCACAAGCATGAGTCTAAATATATCACAAATAAATGTATTTGTGCATATATATACACACACAGAGTGTGTGTATATGGGTGAAGAACTTCAATTATATGAGCAACAACCTGATCCGCAATAATTACTTATGTGCCAACACCAAGCTCCATTACCTTCAGGGGTACTTCATACAATCTGTATTTTTGTACTTTTAACAATACTTTTAAAATTACTTTACCAGATACCATCATACTCATACTACAGAAATAACGGAAAAGAACAGTAAGCATGATAAATACATCAGCTAATGGGTAGTAGGCTGTACAGCTCTGCAGAAAGATTATTACAGGCACAATGCCACAGATTTATTTATGGCTTAAAGCAGTGCATGTCATAAGCATACATAGTTTTAGTAGGTGGAGTCATCTGACCCAATCTGGCAGAGCTTTCACATGGGAATGGCAAGGACTCCTCATTACCCATGAATTAATGCTTTTATTGGCAAAAAGTGTCTCCTATGTATATTCCTGAATGAGAACAATGTGAAGTAGTTTCCAGTGATTCACAAACTCTTTTTCCTTTTGAAAGACTGGCTGAGTAAAAAAGTCACTTCCTTTGAGTTCTGCTTCAGCTCTTCAGTCCTTCCGGCCATGCAAGCCTGCACATTGGGCTCATTTGTCCACTCTAGCAAGGAGCCTCCATTCAGGGGTGAAACACAGTTATTTAATATTGAGCTCCTGTCATAGCTTAGCATAGCAAGGTAACTCAAATCTGCATCACGATCATATGCAAAATTTAAATATGCAGATACAGTTACTTGTCTCCGTATTCAGACGGACATTAGTAATGCTGCTACAGGTCTGAAATGAAGCATATGCTTTTTCAATGAACCATGGATTTCACATCTTACTGGAAAGAAAGGCTCACTGGCAGCTGAGTCCTCCCCAGTATGGCAATGGGTGACCCATTCAGTTCACATATCACTCAATCATCAGCTCTGCCTGCCCTGAGTCACTGGAAATCCTTAAGTCAGGTTTTGAGCAGATACTGTTCTCTTAACCTGCTGCATCTCCTGAGACCACAGAGCCTGGGGACATGATTGTACATATGCCAAGTAAGGTCCATGGGTTTGATTAAATTTGCATTAAAAAAGCATTACTGTATTCTACTGGCATAACGTTTCCGATGTTTGTGGATTGTGTTCAGGCTTTATCCTTTCAGTTGCCCATACGATGGCAGAGACAAATAAGTAACATATCTTTCTAAGGGTGCTAAACCAGAACACTTCTAATACCATGAAGAGTTCAGTCTGAATCCCGCTATAAAGCCATTGAAAACTTGTTCTAAGGACATGGCTGCTTCAGTGTCCACAAAAGCAGTCTCGTCCCCCTCTTACCACAACAAAAAATATCCTTCTCATCCATTGCTTTCCTCATTACATACCTGCCTTTGCAATTTTCCTTTGGCTTCCCTTCTCCGTCACAGCAGGTATCTGCTGCTGTCCTGACTTCCAAGGCTCCTCCCAGCCTAACACCATCTCACTTTATTCTCTGCAATTCTGCACAGCCAGGCTGAATTATTGCTCAAGGCAGCTGGCAGCACCACCCTCCAACACCTATTAACCATATTTTCAAAAATGTATGTCAGGTATTCCCCATAGCTCCCCTCATAACCAAGAACATCCTCTAAGACTTCAGAAAGCTCCTAGTTTATTCTGTTTCAAAACTCCTCTTAAAACTCTTCTCCATTAAAAGACTACAGAAAAACTGACAACTTTGACCATTAACAAAAACACTAAGCCATGCTGAATACCATTGTATCACTCTTTCCTTATTTTACCCATTTGTTTGTTTGACTTAAGGAAGTTTTTAAAGAAGCAACAGATATGCAAAACCAAGAACTACAGGATTCAAGTGGCTTTCACTGGAATAATTAATAAGAACTGTATAATTGTTTAGAATGCACACAACACTATTATGAGGATGCTATGCCAAAGAAAAACCCTTTTTACCATGCCCAGTTCAAATTCATACCTTATGACGTTGCATGATACGATAGTGGCTTCACGTGAAAGTTTGTGGCCCCATAACTCTACTGACACGAACAAGCAATGCTCAAAGCTTTTTTCTGAATCAAAACTACATATCCTAATGTTTAATCCCAACAGCCACTCCCTGTCTCCATACGGGCTCTGCTCTCTACCTTGATGCACAAAGGGAAGGGCTTTTTGTTGCTCAAGTCAAGCCACAACTGAGCCACGTGTTCTCCACAGAGCCCAGAAAGCTTCAGCTTCGTCATTTATCCAGTTCAGGACACATGCTCTCTGGGCTCTGCAGCTCCAAAACGCAGTTTGGAAAGTGCTTCATCCGGGTGTGTGCAAGCCAACTCCACCTCCTGCGGCAGAACCGTAAGTCCTGTTGCTGCCAACCCACATGATTAACAAGGGAATGAAAACAAAGTGTCATCTTTGAATAAAGTACAAGAATAGTTTGCATTATCCTCCTCTCTGTGGTTACTGAACCAAACAGTCTTTGATGTAATAAAAAATTTTTCTACTCTCATTCTGTTTCCATGCAATGAAAATACATAATATTGGCTTTGCCTTAAAAATACTTCTCTTATGAAAAGCATTCCATTTGTACTGATTTTAGTGGAAGGTGCGTGGGTGTGTCAGAAAGAAGAATTACATCCTGAGACATTTATATCTCCCTGTATACTTAATAAAGTAACAATTCAAACCTTGTTTGTTTAAAGGAAAAAGTCCTGCTACAGACAGTTTGTAAAAAAGAAATTGCCTGAACCCCAAGATCTCAAAGTCCAGACAAGCCAATTCAATCTTGTTCAGTTTGGATCCCACTTCAGCAAAATACCAGACTTAAATAAGATACGAAGTCCTGCTGAAGTGCCTTGCTGACTGTGGGCCTAAGTACTACAGCAGCAAAATTAATACAGTAAAATAAAGTTACCATGTGTGGTGTACCGAGACATTCATTTTCTCTACGCATTTCCTTGGAGGGCTTGAGGGGAGAGGAGGTTCAGAGCCGATGGAGGGAGTTTCAATATTTGTGTCCAGGGGACCATTATGCCTCAGCACCCTGCTAATCTTTCCCAGTTTTCTTTTCTTCCAGACTCCACAGCACCTTTGTTTCCTTCCATTTATCCTCCTCCTCCCCTTCCTCCCTCCCCCTCACTCTCTCTTGGTGGCCATTAACTACGCTGACAGTTTGACAGGCTGAAATAAGGAAATAAAACACTTAAACATTGTTTCCTGATGTATGCATTCATCTCCTCTGCCAAACACAGATATTGAGGAGATACTTCACTCCTCCTGTCAGCTTGCTAAATTATAGCCCAGCTCTCACAGCAACAGAACTCTCAGGTCTGGTACGTTCACTTGATCTGTCTTCCTATCAGAAGGCCATGCAAGGGCCATTTCCATGTCTTTAGCAGGAGCTTCTTATATTTATACTCTTAATACCACGTTTTCATATGCCTAGGGTTGAGTTTCTGTTAAAAACAGAATCTCATGCTTCTTCTACTAACATGCTCACATTATCATGACAGCTCCACTTCTTGCTTGGATTACAACGGAACTACTTCGGGAATTAAATAAACTAGATTGCATTAAAATTTGAGTCATTCTCATAACCCATCACAGCAGCTGAGCAAACGAAAACCCAGCTTTGCTTTGACCGGGTTTATTAGACTTTTTTATTTAAGCATCTTCTCCTGTTTGACGGAAAACATGCTGCTGGAGACTAGAGGCATCCCGCCCTTTATATAAAAAAACACTGCTTACAGCATTGGCTTGCAGGAGCCAATGTTGTTCAGCTCCCCAGGGGAAAGCTGCAATGATACTGTCACTGCTCATTACCTCCAGTGGGTGTTGCTGTGAACAAGCCTATGGGAAAAATGCAGGGAAAAGCAAAAAAAGTATTACAGAAGCTTATAAACATGTCCCACATCCACAAAGTTTGCCTGATCTATCAACCAGAAAGAAGCGAAAGCTTGGTACAAAACTAAGTAATTGTACTTTGCCATTTATGACTGTCTTCCACACCAGTTAGATAAACACAAGCATTTCATGCTTTATCCACTGTGCTGGCATAAGGCTGCAGTGGAGCTAAGTCATCTTTTTATAATTTCAGTAGCTCCCAAGGTCTGTGTAGAGTAGCACAGTGCTGTGGCTGCAGCCTCCCAGGGATGCCTGGCAGCCAATATCCATTGCAGAGCAGACTGACCTTACAACTTTATCCCAAAATGTCTGAGGAGTTGTGACAAACAAGGTACTGAAATCCCAGATACATGACATCCCCTCTTGAAAAGTTACACTTCTGTTTGTTACACTCATATCAATAGCCCAGAATATACTGTCACTTTTTTTCCCCTGGCTGATGGGGAAGGTTAGCTCAGGTTTCAGCTAGCAGGTAGAAATGTGGCAGAAGTAGGTTGGCACATTTTGGACCTTTGAAACAAAAGAACAAAGACCCCTCTTTACACTCCAGTGCTATAAATCCTTGCAGAACTTCACTCTCTCCCTTCCCTCCCACTTACTCATTATTTCAGATATCTCTAATCATGACCCAAAGAAACAGTCTTTGAAGTAACTGTAAATCCACCAACACAGAGATTTAATTAGAGGTAGGATGAAAAACAACAACAAAAATGTCCGCAAGGAAAAGTGATGTTGTTGAGATTTCACTCTCCCTCTAAACATTTTTCACTGTTTGTAAGAGTTACTATTTAACAGCAAAGACTCAAATTCAGTCACCCTAAAGAGCTAGCAGAGCCCAAGTAGAAAAGTAATCCATTTACTCATCTAGAGACAGTAAGGCCTTTACTACTGCCTTCCAGTCTTGACTGTCCAAGAGTAGTATTTCAACTGGTTACACCCATTCCTTTCATTATCCTCCAAAGACATATTAATAAAAGCAGCAGCCCTGTTACTTGCCATTATTTAACCTAGAGGTTTTGAATTTCATGAATGAAAATGAAAGAAAATATCAATAAAGCAAGAGGAAACACAAGTTCCTTACTACTTCCTCCACACAAGTGTATAAAAGTGGCAGTCAACCAAAAACTACTGTTAACTCTTTACCAACTATTATTAGGAGGTTCTGTGCGTACTGTTAAGATTGACTTTGTTTTTATCATTGCAAATCACAAAGAACTCCAAGTGCACTGTCTGAGGGCACTAATCTTTTTCCTCCATCATTATTTCATATTGCCAGAGAAGAGATGCCACCCACTTGAGATCAATGCAAATCCCACGATTTTTTAAGAGTAGTTATACTACTAGTTATTGCATATTGGTGAGTTTTCAGTTCAGCTACCTACTCACTCTCTGAAATTTTCTCTGACACTTCAGACACGTACATTGCCATCCTGCAGTTCTTAGTGCACTTACTCTATCAATGGTCTCGCATTTCTGTCTCTACCTTACTGCTAGACAAGAAAAAAAAATCAAGAATAAGGGGTAGAAAAGGGTAAAATAAGGTTGATTTTGCAAGTGTAACTTTTCAGATTATATGAAAGATTTCTACATTTGGTTAAGTTTTTCAATTTATCACATAATACTTATTCCCCGCCCCAAATAGCTGTTTTACTCTTCCCTTATTTACTTATTAAATGTGCTCCTCTTACCCTTTCCTGGTAGACGAAAGAAAAATTAAGAATTAAGCTAACCCACAACTGAAAATATATTATGTTAAAATTGAAACAAAAAATACATAGGAAATGGAAAAAACCCACCATTGAAATGTCAGTAAGAGAGTTTCATTTCCTTCCATAGTTTTTATAGGAACAACTATCACCGTTCATTTTCCTCCTCAGGATTTTTTTTTCCTTTCTTATTGGGGAATAGTAGATTATTATTTTATTCTCCTGAACTAACTCATTGTCATCCCCCAAGGTTTGCTCTTTGCATCCTACTTATAAAAAAAGCCTTCTACTATCACTAAACCCGGAAATACTTCTGATTTAGAACCTGTATACAATAGGAGAGTATTTGTTTGAAACAGTGGACTCTTGCCTAAGCCCGAAGCCACAAGTGTGTGGTTATCAGTCATCTGAACTAGCATCCAGAACAGAGAAGTCTGAACTTCTAAAGAACTATTATCTACCTTATCCAAGCAGTGCATTCATATTGTGGGTGAGGCAGCACTCACAGGGGTGTCTTGCGGCTCGCCATTCCTCTGCACATACCTCATGCTCCTTTCCTCATAACAAATGCAACTTTTCTGCTACTAGGAGAGGTCCACCAGGCAGGTTTGGAAACAGCACTGTAAAGCTTGAGACCCATCCAAAAATAAATAGCAACCACTGATAAGTTTTGGAGTGTGAAGCAATGATGACAGCGTATCTGCTGGGGATGCAGGTGAAGCCTTAGGCTAGCAATACTGTTCTGCAGAAGGTTACATGCCTCGCTGCCACCTTCAAACTTCATCATCCAGACTTCTAAGACAGTAGGTCCTTCACCATATACAAAGCAAGGCCTGTACATATACTGCAAGGAGGGTCTCCTGCAGGACTTCTGCACAACTTTCCTGCTCTCTATGGATATTAAAACATTTTCTTAGTAGGGCAGGATTTCCTCTCCAAAGTTTGTGTGAAAACTCCTGTGTGTGCGCGCTTGTGTTTGCACATGCGAGCATGTTGCTTTCGTAGAAATATAGTTGGCTGTCAGCATGTTAAAGAAATTGCAAGTTGTTAGTTGTACAAGTACCTTTGTAGCAGGTACTGCATCTGATTATGGTTACCAGGATTCTTCCACCTCCTTGTAGCAAGAAGTATTTAAAAAAATATATTTAAATTCTTACATGCTTCTGCAGGACACCATAAAACCTGCTGACTTTAGATTTTAGCCTGACATTCATTTTTGCTCAAGTTCTCTCTAATGTATTGTCCATCAGTATGAAAACTTCAATCAGAGTGTGAGGTGCACACATAGCTTCTAAAGCAACACCAAGTCCTCTGCTGTTCAGATTCAATTTACATACTAGATATCAACCTATGATTATCTTAAGTGGAAATGCAAGTAAATATTGAGCAGTAAATAGAGAAAATATGAAACTGGAGAAAAATACCAGACATTGGGTAAACCACAAAGGAAAAAATACATGCTTTATACATTCTTATTTTACAAAGGTATCTTCAGAGGCAAACAAATCAGATACAGCAGCTCTTCAGTCATCTGTAAATTAATGAACCTGAGCTCAAGGATGAACAATTGCTATCACTGTTTCGAAGACAGTGCAGAAATGTAAAATAAAGGTGAATGCAAGAAGGTGGAAAGTAGCAGGGAGCTCTCCTCTATCAGGAAAGTAAGCTATGACTCAGGGCAGTGTCACAAGTGGGAGAGGGATCACAGCTGACCATAACAAGCATCTTCCACAAGGTCACCTATGACCATGACTCAATGCCATCAGAGAGGCACTGCAACATCAAAAGCTCTCGTGCAGTTGTCCCCTTAAGCACAACACCTTTACAGCACGTGCTCGGAAAGAAGCATAAAATTGACTTATCCCCATTTGATCTTGTGATTAAGGAAGTACTTTCAGACTACGTCTGTGTCAGTATGCAGAGGATCACAAAAAAGACACATGTAGAAGGGGTAAAACCATTTGCTGGCTTGTCTTAGCTTATTCCAATCCCTCCATAAGTGAAGTAACTATTTAAAATATAACCGTCTGAAAAAGATGAAACCTTATCAAAAAGGGCATTTATTAAAAAGCAACAATTCTTTATTCCATACAAAGGTCAGTTTTATACCAACGCCTTCCTTTTAACCTGAAACATGAAGTTATTAGCAGCTATCTTCCATCAGTCATGATAAGCATGAAGTGGTGGTCCTCCTCCCCCAGTGCACCAGCACCCACCACTTGCAAAAGAAGTTCCTACTTAAAACTACTATTTGTGTAAGGATGTTTGAGAAAAAAAGTCAGGTATTTCCCTGCACACTAGAAATAAGGGGTTCTTTACAAAGAAAAGCTCTCAGAAACACAAATTATTGCCCTTCCCATCTCCCCCACATGGCACAGTCAAACATGATTAAACTTGAAAACACTTCCATAGTGTCTCAGCAAAACTATCACTTTTGTGCCTCATGCCTTCCATTTCCTTTAAGGGCTGAGATCCCTAGATAGACTACACCTTCCACAAGGTATCAAAATCTCAAACCTCAATAAACTGTTATATTTGTATTGTTCATGGCTTTTAGAAGAGTTCTGTTTCCTTTTCTTTTCCAGTTTCACCGAGACATAAATAAGAACAAAGGACAGGTCATCAAAAATAACTAAAACCATGATAACTATTCATTTAAGGTTTGGTTAGGAAAAGCTATGAGTAAAACTTTTCAGTGACAAGTCAGTTTGACAAATGAAATATTAAGTTCAGAAAAAAAGATTCCTCACAGCCAGTAATGCAAAAGAGGTCAGTATTCTCTCACTCCTGCAAAAATGCTCTACTCGTATTATCAATCCCAAATGAATTTTCAAAAATCAAAATGGTAAGTGAAATGAAACAGAGCTTTACAATCCCTCTTGAAATAAGCATTACCTTTTGCAGCAAACACCAACAATTCAGTGTTAATCACAACTTCCACCCCCCACCAAAAGACCTGGGAGAACAAAACCCATACAAGTTGGGGGGATTAAAAAAACCCAACATAATAAAAAAAAGTCAGTGCTCAAAGGTAAGCGGAGTCTTAGACAAAGTCTCTGAAGCTGCAGGAACTTAAGAAGCATATGTATTTCTTTCACTTATTCCCTAGGACTTCTCTCAACTGCTTTTACTCCCTCTTTCCATGGATTACCCCTGCTGCTTCTCTGCTCTTTTTTTTCCACTTCTTTTTATCCCAAGGCTGCTCAAATTGCTGGTTAGGATTGGAAAAAAGTACGGTGGAACCAGTCAGCTCCTTCCTACTTCCTTCACATGATAAAAGTTTCAGATGGAGGGAAGAAGGTGGCTTCTTCCAGGTGAAGCCACCGAGTTTTCTCCACCAGACCTCAGAGATCACAGCAGATGGTGATGGTGATCTTGTGGGTTGGTGCCTCTAGGGATCTGCTACCTGGGGCAGGGCTGTTAGCCCCAGTGTCACAGGAGCTGCCAAATCCATCCTGGACATCCTGAGCAGACCCCAGCTCTGCATGCTATGCAGCTGAGGAGAGCTGCACTCTTTAGAACTGGTTATAAAATATAAAAACCCAGAGAAATATAAAAATGTGTACAAAAATAAATAAGCCTCTTGCTCAGAAGTCTGTTTATATGTTCAGAAGTATTTAAATTAATGTGCCTGATGGAGTAATGAGAACCAGGTAGAAGACGGCACTTCCCTCTGACACTTGGATAATTAAAAGGGCAAGGTATTAACCAGCTTTGGAAAGAAAAAAGTTATATTGGGTGTTCTGGGGATTACAGTCCTGTCTTGATCCTACCTGCTCTAATCATTGCGTTTAGTCATTAGACACTTTGCCCATTCCCTGGAATCCAAGTCTGCTGATTACTGTTTGCTGATCCCCTCTTCACCCAGGATTTGAAACACAGGAATAGTGCTAAAATGCCCTTTAGAAAGGGCAGATAATGCCATTTCTGCTTTGTACTACAGGAAAGAGATTCTTTCACAGATACTGGTGTCAGCTACATCCTCATCATCTTTTTACTAATGTGATCCTCATGCACAGTGGAATGCTGCAGATCAGATTTTTCTTGGCCAAATATGTATTTGCTACTTACTTTTTAGAATAATTGAGGAAAAACATAACACCACCACCCCCTCCCCCAAAAAATAATTCTGAATTAAATATTACATGGTGGTTACAAATGCTGGCACACTGGATAGAAACCATAAGTCACAGAATGATTATTGATGAAACAAATATTAGTATACCTCCATCTAGTTAATACATACCTTATTAGCATACATTTATCTGAGATGAAAAAACATGCTAACATACTATATTTTATGCAAATCACATGCAGATCTCAAGGCTTCTGGAAAATCTCAGTTCCAGCCTTTGGTACTGCAAAGTGTAGGTACTCCCTTTCATAGCCACTATATGAAATAATATTTCCAGAAGTAAGCTGTTGGAGTAAATAAGTTACATAAGTGATGCACCTAGCCCACAGCAGATAGAAGAATGGTAGTATGACAGGCCTCTCTGCTACAAATTCAGCAGCTGGTTATATATTTTATATAATGTAACCAGTAGGAACAATAGCATTTATGTCTTCTATTACTGTACAAACAATCCAATTTATAAAATGCCTATTGTGTTTACACACAAGAAACTATCATAAAACCTGAATGTTAAACAGTGTCAACAGATGAACGCCAGCTTTCCCACAATATTTTGCATACTGAACTAACCACGCCTTTAAAAGGAAAGGCAGTCACAAGACAAGGCTCCTCTGAATTCAGCAAATCTCTAAGAAATTTAATCTTTCCTCATATTGAAAAAATATTCTTAAATTAACCTGAAAGCATGGCACCTATCCAGAAACATCACCATTTTTAACATCACCCTTTTTTATTAATTACAGAAGAAATAATAGTGGGGGAAATAACCTGTGCTAGGGGGAATCCCATTGCATACAACTTCTTTCCTGTCTTTTGCTCTCTTGACAGGAAAGGTAGGTCAGTGGTAAAGAATATGTACTTGTCCTTATCTGTCACCCTGGATTAACAACTTTAGGGAAGAAAGTCTCAGGAAATGAATATAGCCAGATGACTGTATACCCAGACACACAGATTTGTCTCCACACTGCCTGGAGTACCTGGAAGCTGTTACACACAACCAGCTTCTGCTTCCACTGAATTCATACAGGTCAGCTGCCTCCACTTCTGTTCACCAGTGAGGCATCCAGAAGCCACCAACTCATCCCAGCTGTAGCAAATACACAGCCATAGGGTAAAGCATGTTTTAAAAAAACACAAACCCAAAACAAAACCCAACCCCCCCCCACAAAACAAAACAAAAAACCAACCCTGACTCTCTCACACACACAAAAAACCCCAAAAAAACAAACCACACCTCAGCATTTGGTCCAAATACAACTTATTAGAACTCAGTCTGCAATGGCTGATCTAACCATCAGGACCAGGTCACCGCTTGGGAAAGCTGGTCCTCCTGGGGGATTGTTCCCAGAGAAACAATGGTCCAGCAGCAACACTGGCCAGGACAAAACCCTTTGGGCACTTGATATCAGCATACCTCCTGATTACTAGTGGCTGTAGTCAGAAAGATTCATCTCCTCTATGGCCGCTTCCTGATATTCTCTCATTACACAATCTTAGTACTTTAAGGGCCTGGTTCTGTTCTTCTGAGCAATTCAGGTCTTATGTGAGCACAACTTTGCTTAGAAACTCAAATTCACTGCTGGGCATGGACATTTTCTGTTCCAAGACTTCCTGCAGAAAGCTGCCCGTCCATTCCCACGGCTCACTCGACCATCACATCTTTTTAACAGACAAGAGCTTATCAGGACAAGCTCTCTCATGAGATTTTAAATATTCTTTCTGTTTCTAGACCAGAAACATTGCAAGAGAGGCTGTTCTTGCCTCACATTAGTATGACAGCTGCTCTCTTGGCCAACACACTGGGGACTGGACCAGCGATCTCAAACTGAAAGCATAAGCAGCTACAGCTTAGAGCAAAGAGCAGAGACTCCCTTGCTTGGAGGCTGTAACAACTCAGATCTTCCCTGATGAGCACAGAGGGTGGGACTCACAACACACACTTGTCCCTGGGTTGCATTAGTTAACATATTAATCACTTAACATTGGCACCTTTTCTTCTGTCCCTGAATAGCTCCAAATAGAGCCGTATGTTTAAGTGAAAGGTTCTGAGTTTTGTTCTTAACCTCATCTATATTTTGACCACATCATAAAGATTCAAGATACTTGTTTAACCAAAGAAGTTTACCCAGTTCTGGTTTTGCACTGTACTTCTCTGTTGCAGAGAGATACATACCATATCAGTGAAGGCAAAGTGTTGCAATGGTAGTACATGCATCATCTAAGACCAAGCACATATTGGATAATGCTTGCGTTCCTTTTCAGGAATGGGGCAAATGGCAATGCACATGAGTCAAGTTTTGAGAAACATCAAGTGGTAAGGACCAGGAGCTGGGAAATACAAGCTGGGGTCAGGCTAGCACTCCTCAGATAACTGCGCCCCAATACACAGAACTGGCCCCTCAGCATTCTTAGTGAAGATATTTCTATGACTTCCCCTCCCTATCACATCATTTCTCATTAATGCACACTGCTGACTTAGCCTACCCAGGGAAGAGCCAAAAATGCAGCCTAACTGGTACCTCTGTACACTTAACAGTGGACATAATCAGAAGGCAAGGACATCTTGAGAACTGCCTGTAAACTGTAGCAGACTACTATCTGGAAGCTGAATAATCACTGCTATTACAAAACTACCATTCGTAGGCTTTGTATTTTATAAAAAGTTAGTGGTACGATTTTCCAAAACAGCCAGAGAGAATTAGGAGCTCAGATTAGACATTTACAGTCAGACTTAACATGCCTAGATGCCACTTTCTATCTCAGGAGAGCTTTTATTTTCTCTGTCTATAATATCCATCCTTCCTTTAAAAGCAAATGATCAGCATCTTGAGACTGAAGAAAAGTTCATGTCAGCCCAGATGCTACCTAATGAGACAATATAAAAAAGCACGTGCACAAGCACTGTTCCTCAGTGCATATTTGGCTCATCCATACAGGGAAGTGCAAACGGACTTGACACTATCACTGTTTGTATTTTAGTATGAGATTGATCGCAAAAAGACGCAGAGACAAAAAAGGAAAACCAGGATAAAAATCTGCTAGTAATAATACCGTTATATCTTTGGTAACTAATGCTCAGATTTCTATCTGAACTCATGAAACAATATTGTTACTGAGGAAACTAAAAGGAAAAGTAGAGGTGCGCTATGCTCACTAGACCAAGTAGGTCCCAGTCCAGTATCCTAACAGCAGCCAGAACCCAACAGCTCAAAAGGTTAAGGTATCAGATGTACTGCAGTCATGTCACAGCCTATCATACAGGAAACTTCTTTCTGACAGTATGCAACTAGTGGCTGGCATACACCGTGAAACACACACATTATAAATCTGTAACATGATGTGTATGAGCATTTAATCCTCTCTTAATCTGGTCTACCCCAACAAATACAGTATTTGTCTACATGAACCTTATTTTATTACATGCTTTGTATCTATACATATCAAAAAGGGCAGGGAAGAGGCTTGCTTATTATTACAAAATCAGTGTGCCAAATGTTCAGCTATACATTTATGATGTTGCCACATCATCCAAAGTAATACAGCCTGAGGTGCTTATTGTGCCGGTGATAAAACTGGTACAGGACACAGATTTCTTCATATATAAAGCACAGAAAAGGCAGCAACTGTTTTACCCCTTGGTAATGAAATCTCCATTTAAAAAGGTATTTGTTAAGCACTTATTACTGCATTAGTTTCAATATATTTCCCTTAATGTAAAACAACTTCAGTCATTCCACTCCTTTTCCAGTTGCCTGACAGAGTACCTTGCCACTTAGCAATGTCTTTACACTGAATTTTTAGTCTTTAGGGGTGGCACAAAGCTGCCTCGCCCCAGCAAACCCAAGAAGGAGGAATCCTGCCTCACATATTTTGAGTCCTCCCCTGCTTTTCACTCCCTGCCAAGGAAGACGGTTACTGCGGTTCTGACTGAATGCAATTTACTGTCCCCTAAATTTGATGGTTCTAGTAGGAAAAGGAAGATTTGGTGCTACCTGTTTCCTCACAAAAGCAGCAGCAATCAGTATCGAGGCCGTAATTCTGCCCACAGTCCACTCGTGCAAGCAATCTGGACAGTCCATGAGAAGAAACAGGACCAGAACAAGCACACCACCACACCCAAATCCTGAGCTACTTTCTCATGTGACTGAAAAATATTTGCAAAATGTTCACTCCAGGCAAAGTACCAGCATCCTTTAGCAAACCTATCTGAATCCCTTTGAACAGTTGTCCAGAGGCCCAGTCCAGAGCCCCTGAGAAGGGACAACTGGGCCCCCTCCCGCTGGGAGCCACAGGGCCATGACTTGGTGCGAGCCACCGTCACACAAAAAGCAAAGTACCACTAAGCAGCTGATGGATTGCATTTGGCTTCTGCAAGAGGCAGTGAGCCCCAGCACCCATGTACTTTCACAATATGCTTAGTTGTTGTTCTCTGGGCACTTAACCTGTAATTTGGGGGAAAAACCCCCACTATGTAGTACACCATCCTTGAAACATTATTTCCATTAAACCCTAGTGCTGCTTCTGTTTTTCCTTCCATCACAGTGAATCATGGTTCTCCCCCCCCCCAAAAAAAAAAGAAAACAGCACCCAACTGAGAGGCAGTAACACCCCACACCCTCAGTGTTAATTCGCTGCAGACTGCTCCCGGCTCCGTAGGTCCCTCTTGCAGCTCCTCTTTAAGGCAATGCACTCCCTCCCCACTTCCCACAGGGTTCTGGGTACCACTGCACTTGACACATTGCAGACTTCTTTGAAATTTAGCTCCTAACTTATACTTATGTGTTATCTGACTTCAAGGATCCTTGCTCTGTGCTGTTATTCTTGCACCGATGTCAGCAGTTGTCTTGACTGAGAAATCCAATTATCATTACACTTCTGAAAATAAAGTTTAATTATAGGCAAGTGCGATGAATCTATAAATTATGATGATTATCAGAGTGAACAGCAGCATAACCAATAGCATTAAGAATATATCTGAATATTCTTATAGGGCAGGGTCCAAATCTCTGAATTCAGTGAAAAGATCCCCAGTGATATTAAAAGTCTTTGGACTTTGAGACGAAGACTTCAAGTAATTGCTGCAATTCAAACAAGTATTCTATCATTGTTGTTACTACTCTTAATAATAATAATACAGTGCATTAAGGATTCTTTGAATAAAAGGTATTAAAACCAAGTAACAAGTGTAATCTAAGAAACACAGTAACATGGTAGTCTGGCATCATGATATTCTGTCAATCTTTTGCAACACTAGAAAGTTGTCCCAGTTATTTACATAATATTTTCCTATTCATCTTTTTATACCAGAAAAATTGCAGTAGGAAAAAAGTCAATAAAATGTTTAAAGTTTAAACACAGTCACCTTTTGTTTTTAAGGTGACTGCTGAACTAGAATACCAGTCTTGTTTTTATTTGTTTGCTTATTTTTAGACTGACATTGTGTTCCCAGGTTGCTAGTGAAAACTTCTCCAGCTAAATAAATTCAGTTGAGATTTACTCTCACTCTATTTATCCCCTGAAACGTAACTGTGATGTTTGCTGGACAAAATAAAAAACGCAAACCACTGTATCCAAAGGAAGGATCTATCTTCTTATCTATCCTGTTTTAGTTAATGAGAAAATGTAACCGACTCCATTGAGAGCAAGAGAAAGAGGCAGAGAGCCTCTCTCAATGAACTGTTGCACATGGTAGGACTAATAGTGTACTGTCTCATAGCCATCATTAGGCTAGCTAGTAAGCAGTACATTATCTTTGGTTTTCTTTCTTTCTCCAGGGCACAGTCATGTAGTTACTGCTCCTCATTATCCTTGGAAGCTGTAAATTTAAGTGTAAACTCATTGTCTCTGCAGGGGTTGCAGGTGAGTAGTGTGTAATGTCATTTACTCTATTTTCTCTACTGAATTTTGTAGAACTGTTATTTTTAAAAGATTCTCTGCCCCCCAAATCATCCCCACTAACTGCTAGGTGTTTGGATCCACTCTGTAACCCCTCTGGTTTGGCCAGAAAGATCACTTACTGCATTCAAGGAACCACACCTGTGTGGTCCCCAAAATGATGGGTGGGCACTACAGGATCTCATAATTTAAATGAGGGTGCTCCTGGGCAGTGGTGGGACAGCAGCCAGGCAGCTGCAGGCACCAAGGGAATTTATTCCATCCACTTTTATTACCAGTTGCTCCACCACTGCCTGCAGTTCCTCAATTATGGCTAGTGAGCCTACCTCAAAAGCTAACGAGGGAAGTCTGTTCCTTCCTGCTTATGGGAGCTACAAATACATCAAAAAAGAAAATTGACCCTTTTATTGACTCGGATGCTAACTCCACATTAAGCCTGAAGCTTCCAGTTTAGCTTCTTTGCTTGCTCTTATTATTCAATTAATTTTTGTGGGTAGCCAGCAGAAACCCACATTAAAATTTATAATATGGAAGTAATTATGGCATTAGAACACAAGATGCAGAAATATACAGGGGTGGTTCATGCCTCGTGGCTTGGGAAGAACTTACAGTCGCCCATCTGACCTGTCCACATCTAAGCCTCACAAAAGAGGGCAGGGAGGAAAGAAGTTGTGCATTAAGTGCTGCTCATTTCTACGCAGGTTGGCAGAATAAAAGAGGTAAGAGATCCCAGTGCAATTAAGCAAACATGAAGACAGATGTCAGCTACTAACCAATACAACCAACAGTGGGTTGCAAGAAACTCATTCTGTGAAAGACTGAGCTAATGACCAAGTGCAGAAGGCCACCTTTGAAATCACAGCAGACTTCAGGAAGGAACAAAGACCTCCTGACCTGCTAATTGTGATGCAAGAGATGCAGGTTAACTGAGGACAGAGCATGATCTCCACTTCATGACCAGCTAGATATACAGCCTACCAAAACAAAGCACCTGTATTCCTACAGGCAGAGAATGAGGCAAGACGACAACCCTCCTTCCTCCCCTCTGAGGAGTCACAAGCGCTCGTGAATCAAAGGAAAACAGATGGTTTCAACTTTACACTGAATTCGGCCACAAGAATAAAACACTAACCGGTAAACATAGGTATTTAGTTCTTCCAAGCAAGATGTACGTCCACAGTCAGAACAGCCTTATTCTTTATACAACTGGTCCAGAGAAAAAGTCATGCATGGTAATGGGACAGTAATAAGAAATCTCACAGCCTTCAAAACAGAACAGAGAATCAGATGTTCTGGTGTTGTCAAAACACAGCAGCTTTACACGCATAATTGACTGGTGCTTATTTTGGGAGAGTCAAAAATGAATTTTGACCTTCTGAATTGCTAATGTACCTATTTCAAAATGATCATAACACCTATTCATTAATTCCTTCTACACCATTTGATACAACTGTATAGGGAAAAAATCAGATTTAGCAATTGTCTCAGAAAAGTCTATGAAGAGTGAAAGTTTCATAGTTTTATTTTTCTGGTTTTAACTTGCATACACATTTTAACAGCGTAGCCATTTTGAAAATCATTAACCTAATGATGGTTTAGATAGTTCTAAAGGCTTATTCGTTTAGAGGGAGAAACCACTGAAGTGGGTAAAAACATTGTAATTTGTCCATTTAAAAACATCCACAGGATCAACAGTACTGTGTGAAGATGCTGCTTTGGAAAACAACTTAAAATTTACTGTAAAAATATCTAAAAAAAGTATTATTGTTTGCTTTTAAAAAAATTAATTGGGGCAGCATTAGTAGCAACTCTGGTATTCAGTCTAGCAAGTATTAAGACTGTCACTAAATATACTGAATAAATGTTATAAAGGCTGTGAAGCACCACTGTCAACCAACTGGCATTAGGAAACTCTCATCAAAATGTAACTGATAGCAAACGACTTACCCCATTGTATTGTCAAGCTTTAATAACCTTCCATATTTAGCCAAACTGATATAGTGCGCCTGGGAGAGCCTTATGTTTTGTAAATATTAATCCTTTAGTGGTTTCACTGGATTACCTGTATTTTATTATTCAGCATAGCCCAGCTGTACTGCATTTGGCTGAAAATTGACATTGCTACATGTCTTTCTTGCTAGCAATACTGACTTCTTACCTAATATTTCCTTGCTTGGATTCAAACAAAGAACAGCTGCGGGTCATATCAACTGGACAGATTACTGCGGGCAACCAAGAACTCAGTTATATCATAAAAACTGTCAATATAGCTTAGTCTCAAATTAGCTTCTCATCATCAACTGAAATCACAGTTCTAAGACCTTCTTAAAAGACTCCCAAATAATTAAATCACATTCTTGCCTGGGCTAAGATGTTCAAATTTAGGAACTAATTCCAAAAAGTTAATTTCCAATTTTAACCAAATGTATCATAGCTGCACTTAAACTTTGCATAATACTTTGATTTCATATGTAAATCCAATCTATCAATAAGACAGCCCTATGGAGCTATATATGTATATAGAAGTATATGACATATCTAAAAGTCAGAACTCGCTGATATTTATAATGTATCTTTATAATCACAACCTGTTAAGATTAAGAATTTTATTCTTAGAATTTCACAATAAAATTTATTATTAACTATGTTAATTAACACCAGTATTTTATTCTTAAAAATTCAACATTTATATAAACATTAAACTCCACATCACTGCTGTTGTGGTTTAGCCCCAGTCAGCAACTAAGCACCACCCAGCCACTCGCTCACTCCCCCACCCCCCCACCCCAGTGGGATGGGGGAGAGAATCAGAAGGGCCAAAGTAAGAAAACTTGTGGGTTGAGAGAACAAATACAATACTTCAGATTATGTACACATAGTTAGACAAGTACTTTAGAAATGCAGGGAATAACATTTTGGAAGGAACCAAGAATTTGATTGACTTGAGAAAGTATGAGTTGAGTCTGGTTTTCAGAGAGTGCTGAGAATCCCTCTGAAACGCAGTTTCAGTTCATGAGTTTTCTCCCCACCACCTTAATGAAAGGACAGATGTTTTTCCAAACCTGTCTGGACCTTGAAATGCAACAGGACTTACTAGGTCCCCACCAAAAGTCCCATTGCTGAACAGATACCACAATATTGAAATGAGTACCTCTTCTCATGATATATCAGTAACTTTCTTTCAAGAAACATAGATCAAGCAAAGCATTAGTCAGCTGAAACACCACACACATCCTGAAAATCTGTAGCTTAGGCAGTACATTTTACAAAAAATTACAAAGCATTTTTTGTCCAAATCCATTGTTTTCCAATGAGCCTTAGGTTCCTAAATTATTCCCAAGTCATTTTTGAAGCAGATTTGGGCTTATAAATCATACTGGGTCTTGAAAAAAATGTCATTCTTAGTTCTTCTATCAAATAATTCATCATTTGATTGAAGAAAAATTAAACAGAAGAAAAAAGTACAAGTGATCTGGGAGAAGGAGGATCACTATTTGTAAGTACAGTACAACCTAGAGGTGCTTCAGAGTTGTGAATATGTCAAGCTCAACTACATTTTTATAGTTTTCTTTAGCTAATAGAACTATAGCTGCATTAAGAAAATAGATGTTAATGTTATCAGGTCAAATAGGCTTATACTGACATGCCAAAACAGCACACAAACCAAGAAATACCCTGCACAAGTCCATGTTACTCTCATCCCATACTAAGCAAGGTGCTCTGCGATAAATACCATACTGATGAACACAGCAGGGTACCAATGCACACAGTACAGAGAAGGCTGCAAAGCATTTCCTGGATACTCATACCATAGGCTGTGATTGAGTACAGCACCTTCTTAAGGAGACAAGCAATTACTCTTCTGCTTGAAGGGCATTAGCATACTGTATGCACAGCTCTTCTCAGGTTAAACAACTCAGAAGTACCAAGAGCACTGCCCTCAACCAGAAGCAGCAATGCTCAAACATGCATGGCACAAGAGTAACTTATCAAGGAAATCTGTCTTTTCTGCTGGCAATAAGAACTTAATGAATAAATCAATATATCCCAGGACTACTCCAGAATCACATACTGGAGTAGTAAAAATCACTGTTTTTTCCTGAATTTCATAGCACCAAAGGAAAACAAGGAAAAACAAAACCAGAAAACAGACACCCAAACCCAAGGGCATTCCTATTTTTTCCTGCCAACACACTGACATAGAAGACAGGGTGAAAGTCACAATTGGGAAAGCCACCACTCCAGAAAATAAATCAAGCGCCATGAGAAGTAGGTTGGTTTAGCCCCATTCTTAGTGGCAAATGTTCCACTCACGCTAGCACTTCAGTTCACACAAGCTACGAGGCATGTTAGCAGTCCCAGGAATAAGATAATTGGAGACTAAATTGTGGTCCAGCTCCTTCAGTTCTCAGTGTTGCACTTGACATGGTTACAGGACAGACGGGTGACCTGGTCTTCCTCAGCTGAATCTTTGTTTATCCACAAAGCACCAACTTCTAAGGATCTCAGTCAATTAAGTTTTGGTTAACTTGTAGTGTTTTTTTTTACTATCATTCAAGAAAAAATAAAGAGGAAAGCCAGTATTTCTCAACCATCTTTAATAATAAATTTTAATCCTTCCTTTGGATGAAATTTCTCCATACTGTTCAGTTGCTGATCAAAAGCTGAACAGTGATCCTACTTGGATGGACAGACAAAACTATTCTTCAAGGGCAGGCCAACTCAATGGCTGTAAAGGTTGTGCAGATACAATCACTGCTTCGCCTTGGTTGCTTCACATCAAGGACTTTCCAGCTTTTCCTATAGCCCCTCGACTCACACTGCAATTTCAGGAAACTGTGTTGGCAGGGCAGCCCTCCTTCTCCCCTGGCTCCCCTTTAGCTCTCCTCTCCTTGCACTCTACCCACAGTGACCTACAAAACACAGCTCCATTTAGTGGCAGCACATTTCACCTCCTTTATTCAAAACTAGGCTTCAGAACCAAACATGGGTGAAATATCTTGGTACCTTAATTGATATCCTGAAGATACAAGAAAAAATCCCTCATTTCTCAAATATCTTGTAACATCTGTGCTTTGTTCTTCCAGGGGAAAGCTCATACCCATATTTGACCACATCAAAGACCACAAACTCACTGCAAAGTTCAAAAGAGCACTGCTCCTGCTAGCAGAGGCAGCTCTCTTTGCACAGCACTTATGGAAAGCAATCAGAAATTGGGACTTCAGAGTTGTTACCCCAGCTCCATTTTCAAAATAGCTGCAGAGGAGAAAAGGAACAAACCTCCATTAAAAATACCATGGTTTGGGTGCCACAGGGCATTTCTGAGAACTGCAGCTGCAAGTATTCAATGTATTTTCATATACAGAGGGTAAGGCAGGCCTCTATCTCTGAGGGCACAAGAGGCTTGACATAATGCCTGCAGCATGCTCTGAGGACCCTGGATGAAAAGCGCTTTAGAAGGGCAACTCTTATCTACTGCAAGTTTAATATCAGACTGTGCTTCCAACCCCTTTTAATTGGGAATAATATTTCTTTCCGTTATTAGTTTAGGCAATGGTTAAGAAAACCTTTTTTTTAAATATATTTATATATATAGCATAGAGAAAATTTGCAATTCAAATTGATATTTTTAATCTTAAAAGTATTTTGGTGGAATGGAGTGAAAAATAGAAGAACAAGTCCCATAAATCTGTCACTCGCATAGCGCATCACTCACAGCTTTCTCCAGCCCACTGAGGAGGAGAGCCATACAGCTTTAAAATGACTTCATTCCCATATTTACATATTTTTTAATAGGGCTATGATGAATCTCCTTCCGCTTGACTCCTATTTTGAGCTGTGATATTTTAATCTCCATTCTTGCTGCAACTTAGCAGATGAATGTGCAGTGTGACAGAGCTCAGAGGAAATAGTATAAATAAAGCAAAGTGGAGCTATGACATCTCACATTTTATAGCTTTTTTATTGTAGCCTAAGCATAAACAGAGCACAGCTGTGTTATACTTACTGCTGTGAGCACTCCCCCAGCTCCAACCCCCTACTGCTTTTAAAGAGACACTGCCCCTACTCAGGATCCTCTGGGTACAAGCACTGCTGTTCGAGGCATCACTAACAGAAGCAAAATGCCCCCACCCATTGCTTCCCTTCCTTTGTTTTTATTTTTTTCTCCTTCTACTGATTTGCCCCCTTGCCCTCCTTTCCCCTCACCTCCCCAAGTGGCACAGGATGTGACCCCGCAGTCCCCAGCGTGTACACACAGCCAGCGCTGTGCTGCTACCTCCTGAAGGATGCCTTTCTTCCCTCACTGTTATAATTTGCTCTGTTTAAGTACACAGACACACATGCAGAGCACAGAAACAATCTGCAAAAACAACACTTTGATAAAAGACTAGTAACTAGCTGGAAGTACTCAAAATACTGCCATCTTCTAACAGTGGTATTTCACAGAAAGGACTCTCACATTTCTCATCACTTCTTGATAGTGGGTTTTTCCCCCCACCTCCCCCAGAAGTCAGTCAAAAAGAAAGAAGGAAAACACTAACTTTACTCCTGCCTATTTAAAAACAAACTATCATGATGAGTTCCTAGACAGGAAAACCTCTTTTCACCTCAGGAATTTGAGACACCACAAAGGATCTCATCATAATCATCAGGACACATTCAGCCAAAAAAGCTCCCATTTGAAGCTTTAGACAAGAAAAATCACAATGCACCTGGACACTTTCACAACTATAAAAAGATATGGGCAAACCCAATAGTCAGCAGTTTCCCCCATAGAGTCCAAGAATGCTGTTTATCTTTGTGGCATGTTGAAAAGTTTTATGGTTGGACATGATGCTCTTAAAGGTCTTTTCCAACCTAAATGATTCTATTCTTCTATGAAAGTGCTTCTCCACCTCTAATTTCAACATTATAAACATAGGCAAATTTAACATGCAAACGTATAAGACTTCCTTCTGCTATCCATTTAAAAAAGTATATCAAGGCATTGCAATGGTTACACTGAGCTTGAAAACAGCTTTCCCAAATATAGGGCCAAGGGGCATACATGGAAGTTCTTTGCTCAGGGATGACCATGTTGCATGTCTCATCCCACTAACTTGCTACTAAAAGCTTCAATGGGGAGGGAAGCTTCAGTGACCACCTACAAGCTGTAACCCAGTTCTGCTGGCCATCCTCTGCTCTCCCTCTATGCTCTTCTGTACCCCACTGATCCTTGAGAGGATTTGCTACTTCACTGCTACCAGAAACACTTTCTGCAGCTATTTTTCCCCCTGTCTGGGATTCAACATAAGCTGGAATAAAGCATCAAGCAATGTTCACACAAGCAAAAGAAAGTGGTTAAACACAGCAAAATAAAACTATGCTAGGTATGTATCAACAATAGTATTTAAAAATTAAAAATTTTAAGCACCACCCAGAAAGCACACTGAAATTGTTTATATGTGGGGAGCTGATTAAACTAACAAGCATTCAAAGTTCGTATCTCAGGATTCTCAAGTCTGCCCAAAGTCACCCCTCTACTCAACTCATGGCTTACCAAGCCACCAGCCTGATACAAAGATCTGGTTAGAAAACTGCACTTTTGTGAAAAGATTAGTAGAATTCCTGTGTTTTGCAGGTGGATTATCACATTTTAAAAAAAGTGTGATCTCAAGATTCACTTGACTATTCCCCAAAATCCCCTTGAGCTTGTCCAATCCTATTCTGCCTATACAACCTATAACTTCATAAAGAAGTTGCTATCACAAGATCATCATGAGCACTTGCTCTATGTGATCTCTGTACTGTAAATAACCTCAGACATTTATGGAGGGCTGCAGGGGTTAAGGAAGAGACATGTCTGCACTGATACTCAAGAGACTCCTCATCAGCAAGAGTCATTGTACCCAGGAGGCACTGCTGAAAGCCACCCACACCCAACATCTCATTTGCAAACTCCTCCAAGACCTGGTCTGAGGGACACCTCACCTCTTCTGGGTCACAGCAACAGGCAGGAAGCCGGGAAGGGGGTCTGGAAATCTGTCACTCTAGGCCCTGCAGTGGGCTGGTGAGTCCTCCCCCCAGCACTGGAGGAAGCAAGGCTGGGAAGGGAGCAGAAAAAAGAGATTGACCTAAGACCCAGAAGCTCAATAGGGCCCAGCAAAGCCACCAACAGTAGGTTCCTACAGGCTTCCCACCACCGCCATCCATTTAGGTAGGAAGCAGATATGTACTCCATGCTGACCACAAGACCAATCCTATTTAACAGTATAGTCGTCATCAAAACGTGCTCACTCTGAATGAGTGAAGACTGAAGGAGGTGAGCCATGAATTACTTTTTACTGGGAGATGAAACAGACAGGAGAAGAGATAGAGAAAAACAATAATATAGCCACAAACCAGTACATTTTCCCCACTGCCTGCCAACATCTATTTCCTGTTAAGTTTTCAGCTACATTTTTTCAAATTCACACACGATGTCTTCCATAACAATAGTACCACCAACTTCACTTCCCTGTGGATGGCTCCTTAGTACTCTTCAAAGTTGCTGCAACACTCAAATACCTAAAGCTGTGGTCAGTGCCACTAGAAATCAGTACTAGAAGTATTAGGACGAAAAAAAAGAGACATTACAGTGAAGCCTAGAAATTCAGACTGCCTTACAGCCCTTTACACTTCTCATCTCCACCTGGAAAAGACCCTGAAGATATTAATAAACACAATACTAAGCGTGTTTTGAATGAGAAGAGTGTGGCAACATTATGGTACAGATTTAATTACAACAGTAGGAACTGACCCCCTAGGTACAAAAATAAACATAATTTCTGATAGGGATGCTCAGTTTGGAAGGCTTAATCCAAGTCAAATAATCTGCAGGTATAAATTAGACCTCCTCCTTTATAATTTCACTTTAGGCCAGTTCTAATCAGGACAAGATAAAACCCTCTATGAGCTTCCAGTTAATACTTCTGACCCCAAAATTCCTTTGCACAAACTTCCTGCCCCTTGCAGAGCTGGAAGTTTGATTAGCAAAATCTAAAATGTCTCAGAAATGTAAAAAAAGTCATGGCACGTGCAACAACTCGATGTATCAACACAGGTACAGCAACATCAAGGCATCACTAGTTCATTTGCAGGCTGGTGCAATACTACATAATGATGAAGTAACTCTCACCTACTGATTTGGAAGGGTAAATACAGTTTCTAGAGAAAACTTCTTATGCCCTGAAAGGCATTTCCGTTATAGGCCACCGCACCTCTTGCCAACAGCTTTCAGCTAAATCAAATGGAAGAAGCTGCAGGCAGGAGCTGCAGGGTACCTGCTCTGACAAAGAGAAGTAGCAATGGGCTTTTTTTTCCTCCTTCTTGTTTAGTTTTCAGTCACAACAAATGAATGAAATGAACCAAAGAAAAGAACTAAGCTGAGAAAAAACAAAGTAAAATTAGTAACAGGCTAACAGCATATACCCACTGCCTGGGGCAACATACGGCTGATGGATGATGACAGCCAACAGACAAATCCTCATTCCCTGTCTACTAAACAAATTAGTAATCTCATCAATATCATCACTACATTCACCTTCTGCAGCAGCTGCTGCTGCAGCACAGCTGCTGTTAAGCTTTAGGGGGAAAGCCTGGCTTTGTCTTGTAGTTTGCCAAATCCTGTGGGCAGTCAGGGTTGCCACCCTTTGCAAAATGTAATTAACCTGATAACAAGATTTTTGGTTTGTTTGTTTTTAATTTTTATTTTTTAAAGAGCCTGCAGAGCTGTGTATGAAAGCAATGGTCACCTGCATGGCACACTCTGAAGTCGGAATCTGCTAAACTTGCACCTTCAGGGCCTTCCCAGCAGTCAGGGTCTCTCCAATTAAAGTCTGAGTTCAGAGACTTTACACTTGAAGAGGACACCAGGCCTTCTCCTCAAACTGAGATCTGTCTCTACACTCCACTTTCCTCATTACTCCTGAAGTTTCTCTCTCAAAGTAACTACAAACCATGATTTTCAAAAATAGAGTGATTTTTGGATATCTAACACACTTTGCTTCCTCTCCCCACCCCCAAACTGTTCTGAGCCCCATATAGTGCTGGAGCTTCCAACACTGCCAAAGAGAAACAGCATCATTACCTTCACTTCCAAAACCCATCAGAAAAATTACCTGATTCAAACACATTCCAATCCAGAAAGATCCAATTTCAACAGCACTCAACACAAATCACAGCAAATCATTTGTTGTTAAGAAGTCTGGATTACAAAGCATCCCAGCAATGCCCCCCAAATAACTACAGTAAATTTCAGTAAGTAAAACTTCACTTAAAAAGAAGGAAAACTTAATTTATGTTGTGCAAATAGAAAAATATATATGCATATATGTACACACGCACAGACATAAGCTTGCTCTCCCTTTTCCCCCATTCAATTCACCTGAAAAGGTGTTGCATTTTTTCCATGAAGCCTAATAATTTTTCTTAAAGATCTTCAAAGAGTAAAGCTGGTTAAGTTCATTAATGTCAACAAAATATTTACTTATCAATATCCTTCATTATTAGATATTTGCCATTTATTTCAATTTATCAGTTTCCACTTGAAAATATGCAATATGGAACAACTTCTTTCTGAAGCAACCCACCGCCTATATCTGTGTACATACCTTAATTACAGAAATTCACCAAATATTCACTAGTAAGCTTCACAGTTGTGTTAGAATTTTGCCATCCACAAAAAAATCTTAAGGTGTTCAGAGTAACAGCTGATGGTTAATCCCACTGACTCAGCCTTTCTAGTTGTTAACAGCTGAAACCTTAACTGATGTCAGGACCCGTGTCTTCTCTTGGGGTCAGCTAAACCAATAGAATATGTTTTTTCTCCTGCTTGCTTCCATAATTGACTATGAAAAATTCACAGCACTTCTTTGTGTTCAAGTAAAACATGCAACTTTCCTCTGTATCCTCTAACAGCTGGCACAGGGACACATTCCTGGAACTCATTTAGTCAAAATGTATGTTGCACTGATGTTCTAGTTCACTAATTCACATGCGTAATAAAGATCTCAAGAATGAAACTTAAATACTGAAGGGTCTTCATCAGTCACTGAAATATTTCACCATCTTTAACCACAACACTCCATTTAACTATTTTCCAGCATTAAATATCTTGCTGCCTAAGTAGCTGGTTACTTCTACATAAGAGTTTGAAAGTTTTATTTGGTTTTTTTAGTTATCAGGTAAGAACAGAAATAAGTATTTTGCTATTACATGTGATTTGCTCATTCCTGCCAGTTTCTTGTTTTTTTTCTGGTTTGGTGGGGTTTTTGTTTGTTTAGGGGTTGGTTTTTTTTGTGTCATCATTCCCCAGTTATTTAACCATATCATAGGAGTATTCCCTTTGGCAGTTAATTGTCCACAAAAAACATTCTATTGCTTCATGAACTCCATCACAATGAACATAATCCTTTAGTTAAGTGCCAATTAATTATTAAAAACATTCATTGAGGATTAACAATCGTGAAATAGATACAGTTCTATTATGTAGTTGTTAATCCTCTATAAATCTACTTGTAATAGACAGCATTTTAGTATGAGCTAGCCTACTTAATCTAATGCTTTATATTTAGATAATTATTGCATGTTAAAAAATACATTCATTAGGTTTAATAACTATGTAATAAGCATACATCTAATAGACAGCTTAGTAATCCTAAGAAAAGGAGATTTTTTTAATAATTATTTGTATTAGCATCCAAGAGCTACTCTCCAACACGAAGGCCAGTATGTTACATCTTCCCTGCCTACAGAAATGCAGGCCAAGAAGGGGTTAAGGTTCCCTGATTCGCACTTTTTTGGGCCCCAGGCCAAGGACAGGGATGCCTGAAGAAGTTCACCTACCTACAACTCTTATATTCCCTTGAAGCACCCGAGATCACGTCTCTCCAGAAAGGATTCCAGCCTTTCCTAACGTCAGCTGTGTGACATGGCCAAATTGCAGTCTTGTTTAAGACAGAGGACACAGTCTGGAAAGGATAAGCAAATCCAACAAGATAAATCTCTAAAAATAAAGAACTCACTTGAGCTCCCAGTTCCTTGGAATAAAGCTAAATGCATGTCCAGCTGTACAGAGATGCACTTCTCGCTATTTTATTTCTCACACATTCTTTTGGTACCTCCTTCAAAAAAGACTGAGGAGACAGGCACATCCCTGTTATTCATCTGGTACCTAACTCCAGTCAGGCACCAGCCAAAGGCAGATAGGCATGATGCCCATTTCTAGGACTGGAACTATGGGAGCTATTTATAGCATAAATAGCACTGAGTGGCCTTTTTAGGAAATAAGCTTAATAAAATGATCACCAATCCCTCAGATGAAGCTGTAAGGGCTATTTCATGAAACAGTAAGAACGTAAGTTTATGTCCTGCACCTCTGGAAATGTATCACTCCCAGCTGATGGTCAGCATCATTACCTAGGAAAGGTGACTTGCAAGATGGTGTTTTGGATTACCCTTAAAAATCCCTATAGCCCCATTTCTGTCTTGTCTTTTTCCCTTGCACTTCAATGATGAGCTGATTTTAGTGACTGCTCTCTTTGAAGAGGTGTTAGTTCTTGAACCAATGCCAGTGCATTGCATCTCAAGAATAGTAGACCTTGTTTTCTGATGGTGTAAGGAATACATCTGTAATTCTGTAAATCTGTGACTGCTTACACTCCCTTCTGGAACTGAAAGTGAGGAAAAAGGAAAGATGGTAGTCAGACAGAATCAAAAAGCACAGATTTTGGCTACTATTTTAAGTCTTGTATTGACACCATAAGTGATCTGTGTTCCTTCTTTAAAGTGAAGCTAAAGCAGCTCAAAGTTAACTACATTATGTTTAAAAAAAGTGTCACAAAAGTCCACTTAACTTGGCAACAGTAATTACTCTAATATGAAAAGGGAGCTGCTCAGGATTCAGCGATGGGATTATACTCACTGGACCTCTCATATTTTGACACAGATATTAATCTTCTCCACTTCAGACACTTCCTAAATTTTAATAGTTAACTTTCAGCAATAAAAGATGGTAAATATTAAATGATGCTACAAGTACTAGCATGCTCTGAATTTTCAGAATAGCAAATGTTCCAACAAGATGAAAGATTTTTTTTAAGGATCAGTAATTTTTTGTAAGCCCAGTGATGGGAAAGAAGCTGTTTCTTCTTCAGGATAGAACTATTATCCTTCCTTTATGCAAAAGGAGGGCATGTATTTGTCTATATGATGGAGAACAAAACTGCACAGAAACACACCCTCCTGCCCTGTTTCTCAAGACTAACTGCAGGGTCTGATTAAGATCTAGGTACCCTACTGTCACGCTGCTCAGCTCAACATGCCACCAAGTTCTCCCACACTTCCTTTTTCATTTTTTAAGATAAACTTCTAATTTGAGGATGGCAAAACCTGCAAAAACATCCTATAAAATAACTAGTGAGTAATGCCTGCTTGAGCAACTGTCAGCTTAACACAGCTGTCAAGAAAAGTGAATTTCCCCATACTACCCAAAGGGGAATTGATACCTAGCCCTGCTGTTGCACAGTGCCCTGCCTGCCCAGCCGAACCAGTGACTCTGCACAAACACCAAGCCTGGGGGAAGAGGGGAAGGAAGGAGGAAAGGAGGGAATAACAGAGCTGCCAGAGTGGCCAGGGCAGAAGGTGCTCATGGCCATGCTACCCCAAAACTCCCTCCTGCTCTGCCTTCCCCCACAGTGAATGAACAATCTGGAGTTTTCCCAATGAGGAAGCCTTCTGTTTTTAAAGATTTGACACAGAGGAATATGAATACCTAAATATTCCAGTGGCCTAGACAAAAAAATAAACACCAAAAACCCAACACCCCACAAAAAAATAAAATAATCCCCCCTCCTCCTTGCCAAAAGCAAAAAGAGAGCAAGATTGCAAGTCTGGGATACTGCCGGAATAAACAAAGTTCCCTTATATTTACGGCAGGGAGAAAAGAGGAGGCCACCAGTCCTGTCCTCCACAGACCCCTCCTCTGGGCAGCGCCCCCCAGTCGAGCGGGGGGCCACGAGCATTTACTCCCACAGAGAGCCAGTCCCCACAGAGCCTGGGGGAAGAAGCCAGGCTGCAGCCACCCCAGCGTTTGTGTCTTGTCAAGGCAGGCTGGAGCAGCCTGCTCTTCCAGAAGCAGCAGAGCCAACTCTGAGGTTCAGCGACAGCTTCCTCAGACAGCAGCGTGCAGCACAGAGGTCTCACGCTGGTGGCACGGGGGCTGCGGCCACGGGTGGGCGCTGGGCTGGGACCCCTGCCTCTGCCCAGCACCTTCCCCCCTTCCGAGCCAAAAAACAGGAGCTGCTTTGAGATGACAGCACAAGGGAGGGGGAGGCTTATCAGTTACAGCTGTTTGAACAACTGGTAATTGCAGCTGGGGGTCCTTCGTCTCATGTCATACAGAGTAGGAAAATGGGTCAGACATAATGCATTTGGTTAAGTATCTAAGCTGAAAAGATACTATTTTCTTTTAAATTATATAGTCTTTACTGGAAGTAAGGTTACCCGTGCAAGGCTTTCTAGCTTTAAAATGTAACAGGGACATGCCCTCTGAGGGTCAGGCTTTCATTTGCCGATGTTAATTCTCAGCTGCCTGTTACTCGTCCTTCATTGTAACCTCTGTCTTAGCTGGGCACGCTCCTGATTCCCTGCTATATCCAGACGGTCCATGTAAATAGTGTTTATGTTAAGGAAGTCATGTTCTGTGTGACTGGAGCACATAGAAACTGATGTTGTTGTCACTTTAGATTAAGCTCTCGTTTTAGCAATGGAGGCAATTGGAGCAGGCAGCTGAGTGGCCGAATGAAATATTCAGCTCATTTCATTTAAAGCTGCCCCCCCCCCCCATTGTTCAGGCTGGCAAGGCTGATTAACCCTTGCTGGTGCCACCACAACAACTGCTCACTCTCGGTCCCTCTGCTCCGCTCCTGCACGAAAGCAAGGCCCCAAACAGTCAGGCAGATTTCAAAGGTCAGCAAGATGATATTTCCTGATTTTTTTTCTAATTAGTGAACTTTAAGAAAAATGAAAATTAACCTTCAGGCTCCCACCACTTCGTAGCAAAGAGAAACAAAATTATTTAGCAAGGGTCAAGGATATTCTCCATGTTTAATGCAGGCAAGAACACAGCTCCCATTAACCATAGTTTGGCACCTAATTCTTCACACCTGTGAAAGTCCTGCTAACCTTGAGTTAACCCCAAGCATTTTATCAACTCCTGCTCATGGGGAATTACATACTCTATTTTTTGCAGAAACCATTGACAGTAAATAAGATGCCAAAATAAACATAAAGTCTAGGTAATAGAAAGCAATGGCTAACACTGCTGTAAGTGTTCAGCTGTTGCTGATGCATGCAGACAGCCTATGGCTGTCTAGAGCACTGCAGCCCAAGGCTTCAAACACTGCTGCAACAAGGCTGCTCACCTACCACTGTCCCAAAACCTACTTTGTAAATGCCTTGGCCACAGCATTACCACAGCACCAGGCCAAGTGCAGCCTTCCCTCTCAGGGAACAATCTTAAGCAGTTTTCTAAGGTAAATGGTTGTTACAGGAGAAGTAGTGAATGCTCAAGTGTGCAACACCTGATGTCCCAAAACTGGAGAAGGGTATTATTAACCGATATTCCTTTGGCTTGACTTACTGAAAAGCTTGTGTTTATAAAAAGGCTTAATGCTGTTTCATGACATGCACTTTCAAATCAAGCTCCACTTGTGCCAGCATCAAGCACTGTGTCACCTACTGCCTTATGCTGAAGGACCTGATGCTTCAGAGAGCTCAGCAGTACCAGCTCCCACCACAGGGCTTGGGCTGCTTAGCCCAAGACAAAGCTAGAAACAAGACACACAATATTGTTGGCAAAACTGTTTGTAACAGCCCAAATGCTGTGAAGTAACACTATTAAACTGCAATATTGAGGTAATAGCATTTTATTTTTAATGAGATATTTGTTGGTGTTTTAAGACAACAGCTCAAGCACATCTGACAAGTTTTCTTATAATCACAGTGACAAGTACTGTACCAATTTCTCCCTTTGATCTGCATTTTGTACTAAATTGCCAAAATAAAAAGTGTATCTATTAAAAAATATCAGTAGTTATATAGACTACAGTCATACTGACAGAAGACAACCACCAAAGTAACTCTGCTCTGGAGCAGTTGAAATCATAACTCCCCCCCATCAAGAGACTGAATTGTACATATATATTTGTCCCTATCTACTGCTCGGGCATTTCTCTAAGATACAACAGAATTGGGAAGTACTGATAAATGGATAAATCCCATAAAATAATGTTTATATTACCTAAATGACTAATTTCAAATAGCCTTGCAGCTACATTTTAGTGTGACATTTTACAGCCTAGTTCATATGAAACTATTCTGTAAGAGCACTTACACTAATACTCTCTACTTGCATATATAGGATATCATTACAATGAAGCTGGAATTTTTTCAACAGAGTCAAAACCTCATCAATTGCATGTTTGCTTTACTAGTTACCTGGATAAATATGCAGCTATCTATGAATGGCTCATGAGTGCAGATAATAGTAAGTTAACAGGAGAATGTAAACATTAAACACGATATCTTGGATATAATTATCATACACAGTTTCATTACTAGGACTCCCCACCCCCCAGTTTGGTATCTTGGAGAGTATACCTACCTGACTCCAATACTCTATGTATCTGCTTCAAATTTAAGGCCCAATTAAAGAAGATCCTTGAATGCTGTTTAAATACATCAGGGTCTTAATATCTCCATATAAAATACACTTCTGTCATAATGAAACAAAGAAGTCCTACATGTTATAATGAGACCTATTTCTTTAAAGACTAACCTTTTAAACCTCAGAAGCAATGAATGAAATACTCCTTTTAGTAACCTTTTTGATACTTCCCTGAACAAGAAGTTACGCAAGAAATACACAGATGTAGCTCAGCTCCTATAATCAGTCTAAATGTGAGTGGTTGTAAAACCAAGTTTATGTTATGCACAAACATATTTTAGACCTATGCCCTGGGAACAGTGAAGTGCTCAACATCTGGAGTTAAACAGTGGTGAATTGCAGCACACACACATCAAGCTCATCTGCATAAATATCTATTTTCAGAATCACCAGGGCTCAAACATCCCCAGCTTTTTTCTAATTTAAAATCATCACTCCTTTGAAATTAGCATTAAGCCCAACAGGTAAGTTACTTCCAAAACCAAGTTTTGAGGAGTATTATGGTTCCATATTTTCCCCTCTTCCCCCACTCTTTTTAATTAAGAAAAAAAATCACATACATAAACATCCTATTACCCAGATATCTGACCCACCTGCATCTTCAAAAGACCCATATCAGGATGGGCAAGTATGGAGATGGATGGCCTCTAAAGAGGGGAGGAAACAGAACAAACCCAAAACCCCAAAGGTCCTGCAGAAAGCACGGCTAATTCAAGAGGTAGCACTCTCCCCACCGGGCTGCACGAGTCGGTCAGCATGCCAGCATGGCACTGTGGGTGCCCTGCAGACAGAGGTGTTGAGTTCGGCATGAGAGTCTCAGAGGTCCTAAGGGCTGCGGTCATTAAAACTGCGGCACCTTTTGAAGGAATCGAGTTATTAACCTCTGTGACCCCAGACAAATTTAAACCTGACTAACTGCAGATTTCTCTGAGGAATCAAGGCACATGTTTGTAAATTGCTTGGATATTCAGCGTGATGAAAGATGTTACATAAATGACAGTTATTAATATAATAGTGGCAAATGGGTCAGGAGGAAGATTTCAGTACTGATTTAGGCTGTTGTTACTATCCAACATCAAATATCAGTCAAGGTTTGGATACTGATGTCTTACAATAATAAATACGATATTCACCTTTTTAAAACTGCAAATCCAATTGGAATTTTAAGTTGGTTCTCTGGTTTGAAGAAAATCTTGGAACAAACTCTATTAAGAAAGTTCAAATCAAAGTGGTACTAATTCTTTATATTAGGTACAGTCTGGGATTAAAGATTTGAGTTAGGACTGTAATATTGTCATCTACTGAATTACTGCCAAAGAAATCTCCCAGCAACACTGGTAAAGCCAATTTTCCCAAAGCAAAGAGAAAAAGGCACCTGGGAATGCATGGTATCCCCATTGCTCAGGAAGGTGCTGTAAAGATATAAATTAAACTAACGTTTTCTTAAAGAAAACAAAGGAATTAAAGCAAGCTGAAATACACGTTGCAAATGAAGCTTCCCATTACAACCCAAGTAGAGCTCTTGTGTCCCTCCAGATGATCCCACTGTCATACATGGAGATGCAGAAGGACAAACTCACCATCTGAATTCACCAATCTTAAACAAAGAGCATAGCTGTTACACCCTGATGCTATCAGCCTCATTACAACTGTTGCTTGGCCAAGTCCAACAACTATATATAAATATACATACATGAACATATGCATCCACAGACACCAGCTTCCCTGCAATTCAAAGCACCTAGCAATCATTTACAGGTTATGAACCAGCATCACTTCCCCCCTCCCCCAGCTACTCAAGAGGCAGCCCTCTTCAAAACAGACCGTAACAACCAAGCAACAGCACCACTTCACAACAAGAAATGAAGTGGAATTGCTCCCAGATTTGAAGTCAAAGAAGCTATCAAAAGTAAACAGTATGTAATTACCCAAATGGCAATTTGCCAGAATACAACACAAATTGCCTGAGCCAGTGGCTCCCAATTCAGAGGTGCAGGCCTTGACAATTGGGGTCACAAGCCTAACCAAAATTAAATCAGAGAAGCTGGGCTCAGAAACATAAGTGTGACTCCTGGGCCCAGAAGCAGGGTCAACAGGGGAAAACTCTGGAAACTGTTTAAAGGTAAAGGTCTGACTCTTTACAGATTCAAAGCATTTCACATAGCTTGTGAGAAATAAAGCAGTAACTGGTTATACACACAGAGTGTGCATCTTTGTTCAACGCTTGTCATAGAATGGTTATCAAAAATACCAGCAACTGGTTACAACTGACTTTTTCAGGGAGATGGGGTAAGGAAGGAGGTGTCAAATATCAAATACCACAAAAGCGATCCTCACTCAAACTAAAAAATTAATTCCCAGAAGATTATAGTACTATTAATGTAAAAATGAACTCCCAGGAGATTATACTACTGTTGAAGTTATTAACCCCTTCAATAGGTTCCCCCCATGTTAGAAAGGGAAAAACCCACAAAAAACTAGTATACCTATGCCCAAATCTGGGGTGATTCAGAGGGACATTTGAGGAGAGGCTGCACTTAGCACCCTTCTTGTCACAGGAACATGGCAAGGTTCTGCTTATTGTATTTCTAGCAAACCATGCAAGAAAGAAAGAGGCACTTCAGACAGATGTTTCAGGCCAGCTTAAGCAATTTAATAGGTCAAAAGAAAACCCTATGCTCCCAAAAGTCATCAGATCTCCTAAAAAGCAGTTCAAAAATTTTGTGACTACACTCAAGCCGTGTATCAAGATATAGGGAAATCTAAGGAATCCAGTTTTACCAAAAATTTCAGTAAGGCTTGCTTTTTGGTGTATCCAGGCCAAATATAGAGTGAACCTGGGTCAATTCATGGTTTTTGGTGGAAACTATGCAAAATGTGGTGGTTTCAGCTGAGTTTCGTTCTGGGGTTTGGGTTTTATTCAAAGCCTGAACTCTAAGGGAAACTAAAGGGACATGAAACCATGCAACATGAAACGGAAATAAGTTTTGCATGAACACTGAAAAGAAGGAGTTGGTTTCGTGAAGTGGGGAGAAGGGCAAAAGCCCCGACCAACGAACAGACCTAGGGCTTAAAGTTCACCATACATATCATGCTAATTCTATTCTTCACTATTGCTATCTCTGAGGTGTCATTCCTCATACTTCACTCAACTCAGAAACCTGAGGTCAAGAGAAATTACTTTTCATTCATGCAACCTTCCATATTTTTAGTTGGAAGGACATTGCCCCATATCATCCATTAATATTTCCAGTCAGATGCTAAGATTAAAATACCAGCATTTTATTTATTCAGGTTTAAACATATAAACACTTAGACCTTCACATTGATCTTTCTTTTCAGATATACCTAGTAACATCATCCTTGATTACACACAAAAAAAATGCATCATGAATCTATAACATCATCTTCATTTGGTTTGTGGCATGGATTTTTGTCTGGTTAAATGTCTAAATTACTCCCACTTACAGGTTATCCACATATGGACTGAGAGCTGAACCCATTTGAGAATTAGCTTTTAACAGCTGACCTGGTGCCTCAGCAAGTGTTTTGCACAGTCTCCTGGGAAAAGGCACATTCATGAGCAAGCCTGGACTCAAACCTTACACTAGAATAGGCCAAGTGCATTAATACTTTTCACACAGCGAGTTCAATTGCCCGGCTGCTACAACACTGCTCAGTGGCCAAGTGACAGAACAGCATTAAATATTATTTGCAGAGAGAGCCATCTGCCTGCCATCACATAGGAGGGTGAAATCACCTACCCAGTAAGTGAGAAAGAAAAGAGATGAGGGAGTTTAAAATGAGAAATATAAAGGGAGACAAAAGAGGAAAGCCAGCAAAATCAGCAAAAAGTAAAACAAAAATGAACTATTTAGAGCTGCATCTCAGCTCACTATTGGATCTATTAACATCATATCCTAAATAATTATAGGGTTTCCCCACTACCCTCACACTAACTGCTACTGCATTCTTATAAATTGCTATGTTACATAAAACACTGTGTATTTTTAATGTCCCTGTAGTATCTGAGCAATTATATTCATTATAGCTCTATATTTTCACATCATTGAGGAATGATGGCTTCAATTCACCACCTCTGTGCTGATGACTCCCACATCTCATTCCCAACCAATCTTGTTCTATCTAAACACACATTTCAGCCAGTTTTGCTTCATCTTACAACTGTTAAAACCTTTTTCCGTCTGTTACTGAAGACTCAACAGCAATAACTTCAGACACACCAATAGGACAGCTTTTTCTTTTCTCTCCCCACTTGCCTTTAAAAAGAGACACACTATAAGATATCTAATGGAATTACCAGATATCTGCAGTCAAAGTCAGAGGCATTAGAAAGATCATAGAGTGCTTCTAGGCTCAGTATGTAAACTCCCCAACAAGTGATTTAGAAAAAACATTATGGGTTTTAACAGGAAAAAAAAAACAAACAATGAAACACCACACCTTCCACCTAGCCAGTAAAGCTACCTACCAACAAGTTCAGTTCGTTATAGACCAACACCAAATTTACACCTCCTACCTAGTAACAGTTATCAAATAGTATAGAACAGCCTTAAGAGAGGAAGAGTAAATTAAACCAAGAAGAATAAGCAATAAACTTAAGTACCTGCATGGATCCTGCATTCCCCTCTGTACCCCAAGTGCACACACCCAGTGAAAGAGCTCACCTGCTGCAGAGCCAGCTTTTATTGACCCCCTCAGCTCAGGTGTTGGCATTTAGCTAAATCAGTCCTTGCTGCTCTGATTTTCCCTAGACTTGCAGAGGCAGCCTGGGGTCATATAAAGGAGGGTGGTGGTTTGTCAGAGAACCCTTAGAAGAGGTGGAGTTAAAAGCAGTAAAGGTGTAGCCAGTTTCTGAGGCACGTGAAGCTGGGGGAACCTGGAGCAGATGTAAAATCAAACTGGGTCTCCTTTCCCCCATTGCTCTGTTCTGTTGTTAGGATGGGAAATCATGGCCCCAGTCAGAGAAGTAACGGTCACTCAGTAAAGAGGAAATGTTACCTTGGTGTTGTAGTTTTTATTTCATCAATTAATCAGTGCTACTGTGGGATCCCCATTGCCCCATTAGGTGTGCCAGTGCTCCAAGGATGTGTCCTACACACCATGGCAGAGTCAGGAGCTGTTCCCACCCACCTAGCTAGTTATCCCATAGGTCTTCCACGCTGTGGAATATAGCAGCAGTACTAACCAAAATGTGCCAAGTAGCTGCTCAAACCTCAGTTCCTGCCTAAGGAATGCCTACTTTGTTCACTCATAAATTCTGCCATGCACAGCTTGCTTAGGAGTTCACCCTGTTCTCAACCTGTAACTGCGAGGGAAGAAGAGACTCAATAAAGGCTCAGAGGTTTTGTTCAAATGGGTATAAAGAGAGAATTTAAGCTTCACACGCCTTATCTAAATGGTCCAGAACTCCTCCTGGAGAAAAAAAAGAAAGAAATCTAAAACTCCCTGGACTTTCACACAGTTTTTCCAGCTCTCCCGTCTGTTACACAGACTAGACATTTTGCAGATTTCTCAGAGAACTTCCTGGCAACCACCAGCAATCACCAGGGCAGGATGCATATGTGTTAAACTGAAATCTTAAACAAAATCATCTTTTTGAGCTTCAAACATCGGGTTTTTTTGGGTTTGGTTTTGTGGGTTTGTTTTTTTTGTTTGTTTGTTTTTTGTTTTTGGGGGGTTTTTTGTTTTCTTTTTTCAGTGTGAATTCTGAAAAATGGTTTAGTATTATTTTATTTCGCTGCAGCTAGTTCAACCATGCCCCACCTTAGGAACAATGGTGCAGCAAAGGCTTAGGGGTTACCAAATGGGTGTGTTACATGGCCCTTCTAGAAAGAAATTGCACAGGTCTTTTTTTCTGGACATCTTGTTATTTCTTATATGGTGAATTTTCTTTCCCTGTATGCTGTTGTGATTCAGATCTAAACCAAGATCACAACTCATTTTTTTCAGACAGACAGACTCTTCCTGATTATTAAGTCAAACAACCTGGGCTCCATGAGGTCAATGGCTCCGTTTGTTCCAGAGCTGTTAATCAGGCAAGAATTAATACACTGAGCATAGGAGAAATTGTCAGTTAAGAGTCAATAAAAGGACTTCATCTCTTTGTGAATCCCTAATAGCTTAACGGCTTTCTCCTGGATGGATGGCAGGTACCACGAAACATATAAGTATGACCCCACATCAGTGTTAATGCATAGTTAGTTGTTTTTATGTTCAAGGACATCATGGAAGTTCACAGCTTTCACCAAGCTTTCTCCTTCACAAATGATACTGGCAGTGTATGCTTTGGGGGAGTTACGGCGGCATGAGGTATGCACTGTCAGGAACTTGTACTGTGTAAATGCCCTCCCCTTTCACAGGCAGCACCTCACAACTGCTGCCACAAGTCATACAAAATACTTCACAGTGTTGCAAAATCTAGAGTGTTACCAAAGTACATTTTTGTAAAATTACTCAGCATCATTAATAAACTTGTTTTTAATTCATGAAACAAATCACCTTAAAAGCCCTGATTCATTTATGGTTTTTAATGAATAAACGTGTTCTCAGTATGCTGTTATTCCCCCCATAATATAAGTAGGTAAATAGCAAGGTAGTATCACTTCCTTTAACTACCCATAGGGTAGGTGAATTTTAGATATACTTACATCCCACTTGTACTAAAGTCAGAAAATGAAGCAAGATTAAGCTGCTTGCAGAAAGCCACAGAGGAAGGTGCTGTGATGGGATAAGACCTCAAGTGGCAATTCTGTGCCTATTCTGGCTGACTATAGCCCTCCACTTCTCTTGGGAGTCACACATTTGAAAAAAAAAAGACCTGAAAGTATTAAAACTAACTGTAATCAAAACCAGGCTTCAATACAGCATGGGAGAGCAAGTGAACCAAAAAGGCAGAAAGCAAGAGTCACCGTGAACTCGCTATAAAGACGACCAAGGGAGGCGCTGAAAGGGGGTGTGAGATGGAGTAACATGCTATCATTACTTGAAATCCAACTGCTAAATATTGCTTCGCTTTCCAGAGTAAATTGCTGACAGAGGAAGTCAAATTCTGGATTAGTGCAGTGACACATCTGTATGCTTGATACAAACAGAAAACTGGGAATGCTGAAGTCAGTGGGAGTTACAAGTGCTCGGCACCTCTTAGGGGATATGTACTCTGCAATCAGCAGTGTGACTGCAGCATGCCTGGGCATAACCATACAAGTTTGAATTGAACGACCTCAGATAACAACAGCATTCACACTGCAGAGATCGAGGCTTCAGAAAGCCTTTATGAGCACCTCTTCTCCCACAAACAAAATATCTACAAATATTATGCATTACAAAGAAACTAAGACTGACACTGAAACAAGGAAATTCCCATTGGCAGCCCAGCCTTAAATATTACCTCTAACAATCAGGGACAGAGCAAATGCCATCAGGCCTCTGGCGGATCCAGTAAAAGCTGTCAAAGTCTCAAACTCAAAAATGCAAATGCTGAGCACTCCTCGATTCCTCTTCAAGGCCAGTAACTGGCCAGTAAGTAAACTTTGATAACTAATGGAAATCAAGAAAACTGTAACAAGCTGCTCAATAATTCTTTGCTAAAGGGAAAGAAGGATAAAAATAATTTATGTATATTCTCTGTGATTCTGCTGTAAAAATCTCAGGCAAAATACACAAATCATTATTTTATTTAAAAGAAAGAGGGGGCAAAAAGGTAATAATCATAGTTATTTCATCTAATTATTCCTAAAGGAATCCATAAGAGACTAGAAAATACATAAAAACCACCACTCCTGATCTGCTACCTGGGGAGAATAAAAACCTTTCTAGTATGAAACATAGGTGAAAAAATAATGAAATTAGCATCTCCAAATTGTTTAAAAAAGGATCTTCAGCCTAAAGAGAATCGACAGCATAGCTTTAAGGATAGATAAATGGCTGCCTCAAGGATCTGTCTTACCTCCTCCTTTTTTTTTAAGTAATACCTTAATTTGCATAGTAATAACCCAATTATTGTAAGATTAGGTGACAGAAATCTCATTATTACTGTTCCTACAAAACAGTCGATATTCCATTCAGTACCTTTTAATGTTACACACCTTAAAACATAATTATTCCAATATATGCTCATTCATCTTTAATGCAATTTCTTTAATAATAATAAAAAAGAGTCTTCCTGTAATTGTTAGGGTTTTTTGGTTGAATATATTAGTGTTAAAACATGATTTTCCTCGTTCAGGCTGCTATAGAAACAAGCAAAACCAACCAACTGCTTAGGGGCACGCTCCCTCCCCTCTTCCCAAGAGGGAGTCCACCAAGGGGCCTAAAGCACATATGTTAAAATATGTTGCAACAACTCTCTCTCCCCATCTCCCCACTCCCTGCTTCTTCCCACGCTGAGAGCTGGTCATAAGACAAGCTTGCAAACAAAATCAAATATATAGTAGCATCAGGCTTCTGAGAGTTATTCGTGTTTAGGGCTTGCTGTTACGGGGAGAGGGGGAAGGGTTGTGGTTTTAGGGCTGCGGGAGGAGGAATCAGAGTGAGTGCACAGAGGCAGGAGGCTTACCTGCCACAGGCTTTCTCAGTTTCAATTACAAAAGTAATAAATGCGATAAGTGGTCAGTTACCAGATTAACAGCAGAAAGGAAACGGGTGAAGGAGATAGGGCTGGCTCCATCAGAAGAACACAGCACCGCACATGTTATGCTTCAAAAGGATGTCATGAACAGTTACGAGAGTGGAAACAGCAGCTACTGTTTCACCAGTCCCATTTATCTCAGTGTGTGCAAGGTAAGGCTAGGGAGCCTTTTACAGCCATACCTTCTGTACCGCTCCCTCAACTCCAAGAGAGGCTAGAAACGAGAGTTGGTACTACCGGGTATCTGGCAGGAGCCCATACGAAATCAGTCGCCAGTGCTTAGCAGCCATTGCGTTTCACAGTCGCTTATAGAGGCCGGGAAGAAAAGGACTGCATACATCAACTCTGTTTATGGACAGAGTCCTCCTCACAGTCTACCTGGGCTGTGTAGAGCGGAGCTGCGGGGAAAGTTGGTGGAAGCTGTTCTTTGCATAAACACACAAATTCAGCTTGCTTGGCTTTCAGTTGATCGCTTACCATCACTAAAAGCAGTAAATACAAGATGCAATTTCACAGGAGTTATTTACTGTTTAATTTTTGTGAAAGCCTTCTGTCAAAATGGCATGAAGGAGAAGTAATTTGGCCAGGTTCCAATTTTCAAAGTCCTTTACAATCACCAAGCCACCGCAGGTCTGATTAAAAAGGAAAAGCGTGCGTAGCTGGAAACCGTCCCTGGGTGGAAGAATTCCAGGGTTTATGCAGGGTTGGGAACACAGCTTGCTGATCTTGGGGGTTAGGCAGCCCACCTCCCACCCCCAATCACTACGGGGTTAAACACAAGTGGGAACTGCGGGGCTGCCCCTTTACACTGCTCTGGAATTTACAGAAGGGGAAAATATCACGTGCCAGTGCACAAAGCCCACAGGGAAACAACCATCTCTGGTGCTGCCCGCAGGCCTGCACGGAGGACGAGCTCCAGTGCAGAATGGTTGGACCTTTTCTTTGAAGATTTTGACCACTTGCCTAATAGTTCTGGTTTTGAAAAGTTTCCAATTATACCATGTTCCACAGAAATCAAATTAAAATGACTGTTTTTACTTGAAAAATAAAATAAAATAAAGCAGTGAATATGCTAATGATTTTTCCTTACATTCTTATAATCTCGTTTCATGCCTTTAAACAGAAAACGTTGTGAATCTTACTATGAAAATTATCAACAAAGAAGAAACAGCCTTCCATCTTACACCAAAACTTGGAGGGCTGAGTTTATACCATCCTGACCCAATCTGACTGAAATTGAAAACTTTTCCCCTTCCATTAATAGCTTTTCCAATTCAGCAGTTCAAAGCTGCAATCTCTCACAGCCTATGCAAGGATTTGGGATCATTTTATAAATCTGTGTGGCAAATGAACATGAAAGAGAAACTCTCCTTATGGCTGGGAACTATCCTTTGGGGGGAAAAATGTTATTAGCTTTTTAGAGAGCATTTGCAAGGGTAATTTGCACTACAGCATCTCCTTTTATTGGCCTTCCAAGCAAGTGTTGAAACAATTTGTCTCATCATATATATTCACTTTGAATAGGGACCTCATGTGAAATGCTCCTCTTGAAACAAGAAACAATGGATTTGAAAACCAACACTAAAAAAGGTTGAGTGTGGCAATAATTTATTTCAATGAAGAAATATTGAAAGTGAAGGGGGAAAGGAAAAAGGAAAGGATAAAGGAAAAAGGAAAGGAAAAGCTTCTCATTTTGTCTGTCATAACTTAAGGCAGCTATGCCAAAGCTCCCAGTTTGGTCCAGCAATTTCACAGGTATTACAACAGGAGGGTAAATCGCTACTCCTGGACATCATTTGTATTTCATTACTTCTTAAGAGCCCTCAGCCAAAACCAGGGCCTCACCATGTGACACTGCACAAACAAACAGTAAAGGAACACCTTTACCACCACAGACAATTCACGACATACAGCTGGAAGTCAGGATTACCATCACCTGTAAAGGACAGCAGCACAGGATTGAGCATTTGATACAAGGAGTACAGAAGTCAGTGGAAATCTTTCCCCTCTTTCGGTGTGTTTTGACTAATGGAAGAAGCAAAGCCACAGATTGCTCTTGCAAAAATAAGCATTTCTTTTGCACTGAAACCTCTGAGCCATCTCACCTTGCTCTGTGGGACAGTTCTTCAACACAGATGACTCTGAGCAAAGAGAATTGATCTCTTTTATGCTTTGGTACAACAAAATGCAGACTGTGGATCTCCAGCTCTGACAGTGGCATTTCATTCTGCCAGGGCAAATAACTTCCATGTTAAGGAAGGAAAAAACTATTAATTACATGACTAGGAAACAATACTACATTTGCAGTGAAGTTACATATCATTTGAAGTGAAAAACCAGGGAAAGTACTTTCTTCCAAATAAAATCAGTAACAAAAAGATCTATGGAAGTGTAACTAGAAATAATAAAATCAAAGGTCACCAGTTACATATGTTTCTAGTGCTGATTCTTCCCTACAGCGAAAATTCCATCTGCACATGACAGCCCTGCAAGGCAGTTTGCTAGTGCAGATCCCTGCCCCTTCTACTGGGGTTCAAGGGATTCCCAATGGGGGTAAGAGTCTGTTCCTCACAGGCTAAAACAATTTACTTGTTCAGTTGCTGCAACTTTTCTATCTCTCATCTCAGCACTGTATTGGGTACACTAACCAGAAATTACCCGGCAATACTACTTACTCTGACCTTTTCAATTAAATGCATTTTAATTGAAAATGTTTTTTAATGGAAACTGGCTAGTTTCAATAGCAAAATTCTCAAGCCCAGAATAACTGAGCTGAAGAAAACAGATAAAAAGCCCACCCCAAAAACACCCCACAGGCCAGCAGGACAGACGCTCACCCAAGCTGCGAGTTCGAACCCTGCTTTAGATGAGAGCCCTGAACCACGATTCCACGTCTTGTGGGAGTACATTAACCTCTGGGCTATGAACTACTCCGAAGTGGTGTCTTTCTCTCCAGGTTAGATTTGACTTCTGGGAGGATGGGCTTTTTTTTTTTTTTTTTTTTTTTTTAAGTGAAAATTCCTGAAAGCTTTCTTTTTCATTCTGATTCAGAAAAAGACAAGAACAGAGGGGTTTTTGAAAGGTTATTGAAAAGTACAATGGGCCAGGTCTTCAACTTCCACAAATTAACACAGTGGCATTTAAATCAGTGTAACCCTCATGACTTGACCAGCTTTCAGCTTGACCCAACAGAAAGAGAAATGATGTGGGCTTTTTATGTTCGTTGAAAATGAAGAAGTGAAGCTGACCAGCAAAAGAGAGCAGTTAATTTCTCCAAAATTCTTGCCAAAGATAAGAAAAAGGCAAAAGCCAAAAAAAAACCCCCACATCCAATTCTTTAAAACATTTGTCCATGCAAAGCTATAGACTCAAGTCCCATGTCCTTAGCTAAATTCTCACTGGCTCCTGAAAGATGTCTGTGATAGCTCTTCCTCACCTACAAGAACATTTTACTGCATAAATACTGCATACATTAAAAAAGGCCAAACTCTGCTTCACTTGCTCATGACAGAATTGCCGCTTGTTTACTCACAGTAGTAAGGTAAGCCTATCTGGCTTCATGTCATCAGCTTGGAAGGCAATGTATTTTATACATTGACATTCTCATCAATATTAACTTCAGAGGTACTACTTGTCTCTTTTGAACTGACCCATATAGGAAAATATAAAATAAACAAAAAAAAAAAATGCACACCTAACAGTAAGGAAAAGACGGACAGACTTTGTAAAATAAGTAAATAAACCCTGAAACCATTGTACACGGTTCTCACTGATGCTTTGGTCAGCACTATGCACCATCATAAACTGAACAAAGCAATTTCTGGCAGCTTTGAACAGCAATTGAAGTCCAAAGCTTACTTACAATTCATCTAAAAAGTCAAATTGAAGCATAAAAGCACATGACTACATTTTTAACCAAGCCTGGGATACACTGTTCTAACTGCATAAACTGTTTCTTCCCGCTTATCATGGACATCATCAAGACTCGATATTTGGCTGCTCTGCAGTACTTTGTAGTGTTTCCAAATGAAGATGCATATTATGATATAGATGTAGCTGCCATACATGTGACTCCATCTGCTTGCTGCCAATATAACATACTTGTTAAATATTGCATTAGTATTTAATTGTGACATAAACAGGCCCATATTCAGCAAGTGCCTAGCTTTCAACATTTGAATAAGTGCTTACTCAAGTCCTTAAAGTTAGCTAGGTGTTTAAGTACTAAGCTGAATCAGGGCCAAAGTCAGAATAAGTGTTGACATGGTATATTATAAAGGCTTAATATCGAATGAATAATGAGGCCAAGGCAAAGCTCATTCAGCTGAATTTCACTGTCATTAGGCTACACACACACACATAATTCCTGGAGACATCTGATCTAACGGAACTCTAAGGTCAAGCAGAATGATCGTTCCCATCTATTTCAGTGTGAAAACAAAATTATTGGTTTGTGAATACAAAAGTTCTCTCAAGAGTAAAGCTGTTTAAGACAGACTTGTCCACACATACAACGAGGGCTTAAATGTTTATCTAAAAATCTGACCAAAAATTTACCTATGACCCTGACAGATATGTGATAAAAACTGTAGAATAATTAATAAAACCCCGCGTAACATTTCATTTAAATCTGCAAATGACTTGATAAGAATCTAATTATCTTTCTACTGTATCTCCCTTCTCAGATTACTTGATTACAAAAAAGTATGAAAAAATCCCTATTCACTAAATGCCTCAAAGAAAACTGAATAGCTGATAGAGGAACCTCAGCTCTGACTATTCTGAATGTCCATGGTATCTGTAAGACATGTTGTAATATTAACACTCCTTAGGTTTAACTACTCACATGTGGCTGAAACATTAGAAGTCTAGGTTTGAATCACGCAAAGACCAAGTTTTGATGCAATATATATTCGTACCAGTGTGTGGCTTACATTATGGTCTGGGGAGTCTGCCACCACGTAATGTGTCACTTTCTATAAAATAAAATCTGGGAATTATTGAAGCCATTGTCATTTCATATGACAAAAATATCAATGTTAAATGTGCCTTTAAAACATTTATCAGTCATATGTGTCAAGAAGCAAGAGATGAGGAATATTTCATGTGAGTAAAATGCGGATAAGTTAACTTGACAAGAACATGTATTCACTTAAGAACGGGATATGTCCCTCTTGGCATGGACATCATACTGTGCAGAGTCTCCAAGAATTTAATTAGAGCTTGTAATATAGTAATTAACTACAGTATATTGAAACCTTTTGTAATTTTTATTATTTTTTTCAATAGTGGGTGAAGAAAGAGAAAGGATCATGCTGGAAAAAAACCAGTGGCACAGGAAAACAAAAGCTACTGTAAATCCACAGCCATTAAAAGGTGTGTGGCAGGCTTTGTCATCTCTTTCTTCCATCACTGACCTCACCTGGGATCCGACTACTTATGACACCTTCTCTGAGTTACATAAATAATGCAATAAAGTCTGTTTATTTTTGATAACTCTCCAGAAATAATTCCACCTATTTAGAGAAAATATCATTGCTGCTTCACAAAGTCGATGGGGTAAAGTCTCCCAGTCTCTAAACAGGTATCTTCCGCAACTTGTTAACCATAAGTATTGCTGGTTTTATGGAGAAAATAAAAATAATTCCAAACCTGAATCCAAACACAAAAATCGGACACTTGAAAGCACTGAAAACACGTCCTTTTATAATGTATGTCTCTTAGGGCTTTGTTTGGCTTCCACAAACACCAATATAGAGTCTTGTGGAGATTTTCTAAATGATCTAGACCAAGTCAGGAAGTGGGGGTGAGCCTAACCTGAGATCCATTTTCTCCTTTTCTCACACTGAAAGCAGGACCAAGTACAAGAGAAATGGAGAAACTGTTCAACCACACATTGCAAGTGGTCCCGCAGGCATGTTTACAGATGCAGGGGAGAGGACAGGGAGGACTTGACAAGGTGTTAGGCCTATCAATCATCTCCTCCCCTGTGAATCTGCAAGTCAACACCAACTCTTGGAGATCATTATGTTGAGCTCTGATCCCCCGAACAATCAGCAAATCCAGAAACTAGTCCTTTCCTCAAAACTCTTCAAAATGTCACATTTATGAAAACAATATCAGGATTCAATGGATAACATATTGGACCCAGAGCAAAAACATACACATGTATTATTCCAGCTTGATCCTTGTTTGGGTGGGTGATCTTAACCACTTCTGTTGTCATTTCTCCACCCATAACATAGGAATAATAGTGACTTACCTCTTTGATAAAGTATTTTGAAATCTGTGAGTAAAAAAGCACTATGAAACAGCTGAATTTCATAATTAGGCATTATTATAGTCTAAGTAGCATTTGGCAAAAATAAAGAGAATACAAAAGCATCCAGGCTCTGATTTATTGTTACATATTTCCTGAGGGTAGTCCTTTTTCACTCAGCTGTACGGAGTGTAAACTCAACATTACAGAGAATGAATGTTAATATGTTCAGGATAAATGCATCTGTGAAGCATTTGCAGACACGATGGTGAGACAAACTTACCACAGTGTAATGGGTTACCACGTGTCAGCTGAGCCATAACTTTCTGTGTGGATGCTCTCATGCTGTTGCAACTGCCTCTGAAAATCTTTTACACTGTGGTAACTCAATCATTTCAAAAAAGTAGATCCAGCCCGAGTTTTCAAAACCAGAATCCTCATTGACTGTGGCCTCTTAATTCATAATTTGTCTGCTGGGATGGATGTGCTTCAGCCCTTACTTGTACTTCAAAATGACAGACGTTTTGTTGGCTGGTGAAGCAGGGGCCAAGTAAAAAACAAAAATCCTGCCCAGTTTCCCCATGCTGCTTCCCATAACCCTTCTCACATTTGCTTGAGAGTGGATTTCCCAGGGCCAGAAAAGGAAGCAGCCGTCAGCAGGGGGAAGGACGCTCACTGCCACCGCACAGCGAATTGAGGCCTGCCCAAGGGCTGCAGAGCGGTACGAGGGACCCTCTGGTGCTCCCCCGAACAGCTCTTCCAGCCAGCAGGAGCCCCAAGGAGGGAGGACGAAAGCCCGCAGGGACAGGCTTTCAGAGGGAAGCTGGAGAAGACATCTGCAGCCGGAGTACCAGCATCACCGGCTACACCTTGACTGGCAAACATGTCCCACCTCCTTTATAAGTACAGGCCCAGCCACGGGGGCTAGATCAACATTATTTAATAACACATGCCTTAAAACCAAACGGCACAACACTGCTCGCACTCATACTGAAAACCCGAACGGCCAACCGGGAATCATGCCTGGCCTGTGGCAACTCCTAAACCGCCTCTGAGCCCTGTTGGTGTAAAGCCATGTTGGCTGTTGGCCCAAAAACATGCCACCGTGCCTTGTTCCAACAAGGTGAAAGCACGGACAACAGCGTGCAGGGGCCCGGGATCTTGTCTCAGGTCACAGGGAGCTGGGGGGGGGGGGCAGGTGTCACCCCTATGACCCTTCCTCCCTGAATCCCCATCATGCAATCCCGCGGTGCCTCGGTACCCCACCTGCATCTTCCCCTCAAAGGGCAGCAAATCGCATTTACTGAGCCCTGCAGAGGGCCCTGCAGCCTTACATGCAGGGCCTGGGAAGGGGCAGAGCACGCAGAGGCTCCTGCAGAAATCTCTTCTCCCCACTCCACCTGCTGGCCACCCCTCATCAGAGGGCATTGCTACAGGTGCCAAACCTCACCTAAACCAAGACTTTGGGACTTCCCTACCCGCTTGCTGGTCCTCTGGAGGACCATGAGGACATCCCATCCTTAGAGATTAGTATTCCAGGTAGCTCAAGTCACAACTCCAGCCTTCTCCCAGGTCTCTGTTGTAAATTTTCACCTAAAGCACCAGCCCAATCCAGCCACCCCACAGCATCCCCTGCCTTCCTGCCTATCCCATAATCCAGCTGTTTTCCACCTTGGAAAAAAAATCCAAACAAAAACTCCTCCCCTAATACACAAAATGGGTAATGTATTTCTGATTTCCTTCTCCAGGGATCAGGACCAGGGCTGTTCCCTTGCCTTTACATCAAAAGCTAATCCTCCCACCTCCTCCTCGTAGACATGCAAGTTCTCCAGCCTCTTCCTCATTACATAAGGCACATGCATAATCCTTCTCCTCCCACAGAGCATCTCAAGAAACACAATCCTCCTCCTCCCCTTCGATCACACCAAGTCTAATCCCAACACTGCTGACATTACCCGCTAAATAGCCATCAATACAGTGAGAACAAATGGAATGAAGCACAAACTCTGCACATGGCTTAAACCACATCGTCACAACTGATAATTTCAGTTTTCCACTCAGCCTTCATGTTCTGCTTCATACCTGCAATTGACAATTGTTTTTCTATACAAATTCTGTCTTTTTTTTTAGCAAGGGATGAGAGGGAGACATGGTGGTTTTTTATTAGCGAATAGAGGATTTTGTTCTGTTTTGTCGGTGGCATTTTATGGCCATATTTTACAGACAAGTTCATGATAAGTTCAGAGGAAAGGAATTTTCAAAGAAAATCTAGCACAAAGCATTGTGGGGAATGATATGGAAAGATGACAAAATTATGATAAACAATGAAAAAAAAAATAATTAAGTGTGTTGAAACACTGCATCAGTATTTATCACATTGTTAACTTTTCTTAGGGAAAATGCTTTATTGTCTACAGTTTCAGAAAGAGATCTTAACCCAGGCTATGGAAGCAGAATGCTGCATATATAATGGTTTTGAAACATAATTTTTTTATATATATATATAGAAAAAAAAAGAAAATGGTAAATGTCTGTATGAGATAAGGCTTTCAGAACAAAATATAATACATGGAAATCCTTTCTTGAAGTGCTTTGTGGTCTTAAGGAGGTAGGAAACTTGAAACAGTAGAGTTACAGTAAACACAAGTCTAAACAAGGTGTGAAAAATTGAGGCATAGGCAGAAACAAAAACTCTGAAGAAAGCAGCTAAAAGAAGTGAGAGAAGTGATGTCTTACATGAACGTGGCTAATCTATTTACAGTTACTTTAAAATCCATTTAAGAACTCAGCTGCAAGTAAATAGAGAAGGTCTATGCCCAACATTTAGGAAAGGTAGTAAGAAAATGAAGAATAAGTAGAGAGCTGGGCACTCAGAACTCCTAGCTCTAATTCCAGACTGCCTATGTCAAATTGGTTAAGCCATACTATCTCTTAGACGAGTTCCCTTCATGCCTAATGGGGTGATAGTATTTTCCTCTCAAGCGTGCTATCAAGATGAATTAACTAAATTATATTAATTAAGGCTACCTCATTGTCCTCCTGCAAATCTTTTGCCAAGGCTCCTTCCTTACCTTGATGTCTACAAAGGATATCTTGACTGCTGGGCAGCTGGTATATTACACTATCTGCCTGTATATTAGCAAGCAATTTCATGCAATAGAGGCAGAGCCGTAGATCGTAGAAGTTGATACTGGGGCACCTACATCTATATTATCTGGGGCTCAGGATTACTATCAACTAGATTCAGCCTCATCTCTGTACTGAATCTTGTGTGTAGTTCACATTTGTTTCAAGGGACCAACCATTGGTTTAGATCCTTGTATTTCCATCAGTGCTCAGAGCACCGGTGGTATGTTTCTGGAAAGAGCTTCTGCTTTGTTTTCCTCCAGAGGAATCTAGTTCAACACAAACCAAAACCATTCTTCAAACCAAGCTGACATATGCTAAGTAAAAACAACCAGGGAGATTTGCTTCAAAACCCCACTAGTGCTCCAAACCAAAATGTTAAGACAGGTGTAACCAATGCTGACTACTATAATTTTTCTTTATGCATTCCCTCTATCTCCTTATCCATATCCTGTTGTTTGTTTGTTTTGTTGTTTAGTTTTTTTTAAATCTTCAAGAGATGTTGAAGTTTTACACCATATAATGTTTTGGTGGTGAAGCCACTCTATGAAGACTGCTCCTGGCTGCAGACTACATGGACTCACAAGCAGCTGCAACGGCACAAGTTAAAGTGCAAATAATTGAGGTGCAAAGGCAGAAAGAAACATCTCGTGCTAGATATTTTAAACCAGTTTCCCCAGTGTAGTGTGGAGTGCTCTAAGACAGTAAACTTTAGGGACAGTCGCAGCCAGGTCTTACTCCATGAAATGGTTCCTATCACAGTTGCTTTATTCATACAGTGACACTATGTTGAAGAATTCTTTGGCTCAGCGTCTGTACTATAAAATTAATCTTCTCAACAATAATGTATTTAAATATTAGTGTTAATAATTTGTCTTATTTTTTTGCTGATATGTTTTATTTTCCAACTTATTATCCATTTGAAAGGACATTTTACCTACTGATACAAACCTTGTTGCAGGGTTTATCCTATCTGTTGAAGGAACAGGTAACATATGACTGTTTAGAGTACACTTAGCTATGTTCTATTTTGTATATGAAACAATTACTTGAAGAGCGACTGTATAAAAGACATTTGATAAGGACAGTGTTGAGAGTGTTTAACAAGTACAGAAGAAGGATAACATCTTGATACAGGCCAAAAAATATTTTTAGTAGGAAGAATTCCATTTTGTTCTTACTGTGTTTTTTTACTGCAAGAAGTGGAGACTTCTATTCTTGTGGAGAAATCAGTCAGGAATCAACAATAATGAGTATATTCAAAAAGGTTACTTCAAGCACCAGAAAGCCAGTCTTCTTTGGTTACTCATAACTAGTAATGAGATGAAAGCTTATTCAAGGGATAATTCAGGGCACCTAAGCTAAACACTGTCTCTGAACCACCTTCTACCCACATCCTTCCCCACTGAGAGAGGAACAGATGAAAGCTAACCTTAAGTTAGCCTTTCTGAATAACCCCTGTTTGTGAACAGCATTCCCATATACTTTATCTCCGTAATCAGAGGGTTTAAAATATGTTGTTTTATTTTGAACTGCGAGTGCTTCAGTTTTGCCACTAAAATATTCCCAAATTTTAACATTTCATTTGGACTTGCCATTAAAAATGCTTCAGTAACTCTTTAAAGTAGAAGTATTTCAGCTTTGGGAGGCATTAATTTGGATCCACTCGCAGAATGATTTATTTTATCGATATTCTGTGGACTCCTGCTACTGATATTCAGTTAAGGTCCTTATATATAGCCTTTCAACTTAAGGTAAATCAGAATTGACCTGAAGATACTATAACCAGATTTCAGTGCTACTTTGCTGTTATTACCTTGTAGTTAGTCACTGTGGATAGGCATCCACATAACAAATTTATGGTTAAATAATGTTCTAATACCTTAAAAATGTTCTAATGCCCTAGACAAATATCGTTCTAATACCTTATACCTTAAAGGTAGATATAAACAACAGTAAAATCTTAGAGATACTCATGGTATGAGCACTGTGCAAAAATTCAAGATGTAACTGGGTACTGCACAGTGCAAATGGGACAGGGAGCATCACAGGGAGCATTCAGCGATGACTGTACAGCATCGTGTACAAGCTGATGAGGCCATGTACCAAAACACATTCACCTATCACCAAATCCTAGCTACTGTGGCCAGTAGAAACATCAAGAATTCATGCAGTTCTTCCCTCTCTCCCAAGTTAGACCAAATCTATCTGCACCATCTAAATTAATGAAGAGATGCTTCTGGTCCAGAGCTGTCTCTGCATGATTTTATTTTGTGCTCCCTAACACAAGTCACACACAACCCAGCACAGAGTCTTTGCAGCTATGGTGGTGCTAAGCCTGAGTCTGCCTTCATTCATACTAAGTCAAAAGATGAGTGGCTCTGTGCTAATGGGGCTCACTCAGCCAATGTGGTGGTAAGTAGACAGCAATACAATGCCTTTAAGCCTTGGAAATATCATTTTTTAGTTTATTTCAGGTTTTGTATCGAGTTCTTTTTGTAAATAACAATAAATTATAATATTTGAAGTGGATATTCAGTTAACCACTACTAATCTCCTGGGGGCCCAAGAAGTCATAAAAAGCAGAGGAATTAAAAACAATAGTCTTTTACTTTCATGTTTCTAATCATCGTTGTCTTTCTGCTTCTAAAATCAAACCGGTTTTGCTCATCATCTTGTGGGTCCTCAGAATGAAATATCTGCAGAGACCAAAATCCTTGTGTGACCCAAAAACATCACTACTTTCCAAAAATATAATGACATGCCAACCTATTAATGCAAAGCTGATGCTTTACATCCTTTTCACTAAATCATACTAAATGTTCCATTGTGGCAACCTCATTGACCATGTTGCCAAACTTCCTTTATTAGAGACATTCACAGGAATGACACTTGCAAGTAATGAAGTCTTAAATTATCATCTCGCTATCATCTTTTTTTTTTTTTTTGTAATCAGCTTGTTTGCACTACTTAATATAGTTATTGGTTCTTCAGGGCATGCTTTTTCAGCCTGTATTCACCTTAAGTAATACAAGGTCCAGCTGACTTCCATGGCTTCTGTGAGACTCTCAGCATGATACCGGTTTGCTAAATGTGAGTAAGAACTAAAAATCTGGCCTTAGGTGTCTAGCTATGTACTTCTCCCACAATGTATCAAACTTTCCCTCCTTTGAATTAATGTCAGAGCTGAGCTTTTAATGCATGGCCTTGGCTTGATTTATGAGTACATTTAAGGAATGTGAGGTCACTCAAGCTAGCAAACCAGCTGGCCTCTATGCAACAGAGTAAAAAACTTTAGGCAAAAAATCTCACTGTACTCGCTCCAAAGAATGTATAAAATAATCTTTTAAATTTTATTTAAAAACACATAAACAAAGCTATATTGTCATTTTTTAAAATGCAGACCTATTTTAAGTGGCAGCCAGAGATGCACCAGAGGAAATGGGTTTTTTTTTCCCAGTTCTGTCCTCACACAGCAGTACCTACAGTCACGGCTACTTTATTCTTTATTCTTACCAGTCTGAAAATGAACATCTAAAGGAAAGAGACTCCCTTTAAATTATAAATGAATAAACTTTGTAAATTATGTGATGTAACACGCCATTTGGAATGGAGGACAAAAAGGCTTTCCATAAAGCTAATACAATATACCAAGTTTTTAATGCTGCTGTCTGCAAGGCTTTAGTTAGGTCAATGTTGTATGGAGACTGACGAGACATGCATGTAATACACAAAGTCCAAGACATCATTTTACTGGCAGTTTGGGAAAAATCAGGGTTAATCTAAAAAAGACCATGGGGCAGACTAGAGGAAGTCAGTATTTATGGACTCCTTCTGCACTCACTGAAGAAAGAGACACGGTATGAAGGGAACATCAGTTTTCCACCTTCTTCAATTTACAGATACGTGAAGTGCAGAAACCTTACAGTAAATTTGCCTTAGTTTTTGCAATACCCTCCTAAGACAACAGTCAGAGTCTGCCAGTTTCCTGATAAATCAGCCATACTTGGTCAGCCATTCTGGAGCTATATATTGCAATTCAGGGAGACAGTAGAAGAGGTCTAGACAACCGTGTTTATCCAGGGACAAAGCACTGCGAAGATACATACGTGTTTACACAGACCTAGTTGTCAAATAGTGTGATTTTATCATGAAATTTGTAACAGGCATTTCTCTTAAAGATCTGCTCTGCTTATTGGAGAATATCAGCTCAAATTTAACAAAGAAATGGAGCTACTAGCTCTGATGCTTAAAAAAACCCACCCCTGAAAGTGTGAACCCTGACAACTCAAAAGCAAGAAAAATACAGAGAGGGGTTTGGGTTTTTTTTAATCTTACAATTTCTAAATTATTTTGTGGCCTGCTTCAACTGCTAATATTCACACAGATGGGTTAAATGTCATTTTGCGCTCTGAATTAACTTCCCTAAAATCTGTTCTGAATGCCTTGTCACTCACCTGAGTAATCCTACTGGTTTTAAATGGGCCTCCATAAGTGACCAGACTAGTCTACTTCTGCATGCTGCTGAGCGTTACGTAGGAGGTGCTGATACTCCCACATCCCTTTAAAAAGAAGATTAGGCACTAAGATAAGTGAAAACTTCTGTTCAAATTGGCTCAAATCCTTCTCCTATTTAAAGTGGTGGCAGAACTCCCACTTACTTCAAAGGTCCAGGACAGGCATACTGTATTAATTAGGACAGTACAAAAACTCTCATTACAAAACCAAAGCATGTGACTCTCACCTGATTTAAAACAAAACCAAAAAAACACGGCCTTGGATTTGCATCTCTGTGAACACTGGGCACTACAGACATCAGTGCAGAAGTCCCGGGGAATTCGGATTTTGAACCAAAAATATGTAATAATGAGATACTTTTTTATTCATTACTCATTTGTTATAAGCTTGAAAGTAGGACTGTTTTACAGCAGGTCTAAATTTGTTGGAATGCATGTAAATGAGAATAAAACTTGACCAAACAGTAGGCCATACTTGCCACAGCTCTACTTACATTGAAGAGGGCTGGGGCTTTTTAATTTTAAAGAAACTTTAGCCTTTGCACCACTCTCTGCAATACAGTGTGGTTCAATGGCAGCTCCTTCAGCACTAAAAGGCAAGAGCCACCTTAGCACGATGCTACCTATAAATCTAGCGTCGCCACATCAGGCTCCTCTTGTAGCAAAGCCCCAGTGCAGGACACGTATACTTCATTTAATTTACCCTCCCGGCTCATCTCTGCACCTTCCTAGAAGATGGTTATGTGAGGCTGGCCCATCTGAAAATAGCCTCTCTGCTACATCAATTAAACCCGAGAACTGCACTTCACAGCGCAGTGGCAGTGCCTGCTCAGTCCTCACGGTGCAGGGGTCTGAGGCCAAACTTCTGCTCCCCAGACCAAGTGGATACATGTTTGCTCCACATCAGATTCAGCCTTTTTTTCAAGCGGTGGGGGAGCAAGCAGGCTAATGTCAGGCTGAATTTTTTTAATATTTATAATGAATAAAATTACATGCTTGGAATGCAACCTTCAGCATAACAGCATTAAAAACTAAATTTTTATTTGGATTATATTCATGATAATAACAAGTAATGTAGGGATTTTTTTTTTTTTTTGTGACATAGGTTAAAAAGTCTGTAACCTCTAATTTGACAGGAACTCTATTATCACTCTCTGGAAAATTAGACAAGATAGAATATTAAGACATCCAAAAACTGACACAAATAGAAAACTAGGTCTCTCACTTGCTCCTCTTTCTTTAAACAAGGAAGATGATTATATGCTGTTTGACATTCCATTTTCAGGGCAACTAAAGAGATGCCGGGAGTCACACTTCATTTATTCTTCCAAATGCCACCACTGAAAAAAAAAAGTGTTGGTATTTGAAGGCACCATACTCCCTCAAACAGCGGCCAGAATTAACCTTGTCTTCCTGATGGTTTCATCTGTGAAGTCCCTCAGTTTAGTTTCTCAAGATGAAATTAAAAATACCCTTATGGCTGAGTGTAAGCACTTAAAGCATACACACTACATGGCGGGCCAAAACTCCCCAGGGTGTAGCCTTGCTGAACTCATTGTATTAGACAAGTCAAGGGGAAATATGTTCTTGTAGAGATTTCCAGCCTCAAGATATTTGGATTTGCTTAAGGTTAGCGTCTGAACTTTTATGTAACTATTCAGACTGAACCTCAAGAAATTTTGAGGTTCGCAACCAACTCTGAAACTAAGAGCGAAAGAAACTACCTTAACAACTCTTTCATGATTCCCAGTAAGATGTTTTGCTTTTCAATGTGAATAAAACAACGTTGTTTTATATCTTGTCATACCAGTGAACAAAGGCATAATATTGCACACATTTCCTTAAACAAATAAACAAACAAACAACCCCTTCATGTTTTCTGCTGGAATTTTATCAACCCAAAATATGAAAAAAGAAAATTCAATTTTTTAAATCTACTCAAAGCTGACACAAAAAATTAGAGTCATTAGTGAGTTTTTAGTCTGTTCTTACTCAGGCAAAAGTCCCATTGAAATGAAGCCAACATTACTTCAAAATCTGAATACTGTTTCATTCAGCTTTTCAGCACCAAGATGAAGCTTTAGTTACAACCATCTGTCATGGGTATAATCTCATAGCACTGATACCCATTTCTCTTAAATATAACCTTTCTTCATAAACTCTTTATCTACCTCTGGGGTATATACAAAGCTCAAAGAATACAAATGAAAAATCAGTATTTTTGCTATTATTGTACATGAACAATAATAGTACCTTGCACTGTAATAAAAATTCATCCCAGATAGCTTAGCTAGGCTGAAACACACACTACAATACAGTATCTTGAAGACAGAGATTAAGACTTGTTTTGGCACATCTTGAAAGAACGTACAAACTAAAGGGATGGTGGAGAAGGAGACAATGTTGTATTTTAGGATCTCAACACATTGTGAGGTTTCTCAAATGGCAGTTCTCTCCACTACCATTAAAAATCCACTATACGTGCATTATTGACTATTAATAAGTTTACAATATGCTTTCAATGGGAAAATTATAGAGAACATGGCAAAATATAATTATAATTGTGTCCAATAATAAAACATAATCATCCCTGAGAGCTTGCATTCCTCAGTATCCAAATATTTCACACTGGTCTTGCTAACGTGTAACAAAAGGCGCAAAACTCTGGACAAAATAGAGAAATAGGGGCTGATGACGGCTGAAATGAGGAAACAGCACAGTCTACTGGTTAAGGCATTGAACTGGGTATCACACCACATGGGGCTGCATTTCTAACTCGGCTACTGAGATACTTCTTTTCCTCAGGCCAACTATGCAGACAGTCAGGCCAAGCTGAAGACCATACAAATGCCCGTGCAGTTCAAGGTGCGGGTAGAGGCATTTACTTGCACTCTGATCAGTCCGAGTGGAATCCACCCTGGACCATATGGCCATGTTAGCATGATGCTCTGTCCACCTGCTGTGCTGGGATACAACAACTTCGTTTCTTGACCTCCAAACTAGTCTGACCATGCCCTTCCCTGCAGACATGCCCCTTACTAAAAAATAGCAGGTCAAGGTCATACCAGGAATTCGAAGTTGTGTTATATTAAGTGCTATATTAATTGATAGTTTTTATTTTCACATATAAAACTTTAAATAATGTATACCTCTTTCAATGTACCAAAACCTAAAAGTCATCACCAACTGCCCAAAACAAAAAGCAGGAAAGACAATTGTTCAGGGGAAAGAAGACTTGTGACTTTCAATGTGTCTAAGGTTTTTAAGTCAAGACAGATTTTTTACATCAGAGGCATGATTTTTGAAGACCTGGAATGACTATACTGTTAGTTAAACATTTTTTCAGTCTCAAAGGTCTGCTTTTCATCTTCAGTGACAACACAATACTAAGTGGTAGATCTTCTCTGGTTGTTTTTTTTGCAAGGAATGTCATTTAAAAACAGTCCAGATACTTCCAACTCCTGAAGACAAGCAGTAGCAAAAAACTAATCATGTACACAGTGCTTCAATTTTAAAAGTCCATATTAGGCACTATACACTTCTTGAGGATTCTGGGAACTGTAGTCTCCTAGCTTACGCTTCTCTTAAATTTAATAAATTTAAGACAAACCATCCAGCTATTTCTATTGGTAAAAATGAGGTAAAGATTGCCCCCTGAAAATATCTCCACAACTGAAGGGAAGAAAACCAAGTGAGCCTCTTCCTCTAGTGTAAACAGATTATTCCCTTGCTTAAAGTGATGAAGCTGTCTCTCCCTGTTGCGCAAATACATAAAACAGTATATCCTATCTATTTGCCAGGATCCTGGGTATTGTCTCCAGGGCTGACTATCAGCTGGTTTAATTGTAAGACAGTTTTAAGTTAAGGATAGGAGAGGGGAAGTTGGTAAGCACTGTGAAGGGGGCGGGAGAAGAAAATAGGTCAGATAGCTTACAAACATGCCAGAAACAGAGACTGATAGTTCTACTTTTTATTCTATAATAAAATTAATGTTGCCCCAGCAGCATGCTATTTGGTACATCCATCTAATTTATTAAACAAACAAGAAGACAAAGGATTTGCTGAAGATAGTACTCCTGTGCATTTGTGAACTAGTTTCTCACAATTAACAAAACTGATGATAAATATAATTTTGTTTTTACTTTCTCTTCGTTTTCAAATACAAACATGTAATATTATATATCAACTGGAATAAAATCTGCTAAACTGATTATGAAACTACCACTCTATGATTTATTTATATGTTTAGTAACAGCATTTTCCCTTTTGTTGGTTCCTTCACGTAGTAAAAAGAAAGGGCAAAGCAGGAGGAGATATGCACAATTTCACCCACCAGAATTTACATTAAAACCCACAACGTGCGCACAGCCCAGGCTGCATGGTCACACACAGCAAAGCAAACAGTGCAAAAAACATGAAAGGAGAGAAAACGCTGGACAACTCTGAACAAAAGCAATCTCAAGTACAAAGACTTGAGATCTTTTTTAGATCTTTGCAAGCAGAGAGGAAAATAAGTGCTTCAAAATGGGGGCAAAGTGAAAAGGGTTCTTTATAAACATGGACTCGAAGCCTTCAGACATTAAAGACTCATATTATAGACTAACACTATAAACTCCCCCAAATCTCATCTCTCTAAATGCTTGAATTAATTTTTCTGTTGTCACTGGGAATTAAGTTTACTTAGTCAATCCAATCTGTCCAGTTCTCTGCAAGAATTTGCAGCCTTTAGTACAGTTTGTGGAAGCAGCTCTCCAGAACAGGGCCTTTGGAACTATGTTTACATGAGAAGACAGAGGTAAACAGCCCTACTGCAGCAGGGAGAGCCCTGCAGAGAGGAAGCACAGCAAAAGATGCATTATGTTATTAACAATAAGAAAACAGCTCTACGATTTCCTCTTATTTTTAATATTTACATTGGCTTGGCACCCAAAAACCCCAGTAAGTCCTCCTGCATCTCAAAATCTGAATGGAGCTTACAGACTGAATTAAGAGGCTACAGGTAAAATATTTTTTCTCTCAAAATACTATTTCTGGCATTTGAAAAATTGTCTTTTCCCTGCTTTGCCTCAGAGGCACAATGGACAAGTGTGTTCAGTTTAAGATTCCCAAATTTATCATATATGCTGCAATGAGAGCATACTCACATGATGACAGTAGCCAAGATATCAGTGCTGATTCATATCTGCATGAAACTCACTCTTCAGTTCATAAAATTCTTCTTATCTTTTTGCTAAGTTTGAGGTCTGCTGGAATCTAAAAGCTCAAAGTGAAAAACTAACAGCATGTATCTATTCTGGGGCTGAGCTGGAAGAAAAAACCGAGTTCCACAGCTTTCCCCCAAAACAGTAACACATTCAGTTTTATTTATAACTCTCACCTATTTTGGAAATTTTTGTGAACCTGGCCTGACATTCAAATTGGTAATTCATTTTAAAACTAGGGGAGACTCCTCTTCTTTTATGTCTCCATGCAAATGCTTTGAGAAGGCTAATATGAAACAAAGATATTAATAGTGTACCGTGACACGAACACATGAATATCACAAAGTAATTATTAAATTCTAAAAGGAGAGGTAAATAGACAAAATCTACTATGAACTGTTTCCGTTTTAAACAGCAAGTAGAAAAAGGAAAAGATAAAGACAGCATTTATATGTTGGAGATTACAAAAGGTTCTGAAAACTGCAGTATGACTTTGGCATGGGTGACGCAGGGTAGTGAATGCTTTCAAGGAGGTCCCATCAGACCTCGGAGCTAACGATCCTCTTTCAAATCTGTCTACTTCTTCCTTTTAATCATCCTTTTTCGTTGTTTTTGCTTGAGAGAAACCAACAAGGAATGATGCTGTGGGAGAAATGCCAATACTCAGCGCCTGCTGAGAAGAGGAAAAAAATAAAAAAAATGTGTCGGAGCTGGAGCTGCTGAATCCTGCTCACTTTGTGCAAAGGAATTAAACAGCATCTTCCTTCACTGACGAAATAGGGCAAATTTGGTTTACCTGGGTGAGATAGTGCCTTTCACTGATGGTGTAACATAAATACTCAAAATAAAATGACGTGGGTTTGAGGTAGAAAAGGATGTGTCAATTCAACTCCACCACTACCATGAGCAGCATCCAAGGGAGATGGGGAATGCTCTGTGCTAGGTGGTGAGCCCCTCCACACCTGCCTCGGCAAGGAGACACTGCAGCTCCTCCATGCAGGAGCATCTCGATTGCTCAGACCATGAGTCACAGACAAGCTTTTGATGACAGAAGGGGCAAATGTGTTTGCACCCGAAAAGAAAGCAAGCCCTGAGGAATTACCCAAATAAAGCCATTTTGTCTCATTTTTGAGCAAAGATTTGGGATACTGTATAAAATGGGATTTTCAGAATTTGGCTTTTAACCTTCTGCACCCGCTTCAGTTTTTTTACACAGTGTTTATAACTGAGAGGATGATACAGGAGACATCTGAAGGAAGCTATTTGTTGTTCTCCCATCTCTGTCACAGAGTGTGGCTGATTGTTCAGAAAGCTGGTATTCCTACCACATGGCAGATCTGCCAAGAAGAACAAGCACCAAATTCAATATTTAGTCTTAAACACGATTTTCGTAAAAAGAACCACTTCATAAATCATAACAAAATTAGCAATACCAACATCAATCATTTACAAACCTCTAAGGGCTTCAGATTGCTTTTTCATCGGAAACCAAAAACCAGGATCCATATTAAAGAACTAAAACATAAAGTGCACAGAGAAGTCAGGTCTTTTCTCTTAATCTGATGTTTTATCCACAGTCCCACACTTACTTTATCTCCAAATTCTGACTCAGAGTTTAAGTAATTTTGAGTTTTGGAGCTTTTGAACATTACTGCAGAAGAAGTCACTTTCTGCGGCAGTCCACAGCATCTGCATTTGTACTCTGAGAATATTAACATTATTCCATTCAAAAGGAGAATTGAGCACCTTCCTCTAAAACCGGTGTCCTTTCCAAACAATGGAAAGCAGAAAAAGTGATAGTAATACCTTGTCAGAAACACACACACACACCACTGAGAGCTAACGTTTTCTTTCACAAACCAAGGCCAAGACAAAAGAGTACTTCCAAAGCCATGAGCAGGATCCTGATTTTTGGGGCACCTCCACGGGCTGCTGTCCAGGCTCAAGCAATGCCAAACTCCTTCTCCCTCTCCATGGGCACGGTGACAATTTGCATGGCTAAGCAAAAGTATTCAACAGCTGCTGGATTTCACATCCAACTTTTCCCCTTCACCCCCATTCCCAAGGCAAGGCCACAGCAGAAAAGCAAGCAGGTCAGACAGCATCATCCCACAGGCCACCAGCTGGACTGCTCCGAGTTATTCCAGCTTTATTTTTTTCATCTTACTTTTTGACATAGGAAGTTGCTTCTTTCTCTCCCTCCTTTCCTTCTTTCTCCCCCCATTATTCATTTAACTTTTTGGAGGCAAACAGAAAAGGGAGCCAGCATAGCCAGTGCTCGCAGGAAGGGCAAGCGGGTGATGCGCCCACCGTGCAGGCTGTGTCCCCGCTCTGGCAGTCAGCCCACCGGCAGGGTAAAACTCAGATAACAGAGCTACAGCTCACAGCCAGGTGGCTCGCTCCTTCACCTGAACTGCCAATGAAGGTTTGAGCTTCCAGGCTGCCAGGTCAAGTCTTACTCTTCCTCCGTTATACACAGGGACACATGAGAAGGTATTTTCCCTCTGAAGCCCCTTCTCCAGTTCAAGCCCTCTCCACCTGTGAACCGCGCTTTGGAAATAAAGATGTGCATCCCCAGGCATTTGCACGCTTCCACACCTGGCTCTGACCACCAGCGATGGGAAGATGTCTCTGTGAGAGGGTGGCCCTGATATTAGATGCTACATGTCATAGAGAAGAGCGCAGAAATAAGAAAAAGAAATGAAATATACTCCCCCCTCCTCACATATGTGCAAGTTATTTCTCCACGCCAGCCAATATCCAGGCTCCACAACTGGATTCTTCTTCACACTTCTTCAGTCCTCCTTTCCAAAAAGAAAGAGGCTTAATTTGAAGCTCAGTTCAGTCAGGAAAGAAAAGCAGTCCTTCAGCTGCAAAGTCTTTCAAGCTGTATGTAGTACTTTAGGTCATCAGTTTTCACTTGCATCATTTACCCTGTGGCTGGACAAACATTTTCTCTCCCTTGACCCTTCCAGGCCTCTGCCTCACCAACCCACTTGCTCATAGTCACATGCTTGCTTTAATAAGCCTTCCTTATATCCTTCCCTTCATACCAAGGTGTTTTAATATTTCTAGTTTATTCAATTTTTTAATTTCCGTCCAACAAAACAAACTTAGAAATCCAACGACAGAATTATTTTCAGCCCTAGTAAGATCAAAACAAAGTTTCTCAATGTTTTCAAAATGAACATCTGATATATTAAAAAAAACCCAAATGTAACTGTAAGATTCTTACCTTAAGTTTTGACCAAACTATGCAGGAGAAAACTTCAGTTATCATAAAATATGCAAATTTCAAGATGATATTTTAGCTGATGTTGAAGCATGTGGCAGAAAACCTGGCTTACAGCAAAAAGCCAGCTTGCCGTTAAGGCTTGTGTGCCTGCTATTAGAGAGATGTAGACAAAAGAGGTATCCTAGGTTCTGCAATACCTAAATGAACAGACCTAATTTATCTAAGTCCTTGACAGCCCACACAGTACAAAGCAGAGGTCTTAGGGCACCAAGAGGGGGAAGTCTTTATAAATACGCCACAATTTTTGTACCTTTGTATTCAGCAGATGGGCAGTATCACTTTCAAAAGTAGAATGCTTTTGACTATTACTGAAGAATACCACAGTTGTGGTTTTATTTTGTTTGCCATTAATAAAACTGCTTAAGCGATCCTTGCTTTTGCCTGGGTCTTCTCTGGAGCCTCTCATCCCAGTGCACTGCCATTCTCTATTTTACACTTGTTGCATAATCAGCAAATACCAAACGAACTAAAAGAGCCCATCCAAAGGGGAACTCTCTGCACCCAGCTCGCAGTAATTACCAGCCTCACAGAAGCCGGCAGGCAGTTATTATACACCCTGGTGATAATAGAGATTTTGAAAAAGAGGCAGCCGTCCTCCTTCCAGTATGGTTGCTAGTGTTGGAGGGTACATTCACTTTTATTTATCTGGGGGGAGCATATGTCAGGAAGAAAAAGAGAAACAAATTCCTATTTTTTAAAGCACTACAAAATCGTATGAGGAAGCTGCAGGTTAGCACAGCTTCAAACTGTTGCTGCATTAGTTTTGCTTTTACTGTGGAACACCATGGGGTAAAACCTTATTCTTCCTGTGAAAAAAACCCATCTGTATTGATATCAGAAAAGGGCGGGGGAAGAAAAATGACAGCCACTGGCCTGCCCTTTAACTTTTCTAACAGAGCTGGTGGCCGCAATGAAGCTTAATCAATGCAATGGAAGTGACATTTCGCAGTCAAATCAAATTAAATGGAAATGAAAGGAAAATCTGAGGTCCAACCTAAAGGCTGTTCCCTCTTGCACCGAGGTCATTGCCATGGCAACTAAATGCTACAAATGTGTAGAGTAAATCCTTAACAAATCTGTAGAAAGCATGTCCAATTGAATATGATAGTTCCTGTCACTGTACTTTGTACCTTTCAAAAGAAAGGGAGAAAATAAAACAAAGCGCATCTTACAGTCCATGTAGCAGAAAAGAAGTTCTGCCAGAAACTATGCGGTGCAGCGGCGTACTTAATCTTTCTCTTCTGCTTGGACATGGAGAAACTGAACAGTTTTACTGTAAGACAGAAAGTGGGTAGCTATGGACAGAGACCATATTAAGTGGATTAGGGCATGGTGTGTTACATTTTTCAGTCTTGCTTCAATTGGAGGGTTGGTGACTGCAAAAACTTCCTCGTGTCATTGCAAATGCATTTAACCGTGGCTGAAAGCAATTCCTACTGCAGATTGCCCACAGCTCCGGCCATCCCACCCAGCTTCAGCACGTACCTCCCTCACCCTTCTGCTTTTTCCTGGAGCGAGAAGGCTGCTTCCTTAGAGGGCTAGGGATGGCAAAGGGCTGATCAGACTTGCTAAAAAAATCAGGGATGCTCCCACCTTTGTGCATGCAGCCCTTTCTCTGTACAACCCCAAGGCTCCCCTTGCACCGGGGCTGAAGCATGGTGGGAGCCCCAGCAAAGAGTTCCCACCCAGTGGCCCCCCGACCTACCCAGAGCACCCCCTGCGCACAGGGGCTGCTGAGAAAGGGAATGACATCAACCCATTTTGCCCCCTGCACGCTCCGGCATCATGGATGGCCCTCACCCCATCCCCTCTGCGTCAGCTCCGACCGACACACGGGCAAATGCCCCACCTCTGTGTGCCCCTGTAGAGAATTAAAGATCATTATCAATTCCTATTGCCACTCATGGAGCGTATTTCACTCCTCAGCCTAACAGCTTCGGACAATGAAGGGCAATTTAAGAACCACATCAAAATACAACAGCTGCATGCTCACACTCACTCTGCCGAATGCCTATTTCATCTCAACATTTCCACCTGTGTAAGCAGAGAGATGGGGGGGGAGGCGCCAAGCAGGATGTGGGATTTGTCTTTTTCTTGTGAGATGTGGAAGACTTTACATACTGAGCTGTGACCTTCCCCAAACTTGTCATTTATCTGAGCTGCAAAAGGTGGCAACCATTATTCTCTTCTTGAACACGGTGAAGTTTTAATTCAGCTGTAGTGATGCAGTCACTGTGCATTACGGGAGATCACAAGAGATTATATGCCCTGGGCCAGCATGGGCTGGGAGTATTGCAAATCTGATATGAGGTGACATTTTCTACTCAAATACATACAGCTGCAGGACATCACACACCTTCCTGCATGAATAGCAATACACACTAATGAACTAATTTCTGGGGGGAAATTGTTACTTCCCAAGTGGGTGGGGAGGAGACTACTCTGCCACTTCAACCAGAAGGGATTCTGGTTTTCCTGTGATTTTTTGCTGTATTTTCGCCTTTCCCAAATGGTGCTACTTCACATAGCTATACACAGCCTTTTCAGACAAGGCCATCTAGTTGGGAGCTCTGTGTGACGCGTCCTACAATATGTACGTGAAATCACAGAGCAGCACACCGGGCTATATGGTCCTCTGCAAAGGAACAACTCAGGGTATGCATATGCCCCACCACACCCACAGGAGAACCTCCATTACATGTAAAGAAACAAATTTACTTTGAATTTATTCGGGTAAGAATTGTATTCACTTAATACTGCTGGATATTCTAACTTAGGATAGCCATGCCCTCCTTTTTATCACAGACAACAGTGATATTTACAGACCATCTCACATTTCTTTTACCCTTTAAATGCCGCTGTATGCTTGTGCTCGCTTACTCACACTCACATTAGTTGAAAATGCACTCAAAAAATCTGGCTGGCAGTCCAGGGAAGATGCTTGTCCTGGAAGAGTTGAAGGGACAATTCACTGTAAAATATACATAAGCTCTGACTCAGAAACACAAAAGGCCAAGGAAAAATGCCTTTAAATTGCTGCTATTGTGGTCTTTCTTGAGCTTCTATGGAAAAATAAACTAAGCTAAAATAATTCGGAGGACCAGGTAGATCAGGGAAGCAGTAAATTAGTTTATGGAGAGGCGAGATACCAGTACAGAGCTGCAGGCACAAGCACTGCATTGTAAGACCAGTGTTTTACCCATGCAAGCGGTTTCTTAAACCTGTCAGTGGAAATCTCATGTATCCCTGTTAATATCAACCCCAAATTTTAGAGGATTTATAATCTAGAAATCTAGGCACTCTCATAGCAAGTATCTGTGAAATGCAGCTGGGGTGGCAGCAAGGCAGACAACATCACCCACATCCCAGCAGAATATTTTATCACAGTATAATACAATATTTAACCCTTAGGTCTTTAATCTTTGCTTTGGGTTAAAGGAACTAAAATGGGCTTGACACAGTATGGGACATTACAGAACAGATCCAGGCACAAAAAGAGCGAGGAAGTGCGAAAGGCACTAACTACATAAAAAGATGAAATGCTGGAAACAGAGACCAGTATTTCCAACATATGAACACTACCTTTACTAAGTTGTTCTTACAAAAGAAAAAGCAAAGTCCTGTAGGAACTAACAGCTAGAGATTGTCCTTCTAAGCGCTTTAGAATAATACATAAGAAAACCAGTTAATAAAATCTCACCTTTGTTATAGAATTCGCTACTAAAAACAAATAAAACTTTATAAAAATTTCCTGAATTTTTACATAAATATCTGTGGGATCTTACTTAATATGCCTTGGTCTTGACCTCATAAATTAAAGGAGCAATTCAAAAAGCAGAATCTGCAATGTGATAGGCAATGACAGGCAAATAAGGATTCTGAAACAATTTTTATGTATTTTTGCAATAGTGTTTGATACATATTTTTTCATGTGATTTCTTTTATATTATTTTTGAGATCTAACAACTGCTTTTAATAAGCAACTGTTATTGCAAACATATAATTATACTAGGCCACAATCCAACAAAGCACTTAAGGGCACAGATTAAAGACACTGAAAACAATGGGATTATTTATGTGCTTAAGGTTAAGCATCTGCTGAAGGACTCAGATGGATCAAAGCCCTATTTCTATTACATCTACAGAAAAAAATATTATATATGTTAATTAAACGTAAAATATATGTAAATTGACTAGCACATGAAAAATAACACTTGCATAAATTTTTATACCCTATACAATTTGTAATAACAGAATATTCCAGTTAGCCAATATGAAGAACAACTGCTAATATCAGCCATTTCATCAAAAGGTGAAAAATTCCTGGAACTGAACAATTACGAAATAACGTGCCATAAGAGACTTCCCTTCATAAACCATCTCCTGACTAAGTAGTTCATGTTCTGAGGCAAAAAAGAGAAAATAGACAGAAAGCACATCTCATTTATCTTCAGACTTCAATAATTCATGTAAAAGCTTGATTTTTTAACTTTCATGAATATCAGTTTAGTTTTATTAACAAGATCCACAAGTTATTTGCAGTTAGTGCCTAATAAGCTTATTTTATCAAAAATTCTTCCTTGTTTTTTTCACTGACCAATTCCTTGCTCTTGAATTAATGATTAAATGGACCACAGTGCTTGACTTCCATTCTCTCTCCAGAATTATTTGTTTAACTGTATACCATTTCTTACTCTTCTATTCACTATTAAAAAAACAGATCTACTCAAAAAACTTGCAAATAATATTTCCACTGTAAATTGCTATTTCATCTATATTGAACATTTTCAATAAATACACCAGCTTTTATGATATTTCATTTTGAAAAGCCTAGGAAAGACCTCTTGATAAGGTTGAAAATTTTCCATTTTAATCATTCACCCTAAAAAGCTCTATTTGATATATAAAGGCAAATTATCACCTGGAAATGTCTTTTACCTGATGCTTCAGTTTTTATTTTATGGTGTTAAAACAGAAAAGAAACCCTTTATTTTATTTCAATACAGTGTTGTGAAAAATCAAAACAAAAAACTCTCTTAAAATGCTTCTCCACTGGAAATCTCAAATTTCTTTCATTTCTCTTTAATTTGGAAATGACAAGTGCAACAGTTGCAAAAATGTGAATCTATCAGAGAATTGCTAAGACTTGTAGTACTTTCAATTTGGTTTCATATTCACTTTCTCCAGTCTTTTTGGGTTTTTTTCTCCTTGCCTTGAGTCTACACAGACTGTTTATTCTGTGGAACAAACAATATTATTACCTTAATCTTCCATAATAGCAAGTACATTTTCTTCAATATTTTTATATGAAATTGTGTATGGTTTAATATTGAATTATAACCACGTGAAAAAGTACTAGTAGTCTTATGTATTCAAATTAAACATGTACTTGGAGAATTATAACTAAGAATTACACTCAATGCAATGTTTTAAATGAAAGCAAAACCCGTAAAATGGTCTGATCATAACTTCTTTTAATCAAATTTATGCCAGCTCACTGACTTTGCTTATGACTTGACTTCAATTTTGATTTTCTCTATGCAAATAAGGATTTCACTTGAATCCTTCAATAATGACCAACAGATAAAAAGGCAGAAAAATAATGACATGCCTGAATATCAGCTACTTTTAGAAATATTGGGTCAATTAGGCCTTGTATCAGCATACAGAAAATGTTAACATCAAAATGACTAGCTAAGGAAGCAGAGGAAACTTCAGTGATGGGGATACATGCATACAAAGGAAGGTAAGTCCTTGAAACTACACTGCAGTTCCCAGCTCTCCAGCGGTGACAAGAGTAGATGATCTTCTGATCAACGTCCAACTCTACATTTTTGCTAGTTCTAGTCACTGTTTCAATGGCAATTAGAAGTTACCACACCGAATACAAAAACCAGACTGTTAAAATTTCTGAAATTAGCACCTTTCCTCCAAAAACAATAGTCACAGAAATAAAAAAGAAGGCACTCAGAATTTTGACTTATTAGTTAAAATGTCTTTTATTTTTTAAAATGTTTTTTTCATTTAGAAGGATACGGTGTCATTCACATTAAGACGGCAGGTCTGCATGTGTGAGGGGAGATGGATGGGAGTCAAGCTATCACAGCTTTACCACCAATATTCTTAATCGTTTTCTTTCCAAAACAAAGCAAAACTGCACTGATGGATTATTGTGGGCATCTTTTTCCAGACATTATGAATGAATACCAAGCAGTAGTGGAGGCAATGAAAAAATCAAGGAGCTGCCCTTTTGCTCATTTTAAGGGATAAGAGAATATCCAGTCTCCTCACGGGGACAACAGCATTAGAGAGTTAGTGCTGAAACATCTGAACGTGACTAGAGAAGTGCATCTCAACTGTTTGTGTACCACAGATGTACTGTTTAATTAAGCCATCAAAAAAAATGGAGGAAAATGGAAAAAGGGGGAATAGAAAAGAGAGGGAAACTTCTTCAGCAAGTTAAAGCACTCTTAATAAGTAACAACATGACATTAGTCATTAAGAAACAAGAACTCTAAATAATGCATTCAGAACCTATAGATCTAAACCAGAAGATAACAAAGCCTCATAAATCTGTTTGTTCATTAAGTTAAAAAAAGCTAGACTTTGTGTTGCTATCATGTCAGCTGGCACCAAACTGTACGCAATTTAGTGCAACTACAAAGTGAAACCCATAGTCTACAATGGCAGGGTTTTTGATCACGCTAATTAACAGCCATTTTGTTTAAAATAAACAGATACGACTCTAATTGCCTTTTTTACATAAGAAAGGGAAGATCTTAAAAGTGAAAGCATGCAAAAGGAAAGATCAGACAGTCGCCTTTCAGACTGATAAGCAAACTCTGTGTGAAATGAGCGCAAATGAAGTTTGAGACACTCTCTGGATTGACAGCAGGGAGACAGCAAAGCAAGAGGAGGAATGGTTTCCAAAGGTGGAAAGGCGCAGCCACAGTTCCTTCCAGTGGGAAAATGTTGTACTTTAGATCCCTATTTTCTCTAGTCTCCCATCTTCTGAGCATCTGCCTGCAAGGAGTTTCATCTTCTGCGGGGCCAAGTATGCACCGGTAGCATCCGATTGTGTGAAATCTTCATAAGACACAACATGCCTGGTTAGCATCTCTATACAGAATCTGACAAGAAAATAAAATGTTGTAGAAAAGGAAGAAACAAGAAAAAGGCGCTGTGATCTCTGTGCTTGCACTTAACCTTGGGACCAGAAGAGGGGCTAGACAGCGCTGTACTGCTCAGTGTGCCAACTTCTAGGGTACACAGAAAGACCATTCAGGTCCCTGAAAAGTCCTGGTAAGTAATGTGCAGGGCAAGTGCTGGGACACAATCCAGTATTTTGGCTAACTTCAGTGAGCCTGAAATGCAGCCTGGCATTGCAGTGAAGACAACAGTTTTTCATTTTTTGCACCAATGTTGCTTACTTTTGTTATACAAATTCCATTTATTGCTTTTCAAACATAGCTTCAAAGTTGCTTTCTAAGTGCATTAAAACATGTTACATTGCCGTGCAAGGCAACAAAGCAAAAACATTATTCTAGTTATGTGAAAGAGTTTCCTTGCCTTTTTCCCCACTAATGAAATCCATAAACCTCCCCCTCCAGCCCCCACCCTCCAAAAAACCCCCAACCTAGATGTTTTAGGCTGCAAACAAAGAAAATCACCATTCAGAAATGTTTCCCTGCACTTGAAGTGTGCAATGTCCCCACACTCCTCTAGATAAGAAATCCTCCGGTACAGCAAGTTGCAGCACACTCCCTCAGCATCGCTAATTCATATGTATAATAGTGTGTTCTGACTCATCTGTTCATATGTGTAACAGCATGTTCTGACTCATCTACATGGGCTTCCACAGTATTTCAGAGGTAAGAACAAGGTCCTTATTTTCAGGACACCACACAGACTGCATGTTTTCAACATATTCAAAATATAATTTAAAGTTTCAAAATCACAGTGAATTGCTCCACTTAGGCCCTGCAGGCTTTTATGCCATCATGGTAATGGTACAGCAGGAGGTAGAGTTTCTGCAGGAGCTGGTCAAAAACGTGGCGGCAGCTCTCATTGGAATAAGGGTCTGTGAAAAACTTCATCATTTCCCATTGCATCTGATGGATGAACTTCTTCACTCTGCTCTTCCTAATGCTACGCACCACAGCTTGTGTATTTGAAACAACAAAAGAAGCCCCAGTCGAAGAGGATCTGAAGACTTGCACTGGACACACAATTTTTTTCTCGGATGAAACAGAGAGAAGGAAGACTGTAACAGGTGTTAGCCACATTAATGAATGCGATGCTGCAAGAAATTTAGATACTGCAGTGAGGAAAGTGGCACAGAGCTGACAGCACAGATTCATCTCCTCAAACGTTCACAGAACCTCTTCTTGCTGAGACTACAGGAGTAAGTGAGTCTGAGCACTCTGGGATGCACAGCGAAGCCAGGGTGCTGGGCACAAAGATCTACAGGGTGCAGCTGACCTAAAATTCCCATGAGGGACCACAGCAGCCTTCACATACAAAGATTTCTCTGTTTTCAGCTTAAACTGTAAAGTAAAAATTATCCTTCATAGATTTCTCACAACTCAGCTTTTCAAAACCAGTTTTAAACGGAACATTTTCAGCCAGCTTTAATGATAACAACATCAGAGAAGAACTTCATCACAAGAGCAATCTCTCTGGCCTTCAAATATTTTGTTAATATAACTCTGAACATCAGACATATTCCCTATCGAAAACAAGCATCAGTATATACTGTAGGGGAATTTCATTACTACTGAAACAGTACAGTGTATTGTGCTGCTGGCTGGGAATCTCAGCCTGAATGACTTCAGCTTTCAGATCAGCAGCCAGAACAGACTACAGCTGGGCTAATTCGATTTAGATGAGGCCATGTTGTTGGTTTTCAAACATTAAAACCCCACAGAGTCATAAAACGCAATGGTGGTGTTGCCTGAAAAAGGACAGGCAGAAAGATGCAGCAGCTTTCCAAGAAGCACAAACCAAGGTTGCCAAAATATGCCTACAAGAATTACACTGTGGGAAACAAGATATAAAAAGGAAAGTAAGTCAGAAAACAAGCTGGATATTAGCATTATCCTACCGCTAGCATCACGTCAGCAACCGTATTGGAGAGCAATGAGTGATATATACGTGCAGCTGGTTTATCAGCTCACTACAGCCAAAGCAGCACTTTCAAATTCAGGCCATATTTATGTATCAACAGGTTATACACCCAATGTTAAAGGCAGTAATTACTTTAGTACCACTCTGGGTAAAACCTGTCATGATTTTTGTACCAAAAGATTACCCACACAAGGAAACAATAATTTGGCTTGCTTCTGGTCTCTTTGAAAATTGTTTCAAACAGCTAAAATTCTAACCACAGCTCTTAATTTTCAAAGTAGCTATTTGACTTTTGAATCTAGAACCTATTAACTTTTCAATTTGACTTCAGTTCCTCCTGCCTAAGTCACGTGAGGCAAAAAAAAAAAAAAAATTCCATCAAGTTTTAGCTCTGCAAAACAAAACAGTATTTCATCTTACCTAAAAGGGCAATTTTAACAAGCATGACTGAAGCCCATAAAATAAACACAAAATAAGCACATAACCTTGCACATGCTCTCCTCTATGTGTGTGTATGTGTGTGTGTCCACTCTTCCCTCTCCTAGGAGATGTTTTAAGGGATAACTCTGCATTTAAATCAGATGTTAAATTCTAACTTACTACTACTAGTATCAGCTGCATTGGTAATAAGGCTTTCAGCAGCAATTTTACACAGCACAACAAATGACATGAACAATTTCCCTCCAAAGATCTGACTACCCTTGTTAATTACCATACTTCTTCCGAAGGAAACATATAAATAACCCATCATAACAAGCAAATTCCTCAAAATTAAGTTCTGAAAAAAGCATGGCAAATCTAGGCATTAAAGAAATTGAAAAAAAAGTATTTTCATTTGAAAAATTTTGAATTGAAGTCTCAAGTAAGTAGTACACTTTATTGTAATTCTGTGTTAGGAATTGTTGTTAAAATCAAATACATAATTTACCTTACTAAGAAGTATGGCAATAATTGAGAATATAATAACAAGTAGGACAAGAGTAAAACAAACTAGAGGCAATCAAGAAACGATAATGTATACTGCGGTGTGGTGGGGTTTTTTATACCCAAAAGGTTTTCAAAGAATTCCTCCCATAGCAGCAGGAACACTCTATGGTTACTTTAAAAAAAAAAAAAAAAGTATATGTGTGGAACTTTGCAGAAATTTTGTATGCTGGAATTTTGAAGTCCTATAGCACACCACTGATTCTTTCACATTTAATGTTTTCCATTGGAAAAACCTTTGGGTTTTGTTTTCATCCAAACGCAAAAGTAGTAAATCATGTTTTCATTCCAATACCTAAATAAGAGGACTTTATTGAATGCAGAACAGTAAATGTGATTTTATGAAGTTACATTACACTACAGTGTTATCTCTGTCAGGTTTTACATCAATGCTGGAGAGACTGTGCCTATTTCTGTAATGGCCATTTTCATACTGTGCTTGAATAAATCCATCTGGGTGACACACCAATCATAGTACAGTTTCAAGAAGTGGAATAAAACTAAATTAGTGCACTGATTTCTGTCATGAGGAAAACCTATTTTCATATCAGAACTATGGCTGGACACTTACTGAGCCGTGATGATCTATAATATGTCAATTGTTAGTGCAGAGAGACAAGTGAAGGAAGAACACCTCCCATCTATCCAGCTTGCATGTGCTGTATTCTGAATTCATTAAGAGAAAATACCTGAGTAACAGTATGGCATACAGCCAGGCCATGCACTGTCACTAGTTACAGCTTTACAGCAGAGTACAGATCTACCCAGATTTAAAAAAAAAAAAGCCAAGTCATCATTGTTGGACTGTCTAAGCACCACACGGTGGTATCAAACATGGATCCAGCCGAAGGGAACCTTTCCATAGCTCTGATAATCTTCTTACTAATACAAATACGCAGGACTGCATTGCCACTTGCATTAGTAGAAGTTTACGTTATTGTACTGGTGGTATTTGCTGTCATAAACATGTTTTCTTCAGATATACCATTCAGGCTGTATTTTCCACTGAACAAGAGCTTTTGGCATAGGACAAAAGAAAAGAAGCAGTGAGCTTCAAGTGTACATACTAAACTCTTTCATGACAACAGTGGCACGATCAGCAATAGAAGCAGCAGGTTTCATTTGCAGACCAAGACATTCAGATAAGCGAGTTATGGAAGAGGGAATTTCACTGTAAATTGTCTGCTGGAGTTACACTTCAGCTCACAACTACTGCTTAGTGAGCAGGCTTTTTTAGGAAAGAACAATTCAAAAGCAAGTCTTCAGTGAACCCTTTTGAAGATGAAGATGCTGTCTTTCACTGGGGAAGAGCATCCTATCAAAACCTCATTCGTAAGCTCACACGCAGTATGTAAGGAAAATGGAAAACACAGGCCACTCCTCATAGCTGGATTCAGAAAGTATATTGCTGAATCAAGCCCAAACTCCATACTTTAAAATAAGTTTAATCACCAGCAATTCCTCCTTAGCCTTTAGCACTCAATTTCTGGTAAGACACTAACTAGATTCCCCTCCAGTAGTTCCTCTCCATTGAGCTTGCTAAAAAAAGCATCACTATAGCCACTTCTGCTCACAGTGTCCTTTCCACTTCACAGTTCTCTCCAGCAGTTTGAATTCCTCAAATATATACCCTGATTGGCCTCCTGCTTTTCTAGAGATGCAGCTCCTAGTAAGTCCAATCCAGTATGGAATTTTTGCTCTCATCACTTGGCCAAGTGAAAAAAACAGATTCTGAAAACAGAATTCCCCCTATAAGCCATTCTTTTCTGAAGGAAAACAGACACAAAAAAAGAAGTCAAAGAGCGTAGTCAAGGAGGTGCTTTTTGTCAGGAATACATCTTTGGGGCCTCTTCTAGGTGGCTGGGCTAGCATCACAGGTGGCTTCAGGAGATACTTTGGATGCAATACTATTTTTTGTGAAGAGTAACAGATTTAGCTTTGGGGTTTTTTTTTTTTGTTCATTGCAACTATATGATCTTTTCTTAAATGAAGAATACTTATCCTCTTAGTCATATCATTTGGATCAGAATGCCTAAACGTTTTGGCACTTCAGATATTCTTCATATGGATTAAAATAACTTAAACATGAACATGTGAGAAGATTCGCATCCTTAGACCACACCATCATGCAACAGAATCAGCTTACATAGATTTGCAGGATCTCTGCCTCACACAGAATAATGTCAGTAATATTACAAATACCAAAATAATACATGCCTCCATCAGCGTGTATATACACATATATATATGTGCACTCACATACATGTCTATACTACATACACACAGGTTTCTTGCACTTTCTTCCATGAGATGTTCACAAACTTCAGAAGCTGATTTGCATTTTAAAGATTTATTAAAACAGGCTTAATCATAGTGATCTGAAGCTCACCTGAACAGCACTTAAATAAGCAAATTGAAAATTCATTCTTAAAGCACTTCAGCACAATCTCAAAGGTCTCAGGAAAGATCCTTCTACAGGTATCAAGCCCTCTCTTTCAAAAGAACCTGAGCATGTAACATAGGAGGACTTTGCAGTGTGTAAAGTTGTTCATCAGTGCGGACCTTAATTTAGTTTCCATGCTTTCAGCGTACATGAAGCAATAAAAAAGTTGCATACCTTTTGGTGGCATGCCACATAAGCAGTTTCCTTAATGCACTTCTGGTCACATGGAAACATTTCTAATATAAAACAGTGAAATTGTACATACTCCTCTTTCTCCTGATCTCATCCCATCCTCATATTAAAAATTATTAAAAATTTTAACCTAATGAAAATATTGATTAGAATTATATATTCATCTTCCAGGCTGCAGAATCTTCACAGTGTCTCATCACTGAGAAAGCAGCCACTTCTAGAGAGGAATCCAGGAGCTGATCAACAACATACAACAACACTGTTACAGCACAGTTCACAGCAAGAAATTAACACATTAGATATAATTAAAAAAGAATCACCAACTAACTGAAGAGACTTTATGTCCTCATCTCTAAAAAACACAAGAGGCTTTAAAAGTAAGCATCCTGAGGAAGATAAAACATAGTCTACTTTATCATATGTGGCTCTATGCCAGCAACTCTGCGTGACCTCCATTTAGCCTCCAACAGCATTTCCATGCACCTAAAAAATTCTGGTCCACATTCTGCCCTTGAATGTGTACATGCAGCTCCCACTGAAGTCAATGGCAGCTGTGTCGGTAAAGCTCGGCGCAGAATTCAACCTTATGGACTACTCATTATCAGAGAGATGAAGTCAGCTCTTTCGAAAACTCAGAGAATCTTGAAACCATGCAAGAAAGTGTTCCTCCCCCGAAAGAGAGAGACTCCCCAACAAAAAGTGCAGAACTCACATTTTAGTCATTTTAGTGGTGCTTCTGCAAGACAGAAAAATCAAAAGGAAGGTGCTATGCTCATGCAGTTTGTACTCACAAAGTATATCATATGTAGTGCTGTGCCTTATATATGAATACATATATCTGTGCATCCATAGGTGTATTCTTCTGAGTGGGAGAGGTTGTATCGCAGATGTAGTCGAAGTCTCAACTCTGGAATTACTGCCACTCATGAGCTACCTCGGACACTCTATGCTTTCAAGCACCATTTATTGTAGGCAGTATTAAAATGTGTGGTTTCGAAAAAGAGCAGTTTTTTTCTCTTCTCATTAAAAATACTAATGAAGAGCTAAACATCTTTCCTCTGGCTTCTCTTTGTCCCTGTATTTATTTACTTCCTATATTTATTTATTACTTTTATAGTTAAGCTAAATGGGATGGTAACCTCTTATGACTTACCCAAGGTCAAACAAAAACTGCAGGGAAAATAAGGTACAGAAAACAGATGTTTTGATACCCTCATGTGAGAGTATTTTAGCCCACAGGAGACAGGAATGTTATGCTTTATGTGGTGAAGACAAGACGCGCAACTGGCTCCCTCCTTATGCTCCCCCATCACTAGCCCATATCTCCCACCTTTGAAGCACTGGGCCATGGTCTCTCCCTCTCTGAGAAGCCATGTACAGTCCTCCCTGTGAACCTGGAAAAGAGGAAACAGGCAGGAGGCCATGGCACTGCACTGCAGCCAGAAACGGGGTCCCCTAGCAAAGCCCCATCTTCACCGACACAAAACTCTGCAGCTGGGGCTTTGCTCTGTGCACACCCCCTTGGCTCAGCGCGGGGGAATGCAGGAAGAGGCATATGATACGTGTCTGCCCAGTGACCTGATGTGACAACTGCTCCCCTGCAAAGCCACCTTTCTCCTGAATGGAGTTGTGCTGCTGCAGGGGGACACTTTGGGATTCTTTCCAATACTGTTACATCGAGATATTTAGAGAGTACAGCACTAGATGCTCACAGGTACTACTGAATACTGCTGTGGCTTGTAGATGCTGTCTAAGTCCAGGATCACCATGTTACTTGTCTTCGAACACAAACCATAGATCACCATAGGGCACAGGACATGCAGTTATTGAATGGCACTGGAGCATCATTGAAGTCTGTGGAATTAATATGATTTATGCTAGCTACGGGTCTGGCTTTTTTAATTTCAGTTAATAGAAAAAGATGTTCGAGTTGTCAGCATGATGATAACAGTAACGCTAATACACTCTACTTCTTAGAATTGACTAAGTGGTGGCCTGTTGTCTGTGAATTAACATGAGGATGTAGAAATAACACCATTTTGGAGCATACTGCAAGTTTTGAATGAATTTTAAAGGTCTTCCACTTACACCAGGTAATTAGTATATTTATTTCTCTGTCAGCAGCTGCGTAGGAGGGCCCCATGTTCAATTAAGACCTATTAGAAGGCATGCTCCTGATCTGTAGCCTCAGCACTGCATTCCTCTGACATGTAATCCCCACTGCAAAGTTCTAGTAACAAAACCAAAGTTTAGATAACTGCAAAAATTGACATTGGGCCCAGAGTTTTTGGTGCTCAACATCCATATTTTAAACTGGGTTCTTGGAGGGGTCTGCACAGGTACTTAAACAAAGCACAGATTTTCAAGTCCTCTCTACACTTAAGAGCTCCCATTGTGCACATCTGCCTACCTACTTGGGATGCTGGAATATCCACATGTGAAAACCTGGTTTTCAAATCTAGCCTCACCACAGATGCCAGATTCGTTCCAAAGAGGACAAACGTAAGAACTGCAAGTATCAGCGAAGGAGAGCTGAACACCTTCAATTCATAATGCTGTTAGCACACACTGACAAAAGTTCGTATCTCATCAGCACATAAAAATTGTACCAATCTATCTGTATTGATACAGTTAAAGCTACATAGATCCATTCCAGCATGCCCATTCATCTACTGGTCACCTCTTTGCAAGTACGGACATGGCTCTACTCACACAACTGTCTTCAAACCAGCGTACCGTTTCTGCAAGCTCTGTATGTACAGCCCTCCATGGCACCACAGGTACACATGCCCCAAGCCCATGATGATGGCACTTTCCTTAGGACTTGTGTTGCATAACCCCACCAGTGAGATGTCACATCCTTATCCAGAACTGTTATATGATACAAAAAGCACGTATGCCTTCAGCATGCCTGAGAATAAGGTAGTGTTATGGGTAAGGAGTCAGAGTGAATTTGTACCCGGGCCATTTCAGTGCCTTCCCCTCAAGTTCTTCTTTGAAAAGAGGCAGTTTCTCTTCCGTTCCTTAACGACACCATTTTCTGGATTTAAGTCCATCGGTCTTCTCCCACCACGCCCCTTCAGTTATTTCTTGAAACAAGGACATGCGTTTCCAGTAAGGCCAAAGCAGAGAAGAGGCACGTGTGAGCCCAGCTCGTACCCTTCGACTTCCCATTTTGGTGCAGATTCTGCACGGCTATTCTGGGACTGCCAGAGCCACGCAGCAGAAAAGCATCAAACATTCAGGGGAATCCCCTTCTGTCATTTTTATTATTCTGGCAAAAAATTAGTGATGATGTGTCTTCTTAGACACGGTACTGGGCAGCAGGGTGTTCTTTATTTTAAGTAAAGGCAGGAAATGAGTAATAGATTTCCTCTGCAGTCAAACTGGGGCTTGAGGCTGGCTGGTTGAGAGAGCTTTAGCCTCTCAATACTTCAGCTTTGTGCTAAATGGGGAATAGTAACAATCCTTACTACTTTCATCATTTTTGCATGCTTCAAGTTCAAAAATATTAACTATCTGTGAGCCTCATCCTGTACCTCTGTAAGGAATGTCTTGATCTCACCAGCTGGGAAACCGAGGCCAAGAGAGGTCTACAGAGACACACAGAGAGGATGAGAAGCCACCGCTCCCTCATGTGGCACTAATTCCTTTTTCCTATCATTTCCCACCATTATTAAAACCAGTTCTGTTCCCCCAGTGGTAGAAATGATGGGTTTGCTTTTATATATATAAATATATATAAATAAATAAATATATATACACACACACACATATATCTTTGTTCAGAACAGGTCCAGATGCCCTTGCGATAAAATCCCCACACAGCCACCTGTGCTTTATTTACACTAGGCCTCCTCCTACCATTTCCCACTGATGAAGCTACACAACTGTTAATAAAGTTTTAGTGGGGGAAGATGTTTTTGCAGGCAAAACAGCTGTTAGCTTATGGCACCCGCTCATGTTTAAAACTCCTCTTTACCTGGATGAGAGCAGCCCTGTTTCTGTGTGTGTTTAATCTTTCAGCAATATTGACAATGACGGCTTTTTGCCTAGCAGGGCTGAAGAGCCACAGCAGCCAACTTTTCCATGTAGAAAATCAAGCTAAAGGAAAGAATTAAAGCTAAAGAAGCCATCAACAAAAATGGACCGCACAACCTAATAACTAATGCACAAAGGAAAATCAGAAGGACAGGAAAATGAATTTGCAAAAAAATCTGGAAAAAATTAAGTTGTTGCCATTTCAGAGGAATTTGAAATGTTTACTGAACTAGTATCTTAATTCCGTTTGGGCAATGACTACTTAAAAACAAAATGTAATAAAATTCTACTGTACAGCAAAAGTTAGTTTTGACAGTATTAATTTTCTACTGTGACTCTACTTAAACTGATACACAATCCCCGAGATGACACTCTCCTACACTGAAAGGTCACTTCGATGGCTTTGCAGCTCCTGCTATACACTTCTGTCTTTTGGGGGTCCGCACTGCTTATCTCCACGCTGTTGTTGCCTACCTTTATGATCTGACACCACACTTACACTTCAGGCAATTAGACTAAGTAATATTACTGTTATGCTATTTATTTCCAATTTTGCCGCTTAAAAAAAAACAACTTTTCTATTGAAGTTATGCAAAATACAGAACTTGGGAAACATTAGGCTGATTAACGTTTTGATTGACTTCCTCTCAGAAGAGCAGTCTCGCTTTCGAACCTTTATAGTCAAGGTGGCAGTTCCATTTTCTACCCTCATTCTGTTTTATTCTTCTCTGCTGGCAAAACCAAATTGGGTCTGTGGGGACTGGATTTGCCCCATTTTTTCAGAAGGTCAACTCATGCTGGAGGACAGAGCTCCAACTTCTCTTAAGTGTTTGTACTGGATATGCTTTCCTGCCACTGACTTCCCTTTCCTCAAACTCAAAATTTTAACACACTTCCAGTATTTCTACTAAACAAGCATCAGCAGCTTTCAGCTTCTTCCCATGATCAAGAAACTGCCTGAAGCCTCTCAACTAACCTAAATCATCTGTTGACCCACAAGCTTCCAACTTACCCTCTTGCTGCTGCTACCCCCAAACTCTGGTTCACTCCCAGTACGCCAAATGACGTGGTGAATCTTTCTAGCTCACAGAAGATCATGGGGTCCAAATACCCTTGCTGTTTTCCACATAGTACTTTTGGTTCCCTCCTTTTGTAGCTGTCTGAGAAGGTGAATAAATTTAGAGAAAGGTCACCCACATTAATATACCCTTTATATTTTTCTTACATTAAGCATTCAGTCTCTTTAAATAAGTAAATATGGGCATGCACGCTGTCTCCCATTCACAGCAATGCAGACTGTGAGCACAGCCACTGGGCAGGGCACAGTGCCACGCCAAGGCAGTTATATGGCTTCTGGTGGTGAGAGGCATGAGAGGGAGACTGCTGCCAAAGAACCCAGAGCAAGGGCACATCTACCTCCACGCGCACGTGCCAACACATCTTGGGACTCAGTAAACTTAAAAGCTGTTGTTGCATATACATTTTGCACTGCTTTGAATGACTGCAATGTGCAGAAGCAATGGACAGTCAGGCTTCCGCAGAAGCCTGTTTATAATAAAGTTTCACTATCTGCTCCTTGGCCACTAGCACAAGCGGGTGATCTGTTTTCCCCAGCAAAGGAGACTTTTCATTCAGGTCCTGTCTCCCTCCTGCCCTCTGTTTCAGCTTCACATATGCTCACTGCATCATTAGAGCTCATACAACTCCTAAGTCTCCACTGTTGAGGCTGTCTCATCGGGTGTTTGCCCACTTTACAGACACTGCCCATACTCACACAGCTTTTCCTTAGTCTTCTTGCTATCTCTGCTTGGCTTTATACACTCAGCCATTCAGATATTTCCGAGGAAAACCTGTTCTTTCACTGGCAGTGCTGTCTTGTGTCAGCTTTCTTCAATTTTGACTTAAGTGGATCCTGCTGCTCTAGGTTGGTTCAGAGGTGGAGCTGCCAACCTGCCATCTCCTACGGTACTTTAAAGAGATACCTGCTCCCCAAGCTGATGAACAAAAGCAGACATCTTTTTTTTCCTGAATTTTCATCTATAAATCAAATTTCAAAATGTTTCTATTTTACTTGCACCCAAGGTTTCTTCATTTCTTACTCATGAAGGAAAATTAACTTTAATATGCAAGACTTTAGCTGTGCTTAAAACTCCATAAACTTTTCATAAAACAAAATTAATACTGTTTTTACCTAAGTTACTGCTGCCCAGCATTACCACCTAAAACTAAGGGCTTAAAATAACTCCATAGTGACCTATAAGAAAAGCAGGAATTTCAGATTTTGAAGTAAAATTGCAGAGATGGAAAGCTGAATTTCATGAAGACATTCAAATGCAAAAATAAAGTGTGCTGTATAAAACCAATTCCTAAGAGCAAGAACTCATGACTCAGACACTGTGAACAGGTTCATGACTGTTTATGTGCCTCATGTTGTCCAAGCAAGAACAGAACCACAGAATAACCCATGAAATATCTGACACCAATCCCAATTTCACTAAGTAACAAAATACCCGTTGATATCGGCGACATGGGATGAGGATTGTGGCCCAATATGTCATTAAAAAACAACAGACCAACAAAGAAGTGCTGATCTAATGTGGCAGTGGGGTGCTAGTAAGAGCACTGAAATGGTGTCCCCTGCCCAGGTCACTGCAGTATACCTTCCCTGTAGCTTGGATGTAGTTGGACCACAGACATAATAACCAATAACCATGTCCCTCTCTGTATATACCATGGCGGGGAAAGAGAGAGGGATAGTGGAGGGGAGTGAGAGTAAGGATCATTTTAATTTTCCCTCATATGTTTTTCTTGTAAAAAAAAAAAATTTGCATAGCCTTGTCTCTACTTCAAAGAGCTCATTTGAAAATCCACATCTAAAACCCATTTAAAAAGAAAGTTAGAAATTACCAGCGAAGCATAAATCCTCAGTCTCACCACCATGCTGGTGTCATTTCCCCGTCTGTACTGCTGACCCAGGTCTTTTTTTTTTTTCCCTTCCCCCTTCCCACATCTTGAGTGCTTGACTGTGGCTGCTAGTCAAACATATCCTCAAGGCTCCCAGTGTTGTTCTATAAAAGGATGAACAATTGAAAGAGAGAGATCAGCAAAACCCACCTCAGGGGTTCTGGGAGGGCCAGTAAGATGAGTACCCCATTTTAACTGATTAATTTTGAGTAAAATTTAAAAAAAAAAAAAAAAGGTGAGATTGAGGACTCACCAGAAGGAATTTTCAGTTTCCAGTAGTCTTGTCTACTAAATAAACACAAGCTGGGGCCCCTAAGCTGGGAACCAGCCACACACAGTTGCAATGTCTAAAGAAAAATCACTCAAAAAAACCTTTTAAGGGTGAATTCCCTCCTGGGGCTAAAGGCCAGCACACCCAACTTCTGTGATTTCTTATCACAAGTCTAGCAAGATTGAGTCTTTTTCTGAAGTCCTTAGTTTCTGGAGCCACCTGATTGCATAGGAGTATCAGTTTCCATTAAAAGAAAAAAAAAAATTGCCAATGACCTGTAAGTGTTTGCAGGATTATGCCTGTAATGTTCACATGAAATTCAAGTAATATAGGCCTCGCCTTGTCCCTTTAGAAGTACAATGACCTGAAAGTTTAGGTGTTACTAAGGTCCTGTTTTTCAGAAGTACTTTCTTAAGTTCCACTAACTTTTACATTGTTGTATTTTTCTTTTTTCTCTGGTTAACTACAGAATTGAAAGCAGCCAGAAACATTAGTAATTCCTAAAAATAACCATCCTATCCTCCTTTCCAAATTTAGAAATATATGGCATTTCTCAGGAAAACGGAGAATTAAAACATTCACTAAAATAAAGGTGGAGTGTTCTTTTTTTGCCTTTTTAGTCAGCTTTTTTTTTTCCTCTTGACTCCCCTTTTCATCTTTGTATCCCTAATCCTCATTTCCTCGCTCCTATTTTTACTCTGGGGAGTAACTGTCACCATTACTCACATTGTCCAACTCTTTTCATTTTTCCCTCATTTTCAGTTCATTCATCCCTTGCTTCCTTCCACTTCAAGCTCCTTCTCCCCAGCTCAGCTTTTCCCTAATAAAACTGCCTCAGAGCAACACACTTCTCCAGCTCTATTTAAGTCCCACTTCAATGATCATAAAAGGGCATAAACATATAGCTGGGAAAAAAAAATCTGAGACTATTACAGCTGATAAAAAAAAATTGGATGATTAATTTATGTATAAAATAAGGTCAGACTCAGTTGGCAGTCTGATGCAAAAGAAGGAATAAACATTTCTGGAGATGTAAAAGGGCTATTTCAAAAAGTATTTCAACTTTTCATTTCCAGAGGCTTTGCTTAAAAATTCTTTACTTAAACACACCCTCAGTAAGGTTCCAAAACTCAAAAGAAAGCTTTCAGTTTTGGTTCTGTAGAATGACTTCTGTTCAGCTGAAACAAAAGATCTTCCCCCCCCCAAAAAAAAAAAAAAAAACAAACCCCTTCTCCAAAATGTTTTTATTTGATGTGAAATAACTGTAATCCTCAGACCAACCAGCAAATTGAAAAATCTACTTTTGTGTAGTGTTCTGGATCCCTTGGGAATGAAAAGCACTGTATCAGCCCTAGAAATAATTAACCAACATTTAAGGAATGCCCAATGAGCCTCTGCATTGCACATTAGATCTTCCTACCTTCCAAACACTATTAATGTTAAGGGAACCGTATCTGTGACTCCAATGGATGACAAATCACTCTCCTTTTTCTAAATCTTTCCTTGCCACTGTGCTATTCCTTGATCTACTATCTTCCCACCATTAACACCCTCTCTCTTCTTCCAGGCTTTTATTGCTTGCGTGATGGTGACATCTCTTCCGTCACCCCCTTGACAAAACTTTACCCAGCTCTCTGGAAGCATCTCCTAATACCCACCTCCTTTCTCCACCCTTTTAGGGAAGCCACAGCACTGCGTGGAAGAGAGCTGGTGCATCCCTACTCATCATTTTTCTCCCCTCCTCCCTCAGGTGTCCTCCCCTCCCACACCCGCACACCGTAGACCTCCCTTTCTTCCACCATGTTGCCTGAGCATGGGGCCAAGATCAGCAGTTGGCCGAGCTACGGCCTGAGCATCCCCCCCAGCAGAAACCCTGGTGTTCCCACCCTCATACAACCAGTGATGCACTTTCAGGTCCTTCAGCGAGTTTGTGCTTTGGCAGCTAGCTTCATAACAACCTAGCCTGAAAATCTTAACTGAAATAAAAATGAGCACGGAGAAGAGTGCCAGCCCGCCATTTCCCTGAAGAGAAGTCAACATGCCAACATCCATACCTCCTACCTTTACTGATGTAAATTGAAATAATTTCACCTTTAATTTCCAGTCTTGTTTCTCACTTTACATGCTACCAAAGCTCAGTCAAACAAAAGGTATACTTACCAGCACCAGCTCTTAACTGTTTGTCCCTTTGACTCCCTTTCCTCTGCTCTTGCAGTCGACCTGTCTTGTGATGCTCGTTAACTATCCCCTCCTTCCCCCACAGGTACCTGCCATCCAGCCCACTCTGAGCAGATGAGTACAAAACGCTGTCCCTGAACAGAAGGAAATTTACTGTATAGCCAATCATTATCAGTGAATATTGCCAATCCCACAGAGGTCAAAGAAATCTTTGTTACAAAATCAAAGCATGGAAGCGCAGTCCTTTGTGTAAAAGGGAGAGGGAAAGGTAACATTTCTAATTGAAAATTAAAGCAAGAAGCACGATACTAGCAAAGTATATTTATTGTGTTAACGTACCATTTGTCTTCTGGGCAAGTTACTAAAGGTCATTTGTTCTTCATGGCAAGTGTTGAAAATAGTTTATGTTGTGGGTCTAACTTAAAGGAACAATGTCAAAGCCCTCAGGCCCAAAATGACCTTTTTATGCCAACACAGAGATCTAAATCTCTTACTGAGGATAGTGGTGATGTCTGCATTTCACTCTCTCCCCCTCCCTTCTCCTTCTAACCCCCTCTCCCTTTCACATGAAATACCTCGCCACAGACGACAGCACAGACTGCAAAGTTAACGTGCCCACTCCACACCTCGCACTGCTCATCCCTTGCTCTGCCCATCATGCCAGACACCCAAGACAAGCAGCTTGTTGATGTGCCTGGTTCCCAAACCGCCCTCCAACCAAGTGAAAGGTAGTGCATTTGTGAGAGAGAGAAAAGGGAGGGGAAGGTATCAGACCTACCCTCACCTCCTGGAAGAAAAGGAGCACATGCTGCCATGTGCTCTAGAAGGTAGGACATGGTGACATGGTCGGTTCTTGTTTCAAAAACCTACAACAATGCTGTTTTCCTGTCTAAACAGAGCCTCCTGGGGTCACATCTAGCTGCTTCTCTCAGAAGGGCCTGGCTGTAACAGGGGGAGGATCAGTGTTGCTAAGTGCTGCCGATGAAATAAAAAAATACATGCATGTATGATGGACACACAGAGAGGTAGACAGATATATAGATGGATTTGAATATGAAGTTCAAGGCTCTGAATCGCTGCAGACTGGCAAAACACCTGGAGCCTCACGTGATAACTTAAAACACAGCCCATCTTTACTAGTGCACAGATGCTCTCTCTTAAGTGTTAGTGTAAGATCAATGTGGTGGCCTTGTCCTCCTGCTCGAAGTTGTCATGTTATCCGCAAGTCTCTTTAGTCTGAGCATATTGTGAGCTCCTGCAGATGTGGGACACAAAAAGACACTAAACAGCACTTTAGAAGAAGAAACTATGATATACGCATCGTGGAACAGTGAACACCTTTTCACTTCCAAGGAGACAATCCTGCTGCACTGGGTGAGGCTGCATTGCTGCCGCTCTCTTCTGTGGGTGAAGAGAGACTTTCTCCACAGCCGTCATTCCCACGCCTCTGAGCCACACCTGTCATTTCTGACGTACGATACATCACATACATGAGACATATGAGAGTACAGGCAACATGTCATGTTCTCCTACCCCACGCATTCCCCACAGGGCTCCATGTAGAAGATATGCCTTTTCCAGGCTGAATCCTGCAAGGTGAACACCTCCCATGAACTAACGCTGAGCAGGCTTAGCATAACCTTTCAGAAGGCACTCAGCACTTTACAGGATTTAAATGCAAAAGCCTCAAAAAGGCAAAGCTCATTTTCCTGAATTCCCAGCTCTGGCTGCCATTTGTGACAGACTTCACACATTTATGTGCTGCCCTGTCACATTTGGGTGGCAAAAAAATGGCATAGTATAGATGCCGTGACAAGTAGATGAGACATGTTTTTCCTCTTTAGTGTTCTTAGGCTCAGATTTCCCTTCAACACATAGAGGAAGAGAAAAAACCCTTGGGGCAGACAGAAACAGTTTAAGAGTTTAGTTACTCGGTAATTGTGAAAAGGATTTTAAAAAATTAAAAATTAAAACATTATGAAATCTAGAGCAACCTTGCCTTTCTGAAATTCTAAGGGGAGACCTTCATATGTGTAGACTAACGTAATAAATAAAAATATGCACAAGCATATATTCATGTTTTTATACACAGATCTTATGAGTGAATTTCTATATTAGATGCATGAACTACATTAATGAGTTTCATGGATACCTCTTTTCTTTTTCAGTTGGTTGGAAAGCCTTGTAGAGAAAAATACAGTAACAGTTCAGACAAGATTATTATTCCTGATTATGGTTTCTACCAAATCCAGTATTTATTTTCCTTAATGTAAGGACCCAAGAGCAAACTAGTTACCTGGCTATCTATAGGAAATCCAACTATATTTAATACTAGCCATACACTTTAAAAAAAAAAAAAAAAAAAAAAAAACAACAAAAAAAGGTGCTATCATTAAGGGTGGGAGATTTCAGCAGGATACCATATCCACATCAAGTCCTAAATAGTTCTGATTCTTGTTTTGATTTTGCACTTGATGGTGGGTATTAGTGTTACAAGAGAAATACTCAGCTCACAGATGGAAAATCTCCCAGGGCCCCTGTGAAGCCTCTACAAGAGCAGTCATCATCAGACTTTTCAGGGTTCATTGGCCGGCTCACAAATGTATGAAATATTGCCCCATAAAATACATAAATAAACCTATGATTAGATTTACCCCCACACACTGTTTGTTTCCTTTTTGCAATGGGTATATGCACTTTTATTAGTCAAAAGCAAGTATTGACACACAACAAGATTTAAAGTCAGATTTACCATTTGGGTGGTATCCCCTTGACTCAGACATGTTGCAGGATTTCCTTTAATGGGCAAATTACAGACTTCAGTAAATTCTGTCCTACACAGCTGTAGTTAACACCAAGTATCAAATAGTAACTCTGACCTTAATCAAGCTTCAGTACGGAAATTGTATTTCAACTTAATGTCCTCTGTATGTTTCAAAGCAGAATGTCCAAGTCAAATCCAAGGGCAGAAAATAGGTTATTTTAAATTGTGAGATATTAAATATTCCAGCTGAAATCCTGGCTCCTTTGAATTCCACAGCAAATATCCCATTCAATTCAACACTGCCAAGATTTTTACCATGGAGAATAGCCTGGAATTCAGTTTGTAAAGGTGAAGCAATAAAAAGTCTGAATCAACTCCCACTGAAGTCCATGGACAGACTCCTATTCATAGCAATGGAGTGGACCCGACTCTTAAGCCCATCTTGGCAGAACTAGGAGCCATACCCTCACAGATAGTGAAAGAATTGTTGTAAATGCCAGACAGAATTAGGAAGGACAAGAACACCCAGTACTTTATATGCTGTTTTACAAGAAGTTCAAAGCTCTAAATGGGACATAAAGTTAAACAAATTGCAATTAGATTAAGAATCAGTCATTTCAATGTATTAAAACCCCAAGCTAAGTTTCCCTGTAATGCTTGAAGTAGGCAGAGCAGAATAACAATTTACTTAAATGTAAAAGTAAACCTGTAAGCAAGAGAGACAAAGACAGAAAATAGAATAATCACAGGGGGGAAAAAACCCCAAACCATAAATAACAGAAGTAACTCTAGCTTTCAGTGATGGCTCTACAATTTCATCTATGGTTTTGGCTTCTATGTACATTGTAGTGAATCATGCTGTATTGAAAGACAAAAAATGCTCATGACTGGATTAGAAAGAACGATTCAAAATTAACATTGCCATGAAAAATGTTTGCAACACAGAATCAGGTTTCCAGCCTTGGCCTATTAATTTAATCTAAAACATAGAAACAGCTATCAAGACTATTTCACATAGATTGGCTTTGCTCGCAAGGGTTTCCCTGTGGCACAGGAGACTCTGCTGTTGTGTTATTTTGTGAGGCCTGCCCTTTCATGACTGCATTCAAACCTGACCAAGCAAGTGGCCACATGCTTGGAAATTGTTTATTGCTTTTTATCCTACTCTCCATAACAAGTTAATTGCTTTGAAACAATGCATTATAGATAGCAATGGCTACAGTATGCAGCTGAGACATGATAGCAATGAAATGAAAGGAAAAAAGACATGTGGAAGGAGGATGGATTGAAGAAAGCCAGAGGGGCAAAACACTGTGAGTACCAAGTCTGTCATTTGTATCTTATTAGGAAATACATGATTCCTATGAAGATCTAACATGTACATCCAAAGAATACTTCTTCCAGAACATGCTGCAAACAGCAAGTAAACTCTTCCAGCTGGTATCAGTGTGCTGGTTAAAGACCATAGAGGGACCATAAACTCAAGGCAGCCTGCAGGACGGGGAAAGCAGAGATCCCACTCACTTCATCCACACTGAACAGCAGTAAGATCCATGTGGAGCCCTCTGCAGAAAGACCGGTGAAAGGCGATCCCATCTGATGTGAAGGCAGAGCAAAGATGGAGTACAAGAGAATTTTTCAGGGCTAGTGGTAGAGGTGAGGGTTAGGCTGTCCATCCTCACATCAGCTTGGGAACTATTCACAGAATCACAGAATATCTCAAGCTGGAAAGGACCCATAAGAATCATTGAGTCCAACTCCCTGCTCCTCGCAGGATTACCTAGAACTAAGTCATATGACGAAGAGCGTTGTCCAGACGCTCCTTGAACTCTGACAGGCTTGGTGCTGTGACCACTTCCCTGGGGAGCCTGTTCCAGTGACCTTTCAGTGAAGAACCTTTTCCTAATGTCCAATCTGAACTTCCCCTGGCATATTGCAACCAAAGAGGAGGCTGTGAATACAATCTAGAGGTTTATTTTATTGTTTCACCCTTTTTGCTGATAGCTTGGTTTCCAGTTTTGTAATCAAGAACGTTACCCATTGCTCCATTAGAAGGACACGTTCTTTCTGTTTAGCTCACCCAACATTTTAAAGCAAGCGTCAGTCAACCTGATAATTTGGATACTTTCACTTTCCTTAAAGGTAAGAAGTGCATACAGAAGCACCCCTGCACCCTGAAGCATGTGGCAAGTGTAAGATCCCAGGAACCCAGTATATCACCCACTCAGCTGAGAAATTCAAACAAATGTGCATCACCATCAAGTACCACAACATATGAAGAAGTCTCCTCTGGTACGCTTTCATCAGCAGCCCTGATTAAGGCAAGGGACAACTTTGTACCCTGATTCTCCGTGTTGGCTCCCTAGCGGAAGAAGGACGCAAGCCCAGTTTCCCATGAAAGAGATGATAGTACACAGTGGTACCCAGAGTGAGACTGATGTAGGCGGCCAAGAATCCCATCTGAAGAATCCACTGAAGGACAAAAAATGAAAAATGTAGAACTCCATAAAAGGAATGTACCACACTAACAAAGTCAACCAGAAAGGGCATAGGGGAAATTTAGACAGCTAAGAAGGAATCTGAAAAGTACATGTTTGGAGAGGTTAAAAAAGGAAAGAAAAAGGGTACGCCAGTCTTCAGTTAGATTTAAATATTGAAAACATTTTATTTTCCTAGTGACAAATCAATTTTCAAGAAACATGTTAGTCTAACAATTTCGAATTAAAAAATGGGAAGAGGAAAAAGGTAAACTTAATTCAAAATGTGAGATTTTCAATTACAATTATTTGAAATCCCAACCTCTGGACCTGAAAGAGAGTCCACATGCATTTTGTGTTCATTTTTCAGAACGATGATATCCAGCGACGGCAAGGAAGGGTACTCTCTGATCTGCTAAGTGCACTCGGCAAAAACAAATGAAGACACATAAAAGAAAACAGGGAACTCCTCCCCATGCATAATGTAAGAGGAAATGGTGAAGGAATAAGTTGTTTATTTGGGGACCTGCATCTTTTGAGCAGCAATCTGGCAGCTGTTGTACTCACTGCTTGTATTTAAGACTAACCTCTACTGTGGCAGTGGTGGACTGCATATGGGGCTCATCATTAGACCTCTAGGCTGGGGATTTCCAGGCATTCAGCCTGCAGCACAGTTCATCTGCCTCCAGGGTAAACGAGAGCTTTAGTATTTAATTTCATAGCAGCAGAGAGATATCATGAGCACTTTTAAATCACCAGCCCCTACTACAAAACAAGACCAGAAACAGCCTCTGATAACTGCTCTAAAAATTGCAGAGAAAAGATTTCTGCATAAAACCACCCAGAGGGACTGGTCCAGAGTTCGGACTATTTCTTTGCTGAAATGGATGTCTAATTTGTCTTTAACAGCTCCGGGAGGACATTTCTATAGACCTTCCAGACTTTCAGCACTATCTACAGTGGGATCTTATTATCAGACATGGCTGGGAGAAATGAAAATGATGAAAACATATGAAAAGTAATAGAGAGGAAATAAATGTGAGCTATGCAGGCTCTCCCCACGTGTAGTCACTACACATTATTTAGGTTTGAAATAGACCAAATTACTGGCTATCTGGACATATTGACTGAGCATCTGCTGAACAACCAGTGATATCTCTGAAAGAAAGATTTATCTGAAGGATACTGATTTTAAACTGTATTGGCCAACTTTGCTACTTTTGCATATAGGGAAGAGGAGGACTGTGCTTTACATGAGCACCCCATCACACAGAATTGTTTTCTTAGGTCAAAACCAAAAGGAAATAAGAATAGATTCCAGCACCGATACCCATTACGTATCCCTTTCAGCCGTACATGTTTTCTTTTATCAGTCCTATTTTCAAAACATACTTTTGCCATAACTAATGGGGGCAGAATGTCTTTTTAATTAATTAGGGGTAAGAAAGTAAATTCTAGGATGATGTTATCAAAAGCAGTCACAGTCGATTTAGTTTTGCTGGCATGGAAGTCAATGGAGATTTCAACACTGACTGCAGACACAGCGGAATTCAATTAAAGGCAAGGACTTTTGAACAGTACATGAAATACATTCAACAGCATCCACCCTCCTTTGTAAGCATTCCTACAGCAGTTAGCGGAGCTAACAGCAGAGCACAGTGCTACTCAGTCTGTATTTTGGTAGCACAGCCTGGCTCTGAGTAAATAATGCTAAACAATAATTCTTGGTTAAGAATTCATTATAGAGAAGGTTCCAAATAAAAAAGGGAAAGAGAAATAAGTCTCTAAAACATAGCCATTTACAGTTGGGCACCGTTAAAATCACACCTAGTAAAACTGCATGAGTTAAAGCAAATAATAATAATAATCTGAATTAAATGAAATAAAATTTGTCAGAATGGAAAGAAAACAAATCCAAAGCCTTGACAGCAACATAAAACCAGAATTCTGCCCATTCCCTTCATAATGGCTTTTCTATTGAGCTTCGTTTTGACCTTTTATTACTTTCCCAACACTGAAGAATATTGCTTTTCAAAATTCTTCATGTCTTTGCTACCCCTGCCATTATTCCTGCTCCTATTGTTAAGAGCTGTTAGCCACTGTTGTTCCAAGGTGCACAGTAGGGTACCTTAAACAAGAGGCAAGAACATAAGTACTTTTTGAGGAAAAAAAAAAAAACAAAACGTTTCCCACTCTTCCTTCTAGAGACCAAAGCCACATTTTGGTATAAAATTAAATAATAAAGTAACTAAATGAATAAATAATAGTTTAATAAATATGCTGGGAGATTGAAAAGCATGAAATCAATTTCCTGCTGGAAGGGAGAGAAAAAAAGACACTTTTATATGACTTGACTGAACTTAAATAGACATTGTCCTGATCCTGTAATTGTTCCATGCTCGGAACATCTACTGAATTCAATGGGAGCTCCAAAACCAGATCAATTAGAGGATCAGAGTTGTTTGGGAAAGGCCTGCCCATCACTTTGAGAAAACAAACCAGACAGACACTGAAAAAGAATGTAAGCCCATAACTGCTCTACAAGATTAAACAAACGAGGCTATGCAAATCCTACAGCCCATAAAGAAGCACACAGGCACACACAATCCTAATGATGCCTCTTAAAATAAGGTCTTGCTCACAGTGAAGAAGGGCTTTGTCACTAACTTCAATGTGAGTATGAACTTTAATATGACTATGACCAGGCTTCAGGAGGAAAAGTCAAAGCGCTGACAGTAAATTAGGGATAATAATTTAATTTGCACTATATGTTTAAAACCTACTGGATCAGCACAGAGCCCAGCAGCTCTTTGCACCAGCAGAAGGCCTGTCAGAGTACAATTTTGCCCTTAAGCAGAGGCGAAACCCTGGCTCCAGTCCCAAGCAACTAAGACCAACACACAAACAAAGTCTGCTTCCAGGCTTGCAGCTGGATCCTAGTGGACAAACCCCTGTGCTGTTGTGGAGTCCTGCTGATTTTAGTCCTGCAAAAGCACAGAGACCTAACTGCAAGATTTGGACCCTCAATTCCTAAGAAATACTGTAAAAGCTATTTTAAAATGGGGATCAGAAAGGAGAGTTTATAAAAATATTTAGTTTAGCTTTTTTTTCTCCTGTTGTTTAAAAATGGCATCTAAATGCACAATCATTAATCCCTTATCAGTATTTCCATGCTGCACAGTCAGTTTTGTCGATCAGTTTTACACAGTAGGAGAGTCTCATAAAGTCTCACCTAGTTTTTTGTTAAGGTCTCAGAGGAACAGTACTCATACCCAAGCATACTTCAGGACAACAGTAAGCAGTCTGATGTAGGATATTCAGTCTTTAGCCCATTTTAATGGGCTCTAACTTAAGCAGCCAAGATCTTGATTTGCTTTACAATGACAGCTGGTTCTGCAAACCTAAGTCTAATAATAAAAGATAAGAATGATATTTAGCATACTGTTTTTTTTTTAAATGGCAGTACAAGTCATCAAGTTGTTCAAAGCTATTTCAACTCCAAGTAGCAAATTCTCACCATGAAGAGTATCAGCAATTCAGCTACACTCTGCAATTCTCACAACCATATAAAACAGATTTCAAAAGGACTTCAAGGCATTGTACGAAGAGTCATAGACAGTCAGAAAAAAGGCCCACCCATTCCCTGCTCTGGCAATAACCAGGAACATATACCCAGGGAGAGACTATAGGAGTCAGATATACAGTGATTCTTCCTCCAGTATATCTTCCCAAATCCTTGCAACCTAGAGCTCATAGACTTCCCAAGTACCCCAAGACAGAGCCTTCAGGCTGCATCTACATCTATGTATTCAACAGCTCGGATGGACTTTTCATCCATCCACTTGTCTGCTTGCTTTCTAACACAGTTACACTTTAGACCATCCATAACCTCCTGTGGCCAAGAGCTTCACATTTGTATAAAAAATCACCAGTCCATACTTGGCCCCAAAGTGGATCCAACTATACCTGTGCCATTCAAGACAGAATAAACCCCCACAATGGGGGTCCCCCAATGTCTTTGCCTCATATGTCAATGCAAAGCAGGCATTCACAGCTCCTGATGGGCAGCTCCAAGCACCACCACTACGGTCTTGGTACATTCTCCATATAACACTAAGCTGCAGTGAGGGCAGAGATGTAGCACACAGGAAGCCAGTTCGCATACACAGGACAGCAGCCTTCTCCAAGAAGCAAATTCTACAAGCAGAATCCATGTTTTTAACCAGCTGACTGCCAAACAGAAAATTCCCTCCTCCAGCTACTTTAGACATTGCAGTTGGAAAAAAAAAAAAAAAAACAGCAAACAACTGAGGTATTTAAAAGAGATGCTGCAGTTCCACAATCACTTCCTTAGGATCATAGAAAAAACCCAGTTTGGAGGGACCTCAGCAGGCCTCTGGTCTAACCTCCTGCTCAAAGCAGGATCAGCTGTGATCAAAGGAGGGTCAGCCTAGAGCCAATGCAAAAGCCAGCATCCGCTCAAAGGGAGTTTTCTCTTTCTCCCCTTGCCCCTCAGCCCGATGTTCCTGCTACATCATTAGGACAGTTGCTGATGCTTATGTGACAGGGTGTGTCATTAAAAAACTAACTAAACATTAGTTTGCAGCCAGATCAGTGTCTTTCTCTGGCTCCCCACACAACTGCCAAGCACTAGAAAGCAGGCATGAGCGCCCTATACTGTGATATCCCATTCTGGTGCCACTTCAAAGTGGTTATACAGGCACAGTTCGAGTCTTTCACTTTTAGTCCATTCATTCTAAGACAAATTAGTAGTCAGCAAAATATGTTATGACCTCCGTTACTTTGTAGAAACCTTACAACTTCCCAGTAAAAACTCAGGCCCCTGGACAACAAATTCAAGCCTATCAAGAACCACTTTCTTTTCCTAGTTACCATTCACAGGCACTTTGAAGTAGTCCATAATCATTAAACGTTTGTTGAAAAGGCTGGAAAAAGGACTCCTGTAACAAGATTGTACCTTGCTGAAATGAAAGAATTAGCAGAACTTCCTGTCAAATTCTCTGTGGACTGAGCCCCCTATTTTAAAAATTATGTTTGCCAGTGGTGCTAATTCTGATTATTCTATCTTAAAACGGACAAATTTGAAAGAATCTCTTTCCTCTTACTCCCATACTCAGAAGCGTGGGATACATTTACATGACATCCTGAAAAAAATACTCTGTGGTTCACAGAGGGCATTAATGCGAAATGGTAAATGGTGCAGAGATCATTCCCTCACATTTACCTCTTTCCTTAACATGAGACACATAGTTAAATGGCATACAATATATTTAAAATTAAAACACTTTTTCAAGAAATATAAAAAGATCCAGACACTCTGTAACATATAATTAACTTGAGAAACTAGCTAAAAGAGCTTGGCAGGACTCAAAGAAATTAATGCATGTGTGGATGAAAACATTCATATTTGCATTCAAAATAAAGTCTCCTACAAGTAAGTTACGCCGTACATTTCAGCTGTGGAGTCTCTACTCCACAAAGTCGCTGCTGAAGAGCCTGGTACCGCTCGCCATCAGCCGCAGAGCACTTGTGAGACCAGGTGCAGGAAGCCCTTGGTCCTCCAGCCCTCGCAGCCCTCGCAAGGAGCAGAGAGCGAGCGTGCCAGCGTGTCTCTGGCAACTGAAGAGCTCTCCTTCAGGTTGCCTGTCTGAGGTCTGGGTGCTGGAGTTCACATGGTCAGGCTGTGGGGAGAAAATCTGTACAATCATACTTTTATATGTTTGGTGCCTAATCCTCAGTGGTGCTTGGCATGATTGGTGACCCGAGCAACTCGATATAATTTTAAAATAGGATCTCACTTCAAAGCTGGTCTTGTTTTTAGTGTGGGGTTGAGCCATATGCCCTCCGCAGGTCCCTAAAATATTCTGTGATTCTATGACCATCAAGAGGCCAACAAAAAAAAGGATTATTAAAACCAAGAAACAGAATGCACTGTACATGTTAAAGCAGGGTAATAGAGGATTAATGACTGAAATGTTTGTGACTCACTATCCTATTTCCACCAAAATACTTATTTCCAGAAGAAGTATAATCTTAGGAAACATTCACAGGTGTTCACAGATATGTTACAGAGAGATAACACAGGAGGGGCAGTAAGAGACCACACAACCCAGCTTTGTATCTCTTAAAAGCAGGTAATATTCACTGAGAAGTAAAAAACAATAACCTTTATTGTTTAAATACGCATATTGTACAACAATTCTTTTCAATTCTACCAAACACAGAGCAGTGGAAGAATAAAAATTAATCTAAAAATATGCACACACTTTCAAAAGGGATCAGCTTCTCTTCTCCCCTCTCCCATCATCACTGCTTAATGGTGTGAATTTGGTTTCCAATACAAAAAGAGAAGAGCAAAATCCCTTCAAAAAACACAGTTGGGGTTTCATTTCTCTGAGTTTGTATCCACCTTGATGAGTGGATTACAAACCCAAGCAAACTGAGCCTAAGGCTAATCAAAATGCAGTGGAATTGCAATATAGCTAACCACCACTGCTGTTCCTCTCACTTCTTTTCATTCTGCACTGAAGATAGGATTAAGTGCAGGTGAGAAAGGGGAAAAAAAACCCAAACCTGTGACTATTTAAAGTATTAACTTCCAGCACAGAATCTTGCAGAATATATGTGCTCCTGACAATGATTTATACTACCAGCAGCAAGAGGGGGGATGAAAAAGAGTGGGGAAGAAAGGAATGGAAGCAGAGTATCAGAAATAAAAATCCGGCATGCAACTGGGTCATCTGAAGTGGTAATCAAGTACTTTAGAATTTGAAATTATTAATATTTATTGTGCACCCTTCTGGGAAAAAAAGCACATAAAATAGTAAAAATAATTTCTCAGAGTATTAGCTCAGATCAATTGTTGCATACTATCTGTAGCAGGCTAGACCTCAGCTCAAGTATCAGAATGAGGAAAACTCGAGGTATATGTGGCACAAGAAGGGGACACCACAGAAGAAGACACAATGAGGTGTGGGCTGGTTAGGTGAGGAGGCTGATACATCAAAACGGGTGCAATAGAAACTCACACATAATGTCAACAGTGGTCCAGGGAAGTTTTTCCAGCCCTGACCGGAGTAAGACTCAAGTTCCTTCAAAAATCTGATCCTTCTTTCCTTTCTTTGGAGAAATGCTACAAAATTTTAATTATCTGTCATCATCTCTAAGTAAGTAAGGCAGGATATTTAGAAAATAATAATAGGTCTGACCACACACTGTTCTCACAGCTACAAATGTTTTCCTTTAATTTGCCTCACAAATTGGGCTCTTGCTCTGAGAGCCCTTATTGAACTCATCTGAACATAGTGGCATCAACTGTAAAGCAACACGCGCTTTTGGAAGAGCAGAAGTAAAAGCTGGCCAAAAAATGGAGCACTCATCTTCCCCACAGGCTCCATCATTGCCCACCTCCAACCTACTCACCTTACTCCAGCCGCACTAAGTTCTGCCATGAGGCGTACAGTTCAAGTCCTCCCATGACTACAAGGATGAGGAGCAAAGAAGCTGTGAGAAGAAGGCTACAACTCTTCCAGGCTCCTTGGTTTTATCAACCAAGAGATGTCCCCTTCATCTGCTGCTCTGACACGAGTCCCACGCATGCTGCTTGCTTCCAGTCCCACTGCTCTTGCTACCACCACAGCCAACACTGGGCATTCCCTGGCACCTCCCAGTGAGACAAGTGTGGAGGCCATGGCTACAAATATTTTCTTCCCCAATATTAAATTCTGAGGAAGACATCACTTTGCATTCAAGCCAGCTAATGGTACTTTTACTGCACAAGAGATTATTGTTCCCCAGCTAAGAAACACAAGGACTTGGAGGCAGGTTTCCTTCCCTCAAACCTTTCTGCCATTTTGGAAAGGGCTGTGGGTCCAGCCCAGACCTGTCAACAGGGCCACACACAAAACATAGCATTTCCTGTATGAACAAAAGGAGTACGAACCTTTGAAAGTAGTCATTAAGTTATTAGACCTTAAATAAAATGGAAGTGCATTGCTTTTCTCCACTCATGATTTACTGAAAAAATGAATTTGAACACCACTTACCCACTGGTGACGCATTCTGGCCCAAACACGTTTTTGTGTGAGAGATGACAAAAACATCAACAGCAGCAGACCTTCCTCTTGACCTTTTTTTACATGTGGTTTAGGAACAACCAGCATGCAACCTTGCAGCTATGCAGGTGGTGATCCGAGACAAGGAATGTTGCCAGCATTATTGTGAAGCCAGCTGCCACCACGGAGATCTTGGATAAAATGCAAGCACTGCTGCCTTCACAGGAACCCAGTGGCAACCAGCACACGAAACACTCTCAGGATCCACACAGAACAGAGAGTGTACCAAGTGCCTTTCCCCAGATATTTGCCACTACTCACTTGCTATGCCTCTGCGTATCACAACCATCTGCATGGTGCCTTGTAAAAGGTAAAATAGGAAATTACAGCAGTTGTCCACATTCTACCAAAGTACAGTATCATGAAATATTCTACATGATGGCAAAGAAAGGGTGAACAAGGTTTAGAAAGATAAACAAGTCCATAATGAAGTTCCAGTCCGTGAGCTTGCCCATGGATTCAAAGATGAACTACTTACATACTGAAAGATGGGTGTCTATCTCTGCTTGACTATATCAGTGCCAGCAACCCAGTGACACCTGCTATATGAAAAACTACCATGGAGCCATATGTGGTCAAGACTCGTTAGGACCTACTAAGTTCCAGTGACGTATAATATGCACACTTAGTATTCCATCCTCTTTTGAAAATAAATTCTTTTTAGCTCTCCCTTGTTTAGTAACAATCAGTGCTTATGCTAAATTTAAATCAGACCAGAAAAACAGACTATTAGCCAAATTATACTTTTAATGGTAAACTTATTGACTCGAAAATTGAAAAAGAGCCTTGAACTGCAGCAATGTGCCTCATTTTTGCTTTGGTTTGTGTGGTACCTTTCAAGTGATACAACTTATTTTTTTTTAAATAAGGCGCATTAAATCATTATGAAATATAATTACGAAGTACCAAAAAGCTCTTTACCCACCATAAGGTATCCACAGTGGTGTTAAATATTTTATCTTATTGTCAGCTTACTATAAAAAGATTTTAACCTTTAGTTGATTTATCCTCACATTTGATTATTATCCACTGTGGTACACCATGAGAAGCCAGGGTTTCCCTGGGCACTGCTTTCCTTTCTAAGCAACGCGCCTCAGACTCCACCTTAGCTCCTCTGCTGTTTTCAGTGAAATGTATGTGTGAAGCTATTCTAATATCCTCCAAAGTCAACAGCCAACACAGAGGAATATGAGCCCCATCACTTTAAGGCTTTAGCTCCAATATTTTTAGTGGTTTTTTTTGTTTTAATTGGGCATTTTGGTTTAAATCCTACTTTCTGACTGATGAATTTTTCAATTAATGCAACTCATTTTCAGCTTGGTATTTTGCCTAGTTCCCTTCAAATTGAAGCAATTATAGAAAAAATTAAGTGCTCCAATAATTTTAAACCTCTCTACACTCTGCAATATTATCAGTGTACTTCACTTTTTTTTTTAAAGGTGCAAGCTCTTCAGGAGTGCTTACTATTCAAGCATGCACAGTCTATGAACTGATTAAATATTATCAGACAATTTAAGATCTTTATGAGAGCTTTGGCTTTCCAACATGGAAAGCAAATGCTGTGCTAAACTCGGATGATGCTATGACATGGTATGCTCCAAACAAAAGAAATACCAAAATCATTTTCAAACAAAGACAATCTCAGGCTTTATATATACAACAGCAGAAAAAACAGCCTCTTCACAACCGAAGGGTGAACTCTTTCCCCTCAGATCATGAGCCAGATCACTTTGGCCTAAGTAAGGCCAAAGTCCAGCCAGACATATGTGTAGACCGCTGCATGCAAAGCCTCATTGACTTCCATGCTGCTACCAGTAAAGGTCCTCCTCTTGCAAGACAATTTGTATGACTGGGGCTTTAATGAACACATATTTTACTTTGAAGAAAAATCCACCATAGGCAGACAGGAACACTCATCTGAGGGGCTGCAGAGGTTTGAAATTACTAACGTCTTCGCAGTACAGCACTCAGACTTCTGCCACTCTTCTTATGTCAGGAGTTCATACATATGATTAAATGAGCTCTGGAGCAGGAAGTTATCTCATCTTACACACTTAAATGCTATCTTAAAGAGTCCACTTTTACAAATCTACTGCACTTAATCATAACTTCAGTGCTCTTTTCATGTAAGGTTTTCAGAGCAGATATAAAGGTGATAAAGCTACACACAGAAACCTTACTATTTCTTTCTACTAGAAGAAGAAACTGAGGCAAACAGACAGTTTGTTTTGGCTAGTATGGTTAAAGAATAAACCCCAAAGAAATATAGAGAACATAGATCAATGAAATTGATGCTTTCAGTGCAATGTTTGGCTTCCTCCCATATGTTACACTGCATTTAGAATTTCAAAAAATACCGTATTACATGTGATGGTACATGACTACTGAAAAATAGTCTTACTGCATCCTCCAAATTATTTGTACTAAGACCATCCCTCACACGATTTTTTAAAGCACTCAATTAAAAACAGTAACATAACCACAATATGACAGACTCCTGCCAGTGTCAAACGTCTATTATTCCTTGCTTAAAGAGAGGGGAAAAAAGCAACACAGGTTATCTTTTTTTTTTTTTTTTGTCCTGTTAAATACCACAAGAGCAGTTTGTAGGCTCAAGGGTAAGTTTTTGATTGCTCAACAAATGCCATTACATTCCACACAGATTTCTCCTGATTGACCTAAAAAGCAATCCCCTGGAGATGGGGCAAAGGCTGATCGGCCTAATCAGTTTTTTGTCCCACATACCACAATTTTTTCCCCACATAGCACAAGAACACCACTCTATTGTGCTATGTGAGAATAGCCTAAATGATTCTATGATTCTGTGATAATACAGACCGTCAGGTGGATGAAGTTTGCAGAGGTAACTTCTGACCTCACCCGCAGACATCTGTCTGAATATGAATTCTCCAAATTTAAATCCACCACCTATTGCCGACTCCAAAATATTTTTAAAATCAGCATTTCAACTGTTAAACAAATTCTTTTTACCATGTATTTCAACAAATATGTAATTAATAACCTGTGAAAGGGAAAGAAAAAAGGACAGCAAGAGAGGAAGAGAGAGATTACAAATGAGCATTTACAGCGGCATATTTTGTGCGTTCTCCCTGCATCCATTTTCAAACCTGTCTTCCCTTTCTTTGCTCTTCAGAGTCATCTTTCAACCTTGACCTTAGCAGAGTAAAAAAGATTAGCTTCAGTGCTAGGATAAGCAAGTCTTAGGCCTAAATAGCCCTTCTACACACACATGTATTGGCCATTCATGTTAGTGAATGTCAGACATGGATCCAGGGAGAGCCGACATCGGAGTGTAAAGGTCTCAACACGGATCAGCCTGTCAAAATGCTGTAGGAAAAGATGTGTTCTTTCTACATCCCATGCCAAATGCATGAACTTATGAGTGGTGTCAGGCTTCAGGTGGACAACACAAACTGGAATCCAAAGGGCCAAACTCCTCTCATTTGCAGCAAATCATGAGCTCATCAGTAGAACTGCTCTGGATTTTCTTGTGTCAGAGAGGGCGGACTTTACTGATTATGTCCTCTGGGAAGGAAAGGTGCTCAAAGTAACAGTGTCATACTAAATCTAGTCAAATCCATAACATTAATTAATAGCAGTCCCAAGCCCTATAGCTGCCCCCCAGAGCCTCTCTGACAGTTTTGTGGTTTCACAATCACAACTTGTCTTTCTTAAGTACTATTTTCTCCTTCTTGATCTATGTAACACCCACAAAAATATCAGGGAAAACAATGAAACTGACTGTAACTAGGGATGGGGTTAGAAAAAAAGCACTTAACATCAGTCTCATTCTGCTCCCATTGACGTCAGCTATAAAATTCCCACTGCTTTCCTGGAAGCCAAGAGATACCACTGCGGATCACTTTTGAAAATAGCAATCCAGAAGCAGTCAAATGCAAAAAGACAGCAGACCAACAGATTTTTATTTTCCCTCCTGTTGCTTCTAATTTTAGTTTTATTTAACTGTACCCCATCATCTGCATGCTATTTCAGGGAGGGGGACCCCTAGACTGAATGGAGAGGTCAAGACCCTTTGCAAGTATGCTTAAATTGATGCTGTCTCTCCAACCCAGCTTTCTCATTTAGCCTTCAACTGGAAGGGTGTGTGTGTGCACCAGATTTATTTAGTTCACTTCCTATTTTACTCCTGAACTGAGGTGCCCTGATCATCCACACTGCAAAAAAAACTAGTTTTCTCCCTGGCTCCCTTCTGGAACAAACTGTGAGGACCCTCCAAGGGGAAACAGTCTGACAGGAGAGTTCATCCCGGCATGCATGCTACATAAAGAGTATGTCTACGTGTAATGCCAAATTTGGCTCCTTCAACCTTTCTGGCAGACCTCTGATCCTCTAACACCCACAAACCAACAACCCAGAACATGAAACACACAACCCAATGGGATGTTACAGAAAAATCACCCCCCACCACCACTCTGCCATGCTATCTGCTCAGTACTTCTGGCATTTTGAATTGCCAAAATTCAAAACATGCCACAAAAGCAGAGCAGGGACACCCCAAGGACCAAGAAAAAATACAGGCCCAGAGCACTGCAATACTGAGGCGGCTAGTTCAATGCAGAGGGCGTTAGCCCTACGCATAATGGACCTATGCCAACCCGTGAAGCTGGTGTCAGGGCCAGGGCGCTCTGCCTGCTACAGCCCATGCTGGAGTGCAGATGCAGTCGGGTGGGGAAGGAGCTGCAGTCTTGATATGGCAAAGTCTAGTCAATAATTGCAGGTGGTGGTAAGAGGAACACAATGATAGCCAAGTTTAAAACAGGAAAAAATAGGTCTTAACCGCATGTATAAAATAGGGGCCCAAGTAGGTACTGAGCATTTTAATTGGTATTTTAGATAGAGGACTTCTTATTGATCCCTCCATCCCTCCCACAACCACAAAGGCAGAGGGCTTTACAAATGAAGCGATTTCATAGTATTTTTTACTAGCCATCACATCCTCTTCATGTGTCCTCAGCTACCTCAAACAAGTGGTAGCTTTAAAACACTAACAGTGTGAAAACATGACAACATATAGACACACACTCTAAACCTACAAAATAGCAGTTTAATAAGGGAGGAAAAGTGGGAGTTACATTTTAAAATGCCACACTCGTGCCTTGATTGGACCCAATTACAAAGAGGAGATAAAGATGATGAAGGAACAAATGCCAAGAACTTCAAAGAGGAGTGGACTAGAGGAAATTAAGCCTCAAGTCTGGACCCCCTGAACCCCAGAGCTCTGCAGCTCTTGAGTCTAGCCAAGACCACAGAAGTGCTCAGTAATGAAAAAGAGAAAAAAGATTGCAAGTGCCACTGTCAATGGATGCTTTCTGAAACAAACAAGTTAAATCCCAAGGGTCAAAGAATCCACTGGTAATACCCACATGAATTTACTTGCATTGTTTAAACCACACACCTGCTTTTACAGGACCAAGATGCTTCTTCCCCTCCAGAAGCACAATTCTTTTGGTCAAAGCAGCCAGAGCATGCCTGATTTTGGAAGCTTTTTTCAGTGTAATGAACAGCTGGTGTTAAGAACTGACATCTAAATCAGCTCTTAATGTTGACTTTTTAATTTACTGTCACAAAGCTTACTTAGAGGAGACAAATCTTTCTTCCTTAATTCATGTGTATGCACCAACAAGAAAAGGCACAGACCTAGAATTCTCCATAACAGGGAGAGATCCTGCTGAAGCCAAGAGCCATGTGGAATGACAGGCAGGACTGCAACTACTGTCAGGTACTAATCTCTGTAATTAGCTAACTGATCAGAGCATCTTTCACATTGCCCTGCAGTTTCTCGCGGGTTCTCTCTCGTGCTCACAATAAAAATATGGATAAGAAAATCTCTGCTCATCTTTGGGAACATAAAGGAATAACTTTTATCCAGGCCAAATCTTTTCCCATACTGACAGCTCAAACTTGATTTATTCATCACTAGACCGTTGACCTCCAAAACAAACCAAGGGCTATAAAAATCTTTGTAGTAAGTACTTTTGGAATATACTTCCCCTCTTCTCTCTCTCTCTTCCCTTCCTTAAAAACAGGTAGAAGAATGCTTGGAGAGATCACACATTATTTACATGCGGTATTATTTTATGGAATTTTTCAAGGTGTTAATTGAAAGTTTTAATGAATGTTAATCATCTGTCATTTTCATTGGCAATCTCTGCTCTGCCATATGCTTAACTTTTACACCTGTACAGATTTTCCAACCAGCTCTTTTAAATTGTTTTACTTTTTCAGTGTAGTATTAGTATTAATATTTAGGAAACAAGCCAGCTGCAACCAAGACTGCAGTTGTCTGCAGTTTATTTACTACATAAAATTCCTAGTCCTGGAGAACTAGAGTAATACATCATCACTGTACTAGCACCAGTTTTGAAATATTTGTATTAATCCAGTACTTAAAGGAGATGCTGGACTGACACCCATGAACACCAAAGTACTACCAGGAGGGCAGCTACAGCACTCATAACGTCTGCATAAGCCTCCCAATATACTGTCCCAACTTTTGTCCCTTGCCTTCTTCCTCACTCTCACACTAGATCACCAGGCAATCAATGCAAACTCCAGCGATCATGTTTCAGTTCTGTTCTTTTTAAGTAACGTGGAGATTTGTTTCTGAAGGGATTGGACTGAGGAAGCACAAGCATGCAAGTTATGAGTTCTATTTTTGACTTGACTGCAAATATTCTGTGTGAACCAAGTCACCCTCAGCACACATGGCACACATTTAAAATGGACATACCTACCAGGCTCCTCAGCTTTTACCCTCTTCAACAGGGCTCTCATCTCCTCTACTCACCTCTAAAATAGGGCTCTCATCCCCTCTAAAATAGTCTGATCTTCAGAACAGGACACTCTTTCTTGTACATTTTAATCAGCAGTAATATAACAATAATATTTATCACTGAGATTTAGCATTAAAGTAACACAGAGATGAATGAATGTAGCTCTAACCTCTTGTCTTTGCTTTTTCATCCGTCACTACAAAATGGTTTCTGTGCTAAGACAAATCATAAGATCAGAGCAATGCCACTGTTGCAAAACTGGCAAAAGTGAGAAAATGGTGAAAAGCAAGTTCAGGTTTTTAAACTCAGAAACTAATAACAGGCAGGCTACTTACTGTACATCTTGCTAATTGGGCTGAGGATGAAACACAGCAGAGGTGAAGGAACAGCCTGGCAAGCCCCAACATGACTTCAAGCTTTACTAGCAATCACCAGAAAAGGGGAGGGGGGAATTCTGGTGTTATTCCTAGGAGAAACTTGTATGTGCACAGAAAATGTTACAGAAGAACAGCAGAGAAAACTATTTCTGAATAGTCATATCAGAGACCTGAATATTTTAGATAGGTAACAAAACCCAGAATACAGACAATGCCTTGTCCACACTGGGAGGTGAAGAGTCCTGTTGGCTGAGCACAGCTGATTTCTGTGGGTTTTGTGAGGAAGGAAACAGGGAGGTAGGAGGGAAGAGTCTCTGCTCCCTGCCCTCCTGATGATACAAGCAACGAAGCAAAGACCAGTGGAAGAGGCCAGATTTAGAGCACTGATGAGGAATACTCCTTTCAATGGCACAGGTCTTCTGAGTCTGTCAAAGCAGCTGAGCCATGCCCAGTACAGAAATTTGTGCAAATTTGCACCTCTGCTTCAGTTAAATTTTGGGGAGAATTATTCCTCTGATCCTTCTACCTAAGGAGAAAGAACAATCTGATGGTGTTATCTTCACTAAATGCAGTTCATCATCCTCAGTATTCCTCCACTCCCAACTCTACTGTATGGAGAACAGGGATATAAGAGGCACAGTCTCGCCTTTTTTCTTTGGATATTATGCACCCCATGAAGCATCACAAGGTGAAAGATCTGTGTGGGAGGAACACACAACCTGAGAGTCTTTGTGGCCCCTTTTAATTGTGTATTCCAGGAAGTTCCAGGGTTGCAAATACCCATGAACTTTTTCTATTTTCTTGGAATACCTGGTGCTTTCCCTAAAGCCTCAATGCTTGTGATCATATGAAAATCTCAGCTTCTTTTTTTAAAGTGCTGACTTTTACTGTGGTAGAGTTAAAGACCCTGAACTATAAAGGCTGAGAACCAAGGCTAATAAAAAGAAAATCAGAATCTATTACTTTTAAAACCCCATGATGCATGAGGGTTCCAACAGTAGACTTTTAACACTGCAGATGGACGAAAATACTATGCAAATGATTTTGGACAAAGGGCAGAGAGAACGCCAAGAGAACAAAGTGTACAACAGTATCAGCTGACTGGAAAGTCTGGCTTTCCTCTGATGAACTGAGTCAGAAGTAAAAGCCCACAACCTTTCCATCTGTAAAATGGAATAACAATACAGTAGGCAGGCAACCCAGCGAAATCCCTTTAAAATCTATCCATTCAAACCACTGCTTCTATAGTGTAATTATTGATAATGGTAACACAGTACCTGAGGAGTCTTGAATTGAAACCCGATATAGAGGCACTCTGTTAGGCCAGATACTACCATGGAGGTACAGAGATTAGTACAGGAAAAGAAAACTCTCCTTCTCTTACCATCCCTTGTGAGTCCAGCTAATGTACAATGCTCATTTTCTATGTACCCTAGTTCCTATTTAAACAGCTGTTCACTGAAGAAAGGCTCTTTAAAATAATTCGGAAAGATAAAGCTACCTATTGCAAATATTAAATAAAACTGCTAGGAATTTCCTAGAAATTTCGGTAAACAGTAGGAAGTTAGTTCTTTATTTTCCACATCATAAGCCTAATAACACTAACAAAACCATGCTCATTGCACTGCTGCACATTTTAAAACATGAATTTAGATTGCTGAAAACAGACAGAGCAGAATTGCCAAATGCTCTGGAGATCCAGGTGTCATACACGCAGCGCTGGGGCCAGAACTGGGATGGACTAAAAGGCACATTCTACTCAGTTTCCAGAAGCAGCTTCCAAAGTATCAAAAGCGGAAATGAATTTGCATTTTGCTCAAATGTAAATGGTATTCATGAGAATAAAAGAAAATCTCAGAAGTTAGGCTTATATATAGCATATTCATGAATCTGAAAGGGGTATTCTGACATCTTGGTTTTTTGAGTGTTGTTTATGTTCCTGTTCTGTTGATTTGAAATGGGAAAAAATACATTCTCACTGGTCTCAGATGCTGATGTTCAACTAGTGAGGTGGACCAACAATGTAAGTGCCGTAAGCATGCCACAGAGACCAAACTAATGATCTTTGATGTGTATATTAGTTTGGGTTTTATGCTGGACCTTTCGGGGTACAGCGAGGAGGAAAGGGTGCAGCAGAGAAGTGCCAGGGCTGCAACAAGAGCTGGGGAGGAGAGGGAATAGGAGAGAACAAGGAAGGAAAGCTCAAGGTTCAAGGGAGGTAATAAGAAAAAACTTCAGCACAAAGCTGCGGTGAAGCCTGGATCTCAGCCTCATACCTGCTGTCCTTCTTTCCTGCCCCCTGTCCCATGTATGCAACAGTAACACAAGCAACTAAGATGGAAGAGTAGCTTTGCTCCACTGGACATAAAGCCACCATGCGATGTATCCAATAATGTTTGCTCTCAAAGTCAATGCTCCCTCTACAATGACTACTCTTACTTTACATTACTATACTCTACATAGACTATTACTACACTACACGTAGATGAGGACTCCACTGCACTACATGTTATATAAAACAAAAAAAGAAATATTTTGCTTCTATGCATCAGACTTAAAAATCATGAACTGTCAATTGCTATGTAAGCAAGAGGAACAAGTAACAGCCACGGCATGCTGCAAAATACATGTATCCGTAAACAAATTTACAATTCTCAATTCACTTGTGAAAAGGTCTCATGAAGAACTGGTCACCTCTTTCGAAAAGGAAGGCAGTAAGATGAGAGCTCAACAGTCAGTTTTGGACCAAAGGATAGCATGTTTCCACTTTGCTTAGGCCACAGCAAAATCCTTCCTAACATTCTATTCTATCTTCAGGGCATGTATGTATGAATGCTACCTAAAGGTAAACTTGAAGAACTAGTGGAAAAAATATAAATAATCCTTAGGCTTTTGAACTCATTTTATACCAACTATTTGCCTCCCAACTGTACTTTGCCAAAACATTCACCTGTGTTAAGCCTATGACAGAAAAAAACATTTCAATCTTATGTGATGGCAAGACTTTTTTTTTTAGTTTTAAGCATTTTGATAAGCATTGGCTTTTCATCAAGTATTACAACATTTGCAAAAAAAACCTGACATAGTAAGTCACTTGATATCCTTCGTGTATATTGTGTATATTCAGGCTCGAGGAACCACTGCTGCCCACCGTGAGCCAGGCTCCTGAGACAAGGACAGCACCATACCAACAGCTTTTTCATAACATGCACAACCTCGTAGCACTTCCCTGAACAAGGAAAGGGATGAAATGCTGGCATTCCCTACGTCTTTCTGAAGATATATGGGGGCTGCTCCCCAAAGGAAATGGATCTGCAAAAGATGGCACAAGATCCTGGATTTTGCCTGTCTGGTGTTCTCATGCTCAGGGACTGGCAACTAGAAATGTTTTCATGATCCCCAAATCAGAAGACATTTCATAAAAATGACCCATTACAGATTCTGCACAAGGAAGATAATCCTAACACCTCTTTGACTTTACTGCAATTTGGCCCCAAAAGAAACCTCCTTTTTTTGTAAGAGCAGTATTTCCCACAGGAATGTTCTCTATCAGCAGTGATGGGGTGCTGGAGGCATAAATCTAAGCAGACAGCTATTATAGAGGATTTCAAGGAGCACCATTTCTGCTATTTCTGTGTAATAGATGGGGAAACTGAGGCAGAGGTGAGCTAAGGAACACGTCTGGGCCACCCAATGGATCAGTGGCAAAGCTGCGATCAGACCAATCACCATGATGCCATGACAGCTGAGGAAAAGAGAAAACAGAGGAGCTTCAGCACTTCAGATGACAGGAAGCGAAATAATTTCCTGATGTGGTGTTTTGTTGACTCTTTTGTCTTGTCATGTACAGCACAAATAATGTTCGTAGGATTAGAGTAAACTCACAGCAAACGACTCTTATGGTTATTAAGCAGCTCAGCCTCAATTTGATGTTTCATCACCTGTCAAACTTCCACATCAAAAATGATTTTTTTTTGTGTATTTGAAACAAAAAATTTACAAAATATCAGCCCAGAATTTAAAACACTTCTTAAACATGTTAGAAAAGTAAATTTCAAATGTCACTGAAGCTAAGAAGAGGAAAAATCCTGTCCACTGCTCATATGCAATAATTAATTTTCATCAGGGTCCTTATTATGCATTAGTTTTTATGGAGCGACAAAACACAACTGCATGCTATTGTTTAAACACATTTGCTGCATATGCCAGAACAGTAAAGGCTGGAAATATGTGTAAAGGATAATACACAAAATGTAGCTAAATGTATTCTATATTATGGATCCATAATACAGAATGCAAATGATTCTGACTAAGCATTCACAGGAGACAGTCTTTAGGGTGCATGCTGTGAATGTATATTATGAATAATGCATAAAACTTGGCTAAATCTTAATGAGTCCATTGACATCCTATGGGGTCCACAGGAGCCTCAGATCCCAAAGCATGTCAGTGGCATATTACCCTCCTCCCCCACTTCATTTAAGAAAATATTTTCTTAAAACAAAGAAAATTAAAACACAAAAGAAAAAAACCCTTATCTCTGGTTTAACTCCCTTATGATGGCACAGGCAGAGACAGTCACGAAGTCCGACTTCCTTCACCCCGTTGTGTCTCAATGTTCCACGTTAAACCAGGGCACTGTATGGCATTTCTCCATTGTTGCGTCAGGTGTGGGACACGAGTTACTCCTCCTTGCCAAAGCAATACACTAAGGGGCTTCTCCGTACACAGAGGCAAGAGGATAAAAGGTGACAGGCAACCCTATTATATTTTCTTTCCATTCTCCTTCCCTAATTCCCAGATTCTTTAAGTGTAATAATTAATATATAAGGAGATGGCAGAACATAGGGGAAAAAAAGACATATAGGTCACTAGTTAGTCAGAGCTACTCCAAAGAAGTTCACATGCTAAAGGACATTGGAAATGCGTGCAGTTGTGAGGACAAAGAATCTGACCAAAGAGAAGCACCTGGTATTTACAGCTTGTGAGTACAAAAACACAGTATGAAAAAAATTTCCACCGCCTGAGTGAAACTGTAAGGCTGTACCATTCTATCTGAATGTACAAGTATACCATATTCACTAGGAAAAAAAAATGTTGGCATCGAGCCCCAGCTCCACTTAGAAGTGCGAAGATAGTTTCTGTGTGTCATGCACTTGGAAATAAATTAGTAGATTTTTCCTATAGTATAAATATAAAGAAAAGTAACTGATAAGGTTCTCGTTTATTTCGGGTTATTAAGTCTTCAAAACCATACACATGGTAATTAATTAATTCTTGCAACACCCATGTGTGATGGTAAGTCTGTACATCCTTAAACAGAGGAAAACTGAGGAACAAAAGGTCAAGAGACTTACCCAGCACGCCAGAGCACTTCAGCGGCAGAGCGGGGCCGCAGCTCATGCTCTCCATGCTTTCTGCCATGCACTCATCCACTACACTCAGGATGGCAAATGCCAGTCTGCTTAAGGACCACTTTTATGCTCAGCCAGGTGACTGCGGGCCAAAGCCAATACAACCCTACATGTGCAGGGCTGAAACCAACTGAATAAATCCCACCAGACCTGACCTGGCTGTGCCCTCTCCACTCCCACGGCACGTAAGCCAGTACACATGCGTGCACCCCCAGGCACACTCACCGTATGTCCAACATGGATGGCCTACTGCTGGCCAGCATGCTGAGGAGGACCTGCATCAGGGACTGGGCAGGACTCTTGTTCTCTTCCCACCAAACCCCGCCGCTGTGCCCAGTTAGATGTCACATGTAAAACGTTGTGCCTAGACTCATGGGAGCTAGCAGACCAGCTGAGCACTTTTCACCCCATCCGGATTTCAGCATCTGAACCTGCCAGACTAGGCAACGGGAAGCTCCGGCAACCCCTTATTTCCAGAGAGCGAGCAAAAACAATGGCTTCCCCAACAGGAACTGCCCTCCCACCCAAAGCCAGGGGACAGGCTGCGAGGCAAGAGCTCCTCCATCCCTGAGAGCATCTGCACGGGCAGAAGGAGGAGGACAGGTTTGGGATGAAGTCGATATAACCAAGTTTTGTACAAAAGAGCAGGAAAAAATAGCAACTGCCAGGAAATTCAGAAACACAAGTATTTTTTAGGTTTTGTTAAGATCTTCCTTCTCCTCCCACATGCACTTCCAATGGAAAATCAATACCAGGGAGGAAGACACTATCTGGGTGTTCAGCAAGCATTTCTGACCTCAAAAACAATTTCTTTTTTAAAATCCAGCTTCTGTTTTCCTTGTTTCTACTTACAACAACAACAACAAATCCAGAAGTGATTTTTTTGTATGTGAAAACATTCAACAAACAGATCCTTGAGGAAAGTGACTGATGAAAACAGTTCCACTGGATCTACAGCAGAATCTGGCACGAAATGTACACAAAAAGAGCAGGTACACACGCGTGCCGATCTTTGAGCGCAGCTGCCTGTGTATTTAGGCATAAATACACAATCTCATTTTACTCCATGACAATATTCTTTTCTTTTAATGACAGGTGAAATTTTTGTGCAGTTACAAAATAAAACTTTTTTTTTTCTTGTTGATACGTAAATTTGCCCCATATATGAAAACACATACATTTACACACACACATATATATATTCTAACCAACAGCAAAGGCCAGGCTTTCAGAGGAACAATACTGTCAAACTATTTTGCCTTTGCAACGCATCCTGCTACTATTTATACTTACTGCTACAGATATCAGCAATTGTTTCCTTGCCTCCTCACCCCTCCCGGACACCATGAGAATAACAGAGAACGAAGTCTCTCGGTAGCACTTTTCTTCTCAGCAGGAAGCTCAAGCGTTTGTGATATCCATTTTGATACAAAACCTAAATTAGGCCTCTGGAAATAGGTAATGCATAAAAAGAAGCATTTTTGTGCCACAAGATTATTATTATAGGTTACCGTTAACCCTTGGGAGATGGAGGTGAGTCCTGCAGCTCCCCACTGGGTTGAATATTTGCTGAGAAATCACAGGCACTACCTAAGCAGGTATTTCAGGTGTGCTTCATGATAAAGAGAACGATCCTGTTGACCCATCACATTCTGATAGCTAGTTTGAGTGCAAAAGCATCACCAGTTAAACAAAAAGGACCAGCACAGCATGCACACGCTGCAACTCTCTTGCACTACGACAAGATTTAAAAGGGGCTGGATACAAGAATAACTGTGGAGATCAAACAAAAAAATCAGTACTATATTTGGGAACTACCCAAAACACATTCTGCCTCTTAGCTCCCTAAAATTCTTCCTCATTTCCACTGGGTCACACATTGGTGAAAAGAAACATTGCTCAAAAAGAAAAAAAAATCCAAACCTTTAAGCAATTTGTTGCTTTCAAGTTTCAAATCACTGCAAAAGAAAGTATCAGGGCTGGAAATCTGTGTGATTTATCCCAGCTTTGCAACTGTGAACCATAAAGTTATACAAATCATAAATGAACTTTTTTTCTTCAGAACCACCATCATTGCCGAACTTAGGAGAACTGGTCCATGATGCAGATTCAGTGAACCACACTACCGTGCACTAAAGCTACACCACCTCCTGTTGTGATACAAGTTGGCCCAGCATTACTCATTGCTTGACTGACTTCCTCAGCAAAACGAGCCATACCGCAAATTCAATCTGTTATCTACCTACACGATTTAATTCAAGTTCAGCTTATCCTAAGCACTTCTTTTTCCTTCAAACATGCAGAATTCAAAGGGCTATAAACTGTGATCTTAAATGCAAAAGCAACTGCATGTCAGTAAGTTTTCCCTAAATTGAAATAAATATTTTAGCAAACTATGGTTGCTACTTGTTAAGCCTGAGAAAAATGGAGCCTTGCCGTAACCTGGAAGACAAATTCGATCTCAGGGTCTCACACATCCTCCCATTCAAATCCCCGTGCATTGTATACCTGTGGGAATACAAAGGAGAAGCATTCCAATAACTTTGCATACTAGCAAGGCAGACTGAGGTTCTCCTAATACATTTTAAGCTTCATAGCTCCTTCGCTCAAGAAGCCACATACTTAGCAATCACTACACATCAAACAGGAAGTCCCATGGAATAGGTATCATTTCGCAGACCAGACTCACTATTGCACCAATGACCAGCGCACAAACCTTTGCACACGTATGTATATGGGCAACCATTCCCACAAACATCCCCCCGTCAACAGTACAGTTCGCATGAGCTACCACTCACCACAGAGAATAAGGAGCTTTCCATTTGGCCTAGAGATTTGCCTACAGCCATGCAGAGGCACGGGGAAGAAAAGAAGGCAGAAGTCCTAGCTGCTACTTCTCCACTCTAGCCATTAGGTTTGGCATGGCTTTTCCTAGACAGCCCTCTTTGTTTCAGCTGTTCTGACATCTGTGCATTGCATTTGCCCTGTTGTGCAAGCAAGACTATTTCCTAAGAGATAAACAGAGATCACCAAGCTTGCAATGCCTGACACAAACAGAGCTCAGATTCAAGCTTCCCTAGGTAGCCTAGACCCCATCCTTTTCACTTAAAAATGTAAAGCAAACTCTGCAAGATCCAAAGGGAAAACGAAGGAAATCATCTTAATAAGAAAAATCGCCCTCGCTCTCGCAGGCGTTTTTTTTTAAAACAGCTATTTGAATCATTCCTGTTTATAGACAGCCCCACTTCTTCAGCAATGGAAAAGCAATACAAGCTTTTTGTCATTTGATCCCCCCAAACATTTTGTAATTTACTGTGAGCAGGCTTCTCACTGGGCTCTCAGACAAAAGTTTGCCCACACGCCTTTTAAAGTACGTACCTGATTTTGCCTTTGTCTGCTAAGTTCCTTTTGCAGCTGTGTTCCCATGAAAATGTTTCTATACCCCCTTTCCCCTGTCGTTTCTATAGTCTGCTCAGAGGTGGATTCATTGCTGGTTTTCAGCAGTTACATTTCTTCCTCAATTGATGCTTCTTTTTATTTATTCCAAAGTTTCCAATGTAAAACAAACAGGAATACCACCTTGCTAAAATTACTACTATCCCACTGCCCTCCAATGTAACATTAACAAGAGGCAATATTCTCCAAAGCTATGAAGCATATACTGCCCCAAATTACATTGCAGTTGCTGCCCTGAGCTCGCACATTTTTGAATAGGAAGGCTCCCAGGGATCTCTGTCTCCGTTCTGACTGCATTTACTGCTTTAAAATATTTTTAACCCAGTCACTGAAGTGCCAGCCTAGCAGCCCTTCATGCTAATCCTAGCCTGGGTGGCTGTTCTTAAGGGAAAGCATTCAAAAATTGTAGCAGTGCATCAACTTTGACCCTTTTCACTTAAAACATGAGACTTTTTTTTTTAAGGGAAAAAAAATTAGATTCCAGAGGGAATCACTGAACTCTGACCTGCTTAAAATTAGTTTTGTTTTAGTGCCTGTGTGGTGACTCAACAGGCCAATTTTCCAGACACTTAAGACTTCTCTGCTCCTGAAGATTCCAGTTCAAGTCCTGGACTCGCTGCCTGGGGTCGGATCAGAACACTTTGTTCCATGGCTTCAAGCAGTGAATTCCCAGATCGCCGTACCCTTGCCAGATGCTGGCATGCTTGGTAATAATTAGGGCTGTAACCAAGCTAATTACATATTTTTTTTTAATCTGTGAAGAGTTTTGCTTGCAATACATATGTTAGACCGAAAGAATTTCCCTTCAAAATTCAGCAGTCGAGAAATGTTTATATGGCTCTGATAAACATTTCATGATAAGCTGGATTCTTTCAGGGGGGAGGGGGAAGATGTGTACTTTGGTCTTAACAGTGCAGCAAATAATTCTCAAATAGGGTCTGGCTGAGTGTATCTGTCTCACTGGGAGTAACTGATTTGATTTTTCTTAATCTGTCACAGGCATTACGAACGCTAAATGAGTCACCATAGACTCCTATGCTGCAAAAAATAGCATCACAACGCTTCATTTGCTCTTCAACAGGACTTCAAGTGCAGTGCCTGGTATCAAAAAGCCTTGTCAGATAACAAATTAAAAAATCCCAGGAAATGAAACCCCAACACAGTCTCGGACCAAATTATTTCCTGCAGAAGGTTAACACTGCCCAGCAAAGCAAAGCTCATCTAGGAGCAATAATTTTCCTCAATCTCAACAGAATTCTATTTAATCTTATCATCAATGCTATTGCATATATTTCATATCTTTCATCAAAGGACCTCAAACAATTTAACAAACAGCCTCAGAAATCTCCTGTAAAGTGAGAGAGTACTAATATCTCCATTTATAAGTAGTGAGGAATTAAAGCAAAAAAGATGCTAAGAAACTTTGGCCACAAGCAATAAAGAGCCAGACCCAGAAACAGAACCTAGGTGCTGGTCCATATTAAATGGCATCTGTTACATTTCCATCCCTGTTTCACAGCGATCATGGAAAGAAAAGCTTTGCCAATGTCTATAATCACTTATTTGACAGCTGCTAACCCAAAGAACACAAAGGCAATTTATACGCACTGCCCTAATCTTCCTGAATTTGATCATGTATGAACACAGCACTAGTGTGTTCCAATATAATTCTGGGTTTTTCTTAGAAAGAATGTAGCTTTCTTCCTTTTTCGGAAAGAAAACGAGCCGCTAAAAGACAGAGTTTTAACACGCAGTCATCAATATGCTGTTCTTACAAATACAAAAAATGTAAAACAGTAATAACACAAACAATGATGCATGCTGTTCTGTGTCAACAAAATGACTCTGTCTTCTGCCCAGAAAGTCCTCCTTCAAACTATACAAGAAACCTCCTAAGGCAGATAGGCCTGGCCTTACACCCTAAGAGACACCGGTCAGGACAACCAAAGAGAAAGGAAATTCTGTGACAACAGAAGATGACACTGCTCTGTGAACACCCTCCACATATTTAACCTCAAGATCTGCATGCCTCTGGCAACGACAACTGCCACAGGACCTTGAAAATATCCAGTTAGGTTAAAAGTTGTGAGCCTGCTTCACTAGAAGCCAACCTGCTGAGCCATATTAAACAGCAGTGTCTAATATAAAGAAGTAACTAGTGCATGGTGGTCCATGGTAGATGGCTGACAGTGTGGTTTCTCTGGCTGAGAAAACCAACCACAGAACCACCAGAGCACCTCCACCACGGAGCCTGAACATAAGTATGCTGTTAGGAATTGCCTTCTCAGAGAACTGTCACTGGATTGAAACAATGTGAGCTAACTAGGTTATTCATCACCTGCAAAAAAATTATGCTGCTCAGAGCTTTTTGGATACAATGGTGAAGGTGAAGAAGGCTTTCTTCACCGCCTACGCAGCCTGGGCTCAACTCTGCAAAACAAATTTGAGCCGCAGTCAGACTCGATGTCAGACTTTCCCCAGCTGAGCTCTCTCTCACTTCCTCAGTTTCAGGTCATCTGAATACCTTGACAACCTGTGAGAATAAATCAAGCACAGAAGGTGTTTAGGAACTAAACATACACGTCAGGTGTTTCTGTAAAACCTACACAAAGTTATATCAAAGTATCCCAAATTCCAAATCCTTAACAAATGTATCACACGTTTTGGAAATGGTGGGCAGTGACTTAAAATACAGCCGCACTGGCTATAAGAAACAAAAGGAGATGGAGTAAAACTAGGAGGAAAGCAGGGGAGAAGCACATGCTGACATTTTTTCCTCTGGAGGACAGATCAGTTGCATGAAGCTTCCACCCACTGGGGCTCACCTGCACGGGGTCCACTCTTTGAGTAGCTCTAATGTTAAAACACCACGTAGCAACACATTAATACCAGCAACCACTAATCTCTTGATCTCGAGGCCAGAACGGACCATTAGGACGTAACAGTCAGGCCTCCTGCCCAGCCCAAGAACCTCACCCAGTGATTCCCACAACACCCCTGTAACTTCTGGTACAGCACAGATCGATGGCCAGAGCCCACGCAAAGCCCCTGCTGGAATAAAGGCCTTGGCCCCCATCCTGCATTGAGAGCATTTGTAACCAAATACATTTTCGCTTCCAGCCCGCCCGTCTTCTCCCAGCCACAGCAGCTCAGGACCGACATGACAGCACCCCAGTGAAGAGAGCCATGGCCATAAGCCACTCCCACCAATGACACTTGGTTCTGTCGCCAGATACATCGCACTGCATGTTACATGAAAACTGTTCATGTTACTGATCGCTTTTTAAGAAATTATTTACGCTGGCTCCTTGATCTTTCTCACCGCTAGAAAAAATAAAGCTCCAATTCGGTGAAGGGCTTAAAGCACATGCCAAATTTTAAGCACTGAAGGAGGCCCGCTGGCTACAGTGGGACTAAAGTGCTTAAAGTCAGGCACATTCATAACCACGTCAGGGCCAAAATCCCTGCACAGCCATTCAAAATGCATCCAAGGCTTGCGCTTTGCTTCTGGAAACTTTATTCTCACTTTACATATAGTCAAAACCTGACAAGAGCTCACTGTCGGATTATGCAGGAAATCTGCAAGTTTCACCAAGGTGTGATCTTATGCTTTTTCACACATTATTGTATCATGCCGCGCCAGAACACTAACGTATGCACAGTTCTAAAATAGCTTGCATTATTACAGCCCAGCACAGAGAACGGTGCTGAAAAGCCAACACGGAGACCTCCAGAGACTTGCTCCTCAGTCACGTGCAAACTGATAAGGGGTCACAATTACCTTTCTTACCAAGGGGCAAAAAAATTTGAAAAAAAAAAAAGAAAAAATAAAAAAAAAAAACCAAACCGGACTCAGCGTTCCAAAACCTTTTTCCCTGTTTCTCTCTTTTAAATGAAACTCTGAATTGTCAGATTCGTCTTTGGTCATGTCGGGGCGGGAGAATCGGATTTAATAACATTTAACTGACTTGCTATCAAGAAGGAAACATATTTTTCTTCTCTCAAATTTGAAACCGACACTGTCTTTTTTTTTTTCTGTTGGCCTACTTTCTTTTAAGTTGCTTTTCAATTATTTATGAAAATGCAATAATGCATTACTTTGCTGTGCAAATGTTTAGAAGAAGGAGATAGTGTCTTTCAAGTGAAAAAAACCCATACATGGTTATATAGGGGATTATTTAAAAGTGCTTTGCAGGTGATACTTTATAAAAAACAATATACTTTCATTTGCCCACACACACACACATTCCCATTTTCTTTAAACTGTGCATTTGAGTCAATTAAAAGAAGCCCACAGCTCCACAGAAACACCCCATTCGTTGCTCTCCAAAGCTGGAGCTGTAACAAACAAATAAAAGCTCTACACGGGAAACTGTACGAGGGGCTGAACCAAAACCTATTAAGACATTGAAAAGACTCCACACTTTCTGAACAGCAAAAAGAGGGTAAAATCTTGCCCCACTAAATAAAGGAAAAGAATAGCAAAACTCTCAATGTTTCGATCAGATTTTTTGAAAGGTTGTTTTTTTTTTTTTTTTAAACAGCTGGATTTGGAAACAGCTGTGTTCTCAAGCCCATCAAACACCAGTGAACACTGACTGCTGAACTTCCTTCCACAATTTTGGAAATCCCATGTGGACGCACGCTCAGGTGGCTATAGCTTCCGAAGGCTCACCACCTCAGGGTTTTATCACCAACAGACTAAAACAAATAGCGAAATCTGCCCTGACGGTAGTGGGTACAAAACCATAACACCTACCTCCCATGTCTTAAGCTCCGCTCTCACATGGGCAACTTTGGTCAAGTGAGATGAGTCGTCCCTACTACAGTCAATGGTGATATGGAAGTTCTTGCTCTGCAATACTTTCTACAGAAGCCTCTCTCACTGTATTGACAGAGTAAGCCAAGAAAGATCAGCTTCACTAGGTTAAAGCTAGCCTTTGGATGTAAACTATAGAGAAAGATCCTATATACATTCACAGTACTGACCTAGTGTCAACCAGGGAAAAAAGACCAGAAACTATCATGAAATCAACACATATGTACTTAACAGCAATGTAACACAAACTGAAATACAACCAGAGAAAGACAACACACTAAAACAAACCAAAAGGTGCACAGATAGGTTTTGGCACCTCCATCCATGAAGATTTTCAAGCCTCAACTAGACAAAACCATGGCTGACCTGATCTGCTGCTAGCACCAGTCCTGTCCCATGCAGGTGGCCTCACCAGATGACCACCTGAGGTCCAACCTGACCAACATCCCTGGTGCTACAAAAGAAAACAAAACTGTACAAGGACTTAGAGAAGCCAATCTCTGCTACTATTAACCATTTAAAATGCCCTCGATATCACTCCTTAAAACTGGAATCCATGTAAATCCTGCAGTCTCTGGAGCTCCTGGAAGACACCTCTCACACTCACTTGTCACAGTCCCTGCAGGCTTTCAGAACAGACAAGTAATGTTTAAAAATGCAAGTAACTTAGGAAACCAACTTTTTTCTTTTTTCCCTTCATTAGAGCGACTTAGGCACATAAATCACCCTGAAGGTCAACAGGGCACTGCCTGCCCTACCTTCAAAAACGGGACTTTTGTTCCACTGAAACCTCACTTTTCTAACTGAATGGTGCACTTACGCAAACACTCACGTTTTGCTGAATTCAAATGAACTAAACCAGATTCCTAAAGTTAAGCCTATACTCAAATATTGTTCTTAATCAGGGCCATAAACCACACCTCTACAACTCACATGCCATATCCTGAGTTAATTACAACAGGACGGTGAAGGCACGGAAACATTTTAAACACTTTAGGCTTAGAAGGAGCAAAACTAACGGTGTTGAGATAAAAATAATTATATAAAGCTGTATAGTTATACAAGTAAATATTTTCCTTTTCTCTCATACATAAAAACACAGAACTTAAAACTAAGCAAAGCAAGAAGAAAAATCTTGCTTTATTAAAACTTTACACTCTTGTGCAACAGCATTTTTCTTCCACGTAGCCTCTTACTGATACTTCTTTACGCTGTATCTGTGTGCGTTGCAGAGGTGCTTGGGTATAGAACTGCTGCTGCTATTCACGCCGCTGTACCCACACCTTACCTCCAATATATCTTTAAGGATTAGAATCTCTTCGTTTCTCCATTTTCCACCCCATTTCAGCTTGTTACTTCTCACTAGGAACCACTTTCTGTACCAACACAATGCATTCGTTATTAAAAGAACAGCAGGACATGTAGCAGAAGGTGCAAGACTGTCTTACCTCCCTCCCCCCACATTACTCCTCATAAAAACACACATATTGCTATCATTCAAAGATAACGTCTTACATAAAGCGGGATATTGGTCTAACGGCATTTTGCGACTGGGGGGGGAGGTAAGCATCCATATAAAGTTCCCAAGCGTGCATTTTAAACGTGTTAGTTACCTACTACACACGTGCTTACAGAATCACATTGGCAAGTGTTTTCCTGAGCAGGCCCGGAATGCGTGCAGACCTGCCTCCCCTCCTCGCCCCAGGAGGGGCTGCCCGCGGAACACACCCCAGGTCACACCGGGGATGTACCGCACACATTTTCACGGTGCTGCTTTCCTCTACGGCACTTTCCTGGCAGAGAGAGGCCTTTAGTTTCCAGGACTGTCAATTGCCTTTCAGAGGCACTAAATTCACACATACGTATTTGTACACAGTCATCAGCCTTTACTCATTTGTAATCTCTCATGAGAATTAATATTATTCCTCTACAGTCGCAAAACTTCCATCATCCCATGCAAACTGCTACTCACCTACGGCAACCCTGTTTATAGGAATGCCTCATTATATATAATTTCAGGTTTCAGATGGAAACTGTTTTACAGAAGTGACAAGTACTTCAGTATTCCTGCTCCAGCCCTGTCTTTTCTGACTATCGGCAGGAGGCACGAAACCCATCTCAGCAACAAGTTTCAGCGAGAACTAAAAAGCTCACCCCACACGTGCGCATACTGACCGAGTAATCTATGCACGACTTGCAAACCTGAACTAATTAATTGTCCTACATTTGTTAATCTCAACCACAACGCACTTAATGCACCATGGTGCCGCTAAACAAACTCGCATTCCCAGGAATCGGAACAAATCATTTTGTTTTCACAGAATCAGACTGTCCTGCTTCTGGCGGCCGCCCGCATACAGTTACAAATACAAAATCAATCTGAAGCACAGCAAAGAGCGCAATGTCTCCTACTAAACACACTCTTCTTCCAGATTCAAATTCGTAAAGCAGAATATTGAATTAACACATTCACTTTTCTGCGACTGCATACGCTTCTCATATATTTTGCATACCCTTTGTAGCAGATGCATTCAATTTATTATTAAACGGAACGGTAATTGACACATATATTGCATTTCTTGTTATTATTTATGTATTTGCCTATATTCTAGCATGAGAAGCATGATCCATATATATCCATATATATATATATATACACATAAGCATGATCCATGTAATACCACGGCATAAGGAGCACTCTCATTTTAGTGAAAACGCTGTTGTATGTTACTGGATGCACACATAAGGATAGCACACAAAGAGCCGCAACGGCTGCCTTTGCCTGGGAACCTCAGTGTCCCCAGGCTCCTTCTGTAGTCAGTGAAGAAGGAGAGACTCCACCACAGTGTGCTTTGGTGGATGAATCACTCTTACAGAGTAGGTATTTTCCCTGTGTTTGTAAAGAATTCTTTAATACAGAAGTCAGCATCTGCCTTTAATTCAGTCTGCTCTGAAATAATTTGAAAACCATTCATTTTCTAATTCTCTTCTCTAATGGTTTCTGAATTTTTCTCAGTATAGACCTGGTCCATTAGGACTAATCTCCCGCTAGAAGGTCAGTTGTGACATTAAAATGGTGTTCCCAGCTAAGAAAACCAATTCTTCCATTCACCGACCAAAGGCACTGACATAGCCATATAACAGGTATTTTGCCTTCTTTTTTTTAAAATGGACTGTAAAATTAACTTTTAGATCCCTATTAAGTAAATATTTAATTGGTTAGCTGAGGATTACAGCTGTGTCCCCCAGCCCTTTTCATTACACTGAAAGCTTACTCATACACAAGGATTTTATAATAACTCCATAATCCCAGTTTAGAAATTGAACCAGTTTAAACGTGTCTTCAGACTGACTGCTACAAAACACAGCATGGCACTCAGTCAAATTTAAAGTTGGTGTATTCACTTGCCCCCTACAGAAACTGAAGATACTGCAAGCCATATTTACATCTGTTTCAGAGCCAGCTCAACGCTTCTGAGCAGAGCAAGCTTAACTGAATTTTGTCCCCTCTCCTCAAAAACACAGGCAAAGCAACTTCTTAGAGCCCTTATCACCCAGCTGTGAGAAGGCAACTTCAGCCTATCCCACCAGTTCTTTGCTGTACTAGCCAGCCTTCTACCCTGCCCAAGCCAAATGCCAGTGCTGAAAATCTGGCTTTAAATAAAATTAAATACATTAACATCACTGCCACTAAAAGCAGGACCTTAAATACAATTTTACTAATACTCCAGTATACCTTAAGCATCTCCCTAGGCTTTGACTAGCAAAGGCAAGTACCCTATGTAGCAAACCTAAGCCTACTGAGCAAGACATCAGCTTTCCCAAGACCTTTTAGACTCGTTTCGAGTAAAACCTGGACCACCCTGCCAGGGACCAGGAGGCTACAATGGAAATCACTCCTCTGTGGGATGTGTTTTTATTTGGATTGTGTTCTGTAAAACTATGTTCCTCGCAGAAGGTACAAAAATGTCATCAAATCGCACTGGCCAGCTGAGCCTGCTCAGTCTCTCGCAGGACATGCTCACAAATGAAAAAGACGGGTTTAAGTGTTCCGTTTCCTTCATCAGACTAGGACAGCATTAATACAGTATAGACTCTCCCATGTATTTTAACTATAACCATTCAAAGGATCAAATAATCGTACATAAATGCATAATTTAAATAGCGTGAGATTTTTTTTCTTGAGGAGATTTTGCAGTAGTGAAGAACACTACCCTTATAAAATAACCCTGACCTGCAACTTTCAGGCAATTCATTTCCTTGAAATATAGGTAAATACTCTTTCTTTAAACAATAATCACAGAATACACTTTAGCTTTGTCACCAGGATTTCTTTTTATTTAAAAGAACAACAGGAAATGGGGGGCGGGGGAGACTTCTGTTAAAGGACAATTCACCGAAGGGTCTTTTAGCCAGCAATTGTCAGCACTGCTCAGGGCCAATGGATCAAATTTAACTCTAAAAAGTGCTGATGGTTGTACGAGTCATCACAGTAGGAGCTGGCGCTCTGGGCCACTCAAGTTCAATTTTTGGTGTTACCACGGGGTGTAGTAACTGGGATCTTGGTGAGCAAAGATTTGCTCCATATTTGATGCACTGGGTAAAGTGGCATTCTTAAAATCACCAGCCTCCCAAGCAGCTAGTAAGCCAGCAGGAGGTCAGCAGGAAGAGAAAGTAATTGTCCTTTGTGCCTCTGAAAATAGCCAATATTAAAGGGTCCTCTTATGTATTACCCAAGTTTCAATCTACGCTTGCAGCTCAAAGGAAAAGAGAGAGGCTGGAGACGACGGAAAATAAAACTGTCAGAAATATTAGAGGAGACCCTCCTCTAGCTGTCATGAAGCGTATGGTCTCCCCACCTAGAAATGTGTGCAACTAGAAAGGATGCGTGCTCTGTAAGCAACAAAAACTTGTTCAGGTAATGTGCTTTACATATACAGGATGCACTGGGTATGTGCCCGTGCCTGGGTGTTCACCACGTGCTTGAAGAGGCTGGAGACATGGGGAAAGGTACTGCAAGGATGATCATCTTACACTTATCTAGGATGTCCATCAGTGGAGCAAGCAGCACGCAGACTCAAGCTGCTTTAACAGGCTGTATGCAAGTCATGGGAAATCCACTCTACCTGTAGCCTCCGCTCCCCACACAACGCCCAAAGAAGGTGTAACTGTAGCACAACTAGCAGTAGGATGTGAATCGAATCTTTTCGATTTTGAAGTGAGTCATGACCTGAATGTTCTTATCTGTTATGAAATTTCACAAAGGGAAGCAGATCTGGTTTCAAATTCCCCTAGTCCTATAGTTTGGTCACAAATCCGAAAGGAAATTTTCCTAATTGGGTCTGAGCACACCACGAAAAAGGAAGAAAACTCCCCAAAGCCCCCAACACCTCAGTGCCACGGAAGAGGAGCTCATTCTTGTTTCAGGCTTCAATTTGTATGCTGTCTAAACCAAATTTGGACCTGAACTTGACTACATAATATTATATCATGAGTGATGAATTGGACCATCTCTAACGTCTTGAAGAAGTGGAGAATATAAGCAAAACAGATTATAAAAAAAACAAACCCGAGTTTACGGCACAGCAGACTTCAAGGCCACTCCCAGGGTGTCGGGCCCAGTTGCCCACTTCCTCACCAGCAACACTCCCACTGCCTTCAGTGCGAGCACGGCTCTGGCCGTTCAGGGGACATGCAAGGATCCTTATGTAGAAAGTGGGAAAAAAAGCTTCTTTGCTAATAGGAAAAAAATCCTTATAATAATACTAATCTATTTATAATGGTCAAAAAATATGACAGCTTACAACAGCGTCACAGCAGTGCTTTGGCAATATTTTAGCATACTGTTGTATTTTTAGAAGGACTGTTCATTTACTTTCTCCTAAATGCCGGAACTCTTACTTTTTAACTAACGCTCTGTTTTTTGGTGTATCCATATGCCAACATCACAGTGTTTTATACCAGGGTAAGTACGAAGTGCAGGCAGAAACAAAGCTCCTGTATACACGTTGTGATACAGCAGCACTGTCAGAGACGCCAAGTCTCAATATCCTCCCATGCTTTATGCAGCGATAGTTAGCTACGCCGCTTACAAACCTTCCTGGAACGCAGCAGTACGTTTTTACAATAAGTAACAGAAAACTGCTGTTTCTTCATCCTGAACACTGAGGAACTATCCCATTGTAAACAATACATCTGACAGTTTAATGATATTGCTCGACCTAACTGGTTTTGGCAAGCAGCACGTAAGATAAAGGTGCAGCAAGTTGTAAGTTTAAGCACTTTTATGTCTCCTCAGTGCAGAGTCCTCAGAAGGGTACCTTACCTTTCCAAAATTCATTAGCAAGCTACCTGCATACTTAGGTGAAAAACAGGGAGCTCTCCATTAACTCTCACCTGGCACTACGAGACCACGACAACGGATGATCACAGTCCCTAAGAACCTCTACAGCTGGAGCTCCAGCACGTATAGACAAAATTCACGTGCTTTTATTTTCTTTCTAAAAGCATGTTTTAGCTTCCATCGCTTACAAAAACTTATACTAGGCTAAATCAAATACATGTGCACCCACATGTTAACTGAATTAACTTGTAACAGTCAATACATCTCAGATGTCCATCTGTTTACGTAAGACACTTGCAGCTTTCAAGTCTTGTACTCCTTGTAGTGTAACTCTCAACCAAAACAGTTTAAGTTCAACCAGAAAGCTCTGCTGCGAGATCTCCAGGCATAATGGCTATGTGTTTATTGGGTTCTCGTGCTCAAATCATGTCAGAACAGACATGCTACCATTCGCAAAATGGAACACATCGATGCCAGCCTTTCCCTCTTCAGCTGGAGAAGCCTCGTTAAAGGAAGCTGGCTGTAACCTTGCCAGATATTACAGCTAAATTAAAAAAAAAAAAAAAAAAATCTCCCTTTGCAATCCCAGTTTAATAGTTGTAAATGGTATATTTTGCAGGATGAAGACTTTATTTCTGAGGCAATAATGTATTTCCCAGTGCTGGGAAGGATTAAGAGGAAATAAAAATAGCAGCAGATACAAATAGCTGTTCTCAGGTAAGTTTCAGATGATAAAATATTTTCACGAAGAACTTTGTACTAGCTCCTCATCTGTAAGAAGCTCCTTTTTAATCTGTGGTTCACTTCAGCAAGGCTGCGGACAGCTAGCTGTATTTAAATTGGGAGGCGAATAGCCAAGGCACATTATCTTACAGTTCCACAGCTGGAATCAAACTGCCTTTTTTAATCTGAAGTTAATATTCCATTCTTTGACAGAGATGGAGCAAAATGCACCTCTCTTAAAAAAACACCCAAACATTTCCTCTCTAATTTTAGGACATTGCTGGCTTTCCAAGAGTTGAGCAGCAGCAACGGTAACAAAAGCTACCTGTACCAGCGTGCGATACTAGCCTCTCAAAGAAAACAGTTCTCATCAGACACCGTCCTCCTGGACGTCCCTACTGTATTGTTGTTGTTGTTGATGATCGCGATGTTGAACGCCTACAAATCTCCCACGTGCCTATTTCGTTGGCCTGCTGGTTTAAAAAAAAAAGAACAAAAAATGCTAGAGGCCATTATTCATGAGCAGTAAGAAAACAAATCACTCTTAGACCTACTCCTCTTGCAGATTCCCACACTTATTACCCAAAATCCCACAGCTCGCTATTGGTTCTACCCTTGACCAAAGTACAGCGCTGAGGCAGCATGCCATCCCCAGGGAAAAGCCGATCACGTTCCTCCCGGCGAGCGGCTCCGGTTATTCTCGGATCGCAGTCGGGCTGGAATCAAGTCCCTTAACTTTTTCTGAGAAGGCAGAGCCGGCTCTCCCACCGCCAGCGCCCGGGCCAGCCCGACCGGGGGGCGGCGGGGAGGAGCGCGGCCGCCCTCCGCACCCCGACCGGCAGATCATCATCGCCCTGGCCCTTCTTTTTGAGGGGAAAAACCGCCGAAACGAGTGAACCGAGAGCCTTCAGCCCCTTCCACGGAGTCACCCTCCTGCTCCGGGGGAAGCGAGGGACGTGCCTCAGCCTCGTCCCGCTGCCCCCTTCCCCGGAGCCCCCCGCCCCACCCCGCCCGGTGCTCCCGGTGCCCCCCGCGCCCCCGCCTCAGCGCCGCGCCCCGGCTCGCCCCCGCGCGCCTCCCCGGCAGCGGCGCGGCGCCCGCCGCCGCTCTGCACTCACGCACGCACGCACGGACGGACGGACGGACGGACGGACGGAGAGGCAATTACAATAATTTAAAGCTTCCTGTCCGCCGGCTCCGCCGGGATCCCGAGGGCTGAGCCATGCCCGGGCAGGGCGAGGAGCAGCGGCTCCCCCGCCCCACACCCACCCACCCACCCACATACACACACACACACACACACACACACACGCGCGCGCGAGCGGGCACCGCGGCCGGCCCGCCCCCGCCCGCCCCCAGCCCCGGCGGCAGCAGCAGCAGCAGCAGCAGGAGGAGGAGGAGGAGGAGGAGGAGGAAGAGGAAGGGGAGGGGGGGGCGTGACAAGTTGTGCCAAACTTCGGGAGGTGTGCGAGCGCCCGGGAGGCAGCCGGCCGCGCTGACAGCCGGCCCCGGCGGCGGCGCCCACCCCCCGCGCAGCCCCTCGGCGGGGCCGGCGCGGCCCGCCCCGGCCGCCCGGGGAGCCCCGCGGGGCGCGGAGGGAGCGCCCGCCGGGGAACGGCCGCCGGCGGCCGCGGCGAGGAGGAAAGTTAAAACGGCGGCGGTCGCGCACCTACCCGCTGTCTGTAATGTCTCCTCCGGGCGCGGGATGCTAAGTGAGACACTGGCGGGGTGGGGAGAGGCAGAGGTGCGGGGAGGGACCGGGAGATGGGTGTTTGGTGATCCCTTCCCTTCTCTTCCCCCTCCTTCCCCCCCTTCCCTCTGTCTCTCAAGGACGAGGTGAAATCCCTTTGCTGGTCATGAGGCGGCTTCAGAGACAAACAACACAATGCGAGTGCAAATAACAAAAGGGAAAAAAAAAAAAAAAAACGGGCGAGGGAGACCGGGAACAATGGGGGAGGAGAGGCTCGCCGCGCCGCGCCTGGCCGCCGCCGGCACCCCGGCAGGCAGGAGGAGGAGGAGGAGGAGGAGGAGGAGGAGGAAGGCGAGGTGGCGGCAGCGGGGAGGGGGCTGCGCGGGGAGTCCCCCCGGCGCGCCGGGGCTGCCTCAGTCCGGCCCCGACCTCCCCCCCGCCGCCCGCCCCGCCGCGCACCGGGGCGGCCCTGCGCGGCGGCGGCGGGGCGGCCAACGGTAAGTGACGCGCCCGCCGCCCCCGCGAGCGGCCATCGCCGCCGCCACCATCGCCGGCCCGCGGCGGGGGGGCGGGCCGTCCGCCGCCTCAACGAGCGGCTCAGCGCGGCGGGGCGGGGGGGGCCGAGCCCTTCCCGCCTCCCGCCCCCCCCGCCCCCGCCCGGGAACTTCTTCACCGAGCGGGGCTGTCGCGGGTCCCGGGGATGTCGCTACCGGGTCCCTTCCCGAGGAGCGGTTCCCCCCCCCCCCCCCCCCGCTCTTTGCTAAGAGTGAACACCCGGGAGTTGCGTGTCCGTGGGCGCGTGCGTGTCCGCTGGCACCTCCCGCACCGGCAGCCCCTGCCGCACCGCTGCGGTCGCACACACGCGCGGGCGCCCGTGGGGACGCGCGCCGCAGCCCCTCTCCTCAGCCCCCCCCCCCCTCCTACCCGGCACCCCCGGCCGGGCGCAGCCCCCACGCGTGCGCAGGAACGCGAGGGGGACGCAGAAGTTTGGGGTGCCCCCGCGCCCTCCCCCTCCGCCGCCTCCCCGGGGACCGGCGGCGGGACCCCGCCCCGCTCCTCAAAAAGCCGCGGCGGGTTTGAAGATCGCCGCCGCCACCCGCGCCGCCAGCGGGGTCCCGCCAGCGGGGCGCAGGGCGGCGGGGTCCCCTCAGCGGCGGCGGCCGCCGGGGGGGGGGGGGCCGCGGCCCTCGGCTCTGCGCCCGGCGGCCCGAGACGCGCCCCCGGGGCGGAGGGGCCGGGGCAGCCCCCCCCGCCGTGCCACCGCTCCCCGGGGCGGGCGGGGAGCGAGCGTGGCGCCGGGCTGCGAGCCCCGGACCCCCGGTTACCTCCTCCTCTCCTCCAGCACCCCCCGCCGCTCCTGGGGCGAGCCCAGCCGTGTCCCGGGCCGGCCCCGCCGTGCGGCGCGGCGCGGTGCGGGCGCCGCCAGCCCGCGGGGACCCGCACCCGCCCGCGGGGACCCGGCCGGCCGCTCCCGGGGCTCCGCGTGGGGGCGGGGGTACGTGCGGGGCGGGGGGGGGGGGGGGGTGCGTTTTCCTCTCAGCGACCGCTTGTTCTGCCTGTACTTAATCACAGCTCCCCGCGGGGCCCGGGCGCGGGGGGGAGAAGCGGCGCGGGCGGCGGCCGCAGCCCGGGGCCGGCGGGGCGGCGGGGGAGCCCGCCCCCGCTCCCCTCATAGCGTCCCGCTCTGCCAGTGAGAGCCATCCCCCTCGTTCCGTCCCCCTCGATTTACTTACGGGGTCTTTTCTTTTTAATGGAGTGTTTGGTACACGTGCGCTCGGGAAGCCGGCGGGACGGGGCTGGAGCCCCAGAGTGGGAAACGCAGAACTACACACCCTGAGCCAAATTCTTCAAAGAAGAGCAAGTTCAGTTATTATTCATCTCCACGAGGGAAGTCTTATCTTCTACAAATATTTGATACTGGGACAAGTCCAATAATTAACAAGAGCAATCAAACAATTTCACTGCCTTCTCGGGGATTTAAAAAGTCATCATCTGGAATTCATGAGCGTTACAACCTTTTTTTTTTTTTTTTTCCTGCTTGGATGCATTATTGTATATGATCTTTTCAGTGTGTGTGTGTCCCTAAGTGATTTTACCCTTTGATGCAAAACATTAACAGCACAGATAATACTCACAACTGCTGATTCAGTGAGACTTCCCCTAGGAGTGGGGAGAGAGGGTGGTAACCCTGACTGGAAAAGAGAAAAGAGAAAGAAAAAGAAAAAAAAAAAAAAAGAGATGGAGGAATGTTTCTTTCTTGGCTTCCTCCCTACCTCTGTGGCAGGAACTCCCACGGGAGTCCTGTGGGTGGGAGGGAGCAGCGCAGATCTAAGGCACTGCTGCCTGGCATGAGGCTGGCCGGTGCTACCCAGATGCAAGCATCAGCCCTCCCAGCTGGCCCAGTAATTCCTCTTACCAGAGGAAAAGCCAGACTGGGAGAGGAATGGGACCCCTGAGCTCTGCAGCAGCATTTCTGACACAGCGTGGGCTCGAGGTGCCAGGGGCCAGCGTGACTTGCAGGACCTGCTTGCTGCCCGGCTGCAGTGAGCCGAGCAGGCTGGATGGGTAATGGCCCGGGGCCCAGTTGCATCAAAAAAAAAAAAAAACCACCCCACCCAAACTTGCCTCATCTGGATCAAATTCAGACATTTGAGCAAGGTGCCCACATGCCAAATGGCAAAGTTTCACCCTACGCTGCCCCAGCCACCAAGTTCTGCAGAAGTTCTCGTACTGGTCATCAGAGTCGCAAGTCCTCAGTCCCCACCCGCTTGTGCAAACCCCCCTTCTGATGGCTGGCAGCCCCAGCTACCGGCACGGGTAATGAAATATATTGTGTAAAGCTCCGCTCAGGTAATCTCAAGCCTAGGGAGCTACAGCCAGACACCTCTGGGTTAGGCTGACAGGGGAATGTGTGTCCTCCCCCCATCTTTCAGGGCTCTTTGCTATTGACACAATTCCCACCCATTTTTTTCCATAAGCACTCCCCCCCCCCCCTTCTTTCTCTGTGCCAACCCCTCCTTCCTTACAATCACCATGAAGTTCCTTGCAGTTCAACACAAGAAAGGAATTAGGGTGGTTGGGTCCAAAACTAATCTGGAGCAAAGAGAAAAAGCCAAATGCGGGTGCATTTTATTTAAGATCAAAAGCACAATGGTGTGAGATTGTATTACGCTCTCCACAGGAGCTGTATTTTTCTCCCTCTACAATAGGATTAAGGTGTTCAGTGGAAAAGAGAATTAAAAAAAAAAAAAAAAAGACCCATTGGACTGGTACTAGCTGCATTTGAGTTTTTTTCTTAAATAAGGACATTTCATCCCTCAGGGACTCTGTCATCCTATTTCCAAGCACTTTTTAAAACAATAATTGCGAATGCCAATAATAACTTAATTTTTACTATTTGTTGCTGAGGATTCATTCTGCCTTTTTTTTTTTTTATTTAAATGGAGGATGTTACCATTTCTGCATTGACTCATTTCAAAATTTTCAGTCAACCAAATGCTTTTTAGTGGAACCTAAAGACATCTCCTTATTTAGGTCTGCATATTTGAAAGCACAGGATGTTGAATGTTAGTACACATGGGCTAGACACAGCTGGGAGCACAGCTTCAAGCCACTTTTCCACCCTGAATAAATGAACAAAGCACAAAAGAAAACGGTGCGACTTGCCCAATGAGAGGTTAGGCTACTGTGCAAAGACGGCTACCTAGTTTAAATTTGAAATTTGCAAAGCTCTGGCTAGCTTTCAGTTTCCCAGCACCAGGGAAGGGAAGCACGGCTCGAGTCTGGTTCTGTTCTAGCTGACTTCATGGAACATGACTGTGTTTAAATGAAAAATATCACCCACCTTCACAGTGAGCAGCGTGTGCCTGGAAGTCAGTCTGGGCACGTGTAGTGAAGGTGGTTTATACACAAGTCCACTTTCACTAAATTGCCCCCACCCCGTACCTATGAGTTCAACAATTACATTTGTAGGCACGACTCCATAAGGAAGAAACATACCGGTAGATCTCTCTGCTTGCGCAGAGCTGATCCACCTCCAGTTGTCCCTGACTTCGTCCCTTCGCTACCACTCTTCAGGAGCTACTGCGTGCACCTTCTTGCCTCATCCTCCTAGAAACTCCAGTTTTCTAGTACATTGAGTCTTGGTGCGCTCATTTTCACAAAAGCTGGTGGAAAACGCTACCTTTCTCATATGGAAATGTTTTGTTACTACCTTTTGGAGGTATAAATGACGGCATTGAAGAACAAAGCCCGAGTCCTGTAAAACAACATTGTCTTTGTGCCAAAGTAATCCAATTATTGAGGTCCTGTGATAACCTTAGAGCCATATCAAAACGAAGAAACCACTTAGGAACTTACAAACATCTGTTTTCATATCAGAGTGCATCAGCACAAGAACACCCTTATGCGGTCCTAATCAGTCAAAGTATCGCTCTCGTCTTTTACATTCAGCATGGCTTATCTGCTTCTCCATAATAAAATCAGGGCGATACTTGCACTGATTTCTGTTAGCAGGAAAAGCCTCTGTTACTTAAATTGAAGCAGTCTGCTTCTATGCAGGTCCTGTCTCCTCTCCCCCAGAGGCAATAGAGAATCCCAGCTATGATATTGCAAAAAGACATCCAAACAACTTCCTAGGGAGCATAAGGCTGCTGCTGTTGTGTCCCTGCATAGGGCTCTCTATCCAGTGTCTTGTTAGCTGGTTCCTCCACCTAAATGATAGAGTCGTATTTTAGCAGAGTAACTGATGGTCTTTAAATGCGTTTTGGATCCCACATTTAGGTCCTATCAACTAAACACGGAATATATTTATTTTTAGCAAAAGGTGGGTACAAAATCCGAAAGAAACAGGAAATGTTGATTAAACTAAACGTTGATTAGGTGTTCTGTAATTTAAATTATTGCAGGCATACGGAATGATAAAAGGAAGCCAGCTGAAAAAGTTAAGATACTTGCTTTTAGTTGTCCATGCTGAGCAAAATTTAAATATTACAAGAATCTGTAAACAGCTTTCAGTTTCAATAGTGGATTAAAGGCCCAAGCAACACTCATCTATCACGCTACCATTAGTAACTCAGATTTCAATGAGATTACTCACATATATAAAAATAAGCATAATCCCTCAGGACACACAGATGAATAAAGACAGTCACAAGGATGGATTTAAGAAGCAGGCTGGAACTTCATTAACACAATATTTTCACATGTCAAGCAGTTAAGTGGGCCCAGTGCAGGGATTACAAAGGTACAATTTAGGGCAGATCCTCCCTAATCTCTCTCTTACAGCGAGCTCACATCCGAAGCCCACCCCTCAACCCTTCCCCACGAAAACGAAGGAGGACCTAAACCCCGACACACTTCACTTAGCTTTGCTTCTTTCCTAGGCACAAATCCGATTCCAAAGGTCCAGATTTCTCCTTAATGTCAGCCTTTATCCACACTGAACATTCTGGAAGATTTTCCATAAATTCCAACAAATGAATAAATATGTTTATTCTCATATATTCCATTTCCAAGTCCAACTTCTCAGCCTACCTGTGACTCCATTGTGCTACAAAGGCCTTGAAAACATCCTATGCCTCCCCCAACTATACCCTAATAGAAGAACATACCTTTCTTGACACCAAAACAACTAATCAAGTGACAGCATCCCAAGACCACAGTTTATATGCCATGACACAGAGGGAGAGGAAATACTGTAGCCTCAGGCAGAGACCCCCAAAGCCTAGCTTCACTTACGTGCCTACCAAAAAGCCAGAGAACCAGTCAAGGATCGCAGCTGGCAGTCTCGTGTATATTCTGGCTGTCCCTTCTTTCTTGGCTGTTCACCCCACCACCAGGTTAATTAATAGTGTTTTCCATGGAGCCGCCACTTGAGGCGGAAGAAGTACTTGCAGGATGAGAAACCATGTGGTGATGCTTACTTATATATGGAGACCACTAGGAATGTGTCTTGCACAGCTCCGTGGGGGTCACTTAGGACTAATTAGTCAGGGCAGACCATTAGGACAGTGCAAGTGTGGTACTTTCACACCCCCAAGTAATCCAGGTATGTCAGCGTGGCGCAGCATTGTGCACAGCGTGCACATTAAATTCAAGCGAGGACTGCAATATAAAGTTTTCAAAGCGATTAGGAGTTTTGGGTGCTCTACGAGTTGAAGAAATTGTGCCTCAGGTGGCACAGAGTTTTCCAAAAGCAGGTGTCTTTCATTTTTTAAATCTAGCCCCATTTTCTAAAACTGGTGATCGACTGAAAAAGGGAGGTAATCAAAATCATCTGTGACCTCTGAAAATAGAGGCCAGTTCCTGTGAGTAAGTTTTAGCAGGACTAAGCACTTAGTGTCTTATCAGTAGCACAGGAACAGGGATTTGTATATACTGTTTTATTAAGATTAGTATCTCTGCAGTGCTCCTTAAATGAAAACAAAAGAAAAAAATGCTGTAAAAGGACAGAAAAAATGACTCAATTTCCCGTCATTGCCAAAAGCCTCTAATTTTGAATAAAATCAACCTTTGTGCCACAAGATAGAGTATATTTTTGATATTAAGGTGCAGTAATTAATATTAAAATAAATATGAAAAAAATGTTGTGACCCTGTTTAAAATTTAGCACAATTGCTGTAGGTTTATCATCCAGTGTGTACGCAGTAAATAATACCCTCAAGAAAAGCAAATATAACAAAACCAAACAAAAATTAAGTAAAGAAGCAGCCACATCCCCAGCCAAAGATACTGTTCCTTATGAGAAAGTTTGTTCTGTTAATTTGTGACATTTGTTTGAAAAATCATAGAGCCTGTACAGTTTTTGCTACAACATTTTTCATGTCAAGCTGTTTTCTTGCACTACCGTCTTTTGTGGAGTAACACAGCTCCTAATCTCACTAAATTACTATCATAAAAACAAAGAGGAGAGAAGATTGCAATGCAACGAGATGTCGTTTGTATTTGTAACAGGGCAATCATTGATTTAAAATTGGCATTGGAGCTCCTTCTCTGAAATGATTGCTAGGTTAGGAAAGCAACACTTTAAACCAACTAGTGACATCTGAATTTCAGAAGAAAGGCTGAGGTTTAGCACTTTTCCTAGTCTGTGTTTTGACTATTAGACCTGTGCAGTTTTAAATGTGTGCACGTTCTGTTCCTCTGCAGGTATCCTATGGTAATGCTCATAAGGTCACTGTCTAGAAAGCTCATACATCTTTATATTTTATGTTTAATGAAAACAGAGAGTCTTACAATTCCATACAAACAAAATTCTCTCAGGAACTTAAAGCCTGTTTCACTCATACACCTGCTCATGCGGTTACAGGTATGCAGTGAAGGATAAGCAGTGCAAAATATTTTATACTCTGCTTTTACAGTGTGTAGGCATTCAGGCTGTTCACTACAAATGACTGCACAAGGTGAGAGGCACTGGAGAATCAGGCCCCAAAGATTTTCTATACTGGATCAGATCACTGGTGCATTAAGTGTGTCACCTCACAGCTGGATGCTCCAAAATGAACCTAGCTATCTGTGTGGTGGTGTGGGAACTACTCTGGCAGTCAGGTTGAATCGAGGAGAGGAGACTGGGTTTTGTCTTTTATTTTCTTTAGTCTATCTAATCAGAACTGTCCTCATTCGTGATCAAATTGTTCAGACTTCCTTAACGGTTAAACAAGAGTATCTGACTCTTGTTGAGAAACAGGATATAAGAAATGGCATTAGAAATTATAAATAATAGCATGAGGGGAAAAAAAAACCCAACAAACCCAAACACATTACTTTCTTACTATTTTCATATGCTTCTGTGGTACAAGAAAATAGTCCACAATATAAGAAACACATAGTAAGTATGCCGTCATTTACATCATGGTATTTTACGCTGCAGAGCTATTTTGTGGAACTTTACAGCTTTATATAATGATCCATTTCAGTCAGAAATTTAACTTAATATTACATAAACAATAATTATATACAATATGCAAATATTGTCTAGCTATAGGAAGTGCCAGATATCAGCAACGTGAAGTAGCAAAAAAATATAAACACACAAAGCTGTCTAAATCTTTCAGAGGTTTCTCAGTGAAAATCGGACTGCAGCTAATCAAGTCGAAGGCACAGATATTCCTAAAACATTTCAACATGCTGATTTCAGCATCCAAGAAATCCAAAGCCCTCTCTGCAGAAAAGCGAAACTTTTAGTGCATATGTTAAATACATTGATCCTACTTGTCACATAACTGATGCAACTATCAAAAGCAATTACATACCTGCTACCTGACTGGAAGTCAATGGCACTAATATGTGTCCCTAAATAGCTTCTCTGGAGCTCAGTTTGAGTCACCAGAAAAAAACAGAAAGAAAACGTATGTGCATACAGTCACAAAAAGCCTCTTATGCTACCGGTTTGTATACTGTTTTTTAAAAGAGTTTCATTTCTACAGTATTTTTAAACATATGCCATATGACTGGTGATCCGGCTTCCCCAGTTCACATTGCAGTGCATAAAAGCTTTCAAGGAGAGCATGTGTCCCACCATCCATTCACTCTTAGTCATTCCGACACCTAAGACTTGATTGCAAATCTTTTGCCAAAAAAATGAAGGTCATTCAGGAAAGTCTTTTTCTATCTTTTTTGATTCCTGCAGAACTACTTCCCTCCAGACAAAATGAGGTAAAGAGATGAGTAAACCAACGATCTATTTCTGAAAATGTTTATGTGAAGAACTGTTACTGATAAACTTGAAATTTTGCTAGTAAAAAAGATAGCTTTTGTTTTGGATTGGTTTAAATGGGCTTATCTTCTCTTCTGACTGTGTAATTGAAAGACTTGATTGTGTGTGGTGATCTGCTGTAGGTGAAGAGCCCGGGGCCTGCAGTAGGTTGAGCACGGGACTGTCCCAGCATTTGCTGGAATAAAGGGCGAGCCCCTGGGCAGTGCTCTGGGGCAGGGAATCCCGAGGTTTAGCCACCCGCTGGCACCAGTTTCAGGGCACTGTGCAGAAGAGCCAAAGCAGGAAAGAAGGCCAGAAAAGAAGATGGCAGGCCATAAGGATGAAGTCAAGGTAGAAACAAAAAATCAAGTGGCTCTCTGGAAACTGCAGAAATAGATGTTAGGCGTATCAAAAAATGTCACACAGAACTCTTGTCAGACCAATTAGGGGGGTCTAAATTAGATGGGTTTTTTAAAATTTGTTTTTTATCTTTTAAATGACTTCAAAACAAACTGAAAAGTTTGGAAAAAACAGAAGGTCTCTAGTATGGACTTTTGTTCAGAAAAAAATCTACAATAAAACTCTATTGTGTTCATCCTCCAAGCCAGAAGCAGGGCTGGTATTTGTAAACCCAGAACAGGGATTAGAAGCCAGGCTTGCAGACAAAGAGCAAATCCAAGAGTTCACAGAAAGGATTCTCCAACTACAGTATTCCTGAAGTCCTTCTTACCCAGACACCAGCCGTTTATATCTGGAATATTCTTTTCTCTTTCTTAGATTCATACTGATACTTTAATAGTAAAGGCCTTCAAACAGCTGATTAATTAAATTTCCTTTTCGGGTAAGGAGGTTTTCAAAGACAAAAGTTATTGTGGCGTAAGTAGTGGCCATAAGGAAGCACAGACTGAATTTTAAGCGGGGGGAGGGTCAACAGCAGGCTTGGGACAAGAGGAAGAGGCACCAAGGAAGACTCACAGAAGCCCTGAACAGCATCAGTCATGGAGTAGTAAGCTTTCACACTGCTTATGGTAGTTAGGCTGCTCCCAGCCTTTTGGGGCTTTGAAAGACTCACCGCTTTCAGGGTAATTAAATATTTAGTATTTGGTTTATAGCAGGTAACGGCCTTTTACTCAGGAACGGTTAGCATCTCCCGAAGCACTCAGGAGCTGGAAAAGCTATCTTTTCCTATTTCAGCTTCCTTTGTTCAGAGTTACAATCTATTTAGTTGCTGAATAGTTGGAATGGTATTGAAAACTAATCACCATCCAACTTTCATGTACCTACAACCTGTTTACCCCCTTCACCCGCTGTTTTCCTAAAAAGCAGCTTACTGATAAGTGGCAGGATTACCATTTCTGTGGTGACACAGCTCATCAGAGAAGAATACACAAAGATGAACATTATTTTTGCAGCAAAAGGAATGACTTCTTTTGGACAGATTTATTCCACAGAGGTGGTAAGCGCAATCCTGTTTGTTACTGTAATTCACAAGCTCACATCCTCACCCCTCTTGGCACAATCAGTTCCCTGATGATCAATGTCCAGGTGGTGCTTGTGTGTGCACATGTGTGTGTGTATCAGGCAACAAGCGTGCAACAGAGAGCCCAAGTTCACCCTGGTCTGTGAAGCATGTGAGCATCCTATGACTGAAAATATGCTCCCTTGCATAATCCTGAGATTAGCAAATTTCTAGTACAGGATGTCAGACAGAAATGGGTGGAGAAAAAAATGCTTAAGGTAAGCACAGAGGAAAACCCAGCGCAGGAAAATAACCAACAGGATTCATGCCCAGTTTCAGCTGCATCTCTATCACTGATTCCTGTGTGACCTGGAGTGAGGCATGTCAGGTCCTCTGGCTTCGAGATCCCTTCTCTGAAAAATGAGAACAGAAGTAGGTGAAGCTATTTTAAAGATCCTTGGCTGGTTAGAAGGCGTGTTGTACGAGTGCCAATTGATTATAACCAACTTCTGACAGATAGGGGAGGGAAGGATAGCAGATCAAAAAATATGCTCCTCTCAAACTGTAGCATTCATGAAAAATGTCACTGGCTGAAAATGATTATCATCTTGGCAGCTGTGTTCAATGGGATCTGTGATCACACAGGCAAAACGGCTAAAAGGCGCTAACTGAACCTTCCTCAGGTATACTGCTAGCCACTGGTATTTTAATCATAAAAGGGAAGGAGTTTTCCAGAGATGCCCCTGTAGGAAGGTGCTGTGGGCATTTTTAAGAGCTGCATTTCCACAAGTAGTGTTGGGGCTACCTGGCAGGGTGACAGCTGGAGTTGCCATGTGCTTCTGTGTCTAATAACTCGTCCCACATGCTTTGTGCAACTGGGAGGCTTCTGGGCAGGATGGATGGTGTCTTCCACTGACACAGTACATAGATAAATCGTACCCACTATAAACTGAATCCATAGGCCAAATCCTTGTACTGCAGACTGAGGGCCAAAGTTAAGCTATTTGGTTTCGGATTTCTTTTTTAATGAAAGATTCGTAAGTTTCAGGGTTACAAAGTAAGTAAGTATGCACATAGTCATGTGATATTTTGCTTTACCATTAGCATACTCTTTGACAAAAGCATCTGAAATGTCTATATGCAAATGAAGCTATGGGGCTTTTAAGTTCAGGTATCGGTAAAATCATTTTCCATGAAAATATATGTTTCCATGAAACTATATGTTTCCATGTGTGAGCAGACACTGGATATTTCAATCTGTACAATGAAACCTACTATCAGAACTGCTCATAGCAGCCTCCGTTAAGTCCAAAAGAGAAAGCAAAGTCTTACAGAATTTGAGCTGAATATTTGAATTGAATAGCAAACCCAGCTACCACTCTATGGCTGGCAGGGTTCCTCTGTTGGTTTTATTTCTGAAGGCAAGCCAGTTCACTACTAGAGGTTCTTCTGCATGTATAAAGACAGAAAATAATTTGTAGTCAGTACATCTATGTCTGCCTATGATCCATCCAGTTTGCTAATGTCTAACTGGACCAATGGTTCTTTCATTTGTGATGAACCATAGTTTTGGTTGGGAGCAGAGGCAAGCAGGCAACCAAGAAAAAGCCTAAGAGAAAGTCTTGGCTGGCGCACATTTCCCAGAAGTGTTTCCCAGAAAGGATGCCCCTTTCCTCCTCCCCACGCCCCGCTCAGCCTCCCCCTGTCGCTTGAGAAGTGGCGGCTGCCTGGCATCTGTGCAGGCAGCTGGGTACCTGCCTGGGACTCGCTGCCGCCGCATGAGCTCAGTGCACCCTCCCCTGCGTACCTGGCAACAGACCAAAAAACCATTCTAGTCTTTAGCAAAGATTTTTTTTTCCCCCATGATGTTTTGAATCCTTTCTTCAAGCCTTTGTTAGTTGCGCTTGGAAGAACTCCAGGCAGCCCAGAAGACAAAACAATGTAATACTTCAAAAAACACAGTTCATTTGTGTGTCAATAAGGGTTCACACGCATTCACATTCCACCAAGGTACGAGGCCATTTCTTTCAAAGCAATACCGCTTCCCTCCCGTCTCTCCCTTGCTGCTTTGCAACATCGCTTCCCTCCCGTCTCTGCCTTGCTGCTTTGCAACAAGGTGTAACTGAGAAGATCATCTGCTGAGGTTATGTAAAATCCAGCATCCCTGAACTCATTATTAGCATTAGTTAAGCAAGGAACACAGTCAAAAAGTCAAGAAAGGACTTTGTATGTATACATGCTGGAGGCTCCAGTCCACCTTTTGTATGTGGATAAAGAAAGCTATATGTTTACAGACAAAAGTAATGAAACCTACAAGGCTGTTTAAACCTTGGTTCTTAATAGGTAAAATTCTGGTTTCTTTTCCAGATGAAGTGTTTATGACTTGAAATCCACAATATCACAACTGTCTGGGTCCCAGTAATCCCCTTCCTGAAGCAAGTTCCTTGTTGCAGAAGTAAATTACTCCATATAATTTTCTTAAAAGATTATTAAAAGACTTTCTCATAGCATTTGGGTTGCCAGTTTGAACTGGGTGGCAAATAAGAGGTGGCAAAGTAATTAGCACCTCGGAAATATAACAGATTAAAAGTGAATATTTCTGTCTCATTTTGAACCCTCTCAAACACAATGGATCTGTAAATTCAGCTCAGACTTGCAAGTTGTTGGGGGTGAATTCTGCTGAGATGAAATTATGTTCAGAGAAGACAGAGAAGGCATTGCAATGAAGAATAAAACAACACAGAACAGAAATCTGTGAGAATGAAAAATCTAAAAGATTAGATGGAAACTAAACAGAGATAGAAAGCTTTTTATAAAAAAAACCCATAACATTACAGGAGCTCAAACTGTTGGAAGTCCTGTTTCTGTGCATAGCATAAGCTAGAAAACGAGCTACTACAAATTAATTATCATTGCATAAAGGAGAGGCTTTACGTTACTCAGGAAAAAGGCACAAGCCATGTGAATTACTTTCACCCAGTAAGTAATTCACAAAGGATCTGATTCTGCAAAGTAGTTATTGGGGTGGTATTATTGCTACACAAAGTGCCAAAGATATGGTGAGAGTCCATATGTATGCAGATCACCCCACCCAGATGCAACCACAAGACGTGGGAGGTGGAAAAAGCGGGGCAGAGTGCAGTCCACACCAGCAGCCTTAAAACTGAGAGCCACAAGTGTTCACGTATCTGCTAATGGAGATCAGACTGTCCATATCCTTAGAATTCAGTAAATAAGTAGAAATACTTAAAATATGAAAGAAAGATAAGTTTATATAGCAATTTCCCCCCCTCTCTCTGTGCTAGTTTCCCCATCAGCGTAACTCTGCTGGCTTGAATGCCATTATTTCTAATTTGCCATACAAGAGGAAAGGCAATCAGGAAAGTTCATGTGCTCACACACACTTAGACGCATGCGTGCATCGATACATCATACATAATTTCTCAAAGTAAATATGTAGTGATTAATTTAATATAAGAAATAATTGCAAACAGCATACTGGGTCATGGGTGACAAATCTAATCATTTACTGAGAGTAATATATGCAGAAATAAACAAGATATAGCTTATAACCAATGTGTGGGAAGTTAGCTATGATTCAGGCAAGCGTTTGGATTTCTTGTTTGTGGACAGAAGGTTACAAATTTAAGCACTTAACAGACACCTCTCTAATTTCCTGGTAATTAATGATTTTTGTAATGGTTATTAAGCCCTCAAGTCCTAATACTGTCAGCTCATTATTGTGTTTATGAGTTAACTGTATCAGTTAAAAATATAGGTGGACAAGAGGCAGCGCCATCTTATCTTGGGCTGTTGTAGAGCTCTGAACTAGAACATGTAACCCCCTCTAGTGGAAAAAGTGAAAAGTGGAAAAGTGGCTCTAAAGAATTACCCACGGTAAGACACGGGCATCCTCGCTGCCTCTGCGATTGATAAATGAAAATTTCCGTGATCACGCACCCCTTCAAATGCCCCGGGCTCGAAAAGACGTAGCGTTGCTGATATTTTACTGCAGGATGCAGGAAAGTGCTTGTAATAGAACAGAGTGAAATGAAGGAAATAAGGTTTGGGCCAAGCATCCTGTTTCACTCCAACGAGAACACAATTAAGCTGAGCCACCCTAAGAAGTTTCTTTTTAATAAACAGCCACTTCAATTACAAAGTCCTTTAGAAAGTAGTTGCTGAAACAATGCAATTAACAGAGAAAAAGAAAAAAAAAATGACGGGTATGAACCTGTCCTACCTTTATTTCTTACGACACGTTTTATGGGGTGCATTCCCATTCCAGGGAAGGGCCTATTTAGTTCTTTGAATGGTCTCATTTTCCTCCATAAATGGGAATGAACTGAAACCTGTTATTGTTGCATGGTGCTGTGGTTGCACGGTGTGAACACAAAACTATAAGCCTCACAGTCCTGAGCTAGCCAGGACTTCCGTCCTTATACAAGCCATTGGCTTGCTCCCATCTCAGTTTTCCCATCTTCAAACTAGTGAAAATACTTACCCTCAGAGTTCCTCAAAGGTGAAGTGTATACTCAGCAGCGAAGGAAAGTTATTAAGTATATATACACAGCACAAGTGTGTAAGCACACAGCACTGGGCTCCTGGGTTCCCAGAGTCCCCACCTTTGCACGCAGATGAAAACTGGCCTGGGTACAGTAAGCAATGGCATCTTAGTTGTGCGCTCCCTGTCCTGGTCAGGAATTCTTGTATTGCAAAGACAGCCACTCTTTCAACACCGTGTCACCTCCACATCCAAATGAAAACAGGCAATAACTTTTTAGATGCATTAAAAAAGGGTCTCTGAACCTCCAAAAGAGGTCATTTGTATTTGGGTGAGAGCACAAAAATATTTTTTTTTCTGTCAGACAAAATGATAATTGTGAAAGAAAAGCTTTAATAAAACATTCTCTGCAAAGTTAGGTTAATCACATTGTGCCTATGCACAACTCTAATTAAGTTAGGTTTGTATGGTAGATGTAGATTTCCTGGTAAAGAGAGAATGCCGCAAACATGTCACAGCGGGTTTCTTTCAGAAAGAGAAAAGTGAAGCCCCCTCACAGCCAAGCTCAAGTCTCCAGAAAGTTCCTGAACCTCTTCCTATTCCCTCTTCACAGCAATATGGATCTACTGAGTTTTGGGGTGGACTGATGAATCCATATTGCAAATGCAAATGGCAATATGCCATGGTGGCCTGGAGCTGGACAACTGGTTAGATGGGAGGAGCGGAAAGCCCTGTCCTTGCCCATTTTTTTGGAAAACTGAGGAGAAGCAGAAAGCAATTGTCAGTTCTGTGAATCTCTCTTGCACTTTTTTTTTTTTTCTTCTCATGGAAACTGAGCGTAGCATTTTCCCTTACATTTTTAAAATTGTTTTCTCATCTTAGAAGAGATATTATGAGATATTATTTCTCATAATATCAGCCATCAAGATGGTAGTTGCATGTATATAATTTCATATTCTTCATTCAGTGTATAACCTCAAAACTCTTTATTGATTTACAGACTTTTCAAGTGCTGTTTGCATCATCCTGTGATACATGAGTATGTACTACAGACGTTTTTTTCATTTAAACATTCATGTTTACAGGTAATTTTCCAGTATTCAGAAAACATGGTAAAAGTAGAAGTGCGAAACAGTCATAAAATGCTAGAAAGTGTTGTGCCAGATTCTAGAAAAGCTTCTCGGAATCAATACAGCTGGTCAGGAAATACCCCTGCCTGCAACCCACGTTTGGTTAGCTTTTCAAAAAGGGGGTTTTAAGAGGTTTCATTTTAATGTTTTAATGTCACAGCAGATTGCAATGCCTTACAGTAATCAATCCTTAAAACTGATTAATTCTGAGGATGCACTAAAGGGTGTGCTGTTATATAAAAAGAAAAGGGGATTTTACCCGTTTATTATTTGCATAATGATTGAGGACTCCCCTCAGTTGAGTACTTGCTAATTTGCAAGACAAAAAATGAATGCTCACTTTCAACATGCACCTAGTTAAGTCCTAGTGGAAACCCAGGACTGAGACTTCTCTTTACATGTTTGCATACAGCTGAACCTGTACATTCAGAGCATTAAAGTGCTACTACTGAGATTTTCAAAGCAGCCTGTGAAATTCAGTGGGATTTTCACATGTGAGTATGTACTCTATTTTGAGAAATTGAGAGTAAGTGCAGGTGCAAACAAAGATACTAATATAAATTCTAACTCAAAGTTAAAGAACCCCTATCAAATAATTAATTAGAAGTCATAAATCAAATACATAAATCAAAAAGGAGAACTGCATGACTTCCTAAATAACTTAAACAGCACACACAAGAACTCATGCTATGCTAGTGTCATTCGTTGCCTTCATTAAAAGAAAACTAATCATGTAGGAAATGACCACTTCATCCTAATAGCAGATCCCTGCTCAGTACTCTGTGAAAGATCAAAACAGCAAGGCAGTGCTTACTCCCCTCTCAAGGAATTCCTTCTGGGACTCAAAGCTAGCACCTGACTGCAGAAAATCACCGAGGTTAAATACCCAGCCCCACTTACACATCAGGCACTATCCTGCTCATTCACAGGACAAGCCGGTTTTGTATCCAGATGCATTTTTAGCATGATCAGACTTCCTACGTTTCCCACCACTGTTACTTTAACTAGATTTTCCTGTGCTTGGAAGCTTGAACGTTTTGGCAGGCTTTACAAATAGAAGTGCGGCTTTTGACCTCCGGGCATTATCCAAGTCCGCACCACACATTTATCAGCCTGAGTGTAGTGTTAGTTTTATGGACGTTTCTGCTGTCAATTCATGAAAGTTTCTAGTCTGCCCAGTTCTCCTTTCTGATCAGATGAGCACCTGTTAGTCTCAGGACTGGGCAGCCCACATTAACTGTTCACACACCAGTGCAGCCTCTAAGATAGCCACCAACTGCACAGTGCACCTTAGCACTCTCATGTTCCCATTACAAATCTGGTAATCATGCAAGGCTTGTGTCAGCACTGAAAAGCTGAAAAAGCAGGTCTGCAGATGCAACAGGCACTGTGCTCAGCTAGCCACCAACCGCCCCGCTAACAGCTGAAAGGGGGCAGGTAACGTCTGTAAAGGAGCACTTCAGAGCAAACAGGGATTATAACATACCTGGTCAAAACAAGGCTGTCATGACTTATTTTCAGCAATCACCATAGAGGACCTCTGGCACTGAAGGTTCTGAAACAATGTGTACAAAAATATATAGGTTTGTGCAGCCCACTGCATGTTTTAGAAGATCTGGCTCTTGATCTGTCTGTAAACCTCAAGAAAGTCTGTGTATGCCCGAGTGTCATGCTGCAAGAAGCTAGCTGCATGGGCTTGATTAACATCTGCCCTGCTCCATCAAAGAACAACAGTTAACTTGCTTCTTCCCTTGCCTAACCGCAGAGGCACTTATTTGATTGAAAATATATAAATGTAAATTTAACACCTTCCCCATGTCATCGTTAACAGCGTTTTGGAATGGCCTCCTTGTACACGCAGTGCGTGACGTGCTCATGGCCACAGCTCTCCAAGGTTTAGTCAGTGAATCGATTCTATCATCCTCTCCAGATGAACAGGATACTTCGCTCTGAGGAGAGGTCCCTGGACATTTGAAAGTGAAACATTTCAGTTTACTACATGGGATAATGTCTCTCTCTAGTGGCTAGGTACAGTCAGTATAGCAGCCTGCTTTGCTTGCAGTTTTGAAGGCACTTTCTAGTTAAACAATCACTGCCATAGTCAAATTCTGTGCTAAAGGTCCCAAGTTAAAGCACTTTATTGAGCACATCATCGACATGAAGTCCTGACTTCACTAAATCCAATTAGCAAAAGTTCGTTTTGCAGGGATTGTTAGCTGTTTAATTTTACAGAAAGAATTTTGCTTAGAAGGAGGTGAAAGTTGGTGAAAATACCCCAGGTTTGGGAATTTGTTTCTGGCTAAGTATACCTTAACCAAACTCAAGCTTTTGGCACTGGAAGTCTCAGGAGACTTCTGAAATCCCAAGGATATATAACGTTTAGACAGAGGGTGAGAATAAGCTTTTCTCTCAGCTCCCAACATATTTCAACTTCTCGTTCTCCTAAAAGCCAACAGAATGTTCAAGTGGGGGAAATTCTAATAAAAAAGAGTGATATTCGAGTGTTAAGACGCTGCTAACTTGATATAGGTTCTCTCTTCCTCTCCACTTGCCCACAAACAACAGTTCAGTTCAAGTGATCAGTGACCGAAGGCCAGATTTTTAGAGGTAACTGGATGCAAAAAAGATAATAGTTATGCACATAGAAGGGACTTCTGAAATTCTCCATTGCACATATGGACAAAGTCCCATTGAATGCCTGCCCTTTTGAAACCCCTGTTACACATCCAGTTTTCTCACAACAATAACTGACCTTCACCATTACTGATATACAACAGTCATTTGGTAAAAATGAAGTAGGGATTTCAATCCAGCCTTTAGTGTCCAACCACCACCAGGGTCATTGATGTTGACTGGAGTGGGAACTTGTTACCATAAGACACTAAGGGGAGGTCAGTACTGCCACTGTCAAGGTTATGTGCGTAATTAGATCTCTAAGGTTGCCTGTCTTGCAGTAAGAGTCAGTAAAGCCTCAAGACTGAAAATCTCATGATGGTGTTTTTAAGCATGCCTGTCTAGTTATAACAGCAGCGTGTAAGTGAAATGTAAAGTCTTTGCAGATGTCTTGCTGGAACATCATTCCCTAAAACAGCAGGGCAGCTATGTTGGGGAGGGGGGCGCCCAGAATTTTGGACACGTTGAGGTCTCTCTCTCAGGACAGCCGCTTCCCACAGCACTCAGGTGGGGAGGGCAACGAGGTGGCAGCTGGGAAAAAGCCCATATTCTACCCTTGCTCTTCCCAATGCAGTGAATGGGAGAGACAGGAACTGCAGGAGAGAAAGAAATGCTGGCAGAGAGGGGGGAAATGTTCTAGTGCTAGCAAAAAAACCACTGCTCTTGCATATGGCTAAACCAAGAAGAAGGGAAACTTGAGGACGGGAAACAGCACGGAAAGCTCTTCCACCAAATTGTAAACAAGACAGTAATTGGGGCTGGAGAAATGATATTCTCATGTTCTCCCAAGGCTGCAAACAAATCAGTGGCAGAAAAACAAGATCCGAGATCTCTTTCCAGTTTTCCAGTCCCATTCTGCATTTCCTAGACCATGCTATTTTTTATTTAAGGGAAAAAAACCCCAAACGTTAAAAAAAATGGGATCCTAATCTGAGATGAACTTCAGGCTTGATGTTTGAAAATTAACACATAGCTTGCTGTATCTTGTAGGCTCTGGCACTGCATTTATCTGGGGCAAACAAACATTTTGCCTACTTCTAGGGCAAGTGAAATGGCAGAATCTGAACTTCTGCAACTGTCTGAAGCCTCCAGACTATGCTGAAGCATTATTACTCATAGAGCAGTTTGCTGCCCCACCTCACAAACCCCAGGACCAGGCGACAAAGGCAGCCCCGACACTGGAGAAGAATCAGGCTGTCCTCTCCTGGAGCAGGACTGTAGATGCACCTAGAGCATGGCCAGGCATGCCTGACTGCCGCTAACAAGGTTCCGTCCCACTCTCTGCTGAAGCTAATGGCACATTTCAGCAGGGAATAAGGCCTGTGAATTGCAGCTGTACATGAATATTGATAATAGCCGCCAAACGCTCTTCTTTCTACCTCCCCTCCCAGGAGGGGTGAAGTGCTTTCTCAGCAAGGGTGGGACAGTGCTTCCAGTGAGGCAGGAAGGGGAAAATTGTCTCCTGTTTCTGCTGCCTTAGGGCTCACTATTGCTTATACGAAAATCAGTGGTGAAGCTGCCGTTTACTTTGGAGGAGGCAGGATCAGACCCTCATTTTCCTGCCAGACAACACACCCTCATAATTATGTATTCACACCATATTTTGATAATGGTTCCTTACAGACTAATTAATATGAATGTTTAAGAAGTCTAGTTTTAATATGTTAGTACTGAAGAAGAGACTGCAGTCCTGTGGGAGATTATACATATTTCCGACTGATGAGTACCTTAAATCTTAATGCGTATGGAGAGAGAGGAGCATATGAATCTACAGAGTAAGACACTGACACTTCTTTTATGGGATGGATTTTATACAATTAAAAATCAGTTTTCCTGGGAGCAGCAGTGAAGATTATTTTTAGTTTCTAATAGATGTGTCTCTGTTTGAGGTCTAATAACATGCAAACTCTGAAGCTTTTCTGTGCCATCTAGAGGTGTGGATTCTCTGGTGACTAATGGAGTGAGTTGCCTTTGTGGCACCTCTCTCACCACAGCACTAAGAGGGTCTTTTTCTCCTATCCACCCAGCTGTTTCCATGAAGACTGCAGGGACTTAGCAACTTTGAAATTGCTATACTTCTACCACAGAAGTCCCTGAAAAAGGAAAGAAGGATGGACAAACAGAGATCATCACCATGTAAGACCTATTTCCTTAAGAAAGCAGCTTAAAAAAGCAGTTTTAAAATGAAAATATCCCCCTTTCTTAAAAAGAAAAAAACAAAACCAAAAAACCAACCAAACAAACAAAAAAAACCAACCAACCAAAAACAACCAAAAGAAACCAACAGTGAGAGCAATGGAAATGGAAATCAGTGCTAATGATCTGACTCACAGAGGTCTCATCATTAACAGGAACTGACTCATTGCATTTGTTAGAAATTGCCATGATGCTATTTTATCTGCCCTTTGTAACTTGGGAGCAGAGCTGAGAAGGCCAGAAGAGGGTTACCCCAAGCACAGACCATGGTGGCAGGCCTGGCTGGTCCCTTATAACATGACGTGGTTCCAGTGAAGAAGCTGTATTTGACTTTTTGCATACCTGATTTAAAATTGTCCCTGATCTGAACACATATTAGCATGACAGCTAAGGCATGTTGAAAGTTCTGGAGGTTACCACCAATACCTATATCCGCTGAAGGATAGTTGTGACCATCCGAGTGGCTTGGCTCAGAGTGTTTACACAACAGAGGTCTCCTCTGCTTCCTGTCACAGAGGAAACAAAAAATACCTTTCAGGTTTTATTGTTTTCGCTGTGTGGGCAGAGTCTGCAATGTACACCTGAGCTATATGATGGGCTATAGATACATGGTACATGATACTATAGCGCACAGTACCTGAAAGGCTGTCACAGTACCCTGCAGTTAAGGAGCATACCCTAGAGCAAGGCACCTCTGAGAGTGAGGTGCCACCAGTTGACATGCACCCTGGCCATCACGCTCCACCACCACCTCTCTCCTTCCAGGACAGCCTCCGCCAGGCAGGCTGGTTAGCCAGCCACGGCACAAGGACCAGCCTCATCCGCTGCTGAGTATGCACCCAACTACTATATCAGTGCAAAATAGTTTGCAAAAAGATAGAGCCTGGAGGTGAGGACAGCATTATTTCTGATCCCCCTTACACCTAGTGCAGAAGTAGAGCTCAAGTCACAGTTAGTCATTTTTTTCTAGTCCGTCTGCTATTTTGTCCTTTTCAACAGCTGACAACATGCAAGGGACATGAGAGCTTCCAGTGTGATGGTTGTTTAAAAACAAACATACACTGTACTCTGTTGCCAAATATTTGTATTACTGAAGAAGTCAGGAGCCTTGGCCATGGCTGAGAATCCATTATTTGAGGTGCTACAAGAGTGGGACAAAAGGATAGTGTCTAATTAATAATAAAACAAAAAGCCTAAATATAATTCCAAAGACAAAAGATGAGGGAGTAAAAGAACACAATAAGACAACATATTTAACTTTAAAAGCATAGCAGAAGTCACCTAAGCACAGTCAAGTCTCTTTGTAGGCATCACCACAAAGAATGGTTTTAATCTAGTGCTAGAGAAAGATAAAGAAATAATTGTAAGTATATTTAAAGGCTGTTCCATGGGGACAAAGGCTCTGTGGGACCCCAGGGGGAACATGGGAAAAGACAAGGTGAAGACGGTGACATCATGGGCTGACCAGGGTAGAAAGTCCTCCTCGCTGGTTGTGGTTGGCTGGCAGCTACACTGAAACCAATGAAAAACATCAAATGCCTCCCTTGTCTGACAGCCTGTGAAGTTGGTCAATGCCAAGAAAGTGCAAGTTCTGGTATTGCATTCAGCTCATCTAGTAGGTAGTGGGCACTAACTCAGCAGCCCTGAGAGAAAGGGGAAGTGTCAACTAAAAGTGGAAAATTAACTACTTTTCCCACCTCTTGAGGTAATCCTGGTAGATCAAAGCCGAAGCACAACAGAAGGCAGCTTGAGGAAATTTAAACTCCTTTACTACTTATCCTTTACTTCTGCAAGTGAGATCTGGGCGGTTGGCAGAGAATTCCCCATGAACACCACTTCCCTTTGAAATATGTGCCCCCAGTTAATCTGAGGGAGTCCAGATCTGCAGACGTTCTTAAAAGGTTCATCTTTTGAAAGGATATCTTTAGAAGGGCAATGCTGCCTGAAAAATGAAAGCTAATATAGGTATAAACCTTTCTTCAGCTTTTTGCTGCAGTTACAGAAGAATGATCTTCTGCCTAACACCTGAGGTGTTGTACAATTTCTAGTTCTACCACCAATTTCCCACACATTTTAGGCAAAGCACAAATTTTGTTCATATGTTCCATATATAATTATATAATCTATAATCTATAATCTATTATTTTTCTATATTAAATTTATTAGACGTGTTTTATTCAGTTCATGCATTTCATATATATGTTCATACACATTCCTCACCTGTAAGGATGAAATTCATAAAGACACCCTTACCATAAGGGTTTTTGAATTTAGTTTGCTCTGGAATTGCCACTAAAAATGACAGCAGCTGCTTCTGGCTCTATGCTGTGACATGCCTCAAATCCCACCCTATCTATAGCTATAACACAGAGCATTTAATCTCTATGAACTGTATGTTGAAGAAGAGGTATCTGTGACTAATTCTACTTCTCTTTTTCCCCAAAACAGAGTCCACCTCCACAGAACTGACCTACTTACCCCCTAACCCATAGCTCTGCAGTCAGGACTGATTAGCCTATCTAGAAGGAGGGCCTAGCTAGCAAACAGCAGAATTTGGAGCTGCTGCGCGTGCTGCGTGACACAGTACTACAAGTGCCAGGTTATTCATTTTACCCTGTCCAAAAATCTGCCTGCCTTCAGACAGGTAACTGTGCAAAAGAGCAAGTGCCAGACTCCAAGCCTGTGTACATAAAAATGGTAGGGATTCTGCCTTTTCCAATTTATTCTTGTAGATTTTATGCATGGCCAGGAGCAATAAACATGTATGAGGTACCCATTTGGGGTTGATAAGTTAAAGAAAATCAATCCTAAAAATAAAGCAGAATTTTTTCAAAAGGCCTATGATTTTCAGGTGCATTTTAACGGTATAGCTAAAGGTTACACAAACCAGATTATTTTGAAAACCGTCATGGGGGACCAAGAAGGAATAAACTTCCCAAGGCCTTCAGGTAGAAGATGGAGTTCATACTGATGCAGCACTCATTTCAGAGACCTTCAAAGGGTCCATTCATAGGGAATAATATTGCCACAATACAGTAAGTAGTATGTAAATTGAAGGTTTTTTTACTCTTCTCATTCTACTTCATTATAAAATAAAAGGGACCAAGTTGAAGAAAATCACACCTTCAAGGGAGAAGTTTTAGTGCCTCAGGAAAGACAGAAAGGAGTTGCTCAAGCCTTTGTTTTCCTTCCACTGACTGGCACAAGACTGACGGCTCTTCTTTATGAAACAGGTGGCGTACTCAGGCAACAGGGCTCTGACCTATTAACCAAAGCTGGTGCACCTCTCACCTCATGCCTGCTTCTGTTTGGTGAAATCTGATCTAAGATGAATACAACTTTGCGGCCAGAAAAGGAGATGCATCTAGTAGAGGACTCCTAGTGATGAATAAAATAACCTTCAGCAGGTATCTGCTAATATCTTCTTCATATTTTCTTGGAATTAAGGCCCAGATGGATAAGAATATCCTAATATTTCTGAGGCAAAATTATTCTGGAGTTTTTTGGAATCCCAAAATACCAATGGCACTCCATATTTCAGCAGTTTAATAACTGAGAAGGACATCAGGGAGTTCCTACTATGTGCCGATACATGTCTGACTGCAAGGTGATTGGTAGACATCGCTTTTCACAGTAAAATAGGTCTAAATAGAACATTTTCTGAGAGTAACATAATTAAAACAGTAGCAAGATACAGAGTTTCTTGCATTTGTGTTAGTCATCTAGGCTAGGTAGTATGGCCCGCATCCTTAAAACCATTTAGGCACTAACTTACACCAATTTCAATGAAAAGTTAGCGGTGGGCCCAAGTGACCAAATTGTACCTGTCCAACAGTTCTTTTCTGGGCAACATGCAGTAAATTTAAGGATTTAGTTCTGTGTCTCAAGACTTATCAGAAATGCTGCTACAAAGAAATGAAATCCTACAGATAGAAGGAAAATTCTTTTTCACATTTATGGACAGACAGATATTCTATTTCTCAGTATATGTGTATACTTGATCTCCATTGCTTGAAAATTTTGTTCTCCTTTTTGCAGTAAAACAACAAATGTACTGCTATAGGTTATTGCCTCTAAGAATATCTTGAGGGAGTTTTGGGGTCTTTTTTTGTTGTGGAATTGCTAACGTACAGAACTACAAGGTAAGGTAAGCAAAGTAACAAGCGAAATCCCAGTCATTTAAACTAACAAAACACAGTTTTCAGTAGTCTCCATCTCCAAGTAAAACTTCTACTCTCTTTGCTCTCATCATGCTGTACTGTTACCATACCATGATCACTATCTGGAGGATTGCTAGGCTGACACCTCACAGAAAAGATAAACCACTAAAAAAGAAAAAACGCAAACACCATAACACTCAAAAGACTCAATTTCCTGTTAATGAACAAGGTGGAGTGAATCTGCTATTTGCTTTATATTCAGCTTGTACCTATTTTATGTGGCAAAGGATGTCTCTGTAAGACTCAGCTATAATCATCACAGTTGTGTATCCGCCTAACATACACTGAGAATCAAATCAAATAAGAATTCTGAATGATACTGAAGTGTCACACTAAATAATTCATTTTTATCTACAGATATGCTTAAGGATGGGCTACCTTTTAGGTAAATGCTGAACTAAGTACCTTAAAAGCCTGTAATCCCGAGTTGTATAACTACTTTTCTTCTGATGTCCTTTTCCTTCCAGCAGGCAGTCTTACTTAAAGCACTCTTTTGTTTCAGAGCTTAAAATCATTTGATGGTGAAACATTTAGATAAAATTCTAGGATAGTGGATATATTGCCTCCCTGAAAAGGGTAGATTTCCATTTCAGCTGCGCTTGTACCATGTGCACTAGCATTTTTTTGTATCTCTCTCTTCACCTTACTTGCTAAAACCTTCCCTTTGACATCTCAAACAATACGTCCTCACAGTTCCACAAAATTAATAAATATATCCTCTTGATGTTCAGGATATGGGAAATGAGGCATGCAAAATTGAAGGCCTTCTTTCTTTCTGAAAACACTTGCATGTATTGAATATGTAACACTTGCATGTATTAGACTACTCTCATTGAAGTGAGTTGGGTCATCCAGAAAGCATGTGCCTAACAGCTTGCAGGATGGAACTTGTATGAGGACACAGAGAAAATTAGTGGCAGTATGGGGAATGGAATCAATTTTTTCTCACTTTAATCATCTATGACATTTTCTGAAACACTCCTTTGTTCTGTACAATGTAAATAATGACACAGTCATTTTTCAGATATGCTGTATAATGTGCCCAAATCCTTGAAATACTGGATATGGTGCCTTGGTATCCACCATCTCTCCTGGGACAGGGATCACTGATGAGTAGGTTCAAGAATAGATGCACTACTCTGTTCATGTTTGCAGAATCTCTTGTTTACCTTTGCATCTTTTTCTCCCAAATGACTTAAGTGAAATTAAATTGGGGAAAAAAAAGTTAAAATTGTTTTACTGTTAATGAGCAGTAATATTTTGAAGTACAAGTCTGAACTTGGAGAAAAAGATATTTATAGAAAATCAGATTTCAGATGTAAATGTCCAAAATAATGCATTACAGAGGACAAATGCAACTTCTTTTTTTTTTCTTTTAAAGTCTGAATTACCATTCTGTTCTTGGCTGCAAAGACACCGTACTGTCACGAATACCTTCTTGAGAGATAGATGGTCAAATCTCTGAACACACGAATCAGTTTATTCTTTTTAGTGCATCTAAAAGTGCTAATTCAGTGTAATTGTTAGCTTTCAGAACATTCTTTTAAGCTCTTGGCATGGACTGAAATGCTTGGAAAAAACGTGAACTGGTTCACTGGTTCAGGCTGAAGTAGACTCCCGTGAGTACTCTGCCAGCTATATTTGCAAGCTCTGGTTTTGAGAGCTGTTGACAAACAGTTTTGGACAATATTCTCTCCTGCAACAATCCCATGAATTTCTGTTCTTATGCTGAACTTGCAGCACTCTGAATAAATGCAGTTGCATCCTGGAGGACAGAACCACAGTTCTAGAATGCAACACTGACCTTCATATCAGGTAGTACTTACTGTGGCATTTGTATGTAATTCTTTTACATGTAGCTATGGAAAATTGTTGTTGATAGTGCATTTCATGTTATTTTTCCACTGACCTTGCCTGCAGCAACTAAATGTCATGCAGCCTTTGTACCAAATCTTATGTAGTTTAAAATAAGCATGCCAGTAGTTCACAGACACGTAAGTGAAATTTCTTCATTCATTGTGTCTAGGCATGAGCCCCAGCAAGCTCTGATGACAGGATAAAATTTAGCTGGCCATTATGGACCCTTTAAATCTTTGTTACTTGAGACTAACACATCCCTTGCAAACACACTGGGGATCCCTACCTGGTGAAAACACTTACGTGATGTTTTCATATAACATAGTGTAGTCTCTTTCGCTGTATACACCATCAAAAGGCCTTTCCTGTAACAGTCTCTGTGCATTCACTTCAGAAATTATTTGCCAGCTATGTTATGCTGCACACACGCATGCATCCACACTCCTAAAGCGACGTCTTTGGTTTTGGCCTCTGTAAAACACAGCAACAGATTTCTCTCCCCGTGCAGTTAAGGTCCCAGAGAAAAAGGCCTAGAGAGATACATATGAATATACTGGAAGCAAAATCTAGTCCATCGACTTACCTAAGAGAGGATCAACTATACCTAAAAGATTAATAACCTTGATTTTCCTAATACCCTCACTACACAGAAAAGTTGTATCTCTTTGGCTGCTCTAATATGGGAGAAGGAATACATGTGCTGGCAGAAGTGTATTTATATGCTGCTTGTGTTGAGCGAGAAGAAAGCCAGAGTGCAACAGACAATTTTCATTTGGAAAAGCATAAAAAGTAAATGAGACGTGGAGCAAAGTAGCAGAAAGAATAAGGACCACTACCACCAACAACTCCTTAGGCACAGAGAAATGCAGGAACAGCAAGGGAACCATATGGCTTCAAGGGTTTCCCTGAGGAGTGATACAGCAAACGCTGGAACCGGGGCACTGACGGGTACCCCAAGGAGATAAAGAATGCTAACATTTTCCTCATGTAAATATAAGTTGTGACAAAACAGAGAGAACTATCCTTCTGTCTTTTCCTGTCTTCCCCTGCTAATTCAGGCTGTTAATCTTAGGCACAAACAGTGCGTTTCACATGCAACGATACTGCCGTTTTAAAAAGTTGCGAAATGGAGGCAGTCATCATTTGAAACACTCCGGGCATGTCCACACATAAGACCAGCGACTGTGGTACACAGATTCCCAAGCAGGGCATGCAGAGCCAGGGACAGAGGCTGGTTTAGCACCATGCTGATGCTGTTACACCAGGGCTCTGCATGGCACCAACCTCTCCTCACACGCGTCACTGTGGTCGAGCCTGTTACACTCCAGCAGTATTTACACCAGCCTCCACTGTTTCAGTGGACAAGCTTTCTTGTTTCATTCACCCAATCTCAAAGGCAGAGCTAGGATCACTCACTTTTTATTTTCTAATGTCAGATCTTGCAGGTGCATCTGGGCACAACTACTAATAAATTCAAATGTGGTGTGCTGGGAAAAGTGCTTCCGATTGCAAAAAAAGTGCTTCCGATTGCAAAATAAGTCTTTATCTCTGGCAAAGGTTCCAAGCGGCATCACAATACAAAGTATGCTATGCAGGAAGACAGTCTTTAAAAATAAATACATTTTGACTGCAATGCATTTGCACTTTCTGTTTTTAAAGATTAACAGGTGTGACTAAAGATTGCAAAATTTCCCCTGCTTCATTCCCCTGAGAAGTCCTCATATATAACTCAATGCTGCTATGTATTCTCAACATGTTTATTTTCCATGCCAGTACTTTCTTCCAAGGAACACAAACCTAAAGATATGAACATTTTCTTAACAAGCCCTACTGGTTTTATACTCATATACTGAAACATGAAGTATGTCTACTAATATCTTACCTAATTATTTTACTTATGCCATTAATTCCATGACATAAATACTGCAAAATAGAGACAGACATTGCTAAAGAGGAAAAAATAAAAATAATACAGTGATATTCAAGTTTTATAGTATGATGTCACTGTGAATAAGCTTGCCTTTTCTATATAACCTTTCTATGTAACTCTTCTTATGACATCTTCTTGGAAAAATGAAAACTTTTCAGATGCTGCTGTTTACCTCCTTTAAAAACACGTTTATATATTTTTGGAGTGTTGTCTTAGCTGGAGGACTAGCTTTCATCTATCTTGCAAGTAAAAGATGAAATCCCCATTCTCCTGATTTAAGGAGGAGACTGCAGCTTTGAGCAGTGATGTACCAGTTTTCCAGACACTGAGCTGCTAGGATTGCTGGGCAATTAGTTATCCTAGACAATTAATGTGCATGGCCAGTGGCCAAAGCATGTCTGACCTACTGTATACTTGATACAGAGTTTCTGAAAATGAATTGTTTGTACTCACTGATTAGGAATATAAACCTGTCATTATGGACAGGTCATATGTGGGTTTGAGGCAAGAAATTAAAAAAAAATTATAAACCAAAACCAACCAGAACCCATGGGTATTTTTGCAAGCCCACAATACACAGCTCTTAAACATCTCTAGAAACATTCAGATCCCTGTATGGATATATTTTGGAACAAGAGGCTGTTGTTTGTAAGCCTTTTTCTGTGTTTGCCCTAAGAGCTGTCTTTGGTCCTCAGTCATTTTTTCTGTTTGTATCACTTCCCCTTTCTTCCTGTTTTATCCTCAAAGTCTTGTGTAATGGTCAATTTACTGGAAGAGATATGCTGCTCACAGTTTGCCATAAGAGCAATTCTTTTTGCCTCCTCGCCTCCATAAACCTGGTATCTATCCATATTGCCCTCACATGATTCACAGCCTAGTAGGAGGGCAAAATGAATCAGTTGATAACAAAGGTTAACTGCATCATGAGCCACATCAACAAGACTGCAGCCAGAAGGTCAAAGTGAGTGGCTGTTCCCTTCTGCTTGGTATTTATGAGACAGCTGGAGTGTGGTTCTTGTTTTGGATACTAACAAACCAGAGAGAAACAGCAGAGGGCCACCAAGATGGTCAGTGGCTGGAGCACCTGCCCTGCGAGGAGAGGCTGAGGTAGATTGGCTGGTTCAGCCTGGGGAAGCGATGGCTTTGAGGGTCCTAATAGCAGCCTGCCTGGTCCTACAGGGAGGTTAAAAAGAAGACTGAGCCAGACTTGTCCCAGAGAGGCACAGAAAAAGAACTAGAAGTAATGGATAAAAAGTTGCAGCAAAGGAAACTCTGACTGGACTAAATGAAAGAGAAAAATCTTCCTTCTGAGTGTGGTGCAGAACTGGAATAAGTGCAGAGGAGCTGAAGGAGCTCCATCCTCGGAGATTTTTCAAAACTTAAATACAGCCCTGAAATTCTGATCAAGCTGACCTTGCATTGAGCAGGAGGTTAGACTAAATGACCTCCAGAGGTCCTTATGACCTGAATTGTTCAGATTCTCTGACTCTAATCTGCCCCAAGAAAATCTGTCCCAATTTCCACCTGTCGTGGTTTAACCCCAGTCAACAACCAAGCCCCACGCAGCCACTTGCTCACTCCCCCCTGGTGGGATGGGGGAGACAATCAGAAGAGTAAAAGTGAGAAAACTGCTGGGTTGAGATAAAGACAATTTAATAGGTAAAGCAAAAGCCGCGCACACAAGCAAAGCAAAACAAGGAATTCATTCACTACTTTCCATCGGCAGGCAGGTGTTCAGCCATCTCCAGGAAAGCAGGGCTCCATCACGTGTAATGGTTACTTGGGAAGACAAAAGCCATAACTCCAAACGTCCCCCAGTTAATATACTGGGCATGACGTCACATGATATAGAATATCCCTTTGGCCAATTTGCATCAGCTCTCTTGGCTGTGCCCCCTCCCCTCCTGGCTTCTTGTGCACCTCGCAGAGCATGGGAAGCTGGAAAAGCCCTTGACTAGTGTAAGCACTACCTAGCAACAACTAAAACATCAGTGTGCTATCAACATTATTTTCATACTAAGTCTAAAACACAGCACTATACCAGCTACAGTGAAGAAAATTAACTCTATCCCAGCTAAAACCATGACAGTATCCACCCCTTATTCCATACCATTTACGTCATGCTCAGGTCCCATAATATCCAATACAACCTCATTAACCACCACCCACCTTCCCATCCTTTGATAAAATACACAGATATCATTTATCATCCCCTTAGTCTATGGACCACCCCTGTAAAATATCTGTAGAGGGTCAACAAACGACCACTGAGTTCATTTAGTCCATAACTTTGGGCTCCATCTATCATAACAGTCTTTCAAGGCAGGAGAGATGGTGTGTGTGTGGTGTTGGATTGTCGCATGCTGAAGTCAGCCCTTGTTCCATCACCACTGCACTTTGCTTGGTTCAATCAAAGTTCATTCTTCATATAATTTGGGAGATTCTTACTATGATACCATTGATATGGCATATAGCAACCATATCAGTGATGACATACAATGTTATATAGCAATTAAAAGCATACCATTCAGTTCATTGGCTATTTTCACCCAAAATCAAATCCCCTTGAGGCACACATCGAACTCTTCTATCCTCCCGCATCACCCACCAAGTGCACCCAGGTCCTTGAGAGAAAGCAACTCCATGAATGGGTTTGCCTTTGCCCAAGACAGGAATAACCCAAACTGTTTTCCGCAGCGTATTTTTTACATGCACTACAGGGACTTCATCCCCTTCCACAGTACATAAGAGTTCTGATTGGGCAGGGCCATCACAAGGAGAGGAGGAGGAAGAGGAAGAACTTGTACAAGAGATGGAAACTACCCAGTCCCTATCCTTGAGTGAGCTGCATGCAACAGCTTCTACATCCTCGGCACTGTTGCTTTCTCTCTCACTGGTACGTGGCATAGGAATGACATCAAATGAACTGTGATATCTCTAGAAATTACAAGGTGCTTGTCACAGCATTATTAGTGCTATTTCAGAGCCACTGCATCTGCGTGCATTGAAACATAACTCCCATGTTCCTCTAAGTTGATTTTAATATTCATTCAGAATAAAATTACAGGGTAAGATGGAAGACAGGAATAGGAGAGCGGAGATTCTCTTTCCAGATGACTGCAGGTGAAGAAGTCTGCTTTAAATAACTGTAGGATGGATAGTCAAAGTGTATAAGCCTGAGGGGTAGTCAGAAGTAGATTCAGTGACCAGTTATTCCAACCTGAATCAAACTAAAAGGGAGTCACAAATAGCCATTGGATTTCTGGAACTTGAGGAAATGTCCTTCATTTTCTCATGTAAATTAAATTCCTTTATGCATAGCGGGGGAAAAGCCAGTCTTGACTGAGTCAAGTCAATTTTACTTTTACAAATACAAAGAGTCAGCTGAAGAGAAAGGATGACCTTTGGTGGAAAAAATCTTCAATACCTGTTATTCACTAACAGCAGGTGTCTTGATGCTAGCTTTTAAAACAAAAATCCTGTTGTCATTTCCAGTTGCTTTAATGATGACATTTTACTTCTAAGCTTCAGCATTTAGTCCCAGGCAATGAAAGTTCAGTACCTCCCCAGAATTTCATACTGTGGCTTTTTTTGTGGGCCCTAATGGTAACAAGGCAATATTTTACTGCAAACGGAGGAAAATGCCAGAGGCCTAGTTTGCTAAATGCACAAATTAGAACACAACAGCCTTAAATGTAACAGCCTTGGTTTTGAGTTTGTGTGTAGCTTTGATTCTGAGAGCCTGACTGACTATAAATTACATCCATCCTTATTCAAATAAGTCCTCTTATTCTGTATAGGAGAAAGAGGGACGCTGCTGTATGGGACATACCATACTAGGCATAACAGAGCTTTTCACTCAAGGAGGGCTATTGGTTTTGTTCTTACAGTCTTATTTGACAGATTAGACCACAGCAGATGAAATGCTTTCCTACCTCGACTGAGTTGCAGCATTTGCGCACCACAGTATCAACGCGTGGTGTAGCACAGGATGATCCTGTAGGCTTGCTGATCACCAAATAGCATACAAAAATACTTCCTCTGCATCCCTCTTACCCTAGTATGCTTGGCAAGCCCGACAGCTGCTTCTGCTTTGGCTGGAGTGTGGCAGCGATGTGACACACTCTGGTTCTGCTGGTACTACAAATAGCAGATTCCTGACAGGAAAATTGAGTTATATTATCTGTAATTACAGTCTCTGGAATTCCATGCCAGGCAAATGAGCTCTCAATGAGAGTGGCTGCTGTTGCATGTGAGGGATCTGTTTCCCAGTCACCCAAACAGGAGTCAAACACCACGCGGTTTCTTGTCAGTGCTTGTAAACAAGCAAATACCTAACTTAACTCAAGGACAGCAAGGCAGTCTATGCTCTCCTTTGTTGCCTGGCTGGGAATTTATTGCAGAAACTTCCTAGACTTGTCATTGTGAACACTTACACTACACTGCTTCTGTATGTCTACACAGAAAGCTTTGCATACATGTCCACCACCAGTGTGGTTCCTGCATTTTCTTTGAAATGCATCAGGCTTCATATCCTCAAGTATTTTCATGCTTCCTACAGACTACTGATGTGCTATCTACTCTCCACTACCAAATTGTCACGCACATATTTTAACCCTTCATTCATTTCTAGATACCCTATTTTATGTGTTTGAAGTCCAGGTATTCCACACACCGGTATAACTCTCCCGCAAAGAAAACCTGATTTGTTAATCTACTAAGGATCCTGGAAGAACATATCTCAGCATATGCTGACAATTTCGAGCAAGGGATGGCTAAGTCACTGTCTTACTCTCTCCAGTTACTATAAACAGTGACAACTTCTTACATTCTGATATTTCAGAAATTGCAACACAAATATACTGATGATACACAGAGTTTGAAATCTTGACAACCTGCATTCAGTACCATCCAGGAAGTCAAGATCCATGCCTGAAAAACTGTTAAATAGGTTTTCTATTCCAGCACAATTTTACTGCCTTGTAGAAAATATCACAAAATTAACTGCTGTAAGTGGATTGCTTTGTTGTAATTCTTCTGCTGTTAACATCATAATGAGAGTTTACCGCTCTTTTATTGATATTTCAAAATAGCTTGTTCCTTTGGACTTTGGATACCACCTAGATCACCTAGAAGGTGATTAGACACTTTGAAGAGAGCAACTCTACTGCAGCATTGAAATCAATACCTAAATACGCTGCAAAATCCAGGCCATGGCAAAGATCATGGACAGAAAAGGTTTGTTAGGTCCGAGACAAATGTAAGTACAGGTTTAAACCTGACAAATCCAAAATTGTTTGAACTTTCCCAGGATATGGACAAGACATCAGTGAGGCATTTTAAGTATCAAAGTGCCAGCAAATAGAAGGGTAGGAGGTAGGGTTTGGTTTTGCTTTGTTTTTTGTTTTGGTTTTTTTTGGTTTTGTTTGTTTAAAGGCACTTAAGCAATCTGAAATAATTTCTATTGATTACACTTCTTGGACATCTCTGTTGCTGTCAGTTCTCCTCCTTGTTCGCTTTATTTTTGGTATACTTATATTTAAGTATCCCAGACGTAAAATATCTTTAGCACAGTTATCTTAGCTACCATGAGCTTGACAGATCAGGGAACAAACTGAGGACCTTCTGAATTAAAAGCAAGAGCTGTTACAACTTAATGAAAAGAGCCCTGTCTCCTTAGCTAGGGCTACAACAACTTACTAGATCAGTACATATGGTACCTTGGGAGTTTGATTACATGAGGCTATCATGGTGAACACCACTGTCATTTTTAAGAAATACTCTGCACATAGACATTTTTCAGCAACATTCATGCGCCACTCCTTCAGCGTTTCACATCAGAGAATTTTTGCTCCTGAAGAATCTAACAGTGTAAATACAACTGTCTGAGTACAGATGGGAATTTAGAAGATCATGAAAAAAATGTGTTTCCTTTAAACAAGTTTTACCTGCCAGGAATCTTTAGTGAATACATTAAAAGAAACCTTTATTCAGTAATTCTTGCTCTCCCACACTCCTCCCTCCCCCGTTTATAAAGGAACATCTTTCGGATTATTTTACCCCAAAGAAAAGGCCAGCTTCTAAAACAGAGTACTAATAATTTAAAACTTTGAGGACCAAAGGATTAATATTTACAACTAGTTCATCTCACTTATTTAAACCACAGTCTGTCACTAATCTAGTCTATGGGCAGGGACTTTACAAATAACCCCTTTGTGTGGCCATTTTCCAGCTCCCTCTTTAAAAGGAACTTTCATGTTGTCTGATGGCTGTATCAATTTCACTTCAGATTTGATTTCCAATTTGTGTTTTCTAGACAAATACCTGAACCCTTTAAAAAAACATCTATCACGATCTAGTTATTTGTTCCTTTCCTAAGGACAGTAGGTTGAAACTGGTACTGCCAGTTACGTTCCACTGCTTACCACTTGTAGATGTTTCGAGTCCTATTTTGATGAATAGTAGGGAAACTGTGCAGTTCAATTTTACATTATCTTGTACAGTTTTGTCAAAGTAGAGATACAGCTATTTCCTGACTGCAGAAAGCGTAAGTCGGTTGCAGAATTAGCGAACATGAGTGCAGAAGAAACAGTTATGACTGAAGCTTACTTGTTGTTCTTTCAGTCTATAGTATTTGAGAATAGACAACAAAATCTTCAGAGTTGGGGGTGAGAGGGTATTTATCATTTATTTGACATGGTTCCCATGCACACATTTAAGAACACACTATCCTGAATTATTTTGGAGAGGTATTTCAGGAAATTTTCTCAATGTGACTGACTTTATTCTTCAATTATGATGCACTAAAGTAATTGCATATTAGCTTACCCATGGTCTAACACTCTACATATACTTGTCTCTGGAATGCAGCCTATATTTTCCCTCAGAAGCAGCTAGTTATATTCTATCTGTATTTTTATAGAATAAAATGAAGGAGCATGTCCTGACAACACAGTTCATGACTTTGCTAGCGTCGCCTTCCCATTTGCAACCCAACACAATGAATTTGTTAAAATAGGCTGTCTTTTGTGCTGTAAAAAGGCTCAGGTTCCATAATGCTAGACAACGAGAATTCAGAAATGAAGGAAAGCAAATCTTGGGCTCTGATCAGTTGCTTAATAACAAGATGAAAAACTCATTCGTTGAAACTGTCCAGAAAAATGAAGTGTGATGAAGGTCTATACCAGAGTTTCTCCCTTCACAGTATCAGTTGTATTCACAAAGCAAGCACATTAGAAAAAAAAAAGGAAAATAATTAACTTCCAAGACTACCTTAAATCTGACAATTTCTCATTCTGAAAAACAGTGCGTTAGAGGCATTTGAATATTGCATTCTTCTACTACTTACAAATGTCTTAGAACAAGGTATAAAAGAGGAGAATTAACAGATGAGTTTGTAAATGATCCAAGGCTGAAGAGTAGGTTTACAGTTTGCTCTTTATTTTTTTTTCCATCTGCAATGGGGTGATGTCAAGAGGGAAGAAGGCAGCCTATTGTGACCAGGTCTAAGCTGTAGGACAGGTAAAAACTCCAACTCACTTCAGAGAGGTGATCAGAAACCCTTGAGGTAAAGAAAACCATAACAGAACAATTACACTTTGCAGCATGCAGAACAAGGTTAATAGAAAGGTTTACAAAAGAAGATCTAGCCACCATCAACATAGTCTTGCAGACGACGTTTATACGATCTATTCAGTAGACTTTTTGGAAAATCCAAACAACTGAAAGAAGAGAGACCTGGGTGGAAAGGCATGCAAAGCTCTTAACTGGGATTTAAAAGAAAAAGGAAAGCAAGGTGAGGAGTGGGGAAGGACGGTGCAACATACATCTAAACACTTTGAAGCTACCACCACAAATCAAGACGCTGCCTGGCATTTGCAACTGCACTGGACTGTCTCTTTGCCAAAGCCAGCAAACTGTGCAGGACACAAAGGTGACAAACACAGGGCCACTAGCTCTTATGAATTCTTTATGTAAGTGATAGTTAAAACATCAACTTACCCTTTGCTAAATTTCAACTTAAAAGCAAATGGGATGCTTGGTAATTTTACACTGAATACAGGAACAAAAGCCAATTTTACATCATGATCTGGAAAAGCCAACTGACAGAAAAGTAGAAAGTGGTAAACTTTGGGGCTTGCAGGTACAACCTTATCCCCATGAATTTTAAGACTGAATAGCTGGAGTAGAAACAATTTGCAATACTACTGGGGAAGGTGGTGTTAAAAACAAACACATTAAGCATTCAACAAGTTGCCGTTATTAGAGAAACCTAAAACTAATAAATAGATGCTAGAATCAGACTGCTAGAATCAGACTTCTAGAATCAGACCTCTAAGGTGGCTAGTTGGAAGACAGAGTAAAAGCAATAAACCATCCTCATCTCAGGTTGCTGGGAAAGACAGAGACTAAAAAGAAGAGCTGGATGTGTTCACTGTGAGGAATGATAGAGCAAATAGGAAGAACTGAGAAGGTAAATTCCTTGTGGATCACGGTGGGGAGAAAAATGAAGCCTTTCACATACATATAGGCCCAAAAAGAATTATATAAATATGTTTAAAAAAGGGAACATTTTCTACTGCCTACAAGGGGAAAAGTTTCTGAACAGCTGTCCAGTGCCAAATATTTTCCTATGCTGAAAATGTCAGCAAGGTTCTGGCAGGTGCCTTGGAAAAACAGAGCCCACTTTTATGCACACTCAGCACCCGCTTTGGGAGACTCCATTTCCGCAGGCTGCACTGGGGTTGTGTTTGGCACCTGAGGTGTTTCACAGGAAACGACAACAAGTTTTTGATGGTATAGAGGGTACTATAGTCTAAATAAATGTTTTAGTATGATGGGGGTGGGGGAGGGTGGAGTGGCTGTGGTAGAAGAGCCTCTATGCAGGCTCAGAAAGAGCCATAGACCTGTTGGCCTAACCCTAAAGAAAGAAAAATAAATTCCATGCAAAGAATTGGCAGATGAGGGATAAAAATTAGAATAAGTATGATGTGCAGGAATACCCAGCAAGTCTGAAGCCCTCATCAGCATGCCTGCCCCAAATACAAAAGGCAGTAAAACAATATCACATAATGGTGAACCATCCCAGAAAATGTGTGTCTTCTGCAGTTTTGCAAATCCTTTAAAGGTCCCAGCCCTAAGACTGTGTAACACTATGTGCAAAAGAAAAGGGAGGAGAGATAGGCAACTGTTTAAGGTACCTTACTTGCAGGTCAGGCATCCCAGAAAGAATGGAAAGAGAAGTCTTTTTTTCCCATCGCCACCTAGACAGGAATTGCTCCATAATCAGTTATGACCCATTTACACCATCCTAATGCTAAAATATTACCATAGCATGTATATGTAGCCTGTATAAAACTATAAACTCTGCTGCTATCAACTCAATTAATTTACTCTCAGAGAAGACATGGACTGGCAAACTGCAGTCTACCATACTGGCATTTTACAAGCAAGCAAGTATGTACAGGTGCTTTCAGGAACATTCCCAAAGAGAGGAATGCTGCTACAATGCATAAAAGGTGGAGAAATTAGACATGTAAAAAGAACCTTGTGCATTGCCAAGTCTAGGAAAAAACTGCCTTTGTTAAAGCAAATATTTGATTTTAAGCATCAGAGATGGATGTTGAAATGGGGCAAATACACCTGGGCCCCTGAGAAAGTAGGACTGTCTGTCTGTCTGAAGCAAGGAGAGGACAACCAGAGACTAAGACCGGACAGATGCTTAGCAGCTGCATGGCACCAAAACTGTCATGATGGCTCTGCTCTTCAAAAAAGGCTTCTTGGGCAAGGGTCCTCTGGAGTTTTCAGGACTACAAGAACATGTCTGAAAATCTTGACTCAAATATTTGTAAGTATCATTGTGGATTAGTACTCTTGGGTTTAAAAGCTAGATTCACAACAAAACATGGGCAAGAATGGGCACACTTAAGGAAAATAAGAGATTACATGTAGCAATCTAAGCAACAGCACAAAAGCATACATGATTTGGCTTCTCAGTATTTCCTGGTCAGACTAATAAGTATTGATTTTATATTATGTCTACATAGGAGGTGTTGGATGCAGCTGGGAATATCAAACCCAGATCACTATGGCTGCAGTTAGTTAAGGCAATTATCTTCTACAGATACTCAGCATCTTCCTGAAGTTGAGACATAATACCTTTCCTTCCTCCTTCTGTGGAGAAATCCCACCTACACACATACCTACTAATCCTTTAATGTGTGCATCTGTGAGGATTCCCTTACAAACCACTCATTCTGTCAAAAGTATTTGAGATTACTTACTTGTGATATTTAAGATTTAAGGTTCTGAAAGATCTTCATTTTTGTAGTTGGATAACTTTGACCCTTTGCTATCTATATTTTTTATTGTGTATGTGAAATCGATGGCTTTTAACTGATTTTTCCCTATAGCTAGCTCCCATTCTCCTCTAACAGAAGCTAGTAAAAGGGTTTTCCATTAACATCAGAATCAAATCCTTTAGCATACCACTCAGGAAAGCTTCTGTTCAGCTTCTGCTCCTGAATTCATTTGGGTCATACTTTCTAAGCATCGATAAAGAGATTCTTAATTGCACATGGCCACCGAAACCATACCATGACAACTCTTGACATTTGCCTCTGTGTAGGTCAAACCTTGCACTTAATCTTGGTTTTAAGCTTGTAATTTGTTATCATTGCAACTTGGGACTATCTGTGTGTTAAGAAGATAGGTATGCACAGAAGTGTTTGGAGAAGTGATGTAACTTCTTCTGGATGGGACAATGTTCTCTGGCTACATCTGTGTCAGTAAATTTAGCAGTGCCTGGGAACCTTCCCAAGCCCAGGAATGTGATCATCCCTGCTATTAAACCAAAAAAGCGGTGATTTCAGCCCATGCCAGCTGGCACTCCCTCAGACAATTCCTGGCCACGGTCTGGGAGCTAGCATGGACCATGGACCATTCCCAATAGGCACTTTGCATACAGACACCCTGTTTTTGGAAGCTAAGAGAAGCATAGAGAGAATCCATTATCTGCCAGGTGGTCTCAGTGCCCAAGTACTAGCAGACCAATGCAACTTAGCATTATAGGCATAGGTTTTGTGTCCTTAGGGACCACTTACCTTAACATGGAGAGATAAATATAAATTTATAACACTGTTCTGAGTTCTAATGATTTAAAACGTATTTCCATACCAGTTTGCTGTAACTCAGAATCATTATAAGCTTATCATTTTTCTTCTTCATTTGTTTATTATTTTAAAAAAAGGAACCCAAAACTAACCACATCATCTACTTTTATTGGCTTAAGTGAGTAATTTTTCAGCTTCGAGTTAAAATCAAGGGGAGAATCAATATGGGCATTGCTGTAATTGAAAACCAGTGGGTGATAATTCTGTACTGAAAACAAGATAATAAGAATAGAGATGAAACACTGGCAGGGGAAAAGAAGAAAAGATTAAAGATACGATCTCAATTAAATATCAACTATTATTAACATTATATTAAAAACTTTCCCGTGTTCTTTTCATATGCTGTATATTTTTTCTCTTTTCCTCTAATGGATGTTAATGGAAAGAATAAATGAAATTATGTGAAAATATTATAAAACAAATTCAGACAGAATCAATCAAGTGTGTCCTTAGCTGGTAATTTATTCCTAATATCATTGAATAGCCCCCAAAACATGAATATTTAAATCCAAATCTTCTTTCTTACCACTCTCTTTACATAGTCTTCCCTTCTACCTCCAGCTAACAATTCTAGCAATAAGGAATTATCTTCCCATTGCTCACAATGAAAGAAAAAAAAGAGGATTCAGCTTTACTCCTTTACTCCTTATTTCTAACAGACCTGCTGGTTCCAGCTCTGGACTTCAGTACTCAGGAGAAAGGAAGAATTCATTCTCTAAATAAATGGCTAGCAGGCCAACAAAACTATTTTGTCTCTAGTCTAATCTGTAATTCAAACAACCCAGTGATAAGAGTTTAAGAGAACCTATTTTGTTTTCAGACCTTTCATATTCAAAGCCATACTAATGGGGAGGCTTCTAAAAGCTCACTGACAACAGATGATGATGAGGCCTGAAAATTTTTTTATTAAAATAAAAAATTTTCTTAAAAATTAAAATCAAAAACCTGTCTCCACAATGAACACTATCATTCAACTTTTAACAAGTCAACTTCCCAAGAAAGAAGGAAGTCATATGTTTCTCACTACTACTATGTGCAATGATATAAAGGGAAAAGACAGAAAAGAATAATTCCATTATTTAATGAAGGAGGACAACAAACAGTGGATGACAAAAGGCTGGCACATTCTCATGTCTTTTCTTGCTGCCATCTTCACACAAAATGTTAGTTATGACAAGATGTGCCACAAAATTAACGTTAAGAATAAAGTAAAGGTAAAGATCAGACTAGGGAAGAAAGAGGTAAAGAACATTTAGGTAAGTTAGAAGTATTGAAGCCAGTTCTTCAGATGAAGTTTGCTGTGACATATCTAAGGATCTTACTACAATAGTGTCTACCTTAGAGATCTTGTGGAGAATGGGAAAAAAGAAGGGGGTCCCAGGTGGCTGAAAAAGGCCATCCCCTCGCCTCTTTCCATTTTCTAAACCTCAAAACCTTTAAGAGGAGCTTAATTCTCAGTTCTTCTGCATGTATAACTCACAGTGAAATCACCAAAAGCTTGTTAGCAGCACAGTTAAATTTACACTGTTGTACAAACAGTTTGTAAATCCTTCTGAAGGGCACAAATTTTGGTTATAAAGTGCCTTTCATCCACAGGCGGCTCCAGGTGTGTCAGCGATAGTTCAGTATAATGACACCAGCAGACTCTGCTCTTGCAAGAACAGTTTGTCATTCAGTCCCAAGCAGGAGAACAATTCCCCAAATCCCTGTCTAGCTATGCTGCCTACCCAGATATTGTATGGGTTACAGTGGAAAATGCAGATATTGTCCTCGCCTTTTGTGCCTTTGCACATGAATGGAGACTAAGAGGAATTTGCTCATACCATGCTTGCCAGGGGAACCATAGACAGGCAGGGGGAAGTAAACTGCACCTTTTTTATGTTTTCTCTGGATCAAGAGAGGAGAATGGGATGGTATTGTGACCGAGACACGTTTCTTTGTCAGCGTGCCTCCTGGGACAGTACAGTGGCATATCGGCCCACATGCAGGACTCAGCCTACAGACACAGAGGCTTGTCTTCAGCAGGAACAGTCATTAAATAAGACAAGAGTGGTATCAATGTATCTGAATATGTTCTTAGATACTATATAAAGAAAATAATCTCTCAAATAGAGTTCAGGATTTTAAAATGTATGGTAGATATTACTGATTTTAATTATAGATTCTTTGAACTCTCTTTCAGTCACTTAGGGTAATCTGTGCCTTTAGAATACTAGAGACTTATCACTTTGAATATTACTGACAAGATTGCTATTAAAAGTGCAATCACCTTTTTAATTTTTACAAGTTGTGTCAAAATGGTTTAAGCATATTTGAATTTATGAGGGCTACCTTTACTCTTCCTCCTACAACAAGGACACAAAGTCAGGTGTCACACTGTTACCATGGGGAAAAAATGACTGAGCCAGCATGAATACAGCAATGAGTAGCTACAAAGAAACTCATGTTAAGGTTCTGAGCATGCCCAGGGTAAACAAAATACCTGTAGTAACTTAGTTGAGCACTACACTGAGCCCTTGTAGAGTTAATGAAAATGCTACACCTTCTCCCTAAACAAACTTATCTCCAAGTATTACCTATGGTGTAGTTGTAGCCATGATAGTCCAGGCACTCAAGCAGCTACTGTTTGCAGGATGAGATAATATGTCTTTTTAGTTCAACTAATACCACTGTCAAGTTTACAAGCTTTTGTTCAGCTAAGTGTACATCACAGTTCAGACTCATCACAAGAATCCTTTTTTGAAATTTTGCACAAAAAAAATGGCCACACAACCACGCAGAGCTGAAAAGATGAATATTCCCTCCCATGCAAAGAATCAATCAAACATGCAAAGCTCAGAGATACTATTTCACTTCCATCTAAGCTCTTTGCTAATGGCTAAGGATACCCTGAGCACTGCAAAGATTTCTGGTTTAGATTATCTCACCAGCAGCAAACAGTCTTTTCAAATATTGCCACTGGAATTCATGCTGTGTCACTGCAGGAGCATCCTCAGTGCCTTCATCCCCACAATGTCCACTGAGGCACAGAGGAATATTTCTTCTCTCTGCAAGTGGGAGATGGAGGCCTGAAGTGACATTGTGGTTTACACCTGACAACCACAAGTTGCCCATGGGACAGAATCTAGAGCAATTCATGATTTATCCCATTCTGGGGAAAGGGTTCCAATTTCAGCTGCTCTGTGAGAGTCCCGCAGACAAGACCTACGTGCACCTGGAGGACACTGGGTTGGGAGCACGGCACTGTGCGCAAGGTGCAGAGCTGAGCTGCTACAACTGGCTGGCACCTCTTCCGCTGCTGCCCCCTGCAACTACAGCTGCAGAGCAGCAGGGCATGAGAGATTCCTTCAGATGAAATGGACTCACATTATTTTTCTTGTTACATACACAAACTACCTGAACACATTTCTACCACTAAAAGCAACACTTCAAGACTTGGTGAAAATTCTTTTTCAATAGTCTGTATTAAAATATTTGTTTATCAATGTAAAGCTCTCCTCTGAACAACTTCTGGTGTAATTTACATGAAAAGCATCCTTATAAATAATTTGCTAAAGGGTGTTTTAATAATCATTTGCTAGATAATTACTGGTTCCAGCAAGACAGTTGCTGTAAATCATGGGCATAAGCAGCTAATCTCTAACACCTTCCAGTTGTTTCTGCCCATGCTAATGATGTCTGACTATATTAGCCCTTTCTTAACCATTTATAAACATACATAAATATTACATTATAGAATAGAAATTTTTGCTGACAGAGTGTTGTTGAATTAAGGTGCAATGTTTTAGAGCTTTTTCTGGTAGAAAGATCTCGTTAGCATGGATAAAATTATACCTGCATAAAGACACTTTTGTTGATACAGCTTTCTCTCTCACACTTTCTCTCTGAAAACTGGAGTAAGCAATCCAAGCAATAAGTTCTTCAGCTAATATATGTTTTCCTCTATGCTACATGACAATCTAGGCAAAGCAGCATCTTTTCCAGGTAAAACTAACTTTCATATATACCCATAAAGGTGTAAAGCATATCCATGTCTGAAATACCACCTGTGGCCTACAGAACTATGCTGCACTGCGAGGTCCCCAGCAATTAATTTCATTGTGTATTCCAATGCTTTGGAGTCAGACAGATCATTATGGGCACATACCCTCAGGAAAATTAAACAAATGGAGACTTATTTCAATAATCTTACATTACAGCATCCCCCTTTTTTAAAAAAAAATTTAATTGGGAGGTTTTAAAGTGATACTGGTTTTTTTTTAATGCCTAATTATCTTCGTATAAATGGCACAATATCATCCTTGAAGTGCTGTGCTTGGTGCCCTGTGCTGTTTATTATTTTGCATTACAATTATCATGCAAAGCATAGAAGGTGACTTTAAGCAGCTCATTTGAAGTGCTCTTTTCTTAAACACAATATCTTTTTGAGGCTATTTACATAGATGTTTATCTCCTGGTTTTAAAAAAAATCAGCCCAATTATAACTACACAAAAGTTTTTATTATGGGTTTAATCCTGAAATGTAAATGGGCCATTGCAAAATCCATGCTGAAATTTTAATTTGTGTTTTTGTTTGTGTCTGTGGATTAACAAACCATTTCACGTTGAAATTAATTATACAGATACACAAAATATTAAGTGATGGCAGAGCATACGTGACAAAATAGCTCAGAGGTTTGAAGAACTGGAAGTTCTTTTGACCTATATATCATGGCTGCTGAAAAGAAATGCATGCCTACTGCCCAAACAAACAAAAAAAACCCCAATCTTGTGCAGCAGATATGTACTCCATTTAATGTTGCTTTCGGTTGCCATGGCTATGATAGCCTTAATATTGTAAGCTCACAGCAAGGTTGCAATTAGTATTTGGATTTAGAAGAGGGAAGATAATGATTTCATATCAAAACTTCTCACTTAATACTCTTACGGACATAAAACTGCTTGTGGGTTTCAAACCAGCTATTCCTGTGCTAAGAAAACAAAATCTACAGTTTGGTTCACTCATACATATGTGTATATGTACATATACGTATATACACACACTTACCCACACACGATGAAAGTTTATAACTTTATTGATTTGCCTTGTCATAGTTCTGACATGAAACACTTGACACTCTGGGAAGTGTCTTTACCTGGTTCTTACTAGTCCCTCCTCTTTAAGAGCAGTGCACTTCTTATTACCTTGAAGCATTCTGGGTCAAGGTGCCAGAGCTTGGTAACTATTCCTCCAGACAGCAAGCCCTCATCTCCCACGCCAAAGTGGATTCAGTTGACTCAGACTGACAGTTTTAGTCTTATATTGCTGGCAGACCAATGTACAAACTGAGAATAAGCTCTGATGGAGAAGAAAAGACCTAACCCTTCTAATGGAAGCCTTAAGTACACCCTTTGGATAAAACCGGTTTACTTTACTCTATAAACATCTACCACTACTTATCCTTCATGGCTGGGAACTTTTGTTTTCTGATGCTCACATTACAAGCTGCTATTTTCAAGTATTAAGCCATTCTGCTAGGTTTTTAGCTTCATAACAGAGCTTGCAGCAGTACTACTTCTGCTGTCTTCGACAGCAGTCATGCTTTAAAGCTTCAGAGGAAAGGGCAAGGAAACCCTTGTGGACAATTACACAAAGATTCACCCAAAGAAGAAACATCTGCCTGTTTCTGTCAATTTGAGCTTAGATTTCATCCTCACAATGCTGAGTGCAACTCTCCGTGGTTCTGTTTTAAATCTTTTAATCTTCCCATCCCTTTAAATATGCCCACATCTCTTTTTCAAAATCCATTAAAATTCAGGGCTCATACTTAACCCACAGCAATAACTCCCATCAGTTGGCTATGTTATGTTAAAATTAGCCTTTTCTTTTTCTGCTTTTAATATATTTAAAAAGAAGTAGTAGATTTGCTCAGAATATTAGGGAGAAAAAGAAAGTAATCCATTAATCGTCCTGTATAATTTTGAATCTTTGTCATCTTGCAACTTGCTTATTGTCCTTTCAAACTGAACACTAAGGGAAAGAATTTGTGACTCTTGAGTGGGTCTGGCGACAGAAGTCTTGTGCCTATTGCGTTACTGTAGGAGTTGTGCTTGGCTGTGGTCAACAGAGCTTGTGGCTGCGGTTGAGCTTGATTCACATCAAGTTCTCCATAAGAGTTTATTATAAACAGCATGATGCCAAAAGCCGAATCTGACCATGCACAGTTTTGGGCAGATTAAAGCATAGACACCACTTTTTTCAGGGGAAAAAAGAAAAGAGACCAGTTGATTTGAATTGGTTTACGAGTTCTGTTCTGGCACACATGGGCCTTAATTTCCCCCTCCCCCCAACCACCTTAAAAAAAAAAAAGACAGTACAGACAGTACAAATTACAAATTTCCAGTGTGAAACAGCAACAACGAGAAGATCGGATACTACTGAGACCCCTCCAAACCCAGGTAATCACAGTCCACCATCTCTGATGCTCTTGACTGCATGAGTTGTGTATATGTGGCACCATTCAAAGTTGGCTCTGGATTAGTGGGAGGGTATTCATGTGCTTTAGCACTAGTGAATTCATGGAAGATTCATGTCCTGAGGACATATCAGCAATTCCTTTTCTACAGCTGAGCTCACACTACGAGCTGGAGGAACCTGCTGTAGCTGTTCAATTCCTTGCCTGCAGACCTCTGGGATCCCTTCTCAGCTATTCCCAGTGTTTGCTCTTCTCCCTTCTTGAAACACTATAATGTGAGGAGGTCTTGCTTTTAAGTGGCTGGTTACGATGCCCCACAAGAAAGGAACAAATATTCTAAATATTTTTCTCCAGATCATTGCTATACTTTCTCTTCTTCTTGCATAACACATCAATCCCCACCTTTTCCCTGCTTTTCATGTCATAGTTTTTCCTCACTCTTCTAGAAAGGAGTCCTTGGGTCTCAGATCTAATGCTCAGCTCCATCATACATCTTTATATCTGGCTGTAGGAGGGTCTTGCCACTGCCCCTGCACTAACCTGTGTGGAATTCACACTTCTCAGAAGTCATATTGGAGGGAAAATCACACATAGGTTAATATCAGAAGGAGGACATTGAGTTGCTGGAGCGCATCCAGAGAAGGGCAACAAAGCTGGTGAAGGGTCTGGAGAACAAGTCTTATAAGGAGTGGCTGAGGGAGCTGGGGCTGTTTAGTCTGGAGTCTGAGGTGTGACCTTATCGCTCTCTACAGCTACCTGAAAGGACGTTGTAGTGAGGTGAGTGTTGGTCTCTTCTCCCAAATTACTAGCGATAGGACAAGAGGAAATGGCCTCAAGTTGCATCAGGGGAGGTTTAGATTGGATATTAGAAAAAATTTCTTTACTGAAAGAGTGGTCAGGCATTGGAACAGGCTGCCCAGAGAGGTGGTGGAGTCACCATCTCTGGAGGTGTTAAAAAAAAAAAAATGCATAGACATGGCACTTCAGGGCATGGTTTAGGAAGCATGGTGGTGTTGGGCTGATGGTTGGACTTGATCTTAGAGGTCTTTTCCAGTCTTAATGACTCTATGATCAAATAGAGCAGGAGGGAGAGAATGGGAAAAAGAACAAATCTTCAGTACATATGTTTTGTGGAGCACAGAAATATATTGAGGCTTTCTCTGAACTCACTAAACAGATGTTGCTGCCAGTATGGATGCAGAAGAACAGAGCACATCCAAGGTGGTAAAACCCACCTGAGATTCAGGTTAGACACATGGGTTCTCCCTGGTACCTGCTGTTCCTGAGGAACAGGACATGAAAGCTGTCTGTCTGAGCACTCCCTTATTTGAGCACAGTCTTACAAAGACCTTGTTCCTGGAAAAAAAATGTAAAAGCAACTGCTTGTATATTTCTGTTAACTGCCTTGAGTAGAAGCTTCTGGCAAGTCCTGCCCAAAGCTGTTGATGTCTTGTTTCTCTTGTGAGAGGCTTTGAAACTCTCTTCTAGACATCTGATTTTTCCACTGACTGCACCTCACAGTAAGTAATACCATTTGCTCTTACTTTTGCTTTGTCCAGCTTGAAACAGCATGTAGCTATGCAGCAGCCTTGATCAGCTGAACAGCTGGATTTCTCCTGCTGTATGCAGTAGCTGATGAGCAGTGGCCACCTATTTAACTCCTGCAGTCAAAAGTGTACTTGTCCTCCACACTTGTCGTTTTCCAGGGATCACCAAATTTGGATCCTTTGTCCACTGTAACCTTTTATCTGTTGATGTCTCCAGACACATAATAGCATCAGTTTAAGGGTAGCTGCCCACACTGGGGATACTAATTGTTGCTAATGGTGACCTTACTGCATTAGCAAATTTTAATTCCTCTTATGTGGCCTCCCCCTATTCAGACAGTTCCATTTCTAATAGCCTTTGCCTCCACATTTTCTGCAAATGTCATCTGGCCTGTGATTCCTGGGAAACAGTCTCTCTCATCTGACCCATGGGACACCCATGCATAGTCGGAACTTGGGTCGCTTCCAATTTACGTTTTTTTTCCCTGCTAATCCACATGACTAGCAATTGTTTTTTGAAATACTGCATCTGGTATAAAGGAGTCACCCAGAGGGTAGGAACGAACAGCTGATGCTTGTCAAAAAGATGCATAGTCTGATCCACAGGTTATCACTATCTTTGATTCAATCAGCTGTGCCTGTCTCCAAATATGATTCTTCCCATGGCTTGCACTAGGCACAGGTCCTTATCTGCCTCTACCAGGGCCAAGTTTAGATTTGGCATAGCAGATTCTCCCTTACTTGAGCTATGTCCAAGGTACATGATGGAATGAAAGCCTTCATAAACAGTCTCCTCAAGGCTGTTCCTCCCCCCACTACCATCTGATTTGCTATCTTTGCCATTATTTTAAGAGGGCAAATCTTCCTTCTGTCTCCTTAGGAATGGTTATGAAAATAAAATAAAAACCACACACACACATATGTGTGCAACACAAAAAAAGAAAAATGAATAATATTTATTAAAAAAAAAGAATGCCTGTAAGACCCAAAATCTGCAGTGGGAAATTGTTGGTAAAGATGCTTTGGTCTCCAGCTAACAGGCACTGCCAGATACCAATACTTTCTTATCAGTTTAGCCATTCACAGAGAAAGAAGTGCTCAGAGCCCATCCACTGCCCCCAGATTCCAGGCCTTTTCTGCACTGCTAGTAAATCTTTCCTCCACCAAATATGCTTCTGCCATTTTAAATCTACTTCTACCAGCTGCAGTATTCGTCTGTGGATTTCAAAGAGTGACTGAAACACTGCAAATAACAAATGCCATTTCCTTCTCTAACTTTGTTAGACAAAACGCAAGAGCTCTATGACAGGACAAAACAGATAACAGGACTATCTCCTTGGGGAGAAGCTGTCTGTGCTGCTCCATACACATTAATAGGTGCATGCCTAATAACCTGACTCTCAGACAAATGAGCATCAATATTTACCTTCCTAAACTCTGAAGATATGTGTACAACATCTCATTTCTAGTCCTTTTACCTCTAAAGAAGAAATTGAAGTGTAATTAATACAGGTCATCTGTGTCAATCTTCAGAAACAGAATTAGAAAGAAAGCAATCTGGCTCCCTACCTACTTCCAATGCAGACCTATCCTCTTCTGGTTCTTCAAGTGAGGTGCGGGTAAAAATTATGGGAGTGGAGCTCAAAAAACCCAACCAAACCAACCCATAACAACTTTCCCCTTTGTCTCTACTACGTTGTAACAGTGTTAGATACCTATGTCAAATTCTTGCACAAAGAATGCTTCACTTTCAGCACAATGGAATATTTATTGCAATTATTTGGCAAAATAACTTTGCAAAAACAAATAGCTGAAAGAAAGGCTTTGATATAGTTGCAGACATTTTATGAAACAAAAGGAAACGTAAATTCTTTGATTAAATCATACATAATGAATTATTCATCCAGCCCTTTTCTGCGTTAATCAGTTAACACAAGGTGATAACATGACTTTAGAAAAAATGAAAACAAAACCTAAGGAACTGTAAGGAAGTAAGCAGAATCTGAAATGTGAACCAGAATAGAACAAGCATAATGAGATAATGAAGATTCCTTTTAAGACAGGGGTAAAGAGGCAACACCAATATACCTTCTGAACAAAGAACAACAAATTCATTTTTCATGACCTTGATCATGTCGATTCCAAATGAGAAGGCCTTTGCCAGGGACATGTAAGAAACCTAAGCCATCTGAAGTTGTTCTGAGAGTTATCTTACCTGCAGTATGCTCACAGCCACTGCAAAAGAGCCTGTTTAGAGTCTGGAGCGCCCAGACTCAACACTTTGATCCTGCCCCTTGGAAGAAGGATTCAGCCCTGGGACTGACTAATGGTTTCAGAGCAGAATGTTGTATCTGCCTTACTGGAAGGTGGTTTTGGACTGAAAAAGTAAGAATCATGCTTTGAGCTTACCATAGTCTTTCAGGGCTGTGAACCAACACCACTAGACCAAAGGAGGAGCAAATCTTGCTTACTAATTGCGGGAGCAGAGTGGACCCAGACCAGAGCAGCACTCCCCAGTGCACCAGCACACATGCAGAACTGACATAAATGGGAATAGCCACTGTTAAAATCTGTTCCATGACAGTGGAAAAACCACAACAAACCATTATTTATCAGAAGTGTGGAACCTGTTAACATGAGAAAGAAGGAGCAAGAAAGTGTACATTTTTACACAGCAAACAGCTTGGCCTCAGAAGATAGAGAAGGCTTAAACTCAAGTTTTTGTCAAAGCAGACATATATAGCCATACCCAAGTACTTGAGGTGTGTATTCATCACAGAGGTACTGAAGCTCTAGCGCTAGTCAGCATAGCACAGAGTCCCATGCGACATGGCAAAAACCTATGCACCATTTAGATCAAGGCTGCATCTACTCCTGGTCAGGGCAAGAATTCATTCACAGTGCCCTGTGGGGTTCCCTCTTGAAAGTTTGGAGCAGCACAACACAGTGGGAGCCCTCTCCACCACCCATTGGCATGCTTTTGTGAGCCAAACCTTGCTGCTGAGCAATGACACAGGAGCTCTACTCCAGGGGCACAGCTCTCTACAAGGCTGATTTCACCATATGTAATTTCCCCACCCCTCATCACATTAGCAATCGGACTCCATGTTATTGTAATGCCCATCACATCAAAATATAATTTCCTTCTCGGAAAAGCCCATATTCATCAACACAGAAAAAGAGTAATGGATGTGTTTAATTGAAGTTTTATATACTAAGACTGCCAACAAAATCTCAAGGTAAATGTAAATTTTTCTCATTTTATCACCACACAAAAAGTTCTACATATGGATTTAGCACTTCATGTATTCGTATTTCTTTAAAGAAACCCCACAATTTCATGGAATTTATCATATTAGTGAATATTTATCAGGAACATTCTGTGATTTTTCCAGACTCCTTTTCTCTTGACCCCTAAATGTCTCGGCTTGAACCTACATGAAATATATGCATACAAAAATAAAAGGAGACTCCAAAGACAGGAAGAGAAGTGGCATTTGGAATTCCAACCTGCTGAGAAATATTTACTCTTACTTCACTTGACTTAAAAGTAGCTGAAGGGAGTTACTCTGAACAGTAATTTTACGCCTTGTAAAAGCTATCAAAGTTGCACACAGATGCATTTTACAGAGACTCGAAGGAATGTTCACACTTCTTGGCAGGTGAGTTAAGCCTATGGCACTGTCTGGAGACAAGGTTGCAAGGGTGAATCAAGCGGTCCTGAAGATCCAAATCATTACATGAATTTAAACATTTTCTCAGCATCTGTATTCCCCAAGCCACAAGTGTGCTCTTGTTGGTTAAACCTTTCAAAATGCTAATGCTCTCTGAATGGCTACAGCTCTAAATCCTGTGGTGCCCAAACGAGCTTCAATGCAAGCTAGTCTGCATACCTAACTAGTCCTGTTTGTGAGCTAAGCAAAGGCAGGTGATTCCTCTCAGTAAGGTATTAGCGTAAGACCTGGAGTATTATTTCTGGAGACTAGACAGGAAACATGCTAGAGAATGGCACGTACTTTTTTTAAAAACAAACAACAGCAAAACATACAGTCCTCTAAATAAGATAGTAGCAGTTGCTAAGTTAAATTTCTACAAGCTGCAAATACAAATTACTATATTGATGCAACCACAGTACATATCAATGAAGACGCAAGCCTTGAAAAGAAGGTCATAGGGGCCATGCTCTTTTGTAAGTAGACTATTTTAATATGCTTTCACTTTAAAGTCCTACCTCCTGTTACTGCTAATCCCCCAATCCAAAAGAAGCAACTGTTAGTTGCTAGAAATGGATTTGAATGCACTTACTGTGAGATGCCATGAACATCGCCATCAGAAATTATGTACTTTGCCTTCTTTTCTGTGACCTTTGCCCTTCAGTTTTGGCTTTTCAACTTACATTGCAATAGTTTCTTTTATCTGATGCAGCATTATTTTGTGCTTTATTTCTCTGCTGAATTCCAGAGGTCAAAATTAACCTGTAGCAAGAGAAATAAAATAAATATAGGTCAATCTATTAATTGGATGACCTAGTAAGCACTTCACAATAAAATCTGAAGGCCACGATTTTTCAAAAGCAGATAGAAATGAGGGTTTTTGCATGGATAGTAGTTATTGTAAGAAATCACCATTTTAATGCCTGCAGTCAGTTCTAACCTTGAGTTTACTTCAGAAATAAATAGATAACAGCAAGCCCAACAATAAGACCTGCATGAATGTCTTTGTTTAATATAAAAATGGTCCCTTCTAAGAGGTGGGTGGACAGCAGTAAGTTTTCAGGGAGGCAGAACTAAAAAATAATGCTCTTGAAACTTACGACTCTAACCATCATTGTGTAAGAGAATCAAATGGGTCACTGAAGACCCTTCATAATTAGATGACTGACTCCCAGTAATATCCACAGGAATTCCAGGACCAACTGGCAGCACAAATTAATAGGAAATGTTTCTCTAAAATCCCCTTTTCATTTTCTTCGATGTCAGCCAGGTGCTCCTATGCCCAGCTGTATTGCAGATAGTTTGGTTATTCTCTTACAGTTATCAATTCATTTGAAGGTTACAGTTAGTTCTATAATGGCATTACACACAACAGACTCATATCAGAAAGGGTGAGACTATGATTCTTGAGATTTGCCACAAAAATCTTCTACCTATGAGAACAACCAAAGTAAGATGGACACCTTACTGCAGGGTCCACCATTTGTACTCCAGGCAGAAACAGGAGCATGGCTTGGCTCAGCAGGCTTGGAGCTTCTGCCCTCCATCAGCTGATTCCTTTCCCTTGACTTAATTGGGGTAGGGAGGGGGCTGCACCATTGCCCAAATGTTAACTGGCAGCAAACCACACAGGCTGGGTCATTCCTGCATGAGGCAGGGGAAAGCCTGATGGGATTCCTCATCAGTCAGAGCATTTCCTTATAGTAAGCTCCCTAAAGATGACCAAACTAAAAAAAAAAAAAGCCAAATTTAATTAGATTATAAACTAATTAGCTGGTTCTAAATGGAGAAAACTCAAAAGAGGGTAAGTAAAGCAGAACAGAAATAAAAAAGGTTTATACCCAAGTCTTCCCCTGTTAACTATATTCTTGCAAGTAGGTCATTGCTTCCAAGCATGGATTCAAACAAATTAATGGCTCTGCTTTGCAGCAAACTGCACAGGTACTTCAATGCCCTCTGGTGCCTAGGAACCACTCATTCCCATCACCAGAGACCTGGCTGTGGGTTTTACACCCTGCTCTCTACAGCATCCTCTTTGCCCTGTAAGCATCAGTCCCAAGCTCCTGCTCATTATACTCATCTTATCTCCACCTGGGCTGGAAACTTCTCTCCTCCCCTCCCACACTCAGCTGTTCACCCTAAAAGGAACAGTCCCACCTGAGCCACTTTTAGCTTAAAGGATAAAAATACCAGCTGGATGCAAAAAAGCCAGATATTGCCGATTAAGCTTTTGTGCTACACTCTTTTTGAACATCTTTTTGCCTCTGTACCAGCTGGCTTTGTCCCACACCCAACATACACAGCCACTCACTTGGACACGAGTATTCACCAGACATGAGATCATTGCTCTGACACCCTCCTAGTGCAAACCACTGCAAAGGGAGGATTGTGGAGTGGTTTCTGCCTTTGAGTTAGTGCTTTACTTCTCTGCCGAATATCTTTGCTTCCATTTGGAGAAGTTGCATTTGAGATAAGAAGGGCATTGACAAACACTAATGAAAAAAAGCACTGGCCCCAGCTTCCTCCTGGGTGCCCAACAATATAGCTAACCCATGACCCACAGGTATGAAGAGCAGTTGCCTTCCTCCATTTGGGCATGCCAGAAACAACCACCAGAAATCAGGGAGCTCCCTCTCACCTCACAAACACCTTATTGCCCATCCTGCTCTTGTCTAGTTCCTTGTTTGTAAGAGGTATCTACCATATAAAATGGAAATGAAGGCTGGAGATTATCAGCTCATCAAGCACACTGAAGCAGATTCCTCACTAAATCTCACAGCAAAGTCACAGAGAATACAGGATTTGCCTCTTCACCAAGACAAACTTGGAAGTTTTCAACTAATTCACAACGTCAGCTTCCTTCTGAAAACCAGAAATAAACTCAGCCGTACAAAACAGACGGTAGCTTCTGAATTTGAGTGGTGAACTGGGATTTGAGGAGTTCTGGATTTTTCTCCTTCCTCTGTATGATTAAATCCAGGCATTTGAATTTGGATGTCTCCCATTCTGGAGGGGTATTTTAAAAAGCTACCTCCTAATAGACTGTGGTCATGTCTGTTATCACATATGGATGCAGAACTACAGGCAGGAGCAAAGCTAAGGAAAGGGATACTTGGTTTTCCTTTTGAAATTGTTGCATTTTTTCCCATAATTAAAAAGTCGTTCATAACACTGGAGACTTGGTCTCACATGTCTGAAGTGCGCCTAATTGCTGAAATGTGGTCAGTTGCTCACTGAGAAAAGGGGTTATAATTTAATGGATTGAAATGCAGCAGCTCCAAATAGCAGCAGTAGAGAGGGTTGCAGAATGCAGAGTGCAAATATTGGAAATATTGGAGAGCTTCCAAATGCTTGGCATTAAAAAAAAAAGCCACATGGCACAGCGATATAAAGCCTCCTCTCTGTAGGTCAGAAATACAATTTTTTTCAAAGCTGCAACAATAAAACTAAAGGCTAAGAGTACTGGAGGAAACTGGATAGGTCAGTCCTAGCAAGATCATGCCTTTTTTTGTGGGATGGCTTTGAGAAGGGCAGCTGCCACAAATGGATCTAGTTTGAGTGCCCTTTAAGGAGCTCTGTGAATCCACCTCTCCTTGATAGATGGTCTACATCAACTTTGTGGAGGAATTGCAATGCTTTGATGAAAGTGAAGACATTAAATTACTTTTGGTGATGATTCTGAATGTTAGACTCTAAAAAAAAGCAGGGCAAGCTGGAAGAGGCCTCCCCGCTAGTATCAATTTTCCATTTCCTTATCTATATTGCCTGTGACAAAGAAGTTTTGGATTATATGTTGTCTTATTTGCTATCTGAATACTTTCTGCAGTGTCCTGCAATTCCATCATGATTATGCCATCATAATGGTGATGCTCTTGTAACATCACATAACCGAGATATCTTATGTTGTTGCTTATCTTCTTACTATATGTTTTCTGTCTTTACATAGGCTGAAGCTCATAACCATGGCAACTGAATTATTCTGGAGTACAGCAGGTTGACCAGACAAATTCTTCCTGACCTGAACTGTTGCATTTCTTTTAAAAAGCAAAGAAAGGTTTTTACCTACTCCGAATTCTGCAATGTAACACAGATAGATTTGCCTTCAGATAGTCTGAAAAGCTGAATTATGCTTGCATAAAAAATCACTCACCCAAGTAGAGATCCAAGGTCTACTAAAAGAATCTTGGTAGTCACAAGAATGAAGCCACCAGATGACCAAAGGAAAAATGAATTAAAAAAGGGTCTGTCCCCTTGTGGGTAAAGGAGGATGTTTTAGCTACTCCAGGACACTTAGAATACTTTTCAAAATTACCTCTGAAAAAAACAATTATGTTTCTGTAACACACATCCTAAGCATGTATCTAAAAGGCAGCTATTTTAACTAGAATCAGAGGGACTGCTTCTTCGCATGACAGCTGTGGTATATGGCTCCTAATCATACAAGACAGACTAGAACAAACATAAAGTGCTCTATGTGGCCATTATTCTGCAAGTACTAGGGTAGATGGCATGGTGGAGGGGGACTGGGAACTCTGGACAACCTGTAGGAGTGTGTTTTAATATCACAGCACCCTTCATGACTGCTTTAATTTCTTTTGGGAGAACTCCTTAAGTTTGGAGTCTTCTCTTTGGACCAAAACCCAGAAGACAAAACATTACTTAGCTTTTTATGTATTTCACTCCTATCTTTCTTTTTCCTCTGAACTTTACAAAACTATACCAGAGTCTGAGTTGCTGCTTCTACTACAGAATCAACATGAAATAATTTTGAACCTTCCCGTCTAAACTGACAAAAACAGATAAAGGGTGAGGGTAAAGGTAAGGAAAATATTTTTTCCCTCTGGTGTGACAGATCATGAGTATAACGATTATTTTAAGACTTGCAAACATAGAATGGGTAAATATCGTATATCACTAGTGTCGTGCTTGTAAAAAAGAGTACTGTTTGGTACGTCAGAAGAAGAAAAAAGCTTCTCATGATGCACTTCTTAGCACCTTTGTCCTAATACTGAAGAGGCTGAGTCATAGCCAGATGTCAAGTGTCCCCTGCAGAGAAGCAGAGTGACTGGAGTCCTTCTTTTTTAGTCCCAGTTACTGTGATGCTATTTGTACTAACAGAAGTGCTTAATCTATTTGTTTAAAAAATAAAATAAAATCTGTAAGCTATTTGTCTCAGTGCAATCCCACAACAGCCAGCTTTTGAGTACTTGAACAACTACACTCCCTGTGCTTCTTTAATGGGAATCTAAGCAGGAGAGGGGGGAGAGGGAGAATGTCTATGAACTTGGATACAGAACTGGCAGCAGGATCAAGAAGAAAAAGCTGGCATGGGAGGATTAAGTATTTTCAGTACTTTTGGTGTAGCAACTTCTGGGTTTTTTGTAAAATAATCAGAGGAGATACAGACACAGCAGAAGGTAGGAAAGCAAGGCTTATCCCATTAGGAAGGAATGTTTTGTGATTCTAATTTGGCAAGGTTACACTTGGACATTTAAAAGGCAGCCTTTATAGCAGCTTTTGTATCTGGATTATACAGTGGAAAGTGTAGAGTATATAACCTTCTAGTCAAAGCTGCAACTTGCTAAACTAACATCCCTGTAGTTTTCCAAGGTAACAAAAACAGTCCTACAAAATTAGTTCTAAACCTGCTTCTCTCCTTGCTCAGATTTATACTAGCTGAGCTGTCCAGTTGGCTGCCTTGGAATATGAACATTCAGAAAAGGGTTCTCAAATATAAGCAAAGTCTCTGCATACTTAAAGATTATTTAATTTAATTCTATCTGTCAAGTGAGATGCTTTTTTTTTTCAAACTAGACAAATTTTCTCACCATCATACCTGAGTTACAAACATCGATATAAGGAATCAGCAATTATGATGAAGGATGTTATAAGACTGGATACAAAACCTTCATAATTTCAGCACTAAGTGGTGTGATTTTTAACCACCAAAAGACAAACTGGTCGTAATTTTCTAGGAGAAAATCCTATAGGGGGTTGGCTATTGATTAGCCAACAGAAAAAAACTATTCTTATTCTTTAAATATGGTAGCACTCACTTTAAACCCAAGGTAATTTTAAAAGTGCCTGTCTTTCAGATATCAGAACATGGTCTTATTTCTGATAGATTATGGGTCCTATGCATCTCTGCCAGCACACTTGGAGAGGTTTGAAGGGGATGTTGTTCCTCTGGTAAATGGTTTTAACCACATAAGGGTTAATTTTTACAGGGGGAATGCTGGCTGGGGTTCGTTTGGGAACACATTTAAATGTGGCTTGTACGAGTGGGATTTGACTTTGCTACTGACAGAGTGGTGCTCAGCCGCTCTGTGTGGGCAGATGGCTTTGAATGGGTACAGTGCATCTGCCCAATGTCCCTTCATGGTCACAGCTTGGGGACCTAACAGCTATGAAGCAGTTTCACAGCTTTACCCTGCAGGGATTTAGGTTTTCTTTCACTCTTTTCTTATGTACACTTGAAATTAGAAAGTCTAAAAACACAGAACAAGCCTTATCCAAAACTCCTTGCTTTTTACCTGGGAAAAATCAAGAGTTTGGCCTAAGTGTGTAAGCAACTCCAGGCCGAGCAAATATTGGCCTGTTTGTAGAGACCAACTTGAACTGGACCCTTTTTGCCTTGAAGCCACACACTGCACAGCTTTACCACTTCCTAGGCATGTTTCATAGGAAGTTATTTAAATTTCTCATTAAAATTTGGAGAAACAAAAGTAAATGTCAAAGTATACATCTGATCTCATTTGCAATGTTGCACTGAGTTTATTTTTAAAGCCTTGCAACCAAGGAACCAAAAGAATGCCATGTTCTCCTCAAAGGACATGTAAAAGGCACATATTAAAAAAAAATATTCGGAGTTGTCTCTAACCAAGAAATATTTACTGCAAAAGTTAGCAAAAGTCTGATATTCCAAGAATTGTTCAGTTTAGTAGGGGCATATGACTAAAATAAATCAAGAAAAAATAACCTATCAAAGGTCACTCTCCATTTTTCACCTCTAGACTGGAGCCTGTAATGCTGTCTTTTTATTTCTGTGGCATATATACAGTGCAGTAGCAAATAATACATAATTCTACAGGAAACTGGTGCCTCAAACCATATATAACATTAAAAAAAACCACTGCTGGACATTAGTGCTTAGAATTTATTGGGGTTTTAATATTGATTGAGCTTATCTTTAAAAAATTTAGCATTTCATTTAAGAAGTGTCACTGCAAGGCTTAATATTTGCCCTTACAAGACACCTGTATAGCAACGTTAACACAGAGAACATCTGAAATAGCCATTTGGGTAGTTAAAAATTAGACTTTGGGACAGGAGACATTTTTAAAAAAATACTAATAATTTTGAGCGTCCGTTGCTTTTGTCTTAGGTGCAAGGGAGGATAACTCAATTTTCCAGGGGAGTCTACCTCACAGGCATTAGCTGGGTGCTTATGGCAGTACTGGGAGTACACAGGTATGAGTGTCTGCTCCAAGTTACTGAGTAGGGAGTGGGGATTTGGCTTCAGTGTTACACAGTCCAGACCTCCAGCAAGCCAAGCAAGCATTCCCTCTGAACCCAAAAGCCATCCGAGCAAAGCTTTGCAGAGGCTAACGTTTCAATAAAATGATGAATGTGACAAAATTTTGCTTCACCGAAGTACTCCATGGCTCTCTTGGGAAGCATTAAAGGGATTAAAAGAGGTAACGCTCCTAGGAGGTGGAGGATCCACAGGACAGATAGGAGCCTTTTCCCTTTTCCTCTACTAAGTGACGTGACTGGTGCCACAGTATCAGAAATGCTGCAGAGCCCCCTAACTCCCACTCCTGTGTTTTAACTGGTGCATACCATTTAAAGATTAGGCTCCCTTCAAGGCCTTTCCTTTTGTAGTTCACAATTTAGTCACGAGTATCCACTAAATCTAGTGTAAGTGTCAGTTTGAGATAGAACAGCCGGGGTTCTGCAAATTTCTTTTCCAAACAACTTAAGGCTGTACTCCTAAAGGGCTGACAGACTGTAGCATTAAAGGAGCTCCTCTACCCTAACCAACTTTGTAAAAATCCAGAGAAACATATTCCTGTATAACTTTGACCAAGAGCTTTGAGCTGTGTGATGAATAGTTTCCCACCCCCACTACAGATGTAGGCAAGAAAATAACAGTTAGAAAGAATAGCTTTATAGACCTGTCACACTAATCTTATCATTTTCATATAATGCAGTCAAATTTCAAATAGATTTCAACACTGACTGTTGGGAACCCAACTATAAAACTTCTTTTTTCCCTATGAAATACTTTAATTGAATTGTTAAGGGAAAAAAGAAAAGAAAAAAAAAAAAATCAGAGCCTTTGTCCTGCCATGCAAACCCCATCTTTTTAAAGCCTTATTTCTCCATCTCTCTTTGCAAAAACAATAAATACATTCTTTCACACCAGGAGTTAAGAAGTATATTATTTATTGTAGTCAGGAGTTCCTTTCTTGGTATCCTGGATATGAGCTCATGCCATATCCACAACCAACAATAGCTATTGTTCCTGAAGTTTTAAGGAAGTTTCTGTACCCTGTTTCCTGAACACAGTATGTAAACTAATACATACAAAAAAGGTGTTTCATATTATTCCAGGTACATTGGGCCCCCTCCACGTCAGCCTGCTAGCAATCTTTTTCCCAGAGTCAGAAGAGTAAATGTATACTTGTGTTTATCCATTTGTGAATGGAAACAGGTACTTCCATCACAAAATATACGGAAACAGAACCCAAAGAAACACAACAATGTGTTTAATTTGGAAAGAGCACTTTCTAGCTCTTGGCTATTAAAACTGGCTGCCCTGATGGGTTAGTTTCTCAGATAAATCATCACTTCTATGGTGTATTTAATTAAGAAGGCTAAAACCCTCCAGGTTCGTACACATCAGAAACATTCATGCTTGTTATGATGTAACAACAACATCTCCCAGCAAAGGTGTTGACTAAACTGACTGACCTGTGACCTATTTCTCCACCAAACCCTCAGGCCTAATATTCATATACATGTAATACAGGTATGCCTTGTTCTGCGTAAAATTTATGGTTGTGCTGGAAAGATGGGGTGAGTATCTCCAGGGTGCACAGAAAACACATGAACCATCTCAGAATGCAAAGCTAAAATATCCCTGTGTGACTGCACAGGGCAGACCTGCCTTGCAATTTTACCTCTTGCAATACTACTGCCTTGCAATTACACATATTTCTGCCAGTGAAGGCAAAATGTGTTGGATTTTGCTTCCCAGTCACACAGGCTTCTCTTAATCTTCTGGAGAAGGGAGAAGGCATCCCACTTGCACCAGTATATCTTATCTGCAAGTAGTAGAGGTTACTGTCACTTACTTATCCTCCCAAAATTCTAGCCAGTCCTCAGGCCAAACAAAATAGGGGTATTTCTGTGGGTTGCAGTTGAATGCTTGCAATCTCAAATCAGGTCTGGCAGGCTTTATTACAGGCAAAGCTATGCAAATTGCTGTGTAGTCCCCACAAAACTGTCCCTCCTATGCAGTGTCTCACTTGCACATTTAATAGTTAGCCACACCACAGTAACAGACTCACAGAAGGGCTGAGGTGAGAAGGCACCTCTGAAGATCATCTCTCCCAACCCCCTTGCACAAGCAGTGTCACCCACAGCATGGTGTCCAGGACCATATCTTGCTGGGTTTTGAATACCTCCAAGGACAGAGACTCGAGAGCCTCTCTGGGCAACTCCTAGTATTCAATCACCCTCATAGTAAAAAAGTGTTTTCTTATGTTTAAGTGGAATTTCCTGTGTTGCATGTTGTGCCCAATGCCTCTTGTCCTGTCACTGAGCATAGCTGGGAAGAGTCTGGTTCCAATTTACTAAAGGAAAGAAGATGCTGATTTTACTGCTACACACTCATGCATTTCCCCACTGCCTGCTGGAACTCTGTCCCATAGTGTGAGATGCCACAGAGACATCCAGCAGAAAACACTTCACATCCCAAAGACCCCGCCACATTAGTCCTGGTTATGGTGCTACTGGAGAACCGCAGTGAGCACAGCTCATGAGAAGGAGAATAGAGGAATATCCCACAGTGTTAGGCTGAGCAGAATGATGCAAGTCCCTCTCAGTGACATTCCTGTCTTTACTTCAGGGAACTTCATCCAGACCCCTCTTTCCAGGTACCAGTTATCATGGTAACCCCCTACCCGCAGTCCTCCCAGTTTAATCACCGCTACGTGTACAGTGCAACACTCTAGGAAAGGAGACTGTTTTCTGGTGAGGATTGATGACCGTGATCTGAACCTTGAAATGGGACGAGAAATAAAGACGCGATAAAGACATTAACAATGTATGGTTTAATATATCAAGGCTGGGCAAGCCAATTAGGACTGAATAGAAAGTAAGCTAAATCTTTTCCCACAACTCTAATCCTTTCTGTAGGATTTGAAAGAGAATAAAAAGCTGCTACTGCTTTAAAAGTTACTTTAATGGTCATTTTTATGTTTTTATACTAATACTCATGCTCCTGCCAGGAGCACAAATGAAAGTGCTGAAATACCCAACAGCCTTTCCTGTGAGATTTACAGACTAATTTTACAGATCTAACAAGTTTGAATTATTGGGATAGGATTCAAATAAGCTGCTAAATTTGGGAGTGTCTCTCTGAATCCAATATGAGATCTTTACTATTTGAATTTCCCTCAGCCCTATGGGAGCCACAGTATATTGTTGTGCTTTTACTGCATGTCCTATTTAAGGGTTTAATGCTGGCTCTTAGATCTTTTATTTCCAGGCAATGTGTTCAATTACTAACAGTGTCCAATTGACTCCTCTGACTGCTGCTATTCTCAGAGCATGAAACCATAAGTGAACTTGGAAGAGCAGAGTGAGGGCAGGCAGTTATGTGCAGCCCAGTGAAGTCTGGGATGGTTTGTCTGTACTTCAGCTGCACTTCCATTTAAGATTTCAGAGAACTTTAATAACAGTCCACTGGTGAGAAAAAACGAGGAAGGGAAATGAACAAAGGGAGAATCAAACAGGAAGGTGAGACCGTGTCTCACCACCAGCAGCCTCTTCAGTCTTGTAACATAGGCTTCCCTCTGAAACACTATGGATGCGACTACAGTCCCTAGAACAATCCAGGAAAGACATTTTAACATAAGAACTGACTCTCCCCAGAGTCTAAATTATGCCAATGATCTCTCTATTCCTCCTATAAAATCGGAAGAACAAAAGACAACTTAAAGGCCCATCTATCCTTGAACTGAACTTCTCAGTTTTAGCTCATCAGGCTAGTGCTGAATTTTAAATGAAATATTTAATTGTCCATTTTCTCATTCCACCCAAAAGTGGAAGGAAAAAATCATCAGTATTAATAATCAAAACCTACACAAAGAGAAAGTTTAATACATATATATGAATTGTGCCCTTGTAGGCAAGGTTGCTGCTATCAATTGCTCCCTGGCAATGAATAACAAATTAACCTTCTGATCGTCATCAGCTATGATTTTACTCTGTGTATGTCACGAATACTGTTCCCAAAGTCAGTGAGGACCTGATCCTGCAAACATTTTGGAACACATTAAGTTTTGACCCTAAATATATATTACTTAACCCCCATGATTCCATCTTGTTTGAGAATAACTTTAATGGAGTAGCTTTAGAGTATCTGCAAATGTGGGTGTTTGTGGTATTAGTGTGTATGTTTGAAAAAAATATCTATGTTAATATAGATATTTCTCTTCTTTAAATGTTGAAGTTAAGGAAAAATATTTTTAGAAAATTCTTAGATAGAAATGCAAATAAAAAATACTAGTCCTCATCTTTCTTAGTGCAACCTTTCCACTGTAGGTTTTAAGTAACAAAAACTTTTATCTTATTAACTGAAAATCATGTCTCTTTTTTGTCATTTAGCAAAAAAATACCCCAAAACATATTTTGGGGGCCTAAATTTGGAAACCTTATTTTTACACAGGCTTTGAAAAGCAACATCTAAAAACATTCTAAAGGACAAAGGTTAATGAATAGGTAACTTCTCCATTTTTGCTCTGCTTCCACAAGCCTCACCACCATGCATACACACAAATGCGCACACACGTGTGTGTGTGTGCACGCGCGCGCACACACACAGAGTTTAAGGACTGACTGACAGCTGAAAGCAGCTATTCCGTACAAGAAACATTACAATAAAACCTATAGAAAAGAAGACTGCAAGTGAACTACAGCTTTGGGCTTAGAAAGGCATTTTAAAATATTTTCCATTCAGCTATTAATATTGTATTAAAAAAATAATAGTTTTAGCTCAAATTCCCATGTTTCAAAGCTCACACAGCTCTAACACTGAGGTTATCTTGTTTGGCATGAGAACAGCTCATGTCTATATTAAAGCTGGAAGCTTAGAAGTGACATAAACAGGCCTTTTTCTATAAAGATAAAAGGCTAAGCTTTAAAGAATTTTATATTTATAGATAAACGTTTCCATAGTAATCATTACAGTGAAACTTGCTAGTGTCAGCAATCCTTTGCATACAAAAATGGCTTATATTCAAATTAGCAGGAATCACAGAATCAGATCCCAGCTGCTACCTGAGAGAAGGGCTTACATGAAAGTGTGAATGGGGGTCTCTGGGGTGGGCAATTGCCCTTATTTTGATCACCTCCCTGCTCCTTTCTGCCCTACGTGCCAATACATATACAGGAGATGAGTTGTAGGAGGGAGGTTTGCAGCACACAAATACAATTCAGATGTTCTTTTCCACCTCTAATTTTTAAACTTCAATGATATAAATACAGAGAAATTAAAAAGCATATGACAGGCAACAAGCAGAAAGCTGGGTCAGGTGACAGCAGTATGGTTTTGCCCTCATCTATTCCCTGCAACTTGGATTCTATTACGATACGGTACAAATTCAATCCTTGCTTTGGGAAGATGTCCATTTCTTGTTACTTAGGGTGAAATCTCTTTCCCATAGCCCTCAGTGAAGCAGGATTTCCCCCCTAGTGCTCAGCAGAGGCCTATATAAGTATTGTCCCACTGATAAGCCTTGCTGGATCAGGACTGCCTTCTTATTACATCCCCTGCAACAGGCAGACTAGCATTTAAAATGATGGAAGTTATTTAAAGCAATGAGGCTACAGTAATCACGTAAGATAAGACTTAAACTGCATGTTTCTGGAGGTTTCTACAATGCCCTGAAGTCAATTAGGTTTTAATTAAAAAAAAAAAAATTACATGAAGGCTTTCAGTCTATGAATTTTTAAAGCACCGCTAGTTAATTAAACAAAGGAAGGAAAATATCACACTCCCTTTTTTTACAGGTGGCAAGATGAAGGAGAAGAAAGGTGAGGTGACTTACTCAGGGACAACGTGGTAAGTCAGTAGTGCCTGGCACAGAACCAAGCCTCCTCACTCTGAGATTACATCCTACTCACTCCTTGAAGTCCTGAAGAAGGGAAAAGAAAAATAGCTAAGAGAGCTGTTCAGCTTTGAAATGAGAACGCTGTGCGTGTGAGCCCACAGGCGTATGAACATATGCCATGAGAGAGATGCAAGTAATACTCCCTGATCAGCAATAATAAAAACCTCCCTCCTCCACCTTTTTTCTTTAAAAAAAAACAAAACAAAACAAAAAACAAAAAAAAAAAAAAAAAAGAGGCAAACCAGGGAGGGGTGGTAAATCTGACTGGTTTGCAATTAATAGACAAATGTTTCCATTGTAATCAGCGCACTACCTGTCACTGTCAAGCACGTCTTTCCAGAGAGGGCTTGCTTGCTGTTTCTCTTGGCACATGGTGCTCTGACACTCAGAGGAGATTACTTTCATAAGGTGCTCCGTATGCACATTCAATAGTCATTTTACCCAGGTTTTTATGATATCTTTGGAGACGTATATCCAGTTGTTTGGCTCCTGCAAAGCTACTGAAGTCTGGGACTCAGCTGGCAGAAAAGTAGCCTCCAATAAATAATGAAACTCTTTTGGACGGGGAGATGTTTGTGTTAACACCTAGCAGAAGGGAGGGAATGGGGCCGGGAAGAGTGGCTGCACTTCAAAGAGGTTGCCCCTGGCAGGCATGGGCGCCCCGCAGCCAGCCGGTGCTGCCTGCGGTTGGCAAGCTCTGCTGGAGCGATGGCTGCCTTGGCTGCGAGCAGCTCCGAGGAGCTCAGCGGAACGGCTTGTGGCTGGCCCTTGTTCTCAGGTGCTGTCATGGAGCATTAGAGCCCGCGTTAAGTAGAGAACAAGATGGGAAATGTTAAAAGAAAGCCAAGAGCCTGTGCTCCGCTGACCGGCAGTTTTGCAGAATTGATGCAGCGGTAGCCCCCCCGGTCTTTGCTTCAGGAAAATACACTTACTTGAATTACTTCTTTAAAAAATACCATGTCCCATGTGTTGTGCTACACTGGCTCCCTCACTTGCAAGACTCTCTTTCAAAACAGTTATGTTCAAGTCTGTTTTGGTACGCAAGTTCCTTGTGCTACAGCTTAGAATTCGTTCCTAGTCAGAAGTGTCTCAGTGGAGATCTGCATAGCAGGCTGCCCCCATCCAAATACCAGTTTTTCCTATGAGATGTTCAGCAGCAAACCTGAAGCATTTCTTCTCCCCTCTGCTCCTTATCTCCCCTGGGTAACTGAAGATCAAAACACCAGAGAGGGAGGGTAGTATCGCAGTGCAATCGTAGTACTTAAAAATTATTTGACCTGAGCCAAGATCTTGGGAAGTCAGCGGGCTTTGGATCAAACCCTACCACTGGACAGCAGCACTAATTATATTTTTTGCATTTCTGTAGCACATGCCATCCCAGCAGGTGATGTTTTACAGGCATCAGTTAAGGTCCACAGGTTTCTGGTGAGGAAAAAAAGCAGCCATTTTATAGAGGAGGAATACATGCTAAGGCAGACGTTTTGCTGTGTGCTGCTCAGGAGATTATGAAGAGAAATCTGGGAATTCTCAGTCCTTGCTGTACTTCTACTCTCAGTGGCCACCTATTATGCAAATCCACAGTGGATGTCAAAGCAGTTCTCTCTGAAGCCATTCCCCCCTAACACACACGCGCTGGAAACTAGCTGCCTTCCTGGCTGTATCTATGGGTGCATTGTCTGGGCACACCAACAGCTTCCAAATTCATACCGCAGATGCAACTGCACACCAACTCCGTGAGTACGTGCACATACACTCACAATTTTAAAAATTAGATCTCTGTTCGCCAGCCATTATTTATCACACAGTGGGGTCTGATAGACCACTGTTTCCTCTAATTTGCTTTGAACAGGAAATAAATGCAATGACTTGCCCTGTTGACAAATGGTGATTTTTACATTGTTGTGATAGTTCTCTTTGTGTGTGTGCGTGTGTGCGTGTCACAAGAAAAAACTTTGGAGAAGAGCAGGCACTTTAGTTAAATACCCTGAAATTCCACTCTAATCTCTTGTTCTTGTGAGTATCATGAAATAAATTCTGCACTGTAATTTTCCATGTGTGGTCTCAATGGAAGGTAACATATTATAGAAAGTTTGAGAGAAAGTCTGCTTAGACATTTGGTGTTGCGAGAGTAGGATGGAAAAAACTTTTGCTGTAAGTTTCAAATGTCATTTAAAAAAAAAAAAAAAATGACCAAAATTAGAAACTTCAGATGCAGTTTCCTTCAGTTTTTATAGTCCCTATTGAAAAAACAAAGTCTGAGGCAAATTGACTGAGGGGTTTTTGAATGACCACATTTGCAGATGTCGATTATAAAAAAACTCTGCCATCCACATTCCAGAATATTTCAGGACTCTCAGACAACACTGCAAGGGAGTTAAATGGACTCATTTCACCACTGTTTTTTGATGGAGCAATACATAATTAGGGACAGGATAACAAAACGCTTGACTGCTCTGAAACGCCATCTTGAATTATTTGAATAAGAGGTGAGCCAATATATAACTTCACGCAGCACTTCATAGTGGCAGAAATGCCAAGAGTGTCCCACTCAAATATAGGGAAAGATGCAATTCCCCCTTATGTTCTTTCTATTTCTTGATTTTTCCAGCTCCGTTTTTTTTCCTCCCCATGAATTGCCTGTCGCCCCCACCATCCTCCTTCACCTTCCCACACAGATCCTTTTTTGTAAGTAACTGTGGAACGTTCCAGCTACGCTGTGAGTTAATGCAGTGCGATAGAGGGAGAGGCAACATCAGGGAGTCAAAAATTTGAAAAGTTAAGGGGCTGAGTCTCTGGCTTCAGTTCAACTGATAATTGCTGTGCATCTGGCCCCATGTTTCTCCTGCACAATTAACACATTGCGCATACCTTGTCTTTTACATCAATTTGCGAAAAGGAAATTTACTGCTTGCAACACTGAGTACTGATCATGCAGGCTGGTGGAAAGTCTCACTGATGTCAGCATAGCCAAAGAGATCCTCAGTACAATGGGCCCAAATAGACCCTTGGTTACAAAGGTTTAATTTGCGATGCACCTTGAGATCAGCTAACAGTTGCAGTAGGAGCTTTTTTCCCCTCATATGACAACTTCAGGCCCTGATGGGAAGAAAATGTCCATAGCCAGCGAGGTTGAAAACTAGGCAAATAATATCAAAATGAAAAGTGCAGGATGAGTGGGGCTGGGCTGCTTTGTTTGTTGTTGTGTTGAGAAAACAACCAATTAGACAAGGGCCAGGCACTGCCTGCATACCACGATAGCTACCTCAGTAGTTTGTGTAACTGTGAAGTAATTTCAGCTGCAAAATAAGTAGTTTTCTCCCACCCCAGAAGTGACCACAACCCTTACAGAAAGCACAAGTGCTTTGCTGTGGAGGTGCTTTATGCTGCTTCAGGCTATGCACCCATCTACATAGAGCAGGCTAAAGCAGCATAGATAGTGTTGGAAGTGCTCGAGGCATGGGCTTTTCATGCCTGCTCTCCACTCTTCTTTACATCACTAATCTAAACGCCAACCACCCTAAACCCTTACCAGGGCTAAAATTAAAGCAGTACAACTATTTGCACCTAGAAGAACCTGACCAAGGCTCAAAATACATCAATTTCTCAAAATGTTTCCTTGCCAGCTCCAAGTCCCACTCCACACCATGAAACTGAGCCAGCGGAAAGTCAGCAAGGCTGAGCACATTCCTCCCCACCTGGGGCAGCTTCCCTCTCTCTCAGTTTAACGTGAGCCCACCGTAGTGGCAGTGCTAGGTTGCCTACAGCCCCCTGGCAGAACAATGCCGCAGCCCTCCTGTGAGGCTGAGCAGCCACAGGACCAAGCCCAGCGCCTGCCAGTGAAGCCACCCTTTTCCAGCACAGCCTGCCATCAGCCTCACCCCACCACCCACAACAGCTCTGGAGTCCCGGCGCTGCCAAGGTTTGGTTCATTCGCGATGCTGTAGAACAAAAGGTTGGTTAAGGATATTTAAGCTTGTTTGGTTTCATTATCTCTTCACAGCACCAAGAAGCAAGTGGGGGAGCTTCAGTTAGTTGACATTTATAGCATGCTAAATTGTATTCCCAGCATTAACTTCAATGGCTGCTGTGATCCATGATGGTAACTCTACCTTCTCTTCTTCTCTACCAACTCAAGGCAAAAAAGTTACATAGAGCTTTGCAAGTATAATCCAAAAGCAGGCTGAAGGAGATTTCCCAATTCTAGCATGAAGTACTAAAAAAAATACGCATATTTCTATATACATAGGCACATACATACAGCTTGGTTCTGACTTCCCCTTATTTGTTCCCTCCTTTGCCTTTCCCTACATCAGTTCCACCACAAAGGCAAAGGTACGATTCACCTGACTTTCCACATTCCCATGAGATTGCCAGTATACTAGAGTCAGGTGTCGTCTGGTATCCTTCTCAACAAATATTCTAATGGCCTTTTGCGTGAATTTGTTCCTCATTAAATGTTCCTGTACACATTGCAAAATCATGCAGAGAAGGATGGAACAAAGGAACACAAGCAGTGAATTTTGTGACTAAAGTGATCTTTTACTTTGCTGACCAAAACAAATGCAATATTTTCCTCTAATTTTATTCTACCCGAATGAACCCTTCCTTCATTTTGTTGAGATAATTATTTTTTAAATTATGAATATAAGTAAAATTTATGATAACAAAGCAAAGCACTTCAAATAAAAGAGTAAAACCATTCCTTTTTTAAATTCAAAATTTAATTTTTTTTGACAGATTTGTGAATTTGTTTCTTCTAGAGCTAAATATACAGAGCTAGTAAGAAGTTTCACTGCAAAAAATCTGCCTAGCTCTGAAGAGAAGTGTTTTTGTGTGTGTCTGCATTTTTGCATGGAAAGAGAGGCCATTCAGCAAGCTAGGACAATGCTTAGAGCATCCATCGCTGCCCCCCTTGATTGCCAGTGTTGGGTACTGTTTGCTGTCTGCCCGGAATCATTTTGCTGTGGATCATATAATCTCCTAGTGCCATTGCCAGGGTCCCCAAGGCTTGGGGCTCTAGAGCTCAGTGCAAGCATGAAACATGGTTCATTCTCAGTTTGCACCAGTCAGTAGCAGCTACGTTCATGCAGAAAAGGAAAAAAGTTTATGGACTTGAGTAATAGTCTAGCAAATCCCCATTAGATTCTTTTCCCTCCCTCCCCAAATAAATGAAACCAAACAAAAACTGATGTTGATCACCATGTGCTCAGAGTCACGGGCCACTTTCTCAGCTGGAGTGCAGCATAGCTCTCCTGGTGCTCAGTGCAATGGTGCTGATTTATACAAGTGAGGCACATGGCCCACAGTTTATGTTACACATCCAAAATCCCATATAGACTTAATTTTGCTTTTCAGAGCCCACAGAAATCCACAAATTAACACCTTTTAGCATTATTCACTCTGAGTTTTTCAGTTTTTCTGCAGTAATCGATTAACAGTTGCTTTCAAGTTAGGGTTTATCTCTTGTTGGCGGGTATATTTATGACACATGGTTACACCTACAAGAATACATTAAAAGTTTTTTGAGCAACTTGGAACTACAAAGGCAAACTAGTGCATTGCAGTTGCTATAATCTTTGATGTCAGTAGGAGACTGCATTTACCAAAATCAAGCAAGAGAGTTCTTTTTTCTGCGAATAAAGCAATTCAGGTTAAACTTTTAAAGAAGCCGAGTCAACGCAAGTAACTTTACAGTACACTTCTGAAATGTTCAGAAATATTAAGAGTGCCATGCATAAAACTTTTACCTGTATATCTCCCCCTCGATTAACTTCTTTTTCTGAGAGAGAGAATGCTGTTTCTTATATAGCATCCGGTTGAACAAAGGAGAAACAGAGCCTGAACTGTGTGCTCTGGGCACCAGAATCTGATGCAACTCACTTTCATCTCAGTGTAGCTTATCTGGTAGGCAGACCCAATGGAGGCATGAATTCCTAAGGATAAGTTATATTATACAGCATGTGACTGGATTCAGCCAACTCACCAGTGATGAATTTGCCTTCTCTGGAAGAGTTTTACTTGCCTTTAAACAGAAACCTTCCCAAACGGAATTAGTCTGTCAGTATAATCTTTACCATAGTTAGACATGATGCAAAAAAAAGATAGAAATATGCAAGTTACAGACCCACAGTGCAGCCTACATGTCAAACTAGACAAATGTGATTGTATTCATGCATACAGACATACATAAAACACACATGACCTGAGTGAGCTTATCTTTAATGACACAGGATTGTGACTTAGGAAAACAATTTGATTCCCAGCCTTGCTACTGAATTCTTCTGTGACTTGAGGTAACACATGTAATATCTTAGTTTCTCATTCACTTCTGTAGACAAAACTGTCCTTTGGGGGCAGGGGCTGTCTTCACTGCATGCTTGTACATTGCCTAATGAAATAGCTCTGATGTGAGTTGGAATTTTGTCATGTCAGAAATGTTATTGATGGTACTTTTTTCTGTTGTCAAAAATGGATCACAATGAGTGCAGTGTTGGGCAAATACTCTAATTAAGGAACAACATGTTTCTAGTTTCATTTTCTCCTGTTGTAATAAATACTGCAAACACTTGTCTTACAGTACTAGTTCAAAGCATTCCAGGTTGCAGTGAGCTACTTTTCTGTTTGGGGGATATCAGTATAATATATGCTGGTATTTTATAAGGGCTTTCTTCAGACATGCAGAAATTTGAGACAGAATTCATCAACACCTTTTCTCTGACTGCCAACGCAGAGCCGTGGCTGGGAGATGTGAAATATTCTGTGCAGCTAGGGAACAGAGGACCTAACTGGGGAAAGCAATCAAAACTGCGTGGTGGTGCACAGACTATAAAGTCCATGCTCGATTCACATTATCATCTAGGTTGCATTTGAGTCAAGTGGCGTTATTTTAATATTTCTTCTGGAAAGGTAGCAACTTCATTAAATGTGACACTGCACATTATCCACCATCACTCTCATCATCATCCTCTAGGATACACCCACAGCCCCATGCTATAGAAAACTGCGGAACCAAAGACCCTCGTTGCCCATTAACTACCTAGAAGAGACCAAGCACTGCTTTCCAAGCTCTGTGTCACGATTCTTTACCGCACAGACCTCTGCTTTTAAATATGTGTTTTAATTTCCTATAATCCCAGCTCCTACCATGATTATGTGGAATTCCATTTATTCTATTTGTTCTATTTTAAAAGGGATGAAGTAATCTGTGCTGGAAACTATGACCTGATTGAAAGTACTGAAATGCTGCAATGTCTCAGACACAGCTCTGGCACATGAAGACGTATAAATTAAACTCTTCTGCAGACATTTGATCTCCTGCTATGAAAAGGGATATTGTGCTTCCTCTGTTTAACAGTATTCTCTGTCCACTGTGAAAAGAACCCTGTTTGCACTTTTTTTTTTAAGTGTGGCATTTTTTTCCACTCTAAATAGGATTGCAAATTAAGCTTCGGCATGTATACACACAGAGTCTATATATTACTGACTGCTGTGAACTAAGGGATGCCAATGCCAGATCTCACAGACTCATTAACCAACTGATTCAATTGTTACCATGAGTCTAATGCTTCTGAGCTCCAGGACTGTATATAGTGCAAGAACTCCACAACTGCAAACCATTTTTGGTCATGAGTAAACAGATCAGCAGAAGGCAAGGCAGCATGTTAATCCAGTCAATAGTCATTGCTTATAGTTATCTACAAAAATCCCAGTAGCCATGCAAACTCTGCCCCTCTTAGCATAAGGTCACCAATTACAGATACCCTTTCTTTATTCAAGGTAATTCTTTGTCCCTTGCAAACTCTAATATAGTTCTGTGCAGAGGGGTCTTCTTGCTCTAGAATTTTAAGTAAATGTGTATAAACCTGGGTTCGTGCAACATGAGCTATAATTCGGCATGCTGTGCTGTAAAATAATTCAGTAAAGTTAACCATCCCATGCTATGCATTTGCTACAGAATTAGCTCAACTTGCATACTCACCTCTAGAGCTAGGGAAGCTTAAGTGAGAATAGCCATGCTGAAAAATAGTACTTGAGTTGCTGTGGGGTTAGCAACAGATGAGGCGTGTGAACTACAGCAAATTCCCCCTCTTTTCCACAACAAGCCAGACAACTCATATTAATGGTTAAGGAGTTTTTTGTGTCAGTAAGATTCATGTTAGAGGCAATACTCTTGTTAATACTTCAGTGAAAACAGACCCTTAGTGATTGCTGTATCAAATGCTTTCAACTTACAATACCGGACAAGATCTCAAAATGCTCAATATTGACCTGCCTTTGATCCCATGAAAATTGAGGGGGAAAAAAATCTCTCACTGCAGGCAGTGGAAGCAGACTAAAGACAACGGAAATATTTCTTTTTTAAAATCTCAATAATAGATTTAAAAAAAAAAACATAAGCCCTGCAAAAAGCAGCTGTATATTGGTAGCTGAGTTATTTCTCTTCTGTATGTGGCTACCAGCAATAGCATTTTCCAGCGTGCTGTGGACCCAGCGCCAGGCAGGGCAGGGCTGTGGGGAGCTGGAGACCAGCCCTGCTGCATTGTCACTGGAGCAGTAACTGACGACCCCAGGGGGTGCAAATGGGGTCCTGGGCTGTGTGCGGGGAGGGAGGGGGAGTCTGGGCAGCCCCCCTCAAGGCACTCTCACCAACACAGTGAAAGGGACCAATAAACTCCCTTAAATTAGGATCTTTTGCAAGGGGCACAATATCCAGTTGTAGGATCTTCTCTTCTAGCTGATGGCACAAATAATATCTTCAGAGAAAGATATCACCTCTTCTATTTTAATGCTAGAAACATCCCCTGTCCCTGCCTCAATACAATTGTACATCTTTAGATGAAAGATTTCTGTTGATACTTCTATGCTAGAAGACTGATTTTTTGCTGGCCACCATTTTTAATAGCATGCTTGTTCCTTAGAAAGAATCTGAACTTTGTTGAAACAAAAAGGTTTTGACTATTTTAGCCACAAATATTTTGAGGTTACCTCTACTAGTCTCCACTTTTCCCTATATTTTCCACTGCTAATGGAGTCTTGCAGCAAAAAAAATCCCTTCACTATATATTCCCTCCTTCTTTCATTTCACAATAATATGATGTTCAGTCATTGCTCTTTGATGTTCCTTTGTGCTGGGATTTTCAAAGGAAATTAGCTTCCAAAATATGATGACACTCAGCAGCAGAAGCTGAGCGCCTAACTTCAGTGGGTCTCACTGAGCATTCAGACTCAAGCTCTAATACTGAAAAGATATGTGTCATCTGTGATCCAGAGACTGACATCTTTTGTGGCATTTACTCCTGTCAGAGATATGTGATAATGTGAAAGAAGTGACTGTCCAGTGGAAAACTGAAAAACTGCGATATATAACACATATCTCTTTAGGTTGTTTCAATCAGAAGTCCTTATGTCATCTTCAGATGCTTCAATATAAAATAAAATCAGCTAATAAAATTAAAATAACATAACACGTTGGCTGTGCAACTTCTGCTTCATATTTGCAGAGTCATTCCATGAGTCTTCGAACACTATCTTTGAATGCTTTATTCTGAGGTGGCTGTTCTTGTGGAACAGCCTTCAGAAACAGTTTGAGTGCCTTCAATGTGATTGGATTTGTTTTGCTTTGGTTGAGAAAAGCATTTTTCAGTAAGTTGAAGCTTTGCGACTGGGCAGTTCCTTGACAAAGAGGAGAGTTGGGATCTGGTCCTCACTCAGGGACTATGTTTTACATGTAATAATCAGTCAAGGAAAAAGACAATTTCACTGGCAGTCAGAAAGAAGGGGAAACAAATGTACTGATCACTAAACTGCTAAGTAAAACAAAGTGGGTGAGGGTCATCTTTAAAGACAAGCTCAAGCAGACTTTGCAAGCCCAATCAGAGAGTGAGTGGGTGCACGGCAAGCATCTAACCCCAGAGCACCCAACAGGCCAACTCCAGGGACCAAACCAGGCTTTCCTAGAGACTGATGTCCAGCTGCTCAGCTTGAATCACTTCCAACAACACACCTGAGCTGAAGAACTTCACTTGAAATTTAAATGTGAATAGCAGAAGGTATCACTGGAGTGGTTTCCTATGATCCATATTTCCTTCAAACTAAAATTACAGTGCAGCTTCCCAGGCTGCTTTTCTGTATGTGGCTGGTACAAGTGGCTTCCCCTGAGCACTGCAGAGAGGAGGAGAAATAGTTCACCACTAGCTGAAATATATTCATCTCTTCATTAGGAATATGAACACTTATGAGCTGTAAATTCCTAACTGAAATTTAATAAATTTAATTAATAGATTTCCTGTTTTTTCCCCAGGGCTCTAACATTCCTACTTGATGAAGAAGGCTCCTCCCTTTGCTTATACCTTTGCAATTAGCCATCTAGTCCTCGAGACTGTTACAGCAGCACTGTGTCAAATCACGTTACTGATTTCAGTGTAAGAGTTTCTCTTTGAGTGCCACATTTACTCCTGTGCCCAGGATGTCTTTGAGAACCTTGTGGATGTTCTCCAACAAGCAGTTTACCAACTCTTACAGCTACCCCTGGTTATACCATCCTCATCTCACTCCTGATGTAATGATGCAACCAGCATCCCAGCTATGTCCCCTTTACTGCTAATGGCTGGGATGCAGGTTTGGAAGTAGTATGCCCATTTTTGACAGCCATCCATCATAGTTCACCTGGCATCCCAGAAGGGAGACTGCAGAGACATCGTCTGAAGATCTCTAACCCTATAACTCAAATATCTATGGAGAAGGAGCATGTGTCCTCATAGCTGGGAACACATTCATTAGATTTTTCCAGTAGTCTGCTGCTTTAATATGGTTTTAGCAATCCAGAGAACAGAGCCACAAAAACTTCCCAGAGGTACATTTTTCCTGCTAACCAGGCAGAGCATCATGTAACTCTCCATGAGGATGAGGAAAAAGCAATAGCCAAGTCTTCTCACCAATGATGCTCTGGATTCAGTGCTGCTGAAGTCTTTATAGCTTCCTGAGCTGTAAAACCATAACAACCTCTCTGAAATTCACTGGCATTCATCCCATATGATGCTTGACTCCCTCAAACCAGCAAAAGAAATAATTGCAAAGGTAGATATCCTCTGATCTCTCTAAATCCCATGTTGCGCATGTTGCTTTACTCCACCTCTGTCCACATGAATGACAAAGGGACCACATTTCTCAAGGAAGGATAATCCCAAGAAAATATGAGCAAAACACCTGCAGTGGGTCAGACCATCTGGCTCACTGTCCCGTCTCCAACTGTGGCCATAAGTGGATGCCTGGGAAAGAGTACAAATATAGAGCAAGAAAGGGATATTTCTCAAAAATACTCTCTCAGCTTCCAACAATTTCTTACTCGGAAACTTCCTGCTCTGGTGAAACCGTGTACCCTTTTCCAGAAACCCCAATCTGTCTGTCCTCTCTGCACAGTGTAAAGCCAACACTGAGCCTAACAGTTTGGCCCTTCCAGTTCTTAAGCAATTAAGTGAGACTACATGTAACTGTGCCCCTACCAAAGTCTTTCGATACACTGCTGGCTTTCCTCCAGCCACACTACTGACCGTTAGCACGAGATGCTGAAAGGCAGAGCCCTCCCACCTCCACTGCTGTTTGTAGTTGTTCCTACCATAAGTCATCCTTCAAAAGGAAAGAAAGAAATTGTATCAAGAGAAGATGAGGGATGTTGTGTCCTCCAACTTCCCTCCCTTCTCAGGAACGATGTGGCAATCAGGTTGGCTTTGCCCAGAAATACCAAGAAGTTATTAATAATATTTATTATTCCTCAGTGGTTTTCCACTGTCTCAGCAAAGCTGCTAGCTAGTTGCTCTTGAAAAGTACATATATAAAAAAATTTATCATCAAACTAAGAGAAGAATGCTTAGTACATGCTGGACATAGAAAGACACTATACACTTTTCATCAAAATCTACTGTAAACACCTCATTTGTTTTGATATTTGAACTGTGATGATCAAAGTTCAAGCTGTACTTATTACGCACTTGTTGACTAGAAAAAGAGAAAGAAGACACATGACATTATTTCCATTCCCTGATTGGTTCTGAAGACCAAGTTTCTGGTGCAAAAGGCCCAAAGAAGAAGAAATTAAAATTCACTCTGGTTAAAAATTCACACGTCCAAGCTGAGAATTCATTTCTTATGAATGCTTATTAAAATTCAACTCCATGGATGTTCATGAAAAGAGTACAGAGTGGTCAGTCTCTGGCAGTGTGGATTACAGTTTCAAATGAATATTAGCCATCCTTTTAACAGCATTCATTAAACCTTATTTTATGGTATTAATCATAAAGGTCTCAGAGATGTCTTTAAGTTCAATAATGAGATTAATCCATTAATTGATGATGGAATGTGTTTACCTTAAGACAAAAATATAATATTCCAACTATGATTATAATGACCATTATTATTTTCTTTTAAAAATTTGTTGTACCTTTTAGAGGCACTTCAGTAACCATGTTGTTTCAGGATACAAAGGGCTATAGAACATTGCCCACTTTGAATAGTCCTCTGAATGGGGCCTTTGTTTTGTGTGCTGTTTTGGTAGGAAATGGTTGCTATTTAGGTCTCCAAGAGGGAATATAAAACTATGCTCACCTAATCAAACAGACCAGTAAATACAGCAGTTAATCTGACAACTTCAAATTCCTGAATTGCATTTGGAGAAACAATTTAACACAAACAATCATTTAAAGCCTGCATTAATCATCCACCTTGGGTTACTAAGATGCATAATTTGTTTTAATTATGGCAAACTTGTGGTTCTAAGTGACATTTCCAGCAGTTGGATGTTTTATTAAAGGTACTGTTAATCTTTTACATCAACAGAGTTGTAAAATAAAAGCACCGTTATGGTACGTATCAGAAGATAGACCTATCATAACTCTATGTCTAAAAACTGTAACTGTCCTAAGTATTCTACATAAGGGGAATACAGTTGCTTGTGAACTAAATCAGCTATTGTTCTCCATCGTGGCAAAATGTTCCTTTCTGAGCAACCCTGCATGGTGAATGTGAATGTGGAAGTATGGCTTCTTTTGCTTGAATTATTAACATATCTACAATAGCTTCATAGTTACCTTGAACAGGTTCAGTGGGCACTTCAGAAACAAAAGGGAGAAAGGGAAAAGCATGTGCAACAACAATTTCCACCTGGCACTTTAGTTCAACACAGAATAGCATTTTAAAACAACAACAGAAAAGGCTTTCTCATTTGGATACAGTCAAATATAAAGATATAACTACTATATTTAAGTCTTGTGCCTCTTGGAACAATAGCAATAGCAAGCTTTTGCTTGTCTGTCCTTGCAGTGTTACAAAGTAGTTTGGCCAAAACTCACTGTGTTTTTAAAGCATTACACAAACTCTTTCTTCCTTCTTAAAAGAAGAAAAAAAAAGAAAAAAAGTCCTGGCTTTTAAAAGAGCCATTGTCACTTCTGGTTGAATGTTTATTTTACTGTCTCCTGCACAGCAGAGGGCATTCCACCTATAAAGAGCAATTATATAGCACTGGGACAATTTGAATACTCTAATCAATGCTAGTTAAAGCGCAGATAAATAAACTTTTATAGTGCCAGGGCTTCTACCCTCCATGGAAATTATTGTTAATTTATTGAATCAATAATCTTGGAACAATAAATTATAATGTCTTTTGTTTTACTAAACCCATCTTGCAGCATATTTAAAAAGCACAGCTTTATAAATATTGCAACAGGCTAGGAGGAGATTTCCAACCAAGGCTTTGTGTCTGTCCCATTATGTGAAAGATTAAATTGTAAAAGCAAAAAAAAAAAAATCCACCCAACAAAAAACTTGAAGGTGCACAGACACTGAAAAAATAAAACCTTAAATACAGAAACTGTCTGGGTTTTAGCTCAGCCCTTTTGGGGGCTGTATTTTTTAACTCCTTCATTACCAGCAATGCCTCTATCAATTTATTTTGCATAAAGTGAAAAAAATGAGATTTATAAGAACTCATATGTTTTAAAATACAAGGCCAGAGACTGATCTCCACTACCGTGTAACTTTGCAATAGCTCTATTAACTTCAGCAGCACAATTCTGGATCTACATCAATGTAATAATGATCACAGACTCACTGAATAACTGAAAATATATTTTGTTTAGAAGCAATTTCACCCCAAAAGATGCCAGTGGAATTAATTTAACCTTTAGAAAACATCACATCGTTCAGGCTAGTAGATATAATGCAGATAATAATAATTTCTCCTAAGCTTTCCTACTCTATATTTTTGCAATACCTACTGCAAGGAAACCCAAATCCTTAGCTGTTAACGTGCCAGAGTAATACAGTTAATCTTATTATGGTCTAGACCATGTGAAAATGTTCCATGCATCTGTAGCTCACTGATTCCAATTTGTACCAGTTCTATAAGACAATCAAACATCATCTTGTGAGGAACTGGCAGTTTCTATTTACCTTTTCCAGATAAAATGAGTTGGAGCAGGGACTGCTGGCTGTTCTAGTGGGAACAGTTTCAGGACAGGAACAGAGATACACAGCAGAGTCTGTTTTTTACCTTGAATAGCTGGTTGTTCTGGGGTAAGGTAAGGGCTTATCTGGTGGTAATGAGAAAATTCCCCCTGAATGTAATGTGTCAAAATTTCATCCCACATCTTTTTGACTAGTTACGGTCAAGGTTTCAACACTGGGACACTTATTGATGAGAACCAGACCTTCAGCAAGGTGTAAATTAGCTTAGTTGAGTAGGAATTAATGATTCTACACAGATTTGAAACAGCTGAGCATTTAGCCCAAAGACAGTTAATTCTGCATCCACGCTTAAGAAGAAAACTACACAAGTTGCTATCCTGTTTCTGATCTCCTATTTTTGATGAATGTTTTTGAAGCTGGAGCCACAGTCCCTAGCTTATATAAGCTTTGCTTATTACACAATGAGCTAAACATAAGTAAAAGTAGGCTGAATCATATGGGGATGCAAACCTGGCCAAAACCCCCAGAAATCTCTGAGGTGGGTGTGAGGAAAATCAGCTGCTGTAATTATGATGGTGGTTGTGGGGGATAAGGGAGCAGCCAGATTTGGCTGAGTTTGAAGCAGTACTTTTTGTTTTGCAGACAGGGAGTGTATTTTGACTTGTCTTCAGATTGTTAATTTTTAACTCTTGCTGTTTGCAAGGTTGTCAGGGCCCAGACGGGAAGCATCACTCCAAATTCTGCCTACATCATCAGGCAGCATCCATCCACAGATAATTTTAAAATTACTCTTTTAGTCACTGGCAGGCTGTGGCCATTTTGTCTTGGTACCTCTAATCCAGCTCACCACTGCTCTTTTTCTGCAGTCTGCTGTAAGCCTCTAGCATACTGCAGCTTGAAGCTCCGTGGCATCATACCTTTTTATCCCAATAGAATGTGCTTCTTGGTCCTTTTGTTCTGTCTTATCTATCAACCACAAAGGAAGAATTTCTATGGAGACTTTTACAGTGCATCTGACACACCCACTTTTTTTTTTTTTTTTTTTTTTTTTTTGACAAAGTTGTACACTTAGCCTTAAGAATTTCTTATGGTGCTGAACTTGGCTCGTGAAGTCTGGGACATTTCAGGAATCTTTGGATGGAAGAAACTGCATAACGAAAGCCATTTTCAGCAGGAGCAGCATCTATTATTTGGAGACTTGAGACTGCACCATTAAAATCTATGGGAGTTTTGTCATTGATTTAATCAAGAAGAGAAAGCCCATAGTTGAAAAGCTACATCCAAAATATAAATATCTATAATTTTTTAATAAAATGTGTAAGACAATGCACACTTGCAGTAATATCTGTGGATAAGAATTCACAAGATACTTCAGATTAAGCTCCTCTACTGTCTCTGCAGCAACTGTATACAATTATCTTCTCTCTAACAGCATCCCTAAAGCAGATGTAATTAGGGATCTTTGGAGCCAACATATGCATATCTTAATTACAGAACCAATATGGGATACTATTTGTTCCAACATTTACCATTAAAAAAAAAAAAAAAAGAGAGTCATGGACATCTAACTTAAGAGGTAGTTATTTTTATGCTAACTTTGATTAGAATGTACTCAGCTAAACTGGTCACTCTAAATATTACTCTAAATATGGTAAATTATTACCAGGGGAGAGGAGAACCATACAGCACCCATCCTAGCAATGCTGGGAGAAGACAGGAGACCAGATTTTTCACCACACTGCCCACCAAACAATCGCTTATAACAGAACAAAGTCAGCATCTAAATATTGCTGGATCAGAGCTGTTCATGTACTCATAGCAGTTGTAAATTGCTAACTAAGGGGCAAGGTAAGGGAGAAGCAGACCCTTGACCTGCGTAATTCAATTAACCGTTTGACTTCTTGTGTTTCAAAAATGTTTTTAATAATTTAGTTAGCCATAGCATATTACATGAGAGGAAAAACAAAGGAAAAGAGTTCCTGGGTTGCCAAGTACCTGGGTTGCCAAGATCCCCAACTTTTCTCATGAGTCAAGAAACTAAAAATAGACATCATAGTGTATTGAAACATTACGTACCTTCATGGGATTGGATCAATATTTATAAGCAAAGCAAAATATGGAAAATACTGAATGTGTAACTACTTACTGCTTACAGCGTCTGTATATTTTTTCTTTGACCTGCGGTCAACAACTTCTCTGGAATTCTTTTGGCATCCTATATTTTCCGTAGAGGAAAGGACATCTTCATTCCACAGGCTAACGCCTGCAGAAAAAGACAAAGGAAGGAGAAATGGTTGTTTTTCAGTCTCTAGTCTGAGACTAATCTCCTCTTTCTCCATTTCTCCCTGTGAAATTAGGAAATATTAACACTTAGTTTCCTCAACAGGTGGTATTTGTAAGCATTATAATTCCATAGTGATCATATGCTTTAGAAATATCTTGTAAATCAGACAAACCATTTTTACAAATCAAGTGGGCTTCTGCCCAACAGTTATTTTTGATAGGAGTGAGTAAACAATAATAACCCCCCCAGTTAATTCTTTCTTAGAATAAATGAAGACTTTACAATTGATACTCCCAATCTCTTTAGGTTTTCCAGTTCAAACTCTTTACCCTGTACTTCTCACCATATTTCATACCTTCTTTAATCTAGATACTTTTGTAACAGCTTTGCTTTTTTCAGATAAGCTGTGCCAAACTTTTCTTCTTTTAAAATACCTTCTGATTAATTGTATGGGTTTTGTTAGGGTTTTTTACTGACTGGATTAAGCAAAGTTTTTTCTTATGGAAATTGCATGAGATCTCTTGGATTACTGCTACCCACATGCTACCAGGGCACTTACTGGGTAAACAGTAAGCATCAAGGTTTGGGACATTTCACCTCAAAATCAATGGCTGGGCAGAACAAATGGACATGACAACTATAAAACATAATAAACAAAGTGGATGTGACAAGGGTAATTAACTAAAACAATGTATGAAGCCCCAAGATATATAACATGTATCTGTTGTTAACAGTATTACACAAGAGTAAAATATAAAGAATATATTGTAGTTTTTAATATTTGTGACATTCTAGATAAAGAACAATATTATTTTCCCTATCTACTTTATGCCACCCATACCAGTTCAGCATATGTCTGAAGAAGCAGATAGGAAGGTGACTTGCCCCATCACCTACCAGGACTGCCAGAACCACAGCTGGGTGCCAGGGACACAAACTTGCATCTGAAATCAAATGATAAGAGCAATACCCCCACCAACCGCCCGGTATTTTGCGTCTCCAAAAGCACATGCAAATCAGAATTAAACACTGTGACTGATATTGGAGAGGCAATGGATAAATCTCCAGTAAGTATTTCTCATTGCTCAGAGGGCAAGCTGCCGCCATGCCTGTATGTTGACTAGGAAAAGCAGAGGAAGACCTGCAGAAAGAGAGTATTCGAGGGAAAGGCGATTCCTCCAGTGGCAGTCTACAACTGCAGTAACAGCAAGAGCAGTTTGTCTGCACTCTAGTTCATTGCCAGTTCTTAATCAAAGCCTCAGGGCATTATTGAAATAGGAGCATTAAATAATACTAAGCAATAGTGAAGGACAACTATGATCACAAATAATTTCCTTCCAACTGTGAGGGCAATGCATTTTCCTCAAGTACCCAACATCTCACTCATGACTGACATGGTGGGCTTATCTATGTAAATACAGATTATATCTGGCATAGGACTGTGTCTGAGTGGTGCCTAGGCATTTTTAATTGGACGACAACAGCAATCCTTTTCTCTTTTTACCACCTTGGTTGGTAGGAGGAATAGCTCAATTGTTTTGGGGACCATTTTTCTGTGGCTTACGTTTGTCTGTATGAATATCCTGCACATTTCTCTGATCTGGGGTGGTATATTCATATTTTAAAACTTGTCAGTGTCAGCCAAATGAGGAAGGATTTCAGCCCAGCGCAGGTGCTTTGCATTGGACCTGAATGTAAGGGGACCAATGCCGGCAGGTGGTCCCTAGTCTGTGTCAGTGGAATCCCCATCTTAGGTTGCTCCCTCAATAAAATCTCTCTCCCTCAGGCGGCCATTTCATAATTCAGGTGAAAAGCAGTTCCTGTGGCATGTTGGATCACATAAAGGAAGACAATCTTCGGGTACTTCATCAGTCGTTTGTTAGGACTGAGAACTGAGCGGGAGAGTGCGGTAATGCCAGATGTACTTCTTGTGCCTTTTTCTAAGCAGATAGGTCAAGATGTTCTTCACTTTATTTACCAGCCAAAGAAGTTTTTCAGGGTCAGCTCAATTTGAGGAGCAGTACGGATCCCTGCTGCACTGTGATTGTGAAACCCAGCAAAGGGATAGTGCATTGGCATGTTTTTCAGCTTCCCAGTAGCACTGTTTCAGCCTTGAGCAGATTTCAACCATTGCTTGCGACGGAGCGAGGGTTGGGGTGGTGGAGGGAAGGAGCCACTTCCCGCAGGGCTCTCCCCCAGGCTCAGGAAGGCTTTCTCCCCATTGGGATGAGGGGATGCTGTGGCACACCTGACCATCCTGACCTGCTCCCCATACCCCCACCTGTTTGCTTCAGTTCTCAGAGCAGGCAAGGAGCAGATGTACACTCCTCCACAGGCTGCCCCCATCCTGCCCCCAAAACACTGCTATGACTGCACACAGTAAGCTCTCTCCGGCCAGGCATGCCAAAGAGCCGGAGGTGGACAGGGCTTCTGGCCATGCACGAGCACCCAGCACAGCCGAGGGGGCTCCGCTGCCTCTTTCCCAGCTGTGCCCTGGCCAAAGGCAGTCCCAATGCTAGCCCCACTTATCCATCTGACCATGTCAAACATTCCTCTCTAAACCATCAGCCAAGGTCTGTTTTTTAATACAGCCTTACACAGGGGGAGGAAGGGGAGAGGGCATAGAAGTAGGATCTCATGGTGATATTTCTTGCTTAATATTATTGTGTTAATTCCTTGTTTGTCCAGCAGCTGAATCATCAGTGCCTCCTCTGGCTCCAGCTCCAGCTGCTGTGAAACCCAGTGGCGAAGGCAGAGCTGATTAGCTGTGGGCTCCCCTGCTGCTGAATCCAGCCAGCAAGCCATGTACGGGCCATTTCCCCAGCAAAATTTGTCTGTTTATTGAAAATCATAGATGGATTTCCTTCTGCTTTCCTTTCCTCCCTCCCTGCCACAAGGAAGGCTCACAAAGCCAGGATGTTCTTTGGTACTGGGGAGAGCAACAGCTGGAGCTGCTTCTGCCTGTGCCCTGCTATAGGTGCCACAAGGGTGTAGGGTAAGGGAGGAAGAGCGATATGGCTCACACCTACAGTCTGTGAGGGGTATGTTTGAAACTGTCAGGGGAAAAGCCCCAAAGGAGACCTTTTAAAATCTAGATTGCCTGGAGGGTGTTAAAGCACATAGTCTCAAATGACTGATCAGTAGACAGACACAGAGGCCACAAGTAGCTGGCACTAGGACACACTGAGTTCAGTTGCTAAGTGCGGATGACTGACCAGATTGCTCAGCACTGAAAAACAAAACAAAACCTTACAGATTGCTGCTTGATGACTACTACATAGCCTCTCCTTTCCTTCACAGGGGGAAAAAATCCCTGCGTGACACAATTGTTTTCCCTTGGCTTCTACAGCTGGTGGCCCAGCAAGCTTCCTTACCAGATACAGGCTGCACATAGACAACAATGACCTGTGCTGGTCAAACTGGAGATCAGGGATTACTCTATTACTGGGCTATTCAAGAGGGCCCTTTTTATTGCTACAGGTAGATCAGAGATTGTTTTGAAATCTGACTGATCCATTGACACAATTGCCCAGAAGAGGCCTTTGAAATACTCAGCCTATTGGTTTTTGAGGATGGACTTGCCTGCCCAGGAGAGGTGAGGGGCAGCCTCAGATCAGAAAGGGGTTACTGTCACTTTGTGACAGTCATTATTTTCTGCTGCCTCGTCTTTAATCAGACCAGACACCAGGTCAAGAATGCAGCCAGCCATGTGAGAGGACTCTGCATTCACCAACGACAGTTTTATAGTTTATTATGGTAGGCAAGTAATGCAGAGCCAGGTTAGGGAAATCAGCACCAACATAGACAGCAGTGTTGTAAAGCTGTTTGCAATGTTTTGTCTTGAAGACTGTTTTGGAATTAAAAAAACCCACTTTTTTTTTTTCATTTAAAAACATGAGTATTTTGCAAATAACTGTTCTCTTCTTTAGAGATTCTTCAGTTTTTCAGTTTTAAGCAGTTTTGTTGGCTCTTTGATTTCCTCCCTTTTTAAAATTTTCTTCACATTTTCTTTCTTTCATTTTTATACTGAAAAAGAAGAATGTAAGGGGATGCTGGGCGACATGTATTTGTCAGTTAAAATTGACAAATATATCTTTTTTCTTTGTTTTTTTGTTTTAAAAAGTGATAAAAAAATGACAAAGAAGTGAGTGTGGGGAAAACAACCAAATTTTAGCCAGCTCCATTTCAGAGATACCAACTGAAACAGCGTAATAGTAAACTGGCACACTCTTTCAAAGCTGACAGAAGTCCCTTTCCAAAGTCTGGTATCTTGTTTCTTGAACTGTATAGTGACAATCTACCTTCTTTGCTACAGCTGGATCCAAAAAACCTGATACTGTTCAAAGGGGAAAAAGTGAAGAAGTTTTCAATTGTGGAAAAAGGTAATGGCTCATTCCTTGTAGTTACGTTGGCTTATGTACAAACATATATTACACTAAGCTAGTTAGTTTGGTATGAATGAACACTGTAACAAGTATACACCCATACAGGAGTTTCATCTAGTGCATAGCAACTACTCCACAGCAACTGGTAGCATGGAGCGTAGCTCTTACTTTTTAAGGACAAAGTCTAATGGAGACTGGCTGTTGATGCTCAGCCATTTCAGTGCAGTGCAAGCAGGTCACGTGCACAAGCACAGGGTAAAGTCAAACATTTCTAAATCTATCCACTGAAGGCGATTGTTTCATACATGCACTAGGCCAGTATATTATGATGCAATTTGTACACCCAAAATAGAAGTCTCTTTTTAGTATGATAGCAGAGAATAACAGTAACAGTGGCTCTTCAGGTAGGCTGGAAATGCCACAGTACTCTATACACAGAGTCACATCTTTTTGAAATGACCAGCAAAACTGAGAACTGGTATAGCATCAGGCCTCAGCATCCAAGCTACCATCGCTCAGCTGATGCACAGCAGTTTGTTGATCCAGGGTGACCTAATTGTGTGTCTGAACCATTGTATTCAAAGCCGAATCAAGGTTCAGGCTCTAATTTGAGTGCACTGAAATCACACAGCCAAGCAGCTGAAAGTCCGACCCAACAATAATGCTCATGACGCTCATTATGTCCCTAGAGCTAACAATTTGTGAGCCTATAACAGGCAAAAAGATAGGTGAGGTCCCTGACTCAAAAAGCGATATCTAATTTCATGGCAAGGCAATAGGAGACCACTGAGAGTAACTTACAAGAAAAAACCTAGGGCTGGAAAAGAGGAATTAGGAACTAATAATTTCTATTCATATCCTTGGTGTGACTTTGTGATTCTTGGACATCTTATCTTCTCTGACATACTTTTGTGTTTACCAAAAACAAAATCTTAAATCATACAGTTATTTGTTAATGTTTGCAAAGCACTTTTAGCTAGAGGGAGAATCTTGGCTGACGCTATGGAAACACAAAGGGACCATAATAAAGCCTAGTTGACTGCTCAAGGTTCCCCTACTGTGACACCATCTCTGGTGGGTGCAGGTGCCTCTTGTTCACACCTTTGGTCCTTGGCATTGACAAAATGCCACCTGGGGAGTTTTGGGAACATTTCTGGAACATCTCGACTCCCAATTGCATTTGGTGCAGAGGCCTCTGTAACCCCCGAGACACAGAACAAGCCACCAGCAGCTCCAGATACCTGGCAAGTATAGCAGTGGCACAGTGATATCCCAGTCCTTAGACTCAGGCTGAATGCAATCGGACAGGGCTGGAGTCAAAAGGCAGTAATTTTTAAGTGTTGTAGTCGTAGAGAGTTCTGTATCGCAGGGATAGAAGAGTCCAAGTTCATCTCTACTGGATCTGTGGTAGAGATCCTTTGTTTTTTATATGGAAGGAGGGTAAATGTTTTATTCACAAGACCTTTTAATGTTGCTGTGGCCACAGGAAATTGAGAAGTTTAAACGGAGGCCAACAGGAAAAGCAAAGTGTGACATGTTCTATTGCTTATTCAATGCCAATGAAGATTGGGGACAACAGTTCTATACAAAGGACTGTTTATATCAATGAACACATAATTTTAAATTTCCTGCATGAGTCATTTTTGGGTATCTTTTTGTCCTGTCTCTTTGTCATTCTCCACTGGACTGAAAAACATAAGCACGATCATGTTAAAAATATTTTTTCCTTTTTAAGGAAATCCTAATGAATCTAGATCCCTGTAAAACACTACCATGGTTCACCACTAGCATGCCAGCCACCAAGAGCTGAAGCTGAACGGTCACGCTAAGGAATGGTGGGTTCATAAGTTATGTAGGTCTGTGAAAAATAAGGGACTTGCTAGCTCTGAAGTATAATTTAACTGAATACACTTGTCCTGACTTAAAGGTGCCACCTCTGGGAATATTTCACAGTTTCACACGTGGAAATGTTGAGCATCCAAAGACACCAACCCAGCTCCAGCAGGAATGGAGTGAGTTCTGCCTCTCTGAAAACGAGCCTCTGCACTGCATCATTATCTGTACCCACATAACAATTGGCTTCTCCCTGAATACTGATAGCAAACAAAGCAACACCCAGGGGACTTCTGTGATGCCTATCTGTTGGGAAAGGGACCTCAAGAGAGTACTTCTGACAGGCAAGCAAAACATAATGGTCCAGGAAAACCAATCTTTCCTCTTTATCCATAGAGAGCAGCTCTACATCAAGGTGCTACATTCACCCCCAAAAAGCCCCATAGGGAATTCACATGCTTAGGCTAATGGCTTTTTAAAAAAAATCAGGGTTCTTGCCACACAATACAATGAAAATGCATGTTTTTCTTCTTAAACACATTTTAGCTTTTGTGAGCTTGTGTGAAAAGAGCCTATTATTAAGCCTGAGTTATTTAAGCAATATTGGAAATGCCCCTGCCCTTTTGTTAATTTGCTTGGCTTGGTGCACACATGGCATTTGTTTTATATCATGTGTGGAACTTGCTTCTTTAAAAAGTCTGCAGGTTTCAAATTCCTCCGCTTTTGATAGATGTACTGTATGTACTTTTAGGTTTAAAAAAAAGTTACAGGTGGCTGCTATTTTTCCCAATTCAGTCCACAAAAGACCCTTTATTAAAAGAAGTCCGTAATGAAAAAGAAAAGTAGAGCTACTGTATGTGAGGTTGCAAAGATCTCTGGTGGAAATATTTGGTGTTTACATTTTGCCGAACTATTTATACTGTGGACACATACTACACTAAAGGCTCTCTTTTCCCTGCATAATAGAAATCCTTGTGACTGAATTCTATATACTTAGTATGGTTTACATTTTTTTATCCAGCCTTACCACATTTTATTCCACCCTGCTTTCTACATGACTTTGTGTGTCTTTAACAGAGCTGTATAATAGCAACACCTTCTGGAAGAAGGGAGACACTGGAGGATCATTTCTGCCTCTTGCAGCTTGTTGCATTCACCAGCCAACGTACATTACTAATAAGGCAGAAGTTCAAAATAATAATTAGGATACATCACTAACTATATGTGCTTCATTTAGCAGTAATTGAAAACGCTGAGTTTTTTTAATAACTCTTTCAGATTATTTTTGTTCGGAGTACTTTTAACAGTTAACATTCAGTATTTTAATTACACAGGATTTATGGGTCTAAGTCTCTGCTCTATACACCCTTTGTCTGACGATATGAAAAAGCAGAGGAGCGCCCCGCTGCTCAGTGGCAGCAGCCACCTCTTCTCCCCCCAGAACAGCATGAGCCGCCAGCGCAAAGGCCAGTATTTCCAAACCCTGCTGCCTGCAGCAGAGCTCCTGAAGCCACAGACCGGCAACCGAAGTGCAATGGCCTACATTTAACATCAGCTGAGTATCTGAAAGTCTCACCATCTTAGATAAGCACCACAACCTTCCTAGTGTCTTTATAAACAAAATTCTGCTGCTGAAGAGCCTTTAAGAGCCTTTGACATTGGGGCTTTTAAGTTTTTGCCAAAGAGGACAGGTGACCCTTTCTGCGTGTTGGTACAAGACAGCTTTGCAAGCACAGGTAGGAAACAGTGGGTTGGTGGCAGGGGGACTCCTTCACCTGTCTTTAACGTCAATCTATGGCAGTATTTTCTTTTGCAAAGTACTGCAGAGATATACCATTGTAGTAGTAGCAGTAGTAGTAGTAGTAATACCATCTCTAATTAGATCTTTGAACAGAGATGCAACCAATCATTTTCACAGCACTGTTGTGAGGTGAGTACTACTAGAAGAACAGGGAGAGAGAACTGAAGTCCTTGGTGAAAGCCTCTATCGAGGGACAAGAGGCAAGGAGAAGAGCAGAGCACAACTCTGGCTTCCACATTTAAACATCTAGGCTACACATTTCAAGCAAACAAATCCACTATACTTTGCTTTAATGGTGCTGAACTGGTGTACAATCAAATTCTAAAGCAGTGGGCATTATTCAGGAGGAGGATTATTAGGTCCTGCAACATTTAGTTGGCTTGGAGGATGCAGGACTGAGACGCTGGATGAGCCTTATAAGCCTGGACACCTTTCCTCATACAAGGCAAGTCACAGTCTGGTTCTTCCTGATGGGCAACTGGATCTAGGGTCATATTTGACAAATTTTGATGATTTTTGCTAGGTTAATAGAAGATTTCCATTTTTGCTTTTCATTTTTGAATGTTAATACAGGTGTGTCTCTGAGCAAAATTTGTCGGTGTTCTTTGCTTTGACACTATGTTTCTGTATCTTCTATGCCCGATTCACATCCTTGGTCAGGATTTTGTTTTGGGAGCTATTCCTTTTCTTTCTCCACACCCTTACTTATGTTGGCTCCAGCAGTACCAGCTCCTGCCCACCTAATAAAGAAGCCAGTGTACTGCAAAGTCTGCATGCCATGCAGCCATCGTCCACAAGACACTTTAACTTTGCTCACTCAATTGTGCAAAACAGCTCTGAGGAGAAGACTTCTGAGAAATGCAGAAAGAAATTTTCCACCATGGAAAAAAACTCCTTGCAAGTTATGTTTAGATGTGTCTGTGAGGGGAAAACTGTTCAGGAAAACAAGTTTGTGAGTGGTCTTCATGATATGTTTCACTTTTTGACGGCTACTGGTACCCACAACTGCCTAGCAGCATGCGATACATACTCCTCCCCACTAACCATGGCAAACAGCCTCATCTCCCCACTCCATACCTCTCTAAGTAACATCATGTCTGTACCTTAAAATGCAGGGATCTCGGGCATGATCCTGTAAGAGGGCAGACTGTGCAGCATTAAGAAATCCATGAGGGGGCTGCAGGCAGCTGCTCGGGGTGGCCAGGTGAGGATAGCTAACTGAGCAGAATAGAGAAGGCCATATGGCACCAGCTGTGCTCTGGCTCCCAGCAGGACAACCTCTCCTCTTATTAATATAATTTCCACAGCATGCATAAGAGTGAATTGCTATTGCGATAAGCTGTCCTGTCCTTTTCCTCACGTATACCTATCACCTTCGGGATGCTGGGCTATCACACAGAAGAGAAAGCCGGTGCAATGACAACTGCAAGCACTGAGCCCCATGCTGTGGAGATGCTTCCTGTTGCCGCCAGAAAAGGAGGAAAAAATTCAGTAGGGAAGCCTCTTCCCTCTCCCTTCTGCTTCATGCGAGAAATGACTATGTCTGCTCCCCACACCTGTAAGCACCAAGAGCCACGGGGTAATGATCCAGCAGGACTGTGAGAAAGTTGCTGAAGCCCTTCTCTCTGGTCCTGCCAGCACAGCCTCACTCCAAATGACAGAGCTCAAATGTATCCCCTGCGCTGGGGAATGGGTTAATCCCAGGGTGAGGGGAGGGGAGTTTGTGACAAACCACGGACTAGACTGAGAATCTCTACTGGGATTTTAACACGTCTGGCCTGGGATCCTCAATCACTGATAATGACAGGCATTACCTGACCCAGCCAGCAAGAGGATCTCGATAGCTGTTCTCAAGAATTTGCAAATCGTTCTCCAGTTCCTGGCTCCTTCCCTTTGACTATCTTGGCAGCCTGTTCTGGCAGCCAGACTATCTCACCTAAGACTTCTCCAGCTGGTGAAGCATCTTGGCGCTCCTGCCTCTCTATGCCCACACACTTTCATCAACTTCAGCAGTAACCCTTTTAAGTGTTATCTTGCAGGCCTAATTACTTCAAATACATTTTCTGGCTGATGGCGTTGGACAAGTGGAAATTTAGCGCCATCTATTGCTGACTAATAAAACACTGGTTTGCTAAGAATGCGAGAAAGGCGCTTTCTCGAAGGGAGTCTTGGCTGTAGGATTCCTGCAATCAGGCAGAAGCATGCCCACGGCCGCCAGAAACTCTTCTACTTTGAACTGATGGTTAAAGCCTTGCAGTTTTCCAGAAAATACATCTAGAAGTCTGGGGTGTGACCCTAGCAAATTTCTTCAACCTGGAAATATTGTGAGAACCAGCTTTCCTGTATGATTTGTAAAATTTATTCATTAAAGTTTGTCCTGAAATACTATGGCATTAATCTTTCTCTCTCTCTGTCACCCTACTGGTATTTTGGTAACAATCCCCTAAACGGTATATCTACTACAGACAAACTACAAAGCTGGTCTCTTTATTTGTAGGCCTTTTGTTTGTAGGCCCAAGCCCTTGGCAACACTGGCTGTACTCCCTTTCTGACTGTGAGCAAATGAAGTGAAAGAAGCGGGTAATCTCGAAGGCAAGTGGCATCTCCCCGAACTCAGCTGCAGTTGAGGAACACCCAAAGAACCTGAGAGGAAGACTAAGTGCTCAGTGTTGCTGGCTGGTGGGAGAGGACTATGTTTCTGAAGAGACATTAATGAAGCTGAAGGTTATGTTCATGTCAAAGGTCTTTACCTGCATGGGATTAAATACTTTGCAAATGCATATCCCTAGTAAAACAAGAACCACGAAAAAATCCTTTCAAGAGACAAGAGCTAGAGAGTAGGGTGTGTTGATTTCCGTGACAGGAGCAAAAGCTGGGTCCTTTCACAGCCCCATATATAGCATCTGAATACATCTGAAGTGATGTGCATTAGTTGCATGGCATGTTAGTGCCAGATTATAATGCTGTTAATCTCTGCTTCTCACTGTAAGCAACTACTGGTTTTGCAATCTTTTTCATGAAAAGATAAAGGCTGTTTGTGGTGATGACAATTAAGTTAGTAGGATAGATGAGTAGACATTTGAAAACACTTCTTAAGCCAAAGTGCTGCTATACATGGCCTGCAAAGACCAGAAGCATGTTGTCTAACTCTGTGATGTCTCCAACAGATATGGCTGCAAAGATTCCTGAGAAAGGAGAGGTAAGAGATGACAAAAAAGATGAGCAACACTACTTCAAAGTGTCTGCAGCCATAAAGTATGGACATCTTAAAACTGCTAGAAAAAATACCTGATACAGTGTAAACAGCTCTCTGCGTTATTGCAAGCTCCATAATACCTAGTACTTTTTTTTTTTAAAGCTCTGTGTGCTGTAGACAGGAAAAAATTATTTTTAAACATTATTTTTTAGCACATATGATGGAGAGGAAGGGTGGAATATGTGTGTCATGCAGTTTGAAAACAGGAAAGCCAAGAAAGAGAGATCCAAATGTTTGGTTTATTTTACAAAAGATGCTTGGGATTTTTAAGGTTGTCTTGAGGGGTTGTAAGACCTGACCCATGATTTTGGGTTAGGCTATACTACTGATCCTAAAAAATCAACACAAACTCTACAGTCAGCATGCTAATGACTTTTTGCTTTTTGTAAATGAATGAAAACCCCTTTTCCTCACAGAAAAGGGTGAACAAGAAATGAAAATAAGAATTAAATAACTCAAATTCAGGTGTGTTCTCCTTGATACTCTGCCATTCCCTCAGCTTAATTTAATATAATATCCCAGATAATTTCCCACTGCTGCCCAGAAGTTAGGAGACCGCTTTCACTTCCCACCATGTGTTTAGAGAACAGAGCCTGGTTCACACAGCCCTGCTGCTAGCCAGTCCTGACAGCTTTGACTTAGACTCTCTATTTTATCCCCATCTCCTTTCCCTGTTCTGCAGAGCCTTACATCAGCAGTGGCAGCAGTCAGATTGTCCTGCCAGCATTGCCAGAAGGAGAGAAGGGGAGAGTAAAACTTCATTATGGACCAGATCTGGCCCATTCACTGGCCAGCTCAAACTTGGAGCAATATGAAGGACAGGGCAAGACAGACACTCAGTAGAGGGAAATTTTGTCCAAATCGATCAGTGGCTGCTACTTCCATGCAACAGATCAGCAGTGGTCCTTAGACTGAGCCCCCAGTGGGATGAAGAGACACTGAAGCAGAGGAGTGTGTGCCTTACAGGACACCTACCCACCCACTCAGCTCTGGCACATGGTATTTATGGCCAGGGTACAAATCCACTTGGCCAATCTGTCAGCTCTCCAGGAGACAAGCATGGAGGGTGCAGGAGCAGTAATGCTGCCCTGTGGTTGCTGAGGGCACCCACCCACCAGGAGAATGTAACTGAACAGATCAGCATAAAGACTGAAAAGTGGATGGCAGGCTGAAATTCAAACAGCAAAGAATTAAAAATTACTGTACTATGAATCTGAATACCACAAGTAATAATTTGGGGCATATTAATGGAAAAGCAGAGAATGTGACATAAGAAACTAGACTTGTAGCGCTTATGGGATGATGATGGTGCTTGTAGTCCATTCTTAGGAAGACTCCCAAATGCTCCCCTTTGTACATTATTTCAGCGTAGGAGGGATTCTATTCCAGTTTTTGTTTGGTCTGGAAGAAACATAGTACTAAAGCTTTTAAATAAGTACAAAATTAATTAATACTGTTGTGTTTCTTGGCAGGACTGATACAGAAGGTTTCATGTTGAAATACACTCTCTACCTCTGTTTTCTATATTTGTATTTGCTTTCTTTTTTTGAGCACAGGGTGCTGGATGGAAGGGGAAAGGGAGAATGTTATTTTGTCTGGAGGGTTGACCTATTTCTTTCCTGCACCAGATTTAAAGCTAGAACAAGATCCAATTTCCCAATCTATTGGCAAACTTCTCATATCAGGTAAAGAAGTGGTTACGGGTTAAAGTAAACATGGTTACAAATTATCTTCTAGAGAAGGCAGTACTCACATCTGCTCCTATAAGTAATGTGGTAGAAGCAGTTATGGGTGAAGGAGGGATATTCTAGTTTAAAACAAATCACAGTACATTACAAAAGCTCTGCAAAAGCCTGTTCTGAGTCACACGGGCTCCCAGGGCTGTCAAGAAAACACCAAAGACCTGAGTCGCCTGGGATCAGTAAGTTTAAAAGCAATCTGTTCTTTGTGAGCTATGAGAGTCCTGTGAGACTATGACTCCATTCCAAACTTCTGCTCACAGCAATGCCAACTAGGAGCATGGTGAATTGTTATTTCCCCAGCAGAGCTGTGCCAACCAAAGCCCCAAATGGCTCCATTGTTCTAGAAAAAATGTTCTTTCTCTGGTATAGCTTTTCCTGTGTGGGGCTGTGGCCAGGTATGGTCTTACTATATAAACAAAAAATGCAGCTTCACTGGTAGAGTTGCAGCTGTATGTCTGCACTGATAAAATGCACCTAAGCATAGACATAAGAGCACAGTGTACCACACTTCAGCTCTAAGCAGGGTTGAAGGTTGGGTATGTATAGCAGGTCTAAAAATCCACTGATACCTCACAGAGGCTCTACTGTTCTCTTTAGCAGTGTTGCATTTACTCAGAGGAAGCTGTTGCGAACTGAAAATATGCAAGGCTTTTTTTTCCTTTTCTTTTGTGCATGAAAAACAACAATGCTTCTTGCATTCCCTACAGTTTTCAGGGGAGGGTAGAACTGCATATACCCCTCGATGGACATCTTTCTTCAGGTAGGAAGATCGATCCAATCATGCATCTCAAGTTAAAAGAATAATTTGCCTGGAAAGTTAAAATGATGATAAACAACCTAGAGCCATTCTGCTAGTGGAAATCAGAGGGGTCACAATCTGACTGCTGGAGACAAGGCAGGTTTTAGGCAAAACCTAAATGAAGAAAAGTTGGGAGCTCTGTGTTTTATCAGGGAATGAATGTTCCTGCAGTTCAGGCATTCAAAAATTTCATTAACCTGGAAAAGCCAAAGCAGGGACAAGATACGTAATAGATACTGACTGCAGGGGCTCCAGGGCAGCTGTCAGCTCTTACTTCTGCAGTGGAGGTCATGGAAGAATCTTTTTGGTACTTTTTTTTTTCTTTTCCTTTTAAACCAGCACTACAGAGTGCATTTAAGCAGCAAAAATAGTTCACTTGTGGGCAGGAAGGAAGAGGCAAAACATCGGTCTTATTTTCTGTCTCATCCACCTTACCTCATCTTGTACACCCAAAGATTATCTGGTCAGCTAAATAAATGTGGTGCTACACAAAGGAACCAAAAGACAGCTGCAGAATAACCTCCTTGCGGAGAGGACTCTCCTGCAGGTACAGGGAGCAGAGCCAGCCTGACCGCATCCTGCCCTGGCCCAGCCAGGCAAGAGTCCACAGTGCTCAGTTCTTCACTTTCACACACAAGCACCAAAGGGCTCTTGCAGCTGTGAGCTGCACATGCAGCCAGGCAGTTCTGGAGCAGAAAGATCTTGGTTAAGTCACTGAACTACAACTCAAGTCAATCTTTTCTCTCCTAAGCAATAACCAATGTGTTGTTTTTTCCACAGATGGCTGTGGGGTTTCCTAGTTGTGTGGGCTTGGGTCAAGATCACAAAAATAAACACAGTAAAAGTTTCACCATTCCACCTGTGTGGATTCTTTTACTCTGTGCTGGTTAGTAACATAAAAGAACTTTATACTTGCAAAACAGCTGGTCCTCAATTAAAAAAAAACTGTGTATGCAAAAAATATGGCCACTAAACACATAGGCACAGAAACTTGACTCTGTGGTGCAGTCTGCAAAGTCCTTCCTCTTACAACTTGCCTCCCTCCTAGGTCCAAGTTGTGTTTGGTCCCCATGCGCAAAGGAGAAAGGCTTAAAATTAAGGTGGCCAGGCACTCTTTTGGAAAAAACATAGCACTGTGCCTAGATGCCTGTTGTTGGTATAATTAATTTGCTTTTGAACACTCATAATCCCAGAAGATATCACCTGGGATTCAGAGTGGAACATTTAGGCAGTGCAAACTCTCCCAAGGTTAGGCGAAAATGAGCTGGGTGTTTATTTGTTTAAAGCAGAATACTGTAGGCTGACAAGGCCTGGAATTATAGAAGGTTTGGCCATGCATAAGCTTGATTTTCTTGCATTTAAATGTCACTGTCAGCTGTAGGCAATGTTCCAGCTTGTGAAGTTTCACTGAAACTGGAAGCAACACTGAGCTTGGCAGAAATATGATTGTAAGGTTTAATTGAAAGAGTAAGCACACTATTACAAATTAATGTGGAGAAGGCAGCCATGGTGGAATCTGTCTTCGGGTCCATATGGCCCTCCATTGCTCATTGATCATACAGCCTGTCATGCATTTACCCTCACAGGAGTCCCTTGGTTTGCTGAGAACTATTACCCCCCTTTTACAGCTGGAAAATAGGAGCTAGGAGAGTTACCTGCCTTGCTCAAGGGCACAGAAAGGAATTGATCAAGGGTGACTGCTAATCTTTTCTTCCTTTCCAGATTGCTTATAATTTTTCCCTAATGAAAATCACTTATCTGATAAACTGATATTATGCACTGCAGAGGAAACCAAGAGAAGCACTGTCTTTTAAAAATAAATTGTTACAAGCCAACATGGTTTTAGCAATTTACTGTAATTGCAGTTTGATTTTCAGTTTTCCTGTGAAAGATCTCAAACTTATCATCTTATGACTGCATGCAACAGTAATTGTTGAAGTATACTTGGTTGATTACTGATGATCTGTGGGTCATAATTTTCTTTTTTCCCTGAAAAATTACTTCTTATGTTTTAAAATGATAACCATACATTTTTCTGGCTACCAGCTCTACACAAACACAAAATTATTTTTCCTGACAATATATATTTTATCAAAGAAAAAAAAAATTGTTAAAGCACGGTAAAGAACTCTACAGCAGATGAATTTTGCCCTGAACTTCATATATGACTCGATGAGAGTCTTACTGGGTCAAACGTTGTTGGCTCTCCCTCATGCTGTTTAAATCATAGTAACAGATAATAAAGTAAAGCCTTGTTCATGTTGCTTTCTCTTTCCAGGGAAAAGTTACCACAAAGAAGCTGTGAGGTTTGGCAGAGATACATACATGTTCCAAAAATAAAGTTTGTGTTTAAATATGATCTTATCCTGTAAAATTTGAGGAATTTCCCTTTTGTCAGCCTGAACTTTGGCCTTATTGACATCTCCTCTTAACTTTTGAGTTGATGTTATCTCAGTACTGAAAAAGCTTGCCAATACTACACATATGCAAAAATGGGGAAATAGTACAGACGTTGATGGGTTTTTGTTGGAATGTGAAATGAAATGTGGAATAATGAGTTCTTTGTGCTGCTTGGATGTAGCAGAATGTAGACTAACAAAAAGAATCCTTCCAAGGGACTGGAATCTGTAGGAGGTACAATCAAGGTCTTAAGATTCACCTTAGTAGAGATAAGGAGTTGCAAGGTAGGAACCCGATAACACTGATCTTTCAAAACCAGAGCAGCCATCTGACCTATAAAATCTGCTGATTGGTTACGGTTCATATGCATAATGCCAGTATCAGTTACAAAACTTTTATGCACATATTGTTAAATAAGCCTCTGCCTAGGCTGACAGGCTGTAGTCTAGTCTCCCTGAAGTAAAAAAAAAAAAATAAATAAAATGCTTTCCCTCTTTTGGAGGTCATACTGCACAATGGAGAATGTGCACCAGAATTTGGGGTCTCACCAGACTCTTTCCACGACAGCAAAAATACAGGCAATGAAGTTAGGTAATATTATTTCTTTAGCTTGCTTATTTGTTAAAAAGAAACTCTCATTTCAGGAATATACTGCAACCAAACAGCAAAAAGTAGGTTCATCATTCAGGAATCCTCAAGTGTGCCATGCAAGTAAACCCTACATTCCCAAAACTGTGTTTCTTTGCTCCTTCAGAAAAGCATATGCAAAACTACCTTTCTCTGCTCTCCACCTTAACACACACAGAGGCTACAAACCCTGCAGTCTGAAAAGTTCTTGGCGCAGCCATTGACAAATCTGAAGATCTTTGGATTAATGACTCACCTGATAGCAGCTATTAGCACTTCCCAGCCTAACAGTATCCAATGGCAGATGAAGATACCAAAACAGAGCAAGGGAAATTGTAATTTCTCTTAGTAAGGCAATGTATCTTAGATAACCAACTCTTGTCTCACTTTCACAATCCTCATAATGACTTTACAAGCCTGCATAACAGTGTGAAGATTGCTGCCACCTGATAACTAAGTAGGCATTTTGATTACAACAAGCACAGGACAGATGGGGTCTCTCCCCAGCAGTGAATTACTGACCCTGCCCCTTCAGAGGGAGAAAACTGATTGGCATCAGGGATTAGAGAGGATTTCTAACCCTGGGTTTAGCTCAGACTCAACAGTTTTTCGTCAAGAGTCGTAAAAATATTTCACTTGCAAAAGGAGGGAATAGCAAAGGGAACCTGTGCTACAGGTTATGCTTAGAGGTTGGTATTTGTGGGAGTGCATTTTCAAGACAGGAACACAAGCAGCTGACAAACCACTCAAGTTTTCTGTTCTTTGCACTATATAAGTAAGGACAGACTCTGTGGTTGAGGAAAGGAATAATGTGAAGTTTATAAGCATTTAGGAGCAATGTGAATCTTAGCTGGTAGTATCCAGAGCAATGGGATGGTCAGAACCCCATCCCTAGAGGTAAATGATACTGGGACAGTAGTGAGATTTCCTAAAAATATGGGAGTATTTTTCACTATCTTTGTTCTAAACAGTTTTCAGCGATACCCTTATGATGAAGATACAAAATCTTCAGAAGTTCCTTTCTTTTTCCAATCTGGGACTTCACAGTAAAGCAAATATTACAGTCTTTGCTCAGGCACAAGGCTTGTATGAGCTAAAGGACAGTAAAAAAAAAAAAAAAAAGAACGCAGAATTCACAGAGTCACAAAATGGTAGGGGTTGGAAGGGACCTCTGGAGATCATCTTGTCCAACCCCCCTGCTAGAACAGGTACACCTAGAGCAGGGAAATGCTTAAGCAATGACTTAAGCAAGGTCTGGTGCATAAAAGTTTAAAAGCCATAATAAAAGTGGCTAGCACCTGGGAGATATTCAAATCCTAACATTTCATATGGGTATGACTTCTTAACTGGCTTCAGCTCCTTAAAAACTCTGCCATGGCTAAAAGAGCAGTCCTGCCCTTCCTATGCATGGGGTCTGTGCATATGCTCCCCCCTTCCTGTGGTCAAGCAGTGATCTGGTCACTCTGCAGCTGCTCTAGCGCCAGCAGTGCCAGAAAGGAAGGTCAGGGATAGAGCAGCTGCAAATAAGAAGAGTGGAGCCATTCTCTTCGTCATGCTCAGAGCATGAAAGTCACCTCAAGTTAGGGTCTGAGCTAATACCAGTTGAATTTGAAGTTTCCACTGAAATTAGTGTTTCAACTGGCTCTGCTTGGTGATGATCTATGTAAACTTCACCTACAAGGCTGGTAAGCCACAGTCTTTGTTTTCAGCTCAGGTGTGGTACACTAGATGAGTTTCATTGCTGTCAAAATGAGAGTCAGAACAGCCCTAGCTGTTTTACAGGTGATAGTGTTTCTGGTAGTGGCAGCCTCCCAGCATGTATTTAATTTGTATATCTATAACAGATGGGTATAAAATCACCTCCCTCTCACATACAAACCTGTGAAGCACACACTTCTGTATGACACATCTTCAGCTGCATAGGCCCATTTTAGACCACGACTTCACCTACATCTGCCTTTGGGCAGACCCAGGGGGTCCGTGAATACATGCTGTGTACTGAAGATGACTGGCCTGCTAGATGAGCATTTACAAAATGCCTGCTTTGAAAAGAATTATTCCATGAGCAAGATGGAAAAAAAAAATTTATAAACAGAGGTTGTTCTGAAAGCACTTCAGAAGAACATAATTTCCTTGAATGACCCACAAGAACCTATATGAGTTAAGATAAACTGTTTTGTCTTATATAACCTGGCATTGGCAATGTTCAGAATTTAATATCTTAAATTTGTACAGGTACAATATAATAACACCTGCAGGTGAAGCAGGACAAAAATTTTCTTACCTAGCATTAAAAATCATTCCCTCGGGAGAGAGAGAAGTAGACACCTTCAACATTCTTGTATTTTCTTTTACAAGCTCCTCATTGGAGAAGCATCCAGAAAAACAAAGGTGCTGCTACAGAAAATTTTGCTCTTCTTGGCAACAGGGCAATTCTTTAGCAGCTTTGTTAAAATCACCACTGTGATGCCACAGTATCAGAACACTGAGCAAAAGGAAAGGAAGAAGAAAAACTGAAATTCAACAGTTTTGTTGACATACCCTCAAAACTGTTATTACTAATTCTAATATTGACTGCCTATATTGGAATCCCCAACTTTGTTTCCTTGCCCTGTTTATGTGTACTGAATGCAGTTTTTTCCTTCTGCTTTGTCCTCCCCCGTATTATTTTAAAACTAATTTTTTTGTCACATCTACTTTACATGACTATGTATCCCAGATCAGAGTTCGCAGAACTGATACTCTCCATCCCCAAGAACACAGTGCTGGTGGTGGTGCTGCAAGTGCTTTATTGAACAGAACTATTGCCAGCTACTGAGGTGTTTCAAAAGGGAGGAAAAAAAAGGGTCTTTTTAAGTTTTGCTAAAAGGCATGGGTCTGTCTGTCCTTGAAGCCCACTCAGCATCTTGTAGGATCCATCCTCAAATTATTACCACTTGGGATAAGTAAGTTTTGAAAGCTGTCTTACTGAAGCTCAGGCTAGAGTTACAGTTAAGAAAGGCTGGATGAAAGTGGAGAGGCCAAAATACAGGAATAAAGTCTGATTCTGACACGTTAGGCTCATTCTCTTAGCAGCAATTAACAACTCTGAGTACTTACCTGTCTACAGCTTCTTTAAAGTGTCCTGTATCCATGCTAGCTTTCTCTGAAGTCACTGAGAACCAAACCAGGTGGAAAATTAACCCTGATGTGTACTTTACTAAAGCATGGATCAGTACTACCTTTAATCACAGTATTCCCTGCACTGAAAAGGGGGAATACATCAAGTATTTTGGTAAGTATAGCCTCTACACATGGCAAATGTCAAGATTTTAATGACACTCACTTGTCAGTGCTTTCCATCTTCAAAGGGCTTCCCATTGGTTGACATACTTTAGAGTAATGACTATTCAAAAGTGCCCTGTGAAGTAAGTGCTCCAAGTATAAAGTTGTTTTCTGGTTTTCTTCTCTCCCTTGAGTTCATCGCCCCAAACCTCTTAGAATGGGGGCTGTATTTGATCGCTGCTACATAGTCCTGGCATGTTAAAAGCTGTTTCATGACAACATGGTTAGCACGTAGGTAGTTTTGCTGCTTGATTTGACCAGCATTTTACTGTAAGTGAAATAAGTGGCTCAGCCTCGAGGCTTGGCAGGGTAGATGCACGCCTGCCATTGTTAAGGCCTCATTCTTCCCTCTGAGTGTCATATCCTTAGACTTCAGTGGAAGCCAGAAGGCAGAATACAGGCTTTGCATTTTGACTATAGAGTTAGCTTATATCTCATCACTTGTGTCTTGCTTTGCTGTTCTTGAATGCCATACTTAATTTGGTAATTCCTTTTTCTTTTAATCCAGCCTTCAAGAATGTATTTCATGACAGCTCCCATCTACAGGATAATTATGCTTAGTTAGCTGTACTCAACAGTGATGATTTCATAACATGCCACAAACAGGTGCCCGTTAAATTCCTTTATTGGAGACAGAAACATTGCATAATTACAGATCTGATGAGGAAAACTTGCAAATAGTATAGACTGTTTCTACTGCCAGCAAAATACAGTTATTACAGGATTTATAGACATACAAATATAAAGTGTTTCTTTCATGCCAGATGGTCTGTACGTAACAATGCCATTAGGAGTATTTAATTGTGCTTCTACAAAACCTTTAGAGAAGAATGAGGTAGAGTTTCCTTTAGTTTATCCAGTCTTTTTTCACACATCTGTCCTTTACTGCTTTTATATGCTCAGATCCTTGTAAAATACCCAGTTAACTTTAACATTTGAGAAAACAGAGACCTTTCAGAGGTGTTTACTTCTTCCTCTTTAAGTTGCTAATTTCCATTGCTTATATGCTACAATTCCAATAACTACTACTGCACCCTTCTAAATCCCTCAGAGGTCAGGTAGATTGGGACATCCATCTTTCCAAATTTATTGCTTCAAAAGAAATTATTTGCAAAGAGCTTCAGATAAAACTCCCACTTGTCTCCATCATGGCAAAGAACCTTTTACATTCTGTCACTCTCTACTATAGTGGCCAAGCTGGAGCCCAAGCCATGTCCCCAGCAGATGGAGGGAATAGATTCACTCTTTGTCAACATCCTCCACTATGGAATAGAGTTAATGATATATTTGTCTCCTACTTGCAGTTCTAGTCAACTACTGGGCCATTAGAAAATAATATAAATTATGGGAACAGAATAGGCCGCTGACTTATAGAAAACATTTTCTCACTGTTAAATGACCTGGCACATTACCTCTTTGTTTTGATCTAATATTTTACTGTTTCATGACATATAAAAGTGTGTTGCAGGTTTCAGTTAAGATACTAGGGTCCAATTTATGTAAATGTAGCCACAGGTGTAGGTACTTAAGCAACTAAATAAGAGCATTCTTAAATAGCAATACCAATCTACCATCCTGCTAGACATTTGGTGTACCTGGGTAGTCTCTGTTTTGGACTGAATGAGAATGGTAATGACGTTCTTCTGACCTCCTGTCTTGACTGGCTTGATGGGTAATTTTAATCTCATTCCTTAGCATGCCTGTTCTCGAAACAGAAGACCTTTCACTTTATTTTTTGCTCTGGCATTTGCTGCAAGCTCTTAGTACTTACTGAAAACCCAAGAGTGAACTAGTAGGGTACAGTAGAGAAAAAACCCTGTTATTTCACCTGAAGAGGTCACAATTCTAGCAGTGACCAAATCATAATGAAGAGGGGGTTTGGCATACAGGAAGAAGGTGATTACACAAAGAATAAGAATGTTTGCTTTCTTCTCATAACCTACTGAGACGTGATAGTTTAAGATAGTAGTTCAGTGATCCTGTATCAGAATACTAAGATAAAAGGAAAAATTTTTATTAAAAGGTGCAAAATTTAAAAGATTGCATGTTCACATCTTGATCATTTTGATCACAAAATGAAAGAAAATCTGCACCTGCAAGATAGCACTGCCTGAGATAACTTCTGAACTCCTCCACCTCACACTGAAATTACTGCTCTAAGCCTGACAGAATCAAGTCCTATAAAGAATTAGCATTATTAAGAGAACCAGCTCTTAGAAACTTGTGCTTGTTTTATCTACCATTCCCTGCATACCTCTTTGGTAAAAACAAAAAATGACCAGTGTTGGAAAACCATTTAGAACACTGTAGTTAATTACTTCCACAAAGCTGTCTTCTCTTTTTCTACCTTAACTTTATCCAGCAGATATTTTAAAGACTTTAAAACTCTCTACCAAGGTCTTAAATCCTCCTTAAGATCTTCCTATGAACATTAAATTTAAGATTTTTTTTTTTTTTTAAAGCATGGCAAGAGAATTTAGGATTGTGGTAAAAATCTGACACAATAAATTAAGATAAGCAAAGAGTATAAATTCATGTTCAGAGGGAAGGAAGAGGATCTAGCTATGCTGTTATTACTAGTGAATTTAAACACCATTATTTTTAGTAAATTTGGGTGTGGTTAACCTTGCTAATGTGGTTAATGAGATTTACTTCTATTTGAGCTACTAATTCCAAAATCTTGTTCCAAATCTAAGGCTTGACTATTGTTCCACACCTGCTAAGTCCTAATATACTTGACTGTTCTAGCTCAAGTTAACGCTTAAGTTAGTTTTGTTTATGGAGTTGGGGATATATTGGCCAACTGTGCTATAGATGGCACTCAGATTTTGCATAGTCAGGGAAAATATCCTGGAATTCGCACTGATAACCATTATGCTTAAAGCAAGGCATGGGCAGAAGGATTGCTACAACAGTATTTTTCACCACTGCAATACCAATACTCTCTTTTGCCATTATGACTAAAAATACAAATACTTCTTAAGAAGTTACTTAGCTTAAATTATTTAGGACCTATGAATTATTTTTCCAAATCTTGGGGATAGTGACAAAATACAGTAAAACACAGCTCTTTGATACTTCCCAATTGCTAAATATTGCAGTTCAGAAAATTTGTAGTCAAGATTGATAAAGAGATCTGTCTCAGTGCTGCATGGCAAAGTGTACCTCTAGAACAGTTGTCATCTAATGACTCTACATTGTGAGGTACAATGCTTCCTTCAAGCATCACTTTTAAATAAGATAGTACTGTTTGAGAGGTGGAGGTCAATTCTCTTCAAGATCTTTTTGTATGCTACTTTATATTCTGAACTACATATTTTGCTTGTTTATGGGTTCATACAGCAAACTTTATATACATTTCTCATTCAAATAACATTTTTATCCTGCATAATCAAGATACTTCTACTCTAAAACAATCCTTGAAATATTGCACTTTACATGGCATCTTTCTCTGCTGCTGAAAAAGCTTTCTGGAAAGCTTATTTGATCTGCAGTAAAATAACATTTTATGCAAAAGTTTGTATTAGAGTTAAAAGTGATGTAAATGGTAGTACTACTACTCTACACTTACAAAGAGGTTAGATAACTTGTCCAGGGTCACAAAGTCAGTGGCAGTCTGTTCAGGCATTACATGTGCAGGTGGTGAAGTGCAATTCTGATCCCTGAACACCTGCAAATGAACACTTTTTTTTTTTAACTGTCACTACTGCTAAAAACAAAAAGAATGCAAGATTTGCTTAAATGGTCACTTTTAGATATGAGACTAAGTGGCATCATGATAAGAAGCTGGGGAAAAGGGGCTACAAGTCTGTGTGGAAGGGAGAGAAAGACAGCAAGGAACAGCCCACCTCAAGGCATGCTCAGCCATCATTTACGCCTGCCCACCTCTCAGTATACAAGCCTGCCGCTAGAATATTAAAACTCACCCTCAGTAGGGTGAATCCCATGTAGAGAGAGACAATGTGCCATAGTCTGGCAGGCTGTGCTGCCATCTCTGTATTCTATTTCACAGCAAGGCACTATGAACAGACAGTTCACACTAAGCAATCTGTTGAGATTATGCAGATTGTCTTGGAGAGGCCATTGAATTCAAGAGGGTTCCTCCTCTAATTAGGCAGCTATGAGATCAGTCCCAGCTGTTTTTCTGTCTACCTCCTTGGAAAACCATGTATTAGACAGATATTTCATATAACTTGCACTCCAAATGACTCTTTCAAATATGACATTTTTCCAAATTACCATTCTTCATGCCTGAGGAAAAATAAGTCTAAAATAAGAATACAGGAGAGGATCAATGATATCTCCCTGTTGAATTAGGTAAACCCTAAATAGGAGTTTGTCTAGAAAGACGAGGAGTGGAGGACAACTGCTTTTTGGCTTGAAATAGTTGAACAGGTGTAAACAATGGCTGGGCAGAGAGATCTCTCACTATCTTGCTTTTTTCTTATCATACTTCCCTTCTATATCACAGAAAAATCATGTTTGCTTTGCACTGCTACAGACTGAACAAATTATCTACCCTAAGCAGGAACCTTTATTAGCATTCTCACCAGAGTCTGTAACTGTAAATTCTCAGCAAATTTGCCCTCATTGCAGTTAATAATCTAGTTAACTAATACCAGTTGCTGAAGCCATAACTCTTGGCATCAGAACAGCTTGTATGAAATGCCAGTTTCATGAAAAGTTCTCTCATTTGAAGGACTTCTTTCCTATGCCATGAATCATGCTCACCAAACTGAAAATTAAGGACATGCTCAATACTGAAAATAATAATCAAAAGAATGAAGGGGAGAAGAATGAAAATACGAAAATTCATTCATATGAGTTCATTATTATCATTTTAAAGTACCAGTGTTTGTAAAACATACGTATGTGAAAGGCTGAATCTCATTTGATCAACCCAATTAAACATTAAATAATTGCAGCCAATTATGCAAATATCACAAAACAATATTAATTTGTTGATCTTTTTTGAACAATCTCAAATTCTCCTAATGTTAGACTATCTTATGTCTTAAATGATCAATTAGCAGAACCATAACTAAGTGATGAAGAATGGATAATTGCCTAGTTATGATGTACCATACTCTTTCTATGTAAATATGTCGCAATTAAACAAATAGGGCACATGGAGAAAAGACATGCAGATGTTCTTTTACAATCTATTATTAGCTCAGGGAATACCACAGTTCCCTCCTAAATTTTACAGGGGAAAATAGGGAGAATGCAATACCAAATACTCACTATTATTTACACATATTATTTCTTTCCTTTGGTTAACAGGATAAAAAAGCAGTGGCAGAATTCAGGGTAGGACAGCATGCAACATCAGAATAATTTCCTGTGTTATACTGACCCATCAGCTCCCTTATTTAGGTTTTAAAGTTTAAAATCTAGAACCTATTCACCTAGATCCCGTTTGGAAACAAGCACAACTTTGAGTTGACATAGCCAGAGTAAAGCAATTAACCACAATGTTAAAGACAACAGTTAACATACACACACTACTTGTTTTCATTCTTCTCTGCTAGAAAAGTCTACGCATTTCTGTGGGTCATTCTAATTTCAGCTCTCATCATTTTGAAGTCTCCATCAGCTCAAAATGTGCAGTAAAAAGAGAGGCGTCTCTCTGGTCAGCACAGGAAACAGTGCAAACCACAATAAATGAAACCACCTGGTATCCTCACATTAAATTACTTGCATCCAATTTAAGAATTAGTTTTACACAACTTTTAGGTTTACATGGCAGTAAAATAATTCTTGTAACTTGTCCTTATTCATTCTGACTAGTGAATAGATTGCTGCTGGTATACTGATGCTTTCATGGGGATTTTTGACATATGATAGCCATCAACTCTATCAACATCCTGAGATGTTAAGGTACCATACAACCACTTTGCCATGCTTCTGAAGTTAGATATTTCCACTTTTCGTTTTGCTGCTAAATCTAAGATGAACACAAGGGGACAGATTTGATAGTTCAGTAAAAGGAAGCCACATGTGGTTGCTCTTCACGTAATCTTTAGAGCGCTCCATGCCACACTCTAGTTAAAGGCACTCTTTAGTTACGATACTTGTCTCATTGGATAAAACTCTCTACCCCACATTGCATCTTGACATATTCCCCATGTTAATTTCTCCACCCATCTAACCATATAAAAAGAAAGACTACCAGCAGCTTATAATACATAGTAGGGTACTGAACAAAGACCAGCACACGATACAGATTCAAATGGTCAGAAAAGCAGACATAAGATACTATTGCTACTGTAAGTGAAACAACATTTTGTGCTTGCAGTAGTATTCTAAAGAGAAAACTATCCAACAAATTTTAACAAAGGTCACATTGTCAGAGAGAACCTTCAACTGTTCTTCATTAAAAGATCAGATTGGACTGCAGTGAAAGACAGTAAAAGTCATGATTTGAGGGAGCAAAAGAGAGTGATGGCTAAGTAGGAGCTGTCTTTAAAATCTGACCAAAAATGAACAGGAAAGCCATAAGGTTACTTTTTAGCAGTTGCGTAAGGCATGGATGGTCTATTAGAAATTCCATTTTGCCTTTTTAAACTATGTTAACAAATGCCAGTAACTACAAAGGACTTACAAAGCATGGGAGACTGTTAAAGACTGTTGGATCTTAAAAAAATAAAGTGCTAAATATTTCCCTTAATACTGGTGCATCTCTAATGCAAACTATGGCAATAAATGTTTCACTTTTACTTCTTATAGGACTCCATTAGTGTCAATAAAATTCCACCAGTTTTACACTGAAGTAGCACTTTGGAACATTGATACAGAATATGGTGATCCTTTTTGGCAAGAGATATCTTAAAGCTGTTCAACAAAGCTGTGTGCAAAAGAGAAAGCTAATAAATATTACATATGATTGTTAGTGAACATCTGCAGAAGTTGCTTCCCTAACTGTGGGCTACATGCTCTATATTGCTTCCAAATAGTATCAAGACTGCATGTGAGAGAGTAGCAGTATAAGAAGTATGTGCTTAATCAGAATGAAACCAGGGTTTGAATGAAATCTCTTTCCTTCTTGTACTAGATATTTTCTGTTGACAACATAGCTTGTTCCTTAATTGGAAGGCCCTATTAAAGTCCATGCGTGTCAATGGAGGCTGGATATATTTCACAGTGAGTGGTGAAGGGGACAAGAAAAATGTTTTGCTGATCTAAATTAAGTGACTGGATGATGAAAGAAATTCCTCAATCCAAAGGTTTGGTTGCTGTGAAGAGTGGTTCAACTTTCACAGCTACACCTGTCTAATCTTATTTTCTAGACATTCACCTGGAAGGCAACACTGTGTCTGCAGTGCCCAGCTCTGTGCTAGGCCAGACAAAGGGTAATTCTTGTCTCAGCAGGGCCTGACCCAGCCCTTAAATCATGTATGGAAGGATGTATTCAACTCAGAGAGGTATGCACTGCCCAAGCAGCCACTGCATATCCCCATGGAGGGAAAGGCAATAGGCCAACAGAGAGCATATTGCAGGCTAGATCGACTCAGAGAATTTTGGCCTAAAGGACAGAGCTGTTATTTGACAGAGTATGCACAAGGGGATCTACAGGGTTATGCAAACTCAGGAATCTACCATACAAGCAGAGTTTGAAAGGAAAGAGCATATGGCTAAACTTAATTGTTTCCCGAACACAGAGCAAAAGGCAGAACAATGTCAACAGAACCCTGTGGCCAGCTAACAGGCAACGTCTTTGTGTTATATGACAACATGCTCTGCTGGTGATGGCAGTTAAAACAAACCAAACTGAAGAGCAGTTGAAGAGCATTTTACAAGTTTTCAGACTGTACATAAGACACAATGAAGCACTAAGAAAATCATTAGGAAAGTTCTATTGCTAACACTTAGCACCTCTACCAAGAAGATAGGCTTCTACCAACAGGATTACAGTAGAAATCAAAATGATTGTGTTCACATTCGCCGGATTGTGGAAACAATCATCCTGGGGAGAAATTGATACAGAAACTATGCTACGCACAGGCAGCTACAGAAGTTGTCATTATTCAGGTCTGTTCCGTCTGGAGGGTCCGAACAATTCCACCTTCATGACACCAGCACTGCCCAATCACTGTCTTCTCTTCCATACTGAAATGAAACAAAAACAGAGTTTAAGAATAAAAGTTGAAAGTAACAGTGTACAATTATGATAACTTCTGAGGTCTATCCTCAGAAAGATTCATATCCACCACCCTGATAGTAGTTTACATTATTTCTTATGCCTTTACTTCTGTCTTTGATTTGAGCAAAGCCTAAAGGCAGCTTGAAGCTTTATTCATCTTCCAATAAGTAGACTAGGACAGGGTGATACTGTTACTCACTAGAGGTGATACACAATAGTCCTGCTTCACTAGAGCTTTCCATCAGTTTAATACAGATATTCCCTGAGGTCAGTTCCCTAACTCATTCATAAGTATGCCCCTGCTCAAGCTCCAATAAACAACCACATTTGGTTTTATTTCTTTTTCTTTTCAAGGTGGCTTTTTATTACAGCATTCTGACTGAATGTGAAATAAAATCTATCAGAAATACTACAGAGTACAATTAGAGAGAATTGTAACCCAAATAAAACAAGTTGTCTTTCCATACGCAAACCAACAGGATCACCAGGCAGAAACAAATGCAAACTACCACACAGAACTGTATCCCTTCCGGGGGAGGATACAGTCCCAAGGCAGCACTTTTGGTTGTTAAACTGGCTCCATGTTCTAAAGCTCTTTGTCACCAGTCCAATAAACAATACTCCAGAGAGCCCCAAAACCGCACAAGTAGGTAAGTAAAGCAGAGGTGGTCAGACTAGCAGCAGATGTAAGCTGGGAGCACTTTCCCTCATAGTACCATGTTCAGAGAGCTTGAAAGCACTTTTTACCAAGGAATAAAGACTGGTTTTAGAGGCTTTATGTAGGCTGAAAAGATCACTTGATGATAATTTCTCCAGAGAGGATAAAAGGAAGTTCCTCTAATCTAGGTTCTGCATCAGCAGGAAAGGAGATAAAGGGACATTAAAGCAGGGAAAAGACAACAGCTCCAAATCAGGATGAGCCAGAAAAACACACTTCTAGATCCACAAAGGAATGATGTTCAGTGCGGTTGTGTTTTACTCTTACTCCAGCAGGTGAAGCCTCTAAATGACCTCCACATGTATCACATCTACTTTTTGTTTTCGTTACTAATTCTGCTGCTCCTGTTCTGCAGTCTGTGATATGATTGACTAAACACTGGTATGGTGCTACACAGGACCTTGGACGAATCACTTGTTCAAAGGATTTCCAGCTTACATTCCCAGAGGTCAGTGTGGTTGCCTTGGGAACTCTAACCAAGGAAAAGCAGATGTATCATTAGTTTAACCACAAAGCACTGGACTACCCTCATGTGAGGCAATTTTGTTGAGGATGGGGGCAAAAGGAGAAAAAAGGAGATGTCTTTGACCTTCATATCACTGCTTCTCAGAGGAAAGGTGGCACCCCCACTTCCCCCAAATCAGAAAGCAGTCAAAGGCCAGGGCATTATTTGTAAGTTTTGCTGGCTCTAGGTAGTAGTATCATCTAATGCTCTGATGCTGACTTCAGAAATTTCAAGGGCTGGTCTCAGTTGCCGTTTGACTACGGTTTGAACCTGCTTCCAGAATTAAAAGGGGAATGAAGATGTTATACCACAATTAAGATGTTTTCTTTCCAGAAATAAAAGCAGATTTAGCTTCCTTTTCTGATTTTGTCAAAGACATTGTGACATCAGGCTAATCAATACCATCCCTCTTTTTCCTCCCTCACAGGGCCTGCTTTGTAAAAACCAACACATACATTCTCCTTCTGTGGTTGTTTTCTGCTAGCCTACCCATTTAGATTGTGCAAATTTGAGAAAGACAGAGGTTTTGATTAAATGTCTCTTCACTGCTATCTTGACCGCAGTGTTTAAATGTATTTTATATCATGTAGTACAAACAATATATCTTACCTACTATCCATCCCTTCCAAGTTGCATCCTGATGTAGACTTTAAAGGGTATCGCAAGAGCTTGTTTATTCTCAAAGTGTGGAATGCAAAACCACAAAAACATCTGAGTGGTATTTGAGTATATTCCCAGAGAAAAGAATCTCATCTCTAAATCTTCTAATTCAAGCAGTTGTAGAAGATAGCGTACTATGACTAATTCATTCGTAAGCACACCATTACTGTATACAATGTAAATGATTTAATCTAAAAATCTTTATCAGCCTTTAGTAATCCTGATTTCTACTCAGTGATAGGAAGGGAAATGTATATTGCAGTGCTACTACTGTCTCTCTCAATTGGCATGAGAAATGGAATCAGTTCTGCCCATGAGTTTCTAATTTGTCGCTCGAGCTTTAGTTCCACTGAACAGCTGTTCAAATCCAAAGAAATCCTGTTGAATACAGAAGACTTGCAAAAGAACAATGAGCAGCATGAAAACACACTTGGAAACACAATAATGAAGATAAACTGAAAATGTTAAAAAAGCATGTATTGTACACAAGGGAATTGGTATGATATTGGATGTGGAGCCCTGCACCTCTTGGTCACAGGTTCAAATGCAGGACGATGTTGGTACTGAGAATTTTTACTTTTTTACAAATGTCCGTTGTCCAACATGAAATGGTTACATTGCCCTAGTTCAGGCAACAGCACAGAGACCAAAGGTGTGTTTGGCTGTAATATCCATTCCATTTTATTCTCCAGAACTTGAACGTTCTTTGGAATAACAGCCTTAGACCATCCAAATGATATGACAATAGTCCAATGATACTGCAAAGAGATTTTTTTTTCCTCCTGGTAGAATATATAGAAGATCTTTGTGAAAGATCCAGAAAAAAACCCTGATGTTTTAAGAATGTTACATATTCCATTTTGCGTGTGGCAGCATTTTTTTTCCATATGACAACCTGGGGTCCATTTGGATATGAGCTCATCTCTCCACAGACAGAAAAGTGCAGAAACACAATCAGCAATCACTGATTGACTCTTAAAAAGGAAGCAGATACCATTCTCTTAAAATCATGTTTCTAATGATGAATTGTTCTAACTCTTATGGATTTTTTAAAGGAGGAAGAAAACCCAGAAGTAAACATATACATAATACTCCAGCACTTTCCAAGAGTGATGGATTTCCTCTTGGCATGTAACTAATGAACATATGGTATGTACATAGCTGAAAGGCAAAAAGGTCCATATGCATAGTTGTAAAGTGAAAAGGTCCAAGAAAGACAATGGTTAGAAGCAATCCACCCTTTTTCAGCTTCCTCCTGAGCCTTGGTTGGAGGTGGAAAAGCAGGGTGATCAGGGAGGGCATGGGAAGAAGCCTCAGGGAGCAGGCTGGATAGATTTGTCTTAATAATCCACTCGCTATCTATTGGCCAAGGGAGAAAGACACATATTCCAGTGTTGGTTTCTGAAACAGAATTCTGGATTTCACAAGCCATTCTTCTAGAGAAGGCATTTGCTTGTCTTATGACACAAACTGCTAAGGCAGTGCCTATTCCCTCACATAACACTCAACAAGGTGCTAGAACTGACCTGAACTCTTTGTGATGCTGAGCTGTTCCATGACTACAATTAGAAGCGATCAGTGGAGACTCAAACTGATCACAAATTGTTGAAGGCCCTAACTTATATTGCAAAAGCGTCGCCTAGACATCAGAAGGTAACACAGGAGTTTCACAAGTGCTTTTAGACATTAAAGATCCTTGACATACTAACAAGATGGCTTTAATACAGAACAGAGAGCTATGGAAACAGTGTTCAATATGTATCACAATGAAAAGCGTATAATAAATCTGGACATATGACAACAAAAAAAAATAAAGTGAGGAACACCAACTGTTATTTTAGATAGGTGTATCGGGCACATGGGATGAGAAAGATGAAATAAAACTGTGGTATGCAGTGGGATTATGTAGAAAGGCTACTGTGTGTTCTAGTATAGTAAGATGATGAAAATGTTACATGTAACTGAGCTGGGAACATGGAATATTAAGCATCTCCTTCCCCTCAACAAGTAATAAAATCTAGAACCAAGGGTGCCTATGCTTATTCCTAGCTATCAACTAATTAAACTACTGTTTGAAGAGAAAGATCCAGATCCCAAGCCATTACAGTTGGCACAGCTGAAACAACAGAAACATGACAGGTTAGTGTCTCTTTTTGCCTCCAAGAAAGTTGGCTCAGCCACCAACACAAAGGTTCCAGAATATCAGGAATTCTTTCCTCCCTGAGTTGCAGTCAGAAATGTCCAATACTATTCTAAGGAACAAGAGATGCTAATCCCATGTCATCCTCCTAGAGAAGAACAGTCAAGTGGTCTTGCTGCATCATTTGAGCTACAAATTGGGGTGGGGGGGAGGAAAAAAAAAGCAGTTATGCTGGAGACCAGCAGCTGTGAAAGGTAAAAATATGTAGAGAAACAAGAGTACTGAAGAACTATCAAAATTATATGAGATGGCCTGACTTGCCCTTATCTAAGACTGCTTCACCCTACTTGAATTAAGCAATAAAAAACCCCACCATGGATAGCAATAGATTTAATCTTGGACTGCAATACAGGACAAAACACTGAATAAATAACAGTACATAAATGAACGTGCTTATCATGGGATTTTAGGTGGGTCAACATATGACAGCAGACTGCAATTCATGAGTAGTTTTTATTTGGGGTCTCATCAGAAGAACCCTGTGTCAGATTATTTCTACACACTAGTAAAGGCCCTGTAAAATAGAAAAATCAATTTTAGGACTCCTTAAAAAGTTCTGATTGTTTTATGGGATGCGTAGTGTTGCTATGTGGTGCAGTACATCTCACAATCTTTCAGGAAGATTCTTAGTTCAGGGCTTACTGGCAGGAAGATAAAAATTTTAGTAGCAAATCTAAGAACATCTTGAGCCAAAAGCTAAGAATGTAGAACAGTAACCATCAGACTTGATTTGAAGAAATCATGGCAATACTGCCAAGTAGCTGCTATCAGATCTTAAATAAAGGGGCTTGTAGCTTGCCAAGACCTACTCCTATCCCCAAATCCCCCACACCATAAACTACACTAAATAAGGAAAAGAAAACAGGCAACTAAAATAAGAAGGGCCATCACATGCTGCTCATTGACTTTACCTGAAAGGGTATTGACTTCTATGCCCAGACATGGGGGTCAAGCATAGATTCCAAATAGACTTTGATATTTAGCAAGTCACAGAGGAAGGAACTGTTTTAAGAACAAGAAGTGACCCTGTGATTGGAAAGATGATGAGAAACAGAAATGATCATCAGTTGGCTGTGCCCAGTGAGTGCTTACTACTTCACGCATCTCTTTAGTGATTAGCCTATATTCATTTGTGATCGTGGTTATTAAGATGCTTCAAAATGCTATTTTTTCGCTTAAAAAGGAAGCTATAACAACAGTACTGGATTTCACTGACAAAAGTAATAACTTAGAACTCTCATCCAGCTTCCAAGATGAACAGGGAAAAAAAATATATCACTCTCCATCCATATCATACTTTCTCAAGGGAAAAAAAAAAAGATAGAATAACCACACCAAACAAAAGAGCCTATATTATTATTATATAATGGTGCCCACAGTACCGCTATTAAAAAGATTATTTTCCAATGTTTTCAAACGATCACCTTTTATTATTTCATCTGATTAAAGAAGAGGAAGCACCTTACCTGGATATCACTCAGCTTATTTAGGAAACGGGTTGTTAACTGAGGTCCATTCTCCATAGACGGAATGTGCAAATGCTGATATTCAATAAAGGGGGGACATGACGGAGGAGAGAGAGAGAGAATAACACGTAATAATAGCTTTATATACATATTAATACCTTAACCTTAGGGTCACCAAGAATTTTAATAAATATTTATCAAGCTTTCCAGCCCACCTTAGAAGTAGGCAAGGATTGTTGTAAAGTTTTTTGTAGGAGGGCATGCTGAGCCAGTGAAAAGCTAGATTAGTTGAACTGTTATGCCATTTTTAAACAAAGGCTAATCTAAGTCTTCCAAAAGATCTGTCCAAAATGGAGGGTATATTGTACACGCAAGAGTAGTAACACTATATACAGTATTTCATTTCAAAGTATATCATGCAGAAACACAACAGGTACATTTATAGTACTTATCATCACTCAGCACCTTGATGTCTCTCATATTATCTTAGCATCTGATAATATCAATACATTTATTCCACCTTATTAATTCAAGAAGTATCACCTAACAGACATTTACTGCACTTGTCATATATAACGGAACAAAGCACATCCATATATGCAGGTGCAATAAACCCAGCCTTCTGAACTAACTTTGTGCTGGCTAAATAACATCAAGTCAGCTTAATATTCTGAATGCCTGTGGAATTCCACCAGTGTAGGAGAAATCTCCCATATGGTATATAGTAGGTGGAAGCAGCTGTGCACCCTCCTGAAACAGCTCTTCCATCAGAGCTGGGTTCTCTGCAATGAGGGGTGAAGAAGAGATGAACTTGAGAAGGAAAGAATGCAGTGGCTCAGAAATGTGGTTCCCTGTGAAAGTCTTTCCTCTCCTCACCTTTTCCAGGTGCCTTAACTTTAGAAAAAATGTTCAATAAAAGAAACATGGGAGAATGTATTTTACTATATTTTCAAACAGACTGGGAGCTGGGAACTGGTTTTTTTTTTCCCTTTTCCCAGGAATTGAGATTTTATGATTTTAACTATTAAAAAAAAAACAGAAGACGAGAGGGAAAGTTCTATTCTGATAACACAGCAGTAACTCACTTGGGAAACAACATACTGACACTGTTCATCTTTCCAGGAGCCTCTGGCAGCACTCTTTTTCTATCTTACTTGTTTTTTGCTTCAGCTACAGTTAATTACGTTAAAATTCTGAAGAAAGAAGGAATTAAAAACAAACAAACAAAAAACAAACAAACAAAAACCCCCAGAGAGACACATTTTCTTACCTTGCCCTTATATAAAATGTCAGAGATAGGACATACAATGCAAGCTGTTCCAGCACCAAACATCTCCTTTACTCTGTTCTCTTCCAAGGCAGCTATCAGGTCACTCATGGTGATGTATCGCTCAGAAACTTTAAATTCTCCCTGCAAAAGAAGCATCAACCATAAAAACTGTAAAGAGTTTAAAAGGTTTGTATTTTTGTTTTTCATGTTGAAACATCTCTAATAGAACTATTAGCCTAGTGCCAATCAGTCAAGTTTTGGTTGTGATGTTGGGATCTTCTCAAACCTCCCAGTATCATACAAGATAAGACTCTAATCAAAAGAATGACCTTCAAGGAAGCCAGTGGTTTGCCAGATACAATGCTGATGATTAAGTGGCACTTCCCTCTGATTTGGTACAGAATATCAATATTGCATTAGGGAGTAACACAGCAGAATTTGTCATGGGTTATGTGACGCAGGATCTGACTACTCATGGTCTCTAGCATGCTACAGTTTGTACAAAAATTACTCAATTATGTCAAGAGATCCCACTCTCGGACAATTCCTAAGCAAAATACATTCTGTTAATTCCACCTGCAATGTCAACCAGATGTGATATATTTCTTTAACCCCTGGTGAAATTTCACACCGTAGCCTGCACACAGCTGTCACAAACAAAAATTAACTGTACTTCAGGTATGAGTAAAGCAATTCACATTGGACAGTCTTAACATAGGAATTGTTTTACCTTCTACAAGTGTTGAAGAATGCATAGCAACTGATTGAGGGGATGTGTTCAAAGAACAAAAATAAACATCAAACTGAAATTTTCATTTCATGGATTTATGTGGAATTTATTGTCCTATCAGACCAAACTAAAGCTTAGCCCATGTTTTATATGCAAGCTTTTTAACATGAAACAGAGATGCTTATGATAGCAGAAAACATGATTAGCTCTGGACAACACAGTATCTGAAGAGAGAGGCAGGGATGCCATGTAAGCAGAGTTTCAGATAGGTTAGGGAGTGGAGGTCAGGAAGAAGAGAACAACCTTTTTAAGAGTCGAAGACACCTAATTATTCAAAAGGACTGAGGTGAGAGTCCGGTATCTCACAAACAAGCCCTGTCAACTGGGAATATCTGTCCTGTAAAGGAGATGGGACTGAGAAGTGTGCATGCATAGATGAGTACCAATACAAACAAAGACACAGAAGAGTTCAGTGCAGGTTAACAGGAGGCACACATGCACCATGAAGTACATGCCTAGCTCTCTTCACTGCAAATTAGATTTAAGTGACATAACTGTGAACTGTATTTCAGGAAGTCTTTCAGCTACATGTGGTTGGAAACTGAGTTAATACCAGGAGGAAAGCATCACACATGACTCTGTTATTCCTGTTATTCCTCCCGAAACATAAGCCTGGTCAAAACCAGGAGACAGGATACTGGACTTGATGAGCCTTTGGCTGTATAGTATTCTTATCCAAGCTGCAATAAAACCTTTGAATACAGTACAGGCAGAGTGAACAGTTTGCTGCATTTCAAGATATGAGGTAGTCCTAAGTGTCCAAATAAGTACTTGGATGGCTACACTACAGAACTGGAATCTGGAAGCAGACAGATGACTTCAAGACTGTGGCTGGATTTTAGGCTGCATGCTAATTATTAGAAATATAAGAGTGGAACCATGAGAACTAAGTGGAGAAATAGTGTGCTGACAACTGAATTATGGCTGTGGTCATGCACGGTAATTGTTTGTTTCCTCATTTTAAGTTGCTGGTACGAGTGGATTTAATGAGAATTTTCATGTTAAATACTACACAGAGCTACTTTAACAAGCTTGCTATTGTTATGTGTGACAGGTGTGGGTATTCTGATGATGTTGCGGGGAATCTATGAATTAGCATGCCCTTAGTTCCCATTTAGGTTAAGGGATTTGACCAGATGAGCTGAACTTCAAGATACTGAGCACAAGGAATGCTTACTTTCATTGATGTTATAACATGATAGTTGAAATCATTACTGTCAAGGTCAAAACACTCACCCAATTGCGTGCCAGATCCAAAATGCTTTGTCTTGTCACTCCTGGAAGGATGATGCCATCTAAAGGTGGGGTTGCCAGTTCATCTTCTGTCAAACACAAAAGAAATAGAAACACCAGTTGAAAAACAAACAAAGAAACAAAAATAATGTTTACCGATATTCCACCAAACATGAAAATTAAAAAGAAGTCAAATGATATCAGAAACGTTCCCTACCCAGTAAATTGCAACATTTATCAGAGTTCTATTAGAACACAAGTTACACAAATTCAATTCCAATAAATTGTTGTTGAATGTTTGGAACCTTTTGAGTACACTTCAGTGGGTGGGGAAGAAACATATTTAATACATTAATAAATACATGGCTAAAGCCTAGTATTATTCCAGCCAGGTTTTATTCCTCAGTGCATTATGGACTCACTGTATAACTACTGGGAACCGTTGAATGGCTCAGTCTTCAAATTCAGACTAGAGAGGCACAAGGGAAAGCCATGCCTAATAATCCCAGGGCAGATCATGACTTCCCCTGACCTGTTTTACTTAATTTAGGAATATGGGGTTCCATATACCTACTTCGTAGCATTAATATCAAACATTTACCACAAATTTTGAGGTCCATTTACTGAACACGCCCAAAGCAGTGGAAACCTTGCCAAATGCACCTTGAGAGGAGACTTCCTTAATGATCTTTTGTCTTAGTCTAAACACTCTTTTTTCCCCCTAATTTTCTCTTTACACAAAAGGAGCAATCCTAATAAAATTCCAAAAGCACTAACAATTCAAATTGTTCAACTAGTTTGGTTTGTTAGTTTGTTTTTCTTGTTTGCTTTTGCAGCAAATCAGAGTTAATCCTTTTCATTTTAAACCATCACATAGCGTACTCAGTAGTTTCTATTATCAGAGAATAACTGAGCATTTACTCTTTCAGACAGCCAGGCTCTTTTAAGATAGTCTCAAATTTGCACTGAGAAGTGAAGACACCCACAGTCTTTCAGTAATACTCTTCACATTATTTTTCTAACCATTTTCTCTTCCCAATGAGAATCCATTATCCTTCTTGATCTTATAAGGATACTATTCTGCTCATTAAATCTACAAACCATTAAGGTTTTTGATTTATTTTTACCTAGTTTATATAAAAGAGCAAGAAATCTATCTTCATGTTTTTATTATGCCCCCTTTTCCCTCCCTGCAAAAGATCACTGAATCCAGGCCTGTTTGAACCAGTCTCAAAGGAGAAGCTATCTTAAAAATGTTTCTATAGGTCCTGTGAAAACTTGCAGCTGGGTAGAAGAGAGAAACACAGTGTTCATCCTTGGACTGAGAGAGCAGGTTGAACTCAGCTGCTTAATACTCTGTTTTCAACAGTCAGCTAGATAATTCTGTGCACAAACACTGCTTGCCAGCCAGTGCATACACAGCTCCAGACTGACTACAGCATGGGCTCTCTCCTGCTCTGCAAGAGGGGCTTTGGGAGCTGGGGTGGGATAGGGGAAATGGAGGATAAATAAATGGAATTGTTCATTGAATCTCCTACTCACTGTCCATTCTCTCAGGAAATGTCTGTTACTTTTTAATGCAGCCACCCCTGGATTTATTCATTTGGAATAGAAGTTTTTCTTACCTATGCTTCCATGTTCCTTTTATGAGGATCCATACACACGTAAGTAATAGATGTGAACAGCCACGCCAAAATGTATAAAAAAGCTGCCCCAGAACAGGCTGTATATTTTGCTGTAGTTTGACTAACCAATAGTGCCATTCCCTAACCTATCCTGTGTTCCTAGGTATGGCAGTGATGTCTTCTTTCCTGTACAGTCAGGAACAACAGCTTTCCTTTTTTGGAGCCTGTCTAGCATCACTCCTAATTGTGATGTGTGTCTGGTCCTAATTCTGGCACAACTATCAAAAGAAGAGGACTTAAAAACTTTCCATGAGCCACAGGGCTCACCTGATTCTGAACACTGAAAACCTGATGTTCTGCATTTGGGACCCAGTCATATACAAGTGCTCCCCTTTCTCTAACAGAAAACTTAACATAATGTGGACCTTAATACCAAAGATTGTGACTACACACCAGATAATGTTCCCTATTTGGTGATGTTGCCACAGATCTTAGCCAGGACATTTTTAAGCTCAACAGCACATATTAATTGATTTGAGCTAGTTTGAGAAGGTGCCGGGTCAAACCAGCCACCAAACAGCACTGAGCAGACAGGACATGGGAGTCCCAAAATGTTTCAAGCAGCCTGTAGAATTTTGTCAAGTATACATATGATGCCTACCAGCCTGGGGCCACCCAAGGAACATCTGCTCCCCTGGTATCTGGCAGAGATGATAATGCTATACAAGATGGCATGCCAAAAAGCTCATCCTCTCTCTGAATTGATGCCAAACCAGGCTCCATATGACATCAGTTTGTCCATCTCTAGAAAAACAGACTGTGAGCTCACAGACTCCATTTGCCTTCTGATTTATTTTGATGGGCTAGGAGCCTTAAAATGTATAGTAGAAAAAAGCGGGAGGGGAGACATTTGAAAGAAAATGTCAGGGTTTCTCTTCAGTTGACTGCTCTTATTATAGTAGTACCACTATCAGTCCAGTGCCCCATTACACCAAGCATGGTATAGGCATGCTGTAACAATGGAATTCCAACAGAGTGTTTAAAGGGATTTTTAAAATGGGATCTTGCATATTACACAGCTTCAATTTTTACACACCTGTATTTGTGAACATATAGCAGATAAGATTCCAAACATAGGATGCCTTCAGTACTGGCCACACTATAACAATGCTGAGAAATTCACCAAAATATATTTTATCAAAATGGTAATAGATGCCAAGTGAACTTCAGGGCCAAGGAGAACCCAGGATTTCACTATCATTAACAGCTGACTTCCTCTCCCAGTTTGTTCTGGACCTTTCTGTTTCTTTCTCCTTATTTCCCTCAGGCTTTTCTTCTACTCTCCCCTCATGCAATCACTCTGTCTTTGTGTCTCTGTCAATTTACTTTCCTCAATTACTTTCCCTTCCTTTTCATTGTCTGCCATCTCATTCATCTGCTGCTCTCCCCTCCGTGCTACTGTTATGGCTTGCTATTAGAGCAGAAGGTACGATCCTTATTTTGTTTTTAGTCCGCTTGTACAAGATACTTCTGCAGCACAAATAGTCCTCCACCTACAGAACACTAAGCAAACTTGCCTGATATTTTACCTGACTGTTCCAGAGAATCTTTTAACATATTTATTTTTTATGTAAGCTATTTTGAAGTGAGCACTATTAATCACCAATTTAATAACAGCACAAAAATATCAAGTAATGCCTGAATGCTATTCACAATGCTTCAACATCAAAGCTAGCAGTAGAGCCCCAGATGGTTCCAAATCATTCTGAAGAAACTGAATTTTTGGAAAGTGCACACAGATTTCATAGTTAGCAACCTTCAGGTTGGACATATGTTTAAATTTTAAGGTTTTCCATAAAGTCAAGCCTACATTCTAGGCAGAAGAACAGACATTATTAAAGGAAATGAGTTTCAATGTTAACAGCTTCTTGGGATTATCATGTGCTCTGAAGAGGCAGGTGGAAGGGACTGTAGGGTGACCAAATTTTTCACTTTGTGAACATAAGCCATAAATAGTATTTGATGAATGGAATATCACACTCGTGTATTTATGCAACAGCAGGGATCCAGATTTGGACATATTATAAGCCTCAGCCAGAGCAGCAGTGGGCATGCCAGAGCAGCATAGAGCATGTCACGTTATTTCACCAGAAATTGGGTAGTTTCCTCCTCTACTGCCTCCTCTACGTTACAAACTAAATATTTTTCCAGGCTCCTCCTGCTGCCCAAGAAAATATATAATGTTTAGTCACAATGCTGTAACTGAAAATATATAGCAAAGGCTTGCAAGAAAAGCTTGCTCTCATTGGAAGCATATATGTCCTTTAGTCTAGGCTTTACTGGGCTGGGTCTTTGTCTTGTTATAAACTAAGGAGAGCAGTTCAGACTATTCTGCAGTGACCTCTGAACACACAAAGAAGGGCATTTTCCTTTTGATGACTATCTGCAATTTGTGCCTCACTATTTTTATGTTAGATCCCTCTCTCAGCTGCAGAATTTGCATAACAAAAGAAAACCACAACTTAAGTAAATACCCTTTGTGAAGTGACAGAACATAATGGCAAACACTTCTAAAATCACAATGTAAAGCCATAGGCAGGTATGCGATGACACACATTGGCAGCAAGAGTCATTCTCAACCAAAGATATCATAAATTAATCAACACACCGGGAGACAGCGAAGTGCTCCAATGATGCTAATGACCGTGTCATGTGAAATGGCAGGTTTGCCAGTATACAGTTAGCTTGGGTGGCATGAATTACAAGTTGTTTGCTACGGCCACCTCACAATAGTACTATTCAGTAGTGCACTGGTAACACAGTGATTGGCAGATCTTTGGAACAGTACGGTGCTGCAGCTGGATAATTCCAGCATATTCCTGGTTTAAGTACAATGAGAACATTGAATTCTAATTATGTCCCTCCTCCAATGTCCTTTCCCTGGGCAGAATGAGCCAAAATCTATTTTCGTGTCTCTACAGCAAAGTTGCACAAGGCATGAATTTGGCCATCTAGCTACACTGACAAATCTACTGCTGCTATAACAACAACAACAAGATTTCTCATATTTATAGTTTCATTCACAAGACTTCACAGACTCATTCAACACTGAGGGAGTATCATCCTTCTTACAAAAGTGGAAAGATTTTGCAGAAGAACAGGTAATGAAACTGGAGATGGGAATCAGGTAGCTGGATTCCCATTACCCGACACCATCCAAAGCACACTGCTGTCCCCACAGAGTATTGCCTCTGTACTGTCAATTTTCAAGGGTACCCATGGCACTATGACAAAATCAGAGTCTGAAACCTGCATCTGCTTCCATGCAAAAATTCAATAACACTTAGTTTTCATGGAGGGCCAGCACTCATGGAAGTCAGGAGATGTCCTTTTATTCACTTGCCTATATATTGGCTCAATCCTTTAAGGACTCAGAGTCATGTAGTCTTTCAAACCTGTTCTCAGGGACAGCTATCACTTCTCAAGCGTTGAACACTTGCACGCTCAATGGGTGTTTTTGAGATGCCTAAAGAGTTGGCTGCTCATTAACTAGATAGTTTTCTAATCAGCATGTACATTGCTCAGAGATGACTGCGGGTACAAAGAGGTAAAAATGGCTTCAAGACTGATGGCATATCTTGAAAGCATCATTTGAGCATTAGTGCTGTGGAACACTGACTGACATGTTTCTCTCTGCCTGCACTGGACAGAACTTAAAATTCTTCAAAGAAAGAGCCAAGCTCTTCATCAGCTGGATGCTGAAATACTTTTGGCTATGCTTCAGGAACATTTGACTTGCAAGAAAGCGATGATGGGAACCATTCATGCCCAAAGCCACAGAGTCTGAAGAATTACACGGCCATAAGTCTGTGTATGTCTGCATTGTTTCTGAACCAACACCTCCTTCAAGATCAACCATGCTGCTAGAGTCAACACCAAACCTGCAGTGTGATCTTGTGCACGGCTGGACTCTACCCTTCTGAACAAGTGGACTGGCCCAACAGTTTAGTGTGTTATCAGTAGGCAGTACTCACAGCTGCTCCAGAATCTCCTCTTTCACAATCATATAACTAACAGTCACCTATCAGTTTTCAGAATTTCCTTTTTTAAATCATCTTTATTAAAAAGTTTCTGATCTGCACTCTAATAATCCTTTTGTGGATTATGGTTTCAACTGTCTATTCTGTCAAAGTTTCCATGTTGTGTGTTACTATACCTCCATCTTCATTTATCCAGTACAGAAAGAGATTCATTGTTCCAGCTTCAGTTATTTGGTGATCTTCTCCATAGAGCCACAAAACCTGCTGGCAGCCTAACTGCAGGGCTTCTTGCTGGGCATAAATAGAAGAACCATAATTCCTTCCAGAAACAAAAAGAAAGAAAAAACAGTTATAAGTATCTGGTTGGGTATTTTCTCATTGCTATGTGAGTTTTTGTGCACATTTACCTTATAAGCAAGTGCTCTGCACAGTCACTGCTTGTCCCCAGAATATTTTCATTGGAAGTGCTCTACTAGTATTTTACTAGATCATTTGTATCTACAACCCAAAAATTTGAAGGGCTGAACAGCACCTACAGCTCAAACATATCCATCCAAATTGTCTTAAAAATACATCGTGTTCCGTTTTCTGGACATTCTAATCATTGCAACTAGACACCTTAGGAAAGCATTTATCTTTATTTAGCAGTTGGCATCCTGGAGAGAGAGCAAAAATTCCCATCCAACCCATGGTTTTAATAAAAGCAAAACAAAACCATCTACCTCATCTCATACATGTCAGATGAGCCTCTTGGAACACAGAAATCACCAGAGGCGAGTTACTTCTTTTCTACTAAAAGACATTCACAGAGCCAGGAGCTCCAGGTGGGCCTTGATGAACTCCATATCCTTGAAGAGCAACTGTTTTCCTAAAATGCTGCCTACAGAGTGAACCTGACTAAATAATATGTGTTTACTCCATAGCTGCTTTGCGGGGGAGAAAAACCCCTTTCACTTCTGATGTTCAACAACCATCAAGACCCAAGGTCAGCAGCTCCAAAGCGCTGACCACACTGGAGTTAAGTTCTCACCTCTGGGCACAAATCAAGTCAGCAGTGACTCCAGACTATTCCTTCTTCAACAGCTGATGTATGAAGGATGCACAGGAAACAAATAATATATTTCTAAAACTAAGCAAAAACTCACGAAGATTAAAGGTCTCAGGACATCAGACTGAAGGAAGGAAAGCTGTTTTCTTGCCCTTTGATTATTCCGCTAGCTCAGTTGAGCAGCACTTGACAACTACTAACTTCTTGCCTAGAAAAGAAACTCGCAGGTAGAGACAATAAGCTTTGTTTAAACCGAAGACCAAGGATGTATAATTGAGTCCTTTATTTAGCCACATCCAAGTTGCTTGCTCCAGTCAAGTTCTAATCAGCTTCACTCTACAAGTCAAGTGCTTGGACATTAACAATTCTGTTTCTGCCTAACTAGTGCTTTGGCCTATCTCAGCAGAAAACTGCCAGACTATGGTCAAGTCAATGCAAATAACCGTCTCATGCTTTGCCTTAAACACCCATACTCCCCTAGCTAACTGCAGATGGCTTATCAGGACAGTTTGCCAAGGAAGGAGGTCAGCAGTCAATGCTGCTCACTGCCCAGTTGGCAGCAGGCTGCTATACTGAATGCTGCATCACAAAAGTGATATCTTTAGGGTCAACTTCTGCAAGGGGAACAGCCAAAGTATTATATGGACACTTTCCAGGTCCAGTTCCTCAGCTTGAGATGCTGCAAAATTGCCTCTGCAATAATCCACTTGGCTGTAATATCCAAACAAAAATATGCAACTGAATTGTATAAGTAATATTTGCAAAGTACAATTTTGAAATCTTTGTTATAGTACATTGTTTGTTTAACTGCTACATTTAATACCTCTGCTGGATTAGATACTTCACTAGAAACCAAATCTCCTTTGTGAGCTATGTAGAAGATGCAGAATTATATTTTCTTACCCTCCCAGTTTGCAGTCCCCCGTTCCTCCTTTCCAGGCTCTTACATATTTTGGATCTGCCCATAAAGATATTGGATTAAAGCTTCCACTTGCAAAGTAAGGGCCCACAGGGCTCAGTATGACATACAGCAGGGCTTTAGTGGGCTTCTTCACTCCAAGGGAAGGCTGAAAATATGGAATGTAAATAAATCAAAAGTTACTGGTATACTTCACTCCAAGCATCAGATGCTTCACAATTAGCTTTTGAAACAGTGCTTTCAGAGGAACTGCAGCACAAGAGTGCTTTTACCAGGACAATGCAAAGTGCTGCACCGAAGAGAAAATATTCATATAACTTCCCCCCTATCCAAGCAACATAACCACCCTAATTTAATATACAGTCACCATTCACTTACAGCTGTTTCATATATCTATATATTATTCTAATCCTCTCAAATAGTTTCAAGCTTTTGAGAATTCAGAAATTAGCTTAACAAGATACTATGTAATTATATAAATTAATCACAGCAGAAGCCTGCAAAGCCTTCTGGGAGGAGGAGTGGCAAGGACCACTGCTAGCAATAACAGCAGCGGAGGAACCACTGTCACCTGCATTAGTGATGAGAATTAGCCAATGCCACTTAGAAATGGCATTGGTAGAGTTGAATGCTGGCTCTGTAAATGGCTGTGTGACAAGCTAAAATGATTTGCCTGCTGGAAATGGTTCACACAGCAGCACAGGAAATAACCTAGAATGTATCACTTTTCTCCCCAGACTCCTCTCTGAGAGATGGCTTCTCACACTTCAAGTTATCACCATCAATATTTGAAGGTGGAGGTGAAAAATCTGGCACTGGTCAAAGCCTGAATCCTGTGGTAGGAGACTCTGCTTAGCTACATGATTCTTTGCAAAGCTCAGGACTGACCACAGAATCACAGAATGATTGAGGTTGGAAGGCACCTCTGGAGATCACCTTGTCCAACCCTCCTGCTCAAGCAGGGCCACATACAGCTGGTTGCCCATGATTCTTGGGATCTTCTATGCAACTGAACCAGTCTTGTAGAAAGAACAAGCTCATCCTTGGTTTCTAAGATTAGGTTTCCATTGAAAAAAAAGTCATTGAACTTAAATTTTTAGGACCTTTAGGTCTAAGCAAAACACTGCACAAAGCATGTGAAGCTAAATTGGGAGGTGAGAGGGAAAATAATACTGTAATAATGGAACTACTGGAAAATTCAAATAAGCATTCCTCAGGTGCTCAGAGGGTTCTTTTGATTTCTGTCTACTTTACTTCTTCAGCAAAACTTCTAACAAGGTTAACTAACTGAGATCTTGATATTTTTCCTGATTCTTACACAATCATTCAAAAGATCATGTTGACTGGGTTTCCTAATTGTGCTGATTCATAAAAGAATAGCAGGACATGCAACACAGAAACAACATACGACGTTGTGGAAAGGCCAGATATGTTGGCTAACCTGAAACAAAGCTCAACAGCAAAGAATTTCCAAAAACAAAAACAGGGGGAAAAAATAAATTTTTAATATTAATACTGTACAGTCACTGCGTGGAGATCCTTCCACCTGAAAATCTGCAACCAGTTTACAAGGATTAAATTAGTGGAGTCCTAGAACACATTTGAAATGTATTGCGAAGAGTAACTTGCCTAATTGGGAATCATACATTCTTCCTTGTCCTATGCTCTACTATTTCAGGTTTCTCTCTTGCCACTGCTAAAATAAAACCCTTAAAGTTTTAATTAAAATAAACTCCCTGTTTCTAATTGCCTTTAGAAATACTATAGGCTTGACTCACACCCACATGAAACTCAGAGTAAACACTAATACCTAGTTGCTAAGGAGACTCTTATAAGGTCAGGTTTATCTGGGTTCAAGAATAAATTGACACAAGAACTTGATCTTAGTTCTGTTACAAGCCTCTCTCAGAAAAGCCATCTTAATTTACTGGGAAGAATCTTGCAAAATCTCCTCACTAAGGTCAGGATGGAGATATGAGATGAAATCACAAAATCTACACAACAAATTTCTGTTCCCTCACATTTTCTCCGGATTATTAGTATCTTAAAGGTATACATTACCATGTCACAAATAACTTTATTTTTAGTACAAAACCAAAGTTAATCTAAATTTTGCTGTTACCATTCAGAACAGTTAAGCGGTTTGCTTTCTGTGATCTGAATCAATGTGTCCACTAGGTGGTGGTGTGGTCAACATAAATTTGTGAAGTAGAGCTACAGGTGACTAACTCAAAAGTAAAAACATAAAACCAATTTGCCCCTGAACTGTAATACTGTTGTCTAGTGGCTGCTGCATATTTCCCTTTATGGCTGGATGCTTTTTCCTCGTGCTTATATACACAAAAGTTAAGAGGGGAAAAAATGTTTCACACCTCAGTTCCGATTAAGGTAGGACGGATGTACAGGCTGGCAGTGGTTGAATATGGAACCCACTCCTTTTCCACTTCTACAAGCTTCCGGATGCACTCTAACAGCTCATTCTGGTCAAAACACTGGGAAGGAAGAGCAAAGGGAGAAAAGCAAATGGAGAAATACAGCCTGAACGCTCTGTGGTCTTTATAGATCCATATACTATGAGGAACACTCATCAGGATATCTAACAGTGACAGTCCATAGAGGTTCATAGGACTACATCATCTTCCTTGAGTTAATTTCTTACAGAATTTAAGATCCCCTGGTCTTTGTCACTGTGCCTTTTCATACAATATCCTGAATGCTCTCCTTCTGCTACAAAGTATCCTCCTGAGAGAGTAAAAACAAGCCTTCTTGCCTCCAAAGCCCATGGAGAGAACTCCCTGTGCAGCCAACCCCTTCACTTTGGCATACTGCAAGCTATGGCACCACCTCTTCTGCAGAAGAGCACTTTGGGTTATAACTCCAAGGAGCCCACCAAGTCTCCCCGTTTCACAAAGCTGCAAAGTTCTTACAGTAATAAAGCTAATAAGCATGGAAGGAAATTCACTGGCCAATATACAACTGCTAAAAGCAGTGTTAAGTTGCTAGCATGACCAAAAATGAAGGCACTCAGAGGCTGAAGGACTTAACTGAAGTGGAAAAAAGAAAAGGAAGAACGTTAGCGCCAAAAGAATTTCATCAGCTGTCTGCATGCAGATTGCTGCAGAACAGGCTCATCCCTCAGAAATAGACTGTGTACATCTGAGGCAGTAGGGAGACAACAAAGAAAGCAAAACACTGTTGTGATTTAAAAGAAAAATGCATTTCAAATGGTTCCCTTCACTGAATAAGGTCTTTTAACAAAGTTCAGCTGAATTATTCAAGGGTTAGAGTGTTTGATAAATGTTACACTACTGTAAAGTTTCAGAGATTTGCACTCTGAAAATGAAAATAGGCTCTGACTTAAGGAGAATAAGATGCCTTGCTACATACTGGCAGAGTTGTTCGTCTTGCTGATCGTGCCATCCTGTCCATGTTGAGGGCTGGCCGGAACAGGCGGATTTTGCCATCCACTCCTCGGTAAGCCTTCATTCCTTCAAACAACTACCAAGCCAAAAAGGAGGGAAAAGAAATCAAATAATAATTGAGACACGTTATCCCATGATGATCTGTGCAAAAGCAGAATATACCCTTGGGAAATAAAACGAACTTCACTTTCCTGCTGATAGTACTCAAAGCATAAATGCTAACTAGTTAATCCTTGCAACCCACTCCTGTGAGGTACTATTATGAAGTTTACATTACAAAAACAACCTGTCTATGCTTCAGATATATCTTTCTCTGTCAGGGGATTTAATGAAAAACATGTTTTTCCTAATTTGGTTACAGCAATTAAAATTTGTAGCATGTGTTTGACTTAACTATCCCCTCACATCCTGACTGACACCTAAGGCTAAGCCAAAACAGTATTCTCTCTTACAGAAGAGATCTGTAGAATTTAATTACATATGTTAATCATTTTTAGGGCTCTGTCCAAAATGCATTTTGGTAGGAAGCATAGAATAAGGTAATTAAGGGAACTCTGTTGCAGTTCTTGCTGTAGTTGTAGCAAAATCTTGGTCACTTGGCCACTTATTTCCCCCGTATGCTGTGGAAGGGGGTCTAGCTAGCATGAGAGACAGATGCATCAGCCTTACACTAGAGGAAGAATGCATGAAAATGTTTTATCTATACTTTACAGGAAACTTAAATTAGTCATAATTATCCCACCAAACTGCAGAATCTGGATGACTGGTGTTGACAATCGATTTACCAGAAAAACTTTATCCCACCAGTGCCCTCCCAGCAGAATGCTCTACAACATCTCCTAACTACAGCAAAAAAACCTATGTGCACAAAATATCCATAGTTATTTTCAGTTACATATTGTTAATTTCCAGTTATACTTATAGACATAAAACACATGTATTATATAAGCTCACATTAATATATACAGGTATTATTTAGATTAAGTATTAAAGGATCACTTATGCTTACAAACAAGAGTTCAGATTTTTAGAATTTATTTCCTAAAGCATTTCTTTGTACATTAAATTACAGTATAAGTTCTATGAATTTAACTGCATCACTGCTGTCACTCTCCTCAGACTTCTCCTGACTGTTCCATAAAAAATGGCTGGAAATACATCCTATGTGGTTGGAAGTCTACATATGCAGGTTTTTTATTTGGAAAAAAGAATCCTGTATTTGTGTATAGGTAATTTTAGTAGAATACTCAAGGTTTCATTATTATTAAATTCTATAACATTTTCCCATAAGGATCAGTGGAATGCAGTGTTTAGAAAGCTTTTGTGCAGTCCCATGACAGAGCTAGGTCCTTCCACATGACAAATTTTAATTGGGTTGTAACTGGATTGCAGGAATCCCAGCAATTTTCCTTAGGCTATGTGCCAACTATGTAGCAGAACCAGAATTAGAACCCAGAACTTTTCGCCTTCAAAATTTATCTTATTCCTATGGCAATGCCAGCCTTATTAAAAGCTTTGTATGGAGTTTTGAAAAAGAAACTGTTCCTAGGAGAGACATTGTATTTACAATGAAAAAATTCGATCTTTAATAAAGGATGGCATAGCTGGTGATAGGGTTGATACTTTGATACGATTTTTATTGGGCCGGTTACTAACTAATACCACATCTCTGTAATGCTACTTTCTTATCACAGAACAGTTGTTGCCCCCCAACCTTCTCCCAAACACATTCACAGAACTTTTAATGAGAGGGAAGAGGAAGGAATGTTACTACTGAGATTTAATCAATGATTTGAGAGAAGTAAGAATCACATCATTACTGAAACACAAAGCCTTCTCAAACTGTTAAATCTTTTCTCCAAAAAGAAATACTTTTAACTGTCCAGAGCTCAGTAAAACCTTTCACTCATTAAAAAGGGAGACAGTGATGTGTTCCAGAAATGCTCAAGCTGAATAAAAGCAACTGCTGTGGTTGCTTGATGGTTGGTTGCTACAGTGGTGTGGAAACAATATTATCTGACATCTGTACATCACACGAGCTGGATCTGGAGTTCAGCAGATCCAGACTGGCACACTGCATCATGGAGGGCAAGGAGAAAGGGGAGGGAATGCCAAATTCATCATTTTTATTATACCCACTGTGTATTCATTGAGCCACAGCATTGGCACCAGATTCTCCTCTGTCTGTCCTCTTGGCTAGAGGAAACGTGATGCAATAAGGGTAAAAGAATAAAAAAAAAAATGGAAAAAAAAATAAGAGCATATTCATATTAGCAATGATTTCAGACTGGGCCAAAGGCCAAGCGTTAAAGCAATCTGCTACTAAGAGTGAAATATAGATTTGGGACTCCAGCGTGGTTTCTTACTTCTTGGGCAGATCAAGAGCTGCAACCTTAGTCACAGGGGCCTGTTGTAATTTACACAGGACCTTTGGAAGCTTGGTGACTAGATGAGGAAAAAACAGCAACAACAAAAAATGGTGAAGGCAGGAGCTCAGGGACAACAAGCAGGGAAAAGCTTGATCCTTCCCTTATACCACTGGTGAAAAAAAAAAAAAAAAAAAAAAGGAAAAAGGAAAAGAAATAACAAAAGAAGCACAAGCAGCTCCACTAACTTCAGTGGAGACACTCCCACCTACTCAGATGTGGGAGGAGAAGCAGGCTTTCATTTCAGCATACGTGCCCTACTGAGGCTCTCACACAGATGTGAGTATAGCCAAAGCTGCTCTGGAGACACAAAAGGCAGCTTTAGACAGTAAGCAGCTAAGCACGGAAACTGTTAACCACGCTGGTTTCCGACTTAACATTTCACTTTCCAAAGTTCCTTGCTGTATATGCTCTGCTTAAATACACTTGTATATGCTGAATGCATCAGATCTAGTTCAGAGCTCTCCAGACTTGTTCTGGAGTTGTCCAGAGTTGCAAACAAGCATCTGTCTAGTCTGTCCTGCAATCCAAGCTATGAACCTTCAAAACAGCTTAAAATAACTTTCACAAAGTGCATGTTCAGTCCTCAAATTAAAGCTACTCTTGGAATCTCACATGGTCTTATCCAGTGCTTCATTAAGTTACATCAGAGACAGTAATTGGACTGATCCACCATCAGTGAACTGGAATACTTTCTCAAATTAATTTGTCACCACACAAGAAAGGGCTCACCTTCACTAGGCTAGAAATTTAAGTGAGCTGGAATCCACAGGCCAGAGTTGCTTCTGAGCATAAACATAAGCATAACCCTGTTGTAAATAATGGAATTATTCTGGAAGGACATCAGTTAACAAAACAAAATGTAACTCAGTACTAATAAACTTAAGACAGTAACAGTCCTTGTATTACAAGGCTATGGCTTCAAGAGCTAATGAAACAAAGTAGTAGTTTCCAAACCGATTCAGTACTCACTTCTATAGCATAATGGAGAGACGAGGAAGCTGGATGCAATGAAAGGTTCTCAAGTGGCTTAATATAAGGTTTCTCCCATCCTGAAGCCAAGGACCATTCAATTGTCAGCATATTATCAGTGAACACAGTTCCAAATACCAAACCGCTGGGGTCTGGTTTTTCCTTCAAAGTCATAGCTGGGGTGATAATCAAATCTGAAGCCTGAAAGAACACAAAGACAAAATTGAAGTGTATAAAAATAATTAAGTCAGACTGTTTTAAAAACGGTTTTGCATCAGTGAACATGCAATACTTTATCCGCAGGGACATTTAGTGACAGAATGGTTAAAGGCAGCAGCTAACCTCTAAGTAGCTGGCAAAGTATTCATACTGTGTATACACATGTATACACAGTGCTGCTTATACCAGAAGTAGTTAGCATATTTCAAAGCACTGCTAAGTGAAGGAAGCAGTACAAGATGTAAAACCAGAAAATTAGCAGATGAAAATTCTTGGACATTTAGATTAATACATCTATACAAGTTCCAGAAACACCCAATTGTTGTACCTCCAAATGTAAGCTGATCATCAGAAATTAATCCCCCTCACAACTAAGTAGATACATTATGCTGATTTTCCTTTAATGCATAAAACCAATGTGAGAGATCAGAGCCAGCAGTCAGCAGATTACTTGGGTCACACTAGCTTGTTCATTCACATTCATATTTTCCTAGAAAGATCCTATTAGCAAAGAAGGTTAAATGTTTCCCTGCATGATTAACTGTAGAGACTTTCTCTTACAAGCCATGACTAGCTGCAGAAATGCAGCATAGTTTTTTGTACTGGTTTTGGCTGGGATAGAGTTAATTTTCTTTATAGTAGCTCGTATGGTGTGAATCATCCTAAAGAACAGCAGGGGAAGGAGGAAAGCAGGATCTCTGGCACATCACTCCCCTTTTATACACAGATTGGGGCTAAACAACTAGAGAGGGCTATGAAGCAGGCGGACTCTTGATCCATCCTGTCCATTCTCTTTCTACGCCGTCTGAACATTTAAACTGTGCTGGTCAGAGGCAAGGAAGAATTCAACACAGAATTATATTCAAAGCTCTGTTTTACTACCTAACATGTCTCAGAAAGCATTGACCCTTATTACAGACCCCCAAGTGAAATCTTACTCCTCCACACTGGATACATATAGAATAGACTGGAATGCAGGTAGTTCAGAGTATTGTTCAAATGATTTGCACGTGCACTAAAAAGGCAGCTCTGCAAGAGATATCACTGACTTTGACTTCTCAGACCCAGCACACATTTTGCAAAATGAGAAAAAATTAGTCCAAAGCTTTTGAAAAAGAATACGCGCACCCCTGTCTCTGTAAACAACCTGATTTTCAAGATGTCTTTAAGGAGCAATGGCCTATTTTATATTGATTGGTTGGTTTTGGTTTGGGTTGTTTTTTTTTTTCTTAATGGCTTAGATGTGAAATTAACTTAGAGCTGGAGCACATGAATAGCTAAAAGCTTGTTTCAAACTATGTCCAATTATCGGGCTTGTCTAGATATTACAGTGCATTAGCCTGGTTGAACTAATACATAATCTGATAAAACAACAATTACTCTTCTTAACTCTTTATAGTACCCTTTATCCTACTGACAGTGAATGCTCCAATGGGAGAAACACTACTTAATAATGTCCTGAAAAAAAATTAATTTTACTTGACAACCTCTTACCATGTGCTTTGGAAAAAAAGATACCACAGAATAGCACAGATCAAAATAAAATCCATGAAGGAGTGTTTGCAATTATCCACAATGCAAGATTCAGCTCAGGAAAACACTTATGCAGGAGCTGGATGTCAATGGGGCTTAAGCGAGGATGTAGAACACAGTTATACCCTTGGCTTTATCTCTGGACAGAATCACAGCTTCTAAAGAACTCCTACTGCCAGTGCTATTAACAGCTCTCCCTGAAGTCAAGGTTTCTGTCTCATCTCAGGTCATTTTCATTAAGGTAATTATCTTTACAATAAACTGGCCTGGGGACCAGAATTATCATGTGGAGTCTCATCCCCTAGACCTCCCATCAGTGTGCTGCTTTCTGCTTTTATGCCTCAGTTTGCCACTTCCTCAGTTGTGGTAGCACAACTAGTTGAAAGGCAGCATTATAAAACAGTTTGCTAAGCTCATCGAGGCTAACAAATGGCTTTTACTCTAAGGATGGGGAAGGATTTTAAAATGGCTTTTCTCACAGGCCCACAAGCACATGTAGAAGGAGCAGCAAGCTGCAGCCACAAGTGAAGAAACATGCTCACTTGGGAGCATTTGGGCTTTCTTTGACCCAGTTTTGCCACCAAAGATATTTCTCCAGATTTGGAGACCTGGGGTTCAAGACAGCCTTGGACAGAGTCTCTGTCATGTGAGTGATAATTTAATAAAACGATGCTGATCAAATACAAGCACACTGTTATGCTCTAATGGTTAATACAAAGAGGGTCCCAGATCCAGAGTCACCTCTATGCTGGCTCATTAGAGCTAAGAGGTGGGCCAAGCATTCACTCCTGCAAGTTCAATACAATGGGTACTCCTGTGTGATGGGCGGTCACACAGCAGTGACTATGGCTCAGAGCAGTGGCCCGCGCTGCTTAGCTCTCAGCCCTGAGGATTGGGGACTTTCTGCAGTCACAAGCAGAAATCACTGGACTGGATTTCAGGTTGAGTCACTTGAAGGCAGAAAGCCTACAGAGGTAGGTAGCTATGATGCTTATCCAGAAAAGAAGCAAATAGTTTCTGGACCACATAGCTTCCTGGAGCTGCACACTGTGAACAAGAAGCCCACCTGCTGTTTCTCACCTCCTTCAGCATTTAGAGAAAACAGCTTTCATTCAAGCATTTTGCAAACACCTGACTCAACAATATCAAGCACGATACTTGACCCATAACAATTCCTTCCAACGACAGTAGGAACACCCTGCAGAAGACCTCAAATATAGGCTAAACTGCACAGGGCAGTAAGGCAACAATCATTAAACAGGCAATGGGCAATTTTTCCTGATCCTTATAATCCTGTTAAGCTCTCAGGAGATGCATTTAAGGTTTTCTTTCACCATTACTCTCTTAAGATCCTTTCTTAAGGCTCTTCTCCTTCATTCTATTGTATTTTTCTCCCTCTTTTTCCAGGCAGCAAGTAGTGCAAGTTAACAGTGTGCAAAATCACCTGGATCTTTCAGAATCCCAATGCTTTTCATGTCAAGACACCACCAAGCGCTGCAGTACATTCAATCTTTTTTTCCATGGAGAGGAATGCAGGGTGGGTGTTGGAGAACCCATCCTAGGAATACTCTCCCACAGTGTGGTCTGCAGCACAAAGTATTGCCAGCACCCTCAACCTCTTCTAGATCCCCGAGTAACAAGACCCCCTATTACACAACATCTCACCTGGCCCACAGCCCCTTTTGGCTTAACTTGCCCCAAAGTCCCGTCCCAGCATTTCGTGGTGCTGTTCAGGCAGCACCAGCAGGAGGGAAACCAAACACTCAGAAGAACCCACACAAGGAGAGCTGAGCAAGGCCAGGTGACTAATACCAGGAGTACTGATTAAGTTTCAATGCCTATTACTTAAGTATCACTCATTAAAAATTATCACAGTTCTACCACGGTATCACCCATGACCTTTATAAACAGCAATTTATTTCTTTCCTTTGTCAACATTCCCCCAGCCCTGAAAGCAGCATATTAAGGATGCATTAGGAAGTGGCATTAACACCCATCCAGATCTTCGCTGTTTGTACTGCCAATACAGAGGGCAATTTTCCGCTAAGTTTGTATTTTACTTGCTTTGTTAATCAACATGCTCTCAAGCACCTTCTGACACTGCTGCCTAATAAAACCATTAAACTGGAAGGAAAACCAGTAAATGCAGGAACAAAAAGGGTAAGGGAGATAAAGCAAGAAACAGACGTGGCATGCATTCTATTGAGTGCAGCTATTTGGCCCCTGTTGCCTGAAGTAAAATGGCAAAGAAGTAGTTCCAGCCCTGCAAACTCCCCATGTCACAGCAGTACAGTACATACAAGGTATATGTGCCTAGGTCCCAGCCCAGGGCACTCCAGTGAGAAAAAGGAAGAACAAGATTGCCCTGCCTATGGTAGGCAAAAGGGAGTGGTGGGGAAGCCAGCTGGATACTGTTGATTTTCAGGGCTTATATAGCAAGTCTACACCTGCAAACAACCACTGTCTTGACCAGATGCACTTTTTTGGATAGCCCCTCATCTGAAAAGCACCTGCTGATTCCAATGCAATTTCTTCCAGAGCAAAGCTTTACCCAGCCAAAGTAAAGAAGATATATTGTGACCTCCTGAAACTAAAATTCATCATTTGATCAAAATAGATCTTGTCAATTATGAGCTAGGTCAAATTAAAAGTGACATGCTGGTCAGCGTCAATTTTAACCAAAGCTGTAGCAAGACATTCTGGCACCCTTAGCCAAGATGTCAGTTTAATGTTTATTCTACCCAGCCTTTGCAATAGCCTTAAGTGGATTTGGAGTTGACAGCAGCCTCTGGCCAGAGCTGTTGCACTGATTACTACGTTCCTACCTTTCTTACCCTAGAGAGCCGTCTCGGGTAAGTGCAGATGGCAAGTGCATATTTTGTCCTACTCTTTCCATCGAGTTTTGTGAATGCCTTCCCAAATGATCCTTGGCTGCGGTTATTTTCACTGCACTGGAACTAGTAGACTATAAGCAGTAGGTTGAGAAGCTGTAACAGGTGTAATTTATTTGACATACCCAAACTTTTCTAAACACTGTGCTGGGCCAAGTGTTTCTATCACTTACTTGAGTAAAAACAGAACTGGCAGCCTCAGCTGTAAAATAGCTTACAAGTTACCTAACTGTAACAGCAAGTTTCAGCAGAGATCCTCAAAACATTAACATCCACTCAGTGAGTCTGACTGTAATCTATTCTGATGAAATAAGTAACCTCCCTGACTTCCAGTCAAGGTGATTCATTCAAGATCACAAAGCAATTGCAATTATTATTTTTTATTACTTATGCTGAGTTTGTAAGCGTATCCTAGGAAAGATCAGGGCCTTCTGATGCAATAATAGACACGGAAGTGGAGGCAAAATTGAATAACTTGTTTTGCCCTTGCACTTGTGAACAGCAAAATGTTGTTTCAGTAGCAGAGCAAATTTTGAGGAGGAGACAGATTACAAAGAGCATAAGGAATTACTATAAAGGGGAAAGGTAACAAAGCGTAGCCAGGGGGAGTTGGAGAGAGCGAGGCTGGGACTAGACAGAATGGTTTTGAGGACGGCTCCAGGGATGAGGGTGTCATTTTCCTGCAGTTCAGTCCTTATAGCTGTGGCACCCTCATCATTGCTTTTGGGCCCTCCCCAGCACACACATCTCTATCCCAGGAAGCCATTCTTTCTGCTGGAGCAGCTACTTTTACCCCATACCACCTTCTGCCTGGCCTCCTGAACCTGAGGCTCCTTCTATATGACAGACTGAGGGGAAGAGGTTTGCACTGCCAAAGAGAAGCAGTGGTGGGGAACTAGGTTGAGGATACTAACTAAGCTGAAGAAAGTGGCTTGTTAATTCACCTTTGGAAACTGAAAGCCCCTTTAAACAAGTTTTTTTTGGCCTTGCAGCCAATGGGCAAGCTACCACCTTTCTCCTGTAACTCATTCAGCTCCATTGCTTTCCAGATGTCGAGCTGCAGGTGGCAGACGATTGCCCCCATTTTCGTGCTGACTTGAGCAGTGATCTTAGCTGGCTGGAGAAGCTTATCCATTAGATATTCCAGCCCAGCAGCCTCATACAGCAGGGTTCAGGCTACTATATGTTACACATAATTACTCCTGTAGAGCAGCTACTACGAGCAGACCACAGGGAATTGCAGCCTGATCCAGGAAGAGCCTTCACCACATGGGTATGTTTTCTGTAAGTAGACATCATGAATCGTGCTTAACAGCTACTACTACACACAAAAAAAGGCTTGTGCCAAACTATTGCCAAACTCTGAAAGGAATCAAGGATGACACGCTAACTCTTCCATCAGTGGCATCAGAACAGACAGCAGCAGTGCTAGGCTATGCAACTAGAAAGTAGGAAAAGGTTATGGAGGCTGCGTGTGGTGTTAGGGAAACTGGTACTTTTCTCCTCTACTGGGACAAAATAAGCAATCACCTGTTCTGCCTGTTCCTAAGCCTTGTCTTAGAAATAGAAATGCTGAATACTGCTCCAGTAGATGAAACCAACTGCAACCTCTTCTAGCAGGTGTTATTTTTGTCTAGTTTGTCTGACCTACTACCTCTCAGCTCTATCCACTAATCACTAGCTGACACCACAGCAGCATTTACTTGAGTGAAAACAAGGAACTTTAGGTCCTACAGACCTTGGGTAAACCAAGGTCTGTGGTTTTGTTTCTTTTCCCAGCCCTACCTTCTTTGGAAAAGACTGCTAGTTTTCTGGGGCAGAGACCATTGTTTTCTGATAGGGCTAAGTCCTGTATGCCTCTGATCACAATAATAAAATCTATGGTAGAAACAATAAGAACAATAAGAGTTCTATCAACTCAAAACAGAATAAGACAGAGTTAAATAATTCTTAGATATCTATTACTAGCTTGTAAGTATAAAGAGTAATGTTAATGTAAGCTATCCTATAATCCCTTTACCATCATTACTGTTTTAAATTTACAGCAGAGCCTGAGGCTTGAGAATGGAAAGTGTGCCAAGATATAATAAGATTTGAGCAGGAAGAAAGCCCTCATTTTCCTACTATGAAAAATAACGAGAAACAAAATATAACAAAATATCTCCTGCAACCCCAGGGAGAATACCCAGAAATCTTTCAACACAAAGCTTCCCTGAGAGTTCATCTGAGAATATGTTAGCACACGTAATTGGACTGGGGCCTGGAATCATTGCATCAGGTTGACTGTACACTGGGTAATAAACCACAGAACAAATGACAAAGCAAAAGGGAGTCAAGGCTCTGAATCAGTTGTGAGTCAATCACGGAAACAACAGAAAACATGGCTGGAAGGACTTTGTCTCGTCCCCCCTCTGCAAGGCATGTAACCTAAACTATTCATGACAGATATTTATCAATATTTGTCAAACCAAAGAATGAGCTTCTGCTACACTCCGCAAGCAATGGGAAGAAAAGGAGAAGGGCATAACATACTGTTGGCTTCTTTAACCTTTCCCCTGACATGATGGATGCTCCAATGCTGATGCAGGAATGTTTGATTTGGAGCAGTAGACAGGGAAGTAAACCTGCTCTGACAAGACAACAGAAAAGTGTTTGGAATTGGCAGAAACATCTTGCCTTAGAGAATGAAAAGGACACCTAGGGCAGCAGCACAGCTGAAAATGCAGTCTGAAGCTCCCAAAATGCACCAGAAGGGAAATAATGATGTTGGAAAGCTACAGTCCAGCTAGACTGTAGAGAAAGAATTGAAGAAACCAGTCTTGCCCAACAAAACACTCAAGCACAAGGATAATGCATAACATCATTGATTTCAAAGGCACTAACTAAATTTGAAGAGTTTTTCCATATGTGCTAAAATGTTGCCCTGCATCAACTCCCATTGATTTGATCCAAAGCCCATTTAAGTTCATCAAGACCCCTTTCTCCAACTTTGTAGGAATTTGGATTGTAAGGGACAAAACTACCTGACTCTTTAGAGCCTCACCCATTTCTACTGCTTCAGGAAAATTAAACGGACTAGTAATGGTTTGGGGCGGGGGCAGTTTGTCCCTTACTCATTAGTCTGTTCTCCACTGACACAAGTTTCAAAAGATATATATTTTTAAAGTTAAGAAAGATAAGGGAATGGGGTTCCCACAGATCCTAAGGAAACCTTCTACCTGATATTAAGGAAATCTTAAGGAAAACACCTATTTGATTTTAGTGAGGTCTATCTACTCTACTTCAGCTAATGGTATTTTCAGACCTACAAAAACCAGTCATCTAGTAATCTCATCTACCAAAGAATTATAGAAAACATTTCAAATATGGCTACCTCTTTAAAATATAAACCACCAAGATGCTGATGAGACTATTAAACATAGGAACAGAAACCAGACACATTCTTACCTTTTGGTCATATCAGCTATTTCTGTTTGCTAACAGCTCTTCCAGTTAACTAAGTGGGGTGATCAGAAAGTGTGAATAGGGAGGAAGTATGAGCAGGCTTTAATGCAGTCATTGCACTGGACTGAAAAACCCATTGCTGTAGCCCACTGTTACTGCTGGTCAGGTTAGCTATATAAAAGTCCTCTTTGGCCATGCAACTGCACTTCATGTCTGCAACGTAGATACACCTGGGCTTTTGTTTAGAAAGAAGCAATTCCATATAGAATGATAATGGGAATCATATACTGCAATTCTGTAAAAGCCCAATTCCTTGCACAGAAAGTCCTCTCACACTCATACTCAAACATTTCCATAAAGACAAAACTAGGACCATTCTTCACTAATGGAACACATTAACTAATTATACTATTCATATTATTCATTATTAATATATACTGCTTCTTCTCAAAATATCTGACAGCATGGTTAATGCAATTCCTGATGCTGTGCTGCTCCTTGCCTCACAACCACTGTAGTTCTGCATTGTAGCATAAACACAATGTTCCGTTTTTAGAAAGAGTTTGCCTGGGAGAAGGTTTGAGCCTAACACAAGCTGAGGGCTCACACTGGCCTGTGACACAAAAGTAGAATAGAGAGATCTGTGACATTTCAGAGATACCACATTTTTGTACAGCAGCACAGTGTTTTAATTGTTCAAATAATGCTGTATGAAAACAAAACTTAAAATTTTTGCCCACAAAGATTTAAGACACTATTGTCTCCTGGTTCAGGAAACACTATCATTTGTATTTTGCACAAATAAAGTGAAACAAAAAAATGAGATATTTATGCCTAAGCTTTTCTAAAAAAGTAGCCATATTGAAGGAAGAAATGAATTGCAAACCTAAATTTCAGACAAACAAGTTGGAAATATTTTGCCTAAGTAGCCTGGCCAGTCACAAACGTGTTATGTGGAATAGCCAAGAATAGAATCATAATCTCACATGTCCAAATCCTGAGCAGTTGGATTAAATCTTCTTACCCTGATTTTAATAAGCTTGCAGACATGCAGAGAAGTGAATTCATGGAATGAAGGCGTTCAGAATTTATCATTTCATATGGAATTTCAAAAACTTTTGGGAATATAAATTGCTTTCATGGTACAGTCTCTTACATAGAGGTTAGGGGAATAATTTCAAACATTCAGTTAACCACATCTGCCTTTTTCTCTTCTCTCTGCCATCTCCCTTTCACACTGGTAGACAGAAGGTAAACTTAAAATGTGCCATAAACTTCAATGTTTGTTCTGCCACTGAGACTGCCACATTTTGCCAATTCATTCAATTCACTACTTTCTTAGAAATGGGGACTAAGGACGGGATTAAGATAAAAAACTTCCAGCTCTCTAGGCTGTTAGTTCATAGGAGTTAGGATATAGACATAATTTCAAAAGCAAGCAGAAATGCTAACAGAATATTATGGAAATAAAAGACTAAATTATCTTCCTAAATTTTAGTTCCTATTCACTTGTGTTCAGCAAAGAAAACATTTAATATCAAATCTGGGGACTTGATATTCCAATGACATCAAAATTTAAGGATTCTTGGAAGTAGGTATGGACACCAGGGATTTTATACATTTTGGAGTCATATAGTTTCCTTTGGGAATCATTGGCTGGTGCTAAAGCCCTGCATTTTAAAAGCAATTCTTCACCTTGGTAAAAATAAATCCAGAAAATTATACAAGCCAAATGGAATTTCCAAAATTCTAATATGATTTCTGTCCTTTTGCAGACACCAAATACATCATAAGCTCCTAGTTAAAAAGAAGATAAGGCATCACTTTCTTTGTGCTATAAATCAACTCGGTCAAACTGTCCCCTGGCTGTTTTTCTAGTATCTTCCTTTTATCTCATCTAAAAGCTCCTGTTATTGCTGAAGACAAATAGCTTTATTTGCAAATCCTACAGCTTCAGATAGTGGGAGAATCAGTTTCTCTACTACAGCTTAGAAAACCTATTTGCTAAAAGCCTGCAACTATTTGAAGGACATTACCCACCTGAAGAGGAACACAGAACTACTTACCACCAAGCTAAAACTGAAGAAAGCTACCACAGATCTCAAATTGCACATTATAGATGGGTCCCAATGGCATGAGAAACCCACTTGCAGATTGTGGGAAATCATCCCTGAGCATATCATGTAAGAATCATGGTGACTTATTTCCACAGCACTAAGAACTTGTCATTGCTCAGTAGCATTTCTTGGCTACTACGATCCTGAAGCAGTAACACTACTGCTACTAGTCTGTGGTAACAAGCTTGATTTAGAAATATTGATGTGCCAAGTAGAGCCATCAGCAACACTAAGCTGCATTAGCGTATCCTCCACCTGTGCATGCAACTTGCATGGTCTCCTTCAGGAAAGCCACTTCCTCCTAGCAACCAACCGAAACATTCATGAACACATATTGGGCTTGGTTTCTTCTGTCTTTTGTCAAAACAGGACGCTCTGCTGCAAGTGCACTGTGTGTTGATCATTACTGTGACCTAGACCCATACTCTTCTAATAATTGGAATGAAAGCAGCAGATATGTAAGTCAGTCTTGCCCAGCTATTATTACCAATATTCAAAATAGTTTGTGCAATGCCTGTGTGGATGCAGAATACCACAGAAACCACTCAGCGCTCGACCTTCTCTGTGCTGTAGCTGGTTTCCCTCTCGTCAGGTGAAGATGAGGGAATGGGTTTGATTGTAAATCACCCGAAGTAATTCTGCAGCATATACATACCCTGCCAGGAGGTATGTATAATCAAGCGATAAACAGGCACTGCAATCTAGTAATATTATTACTCACCAATACTTCTGATTCAACACATGACAAAAAGCAAATCCTTTTATGGCCATTGATGAAAAGCTAGAGTTTATAGATTCAGCTGAAATCAAGATAAAATCAGAATTACCTTTTCTAAAGCAATGCCCAGTCCACAAATGCTAAATACTGTTATGACAACAAAAGAATTGGCCCCTAGCTTGGCATCCTGATCTAACAGTAGCTACAGCTATGTACTTCCATGGAAATGATGCAGAGGTGACCTACCAAATGGTAACTGACACACTTTTAGCTTAGGAGGTTCAGACTGGACATCAGAAAAAACAACATTTTCTTAAAAAGAATAGTGCACCACTGCATTCAACAGACAAAGCCAAGGCTGACCTGGCCTGGTACTGATGAGAGTCCCACTTTCAGTGGGAGGATGGACTAGGTGGCCTTCGGTTCTAAGACACAAAATATCTGGAGAAGCCTTATTGTGTAACATTATACACACACACACAAATATCCAACTGGTTGTCTTTCTTTTACTGCTTCGAGACAGTTTATATAAAGGCAGTTTTCCTACATACACATTTTGGGGAGCTACTGCTCATCACAGCATCAAGATATTGATAAATTTCTCTAATAAATTTTCCCCCATACAACTTAATATAAACATGAAGAAAATGTTCTATCTTATCAATGAAAATGTAAAATGGGGTTTAATATAGAATTTAAAATGGAAATGCAAGGCATTCTCCTAACACCCCCAACTCCAAAACCACAGAAGAATCAACAGCTGCAACATGACAAAAAGCCTCATTGAGTGTCCATATGCTTTGCCAGGTGAATAATTTACTGATGTCAGTAGAAAATGACAAATCGAGAACAAGCTGGAGAGGAATAGATGTGAAAATATATAAACCATGTAAACTGCTTTATATTTGTTAGTCTTGTACATAATGTGGTAACTATAATGCATATATGTCCTCATTCCAAAAACATTTCAATGTTCCCTTGACCCATGTGCTCTGAGCATGTCAGAAACCTTACCTACTGCTCATATAAAATGAAAACACAAGACAAGTGCTGTGTACTTCCTAAAGTCTTCAAGGAGTGGAACTTTCACCATGTGACTCTAATGTTGTGCCAATGTGATACAGTCAATAAGTTCAGAGTTTAAAAAGGTATTTCAAAAAATTAGAGTATTCTGTATTTTATGTGGTTTTAATCTTTGCATTCGATGGGGAGGAAGAAAATTTGGTGAAGAAACAATTTTCTTCTTTAAAAAAAATAGGGTTGGAGAATTGTTTATTCTTTATCTCTGTCAGCAACCCTTTCACATATAAAATAGTTTTCTAAAATAAAGCTTAAAACTCTCTAATATTTCAAAATGGATTGGTCCCTCTCCCAATTCCCAGAGTAAGGAATGTTATACCCCATGATATTTGGCACAAATTATAGATGCACTTAAGTTTCATTAGTATAAACATGGTAATGAATCACACTAATGTAGTTTCATTAATGTAAACACAGAAAATGCAATAATTAGTCAGGTTTTCCTTTGAAAGACTGTTTTGAAATTAGGCATATCTTTCTCCACAGAAAAAAGGAATTTTTCCAACTCTTTCTAACGTACACTATATAACAAATGCTGCATACTGCAGTAACATCTAACCTACTTCTTAATGGCATAGATTACTCCTGTAATAGTACCTTATTTATAATTTTAATGTTTCCAGCGTAAGATATAGACCTGTTCTTTACCTTTAATGCTATTGCATTATTTGTCAAGAACGTGAAACAAGGCAAAGAACCAGAATCAGCATAGTAAGTTTCGCGTAGAGCCAACCAAGTTCACAGTCACTTCATGCAAAGGCTACACGTTTTAAAACATGCAACTAAAGGTCCTATTACAAGGAACAACTTGTGAAGAGACCTCCAAGAACAAGATCAATGTCTGTAAAACTTTCATTGGCAATCTCTCAATTTGAACCACAAAAACCTGCACTGGAAATAAATTTTCAGTTTCTTCATACTTCATCCAGAGGTAAAATACGCTTTAGATTCTGTGGAAAAACCATCAGAGATTTTGGTTGTTTATTTGTAGGTTATACCTATAGCGTGGAAATAATCTTTATGTTCTAATTTGTACAATACCTAGCACAATGTCAGCTAGTTCACAGCTTGGGCTTTAAAACATTATAGCAATGCAAGAAACAAATACTAAACCATGCATCATTACAGAAAATTCACTATGTCCAGCACCTCACACAACTAGATGTGAGCTAGCTTGAAACTGGAAGCCATGCAAACACATTAGCATAGCACTGTACTCAGTCTAGCAAGTCCAAGATCTCAACAGGGATTATTAGTTTGAGCACAGCACTGCACTAACCTGCCTATATAGCTTCAAGTCTGCCATGGGCTCACATCCCACTGGCTCAGAGCCTGGGAAGGTTGGGTCTGTCTGCAGAAGGCTGTGCAGGAACACTCACAGTTATTTAGAGAAGCTCCACTTAAACATTTTTTTATTCCACTACCACAAGTCTTCATATCAGGAAGTCAATCCAGATCCACTTGTAAACTACAACTACTTTATTCTGCTTTGGTGTAGCAGACTAGCCAGTATTCCCTAGAAGCTCTGTGCCATTTTGGTACACTAAATAGGCTGTTAAAAATTAAAACAAGAGAACCGAGCTTTGCACCGTTAAGATGCTCAACTAGTTCTATATTGCTTCAGATCGTTAAATCATAGAGAAATATAACAGGAGTAGATAATACCTTCTTAAAGTGTTCCATGTATCAGTCTCTCAAGGAGAAAATGTATTCCGTGACAAAAGGTTACATAAAAACAAAAATCATCTTTCTGGATATGGATTGATAACAGGAGGGAAAGAAAAAGCAATCATAGATGCCTTTAGTTTCTTAAGACCAAGTATTATGAATTCAAAGTCAGAGCTAATACACACATTAAAAGAAACCAAATTAGAGTTACACACAGAAATACACTGCTACATTATCCAAAAAACGTTCATTCTGTCTTGTGACAGTACAATAAGCAGAATGAATGCATTAAAGAAATTACCAGATTTTTAATCAGAAACATTAAGTGCCTTAGACATAACTGCACGCTATTTCATGGTATTACTGAATACAAAAAAACATGTATAAGAGCAAACCCAGAAATGTGCATTTCTTGATTCAATTTTCCAAAATACATTCAGTGGTACAGAAGATGACTGCATTTCACTGGTTTCATACTCCTCTCTTAGAGATCTAATGCTGACAGTAGGCAAAAACTACAAGTATAACTTCTTGGGTTATGGTCACCAACTACAGCCAATTTTTTAAATAAATAAGTATATAAATATGTGCATACAACAGTTGGGGGAGGGAAGAAGATTTCATTCTAGTAGAAAGAGCTGGGCAGATCAATCCTGGAGATTTGACATTTTCTACAATACAGGAAACTCTAGCATAATCACTATTTCCTTCAATGTTTCTTATCTGTTCCAAGATCACTGGTCATGTGTCAACTCTAAATACGATATATTAAGTATCTTGTAAATCACAGACCGGTCAGGATGAGATTTTTAACTGCAGAAGTGAGTCAAATTAAGGTAGTTCAGTAGCAGCTAAAATGAACAAAGTGCCAATTCTGACCTATTGACTTCAGAGAAGCCCATGAGAATTTAAAACAGCGAGCAGCTAGCAGATGGGCTAGCACGTAGGTAGCATTCATTCCTTCCCTCCCAGTGTATAGGGACTCTCCGAGTCCACCTTTCATAGTCAGGCAGAAATTGCAGTAAAATTCAAAGAAATTCACCCCATCTAAAAAGCACAGCATTGCATTCTAAAAAGAAATGTCTTCAGAAGGCTAATCTGGCATTCAAACATTGGACATCATCCTCTTTAAACAATACGTTTTATGTAAACATAAAGCAAAACCATACCCTGTTTTCTACATTCCCACAATCTTGGATAACTTAGATTACTGGCACAAAATTTCAGCTTTCTTCAGCACAGTCAGCTCCATGGGTCAATTTGATTCTTTTGAAATATTAGTAGCTATCATTTCTGAAATTGTAACCGTAACTGTCTTCCACATAAATGTTTGTGAAGTTCCCTAGAATAAATCCAATTTGTCATTGTCCGGTGTTATTTTTTCCTTCATTTATTATCTTTTCTTTTTAATTTCACAACAAAGTTAAAGAGACTGCAAATAATTATTATAATGTGTGATAGTGCAATCAGCACTTGTATTCCCATCATAACTCTCATCACCACCACCCCCCCAGTATAATATTTTCTAAAAAACCGTACCCCTTTCTGGTGACTGCAGCTAATCTTCAGAAAGAGAGCCATAAGGCAGGAATGGACTTACAAATCAGAACTCAGTCTGAGCCAGTTGTTTTTTCTAGTATTATTCCCTTTATGACCATCTGTCCCACCTGCTAATATATTTCTCCTCTCACACAGACTCTCCACTACGGTGATTTGCCATTCTGGCTGACATCCAAGTATTGATGGAGAGGAAACTGGATTAAATCCAACTTTGTGCCACCCAATATTTGGAGCTTTGGTACGGAACCTGCTTGACTGCCAGTATAATTAAATCTGCCTTAGGTCTGCTTTAGTTCATGCTCAGTTCACCTACAACCAAAACACTACCAGAGTTTGTTGCCACTCTGTCTATCTTCCTTCTGGGCTACATCAATGAGTGGAAGGAAACAGTACAGTGCGGTTACACAAGTCTCCTCTCTGTAAAGCAATTTTTGTTTCTACATACACGAGCACGCTCTACTGAACAAATCTACTGAGATCTATCTTGTCTATTTATTAAAGGTGAATTCACAAAACAACTCTGCATGCCATACTTGTGAGTTCTTGGGGTTTCAAAACTAGTTGCATGCCTGTTTTTGTCAACATTTTCCAAATCGGACCTTCTGGTTGAAAAGTCACCCTAAATCTTCCTCTTGGGCAGAATTGCCAGAGAGACACAACGCAAAGAAATGAGGAAGAGAAGAACTGGGAAATGCTGAGAATGGGGAAAAAGAAATGAAATGTCACGTTGCTACATGGTGAAATTCTGTAGTCATGGACTCTCAAGAATTTGTTGCTGTTTTCAATGAAACCAGCAACAGAATAAATCTTATCAAGGAGTCCAACACATTTTCTGCATTTATTTTCCATATCTGGTTAAAGCCTGGCAACTAAAAGGGAAATAACTACTTAAGCATAATACAGAAGACTGCACAGCAGCGACACTGCCCAAAAAATCAGGAAGAGCATGACAGTTACAAAGTGTATCATTATAATTTCATCTCATGTACTGCTGAGAATAGTCAGCAATAACAGGAAGGGAACTGCTGAAAAAGCACAAGTGAGGTCACCTTTTTCTGGGTACTATTTTTAAACATCTGCAAAATATAGATGAGGCTTTTTAAAGATTGTAAAGCATGGAAAGAGAGGGCGAGAAAGAATTACAGATGTGTGACATAAGGAATAAAGGCAAAAGAAGTATAAAAGAGAGCCAGAAAAAAAAGGGAATGAGGACAGAAGGTAGAATTCAAAGGAGGATGTGCTGATGGGCTTTACATTTCCAACAGAAAATTAAAGGTTGACATCTGTGTCCCTACAGTGTTTAAAATGAGCTCTTAGTTACTAGCACTGCGTTCAGGAAGGAGGGAGAGGAAAAGAGTGATATCTTAACATAGCTTAGTTCTAAGCATAAGATTAAAATAAAGAGGCATTCAATTTCATGTCAGTTCCTGGCAGCTGCTCAGCATTCCTTATTATCATAGCCCTGTTTGCTTGTTGAGTCTGATAATGTGCCAGAGCTGCGGTGTGCTTTGGAGTACTGAGATCCTTAGCTCTGCAACTTTGAGAACAGAGAGAAAAACCTCCTTTTGAACACCATTCATAATGCTGAAGTTTTAACAAATAATAGAGTGTTACATAGACTTTGCTTGGAAAAAGCCTTCATGGGAGAATCAAACTTTATCTCTATTGCTTTTGAAGCAGATGAGAGTTAAAAATAAAATCACCTATACCATTTTAATTTTTGTTTAATGACTACTAACCTTTTAGCTAGTGCCTGAAACTATAATAAATCAAAGTTCTTCTTGTAACATTCTTTTCTACATTGAAAACATTTTCAGCAAATGCAACTTAGAGAATTATTATGTTCAAGTATGTCAGTAGCTATGAACGTCTGCACAGCAATCACTACCATGTTACGGATGCTGTCTGGCACCATTTATACTGAAATGCTTCAGACACTCATCTTCTAAGAGACAACACACCTTGAAAGATTCAGTCACATGCTTTGCTGTTTCTCCCGAACATCCTCCAGCTGTGCACTCATTCTGACAGCCCTAGAAGACGTAAAAACAGAGGAAATCAAATTCAATGCACATTGCAGAAAAGTTGATACACAATCAGTTAATTCTCTTTAGGGACAGATTTTATTGAATGGTCACTCAGACTTCATCATCAGCAAATATACTAGCAAGAACTTTTTGGTAGTGTTTTAGCACAACTTTCCACCTTCCAGGTTTTTAGTTTTACTTCAGTTGCATTATTTTGCGCAACTGTATTTCAGGGCTTTATAGGAGAGACAACATCTTAGATTAGATTATCGCTCTGAAGTGTGGAAGGGTATGGACAACATCACAAGTCTATCATTCAAAGCTGAATAAATAAATTGTGTTTTTACACAATTCCATCAGATCCCAGTTTCTCTACTAAAGGATCCACCTAACAGATTTGCTTTTGCCTTTTCTCAGAGAAGTCTGACTAGGCAAAATGGAAGAAAACCAGAAAGAATTGGTTTTCTTAAATCCTTCATTAAATTAAGACAGTGATAAGGAATGCCCACCTATATAAATGTATAGACTATTTTGAATTACCTACTATGCTGAACTTAAGGGTTCTGCCACTGACCATGCTAGAAAGGAACTGAAAGGAAAGTGTGATAGTTCTAGGCATCCTTCCATTCCACAACAGAGGGATAACACAGACAGGTGCAAGCCATCTACACCTAAAAGCAAGATCACCAGTTTCCACAGCATCAGGCTAGCATCTTTGCGGACCCTTCTGCACTAGCTAGGCCTTCCTTGCCAGTGGCCAGTAAATGCATATTACACCCAACAGCACTGAGCAGAGAAGACAAAGACAGCCCTGACAGCATTTCTTGTTTCCGAGCAGCCTTTAAGAAAGAGCTGAAAAGGTGAAATGGGGGCAGAAGTTTGGGAGAGGGAGGAAGGTACCAGGAGCAAGACTGAGGAATAAGCCACAAAGGGGAAGGCTGAGAGGATGTCTTAACGGAAGCACAACTGGAAGGGATGGCAGAGGGGATGGCTAGCTGCTGAGATGAGGCTAGGGATGGGTGGGCATGGGAAAACAGTCAGGTGGGTCAGAGGGGCTAAGTGGGTGAAGGAAAGACAGAGGCATTAAGGGATGTTGTTGCCAGGACTGACAGGCAAGGGGCTTTCAACCCTGCAAGGGAAAAGTGCCAACAGGAGCCTGCACTGGCTGCTCACTAATTGGTGGCTGCCTCTCACCCTGCTACCCCTCAGCCTTGCCTTGTCTTGGGTGGGAAGTCCCAGCCCAGGTGGGAAAGCCCCAGGTCAAAGTTATAATCCCCTGAAGGAAGGAGGTGCACAGGAAACCCTTTGTGGTCAGCCTGTGAGATCCCTACCCCAAGCTCTTAACCAGGGAGCAACAGTCACCCTACAAGGAGGGCTACGTGTAGGGTAGATGGCAGTGCCAGGAGACACCAGCCACCACAGTTCTGCAGCAGCCATCAAACTGTGGGGCCAGAACTGGGCCACATGGCTCATGGGCTGGGAGGCATGACACACACAAGGCGAATAACATGATTTTTTTCCCTTTTTGCAGACCTTGGGGATACAGTTGACAGGGAAGGGGAAAAAAAGCGCAGCATCTTCAGTGGGTCTTTAACAGATAGCAGGCTTGCTACCAACAAAAGAAAAAGCAAACTCCCAGCCACAGCAGATCTCACTTCCTCTCCCCTCCCCCCCAATGCCCCAGGGAGGCCAGAACATCCCTTCTGCCTTTTCTCACCATCAGCTTTAACCCTTCTGTTCCTCTTTTTTTCTAAGCCTCTACAGCGAGACATGCAATCATGGCTCCAGGCTCCTTCCTATCAACTAAAGGAGGATCTGCCAAGAGAAATCACAAATCTCTTTACAATGTACCAATATGCTTTACCTTAAAACCTTATTAAAAATATGTTTTATTTGCCTTAAAGCTTAGGGGTTTTTACTCCAGGAAGACAAGTCTTTTTGGTAGAGTGTCCAATGGCATTCACTGTCAGACCCTAGCAGGACTAAAGTGTTACCCAAACTGAGGGACAGTCTGAACTAAGCATTGTATAATAGGTCCTTGCCTTCCCTGTAATTCTTCAAATACTTCCAAATTCAATTGCAAAATCCCAGAAGGCCTTCATGACACCACCAGTTTGTAATAGTTAAGTATTCTGCAGATGAATTAAGCCAACTGATTTTTTTCTTTGCACTGTAGTGAATTAGGATGGAGAGCATGCTTGTTACCAGCTAACAGGATGGTAACTGCCAGCTACGGAGCAAGAATTTCTCAAGCAGTTCCAGCTCCATTGCTGGCTTTTGTCTAATATCTAGTATGCAAAGTTGGATTTTCTAATAATAATTACTGGTGACAGCAAATACTGACAAATACACAACCATTATGCTTCAGTTTCTTCCCATCTCTGCTTTATGAAGTTGCCCTAAAGCAAATGTTGGCACCAGCACAGAGAGGACCAAAGCTGGATATAGTTTAATATTCTCTTTCATGATCTTTAAAGAGATACAAAACTTGTATGAGAATTTCAAGCATGGACCACCTACAGGAACAGCCCCTAGGGGCTCGATCTGTTGCCCTTCAGTTCAAGGTTCCCACTGAACTCAATGAAGTCAACAGCCCATTCTTTGGGTGTATGCCGTGGGGCCAATCCTATTCTCCATGAAGTCATTATGTTTTACAGATTTAACTCATATTTAAAGCAAGTAGCTAACTGCCTTTGTTAACCACACTGAGATTAAATTGAGTTAATCCTTCAGCACTAGAAAGACATACCACAATTACTTTCTAATTGATGAAGTCATATTTTAATGGCTCCATGGCTTTTAAATCTGAGACGTTGTTAAATGCAATAGGGAAAATTACTCCCTGGTTTAGTGCCAACATTGCCAAGGGAGATACACCAAGCATAAATTTGCCCTTTGTGTTTAATAGCATGGTAGATTTAAAATTGCATCCATTAAAACACTGATGTTATCCTAAAGATACATTTGAGCCACTGGGTCAATGTCTCCTCAAAAGTCACTCAAGTCTTTATCAAGTTGCTATACAATTACACAAGCATGACAGTATTTCTTATGTTGTGTGTAGAGCTAACAACATTTTCTTTATGGTATATGTAACTGCTTTTTCTATGTTGGAAATAGGACAGTATTTCACAGTTTTCCTTCAAAAATATTGAAATTACACATTGATTTTATTTATCATTACTGTAATGTCTATATGAGAAAAAAGTGTAAAGCATTACACTAGAGTAAATTTTGTTAAAAAATGGAGTTTATATGTCATTGTATCACTGAGAAACACTACTAAAATAAAGGCCTAGTGATGAGTAATTCTGTCTTTACTTTTATAGAAGATCTCAATGCTATAATAAACATTGCAAACCCCTTAGTATTTACAACAAAAGGAATGACAATATACTCAGTTGGATAATAGTGCTCCCTCACATTAGTACTTACTTCCAGTCTAACTCTTATATAAAGAAGAGGTAAGCCTTAGCAGGGTTAGTCTCCTCACAACATGTGAGGGACCATTGTGTGTGTAACACTTCCCAGCATTTTTTGAAATTTGAATAGTTGTCACCTGCACTTCTGCTAGAGCTTTCCCAAACCTGACATTCAACTCCTGCATTGGGTCCTCAGACTGTGTTAGATGTATATATTTTCAACATCTTTTAGCATCAGGATGCTCCAATCAATGCCTCTTGGCTTTCCCTGCTGTCTTTGCCACACCTTCTCTGACTGCTGTTCTGTTACAGGCATGAGACCTTGTAGCCAAAGTATTGACCTGCAAGAGCACCCAACCAACTTCACTATTACCATTTTCCCATGCCTCTTTTAGGGTATCCTCCTGCATCTCATGGCTTCTTCAAAACAGAGAATCTACCTCTTTTATGCAGTCAGATTGCTCATCCTTCAGCTGAAAGGACCTTCTGCTACAAAAGTAGGCCTCTCTCATCCCTAAACTCCCTAGACTTCCTAGACTACATGAGTCTGCCTTTGATTTTCCTGTGCCTTCACACTTGGTAGCTTTTGAGACCCAGTCGTAGCACCAATGTCTTTGTTCTTGTTTGGGATTATGTGTTCTATAAACTGCTCCTTTGTCAAACTGCTGTTCTTAGGTTTTAGCCACCCCATTATCCTATAGGCTCATCCTCAGTTATGAAATGGGAACTGAAGATTATCAGAAGCTTCATCTCTGCAAACTTAGGCTGCAAACTGCACTTTTTTAGCCTACACTGTGTGACATTATTTAATAATAAAAAAAAAGGCACCAGTTCTCAAAAAAAAAAAATTTACAGTTACCTCTATATGCCATGTACTTTGTCACCCTTTTTCAAAGAAATCTAATCTTTAATCAGTTCTGTGCTCACTTAATTTTCCCTGTTGTTTGATAACCACTTCTCACCACTGGGGAACAGAAAACTTTCCCTAGTGGAAGGTAGGAGTAAAGAAATAAACTGCAAGTAATTTCTAAAAAATTCACACTTTTAGCTAGGAAATCATATTGGCTGCTTTTCAAAACAACTCAAGATCTGCAGTTTTACAAAATCCTTAGTCATCTTTTTGGTTTCACCAGTGTGTGCTTATCCGTAAGTCAGACCAGACAGCTCTGATGTCTCCACTCTGAGTGAGGATTTAATCAACAGCCCCAGTGCCCTGGTTAGAGCACTACCTGTGACAGGGAACATCTGAAAACCCAGTTTCATGCCCATGAAAGAATTGTAGACAGCGCTTTGTTGGCAGGCACTGGCTATTCATGGAGGATGAGAACCTAAAGGTGCAAATAAGCCTCAGATACACAGCTATGGCTGTATATAGTTCCTCCTACTGAGGCAACCCCATTTCCTGCTATGCAGAGAAATCTGAAATGAACGCTATCTTGTAGCAGTCATCAGGCTCCAGCAAAGACGGAGTGGGAGTTTCCTCTCAGTCAGAAGTCATATGAAAAACAGTTTTCAATGAAAAAAGTCCTTTCTGAGACATTTCTCCAAGCTAAAACAGTATCTTACTACTTTTTCCCATGCTTGCTTCTGGCTACTAAGTGTCTAAGAAATATTCTACACTCTATTTTACACTGGAAGGGTAGTGAAATTAGAATACTTACCAGATGAATCTAGCAGACCAATAAATCAAATACGTGACTTATACTATGGTACTGCCTACAGGCGAGCCAAATTGGGTGTGTGATGACAGGTACTTCAGCATTCAAAGCCATACAAATCAGAGTTGCTTTTCTGTTCCAGGTATAGAGTCCAATGTGCACAAATGCCACATATTCTGCATATTGCTGCAGCCATATAAAACACTTCCATCACTTCAAAATGGTTTTCATCTGCCCCTAGGAAATGTTAATACAATTTGGCAGCCACACCACATAAAAGATGAATTTGCAGAAAAAAAACCCAGTAATGATGTTCATAGCTTTTAAAAAAAAAAAAAAAAAATCCACCCACTGTCAGACTGAGAGAAATTCCAAATATTGCTGTAGGGCCGAGTAATATAATAGTATTTTTAATATCAACTAAAAAGATATTTACTTAACAACATTTATTAAAGACTTCCAGAGCTCAGGAAGCTCATTTATGGAATCTAACAGCCAGGCATGTTTACCTCAGTTGTCATGGGAGTGGTTTAATGATATAAAAATATTTTAATACTGTCTTTATATTCTATGTATGTGAACATGAACACACACATATGTATGTGTAACCATGCAAATGTCACCAAGTATGTTCATTGGGCTGGCTCATTTAATGACAGCATGGCACGCCTTATCCATACAACTTCTTTTAAATCTACTCTCTTCAAAATCAGGACAGAAGGAGCAAGAAGACTAAATCTTAAATTGTATTTCTAACCACTTATCAAGCCAAACAGAGATCTTTGAGGTATCTTTGTTTGTTAGGTTGGAGCATTCTCCATATATTGGCTTGCCAGTCTTTAATAATGAATTCAAAGAACACGTACAACACAAATCCCAGAGCAGCTCCGATGATACGCCACAATGTATGCATGGACCAGCATGGCGTGAGGAGGAAACAAAGAAAAAAAACAGGATAATTTGGCATACTCTTACCTAACATATATCTGTTCTGATGCCTTGTCAGCTGGGCATTATCACCTTACTGTGTCTGCTTGTTCAACCTTGAGCTGGCACTAATGTTGGTTACACAGTGAGGCAGTGTAATAACAGTATACGATAAAGAAAAATACAAGGCAACTAGCATAGCAGAAAAAGAAAGCTTTCACATTATTTAATGATAATTTTGCATCAAAGCGAAAACATCAGGGCTTAGAACATACAAAAGCTTCTTTACCTAAGAGAGCTGCATTGCATAAAGTAAGGTTGAATTTAAATAGGTTATCATTAAATTACTCCAGAAGACTATGCAGGCACTTATCTTCTGGCTTGAGCAGTTTATTTGGTTTAATTTAAAGCCATTTAAGTAGTTTGAATATGCTCCTCTTAAAACAAGTATCACTTTTTATAATGTTTAAATAAAAGACAATTCAGATTATATGAGCACAACTTATTGGTTAGAAAAACCTTAAAACAGAGAACATAAAGAAATTGAATTATTCAGCTAGTCCACCCAAGATTCATATTTAGTAACATTTATAGCTATATCACAACTGTAAAAGCACATCAAGTTGGTTACACAAGATTAAATAAATACAGGACAATGTTACCAAAGTCAAGTCATTGCAGTCAGCACTGAGGTGAGAAACCTCCCTAGGGTGTAATGCCAATTTTTTGACTCAGTGCTTAAAATAGTATTTGAATGAGTTCAGTAATGCCTAACCTGTTGTACAAGGAAGCTTGTATCAGTTCACCCAAACGGTAGCAAGGCTAGGCAAGGTGAAGGATAACTACTGCTGAAATCCAAAGAGAATGTGTGCTCAACAAACTGGGTTATCAAGAAGGCTAAAGGGAAGAAAAGAGTTCACCAGAAATAGCAAATAATTTGTTTTAACTAACTCTAAGGAGAACCTGACCAGGGATCTATTCAGCTTCGGGCTAAAATTATTTTGCTAGATATTTCAGAAAATTTACAACATGAGCTGTGAATTACACTCATACAACATGGAGTTTAAAGTGTGATCCCTCCCAACTGAAAAATATTGAAAACCTACCACCAGCCCCATCCAATACAGGACGTAAAGGAGCTGTACATCTCTGTGTGGTGTCCCTTTATTCAATAGTTAGTTCTGTCTTAATACATTTGCTGCACAACCATACAATCCCCCTTCCTATTTTCTTTACAGAAACAGGCAAGTGCTCTAAAGAAATCCCTTTGCAAATGATCTCCAAATGCAATGTGCTTTAACCTTGATTTCTAAGCCCACTGTTCATACTGTTCTTGTTTGTTTTCCTTCCTATGACCCTCTTGTTGCTCTGTCACACCCCGGTGCCTTTTCCTCTGTCTTTACCCTCTTGCTCAGTTCACTGACTCTTCCCTTCTGATTGAGGAAAACAGCCTCATGCTATTAGGGGAACAAGCAGATGACCTAATGGAGCTCTTCCATCTCTAACTCCTATGAACAGTGCCCCTAAGTGCCTCTTTTGTTGGTTTGTTTGTCCGCCCTAGCATTAATTAGGTTTTTAACAAGTGCATTGTTTGCTAGAATGGCATAAAGAAAAACATGTTAAAGCAACCAGCTGGATCTAGTTGACCTATAAATTCATCTGCATGTTTTCTAACTAGATAGTGTCTCGTGGCTATGTGATATGGTTATTGCTCAGACAAAATAAATGAAAACTCTGAAAGTCACCATGGTTTTACTGCGTTTAGGCCCAGTTCTCATTGCTATGAGATCTTTTACATCAAACTGGCAACAAGAAAGGGTATAAATGCTATTATGTACTTTCCCCTACCACTGTAAAAGGGCTTTGCTGTTAACCACAAGGATGCTTGCATTCATTACGTTTTCTCTGACATTTCTCTTTGCTCATGTATTCTATAATGCCAAGACCTAAATTAGCATTTTAAGATTTTATAGTAAAGTTAACCAGAGCTATGGGATGCATTTTGAACTGCACTGTTATACCAGGCCAAGCACAATAAAAATTATTCTGCTTATTTTCCTCAGAGATTCAGTTATATTGGCTATATTTCTTTATCCTGAGACAGCTGTACAGGTAAAGTACAGATCTGATTTAAAGATGAATAAAATACAGCTTACAATTTATTTTGAAATTCCCTGATGGTGGAAACTACACACAGATCCTGCAGGTGATGACCAAGGCAAGTGGCTTGATGCAATTACCGAAGGATAATGCGAATAACATGAATGCATACACAGCAGAAACAAATAAAATCATTGTCTGAAGAGTTACTGAGGGTTTAGAACTGGAAGCAGACAATTTAGTGTGGGAGACCAAAGCTTCTGCAGTTTGCAAATAAATCATTGTAGACTCCTAGGGGGAAAAAAAAACCCAAACCACAGCAGAAACAGTGATGGATTCTAAAATGAGAACTGACATGCTTAAAGAAAAGAGCTAGCAGACAAAAACCTGTATTTAAGGACATACTCCTGTTTGCAAGCTCCCTCATAACTACAGTGGAACCAGAAGAAATACAGGGTCAGCCCTGAATCACGGGCCTGTATAAGGGGTCATTTGTAGCTATTCTCAGAGTGCTTAGACCGTGTCCCATTTAAGTCCATTTTGCACTGGAATAAAGGTTTACATAAGACGCTGAGCAGTGATGAATCACACACTGAAAACAAAAGCTCTGGGGGGAAAAAAAAAAGCTTTTGGAGGGGAAAGGAGTTACTTTTTTCCACCACAAGTCTTGTATACAGTTGCAATAGAGATAATAAAACAGTAACTAACACAACTGGCTCTCAAATAACACCAAGTACAATAAAACATTATGCAACTGTGTATGTGGTTGCTGGTCTGTAAAGGGCAGACATATGCTGGCTTGATATCACATCTAGCCCTGATAACTTTGCATGGTGTATTTAATTCATCACTGAGTATTAAATGCCACTGGTGCAAAAGCATAAGAAGCACGACTTTCTGTATTGCATTAGGCTGTTAGTGCAGTTACTGCCTGTTCCCTGCTTCCCAAGTGGTTTGTTTAGCTGTTAAGTGTGCAACAGATGAAGCTGATAAAGCATGGCAGCAGCTATCTAACCTGGGGATCTGAATGGGCTCAATACTGCAGGTGCACTCTGCCTGCCTAGTCAGAGGAGCACTCCTTACAAAAGTGCTTCTCTACTGTGTTGGTCTTTTCAAAAGGCTGAGCATAGTCTCTGTTTTGTGTTTGCAGGGAGAATTGTGTATACCTGAGTATGTGTTCTGCCTGGACATTTGGCCACAACGTGGCAGAAGGACCCAGATGTGAGCTTTCAAGGCTTATGGTGGATTGAGTGATCTAGTAGGTCTCTTTAAACAGGTGATGCAAGCCAGGGTAGAAAACAAAAAACCCAGAAAGACAGCAAGCTTTGTCTAGAGGTGATGCATATACTGTGCTTTCTCTTGAATTCTGATGGTGGGCTAGTCTGTATGATGGTTGCAGTTATTTTACTGTTTGTTCCAGATAAAGAACTGAGACCTTCATTATTTATAAGCTTTAAACGTATCTTCTCACTGTAATACCTGGAGGCCTTAGAAATTAATACTGCCTATACAGTCACAACACCTAAGTGAAGGAAGGTAGAAATATCTGTCTCTTCTGCAGACAGGAAATTTAGGCGTAGATTGTCCCGTTGGCATACCTCACACTGGTTGGCAATTACTTCAGAGAATTCACTGGGAGACGGACAGGTGCCAGAACAGGGCGTGCATAGCTCCCCAGGAACTAAATCTATAGCTCCTCTTCCTTTTAGAGACATACCCATCAGATCCATTACAGTTCTTCTCAAGGAAGAAGAACAAGTGTAAATGATTGATGTGGTTTTGGCTGTGCACTCTACTCATAGCTATGCCCTATGCAAGCTTCTTGCATAACAGTGCACACGTGATGGCTGCAGAAGACCTGCCTATACTAGCTCCAGTGGGTTTTAAGCCTGGCATAACTGCTTTGAAGCAATGGGAGACCTCTCCCTGGCTTTTACCAAAGCCCGAGTTATATCCTTGTGACGTGTCTTTTGCTATGTGTTCAAGCACTGCCTTAATTTGATTTAACTGGACACAATTCAACAAAGTAGAAAGGAACTTGAAGCTTTCCTCTTGATGTAAGGGGCACTAGGAACAGAGCTAACCTGCAGGGAAAATCCTTGGAACCCGTTTGAAGACAGCACCTACAATGATGTTCGTGTTCTTGTTCAAATTAACAACAAACTACAGAGATGGAACTTATTTGCATGACAGACATCCAGCTCAGGATGTGCTAGGAACCTCTCTCGCTTTACAGTATTTATGAGTTTCCGTGAGTGCAATGAAAGGTAATAAGCATAATCCACCACACCAAGCAAATGTAAATAATCCCATGGAATCTTACTAACAAGCCAAAAAAAGCAGAGCACAACTGTACAGTGTCACGCATTACTCCCTTGAATGTGGAAAACCACCAAGGTAACAGCCACAAGATGCTGCTTTTCTTGATGACATCTGCTCAAAATAGGTAAAATATTTTAAACCACTGACAAAAACAGATAATCCACCTACTTAGTATATATTCAACTGTGTAACAACAGTAAGGCAGGGAAAAATCATGCACTATAACACTCAAAAATTTTGGGGTTGCATTAAAGTTACCCTGTGTGTCCTTTCTAAGTACCCTCTGAGCAAGCCCTTCATGTGAAATCCCCTATCGTTTGTTGACAGTGCCCAGAGCAAACTGGATTCTGCCCAGGGAATTTGAGAGTGAAATAGCACTCAGCACATTAAAAGTGGCCTTGAAAAAGTATGGTCACACATGAGGTATTTGTACAGATGTCAGCATTAAGCACACATTAAGGACGCAAAACAGAGGCCCTTTGCCAAAATTATAGCCTGGTAAAAGGTCATCACAAATCAAGAATGATAGAGTCTCTATTAGAAAAATGATAACTTTGAAATATTAAGAAATGGCACTAGTAATGAAGATAATAAACAGGCCTATGACAAGTAATGTAGGCTTGTCCTCTTACAGTTCAACATCTGTATCGATGATCAACCATCCCTGCTCAGCTCAATAAATCTAAATTGACAAATGACTTATAACACCCCCATGAACCAAGGGTTTTGCCCAGCTTCAACCCAGATGCGTATCAATGCTCTTGACTAGAATGTCTCTGTCATTTCTGAATTTATGAAGCTAATCTTAAGCATCTTAAAACAGTTTAGAATTGGATCCTATTTGTCCACTTTTGAAATCCAATTCACCTGGAAATGGCAGGACAGAACACTAGTTTTATAAGTATGTCGCAATAAATATTTTGCCTAATTCACATGATGAAAACATTGCTGGCTACAACAAAAGCACTTAAAAGGTCCAAAAGGAAATAATTGTAAATGTAGCATTTTCAGCTCAAAGGAGGACCAGAAAGGGATGCTGATGTTACTGAACTTCTATCTCCAGGTGTCAAGAAGAGAATCAACCTGTAAATACCAAAAGTCGTCTCTGAAAAGGTGTTGAAGGCAAAGGATAATATTAAAAAAATGAAGCTATTCTAATGGTACAGACCCTTGTCAATATGAAAGAAAGCATAGACTACAGAACTCATCTTTGTATTCTATGAAACTGTGTAATATTGAGGATGAAGCCTAGGCCATGGACTGGGCCACAGCACGGGATCAGATTTAGAATAACGCACAGCTCTGTTAGAAGGATATAGAAAGAAGAAAAACTGAACTGAACCAAATACAATCAAACAACCCAATGCACTTGCTTTATGGTTACAGAAACAAAACACTTCCTGGCATGGGAAACTCTGTTTCATTTGTCTCCCAAACTGCACTTCTGTTTCTAAAGACAGTTAATCCAGTTTAAGGCAGTGTCTGCCATTTAGTTCCCATGCACATATAAATAGGTTAAAGCATATCTAACTACCATACTTGCTGAAATAACAAATTATATACTCACCATGGATAAATGCCTCAAATACACGAGCATGTGAATACAACATGATTTTTTTTGCATGCATGTATATATGCAGCTGTACAGCTGTGGCAAAAATTGTGGCTGTGTAGCCACTGTATGTATGCTATAATACCCTATGCTACAACTACAACTTCATGTTGTGTAAGGAATAAACTTGGCTCACATTACACTTTTATACTAGCACACAACTATTAATTTTTTTATAGCTTTTGCCCCCTTTACTTCAGGCAATACTTTCTAGCGATTAGGAAGGGGTTTTTTGAGTTTGTAAGTAGGCACTGCCACAGTACAGGACAGGATTCAGAAGGACTTACAGTTTTGACTCTTAACACTAGCACTGCCTGTGACCTTGATAATTTGATGACCTTAATAAATCTTGATGTTCTGTTCTCAGAAGTGATTATGGTACTTTTGAATATTTTAAAACTATAAATCCTATTCAAAAAATTACTTATGCTTTTATTCATCCAGGATCAGAAACATAACCTTTCCACCTGTTTCCTCAAACTTTAAAATCAGGGAAATAAAACCTGCGTCATGCATCTGGTAAGAAACTTAATTATCAACTAGCCTGCTAAATATGTTGAGGACACTGCAAGTATTAAAATTTGCTGTAAAGATTTCTTCCCCATATTGTTTTGATTTATAATTTCCTTTATTTTACTGGAGGGTGAGATACTCCATGCTTCAACAGAAATTATATTATTACTGCTGATTTTGAGTGGACTTTGTGATTTTTAATTAATTTCCTGATGATATGCAGTTGTATAAAACCTTGTGAATTAATAATTTTGTTGTAAGAGTAGAATACGTAATTTTGTGTGGTATATTTATATATTATATTTAAGATACACTAATTTAAGGTTGACATTCCAAAAAATGAAGGTCTCCTTTTTTTCAGTACATCATATAGTTTTGCCAGTGTTTTATTTTCCACATATCAAAGGAAAAAATACACAATTTAGAAAATTTAACATCAAATATTACAGAAGTGAAAACTACTAGACAGAACTTTTTCAAAAGTTGTAAGAATTCTAACAGTGCATTGAACTTTCCTTCCAGTCAGTTGCACTGAAAAGAAGTAAAAAGACCTTGTGAATTCATTTCAAAACCAACAAGAAGCTGTTATTTTTTTAAAAAGCCAGCAGTATTATAAAAAACCCCAACCTTAAGAAAAAGATGTTTGAATCCCTGAGATAGCCCCTTAATTTTCCCTTGACATTAGTAACTTCCCTAGGAGTTTTGGCATACCTCCTCCCTTCCTATGTGGTGAGTACCTACTGGTACAATGATCCTTGTTTAAAGAATTATTCTTAAAATACATGGGAAGAAAAAAAAAAAGTCTAGCAAAACCAGGATGTATTCTGATTATGAGAAAAAGTACTAGCTTGGCTCTCCAATGCAGAAAGCAAGTACAGTACTTAGAGGGAAGGTGTTGAGAGTATAGGAAGGAGGCATAGTCCTCTTTCCTGGCTCAGCGGTAGGTATGCTGATGGAGTATTGATAAACTTTACCATGGATCCTAATGAGGTAATTCAAGCAACAAGAATCCAGGGCCAGGGAAACAAAAACAAAATGAAAAATCCCCAACAAACAAACTCCAAAGGGTCCAAATAAAGTAGCATTCTTGTGAAGAGACTTGCACCGACATTACTGTTCAACCTCTTCTGTTAAGCACTTGGAATTCCTCAAGATAATAGATAATAGAGTAGATAATAGAGAAGAACAAAATATTACTACTATACTGACATGTTAAAGAAATTACCTTCTGCAAGAAAACCTGCCCGTACTGTTGACTTTAAAGACCATCTTTGCACAGAGTTCTTTGCACTGTTAAAAGCCTAGCAAGCAGAGCTCTGGACAAACATGTGCTGATCCACAGTACTGTGTCAAAGACTAAGACTGGATTAAAAAAAAAAAAAAAAAAAAAAAATCTTAGTTCATAAGCTTTTTTCCGGGACCATAGGAAAATCCAGGCTGGAAGGGGCCTCATGAAGTCTCTAGTCCAACCTCCTGCCCAAAGCAGGGTCAGCTCTGAGCTCAGACCACGTTTCTCAAGGCTTTATCCAGTTGCGTCTTGAGAGCTCCCAAGGATGGAGACTGCACAGCCTCTCTTGGCAACCCCTTCCACTGCCAGACTGTCCTTGTGGGGAGAATTTTTTCCTTATATCCAGCCTGAACCTTTTTCATTCCTATTTATGCCATTGTCTCTTGTCCTCCTACCATATATCATTGCCGAGCCTGGCCCCATCTCCTTGATTTTCCTCTGGATTTTCGAAGGCTGCTATTACATCACCGCAAAGCCTCCTCTTCTCCGGACTGAACAAACTCAGTTCCCTCCACCTCTCAGTGTCAAAGTTTAGAAAAAGTTCATTCTCAGCGAGGGTAATGCGAATCCAAGCATTTATTACAGAAGTGATGACCCCTAAGACAACAGTCTAAAGAAAATGAAACAAGTGGACATGACTTGTGTGGCACTGATCTCTCTGAGTGCTAGTGGAAATTAATACAATCAGAACCCTGTGGAATTAAACCCTATACATATACCAGGGAAAACAATATATTTTCTGTGCTTACTAAGAGTGTTTTTGTCAAATATTGTGTGAAATGCTCTACTAGGCAAACTGAATTAACAATAGCTGTGTACCTACTGAGAAGTCATATGCTGCACTTCATTAATGCATCAGGTATACTCTAAAATAAAACTTGGAACAAACTGCAGACCTCAAGGGAAGAATGTAAATGAGTAACTCTGTTGGAAGGGTATTATGACATTAGTTTGTAAAAACAGTAATAAACTATGGGCCAAGATGCACAAGAGACAGATGGGTAAAACTTCTTGATCTTTTTAAAGATAGTTTCAATTATTTAGTTCATGTTAACTCTTTTGGATCGTTTGATATATGCACCAAAGGGTGACATTAGGCCTACCCATAAGCATAACACTGGATTTTCATCTGCAATAGCATAAGGTAATATTTGCTAAAGCGTCCTTCTGCAACAGGTGCTCTATTTTATGAGGTCATATTACCTGTGCCCTTAACATGTAAAGTCATAAAGTAATGAAATTGTTTTCAAGGTAAATGGGACCACCCATCCACTTCATCCTATGTAAGAATTGGAGGTATCAAGTTGAAAGCATGTCAGTGACTATGAGTAACAATTAGGGTCACATACTACTTTGATTTACACCTGAGTATCACCAAAGAACCCAATGAGATGTCAGCACTGCTTTAAGCAAACAGGCAGGTATGTCTATGGCTTGCCTGCTACTTGTTTTTTGTATGGGCATGCCAGAGCATTACTGCCAGGTGCTGGATAACACCCTGGAGACCAGGGTCATGCGTAGACACACAACAGGTACATCAAAGGTGATATAAAACATGACGGTCTGTCTCACTCGTTGGCACACTTGCATTCTGTCTGTAAGCATTCTGGCTGGGGGCAGCTGCTTGGGTATTTTCCCTGAGCAGTTTCAGATCAGTTTTCTGCCACGGCTGGTCTGCCACTCCCTGGTTGCAGAGAGTGCAAATGGGACTAATCAGAGCCTCCTGAGGCTACTCCAGAGCACTCACTCATTCTAGCCCTGCCATCATCAGTGGCACCTGCACCACTGCTAGACCCACCCAGGAGAGAGCAACGTTGATGAGACCTAGGGTGGGATGAGAGTAATGCTTGTCATCAGTGGCAGACAGGGGCTAGGGAGACACCTACCAGTCACATACCAGTTGTGCCCATATTCCATCTGTTATAGTTACCCAAGAAAAGCAAATAACTCAGTCTTGTTTTTCCTCAGCTGTTAACTTTGGCATCAGGCTCCAGCTGTGAAGTTCACAGTCAGCCCAGCACAGACCTTCTTCAAAACCCAAGAATTATTCTTAGTGCAGCTCTTCTACAGGGTATAAAGTTGCTGTGATGTTCCCTCAATCTAATTGAAAAGCACCCGTGCGATCTCCATGCCCTTTGTCTCAGCAGCAGAGGCTTCTTTTTAATCCCCAGATCAGCCTCACTAAGCGGAACATAAACATGACTTTTATAGAAGGATAGTTCCCACAGATGCTCATCTCTCTCACGTTAGTGTTCACTACTGGCAACTCCTCTTCCGTTATTTAAAGTTATTTCTGAAATTACTACAAAAATCTAAATACATGTTACTGGGTTTCACCCATAGTCTATTTTAGTACAATGGCAGACATAAGACCTATAATAAACTCATAGGCGTAAAAAGGCACGATGCCTGCTGGGAGACCATACCCTTTGCAGTTTTTTTTCTTTTTAATGATTAAAAGTCCCACATTACAAATAAACACCAAGAAATCCCCCCCTCCCCCGAGGAAATTATACACCTTCCCTCCCCCCCCCCCACCTTCTCCTTCCCGACTCATTATTTCTGTTCCACACATGCTGTCTTCAGTGAAGGAACATGGGAAGAGGTAGAATCACACACATCCTGCTCCTGAATCTCAAACAATAAATCTCTTGGGGACAGAAACCTCCTTTGCAAAGCACAAATAACAAATTAGAGGATTAAAATGTGTAAATACAAATCAGTAAACTACCGCTTTCCTTGTTCGCCAAGGCAAAGTCCCTCTGCTACTCCGCATCCCCCGAAGGATGGACGAGGGGATTTTGGCAGGAAACCCGCTCCGCTTACCTTCATCATGCTGGCAAACGGGGGGTATTTCCCTGCGGCGGCGGAGCGGGCTCTCGGCGGGCCGCCGCTCGTTTCGGGGAGCGCTGCCGCCGCTGCCGCTGCCGGAGCCGCTGCTGCTGCCGGAGCCGCGCCGGTCGCCGAGCCCCCGGGTGCGGCTGCGGATACGGCGGCGCGCTGCGCGGGCTCAGGGCCGGCCGCTCCGCCTGCGGGCGCCGCCGGGGCTGCTGCCGCCGCCTCCGCTGCTGCCGCCGTGGCCGCCGCCGCCGCTCGCGGGCTCCGATTGCATCAGCGGGCGAGGGCGGCGCGCCCGGCGGCCGCCGCTGGGGAGAGCGGCGAGGGGCTGCGGGGCCGCCCCGCCTGGCTCCTCCCGGCCGGCCCGCACACCTCCCTCCTCGCTCCCGGCCGGCCGGGCCGCCCCGCCGCCCGCCTCGCCCTCGCCCTCGCCCGGGGGAAGCAGCGGCCGCCCCAGGCCGGGGGGAGGCCGGCGGGGGCTGACCCACCGCCCGCACCTATCCGCAGGGACGGGTCGGCTTGTAGGGTCAGTCGTGGCCCGTGGCTCGCCCCTAAAATGGCCCCGCATCATGGGCTGCGCCTACCAGGCAGAGACAATTAAATGCTTTTACTGTAACTTATATTGAGGACAACACGTTCTTCTTAGCTCTCTCTCTTAAAAAGCCTTAAGAAACTCACCATTTCCAGTCTCTGAGTCATTTCCTCCTCCTTGTGTCCAAGTCGTCTGACACACCAAACACCTCGCAGTATATCCCTCCCATCGCTAGCGAGCCCTTCAGCTCTCTCACCGCAAGGCAGGCTTTCCCCAGGCCTTCCGCCCTCCACCACTACATGCACGACTCGTGCGAAATCCTCCAGCACTGGCGACGAACACAGGAGGGGCCCACGCAACCCAGTTTATTTGGAGCTAGCTGGGGTTGCCAGATGCTTCATGGTGGGGCTCTGGGTCCTCCCCCTGCTAGCCAGTGCCTTGTCCGTGCTGAAGTCCATATAGCTACGCCTTCACAGCTCTTCAGACCTCAGCTGGCCGTCTTCCAGCTGGCTGGTGGGTGCTACTGTGTCTCTGATTTCTGTCTGTAGGTGCCTGGCAGGCAGGTGACCAGCACCTGAAGACAAGAGAATAAACACCAGAGGCCGGTCTACTCTCCTGCTTCTACCAGTGCTGCTGCCAGTGAAACTGCACAGCAGTAGTACAACAAAACTGTGAATTTTTAAGAGAAAATCCCAGTGTAACCAGAGTGTAGTGTCCACAACGTGCTTACTTTCATCTTTACTGATTTTACAGTTGTCTTTTCTTCCTTTGCTACTGTTTCCGTAAATGTTTTCCCCTTCTGATCTGCTTGAGAGTAGTTGTAGAAAGCTGTTTCATCTCAATGCTGCTGTCAAAAGTGTCAGGTTCTGCTTTGCGTGATGTACATGAATTATTTGCTCTTGTGTAGTGCCAGATGTTGGTTACATAAACACAGGTAGATCCCCGTTCCTGCCACTCGAGCACTAAAGAAAGCACTGTTTAATGGAATTACAAAAATCTGGATTCCGAAGAAACATGGGTAAACGATGCTACCCAAAATTAAAGTTCATGTGAACAGTGATGTTTTAGTGGCTATTTAGAAAAGCAGAAAGATGGAGCAAAAAACAGGAGGCAGAGAAGGCAGCAAAGAAGAATCGAACAGATAGAATTCATCATCACTGAACTACTACTCGGCGCTCGTGAGAGCAACTCAATCTGTTCACAATGAATTATCTTCCGATTACAGCCACAACGTAGGAACAACCATGCTGGGTCAGGCCAAAGGTCCGTTTAATTCAATATGCTGTCTTGGACAGTCGACAATAGTGATGCCCACAAAAGACTTCCAGGAACAGAATAGGCACATCGGGGCACTTTCCTGATATGCTCTTTTTACCTGAAGAGGTTTCTCCTGAAAGATGGAGTCTTTAGGCTTCACAGTTCTTTGTGGATTTTTGTTCTATTTATTTAATTGTTCCTTGAACCCGTGTAAAATTTGGCATCTATCAGATCTTGTGCTAATGAGTTCCACAACTTAGCTCTGTTCTGTTTTATTTTGAACTTGCCACTTGAAAACTTCACGTCATGCTCCCTTCTCCTGATATTATGAGACTGTAAACACTAACGAAGATCAAAATACTCATCCCCTCTCTATGTCATTTGTGATTTTACAGACCGCTGTTGAATCCTCTGTCAGCCATCTCCTTTTTCCAGATGAAAAGCCCTAATCTTTTTAGTCTTAACCCTTGATTATCCTTGATTTAGGACAGGGACATGAACTACACAAAACTCTCAAAATGCAGGTTGCCATACTTAATTTTAATTTGCCTTTTTCCCTCTGTTTCTTTTCCTAATAATGCCTCATGTTGTTTCCTAATTTGACTGCTCCTGAGCACTAAACTGAACTGATATTTTTACAAACTATCTAATTCCAAGATTTTTCTCCTGAAAGGTAACAGATCATTCATAACCCATGACTGTTTACATAAATTTAGCTTTTTTTTTTTTGCCATGTGCATCATTTTATACTTGCAGACATTATTATATGTTGTTTTGACAACTGTGTACTCAATTTCATGAGGTCCTTCTGCAACTCTAGTTTGGCTGAATTGTTTAACACCATTACCCTGAAGGTTTTAATCTCATCAGCAAACTTTGTCCTTTCTCTGTTTGCCTCCATTTCCCTACCATTTTCTCAATTGCACAGACTGTCTCTCTCTTCTGTTTCTTATCTTTTAACCAATTAGCAGGTGAGCAACAAGAGCAACCATAAAAGCACCTTTCTTATGGGGAGCTTATTTCCTACAAGCCTTTGGTAAGGGACCTTGTCAAGTCCTTTGGAAATCCAAGCAGATGGTATCAATCGGACCTCTACTGTCTACATGTTCATTGAATCCTTCAAAGTAGTTTCTAGATAGGCAGGTGAGGATTTCCTTCCGGAAAAGTCGTGCTGAGTCTGCCCCTCAGCGTGGTATTTATCCATACATCTTTTTGCATTCCTTACTACAGGTTCTACAGTTTCTCCAGACTTACTTCAGTATCCTGAATCCCTCTAGATCAAAAGCTGTTTGAATGCAGTTTTACTGTTTGCAGACCTCAGTTTGCCAGTCGGAACAGTATTGTTCTGTGAGCCCTTTTTCCTTCTAAGATCTCTGCATCATGCTCCACCACAGAGATGCATTTCAAGTTATCCTCAAACTACTGCCAACTATTGAGATACAGAGCAGAATCCATGGCCCGGGCATAACTAAGGAATAGGAGGAGGAAAGGAAAGGAAAGGGAAATGAGAAATGTTAGCTGAACTACAGAGGATTTGTGCAAAGCCAAAACACCAGGTTATCTAGGGTATATATTAAAAAGAGATCTCTCTACTGATAGTCAACAGGGCCCTGAACTTGCAAATAAAAATCAGAAAAAGGAGAGCAAAACTCAGAGAAGCTACAGAACTTACCTCAAAACTTGCATCTTGCTGCAGCACCCCAAAAACTGAAATTGCCATCAGTAAATGTGCCATACAGACATTTTTGCAGTGTTGGCTTGGATTGCCTCAATCTAGTTACACTTGCTCATGTAATGCTCCAGAAGTTACAATGCAAGGGACACTGACTTTACCTTTACCACTACTGATTCAATCAGTTGTATTGATCCATCAACAATAACATAAATTTTCTACATTCTGAATATTTCATTTTCATAAAACAGGCAATTTTTCATTTCTATGCAAGATTTTCCATTAACGCAAAGCACTCTGTGAACGCTTGACAGCACTGTTAAACTTCAGAAGTTTTAATAAGTAAGTTTTTCACAGATATGAGAGAATTAGGTAATTTATATGCTTTGAGTCCAACGTGTGTCCACAAGTTCTAGAGATTCGCAAGGTGAGTAGGAGCTGTGATACCTGGGGCTCTGGGGACAGATTATGTTTCTAGAGTGGCTGCAAAAACCTGTGATTAGGATGTTCCGTTTCTTTTGCTGGTCTGCACAGAAGCCGTGCAGAAGAGCACAGCATTCCTTCTTTCTTGCTGTGGGCTCGTGAGTGGAACTTTTGCAGAAGACCAAAGGGGTTTCAGTCATGCACATTATCCAAACCAGAACTGAATAAACTCACATTTTGGCCACAGAAATATGAGGAACTACCATTGGGAAAATGAAAAGGCTCTATGATATAAAGCCAAATGGGGAATTTTGAAAGAGGCACCTTGTATAATTCCATAATTCTACAAGGAGTGGAGGGCAGAAGCCCATAGCTTGATACACTTTCAAAGGTTTCCTCTTGCAACCCTAGTCTGCAGAAAAAGGATGGGGTGAAGGTGGGTAGAAAACAGGTTTTTCATTTAAGAGAAATCTGGTTTTCTGAGATTTTTTTCTTTCTGAAATGGAGCAAAAACTTCCCATAGTAAAATGTGAGGAAAGAAATTTTGATTCAGTCAAAAGGTATCATTTTGACAAAATTTGTGTTTCAGTTTGATTTTGATCTTTTAAAATTTTCAAAGCTTTTTGTAATATAAGCCCTTTTGAAATGTGTTCCAAAGCTATTAAAAAACAAAACAAAACAAAACAAAACAAACCCCCAAAAATAAAAATGTATGTTTTTGAAAAATATCAGAATGATATGTTTTGATCTTTCTGAAATACTTTGCTTCTACTTAGTTTTGTACTAAAACTCAATCATGCTTAGTTTCTGCAACTGAATGAAAGTGCATTGGCACAAATATTTAAAACATGAAAACATCAACTTTCATCCAAAATATTCTTCAGGGAAAACCTGTGACTGATTTCAGTCCCAAAACTAAAACTCTTCGGAACAGTTAAGAAGACAACTGCAGGACATGATTTCCATATAGCTGTCTTGCAGAACTGGGAATACAGTTGTGGAAAATTTTTAAAGTCCTGAAGTAAGTGAGGGAAAGAGAAACCTTTGGATGAGAATCAGGTTGGTGTTGTAGAAATTTCCTAGCAGGAAAAAAAAATAGAAAAATGTATTATGTAAATATTATATGTACATATCTGTTCATATATGTACAAAATTTTAGGGTAAAATTTTTTTTTGAATTATTTTTATTTCAGAAAAGGACAGGTCATTTAGAGTCTTGTCATTTTGGGCTACAACAGAATGACAGGAGAAGCTGAAATAAGAAGCCTTATACACAGAAAGTGATGGCTGCAATTATTTTGGAAAAGGAGAAGAAACAGGATTCTCTGAAGAAACAGAAAGATAAAGGCACAGTGGCCTCTCTCGTAGTCACAGGCACACGTCACCTCACAGAACGGCTCAAGTGAGATGCAAGGTTTCAGTGGATGTTATTTTCAGAGGATCAAGATCTTTTGGGGCAACACCTTCCCCTGGTGCTCATTTCCTCATTTCAATCCTCATGCCATTTTTCCACCTCTTTGGACATGTCAACTCTGCCATGTGCGGGCTCTGCTGTAAAATGGATTAATAGAGTGATCTGGGTTTAAAAAATTTGGATAAAATCATGGGAGTAGGAAGTAATTGTTGTAGATGCTAAAGGGTGGGAAGCATCTAAGCTGGCATCCTCACAAAGTAGACTGCATAATTACACTCTCAGAAAGAAACATTGAAAAACAGGAGTTGTGAGAGAAGGTAAAGGGGAAAGCAGCCACAGAACACCTGACATCCAGGAAAATGCTAAGAAAAAGGCTGAAAGGAAAAGGCCTGCATGTGTGAGGGTAATTGGAACCAAATAAACGCGACGTCTCCTGCCCTTTCATTCCCACTCACTCAGAGAAACAGCATTTTACGCATTCTTCCTAAACAAGCACTTTGTGAATGTGTCACTTATTTCTGCCCTGAGAGGCAAGAAAAACATTTCTCTCTGGGAATTAACCAAGAACAGAGTTTGTTTTCAACATTTCTTCCAGACTTCTGTTTTCTAGCTCCTCTCTTCTCCCCCGCCTCCTCACAGCCCCCTCAGGGGCGGCGGGGCAGGGCGGGGGCGGCGCGGGGCCCCTCCCGCAGGCCTCTTCCAGAAGGTTCCGCGCCGCCGCACCTGCCTGGCCCCAGCGCTGCCTGCCCCACAGCCCTGCCGGAAAGGGGCTGGCGTCCTTCGCGTTGCGAAAGGCAAAGTGTCAATCACGCTTCCGAAGCAAAGCCTTCAAAAGGCATTTAAAATGAATTTAGGCGCACCAGGGGTGGGAATGGGGGCACAGGGAGATGCTGCGGGTGGCAGCAGCACCTCAGGGGCTCAGCCAGCGGCGGAGCCCCCTCGGCTGGGTACAGTTGAGGCGTTAGCACCCAGGCGCGTGAGTCCTGAGTTCTTGTCAAAATCAACCCACTCCTTCACCTTTTAAGGGAAGCGCCATGATTCCTCACCAGCCCATTTCCCCCACCTGAGGTAACTCCTGATATTTTATAACCGCTAAGTCACTTCTTTCTCCCCCACTCAGGCCTGCTTAAAAACTGGCAGAAAAATAAGAGAAGGGGAACACTTGATATTTTGTGCTGTGTTTTTTTGGGGGTGGAGGTAAGCAAGTTGAGGATAATTCTCCATATAAGTTCATAGAATCATAGAATTGTTTAGGTTGGAAAAGACCTTTAAGATCATCGAGTCCAACCGTTAACCCAGCACTGCCAAGCCCACCACTAAACCATGTCCCTAAGCACCACCTTCAAACATCTTTTAAATACCTCCAGGGATGGTGACTCAACCACTTCCCTGGGCAGCCTGTTCCAGTGCTTGATAACCCTTTTGGTGAAGAAATTTTCCCTAATATCCAACCTAAACCTCCCCTGGTGCAGCTTGAGGCCATTTCCTCTTGTCCTATCTCTTGTTACTTGGGAGAAGAGACCAACACCCACCTCACTACAACCTCCTTTCAGGCAGTTGTAGAGAGTGAGAAGGTCTCCCCTCAGCCTCTTCTTCTCTGGGCTAAACAACCCCAGCTCTCTCAGCCGCTCCTCATAAGACTTGTTCTCCAGACCCTTCACCAGCCTTGTTGATCTTCTTTGGATGCACAAAGTTAGATGGTTAATGATAAAAGCTGCTCAGCCAGGCCACCTGGAAGACTCGCTGCCGAGCTGCTTCGTTTCGATATGAAAACTAAATCAATATTTAAAGACTAACCTAATGTGATTTTTTTTGGGTGGTGTAAAACATTTAGGCCAAAATTGCCTTTTATTTCAAAGCGGTAGAATTCAGCTGTAGAAATCAATGTGAAATCTTGATTTCTCTGGTGTTACTGATGTTATTCTGATGTTAGCTTTTGAGTGCCTGGAGGAAAGGAGGCAGCTGGGCTGTGGCCAGTGGAAAGCCCACCTTCCCAATCTCCAAAGTACAACCCAACTGCTTCGAATCCTGCCAGTCGAGAGAGGGGCCGACGCACAGCATTTCGGCACGAATGGCTCCCTATAAAAAGCTCAGCATCTGCTTTGCATTTTAAAGCCACATTGTGGATCCTCAGTTGAAATTAAATCAAGGTTAAAAAGACTCCGGAAGTACACAACAAACCAGCCAGAAATTTTCAAGACTTTTTTGGGTACCACTTACCAGCTATAGGCCCCCAGACCCTTGGTTTGTTGCGTGGATGGATTGAAAAGAATAATAATAAAGGGAAATAATAATATCCCTTTATTATAAAGGGATACAAATTATAAAAAGAATAATAATAAAGAGATAACACGGCGCGCTGCCCCGGGGACCCTGGGCAGCACCGGCTCCCTGCTGGCCCTCGCACCCCCGGCCCCCCCCACCCGCCACCCCACGGGAGTTTCTCTTCCTCGTGGCTCCCTCTGGTGGCCGCGGGCAGCCCTCCCAACCGAGGTTCAGAGCCAGGCACCGGAAAAAAGGACAAGGAGGAGGTTGTGGGTCACCTGCGCCTTGCCGGTGGTCAGCTACACTGTCAGCTCAACGGTGCAGGAGGCCAGTTCTCGGTTATAAACATCTCGGCTCCTGGAGGTTAATGCGATCTATATCCCTGCACCAAACAGAGGGTTAAACACCGTTGCCCTTTCAGTGGAGAAATTCCTGTATGTGGTAAGTCAGCCAGGAACCCAATGGTTTTACGAGATTTCGGCATCATATGCAATAAGATACTTCAAACCTATGTATTTTTATAGGAGATCCATTAAATTCCCCAGCGAAGTGGTACTACTACTTCAGTGAAAAATGGTGTCTGCTAGAAAGTACACAGGAAGACACGTGCTTTTCAGCAAGCATACCTCCAGACATGCGCTACTTCAGCAGGTAAACTAGACACGTTAATGACTACTAAAAAACACATAAATGCATTTCTATAAATAGATCTTGAGCACTATCCCAGATTATCAGTCATAACACTTAGTTTGAGAGAATGAATTCCACACCAAATAACCGCACATCAGTCCTGTCATTTTTCTGTAAATTGTTGCATATTTGAGGAGGATGCTTTAGCATATAATTGTGCTGAAATTAGGCTTGGCGAGGGATTACAGCAGCTGCAGAATCTCTTTGTTGGACTGAGTATGAGACCCAAGTCTTCTGAGAGATGCTTTAACATGCCAAGACCAGTAATAGAGGGGTAAAGCTTAGAACAAATGGAATACAAAGGCCAAATTCTGCTGGCTAAGTTAGTCTGTTAATGGCACGCTAGTTATGTCATAGCTGGTGATGGCAATGTGAAGGGTCGAAGTAACAGCCAAAGTAAGCCAGGACACGGCAGCCAGAGAAACAGAGACAGGAGTCCAAGGGTTGGCAGTGACATCTGAAGAGACTGCAGGGAGATATACATACTGCATTTGGTTTAGGGACACGGACTCTCCTTTCCAGCCTGATAACCAAGTCAACCAGAAAAGCCACAACTAGATGAGTCTGTGCCTTGAAATCTGACGAGGAAACAATTTTGAAGTAATCAAATAAAACCTTGCCTTCGACATCTACTGCAGAGACAAGATACCTTTATTTACAATGTTTTTGACACAGAGTTGAAATTACAGCAGTAACGTATTGTGAGCAATAACAAAGTCAAAGTATTCCTGGTTAATAAATGGCACCTGTTCACTGAAAGTAACTGGCCATGAGCTACATACAGATTAACACTACACCTCTCGTGGTTCAACAAATACAACTAGATGTAGCTGGGATTTTTTTCTTTTAAAATAGGAAGTGATAATTTGGAATTCTTAGGATAGAACCAACTTCAGTTGAGAGGCTGGAACTTCAGTCAAGAGTTTTTAGGGCATTAACTGGCACATAGCACCAACACAATGCCTCAACAACCAACTGAAATCACCCCTTTGCTGTTCTACTCCCTCTGTGAAAATCCTCAACAGCAGACTGCAAGCTTGCAGCGCACCACAGAATAGTAAACCTGCTTATCAGGCCGCTTTTTGGGATACGGAGAACTCACACTCATATCCTTCAGCTACACTGAAAGCACAGGGACTAGAACCTGCTCCAAGTTCTAGACATGTGCCCTTTTTCTCCTAAAGTTTCACAGTTATTTCCTCAGAAAGGAAAGGAGATAGTTTAACAAAGAAATTATTTCTCACATAACTGTAATTTCCACTTCTTGTTGTGATGTGTTTGAAACTGGAACCTGAATAAGTAGGGGGACATTTATATAAAAGGTTTATTTTAAGAAAAAAGGGAAACCTTTCCATTTAAGATTAATCAAAGGCACTATTTACTACAAAGGTCACAACAGTGTAAGATAGCCAAGCAGTAACAGCATGCACTCCCTAACCTTTGGAAAGGAAAACTCATCAAAACACTTTCTTAAAATGTGCACACAAAGAGACAAAGACAAATTATAGAAAAAGGTACCCATTTATTCAAGGTATGACAAGGATATTTACAGTATTCATTTGCTCAGAATAAGATCCATCCTTGCGATTTTTAAAGCAGCAATTATAAATTACATTTAAAAGGGGAAATGTTTCAAGCATGTTTCTGTTAAAGATATTTTTACAACAACAGAAACACTTTAAGGCTAAGTCATTTTGACCTTTGCTGCCACCCACATTTATCCGGGCAAAACTGCCTCAAAAACATTATTACCTTGAGGGATAAAGACTATGCTAAATTCAACATACAATTTTGTTCCCTCAGACACTTTTCACAACAGTTCACATCTGAAAAAAATTGACTTTTGATTTAAAACAATGAATTAAATAAAAGCGAGACGAACTGCCTACATCCTGGCATTTCAGAGGGCTGAAAGATCATATACAGCAACACATTCATCACCTCCAAAAGATATCATCAGATTCCTTGTCGATGAAGGTGCTTCAGCTTACCAAGCAATTCGCTTTCAGTCAGAGCCCCGTAGTCACATGGTGCAATCCACCTTTCCCATCACATTACTTTTCAAAAGACAAGAACAAAACTCTTTAGGTAGCTGACTTCTAACGTAAATGACGAACACGGTCCACTTTGACCAGTACTTGATTCCCACAGTACAGACCAGTGCTCTATCAAAGCAAACAGGATGAGTTCGCTGAACTGCTGTAGTGTTATTCTCTAGGCATTTTAACACACAACAGATCTACGGGAGCAGTTAAAATTGGTTCATCTCTTGAGGTAGAAGCCACAAGTCATATTTAGTCCTGCCTGTAAACTACAACACACATGCCATCAGGCAAATATAGCCTTTTTTTGTAATTTATAAACTAAAAGCACTGATTTTTTCAGATGCTATTAATTGTAAATATAATGGCATTTTTTCATTGAATCATTTTGTGCCTGTGAAAAGGAAGCAAATTAAATGTTGGGACAGTAGATTGTGGCTATTTATACAGTTGTAATGGAAATAAAACGTGTCTTGTACAAATAAACTTTGTAGGAACTTCCAAAAAGATCAGTACAGGAGGATTCTTCTTAATGTAAAAGTTACTTTGGAAAATACCAATTTTAACTGCGTAATAAAGAAAAAGAAAAAAAGCCCCACTAAACAGTCATTAGACCTTTGAGACTACACAGCTACTTCAAATACTACCACTGCATTTGAGTAATTTTTTTTTTTTTTTAGGATTACATTTAAGGGAAGAAAAACATTAACAGAAACTCCCAAAGCCTCCACAAATAAAATTTACTTAACCATCACGTTTTGTTAGGTGAGGATACTACATAACTAAATCTATTGAAAAAGTGCACATTGTTTAACATTCCAATAGAAGCAGAAATGTGACCCTTGCATTAGTAGGGGACATTTATTCCAGGTTAGCTAAGAATCTCTGTAACACCAAAGTTGTTGCTGTGACTGATAGAAGTTTTAAGTTATTTGAAGATAACCCAAGCAACAAGTTACAAAACGTATGGAGATTGGCACTTGATCTTTAGTTAGCCCCATTAGCTCAGTTTTCTCCCCAGAGACTCACGTACACAGAATTTTAAGTTTTCATTTTATTACTCTAAAAAATAAAAGTCAATTTGTAGTTCGAGTAAACAAAGACACCTTAGCTTCAAACTATTTAAAAACAAAGGTTCAAATTTTGATAAGATACGTTTCGCAGGGTTCACGTCAGCACCTTAACCAAATGCATTTTTCTGTGAACTAAGCATATTTCAAAGTTTTCATGTTAGTGACAAGGGGCTACATTCTCATCTGGATGCACATGTTAACATGACTCAAGAGAACAAACTGGAAGGAGTGCAAGTTGGTTTCCAGAGCTCCCTGTTGAGCTCTACATGTTCGAAACCAACATTTAAGACTGAAGCTACTACAGATTGACATTTTGCATATTCCGAAATGGAAGGCAAATACAATCAACTTACATTTGGCTTTGAAACATTAAGATAACAATGTTTTATTTCAGCCACATATTTACAAAAATGTTTACAACAGAACCGTGTAGGGTTTCCTTTTTTTTGTCATAATACACTTAAAGATGAATAGTCATCTTAACCTTCATGCAAAGACGCATCTCTCATTACACAAGAATTTTTGTTTGTGTTTTTCTGGTTTTGGTGGTCGTCCCCCCCCCCCCCCCCCCCCCGGAGGATAGCAAGTAGAGGGCTGGATAAGTTTGGGTCACCCTTAAAAATGTAGGCCTGTTTGCTCTACTGCACCTTCAAAATAAGGAGGTAAAGTACAGGCTCCGTTAATTCCACAAGGGTTCATTACCACTATCGTGTTTTCCAAAAACAACAGAAGTAGTGTTGAACAGTTGTAACACAGGTTATTCCATGACTTTCACCTCTTCAGTTTACTTCCTGAACTCTGGAGTTACTTTCCTAGAAGCACACTTGCTGAGCTTCTTTTCTAACGTATATTGTTGACTATACATCTTAAATTAAACTGTTATGTAAAGAATGTAACAAGCTTTTCCTTTGTACACAACTTTGTGCTGAGTATTCTTCAAAAGGATTTTATAAATAATACAATAAGTTTAGAATCAGTCTTCTGCCCTCTTGTCATTATACCATGTTGTTGCTTTCTCCAACTTTATCTACAAGCTGTAGAAAAGGAGACAAAAAGGTTTTAATCTGCATGACATTTATGTACAGTGAAGTTACTCAGATATTACTTGCTACTTGCACAGTTAGTACGTGACTGAAAATGAGAGTCAAATAGTACTCACCAAGGTCTCATGATTTAAGTTTGTGAAAATTAAAAATCTTACATTGCAACTGTGTTTCTGCATGACATGTTTTTCTCATATAGACATTAACAGTGCAACATGAAGATGCAACAGAATGAAAAAGGAAATAGAAGAATGCAGGTAACACTGCTAGCTTAATGATTAAAACAAAACAATACAGTATCAGCCACACATGCATTAGTAGACCAAGTAAGATATTTCAACTGACCATTACTGTGGATTCTCTTCTGAGCCTACGTAGGCTTTGAATAAAACATTAACAATTATCTTTTTAAAACAAGGTTTAACCCCATTGTGATCTAATTAAATATGGCTAAGTAAGATCAATTGACAAATGAAACATTCAATTGATCATGAATTACAAGCCAGAACTTGGCCTAACTGTGAGACTGGAACAGATGATCTTTAACACTATTTTTTCAAAAACAGGCTGTATACAGCTAAATTATACCCCCCATTAATTTTTTAGTAGCAGTCATTAAAACTGTTGCTTTCAAAACTAGGGTTAGAAACGTTTGTATTAAAATACATACAGAAATTAGCACAGTAAAAGTAGTTGACTGAAACACCCTACATTACCATCTTTCTGGCACCTGTTAATTGTCTTCAAATCCCTGGCTCTTTGGTTAAGAAAATGGAAGACTGCATTTGAAAAACTACAAGTCTTCGTACACAGCAAGATGTACTCTGGTACAGTGGACCTTAATAAATATATTTTATGAATGATTATGCATCATGAGAGTTTCTGGATTCACCATACAAGCTGCAAACTTAACACTGAACTAAACTGTTTGCTTTTACAGGCCACTTCTCATAAATATATCCAAATACTACACAAAGAAGAAGTGTCCTCATCATCATACAGCAAGGAGAAGCAGCACAAAAACAGTGGCATGATTCACCTATCTAGTCACCTAGTGCCAACAGTGAAGCAGGAAGCAGAACCCCAGCATTCCAAGTCACAGTCCAGGGCTCCCTCCACTCCACAACACATAAGCAGGGGCAGCTTCTGCAAAGGTTTCCTTTTGTTCCTTTTACATCTAGAAGTCTCTCACTGGGAATGAAGGTGATCTGTATGGTGCAAGAACTATACAGGAATACACTCGAAGTCACTGCTCTGCAGTTATATTTGCTTTATTTCTGATGCATTTCTACTAGTGTTCTAACAATGGAATAAAAACAGTACAAGCTTCAAATTTTGCATGAAGTACAGAACACTTACCGAGCTTATACCGGGTAAATTCAAGAGATAGCCAAGAACTGGAACTCTTCTAATAAAGCCAACCACCACAGGAAAGAACCCCCTTTATGTAAGACATCAGAAGATTGTATTAGTTTTTATATGAGAATAGTTTAATTATTGTTACAAAATGAAGAAATAGGTGGTTTTTTAAACCCAAATTTTATATGATCTTGTAGCTTCTTAGCAGCATGTTAATTTTACCAAATATATCAACACACATTCAGCAGAGAAAGGAGAAAAAACAGGAAAGAAACACACTCTTTTTAAATGGACTTAATTTTCTTCATGGCTGGAAACCCTCAGTCAGCTCTTAAAAAAAAACTAAAGAAAGAATACCCAACTTAATCAACAGAACTGATGCTCCCAACTAATTTCTCAAAATTACCATACATACTTTGAGATAATTTCTTCTTACATTATAGGAAATACATTCTCGCAATACCCAATGTAAAAACAGCGGAAGTTAATTCTGAGTAATCCCCTTTGATACCATATATGGTACTCTTTAGATTAACTAAAGAAAATTAGGCACGAGAGTTGTGTATTCACTTATTTGACAAATTCATGTAAAGTCAGGGATTTGAATCATGAGCCAGGGGATGTGGCCTAGCACAGCAGCTATGGTGTAGCCCCCTGCACTGTCCGCTTCGTCTCTGCAGCAGGAAAACAAATTTTCTATGGCAGTATCTCAGCTGTTTACAGTCAACTGCAGCAGTTCAGCTGGTGGTGGCATTCCGAGTTATCTCTTGTTGAGCTATACATTCCCTACATAGAATAAGGATTCACATGTAATGAAACCCCAGCCATGGTGAAACAGCCTGTGTTTCACAAGCCATCATCCTCTTCACCATGCTGGTAAGAACTATTTGCTGGATAATAACAATACCAGCAGGTTCTTCCTGAGGATTCTCTTTTTTTAAAAGACTAGATCATTTCAGTGGTCCAATAAATTGTGATGCAGGGCACACAAACCATGTGTAACAGATTAAAACAACTGGTGTAGTCAAGATAAGGAATAGTCAGTATAGGCAGGATAATATTGTTAGCTGTAACTTTGGATGCCTGTAACACCTGAACAAGGCTCCAAAAGCAGCTTAGAGTACAACAAGAGACACTGTCCCATAATAGCCTTCTCCAGTGAATGCAATCTGAGCACGTGTATGCATGGCAAAAGGCTAGACCTCTGATGGGAAATCTGTGGCAGCATGTTAAGGGAAAGACATTCTAGATTTAAACCAGAGTAAAATAATGCCTGCCTCTCTCACTTCAGTCAGACGCATCTTTAAAACAAACAAAAAAAATCATCATCTTTGCAATCCTGTCTTTTAAGTGCCCTTTGTTAACAGCCACTAACCGCTGCTTTGTGAACAGAGGCTCTGCATTTACTGCTACAGAGCATATGAAAGGTGACTGTGTAAAAGTAATCTAGACAGGCAAGACAACAACCTACAAGTAAAGATTCTAGAGGGACCTGAGCACCTAGTGGAAATGGTTTAGTGGTCTAAAAAAAAAAAAAGTCAAGAGACTGAAAAAAGTACAATAAGTGGTTTACACTTGTACTGTCTTTGTCTGAGTTGAAGTTACTAGAAGTGCTAAATTGCTCTTGATAAATATAAGGGTTTTCCATATAAAAGTCCTAGTAATCCACATGACCAGAACCATTAGGATATACAGACATGCCCATCCTCACAACATGCTGCCCTAACAAATCCAAAGGTACTTTGGTTGACCTGGTATTCCTTGGGCCTAAGAAAATTACGTACTTCAGAGACCAATGATAACCAGGGAAGTTTTCTATTAAGCAACCAAACAGCAGGATCCTGAGGAATCATATAAAATGATGCTTGAGGAAAGGCTCCATTTTTAACTTCTTCAGAAAGGAGCAAGTTGCCAAAAACACAGTAGTGGTTGAAATGAACAAGACTGAAGCAAAACAAAAAGCTTTGTTTGAAGTAGTAACTAGCTAACATTGTAACAAGGGATTTAGATTCTAAGAACTAATAAGCACTACAAAAGACAGTCTAGAGATGTTTTAAATTAACACAAATCAGATAAACAGTCACACCTGGAATTATCTATCCCTTGTTGATACTCTTCAGGCTAAGGGATAGTCTTAGTGACCATGGGATAACTACTGCCCTTCTATAATCCCTTCAACATTATTTTACCCTGCTAGCCCCTGGCTAGCACCAATAGGTAATCCATAACCACACCTCCTTCGATACAGTAATTTATAATTCTTTCGAGATCTTTTAAAAGGAGGGGTGTTTGGTCAGAAACACACACTACTTCCTTTGTACTGGCTGATTAAACTCAAGTGCTACATGCAAGAAGAGATGATGTATTCAGTAAAATACTGTGATTTTCAAAACACTTGCAATGATAGAGTTCAGAGTGATACAGAGTAGAACAATAAGCAGCATACATTAAAAGCCAAGTTAAGATTTTTTCTAAAATATTTAAATTTTATCTAAACTAAGTACAAGATTAACACACAATTTTACTGTGTTGAAAAAATAAAAAGCACCATGAGAAGAGTGGTTTGATTTTGATTAACAGGAAATGTATTATTTAGCCAGCAGCTGAACACTTCAAAAATATTTTAGGGCTCTGCTATTAGATTAGTAAGCATTAATGGAACAGCTTTCATCTGAACAGAAGTCCAAGAACAACTAAAAGCCTCCCTTCTTACTTATTAGCATATTTTGTACTTCGTTCTATACTGAAGTATGGAACTTCAACCATGGATATGAAGATAAAATATAGATATACAGGTTATAACAAGTCCAATTCTTTCACCATTACAATTGCATTTATGAAGTTAAATGACACACTGTGAAAGCTATAACATGTATCAGGATTCCTGTCCAAAAAATAAGAATTGTCATCTTTCCTTAACTCAGGTCAGATAATGCTAACCAAAACCAGCAGTTCTGACTATACTAGGGCACAAGTGTAATGAAACATGACAGAAAACATCTTTTCACTGGGCAACCACAGTAATGGAATGCTAAGGTTACAAACCTAGGATGTTTGTAAGCAAGTATTTTGCCTAATTTGTTAAAGAAAAGATCAAACTCCCCACCAAAAAAAAAAATACTAAGTATCTAAGTTGCATTTTTTTTTTTAATGAGGAAATATCTAAAATTTGCTCTGCTAACAATTTGGGCTCCCAGATATTTTGAAGCTTTACAATTCTTTGGATAGACATAAGCAACGTTACCAAAGTCAGTTCGGCATATGCCTCAAACATTAGCAGATTTGTGTCTTGGAAAAATACTTACCAACTTTCTACCTCTTGCAAATATAAATCAACAACTTTTATATAAAAATCTATCAAAAGCAAACATTTAAAGGATGCCGCTTCGTCAGCTGTAATGCAGCAACACTAAACAAATACATTTATTCCTAGATACACCAATACAGAAAGGTATTTTGAAACAAGTCTTACCTGAATAATAGGAAGAACCCATAAATTTCAAGGATCATTCCTATTAAAGGCCAACCAATGAGAACTATGAGCACACCACCCAGGAAAAAGCCCGTTGCTTTCATTTTGTGTTTTTGAAAGAAGAATCTAAATGTTCTTTCTAAACCAATAACAAAAGACAAGCCAGCCACAAATAAAACCTAGAAAAGACAAAAACCAACCAAGGAAAGAAAATAACTAATTATATTCCTAAGTTTAGGATGTAAACATATATATATATATTCTACAAAATTAGATTGCAATTCTTACAACTTCTTTGAATACCAAAAGATGGTGAGAAGGAATTTACTAGTGATTTTCTTTTATGAAGTCCATCTTAAAGCATTTGTAGCTAGCATTCAAAACCTCTTCTCTCAACTGCTTAAGAAGAAAAGAATCTACCTTTGCAGTCTCTGACAAACACAATCGTGTCAAAAGACCTGGTGACAACAGTTATGTCCTGTAACGTAAGTACAATTGTTATCCACAAGCAGTGCTAAAGCTTAGTACCACCAACAGTTAAGGTTCCTAAAAACTGAGAACAGACATGTTACAAAAGCACCTCTGTTCTGTACCATGGACGTCTTCAATAGCTTGTACTGATCTACTGAACAGTGCAAAGCCAAAAATGGAAGACAGCTGAAGAGCATTATCAGTTATCTTGGTGGGTTGTGGGTTTTTTTTGTTTGGTTGGTTTACACTGTATATAGTCTTTCTACCATTTACTAGTTCCAGTATAGACTGAACACTATCCTTTAGCAACAAGACTTGTAATTATTTCAGCTTGTAAGCATACATCTGAGCAACATTTTTGCTGAAAAGGGAATTTTACTCAAGATTATAGATGAAATTTAAGTTTTGTATGTTATTTAAATAAACCACTTTCTTACTAACTTTTTCTCTTTCTGATATTGCTATGTTTTTTTTTAAACTTTCTGTAAGGATACAGTACCTTTTCTTGTACTATCTTTGGTTACCACATAAGCCTGTCATTGTCTCTTCCTACCTATATTTTCATAATTTTCCCTAAACAGGATCTTGTATTTCCACCTTACATTAGGAAATGAAAAAATAAGCATTACTTTATTTTTTCCACTCTTCCACTATACACTTTATTGACTGTTCAGAACAATGCTTCAACTAACACACCCAAATTCAAATATACATTGTAAAATTTTCCTTCAGTGAATCTCAGTATTTGACTCTGCTGCCACGGAATGAAACCGATCAGTTCTGACCAGACTTTTAGGCATCAGCAAACGAGGATGTGAACCTCTACCAGGCTGTGTGCTCTTGGCTGGCTGGCAGAGCTGAGAACAGCAGAGGCACAGAGATTATCACATTCAGAAAGCACCCCATCGTTTTATATTTGCTTTGGATTGGGAGTTTTGTGTACCAGAACTAGAATTTATTTTCTCTCCTGCTTTAAGCAAAAACTTGGATTTGGTAAAAACTGAAGACATGAAATCTCTCTACTATGAAGGGTGATTGGCTCTTCTAAACCCAGACTATCAGCAGTTCATACTTCTTTCCTCACAAAGCACAGCAAAGCTACATTTGCTAGCATGTATGGAACACTTCGCTATTCTTATCCAAATAGATACTTAAATTTGACAGTTATCTTACAAGATCACAAAGAAGAAAGTGTTAGTAATGACAGCCAGTCTAAAAATTTATTTGCAGCAGCATAACAACTGTTGAGCAAGCTGCTTCTTGTCTGACCAACGTACCACAGGCCTGACCTGGAGGTACGGTATTTAGATTAATGTGAGCTGCTCTAACTTTAATCAGGAAAAATGATTCACTCATATCACTGAGCATAACTCCTCCTTTATACCAAACTGTCACAGTATTTTTTGTGATCCAGTTTCAAATTGATAACATATTGTTCTGTATTTAGCTTATTCTTAATATATCATATACTTAATTCCAAGCAGTGCAGAATCTGAGACTAAACAGCAGGCACTTACATTTCCAATAGCCAGAAGAGCTTTGTCAAAGAAGAGTATCATTCCAAAGAAAAGGAAAAACACTCCAAAGCCTGTTAGTCCCATTCCAATCTCTGAAAAAGAAAAAAATTTAGGCACGTAACAAGACACAGTACCAGGAAAAACTTGTGCATAAAAATTGTGAAAAACTTAGAACATCCAATCTACAGACATTTTAAATCTACGGAAAAACTCAGCCTCTGTTATGACCACCTAAAAACTTTGTTGAATGTACAGAAATAATAAGTCTTGCAGACACCAATTACTTCAATAACAGACAGATATCTTTGGAAGCCGCTTATCAAAAAAATACATATTTGGAACTATATCCTGAAACTGAATGCAACAAAAAAGCATGCATGCGTACACAATAGGGCAGAGACATCCCTTTTGATTTACCACTAGTATGGAGAAAAGGATTGGTTTGTGAACAGGTAACGAAGTTTTGTTTTCCATTTGCAACTTTTATCCCATTATGTTTACCACAGTAACACAAGTACCCTGGTCCTTTCCATCCTCCTGAGACCTGTAATCTTGCATAGCAGCCCCACTTTCCCCAGCTTCTGGACTGAACACAACTCAGATGAATGCTGTAGGCTCTTTCCGAGTTACAGATGTGCTGACAGCTATTAAATACCAGCTTGGGTCTCCAGCCAGGTGCCAGTTTTCACGGAAAAACTAGTAGACACTACATTATCTTTGCATTCTGCCTGTCTGTAAAGGCTGCTCAAGAAATATTGGGAAGGCAAGAGTAGGATGGAAGACTTGATTGAGAAACTGGGCTATGATTAACGCTACCATTTGACAATAGCTTCTGAGGTATCTTGAAGACCATACTTAGAAATACATCCTACTTTTAAAAGTTACAACTCTAAGGACTTCCTTTGACTCTCACACAGACTAAATAGGAGATACATAACAGGAACAGCAGCAACATGGCTGCAAAAATGTTTGCATTTATCCATGCACTCACCCTTAAATCATTGCTACCCCTGTGAGCAGAGAATTTAGAAACCTACAGGATACATAAAAAAGGCTAGCAAAACCAGCTGTAATACTATAGACAGGCTGGCAGCCCACTTTGTGTCTGTGTGTGTGTATACATACACACACATATATATTGAAGATCCCAGTAGTTTTGTATATTCTAGCCTGAAACAGACAAACAAAAAACCCCACCCACACTGTCATAACCTTCACTGCTACTGTTAGCCAGATCTACCTAAATGTATTTTAGTTGCACTTTTCACTGCAAAGTAGATCTAGTTGATCATTTACTGCTGCTTGAAGAGCTCAGGAGTAAAGGAGTATCATTCTGTGTCTTTCAGAACTTCTATTTAGTTATCGCAAAAAAATTTCAAAACAGCTCAAAGAGATTTGTTACAGCAACATTCAACTCCCCTAACTTCTGTAAGGGCTCATCTTTCAGCAAGGTTGCAGACCACATGGCGTTTAATCTGTAGTTCTACAGTACCACCTGCCACTTTAAACTTCTGCTACGAGCATTTTAACCACCCAGAATTAAAACTAAGTAACCTGCTACAACTGATTTACTTCAGACATTCTCAACACTCTTTTACAATGAAAAATGGAATTGCTAATTGTATTTTCAATGAATCTGCTGACTGAAGGCAATATAACAATTACAATCTCCCTTTTCTCTAGTATACTACTTTAGAAGAGCAGAAACAATCTGTATTCTGGAAGAAAAACACTCTGAGGCAGGACTCCAGAGGAATTACCAGCTGCCAATAAGATAAATATGCAGTCGTGGGAAGCACGTCTTCGTTCCTCCCTCAGACACAGCACAAAGCAGGGATCCAGCAAGAAAGCAGAAGGCAACTCCCAACAGCAGCTGCAATTACTACTCTGACACTTCTCCTGTCTTCACTTGAAACATGTTTGTTGTAATCACCTACTGCTACAACAGATTCGGATTCACTTTAGAAGTCAACTATATTCTCTGGTTAGTGGAGGGAAAAAGAAAAAAGGAACACCATTCTCATCATCCCAGAATTACTGCTGGAAGATGAGTAGTCCAGGACTACTATTCTCTGTGGCCAATATCTCAGGAGAAGGTATTACTGACTTGATTCATATCAGAATTTGGAAATATATTTGACTAACATTCTTAGAGGAAATTTAAAAAAAAAAGCACCAACATTTTGTACGTGATCTTTGCGACAATGAACTAGGAAGCTTTACGGAGGGTGTGAACTATTTTTGAACCCTTTCTCCTGCACCACAAAAGCCTTCCCATATTACTGAAATACTACATTTCAACGCCTAGAAATGCAGAAACATATACTAGCCATGTGACATTTACTCCAGATTTTTTAAAAATTATTATGCTTTACTGAGAGGAGGGAGCAATGCTTTCTCAATGTTTCTGCAGAAATCCCATAAGTTGTGCAAGAGTACTGCAGCACTATATCAAAACAGCTTAGTAAATACTAAGACTTAAAATTAAGACACAGCATTTGTGAAAGTTCAGGGAAGACAATGCACATCCTCTATCTTTTGTGTACAAAATAAGAATGGAATCATGCACTATAGGCTCTCAGAAGACAAAAATTAATGCAGTTTATGTTATGAAAAGTTTCAGTTTCTAATTGTTATTATTTTGCTAGCAGTATTTTTTTAGTGTTGAAAAATTAATTTGTTTTGGGAAAACTAAGTGCATTCTTTTGCAATTACTGGTGATTTATAACACTGTTCAATGAATCACTTAGAAAAATGTTCGCGACTACAGCTGCAAATTGAACTTCCCAAACATCAACTAATGCAGAGGTCCTCTCCAGGTATTTATCACACTACTCCACCAGTGACTCTATGGCTAACTCCATATTTTTCCAAACAGCAGTGAGCTTAAAAATAACTGCTGAAATATCTTCAGAATTTCAGGAAAACTGTGAAAAAACCCTAAAACACCCTAAACTCCACAGTATTTTACTTACTACTCTTGGCTCAAACAGTTAAAACCAACTGAGTCAGCATGGAGTTAGCTGAAGGTCCCAGATGAGGAACTAAAAGGAAAAACAGTGACTGGATCTCCTCTTTCTGAAGATTTTTCATTTTTCTCCGATGAATACTCTGGACAGGAAGATAAGTGAATACGCTGAAGCAAAGCCCACAAGGGTTTAATCAATCAGAAATCTAAAAATGAACCCCAAGGGCTAGTACCCATGCCAGTAACAGAGCACAGCATCTGAATTTCTCAAGAAATCACTGACCCTGAATGCTGCTAACCAGCTTTTCTGCCTGTCTTCATCCGTGACCTCGACCAGCTCCCGAGCGCGTCTGTTCCCAGTATCCTGCTATCAAGTTAAACTTAGTTCTTTTAACTTTCTTTACTGCACCTTTCACACTTACCCTCCTTTACAACTGGCACAGCGGTGCTTATCGAGCAGATTCATTTCCTTTCATGGCAACCACACTAGAAACGCATCGTTTGCAATACATTAATTTAAATCAAAGACCCAAAGTCCTCCTTTACCTTGGGGTTTAAACTCTTACCAACCTCTTTACTTTCTTTGTATTCTTTGATTGCTTTATATTTCCCCTTTCAGCATCTCTATTCTCAAGTATTTCTATTCAGCGAAAAGAAAACTACGGTCACCTACAAGTCCTCCTTTTTTCCACCTCAGACCGAGTGCCTGCTCCCCCGACACCCCCAGCGCCACTTGCAAACGCCCAGCCCGAGATCAGCGAGTGACCAGAAACACGGTGAAGCCGCTACCGTGTAATTACGCGGTTCCCAACGGCTGGCGCCCACACGGAGGCACACCGGAAGGCTTCAGTGATCTGTTAGTTTTGTTTACCGTTCGGCTCTCATTCATTCCGCCGCCGTCACGCCGCGGCGCCCCCGCCGACACCGAAGAGCCCCCTGGCCCGAGGCGGGCGGCGGCCGGCCCCGCCGAGCGCCCCCCCAAGCCCTCCAGCCCGCCCCACCGCACGGCACCACCGCCAGACCCGAGGCCGGGGCGGCTTTACCGGCCCTGGGAGCTCCGCCTGCGCCCGCCGCCCGCTTCCAGCCGGTGCCCGCCGCGGGGTGGCGAAGGGCCGCGCCACGGCCCTCCCCCGCCCGCACAGACCGGACTCCCCCGCGCCGACACCCGCCTCCCGCGCCGCGCTCAGCCGGGGCGCCGGGCGGGCGCGGGCCGAGGCGGGAGGCCGGCTCCCCGCGGGGGCGCTCCGCCGCAGCGGCCCGCCCCGGGGCCCCGGGCACCGGCCGCCCCGATGGCCGCGGCCGAGGCGCCGCGGCAGCGCCGGCGAGAGGCGAGGGCCCGGCCGGAGCTGGGGGGGGGGGGGGGGGGGGGGGGCAGGCCCGCCCCGCACCGCTCTGCCGCCGCTGCCGTCCCGCCCGTGTCCCGTCCCCCGCCAGCCCCCGCCTCCCACCCCGCGGCGGCCGGTGGGGAGGGGGTGGCGGCGTCACTTACTCTGGGTGTCCGAGAGGGAGATCATGGTGGCGGCGGGCGTGGGGCAGAGAGCGACGGCGGCAACGGCGGCGGCAACGGCCACGTCTTCCGGAAACACGCAGGCCCCCTTTCAGCCGGCGGCGAGGCGAAGGGGGCCAGCGGTTGGAGAGGCTGGCGCCAATCAGCAGCCCTGTTGTTCGCGCGGCCACGCCCCCTCCCGTCTGGATACCCGCCTCTCTGCTTTCATTAAGGCTGACAGAAGCCTCGTGGGACCGCCGTTGATTTGGGGCGAGGGGGGCCCACGTGACCACCCCCGTCCCCGCCGCCTCTTGGCGATTGGCTGAGGGAAGCCGGCAGCGGAAGTGGCAGGAGGGGGCGGGGCCTGGAGGGCCGCCCGTGCAGGTGGGAGCGTGAAGCTGTCGGGTTGCCGGTGCGCGGTGCGCGGTGCGCGGTGGGGTGGGAGCGCGCGCCCCGGCACTGACCGTTGGGGCGGCGTGCGCCGGGGCCGTAACGGCCGTAACGGCCGTAACGGCCGTAACGGCCATGCAGGAGGAGGCAGGCCGTGGGGTGAGGCGGGCGCTCCCTGCACTTGGTGCTCGCGGCTCGCCTTCGGCTTGCTGGTGACGGATGCTGAAACAGCCGGTGTAAATATATCGCCCCGCTGTCGGCTTGCCTTTTGTTTTCGTCTCTTAGTGAGTCGGTGGGTTTTTTTAACTTGGCTTCTCAGGGTTTTACGGCTGTATTTTTACTGGGTGATTTTTACTACTGCTGATATACCATGCTTGTGCAATTCTTCTTGGTTTTACTCCCTAATTTTAAGGGTGCTTTGTTTGATAGTGCTCTATTAATGTCACTCACTTTTTAGAGCTGGGACTGAAGAACTGTAATTCGGAGACTAGTAGAAGGCGGGGTAAGAAAGCTTCCAGTCCAGGATACTAATTCAAATCTGTGCAGGGTGGAAAGCAACGCCGGTTACTAACCTGTCTCTTTTAGGCATGGCCAGCGCATATGTGCTTAGAGGCCTCTTTTTCTCCATTAGTGGGCTGTTTAGAAAAGGCTGTAATGGGATGAATTCACAGGAATTAAACTGTTTTTTACAGTGGGGTAAAAATCCCTAATGGGCGAGATGCTTCCACTTGCTTTTTGTCCACCATGGTTTATAAGATATGAGTTTGTCATTATTCAGTTTTTTAGGAGCTGCGGTTTTGAAGAATCAAATGGTAATTGGGGTCTTTGTTGGCAGCAGTGGTATAGAATCAATTATAAGGTATGCTGAGCTACTTGTTTTAGAGACAGGAGCTAAATTAAAGACTTGTGGAGCTTTAGCAGCATATAGGGAAACTTACTTTTATATGTAACTTTCATTCTCTTCCCACTCGTTGGATAAGAAAATGGCTTATGTTTCCTGAGCTATCAGCTTAGTGATATCTGTGAGGTTTGTGTTTGCTGGGCGGAATAGGAGTAGTGTATTGCATTTACAGTGTGTCTGTTCCATACCTACTGATTTTTCTGGATGTCCCTGCTTGCTCTGTACTTTGGGGAGACTAATATTTCCAAATACACTTGTGCAAATGGCAGGTGGTATAAAGACAGAACTGTGTAACTTGAGTTGTGTGGGTGACCTGGATGCTGCTGAGTTATCTTATACAATAATCAACTTCTTTCTGAAGTGTGGGCCTTTAACTTATTTTTAATCATAACCTCTTGTGGCAAAGTCAGTGTTTTATTCATGCATTTTTTTATACATATTCCCCCCTCATTTATAGGAATGCATTAAAATATTTGTTATGTTAGGATCAGCTTATAGTGAGGATCCACTGAATTTGTTCCCTTTCACCTTCCCTCGTATTTGACTCCCTTGTATATAATAAATAGTTCAGAATTCAACAAGAGTGAGAGAATATCAAGTTTCTTGAGTTTTGTATTGTTGGCATATCATGTGACAGAGAATGTTGTTCAAAAAATTAGCCAATAAATAGAGTTCTGAGTTCATCTCACTGATGATCTAATCAAAACCAGTCCCCCTTCTCTAAACCAAACTACCTTTCTACTTCCTCCTAGAAGATCCTCTAAACGTTATGGTGACTGCTTTTCTAATGGACACAATATAATTTGTTCAGACTTTGAAGAGACAAAAAAAAAAGAAAAAAGATAGGTCAAAGGTAGGTGAATGACTGGTCTGTATTAGACCATGCCTCTTGTAAAAAATTTATGCCTTGGCTTCATTTAGAAGGCTGGTGAGCTATAGCCTTAGAAATTGGTTGTGAGTTGGTATCTGTCCCTTTTGCAGAAGGAAAAAAAGTGTGTTGTTTTCTAGTTGGGCATATTTATGTAGGCAGATTAAATGAACCAGTACCTACACTCTTATATTAACACCTCCTATATTAATGAGGAATCTCTTGTAGTAAATTTGTTCTAAGTTTGGAAGGATTACTCGTGAAATCATGAAGTAATTTCTCTCGTCTATTTCTCTCGTCTATTTCTCTCTCTCAACAGTTGCTGGGTTAAATAAGGTCTCCTAAGGATAACATTATCTAATCTCCAAAGATGGAAGCAGTTGCAGGTAATTCAAAATTAGTATTCAATATGTTCATTTTGCTATCTTTTAGCTAACAGACACAATCATCTGATGTTATTGATTGCTATTTATATGAATTTAATGTATGCAATAAAGAGTTTGTGGGGTCTATGCTATTGTACTTCAGATTTGAAGAAAAAGTTCTTTTACTGGATGACGTTTTGTTTCTTACATAAAAACTAAAGCGAAAGCAGGTTTGTCAATGAAATTACTTAGTTTTCAATATTTTTAAAATATGTTTAATATTTTAAGATACTTTCAACTCTTTCCTGCTGAGTAACCGTGGGCATTTAGGAAGGCAAATGTCCCCATTTTGTGCCACTTGTATGACATGGAAAAAGATATCATCATTACATTTTTGCTTCCATAAGCACATTATCCTGTCTGCTATGCTTGGATCAAAATCTCTTATTTTGCGGGGTGGGGCGGGAGAACAAGATTTCTTCTTGTGCTTTTCTGGCCTGGCTCTGAAATAGCAATACAGGCTTGGCATGCTGTGGTGTGTGTTAATTATTCTTTTACACCGTGGGGATTGGATTCTAGAACACAATCCGTAATTCACATAGATGCATCTTAGGATGTAAGGAGGCAATTTCCTGCCAAAGATTCGTTTATGTGACCCAATCTTTCGGGGAGTATTTGCTTCAGATTTTTAGATATGAAGAATGGCTTGTGTTCACAAAAGCTTTTGTCCTCTGTGTTCAAACCTTGGTGTTCAGCAGATCCTCTGGTTCTGCATAGGAGGGAGATCTGGGTGCATGAAATGTAGCTTTTTGCTGATGTCCCTATTTCTGTCTTCAGAAGACCTTTACTTGCTGAGATTAATGTTGCTTCTCACCCATAAATGCTTTCTGTTAAAAATGTTCTAATGTTGTGCTCACCTTGGAATTGGCTGGAGTACTCGTTGTCTTCACTGTAATGCTTGCAGCTTTAATATCAGGGTAGATGCAATATGGTTTTCACTGCTTAACATGCATCTGCAGAAAAGAAAATAATTTCAAGTGTTTCTCTGGAGAAGCACCACTTTTGAAAAACTGGATTGTGATATTTTTTTTCTCTATTAATCAACACAGGCAGTGATAATGTTGCATATCTCTCATATACCATATTGGAGGTTACAAACTACAGTATACCTTTATGTATATGACCTACTAATATAGGAAATATGTTGATAAGCCTTGCTAAGTATTTTTACATGGCATGTACAATATGAGATGCTATAATCTTATCAGTTGGCCTGTCACGCTGTCTGTTCCTCTAGATGCTTCTGGTTTGTGTTTAATTTTGATTGTTCTCAATCAAAATTAAATAAAATATAATTTAAAACTGGGAAACACATGGTACTCTAGTCTCTATTCTGCCTTCAACTTGCTTTTCCCTTCAGTGCTAGAGGAGGTACTGGTTTCTATTGAAAATGAGCTGCAAGCAGTGGAAATGCAGATTCAGGAGCTTGTGGATAAACAGCAGGAACTCCTTCAAAAGAAGATGAGAGTAAAGAGTCTGATAAAGCAGTCCTCAGGAGACTTGGAGGCAGGTGGAAGTAAAGACACCGAAACCTCAGCCGAGGCATGGAACAAAAAAGGTTTGCGGAGTCAAATTCAAATATTCTAACATAGAAGTAGACTCATTCAGTAGGGGACAAATGTGTTCATACAGAGTTTTGTTTGGATAATGATATCGTTCTATTTCATTTTGTTCAGCTGGGTGACCTACCATCTTGGTTACACAGGGTAATGCTTGTACTTAACTCCCTGGACATTCTAAATACTAATCTGAGTTCATCTGGGCAGAATTATCACAAGAATGGCCTGTTATAACTGCTTTTACTCTTTTCTTGTTGCAAAGTCACAACTTGATTTGATTTGTTGTAAGAATCCCAGAGTAAATCTGGATATATTGCAATACTTATATTGCCTGTTTTTTTATGTTCTAAAAGTAATTACTCTGGATCTTTTCAGGATTTGATGATAACAATCTTGCACTCTCAAAGTTACTTCTTGCTATATTTGTGTTTCTTCTTGCTTGAGCGGGTGGGACATTGGTTGTGTCTGCCATGGGTTATGTAGCTTCACTGTCTTACCAAATTATGCAAATTAGATGGATGCTGACTGCCAAAAGTAACATAGAACACATTAGTATGGGAGAGTTAATCCAAGTGGCAAGTGCCCCACAGTGGTGTGAGGGCTGCTGTTCTTTTGGAAGTGCTGCCTTTCAAGTTAAACATCAGCTGAAGTCCTAGATAGCTGGTGGGTCTTGACCGTGTTATGCCTAGCCAAACTCAGTTCAGATCTTTTTATTATTAATTTCCCCCCCACCCCTTCCTCTTTTACTTCACTTGCAATTTGGAAATGCATTGTTAGTTTCTGCCTGTATCTATTCTATTGTATGTATTCTCTTTTTTGGCTTTTCTTTTTAATGAAATTAATTTTGTAGTCTAATGCATATTTGTCTGTGTTTGAGAAAAGTGTTACACGTATGTAAGAATACTGATACTTTATAATTGCAAATTGATGCTATTGAACAAATCGATTTGTTTTGTGTGACTTTGTGCCTAATCCTCTTCTCCTATGCTTTGAAAACTAACATTCTTGCAATCAGATGCTGTGTACGTGTTGAATAAGAACAGGAGCTAAATTTGGTCCCAGTACAAAGCTCACTGAAGTCAGTGGGAGGCTTTTCTTGGTTTCAGAGAGCCTTGGATCTTGGCTGTGATCTCTAAATTAGGAAGCAATGTCACCTCAAATCCCAAAGTTAATTCTTGTATTGCATGTGGTGTACCCTGGAGTTCCTGCAGTTTTTCTGCATTTTAATTTTAATAATAGGAAAATGGTTAATATGCTTCCTGATGCATCTGAAATTTACATTTTTACAGTATTATCTCTTTAAATGGTGCACTCTTTAGTTCTTTATTGAAAAAAGAAAAAAACTATTATAAGCATCTTGGGGTGATTATTTTGGAGAAGATTAAGCTCCCCCCCTTTTTTTTTTTAATAAATGTTTATTATCTCTGGAATATATCAAAAAAAATGGTAGCCCTGCCTTCATTAGACTATTTGTAATGATTGCATTTGTATGAGGGAAGCATTTGGGCAACTTAGCAGTGAGACTGTTGTAGAGCTCAGTGTCTGGTTTTATTTATTTTCAGGGTGGGCTTCTCATTTCCATTTAATTTTGGACTAGTCAGTTAATTTGATCATCAGCACTTTGGAGTTCTTCATCTGCTTATGAGTTTTGAGCATTAGTTCACATTATGTGCAAAGAGAGTCTTTAGTCTGGAGGTGGATTGTGTTTACATATTTCATAGGCTTTTCAGAGGTCCACCTTAGAAATTAGTTTATACAGCCTCAGGTTACATGTAGCTTTTTGTGTGCCATCACTGAATCTTTGAACACTTTACCAGATCTAAAATTGTAATGCTTCCAGATTTAGTTATTGTATACGTTGATTGCCCTTTTAACAAACTTGGTTATGAAACGTGTGTGTTTTTTTTTTTCCCTTAACAGACTTCCCGTGGTATGAGAAGATAAAAACTGCACTGCAGAGCAAGTTTAAACTCCAGAAGTTTAGGTCCTTGCAACTTGAAACAGTAAATGCTGCAATGGCGGGAAAGGATATATTTCTTGTCATGCCTACAGGTGGTGGAAAGAGCCTTTGCTATCAGTTACCCGCTGTCTGTTCTGATGGTATGTAAGGGAAGAAAAGGTCATGTATATTGGATGATTGGATTTATTTTCTCCCTTTCATAGTTATTTGGAGAATGAACGTTACATTGGTGTCTGATATCACAGTATGGGGGAAAGAAGTGCAAAGATTTGAGAGAAAGATTTCCTAGAAATATTTGCTTTGCTCTCTTTATTTTCTCTGAAGGAGCAATAGCAGCTTTAAAATTGATGTGCCTTTTAGATGTGATTTATATTTAAATAATTTATCTAGTTGCTCTCAATATGTTATTAAACACCGAAAGAACTTTTTAAAAAGTTTGTCACTATTTTTTTTCCTTTCTTTCTCTTTTAATTCAATATGCAGACTATAAATTATTGAAGTATGGATATCTATTATTTGCCTGTTCCACTCTGAAGTTTTAGTTTTAGATTATTTGGGAGAGACTTTGCATATTAATTTTTAAAAATAAGTATCCAGTTCTAGTTTTTAAAAAACTAGTTCTAGTTTTTTAAAAAAAAAAAAATAACCCACTGAATTGCATGGAATTTTACTTAGTTACAAAGACCAAATTTACCAAAACCTAGCATTGCTTTGTTGTGTGGTAAATTAGCACCTCATGACACAGATGTGAATCCAACTTGCTTTGTTTTGTATATTAGTTCTTATACTCTGTTTGTTGTGGCTCAGTTGTTTGTGATCTGGATTCTAAGAGAAGGTGCGTGAGTTCATCAGAAGCGTTCCTGCGTGACCTGGTAGTCACTTATCAGCTGTCAAGGAGGGGAATCTGCTACTATGTATGAAGCTTAAGCTTCTGTTTGGCAGTTGCTTCAGAACAGGGCTGATGCATTAGTAAAAAAGTATTAGAGGAGGTATTTGTGACATCTGAACTGTTCAGTTTGCACAATGATTGATTGTTTCAGGTTTCACACTGGTGATATGTCCTTTGATATCACTTATGGAAGATCAGCTCATGATTTTGGAACAGCTTGGTATTTCTGCAACTTTATTAAATGCTTCAAGCAGTAAGGTATGTTTAACTGCCAAGTCTTCATAGTTTTTGTGGTGTATGTCCCAGCATCTTGCCTCTGTGTATGTTATTTATGAATACTGAGTGAATGGCACTGTTTCATAGGCTAATGCCCTTCTATCAACAGCATCTTGCCAGCTATGTGCTGTGATACGGATAATGTGAGTAAGTATCTTGTGTTCTTGTTTTAATGACAAGAACATATGTTAACCAACACCTTTCATGGAATAGGTAGACTTCATAGGGCTATTCAGAGGATGTAAAGTACCTTTGGCTGGTGTGTGTTGTAGATTTTTACTAAGTTTCTAGACTTAAGAGAAGATGGGAGTAGGTGATTGTTGTCCACTAGTAACATGTTGAGCAGCACAGGCTTTTATATATAATTACTTATCTTAGGATGGTAAGCTGTTTGATCCAGAGGACAAGAAGGAACTTATTTCCCAGGCTGTTGTTAGTCAATTGCTTTTTACAGTAAAATATATTTTCCTGACTACCTGGAGGCCATGGTCATTAACATGCACATGACACTGTATTTGATAGGTTAGTGGCTTGATGCAATATGACAAACTTGGACCCTGCTTCGAGGTAGAGCACTTTGAAAACTCAGTAATAAAGACTATAATTGTGTGTAAGAAATTATTTTACATTTGTAGTACCACAGGCATGTTTGGTACATTATTGGGAAACTACTGATACCACGCGATGAAGCAAAGACCAGTATTCAATAGTTTGAAAAAGCAAAGTTCTATGACAGATTTTTCCAAGTATTAAAATTAACATTTTATATATAATGATCTTCTGCAAAGACTTACAGTGGTGGTAAATATTATGTAACAGTTTATCAGTCTCTGTTAAATACCCTTATGTATCGTTAATAACCTTTTAACAATCTTAGCACTACGCAACTTCAGCGTGTTGTCCTAGTTTGTTAGCCCCTGACTTCTCCTTTTGTTTTGAACAGGAACATGTGAAGTGGGTCCATACCGAAATGCTAAACAGAAATTCGCAACTGAAACTTATTTACGTGACGCCAGAGAAGATCGCGAAAAGCAAAATGTTTATGTCAAAGTTAGAGAAAGCTTATCAAGCAGGGTGTCTTGCTCGCATTGCTGTAGATGAGGTCCATTGCTGTAGTCAATGGGGCCACGACTTCAGGCCTGGTATGCTCATTAGAAATCCAGTTTGCAGTGTTGTTCAGGCATTGATAAATAATGAGTTAGGCCTGAAATAAAGCCAGGTGCTTTCTTCATGTGTTAAGTTCGTTCTTAGTGTGTGGCAAGTACCTGTGTTAGCTCAAGGACTTTACATTTAATTCAGAAATGACTATATCCTTGTCCAGGAGCTAAGTTCATGCAAATGGGAGCAATTTCAATGTAGATTTTCCTGTCAGTAGTCTGAAAAACTCCTAATTCAGTTCACTTTAATTGGAGCTTAACGATATGAAAGTTTTTGGCTGCCATCTTTAATATGGACAATACAGTCATCTTTAATCTACTGCTGTGTGAAAAAGTGTCATTCTGTACACCACTCCCTAACACTCTGGGTGATAGAGGTAGAGTGTTTTGTAAATTCATGAGATATATTTTAATCGCTTCTAAAGCAAGTTGAAACCAATGCCTTTGACTTGTGGGGAAAGAAAGTGTGCTTCAGTCTGTTTCCTGTCTTGTCAGTTGTAGAAGACTGTTACTTACCGGTTACTGTTTCTTTGCCTTTGAAAGAAATCTGGTTTGAAGTAAGACTAGCTGTAAAGTCAACCTTTGCAGTTCCATTAAAAAGTGGTGTCTGAGCAAAAAGTGGTGTCTGAGCAAAAAGCCGTGCCAGTTAAACAGGCAACATGGAATTTGGATATGTACCTCTGGCTGCATTTCTGTTCTAAGGCAGCAAGTGATTGTCAGCACTGAGCCTTTAAAATCTTCCCTCAGTACAGTCTGGCCTACATATAGAAATTCCACGTTGCTTGTTTATTAGCAAAGCTGTGTTTACTGAAAAGCTCTTTGTAGAAACAGACCTGCAAAATAATCTGAATGTTGGTTAATGCGATGCCACTTATATTTTTCTAGCTTTTTAAGAACTTCTATTTCAGCATGTTTTGCCTTCTGAATTGTGGCTGCTTCTGTAAAATTCAATTAGAAGAGAAAGCATCTGTTTTGATAAGTGCAACCTTCTTATTACTTCATTTGGATTTATAAATTAGTTCTGTGGTAAATTGATCAGTAATAACGTTTATTTCAATATTGCCCCACTGAATGCTATCTACATGAATATCTTTTTTAACTTTGGGTCTATGGTATGAGAAATCTTTTCTTTCCCCTTTTTGTTTTCTTGCTTAGACTACAAGTCTCTTGGTATCTTGAAAAGACAGTTTCCCAATACTCCCTTGATTGGATTGACAGCAACTGCTACGAATCATGTTTTAAAGGATGCTCAGAAAATTTTGCATGTTCAGAAGTGCATTACCTTTACTGCTTCTTTCAACCGGCCCAATCTTTACTATGAGGTATGTCTTATTACCTGTTTGTTTGACTGCGTCACAGTCATGTTTTCTTCTGCAAGTTACAGTTGATGAATTTTAGAATAGATTTTCAATTATACATTTTAATAATAAATAGCTTTTCAACTGAATGATGGTGTTCTTTCATTACTTCATCTTGCTGATCTTAGTGTCATCTGCAAAGGAGCTTGGGCTGCTCTGTCTTTGTGAGCAAGACTTAGCAGATAGGACTGAGTACAGGGGAGAGGCAGGTACAGGCTCAGACTGCTACAACCTGTTGGAAGATATGTCATGTGATTACAGAAAGTTGTGAATTATTGTGTTGTACTGTATTTTCAGTTTGGCCACAGGTTCTTTTATTGTTATTTATAGGAAAACTTGTGATTTTGTTTTTGGTGGTTTTTTTTTTTTCTATGGACTTTTGAGATGTAATCTGACTGTACACAAAGAGAATATAGTAATCCTGGTTAAATGGCGGAATAGTTGTGTTTATTATACTGGAAGAAGTAGAATAATAGGGTGGTTTGACAGACTCTGTGCCCGCTTGAAGAACTCTCTGGCATGTGTATGTTATATTTTTGAGGTTCGACATAAGCCTTCAAATAATGAAGATTTCATTGAGGACATAGTTAAGATGATTAATGGAAGATACAAGGGACTCTCAGGTAAAAAGTGTAAGAAAAAAAAAGCATGATATTTTTTATAATCTTAAACATTGTTATTTTTTTATAATCTTAAGCGTTACAGGGATGTTTTCAAGTGATTCTGAAACATGTGGAGATATCTTGCCTTCACCATACATTAAACTTCCAGCATTAAAAGAAATGAAATTTAATAAGATCCATACCTTGACTAATTACTCTTTTCATTCATTAGTGCTTAAATGTCTTTACAGTTTACTTTATATTTCAATACTTCAGAAGATATAATGTTGATGTATATAAAACAATGTTTACACAGATAAGAATAATAGCAAATTTTAAGATTGTGAAAACAAAGCTCAAAAAAGGTTAACTGTATGTCCTTAAATCATGCATATGTCATTTAGTATCTATGTGTCAGGATACTTACTATCTTTAACACTTCTTTTTTCATATTTGATTATAAGATTTGTGTATTATTCAATGCCCAGAATGGGTGTGTGGTGGGGTGAATTGTGCTTTTGTGATGAGAGCAGAACTGTAAAAGTTGGTCTTTGTAGTCCCTAAATTATGTAGTGCAAGTAAAGAGGAGAGCCATTTTACAAAGGCAACAGAACCCAATTTTCCAGAGCCGCAGTCAGTCCCTGTCTCTGCTGTGGAACTCTGTGGCTGTGATGAGCAGCTCCCCAAGTACAAACTGTGCAAAGATGATCGCAAATGACACAGCTTTGTGTGTAATCCTTGACTTAGCCCAGACTGACTAATGACAAAAAGCAGATTAATATGAAACCTCAGGTGAGATGTCATAGATGATATAAGGAACAGCACTCCTTTACGTAAGCATTAATAACCATTGTCCTCCTTGAACATAATAGAATACTTCCATGATTATGTGGATTAGCACCCATATTTTCTATTTAGCCTACAAGTCAAAGCTGATAATTGAAGTTCCATTCATGGTTACCGATACTGTAGACTGAATAGGCACAAAGATCGTTTACTGGTTTTTATTTATTTATTTTTAAATTAATACAACTTTCAAAGTTGTTTTTAAGAATTGGGGATTGTTTGTTTTTTTAAGATGTTACCATAAGTCATCTTTCACTTTTGTGCAGGAATTGTTTACTGTTTTTCTCAGAAGGATTCTGAGCAAATTACTGTGAGTTTGCAGAAACTGGGGATCAAGGCAGGGACTTACCACGCAAACATGGATGCTAAATATAAGACCAAAGTTCATAAAGGATGGGCAGCAAATCAAATCCAGGTTAAGTAGATCCTTTTCATAGACTTATCTCTTATTTAAACAAACTGTGTTTTGGTACCTTGATGGTTTCTTAATCATATTTCAGGTTGTAGTGGCGACTGTTGCTTTTGGCATGGGAATTGATAAACCTGACGTGAGGTTTGTGATTCATCATTCTATGAGCAAATCCATGGAAAACTACTACCAAGAGAGTGGACGTGCAGGTATTGTAGGAAATGGAAGAAGCCATTTACATCTGTTAAACCAATAAAATTGTACTTTGATTTTAGCCATTTGTGCAAAGTGGTCTTTGAGACCAGTTCCAAAGTGTATAATGCCACTCTGTCTCTGTAAAGAGGCTTTAGAACAAATATGAACTACATGCATGACTTCAGGCTTCTCTACTGCAGTGTAGTAAAGAACAACTAAGTACCTAGCCCTTTACTCGGCATTTTTTTAATTACTTGATTTTTGTGACATCCATCGCTTACCAGAGTATTGTCATAACAAGACATTGACTGATCAAATGTATGTTACAGAAAGGATTTTTTTCCTTTGCATAGCAACTGGGATGTGTGATTTGCTCAGATTGTCTCTCGATGATGTCTTTTCTCTGTATGAATTTCAGTGGACATGGAAATACAAGTAGGATGGGGAGTCTGGAGCAGGGATTTTCAAGGATTGGTCAATGTATAGCAGCACTAAATAGCTGTTAAGACTTAAAAAAAAAGGTTTTGTGGTGGTTTTTTTGTTTTGGGGTTTTTTGACCTTGTGCATTGTTACTTTTTCAAAGACAGATTCGAATCTGCATGGAGGAAAGCTTTTTAAGGACCCTGAGGGGCAATTGGTTGAGATTTTAACTATGCCTCCTTGATAGAAATTGGCCTTAATGCTGGCCTGAGAAATACAACACACATCAAAGTTTGTGGGAGTTTGCATCTGCTTACGCTAGAGAGACAAGGGCCGTATAGGCGCTGAAATAGTTGTTTCACAACGTTAATCAACTTGAGGTGATTAGAGCAAGCTTTTGTGTGTTTCTTTTTCATAACTCGATTGAAATTATATTCTTCGGGGGGGGAGTGGGGGGTGGGGTGGAGATTAATTAAGCACTGCAACTTATTTGCCTGAACATACTACTTGGCTTATGAAACCTTCCTTTTTCCCCTTGACTGCCCATCCAAGTGAAGTAGTTCCTTTATGTTAAACTTTTTAAAAGTTTAGGTCTTTCAGACCTCTTCTGTTCTCTGGATTTTGTAAACAGCAGGAGGGACCCGTCAGCATGTCATTGCCGGGGGAGGGAAGAGATGATCTAAGTTCAGCTATTGAAGACACAGTTGGTTTTAAATGGAATATTTTGTTAAATCATACCTAATTTTCTCTTTGTTATTAATAATACCTCATAAGGTATTTGAAGCTCACAATGCCTTTTAATCAAATAAGAATTAGTCCTCAAGATGTATTTGGCTAGGATTTTCCAAGAGGTGTTAGGGTGAGAAAATGGTGATTTCACTAACTTTCTATATAACATTGATATTTTATTTTAGTTGTTAAATAATAAAAATCTTCATTGTGTAGTATTTTCAGTTTGCTTGATTCTGTAGTTGAAGACTGTTTAAATCTATTTTATTTCTAGTCTATATCATGCTATGTTCTATTGGCTAATATGTTATGCTTGATATTCCGTTACAGTCATGTACACTCTATATAGTGGGTGCTGAAGCCCATGCAGATAAGAGTGGAATTTATACCAGAAAAGTGAATCTCTTCTGAAGTTTAAAGTCTAAATTTTTCATTTGTTTTAATGCATTGCAGGTAGAGATGACCAAAAAGCTGACTGCATTTTGTATTATGGTTTTGGAGATATATTCAGAATCAGCTCAATGGTAGTGATGGAAAATGTAGGGCAAGAGAAGCTGTACGACATGGTGTCTTACTGCCAGAATATGAACAAGTAAGTTACTGTGGTGGCTTGGTTGCTTAGTTTCTAAATAGTTAGACTACTTTTGTTGGTCTATTTTAGAGGATATTTTAGAAAAAAAAAAAAAAACACTCAACAAAAAAAATCCAAAAGCCACCAACGTCACCAAAACAAAAAAAACCACCACACTGTAAAAACACTTCCATTGCAGCAGAGTTTTGAGTTTGGAGTTTGTGGTTTGGCTGCTCAGTATGTCTGCTCTTGCACATATCTGCATGTTGGTATGTTGCTTGCCAGTTTCAGGATGAAGTTCTGGAAGCAGTTATGTTGAGATAAAATATCTGTCAACAGTGTTTGGATTTCAAATCCCATTCAGAGCAAATACTGGAATGCTTTGTTTTTTACTCTAAGGTACCAGCGTTTCACAGCCATACAGGAATCTGTGTGGGTTTAATGCTTCATCTGCTGCATTGAGCTGTATTGAATACTTAATGCAAAGCACTTGTATCTGTGTTCTGGACAACTCATGCTTTCGGTATAGCCTTTGTTGGCCTCAGTCTAAGAATTAGTTCATATTCTTATGATTTTTCATTCTATTGGAATTTCAGATTATACTTACTTTTCTGCTTTATCCAAACTGTTCGTACAGCCACGTTTAGTATTGCTGAAAGCTATTAGTTACTCCTATTAGTGTAACTGACAGGGAATACTGTGTTTGTTTTCTAATTTTTCCTGAGATACCTCAAAACAAGCATGAAGAATTATGAGAATGACCCAGGGGAACTTCTTTTTGCCACTTTCATGATTTATGCCCCAGGTTTGTATATTTATGTTCTATAGTGCCTCTCTGCTCTCTGTTCTTCCAGGTGTCGCCGGGTCCTCATAGCCCATCATTTTGATGAAGTTTGGGATTCTGCAAACTGCAACAGAATGTGTGATAACTGCTGTAGAGACAACTGTAAGTAAATTGTTTTTATAACCAAGGACAGAGAACATGGGGAAGGTTGGCTTGAAGAAATACCTGGTTTAGACGAGGTGTGAGCAGCTTCTGTAAAGTGTGCTCGTAATACTGCCTGTTTCCAAAGTTCAACTTTTGTTATGAACATCAGTGTTTGGTGGCTTAGTGTTGCCAAATTCAGGGTGTTTAGCAGGATACTTCCTGGTTTGGCTTTTTGCCTGAGGCCAAACACTTTGGTATCGTTCAGGCTCAGCCATTCACCTGTTCCCAAAAGTGAAGCTGGGGCAAGGGGGAGATAGGTTTACTTACCTGTTTTAAAAAAGATTCTAGTATGCGCTGGGTTTTGGGTGTGAAGACTTTTTTTTGAGAAGGAGCCTCTTGCACTCTGCATGCATAACTGTTCACACTTAGGCTTTGAGAAGGCACAGTTTGCACATGACCTTTTATAACCTGCCTGGTAAAATCTCTGAAGATTTCAGTGCTGCATGCTTATGAGAGCCACCTGTGTCAGGACTGTGCATGGCAGTTGTGCAGAACAACTGAGCACACTAATTCAGGATTTTGCCATGTGTTAGCCTGAACAAAACAATGTCTGTCTAATGTGTGCTCTTCCTTTGGAAGTGTTGTGGTTTAGCCCCAGTCAGCAGCTAAGCACCACCCAGCTGCTCGCTCACTCCTCCCACCCCAGTGGAACATGGTAACAATAATGATTATGATAAGAATGATAATGATAATATAATAAAAAAAGAAAATAACGAGAGAGAGGAATGAAACCCGGGGAAAAGGAAAAAAAAACAAGTGCTGCAACCGCTCACCACCCACGGACTGACACCGCCAGTCCCCAAGCCGCAATTGCTGCTTCCCCTGGCCAACTCCCCCCAGTTAATGTACTGGGCATGACATCAAATGATATGGAATATCCCTTTGGCCAATTCAGATCAGCTTTCTTGGATGTGCCCCCCTCCCCTCCCGGCTTCCTGTGCACCTGGCAGAGCATGGGAAGCTGGGAAAGTCCTTGACTAGTGTAAGCACTAACCAGCAACAACTAAAACATCAGTGTGCTATCAACATTATTTTCATACTAAGTCCAAAACACAGCACTATACCAGCTACAGTGAAGAAAATTAACTCTATCCCAGCTAAAACCATGACAGGAAGAAAGTTGGGATCATAAGAGGGAAGGCATATGGGCCAAATGTAGAGGGAACTTGGGAGATGAGTTGAAACAAGACCTGCTGCATGGTAAAGGAGAATGGTTTCAGCAGAAAGCTGTTCTGGGACTTATGCTCTTTTGCTGCTTTGCCTACAAACATCCTGGGCAGTGTTGGGCAGCTAGCTTAAACTACACTTTCATGGGTGATCGTTGGCTGCTTTAACTGTCATTTTTGGTACCCATCCAGAAAGCTGTAAGTCTCTGAAGATGCACGAAGTATCTTTTGCTGCATTCACAAAGTGAGAGCTGTGGTTTAGACATAGGAAATCCCATACAAAGCTAGAAGGCTCTGAAAAGAGTGCTGAGGAAAAGTTGGTCTTGGGCATCTCTCTTGGACGCACAAAACCACCTTAAATTACTTTGAGTAACAGGAGAATTCTTGTAATATGTGGAAAATACATCTCCTCATACCTTATATCTGTTTCCGAAGCATTTGGATAACGTAGTGGTCAGCACTTGAAAAACTTAGGAACAACTCTGTGTTCAAAGCTGTTCTCATAACTAGATTTTATATCCCTGTACGTTTCTTTTTTTGGAGGGGGGTGAGGGGTGTGTGTGTGTGAAGTAGACAAACCAAAGATATTTAACCTCTTTTTTTCGTTCTTTATACAGTTAGTTATATCTATATAACAAAACTGTTTTGCAAAATCATGCAAGTAACAATGTAATGTCTTACTATCTTCTAGTTGGAAATGGGTCTTAGTTGAAATTTATACTGGGATCAGAGTTTGAGAAGAGTATGGAGTTTGCTTGTACTCAAAGACTTAGAGGAGCCATGTGACGAAGTATAGTTAAAATATATCTTGTTTACTGCTGGTTTACTCCCGGGGCCTTTTGGTATATAAGCAAGGTCTGAGGATACCTAGCAACTAGTGCTAGTAGTACAGTTGGGGTAATTCTATGTCATGATCTGATCATGCAGTAGAAGGACGATCATTATGTACTACGTGGATGTGTTAGTGCTTGGAATAATTAGTCATGATGAAGCTAATTTGTATAATGAAATTAAAACTTTTTTTTCTGTCTCATCTTGTCCATATCTTGAGAGAAGAAATGTCTCGCTTATATTCTTCAATTCTTCTTTGCTCTCTATTCCTTCCATAATAAATATTATGGGTGAGGAAAAGGAATCCAGCTGCAGAGTAACATAGTAGCTACCTGACAAAATTTATACTTTGTAAATGCTACTTTGAAATAATTTGTGTGGTTTGTAACATTAAATACATGTAAAAATGTTTGCAGGATTGAAGTTCTAATAATGAAATAGAAAGATAAATGCAAGTTTGAGTACAAATATATCCTACTTTGAGAGAAAGTTACAGCTTTATTTGTTATACATTTATGTATTTATAGATATACATATAAAAGTGCATATATATGTACACCTAGTGTATATATGGATACTATCCAAATAACTATAACTTGCTATTTAAATATTACTTCATTTTATTTGTAGCATGTGAGAAAATGGATATAACGGGATGCTGCAGGGATCTAATTAGAATACTTGAGCAAGCTGAAAACATGAGTGAGAAACTCACCCCGCTGAAATTAATCGATGCGTGGTCTGGGAAAGGTGCATCAAAATTCAGGGTGGCTGAAGTTACTCCACCAAAGCACCCGCGAGAGGAACTGGAGAGAATTATTGCCCATTTACTGCTGCAGCAGTATCTGAAGTATGTAAGACGACTACTTCTCTTTTTTCTTTTTTAACGTCTAGTAGTCATTTTTCTTTACTGTCATGTTAATTCTGTAAAATGTTAATGGATACATTCTGTAGTCTCATTTTTAGCCTTTATTTCAGATGCATGTAATGTATTTAAAAAAAACCTCAAAAGATTACTACTACTTCAAAATATTAAAACAAAAGTTGGAGGAACATTTGAAATGCTGCATCTCATGCAATTTTAAAAAGCTGGGGTCTTCTGTATTCAGGTTGAACCTTTAAATCTGCAGCAGGCTTCATTTTGGAGAAGTCTGCTCTTTGTACGGAGTCTCATTTACATTCCACGGCTAAGGAAAGCAACTGGGCTTGCCCAGATGAAGTCTAAGTCAGGACGGGCTGGCAAATGTGGAAGGTGGTACTCGGAAATTTTAAGGAAGGACAGTGAAAATAACAACAGTGCTTCTCTTGTAACCTGGTGGTCTGTGTGGTATGTGGTTTGTCTTTTCATATTGTTTTAGAAGTTCCAAGAATAAGTACAAATCAAATATTTAATCCCTTTATTTTTGTCTCAAAATTTTTTTGGCAACTGTTTGTTCGGCTGACCTTTTACACTTTTAAGAGGGTGAGCAGATGACTCATTACATCTTCTTTCCTCATTTTCTTCCATGTATTCCAACAGATTGACACGTGTGTGCATGTGTGTGCGTTTGTGTGTAAAGGTCCACAAACTGAGCTATGTTAAGTGTTGGCCTGACTCGCTGTAAATTAAGTGACTATCCACTTGAATAGGTAAAGGAGAATCAAGCTGCTATTTGGAACATCCATCAGAGGGTTAATGTGTCCCATTTTTCCCTTGCATGGTCTAGCCTGTCTTTGTCTCCAGCTTTCTCTTATAACACTGATTTAATTTATGCAGGGAAGACTTCAGCTTCACGGCATTTGCTACAATATCCTACGTGAAGATAGGACCAAAAGCAAGTCTGCTGAAAAATGAGGCACATGTCATCACTATACAAGGGATAACAAACAAGAAAATTGTTTACAAGGTATTTTTATCTGTAGTGACTTGCTGTATAGATATCTTTTCCATTATAGTTTATTTTAATAGTTTGGTATCTGCTCATATATTTTTCATGTTAATGCAATCAACAGGATTTAAAATAGATCTCATTATCTCCTCTTGTGTGGGAACACTGAAGAAGAAGGAAAACAATGTTAGAATTTTAATAGAATTGTTTCTAACTTACAGGACAAACCATCTCAATCTTCGAATTCAAAAGGAAGCAGTGAAGACGCTCAGACTATTTCAAAGACTGTCCAAGATTCAGCGGTGAAGAATTCACGGGAACATAAACGGCCTAACTGTGGTTCTAACTTAAAAGCAAAGAAGCTTAAGCTTCAGGCAGGTGGAGATGACCAACCAGTAGTGCTTGACTGAGCTTCACAGACTACATTTAGGATCTAATCATGTTTGCTTCTCCGTGGACAATGCAGTGTGTAAGTTCAGTTTGTGTTGTAGTAATAGTATTTTTTGTGTATTTTTTAACAAAAACAGCAGGGAAACAAGTATCTTTAAAACCCTCAAATCTAGAAAAAGACTAGTAGTCAAGTGAAAAATGCTTCATAGTAAAATAACTGGTGCATATCTTATGATAGAGCAGTGACTACAAAATGTAAACAATTACCATGTTGCCTTTTCAACTCTTTTGGAAGAGTAGTGCATCGTAACACTACTGCAGCATCTCACAGGCTGGAAGGGACTTCCAGAGATCTCCTAGTCCAGCCTCCTGCTCAGAGTAGGTCCAGCTGGAACAGGCTGCTAAGGGTGCTTAACTGTGTCCAGTTAAGTTTTGACCGTCTCTGTTGATGGAGATTCCACAACCCCTCTCAGCACCTGTTCCAGTATTTGACCACCTTCCTGACCAAAAAAAAAAGCAAAAAGGATATTTCTTAGAGCTAATTGTTATCTCCTGTGTTGCGATGTGTCTGTTGCCTCTTGTCTTATCACTGTGTTCTTTTGAGAGGAGTCTGGCCCCATTGCTGCTATGCTCTTCCAGTAGGTAGCTGAGGACAACAGCAAGATCACAACAATCGCTCCGCCTCTCCTCTGGCTTTCTTCTTTTTCAATCTGGAAGAAATCAGGTTCTCTGTTGCTCCTTTCTAAGCCCCTGTTTCTCCTCTCTGAGCAACTAGGCAGCTTGGTAGCCCTCTGCTAGACTCAATCCAGTGCATCAGTGTGTTTCTCTTTCTGAGAAATGCAAAACTTAACCCAGCACGCTAGCTGTAATCTTGCAAGTGCTGAATACCCAGAAGGAGTCCTTTCTCCCAAACCACTGGTTATGGTCTTGTTAATATAGTCTACTATGCAGTTGTCATCTGTGCTGCAAAGGCACACTGCTGACTCATGTTCAGCTTGTTATCTACCAGGAACCTGGGTCCTTTTCTGCAAAGCTACTTTTGAACCAGTTCAGCCCCAGCCTGTCCCATTGTGTGGTGTTACTCCATCCCAGGTGCAGGACTTTGCTATTGCCTTTAACTTAGGGGTCCCTGTCAGCCCATGTGTCCTGCCTGCCTAGGTCCCTCTGAGTAGCAGCCCTGCTCTCCAGTGTATCAACAGCTCTTCCAGCCTTGGTATCATTTGCGGACTGGCCTGAGCACACTCCATCTCTGTATCCAGATTGTTAGTGAAGACCCTAAAATATATTGGCCCCGGTATTGATCTGTGACCATTGCTGCTAGTTAATGGCCACCAGTTGGACTTTGTACCACAGATCCCAGTTCTTTGAACAGGTGGTCCAGACAACTTTCTACCTACTGTGTTGTACGTTTATCCAGTCTATATCTCACTGGTATTTTTAGCTGTAAGTAAATTATAGGAGACCATGTCAAAAGCCTTGCCAAAGTCAAGGTATACAACATCCATTGCTACCCCCTTATTCACACAGGCAGTTATCTCAGTCAGTCTGGTTGATCAGGTATGGTTTGCTTCTAGTAGATCGAGCTGGTTGTTCCAAATCACCTCTACATGTCTGAAAATGTCTTCGGGGAGTATTTGCTCCTGAAGTTTTCTGGGGGCTGAGGTGAAGCTGACTGGCATGTAACTCCTTAGGTCCTCCTTTCTGCAGATGGGTGAGATACTTGCCTCTTCCCAGTCATCAGGAGCCTCGCCCAGTTTCCAGGTCCTTTCAGAAGTGATAACTAGCTGAGATCAGTGCAAGACTTCCTCAGCACAGCCCATCCAGTCCTGTGGATTTGTGTACGGCCAGTTGGCTTAAACGATCTGTAACTCTGCCTTTCTCCACTGTTTTACTCCCACGGACTGTTAGTGGGCTTAGAGGCCTGGGAGGTCTGAGGGCAAACCTTTTAAGTGGAAATGAGGCAAAAAATGCAAGTACCTCGGTCTTTTCCATGTCCTGTGTCACTAGCCCCTTTACCCCTCTGAGCAGTGGGACCATACTTCCCTTACCCTTCCTTTTGCTGCTAAGGTACTTAAAGAAGCTCTTCTTGCTGCCTTTCACTTCCTTTGCTGGCTCTACCTCCAGCTAAGCTCTTATATTTCTAACTCCCTCCCTGTGTGCTCAGGCACTGTCTCTATTTGTCCTGTGTACATTCTTCCATTATTTATAGACTTCTTGTGTTTGAGCTAGCTGAGGAGTTCTCTGTTCACCCATGCTGGCCTTCTGCCACCCTTGCTTGACCTTCTGCACATAGGTGTGTTTTGAGGAGGTCATGTTTTGGAAATCAAGCAGCTCTTCTTGAGCCCTTTTGCTGTCCAGGGCAGTCTCCCTGGGATCCTGACAAGCAGATCCCCAAATAAGCCGAACTCTGCTCTCCTGAGGCCCAGGGTAGTGGTTCTACTATGTCTTTCTCACTTCTCTCTTGAGTTTAAAATTCTGAATCACACGGTCACCAAACAACATCTGGGATCTGGGCACCTAGTAAGAAACAAACCTGTTGATGTCTCCAAGTCAATGAGGGCCTCTGTCCCCCACAGGAGGGATTCTGTGGTAACTCTCATCTTCCTTTTCTTCACTGTGTGAATGCTTGGCTCAGGTGCAGCTGGCATCAGTGCATTCCTTGGTGGAGTCATCATCCTCATCTTTCTCAGGGCACTGTACCTACTCTGCAATGGCAGCGCTGCAGGTGGGAAAGGAGCCCTTTTGTGTTGCTGGAAGCGAGAGGTTTCCAGCCTTCCCTCCTGTGAGAGTCTCCATCCACAGCTCCTGTGAGGGCAGTGTCAAGGTTTTCCCTCCTTTGCAGCACAGGGCGTGGGTGGTCCTTAGCTCTGCAGCACCTCTGTGAAGACCCTGCCACCTCCCGATCCTCGTCCCGGCTGCTACGCAGGCTGCTTGCCGCCTCCTGCAGCTCCTTCACCCAGCAACTCCGCACCGCAACCAGAGCGCAGCTCCGGCCAGTGAGGCTGCTGCCGCCAGCCCCAGGGAGAGGCGTCAGGCAGCAGGGCCCCGGGCTGCTGCAGTGCCCTTCGCTGGAGCCATGTGTGGGTCAAATCCTCTGCTGTGCCAGGGCAGCTGTCCCAGCCCAGGTGGAGCATTCACCATTCACTGTTGCCACAGTTTTGAGCAGAGACGTGGGCCTTCTCTGCAATACTTACACCTACCACAGCGTGTTTGAGTACTTGGGTGGACTTCAGAGAAGAATTTCAACAGGGCATTGTTAGAACGTTGCGCTACTTCTGACTTGTAGAGAGTTTTGTGAAATATTATATGTATTTATCCCTTTTAAAATGTGTATGTTGCTCTTAAAACTGGATTTCTCTAGCTTGTTATTCAAATTGAAAATTATCACTTCCGTGCTTTTCAGAAGTACCTAAATTTGTTTAAAAACAAAGCAATGCCTTGATGAGTTTGGAAAAACATGAGCTGCTACTGAAAGCCTTGTGTTTGGTAGCCAATAAGGCCTTGTTGCTGCTGAGAACTTGGTGATTTTAGTTCCACTTGGCTTTGTCAGAGTTGGGAGCGAGAATAGCCGGGTTGAGGGAAAAGGCCTGAAGAGCAGCTCTGGCCACACTCAGTTCCTGAGCACCAACAACTGCTGGGCTTTGGTTTTGTTTATGCCTAACCTTTAAGCAGTGCTTAATCTCAGAAATGTCGATGTCATGGTTTTGTTAGTTATTAAAGAGAATCTTTGAACCACGTAAAAGTTACAACTCAGCGGGAGTGTAACTCCCTTTTCCTTGCCCTTCTGGCTTTCCCCTTTCATTTCTTCTAAACTAGATGAGGATGTATATTGAGCCCCTAATTCCAGAACTGTAAAATGCTGTTGGATAAATTCAGTAACCAGGAAATTTCCCTTATTAACTCCTTTGAGCCTGAGCTTAACCTAGAACCATGTGACCTCCCTTCCCTCACATGTACTTTAAGAAGTTGCTAGAACAGTGTTGCCATCTTAATGTTTACATTTGACTAACTGTATATCGGGAAAAGCTTCATAATAAGGGAAGGCTTGTTTTCAGACAGTAAGTAGACTTGAGGGAAGTGATACTCTTCCAAACAAGGAGCAAACCATGTAGCTTAGCACCGTTCCACATTCGGACAACACAGAATCCCAGAACAGCCCACGTGGGACGGGACCTTGAAAGACCTCCTCCAACCTCTCGTGGGGAAGGGCGCCTAGATGAGATCATCAGCACCCTGACCAGCTGTGTCTTGAAAAACCTCCTGGGAAGAGACCCCACCGCTACCCTGCGGAGGTTGTACCAGTGATTGATTGTCTCACTGTAACGTTTGTTCTTATGTTGAAATAAACCCGAAGGAGTGCTTGAAGAGTTCCAAACAGCTGCTGGTTTTCAGTACAGGCAAGTGTCAGGGTATGGTGAAAGCTTCAGTTCTTTTGCAAGGGAGGGCTTGGCATAAGCTTCCTTCCATTCCTCCTTCTCCCAGTCAAGAAGTACTTAGGTTATAGAATCATTATCCTCTGAAATTGGTTATTTGAAGTGCATCAACGTTGCTTTCTTTGCTCAGTCCTACCTTTTGCATTGTGTAACTGAGTGAGAGCCACAAGGTTGTCATCTTTCCGCGCCTGACCCAACCTGTAACGCAGGACCCCAGGCACTGCTGGCTGAACTGCAGCCATTCTAAGCCAAGGGTCACCGTCTCTTTCCTCAGCAACCTCTATGGACTGAAGAAAATCTTCAGCTACAAGATTTTTCTGCATCCCATCTCAGCACAGAGAATATTTAACTATTTATATAGACTTTTATATATTTTTTTTAACTACAGAAATATATATACCTTTTGACTTGATTTGATGAACATCAGTGTTTCCAGAAACAAGTAACTGTGCTGCCAGAGTGGTAAAGACCCAAGAGTGACTGCTGACTTCAGGTGTTGCTTAGGCACACATGAGGCTGAATGCCAGAGATTTTAATTTTTTTAAGATCTTAGCAGCCAGCGATCAATAAGGCAAGTTCAAACTCATTATAAACATAAGTTCTGGTAGGTTTCATTTTGGATCCTGCCCCCCTCCCCCCATCAGATGTATATCAACTTAAATATAAACCAAACATGATTAAGAACATGCTCTTCCTGTTTATTTTTCTGGTAGAATCTTGTCAGTGACTAAAGCTTAGTCTTTCACCATCATTTAACTGAAACCTTTGCTAGAAGTGGAATTTGTTCATTTAATTAAACAGTCATTCTCTTAAAAAAATAACTAGAGTGGTTTTTCTGGGAGAAGTCTCAATAGGTAGTGCCAACTTCTTTGCATTTAGTGGAGTCCAACAAACTGTTCCCAGTTTGACCCTAAACAAACAGCAACTCCCAAGCAGCAACTGTAGAACAAAACCAAACGCCAGTATGAAACAACCCCTCTCCATGGATGGCACTATGGAACACAGAGAGGGCATTAAGGAATAGCTTAAATTGCTGGGCTTTATCAACTAGGCACTAAATTATGCTTAGCAACTACAACTGAAGGATCTTCCCAAAATGGCATCCAGGACCATCGACCACACAGTCTGGACACAGCAGCTCCTCCACAGGCTCTTGCCAGGGAGAGTGCTGCAGGGTTCGCCTCGCCTTGGAGCGCACCGCACACCTCTACCGCAACACTTGAACAGTGATGGGGCAAGCAGTAAAACAGCTGCGCTCAACTGACATCTCATCCTGGCTTTCATTGTTCACGGTTTTTGTGTTCTGTATTTAGGCTGAGTAGAAAATACATTTATTTCAGAAATAAGTTTATTAAAAAAAAAAAAGCATCCATCTTGCCATGTATTTGCAGACCATGGTCCAGGTAGCGAGAGCTCTGAGCGCCCTGTGCCCTGGAGATGTCCCCTGTTAATCTGAGCCAGCTTGACAGAGATGGTACCATCGGCTGGGATAGGAATCTTGACACCTGTGGCAAGTACTCACAGGTCAGAGCAGGGGAGGGGTGCTAGTGGGATGGTAACACACTGCGTGGCTGCCTGGTGTAAACGTTCACCTCAGCAAGCGGCTTTGGGAAGCAGGGGCTCTCCCACTGTAGCCAACACTCATACCGCCCAAGGCCAGAGGTAGCTTTTGGCAGGTGGGGCAGCACCGGGGCTTGATATAAGGAACACAGGTGGCAGCAAGCCATGGGGAAACGGGGCACTGGTAACCATGGCAGGTGACGCGCATGTGGAGGGAGCTACAAGGCAGGCATGGGATTTAAAACATTTTATTTACTTTTTAAAAGTGAAGGCTCCCTCGCATTCAAGCGAGTGCGGGGCTATCTTAACAGCACAGGGAAGCCCACTTTTTAAGACTGTTACAGCCCTGTTCTCATACACTGATCTAATCTAGACAAAAACCCTGCCACCACTAATCCACTTGCTTTTGTTGCTGCATTTCTACACAGATTAATTTAATTTGCCAGTCAGTATTTTGACAAGATCAAAACAAAAATCTTAATGAGGAATTGCATTTATCCCTCATTTCCAGTAATCCTGAGGAAACAGTTTTATAGGACATATTACTCAGTGTCAAAACTTTATATAAAATGGAAATGGGGTTTTGTTCAATCAAAATAATCTTCTATATCAATATTTGGACTCAGGAGATCTTCACCGTAGGCTGAAAGATCCATTTGATTTAAAATTAAGTTTTCAAAGGTTTCTTCCAAGTCCGTTTCACCGATCAGCACAGCTCCCATCATGTGGCCATTCTGCATCACGACTTTAACATACTCTTGTCCCTTGGTACATCTCAGCATCAGTTCATGGTCTAAACCCAAGCCTTGAGCATTGTATTTTCCCAAAACCACCACCTAACAGAAGGAAAAAGGAAAAGCACTCGTAAGATCATCGCAGTGGCTTTTCGTACTTCTGCTGAGAACAGTTCTAAGCTTCAAAAGACTGATGTAAACAGGGAAATAATTGTCCCTAGGGAACCTCCCCACTTCACGGGCTTTCAAATCTACACCACAATTAAAAAACTTCACCTTGAAATACCATACACAAACCCAATAATGAACCAGTTACCGTGCTGAACTGTGCTGAGTTTATCCATGAACAGAAACCTAATGAAATGGAATATATACAGATATGCAAGGTAGGTCAGTTGTCGCTCACCAACTAAAATTTGTAACATATCTGTAACGATCTTTGCCCTCTTCAGTTTCAGCACTCGAAGTTAGTATGAATGGAGAAAATCTAAGCTAAGATAAATTATTTTATACAGAAAACCATTTTGTCAATACTAAAGCATCTGCTCAGGGTTGGCAAGTGAATAAGCAAGCAACACGTGTGTTACTCAGTGGTTTAAAACTATTAGATTGCATTTACTTTACCTTGTAATTGAAAAATTTTGTAACATGGGCAAATAATTCAAAGCTGAAATCCATATCAATAGATTCCCCTAAAGTATCTGCTGCCATGCACTTTGCTGCATACCATCCCATCTGCCTGGCCTGAGTCCATAGTCTCATCTGAAAAAAAAATTAAAAAGATTTAAAAACACAGAACCATGTCCCTGTGCAATGAGCGACCCTCGCTGTTCTCATCAATGCATACTACGTATTTTTGTTACGCTCGGAAAGGCTGAACAGCTTGGCTTTCAGCCACACAGAGAAAACTATCTGTCATCAGCACACCCAGGATTATCCACTTGTTCACTGGTTTCCGCTTCAATTAAACTTTCTTTTCCCCCATCTGTGTATTAGCATGTAATTTACTTTGTAGATCAGACTGCCGCTGCGTGCACAATCGTATGATCTGATTTACCTGATGCCACACCGGACTAGGTTCCCACGAGGCCGTGCAGATATCTCCAGCTGCATATATATCTGGCAGGGAGGTGTGCATGTGTTTATCTACTTTAAGACCTCCATCTTCACCTAGAGCAAACTAACGTATTTGCACAGATCAGCAGCAAGAAAAACAATCATTTAAACTAAGTAATTCGACTTCAACCTTGTTAAGCAGTCGTCTCATTTGTTACTTTTTAATGGCAGACTCCTAAAAAACATTTCTGTAAATTCACTATTTTGCTTAATCAGAACATTTGAAGATATAAAATTGTATGAATAAATACTACAGGAACCCAGCAAGATGCTCTTCTGGGTGCCATGCAGCAACAGAAAAAAAGGTCATTCAGGGTAAACAATTTATCGCTATTCATTCTCCCACCTAATCTGACTCAATTAAAGACGACTGATAACCACAAAAGAAACATGGTGTGCAAACCTCACAATCTTAAGACTCCTTCATCTTCATGGGAAGAAAACAAATCCCCCAGAGTGCCACAGTGAAGTATTTCTCACGACTGCCCACATATAAAAGTATTACTTCCCTGTATTATGATGCCACCCTGCCCCCCCCCACCCTGAATTTATCCTGAATCTTATCAGACCTTCAAATAAGCAAAGACAAAATTAGCCTCCAGAAGTAGAATTTCCTAGCAATCTCGGCGTTCTTTTCTCACCAGGTTTAAGAGCAGAGCAGTGTTGCATTTTACAAGTGACCTTCACGTACCCTTTAAAACATGTCAAACTATGTATTAAAAAAAAGCTTAGAATAGCATTACGTACTGCATAAAACTGTTTAACATGAGACTAACCAGAGTGGCAAGACCACCCTGGTACGACACAAAGCATTACGCATTATTTCTAGAACACAGCGTAGGTTTTTAAAATTACTGATACCCAGGCAGGGAAGTAACAGAGCTTGCCACATTTCAGGGCACACCACGTATGTTACAGGGACACCGAGTCTGAAGAGTTTATACTTGTATTTTTGCCAAGGCCAGAAAGCACCATTGCAAATACCTGATTCCTCATCTAACTTTGTAATGTCGGCCTTAAAGTATTTCATGGCTCAAGAGCAGGTGTATGTTTTTGTGATTTTCTTCTGCTTTATTCAGAGGCATCAAGGCCTTTCTTGTTTCTCGCGCTGCCCCGCCAGCGGAAAGGCCGGGGGTGCACAAGGAGCCAGGAGGGGACCCGGCTGGGGCAGCTGACCCTGACTGACCAAAGGGACGCCCCAAGGCACGCGATGTCGTGCTCTGCAATGGGAGGAGGAAGGGGGGACGTTCATAATTATGGCGCTTGTCTTCCCGAGTAACCGTTATGCGTGATAAGCCTGGCTTTCCTGGAAATGGCTAAACATCTCCCTGCCAATGGGAAGCTGTGAATGAATTCCTTAATTTGCTTTGCTTGTGCGCACGGGTTTTGCTTTGTTTAAATTGTTTTTATCTCAACCCACGAGTTTTCTCAGTTTTACCCTTCCGACTTTCTCCCTTGTCCCACTGGGGGAGTGAGCAAGCAGCTGGGTGGTGCTGAGCTGCCGGCCAGGGTTAAACCAGACACCTGACATGGAGGTGACATGAGCTCAAGGCCTGAAAATTCACACGGCAGCTACGAACTCTAATCATCATCCACGTTAGGATGCCGATTTGAAGCGTGACTGTCCTCGAGGAGCTATAAAGGTGCTCATATTCAGTTTCCTAGATGAAAATTACTGGAAATAACTGCTTCCTTCCCAGGAGAAAATTTTAAGGATTTTTAAGGTAAGAATATGGTGCAGAATTAACACATAAGTTATTCTAATTTTTTGCCACATTAACCAATTATACAAATGTTTTTCTCTCTTTCTATATGCTTAATCTTAACAGTGTATATTGTGTATATACTGTGTATCAGTACATGTCATGACTAGCAATACAATAAGCCAAGAACAGTAATAAAATTAATTGTTATGTTGTTGGGAATCTCCAAAATCAACATACCTGTCATATTTTGAAATGCCGTACAACATTCAAAACCTTTATCAATGTTTCATGTCAGAAGCATAAACCAGCTGCAAGAGCTTATTTCACCTTACTTTAAAAAAAAAACCAGCTTAAACTTCAAAAGAAAACCAGTATACTTACATTATTGCCATCAAGAAAGGGTTTAACGTTTGGGACAACTCCAGTTGCACTGACAATGAAATCGCATCCATAAATTTTTCCATTAGTTAATTCCACATATACGGGCCATAGCACTGAAAAAGGTGAGAATTTTGCCCTGATAATGTAACCAACAGCAGTTACTTTATTAATGATGTCTTTATAAGAAGACATGAAATAAAATAAGAAAAAAAAAAAATCTTTTGAGATATCTAATAGATTAGGCAGGGAAAAAAATAAAAATAAAGAAACCCCCAAAAAACAGAGATTACCTCTAACATTTCTTACCTTCACTCAGGACTAGAAGAATGAGATTTTGGAGCTTAGCTCCAAGTCCTACTCTTAACTTTCTCTGGAATTTTCCTAAATCAAAGCCCTCATTTGTAGGGGGAAAATACTGAGTCCTGCCACTGCTTCAGACCCATGGGATGTTCTCTGAAGTACGCACCTGTCAAATGTTCTTTTACAGATAAATTTACAGATGGACAGGAAACGCCTCAAAAGCAAAGACAATGTCAGAGATCTGACTTCCTAGAATCTTACGCTGAAAGTGACTGGCTATTAAAATAGTATTTTAAATATTAATTTTCATTCAGTGGAATTTAGATAGAATTATTCATGAAACAAGTGATATTTTCTTCTACTTTCTTTGAAGGATTACCTCAGTTTTGACACTAAATGTTTTTTGGGTTTTTTTGCTTCTGTTTTAACTCCACTATTAATATACGATTTTATTGGACTGTCACAAGGAGGGAATACTCTGCAGTGACTTTGAGGAAAAAGGGTCTGGCCCATAACATTTTGTAATTCAGTTGTAGCCCCTAAATCAAATTGTCAACTACTGTAAATTGCTAAAGCTCCATTTAATTTATAGAAATAAATGATTTTTTTTTTCCCGAATCTGTATTTGCTCTAAAACAGCAAACAAGCTCAAACATGCTCTAGCACTGCTTTATCTTCAACATGTTGTTTCTAATCAGCACTGGCACCTACCCTCATCTGGTTCTACATTTTTCTCTTCCTTAGGAAAAGTCAAAGAAGTCCGTTGCAGTTGTATAAATTCTTGCTGTAAGTATATTTTCTTTACTTCACATAGTATTTCAATATGTACTTTATGAGAAAACTAAAGAAAGATTGACAAAATTGTAAACATAACAATTAGCAATAACAGTATTTTTAAGAGCACATATACCTTCACCTAAATTGACATGTTACTAAACTGGGGGCGGGAAGGGGAGGAACTCAACAAACCAACAAAAAATAACAATCCATATATCCCATCCTAAAGCACGACACATTAGCTGAATTCCCACACTTTTTCCTGTTCCATCAACCCATGTTTCAACCACTTTTACTCCGATTCTGAGCTCAAGACAGATGTTGGAAAGTTAAGTGTTTCTCTAAACTATTTTGTGGATTCAGGCCTTGAATGGATTTGTTCTCCACTACACAAACACACTTCCACAGCCAAAATACCACCGATTACTCTGCTGAATATCCTAAACATCCTTTAATTGGTAAAACAGTAAAGCCATTTCTGTAGAATCTACGAGTTTTGAAAGATTTTGACACCTCTGAAAGGCCTTTTTTTTTTTTTTCAAATGAGTGTAACAGATGCAAACATCTAACAGCTAAGAAATTAATGAATAAAAATCTGAATAAAAAAAGCTATGAAATGCAAGGACTTTTACTTTATTTCAAACATGAAACTCCATAACGCTCATGTCCGCTACTGATTCCACACTTCAGTATCTGCTGTGACAGGAGACTGATGTTCCCCATACCTCTGTATAAATCCTACTGTCCTATTTTTCACATAAGGAAACGTATATGTATGTGTGGCAGCTATAATCAGGACAATAGAGGAGCCGCTGCTCCTGGTTAAAGCTCGGACTGACACCAGCCCTACAGAAATATGCAAACCAATGTTTATGTTTCAATCTGAAGAGCAAATTGCTGAAACTATGCCAGTTGATTTGATCAGCCACCTTCTTCCTCAAGCGGAAAACTACTTTATTTGTGTTAACGTATTTTCCTGTTTAATTCTGACAGGAGAACCAGTTCAAGCACATTTTTGGTTTTATTTTTCTAACAATCCTGAATGTGACATTTCATGTTCTGTCATCCTTACCCACTTAAAGCAACATTTAAACATACATGTAAGCAAGATTATGACCATACCTCTTTAGTCCCCTTAAGACATAAGCCCTCATGCCAATCAGGGCCTAAGGCACTGCCCAGTTCATCAGATGCTGCTACAGATCTTTCTTTTTCCTCACTTCCTGAGGGAAAGAGATGGAGAATATTAGATTTAGCGTGCATACTTCATTGCCTGCAGAATTCAGAACAAGGATTGTCAACTAAGAAAAAGATGATCTGGTTGCCAGAAGGGAAGACAAAAATGTGCAATGATCCAAAATGCATTAATTTGCAGACAAATCAAACTCCAAGCCAGTATTTTTAACACCTTTCCTCTTTATGCCTTTCACTAGTTCACTCCTCTCTGAAACAACCATGCCACTGTTAGGTGCCTGCATGGAGACTGACCCCTGACAGCACCAGGGTTCTGGAGACCCTCAGTAGATTTAGTTACTTAATATCAATGCTAATATTTAAATTGATGTCCACCTGCTAGCAAACGTGCACCGTCCCCTCCGTTGCACGAAAGTGCAAATTCTAACATACCATGATACTTTCGAAGAACCCTGGATGCCATTTTGTGATGTTTAGGCTGACTCTCTCACAATTTATTCTTCCAACCTGATGTCTAGAACGATGCTCTTTTTATTATTATTTTGGTCATATATATATTTGTGTAATGTTTGTTCACGCAGTTCTAGTTATCTGTTGTGACTAAGACTGCAGTTTCACTGCATCTGTAATAACGTTCTGCGAGGTTTCATCTGGTCCTCCAGTAGTTTATTATGGGAGAGCTCCTTCCTACATAACACTGACATAATTTAGAAAAATGTTAAAATATCACAGAAGATAGAACAGCTTCTTCAGCAGATGGAATACAGGAAATGAAATGTACACTTGGCACAGCTATAAAGATCAGCACATTTTTTACAGTTTTTAGGTAACTGTATTACATGCTGTTGTGTGTCTACATCAGTTCCGGATGGGTTTTTGTATCTTTTTTTACAGAAGGAAATGCCATCGATGATAACAATTTAGCAGGTCATAAATAAGTTTAACTGATCCTAGGACTATCTTTAATATTAAATGCTGCTGCTGCAGTGTTAGAAGACTAAACCACCATACCTTCCATTGTATACTTAGTTCTTTTACATTCAATTGGAGTCTCTCGTTTTTCAGCAGTTAGCTTTGGAATGAGAAATTCAGCTGCTCCCGCATCAAAAAACGTGTTCCCAATGGCTTTGTCTTTGATAGCCCAGATTACTTCGCAGCCTTGAATTTCATACCTGTGGACATTTAAACAGTGGGTAAAGTGACAGACTACCTGAACGGGACCTGACTCTTAGCAACACAACTAGAAGCATGCCAGGTTTCATTCCAGAAGCCAGAAGTAAGGGATCAAAGACTCTTAAACCTATCAAATCCACTGCTGCTTCTAAATAGTTACATAACGAATGCATTTAAAAAAAAAAAAAATCTCTTCAAGCTGACAGGTCATACTTTCTCACCAGCACAACCTCAGCCAAACCAGGGCAGGGGGCGAGGGGAGGCAGATCAATTTATACTACTACTACTACTACTTAGTATTTCCTGTTCCCCACAACGAAAAAAATGTGCTTTTTTGCCAGACTGCCCATTGCTAAGAACAGGCATTTGGATCTTGTTTGTACTACCTGGAACATGAACTGGTAGAGACATGCAGAGGACAATCTAGTGAAAGTGAAAAAGTGATTCCCTGCAATGCAAAACAAGGCCATATAATTGTGTAATACACGTTTCTGTAATCTAGCAGGCTGCAGGATCCCATGGTCCAATATCCTACCTGTGACAAAGGCCATGTCAGACACTTCAAAAGCTCTATCAAATTAGGCTGGTGCAAGATAAGCTGCCTCTCTACTCCTGTTACATCTCTGTCTTCAGAAGTCACACAAGTTTTATTACTTAAATAGTGCCCCAATAGTCTTAACAGAAATCTCCGTTGGTGCGAAATCAGAAAACTGCTGTATATTCTTGGTATGTGTGTGTCAAAGCTTCTTCTGAAGCTTGCTGAATTTTATGTGACAGTAAGCGCCACTATACTGTGAAACAGTTATTTTAATAAATTCTGCTACTAAAAGCCTTAAGAGCTACAATTTTATAAACCAATCTCCTCCCAAACTCAGGGACAGTAGATTGAACACAGCATTGTTAAAGATTTTATTTGCATATCTTTAAAACTTAGTCGTTTACTTACACTAATTCAAGTGCAATCCCACCATTTCCTACCACTACTATTCTCTCAGATTGAGCCAAATTCTTCTGAAAAGCCTGCATTAAGAAAGAAAAAAGTCAATTACAACTTAGACCATATGTTTCCTCATACTGATCAATTACATCCTTTTCAATATTTTCGTGCTCTCTTAGTCTTCTCATTTTGATTTTCTCAGACTACTGATACACATTTGCTTATGCTAAGATCTGTTACAGAAGCTAAGGAAGCCTGGAAGTTGCATCACATTAAGGGATGAAGTTATTGATACAGCCTTTCAAGTCTCAAATTGAGACAGGAGAAGTTAAATAATTACATTTAAGACAATTTGATGGAGTCCTTAGTAGAATCCAGGAGACTTTTCTCTGCCCTAAAGACCATTAGCATTGTGATACCTGTTAATCCAGTTTTATCACAACTTGCATAATGTTCACAGTAATTCGCACGACATTAAAAAGGCAAAGTTACAGAAATTTAGGAATTTAAAAATTCCTGATCAAAAATCAGGACTTTAAAAAATAGCTTGTAGCAAATCAAAGAACCAATTTCATTCATGCAAAAAACCTTTCAGAAAGTAACAAGTCTCCAAATCCATCTTAGTGGTGAAGGAAATAAAAAAAAAAAATAGCCCACGGTATTTTTTTAGATCGTAATATAACCACTTCAAGTATTTTCTTTCAAACAAATCAAGAATCATAACTATCAGACCAACTATTGCAATTACACGAAAAATCTGTTCACCCATGCTTCCAGTTTACCTGACTAATTCTGTCAGACAACCTAAACTGAAAAGATCATGAAAAGAACTACAGCCCTTTGATCCCTTCAGAGAAGGATACTGACGTTCTATCAGAGGGGACTAGTGAATGCAACCAGTCACCATTAAAAAACCCCCCCAAACCAGAAACAAGTATTTTCAGTCTCATTCAAAGTTCAACATCAGTTTTGACAAATGATAGCCCAGCCTACTGTTTCCCACAGCAGCCAGCAGTTGATGCACAGGGAAGACTGTCAGGAGACGACAAGCATAGGACAATTATTACCCTGGAACACCCTCACAGGTTCCAGACACCACTGGTGCCGCTCCGGCAGCATCTTTCTCTTTAATTTAGACAAGATAAATTTACCAAGAGCTGTCTTTTTTGTGTGATTTTTCTTCCCTCCTCTTCAATTTCTCTTTTCTTTTTTTTTTTTTTTTTTTTTAAATTCGGGTAAACAATTTCATAGTTTCACTTCAGTTTGCTTGAAAAAGTAACTCCTTTTTTATTCTCAACATCAAACTTCATTTGATGAATTACAGTTCTTACGTTACGGAGAAGCAGAGTTCACTTTCACCCTGCTTCCTCTAATCCTGAAGACCTATAGCAGTGAAACCTCACTTTCCACTTCCAAGCTGAAGTTTTAGTGTTTTAAGTCATTCCTCATGTGAAAACTTTTCCACATCTTTGACTATAACTGTAACTCTCTTCTGTACAATGAGGAGAGGCTACAGTAGAACTAGAAAAAAGTGTCCTTCAGTAGCTTCTCACTGTAAGAAGTAGCCCTTCATACCGTGTACCAGCTACACCTTCTCAGGTACGCTTCTACTGGCACCTACTTCCTGTTTATATTTTCAGAGTGCCTTCTGCCTAGAGGGTGAAAGAATGCAATTTATTCTAGATTATCATGTTAGAAACATTGTCTATGAACTATCTATAAACTTAATAAATTTAATGACCAATTAATTTATTTAATGGTATTTTAAGGCTGTTTCTCTGCTGCTGAAAGTGTTCCTATTCAAGGACATTAATAACAAACATCATCTTACATTTCTCTATTTCACTCCACAATCATTTTTAGTATTTTGCATCAGAACCAGGAATATACTATACACTTAGAAGTCCAAAACACATTTACCTGTGCACTGTCAGTATCCCGGATTCCTAACACATATGGGTTTCCTTCATAAATTAATTTTGGTTTTGCTCCAGCACACAGGCAAAGTTTTTCATACATATATTCTTTCCCATCTTCAGTGAAAATTTTCTGTTAAAAATTAAGAGAAAAGAAAAAAAATGATTGGAGACATCTAAAAGAACATCAGCTTTTCTTTTCCCTTAATGTCACAGTATTTTGCAGCTATTAAAAGCTTCTTAAAGAGCAAGCCTTCATACTCGGATTGACTGTGTGTCATTTATTTGCATTACACTCACCACAGACTTACAAGCCTAAATATATGACATCATATGAGAGATAAAATGGAAAGCATACAGAGTGCCCCCAAAGAAAGATGAAATATGAAGATTACCACTTGGTGGCACTCTGTACTCACTATCAGTGCTAAAAGAATCTGTTTTCCATGTGACAACGTCCCCCCACCCCAGTAACAGATGTAGACCCAGGCGCTACTATATATTAGCAATTAAGAATCTCATTCAAAACATTTCAACAACGGTAAACCTGTGTTAACTTAACTAGGCACAGGCTAGAATACAGTTTAAAAGACCGCAAATTCTGTTCTTTGCTAAAGAAAAAGGGTAGACACTAAACAAGCTACGTCATTCAGCAGCAAGCAACACTTAAATTTTAACATTTTATGACCTTACTTGTTGTTTTCCAAACTATAAGCTAAGTAGTTTACAGTGGTTTTGCACAAAGAGAGTTTTTAAAGGTTTTTGGAAAACAGAGGCAAAAGATCCTCCCAATCCATAATTCATGTTCATAACACGACATATTCATGTTCACAGAGACATACCTAAACTAAAACAACATTATAATAATGATACAAGAATACCATTTTAATCAGAAAATTAGCAGAATTATAATCTAACTGGAATCATATCTCTGTGACTTAAAATGAGCAAAACCAGTTTTGGATCTGAATGCGAGTTTCTGATAAATGCTGAAGTGAAAAATAACATGTCGAGCTGACACAGAGACTAACAAGGATCTGTTTGTGCTGTATGCTGCTCATACTTGTAACATATTTCCTGCTAAAAGAAAGAAGAAAAGGTGGAAATGTTAGTTCTTTCAAGAATTTTATTTTTTTAATCATGAAGGTATTAATATTTTGGTCTCTGCAGCAGTAAGCAGTACTTCAGGAATCAGAGAGATCTCCAATGAAGGGTTACAGAAATGCTGACCCCTACACTGATACACAATATTGGTTTCGTTGACTGGTTTCCCTGCTATTCCAATCAGGTGCTCAATGCACTATCGCTAAGGTGTAAAAGATTTAAACCTAAAAGATAGTTTCTTAATTAACAAGTAATTTTTGATCAACAATTATGTCCCCTGCAGATATTCCTATTTGAACAACAGTGTAAGTGATAAGTGAAATTAAAGTTAGGAAGTATTTTCTTGTAATTTTGGTAACTTAACACTTTAATAGCCAGAATGTTCTTCAACAGAATTTCATGCCCAAAATATTCAAATGTTTCTTAGATTTTGGTTTTTTAAATACTTTGGAAAACCACATAAAAGTAAGAGAGAAAACATTAGCTTACATGTTCATCACTCTTCAGTTGTTTTACTGCAGACTGTATAACTTTAATATTGGGATATCGTTGTTCTAGCAGAGAACTTGGTTGCTCTTCTACATCAAATTCCTCAAGTGTTTTGGAGACCTGTAGGAAGAAGGGAGGTATTTAAAAATATGAATCATTTATTCATCTATTTTTCTAAAGCTTGTAACAAAATGTGTTATGTTCATTTCCAGTAAAGAAGTCATAGCATAAAGCCCATACTGTCCCAAAACACGTTATCATGTTACTGCTAAAAGTTCCTTTTTATATACAGAATCTTTTCATGCCTATTCCTGGTCAAGAGTCATAGTGGCACAGAGATTTTTAATTGTAAAGCTAGATTAAGCAAAAACGGAGAACCTTGATGTCTGCTCTAACTGCTATAATGTTTTATTCCATATATAGACTATATTATTAGAGTTGGCAACACTGCTTTTTAACTTACCCGATGCAGTGTTAAGACCCTGTTTTTCTGTTTGTTATAATGTTGATAAAATAATTCAATGATGTTCCCCCATGCAAGCATCTTCCTCTCCTCAGTATTTTGGGAAAAAAATTTTGGTCAGAATAGCTTCATGAATTATGGAAACACTTTTGTCTGGAATAAATATTTTTATTCTATTTTTAAAATAATCTGGTGACATTTGCTTCAAAAACCTAATGACTCAAAAACATCTTGTTGCAGGTAGTTGGCCCTTATGTCAGGAAAAGTGCTTACTGTCGTTCAGCTTGTAAGCAGGACGTGTAAGATGTGTTTAGGCAAAACAGATTCAAGACCACCTCAAAGCATTTACTCAGTTAGCATCTCATCCGTAGTCACTATCTGCTATTTCAGAGATTGGGCGGGGGGAGGAACAGGAAACAGAAAACAAAAAAAAACTAACAGGCAAACCAGAACTTGGAAAACATTCAAGTAAGTTATCGTGATTCGGGGTTTCTTCCAGAAGGGAGAAGCTGCATGGGAACCTCCAGGCCTTCTACCTGAATGAATATTCAAAGAGTCTGGAACACAGCTAGGAACCAGAAGCCACACCATGCTTGCAATTCAGGCACAAATTAAGATGTTCATGTCCAAAACTCAGAGATGCTGCCTTCAAATACTGTTTAGCTATTCCCTCATTCTTCAGATATTGAAACTTCTGCTGATGTGAATTACAGACTTTACATCTCTGCAATGTTAAGTGCCTTTCCTGGATGCTCATGACCCTACTGTCAGCACATAGAGCTCTCAGTCTCTCAGCTATGTTCTGAGCATCCCATTAGCCCCAGACAAAAACCACAGTGTGAAAAGGAAGAGATGCTGATAGCCAATTACAGCTGCTAAATGCAAAGAACTGCTGTTCAAGTGTCTCTATGCTTTATTTTCCGCCTGTAGTGATTTGAATCAGGCATTCATACACCAGGAAGAATTACGTTAAAACCAGACTGCCAGATAAACTGCAGAGTGGTCGGTCTTTCCTGTCATGAGATATGCCCCACCTGTTAGATACCATGTTTCAGAAAAAGAGTCATTAATATAAATGCCAGGTGGAAGCCCAACTCTAGGTGTCTTAACTTTCCCTGAGAGGTAAAACCTAACTTCTTCCTGGCTGGCAGCTTTGCATCCTGAGTTCTGTGCGATCCAGTCTCCACTCTGTCCATGCCCTGTGGTAGAGTTTAAGGTTTCCTCAGAGCGGGAAAAAGAGGAGTGCTTTCCAAAATATCAGTACCTCTGCGAAACTAGCTTAATGAACCTACGAGCCAGAAATCTGAACTCATGCATGGATTTTACTTTCTTTTTCAAACCAGCAGGAAAGAGGTCATTGAATCACCATGTCATGGTTTTAGCTGGGATAGAGTTAATTTTCTTCACTGTAGCTGGTATAGTGCTGTGTTTTAGACTTAGTATGAAAATAATGTTGATAGCACACTGATGTTTTAGTTGTTGCTGGGTAGTGCCTACACTAGTCAAGGACTTTTCCAGCTTCCCATGCTCTGCCAGGTGCACAAGAAGCCGGGAGGGGAGGGGGCACATCCAAGAAAGCTGATCTGAATTGGCCATTGATTCCATATCATTTGATGTCATGCCCAGTACATTAACTGGGGGGAGTTGGCCAGGGGAAGTAGCAGTTGCGGCTCCGGGACTGGCGGAGTCCGTCCACGGGTGGTGAGCAGTTGCAGCACTTGTGGTTTTTTTTCCCCTTTTCCCCGGGTTTCATTCCTCTCTCTCGTTATTTTCTTTTTTTATTATATTATCATTATTATTATTATCATAATCGTTATTGTTACCATTACTACTACTACTATTCTAATTATTAAACTGTTCTTATCTCAACCCATGAGCTTTCTTGCTTTTGCTTTTCTGATTCTCTCCCCCATCCCACAGGGGTGGGGGCAGTGAGCGAGCAGCTGGCTGGTGCTTAGTTGCTGACCAGGGCTAAACCACAACACACCAGCTGCTGGAGATGCAGATAAAGCTGAAGGCAATTTCACAGAAGGCTATCCCTTTTTTTTGTTACTTGTCAGAATTCTGTTTCTGCCCAAAATTCAAACACATTATTGTATATGAGAACCACTAGCAAGACCAAGTTTCTTAAGTAATTTATTCCACAGATACCATTTCAGCGCTTAAAATGGAGCATTCCCATTAACAAAGCAGTGAAATAAAGCTTCAGTAACTTAGAAAATACTTCAACCATGCCAAGTACCCAGTTTAACCTTTGCTCAAATGTTGCAAATATATTAATCCATTACTAATGATTATGAATCACTATAAAATACCTCAGTCCTACTAACACCACTGCAGTCACACTAATGCAAGAACAAGTTCAAAATCATAAGCATTTCAGGATTAGGTTCTAAATTATCTGTACATATACAAACTTCTGAAGAGATCTTACCATAAGAAAAAATAAATCTCCCTTACCTGTTTGTAATTCGTTATAGCTTTTATAACTGGAGAAGCTGTCATTAAAAAAATGTCTTCTGATGGGAATTCCATGGCCAGCTTGTAAAGAAACAGAAATCATGATGAGTGAATACAGTCGTCAACAGATTTTGATTTTAACACAATAAAATTACTGGCAAAAAGTAATATGTATTACTACATTACTTTAGTCTTGTAGAATCCTATTGGATAAACACTAATTCAAGATTATGGAAGATAGCGACCGAAATGAACAAAATGTGGAGACCCAAGATTTTAATTCATTCACACATCAAGATATCTTCAAGAACTGCAGCCAAGGTATCAATGACTACTCAAAAGGCTATTCTTACAGTATTCTGAAGGCCAACAGTAGGAACACACTATGATCATGGGATTTTGGGAGACACCCAGTTGCTGGACATACTTTTTTAATCGCATAGCAGTGACTAATTGTCCACAGATTTCATTCTGGCAGAGGAAATATTGATTCCTGTTGCCTACTTTAAATGTCATTTAGTACACTGACAAATGGATTATCATCTTCAGAGTGCTACTAAGCAATACAAGGTTTTTTTACAGGCCCCAAGCCAAAGTGAAGAGTTCCCATTTTAAATGTGCGTTTCTCTGCCACAGAAAATAAATCAGCTCTGTCAGGCACAAACCACTCATCTCTGAGGTACAGACAAAACCCAGTGTTCCTTGTCACCAGCATTCTACAGATGAACAGAACAGTTGTATCAGCCACCAAGAAGCACATTTCATGCTGTACACGAGCAACTCTGTTATAAAGGGACTAGCGTGTATTCCTGTACCTCAGATAGGAGCAATCTAACATAGTAATCTGAAGGTCAAAGTGGTGGAACCTTGTTACCCATTTAAGGGAGAGTCACATGGTCATACCCTCGGCAAATACAAATTAAACGAGGCTGCGTAAAACTTCATGAATCCACACTTTATAGCATGAATCCCTAACGTGTTTCATGCATATTGTAGCTGTATGCTTAGTACTGACAGACAACAGGAAGAAAGGCTTGCATGTAACACTGTGCTGCAGCAGTTGCTCCCAACTGTGTTGAATAAGCCTCAGAAAAACTACAGAATGCTATGGAAAGCACATGATCGTGTTCCATATCTTTATTAATGACAGAGACAGTGGGATTGAGTGCACCCTCAGCAAGTTTACAGACAATACCAAGCTGAGTGTTGCAGTCGATTAGTTAGAGGGAAGGGGTGCCATCTGGAGGGACCCTGACAGGCTTGAGGAATGGGCCCACGTGAACCTCGTGAGGTTCAACAAGGCCAAGTGCAAGGTCCTGCACCTGGGTCAGCGCAATCACCAGTGTCAGGACAGAGTGGGGGATGAAGGGATTGAGAGCAGCCCTGCAGAGAAGGACTTGGGGACCTGGTTGATGAAAAATTAGGTAAGGGCTGTCAACACACACTTGCAGCCCTGAAAGCCAGTCATACCCAGGGCTGCATAAAAAGAAGTACGGCCAGCAGGTTGAGCGACCCCACCTGGAATACTGCATCCAGCTCTGGGGACCTCAGCACAAAACAGACCCGGACCTGCTGGAGCGGGTCCAGAGGAGGGCCACAGTCAATGATCTGAGGGCTGGAGCCCCTCTCCTATGAGGGCAGGCTGAGAGAGTTGGGGTTGTTCAGCCTGGAGGAGAGGAGGCTGCGGAGACACCTTATTGTGGCCTTTCAATACATAAAGGATGCTTACAAGAAAGACGGAGAGAGACGTTTCACTGAGGCTTGTCATGACAGGACAAGGTGTTAACAGTTTTAAACTGAAAGAGGGAAGATTTAGCTAAGGCAAAGTATGAAATTCTTTAATATGATGGTGATGAGACCCTAAAACAGGTTGCCCAGAGAAGTTGTGGATGCTTCATCATTGGAATTGTTCAAGGCCAGGCTGGATGGGGCTTTGAGCAACCTGATCTACTGGAAGACATCCCTGCCCACGGGAGGGGGGCTTTAAAGATGATCTTTAAAGGTCCCTTCCAACGCAAACCATTCTGTGATTCTATGTAATAATAATCAGATATACACTGTAACCCAAAATTTTAAGACTGACATCACATACTTTGCATCACTTACACTCAAATGTTTATCCCTGCCCTCTTATAGAGATTTAATGCTTGTTTGAAACTTTCATTCAGTGTTCTTAAGGTTATTGCATTTTAAAATACTAAAATTAGAAATCCGCCAGACAGAATATTAGGTATATAGAAATGTGTAAGTCATCACAATCCAGAAAGAAATGTTGCAACATAAGCATGAAAGGCAGAAATTATGTAAGATGTGAAGCATTTTGTGACAGAGAAATCTAACTGAAGCTTTTAAGGAAAATTCAGCTTTTAAGACATTTTGTCAGAATATTTCAAAAATATACTAAAAAAGTAAGTAACTAACGCTATGTGAATTTTTTGAGACAGGCCTGATGCCATGATTGTTCTCAGACAGCTGCCTGAGGAGTCTGAACTACAAGACATCATATACTGCACAGCCAAAATGCAATATGATGGACAAGTTGTTTCTTGCTACTATGTTCTACAGAATTGTACTTGCTCAAAACCAGGACTGAGAAAAATTGTGTTCAATCTTCCTCTTATTTAAAGCATGCCCCCAGCTATGGATGTAGACACAGAAATCCTTCCAGAACACACAGTGCCACTTTTAATGGACTTGGTGAATTAAAACACATGCTAGAAGACCCCCAATACTCAACTGCTAACTCTGCTTCCTGCAGTACTAAGAGATGAGAAAGAGGCAAATCTCTATCATCACATAACAATGTGATTTGGGTTTTCCAGGAAAAAAACCCAACAAAACACCAAAACAAAACGGTGAGAGAAATAAAAGACCATAAGAAAAGAGGTGTGAATTACAGCAGTAAGTGGCACTCTCTGTGAGGTCTGGAAAAAAACACAGCCTGAACTCTGTGGCACTAACACAGCAGAAAGCATTTTTAAGAAAACAATAAATTCTAGTTCCTTTTATAGCAATCTTAAGGATTACAGACATCCAATATATATTAGAAATAACTGTATTGTGAAACAGGATCACATCAATTAGATACAATTCTATGTTACTTCCAGGAAAACATAAGGTCTCTGGGAATATTAAATATTGACCCAAATCTTATTCTTGCAAGCACATAAGGATACACAAGAGCCCTAATTATGTGAGTAGTTTAATCAACTTTTAAGGGATTACTCATACTAACATAGCATTTAAGTGTCTGTAGTACCAGAGCCCACACATTACATTAACCATGAATACAAGGAAAAAAAACCTCAAACTAATAAATGGTAGAAACAAACCAATTCCATAAAGATGGAGAACAGCATCAATGGTTTTTTGTAATTTAGTCTGCATGTGGTTTATACAGTATGTCAGAAATGAAATATCACTTCATCACCAGAGTATAAATGCATCTGAAACAGTTTTTATGCTGCTTTGTAGTTTTAACAGATAAAATATTCATCACTGAACTAATATCCATATAATTTCATTCCACATTATAAGTACATCATTGCCTCCAGTTACTGTCATTTTAAAAACATCAAAAACCTTGAAACCAAGAAACAAACAAGTTCATGTTTAGAGCTTGAGCTCATGGAAGGCTGAAGAGACTGGGCAGTCTCCACAGGTGTACAGCCCTAACTTAGATCCAGTAAAAACAGTGCAAAATTTTTTTATAAAAAGGAGCACCTCATAGCAGCCTTCACCTTAGCTGCAGTACAATCCTTTATGGCTATGAGGAATAACGCACGCAGTGCTCCTTCAAGTTTCTGACCTCTTGACTAGCATAGAGAATGCCACCTTTCTCAAGTTAAAAAGTTTTAATCTTCTTCATATGAAGCAGTCGTAAGCCCTTACCAGGTTATTTGCAGGACAGTTTTAACCTCTTGAGAAATATTTTTAGAGAGATAAATATCGTTATATTACAATATTGCTTCCCTGGAGCTGGTTTTGTTTGGTTTTTTGAACAGGGCTTTTTTTTTCTTACCAAGCGGGACAAAATATTTGTAAACAATGGGGGGTGAGAGTAGGGCAGAATATGTCATCACTGTATAAATGAGAATATTTATGCAATTACTATACAAATCTAGTGAACTCTCTACCGCAGTCCGCGAGCCGACCCTGAAGGCATTTCCCTCTACGCAAAGGCGGACACCTGCGCGGCCCCCACGGAGGCGGCTCGCCCTACGGCCCCGACACGCTGAAGTCGCGATACGGCCGTGGGGCCGGAGCGCCTCCTCCGGGGCCCCGAGGGCCGCGCCCCGGCCCCCCCGGCTGCGGCGAGCCCCCCCGGTCCCGCCGGAGCCGCCGTTCGGGGCCGGAGCCTCCGGTGCCAACATGGCGCCGCCGCCCCGGAGCCCGGCCGCGCCTCGCGCCCCCGCGCGGCGGGGCGGGGGTGGGGGTGGGGAGTCCCCGGAGGCTGCGGGCCCGCGCATGCGCGCGGCGGGCAGAGGGGCGCCGGAACTTACCTTCTCGGCGCAGGTGACCCCAGCGATTCCTCCGCCCACCACCGCGAACCGGCTCCGCGCAACGCCGGGGGCGGCCGCCATTTCCCCGCCTGCTCCCGAGCGCGACGGCGACAAAAGAAAAACAAAGCCCCGCCGCTCGCTCAGGGCGGCGACTCCTCACCGCCGCGGGCTCGCCAGCGCGCGGCAGGCGGCGGCAGCGCTCCGCCTACGGCGCGCCCGAGCGGCCAAACTTCCCCCGCTGCGGCGCGCCCCTCCCGCCGGGGCGGGGCGAGCGAGTCACCCCTCGCTCGCCCGCCCCCCCCAAGCCCCGCCCCCCAAACAGCTTTTTCCGCTGATTTTTTATCTTTCTTTCTTTCTTTCTTTCTTTCTTTCTTTCTTTCTCTCTTTCTTTCTTTCTTTCTTTCTTTTTCTTTCTTTCTTTCTTCTTCTTCTTTTTTTTTTTTTTTTTAATTTGGAGTTTACTTTCTCCCCTTGCCGAGGCGAGGACTTCGGGGGCCTGAACGCTGGACGATTCTGACGGGCTTTGTGAAGGGACCAAAGAGAATGGATAGCAAATAGTTATGATAAAAAATAAAGGGGAAATAAAAAATACATTCAGGCCTTTCTTCATTCCTGAACCAGAAATCAGGAAAAAGAAACACGGAAATGTGAGAGATTGCATTTTCCCCAGGCCTCCCCCACTCCCATCAGTTTTGGACACGATATTAAAAGTATTATTTAGTCCCTGGTGTGAAGATGAACATGGAGGTGCTGCTTCTGAGGCGCTCCTCTCCCCACCTGTAACCCTCCCCTCAGCAGGTGTAACCGCAGGGAGGCACCTGGCGCTTCCCCGCGGGGTGTCTGCTGCTGATCAGCAGGGACGCAGCCCGCAGCCACCGAATCCTCACTTTTCGGTCATTGGAGCAGATGACTTTGCTGTTTTCCTTCTTCGTTGTTGAGACTTGGCTAAGAACTGTGGTACTGTAACATGAGAAGTGTGTCAAAGTCAGGAAATAAATTGACATGTGATAAATGGCCCAGCAACGCCTATAGTTTGATATGAGCTGCTCAAAATGAGTTGAAGCTTTTGCAGTCTGGTTTACCTTGGAGTTTTCTGCATATTAGTAAGTATGATTTTCATTCTAAAACTGGCCTTCAGTGCTTTTTTTCCTCTTGGAGGAAGGGATAAGCTATAAAAGGTAAAACTACTAATTGCGTGCACCACAGAAAATGACACTATTTTATGGCCGATGCCTTTTCAGACATTCTTGTTGCTATCAGGACATCAATCACAGTCTTCAAAACAGTCATTTCCTGATGGCAGTTAGTTATAAATACTTTCATTTTGTCTTTTTTTTTAAGAAGTAACTTTTTTTCCTAGCATTGAAGGTAAATTCACAGTCCAGACAATTGCTGGGCATTTCGGTCATAAACCAAATTCTGTTCCCTGAACACATCCCATTCCACTGTAAATTACCTGAATAAATGACCTGACCTAAACAGTGCAAGAAATTGGATAGACTTGCGTCATCAAGTACAAGAATACCTTCCAAGGATTTAATTCTGCAGTATATGATAAATGATGGGAGAAATTCTCATTTTACTTGGAGCGTTTGCTTGGGCAAACTAAGAAAAGTTGTTACTGCCTCCATTCATAAAAAATATAAAAAGCCATTTTGGATACAATGGGGCAAATTAAAACCGTGAAAATAGTTGCTCACAATTACAGCATACCTTCTTAGTTCCTAATTGACAGCAAGGAGGTGGTAAGTGCAGATCTGTAAAAACTTTTCCAGATTAATAACATTTAATTTGTGTGGGGATATAATGAACTTGGCTTTAGTATCAGTAAACCCACTGCAAATTCATTCCTGACACTTCTTACCAAGCTTAGTGCATATGCATTGGAAAGGAGTAGCAGAGGATGTGAGACCATGAAAGTAGATGACAGTCATTAAGTAGGTTTATTCTTTATTAAACAAGAACTCTTAAAGTTCTCTGAGGAACTCTGGAAATCACTCTGCACCCATCATGGTGCCTATGCCACTCGTATTGGTGTGTGCCAAACCTTCAATGCATGACTTTGCTTATCTGACACTCACAATCTAAATATAAATGTGACTGTCATAACCACCCCAAACTCCAGCAGCCAAATCGTTGCTGCAGTCCATAGATGGAGTGGGTATTTACCTGAGGGAGTCCTTGCAGAAATTCTGGAAGAAATCCACTTGTCTGTAAAGCACAATCATTTTTCTATGGTGGAAAAAAATGACACGTATGGTTACAGGTTGAATGGGTCTCTGCTACCCTGCATTCTCTGCTAAATGGCCACCGTGCTTTGGCACAGAGCAAGGCCTGCTAGATCATGGCTCTGTTGTGAAAAGCCGACCATGCTGCCTGCCAGTGGTGATGCACTTCGCATTTCTATCATCCTTCCTTTTCTGCAAGTGTGTTTGGGCACCTCAGATGTCTGTAGGCCTTTGTTGATTTGGGCCGTGACGGTAGGTTTTGTCTGGGAAGATGAGTAATGTATCACTCGTGAACAATGAATTAATGTACAGAATATGACAATAAAGCCTTGATAGCAATACATACCATAAGGAATTCTTTTTTTTTTTCACTGTCTTCCATTCCTCAAGCAGACGGAAAAATTGTTCAGACAGTGAGAGCTGAGGGAGGCAAGAGGTGCCCAATCCACTGATTGAATGATAAAGATGAACTGAAAATTACATACTATTTGTTTGGCCTTTGGAAGGGGATCAGAGAAGTGATAAAGCCTTAAAAGAGCACAAAGCATTTTACAGGCTGAGTGACATTAAAGATTCCAATGAGATTTTTTTGTCAGTTAGTACTTGGTTCACATAAAGGCAGAAGATGTAATATTATCATTCTGGTTAATCTGAATGGTTTTTAAAACTACAGACTTGCTTCTGGAAAAACACCTGAATGTTTTGGCACCAGGAGGTGCTGGTTCATTATGATTCCAATAAGAAAAGCACTCAGACTCTGTAAAGTATCACTTAAAATGACGTTTATTGGAGCTAACATTATAACAAAAAAGAGGACAACATAGACAATCTAACATCCCTCCAGATGCTGGGAGCCCCGAGTTGTGCAGCATTGGATGGGTCTTCAGTGAGGCACACCATACGGATCCTGTCGGTGGAAAGGCTACACAGCACTGTGGTCTTTTGAGTTCATACAGGATTTTCTTACAGGAAAACATTTCTATTAATCATTTCTACTGTGAAACAAAAAGGATGTTCACATGAGAACTCGTTGCTGCACTCTTAGATAAAGGCAAGGCCACGCAGGTGCTGTAATCGCCAGTGCCGAGTGGGAGCTGACGACAGCTGTGGCCAAGGGATATGCAGCAGAGCACGGCCTGAAGGCCAGACTGTATGTGCAGCACCGTACAGCACAGCACAGGCTTGGGCCAACCCAGGTCAGCTGTTTTGTGGATCACTAACTCCTCGATGTACAATGATCTTCCGGTCAGGGCGACTAACTTCCACCCCTTGATCCACATACAGTTGACCTTTCCTACAGGTACCGTAAGTTGCAGATTATACCAGTGTTTTTTTGGCTACTAGAAAGATTATTTTATGAAAAAAAGCAATTACTAAAATTAATAATACAAGAGTAATAAAACAAATATTGATTGTAAGAATAAGTGTAGGATAGCAGTCACCTTGGAGCTAGGACCATCAGAGTTGTCTTGCCATCAGGTTCCACCCCTAGTCCCATGTACCCTAAGACACAGTGGTGCAAATTTTACCAAATGGTCCAGTTATATGATGTAGTAGATGAAGAGGAGCTTTGGTGCTGCTGGAGGGCAGAGATGTCCGGCACTCCATGTTCACTGATATACAGCATGCAGGCATCAAAAGCAATACTGTGAGGCTCCACATAGCAATTCTGCATGAGATAAAACAAAGACTTTTTATTACGTACAGCATAAGTTCAGTCATGTAATGATGGATGTCTGCTTGCTCCTTTAGGATTAAGTATGTGCTCCTGGTCCATGTATCCCATCTGCAGGGATGAGTTTACCTTGAAGAGTCTGGTGTTTGTACTTGCCTCTGATTCTGGAGGGGTCTGTCGACATCCTGGACTGTACCTCATAGTGCTGATGTCCCAGCAGAAGACACTAGGACAGCAGGCATAACCTTGGAAGCATGCTTTACTGTCCAAACTCTTTACAACCTGTAATAGCACTGTTGGCCAGTTATGGAGAGTATGAGAGGGGAGCCGTGCATGCATCTGCTCTTTTGATAAGGCACTGGTCCATTCCAATAGATTAGCTCCTCTGGGGTGATAGGTATATGATATACCCTGTGTCCTTCATGCTTAGCTGCCCACTGTCGGATCATTTGGCGTCTAAAATGAGACCCATTGTCTGAACAGATGCAGGCGGGTGGGCCTATCCACTGGCTAAGTAACCACAGGCCTTTCTGTGTCCCTCTCTGGTCGGCATGTGCAGCTGGGGACACAGCAACGTAGCTGTGGTACGTATATGCACCTACCATCGCCAGTGTGTTCTATAATTCCTGCACTTTTGGCAAAGGTCCAATATAATCTGTTTGTCTGGTATGACCAATAACAGGGCCTCACTGAATCTGCTCATAAGGCTACTGAGGTAACTTTTTAGCTTGCAGTATTGCACAAATTGCACACTGCCACATTTACATGTGCATCAACACCAAGGTGTCTGGATTTCTCCTGTGCCTGCTAAGCAAGGGTTTCCTCATCAGGCAGTGAGTACCAGCAGACAGACCATCAGGAAAAAAGTAACACTCCTCATTTGAGCGGACAAATCTACTGTGGCATTGCGCTCCCTCTCTTCCCCAACACCTTGGGTGATGTGAGCATCAACTTGTCAAATCCACAGGTTTGAATTCCTGTGGTTTTTTTGCCTTCTGCTTCCATAAGTCCTGACTCCACAATGGTTTCCCATGTACTGTCCAGTTGTCCACTTGTCACTTACTAACCCCTATGGCTCTTCCCTTATACACTGCCCATCACTTTGCACTTGTATTGCCTCCCCTTCCCTCTTTGCCACAAACTCCAAGGTGCAGTATCATCACATGATACTAGGACTTACAAAGGTTCGTGGGGTTGACTGGGACCTAACATAACAACGTTGGAGACCACATGTTCAGCCTGTTCAAAAGGGGCTTTTTTGTCACTTCCCCATACAGACTGGTTCTTCTGTTTTATTAAATTATTTGGGGTGTTTTGCCCCAGGAGAATGCTGATTCATTTTGGATCCCAGCAAGAAAGGCACTAACACTCTTAGGAAGAATTAATAACCCAGAAAAGGTAATAGCAAGTTGTAAAATCTTATGTTCTGTCTGATGCTGGGGACCCTGAGATGATACAGCACCAGATGGACCTCTGACCAGGGCACTACATATATATATATATACACGTATATATATATGGAGAGAGCAAAAAAAATATTTATAAAGGAGTGTAAAAAACATGTCTGTATTTTTTATTTATACCTAGATATACTTTATATATGTATATTCATAGAAGTATGTATATATATATAAAGATACATAACATACATTAAATATATATATCCATAAAAGTGTTGGTATGAGATGCTTTAATGAGAGCTAATGAAATGAATAGTTGACATTTAAATGCCAATGGAAAGGAATTAAATAAAAGTAAAAAGTGGGCTTGGGGGGCCACCACTTCACAAAGCTGCTGAACAGACTTTAGCATGGCTGGGGAGGGGGAAAGACCAGGAGGGCAGCGGGTGTCACAAGGGTGGGGGACAGGAACAACTTAGAACGTGCCTGAAGCCTACAGACCCATCCTATGTGGCCCTGTGCAAAGGAGAGACCAGTCCTGGGAGCTGGACCAAGAGGCCCCCCAGCCTGGTCCCAGCCCAGCAGCATGGCCATGCAGTGTAACTGGGGCAAACTTTGGGTTTGGCATGGTGCTGCAAGACATAGGCAACGCTGCTGGTGAAAATGGAAAACCAGAACACAATGCCAGCTTCAGAAGAACACGCGTCTGGGGACAATAAGGAAAAGCCCCACAGGCATTTCCCGGTAAGACCACACGAAGCAGAATAACCAGGCGAAGGGCCTGTGAGTCAGAAACTGAGGTAAGTTTCACACAGAGAGGGTGGGGAGTAGCGGGGACCTCCTTTTGCCAACGGTTGTTGGGGGGTCTGACAGCTGCCTGCCAAGCCATTATGGGGTACAGGCTTGTGCTGAATGTGTTTCCTTGTCCTTAGAGCAATGCTGCAAACAAGAGGCAGAAGGCAGAGCATGCAATCAAGACGGCCCTGTTAGACCATGATTACTGCAGAAGCAGCGAGACCCAGGCTTTGGGACACATCCTGCAGACCCATGCTTTTAGAGACCACAGCTCCTGTAAGAAGAGTCAGGAGAGCAGTTAGAGCACTGGGAGTGTTGCAGAGCTGAAAGACAATGATTGTTTTCAGGCACAGAGGAACAGCAGGCAGGAGGGAGTTAGTAAAAGGGCTGGTGGTGCTATTAGTTCTGGGGCCTGGAACAGATCCTCCTGGAAGACATGTCGAAATGTATGGAAGACAGGGAGACAATTAGAGACAGCCAGCATGGCTTCACCAAGAGCAAATTGTGCCTGACTAACATACTGACCCTCTATGATGAAGTGACTGCATCAGTGGACAAGGGAAGAACACAAGATGTCATCCACCTAGACTTCTGTAAGGCCTTTGATACAGTCACCCCCAACATTCTTGATGCTAAATTGGAGAGTTGTGGGTTAGATGGATAAGGAATTGGCTGGATGGCCACATCCTAAGAGTTATAGTCAATGGCTCAATGTCCAAGTGTAAATGGCCGTCCCAGAGTTAATCAAAGAGGTGTGAATATCTTCCTCAGCTAGCCAGACCAACATGGGGGAAAGTGGGTATGTGGCTCTGCCCAAAATACAGTATAAAAACTGAGCAACCGACAAAATGGACTTTGAAGGGAGCAACAAGCTTGAGCTAGCTCCGACCCATGTATTCCTTCTCAGCAGCTGGGGATGCCCAGCGCTGTGATGGTGAGGATATAGAGACCAGCAATAGGAATCATGTTTGCATTGTGGTCCAGCTGTAGACTGCAATTGCTTTATTGTGCTTGTATTATGCTTTCAGTACATTGCTGTATCACTGCTAAATCAAAAACTGTTTAATGTCAAATATCTTCAAATAAGTAAATCTGGTTATTAAAACATGTCCTGGTTTCAGCTGGGATAGATTTAATTGTCTTCCTAGTAGCTGGTACAGTGCTGTGTTTTGGATTTAGTATGAGAATGATGTTGATAACACACTGATGTTTTAGTTGTTGCTAAATAGTGCTTAGACTAGCCAAGGACTTTTCAGCTTCTCATGCCCCTGCCAGTGAGAAGCTGGGAGGGGGCATAGCCAGGGCAGCTGACCCGAACTGGCCAAAGGGATATTCCATACCATATGATGTCACGCTCAGCATATAAACTGGGGGTAGTTGGCTGGGAGGTGGGCAGCGACCGCAGCTTGGGAACTGGCTGGGCACCAGTCAGCAGGTAGTGAGCAATTGCATTGTGCATCACTTACTGTCATGGTTTTAGCTGGGATAGAGTTAATTTTCTTCACTGTAGCTGATACAGTGCTGTGTTTTAGACTTAGTATGAAAATAATGTTGATAACACACTGATGTTTTAGTTGTTGCTGGGTAGTGCCTACACTAGTCAAGGACTTTTCCAGCTTCCCATGCTCTGCCAGGTGCACAGGAAGCCGGGAGGGGAGGGGATACAACCAGGAGAGCTGATCCGAATTGGCCAAAGGGTATTCCATATCATGTGACGTCATGCCCAGTATATTAACTGGGGGGAGTTGGCCGGGGGAAGCAGCGATCGCGGCTCAGGGACTGGCAGTGTCGGTCGGCAGGTGGTGAGCAGTTGCAGCACCTGTTTGGTTTTAGTTTGTTTTTTTTTTTTTTCCTTCTTCCAAGGTTTCATCTCTCTCGCTCATTACTGTCATTTTCATTATATTATTATTATTATTGCTGTTTTATTTTAATTATTAAACTGTTCTTATCTCAACCCACGAGTTTTCTTACTTTGGCCCTTCCGATTCTCTCCCCCATCCCACAGGGATGGGAGGAGTGAGTGAGCAGCTGTGTGGTGCTTAGTTGCTGACTGGGGCTAAACCACAACAATTACTTTGTATATTCTTTTACCATTATTATTATTTTCCCTTCCTTTTCTGTCCTATTAAAGTGTCTTTGTCTCAACCCAGGAATTTAGCTCCCCCCCCCCCCCAATTGTCTCCCCCATCCCACTGCGGGGAGAGGGGGAGCGAGCAAATGCCTGTGTGGTGTTTAGCTGCTTGCCAGGTTAAACCACAACAAAACATTAAACCCTTCTCGGGTGGAATATCTAAAAGAACCTGGTCAGACAATACTAGACTCTGACAGGGTCCAGCTCTCTTTCCAGCTCCCAGGACTGGTCTCTCCTTTGCACGGGTTGGGGGTGCACAGGTGACCCCTTGATGGTCCTCCTAGGACAGACTGAAGATCTCCAACACGTTCTAACCTGTTTGTCTTCCCTACTTTCATGACATCTTCTGCCCTCTTGACCTTCCTGCTGCCCCAGACATGTCAAGACTTCATATTGGGTCTCTCTGGGATGGAGTTAACTTTGCTCATAGCAGCCCATATAGTGCTGTGCTTTGTAGCTAGAAGGGTATTGATAACACACCAATGTTTCAGCTGTTGCTGAGCAGTGCTCACACAGCATCAAGGCTGTCCCTCCAACCCCTTCCCTGCTAAGGCCAGTAGGCTAGAGATGAGCAAGAGGTTGGGAGGGGACAGAGCCAGGACAGCTGACCCAAAAAGAACCACAGAATGGTCATCTGGACCAACCCCCCCTCCTGAAGCAGGGTCACCTAGAGCTGGTTGCCCAGGACCATGTCCAGATGGCTTCTGAATATCTCCAAAGATGGAGACTCCACAACCTCTCTGGGCAACCTGTGCCAGTGCTCGGTCACCCTCACAGCTAAAAAGTGTTTCCTGATGTTCAGGCAGAACCTCCGGTGCTTCAGTTTGTGCCCATTGCCTCTTGTCCTATCACCGGGCACCATCCTCTTTGCACCTCCCTTCAGTTATTTATATACATTGATAAGGCTAAACAGTCTCAGCTCTCTCAGCCTTTCTTTATAAAAGAAATACTCCAGACCCTTAATCATCTTCATAGCCCTTTGTTGGACTCTCTCCAGTATGTCTGTGCTTCTCTTGTACTGAGGAGCTGTGACTGTTCACTCAACTCCAGGAGTTGAGTAAAGTAAATCTGATATTAAACATTACACCGTCCATGCATGGAATTTCTAAAAGAACCTGGTCAGAGAGTATTGGACTCTGACACACTCACACCTGCTTGTTACTTTTATTTAATTCCTTTCTATTGACATTTAAATGTCAACTATTTATTTCATTAGCTCTTATTTAAGGATGTTTTATACATTTTATACCTACACTTTTATGGAGATATATATAGAATTTATGTATCTTTGCATAGTATATCTAGGTATCAATAAAATATATATACATATTTGTACACCCCTGTATATATACTTTCTCTGCATATATATTGATCATATATATCCACATCTGTACCTGATCGTTGCTTTATCTATATACATAAAATAAAAGCTTAATTTTTGCCTATGGACCAAATGAAATGGACAGCCAATCTAGCCGAGGGCACTCTGAGATCACGTGGGCATGACAGTGTCAAAAAATGGCAACCAGCAAATCACAAAACAGTATGAAAACACAGAGAAAATGATGTTGTCAAAGACGACAGCCTCTGTGTATGTAGTGAGATGGTGCTTCCTTTTCTGACATATTTCTGAGAAAGCTCTTCGGGGCGGCTGGTCTTGCCACACAATTACAGGGCACTATGAAAACACATGGGCCACGACATTATCAAAAGTGCACAGGGATTAATTAGGCATTAATAGCACATTGATTAAATGGACATTGATGAAACAGACATCTGTTAGGGGTAAGCAGCAGTCATGCAGTTCATGACCCAGAGGCATATGGCTGCATTAGCCATCAGATGGAGGGTTGCATGCTCCTCTGCACCAGGCGTCTGCAGCCTGGGCACTGCACAGCAGGGTGCTTGCCGGAGGATGCCTAAAAGCTTTACTTCAGCTGCCAGCCCCCATACTGCCTGCAGGTTCACTCCCAAACTTTGCTCTCTCACACACTGGGATCCACCCAGTTTCTCAGGGGCCCAGCGGGGCTGTGCCAAAGGGAAGGTGCCCACCGGCAGCCCTGCTTCGCCCCCTGCGTAACGGTCCCGGAGGAGCCCGGTGCCCCGGCAGCCACGCACGCCGTGCCACGGAGCGGGGTTATCCCATGGCAGCACTCACAGGCCTCCGACCACCAGCACCCGGGCGTGGGTGTGCTGGGCCCTGAGGGAGTATTTCCCCATTAGGCATTAAAGTAGGCATTTCTCACCCCTGGTATTAAAGGCCTTTCCTCCTTGATTGCCACCCACGATTGACTGGGGCAGTCCCATACTCCACGCTGTACTGTGCATCCCTCTGGCTGTGAGAAACTTCTTGATCCAATTTGTCTGCTCCCCTGCTCCGCCCCACGTTAATACCCATCACCTTACTCCTGGTGCAATGGGTCGCATTTCCATCAGTGTCTAGATACCCTAAGAGATGAGCTGTAGAAGAGCCATAACCCATCGCTTACAAGCCAGCCCCCAGCCAGCCCCTCACCAGCCGCCCCGAGGAGGGGCCGCCCGTCCCCTCACCCTGTTCCCATTGCGGCCCAGCGGTGGGGGAAACTGGGGGGCCGCTACCGGCCCGCCCCAGCCCCAAATATCAGCCGCCCCGGGGGCCCGCCGTCCTTCCGCGGGGCGACGGCGGCGTCCCGCGCCGCCGCTCCCGGGCAGCCGCCACGGGGGGAGCCAGCGCTCCGCCGGGCGCGGCGGGGAGGCCCGCTGAGAGGCGGGGGGACGCGGCTCCGGGCCGAGGCCGGGCAGTGCCGCCCGGCGGCCGCGCCCGCTCCCCTCAGTCCCGGCCGGCCTCGGCCGCGCTGGGCCGGAGGGGCCGCCCCGCCTCGCCGCCCCGGGGCGCTGAGCCGGGCCCGCGGGGAGCGAGCGGCCCTGCCCTGCGGCCGGCCCCGTACCCCCGGTACCCCCTGCCCGCTCCAGAGCGGCGTACCCGGGGGGATCCCGCCCCTACCGCGCCGGGGTCCCGCCTCGGTACGGTCCCGGTAAGAGAGGCGCTCGGCCTAGGTGAAGCGCCGCGTAAAGCGCCATGGCCGGAGCTCAGGCTGTGAGGCGGCGGGGGGATAAGCACGGAGAATCTTACGTCCCTCCGGAGAGCGGGAAGCCCGGGCTGCGCAGCATCGGGCGGGCCTCCCGTCGGGGCGCGGAACGCTGTGCTGGCCCGCTCGGTGGAAAGGTTACCCAGCACTGTGGTGTTTTGAGCTCTTATAGGATTTTCCTACAAGAAAACATCTCTATTAATCATTTCTGCTGTCAAACAAAAAGGACGTTCACATGAGAACTCGTTGCTGCACTCTCAGATAAAGGCAAGGCCACGCAGGTGCTGTAATCGCCAGTGCCGAGTGGGAGCTGACTATGGGCTCCTTGATTGCAGTTAGCTGGCCAAGTTCGTCCTGCGGCCAGGGGATGTGCAGCGCAGCCCGGCCTGAAGGAAGGCCAGGCTGCACCTGCACCGCAGCACACGCCCGCGCCTGCCCCTGCCGTGCCAGGGTAACTGCTCAGTGGATCGCCAACTCCTCGCATATGGTGGTCTTCAGGTCAGCATCGCTAGGCTGCTTGGAAGTACCTTTGTAATATGTTTATGCATTCTGTTGTCATTTCGGTGCATTCAAACACAGTAAGTGTTTTAGCGGATTTTGACATGTTCTGAAACAAGATATCCAGAGATTTGTCTGTTTTATTTCTGAAATGATTGCTACTAGGATTTTCTCTCAAGAAACGTCTGTGTGCCAAGCATTATCGATAATTTTGACACATTGGACTTGAAAATAAATTAACGGATAATTAAATGCCAGCTAAATGAATGTTTTGTGTTGTCATAATATTTTTATTATTTGAAAGTACAGCAATTAGCAACAACATTCAGGAACTTGCCAGTGAAAACATGTTGACTGGGTTCTGCTTTCATTTCTGTGAGTATGAGTAAACATGATTACCAGGGATCTCTGGGAGGTTTATTTTGGTATGGCTGTTACTGCAACATTAATCTTTATGTTTTCTTTTGTTAGACGAAAGCAGAAAAGATGTGGGCCTCTCAAGAGTGCTTCATTCAAGAATAGTCCCATGCAGGCTAATACGCCCTTCCAGGAGCAGGCCTGGTCTCACTGGCAGCCGTTACGGTGCGGCAGGGAAACGTGTGCCGGTGCTCAGGGGTGAGCACCGCACATGGCACGTGTCTGCTTAGAGCTTGCTGCGCTCTGCATGGGGTGTGCGGGGCTAAAGGCGAACCCAGTGGGTGGGGTTCTTCTGTCAAGCTGCAGGCTGGGGACAGATGCCAGTCAAGTGGTAAATGCATAGCTGCTCGTTAACTCGCGTGGCAGAGGAAATCCTCTGCCCTAAATTATCCATTATAGGAGGAGCTCTGGCTACAGCACTATTTCACTGACGCTGCTTGGCTCAGAGCATAACTAGACCTGGCTGGTGTGTTGAAGGTGCGTTGATCAGCTGTGCTACGCCCACAAGTGCCTGTGGGACAAAGAAAACAGTGGAAATAACAGTGATTGCAAAGTGTTAATACTGCAGTGAGGGGCATGAGATGGGAGAACAGGAGCCTAAGTCTTTCACTTTTAATGAGTCTTAATGTGGCTGAGAGGATCCGTGATTCTGATGGTCTCTTTAGTTAATTCACAGTCAGAAAATGCTTCAATTAGCCATACCACCCTGGTGTTCAGAGAGAAAGGGAATTAGTAATGCCCTGTATACTCCTATGCATGCCATATGAAGTCCTTTTAATGAATTGTTTATTTGTAAGGCACTTGTATGTGAGTAGCTAATTTGGAGAAACACAATGCAAGTTGTACCATTTTGCAACACTTTTTCTTGCAAGCGGACAATGTACTTCTTTTTAACCTCCTGGTGTGAAGGAGCTGCTAATCTGCATGGGGAATATTTTACCTCATTAATAGTATGACTTGTTCTGGGATTGATTTCTTTGCCAAATAAAATATGAATGTAACACCCTATGTGTGACCAGGTTATTATTTCATTGGCTTGTGTAAGTGCTAGCTTTTAAAAATGAAACCTCGGCAGCTACCCATTTCTTTAAGGTTAACTGGACAACAGCAAATACCTATGCAAACTCAGAATTTATAAACATGTGAGAAAAGATGTACAAACAGTATAATTGGACCTAACTTCTAACCCTGTAAGTCCTAACATTGGACTTGCTGCTAAAGGAAGCCAATATAGGTTATTATAGACTATCAAACATTCTGAAAATTTGCAACCTGTATAATGAAAATATACTAGGCTTGCTGCTGTGTCATTTGTCATCTTTCCCTCTTATTGCCTTTTGTTGTATTTGTGGTGTGACACAATGGTTAAATGTTTGTCCCCCACAATTTCTGGATTGTCTGATTCCAGGGAATTCACAAGCTCTTGGACAGCATGTGAATTCTGACAATGGAAGCTGCAATTCCCAATTTTCTGTCATTGCTTAATGAGGATCTAGAGTTGCAAGAGGTGTGTGAACGTGTGTCTGCCCATATGTAGGCACCCTCACTGGTGCTTGGTCTAGTCTACACCACCTCGGACCCTCTCCTCAGTGAGCAATTGTAACTCTTTAACAGGACATAAGCCCTGCTAGACCTGTAATTTACCTTTCAGTTGTGGGGCCTAACACATAGCTTTTAGTTGTCACCAGTAATTCATGCATTTGGCTGCCCAGCCAGCCAGCTGTACAACAGAAACATTCTTGGCTTGGCAGAGCAGAGATGAGCTGGAGGTCTAGAGGCTTTGCTGGTAGTCTGGACTGATCTGTTAAGCTATGAAATGGATATATAAATTGCCATCCTTGCCTGGGGAATAGAAAGCAGACAGGAAAGTGTGTGCTAGAGACTTGAAAAATGCAGAAATGGGGAATCCCATTAATAACATCTAAGGACTACCTGAGTCTTGTAGCTCCCAGCCACTCTGTAACCCACCCATTGTAAATCAGCCATGTGGAGAACAAAATAATAGTTGGGATGGGTATGTGCCTAGATACTGAGCAAGGCGTGTGGGCTCAGCTGGGATCCACCCAGGGAAAAGAGCACAGAGATCTTCAGTATGCACGATGAGGTGGTATATAGCAAGAATGCAAGCCCAAACGTATGCAATATAACAGTAACCTAATATTTTTTTGTTATTCTTGGGTATAATACCTTTCCATTCTCCTTCTGTAATTTGTGTGGTTAAAGCTTGCTTTCCACCTGAAACATCCTGAAATAGAGATTACATCATTTATCATTGCCCCGGGAAGGACTCTGACAATTCTATTCTGTTACCTCATTATCAGATCACAGTTGTGTCACTTCCCATTAATTGTGCCTGCCTGTGCCAGCCTGGATTAGTTCTGCCAGGGAAATTTACAGTATCAGGGGCCGTGACGCTGCTCCCTTGCCAGCCACCCGCTTCTCTTTGTCACCTGCACTGCCCCTGGACAGAGCACCATCGATGAGGAGAAGCCTGGCTCCAGCTAGGTCAAGCACAGAGCCACCTCAGCAAATTGACTGTCTCGCAATTCAGCTTTGGGAAGTGATTTGCTTTCAGGATGGAAAATTTTCTTTCCCCATAGCTTTATTTTTATATGTGTGTTTGTCCCTCCCTCCCCCGCTCTCTAGCATTATCTAGATGGCAAGCATCACTTCGTCTGGTTGTTTCCTGGTGTCCTGAACACTTAGAAAAGATGTTCCCAAAACAATACTTTCTCTGAACCAGTAAAAAAAAACCTAGTCCTTTGAAAGCTGATAGAAATACTTTGTTGGCAGAGCAGGAGTGAAACATTGAATGAGACCTTGTGGGGAGAGCAGTCTCGCTTGCAGGGCGGTGGAGGACGCATGGTGCCTGGCAGGACTTGGCCCTGTGGCAGCCTGTGCTGTGAAGATACTCGAGCTAAATTACCGACAGAGTGATTTTTTTGTCCTCCAAACATTTCAAAATTCATAGATACTGTTTAAGAGGTGTTTTACTGAACATTGTGGAAATCAGGGTTGCTTTCCACGAAACTAATGGCAGAAATAGCTGCAGCTCATCTTTCCCTAAGTAAACCTGCCCTTGTGTCTGACCCTCGGTTTGGGCTGAGCTCACATTTCAAAAGCCTTTAAGGGCCAGATGAGTCAAAACCAGTTTGTCCCGCAAGAAGGTTTGATATTTCAACCCACTTTTCCTCCTAAGGAAACCTCCTCCTGAGGTGAAATGGAGCATCAGGACCCACGGGCCATTAAGGCCTCCTGGCGCCCTCCCCAGCCCCCGGGGTGTGCCGGGTCAGAGCCATGGAGCCAGGCCAAGGTCCCTGGAGCCAGGCACGGGGAGGGAACCGAGCCTCCCCTGCGGAGCCTCAGCAGGGGGTGTGGGACAGGAAAGCTGACCAAGGAGCCGGGGGTCCCTGGGGGCCAGGCCCATGGCCCTGGGCTCTGGGGCAGGTCCTGCGCAGCCTGAGGGCCAGGCACTCGCCTCCACCAGCTGGAGTGACCCAGGAGGGAGCTGTGGGAGCAGAGCTGCCCCTGGAGCGGGGACAAGCCTGGAGCTGGGGTGACCCACACCCACTGGTACCCCCACGGGGCTGAGCGTGGAGGGCAGGTCCTGGCTAGGGGCTTATCAGCATCCCCAAGTATGGCGTGCGATGGGGCATGTCCATTTGGGGAATCCTACCAGGAGACACAATTACAGAGGAGGCCCAAGACCATCCAGAGACAGGCACATGTACACCAAAGCCCAGCCAGAGCCTCAGCAGGGCTCCCAGACATAGGGCAGGGGGCGTCCCAGGTGGGGCCAGTCAGGGGAATTAAGGCTTGTTAGTGCCTGACAGGAATGTTTTTATCTGCAGTTTTTTGTTCATTTCCCTTTCTACATACCCTTTATCCATCTCCTGGAGCTCTGGTTATCCTCATTGTTTAGAATTTAGTTTGCTTCTGGGCTGCCTCCTGGAGTTAGGCAACAAGTTCCTGCTGAGATCAAGCCTAGGTACAATGCTGGGGGTAGTTTGCTGCAGGGACTGCTGCTGAAAGATGTTATGAGCTGCCTTCCAAATGGTTTTGCTGCCTTCTCCCTGCAAAGTCTACTAGGATCAATCCAGGAGGCAACTGGTAGTTTGATGCAGTCAGAGATGCCCCTTGTCTCTTTGCCTGTGGGCTAAGATTTTTACCCTCTGCAGTGTGGAAGAAATGATAAATAACACATAAGTTAATTTTGTGGATAATACTAAACCAGGTGTTTCACACATCTTATGTCTGCAGATCAGTTTTATCTATCCATCCTAGCAGTATCTCCCCAGCTGGTCCTAGTAATGGGCCTATGCTGATGTGGCCAGGCAGGTCAGCATATCCACAGGAGTATATAGGATGTTCACTGGCAGTTTAGTGATGTACGTATAATTCTCCCCAGGGTGATTTTCATCTATGATAAAGATGTAACCTTTAATTTTTTTTAGTTTCTTTTCTGTTTCCTGGCTTGTCATGGTAACACAAGGTACAGGAAAAAAACTTCTATCCATCCTGTGTGTTAACTGTGTTTTTAAAAGAATAGTTTAAAACAATCAGCTTTTGAGTCTTTCTTTCCAAGCCTGTGATGATGGCAGTGGTTCTGACAGTAATAAGTTTTGATAGGTAAAACAAATAACATTTGGTCACATTTAGCTTAATAGTTCCCTTAATGTAGTCTTGTCATGGAGCTAAACTTGTTTGTTGATAAATGAAACCATCAGAACCAAGACAGAAACTTCTTTTGTGAACTGCTTTATATTTCTGTAATTTCTCCAGGGGCTTATGATGAACAACTGTAGAGCATATTATACATTAGATTTATTTCCTGCTTTGCTCTCACAGATGCCTTGTCATTAAGAATTTCATTCAGTGCATGATTTCCATGTGGTCTTTTAAAACTCTAAAATCTTAAGTTTGTTAGATTACAGGGCTTCTTACTACAACATAGAACACCATGCTCTGTGATGGTGTCTGTAATGTATGGCAAAGTGGGATATATACAGATAATTCTATACATGGGTACTTATAAAACTCTGACTGTAGTTTTTCCATAAGTTTAAAAAATTACAGTGCAACAGAAATGAAATACAGTATATTTCTTCTATGTGTGTATAAGAACAGTTGTACAGGGTTGGATCAAAGGCTGTCATCTAGTCTCTGACAGTTACATCAACTTAGAGAAAGGACATGGAATGACCTTCCTCTGGAATATTACTCCAGGCTCTCACTGTCTTTGGTTAAGAAACTTCCAGAGTGAGAGGTTGCAGTCTAAACCAGGGTATTTAATAGCATCATGACTATAAAATAGACTTACCTTAAACACATGTACTTAACCCATCTATTCTCCTGGTTTTTAGAGTGTTCTGTGTCAGTTATTCCTATGGTGTGTTGAGGCCACTTTCATCTCAGGATCTCAAAATTCTTTACATGTTTCACAGGTAGGCAAGTGATGGCAAGAAGTCGTACAATGATTGGGAGTTCTGGAAATGGAGCTTGATCATCCTTGATCATTCAGACTAAGGAATGGAACAAAGACAATATACTGTTATTTTTGTGTGTAACTTTCTTTTCATCTCTACAGAAGTGGTAAGCCTCAAGATACTGTAACTGAGATGGTACCACCTGCTTCTGGCTGTTTGCAGAGATGACAGAAATATTCTGTAGTGACTGTAGTTTTCTCACAGGATCATTACAGGCCACATTCTTCTTTACTTTATGGAGTCACCTCTTGAACTCCACAAAATAAAATTATTACTGGAATATCATCAAGCCTCGCATGGTCTGATAGCTCTGCATGTCTTTATCAAACATATCTGTTTGCCAACATGTATCTCTGGATAAATACAAAGTTTGCACCTGAAAAAGCAGCACTGGCTGATGCGGAGTTCAAACCAGACTGAATGAACGTTGCTGGGAAGAGGAAAGTGCTGTTATACTCTGAAGTAGATACATAGGGCTATATTTTAATACACAAAACTTCAGTGACATTTGTTCTGCCTACCCGAAGGTTGATCTTTCTCCTCTGACCATGATTTCCTACAGCAATTAATGTGTAAATACGGAGCACTGGAGAAATATTTTAACATAGGATATGAGACTTCTGCAAGTGTTATGTGCAGCTCAAATCTCATTCTTGCAGGAGGATAGAATAACCCCAGAAATAACCCCTCGTGGAAATAAATTGAATAAGGTGTATAATTATTGGGTTTTTTTCACCCATGCAGACCCAGACATTACTCAGTAGACATACTGATCAAGACAGCTTTGCAGCTAGAGATAAATTCCAGTACAGCCATTACTTCTTCAGAACAGTGGGCTTAGAAAATCTAGTGGTTTAATTATCAGTTATAGGAAATACCTGATGGCTTTACTTACATCATTTTGGATGGCCTGTAAACTACTTGTGGCATCTTTGTCTTTAGCATAGAAATCCCAACAGACAAATTGTATACACTCACACACAAAGTGAAAAAACAAACAAAGAATAAAACCCCACAACATTTTAAGGCTATTTTTAAAAAAAATGTTTTAGTAAGTCTGACAAATCATAATTCCAACAGCACAAGACTGAGGCTGAAATGAAAATTACACTTAGCAACTTCATAAAAATGTTTAGAAATAGCATGTTTCATTTATTTACTAAAATGAGGCAGTTTTAGAATTTTGTACCCAAGAGATGTCTGAGACTAGTACGTATTTCAATCAGCAAGTCAAATATGTCCCCTTTCTAGTAGTTTGCAAGTTCTGCTTTAAACTCTGAGATTCATTAAAAGTTAGACCTTAATGGCCGAATTCTGCTTCCCTGGCTCTTGCTAGTTATTGTGTTATTGTAGGAATGCCTTATTAATTCTGATATGAATAATGGCAGAGGAATGGTGATCGTAATTCTGACATGATGAGGACTTAATATTGCCTTTCTTAAGTGCCTGGCCAGTCTGATACAAAAGAAAATGGTAGGTGTTTCTTTGGTGTTTGTTTGTAGGAAGACTGTTGTAGAGGTCTGGCACCTTAGATGAGTTCTGCTTAGACTGATCTGTGAATAGTATTGAAGTGGAGGAAAATTGGTGCATGTTGAATGAATTTATCATAAAGCTCTGCAGTAATCACCATAGTAAGCAATATTGCATTTTCTGAGCAGGTATAGCCAGTATACAACTACCCATCAATAAGTTAACAGTGGTACTCAAAGAAAAGTATACTTCTTGTTTTCTGGTCTCTTACTTTCCAACTGCACAACTTTCTACCTTTATTCTTTTTTTTTTTTTTTCTTTTCTTTCTTTTTCCCTAAGGTTAGATTTATGAATCATTTGCAGAGGGAGAAACTCTTCTGCAATGTTTTTTTCATTAGTCCCTTTTGATGATTCATTTTAACACAGATGCTGTCATTTAACTCTGCTAGTGCATCAGAGGCTCAATTTGATCGCAAGTTTTTGGAACATGAATTTTTTTCTAATAGCAGGCAGCTATCAGAATTGGTTCCTCATTTGTCACACAGTTTCTCTGAAAAGGTCAGCATGGCCCTATCTTCTGGGCAGAATTCATAAAATTATAAATATATTGGTCAATGTTTAAATTCAAAACCTTGTTTGACAGAATAACCATGACCTTAACAATCATCTTATTGGGATCAGAAAATGTGGCCTTACGTAAGTATGAATAATAAGGACATTACCTTTGAAAATCCACATTTGGAAAACATCTTTCAAGTTACAGCCATTTTTTGCATTTGTTTTTAACAGTTTTGGAAAATATTCTTAAGTAAATACAGAATCCCTGTGACTTTACTGGTGACAAAAATAAGGACTGAGCCAGGAGTGTAAATCAGCACATTTCTTTTGGCTGCAAGCCATCTTAGTTTACAAAGTCAGGGAGCAGATTTCTTGTTTAAAATGATCTGTAATTTTCCCTTTTTTTAATATATGATTTAAAAAAATGAAAGGACACTAAATAACACATCTTTTGCAGCCTCATTCTGACAGTGTTTATCTTATTTAGGTAGAGTATCCTTTAAAGTTACCAGAAATAAAGCAGTGAGAAACTGAAAACTGTCCCTTGGTCTTTTTTCATCCATAAACAAACCCTTCTCCTTAAAGGTATTTTTACAAATATATATGCTATTACGTATACTCCCGTATTTCCTGTTGGATGTTTGCTGTGTTGACACAGCAAGCAGTGTCCTTTTAATGTAGGGAATGATAAGAGAATTGTGTGCTTTAAATCAAGAGAAAGACTCCTGTTGACTTTGTTGGGCACCCTAAGGCCCTTGCTAATAAACACATTTTTCTGAGGAGGAATTAATCTCGTTTTGTAAAAGATACCTCACCTTATACAAATATGTTAAATCTAGGTCAATTTAGAAATGTGATTTACCACAGCATGCATTCATAGAAATATTTTTTAAATACTTTGTCTTAGAAAATAAGCCATATAGCCAGATAATACTGCTGATAAATTAATAAATGAAAGATATTGATATTAGTTCTGAACATTTCTAGAGTATCAGAAAGATCACGTAAATCCAATGACTGTTTATTGCTGCCTGCATGGACTTGAGGCTTACAATCCCAGGTGTATCTCTGGTGAAGAGAGGCTACTCAAAGATAACTGATGATCAAACAAACAGTGTAATAAATTCAGTGATGAAAATTTGTTTCTTACTGTCCTGCAGCCTGTTTGACCGCATGAATCCCGGTCAAAATCTCAGGCAGGAAAGAGTATTTCTAGCTATAAGTGACACAAGACTGTCAGAATGACAGTTTGCGGGAGTGCTGATGCATCGTGTAATTCTTTCATTTCTTTCAGGAGAAAAAGAGGAGGGGACACCTACTAAAGCAGAATTTACTGTGATTGGCAGGAAGGGCCAAACCAAAATGTCCGTAATTTTATGTTGCTTTTATCTTTTCTTCATGTTCTGTTCTTGTGGACCAAAAAAGCCCTCAGCCCTAATTTTTAAAGAAGTTCATACTGATAACGATTATGTAGAGAGAAATCTATAGCAGGGGCAAAATTCAGCTGGATCTGCTGATGTTTAAGTGTGGTTAATAAGAGGGCAGTTATCTATTTATGTAAATGTTACGCATGTTGGTTACTCAACTTATAATTGGAGAAAACTGGAGAAATGTGAGTATAAACATGACTGTTGAAAGGATTCCCCAGGAATGACAGAATCATAGAATCATTTGGGTTGGAAAAGACCTGTGAGCAGAAGGAAATTCCTGGCCACTAATAAATTCTAGGCTGGTCTAAAGGAAACCCTTCAGTATTTGTAACTGCCCCACTCTATTCTCTCCTGGAGTAGAGAGAAGCCTAGAGGATTTCCACATGATGCTGAAGGATTTTGCCATTATTCCTACCTCCCCCTAAAAAGGCTTCAGTCTAGAAAGGGTGTGGAAGATAAAAATTAGAAGTTGTTCTGTACACCTTATCTCCTACCTGGCTAAAAAGGAAAAGACGGGATCACATGCAGAATTCAATAATTGTGGGAAAAGTATATACAACACTGAGCAACGTTAGGGCTGAAGAAGGACAAGGAGCATCAGTGAGAGCAGGTTGTAGCCAAGGCAGAACTGAATGCAGAATGACTTCTCATCAGCAAAGTATGTAAGCACATATTGATTTGGGTATATGGGTAATTACATTCTGTTCAGCAGAGCCCTCTATGATTGCTTTGAATTCAATGACTTTTTTTTTTACAATTTTTTTCTGGGAGGGGTTTTTTAAAGATACACTAGTTCTTGTTTCCTGCTTTAAAGGGGGTGGATTAATTATTTCTAATGTGATAGGCAGGCTTTAGCAAATGACCCATTGTTGAGAGGTGCTAAACATCCACAGCTCCTGTGAATTTCAGTTCTGACTTCAGTGATATCCAGAATTTTTCAGCTCAGTTTCTCCTTCTAGCAGGAAGCAAAGCCCATTAGGCTTTGTTGTTGCTCACTTTTTCATTGAGTGCCCTAATAAAGCTGTCGTGAGCACTGACAGTTCAAATGTGGGTAGTTACTATTACTGCCAAGTAATTAAAAGTACAGTCTCAGTGTCTATATTTTGGGGTGGGGAAATCTCATTTTAAATTATCGGTCACAGTGACCATGGTCTGTTATTGTGTTTTATGGCAAGATTTGTGACATTTTCCATTTAGACAGAATAGAACAGAAGTTCAACAAGTTCTATGAATGTGTGAAGTTCATATGCAACTGGAAAGCCTAAGATGCATTAAGCATTGAAATAATCAGCTTTGAGGAAGTTTATTACTTGGCCATGGTTTAAATTATCTCATCGTCCAGTGCAATTAGTTCTATTTTCAAAGAGGCTTTTGCTTTTTGAAAGTGCTGGTTGTAGTAATATCAATAAATACTGATTGTTCAGAGTGAAGTAAAAAGAGAATGGTATTACAATGTCTTAATATCACTACTAACTTTTACAATTTACTTTTATTTGTGATGAAAATGGCCACTCATTGTTTCCATCTGCATTCTAAGAGCACAGCATTATTGTGGAAGTGTCATTTCCATGCTACAAAGATGTAATGACAGCAGCTTATTCCCCTAAATTCTTGAATTTTACTCTTAAGATTGTATTTTTAAGTAAACCCATTCCCAAGTAAATGGTAACCATAGTGTTTTAATGAAAATTAATGGCATTAATTACAGGTACAGAAACAGGAATAAAATTGATAGAATTTCTCCTAAAGGACTTGCTGAGCTAACTTAGGTCCTGCAAAAGACTTCAGAGTACAACAGATACTATTTTTTATCTGAGCTGAAGCACTAGGGGTTGGGAGGAAACCCTGAAGATTTTATCACTTTGTAAATGCCTCAATTTTAAAAAGAGAATTAATCTCCTAAGACAATGAATTTAACAGATACCCTCATGAACTAGGAAAGAGACTGCACAGTTTTAATTTTTTATTTCTTCTGGAAGTTAGTGTTGCTCGTTAAATTTCCATAGTGAACCAAATCAGTCCCTGAAACAAAAAAAGTACAAAGCTATTTCTATCAAGAATAATTGACTAAATTTTCACTCAAATGGCCTGAGTCATAAGATAAAACTTTGGTGACATTCTCATAATGTAAATCCTTTTTTGTAGAAGTATATAACACAACATGTGGGACGTGAGCATTTTAGATTTAAGGAACAGGTATGTTCCCTTCTGGTTGCCTTGGGCACTTTTGCAGAGGAACTTTTTGCCTTTACTTATGCTGTTGGCTGGTTTCTTTTGTTATTTTCCCCAATATAAGAACCATCATATTCAGAACTATATTCCTGATAGTATAGAGCTCTTTAGGTCCCATCATTATTATTTATGTTTGCAGAGGAATATGTACTGTGTGGCATGGTAGAAATTATTTCAGAACCCTGGCTGGCTGCAGTGCTACTTGTCCCATTTTTTTCTAGATTCCAGACTTAGCATGGTCTACATGAGTGCATTTTTTGGCCTTAGTTAATTGCTCGTGAGCTTTCTGATTAGCACTTTCTGTATCCTCTGAACGTCTCTTCCAGTCTAATTTTTCTTACCTTTCCCCTGGGTATTCAGGGTATAAACAGCCTCTGAAGTATCTTTCTGTTCTCTGGACTGTGCGCTGAAGAATTACATTACAATTCTCTATTTCAGCTTACTTTCTTTTTTACTTTTTTTCCCCCTACATTAATTTCTTCTTTGTCTAGCTCACCTACTTTTCATATGATTATTTTCTTTTTATTAAGAGCTATATATAACTTCTATTAATATTTCATTACCTACTGCTTTTTTTTTCTCCTTTGCCTTTTTTCCTGTGTCTAATGTAAGCTATGAACATAAATAATTTTAAGTTATTTTAATTCCTCACATCCCCCATAAATGATGCACACCACAGCACTGAGTTACGGGACTCTTCAGCCCTTTCCACTGTTCTTTTCCATTCACTTAGGCTTTTATGTTTGTTTTGGTAGTGTTTTGCAACTTTTTGATGTATTTTACAAAACAAAGGAGCATCATTGCAGTGATTAGATTAATCAGTGGCGAAAGGCAAGTTACAGCAGTAGCAATATTATTGCATACCTGCTCTCCCCCAGCTCAGCCTTTCCACTAATTGTGCTGGTTCATGTTCTTCTGAAACCTGTAGCCAGCAGATATGAACATGTGTAGAGTTATTTTTTGCCTGGTATTTAATACAGCTTGACTCTTATTAATCAGTCATGTGGATTCTTGTTGCTGATATTTCATCTAGGGAGCCAGTTTATTAATCTGTAGCAAATCTGTTATTAACTATATTCTTAGTTCAGTGAGAAAACCTTACTCAATGATTCAGTTCAATTGAACAAAAATGGAAGGCTTGGAAGAGTATCTCTTTAAAGAACAGAGCCACAGTGATAATAAAGAGCTTCTCTACATTCACAACCATCTTAGCAGCTCTCCACTGGGTAGCATAGCTTTCTTGATCATCTGAGTGGGGTTGGTTGGTTGTCGAGATAGTGGATAATGGAGAAAATAAAAGTTCAGTGCAAGACCAGGGACTAATATAAAAAAGGAACAGGCTCATGTGTATTTAGAGTTCACTAAATGACTTCTATATGTCTGTATTTGCTTAATCACATCAGCCTTGATTGCAGTAGTAGTGAAGATATGGACTTCAGAATGTGCTGGCAGCCAGAGCATTGGTCCAGGATCCTGGAGGTTGTCTTTCCCTTTTTCATTACAAAGGTGCTGAGCATGACACACGGGAAACAATGAAACTGGTGGCCCTGTGTGGAGTGGTTCATCACTCAGAGCGAGAGGCTGAACCTCAGTCCTGTTGCTGACACCAATGGCCTCTGTCTGCAGAAGCAGTGAGGGCAGTTCCAGACTGCTCTCCTGGCGGAAGGAAGGAAGGAGGCAAAGGAGAGTGGGGATCCTTTTACCCCAGCAGATGAACTACATACATGCTGTGAATTAAAGTGTGCTTTATTCTCTGCTTTGTCATCTGCCTGGAAGTTTTTTCTGGCCAGAGGGTTCACAGTGTGAAGATGTTTCTGTCTTTCACTTCCCTTACAGCCTACAATAATGCTGTAAGCTGAAATTTTCAAGTGAAAGTGGTGGGTAACCAAGCTTCTCTGAGTCCATTTTCCCCACTTTAGGGGTGACCTCAGGGAGAAAACGTTTTTCCTGCTCTCTGAGTATTTTGCCCTTGTCTTCTCCATTTTCCAAAGGTTTCATTCTGTGAAAATGCCTTTCTGCTGACTTGCAAGAGTGACCTATGGGTATTATTGCAATTGGGCCAAATGTATACATATATGTATGTATGTATGAACTCATTCATGATATCAGTATTTGTCTCTGAAACTTACTTATTTTAAGCACAGATGCTTGCCTTCTTTGCTGACCCCGTTGCTTATAGAGGTTGCCACTATATTAATTCTGAGGGCATTTCTGGCACTAAGTAAAGGAACTACTTGACTCTTACACTTTATGTTAGTGGGAGGGAACCTCAACTCATCAATAAGGTGTTTCCTCCTTGGCAATGTGTATGCCCTTATGTTAGGGTTTCCTCGATTTGTGTTGAAAAAGCACAAAAAATTTACCTCGAGATTGTGAAAGTGGTATCTTGCTGCCCAGCTTGTGGAGTTTTTGACTAATGCCTAGAGAAGATACTAGGGTGAATATATTTCCTTCAGAGTTCTCTGCTCATTTTTTCTTTCACCGCGTGTGACCACCTCCTTTCAAGGGCAAACAAACTTGGCTGTATTTCTGGCTCACAGCTGCTTTTATGTCTAAGTTTTCTTTGAAAGAGAGAAGAGCAGCTTGAACACTGAATTTGGACATTGCTGCTCTGCTGGAGAGAGTGGACTTGGGTGCGGGAGGAGTGAAGTACTCTCTGGGCAGTGCTGGGGCTGCAGCTCTTAGACGGGCAGCTTTAGCTCATCTATCAGGTGCAGCCTGGAGCAAGGGTGAATGTGGATGGTAATCAATACCCCATGGCTTGCCAATGAGGAACTGGCTGTGTGCTGATGATATGGAGGTAGAAGGGAGGAAGGGATCAGTTCTGGTAGTGGGAATGTGATGAGGGCATCAGGTCCCTTCTGCCTTGCCATCAGAAGTGACTTTCATGTTCTTGTCATAGCATAGACTCAGAGCAATCATTCCCTGTCTCATAATGACTAAGTCTCATTTGTGGAAATTGATGCAGTTTTGTGCTTCACTAGAAAACTGGTATTCTTTTCTTTGGGGTATAACAGTTTTATTTTTGTATGGCTTCAGCTGTGTAATTGTATTCAAGTGTCCAGCCAGTTGGCCACTTCTGTTTTCCTTTTGATTTCTTGGGCAATAGCAACTGATTGCAGCAGAATCCTATTCCAGGTGGCACTGATTTGTATTTTTCAAGTACATATTTGTGCTGAGATACAGCATAGCAGGATAGCTGCCATCAGCCTCTAGAATGGCAGAGGGGCCAAGAAGCTGGAGAGACAGGAGAGCAGGGCCCATACCAGTACTGGGGAACCAAAGGTTTGGAAGGATTGGGTATCGCATAGATCTGGGCAGGCTGAGCAATGGCCATGAAAAAAGACAGGTGGTGAGAGGGGCTAAGGACATGTAATAGAGCTGAAGGAGGAATCTTGTACCTGAAGAAAGGTCCTGTGACCATGCTGGATTTGCCACTGCCTCTTCCTCTTCCTCACTGAGTTCCTCTTTGTGCTGTGAGTCATCACACTGTCACCACTGACAATGGCTGGTGTCCTCTTGATAGGAAGCCTCTACTGCACTAGGATTTGTGCTGCCCCTTTTGGCTTCTGCCCCCATCACTGCTTTACAACTTAGTGCCATGTCCTTTTTGGTTGCACTCAATTCTGGAGACAGTATGTACAGTGGAGCCTGACAGGCCCTACTGTTGACTGAGAACTACTTTCCTTTGTTCTGAAACACGTTGGGAAAAAAAAGGGAGTTCAGAGGGAGTAGAGCTGCTGCTGTAACCTACCCAAGTGTCTCATCTCAAGTGTGCCAGCGTCCTACCCACAAAGTGTACTTCCCTGTTCTCAACTTTCTCCTGTATGTTTCTGTTAAGGATGACACTGTTCAAAAAAAAAAAAAAAAAAAAAAAATTGGGATAGAACTTGCTCTTATTCCTTCTACCCTCATAGAAGTCCTTCTCTTTCTATTCCTTTTAGTACCTTTAGTACGAGGATGTGTCAGGTTATATGGTATAAGATGTCCTGTCTAAGTGCAGGGATGTTGCTGAGACTAACCTCTTCCTAGGCTGTCTTTTCTAAGAGAAGAAAAGGGTGGGAGCACTGGTTAAAAGCAATTGAGCAGGGGAAGAGAGATTGCAGCAAACTGGGGACGTGGAGATCAAATCTCCTGGAAAGCAATGTTTAGGGGAAGTTGTGTGCAGGAGGGCAGGAGAAGGCTGTTTTAATACTATTTGTTGCATATTAGGGTAAGATAAGTGCAACAGAAGTGTTCTGTGGCTGCAACAATACTCTTTAATGCACTGAAAAGTAAAAGCATTACATAAGAAAAGTAAGAGCATTACACAGAAGGTGGGGAAAAGTACACATGCTTAAAGAGTGTATATATAAGTGACTGCCTCAAGTAGATGCAATAAAAGGTGAAACAGAAAATGGTACTGGCTGGTAATGAGTGATATATCCTTAGAAAAAATATTCATGCTTTATCTTATGCTTGTGCACTTGGGCTTTATTTGGACTTGCTTTGTATTTAAACTTCACCTGGTATGTGATGTACGTGACTTTGCTAATCAGCTTTGCTTTGAAAAGTTGATCTGGCCAAATGGCATCTCTGAAGACTCACATGGATTTGAGTATCTTACTTAACTGTTTTGCAAAGGAGAATTCCACAGTACTCTGACAAATGAAGCTGCTAGTGATAGCAAAACATGTTGCCCAAAGGAAGTGGCTTCATCAACAGATTGGCAGATCACCATTGTAATTTTTATGTCTATGTCCTTGCCTGCTTACAGCCACAGTGAAATAGTTAACAGTGTAAATTTATAGGCTGTGTTTATTAGGTTTTAGAGTGAAAAACAATGGAAAATAATGAGGCAGGTCTTTAGGTCTTGTCTCCAGCATATCTTTCTCAGTTCAAAACATCGGGCATTTTTTGAAGAGATATTTCAAAGAGAGATTCTGAGGCACAGAGTGGCACCCAGCATGTAAAATAACAAGTTCCCAGTCTGTGCCAGCTCATTTGATGGATATTTTGATTTCAGTTATAAGATATTATGCAAACTTTGAGGGGAAGAAAAAGATTCTATAGGATATGGAAAACACAACAAAAGCCGCTGCCACGGTGTTTTGTGATAGTTCTTTAGTTCTTTAATTCTCTGTTAATACATTCCAACAAAGTCAAGAATCTTATTTTTGTCAGTGAATATGCATTGGATGCAGATATCTGGATTAAAAAAAAAAGTTCTGTTCACTTTTGATTAGAACTGCACTTCATATTATTAGAACGTGATGGATGTGTTTGGAAGAGGAGGAAGTTCACAGTTATGTTTAGATTTCTTCTCTGAGCAATTTATAACCTTAGCATTAGTCACATACCCAATCTCCAGTCCCTTTCAGGATATAGAAATAAATATAGTGTAATACGTGAGCAGTAAAATTTATGACCATTGATTGATCTCACTAGAGTCTCTTGCTTGCATTTGTGAATAGAGGGTACAGAAAAGAATTTCTTAAAACATGCACAATCTCGATTCTTTCCACAGACTCATAGTAACAATAGGCTAAATCCTTCAGTCTTTACTCAAACTCGTTACTTAATGTGATGATTAAATGAAGAAACTGAGTTTTTCACCTCCAGGATGAAACTAGCTCCTGTGTAGAAGACCTGTCCAAAGCTTATGATCTTCTTTGAGTCCTGATAGTCAGACAAAAGTGTTAAGTTTCTGTGCTGGTGTGAAACCTTGGGATGCATTTTGGTCTCAAAAGATGCAAAAGTTAGCCCTACCACCTATAGTGTCCCCTCTACCTTAGCTGTTCTCTATTTTCATTTATGTCTCTGAGATTTTTTTTCTAGGGTGCTTATTAGGTGCCTCCTGAGTTTCATCATTCTATCCTTAATTTTTTCATACTTTACCTGCAAGGCCAACAAACACAATATTAATAAATTACGCTTCTTAACCCATTCTTCCCCAATTTCCAGACCATGTAATAACGTGTGCTGATTTCAAACTCTTTTTGTATTCTTATATTTTTGGCATTCAAGAAACATTTTGAATAAAAGAATTTGTCAAAAAGATAAAAATTAATATTTGTATTAGTTCTGGCAATACTATTATAAATAATAACCAGTTGGATTAATCAGTTGAAGCTCAGCAGAAACTGGGAACTTCAGTGTGTTATCCTACAAATGAAAACCAAAGAGGAAGTTCCTATTTACCTAAAGCTGCAGAATTTTGCCCTGTGCTGTGTTTGCACATGTGCATGCATACACACATATACAGAATGTCAATGAAATGGTCTGTATGCCAAGGCTCGTTGCTGCTGCCTTGCTGCAGAACTTTCACAAAGTATCAGTTTTGCTCTTATTAGTAATGTAAGTGATCGGAAACCCCACTGTTTTGGGGGTTTGAAGTTGACTCAGAAGTTATTTCCAAGTTTATTAGTGTTTCTTATTCTAGCTGGGTTTTGTACTGCCCGACTTGATAGGGATCTTAACATAAATGTTACTTTTCTGAAAAATTACATCAGAAATGATATGTGTCCTCTAGTTTGCTAAATGTATTATGACATAGCTACCTGAGTATGTGGTGGAATGTTTTTGAAGGAGAGTACGGATTTGTTAAAGTTGAAGACTTTGATATAGGTCTCTGAAAGTCTCTGCGACTCTTGGGAAAAAAATTTTCTTTTAAGCAACAAAAATGTATCCACCATTTTGTTTCAAGACTTTGTTTTTTACCTTAGTGTTGGAAAAATCTTCTCCTGTCACGTGTTTCCTCGTGTGGTCATTAGATGAATCCATGTTGTTTCTGCACAGCTATTTCGATTGTCCAATTCAAGTCAGCCTTTCCTTGTGACTGAGAATCTGTTTGTTTGAAGCTGTGTCTGTCTACAGCCTCAAAAAACATTCAGGTATCGTTTCCTCTGGCTGGTTTTGCTGACTGTGCTGTACTGTTTTCAATGTAATGGCTAGTTATTCACTGCCTTTTTTTTTTTTTTTTTTTTTTTTTTTTTGTTGTTTTGGGGTTTTTTTTTCTCTTCCTTCCCCTCTTCAAACTTTCCCAAGACAAGAAGAGGGGAAAAAAGAAAAAGGAACAAAAGCCAGGCTGGAAAGTAGCAGTGCCTAGAAAAGGAGGAGGTTTGCCTGTGATAGGACTGCCAGTCCAAGCAGCAATTCCTAGAGTCTCAGACTGTAACCTCCAACAGGACAGAGGAAGACATCTGCAGTTCAGGTTCTCCTGTGTTGTGCTCCAGAAAGAGAGGGGAAACATCCCTTCTGGTGGGAGTGATTTTGCTGGAAAAACTGTTCGGAAGCTCTGTAGCACAAACCCTAGTTATGATGATCTGTGAGGCTGAGGATTCTGGGGTGCAAAAAAGTGGTGAAATTAGGGAAGTGCAAGAAGATGACAGCTGGGCCCTTGCATTTAGTTCAGCATCCCATAAAGGACGGGAAAAATATAGTAAAATTGTCTGCTGGAATGAGACCTGAACACATGTGTACCCTTCTAGGGACAGAGTGATTTCTCTCGTGATTTTACAGGGTCAGTTTTGCAGCATACTGTTCTGGGAAAAACACTGTCTTAACTATCCTCCAGATTACTCTTGAACTGGGCAATGGCTAGTTGTGTGTGTAGCTTCCATTTGGATATTAAGGCTGATCCAGCTGAAAGTGATACTGAGGGTGATGGTGATGGAAATCATTCTGCAGAGTCATTAATCTTCAATGCCAGTTCTTTAATGTCAAAAGAGTGGAAAGATTTGGGTTTTTAATTACTTTTGTTCACAGCTGTGAGTGGTGATTCACAGAAGTTATATTCCTAAGGTGTGGAATGAAGAGGAAGAATATTAGGATGAAGCAGACTTCTGCAGTCGTTCAATTCCAGATATCATGGTCTAGTAGCTTTATGCTACATTAGGCTCACTCAGTGTGTTCAAGCTTACAGTACTGGTGTTGATGCCATCAGTGCTGTGCTTCATTTGCTTGGATTTGAGCTGGGAAAATACTGACTGAGTAATGAGAAAAAACCCCACCTTTTTCTCTTCCAGAAATAAACTGTAGCACCATGCTAGGTTTCTTTACTGTTTACATTCTGTGTTCATCTAACAACACTTTTATTTATTAGGTCTCTTCCAAACATCCTTATATCTGGTCTGGCTTTGTCTTCACTCTGTAAACTGCATGTTAGCAGGTGGAGTGCATGCAAAGGGTCTTGGGGAAGTCCTACTGCAATACTAGGAAGAACACTGTAGGAAAAATTAGTGGCAACATTTGCTTTTAGACTTGGAAAAAGATTTCCTAAAAAAAAAAAAAATATTTAAAAAAAATCACTTAACGGCAAGTAACTATGGACTCAAGAATAATGTTTTTAGAAAGCCTTTGCTCAGTAAGTCTTCCTCAGGAAGGAAGGATATGCAGGGATAACATCAGAAAACCAAAGGAGAAGCTAGGAAAAGTACTGATGACTTCTGCTGTGGCTTCCCCGGACCACAGGCCCTGCTAGCCCCGTTGTGCACGCTTAACCCTGCCTCCTGCAGCCGTGAGCAGCACCAGTGCCTCCTCCTGGAAATTTTCGGGATGTCAGTTTAAGAAAAACAGACTGAGGGGAACTGCTGCATGCAGATGCCTGAAGCACCAAGTGCTGGGCAGCCAGCCTGATTTCTGAGATTGGTTAAGAAGTCAGCAGCTCCCAAGAAGTACAGGCTACGGCCTCTTGCTCCAGCAGCATCCTTCAAGGCACTGCATCTGGAACAGGACCAGAAAGTGCTAACTCACCCTGGGTGTCAAAATCTGTTACAGTGGCAGTAGCGACTTCTGATCTCTCTAATACCACTATGTGGTCATCCTGAAATCTGAAGTGGTGCTTGGAGCAGTGACACAATCTTTACTCCTTAGATTCTATCAACCATCTCCCACTCTCTCATGCTGCTTCAAATCTGTATTTTCTCTGAAAGAAAGAATATACTGTCCCATGATCTTAGTTTTTCCTCTGTCCTTCCTGTATCGTAACACAGCAGACAATTTAGAAATAAAAAATGGCTACCAGTTGCTTACTGATCCTGGAAAAAGGATTGATGTATTTTGCAACCCTGACATTATTTGTGTCCTCTTCCAGTTTTTAGGACCTCTTTCTCCCTTCGCCCTGTAAAAAAAATATTTCTTAAAAAAAAAAATTTCCTCTGTTATGTGGCTAGTTCCATATGGAACACAAGTAATGAGCTCGTCCAAGAATGCTGTTTAAAAATTATGCATATTCTGAGAGTTAAGTAGCTCAGCTTCTTCAGTGCTGGACTGACAATCACAGGCTGATTAAATTTTTACACAATTCCCTTAGTGGAGGCAAGTCCCACTTTGACCTCTTCCAAAGGGACTGCTTAATGAATAAGGCTGATTCTGTTTGAATAAAGTGATCTGTCTCTGTTGACAGTGTAGCAGGTTCTGGTTCTAATCATATTTTAATCATATTGAGTAGCATTTCATTCCAAAATGATTCCAACTATTTCAATTCACACATGTAATGATCTGTTTAATACAACTCTGATGATTTTAATACATCCCAGTATTTCAATTCCTTTTGAAAAACAAAACAGAAAAACTCCAACCCACCGCATAGATGATGCACTAATCAAAATTTGGGACTAGAGAAATTAAATTCAGTTTCTATCACCCTTAGTGTCACCAGTTGTTCCACAGCAGATCTTAGGCTACCTGTGCAGTAATCATTTATATTAAGGATATTGTAAAATAGCCCACAAGAAACAGTTACACTGTCTCTAATGCTGGATCAAAAAGAATCCTTTATTGTAGAGGAAAAATGTTATTAAAATAGAGGCAGATCTAAGATTCTTCATTTGAATAATTAAACTGTTTTTGTATTTATAAAAGTATTTCTAGGAAATAGTGACTTTATGGCATGATTGTTACTCAAATCAGCCCTATTGTTAGGATTAAAATGCATATGAATGTGTTCTTTTTATTCAGATGTTTTAGCATTCAAGGAGAAAATTTGCTGCATAATTTACAGCAGTTTTAACTATTGTCTTATCACCATTGTCTCATTCTTTAGCGAGCTTCTGATGTCATGACTTTCAACTTTTGATGGCATATATGATTCCTAGTTTGAGAATTTTTTTTAACATTTTGATATGAAGATAGGTTTTAATTAGAGAAACACTTCTTAACTGGATCTAATTAAGGATATATAGTATTGATAGCAATTGAAGCTGGAAACCAATTTGTCTAAAATTTTCTGAAAAACTGGTCAGGAGAGAATCCAGATTTTGGGGGGCTTTTTTCCTAAATTGAAGCTTAGTTTAAATGGTGAATTTCAGGTCTGAGTTTGAGTCTGGTTATTGAAGCTTACACAGCTTCACAAAAATATTTTATTTTTCAGTATGGGATTTTTTTCGAGTGCGAAAAAATAGAGTTAAGAGTAAGATGATTGAAACAGAAGTTGCCATATCCCATAGAAAGATTCTATTTCATGTTACTTCAACCATTATTTTTATATTCTGTATAGGGCAAGGAGATGCGTCATACCTAACCACAGCTTTTTGCTAGTTGCATTGCAGAAGCAATGTAGAGCAGTCCCTTTTCTATATGATAATGAAGCTAGACAACAAAATTGTAACTGAACAAAAAGAGTCTACCATACCTGTCAAACTATATTTGTAAGTGAGCTAATTGACTCAAACCCAGCATAATTCTAGAAAGTGAGGATGGCAGCTACTGAAGATATTCAATAGTGCATTACAGGAAATGGGTTTTATTCATAGTATCAATGTATTACGTTTCAAATAGTTTTAGAAAGCCATTCAGTAAAATCCAGACTTGCTAATAACATTATCCTGTTGGAAGTGAATGGAAGCTTTGCCAACCTAGTGTTTAAAGCTCTCACCAAGAATCTTACCTACTTGAAAAATATTTATATTTTCTTAATAGAAATTGAAACTATTCATTCAAAATTTACTAGTCAAGAAAAGTGCATTTTATGTTGCATGAATACAGTGTGTTTTCTTAGTTTTAGGCCAAGCTTTTGAAAGTGAAATCAATTTCTTACGTCAATGCTATTCATCATGAAAAAATATAAATTCTGTCATTTATGAAGCTGTCATAGTTCCTGAGAAATATTAGACCCTAGGGCCTATTACTCCATTTAAAACATTCTTCATGTTCATGTCATCTTTTTCTTTAATATTCTTTTTGCTTGTTTGATGACTTTTATTCTTCCCCCTCTCATTTAGTGAAATTCAATATTACGCCCCTATTCTGCTCCTTTTAAAGACAACTTAATAGAAGACATTAAAAAGCAGAGATTTAGTATTTTTATTATTAAAGGGAATATAGCCGTGTTTATCACATTGTCTACATTCTTGATTTTCCTTTTTTGTATTTTTTGTTTTCTAGCATATTCTCTGAAAGATGTAGGGTGTCCAGATGAATTGAAAAAGAACCAAAGCTATGTAAGACCTGATTCTCAAAAAATATTTACATCCCTAAAGATGCAGATAAATACATAATGGGATTTTTAAAAATGTGTAGAGGCACTTAATTTTAGTTATTTAACTAGGCTTCACCTACCAGTCTTCATATTCTGAAATGTCTGAAGTTATGCTGTTTGGGGTTCTGATGAATTAATGTTTAAGTGCTGCTTCTTCTTTTTTTTTCTTCTTTTTTCCCTTCTTTTTTTTCCTTCTCTTTTTTCCTCCTTTTTCTGGCTCATTCTCTCAGGATTGTTCTTGTATCCAGGCTTACCATTGACTGGATCCTTCTTCTCTAAGAGGTCTAAGTGGAACTTACACAGCAGGAGGAAGGGTAGCAGAGTTGTGTTCTCAAGGTTTTATATGTGGAAACAAGTCTCAGTGTAGGCAGTTTCTCAAGATGCTCGGACTAATGAATTAACTAACGTAGTTCAGGATATGAGAGTTGATCACTGTGATGATTTGGAGCCTGAGGTGTGAGGTTTGGTTGTGGGTGTTTTGTACCAAATCTTTTTTTTTTAGGTTGAATGGTTCATACCAACTGCAGGTGGGATTTGTGTCACTTAACTCTAGTTATCTTAAAGTTAAGTGCCCATTTTCAGCTAATTGGCTAGACACTCTCTATCATCAATGAAGAATTAGAGGAACTTCAAAAGTGCAATTCATCCCATCCTAAAATAGGTATCTAAGCTGGGATGAATTGGAAGTAGCTATCTTTCTCCACCAAATAGCAGGAGACCACTGACAATTGGTTAGACAAAAAGCAGCTAAAGGTAGGTCAGATGGTCACCTTCTGAGCTATTGATATATCTCTTATCCCACTCTGTTGTTTCACTGATTTGGGAGATGAGTAACATTTTTCAGTATTTGCCAAATAGGGCAAATGTTAAATAGATGTTAGTATCAGATCCGTCAGGTTCAGGAGTACATGAGGCAGAGGACAATGTATACAGTTCCACTGAGCCTGTGTATAGACAGTCTGTGCTTTGTTTTGATTGTCAAATGGTAGCTTAAAGAGCAAAAACTGATGTGTAAAGCATGGTATGTATTTCAGGTTGGGATCAGCCTAGAAATCAGCATCCACCCACGGTGAAGACTCCACTTGGTTACTCCTCTGTAGAAACAACATCACAGTGACACTTCAGAGCTATCCTGTCACTTTCTCATTTCTTTTCTGAAAAGTAAATATTCTAGCTGAGAAACAAATTAATCCTACAATGAGTGTATAATATATCTCAAAAGAAACTTGAATGGAAAGCATTTCACACTGGCACAAATATTAGACAAGTTTAATACCAACTGAATGGTTTTCTCAATAATGTTCAGAATAAATATCCATTAGAACATCAATGAAGATTGAAACTTTTCTCAACAAAAAGAGTAATCAGTAACACTTTTACAGAAAAACTTCTGTGCAGTAATTTTTATTCCCATGTATTATTTGTGAAACGAAAGGAATGTGCCATTTAACATTAAATTTAGCAAAAATATTTCTATTTTGAGGCATTCTTTATAACAGAAGCAAATCAGACAAAGGCAGTTATTAAGATTTCATTTGCTTCTCCAGCACTAAGCTTCTGCTGAATGTTTTTCATAATTGGGCAGTCATGTTTTTCAGATGCTAGTGAACACTTCACTGAGAAAATAATGGACAAAACAGCTATTGCTGTGATATAGGATGTCACTTCTATGAAAGTCTGCTTAACAATTTAAAGGAACAAGCATGTTTATTAAGCCTGCACTGATACTTGGCTGAGGTAGGAGAAAATAACACTGTCAAATTTCTGTTAAGGTCTGCCCATCCCTAAACTAGTTTTCTTGGATTTTGGTAGCAATGTAAGTATGTCAGCAGGCAAATATACCCTGTTTCTATGATAAGTTTTGATGCCCAAATTGCTCATTGGTTTTGTCTCTTCCGTTTGTTACTCTAGTTCAAGGAAAGGAATACCCAGGGACAGGTGTTTCTGCTAGCTTGTTAAGTGAGTTTTGTTTTATTCATTTTCAAAAGCAGTTATGCCCATTATGCTTACATTTTACTGATAACATCTTAAAGTAAAAACTATAAATTCTTAAAATCCCATGCTCTGTGTGCACAGAAATCTGTGCTGCAAGACCACTTCTACTTGCTTAATGCTTGTTAAGGTGGAAAGAGAACAGTCAGTTAACTGGTGTAATCATATGCACAACACAGCCATCTTGTCTCATCTAGTTGTTCCTTCATTTGTGCAAAACCACATGCTGTACATGTTTCAAAACCAAAAAGATTCTTCTGTTTTACTTTCATTAGGACCTAACTTCTGTTAGCATTCCGATTTTTGTTGGTCTTAATTATGATTTCTTTCTCTTATCAAACTGTGACTATAGAGACATACACATCATGGTTATCTTTTTCATCCTTTTAATAATAATAATTAAAAAACCCTGTTGCAATTACTTTTCAATTTATTATTGTGTTATATATATTTATTTTTTACAAAGGATTTTGACAAGCAGATTTCTGGAGTCCTTAATGGACTTCAAACAATAGCCTATGCATGTCATTGTACATGCATAGTGAAATGATGAACATAAATCATATACCCACACACACACAGAAAACAAGGCACTGTTAAGACTGTACAAGTAATGAATTACCGAAAGGTTATTGATACATTAAAAACTGAGCTCCTAATGAAAACTGTATCAGTAGTCATTTTAACACACTAAAGCTGTGCATTGTTTTGGGGTTCTCTGCTTAAAAGCCCAGTTGTGTCCCTCTTTCCATATGTATTGGACCCCACATTGGTAGGTGAATAAATTGCTCCGATGTTGTTGCTGGAACGAACTAAAAAGTCAGCCAGGCGTTGTGTCACACACGTAGCGGTGTTGCATTTCCGTTTCTCTAGGTGGTGACTACTAAGGTAAAACAAAAAGAGCCAAGATTAAGTCAAATGATGAGCAATCAAGTGTGCCACATCTAATAGGCGTTTGAGCTGTGCTAATGTGGGAGTTCTTTTAATATGTGCACAAATACAGGAACATTACAATCTTCCTACCACCTACTTTGTGCCTGAAAAAAAAATCTTGCGCTATATGCTATTATCAGTTTTAATGATGAGGGTTATTTAAATGCAAAGACCTTAACAGTCATATGTCATTTTTATTGATGTTCTGCATAGCAGTTTATGACATCTAGAAAAGCTGTAATGATAGTATAGTTAAGACAGTAAGTGAAAACAATGACTAAATGTTTAGCTTTAAGCTGAACTTCTAAATCTATTCAGAGCTCTTGCTGATATCATGAGGATTACTAACATAATGAAAATCACTAATATTTAGTTCTCCTGTTCCCACAGAATCATATCCTACTCTCACTGAAGTGAACAGTAATCTTCCAGTCCACATCAAGTGGATTGTGCCCAAAGACTTTCTCCCAACTGCACCACGTATCATGAGAGGTGTCAGGCCTTGCCAACTTCTGCCAACTTCAGTACCACGTAAGACTTAGCTCTGTCTAAACAGATTTCTTCACTACTGAAAAACTACCACATCTTTGTTGAAACACCAGCAACTTGAAAGTGCTGTTGTGGTAGATAATCATTTACCGGATGAGATTTTCAAGAGTGTCCATGAAAGAATCTATATCTAAAAAGACCATTTTATGATCTGAACCAACAAACCATTTATAGAACTCCATGTAGAACTTATGTAGCATGAAATTTATTTTATTTTTTTTTAATCACAATACAACAGTTAGCTTGAGAGAGCTTGGGTTTTCAAACTTGTGTCTTAGACCACTATGTTGTTCCTTCAGACAGAAATACTTGCTTGCTGAGATTGCTAATTGAGTTATTGTTAATTTTCTTGGGTTTCTTCTTGTTAATGTGGCATGAGGTAGACAACAGTATGCAGCAAAAATTTACTGTGAAGAGTGACAATTTCCCAGTTTCAAACTCTGAGCAATTACCAATGAGTACATTTTCCTACTGATTGACTGTTATCTAAAATGTCATCTGTTCTTTTAGAGTTATTTGTATTAATCTAAGAATCCAAATGGACTAGCAATTGTGAGAGAAATATCTGTATTATACTAGTTCTTCATCGGCAAATAGGCAGCAATTTCTAAGTAATTAATACTTTAAATATGTAATTGTATTTAAAGGAAATGGTTGGATAGGTCTTGATATAAGTTCTCTTAGGGTATCTCTCATGGGTATTTCTATTGATTTAAAAAAAATGTAATCAAGCCCTTAACATATGAGGTTCAAACAGCAACTGATTCTCATGGAAATCCTTATTTGTTTGTGGAGGCAGAATTCTCTTTTTCGTTAAAGGTACAAAGTCAGGCCCTGACACTCCAAGTTTAAAACTCCAGTCCTTACAGGAAGCTACTAGAGGTCTAGCTGATGTCTAGCCTGACTGAACTGATTATACCTGTTAGCTGTCTGACCTGTAGACTTTAATTGAATATGTACTTCAGTAAGACAGTTCACCCAGTAAAAGATTGTAAAGCAAGGTGTCAGAAAAACAGATAAGGCATACCACACTCATAATGGTCATGCCTTGTGTTTGAGTATTACAATAATTATTTTTTTTTTTAAGAACTAATAGCTGTAAAAATGTGGGAACTTAGTATCCATTATCAAAATATTTTGGAAGATAACCAAATTGTCATAGAATAATGACATTTTTAAAAAAAATTTGGAGAGAAAGGAACAGACAACTATACAGACACATTGTATTTACTGAATCTATCCATAACAGAACTGTCATTGAAAGAAATTCACTCAAAAACCTAATGAACAGTTAGAATAGTTCGGTGCTGTTTATCTTTTAGTACAAATTGCAAATACTTTTTGAAATGCTATTTTATTCATAGAAAAGTTACCTGAAACTGGATTTATGGATTTATAAACATGAATGCATTTCAGACTAGTTAAATTCTATCAGAGCCAATTGCTTCTTTTCCTCTTTCCCATTATTAAATTGATATTTAACTCTGTAATGAAATATTACTCACTTACAGGAAATAGTTATGTCATAAAATAATTCCATTCTAGCAGAGCATTAGTGTTATTAAAAAGGGTATATTTTCTTATTTTTCTCTTCAGGCTTGGAAATGTGACAAATATTTAAATAAGAAAGCCCTTTTAAAATACACCTTTCTTCTCAAGGTAATGTAGTTTTTGTAGCCTTTTTCTTTTAAGAAAGCATTATGACTGTAAAGTGGTTAAATGATCTGCAACTTTTGTCTCTGGATTTCACTTTCTACCCTGAATGGTTTGATCTTTATGCTTACAGAATGGCTCTATTTACAAGAAGAAGGGTATTTTAAGCTCTTTTTGAGAATAAACAACAGACACAAAGAGTCACAAGTAACAGAATATCACTTGCATGATGTTTACTTCATAATTTAATCCTAACTGATATGACTAGAAGAAACAGGGAAAATCAATACCTTTTTGTCTTGGCTGCTGGTTGTTCTGGCATTTCCTCACTAAGTCCTGAGAGTGTATTCTGTGACATTACTGGCAATATCCATCCTTGTCTTTTGGAAGTACCATCAGATAGATCATCAGCCACAGACAGTAATCTTTAAACAACAATAAAATACCCTGTGAAATTGAATAGCTCTGGTTTTGCTCATATTATTTGAGAAAGCAAAAGCAATTCATGCAATAATCTGAACAGTTTTTCCCTTAAAAAGAAATAACTGTGATTATTTATTACTCACTTCTCAATAGGTGTAGCTTCCAAACAGCTCAGAGTGACAGAAAGTGCAATGAAGAAAACTGACAGCTTTAGGTTGCACATCATTGCTTCCAAACTTTCTGAAAAGAATAATGATTCAAAACTGAAAGCGAACCCAAATAGTCTTCAGCCTATCCTATTACTGATGCCCATTCTGTCCTAAATCAACAGCAGCTAGTCTTTTTCACAAGCTAGAGTAAAAAAAAGATCCTCCTAAGTTTAGCAACACGACGCAGTTTCAGACAGATAGCTCTCAACAGTAAATGTTTATTTTCCATCTAGTAGTTTCAATCCTTTCCCTTATGTCCGGTTTGCATTTCCCAACATGTCCCAGTCTCAAATTCTGGTCCTAGGTACATTTTACCTTGAAGTTATCTTAGCCTTTTCCTGAAAAATGCTGTTGATTAATAAAGAGAAACGTGCTTTCCTGAAAGCACATCTGTTGCACTGCATCTTAAGTTAAAAAAAAATCAGGGAAATTGTTTACCTTTTAGTGGTCAGGGAGTTAATAGAAGAAGCACGCCTGTGTTAGCAAGAAAGGTACATGCAACAATTCCACGCTTGCATCTGGCTCTGGAGTATCCCTTTTCCCCCTTCCTTGCTGACAAGTAATTCAGCTCTTATATACCCTTCACACTTTTCTCAGCTCTGACATCAGGCAGCACAGAGAGACTGTCATTAATTCCCATCCCTATAGATAGAAAGTACCCCAGAGAGGAGCAGAGGCAGATAGGTCATTATTACATTAGCACATCAGTAAATATTAACCTGGTATATGCAGGATGCCCCTGTGAAGATACTGTAATAGCATATTGCACATCAGAACTGTAGCCTCAATTTTACAGTTCTGATAAGATGCTGAGGTAATATTCCCTGTGGGTGTTTTCAAGGACTCAATAAGGTAACAAAAGTTTTATAAAGAAAGCCAGAGTAAATGAAACACCAGTTTACCAGTAATTGAAATATAAGAAAACAGATATCTTAGAAAAGAGAGAATAGTTAAAATTGTGGAGGTTTGTTGTAGAAGTATATAATGATCAAAACAGAAAAAATATTTGAAGGCATAAAAGCTGTATGAGGAATAAGAAAAGTGTGAAAATTATTTAAGTTGACAGGGTGATCATTCAGGGTAACAAGGTATAAATCATGTACATTTTTCAGTAAAGTATAAATATGAATGAAAATTCTACATTATTAATATAAAATCTTACTTTTTACTAACACTGGTAGATTCTTTATGTCATGCATGAAAATTGTGTCAACTAATGTTCTTAAGGCAAAGATTAGGATTAAAAAGCTAGGAAATGCCAGAATAAAGGCTGTCTGTGCGAGTTTATTTCTCTGGTGTGCACAGAGTATGGTTCAGGGAAAAATACACAGCTTTTAATAGACTAAATCCAGTGTTAATAAAGTATCTGATTGCAGATTTCCAAGGATACAAATTAGATCCATTTTTCCTGATTTCAGTGGGAATTATGCAAATTACTTTTTTTTTTCCTCTCTCATTAGATGCCTTTAGGTGCCCAAATGCCTTTAGAAAACAGGTCTTTCAATTATCTATGGAGGTTAAGATGCAGACACAAAAGCCCAGGCAAAGTTTTCTGTGATAAGAAGTTATCATATGCATCTTCCATATCCCCACAGAACATGAATTAATTCATAACTCCTTCAATGCCAAGTACATTGCCTTAACTGGAAGCATCCTCCTTTGCTGGTTTAGTTTGTAACACCAGATTTTTCACTGAAATGGCTAAAATTCCAGTGCTGGCCCTCTTCAGGCATCTGTGGTACTTGAGTTGGATACAGAACGAATGTTTAGCTGGGATAGTAGCCTCTTAACCTGATACTACAGCTAGTCTGCCAGCAAGATTCTAGCAAGTGACAAAATGATGTTTGGGTTGGTTTTTTTTTTTTGTTTGTTTGTTTGTTTGTTTTAAAATGGGATTTTTTTTTAACATGACCATATACTTTTTTCTCACCAGTTTCCTGTCCTCCTCCCCTGGATGGACAGTCCCAGTGTGAGAGAAGTAAGTATAGTGTTGTTTTATTTTCACCATGACAAAATGTTCTGTGCAACATCTGAAACAAGTTTATCTCTCCAAAGAGTCTTCTGATGTTATTTTCACTGTAGCTTTTGACTACAATGAAATAACATTCTAGTGTTATTTTCACTGTAGCAATTTCACTCCCCCTGAAATGAAGGCATGATTAGATTCATTTTACAGTGATATAATTGTGCTAAGAAAACCAATTATGCAAATAATCCAGCTGGTGATTGACACCAGCCAATATTCACAGCTTGAATATTGAACTCAAATGCCTTGGTGCACTTCTTCTGGGGTGGGAAGAGATCTGGGTCACGCTGACACTCAGTAGTGGTGTGTGTGCTCAGCTCTTGTGAAAAGGCAAGTTCATACTGTTTCAACTCCTGAAAAGCAGTAGATAGATCGGATGCAGTTTGCATCTGAGGTGTTAGAAGATTGGACTGAAAATTCAGAATAAGTTAAATTTTAAGGCATCTAAGTGAATGGTTGTTACGTCAATCTTGAATCAAGCTCTAAGTTGACATAAGAAAGTGAAACAGGCTTTTCAAAGAAATATTGGTCTGAAATCCTAATTCCAGTTGTCCTGCAAGCAGCCTTGCTTTGAGGGAAGAAGAGAAAGGCTGATTCTTGAGCGCATTGTAGAAATCAAACTGGGCTTATGATGTCCCAGGACCATTGTCTGCCTCCCAAGCCACATAGCATTTTGGCAGAGTCAGCAAGAAGTCTATCCAACTATTATTCAGATGTAATGTTAACAAAATTAAGGTACTGTGGCTTCTGTTACAATTTCTCTTAAGCAGAAGTAGTGTTTTCCCACACAAACAAGAGTGGAATATGAAATCATGTAATCTCTCTGACAGCAGAACTATTCATAACTCAGATTTCAAGAACCTGGCACTAAGTACTGTGTAGTTAGTACCATTCAATGAAGCAGTTAGAAAACTATTTTTATCATTGACAAAGTTCCTTAACCTTGATCGTAGCAAAAAAACCTCCTTAATTATTTTGCATAACAAATGTTATCAGCCTAGGGAAGAAGTCAAGTATTCTCAGTAAAGAGACTTTACTCTAAATAAACTCACGACCCATGAACAATTCCATCCTGAGTAGTTACATGGTAATTTTATGTATTTATACTGGAGTTTAAGTCTGTATGAAAAGATTTGTCTGAAGTATGGTGCCTGTATGAGGGTTGGGGACACCAGAGCTGAGGTTTACAAAGAATCCAGAACATATGGTATGCCAATGCCCCAGTTCCTTCTGGAAACTACCTACATAAATGTCTTGAGTTGCAAGATGAGGAACATGAGCTGCACTGTAATGTACTGGCAGTGGAGGAACAGGGAACTAGTCTCATCTCAAGTGTCTACTCTTATGTACTAGGGAGTGGGATTTATCTGACTAACTGTGAGATGAATAGAGAGAGCATTCTAGTGCCTGTTTCTAATGTAGAAGTCTAAAATAGCTCGGATGATTTGTGCCTGTTCCTCCTTTTTGACTATTAAAACAGCCTTGGGTGACTTGCTTATATGTAGATGTTTACACTGCAGGTGTTTAAATGTATGTGAAATGAATTCTATCAGGGGTGCTTTAACTCTCTTATGTGCTCGGTTCCTAACATTTAAGGTTGTCTCCCTCTCTTTCTCGTATTTACCTTTTTCTTAGGCTGTTCTTGACACCTGCTGGACAGCTGTTTCCCACTTTTAATGGTTGCTTTTCAATTTCTGAATTCCACATTTGCTTAATAACATTAATTACATGCATTAAGACTTTTGGTAATGGATGTCTCTCTCCCATTTGTGAGCGTGACAAAAAACCATATTACCTGCTGCATGCACTTTACCAGATGCTGTTCTGCTGTGTAAGGTAAATGTCTCCAGTAAATTGCATTGTTGCTCAGTTACCAGGAACTATAAATGTGTGAATAACTCATGGTTTAGTTTTCCTGTTGTATCAAAACAGAAAAGAAAAAGCTTTAGGCATTAACCTGAAATGAGCATATTTCATTTTTTTGAATAAACCAGACATCATAACAACAGCATTAATATGCATCAGTGTAAATATTACTAGCAATGAAACAGAATGGTGTATGTATCACTGCTTGTAGCTGTTACATGAGCTGAGATTGTAGCTGTTATATGAGTTGTTTCATGTGATCTGACAAATTGTTTTATTTTTATAACAATTTTGTTAGCCTTTGATTCCTGTTAAATAAGTCTGAATCAAGCTTTGAAACAAAAGTAAAGTATAAAAAAAAGATTTCATTGATAATGTCAGCACCTCTGAAACAGTCTAAGTGCCTTGTGTTCAAATGGCCAAATCTGAAATTAGAGGAGTATATCGGGTGCCTAAACACAGTTTTCTGCTATCATTTTAGATGTCCTAGGATATCAACGACTGACATGCATGAACCTGGCTAGTAGGACACTGTTGTAGCAACTGCAGACTAGGTGGAACAGGAGAGGAGTCTAAAATTACACTAGACACCTATGATTTGGAACCTGGATTGTTCCCTAAATTTTTACATTTGGATGCCAAAGTCTGAAAATTTTGGCTATAATACTCTCTTCCCAGGATTTCTTGCTTGGTACTATATTGACGAATACTACAATGTTTGTATTTTCTGGTGAGTGGAGTTGTAATTTACTACACTTAGCACTTAAGCTATGTGTATCTGCTTTGTTTAAAAATTGTTTTATCACATATGCTTCTGCTAGCACAACTTTGTTACTCCTATTTGGTGTGGGCCATTTCAGCACTGATAAAAACTCAAAGAGCTCTTGTTGATCCCAAAATTGATGTTAAACCTGTGGAAGAAATGTGGAAAAAGCAGCAGAAGACATAAGAGGAGCAAAGTTAAAAAACTTTTGCCTGGTGAAAAACTGGCTGGATGGCTGACCCCAGAGAGTTGTGGTGAACGGAGCTAAATCCAGTTGGCACCCGGTTGCGAGCAGTGTCCCCCAGGGCTCAGTTTTGGGGCCAGTCTTGTTTAATATCCGTTATCAATTATCTGGATGAGAGGACTGAGTGCACCCACAGTAAGTTTGCAGTTGACACCAAATTGGGTGGAGTGTCGATCTGCTTGAGGGTAGGAAGTCTCTGCAGAGAGGTCTGGACAGGCTGGATCAATGGGCCGAGGTCAATTGCATGAGGTTTAACAAGGCCAAGTGCCGGGTCCTGCTCTTCAGTCACAACAACCCCATGCAATACTGCAGGCTTGGGGAAGAGTGGCTGGAAAGCTGCCCAGCGGAAAAGGACCAGGGGGTGTTGGTCAACAGCTTGCTGAACATGAGTCAGCAGTGTGCCCAGGTGGCCAAGAAGGCCAACAGCATCCTGGCTTGTGTCAGGAATAGTGTGGCCAGCAGGAGTAGGGAAGTGATCGTGCCCCTGTACTTGGCACTGGTGAGGCTGCACCTTGAATACTGTGTTCAGTTTTGGGCCCCTCAGTACAAGAAGGATATTGAGTTGCTGGAGCATGTCCAGAGCATGGCAATAAAGCTGGTGAAGGGTCTGGAAAACAAGTCTTATGAGGAGCGGCTGAGGGAGCTGGGGTTGTTTAGTCTGAAGAGGAGGCTGAGGGGAGACCTTATCGCTCTCTATAACTGCCTGAAAGGAGGTTGTAGTGAGGTGGGTGTTGGTCTCTTCTCCCAATTTATTGGTCTCTTCTCCCAAATTACTAGAGATAGGATGAGAGGAAATGGCCTCAAGCTGTGTCAGGGGAGGTTTAGATTGGATATTAGGAAAAATTTCTTTACTGAAAGAGTGGTCAGGCATTGGAACAGGCTGCCCAGGGAAGTGGTGGAGTCACCATCCCTGGAAGTGTTCAAAAAACGTGTAGGCGTGGCACTTCAGGGCATGGTTTAGGAGGCATGGTAGTGTTGGGCTGATGGCTGGACTTGATCTTAGAGGTCTTTTCCAACCTTAATGATTCTATGAAAGTTAATAATTTCCACCCCAGTGGAAAAAACAGGAGATTCAGAAATGAAGGGTGGCCATTCATGGAACTGACTAGCAAATGGAAAGAAGTCATCTGGATAGTTAACAATATCTTAAACCTGGCTTTTGTGATGTATTATGCTGCTCAGCTCACACCATTGACAGAGCAATGATGTAGCCTCAAAGGGCTATTGCTAATGATTGCTCTGAGAATGAGCTCAGCAGAGTTTGTGCTGAATCAGTTCCTATAGCTGGGAGTCTCCCAAGGAAGAGGAATAAACCCCATGTTTAGATCAGAAAATTCAGAATTGACAGCACAGTGATTGATGAGTTATAGTTCCTAATGCCATTCCTACTTACACTTTATAGAGTGTTAATTGCATGGCTTCTACTGGCTTGCATCCAACAATTTACCTTTGATTACAACAGAAAGTTTAAATTCTTGATTTTCTTTTCCCCTGTCTCTTCTGCAACCTTCTTCCAGAAGTATAAGCAAAAGCAGAACTCTGCTTTGGTTATCAATGTCACTTACAAAGGCTCTAGACAGTGCTAATGGTAAATAATGAATATGAAATAGTACTACTATTCTTCCTTTCTGGTAACCTAAGCCATCCATTGCTTCCTGCTATGATCATTCTCTAAAGTTACTGTCTATAAGAATTCATCTATAAAAAGGTATTCAGCTTTCAAATACATTGCTGTAATGTATATATACCACTACTATAATAGTATATGGAGTCCTATAACATGGATTCATGTGTGTACTTCAAAGTGGAACAAATAATTTTGCTAAAAGGAAGGCTATGGCACTTACTTGGAGTATCTCCTTACAGAGACAGTGCATTGTAAATTTGCATCCTGCCCCCTGCATAGGTCTTTCCTTACAAAAGAGTCCAGAGTGATTATATTGCTACTGAATGTGCAGAATGAGGTCTCCCTGAATGCTCCTGTAAGGGAAAAAAGAGGTTAAGGAAGTAGGTAAGTGTAGAAGTGCTATTTCAGATTTCCTAAGTGTAACTGTGAAAACTCTCCACCCACTCTTCCCCATCCCAGCATCTTATAAAGAGCACAGACTTCTGTAGAAGATACAGTGAGACCAGGAACCACCCTCCATGCTCCCCAGACTTATTTTAGTGGAGATGAATTGCTACTAAGTACAGAGAAAATGGAATTATTCACCAGTAAGAGAAACTGCTGTTTTCAAAATAAATCTGCACAGAATCATGTCAGCCCTTCCTACCTGATCCAGTGCATAAGTTTTAACTAAGTTTTCTTTTAAACTATCTCACTTTCAATAATCAGACTTCCCCCCCCCCCCCCCCCCCCCGCAAACTGCAGCAAGAGAATGACAATCTGGCTTTGTCTTGAAACACTCTGAGTCTTTTAGATGATGCTGTCTTGACAGCTCTGCTATTAATAGTGGCATTTTCTCTGCTGTTTAAAAAGGAGAGTTGTGCTGAACTGAGAACCAGTCATGTTAGCAATAATTTTTCACTAAGGGCAAATGCAGTGTACTAGCTTATGTAGGAGGATTTAGGTTGACAATACCATGAAATATAAGTTAACTTATTTATGGTATGTTGGCAGATGTGGCTGCAAAATAAGATAGCCCTTCTTCAAAGAGAAGTGCAGTAGGGCTGCACTTTACTGTATGCTTGGATTATTGTATGTGTGAGTGCAAGACCTGACCTTTTCATTCTACTTGGAGATGAGAAAAAATTTTGATAAGCACAGGGCGTGTGAATCAGTACGTGAAATTGCCTCTCTATTGTAAGAAGCCATTAAAAATTCATTAGGACTTCAGCATATGTATCTGGAAAAATTTAGTGTATTTTTGCTCTGTTGTGGTAGTGTCTTTTACACCAAATATTGCTGTTTCCGTCCATTTAGCAACCACTCCACTTTTGGCTGAGATTGTCCCTGATAACAGAAACCATTAATGGTATGGAAAAGTCAGTATTTAAATGTGAGCTCTCACAAATACTTTAGGAGCTACAAGTGACATGGCTGATTCAAAAGGTGATGTTTTTTGCAATAAAGTGTTATTGAACCAAATGCCCAGTGGCAAATTGAAGGGACTGTATTATTGCAAGACAAAAAAACCTGAGGCTCTGGAATCTTTTAGTCATTAATGTATTAAAATAATTTCATATTAACATATATTCTTCTAATGAATGCTACAGTTTCAGTGGGACAAAGCTGAAAAGTCACCTTATCATAGTGTTTGATTCAAAGAACCTTGTGCAGAGCAGCAGAGAAGCACATACTTCAGGACAAGTGTCTTCAGAGAGTCTGTGGGTGTTAAGTATGTACTAAGTGTTTATTTAGAATAGGTATCTTAAGCTCTGGTTTTGGGTTCAGAGACTTTTCTATTGCATAAACTGTTGTCTACATTGGTAGTCTTCTTTTTTTTCCTTCTTGATTTACAGGATTCCTACATGTTTCTGGATGGAGGGGTAGACCTATGATTCTAGTGACTGTAGGCTTGATTTCACTACACTTCACAGAGGGCCTGTACCCTTTCCTGATGCATTTGCACAGGCTGCAAAGGGCTAGTTTCATTTTAGATAACTATTACATTGCTACACTGTTCATACTTATTGGTATTGTTTTAAAAAATGAAGAATGTTGGCAATGTTGTATATAATTTCACATCAACGTAATATTTCATATAATTTCATGTCAATGAAGGGTTAACATACTCTTAAATTATTTTATAAGCAGTTGTCATAAGCAGTCATAATCATTACAGCCCACTGCTCTAGGTCATAATATCATCCTGTTGCCTTTTACAATACTCAGAATAGTTTGTAGCAGTTGAATAAACAACTGTTAAAAGAACCATAAAAATTATGACCATAGAGGTAAGGTATTTTTATATTAGAAGGTCTTAAATGTACATTGTTATTTGAAGTCAGTTCTTTAATTTCCATTGTCAAAAGAGGATGTATATTTCATGCAACTTAAACCTTTCTGAGCAGGAATACCTGTTTTGGGGGATCCTATGAAAATTTCCCATGTTTTAAAAATGAAGTGTTTGTAGTTAGAAAGCCATGCGTACAGGTAGATGCATAGCTATGTGCCTGATTCCCAAAAGTTAGCCCATGTTCCTGGAGCTTCCACTTGGATGTTTAACACCTTTTATGATTGAGCTGTCTTAGAAGATGTCCCTATGTAAAGTGTACCTGGAAAGGCCAGGAGTATCACCTTTAAGCATTTTCTAGTAACCAGTATCTAGCCTGTTGTGCGACGATATCTCTGCACGCAAAGCATATTATCACACACCAGAAAACTTGGGGACTTGATGGATAGCAAAAGTGAAATGCTATTAGGTTACATAAACCACTGGTTGATGAATCATAGTTAATGTAATTTTTTTAAGAGGAAAAGACTCCAGAGAGACTTTGAAGCTTTTGAACTGCCAGTCAACCTCAGTACATTTGTTCCTTTAACTTTTCTTAAAGTATTTTCATGAGACGATATACCTCGTTAGTGGAATTCTGACGTCCTAAGCACACAACAAATCCCTTTGTACTTTAAAAAGGAGGTACTGCCCAAAAGTATATAATTAGGTTTTCAACTTTTTTTTTACATAGCTAATTTATTCTGAAAGCTGTTTTGACAATTGAAACATTTATGTTTTCTAACATTTAAAAATAGAAGTTTGTGTAACAGAATGTCTTCCAGACTTGTGGCAAATTTTACGAAGAATAAAGAATTTTATGTCTCCATAAAGTTTGCCAGAAAACTGGAAGAAACGAACCTGTTTTGCTAAAACAAAAGCAAACCCTCCAAATCCATACAAGTGGAAATCAATGTGCTAAACTTCTTTCTTAAGAGAGAAACTATTATAACAGTCTCACTAGTTTAAATAAATAAATAGTTATGAAAACAGACAATAATTAATGTTTTGCACATAGACAATATTATCTCCAATGTATGGATCTGAATCCTTGCTATAAATGACTATTGATTGTTTTTGTATTACGGGGAAAAAATTGAGACAATAATGACTTAAGGGGGATGCATATAGTCGATGGCAGAGTTGAGGATGGAAGACAGATCTGAATCTTCATCTGGTCCATAGCTGCCATGCACTCTGTTGAGGTGAGAGGAAAGGAAATGTTACTGGATAGTCAAACTAAACCTGAATTCAGGCTCAAAATGGGCAGAAGGTCTTCTGCCTCTCTGCGTTTCTGCATATATAGGGATCAACACCACCCCACTTTCTTTGTTAAATGCAGATGCGTGCTTCCCTACCTGGCTTGTGTAGATCAAACTCTTACCTATTAGTCTCTTCATTGGCCAGTACAATGAGACCTTGTGACTCCCCATGATTTACCTCAGTCTAGTATAACCACTTCCAGAATAAACACATTTTTGATTAAGGGAGGATCAGTTAAATTATTACATCTTTCTTTATTTTGCATCCTTCCTCTCTGTCTTCTGAGAGAATAGGTACCCAAAATATCTTGAGAAGGGTTTTTTGCTCTCTGCAGATGTTGTGGCCTCTATGAGCAGTTGAAAGGAGAGAAAGTGTTGTGAAAGAGTCTGTCTTGTGAAGTTTCCAGACTCAGTTTTGCTGGTCTGTTCAAAGGTTTAACTTTGCAGTGAAGCTTTTGGAGTGTGTACCCAGACCAGGGCACAACCCTGAGAAGAAAATTCTGTGTTGTCCTTGTTAGAAATTCTCTCTGTTAGTCTCCATTTGACTGGGAGCTGCATGACTACTCAACTATCACAGCTCTGCCCAGCCACTGTCCCGATCAGTACTAGTGAGGGATAAAATTTTAAGCTCCCTTGTGTTTCCTGATAAGCCTGCAGTGCAGAAGCAGATCTCAGGAGATACAACTGAGAAAAAAAAATGGTTTTAAATGTTGCTTGGATTGTGGGTTGTGGTCCAGCTCTGAATTGATGGGGGAAATGACAGTGAATCTACTCTGTATCATGACATCCGTATCTGGGTTGCCATACTATGTCCTATGGGATGTCCAACCCATGATTGCTGTAGTGCTCAGTTCTGTGGAGACATAGCTCGTATTTCCAGCTTTTCCTGAATTAGTTACATTTGTGGTTGTTTAAAACTGCAGTGGTGGGAAAGAGCTACTTAGTCTTCAGTGTTTCCAAAATCATGTATTGTATTTACAGTGAAGCCAGAAATGACTTCTGTATTTTTGGTAGGTAACTCATCATTACATATAACATTTAGAGTAGGACCAATAATTGTACATCAGCTCTGCATTTTTTACTGAGAACTTCTTCTAATTTCCATAAGAACACCATTTATCCATTTGAACTTCCTGTGAGCTTGCATAAGGAATTGTAAGGGGCTCCTGATCTTAGGCTGGGAGCTGCTGGATGACAGGCTTTTTTGTTCCTTGGCCAAGATGAGTAGATAGAATCATGGAATAATACAATGGTTTGGGTTGGAAGGGACCTTTAAAGATCATCTAGTCCAACCCCTTAGATCTAGAATAACATAAGGAGAGATAACCAGGACAGGTGTCATCTGATCTGATTTTTATCAGTCTAAAAGTTAGTTACCTAGACTAAGCTAGCTCTCTAGACTTTCAAATCAAAGGGAAGAAAGAAGCATCTCCAGAGACTGTTTCCTCCCACTTCTTTTAGACAGCTGTCTTAAGATGGGATAAATTACTCTCTGGAAATATATGAGTCTCTCTAATACCTATTGTGAGACTCTAGATGAGGATCTTCAACAAATCTACTTGCTAAGAGTAGGGTATACCTCATTCTATACAAATACTTTCCCCTCTCAGGGTATTTTTCTTATATTGAAGCATTAGAATGATTAGAGTGCCCCTCAAATAAAATCCATCCAGACAGAAGAGAATACTTGTAGTCTCAGTTTCTCAAGAGATGCGCTGATTTTGCAGGAAGCAGTGAACTTGGTGCAAACATGGTCTTTAGGAGAAATCCCATGAAGAAGATGGGAATTCAATATGCTAAGACATCACAGACTCTCTATAATGCTGTGTTATCTGTGAATTAAGCACAATAGAGAAAAATACTGAATTCCATATGCACTGAATTTTACATAAATTTAATGAATATTAAACTGCATTTGTGAACATATGTTAATTTCATATCTCTACTCCTATTTTTTTTGGAGAGGTATTTAATTTGTACATGTTGCTGATCACTAGCAAATGGCTGGGAGTGACTCCTTACCTTCATTCAGCACCCCAGTACCACTGCTGAAGGCTGTGTGCTGAAACAAAAGCAGGTTATAAAGGTCAAGATCTGCAGAGTAAGTACTTCTCAGTGTCACCTAAACACATCTAAACATTGAAAATTCACAGAAGTCACTAAAGTGCCAAGGTATGGGCCTTATGGGTGTATTCCTTCAGGCACTTTTTTATGCACACAGACCATGCAAGTAGGCTACAATTACCTACTTTATGACTGAGAATACACATTTACCCTAAAAATGTTCCCCCAACATCCTTCAGCTCCCAAAAAGCCTAAAAAAATATAAAAGCTCGCCAACACCATCAGGCAGCTAAAAATTAAAGTAAATATTTTTTCACTCTATTTTTGTTTTTCTGAGAAAACACTGTTTTCATAGGAAAGATTTCTTTCATTATCCCTGTAAAAGGCATTTTTCCTTCCCCCAAGACCGTGGAGCCAAATGTATGGATACTAGCCTTTGTTCATTTGTAAGCAGAAGTCTCTAAGACCCTTTCTCCATGAAGCAAAGATTGATATAATTCCAACAGTACTTCCTTTCTCATGGTGCTACAGAAAAATAGAACACCAGAGAGGTTTGAATGCAGACAATCCTTGGGAAAACTCTTGCTTGTGTGTGTGTGTGTGTCTGTGTGTGCATGTATGTGTCCAAAGGAATATGCCCTTGAAACATCTATTTCTTCATTTTGCTTTTAAAGATAAACTCAGTTCATACTTAAGCACATCAGTATGTAAAATTCTTTTGTCTTCTGTGAATGTTCAGCATGTAAGTCCTACTTTAAGACACTTTGCAAATATGCTAATATGAATTGACCAAAATTGGTGGCATGTATAAGAGTAAATCTTTTATAATGGGCAGTGTGAATCTTTGTAATCAGGAGTTTAAATCTCAAAAGTGAGATGAGGTAAGCCAATGCATGCAGTAATTAAAACCTTCATCCTGAAGAGGTACTTCAACTTTTTAAAAGAGAATATGTTTTTTTTCTTCTTCTTCTTCCCCTTTACAATTTTTCCTTTTTAAGAGGCAAGAGGGCACTTATTTGTCTTCAGTTTCTCAAATGCACATTATTGATTATGAATTCTAGGGGAAATTTTAAAAGCAAAGTTCTTTAAAGTGGAGCTAGAAAATAATATGATAGTAGGGACATCTATAAATCACTTAAACTGCCACCTGGGTTATTTTTCTCTGATATGGAGAGAAGTATTTAAAGCAAATTGTTAAGTGCCTGCTATAAGGAGGTATTTATTTGACTGAAATTTTTGCTTTCCACTTTTTATAATTCCTTTGCTGGGTCTGAATCTTCAACTTTACTCACCCTGGGCAGAAATTATTATTGAACAAAATAATCCTACTGAGATTGTAGAATTACAGTCCTGTATATGATGTGCCTATGACTGCCTATCTCGTCAAAGTTTATGTAATGGTTATTTGTTTAATTAAAACCCCAGACAATTGCTTTTATTTCACTGGTTTGCTTATTTCCTGTAGATACTGAAAATACTTGCATGCATCTCAGAAGCTCACTTTTAAATAATTATGAAGGATAAGGATGTTTGAAAATAGGGATCTCTGTAGTCAAAATCATGGTGTCTCCTGCCCCCAAATAGGCATGGATTAAAATATAAAATACACGTAGAATATATTCTATGAATAGTGATGAGATGAAATATTAAAAAAAATGGATGGGGTGAGAGAGAAAGAAGAAAGGACTGGTAAGCCCTTGTAACAGCTAAACACAGGGTAAGAAACAACTAAACTGGGATCTACAGTTCTAGTTTCTAATCAACAAAAATAAATATATATCAAATTCCATGTGTGTTCTAGCCAAGTCTCTTGATTAGGTGCTTGCAGTGAGGTTTCCAGAACTAACTATTACAATTAGAATACTGAAGTTAAGCTATTTTTAATGCAAAAGCAAGGGTAATGCCCAAATGACACCAAGACTTCTCTCCTACGTAGAACAAGGCTTAGTAATACACAGAGGGCTGTTGCACATGGTATGGGTACAGGAGAGAAGTCACTTTACACCTGAATGCATACTACATTGCTGTTGACATACACTCTTGAACAACTGCTGTTTTGGTAGGCACTATCCTGTTCCCTCATCACCTTTAGCCTTTTTTAAGGGGAGCAAGGATAGCCACATGGAGTTAAGGCAGCTTTACACTCAGCCATTTTCTACCTCTGTTCACCGTGGCTTTTTCATTGTACTGTCTTCTGTGAACACAAAACAGCATGTCTCAGAACTCAGACCACTGTCTTTATATTTTCTTCTTATTTTTCCGCATACTATGAACCTCCTTCTTCAATCTGAATTTCTCTAGAAGCAATTTGGTCATCCATGTGGGTCTCCTGGCTCCTTTGCTTGACTTCTTCCTCCTATCTTTCACTCTGAGTATTCTAAAATGCACAGCTGAAACCATTTGGCAAAAACACAATTCTGCAGTAAGCACACTTGGGTTAATTTTCAACAATTTAGAATAAAGGTCAAAGTTTAAGTGTACAATATCAGTCATTTCTTCTGAAAACCTGTTCAAAACTGTAAGTACCTAACTGTTTTGCCATGAGAATTTTTTCCTTTGTCTTAGTCTAACATTAGTGTAATTGCATTTGAGTAACAATTTGAACTGTGGCTAGTAAAACAAGATTTCAGAATGCTTTTTGCAACTGGAAAAAGAAATTATTTTAAAATTCTGTCACTGTAATTGCCCTCTGCTTGGTTACCTCATGTGATTTTTAATCCTGTTTGTAAGCAAAACAAGGACTGATGTTTATCCATATGACTAAGCTGAGCCAAATGAAGATGCATTTTACATTGAAAATAGGATGTTCCCTTGGGACTCAGGGAAGTCAACTTGCAGAATATTGCTTCCTAGACATTTAAATCCAGATATTTGTGTGCTTTTTTTCTCTTTTTTTTATTGGTTAGCCAAGGTGAAATGTGGTTTAAAACTATAAATATGGGTTTGTTTAGGACAAATGGGTCCAAACTCATGTCTCTCAATGCTAGCCTGCCTGCTCTTGTCAACCACACTGAATATGCCTGCTTTGATCCACAGAGAATGTATCTGCTTTGTTTTTAAGCCAACCTCATTCAGCCCAAGTTACATCAGCTGTACTTCATGCACCTGCTTTGTAGCTCTAGCCTGTACTAAAACTGTCTACACTGTGCAATTTAGTTCTTTGTGCACTATGTAAAGTGGTTATCTTCTAGAAACAAGGCTTCTGATTACTTGTCTGTCTTTCTGGTTGCCTGTGGAAATTTAGTCCAGTAGTGGAGATGGTTGGAAGTGGCAGTTGTGATGTTACTGCTAACTAACTTTTTAGCCTGCCATAAATATGTTCCAAACTCAGTGCAGAGGTGGAGGGAGTAAGATCCTGTAAGGAGGGATTTTATTGACCTCTTCTCTGAAATTTCAGTGGACATTGGAGGCTTATGAGTAGGATTCAAGCTGGTAGGTCAATCAGAACCCGAGGGCAAACTTTTGCGTAAATATATAGTCTCACCTGGACTGTGCAAATTCCTCAAGAGGTTTGTTACAAAACTTAGTTGCAACATGAATATCCTAGTACCATAAGCTGCTTCTCCTCTTGCTTTAGCTAAAGACTTATTGATTGATGTTCACTGAAGGAGATAATTTCCTTACAACTGTGCTGATCCTAGGAGGCCAGCTGCATTCAGGGCTGACATGTGCAGCTTAGGTTAGGGCTTGAGACCATAGTTCCACAAATATTAGAGGTGACATAACACATCACTGGTGCTCCAATGGGCAGGTTTCACTCTCCATCCTTTCCTACTCTGCTTTCACTCCCACTTTCTGCTCTCGTTCTTGCCTCCACTTTCCTGCTCTTTTGCTTATGTGGGTCTGACACTTGTTGAACCATGCTGCAGGCAAAATCAGTTTACTACCTGGAAAGCAATCTTTTGCTGCATTAAATTTCTGCCTGTTTAATGAGTTAAAATGGTTTGCAGAAGAGGCTGAAGAGCACAAGAGTGGAAAAAAGGTAAAGCAACAGGAATGCACAATGGAGAGCAGGGAGATGGGAGAAGGGAGTGGGAACACTATTGGTTCATCTTTAGGCACAGAAATCTAGTCTGAGTTCTAACCTGGATTTAAAGTGTGGTGTATTTGCACCTGGGCTGAGTGAGTTATGCAACTACATCTCTCTGATAATCGAGGCTGTTAGTCTGTGTTGGCTTCAGTTCCATTTGACCAAGTGTGACCACAAAAATATTTTAAAGATGGGGGAAGCAACCTCAGGAACAGAGCTGGAAATAAGAATTCTATTTTGTTATTGAATTAATAATCTTAATAATCTTCCCAGTAAAAAAAATGGATTGAAATGCATTTTTTCTACCATAATTTATGCTTTGAAGGAAGGTAATAATAAATAAAGGCAAACATTGCCATTTTGTCATCTGTAATTGTATGAGGGCCAGTGTGATGTTTCTGATGCCCTAAGAGAAACTTGGGCAAAGGTTGCTGGCTGGTTTCTTTTAGCACCGTAAGAGAAAACCTGTAATTAGCCAGATGATGTTCCCTGTATACATTAGTGAAATGCAAGGACTGGTATAGTAAGGGGCAGAATCCCATTGCCAACTCCTAGGAGCAGAAGAGGACAGACATAGGGGACTGCAATCTTTGTTCTGTTGCTCACCCTTTGGCGTTGCAGGTGGGCTACAGTCTGAATAAAGCAGTATTAAGATAAGGCATAAACGATTCCCTGGGATATAAACTTCTATGCCGAATTGCAAAGAAAGTGCAAAGCTGTATGAGCACAGTTTAGTACTGGTGATTGAACACAGTTTGTGTAAGCATCTTTAAGCAAAGCAGCAATGCAAACTATTTCTATATCATAGTTAATTTTCTGAGTTGCTGACCACCTACACTTAATTGTAAAGTAACTATTTCCAGGAATGCTATAAAAATGAATTACACTTCCAGAGACTGAAAATGAGGAGGTAGCTGTAGAAGGAGTTAATGCCCATGAATTTGCTAGGAATCAAGTTAGTTAAGAAACACATTTGAGAGGATTAACATTGCTGTAGAAATTAGTGTTTGAAGAGATTGACTGGGGGGGTGTTGGCTTGAAGAATGTGAAAGGCAATTCAGTCCTATTGGTGGGCTTGTCAAGGACAACTTGCTTCCCAGCTGTGGCTCCATGAAGTGGAAAACATAGAGAAGAGCAGGTGCCACAAGATCACACTTGGAAAGTGTATCCAAGACGAAAAGAGGAAATTAACCTATATCCATCCTAACTGTAAGGTAGGGCTCTGACTTGCCCTGGTTTTCTTCAGCTTATCCCATCAGACAGAGGGAACTGTAGTGAATGACTTGATTTAATGAAGCATTTGTGGCAATCCTTAGAGAGAATTATTCTTTAAACTGGTGTTCTTCCTGTTTAACTCATCGTGCTAACCCTCAGATGTGTAGGGACTTTTACAGGTAAGTATATTCCAAGTCCCCAGAATACATCGCTCCTTCTTTGAATACATTTTTGGGAAATATGTAAGATGTGTAAGAAAGTGCTACCAGAAGCTCTAACCATCAAGTCGAGATGGAGGTGACTAAAAGTAGGCAGACAAATAAAGAGGCATATTTTTGCAAATCTTGGGAGGGGAAGCAGAACAGAGTCTGGTTTGTTTCCACTTAGAACTTAAGTTGATCTGGTGGTTTTGGTTTTATTTTTTCTCCTTCTAATTTTAATGCCAAGATGTTAGTCTCCAATACAGTTTCTATTAAAATTAACAAATTTACGTTGATGCCAGCGGAAGAGGAGAGGGCTTGATAGAACATGCAGTGCAGAACTAAATGTCCTTTTTATGGCTAGGAAGGACAAGCATAGTAAATAAAGACCATGGAGACAGGTATATGTCAGTCAAATGTATAGGTCTTCATAGTCCTGTCTCCTGCAGTGGTCAGTTCCAAATGCTTGTGAAGAAGACTGAAAAGCTTTATTACAGACAAACTGGCTTGCCCTCCGAATGTCTCTTTTTTTCTGTTCTTTGCTGACTTGTTGTATGCTGCTGACAGCATTCAGTATTTGATCAGAAATAGCTACCTGTTACATTGTTGACATTCACATGTCAAATTTTCTTGATTAGAATAAAGTTCATAGGCTTGTGGCTCTTGTTGGAATCCAGTTTTGTTGGAATTCAGCTTGCATTTATTTAAGGAAGGTGTTTGAATATCAAATATCTTAGAGGGAATCTGTTTTTTTGCAAACATGGGACAAAAATGTTTCTTTTTTGCTTTTGTCTTTTTTGACACTGTAATAAGAACATTGGACAGACTCAAAAACAGATGTCGGAATCAATTAAAAAAGGCAACATGAAAGAAGCTGAGAAGCCACATGCAGGGGACAAATTCTGCTGCATTTCCAAGCTGAAGGTACAGAAATATTTTAGCAGTTTTTTATGAACACACAACTGTAATTGCTTCAACTTGTAGTGGTTTGGTAGAAGTTACAGTCTAGACTAAATGAATGAATAAGTTCTGTTTCTTTCCTTATCCTTAATGCCTCAACCAAGGTCAAGAAAGTTCATAAGCAATCATGTGTTGCTTTTTATGTCCCTGAACTTTACACTCTGTGATGTGTTGGAGGTGTGGTTGATTGCTCCTTTGAAGCTCCACCTCTGAATTTGTGTAATTCCCCTAGTCTGACATGTTTACATTCCTTTTTAAACCTGTGAAATAAGCCCTACCGATTGTGACATGGCAGTAAAAATTGGCTGTTGAGGTACCCTAGCCTATTCAAGTTGTCAAGAATCTCTATAAAAGGTTGTAAAATAGCTTGTTTTCTATAGTAATTCAAAGCCCAAATGCATTACTTATGCTTTCTAGCATTTGCAACAGATATATTTAAAAATACTATTGTATTTATTTCATAAGTACTGTTTATTAAGAACCCTAAAGTTAAAAGCATTTGAATACTACTGCATATATTAATATTTATTTCTTTTACTGTCAATTGCTACTAGATTCTTGTAAAAAGGACACACTATTTACTACTTCTGTTCGAAATGACTTGTTCTGGGCTCATGACCTCTACTGAGGTGGGAGAGCAGATACTCGATCAAGTAATTTGATCAAAGAAAACTGTCTTAGTTCTGCAAGTAGTTTATCATTCAGATGAGCAAAGGGTGCGAAGGTCTTTGCACCCTGGTCTGGCTGCAGATGTTATGCAGTCCTGCAGATGGCAATCTTGCAGCAGACACGGTGAGAGAGGCTGTGCTGCGCCTGTCTTGGCTGGGGAAATGGGGCTTACGGTTTCTGAAGACAGTCTTGGTCAATGGGAGCAGGTGAAGAACAAAATCTTTCTTCATTTTTTTGGTTTAGTGAAGCCATAACTCTGTGAACAAATAGAGATGATAGGATTTGAACTTGTATTTACACATATATCAATGTTCACTTGTTTTATTTGGAAGCACATCTTTGGTGGGAAAATAACCATGGACTATTTCTAAATGTATAACTTTGAATTCTTTATGCATTATCCTTTTTCCTTCCTAGGTATTTCTGCTGGCGCTATCCCTTGCTTTTGTTGGTAAAACGATGTCTGGTGCTTACATGAACAGCATGTACACACAGATAGAGAAACAATTTAATATTCCGGCTTCTTTAGTGGGGATCATTAATGGAAGCTTTGAAATTGGTAATCAATCCTTTTAATATTTCTTATTCTTTGAAAATATAATATGTTGGCTGGGCATCTATTAGTGACTCTCATGTCCACAGCAATCAGTTGATTGCTGTATGTGACAATAGTGACCAAATCTATCCTACCGTTTCAGCTGGTACTTACATATTTACTGTCTTGGAAAATAACAGGACAAATTAAATGAAGAAGTTTAGTATTAAAAGCTGGTTCAGCTAATTTATGCACTATCTTAAGATATGACAGAGCAACTAACAAAATAGAACTACTTTATGAGGTTTGTATTGACTCAACTAACAAACCAGAAAGATTTTATAAACTTTGTTTGAATTTAAGGTCATATTTAGTGTTTTAGAGTGCTTTTAATCAGTGACCTCAAAGTTGGTTGGAGTGGATTTTCTCTTTACTCAAACTCAATAATATTTCAAGATTTTGTACCTGTACAATTGTAAAGAAAGTTTCCAGTTCTACTGTTAGTGATCCTTACCTTGCCTATTAGTGAGTTTTATTGCCCAGTGACAGGCTTATGTCTTGTCGTTGCCACAAAAGCCAAAGAAAAGACTTGATAGCTTCAAACCCGTCTAAATAGAGATCCTCAGAGGATGTGTTTTATACCCTTAAAGTCACAATATGGGTCTTCATTATCCCTGGCTCAGCTGTGGAAATGGTCTGCACAGGCTCATATACCCTGGTGGGGAGGGGAGACAAAGCTCATTTACCCACTTTTCCTGGTCTCCTGTATCTGTATGTGCAAGAAGAAGAAACTGTTGGCAACACCGTGCTGCTGCCTGCAAAGCAGTCTGGTGGGGCAGCTCAAAGTATGATAGAGAAGGAATACCCAGAATATATTCTTGCTTTAGATAAGTAAGAGACTTTAAGAAATGGCCAAGATTAATGAAGTAGTATATAAAAGGCATTCTTATCTCCAAGGACGTAAAAAATCTGTGAATAATCATATTAATATTTGAAATGATTAAGAGCCAGTGTATGTGGTAGACATAAGAAACTTATTAGGATCGTGTAAGTGTATATCTTTTAAGTGTCATTCAAGCCACTGGTTCAGTAAAGTCTGACTAGCAATCATACATAAAAAAGATATTCTCTTCTTTCAGAGCATGACGCTCATCACGCAAAGACATGGTTTTGTTCTTTTGACAAAAAGCACAAAATTAATTGGGGTATGATTACTAAATTGTTATTTTTATAGGACCTGATTCATAACACAAAGGTTGATTCTTTTCTTAGTTGCATAGGAATAAATGAAGAGTATAGAATATCAACTGATTCTGAAGTGAAAGTGGAGAAGAGGGTGAAGATTTTTAGCCCATTTGTATTTTTAAATGGTACTAGGTACAAAAATCTGTATTTTTTTATTCCCTTTAAGCTATTACTGAAATGAATATTAATTTATTATTCCTTTTTTCTCTGTATGTCATCTTGTGTTTATTATTTTCAGTAACAAACCACTTGGATATATACTTCTGTATTTTCCCACACATTGCAAAATAGAGTATCCTAGGAGAATAACTTCCTAAAACAGCTATTATTTTGCAGCCCCTGGGCCTGGTCTCTATGTAAAGTAGTGGGATATTTCTTCTTTACATAAAGGCAGTCAAAAATCTCTTTCACCATGATCTCTTTTCCATTCTGCCTTTTATTCTCATGTTCTTTCCACGTAGTGTAACTCTCCCAGAAAAACATCACAGATAGGAGGGAATTACTGCATCATTTAGGCAGTTCCCTGTCTAGCGACAGTTTTTACAAGACAGGAAGTAAGAGATGTTGAGTTAACAAGGTATACTCAAATTTCTGTTGCACTTTAAAAGGTATAGGGATGTCTTGGTTTGTAAATAATGACCAGGTTCTTTTGCAGGCAACTTGCTGCTGATAGCATTTGTGAGTCACTTTGGAGCAAAGCTTCACAGACCCAGAATAATTGCTTTGGGCTGCACAGTTCTGTCATTTGGATGTCTTTTGATATCACTTCCTCATTTCCTATTTGGAAGGTGAGTATTTTGCTTAGCTTACAGCAGCTTCTGTGATCCTTACTTGCCTTAACTTCTTGCACTGAAATAGTATTGCTTATTGAGAGAGACATCACTAAGCATGGGTACGATATGATAATTGTAGAGCAGCTTGTTTTGTTTTGCTTCTGAGATGGCTTCAAAGGTCAGTCATCACTTCCTGAAGAGAGTGACCCCTCTGCTGGGCACCTGCCTTTGCCCTTGTCTTGCTTTGCCTTGCCTTTATCCTTGTGCTACCTCTTGTGTGGGGTCTCTGAAGAAACAGTGGCCGGTGATACTGTCACATTACACTACTAGCTCTTATCTGCTTGGATGGTCAATACAAGATGATTTTTAAGATGTCTTTGGTCTGGAGCCTGGATGACAGATCGTACCTGATCACTGTGTTGGCAAGGCCTTGACAGACCATAATGATTCTCCAACCACTTTTTCACTACTTTTGCTTGGCTTAACAAAATAATCATTTAGGCTTGTCTATATTTTAATCAGTAAGATATCTTTTGAGAAAAGAAGGTCTTATAATCTTGTTACGTCCAATGTGGCATGACTCTGACAGCCTTGGTGGCACCCTCTGCTTAGGGTGTAAATTGGTTTAGAATGTAAGAAGTGTAGGAGAGAAGATGACACGAGGAATTTCATTAGTGTGTTTCATCCACTTCTCCTGAAGTATCTATTACAAGATTATGTTAGAGGCTAGATAACAGTCTGGGTAAAACACTGGGTTGATTCCCTGCTACAATTCCTTTGTTCCTAGCCTGATTTGTTACTGAGGCTCAGTTAGGTTTTGATGTGGTTTTCTTTCTTCCTGTAGCTACCTCTTCTTATAGGTACCTTCACTACTGAAGTACAGATTTAAGAGGTGGTTCTGATGTATTCTTAACCTACACATGCTTTCCTTTGATTCAAACAGGTATCATATTGAAAGCAGTATTTCACCATGGGAGAATTTTTCGGTCATGCCTCTGTGCCTTGTTAATCAAAGCATGTTCTCTTTACCTACAGAGGAACCATCGACAGGTATGACTCTTCCTATGTCTACTAATACTTCTTCCTCAGTTTTTATAGTGTTTAAGTAAATAGAATTTTATATTTATTAGCAATTATTTCATGGTCCTGCTTTTGATCAGGCATAAAAACTAGAAATCAGGAAATTTCCTAGGCTTCTTATTTCTTTAGTCTGTGACTCCAGAGCTGTAGCTTTCTTTCATGCAGTTTTCACAGTATCTGAACAGCTCGGTTAACATCCCCATCAGTCCACTTGGGAAATATAACACCAGGTTGTTCTCAGAAATGTTCCTCTTTTTGACTTGAAGTACTATGATACTGTGAGGAGGTGGGAAACATATCTGGACAGTGGGTAAAAGATATCAGGATGCTTTTCCGTTGTACCGCACAAGAAATAAAAGAATGAGAAATAGAGATAGACCAAGAAAGTAGATCCCACTTCCTTTTAGAGAAAAGATAAAATAGTTTAAACTAGACTGAAACGTATCTGGGAGACTGAAACATGTATATTCACTAGCAATATGCACATGAAGTAACTACTATGAAGTCAAAAGGCTCAGAGGCAACTATTAAATGATCACACACAAAATCCTCACACTGAGGATGGGATTAATCTCCTGAGTCTTTATCTGCCTCAGAGGGAAGCATTTAGTCTGAACCATCTCTTTAGGCTCCCTTGATAGTTGGTCAAAGGAGGCTACAGAGCTTTTGCAGAGTGTGTCCCTTGCTGTAAGGACATTCATGCTCTTTACTTTAGGGTGGGTCAGATTACCTCCTGCATGCGCCTACTGACTATTGGAAACTTAGATGATTGGTGGATGGCAAAAGTTAGGTGAGATGAATCCCACAGTTAATTGTTATATTTTGTGATGGTGTTCCATCAATGTGTGCTAAAGCTGAATCACACTGCTGTAATATTGTATGTATACAGTGACATCAAACCATAGTGTTGTACTGTAGTTTTCTCTGTCTCCATTTATTAATGGATGTGGCTTCCAAGCTTTTCAAGACTGCACGTCACTTAAGGCATTAATTTTTCCATCTTCACAATGAAAAGTTGAGAAAAGTGTATACTCAACAGCACTTGGTATTAATCTTTCATTTGAAGATTTCAGATACTGTTTTTCTTCATTTTATAAATGCACAAATTAAGGTATAGATAGGTAAAGCATTTTCTTCTAATTTATACAGCCCTTCAATGTAACCACTAGAAGCCATATGTCCTCAGGCCTATGACTATACTTGGGTAAGGTGATTGTATCTCTATTAGTTTATGGACAAGCAAAACTGTGACATTCATACATATGAGTTAATCTCCTGTGTGCTGCAAAAAATGGTTTGAATTTGACTACATCTGCATGTGGATTACTTCACCTGTGTTTGCTGACAGCAATCTGACATTGATACAGGAGATCCAGGCTTGATCTCTGAACAGTAATGCTTTCATTTAGAAAGTTATCAGTTGCTACTAACAAAGGCAGGTTTTATTTGTTAACAAATTGGCACTGAGAAGTCCCAGCATGACAAAGTGGGCCATAGAGAACAGTGGAATCTGAATCAAACTTTATGGGACAAAAAAAATCCAAGGTCAGCGAGAAAAAGTAAGTACTAAAGGTCATAGTTTCTGATACAACTGTTCTGATGTGGGACAAAGAGGATTGTGCTGCAGCACAGTATTCTTCTGTTGAGTTATGTAGGAGGACAGATGTGAATAAATGAGAGCTAGATCCCGAGATAGATTCAGCAGGCTGGCCAGATATATTGTTATGGATCTTGATTTTGACTGAGAGTTGTATAAAGGTCACAGTGAGTCAGAAACTTCCTCAGAGCAGTGCCCAGATGGGCAGATTGCAGGCTATGTTCCAGAGGGTGCCTGCTCAGGGAAACACTGACCTTCTGAGTTGCAGAGGTGTGATGGAGGTAGAAAACCTTTCTGTAACATCTGGTGACATGCACCAATTATGGTAGAATTTGTATATTATAGGGCAAATCAGAATTTACATTGTCTTCAAGATGTCTCAAAACTGAAATTTGGTAGCCTGTCCCTCCAGTCTATATCTTGCCAGTTTGTCTAGGAGGAGACTATGGGAAACAGTGGCAAATGCTTTGCTGAAGTACAGGAAGACAACACCCACTGCCCTCCCCATGTCAACAGAAAGTATTACGTTGTTGTAGAAGGTGATCAGGTTAGTCAGGCATGATTTTTCGTCTCTTCATCACTGATGTGCAGGCACTGTCTTCTCTCTGCTGACAGGAAAATGGCAGTTTTGCTGAGGGAAATGAGTCAAGGGAAGGGCCTAGGTTATGCAGTGGTTGAACTGCCAGATGGTTGGATGAGGTATGGCATGGAGAGGGACTCTACTCTAGCAAGTGCAACAGCCTCTTCCAGCTCTGGAGCCTTTGAAGTATCAACTACTTATTTCCCTGTTTTACAAAGCAGACCTGCACATCAAAGTTTAAGCTGTTAGTCATTTCTTTGTCTTAATCTTTAGAATTTAATTAACAGTTGGAAGTAAAACATTAATTCTGGCTTCTTATTTTATTCACAGAATGTAAAAAAGAGCCTGGGTCTTTGCTGTGGATATTTGTGATGGCTGGAAACATAGTACGAGGAATGGGTGAAACTCCCATCATGCCTCTAGGCATTTCATATTTGGAGGATTTTGCCAAAGCAGAGAATTCACCTTTCTACCTGGGTAAATCTACCCTATTGTGATAACTTCCCTCCCCAAACACACACACACATAAACAAAAGCAAAAGAGAGGATATTATGACTCCCTTCAGTCCAATAAAGGAAGAGAGAAGACATTTTATTGCCTTATCAAAATAATAATACTGTAGAACTTGTAATTTAACTAGAGATGAACTTGTTGAAATGAGGCCATTTTTAAGCACAAATGTCTATTCAGTAGAGCTGTCCTAAACATATATAACAATTCCAGGAAAATAATTATGTCTGGGTTCTAATTTAGTATGTTTTCTCCTTTTCATGCTTTAGGATGTCTACATACAGCAACTGTAATTGGCCCCTTCCTTGGTTTCTTGTTGGCATCTTTCTGTGCAGAACTGTTTGTTGATCTGGGATCAGTAGCCACAGGTAAAGGATGAATACATATAAATCAGTAGGCATGATGGTGTATTTATCAACACTAATAGATGTAATAGATGTTTCTTTGCTAATATGAGGTGTCTTCATTTTATCTGAGTTTGCTGAGGTTTCTTTTAGAATGGAAAATCTCTGTATAATATTCAATTCAATAAAAGGCCTGAATTCACACATACACCAATGAATCTGCATACCAATTATCTGATGAACAATTGTGTCATCTGGCTTAACGTAGGAAAAGGCCAGAATTGATTTAATACAAAACACTGATTTTTGCTAGAAAATTAGCAATATTAGAAAAAAAAACAAACCTGGACACTATTCTCTTTCATCAGCCTCATTTTAAGAATCTCTAAAATGCTTTTAAGATATCACATGTCAGAAATGACTAGGAAAAGACACAATGACAGCAAAGACTGTTTTTGAACTAATTTGTGTGTTGTTTTTTTTTTTTTTGTAGAGGACATAACTATAACAGCTACTGATGCCCGCTGGGTTGGAGCATGGTGGCTGGGCATTTTGATTTGTGCATCAGTGAATCTCCTCACAGGAGTACCTTTTTGGTTTTTGCCAAAGTCACTTATGAAGGAAGGAGAAACAAATGAACCTGAGAAGACGAGTAAAAAAAGTGTAGTACTATTGCAAGAAAATGATGAAAATGAAGCCAAACAGACCATGTATGAAATTGCTAAAGGCAAGTTGTATTGTATTTTATTTCCTTCTTAATTTAGTCGTTAAGGTGTGAACTATGTCTGTGTATTTTTGTAAGTAAAGATGGGTCCAAGGTATGAAATGCATACTCTGTTTTTCATATCTCTTTAGTACAAACAGTTTATTTATGCAGGGATTTAGAATGGCTTCTTGCAGAGGAAGAAAGCTAATTTCATAGATCCAGGATCTGAATTCACTCCTTTCCCCATCCTGCATTTCAGGTGTGTGTAGATCTGGAGCTTTTCTTCCTGGTAGTGGATTAAATGCACTGAAATCTGCTTAAGCATGTTACACCTTGGTGAGCTGTGGACAAGTTGCAGATATTAATTGCTTGTACCCCACATTTATTGTGCAGAAAAGCAGAAAATCAGCACAAGTCTTGTGTGTTTCTTAAAACTTAAAGCCATAAAAGGGAATTGACAGGTGCCTAAGTGTCTTATAAACATTTAATAGCTGTTGAACAAGGATCTATTTGACTTACATTTATTCATGTTACCGTTGGCAACATTCACATTTGTGGTCTTTCAGATCTATATATCTGTAGGAAGCTGGTTTTTTTCCTTCCGTTTTTTGTGCTAGTTGGAAACATAAGTGAATAAAATACATCAAAGGATATGATCTTCATAGTAGTCTCATGATTCTGTATACCCAGCTCAGGGGCCCCTTGACAGGATCTTTATTTTCAGAAAGTAAGTGCCAAGTGCCAGCTACTTCTCCATGGTGTTTCAAGCTGAATCCTGCAAATTCACCATAACTCAGAACGACTACTCGGATCTTGGCTGATATTGTAGCTTCATTTTGATAAACACAGCATCTTTCTCTGCTGCCATGTAGCCTTAAATGAATCCATGAATAAAGTACTGCTCTGGTGAGGAAAGGTTTCTAGTTCAGACTGTGGGTCCTCCAGGGTTCCTTCAGAGCTTATGTTTTCATCATCATTCACTCCTTGTGTTGGTGTGAATGTCCACTGTCCCTGAATATCCTGAATTAAGAATCTTTTCATTTCACAGAATGGTTGAGTTTGGAAGGGACCTCTGGAGGTCACTTGGTCTAACCTCCTGCTCAAGCAGGGCCACTTAAAGCCAGTTGACCAGGACATGTTCAGACAGCTTTTTAATATCCCCAAGGATTTAAAGTTGAAAACTGAAGTATTTATAGTTAAAATTAATCACTTCCTCAGAAAGCTCTGATTATAAACTGCATGGCATATATAAATAATACAGTCTATTTATAGTGTTCTGGATATTTGACTTATTTTGCAAGACTTGCCTACAGATCCTCTTCTGGTAAGATACTTGCCTACCTCTGAAAGATATATATCCTTCCTAAGCAGTGGCCACTTTCAATGAAGCATGGTCATTTTTTTACAGATGCTTATGCTTTTCTGCAGAGTTTCTTGACAATAGCTCAGCACATTAATTAATAGAGAACATTAGACAAAGAGGAATTGTGGGGCTTTTTTTTATGGTTCAGATCCTGACTTAGTAGGCATTATACAGAGAAGAGACCTGTGTGAATTACTTTCTCAGATGCTTACTTGGCTGAAGATTGGAGGATCCAGACTTTGAGAGTACGGTGAGAATAACTGTGGTCACCTCCCTCTTCAGGTCTCTTCTGCCCCATCATTGACAGTAGCAATAACCAAAATCAGTGATCAGCAATCTGGGGACAGGATGTCACAGCTATCTAGTGCGTTTGCACCCTTTACCCTTTGTACTCCCTTTGCATGCCAGGTGCAGGAAAGGGGTTTTGGTGAATGCTCTGAGGGTATGGGATGAGAGAAAAAGGAGTAGGAATGGTAGAGGAGTAGCTGCTGCTGCAAGTCTCTAAGTGAAAAGTTCACTCACCATACAGCTAAAAAGTTTCAGGAAACATTTCCAATAAAATTATTACTGTGATTTTTTTTATAAGCAGCAGCATGCACTAGTGTGTGTGTATCTTTGTCTGGAAGACACGTGTTGGGGTAGCCTGGGCTAAGCAAGTAACCTTTGGCCTGTGGTGTCTGGCAAAGCACAAGAATTAGCCTGATCCAGTTAAGGAGCATTTCTGTTTCCCTCTTACCCTCTCAGCCACACTGAGCAATGGCTGATTCATTTAATAAAGCATCACACTAACTTGTTACAATATTTTGTTCCAGATTTCATCCCGTTCCTCAAGGCTCTGTTTCACAACCCAGTTTATATGTTATTTATATGCATAACTGTGTTACAGTTCAGCGCCTTCAATGGCATGATATCCTTCATGCCCAAATATTTGGAGCAGCAGTTCGGAAAATCTGCATCGGATGCCATCTTTTTAATTGGTACATTTACATTTTGCTTTGCTGTATTCTACCAAGTAGTGATGTCTCTGTCCAAATTCTCTATTTTTTTATACATACATATATATATATATGCATATATATATTCATGTGTACAGGTATACATATACATACTAAGGTCAAATGCTTCTACAAATGAAAGATTCCACACTACAAAGCGTTTCTAAATAATAATGCATTTTCTGCTAAGCAACTCCTGATTTTCTGTGCAGAATTTAATAATCTACTTCTCATCTTTTGAATTGGCCCAGAAAGTTCAGCTGATGTAAAACTTGCACTGCTGATCTCAAAGATGATATGCTAATTTGTATCAGGAGTGTGTGGGCCCGATTATCTTGATTATACTATCTTGAGGGTAGATTTCAGGTTCATGAAAATGATATTGCTAGAAGTCTTAAGACATAGATGGGTTGAACCTATGCACAGCTAAAATTGCCAGTGATCTTCAACATTTTCCATCATCTCCACTCCTCAGGTATTGGTCTTGGGCCTTCTGAAAGCCTCAGATTCTCTTTCATGTGCAGAACTCTGTGGAAGGAAAGCACTGACAAAATAGCTGTATTTTCTTGTCTCTTCTTTATCAGCTTGGTTTTTTTTTTTTATGAGTGAGAACAAGAAGGTGTCATGCATTGGGAAATTGTAATGGCAAGTTGTAGCACAAAGCAAATATCCTGAAACTGTAAGAGCCTTTCTATAGTCCACTTTATTATGTCTTAAATTCTCAGTTTCCTTGTTTAACTGCAGTGACTTAATTAGGCTAGAATTTATCTAATCATTATAGAAGAAACATCTTAAAATATACCTAGCCATATCTCTGTTCCTTAGCTCAGTGCTCATCTTCCACAGTAGCTGCACCATTTTCTTTAAAACTTGCCACACAGAATGTCCCAGACCATATGAGTATTACTGTTGCCCTCTTACCAGTGTTTTGAAGCTGTACATTCAAAGGCACGTAACTGTCATACGTATTATCTGTGTTGCATTGACATGGTATTGCTGGGTTGTTTTTCAGACAGCTACTTCCTAAATGTCTTTCAGTTAGTCTTTGATTCATTAAAGTGTCAAACAGCAAAGAAAGCACATTCAGTAATTTGATATCAAAACTGAAAGTCTGTTTCTCCTTTCTTGATGCTCAGTGTGCACCAAGATGTGCTCCACTAGCTTATCTTTCTGTTGAGTTTCTCTCTCAACTAGGGAGGCTGTATCGAAACCCTGCCTCTGTGTGTGTGTGTGTGTGTGTGTGTGTTGGAACTAGATAGCAACTCTAGATTGCAATTTTCCAATGAATCATTTCACTTACCCTCTAGCTTGCTCTCCAAGCAGTTCCCAACTGCTGTTGACTTTGGCAGATGTTTTGGGTGTGCAAGGGAACTAGTAGAGACCCATTTCTGACTGTAGTTAAATTATTCAGTCACAAGCACTATACAAGCCTTTGTCAAACACAGTTTTCCCTTATGAGTAGCTTTGATGGTCTCCTTTATTTTAACATGGATGTTTCACTTGTTTACATAGGTGTTTACAACTTACCAGTTATATGCGTTGGGTATTTTTTTGGAGGATTATTAATGAAGAAATTCAAGATAAATATCTATGGGGCTGCAAACATAGCATTTTGGGTATCTTTACTGGAGTACCTTCTCTACTTTGCTGCCTATTGGACTGTCTGTGATACTTCACCAATTGCTGGCCTAACAATTTCCTATGAAGGGTATGTTCTTTAAGGCACAAGAGGACTTAAATCTTAAGACACTGGAATGATTTTTCTTGTCAAGAATCAGCCAGGGACTCCATAGTTTTGCAACATTTTAGTTTCATGATATAAATTCTCAAGGCTTTTTACTTGCATGAGACAATAGGTCTATCTTGTTATCCCTGTTTTAAACAATAAAGCGTATAAAAGAAAGATATCTACGTCAAGACTCATGCAATTGCATGTCCATATTAATTCTTTTGCTAATATAATTATACATTCAAGTCATGTAACTGCAGGTAAAAATAAGACGTTTTTGATCAAATTAGGCATACATGAATGCAATTTCAAAATTACAAAGGGACAAAACTTTTTTTTCATCTTACGCTGGTTTACTGGAATTTGGTTGCTATTGAGTCATCAGAGGATATTTTATCTGCAGTTTCTTGATTTGAAGCCTGCCATTAATCATTGGGAAGGGCGGTGAGTCTGTAAAATGCACATGTATGTACATGTAATGCTCATAGACAATCAAGAATATACATGCCATAGATGAGAAAAATGCTGTAGGGTATGCATACCTATCTATTAATTGATAATATTAATATAATGTAATGTGATATAAAGTAATGTGATATAATATAACATCCCATAAAAGATAGAAAGTCATGACTCGAGGATAGGAGCATGTGGGATTGTGTCCTGGATCAACACTTGAGCTAGAATAGAATCTTAACCGTTACAAAGGGTTACTGTAGGTATTTCATTACTGAAATATTTATTCATCTTTTAAATGTATTTCAGAATAGAGCACGTTTCATATGCAGAAAATACTCTACTTGCTGGCTGCAACAGGGATTGTGATTGCTCACTTAAAATATGGGATCCTGTTTGTGGGAGCAATGGAATCACATATGTGTCACCTTGTCTTGCTGGGTGTAAAGCCTCAAGAGGAACTGGAAGAAGTGTGGTAAAGCATACATTTTATTGTGCTGTAACTATGAAATATAGTACATGAGAAATATCCTTATCAATATAGGGTGGGAAATATCCATACATATATATTTATTTGGATAGATAAGGTGATAAATAGACTTGGACAAATTCATTGAGTGGCAACAGAAATTCCAAACTAAATATGAAAATTAGTTTAAGTTTAAATTAAAGGATATAATGAAGAAGCCTCCTTTTCTTCTAATAATTGAAGGAATCTTAAATGCTCAAAATGAAGTCAGAAATTATTCTCAAGGTATTGCCAGTTGGAAACCTGAGTGCAGAAGAACGTTTTAGCCAAAATTAAATTCTATAGCATGGACTTAATAATCTCTTACCCTGTAGATTTAAACAAGTAACCAGGTATTACAGAACTTTTATTATCTTAATTAATTATATAATTTCAATTAAAAAATATAAGTTCTAATTAGACTGAAAACAAACAAAAATAATAAGTTCAGTGAAAATCCCAAATGACACAGATTTTAGAAAACCTCTGTACTTTACAAATATTTTAGAGAAATATTAGGTGATAATAAGGGTCAGACACTGATGCCCTTGCTCACTTTGACTGACATTTGAGAGCCCTTATTCTGGCAATAGTTTCAATGATTTCAGTAGAGACAAGTGTTTGAGTGAGAATATTGCAACCCAGCCTCAGTCAAACGTCTCTGGTTTCTTCCCTTCTGGCATAAAAAAAGACTACATTCTAGGTTATGAAAAAGAGGGTCAGATCTAATGGCAGTGGAAGGACCATATAACCAGGCTGTGCTGGAAAATATGAGGGCTCTTTTGACCATGGCATCCTTGAGGAAGCATAGTCCCAGCTGCATAAGAGGACCATAGCTCCCTCCTGCTCTCTAACCCCATACGCCACATACAGATGATGGTTGGACCTGTGCCTGGCAGACTGGGAGAGGGGCCGCAGTGCAGTGCTGCACATGTGTAACATACTCAAGTGCAGGAGACAGTGAGCTGGGAGCCAGCTGTGCAAGTTTCATGCTCATTGTGTGAGTTTTAACAAGTCTGTGTGATTAAAATACTCTTTTGACAGGTATTTGAAAACTGCACCTGTCTTGCAGCCTCAGGGTTTTCATCTCAAAATGCCTCTGCAATTCTGGGCCAGTGTGATGGAGAAGAAAACTGTGACAAGATGCTTCATTATTTTTTAATATTGTCATTGGTCTGCAGCTTCATTTTTTCCTTAGCAGCCATGCCTGGCTACATGGTCTTAATAAGGTACAGTAAAATGTCCTTACCTTAAGAAACCTACTGGACTTATTATTCTGAGGTCAAACACCCCCAGGAATTAAAAGTGTGTTAGTTTGTGTATGGAGGGAAGAAGAATAGAAAGATCTTATGTCATTTCTGTGCTGTGTTAGGGTTTAGTGTCGTGTCAGCTTTATAACCTGTTGTTGCTTCTAGCTGTCAGCTGTATCCTGAATTAATGTAGGATGGCTGAGTCAGTGCACTGAGATACTGAGAGCTCTGTGATACTCGTGTTTATTGATCACATCAACATGACGTTGATCAAAGCACAACTATCTTGCACTTTGTGCTGTCCTCAGTCCAAGTGGATGACACCATGACAATAGCTTTTCCTTTTGTGATTTGCAAGTCTTAGTTAAGGAAATTCAGTAAACGTCACCTAATGAGGGTAATGAACTCTTTCAACCAGTGCTCTAATTAGAATGGTTTGGGCCTAATGTGATGAAAGGCTTCATTTAAAAAAAAAAAAACCAGAACCAAACATTTCTTATTAATGTCACTTCTACTAATTGATGTGCAATGTAATTATCATACAGGTCTCTGAAGCCTAAAGAAAAGTCATTTGGAGTAGGTATCCATGGACTAGCTTCAAGAGTATTTGGTAAGGAAAGTTCTAACACGCTTCAGAAGCACAGTTAGGTCTGATCTAGAGTTAGGTAAGGGTCACATCAGGGCTATGGACATGGCACAGGAGTGTACTTCTATGGAGTGCCTTTAATCAGGAAGAATTTGAGTTTTTGTACAGATCTGTGCAGCATGAACAGCTTTCAGTTTGCATTTATTTGTACTGGGTAATAGGCCGGCTACACCTGCTGTTCATGTGAAAGCCATTTTACATTCTATCGCTCTTGTTATATATTTATCGAACACAACACTTACTCTCACTGATGAGAAAAAATGTTGAGTTTTGAATAGGAATCACAGTCCATATTGTAGCAGGTACATATTGTTGAACAGGCAACAGGAAAGTGAATCTTTGGTTGAGAGTAAGTGGATAAGGAAGAAGAGAGAACATAAGAAATACAGAGAGCATGGTTCATGTTGCAAGACAGGACAGATGGAGTAAGTGAGAAACAGCACAGGTTCTATAGTGTATCTGCTAATCAGAAAAAATACCTATTCACAAAAACATTGCTAATATCCTTTTTAGCTGGAATTCCATCTCCCATTTATTTTGGAGCTTTGATAGATACCACTTGCTTGAAGTGGGGTACTATGACTTGTGGCGGAGAAGGAGCATGTAGGATGTACGACATTGTAACATATAGGTATATTTTGTACTTTATTTTCATTTCTCCTTCTTACTGTATTATTACATGCATAGACATATAATTGTATGGTCTTTGTCTTTTCCTAGTAGACGAACTGCTCCTGTGTTAGAGATTTGACACAACACTTTTCTTTGGCATGGGCTTTATTTGTCAAGTGCAACCTTTGCTACAGACATTAGAACACCCTTTGAACAGAAATGTTCTGGTGCCATAATTGCATTTACTAATGGCCTTTCATGAGAACAGACCTTAAAACACTGATTTCAGATAAAAGAATTAAAAGCAGTAAGCCCTTGTGGGGAAAATGTCAGATGTTTAATGGCTGACTGTGCAATATCTTTGAACAGAAAATGGTTGAAATAGTATTTGAATTAAAAGATAGGAGAAATTTATAGAGAGGATGTAGTTACCCAAGCTGGAAATTGGCCCAGCATACTACGCTTTATGCTTTTGTAGTCCTTCAAGGAGCACTGTGGGAATTTTGAAGAAAAGTCTTGTTGAAATAATGGCCTCAGGCTGATTATTTTTAATACTGTGTTGTGGTTGATTTGGAAGAAGAATGCTAGCTCATGAATACCCAGAAGTCTTACTCAGGTGGTCTGAGCTGCCCTTTTCAGGGTTCTCTCTTTCCCCTGTGGAGAAAGCCATAAGGGTACCAGGTGGTTAACTGCACTGGCTAAATTAGTTGCCTGAAGTTGGGTGTTGTAAACAGCCATTTCACTGGCACTGACATAATCTCTGTTCTTATATTGATTCCTTTTCTGTGACATCCAAAAGTATCAGGGCACAAGCTTTAGGGTGGCTGGGAAATTGTCACAAAACAATGTATGCTGAATAGTTTTGTTATTTTTTCATGAATGATATATTTAATGAAGCTCATCCTTTATTTCAGGTGGCTCTATCTTGGCCTGCCAGCAATATTACGTGGAGTGTCCTATATCCCAAGTGCACTAATTCTCCTTATTTTAAAGAAGAAACATAAATCTGAAAGCCAAGTCTTATTAAATGCACCAGTAGAAATGCAGGACAAAGCACAAGAAGCATTGAAATAACATTTCAAAGCAGGATATGTTGTGAAAAAACCTTGCAGTGTAAATTTTGGAAACATTCTTGGGAAAGATTTCATACTTTAACTAGTGAAGTCTGGGACAGAGATTAGTACAATTACACACAGTTGTATCCTAATTATATTATAAAAGTATCAGTTCATAAACAGAAGTTACAGGAAAAATGTGTTTGGTGCAAAGAACAAGGAGTAGAAATAAGAAAACTTATGAAATACCAGGTTTGAGTTGTCTGAGCAAAGGGCTATGAAGCGGAAACATGTTTTCAGTCCTGGTTTCACTGAAGATAGTGAGAGTTTTGCAAGCGACTCCAGTGAAGACAGATTTCATCCTGGAGTTCTCCAATGGCTCCTGCCAAAACCTCACTCATTGACTGTAGACAGGATTTGTAGCTTCTTTGGGCCTGACTTTTCCATAAATCTATTGAATTATGCTGTTCGTCCTTTGAGGCAGGGACTGTTTGTTATTCTGCATAGTGTAGATGGTCAATATGTTGGGAACCTGGTTTATGACATGTCCTGGGTGCTGTGGTTATAATAAAATATATAAAAAAAGAAAAAAAGTAAAATTTAAAAAAATGCAGTGTTATGGTGATATTTTAAGATTTATATAGAGCATGGACAAGGAAAAGTTATCAGAAATTGCTACTTCAGTTGCATTCACTCTAGAGGGGAATAACTCATACATTTAGCATGATAGAATGATACTTGTGAGTATTTTGCCCATCATATTGCTGTCTGCTAAATCCTATACCTTCTCACATCTTGCCAAATCATTTTTGAATGGTACATAACTGTAGTCATCCATGTGCTCTTCCTGGTCTTTGTCCATTTTTTATTTCTCTCAGATATGATGCTACAATTAATGTAGTATCCATTTGGGGTTCACCAACAGTAAGCTGTTGCCCTAGGATGTCTTAAATATCTCAGGAAAAGACCCTGAATGTTTCAGGGAAAAAAAACCATACAGAAAACCCTGCTGATAAGGGTATATGTCACACTAGGTGTATTTTTGGTTGAGTATAATGCATTCATGTTTACCTTATAGATTGGAACTGCCTCACATTTAGGTCTGTCTGCAGGTGGCCATGCAATAACTTCTCAAGCCCTTTTATTACAACTGCTGGAAATAAAAAAACCCATCCTGATTATTATTCCCTACTGCATAAGGCATGGAGGGAGCTTCTGGAACTTTACCATAGACCAATGCTCCAGCACTTGCAAGTGTTTCCTACCCATTTAATCTGTATGACATAGACTTACTCTCATTTTATCCATCTGGGACCTTCTGCAGCCACAGAAACATGGGAAGGCTATTTCCCCAAAGTAGTTACGTTAGTTAAGTTATATTCTGTTTTACTTTAAGGTGTCTTATTAACACCATATGTGTATGTGCTTGGAATTGCTTCCTGCCCTCATGGAATCAATGGCAAAAGATACATTTCTTCCCACAGAGCAGGAAATCAGCTCTAGAATTTAAAGTTTCTTCAAATACAGGAGGTCCTTACAATTAATTCTTTTGAAAAGACATGTCACAGCCCCTTCCTCCCTTTGCATCGGATGATAGAGCTGGACAGGTATAAGGTGAGGAAGGGGGACAGAAGAAGAGACAAACGTGATGCAGCCTGTAACAGAGCACAGCGGAGAGTGCAGTTCTCTATTAAGCCACAAGTCTTCCAGAAGCTTCATGAACATTTGAAGAACATCTGATTTTCAGCATTGTTCTTGCTACCATGGGGCACTTACTGAAAGCTATCATTCTTCCTTGTAGATATTACACTCCTCCAAAGCTAGAGTTAAAAATCTTTTGCAGGCATTTAGTCACAGTTTACTGCCAAGGTAACCCTGGAAACGTGAAGAGTTACAGTGCACCAAAGTTTCACAGCTGTAGCAAACAAAAGGGCTTTGTTAGGTAGGCAAATCTGTGCCATTTAAATGGAACATAGCCAAAGAGTCAGGCCTGGTTAACTCACTGTGTTTTGAAATCAAAGCAAGAAGATAGGAAAGTTTCCAAGTTTTAAATTTAGCATTTTAGTAGATACATTTAACTTTCTTTTTAATTGTTCCAGTTCATCTGCTTGAGAATGTAGCAGTGAAACAGGCCACCTTCACCAGATGCTCTGAAGTCATTAGCCTGCTACTCAGTCTATCAACTTAGACATGCTGGCTGGAGAGCTGGGTGGGTGAGGGCATGGTAGAGAGGCTTCTAGGCATAAGCCTACGGTGGGAACATTACTCCTCCAGAGCAAAACCCGTTAATGGAGAGTGCAGGTCATTCCAAAGTAATTGCCATAAAACCTTTATGATATGCCATGTCTGGTACAACAGACATTCCTCGGATTAGATTGGGAAGTTAGAAAAATACTCTTGGAGCTAATCCTTCAAATGTAAAGCCAACCTTTAGACTTGATCCTTCAAAGTTTCAAGCATGCTGGCCTTGATTCAGCAAAGCATTTAAGCATGCACTTAACTTAAAAATGAGTGACCTTACTGATGTTTATTGTTTAAGTAGGTGACATCAGACATTTCAAGACTGAGCCCCGAACTGCCACTGCTGTGACACTCATTTGAACAGAAGCTACTTGCTGTGGGTTACAGTAGGTACTCAGATGGTATTCACTGTGCATGAAAGTTTGGGCTGATCCTGGTCTGATGTTTCAAGCACTGAGACTTGCATAGCACTGTGGGTAGCACAAGCCACAAATGGGAATAATGCCAGTAGAAGTAACAGTAGGTGTAAAGTTTTCATAAAGCATTGGCATATGAATATTTGAGTTGATTAAGTCCAATATCAAATTAATAAAAATGGATGGTAAGTTTATCTTCTGTGTGCCTGAGAACCAAGCAGATGGCTTTCACAGTTCAGTCAAACACGTTTCTTTTTCACTGAAGTTTCAACTCAGTAAAGGGTGCCCATGAGTTGAATTCTGAACCTCAAACCTACCAAGTGGAAGGCTAGGTGCTGGTGCTTGGATTGGATGCAGCCAGACACTGAGAAACAAACACTTGATGTTTTTCTCGCAGTGTGATCAGTGTAACCATCTTGGAGGTATTTTAAAGGCAATGGTACACAAACTGTGCACACATGTATTTATCTAGCATTTTGTACTCAGTGTGCATTTTGTAATGATCCCTGATGTTCCATTGGGTTTTTTGACCGTGATCAGGTGCTGAGCCATCATTTTCAAAGAAATAACAACAAAGTCTTCAGTATCTTACTGAAAAATGTCAATGCTTTATAAAAACCACATCTCTCTGCATGTGCAGGCTGTGGTTTTTTTTTCCTATGTACTTTATTTTCTCTGTCTCAACTTTTAATTTCATCAGCTACTTTATTGCCAAGTCTCTCAGTATTTTAAAACTCATTTTCAACAGTTTTATATATATCCTAAAAACTTCCGTGTCTTGTATAAACTTCATTGTCTCCCTGCTGCTCCTAACTTTTAAGAATTGAAACCTGTTCTTGAAGCACAATTAAAAATTTCTGATTATGCATATTTTTCAAGCTACGATTATTTGTTTGGTTTTTTGAGAGGAAATTACTCATTTGGGAGGAAAAAATGTTACCTTGCAAGTTAATTTTAATTAGTGGGCATAAGGGAGGTGTAGTGACAAAAGCTCCATCATTACACAACAATTTGGTTGAGGACATGACTGTCTGATTTATGATATGAATGCTGGTTTTGTGTTTGTGATGCAAACATACTGTGTTAACATGTATAACTTCTGAATACATGAGCATTACAGTTTTGGACTAGTATTATTGGCACTTCAAGTTCAATTTCTTTTTCAGTTATTTCATCTGAAGTGAATAGTAGGCTGTTTCTGTATCCTTTCTATCTCAAGTTGAGTTTTAGCAGGTAACTCCTCCCTACAGACTCTTATCCAAGCAAGCCTCATAGTACCAGGAGCTAATTCAACCTGTGAATGTGGAGAGAGGAACAACCTGAGCACACCTGGGATGGGATTTGGCGTGCAAAAAAGCCAAATCACTTTTTAGGTTATGTAAGGTCATGCGATAAAAACTGGATATATCCAGCAACAAGTTCTTGGCTACTGCTGCTTTTTTTTAGAGAAATGTTGTTAGTCTTCTCCTTTCTTCGTAAGGCATAAAGTGTTCCTAGTTATGCTGGTTGGGATTTTGACCTTTAATTGTTTAGGACTTTCTCTGAGAATGTGGAAAATTACTAGGTAATTGCCCTTCTTTTGCTTTGTTCATGGAGTCAAGGGTATAAATTTCTTAAATCACAGGACAGAAAGTAGTAGATTCCTTTAGAAAGTGAAATCTTAGGTATTGCAATGCCTAACATCCTTTCAAGAAGAGGCCATTTGGTAGCTCCATGCCAGAAGTATGATATATGCCTGTCAATTTCCAACAGAGGTGCTTAAGGAATGCAAACAGTGGTTGTTCAGGACAGACACGTATGTGACCATAGATGGCAGCTTGCTGGAGGATCCTTATAGCCTGGGCAGTGTTTGAGGAAGGTCCTCACTTGGAGGGCAGAAAGCCCATTACAAGTGGTAAATGGTAGTGTAAAAGAAAAAGTTCATTACAAAGGTTTTGCTTTTTAAAAGGCCTTGACCCCCTGTGTTTGTATAAAGGCTGCCTAGCTTTATAATGTTATCATTTAAATGGTTCCAAACCAGGCTTTGAAAAAACCAAACTTCTCATTTGAGCTTAATGAAACACAAAGTGGTCCAGTTCATGCTGTACCTTTGCTGTTACTATTGTTTCAAGGCGGCTCTCTGGAAGGCCAGGGTGCAGGCAACTGCATGCTGTCTGGCACACAAGTTTTCTTTCTTCTCTAGGTCCAATCAATCTCAAGAAAACTTTCTGGTATAAAGACAGAATCATATACAAAACAAGCTTAAGTTTCTCCAGAAATTTCAAAAATTTAAAAAAATTTCCAAGAGGGCATGAGCTGCTTTCTTTTTTTTTTTTTTTTTCCCCCAGTAGTTTTCTACCTCATACTGCTTTTTATCTTGGAACGTTCCTCTTGGTGAATCTGAATAATAGGATACCAGCATTTGCAACATGGTTGCTGCTACATTGTGACTTACTTCCACTTTTGACCAGGCGCTTGCAGGAATATTCCTATCAAAGGTATATATATGCATGCACACAGACACACAGACAGACAACTTTTATTGTTTATGCACTCATTCATTTTTCAGGCTGTCCTGGTTTTCATTGGGGTAGAGTTAATTTTCTTCCTAGTAGCTGGTATAGTTCTGTGTTCTGGATTTAGTATGAGAATAATGTTGACATCACACTGATGTTTTAGTTGCTAAGTAGTATTTACGCTAAGTCAAAGACTTTTCAGCTTCTCATGCTCTGCCAGGTGCACAAGAAGCTGGGAGGGGGCAGAGCCAGGACAGCTGACCCAAACTGGCCAAAGGGATATTCCATACCATATGACACCATGCTCAGTGTATGAGCTGGGGGGAGCTGACTGGGGGGCAGTGATCGTTGCTCAGGGACGTGCTGGACATCGGTCAGTGGGTGGTGAGCAATTGCATTGTGCATTACTTGCTTTGCATATTGTTACTGTTATTGTTATTTATTTCTAGTAGTAGTAGTACTAGTACTAGTACTACTACTACTACTACTACTACTACTACTACTACTACTTTATTTTATTTCAATTATTAAACTGTTCTTATCTCAACACATGGGTTTTCTCACTTTTACTGTTCCGATTCTCTCCCCCATCCCACTGGAGGGGGAGTGAGCAAGCGGCTGGGTGGTGCTTAGCTGCTGGCTAGGGTTAAACCACGACACAGGCATGCCAATTTAACAGACAGACAGAGTCTACTAAGGGACTTCTCTTTTCATTTTAATTCTTTTTAAGTAGGAGTCTGGCTTCTAAAATCCTGTCCTGGGTGCTAGAGAAGTTATTTCTAAATTCAGATATACCAAACACAGAACTATTCATTGTTTCCAACTTTATCTGTTAATTTATCTTGCTATGTTTTTAGGTCAGACAAGGCCTGGGCAATAGAGGTTGGATATACTTATGAACTTTCCTCACAATCAGAAACCTTTAGGTCCAGTTTAGTTTTTTCCTCTATTAATCAGCAAAGGCAGTGCTATGTAGAGAAGAGCTTAGGTTTCTCCAAATCTTATTTCTGTATGAACATTGCTCACTCTCTACAACTACCTGAAAGGAGGTTATAGAGAGGTGGCTGTTGGTCTCTTCTCCCAAGTCACTAGTGAAAGGACAAGAGGAAATGGCCTCAAGCTGCGCCAGGGTAGGTTTAGATTGGATATTAGGAAATATTTCTTTACTGAAAGAGTGGTCAGGCATTGGAACAGGCTGCCCAGAGAGGTGGTGGAGCCACCATCCCTGGAGGTGTTCAAAAAATATGTAGATGTGGCAGTTCGGGGCATGGTTTAGGAGCCATGGTGGTGGTGGGTTGACGGTTGGACTTGATGATCCTAGAGGTCTTTTCCAACCTTAATGATTCTATGATTATGATTCTATGATTGTGAACTTGCTACTACACCCCTCCATGGCAGCAAACAGTGATATTGTTGAAAAAGAACTATGACTTCAGTAAATATCTGGAGAGATGAAGCGTGTGGTAGGTGTGGGAAAGCTGTTTTGCTTCAGTACTATGAGCTGTTAAATCCCAAAGAAATCCATATCACACAGAAAGCCCTTCTGCCACATATTTAGGTGGCTTTAATACCAAGGGTGAGCTATTGCGATTGTTCAGTGTAGCTGGTGTGATTGGCACCTTTCCCCCTGCCACTCTTCTGCTATGTCTTTTCACAGCATACATCGTTCCAAGTAGAGGAGTCTATACTGGGCTGCAGTTCAGTCAGTCTTCCAGATGTGGAGATGACTAATAGGGAATTACTCTGTGAAATTCAAAGGCCTGAATGCCCCAAAACGACAGCCGAGCCACCAATGTTCATTTGTGTGTTTATTATCACAAACTCACTAAACAATACCTTCTTTAAATAAAGTGACAGGAAGAGAGAGCACCAAGATTAGTCTGCATGTGCCTTTAGTTTAAAGTACAAAACAGGAGGACAGGAGGCACCAAGAGGGTCTGTTTAACCTGTGTTTGCATGGAAAAGGATCCAGATAACTCCAGGATGCACACTGAGCCTTACTCAATGTTTATGTAGTATAGGATGGCAGGCAGAAGATAGGAGTTGCTGTGGGAATCGGACCTTAGGTGGCCAGGCAACAGCCAAGGATTAATACCTGTGCATAATATTTAGCAAGTCTGATGTGTGCTGGAATAATCTCATAATGCAGACAACTCAATGGAAAGAAATGGTGTATCAGCCTAGACTACCATGTAAATTATAATAATGTGCTTGGCAACCTTTTTCTTTGTGCTTTTGATTTTATAATCAAGTATGTACCTCTGTCCTGCACTAGAGGTTTTGCCAGGTGCCAGTATGTCCTGCAGCAAGGTGAGTTGGCCTCAGTCCCCTCACATTTGCAGCACCAGTGGGATCCTCCATAGCTCCAGTGCAACCTGGGCTTTGCTTGAGGAGAAAAACTGCTTCCCAAGAGTTTTGGGCTGGCAGGTAACTCTCTGTGATAAAAGAGTGTTCCTTGTGGTAACTAGAAAGGGAGGGCAATAAGCAGAGGGTGCAGCAGCTGATGTCCCCAGCATCACCACTGTGGCAGCGGGAAGAGTGACTGGGCCATCTGGCTTGGGTGTAACAATTGCACTGCAAGCTGCAAATGGGAACACCCAGGCTATGGCTATCAAAGGGGATTTACGCTACTGCCTGTTTATAAAGGGCTCATGCTGGAGAACGTAGGTGGTGATGATAACGAACAGATGGGAACAATTTAGTGTCCTAGGCCTCTAATTTTAGTCCTAATCGACTTGGTTTAGCACTTTTGAGTTTATAAATTGAGTACAGTAAATAAATTACATTCTCTACCACCAGTAAAAGATTATTTCTTGGCACATATTTATTAATTGTTGTCAAGTCTAACTTTAAAATATAGATGGCATGGCTTCCATTACTTCTCCGGAGATTGTTTTATACTCTGTTAATTTTAGTGTCTTGGAATTTTTCCCAGTATGTCACAGATACCTTGTGTTCATTTTTTCTTTTAATGTAGAGTTTCTTATCCAATTTAATATTCCTTTTTTTCTCTTTGGTGCTTTTAAATTCTTCAGATATTTACTGCTGTCAGGTTCCCTAAAGTAAGCCTGTACCTTCCCTGTGCACTGGGCACCTTATGATTTGTCCCAAGAATGCATGAAATTTGTGTGATGCTCATCTAATGAACATTCTTTTCTTCTGAAAACTGGTTCTTGACTAGCATTTTGCTTTATTGTCTTGAAAGAGGTCTTCCAGTATTGCTTTAACCAAGGTCTTCCTACATTTTGATGCTGTGTGAATTTTACTTTTGAGATTTTTCTATAATTTGTGCCATTTACAAAAGAAAAAGCGAAGAACCATTTTTTGTAAACTGTGTTGTCATTGGTCCTGTGTAAGTGAATGTCAGAAACTTATTTTAGGGACTTTTTTGCTTTTCAGAACCTCCAAAGCCAACAATGAAAAAAAAAGAAACATGGGTCACCATGCTGCTGCCTGGAGTGGAACACCAAAATAGTGAGTATACTGTCTTTTTAATGTTTACAACTACATCACTGATGCTACCTATGACTTTTCTTACAGATTGTAGAGGAAGGTAACTTTACACTCCTTAGCAGAAGAAAGAAATTCCTGTTGGGTGTTTGCCTGAGGTTATGCTGCACAATAGTTTTAGTGATATTTCACGATATGTTTGCTTTAGATACTCCTCATGTAAAAACCCCAGCTCCCTCAAAACCAATTGCTGCAACTAATGGTTAAAAAATCCTTAATGCATCATTTCATTAAAAAACAAAACTCTACATAAAATATTGTTTCAAAAAGTAGCTGTGAGAAAAGCACTCCATGTGCAGGCGTGTTACTAGAAGCGCCCAGAGTTAACTATTTACAAGTGGAGGGTTTCTCTCCACTGGCACTCTGCTCATCAAGGCACAACCTCACTTCGTGATCCTGGTCCCTGGTGTGCAGAGGCTCGCTCCTCCTTGCCCTCTGGCTCAGGCACGTTTTGCACTCCCACAGAGCTGGCACAGGCAGTGGGTAGCTCCCACTCTGAGCTGGAGGTTAGAGAGGTCAGTAGAAGTCTTGGCCTGAGCAATACATCAGTACTGACATATTTGAAGATCACAGAACTACAGAATGATTGGGGTTGGAAGGGACCTCTGGAGATCACCTTGTCCAACCCCCCTGCTTGAGCAGGCACACCTAGAGCAGGGTGCACAGGAACACATCCAGGTGGGTTTTGAATGTCTCCAGGGAAGGAGACTCCACAACCTCTCTGGGCAGCCTGTTCCACTGCTCTGTCACCCTCAAAGGAAAGAAGTTTTTCCTCATATTCAGGTGGAACTTCCTGTATTCCAATTTGTGCCCATTGCCCCTTGTCCTGTTGTTGGGCACCACTGAAGAGAGTCTGGCCCCATCCTCTTGACACCCACCCTTTAGATATTTATAAGCATTGATAAGATCCCCCCTCAGTCTTCTCCAGAAACCCAGGTCTCTCAGCCTTTCCTCATAAGAAAGATGCTCCAGTCCCTTGATCATCTTTGTAGCTTTCTGCAGGACTCTCTCCAGTAGTTCCCTGCCTTTCCTGAACTGGGGAGCCCAGAACTGGACACAGTACTCCAGATGTGGTCTCACTAGGGCAGAGTAGAGGGGGAGGATAACCTCCCTCGACCTGCTGGCCACACTCCTTTTAATACACCCCAGGATACCATTGGCCTTCTTGGCCACAAGGACACATTGCTGGCTCATGGTCAACCTGCTCTCCACCAGCACTCCCAGTTCCTTCTCAGCAGAGCTGATTTCCAGCAGGTCAACCCCCAACCTGTACTGGTGCATGGGGTTGCTCCTCCCCAGGTGCAGGACCTTACACTTCCTCTGTTGAATTTCATGAAGTTCCCCTGGGCCCAGCTCTCCAGCCTGTTTAGGTCTCGTTGGATGGCAGCACAGCCTTCTGGTGTATCAGCCACTCCTCCCAGCTTGGTATCATCAGCGAACTTGCTGAGGTTACACTCTATCCCTACGTTCAGGTCATTGATGAATATGTTGAACAGGACTGGACCCAGCACAGACCCCTGGGGAACACCACTAGTTACGGGCCTCCAACCAGACTCTGCCCCGTTGATCACAACACTCTGAGTTCTGTCATTCAGCCAATTCTCAATCCACCTCACTGTCCACTCATCTAACCCACACTTCCTAAGTTTACCTATGAAGATGTTACGGGAGACAGTGTCAAAAGCCTTGCTGAAGTCAAGATAAAAAACATCTGCTGCTCTCCCTTCATCTACCCAGCCAGTCATGCCATCACAGAAGGCTATCAGGTTGGTCAAGCATGATCTCCCCTTGGTGAATCCATGCTGACTACTTCTGATAACCTTCTTTTCCTCTACATGCCTGGAGACGACCTCCAGGATGAACTGTTCCATCACCTTTCTGGGGATGGAGGTGAGGCTGAGTGGCCTATAGTTCTCCGGGTCCTCCTTCTTGCCCTCTTTGAAGACTGGAGTGACATTTGCTTTCCTCCAGTCCTCGGGCACCTCTCCTGTCCTCCATGACCTTTCAAAGATGATGGAGAGTGGCTTGGCAAGAACATCGCCAGCTCTCTCAGCACTCGTGGGTGCGTCCCATTGGAGCCTGTGGATTTGTGAGGATCCAGTTTGCCTAAAGGATCTCTAACCCAATCCTCCTCAACCAAGGGGAAGTCATTCTTTTTCCAGATTTTTTCTCTCTCCTCTGGGGGCTGGGAGGGCCCTCCTCTGAGGGCCAGCCTTAGCATTGAAGACTGAAGCAAAGAAGGCATTCAGTAACTCTGCGTTCTCTGCATCCTGAGTCACCAGGGCAACCATCTTTTCTTTATCAGAAGACTAATTAATTCAAACACAAATTATATCTGAATTCAAAGGTACATGCATCCCATATTACCAAGAAAATATAATACTTGAAATAATTTTTTATGTCTATTCCTCCAAGGTTAGTAGTATTGTTTCCCATATGAGGAGACACATAATATCTGTCTTACAATTTGAAGAGAGCAGTAACACTCCTCCTCTACTACTATTATTGTTTGAGGTTTTACATATAAGTACTCAGTGAGGCCCATCCTTGGGGAGAAAATTCCCTTTCTGCACAGTTAAATTGCACCAATTTTGCAGGAGGCCTTTGAACAATTGCCAAATTAAGTTTTACAGGAGAATATTCTCATAGAAGAGCACTCTGAAATGATTTTACCACTTGTATTTTTGCCTTTTATTAATTCTCTTTGGGACCTAAAGAAGCTGGAATTACTAAAATAAGATCACATGATAGCTTAGCATAGCAACCCCAAATCCTCTGTGCGCCTTTCTGAGGTGAAAAATTGGTGTCAAGAAAAAGACTGAACACCTTATGTATAAACCATGCTTCTAAAAACTTTTTACGTTTTGAAGCAGAGGATTAACCTTTTTTCCCCCCTCTTCTTTCACATCTTGTCCTTCCATGTTTCAGCAGTAGTAGGGAACAACCTACCAGATTTTGTGTTCCTCCTCCTTCTGCTACTACTTACTCCTGAGGAAACCCACGACGTGACTTGCAGACTGAGCTCTCTGAGCCTTGGTCTTGCAGCCACGTCAGCCCTGACAAGGCATCGCCGCGTGATCTTTTGGATGCCGGCTTGGCACTTGGGATTGTGCTGCTTTGGGCTGGGGCTCTGTTTGGCAGTAAAGCTCAATCAGTGCAACCGAGCGCAACTAAAGCAATGACAAGCGGGTTCCCCTTGCACAAAGCTCCCTCCGCTGATGAACAAGATGCAGCTCTGAATGGGCAGCCTCCTGAGTGGGACCTGCCATCTGGTTTACCCTTGCATGGCAGGAGGTCAAGCCTAAAACTTCTGGAATTTCTTAAGTGACTGCCACACAAAATAACTTCCTGGAGAAATGAGCTGGCTGAGCACAGGAACATACACCCGCTTGCTCTGAATGTCCTTACTTGTCCTCAGCTGCAGAATATCTTGCACCCGTTTGATGCGGTTCATAACACACCGAAGGCGTTGATGTGCAGCCAGCCAGGCACATCACATCAGGGACACCGTGTCCTGTTTTGGGAACATGGCTGGTGGTGCTATGCAGCACAGCACCCGGCCAGGCTCGGGAGGCAGCTCCTTCCACTAGAGCTGTTCCTGGAGCTGTTTGCAGGGGAGTCTTGCACCCACCTCTGAGCACCTACCACTACCAGACATGATGGCTGTTGTTCAGCCTGCCGCAGACAGACAGCGTTGGGTCATGCAGGAAGCAGCAACACTTTATCAGCAACAACAAGCATTTCCTTGTTTGTGACCTACTCTCCTGTTTTTCAGGTTCCATGCTGCCACAGGCCTTGCAGAACAGGTTCCCAGTGGGCAAGGCCAATGTACAGCCAGTTGTCAGGCTGGTGGCTGACACAACAGCCCACACCATGGCTCATGGAGAGGCACTGATGCGTGCTGCTGATGCTGCTCTCTGCCAGCATGTGCTACTGGGCTGGCCAGGATATGGCAGCTGCAGCTTGCCGCCGCAGGACTGCCCTTCCGTAACAAGGGCCCTTTTCCTCATCTGTTAGCAGCTGCCATATCACAACTGAGTTGCATGGACAGGCACGGTGGCAAATGCTCTCACAGACACCGGAGCTCAGTTTGCAAAAGCTACGGAAGACTATTTTTATGGGAGTGCTGAAGTCTTTTATGGTGGGTTCATCTCTCCTGAATTTCTGTTGTCAAAAGCTGATCTTGCTGTCTAGCTTTCTTTCACAGCCGTATCTGGAGTTCATTTCATCTCACACCTAAAGTAAGTATCTAAAATAGACCAGACAACTCACACCTTTGGAAATGCTTCTTTTTGGTCCTCTGACTATAAAGAGAAAGTGATTGAGTGGCTCATCTGGAAGTGTCTGCACTGAATCCATGCAGTGCTGCCTCGTAAGTGGGTCCTACCATCTGTGTGTGATGATCAGAAGAAGTGTCATGCCCTCTATAGATAAAGGTCTTTGTATTCAACTTTAAAATACATTTATTGAAGTGCTGATGGGATTTTTATGGGTGACTCATTTTGAGAACTCCTCTCCTGACAGACAACGGACTTGCAGTTACCTTTTCAACAGACTACTGTTCTTCTACCTGCTTGCAGTAGGGGACACATTGCTACTGTTCATACATGTTTTTCCTCAAACTTTGCAATATCATCATAGTTAAAAGCAGTCCAAATGCAGGTTGTAATATAAGTAAATTTGAAATTAGCAGATGAAGCAAACTCTGGTTTATTCTAGTGATATTCTGGTGAATGAATCTAAGCATTTTAAAAATTAAAAAAAAAAATTACAATTAAGGCATTAAGAACTAGACAAAGGTAACTCTTCTTCACCTAAATAAAAGTATGAGAATGGATCATTTTATCTGAAGAATATGTTTAATTGAGTTTCCTGTGTTCTGAATTCTTTTAAGAGAAAGTTTCAATATGTATGTTCTTCCTTGTGTTAAAACTAAATTAATTAAACAAGAAGTTAGCATTTAAAGATGAATGCAGGAACATTGCAATTAAAACCATTATAGAAAATAACATTTTTCTGTGTTGCATATATTCTTACTAAATGGTAGAAATGAGCTGTGTTTTGATTTGCTCACTGAGTATCTGGTGACAGCAGAGAGTCCCACTGCCAAAAACAGAAAAATTGAAACTTTAAGTAAAGACCCATAATAAATCAATAAATATATAATCATTACAGTAAAGTTTTAAAAATTCTATCAAGTAAAATCCAATAGAAAGTATGAATATAGCAGATAAAATGATTGTCTGCAGTTAATGACCAAGCTTCAGGGGAAAGTGAGAACTTGCATATTTATGGACTTGCCAAGTTTATTATTTATTTAGCTTTCACAACTAAATAATGTGTTTCCATGTATTTCATTATGTTAATTTAATCTTTAGCAAATCTCTTAATGTATATTTATGCAGAAAAACCTAATCAAGGCTTTTCATATAAACTTTGTCAAAGTTTGTATTTCAGGAGTTTAACTTTCTCTGGAAAGAAAGGGGATGGTGGGACAACACTTTTTCCTTCCATGGTTCCTGAAGTTATTGGAGTCATGAAACTCTTTTTTTCTATATTTAGAAATCACTAGAATGGTCCTTTAATTAGATGTGAATCTGATTTTTTAATTCAAGTTTCTGCAAAAATGAGCACCATGTTGTTACATGTAACCAGATGACCAAAAACCATTTCTTGAGACTGTTGATAATGCCTGGAATGACTTCTGGGTCAGAATCTTTCCTTGCACTGGAAAGTTCTGCTCTAGAGAAGACACGAATTAGGTGGATTTGCACTCTGTATGTGCCCTGTTAGACATGAGAGCTGATTTCCTACTTGTGGTTGGTTAGGATGCGAGAGCTGGGCTAGCCGTGGGTAACAAGCTCACTCTTTTTGTTGGGCCGGTCCGTAGTCAGCTTGGAGGGATAGTTGTGTCATCCCATGTCTCCTATTGGCACCTGCTGAAACTGCTTGTGGTTGTGTTAAATAATTGTGATTCATAACAGGCAGGGGGTCTAATGGGAGGCTGTGATTTCCTGAGGGCATCTGCTTCTCTTTAGGTCTCTTGCACCTCTGCATTGGGGTTGTGAAACAGAGGGCCCATACCAAAATCTGACAGATGTCAATATGCAATTCATGCCCTTTGAGGAACTAAGTCATTCCTTAGTATCTCTGCTGGCCCTCATCAAAGGCACCAAGAAGTGCAAGTTACTGAGGCTGCAGGTAAGATGCTTGGAAAAACTGAGCCTGCTCTCTCAGGGCTCTCGCATGTGAGCCGAGCCACTCCATGGCTGTTGGATGGATGGTAGGAAGTCCCCTTTGGAGAGGTGTTTTAGTGTTTAGACTTTAGGAAAAAAAAAAAGAAGAGTAAAAAAACCAAGTTGTTCCTCCGGGGAGAGGCTGACACCACTGGCATGACGGCAGGTAGACTGCCAAAGTAATGACAACACAAGAAACCTGCCTTGCTTTGGAAACCTTTTGTATAGGTGATTGTGGGAAAGTTTTGCAATCACCATAAGAAGGAAATCCAAGGTTTAAAAAAATGCTGTGGAGCGCTCCACTTCTTGGAGTAGGCAGCGCTTTTGCTGTGACGTTGCTCTGGCTTCAAGCCTGAAAACCCTAGGGCATGGGAAAGAAACAGCCTGACACTGCAGTGACACAAAGTAAGTTCTCTCTCTCTGCCTCTCCCTGTGTCTCCCCACCCTTCCTTCCTCCTTCTTTCTATTTGTTTGTTTGTTTGTTTGTTTGTTTAATTGTTACGTGCTAGTGCAGGACAGATGAGGCTTTTTGTACATCTCAGTGTCACTAAACTTGAAAGAGATTATGTAAAGTACAAAGGTACAATTCTGCAAATTAGATTTTTTTTTTAAAGAATGAACTCTATGGACAGTGGGATGTTTTATCCCTCCATACAAAAACTATTCATTAGCATTAATTCATTTTAAAAAATTGTCATGAATTAAATCTGGTATTATTTTTCTTGCTTCATTTAGTTTTAAATACCACTTGTGTCAATGATTCACTGGTTTGCCAAAGTTCACATTTTTGTAGAGTGGTTATGGAAAATCTTATTCTTTCATTAGGCATAAGAGAAGGGTTTATACAGTTTAACATTTTTCTATAAGTTTAAGGTAGATTATTAGGCTGGCAGCATAACATTAAATATTCTGAAAACTATGTCACTGACTTAAATACTGTTTATTTAACAGAGTCAGATGTTTCACAAAGTTAATCATCAGCAAAATACAAATCAATAAAGACTGTATTTGCTTTAGAGAACTGTCTTTCAGCTTCTATCCCGTAAAGCTTGGGGTAAACCTGAATTCACCACACTTTAATTATCTATAACTTCTTTTTTTCAATGTTTTTTGATTTGTGAGCTGCTGAAGATGGTCTGAGGAAGGTTAGGTCACTTTAGAAATTTCATATGTGGATCACTCTGAAATACACTTGTGTCTGCTTTTCTTAGTCACTTTTGGTGGATCCTACTGGAGTAGGATTTGGAACTAAAAACTACAAAATTTGTTAGAGTGCTTATGAGATCTTATATCTCTTTATTAGATGTTAGTGCCTATTTGCAATCATTACGAATAATTTTCAGGGGGCTGTTGGGCTGCATAGAGAGTGTTGTCCTTTGTGGGCATGGGTGGACATTTCTGAGGGAGTCCAGGCTGCTCCTGGGCATCTTGCTTGGAGAACTGAGCTCTCCAGAGGAACAGAATGACCTTTGCTGGTTGGCCTAGGGGCCTGCCACAGCCCTACCACCTGCAGTGTCGAAAATGCCTTACGACAGTAAATGGCCTCTGCTCATGGGCCAGCTGGCCTCTGGGGCCTGCAGGTGGGATACTTAGAGAAGTTCCCAGAGGAATTAAACAGAATGGGATATCTAAGATCCCAGTGTCTTGGGGGGGGGGGGGAATTTTACAGGCCAATTTCTTGACCTATCTTCCTCTGTATTCCTCTAACACATGTACCAATGTATATTGGAGGTAACTAATTGATTTTGGTACTACTGCACCAGTTTTCCAACAGAGGAACTTGGCAATAGCTCTTTTTGACTTGTTATCATTCCAGATCTCTCTGTGTCAGCTGGTTGCCCCGATCAGCTTGATCTACATCAACCAACGTAGCTAAGATGACTCCTTATATCAGAGCCATTTTTTAAACAGAAAGCTTTGGAAATCTCATTAAAATAGCTACATTTATCATCTATCTTGCAGGAACTTGTGGACACTTGTGGACTTAAAGATAGTCATTATAAGTTTCTTTTAATCAGTGTCCTCTTTTTCCCTAATACATATTTACCTACCATATCTCTTAACCTATTTTCTCTTCAGTCGTCATTTGTGGTCTGATTCTACAAACATTTATCCAATAAATAACATTAGTCATAGGAATGTTGACAGAATGGAACAGAGTAATGTTCATTATTTCTGCAAATTCATAGATCACACAGAGAAAATCCTCATAAAGATAACAAAATACGAAAAGCCTACTTGATAGTACCAAAGGTCCATTTAGCCTGGAACAGTGATCAAATGTGGATATCTAAAAAAGAATATAAGAATTAGGTCAAGCATGGTGAAGATGTTTCTCTTACATACTCTCCTAACCTCCAGCTGCCTAGCAACTTTTCTTCTCTACAAAGATTTCTAAAAACTGTCAGCAAGTTGCCTCTAAATTTTCCATCTATGCAAGAAGGTCCTGAAGTCTTTTACTAAGCAGATTTCACAAAGCAGATGCACCAATCCTTAACTCATTACTTTGAATACCCTTCAACATCCTTCCTGAGAAAAGGTGTCAATGTATAGACATCTCAAGTAGTGTCTCACCATCTAGTATGTGGAACCTTTATTCTTATGCAAATAATAGTTAATCATAGTGATATTTTCCAAACAGGAAGACCTACATATCAGATCTGGAGGAGGAAAACCATGAATAGGCCAATCACTGCTGGCCAACTTAAAGACAAGTCACTTTTCCAGGATAGTGATGGCGGTGCAGTTCCTGCCAAGAACGTGTGCCATAATTGTTCAAAGCTAAAGGTATGGACAGGAGCCCTCACCACATATTTTCTCTGGAGTACTAAAAATGACAATTTGAAATTTGATCAAAATTCAATTAGTTCTGTATGACACTGTTTGACGCTACATGTGTTGGAAATGATGCTCTAGGTTGTGATTCCAAGCACATAGAAGTCAATAAATATGTTCAGCAGTTAAAAAGAGAGGCCGTATTTTACTAATTAATCATTTAGATGTGTGCTCTAGTCATAGTGGTAGTTGCAGCTATAACTTTTTATCCATGATTTTTAGAACAGGAGAAGTAGGAGTAATAAGACATGCCATAATAATAGTACCAGTAATGAACAACTTTATACTGCAAGTTTTCCCTAAGGAAGGAAACAGCTAAAACAGAAAGTGGTAGAAAGGCAGAAGGTGCACACAGTCAATGTCAACTTTCTTTTTCTTTGCAGTAGAAGAGTCTGGGGAGGCCATCCTGAAAGAGAACGTAAAATCTTGTGTTTTAATGAAAACAATAGGAAGAATCTCTTCACAGATAATTAGAAAGCAAAGCATTTGATTTTTGTGGTTCTCGAGTAGGTTGCTCACACACCCAGCCACAAAGAAAAAATTGTTTCTTTGCTAACTCAATTATTTTCTTTCTTCAGATATTTCTTGGAGCTCTCTCTTTTTCCTTTTTTGCCAAAGGATTTTCTGGAAGCTACATGAAAAGCATGTCCAGTCAAATTGAAAGGAGATTTGAAATCTCATCATCAATTGTTGGCATTATTGATGGCAGCTTTGAGATAGGTATGTGTACTTTCTTTGAAAGTGGATAAATACTACTTCTTAATATATTTGTTTTCCCCTAAAAAAAATCTCTTTTTGTAATCTTACTGGTTCTATCTTCTGTTGATGCAGGTAACTTAATGGTAATGGTGTTGGTGAGCTACCTTGGACCAAGAGTTCATCGACCAAAAGTAATTGCTGTTGGATGTCTCATCATGTCCTTAGGAGCATTTTTGTCAGTGATGCCTCAGTTCCTAATGGGACGGTAAATATGGAGTTTTTACATTGTGCAGTAATTGAACTTGACCATATGAAGTGTTTTTTAATCATTCACCTGAGTTAAAATCTTGACAATAGTAGTTTCTTCCAGATAACAGGAAGGTTTTAATAGGTGGATTTTTTAGTATTGACTTTCTGATTTCCTCTCCGAAAGCTTACCTCTTTCTACAGGTAAGTAAGAGAGAAACCTCAAGTTTCTACAGAACTTATACATAATTAGGGATAAAGTGGTTTGAATTTTTCACCTGGGATGGATATATATAGATATGTATTTTTTCTTTTAGCTGTTCTCCTTTTTTTATACTTAAATGAACTGTAATGAGATCTTGATGGAAGAGGTTTCTTTCTCCATGGTGGCTATATTCATGTTAAACTCTTTAAAATTATGGAGAAGTGTATCTATCTCCACTGAACTCACAGAGAGTTAAATATCTAAATACCCCTTCACATCTAAGCTTTAGTGCTTACATAGTTGTCAGAAGCAGTTCATACCTCTCCAATCCTTCAGCGTCTTTACTGAATAGTAGTTGAAAATAAAACCCCTCTGTCCCTCAAAAATTAAATTTTATTTGTGCATCTTCTTTAGTTCCAAGACCAATACCTTTGGTAAAGGAGGGTGTTGAAAGAATTATATCTGGGGACTGTGGTATGGAAAGTGGCCACAATCACTACTCTGCTTGGGAACCTGCACTGCAGGGGACAGCACAGGCCAGAAGCAGTTATGGAAATCTCTGATTTAACCCAAACTCACAGCCAAGTTCTGAAGATTACCCATTCTCCACAACACTGAGGAAAACACAGTGGCTACGGGAACCGCACTGTCATCCATCACAATATTAAAGATTGCTACTTGATTGCACAGTCAGAGGGAGTATCTGCTCTCCATTTATCCCAAGGTAGCATAGAGGTACTCAAGCTGGCTTCAATTTACTTAGCAGATATGCTGTAGTAGCTGGCTGCCTAAATGCAGACAAACTGGCACATGTGTTTTGCAGCCTGTGTTAATCTCTTTATAGACACAGATAGGTTACTACTAGATCCTTGGCTAACTAATTTTAAACTAGCACAGAAATCTCTACGTTGTTATGCATCTGTCACATAGGTAAGAAACCGGAGCCAGTATTGAAAAACATCAGCACTGTTGTATGTAGACAGATGTGGATGGACTCTGCCTCTATCCTTCAGTCTAAAGAATGATCTCTTAAGGCCTGGAAGCAGCTTTTTTGCTCTTTAGCTTAAGAAGATATTGGGGTTAGAATGGTCAGAGCATTTTGAAAACATTATGAAGATACCTATCTTTTTTTTAAGTGAAAGCACTGGAAATGGGTTGCCCCTCTGCTTTGCCTGCATGTAACAGGAATGAACATGTATGAACACAAGGCTCATACACACTTCCTGCAAAGCAGTGTCTTTCATGTGTCAGTTGTATTTTACGTAGTTGTTTTCCAGTTATAATTATGAAAGGCTAACTGTTACTGTGGACAACTCCTCTATGAGTGTATCAGCTTGCTCCCCAGCATCGTCTGAGGGCCATCCAGTCACAGATGCTACAGGAACACCCAGCGCAATGAAAAATTTTGGTAAGCAAAAGCTCTGATGCTGGCTTCCCTTCTGCTTGTCCCCATTTTATACATCCTCTTTTACTAGAAAGTAGTAAGATCCCTGTTAGAAACCATGATATATATAAACCCACCCTATAGTGACTGTAAAATCCCCATATTTTATGTTATTTTTCTGCTGCAATAAAGTATTGTCAGAATTGCGTTCACAGAAATGTATATGTTTATGGCCTGCAGGATGTGAGAAAACAACAAATTCCTATCTGTGGCTATTTGTGTTGATGGGGAACCTTTTACGTGGAGTTGGGGAAGCACCAGTTATGCCGCTGGGGGTTTCATATATTGATGATTTTTCTAAAGAAGAAAACTCAGCATTTTACATAGGTAATATGCAAATGAGTGATATTTATGCTAAACGTTCTTTTCTTTAACATTTCTGTAGCCAAGCAAATACTCACTGAAAAAATCTATCTGCTCTATTCTGTTTTGAGTTGTACAGAGAAAAAAAAGCAATGCAAAAGAGACCTCATGTTTATTTTTGAAGGATATTTCCCAGATGCTCCTTTTGCTTTACCCAAGAGGCTTCTGCTAGATGTGCCAGTTTTCTCTGTGATGAAGAGAAGCATAACCAAATATTTGTTTCTCCAAAATGAGAAGATGTATCTGTCTTATCTGGCATATCATCTTCAGTACCACAGCTTCAAAGGATAAAATCCTTCCTAATCACTGTTTCACAGAGAAGAGAATGATCCTTAATGTAATCACAGTAATGTAAATGTGTTTCAGAAGCTTTTACCTGATTTTTTTGAATTTTACATCCAGCACACTTCCTGATGAAAGCATTTTAAAGTCACTAGTTACTGAAGGAAAACCAAACCCTTTCCAGGGTGTTGGAACAAATCCCTTCTAGTTGGGATTTGGTTGTTATTTTGATGGAAGATAGCCTATTGCCCAAGGCAGAAAGACTTACACCCAAGCTAATTAATTTATTGCCAAACTGATTTAATAGCATGGAATGTTTGTGTGGCTGAAGGAGGTCAAAACTGCTGCCTGAAGTAAACTTGGTGAAGTTGAACTGGTCATAAAGATAGTAAGACGCAGTTTCAGGAAGAGTTCAGTATGTAATGCTACAGGGTAAGGACATTGCAAATGTCTTCATTTGTGGGATAAGGAAATCTGCAGGTTGAAGAAAATGGAAGTGTTGTAAAGGGAGCTGACAAAAACAAAAGTTCCACTCAGTAGTTATCCAAAATATTTGTAATCATCTCTGAGCTTCTGATTAAAGATATTTTTAAAAGTTCAGCTGAAATTTTTTCTTGTCAGAATCTGATCTGGGAGAGATTGCGACAGGTTGGGGACTATTGGGGAACTGAGATTAAAAATATAAAGTAGACCCAGAGAATAGTATGGATTCAACCAAAACGAAAATTTTTTTGGGTCATGCAAAATGTGAAATAAAGTATTTAATTTACAGAGTGTTAAAATATTTAATTTTAACATTCTGAATAGCAATTTTTAGTCTCTTATTCCATTTTGGTGGACTAACCCAATTTGCAAAAAAAGTGAATGTTGAAATAGTCTTTTCCATAGAGCTGAAATTCCTTTTCTTGATTAAATTTAATTCTTTTCTACATCTGATTTTTTTATCAGTTGACTGAATCAATTTAGGATCAGTGTTTTTGTAAAATACAAAAAAATTTATCCTATAATAAAAAAGTCAGTCAAACCTTGCTGATGAATTTTGACCATTGATCTCATTATTTGACCGCAAGCAAGAAGTTTCACCTTCCTGTCTCTCCTTTTTCTGCTGCTCTTAGATGTTTTGTTGAGTAAGATCATAAGTTATTTTGAGGCAGAGACAGCTTTTTATTAACTGTCAATAGAATACATTATTAAGTGTGAATAGAATGCATTAAAATATTTTTGGCAGAGTTGTAGTGAAAATGATAGTTAACAGCAACAAAATGAGTTGCCATAGGAAGAAACAGAAAAGGAAAAATTAGTGTTTTTGTTAAGCTGTCTTACAGAATTTAGTAGAGGATGGTAGCTTTTCTGTAGAACTCTGTGAGACAGGAAATAGATTTTTTTTTTTTTCAGGAAATCCTATAGTTTTCAGACTGAGTTTTACAGAACCTTTTTAATTTATGTAGTTCTACCAGGCCATCCACATGGTCCTGAGGTGGTACAATATACTGTACACCACATACAGTCCTGAAAAGCTCTTCTGTGAAGGGTCACTACTCAGTGTGACTGTAAGGTATAATGATCTCACCTCTGGGTCTACATGCAATTGGCATTTGTCAAGAGACAGAAATATCAGGATCTCAGCGGTTTGCTTTGTTCTGAGAGGGGCCTTTGGTGGAGTGACCTTTGAGACCAACGGCTCTGACTGAAAGGTTATTTCATAAATACTCTCCCATACTAAATCCCTAATTTTTTCAGGTATTTTATGGGCGTCAGGTGTTTCACTTCTGTTTAGGTGCCTATAGAAAAGTTGCCAACTTACATATGAGGATTTCACCTATACTAATAAACTTTCAGTAGCCAATTTTTAAAACGAATTCCTGATTTTACTTGAAGCTGAATGTTGACATGGTTCATTAATGGCACTAACCATCCACTTATCTTGTAAGAGGAATAATAGACAATTGAAGACATTTAATGAGGAGTACTTCATTTCTATGGATTTCTCACCACAGCAGAGGTTTTGAACGAATGAAATTTCATCACTGAGTTGAGCACTAGCATATAATCTTGTATCTATTGAACCCATGGCTTCAACAGAAACATATCTGAGGCTAATGTATGTTGTAAATTTTAATATCTGATACATGCTAAAGTATTTGTCAATACAAGGGCTTGGCTGAGCTATGTAAATATGCAGCAGCTGATTAACTGATAAACCTGCGTGATTTACTTTTTGTGGTTTAGTCTGTTTACTAATTACAAAGAATAAATATTACAAAGAAAAAATATCCTAAGAAAATACCACAGTGGATTTATTTGGGTTTGTTTTATCACAATACAAGCATATTATCTTAGTGAAGTTATTCTTGAATTTAAAGTGTATGTGAGTGTGAAATTTAATTTGAAAACTCTTCATATGCAGAATTATTGCACATGTGCTTCTTAGCTTATCTCATAGCTTATGGTATCTTAAAGGAATATATTGCATACAACATGCAAAGCCATTGGCATGGGTGTGCTGGTTTTTATCTGATTATTTTAGAAAATTGCCACCGAATATTTGAACTTTGGAGAAGAGCTTGCATAGTTCTGAGTAGTAAGTTCACCTTTAGACTCACTGATAAATAGACATAAACAGCTAATTCCTGGTTTCCAGTGTCAAAATCCTGACTGCAGAAATCAGTCATTTGGAAGCATCAGAATTTATTCTAAAAGGCCAGATCTTCTGATGAAGTAAAATGAGACAACTAAATGAAAGCAATATACAATTGAAGCAATGAAGCAAAGATGAAAAAGTGTATAGTTAAATTATGCTGTAAGAATTTATTACAGAAGTTCTTGATCATAAGCTAAGCAATCACTATATTCAGAAGAGAGTTTGCAAAACCAACAGGAGAAAAATCTCTGCAGTAGAACAACACAGGAGGATTTACAGAGCATAGTGCCAAATGTGGGCAAGAATGACAAGCACTTGGTCAAGACTTCCTCTTTTTCTGATAGAATTAAGCCTTCTGCAACTTCACACAGCTCCCAGGTGGTAGTTCCATGCTAGAATTCAGAAATCCGAATCACTGAACTTTTTTGGAAACTGTTACACTCTCACAACTAAACTTCAACAGGTCAACCCAAGTGACAAGGGAATGTGAGGACCTATACTTGAACTATTTTTCAGATATTTTTATTTTATGTTGACTATCAGCAGTGGTCACTAAAATCAAATTGTGCTGTATTTACATATCCAGTCAGCAAAATTCAGTCCTAGCTTTCTAGGTTTCTGCTAGCCTTCACAACTTATTCATTTGCTCCTAGGGGCATCCCACCTTCTTCTGATCCCATGTTATCTCCTTTGTAAGCAGAGACAGAGCAGGAAATAGAAGCCCCAGTGAGGCCAGTAGCAAAACTGAAAGCTACTTTTAAAGGGGTCATTAGCTGATCACTGAATTTCTTGATTTTTTTTTTACAGCTGCGTAAGTACGTATTAAGACAACAGTTAGCTGATTTGCTCATTCTGGTGCTGAATGAACCAACAACGATTCTGTCTAATGAACTTTGATCACACACAGGGACACTTACATCTCCTTGTTGCCTACCAAAAATATTCTCAGGGTCCTCTACCTAATTCCGTGTCCACACACTTTTATTGTCCCTGTCATCGTAATGTGACTCCGAACTGCAAAGACGTGCCTTATATGCACATCATCAGATCAACTACTGCTACTTAAAATTAAACTAGGGACCTAAACACACAGTACAGGGAAAAGTCCTGACTTCTACAATCACAGAGCATCATGCAAGCTGTAAATAGAGTTGCAGGTAGACTTATGATACCTCCAAGGGCCTAGAGTTGTATGTTCATTAGTTAACCACCACAAGCTGAACAATGCAACTACAAAAATCTGAGGAGAGAATTAGGGAGGAGGAGGGGTGAAATCATTGCAGTGTTATTCTCCTTCCTCCTATGCCTTCCAAGATACCAATCTTGCCAATTAAATGCATGCGGGGGTCCACATGAGACTGCGCTTGCTTCAGCAAAGCCCCGTGCGGGTGAAGGAGCTTGCTTCCACATCGCAGCTAGCACACTGGCAGCTTATGTCTTATTTTTTTGCTGCTCAGAAGCTTCCCATTAGACTCCCCCTAACAGCCTGTGCCCCTCTTCTGTCTCCTCCTTCCTTTCTCCTTTCCTTGTCCTCAGACAAGAAGGCATGCTTGTCTGCACAGCATTTTGCTCACTCTCCTGTGCTGCCTCCCTTCTCTTACAGGCCTGGTGAGATCCTCTGGCATGTTTGGGCCAACCCTGGGCTTCCTGCTTGGATCTTTCTGTGCCAGTCTCTGGGTTGACATTGGCATTGTGGATATCGGTAAGAGACCATGGGGTGGTGCGTTAACTAAGAAGATGGCTGTATATAGGAACCTCCATACCAAGAAGCACCTTCCCAGCCTACTATTCCAAAAAGGGAGGCTCTCTAGAGAGTTTTTCATACTCAAAAGCTGCTGTTATTTACATTTGAATATCTTCAGTGTTGTAGTGTGACTGGAATAGCCCTTGATGCAAGACACCTACCCTCACTGCAGAAAAATTTTGCACCTCTTTTAATGCTTGTGTACACACTTGTTACACTCTTGCTGCACAGCTGAGAACAAATGAACAAATGAAAGGCCATCCCCATGTTGAGGGAACAGTGAAAGACTTTTGCTCATGGACACTTTAAACACCTGGCAAAGATTATGTTCTCTTAAAAACCATGCAGCAAACATTCATATGAAAACTCATTTCATTGTTCAAATCGCTTTCAAGTCTCTAATCCCAGGGGAAATTTGAGGAACTTCAGGGAAAAACTGTTAAGTTTGGGGATGGAAGAAGGAGGGGGAAGTAGGAAATTGGGAAAGGGAAGTTCTTTTTGGGTGGTGAAGGGCCCTCTTGCTGTCACTTGTTCCCACAGAAAGTGTTGGAAGATTGTGGCAAGGAAATGCCACTATAGGTCTAATTGGAGACGTCTATTTTTGACTGCATGGGACTGTTTTGATACAAGCTGCATTTCCATTCTTCATATGAAACATAAATCACCTCGGTTCTGGTCTTTAAATGATAAATATAAGGATGCCTATAGTAAGTTTAATTGCTCTGCATGATATCGATTTTTCTGTCTTTCTGTATTTTATAGATGCTATCAGCATAAATCCTAAGGATACCCGTTGGGTTGGTGCCTGGTGGCTTGGATTGCTTATCTGTGGGGCAGTCAACTTCATTGCTTCATTGCCTTTCTGGTTTCTGCCTTACTCCTTACCAAAAGAAGGAGAGAATGAAAACCTGAAGATTAGTCATTTGCCTTTTCAAGGAGATCACTGTAAAATAGACCCCCCAGCTCAGCCACAGTTGAAGTTCTCAGAGGCAGTAAAAGGTGAAAGATTATCGCCCAAATGTTTTCATGTGAATTTTCTGCCATGGGTTCATTCTGAGCTGAACATGGATTTGCATAACCCTCAGCAAAATGCACATTTCTGCAGTGCAAATGATGGACAAAAATGCTGTCTTTAATTTGTAGTATTATAATTACATGCTAAGGGTGTGTTTCAGTCCTCTCCTTATGTCAGACAGCTGGAAAAAGCTCATGCTGTTGCTTTGAGCACCAGAGATTCTCAGTTCAACATGGTAGTTGTCATATGACGTATTACAGCTATAATGCTATGATTATGGAGGAAGAGGAGGGAAAACATCACATCCCTCATTAATGACCAATCCACTGCTGGCAGGTTACTGTTTCACTGAGACCAACGTACAGGAGGGAAGCATGGGGCTAAGTACTATGTTAGCTGTTGGAGGGATTTCACTGGATTCATAGCTCCTCTGTATGAGCTCAGTGATGCTAAAGTAACCTCATATAGGTGATATCAGACCCCACTACCCATTGTTGGACTCCCCCAAGGATTTTATTCATATGTATATATGCATGCACACCCCTTAGTGGCTATGGCGGGTGTGTTTTGAACTCTCATCTTTTAGGCAAGTGTGCCAACACCCAGAATACAGACTAAATGCAAGGTTTTGTCTTCACTTTAATTTCATGGACTTAGATACACTAATCAAGGGTCTCAGGAAAGGTTCCAGACTTTTGCTGTGTCAGGTGCTCCCTTTCTCTGAATATCAGCTGCATGTGGGGCTCTCATGTGGTTTGTGAAGGCTCCTGGTTTAGGCACTAAACTTTTCACTTGTTACATTATAGAGTCTTAATGCTCCTCTAGGGACACCCTCCTGTACAGGCATTGAGAATCAGTGCTGTGAGCCTGAGTGCCTTTGATGCATAGTCCTGTGTCACACACCAGATAATTTAGGATTTCTGATTCCCTGTTCAGCATCCACTGTGCCGTTCAGCCTTGCTGCTTCTGTAAGTCATGTGTTGTCAGTGAGGAAAACTCTCACTTGAGCAAGCATATGTTTTGCTGGGCAAAGAATTATAACCTGCAATACAGCCTGTAATTAAAACAAAGTTAGTTTTATTATCTAAAGATTGTCAAAACAACTCTTCCCTGTGTTTAGCAGGGTGTACAGCGAAAACCTCTCCATTGCAGATTTCTTCCCAGCTCTGAAGAAGCTGTTTGGAAATCCAATTTTCCTGGTGTACATCTTTCTCACTATTCTGCAGTACAATTCTCTTGTTGGATTGATAACCTATGAGACAAAGTTCATGGAGCAGCAGTTTAATGTATCAGTGGCAAGAGCCATTTTTCTAATTGGTAGGTACCTGTCCTTCTTTTAAATTCCAGCGTCAAAAAGGAAGATTCTCTTTGTTACTTTGCCTTCCTTTTTAGGAGGATCTTCTGTGAACTTTTTTAGTTAAAAAAAGTATGTATTGTTTTATTAATTATCCTACCATATTTTGAAAATGAATGTTAATTTTAGTGTTAATTTTCCTGGTGTTCCTAATTTAGTGAGCTAGAGGATTATTAGAACTGGGTGGATTTTTTTTGGCTGAAGTTTTTTTTCAGAGTGAGATTAGGGTTATGAATGTATCTGTTTTCATGGACAAAAAACACACATAAACTGCAACTAAATAACAACTAAGAGCAAAAACCATTTAATTTAGAAAATATCTAATGAAATGTGTGATTTTCATTTTCAGAATAACATCTCAGTAAAAATGTTCTTCCATTTTGATTACAAATACAAATTTTATAAGCAGTAAGAAACCAAAATGTAAAACTTTGAGTAATTTCATTCAGCTCAAAGCTCTTTTTCTGTTTGCCAGTTCCATCAAAAATAAGTTCTTTGTAGAGTTCTACAAAAAAAGAATGCTGAAATTATATTGATCTTTCAGTGATTAATACGGTATCATAACCTGGCAAGAAAACCAGGGTATTTTAAGGTCATTGCAGAACTGGTATTCCATTACTTTAATCTGAAGGCACCCTGCTTTGCTGCGAGTCAGATACAAATGTGAGAATAACTTTCCTTTTCCTATGGTTTTTTGGATGCAGGGAAAATTTTACAAAAACATGACCAAAAAACCCAAACAAAAAAAAAAAACACACAGAGAAAGGCAACTCCCTCTTAATAAAACCTTGTAAAAGCTCTCTATTTAGCATGCAAATATTAGGGCTAGAGTTTGTGAAATCCTGAATGGAATATATCTAAATGCAAATTTTTCCATGATTCACTCTCAGAGCAAAATGGAATCCAATGCAAAACCAGATGCTGCATCCTTTCATGTTCTGTTTCGGACTTTTTTTTTTTGGTAACTTTCAAAAAGTTTAATGTTTTATTTTAGATGAAGAAGTGCCCATAAGCTAAGACATTTATCTCATTTATTCCAGTCTCTAGTAGGCACCTGTATATGTTTTATTATATCACTGTACATTCAAACACCAGTATAGTAAAAAGGTAGGGAATATTGAGCAACTAAGCTTTTTAAAGTCATAACATGACTTGAAAGAAAATGAGGAAGTAAGCAAAATTACTTAAAGGTAATAAAAAGTCTTAGAACCTCAAAGGATCAGTCTGAACATAGGTTAGTATCTGATATTTTGGAAACTACTAGAACCAGATATTTGTTCTAAAAAGGATCAATGCAAGTAACAGAAGTTAACATTTTTATTACCTTCTATTTGCAGGTGTGATACTTTTACCCATCACAATCCTGGGGATGTTTCTAGGAGGCTTGCTGATCAAGAAATTCAAACTTCACATAACTGAAATGGCAAAGTTTGCATGCATCACCTTCATAGTAGCATATTTGTTAAACCTCTTGTACTTTACGTGCAGTTGTGAGGTGCTCCAGGTGGCTGGTTTGACAGTGCCCTACTCTGGGTTTGTATCCCCTTGGGTTTGTGTTGGTTGTGTCATTTGTCATGGTTGCTTCCTGCCCCTGCAACTGCAGAACATGGTGCACACACCTGTATTCCCTATTCTCACAAACTAATCTGGGTTCTCATCTAGTCTGGGTAATCTCATCTGGGCTACAAACCTTCTACTCCAGAAAATATTTTGATTTGAATTCGGATGAGTTCTGAAATGTATCTTCTCTGTTGATTTACTGTAGCATATTGCTATATCCTTTTGCATAAAAAAAAAAAAAATGTGTCTGCTTAAAGACAATAAATTTTTGTTGAAATTGACCTCTATTAAGTCATCTGCTAGTGTCAATCAGTGTGGTTTCAGCTAGACTGGAGCTACTGTGATTATATCATTTTACTGCTCCCTTGGTGGTGATACACACAAGAAAATCCTGGGTTTTGAGATAGCCTTGTCAGACTGAAATGATACTTAGTGTCAGGGATGGGCAGAATATCCTGATTTTGTTTTTCAAATTTCATATAAACTGGACATTTGTTTTTCTAAATTGTTTATTGCTGGGTATTGACAATATACCTCTATATTCTGGCAAATTGCTAATTAAGATGAAATCTATCACAAGCAAATTAAATTTTTATATTCTATTTCATGGCTTTAACTTAAAGCCCATCTCCTCCTACCATGTAGGGAGTGGGATGTAAAAAAAGTGTTGAAAGTGGCCTCCCCATAGTCCCTCAATGGCTTTGCCTTTAGAAGGGACGATCCTCTAGATCAGTAGCTATCAACCTGCATGGGGATTTACCAGCCTCCCTTGGTATCTGGAGATGCTCACCTGCCTGCATACATTTTCTCAGCTGGGAAGTAGAAAGTGGTCATGTCAGGAGTGTGTGCTGCCCAAACATACGTTCCCCATCCCTTACTAGGACTATGGTCATGCTTTCTTGAGAACATTTTGCTGACTCCAGCAGCCTGCCACAATTGCCTACTGTTTAAATTTAGCTCAGTCTGATCCAAAAAATTTCAAGGGATTTTAAAGGATTAAACTGAATCCAGCAGGGCTTGCTGGATTTTCAATTCAGACAGAAACTCAGTCCTGTATTTTTTGAAACTGAGCCTATGTTCAGGGAAATATCCAAGTTGTCTTCGCAAACCTGACACCCAGTTTAACTCTGAGGTTAGTTATATAAAAGATGTCAGAGGTTTGTGCAATGGAGATAACTCTGGTTCAGTGCAACATCTGATACTGTAGAGTGAATTAAAAATAAGCAGAAACATCAAGACAGCAAGTACTGAAAGAGCAATTACAGTTTCTCCAGGAGAACTGAGACTGGAGAATTTAACATGTGCTGGGATTGTTCTGGTTAAGCAACTCACATGCTGTTTTACTTGCTTAACAATTTGTAGTTTGAAGATGAGCAACAGCCTAATGAGGGCTAAAGCCCCCAGTTATTTCCCCTGTAAAAGACTTAGGAGAAATATAGCCCCCTTGAGGTGTGTTTTGGATTGAGGGGTAAGGAGGAAGAAAAGGCAAATTTTGAACACTGTTTCCTTAATATTGTGAGTGGCTTCAAAGCAGGGGTGTTTTGTAGATGGACTCCTAACACTTTCTGAAAATTGAGCCCTGCTACCATGCCCTCAGAGTTACTGGCCATTTTTTACATTTTCAATTCTAGTTGTCATCCACTTAGTTTAACTCCCTGGGACTTGATTTTGATGTTTCTTACAGAAACGTTGGTAAAAGTGAAAGCTATGAAAGTAAGTCCATGATAATATACAACAAGAAATGAGATCTGATAAGAAATGGGGCTCAAGCCTGTCCCAGTTGCAGGGCTGCTGCTGCTGAATATGGTCAGAGCTGAGACAGAAGCAGCACTTCTCACTCAGACTTTTGTAACTTTCATTGCCACTAACTGGCTCTGATCCAGTGAAAAAAATGTCAAGGACATCTTGCTGCTGTAGTTTTATGTAGTTTAATATCACCACTTCTATCACCCAGATATGGTACAAATATGTACTGCTAAGGAAAAGCAGGACCAGTCTACAGGTGATAAGAGATTCTAGGTATGATTTTCTTTTTCTTGGGTTGAGCTTTCAAATGAAAAAGTAATACCAAATATTCCCTCCCAGCCAATACCTAGTTTGTGAGTTCCATGCCTTTTCAGCAACAATCCATAAAAAAGTTAATGCTTTTTATTTTTCATCATTTCTTTTGATAAGAAATCTCAAGAGAACTTTGGTTTAGCTCAAATTAGCTTAGTCTTTGTATGACAACTTCACAGTCCATTGGATGGTAGTAGATACCTGTCCATGTTGATCGCTTCACTTTCTCCACGTTTTTCATGCCTACTCCCTCACATTTTGTTTGACTATGTAACTCGACTAAATAATTCTTTTATTTCATTTTGTTTTCCTCCAGATTAAAGCATCTTTCCTCCCCCAAAACCAGCTTCATGGCAAGTTGCAATGCTGACTGCAGCTGCAAGCTGGATCAGTGGGACCCTGTATGTGGGGATAACGGGATCACTTACATGACAGCTTGCTTTGCAGGATGTAAATCATCAACCGGGATGGGAAAGAATATGGTAAATATGTAGGTGTATAGATGATTATTTAGTAAGGCCTGTTGTAATAGGACAAGGGGTAATGGTTTTAAACTAAAAGAGGGTAGATTTAGACCAGATATAAACAAGACACTTTTTACAATGAGGGTGGTGAAACACTGGCACAGGCTGCCCAGAGAGGTGGTAGATACACCGTCCCTGGAAACATTCAAGGTCAGGTTGGACGGGGCTCTGAGCAACCTGATCTAGTTGAAGGTGTCCCTGCTCACTACAGGGCGGGGTTGGACTAGATGACCTCTGAAGGTCCCTTCCAATCCAAACCATTCTATGATTCTATGATTCTAGATATAGCTAGATTTCTCCATCTATTAATTTTTTGGCTTTGTGGTTAAGAAATCCTGTAGACACAAATGTCCATTCTGTATGGTTTAACCTTGTAGTAGAAACTGAGTGTGTGCAAGGTTGCAGGGAGGGTTTTTAAAACACTTGGGGTGAGGTAAGTAAGCTACTCGGGAAAGACATGAAAACCTCAGACTCTTGACTTACATTTCTTGAATGATTTTATTTCAATTTTTTTGTAATTTATTTTCTTTTCAGCAATATGACCATAAATTTGGCTTTAAGTTTCTCAGTAGATCTCTTACTGCATAGGTACAACACAGACAGCTAAGAGTGGTTTGCTTTAGAAGACCTTTACTAGTCAGGTTGCTATACTAGCAAAATTCCATGGTGTCAACTCATGTGCAGTAGATCTGTATAAAATTGCGAGTGCTGGTTTCACAAACTGTTACAGATCACACTGGAATTGCCTGCTTTCCTGAGCTGCCATAGCTCAGGAAAGCAAGTCATAACTCTAAATTGTACAGCCAAGAGTTCCTGTAAATATACATGTGGCCATTTGTTCAGTGTATCAACAGCAAAGCCATTTCCAGGACTTCAAACAGTCCTACCTGGGCAAGACCATTAAAAACAGTAGGTTTGCAGGAGTGTGTGCAAATGGTCATGTCTTCTGGCAGAAGCAGAACTGTCTTTATGCAACAATACTGAAAGAGACAGGCAACATTTTCAGGCTTATATCCATATATCCCAGCAATATTCCCTTGCTTCACTTCAGGGGAATTGGCTTTCAAACCTGTTTCTTGCTAACTTCAAAGGCTATGAAACAGCCCTCTCCCAATCCAGTACCAAATGCTGTTTTAGATACATGTCAATAGATATGCATAATTGCATTGTTGGGCGCACATCTATATTTTTATTGTTACTCATCTACTTCATAGGATTCCTGAGCAGAATGGCTGGATAACAGTTCATGTCTGAATTTTAAAGCTTTGACCCACTTTAAGCATACACAGAACGCCTTCTGTCCTAGCAATGGCATGTCTGAAACTACAGTCACAGTTGCTTTTTGTCTCTGGAGCAGCTCAGAGTGGCTGGAGCATACCAATTAAATTGAATTGGTCATCAGTCTGCAAAGATGATTAGGGAGGTAATTTCAGTGTAAACAACAGCCTCCCTGTTATGGAGGGTGAAAAATCTAGCTACTAAAATAGTTTTGTGCCACTGGATTCTGACTAAAATTCTTATTCTCATCTTCTCCTTTCAGGTGTTTCACAATTGCAGCTGTGTTGAAGGACAAATGCATGGACTTGGCAATTCCTCGGCAGTTCTGGGACAATGCCAAAGAGAAAGCTGTACCAAAGCATTTCCCTATTTTTTAGCATTACAGACTGCATGTGCATTTATTTTAGCCTTAGGAGGCACTCCTACATACATGATTATGTTTAGGTGAAATACTTTACCTTACCTTGTCTGTAAAGCTTTGGGGAAAGGGAAACAGAATATGGTACCTACTATTTCGTTCCTGTTGTGAGGAATGGCATGCTGATGAAGTTGGGGCTCTGAGTCTTTGCCTGTACTCTGAAATCCAGCTCTGTTCAGAGGCACAGCAAAATGCCTGTCCACCAATTTAATTCCAATTTAAGGTTGAGTAGATATTTTGGTAATGAAATGGGTGGGCCTTATGCTGATTCTGAACATTAGTTTTTACTTCCAGTGACAGGGATGCTTTCAACAGAGCAATGAACTTGAAATAAGATGCAGTGCTAAGCCATATCCAAGGTGACTGTGCTGTTCACATTACTCAGGAGAAAAACATTCGCCTTTGTTAAGCCTTGTTGCCTTAGAATGTTTTCTGTGTTATGAGAAGTCCGATAGTCCCATTTTTTGTCAAGCTGATATAAACAGAACTATGTCAGCAGCAATAATTTTTTTATTTTTATTCCTTCAGTTGTAAAGCAGCACTGCTATTTTGTACTTGGAAGAAAAGACAATGTTCTGTGCCTTTCGCATGGAAGTTTCTTTCCACTCGTGCTCATGGGTGAATGGCAATCCTCGGTAGTTAGTGGGCATGACTAGATAACTCTTTGCTGAGGTGCTGATTCTTCTGCAATATTTCTAAGGGCAGCCATTCTTACCGCATGCCTGGATTATGAACAAGGCTAACTTTGCTGAGCAAAGTTTTCGGAATATTAATGTGTATAATGAGAACCCTTTCATGTTAATGCTGAAAAGATGATATACTGATGTATAAACTCCAGTTCAGGAAACAGGCTGGCCATAGCAAGTCTCCCTCCCATACCTGTGCCAGCTCAGTACTCCCCTCTGCTTTTTGAGAGTCCTTCAAGTTCATCTGATGGACAAAGGCTGTTTCTCCACTGGTAGGAATGAGGTACTTTTGCAGTCAGGTAGCTCACGTTTGCTGCCTCTCTCTAAAATGCTGGAGGCAGAGGTAGGTTTTACCTGCATGTGGCTAGCAAGGACTGCACACCCTTGTTCCCTCTGTTCACCACCGCACAGTACAGCTCCTTCTAAAGCAAGGCAGCTTCTCGGAGCTTAACTTATGGACATTGCGTGCCTACTTTTAGTTGGTTCACTTTAATTTTCCCATGCATCCTCTCCCAAAAGTCTTTACAATCTGTTCTCCTTGGGTTCAAGATCAGTTTCTGTAGAATGTCCCATTTATTTCAATGAGAGTTCATCCACTGAAGTCAATGGAAGGAGGCTCTACATCTGAACTTTAACTTTGGTGAATGTTTTCAATTAGGGTTTGCATGAGCTATGTTAGGTAAGCCATAATACTGTTGTAATGGGGCACGTGCAGATGGTTGCAGGATGGCTATCGCTACATTATTCTATTGTTCCACAAAACAATGTACTATTTTTGTTTCCTTTTAGATCTGTTTCACCAGACCTGAAATCCTTTGCTGTTGGGATTGAAACGTTAGGTGGTAGAATACTAGGTAAAACTTTATTTCTTTGTGGGATTCGAGTAGGTAGTCAAAGAGACAGACCAAAGCTAGCCAGTGCAATGTCCTTGCTCCAGATGAGAACAGAAGAAATTTTTCAAAATTTTTCTCTGTAAGCAGACTATACATTTCAAAATTTTTGGAGGAGCTTGCTACATGTTTCCTGGTGTGTAATTACATATTATGATTACCTCTTCAGAATTTTTTGTGTGCAGCAATGGAATCAGGCAAAGGAAGGAAACTGCATTGTACTTTTTTTAAGTTTTTTTTTATTTTTTATTTTATTTTATTTTTTAATTTGTGGACACAACTACCTGAGCTTGATCAGTCTGGATATCCTTAACACCTATGCTCCCTTTTGCTGACCATTTTTCACTTAGAGCCACCATGTACTCTACCTATTATTTTCTTTCTTGTGTTTATGTGCAATAAATAACCCTTTCAGCCTTCAGACATGTAGTCTGCCCTACCTCTAAGAAACCTTGCCTTATTTTCACTTTCTTGCTGATTTTTGAGATCTTCCCCATGCAAACAAGCCCAAGTAGTCATTTGGATCTCTCTCCTAATCTCCATTATTTAGCTGAATGCTGCAGAGAATCAATCTTGTGCTTTTATAAAATAGTTTTCTCAAAAAACTGCACATTATCCCTGAAACAGCTTACTGATTATATTAAAGCATTATGACTGTCTAAAAGGAATTCTTTAGTACCACATAAGTAATACACTTATTACCTGGCTGTTTCTGAGCAAGTGCTTAATTTCAGCCCTTTTCACTCAGCTAACCATTTTTAATGGCAAACTGTTGTGTAATACCTGAAGAGATACATTAGTATACATAAATATTAATATGTCATGGCACGTAATTCCACACCAGGAACTGAAAAAGAAATGTTGGTTATATTATTTCTTTAAATAACAGAAGCTATAATTCTAATAAAAATGCCATTAAAGTAGAATTACTAACATTTCCCTTGCTGAATATAATAATGCTATAATCTTCCATCCTTTCAATTCCCTTTAGGTACTTGCTTAAATATTTTCATGAATCTTGGAACCTCAAAGCTGGTGGTGGATATTTAGTGCCATTTTATGCAGCTATAATTCAGAAGCCCTGAGATCAATTTCCTCATTTCTTTACCATGACATTAAATGCTGAGATCTTCATGTCTGAGATCATGTAGTAAGAATTTTCTTTGCAGGAGGACTCCCAGCCCCTATTTATTTTGGTGCCTTGATAGATGAGACCTGCTTGAAATGGGGGACAAAAAACTGTGGGGCATCTGGATCTTGTCGGGTATATGACACGAAAGCATTCAGGTAAGTTGAAATCTTTGGTAAGGGGTTAGGAATTTGGCTTCCAAAGCAGCTTTGGGCACCAAGGACCAAAGTATACTTTGCCCATGACAATTGTCAATAGACTGATTAGTATACTAAAAGCACCAAAACTCCTTATTTTGACTAGGCCTTAATAGATCAAATAAGCCAAATAATATTGATTCAATTTGACATGTGACTTTGCAGTACACTGTCTTACATCACCAGAATTAGTTCCTTTATTGAAGCCTTAGTGCACCGCATAACTCTGTGATGCTTTGGCTCTGTGGGAGACTGAACAACTGTGGAGCAAGTGTAGTACTGAAGACCCTCTTCCTCATCCCTCATTTCTCTGCTTCCTAATGTATAAGACAGCTCACAAGATCCACTTGGAGAGGAGACCCAAATGATTGTTGGTGCATGGAAGGCTGTGACCTGGAGCACTGAGTGCTGCCAGTGAGGGGCTGGGGAAAGGCTCGGACAACAGCCAAAGCCATGGCTGGTGCAGCTTCTCCTGTCCCAGCCCTAAAATATCATCTGCTGAATGGGAGCGCTTTTCAGACAGGAGTCATTTCTGCTAGGAGTATATGACCTGATTAGAACCTGCCTGGGGCTAAAAACCATTATACTGTTTGCTTTCTGTTTGTTATTCCTCAAAATGTGGAAAAATACCTGGCTGAGAATAGATGGTTTTGCCAAAGTGTATTTGATATCTTACTTGGTTCTTCTCAGAAGTGGCAAGCTTTATTAATACAAACATATTTTGTCACCTTTTTTTCTAGAAATGTCTATCTTGGCCTCATTGCAGGACTACGGGCAGGATGCTGTCTCTTATATATAGTGCTCTCTGTTTTAATAATGAAACACTTTAAACCAGATGGCAAAGAGATGACAAATATTAAAAATACAGAAAGATCAACCAGCAAAGAACCAGCTACTGCCAACAAAAAAGAAATTCTTCCTGGTGCAAGAACCTCAGAGGAGAGTGAGGAATCTTGTATGTAAGAAAAAGAAACAAGGCCTTTTCATAACTCTGCCTATGCTTCAGTTTTTCTAAGCACAAGGGTCTAATCACCGACTTCAACAGCTAGTTTACATTTTGGGGGTTCAAAAAAATATCTTTGAAACATTGACATGTAATTTGCTTTACCTATCCTCTTTCTCTACTCATCTGAAACAATAGGGTGAAAACATTTTCAAAATCTGGGGGAACTCTCCCATCTTCTTGCTCTCAGTCTCTTTCTAGACCAACAGTAAGGCTAGCCAAAATTTTTCAAGTGTCATACATTTGATTATGACTGAAAAATTAAAAAGAAGAAATCCACAATAATCTTTTCCATTTTTCATCGACTTTATTTCAAGTCCTCCTGCTCTGTATTTAGTCCTACAGCTCTAAATGGCTAATTGAGTTATACTTGCCCACTTGCTCTGATGGCTTTGCTGCATGGTTCATGACCAGGGAGAGCTCTTTGTTCCAGACATGGCCCATGCTCAGGTGAGAGCCCCAGGACCATCAGTGAGCACTCTGAACAAGAACTGCACAGCAACTCTGGGGTTTGGCTTGAACACAGTAAACAATCAAAATGAATTGCAAACAAAAGAAATTGGTGTATTAATTTTGCAGCACGTCTCAGTATTGGGTTTGAGTAAAATTACTCTGAACTGATGCAATAAAGTGATATGTATTTAAATTTCTTTGATTTTTTTTTTTTTTTTTTTGGTGTGCGTGTGTGGGTATTTTTATTCTAACGACCACTGCATTTATGCCACAGGTATATAGATTTCCTTCCTTGTTTCAGGAACCTCCAGTAAGCCTTGAAATACAGTACTCAAAACTTGCAAATTTACAGCTTTCCACAGGCAGCCTGGTCCAGAGATAAACTTTAATAAAGGATGTTTCCAACAGTCATTACTGGGAAAAAAAGTCTCTAAAAATACTTAAAGTGTGTTATTTCATTGGAAGCCCTCATGATGTACCTTCGCAATGGGAGTAAATATGCCTAGTAAGATCACTGCAGGTTTTGTCTCCATCATAACAGCCATTTTGCTTTCTTTTCTGAAGGGTGTCTCTGCTCCCTGTGGTCCTGTGCACAAGCCCAAAACTAGGAAACAAGCTTTCTGTCCAAATCTTAAGCTTCCTCAGGACATGGAAGAGATCACCACACTAATATGAAGAAAATCTACCACCTCTTATTGAGAAAGCAGCAGAGCAGAGGGCTAAAGAGAGGGACTCTCCATAATAAATGATCTTCTGACCTTTCTTCTACTATCTGCCCTATGTAAGTGCAAGAACAGGAATGGGAAAAGAATTGATGTGGTACTCACTGAAAGCAAGTTCTTCATATCCTAGCCTTGGGAATGGAGTTGTTTGCATTTTATTGCTTAAAGACAATGACCAGCACATTTAGACATTGCCTTTTACAATCACGGCTCTGATTATAAACTCTCAGCAGATATGGGGAAGCAGTGTGTGTTATAAGGCAACAGGAATGAAAGCTTCTCTACTACAGACAATATCAATATTGCATCTAGGTCTGAAAATCATTAAAGAAAAATCCAAGTTCCAGAAACCTCAGGCATTTTACACAGAGAAAATAATGGTGTGTCTTTCTCCTTCTGCAAACAGCGTTTTAACATTGAATAAATATATTGGCAGGTCTAGAAACACTCCTGCTATACTAGACATATAGACTCAGTCAGGTGACTCACACTAACATAATTTCCCTTTTACTTCTGTTGTTTGGTTATTTATTTCTGTACATTGTTTTTTATATTACAGGTTTTTTGATGAGAGCATCATTGGCACCTATTGCTTGATTTTCCCAAGAGGTAATGTTTTATCAAAGGTGCGTTGATAATTGGTGTCAGACTAGAAATGAGGTGCTGGTCAGATCTGATGATTCATGTCCAGTTATATACCCCAGGTGCAACTTGTTAAAGTGAGCTTTTTCAAACAAAAAAAGACTTAACATCATTCTCCGTAACAGTCCCAAACCGATAATAGCATAAGTGCTGCCACAGGTGGTATTAAGTGAGCCTCTGGCTCAATATACTCCCAACTCCAAGGCTATGTCTTTTGCCTACATTTTCAACATGCACTCTTTCTTGTGTGCAAGTCTAAGCACTCTCTTGTGAACAGCAGGTAGGAGTTTCTTCAAGGGAATAATTTGTTCTTCAACATGCAACTAACACATAATATAAAAAAAATGGTAGAGGTGGTCAACTGAGCGGCATTTTCCAAAAGTTTTTTATGCCCTTGCCTCTCACATTAGAGAATAAATGAGGAAATTCTTCCTTTTAATTCATCCTGCTCCAAAGGCAAGGTTTCACCAAACAGAGAGGCCCCTGGGACTCTGGTTTGATTGCAAAGCCACATTACTGATTCTAGGATAAAAACTGGTATCTTTGTCCTGTGTGATAGCTGTGTCAGCATGCTCAGAGCTAGCTCTGACACCTCTGAGCTCCATCACTGTGAAGATCCTCCAGGAAGGCAGAGAAACCTGTTGTATTCTAGGGTGGTAAGAGAAATTGTTAACCAGGAAAGCTATTTTGGAGGCAAATTTGCAACTACACCAAGTCAGTCATGCTTTTGAATAAAGACGACAAACCAGGTGGTTTAGGGGTCATTACAGACAACTTGTTGGGCCAAAAATCATGGTAATTCCACTGAAACAAATGAAGAAATAGCCAAACCAGTGAATTTTTATCAGACTGTGGGAGGTTTAAGGGCACGAGCCTTGTGTTTCCCAACTCTTGTTTGAGGCTAACAAAAAGCCCTTTGATGGCATTATCAAGGTCATTCTGTCAGAATAACTATGGAAGACAGAGTCTTATCCCAGAAGACAGTGCAGTTATTTGGCATTTTTTTACCTTTAGATATATAATCAAGCAGACATAATGACCTATGACTACCTGTTTTTATGGTATTTTCTAGTTGTTTATCAAAGACAAAAAAAACCCAGCAGCCCTAAATCCACAGTTTTCTGTACACATTATAATCATGCACCCTACAAAGATCAAGCCCTCCTATGGGTTTTCTGTTCCTATTATCAACAAGTCCTGTCTACCCTGGCACAAAAATAAATTGGGAATAGAGTGCTACTGTTGCAGAATAAACAGAAAATACTTTAGGCTGTCAAATTAAGTTTAAAGCATTTCAAATATTTTAACATCATAGCGGAAAGGTAACATTAGATTTAGTCTACCAATTTTTCACTGTAGCATATATTGTAATTTTGCCTACCTCTGGTTTGGAATATGGTCAAATTTCTTTCTAGATGAGGCTATTAATATAGGTCTGAACCACATGTTATTTTCTCCAGTGTAACTTCTATATCTTACTTTCTAATTAATTCATATTTTTATTTTAAGCTACTAAAGCAGAATTTAATCACAGTTCAAGTCAGCCAAGAATTAAAAAAAAAAAAAAATCCTGCTACAAGTGCACCTGAATTTTGGGGCTGAGCAGGTTCCTTCATGAGACACAACTGCACTAATATTAAAGTGGTCTGTAAGGGCAGAGACTGTTTTTAGAGAAGGTAAGTGATTTGTGTATGGCCATGGATGTGGAGAGTGTTCATGGGAGACATACAAGCATGCTGTATGTGTCCTAAGGTGTTTGTCAATCTCTTTGGCCAGATCTGCATTATGGACAGATTGGACTCTTGAGCCTGAGCCCTGCCAAATGCACCAGCAGTGCCCTGCAGGATATGGCAGCTCTCAGGTCAGGTCTGAAAACCCTGTGTTGCAGTCTTAGGTTAAGAAAGCCAGGACAGAGTTTCTCCCTTGTGCAGTCAGGACTCTCCTAAGGATCAAGCAAAACCTGGGCATGGCATCCATGGCAGAACCAAGTGCAGCACAGTGGAGTTATCATGTGGGTTTGGATAGGCTGTGTGTTGCATGTGTGGTAAATTTGGTCTCCTCTGAGACCAACCATTGTGTCACTGCACTTATGGTCCCTCTTTAGTTCCTGGAACTTGACCCTCCTCCACGGGATGAGCTCAAGAGGTTGAAGCTGATAGTTAAACAAGAGCTTCCTATGCAGCAGACCACCGATGCCCCATGGCGGGATAGCTCCTGCCTGGCCCACCCGTTGGACGCAGACTGCTTTTTGGGTGTCTCTGATACATAGCCTAGTGGTTGTGGTGTGGGACTGGAAGCAGAAACCCTGGGATTGTTTTCCAATGGGACTGAAGCACTGTTTTTTTCCTTAGGTCTTCTAACGGTGTTGTAAAGTGATTACCACATCTAGTAAAAAAAAAAGTAATAAGTCCTGAGTGATCAAGTCTACCAGGAAGCAATAGGCCAGCAGATTTTGGTAGATCGGTGGAATAAACTTACAAGAGAGGCTATACAGAAATTGTTATAAGGGAAATAAGGTGGAGACAAAGTATTCTTATGGAATCCTCAAGATCTGGTCAGAATAAGACTTATGTGTTGCAGGGAAAAAATCTGAGAAGTATTTCTAAAATTATTATAACAGGTCTGCATCTTAAACCAGAGATATTCTGAGTCAGTGACCTAAATAATTCATCTTGTCAGCCATGTGTACACTATAAGGCATTTATGTAAAAATACAACATTTTCTTCTCCTCTAATATCACCAGGTAAGAAATCCTCAGAAGAGTCTCATGTTTCTCAGTAGGACAGATTGCTCTATGAATGAATGAGTGCCCTTCCTGTTATCTGCAAAAATAGTAAATGATTTAATCTCATTTGAATGTGTATTTATTTTATTATCATTTCATCGATGGAACACTGATGCCATGTATCTCATGTCTCTAAAATTAGTATTATACTAGATCTCAGACTTGGATTTCTTATACATCTACTGAGTTCTGCCACTCCCATAGCTCAGATGACATTTTCACAGGAGAGATATTAATGCAGTTTCAGATGAGGCATCCTCCAAGAATACCCTGCTTTTAGGTGGCTCAACATACCTTCAGCCTTGGCTGTTGAGCGTCCCTACAGAGGGTCCATATGCAGCCCTGTGCAAGAGAGCTGTGGCTTGTCCCCTGCAGCTGCTGGTGGCCTTTCTGCCTGCGTCCCTCAAGTTGTATCTCCCTGATAACAAAAGTAAGTTGCTAGTCTGTCTCACTTACATGGGGACATTGGAGCCTGATGTCCCGCTGTGAGGTGGCCCTACATGGGATTCTCATTCATAATGAACAGTGGGAGAGTGCAGCTCTGCCTGAACAAGCTGGTCCTCTTCCCTGCATCCCATGGGTTGCTCCTGCCAGTGCAGCAGCCTCCCTGCCACAGCTGTGAGTCACAGCTTGAGTTGGTTGTATCTGCATGGCCTTTCAGAGCACAGATTCAGGGTGAGCTGGCTCCAGCTCTGCTGGGGTTTCCTTGCCCAGAAAGCCAGACACTCTTGGTCTCTCCTTAGAATACAGCAAGGGCCAATATATGTTAGCAATATATATAATCATAGAGTTTGTGCTTGAGTCCTGGCTTGACCTGACAAGACCAAGGAAACCTGAAATATTACTCCAGTACTAGTAACAGGTTATAGTAATAACAATGATGGTGTGCCCTGAAATACCTAAAAGGACCTGATGGTTTTTATGTATTGATTGCTTCAACCTTTTTTAAAGCTGCAGGCGCATGGGTGGGAAAATAATTTCCTAAACATAACAAATAGATAGATTTCTACATAGAATTTTTTTCTTCATAGCCAGCAGAAGGTATAAATCATACAAGATTATAATGGCCAATTATAATATTATATCAGTTGGAGAATGGCTCGTTGGGATACCTGGTTTGGAAAGAGGAACATGTCAGAACATGAATAAAATTGCAAGCACAGAGAAGAATTGGTTAAATATGGTTTTAGGAGACTATGCAGAAGTGTCCAATCAATACTTTAAAGTGCACACATGCACAGCAGTGTGCCCAAGTGGCTAAGAAGGGCAACAGCATCCTGGCTTGTATCAGGAACAGTGTGGCCAGCAGGAGTAGGGAAGTGATTGTGTCCCTGTACTCAGCACTGGTGAGGCCACACCTTGAATGCTGTGTTCAGTTTTGGGCCCTTCAGTACAAGAAGGGTATTCTGTTGCTGGAGCATGTCCAGAGAATGGCAATGAAGCTGGTGAAGGGTCTGGAAAACAAATCTTATGAGGAGCGGCTGAGGGAGCTGGGGTTGTTTAGTCTGAAGAGGAGGCTGAGGGGAGACCTTATCGCTCTCTATAACTGCCTGAAGGGAGGTTGTAGTGAGGTGGGTGTTGGTCTCTTCTCCTAAGTCACTAGTGATAGAACAAGAGGAAATGGCCTCAAGCTGCATCAGGGGAGGTTTAGACTGGATATCAGGAAAAATTTCTTTACTGAGAGAGTGGTCAGGCATTGGAACAGGCTGCCTAGGGAAGTGGTGGAGTCACCATCCCTGGAGGTGTTCAAAAAGCATGTAGATGTGGCACTTCAGGGCATGGTTTAGGAGGCATGGTAGTGTTAGGTGGATGGTTGGACTTGATGATCCTAGAGGTCTTTTCCAGCCTTAATGACTCTATGATTCTATGCATTGTCTGCTGTTGCTTTCCAATGAATGCCTATGAATGCCAACCAACGTTGGCATTTCTTGCAAGTCAAAATTGACTGCAAGCTAGCAAAGTGCATCCCTTGTTGAGTAGTGGCATCAGTGTGGAGATAATGACAGCTCACCCAATGTTAGGTCTTCTAGACCTGCCAATGTCTGGATGACCTTAAGAACTAGCTGTTGAATTTCTTATAGCCCGGGACAATTTGTCTAACAGGGCTGGAATAAGGAGCGTTATGAGACCTGGATGGCAAAAGCATTTCTTACCCTTCATAATGCTTCTTTTCAACCAACTCAATGCATTCCTGAAGTCAATGAAAACAACAAACAACTTTAAATCCCATGTATTAAAATGAGGATTAAAAAAAAAGACTAGTGGGCTGAAATTAATGATGATTCAGAAATGAGTCAGCTATTGAACTCTCTTCAAAATCTGTTTTCAAGAAGAAAAAAAAAAGAATAGTATGAATAATTGGAAACTAAGGAGCTTTTGCAGGTAAATACTTGCAGGTACTTAGCGAGTGTGGAAGTAAGAAATTCCAGAAAACACGCACAAGAAGGTGCACTAAGAAAATTAACTAGTGCTATTACTGACCATTAGCAAGTATCTTTTAAAAATAATGAGTAACTGCTAAGATTCCAGATGAATTTTTTGAAAGACTTGAGAGATCTGACCACATATGAGACATTTACCCTTGAAGTGAGTAGAACACATCAGTGGTCCATCCCTGGTCAGGTCTGCAACCATAATCCAACAGGGCACACACTGTTGGCTTGCACAGTCCTGTAGAGTCTCCCTTGTGTTTTGACATTACTCCAGAATATTTCACACTGGTATTAAATTAATGGCATTTTTTAAATGCCAGGAATTTTATTAGAAAATAAAATTCATATGTTTAAAACTAAAGTCACCATCTGATATTATGCTGCTATGGATAAAATGCATGACAGATGGCTATTTTGCCAAGAAATCAATTTTATAAATTCTGAAATAAAAGAAAAGAGCTAATCTTTAACACTCTTTCAGTTGAGCACTAATGAGCCCACATGCCAGCTTGGACAGATAAGTGAAGTTACTCAGTGGATGGATTGGCACCAGTAGATAATCTGTCACCAAAATAAAACCAACAGATTAAGTTATTGTCTTTGTATTATGTCATATGTCTGTGATGTGTTTTATTGCATGTAGATCCTGCTTCAGAATAAAACTAGGGTAACATCCATGGGGTAGTATATACTACATAAAAAACAAATGAGCCCTTCTCATGCTTTGCATTGAATCAGATGTAAAGCTCATGGCACCACACACAGCCTTGGAAAACCACTTCTTTTATGTGTTTCAGCTTTGTCTTGAGATGTAGACATTCACCTAAAAGCACCTTAAGCAAAGCATGCTTAGCTCCAAAAGCTATTTCTATATTGGTTTTAGACACCAGGTACTTTTCAATAAGTGGACAAGATTCAATATATTTATTTTCCTGTGCACTAACAGAAAAGACAAGAGTAATTCCCTGTCCTGCTTTAGGCGCACAAAGTAGCAAAATCGGAAAAGGCTTTTCTTCTCATGCTTTTTTTCTTTCACCCATGGTGCACAGCACTGAACACAGTACATTTATTTTGCAGTCCGTAGCATGTCAGCTTTGCTGCTTTTTTTTTTTTTTTGGGGGGGGAAGATAATTTCTTAAACTTTTCATCAAATTTTTTATTAGCTCCTGCTCTCCCAGAGCTCATCATGCAAATGCTTTCAGCTTTTCTTTTTGTTTGCATCCATTCTACTCTGAAAGAGCACTATTTATAATTTTCCTCCCTTTTCATGCTCTTTTATGAAGCTCAGAGCTTAATGTTTGCAAGAAACTTATGGTGCTTGTAAGCTCTCAGTTCTAGAAACACAGGGAGATGTCTGTTTGACAGGTACCTGTACTGCTGCTGAGGCCATCTCTGCAGAGCTCTTACCTGGCTTGGCTTGGGCCGAATCAGCAATACGAAGAGGGGTCGGTATTAGGCATTACAAGCATGAAAGAGAAAACCTTTTCTCTCACACTGTTTGCCAAGAAACCCCACCTATCCAGGAGAAAAATAAAAAAACACACAAAGAACTTCCACCCCACCCCAACTGCTGCAATACCTTCCAGCTTTGTCAGTTGTACACTCTGCCTTTCTGGGTTTAGAGGCATTGCTCCTAATGTTCAAAACCTCAGTACCTAAAGAGAGGCACCCCAATAAAACTGGCCTGCCTTTCCAAAGAATTGAGCAAAGGGAGCTATGGGTATATTTACAGTAGTGGATAAAAGAGTAGATGTAGGCATTTAATTTTACTTAATGTGTAAAAATTGTGGCTGCAGTGACAGATTATTGCTGAAACACATTCATGTACATCTTTCCACCAAGTAATTGTCCTCCCTTTGAAAACAACAATGCAAAAAGTGTCTAGGCTTTCCTCCCAGAGCTGTAAGATGCTCAAATTTAGCTCTCTAGTTTTCTTCAAATCTCTCTGAAACATGCTTAGCAGCAGTCACCATTATTTCTTGCTGATTTCCTGCTTGGCAATATATATCTTGCCTTACTGCAAATGCATGCATATTGCAGCAGAGATTGCCATTTTGTGCATGTGCACGCACACATGTGTGCACATGTGTACACAGTGCTTCTTATGCAGCAAGGGCTCTCAGGACACAAGAGTAGCACAAACAGTAATTGCAGAATTGCACTGTGAGATAAAATAATTTGTCCTGTTTGTTGTGCTTCCACCATAGATCCATGACCTCTTGCAGCTTTTTAATGTTGGAGTGAAGGCCACAATTTTTTTGCAGGCTGGCAACAAAGCAAAGTGTCACGTGCACGCTCTCTCTCCCCCCTCCCCCCCCCCCCCACCCCGTCCCCTGCCAGTGCTGATCTGCTGTGGCACCCAAAGGCAGCTGGGCTTTGCACCCTGACCCTGGCTGGAACGATTTTTTCCACAAGAAAGAGGAAAAAATCCTTGATAAGCAGATTTTGACCTTCTTGTGCCAGCCTTTCTTTCTGTATCTGAAGAGGCCAGTTTATTGATACCTCCTTGACCTCATGAGCCTGGAGTAATAGCGTCCTAAATCTGCTGCAGACAATTACACTTTCTTTTGGCATCGTTGATTCCACATGTATAATTCTCATAATCTGTCATCTGGAATTAGCCTTGTTTTCAGTTAAAACTGGTATATTTTGTCAGATAAAATATGTTTTCAAAGGTTACAGATTTTCAATTAAAAGTCTCTCACCAAAACCCCTGGCTTTAAAGACACAGTAGGAAATTATATATGCACCAAGACATGTTAAAAAAATATAATCTGGACAAAGCAGCTGAAAGACAAGCAGAACTAGATAGTTGCAATTAGTTTCCTTGCCAAAACTCACTCCCAAGTTCAATAGTTAGGTAAGGTGGTTCATTTCTTTAGGTCCCACAGGTCGTTCCTATGGCTATACCTGGATATATCAAAACACTTGCAAATGCAACTGTAAGACAAGACCAAGCAGAGTCATACCAGTTTTGCTAGATGGAGAATCTCTGCCTGCAGTAAATATAATTTCATTTGGAAAAAGAGTCCCGTTCTTTTTCCTTCAGCTGCTGCAATCACTACTAATTGACTGTCATGACAGACAACACTTGTTTCAGAAAAACTCAGCATTTTGATCAATGTACTTTTTTTATCTAACATGTCTATTAACCATATCCCACTGAGGCTTGAGCATCTATTTTTAAGTATCAACCAGAGAATTCCATCACTGTTGTGAAATGGTAAGCAAATACACATCTTTTTATTTAAAGTAAAAACAGTTGTTAAGCGCCGCATGACGCAAATGTGATGTACACAAACCAACAAATACACAAAAGCAACTTTGAATATATGAGCTAAAGGTTTGAGCTGAGAAAGTTTTAAGGTGCATGAAAACATAGGTGAGTGTTTTGCCTGCCTGGTGATGAACTTCTCCCAGAACAATAAAGACTGAAGATGACAAATGGATCGAGTATTCGCAGTAGTCATAGGGGTAATATTATTGTTTGAGTGTCCTCTGCTGGACAGCACATGGCATAGCAATAAAGCCACCAGCATATGGTGGGTGGATTTTGTTTAGAAAACATCACTACAAAATTCATATTATTTCTTATGTTTCATAGTCACTTAACTAAAAATGTTAGTTTTTAATAAATGCTACAACTCTGAGATTTCTAAAAACAATTGTTTCCTTTATGGGAACCTATTCGTAGTTTTAAGTAGGCATAAAATTTTCAGATGAGCTAAGATATGCTTCTTGGAAAAATACTGCTTTTGTCAATTTTGTGATAGAAATTGTTGCAATGATTCATTTAGATAAGGTGGAAACATTTTGCTTAAAGGCTTTGGCTTTATTATGAATTCTGACTGAATTTGATGAGATCAGAACACTGCTGTTAGCCTTGAGCTTGTTGTTCCCATGGCAGTCTACTGCATGGGTCTACACACAGGATCACGATCACATTGTGTTGGCCTTTGGCATGTGGCTGTTCCACCAGCAGTCATCTTTGACCCCATTAAAAAATTGCAGACTGGCTTTATCAGAAATGCCAAGGGAGGTTTTCCTTTATCTGTTGAGAATTTGGTTCAGTTCCTGTAACTTGTTCTGTCTGTTATTGGTAACCAGGTACATGTAAGGCACTTTCATACTTGTATGTTAGTTTTTCTTGTTGTTGATTGCAGGTTTGCTATTAGTTTTACCTTATGAATGATGTTATTATTTATTTTTTAGTTATTAATAAAATTGTGAAAGTTGTTTCTAAAAGAAGCTGTCCTGACTTATGTGACAGTGGTCTAAATGGCTTTCTAAATACATGATTCATTCTCTGCATCAGAAGAACCTGGCAAATGCTCTTTGATCTTGTAATGATCTTCTTTATTCATAGGAGCACCTTCTCTTCCTGCATTCTCTATAGGCCTGGAGTTCTTATCTTGAAAATGTTTCTTTATCAATATATAAAAAAAGATTGCAATCAAGTAGGAAGGCCCTCTTAACACTGCTGATAAACCAAGGTAGACATACCTGTAAGGATAAAGCATAGAAGATATGCCAGGCATTGAAGTTTTCAAAGACACTGAAGAAAATCCTAATGGATTTTAAGGATCACATATATACCAAAACCACATAGTAGCTCAGGGGACAGCATTAAAACTCATTCTTTGTGAATGATACCACAAACTGGACATTTTTGCTTGCAAAAACATTTGTTAAAGAATTTATAATATTCTTTTTGCTTATGAAGATAGTTGCGAAGCGAAACTTCCATCATCTTCCCTTTGTTTCTAAAGATTTTCAGATCACTTTAAGGCCTTAGACTTTTTAGGGCCCGAAATATATTGAGATCATGAGAGTGGGCTATTTTATGTAAAAATAAAAAACACAGCAGAAGTGCCCAAGGTTTGGGTGAAACAGAAAAATCTCTGGAATATTCCTCCTGGAGACCAATACTGTTTGTGTTTAACCAATACCTTCAGCTGCTCAGTATGATTTTTTTCATTTATTTTTCTCTCAAATATGGCCAATACACAAAGTTAACAGTCTTGCCAGTACGAACAAACTAGCTGCAAATAAGGTAAATTTGGGTATCTTTCCTCTTGATGGTAAATCATACAATCCTAGGTCTTTTAAATTGACTCAAAGGATATTAAAATGACATATTTCATTCCAGAAAGTCTCTGTCATTGATATTAAATTATTTTTGTACTACATAAAAACTGACTGAAAAGCTAAGAGTATAAGATGTGATCTTAAGATTTCTCAGTTTTGGGAATTATGGACTGACCTAAATCTGGGTCCAGAGTTAGTATCTGACCATAATTTTTGATAAGTGGCCTCACACACTACAGTATAACAGAACAAAGCATGTCTATCTGTAGAGAGGAAATGCATGAGGCTTTTTGTGCCCTAATTTGCCTACCTGTATGCATTGGAGTCATATAGTCTGCAAGCCCCCTGCTGCCCACAGCTTGTGCTTCCCCATTTCAAGCATGTCTTGTCAATCAGTGCACCGAAATAAACCGGTGCTGGAATCCCAGCTGCAAGGAAACAAGCAAAAATATCACAAGATTTCACAGGGAAAGACATCTTTTTAGGAATCAGCTTTATATTTTCTTAGTGGCAAGTTACATGCTGCAATAATGGCAATAGGTGGATTGGGCTGTGGGGAGTTTTTCCTTTCCTTTATCAGAGTAACTGTAAAGGATGGGGCACCCTTTCTGTGCCATGGGGATCATCAGTCCCTACAAAATGTGGTCTGATGGGTTTGGCCAGGCTCATAGTCATGCACATTGGTTTCTCAAGCATGGCTCTGAGAGTCACTGCTGGCTTCCAGTGCATGCTAAGTTGGACTGGTTGTGTATTTGGAGCACTGAACTGATGTGTAGTTCCTTCTTCTATGCATAGCCTAAATTATCCACACTGACTTCATATCTATCTGATAGCAGCTAATAGTCCCTTCTGCCAGCACGAAGTATACATGATTAGAGAAACTGAATATGCTTTTCAAAAATGTCTATGAAGGTAGAGCAACTTCAGTTGCACCCTTAGTGTCACTTGGCCAGGTATGAGCTTATGCTTTACTACAAAACATGGCAGATATGGGACAAAACCCTAGCCTTGCGGAAGTAAAGGCAAGTATTAACTTCAGAGGAATCCAGGTTTCAGAGTGTACAGGATCATGTTTCACATTAACTTTGTTCCTACAGGAGCATCCTGCATTCTTATACAGGAAATAATTTATTTTGTAAAAAGAGGTATACTCACAGCCTGTTCTACCCTCGGGCTCTTCTGAGAGTCCGAACTCAGTAATCTATCTGTAAAGGCCTGTGTATTATGATCATCAGTGCTGTAGTCAGGGAATGATGGGACAAATGCTTTTTTTGGATGTTCCTTAGAGAAGGAAGACGGGAGCCCATCAGATTTGATCACCAGGTCACTGAAGAGAAATGCCAGCTTTTGTGAATCAGTGACAGTGGCTCTACCCTTTCTTGCAATGGAAGGAGCATGCTGGCTCAATATGCTGAAGCAGAAGCCTGTAGAAAGGGGGCAGTTCTTTTTTCAGAATGCTTTTTTTTTTTATTTCCCATAGCTGAAAGACTTCCAAGAATCCCATTGACATTGCTTGTCCTGAGAGCTGGGGCAGAAATTCTGCCTCTCCGTTGTGTGATGAGAAAAGTAGAAGAGGACGAAGTGTGGATACACTTTCCTATCTCAAAATGACCCATCACAATCCTGAGTAGAGACTACAGCCCTAACCTAGCTCTCATTGTAGACATTTGTAAGCTGCTGCTGATTTTTTAGGCTTCATAGCAAACTCATGTGGCTTGACTCTTCACACACATTTCTCTACATTCCTGAAATGCAGGTATTCCTATTCCATTGACAAAGAGAACAAAAGGAAACAGAAAGATGTTTTCTTGCCTGCCTAGGCATCTTAATCAACCATCGCATTAGCATCTCTCAGATAAAAAAAGGAAAAAAAAAGAGCATTGCAGTATGCTTAAAGGGAATTGAAATCTAAGCTCTCTTCTACCAGGAAAGCGAAGTTTCAACATGAGGAAAACACTCTGCTATGAGCAGAGTTGTATTAGTGTTGAATGAAGTCCTAGTGCTACTAGACACACCTTTTCAATCTTACTTGCAGCATTGTGTCTCAGTGAGCCATTGGTTGAATCATAAGTTTGAAACCTTATAGTGTTGTTTAGAAATTCAAGATAATACTTTAATTTTGCTTGCAAACTCTTCCTATTTTGGAACACCAGCTCCCAAACTGCAACACCATTTAATCAGCAGCTCAAAGACTATAAAAATTCTGTTAGCTGGTTTCCCAGTGAACTCTTGACTGAATATTGGACCTTCAGGAAAAAACCAGGACCTTCAGAAACAGCCCAGGATCCAACAGCTATTTCAAGGATACATCTGGATTACAAATGGTGGTTGCACTGATGTAATTTAAAGCCATACAAGCAAGCATCTTAGTTATTCAGAATGTTTTCTCTTACCTAGCATTCTCATAATGAGTGTGTATAGACCAACTGCAAGAGATTTCAACTCTGGATGAACACATCTGAAAGAAAGAAGGATAAGTATGAAGTATTTGCCTATCTAATGCTTAGACATGCCTATTAAACTGCCATTAATTACCCTGAATTTAATATTCTTAATGACAAAAAGCCAAGCTTTGGAAGGAGAGTGCTTCCTACGTGTGCTGAAAATATGTTAAGTGGTATGAAAAAGGTGAATTAATCTATTGTTTTCCATCACATAGCTACTGGGAGGTCCATTCACTAAGCATAATTAAAGAAGTGAAATTTTAAAGTCATAATCACAGTCTATCCTAGTCTTATTGAAATGGAGTCTCCAACTGCCTTAACTCCCGGCATACATTTTCCTCCTGTGGTGGGAAATACCTTACTCACTTGATGGGAAATATCACAGTGCCTTAGGACAAAAATGTTGCAAGTAGCTGCATTAGTGCAGCATCTTTCTGTCCTTGAAAGACATTCCTCTGTACAATGCCAAATCTTGAACTACGTAAAGCCATCTGGCAATATGTCCATCTGTTTCAGGGGGAACCACACTCTAAGCATCAGAAACAGACTCTGATCTTGAACCCGTTATATATCCAGCCTCTGCCATCTTCTTACAAATATTAACATGGTTTACACTCAGAAAGTTGTCTCAGAGAGATGAGGAAGGGAGGGGAGTTTGCATTCTGTTTTCCATGCTCATTTAGGATGATTTAATGCTCTTAGGACTACCATTGAATTTGCCACTAATGCATTTTTGCACACATCATTCCAAATCACATCCTGGTACACTTTCACCTCTGTATCTCAACAGACATGAGCATAAGAACCTCAGGCTGAGCCCCCAGATGTCCTGAATTCCCAGACATCTGAAAAGTGCAGTTTGTTAGGGTAACCCCACATCCAGAAATCCTGACAAATGCACAGCATTTATAAAATCCATACAGCCAAAATACCCAAGCAGAGAAAGAGGACAGGTTCTAGAAAAGCTGGGCATGTAACAGACAGAAAAGAAAGCATTATGTGGTAGAAATGACTTGCAGACAGCAGCAAAGTAAGATTTGATGCTAACAGCTACAAACAAATGGGAAATGACATTAAAGACAGCATGTTATATTGCAAAAGAGGGCTTTCTCTAAAGGGAAAGAGAGAAACCTAAACACAGTTTTGATCTCCTCACTGGAAAGCCTCAACCATTGGTACATAGTTAGTTTTACTTACCTAAACATAATCATGTACGCTGGGGTGCCTCCCAATGCGTAACAAAAGCCACTTATGACTTGTATTACTGTATAATAAATAAACTTCATTGAACAATCCTCACTTTTTGGACATTGTCCCAAGGTGGCAGAGTTATTTCCTGTCCATGAACTGCTGGTTTCAAGACAGCTGCAGTTATGGAAGACCTGGAAGACACAAAGCAGATTTACAATCATAGCATCATAGAATAGTTTGGGTTGGAAGGGACCTTTAAAGGTCATCTAGTCCAACCCCCCCTGCAATGAGCAGGGACATCTTCAACTAGATCAGGTTGCTCAGAGCCCCGTCCAACCTGACCTTGAATGTTTCCAGGGATGGGGCATCTACCACCTCTCTGGGCAGCCTGTGCCAGTGTTTCACCACCCTCATCGTAGAAAGTGTCTTGTTTATATCTAGTCTAAATCTACCCTCTTTTAGTTTAAAACCATTACTCCTTGTCCTATCACAACAGGCCCTACTAAAAACTCTGTCCTCTCCTTTCCTGTAAGTCCCCTTTCAGTACTGAAAGGCTGCAATAAGGGCTCCCTGGAGCTTTCTCTTCTCCAGGCTGAACAACCCTAACTCTCTCAGCCTTTCCTCATAGGAGAGGTGTTCCATCCCTCTGATCCTTTTTGTGGCCTTCCTCTGGACCCGCTCCAACAGGTCCATGTTTTTCCTGTGCTGAGGACTCCAGAGTTGCATGCAGTACTCCAGGTGGGGTCTCACCAGGGTGGAGTAGAGGGGCAGAGTCACCTCTCTCAACCTGCTGGCCACATTTGGTAGGACATTGCTCAGGCAGTGGGGAATCCTGCTTTCACACACAGGCAGAGCCTGAAGCCTTCCTAAGCATCCTTTTCCTATCTTATTTATCTTTCTTGAGGCAATGAGCAGCATCTTCTTTTCTTTCCTACAAACAGTGCTCAGAATTGGAAGGGATGTTCTGATGTTCTGTGCCAGCATGTTTTTATCAATGGACACAGCACCCCTTTTTGGAAAAGGTCTGGAGTACCTGCAGGATCTCTGAGGCTGGCCTCAGCTTTGTGTCCCTGGAGGGCAGTTGAAGGGGAAAAGCGAGGCTCAAGGAGCTGTGCCTTTTGCTGCTAGGTAACACCACCTGTTAGCTGACTTGTCTCTGTGAAAAGCATCTGGATCACAGGTCCCTCTGCTAATGCTGATTCACCAGAGGTACCTCACAGCTGTAAGCAGAAGCTACTTGTCAAGACACAGCTCATGCAGAGCCCTGAGATCAGCAGTAGGTATACTGATAGCTTAGGAGCAATAGCTTTTAACCAGATCTTGAGGGGCTTGAGGATGTGCTGAGGTAAAAGGAACCGTAAGCCACAAACCTTAACCTCTACAGAGACAGACTTGTGTGGAATGCAATAGTCCCACTGTCATGGATGCCATTGAGCCCTTCTCCCCTGCCTCCCATCTTAAGATTTTAGCAAAGAATGTCTTTTGGAGAAGATGACTGTAGACATCAGAGAGAAACCAGCCACAAAGAAAAATGTGTTGGAGAGTGCAAGAGACAGCTCCAGATCATGTATTTTCTGGAGTGATCATCTGGCATCAGAAAACAGGGGAATGACACAGCCCAATGAAGGCTTGTATCCATGGACTGGAGCTTCCTCTCTGGGACTCTGTGCATTATCCCCAACACTCTGTGCTGAGCAAAAATCAGCCAGCCAGAAAAATAAGCAGTATCCTGCCATCCCAGAGTCTCACATGGAGGAAACAAGCTGCCTCCTCTCAAATCATTCTTCATACTTACACATTAATGATCAGCATCAGGAAAGATACTACACTATCTTAGTGTACTTCAGCTGTTGGCTGAAAACCTCAGGGCAGCCAGGATGAGGTTTATGAAAGGCAAGCTATGGACAGCCTTCAGACAACATGTAACCACTTTGAATTATTTGTTTTCCCTGTCTTGTTCAAGCTACAAAAGATGAAAGCTAGGATCTACAACAAGGAGCTAGGGCTTTTCGCTTAATGTGCAGTAACTCAGAGAAATCTCTATGTTTTCTGTCCTGTTTGTAGTCAGAAATCATAAATACTTTACTGACTGGTCTCCAGTAACTATGGTTTCCCTTAAATGCATTATACTACTAAATCCCTGATGTTATGTGGAAAACAAGCTAGTAAAAAAACGCAGAACTGAAGCAGGGTCTTACTGTGTTCTTTCCATGTCCCACCGAAGTTGTACACCCAGCTAGACACGCCGAAACATACGTGAGTCCGTTGTCTCCACACACAGGATCCCACACATTGGAGGCACATTTGCAGTCAGAGTTGCACTCAGAAAATAAGGCATTTTCATGGTACTGAATGGGTTTGCTTGGAAGTTAAGTTCAGACAGGTGTAAGAACTTTTAATTCAGTGCTGATGGCAATGTAGTCCCTTCTGTGTGACAGTGTTGCTGTCCTGAAACCCACCTCATATGCCCAGGACATATGTTTTCATAGCTGAGTCTCTACAGTATCAATCTCTTTGCCTGAGATTCCATCCTACTTGCAGTCATACTAAAGTGATTACTAGATTATAAAGAATTTTAAAACAAATAAGAATGTTGCTACTGATTTTATCTGGCAGGTGTAGACAGAAAAGAAAAAGGAAAAGCTGAAATGCTTTAAGATGTCAGCTAGGCTATCCCCTAATTGTATGTAAAGCTAGCAAGGGTTAACACAGCCTTATCATGTATATATTTACCTGTTGGTAAAAAGGCACCAGTTATAGAAACTAGGTTTCCTGGTCTCCATAATTAAAAATACTCCTCTCTTAAAGCCTAGCCTAACTCTTCCTGGAGGATATGGAGAATGAAGAGTACCCTTTTACTTTCAGACATCCTTTGGGTATTGAGACCTGTAACAAAGAGGGAAGTCTTCCCTCATCTTCTCCTTTCTGGGTTAATTAATGTCTTTGCCATCTCTTTCATCTCAGTGCTTACTAAGCATATTCCCTGGTCCACCATTTGCAATGTTAGTGAAAATGTTGCGGGGTACAGGACAAGCAAAAGACCATTAGTCCTCAGGTTCCAACAAAAATAAACATCTGTGGCATCCTGCCTGCCCAGTTCCACCCTTTCAGCTGTGAACCAGTATGGCTTGATAAATGAACTGTAGTGACAAATTATTGAACTGTGGGTAAGCCTTCAGGGAGATGCAAAGAGGTTCACACTAGACATGAGGTACTCTGAGCAGCCTGGACATGATGCAGTGACAACCCATATGCCATTGTGTCACTGGGCCCCTTGGACAGCCATATCCTAGCATGTATCCCCTGTACTGGTAGCTTTACTCTCTCCAAGAAAGAATAACAGCCTGGAACTTTTAAACTCCAGTTCTCTCTTGAGAGGAGAGAGCATCTTCAGTAGGTATAAAAGATTCATTTTTAGTTTACAGTAGGCTGAGGGTCTAGCATGTTGCAGTCTTTCCAACTCTGTGCAGGATATGTTACCAATGTTCTCTGTTACGTATGCTTTACCCTTTTACTGAATATACTTCACTAGAACATTGCTGCTCATGTAGAGATAGCACTGTGTGAAACAGCAATACCACCCCACACAGCCAAACAACCTACATCAATAATGATGCAATTTTGCTAATGTATTTCTAATTAATCTTTACCCAGTGTTACGCTTTGCCAGGCTGACACTCTGCTGACCAATAAAGCTATCACAATGACAAGTGGTAGTGTTCACTTTCTCTTAAGCATTGCAAAAGCATGTTTCTTGTTTAGTCTTGATGTCACAGTACATTTTTTGAACTATTGCTGCCATGGAGAAAAGCATACTCTTCTTCATTTTATACTCACCCTTCATAGGACACTGTCATTCCTGCTACCACATGGTTCTCACAGCCAACAAAAAAGTGCAAGAGGGTGGTGACGTAGGCCAAAAATGACATGGCAAATGCAAACTTGGCTGCTCCAATGATGCTCATTTTGTACTTTTTCATTATAAGCCCTCCTAGGAAAAGCCCAATACATACAGGAGGTAAGGATGTCAGTCCTGAAAGAGATCGTAAAAGGGGAATGTTAAAATAAAAGAGTCACACAGGGTTTAAGAGCCAAACTCTGTCCTCAGCGTGATATCCCTGGCAGCTCTATGTTGTACTTTGATGACTCTAGTTGGCTTCGTGCTCAGCCTAATCCCCGGGTTGCATATGCTATTTTTGAAGGTCCTAACCCTCAAAAACCAATTCCATTGCAAGGCATTAGCCATATGTTGCAGCATTTAAAAGTCCCACATCACATTCATTGCATATTTGGGGTGCCCTTGCTATAATATAATTAGTATAACACAACACATACAATTACTGTACTATACTATACTATACTAGACCTTACCAATTTATTCTGGTCCCATAGGCACCAAAACTGTAGTTTGTATGCTGCCTTTACATAATTTAAGTTCAGGAGAGATCGCCATTTACACCAGCCGGTTCTGCAAGGAATTCAGTCCCAGAAAAAGCATGCCAGAACTTCTCCCCATGCACTGCCTATAGCATAAGCAGTCATTGCACAGTGTCACTCACCTATTAGAAAGTTAGATTTAGATGTAGATTGTCCATACTGCTGTTCCATGTACTTTGGTTTGTAAGTCAAGAAACCAGTAAAGCTACTGAACTGTAACAGTGAGCAACACAAAAATGTAAAGTACATTCGATTACTCAATACTTTTTTCAGGGAGGTATAGAAATCTGAAAGAAAGGGATATATGAGTTGGCTTTGAAAGATGCATGGCATAATTACTGGTGAGTAATCTATGAAACTTAGGGCAAAATCGTTCTCTCAGCCATACAAGTGAAAGTTGTACTGATCTTCATTTGCATGTGAGTATCTGAAAACAAAATCAGATTCTTGAAAAACAACAGAGGTCAAGATTCAGGAAGGGAATCCTAAAAGAAGACAGAAGTATGGGTTAAGTTCTGGGTGCTCTAGTGAGATCTACACATGAAGACTGAAGGGCTCCACACAGCAAAGACTTCTTTCAGCTTACATGAATATTATCACAGGTTCAAGGCTAACTGAGAGGTGCCTTTGGGGAAATGCCCAGTGTTTCCCATTGGGATCTGAACAAAGACAGAAGAATTTGACTAATGCTGCAAGCACTTTCCATCCCTTTCTTAGCCTAACAACTGCACAATCAGTGCTGTTGTTCAAGCGTGCTGTATTTTCCTCAGGCAGCAATGTGCTTCAGAGTCTCCATGAGTTCTGTGATCATCAGATAAATAATTTGGCTTTCCATATTGACAAAGGAACCTTCTAATATTTTCTTTAGGTCCTGATACAGAAACAATTTTTCCACTGTTCAAATTTCTTCTAGCACAAAATTTTAGAGGTAGGTGCCATTCCAGCAATGATGCATTGCAGGTGATGCATGTAGAACCTCACAGCTTTGAAGAAGCTTTGACCTCTAATAATCTTTAGCGGAACCCTCCTTTCCTGGGGGTAGCTAACTGGTTTAGACTGAAGTGCAGGGGAGGCAAAATATTCCACTGAACTATTACATTCCCACGTACATTGTGCCTATTGCTTTTCACATTTATACAACTTGCGAAACACTTGCCTTTCAGCATTACTGACCACTTCCTTGGCTTAGGTTTTGCAGGAGGAAGTGTCTTCCTCGTGGTGCCAATGTTTTCCAAGAGACCATATGAAGTTTTGTCATTATTGACTTCCTCCGGCTTTTTCAGACTCTTCGGCAGGAAGCAAAATGGAATAGCAGCTAAGAAATTGGTTATTCCGCCTATTAAAAAACCAAGCCACCATGCACCCACCCAGCGGGAATCCTGTGGGGTGATAGTGATGCTTCCTAGAATTGAGGGAAACAGATACAAGTTACCTAAAAGAAGTTGTTGAACGTTCCCACCCTTACCTGCTAACATAGCTACCTTTTACACAATGTCTGATTTTCAGTGGTAACAGTAATCATCTAATGAGAGACCATTCATGCAGTGAAGGCATCATACCTGCCTTCCTGTACATATTCCTATATATATGGTGTATATATATTCCTATACCATACATACCATACCTGTATGGAGAATCATACCCTGAATGATGTTATGTTTCGTCTGCCTTTCTACAAAATATGCTGACTGCCATTTTGTGGCATACATGGCAACATAGAGGTCCTTATTCAACACATAAGAAACCAAAATCGGTGGCAGACAGGCCTCAAGCATGGGGTCTTTTTAGCCTGAGGCATTTCTACCAAGACCATCTACTGCAAAACTGAATTGTGTTGGTTACTGTTAAGCATATGGGCATTCTCTGTGGCATTGGTGAGATTAGCCATAACTTTAAACTTTGTATTGCAAGGAAGAAGAGAGCAGTTGGTTGTATTTTTATGATTGTTACATGCTGGCATGTCTGGTGGTGGACAAACACTGTAAGACTTTTCACTGCATGACCAGAATTGGCTCACTATCCGTATGCTTAAGCAAAATCAAACATTGGCTTAACAAAGGGCAAAGACAAAATAGTTCATCGATCTAAATACAGGATCCTGAAGACCTGAAATCGTCTCTGTCCTGCTAGTAAAATAGGATCACCCACTGCTGCTGCTACACCGGGCCTTTTCCTGAAAGATGTGTCACCAGTCCACACTGCCTGACTTCCCATCAGGCTGGTCCAGTGGGTGGGGAGGTGGGCTGGCTAGGAAACACCACCTCAGAGATGGCTCCTGACTCTTCCAGTGCAAGGGAACAGGATGCAGGACCATGGCCACCACTTACGAGGGTTGCTGTGCTCCCTCTGGCATTTTGCAGATGTGATTACACACATGTGTTTTCTTTTCATCTGAATAAGCAAGGGCTGGCAATAAGTGTATAATGTATTGCAAATATTACATGAATTTTAAATAATGTAAAATGCTCAGCTGAAAGGGTGGATAATCCACCAAAACTGTAAAACTGTTATGCTAGCAGAATCCTTTCGTTAAGATCCCAGTTTAGTAAAACATCTTAGGTCTGTGAGATTTCTTGGTACTAAATTTTAAAGTTAAACATGTATTTTAAACCTTTAATCCCAAAACGTGATTCTAAAACATGTTCCCTAATTCTGCCTTTACAATAAAAGCTTCCAGTAATTTAATAAAATCGTAATAAAGTATATATAAAAATAAATGAAATCAATATAAATTAGAGAGAAATTATATGAATATAATTAATGTAATAAAAACTTATGTAAATGTGTAGAGGAACCTGTTACCAACAGGTATTAGCTTACTTTCACTTTACCTCCATTTTGCTTACCTAAATCCACAAATCCAATATCCACATACAGTTTTGCACATAAAGATCCCAACAGGAAACCAAACATTGGGCCCAACATGGCTATTGTGTGCAAACATGCTGAAAATATAAGGAAGCAGATGCTAGTACGTTTTGATGGCTGAATGTTTTCTTCTGCAGAAGATGATCAACCTCTTACACTACAAATATCTCAGTTTACTTCATGTTGAGATTACCTACATACACAGGAACATCCTCTTCTTTAGCAAAATCATCAAGATAAGAGATGCCCAATGGTGTTATTGGTGTCTCACCAACTCCACGTAACATGTTTCCCAGAAGGATATATATCCACATATATGATGATGGTTCCTTCTCACAGCCTGCAGAAAATGAGAGTTCACATCTCTTACCTCTAGTTTACATCAACTATAGAATAGTTGAATGGGAAAGAGTGACAAATCACAGGAAAATCAGCACATGAAATGATTATAGTTTAGTATTTAAGGTATTAACAGCATTATCCTCATGGAAGATTAATGAAAGACCATCAACGTCATTATACCTTTTAATAATCTTTTAATAAAACTTTCCTCTACCTCCACTGTATTTGGTGTCTAGAAATACAGATAAGTATCACCCATCAGAAAAAATGCCCGTGTAAAAAAACCATGGCATATTGATATTGTCATAAATAGATTATCTGGCATATAACTTACAACTTTAACTTGAGAAGTTTCAGATGGTTTCTGGGGCACAGCTTGGCTCTTTCTCTACCTATGTTACATGCCAAGCAACATGTAAAACTGCTGTATTCCATTTAGTAAGCAAAATCATAGAAACCTCCATTTATTTGCAGTTAAGTCTATGCAGTTTCATGTCCTTTTAAGCTATCTCTTCCATCTCCCCAACTCCAGTTTCTGGGTAATTGAACCCTTTCAGAAATTTCTTTGCACACAGTCTCAGCATCTTCTTCAGTATTAGGGTGATTTTTAGATTCGGAAGTGTGAACATAGGAAATGGGATCCTAGTAATTTGTGGATGTTTCTTCTCCAAATGAAATGCACAAAGTGCATTTAAGTTTTGGTAATGTTCCAGACAGGTAGAGACTGAAGTTAGAAATCTAACTAAGCATCTTGGATGAGGCAATGATTTACCCCTCTTGCAACCAAAGATAAAACCAGCTCCTCTATTTGTACTTATACTTACAGTTCCTTACCTGATTGGGAGACTTCCAACAAGGTTTTGTTCGCATCTTGATGTAGGGAACAGGGATTTATGCTTGAAGTTAAGTTGGCTGAAGAAGCTATATACGATGCTGTCTCATACTTATAACTGTAAATACACAACAGTAGGTTTAGAAGCAGTGTTCACCAGGGAAATACTAGAGTAGTAGGTCAGGAATCACTTGACCGCTCTTTCCCTAAAGAGAAAGGTATCTTTGTTTAAATATTAATTCAAAAATCAAATCCTACTAAAGGAGCAAAAAAGATTATTTAAGCACATTTTGGAAAACCAAATCACTAAAATGAAGAACAAATGGAAGTTAGAATCATCTGTCTAGAAGACATAACATTTTAACCTGTAAAATTTAAGAGGCCTTTTGAAAGTAATTCAGGTAGGATTGAACTGTCAGTATCAAAATTTAGGGTCAGGTCCAAGCGAGCTCTCTATGCTGACCCCACAGCCAAGGAGAAAAAGAAGAATGTCTTGAGTATGAGTGTGAGTCCCCCTTTTCATCATAGATAAGTATTTTGGTGTTGGGAGGAGAGAGGAATGGAGAAGTCATTCTCGGGAGGTATCTGTTTGCCTGATAATTGGCATTGGCTTTAGAAAGAGCTGTTGTATAGCAGTGGATGAATAAAGTTAGTGGCTAAAAGACACTCTTTAGCTGTATTTGCAGGGAGCAGAGCAATGCTGTGGGCTGGCAGCTGAGCAGCTCATGTGCTGGAAGCTGTTCGACTGCTTTAGCATGATCCTTTTCCCAGATATGAGCCCTGCTGAGGTGCAAAGTACAATTAGCTTAAGCAGAATAGCATGGTAAAGCACACATTTTGCTTCTAGGAACTGGGCTGGCTCTGTTAGACCAGGCATGCTTATTTTTCATGTTGAAGCAAAAAGCATACAACAGAAGAGACAGTGCAGAACAGTATCACCATAAAAATTCTGGCACAAGTACACAAAAAACTGTATGAGTTTCCCAGTGTAGATGAGCAAGACACATAGTTTGGCTTAAGCAGTGAAAAATACAAGTCTGATGCTAGTGCAAGAACCACTGTCATGACAAAAGAAGTATTCCCTAGTTTTCTTTTTACAGTAGTATACCTAAAATTATTCTAATACATTTAAGAGAGCAACAGGAATATGTCTTAATCTATGCTATCACTGTATCAAAGCTATGAATAGAAACATTATCACACATAAGTAACATGCAGTAAATCTCTTAGCCTGGAGAAGACGAATAAAAATTAGCTTAACCAGCCACAGAAAATCAGTTTAACCAGCCAAATGCATTTGGAACAGGAAAAATCTTGGTACCAGTTCTACCAGTACTGATCCATCTGCAGGCTCTGCGTGAAGCTGAGAGGCTGCTATGTGTGAGGAGCAGCTGTTTGCCACAGGAGAGGCAAAATAAGCCATCTGACTCAACAAGGTTCTGGTTTCCTCTTTCAAGGAGTGGGATTTTTTTTCTAACGAGCACCTTTGTAGGTTGGTTTCTTCAACGAGTGAGCTCTGAATCCCTGATTTTACATGAGACTTACCTGTTACTATAAATAAAGAAATATTTCAGGTAGAGATGTCACTCAATATGAAGTTACCTGCTCAGAGTTTGAGGTCCTGTTCAAAACAGCACAAACTTATTCTGGAAATCATATAGGTAGATTCTATATCCCTTATCATTTTACTGTGGTTCATAATGGTTTGACTTTCCTGCCTACATGATCCCAATGTCTCTATTAGCAACCAATGATGCCACTTTCTTAGGTTAACACTGTTTTTTCCAATAAGGTGTTCTTATAGTTAGCCATTCAGGAAGAGTACAGAATTCATTAAAGCAATAGCACCAGCACAGTAGCATGGTTGAAGATTTTCAAAGAACAATATATTTTGTTTGAAACTCAAATTTTCATAAGATTTCATGTTTCCTCCTGAAAAAAAATCCAATGATTTTGTAAAATCATTTCCTTCTTTGCCTCTTTTCTCAACAAGTCTGACTGAAATCTAAAGCATTTCGATTTTTCCTTTTTTTTTTTGAGAAGTTGAACTTTTACTTTAGAAGAACCATAGTTTTCCAACCAGATAAAATGAACAGTAATGCGTGTGTCAAATGTGATTCATTGCACATCAAGGTGAGGCTCTATAGGCTTTTGGAAATCTAAGACTTTATATACACCAAGTTTCATTCAAAAACCAGAAAGCAGTATCCAGTTCCAATGTTAGGTTACCCAAACTAATCTTGGTACTTACTATCCCATGAAGAAATGAGGCATGGCTGTTAAAAGACTTCCCAAAGCCATAGTAAAGCATCCAGCAGCTATTACTTTGGGCCTATGAAGTTTAGCTCCGAAGTAGCTTACAAATGCAATCACCAGCAAGTTACCTGGAAGGTAATGAACCAAAATTAATGCCAAATGCTGTGCCTCGTATTTCTCTGAACAGTTTTTTTGCGTGTTATGGAATATCAATTACCCATCTCAAAGCTCCCGTCGATGAAACCAACAGTAGAGGACATCAGGCCAAACCTTCGTTCAATCTGAGTGATGGAACTTTTCATGATTGTACCAGACAATGCTTTACTCAAGTAGCTGAATGATAAAGCAGCGAGAAATGCCTGAGGAAAGATTAAGACAGAAAATGGGAAGCAGAGGCAGGGAAACTGGTCATAGAGGGATCAAATATGTTTAAAAGTGTGTGGAGCAATCATCATCATGGCATACATTTGTAACTCAAACTGCAGTGTCAATATTGTAAGTGAATTTTCACATACCCTAATACTATGGAGCACCAGGGTGGTCTCTCAGCAATGTCTGCTCCTGCTGGAGAGGGCTGGTGTTAGGTGCTGCACTGAAAGCAGCTCCTTGCTTTAGGGTTCAGGTTTGCAGTAGCCATCTTAATGACCAGAAAGCCTGATCTTCCAGTCATTTCCAATCCAGTCTGCACTGCTGGCCAGAGGTTTTCCAAAGCAGAAATCCTACGGACTGTGGAACTTAAATTTGGCAAACAACTCACTGGGGACTACTTACCTTACTGATATCCTGAGGTTAAATGTATAAAAAAGCTGAGGCCCATTGCTGGGCAGCCAAAATGATGGGATTTCTAAATTTCTAGATGTTGCAGAAATGTTAAATTTGCTAGAGGTAAAATACCTCATCAAGATAGATTTACTGACATTGGTTCAACCTAAAATTAATCTTAAACCCAATTATCTTCTGCTTGGGCCACACGTCACTTATTTTAGGCCAGTTCATAAGTGGTTCTAACTCAAACATATAGATAGCCATGGCACCAGAATAAAGGCTTTATGCAAGTTTTTATGATACTGCAGTATGTGAAAGGTGGTACAGATGGAGTTCACCTCTGTCTCAAATTATATGTTTTGAAATGTGTGGATTATGTCTATGTTGCCTGCACACCATACGCCTCATAAGGGAAAGCTTAATATTTCTTATAATTTTACAGTTGCTTCCACCAACACATATTGTGGCTTTTGCAAATAAAGATGTATTTGATAAAAAGTTAAACTAAGTTTGTTTAAATATTATCCAACTATTTCAACATAGTCTAAAAAACAAATAGACTTATTGCTCACTGGGTAAAAGTTCCAATATAACACAATGTTGGGCAAATATAGATTTAGACTTTGCAATACTATCTACTGTAAGAAATTAAGCCAATCCTGGAAGTAAAAGCTTGAAAATAGGTATATTTACACTCTTTTTGGTCAGGAATGAAGAGAAAAATCTCACAAGTGCAAGCTTTGTCCTGACATGTTTTATTCTTCCTGAGCTTAACTGGCAAAAAGTCTGAGAGAACCACCATTCTTGATTTATGCCAGGAGTGCTCTCAGGGGTTTTGGCTGAAATCACACACTGCTGATAAGCATGAAAACACAAACAAAAATGACTTGGATATTTTGTGTTTGAAAACGCAATCCCCAGATAAACCACAAAACATTTGATGGGAAGGTGAGGGAGAGTAAGAGTTTATCTTTTCTTTCCTCCAGGGTATTGTGTCTATTAAACTCTAATTGCCATAAAGTTAGACATAGATCCACGGTCGCGCAGCATTGGGCGCATACATGATGGCAAAGTTTGTTCTGTGAGTCTCCTAGAGAGATCAGGTTCTATTTTTGCAGGTGTATATGCGTGGCAAATATGAGCCAGATAAAATAAAAAATATAACAACCTTTGCCTGATTCTTCAGCTGAACTATTTTGGATGGTTGAGAAGCTTGCAATTACCTATTTTTTTCCATTAATCTTTCATTTTACAGACCTTTTACAGAGAGAAATATGTCCCTGATTGCAACTCCACTGAGCCTATGGAATTTAAACTGAGATGAAGCTGACTGAAGAAGTAGTCAAAACACAAAGCCAATCACATCACTGCCAAAAGAAATCTTGCCCTTGTAGTATTTGCAGCTCAGCCAGAAGCAGTAAATACTAAGGCTTTAAAGTGAAAGCAAAATTCTCATTAGTTTACTTGCTTTGTTCCATCAATTCTTCTTATGTGCTCCTGAAAGCTTCAATGCTTGTGGGAATCAGTGCTCTGTTCCACCTGCAACCTTGAATTAGATAAAAGTCCTGGAATATGATTTACCTCACCCTATTTTGGCCCTACAAGAATGGGTGGTGATAGCAGCCTCCAGACAACAGTGTGTCATAGCCACCTATTTTAGGATGCTTCAAGTCTTCCACTGGAGGTTGCTACCTCTCTGCATTGACCAAAAAGGGATCTACCTTTGAGTAGCTTGAGAGTAAGTATGTTAAATCAGGAATTTTTATTTTCTTTAGAACAAAGACAAGATCCAACCCTTCCCTGTACGCCCAGTGTGTATCTAGTTCCAGAAAAGATAGGGGGAACTGGAAAGAAGTAATCTGTCATGTCATATCTTGAACAACATTTCTTAACATATGACAATAGTAATTTGTGGTGATATTGATAAGGCACCAAACCTTCAAGCCAGTGCAACAGGAATTCTTCTTTTTGACTGGTAGATTTTTGTTTCCTTCATCATCCAAAAGCTGGGCAGGTTCTGCTTCTTGATTTGAGTCATCGACATTGCTGGATTCGATTTCCACTGTCATGGTTGATTTCTTTACTGAGTGATCTGAACCCAAGAGAAAAACAACAATAAGTACAAAAGCACATATGCCAAAAAAGTGTTGCGTAAGGACCTTTCTGATGAAAAAATTGTTACAGGAAAATGCTGAGATATTGAAACTGAACCTTTTCATTGGAAAGGATTTGTCTTAATGACTTGGGTGTTTCAAAGTGTATTTGTTTAAATACTGAAGTATCTTGTTTTGACATCTTTCTGTTCGAGTGAAAAGGTCTTCACTCTTCCCACTGCCCCCCACTCATCCCCCCTCCTTTTTTCCATCTAGAATGACTTTTAATGCTAAAAAGACAGTTTCCACAAAAGAGTAAGAAACAAATTCTCTGTCCAAAAACAAACTACAAGGGTCAACAAAGCATCAGTGCTGAAGCACAGGGAGTTCTAGTGAAGTCCTGAATTTGCAGGCCACGCAGCTTAGGACTCAATCAGTAAGTGATTAGTAACTTGTGTGGTAACTCAGTGTAGTAACACTGAGCCATCAGAATTATTCCTTCACACTGGCCTGTTGGAAACAATTCTTAATGACAAAAGAATTGATTATATTAGCTACCTGACCTGCTATAAGGAGACTATGTGGTTTTTCTTCATGCAATAGTATACAGGGTATCCCTAATCCCCTTCTGTTTGCAGAGTGCTGTCTATATCCCCTGATGCGTGAAATCATCTGCAACTCAGCAGTTCAGCAGAACTGCTCCAGTTCCCCTGGGAAGAGCACATCCTGTAGCCATAGATGACAAATCTTCCCCCTCCTTTGATATAACATTTTTTTTTATTGTTGAAATTCTTGTTTCATTATTAAGTTGAATTTGGTTTTACTGCAATGAATAGTGCAATACTTCACCTTTTTCTTTTCTCAGTATTTTAAAAGTCTGTGTCTGAGAGATGGGTAAGCAATTAAAAAAAATACTACAGTGAAAAGCTGTAAGGGAAGTCTACGTATCTATTTGCAAAGTTTATTTAAAGAATGAAAACACTTGCCCGTTTGTGCCACTCCAACTACAAACAGAACAGATTTCTGAAGGAAGATCCAGATGCCACTGCAGAGCTCCTCGGAAAAAAATGGGTCACTTCAAACAAACCCACTTCAGATCTGCAGATCTTGACACACAGGGGAGATAGAAGTATTGAAGCTAATGACCCCAAGTCAGAACTCAGAACTCATAGCTCACAGGAACCGATTTATTTCACCTTTCACAGTAGTCTCCTCATTTGAGAAAAGGGTGAAGAAGAGAGAGAGTGGGGGGAAAATCACACAAAGAGAGGTTTTCCATGCTTGAATGGAGCCGAAAAAAAGTTGGATGAACTTTTCCAGTGCTGGAAAAAGTCCATCTGCAATTGCAAATTACTCTGCTACAGGCCATATGGCAGAGTAACAATTTTCAGAGCATTTAAAGGGTAGGCAGTGCTCTAATGCACGATGGTGAAGAACATTTTTCTTCACTCAGGTGGAAGAGGCTTAATACCTAAGGATGTTTAAGACAAATACACAAACAGAGATTTAAACAATTTAGGACTTTCTTGGGCTTAAGTTCATGAACACGTCCTTAGGTACTAATGGCATGAACAAGTCCTTTCCTTTCCCACTGCTCATACCTGCTTCCCAAACTCTTGACTCATGTGAGTACCACTGCTTCTGTGGCTGTGCTGTAAGTCTAGGTCAGAACACATATCTGGACTAAAAAATAGCTTTTCTTTCCACTTGCCTCCTTGGACAGATAGGAACAAGAAGTAGAGGAAAGGATTTCCTCAGGTCTGCACAACTACCAACAGAAATGCTTGTGAAATGAGATTCTTAGTGCTCAGAAAAAACTAGTACACAAAAGCTAGTCCTCTGAAATTTATCTGTCCTGGTGTAATCTGAAGATATTAACTTCTCCCTGTTATCATTATACATTGAGGACTACAATAAGATGCAGGGGTAGCATGCCATTGCAGGTCACAGGCCTAAAGAGGCGGCTTTTTTGAGAGTTTGAAGGTACAACATGACTTAGAATCTCAGTATAAGGAGAGAATGAGTGAAAGCAGAGAAACATGAAGATAGAAATAAGAGGCAAAGTAGAGAAAAGAGAAAGGCAGTCAGATATCCATACATGTAACTGAAGAAGTTTAGATATTAGCAGGCTATCCCAGTAAATGTTTCAGAGAAAGACTGTGAAGGTGTAAGAAGGGAGGACAGTAAGATTGAAAGTGTGAGCAGGAAATATCAAAGAGCAGGTTAAGCAGTTAGAGGCAAATAGTGAAAAAGACATCCAGAGGCCGAGGTTAGGGTACCAGGCAAGATAAAGGATAAAAACAGACAAGAAAAATAAAGTAAAACACATCTTCATGGAGCAAAATCTACTTGATGCACACAGAAAAGTGTGAAGCCAGCTAGGAGGTGTAAGTTAGTTGGCTCAGCACTGTCAGAGCTCAGCTCCTCCAGCAATCCAGGGGAAGGACTCTCAGGCAAGAACAGTGGTGACCAGCTCCTATCAGTGGCGAATGACATGTCTTATCATTGCTTTGTAAAGATGCTACTGGAGATAGTGCTACTTTTGCTGGGGAAGGCTAGGACAGAGGAAAGGAAGTAAAAATATGCTGCAACTGTGCTGGAGAAATACAACTGAGCTATGTGCAAGGATCAACAGATGCTGCTGGCAGCATCTCCTCCCATCCTCAGTTGACCCTGACCTACACAGAAATCTGCTGGAGATAGAAGAGATCAAGGCTGGGGAAATGCCATGCCACAAGAAGATTAGAAAAAAAGATAAAAGGTCGATTCACAACTGATGTCAACACACATTAGCTGTTGAGCCTGACAATTTCAAGTATTGATAAAGTTGCTATTTTAGATTTATTTCACTAGTGGTTTTTTTCTGTGTTTAATAAACTAAGGATCTGGCTACAAGCAAAGGAAATGTATGAAGCTTTCTGCACCAAATATGTCCTTTCACTAATATGACTTGTCTAAAACTATTATGCTTTGCCTGTACAAGCCATTCTGCTGTAGTAATGACCTGAGGTAGTTGTACTTAGAGAAAGATGAGATCAGTCAAATAACATATAGGTATTGTTTAGGTGGTCAATCAACCTGAACAAAAATCACCCTGACTTCCTTCCCAATCAAAGAAAACACTCCTTTGCCCAAAATCAAGCATAAGGAAAAATAACCACCAAAGCCCTCAAGCCATTCTGTGAGAATGAAAGTTAACAGTCGTCCAGTTCACTTTTGCATCATACCCAGGGAATATTTGACAAATTCATTTTGTCTTGTGCTCAGCACAGTCTTTTCTGAGAAATGCTTTGGGTGAGGGAGGATCAAGGGTCTTAACTAATAATCAGTGTGGATCATTTGTGTTGGTGGGAGCTGAGAGCTTTCACAGCATCATGGGAAGCACGAAGCACCTTACGAGATCATTCCAGAGTACAGCAGCCAGCCTTACAAAGGACAACTGTGGACTTCAGTGCTCCAGGGTATATGACCTTATAGGCACCATGGCCTAACTCTGTGTCTATTCCTTAGTGAACATTAAAGAAAAATCCAGCTTGGTTTTCTACCCCCTAATTATATGCAAATTATAATGAATAAGAGCACCAGTTTAAACACCTTAGTATGAATAACAGGTAATTAGTTTACAAAGGTCAAGACAATAGTTTGCTACAGGTTTTGTAAATTCTTATGAAATAAAAATGCAATGAAGTTAGAGGAATTTTCAGAATCCAGCAAAGACAATGTAAGTCCTTGGGCTGTTTCTCACCACAGTTGCACTCTCAGGGGTTATACCACCATCCAGTTGGCTAACAAATCACAAATCAAGAGCCACAATTCATCCAGTCATTCATGGAACTGTCTTGATTTATACTAACTGCAATGCGAATCCAATTGTCTTATTGATTTTTAAATACATTAAGGAGTTATAATAAGACCTCTTAAGTTAACCTAATATGAAAAATAAATATCACAGTGCTGGGCAGACCTCAATGCTGCTTGAATTGTTCAAGACGTATGATGTTTACTGTTCAGAGACACACATACAAATGTACGATGCCATCATTAAAGCATTGACATTTACAATAGGAATGTTACTAGTGTTATCGGTCACAGGAAATGCAACTAGTACTACACAGGTAATGCTCATTAGCTGCAAAGACTAAATGGCAACATTTAAAGGTTAAGACAAACAAAAAGAGTATTAAAGAGGTTCCTACCTATGTTCTGTATCCACAACAACAGCAGTTATACTACCACACAAGTGCTCAAAAGTCAGAGTATTGTCTCCTTAAGCAAGGCTGTGCTGGTACTTGGTAGAAGAATCATTAACTTCTAACACAAACTATGGTTTAAGCAGTTTTAATCTTGTCTCCTCCCAGTTCTGCCCTCTGTTAAAGGTCCCAAAATACATGTTTATCCACAGTGGTCAAAAATTAATTAGATAGAAAATGTGCAAGTGTATTCCTTTTGTACGCTCTTGTGAAACACCTTTTATCCTAAGCTTGTTAAGATTATAATACTTCATACCTTCCTGTCATTTAAAATGGGCTGTCCCAACTTTAGAAGTGTTGCTGGTTACTGATAACTAAAACGTATTTTGGTATGAAGTTTTATTTTCACAGTCTATGGCTAAAGTCCATTCAGCTAAGACCTGCTAGAGCCAGCCAAGGACTTGCAGGAAAAGAAAATATAATGCCTTGGGTATATTGAACAAACTAGGTGTTCAAGAAACACTCATGCTTAGAAGACTGTTCAGATTTATAGATCAGTGCTATTAACAGCACAGGCAAACCCAATGTGAAAGTACATTGGAGCTATGTGTACTCTGGAGCAGCCCTTTACCTACTTACAGCTCTAGTTCAAGGAAACTTGAACGGATTTCCTGAGAAGTATTTTATTTGATTGCACCCTTGTTGAGCGTTATGCCTGATTCCTGAGAGTGATTGTAGTTAAAAGAGAAGTCATTCTTAAAGCATGTGAACTATGACTACTGTCTGCCTGGATGTCACATCAAAATGTGCCAATCCTTGTAATTCGTGCACCCTTCACTGCAACCACTGTTGCCATGCCCATGTTTTACTTGTTATGAACAAGTACAGCCTACTTAAGAACTCCGACATTTGGATGATCTTAATTAAATTTTGCCTTCAACACTGTTATCAGTGATACCTTGCACTGCTCTTGGCTTTTATGACTCTCAACCAGACAGTTCCCTTTAGCTTCTTAGAACAAGAGGCATCATCGTCAAGAAAACGGTAGTCACTCCAAAGTTATATCTCAGAGTAATTCAACTGCAAGTATTAGTAAAATTATAAAATAAGAATGCAGGAGGAATCCAGATCACAAATCCAGTCTGCAAACTCAAAAACATCTTTTGTGAACAGGCCAAGCCCTGCCTTGAAAACAATACAAATTGCATTCCCTCCCACTTCTAAGGCTACTGCGAAAGACTGGTCTTCTGATGCATAGGAACCACCTTTTAATTTCCAGTCATGATCAAATTATATTCTAGTTTTGAACATACAGGGTCCTTTGGCTTTAAAGGCTCTTCCTTTCAATCTGATAGTTAGGACTCAACCTTGATCATAAATGAAGAGAGCAGAGTTTTTCAATCTGTTTTACTAGGTAAACAAGATAATTATGCTTAATAATTTCTTGAAAAATAGGCTCTCTTGATTCTGCCACACATCCTTGGAGCTCTTGGCTACAGTGCTTTCTATCTGGATCCATATTTCATCAATGCATATGGCTAAAAATGTATACAATGTTCCAGGTGTAATCTTACCAGTGCCACATCTTGAAATATTAACTATTCCTTATCTCTAGCCTTGTCTGACATGTTCTAAGATTACATATAGCATTTTCAGAAAAGCATCTTTTTAAGGGTAGTTCCTAATTATCTACAATTAACAGGTACACCCAGGGTCTTCTCAAAAATTTTCATCTTACCCTGGAGCAGAAATTCCTGTTATTGGCCACCAGCTGTGCAACTTTCTATTTAACTCTGTATTCCACTCCTATTTCGCCATTCTCATGCTCATTCTTCTTGTTTTCCTCATGATATCCAGACTGTCCTCTGTTTAACCATTCCATCCAGCTTTGTGCCTTTACTGTTATTTCAAAAAGTGAAGCTGGAATGTTGCACATAATATATTTAGAAGTCTAATAACAGTAATGAAAACTAAAGAGACAGACTGGTCCCTAGCTGAGAAACCTAAAATAGATGGGTCTTAACTGTTGGCTTCATCAAAGTTTGGGATGCCTTCCAAAAGAAAGTAATCTTAGAGAAAAGTTTAGAGGAAAGTCTTAGAATCACAGCGTAATTTAGACTGGAAGGAAACTCTGGAGCTCATCTGGTCCAATCCTCTGCACTAAAAGCCGGACTAAATTCAAAGTTTGTTGGTGCTGCTCAGGCCTCTTCAAGTCGAGTTTTGGATGCTAAACTCCAAGGAAGGAGGTTTCATAGTCTCCCTTGGCACCTGGTCCAGTATCTGACCACTCTGACAATAAATAACTTGTTTATGTAGATATGTATGTATGTGTAATTAGAATGTCCTTTGCTGCAGCCTGTGTCTACTGCCTCTCATCTTTTTTGCTGTGCATTGCCTGTGCGCAGGGTAGAGTCTGGTGCTGTCTTCTGTGTAAGCACCCATTAGATAGCTGACAAAAGCAATGAGATCCATCATTCGCTCAACTTGATTGAGTGTATCCATGTCTGACTTGTCCTGGAGAGCCTCAAACCAGACACAGTATTCCAAATGCAGCCTGACAAGTACTGAACAGAAGGAAAGACCACTTTTCCAGATCTTCTGGTCTTTAATGATTGTCGCCTAGCATACAGTTAGTTTTGTAGGCTCAAAGGTGCACTACCATCTGTTTAACTCACCGTCCACTAGGACCCAAAGGTCCTTTTGTGCAAACGTGTTTTCTGTATAGCTAAATCCCTTGACATATTCTGTGGATAGATTCATTCTATCCTAGGTGCAGGGCTTTGCATTTTCCTTTGCTGAACTTTATGAGTTCCTGTCAGCTTGTTTCTCCATCCTCATCAAACCTCCTGTGCCATTCTGTCCTCCAGCACATGAACCGCTCCTTTCCTCAGCTTGGTATCATACACGAACTTGCTAAGAGTAGATCTGGTCCTATTCTCCAAACCATTAATGAAGTTGACCATTATCAGTCCCAGTATTGAGTGCTGTGGAACATCACTAGCAACGGGCCACCAGCTGCTGGGCTTTGAACCGCTGATCACAATTTCAGATCTTCTAATCTTCTACCCACCCTACAGTGGGTAGACTATATCTCACCTGTTTGGCTACCGGGATAATAAGGGAGACTGTGCCAAAGGTCTTTCTAAAGTCCCATTAAACAACATGTACTGCTCTGCCCTTGTTCACCAGACCAGTCATCCCAGTGTAGAAGGCAATCAGCTTGGTCAGGCCTTGATTTGCCCTTGAGAAATCCATGCTGATTGTTCCCAATCACCAGTCCATTGTGTGCCTAATAATGGCTTCAAGGATAACTTGTTCCATAATCTTCCATAAACCTCTCTTGGTATTTTATTGATTCCTTTTATTTTTAACTTCTTGTGCAGAACTAATTTTAGTTTTCCATGACTAAATGATCAATAACATGGTCAAGGGGACCTTCATTCATTGTTGCAGAGAAAAACCATGGTGTTACATTATGATTGCATCCATCAGCTTTAGGTCTGAATTAAAAGAAAAAAAGAAAACAACACTGCTGCCCTCTGCAATTTCTCTAAAAGAGTCAAGCATATCCTCACAGTCAGATGATCATGTACTTAGCATTAACTACATGCAAGAGGTTGAAATTCGTGGTCCTACAACAGATGTGGGCCTCTTCTTCTCAGTTGTGGGGATTCTTCATGTACTGTTGTGGCATAAAGCATCAGCCATCCATTTCCAGCAGGTTTCTTATACCATGATTGACATTTTCTAGTCACAAGAGAGGCATCTTGGACCTTGTCTATAGCTCTTTATTACAGGATGGCATACCATACTTCTGCTAATCTGTGTGGTTACTGATGTTCCACCAAGGGCACATAAATACAAACACCTGTGTCCTTGTCCTTCTTCAAAGGTGTGTCACAAGCTCCACTATTATCCTCTGACTATGTCAAAATAAGTATTCCCTCTTGGTTTACAATGTTTTTCAATGGAGCCTTGCATTCCCAAGGTTTCATTTTCAGGTTGTCTTCGGATGTATTAGCAGACCTACCCAAGGGTTTTTTTTGCCTTTTGATCCTAAAAATAAGAAAAGGCATGGAGCTAAATGTACTCTATGATTTGGAAGTAGTAGAACCTGTAGAAAAAGTGCCACTTTCTTCATATAATAAAAGGGGAGACAGTATTCCATTGGTTTCCTCATTCTAACATATGAATACACAGCAATTTCTGCCCTTTTTTTTCCTAGTCCTGTATATAACATTACTTTGTAACTTTTCAGGAATTAAAATATCTTTTATACTTTGCTATATTCAGACTGCTGTGGTCCAAGCTGTCTGTGGAAGCATTCACATTCAAAGTTGACTTCTTGAACCAAGAACTGTTGACCAAAAGTAACAGAACAGGAAATGGAAAACTACTGAAATTAAATCAAAGACTGTGGTCTCACACCTGAAAAAAGACATATCTCATAATTTTTTTCGTCCAAGCCCTCCCATATGACTGTAAGTTACACTCATGGGAAAAAAAATTGGATTATGATAGTAAAAATCCCCTCAATAAGAACACTGAGATATCAGTAATTGCTGATAAAAACCATCCTTACAAAAGCCACATTAAGAATCACCTTTACCACAGGAGCTGGTTGCAGACTCCTCCAGGCAGAGGGTGGCAGCAGTCTCCCACCAGAAGAAGTGGCTGCCAAGGCATCAATTTGAAAGGGGGAGCCAGCAGTAGCAGGGAGCAGTCGGCCAGGCAGAGGCCAACTGCAGTAGGCAGCTTTGATTAGAGCCCTTTTTATTCTCGGGACACTAATCCCTAAATAAAGAAAATCAATGTATTTTAAAATTTAACTCTTAGTTAACGAACTAAGTAAAAGGGATGCTGTTCAGCTAAGCAAATGTTAAGCTACTACAGAAATCCGGAGAACTTGAAAAACCTTTACAATAATGGAAAAGGTTTCTTGGTGCTCCTCTTTCGGTGCATCTACTTTCACATTGTTGCTGTAGAACTAACAAGAAAGAAAAGCATGCTGACAAGCCGATTTGGTGTCACTATCTTAGCTAGTGTCTGGGACTTGTTCCTTCCACTGCTCAGTGGAGCTTTTGTCTTTCATAAGAACTCATTGATAATTTTGTCATTGATTTGCATCATGTATCTATCTGGGGAAAAGTAGACCAGGATGTGCTGTTTTAATGATATTTATTATTCTTCTATTTAAAATACAAAGGGCAGTCTTTAATGCTGGTTGTACAACTTCTTTTTGCATTCAGTCTTAATCAGCAGCTTGGTTTGGACTTGTTACAATAGATGCAGAATTGAATGCGTGCAAGTCATTGGCAGATGGGAGTACTTAGACTTTTGTAGGAGCTAGTCCAAATGCGTGTTGCATCATAGCATAACAACAATGCAAAACATGCATACTTAGGTGAAATCCCCAGGGTAAAACCCCCATCACCTTCACATGGTCTGGGATATTACCTGAGATATAAGGACTGAAAAAAAGTTTATGGTTCAAGTAATTGAATACCTGGCATTATATACAACACAACTTCACTACACTGTTCATCTGTCTTCTTACACTAGAGCAGATCTTTTACAAGAATGGTCAAGTCTTGGTATAAAACTACACATGACAGAAAAATCTATAACATCCCCAAGACAGTTGTTCTGGTAAAAAAAATCTCTTATTTTTAATGTAGTTTTGTCCTGTTTGATTTCCAAGCACAGGAACATAGTCTACCTTTGTCTGCAGAATTAAATAAACAGATTTTTGCTGACTGCATAGCACTTTCACAGGGTTTTTTTCTAAACCAGTCCCCATTTCTTAGCATCTTCTTTTAGAAGTGCCAACATCATGGGTTCAAGGAGAGGGTTCTGGTTACCACTGTGTACAACAACCTTTCAAAGATTTCCTGACCTGGTCACTGTCAAGCTGTGAGAATGTGCTTGTGCTCCACTTGCTCTCCACTAAATCCTTTCCTTATTTACTCTCTTCAAAATTCAGTGAACTGTATTAATCTGTGACGAGCTGTACCAACCTCCTGATGATATTAACAATATGTTGCTTAATACGGTAATTTTAATGAGCACTTTAAATCACTACTAAAGGGCCCCACCTTTAAATTGCTCTCATAATTTTTATGGCAACTATGGACTTTCTTCCTTCCAGAGATTGATTAGCACTGGATGAAGAACTGCCTCATGCAGCACTTGCTTAGTGGTGCTCCAGGGTGCAAGAAGAGACAAACAGCCTGTCAGACCTATGATCCCTCTAACTCAAAGGCTCTTGCTGACAGGGGCTGCTCCATTAGGGTGGACAAGTTGGTAGCTGAGGGCCAACCCAGTGCAGGCTGTACATCCAACACCTGATGAGGGTCAGCAGAGCCGAGGCAGCAACAGCCACCCGTCCCAGCCTCAGGCCAGTGACCATCAGCCAAAGGCAAGTTAAGAAGTCAGGCCCTAGGACAATCCCAGAAACCCAGACAATAATTCAGAAAGAGTGAGGGAGGGGCTCAGCATATGCAAACCTCCCAAGTGGCTCAGATCAGGACTGCATGCATAGGCTGGAGCTGAAATGGGGCTCTGGGTCCCATGGGCAGAGGTGGAGATGGGTCCCAGGGGAGGCAGATCAGGGCCATCGGTGCCTTCAAAGCCCTGACAGGCAGTAGCCAAGGGAGGATGCTCAGGGAAAGTGAGGGTCAGCAGTACATCTACTACTCTCCCAATACCCAATTAGTTTCAAAATACAAGAGAAGTGTTGAGCACAACCAGGAGACAAAGGCTGGTACCTAATAACCCACGACTTTTTCTTTTGTATAACTACCCTGTCTCCCTTTGAACCTATGTATACAAAATTTCCTTGTGAGGATTTCTGTTCTTTCATCTGGTCTTCCCACCTAATGAAAACAGAAATGTAGCTCCAGGAAGAATTTTCTTTGCAAGCAATGAATCATTTTCTTAGTAGCAACTGAGTAGCATTTTCTTGGGCAGTTCTTTGTAATTCTGGTCTTCAGTATTCCCTGGAGATGTGTCAGGCATTGGACTAGTTGATTTTTAAGGTCCCTTCCAACCCAAAGTGTTCTATGATGCTATGATTCTCTGATTTCTCATGTCTCACATCTGTTGTGTGAAAAGCCAACTCCTTTGCTTTGAACGTCCCCTCTACTATCTTGGTTTGGTGCTCACTGGTACTTGGAAGAGATGGTGAGCAGCTGATCCCTAGCAACACTTCCCATGCCACTCTACAGTTCTCCTTTTTATTATCTTTTTCCCATGCTAGCCAGCCCTAATCTCTATTGCTATTTGTCATCCTTGTAGTGTTATACATAACCGTGCTTTCTCCTATGCTCTTTCACTCTCCAGGGATTTTTTTTTTTTCCTTTCTTTTTTTTTGGCCTGGGACTTTCTGACGTGGTCTTTACACTTTAAAGAGCCTTCAGTACATTTTTCCTCTTCACCTAGCCACTATTTAAATCTGTGTAAACTTCTATCCTCATAATTCTACTATTGGTGAGATGAAACATTACCTCTGTCAATTTATGCTATACTTGCTAGTTTTTCAATATCCTCCTATGCTCTTCTTCTGTTAAACAATTGTGCTCACTTTCTTCATATTTCTCATGATTATCCATAATGGTTCTCTATTTACAAATACTTTTAAAATACCCCTGTGACTTAGCGACCTGCGAGACTAGGTACCATGCACTTCATAGCTTCTAGAGAAGAGTGACTTTTTCTTCTTTCAATGTCATGCAGAATTAAGTTGCATGTTCCAAACAGTTAAACTGTGCTGTGTCATCAATAGTCAAACTAGCCAAAATGATAATGCCAAGTTTTCTCTCAGATGATAATAATCATGCTGCTATTTGAAAATATTAAAATAGTTGTTTCATACATCAATCATTATTTTAAGCACATCAAGGAAGCAACATATCATTATTCAGCATATGTATTCTTTCTGATACATTCACACCATTTGTTCTCTGTCTTTTGGCAACTCCCTCAGAGTACAGGATCATATATAACAATTTAACAGTGGCACAAGGGCGGGGTAGCTGTTCTACTGTCTGTGACCTGAAGATACTTCATCCTATACTGATGCTTCTTTCCTCTCAAGTGCTGGGAGGGCATGAGCTATAGATAAAATGCATTGTTCCCACAGTACACTGACCTTATCTTTTTGCCTCCCTCATTTGTTAGAATTCCTCGATGTCTCCCTCCTGACATGATTAGAAATTATGTGCCTATAAGTAAGACGCATGGTCATTCGAGAGGTGCATTTTTTGCCAGGAGCTAGAAGAGAAAGTGTGCACTGGCTCACATGCTCCAGGCCTGGCTGCACATCCCATCATGTGACATGGCCTGGTATCCTTGCCTTCTCCCATATGTGCCAACTAGGTTACTTGCTCTAAGATGAAAATGTATGAATACCATTTTTATATGGCATACAGCCTGTGGGTACTTCTTAACAAGGTTGTGAGTCTCACTCTGGCCTCAAAGGCTGACATCAATGGTTGGGAAATCTCCTCAGCCAATTCTTTTAACAGTCTCACCTTTGAAAATGAAAGGCATTTGCTTCTTTGCAGTCTCTCAACTGTGGTTTAACATCTCTAATTCTAAAAAGAAAAGAAAAAAATCCAAATTTGTTGACCTTTGTGAGACATTATCAGTTGCAGATTTAATCTGGGACAAAGAATTCTGGGAGGAAGAACCAGACAGGTCCAAATCCCTTAGTGTTGAGACCACTTGTTCATCTATTATAACAAATCCAGAATATGACTCTCTAGCCAGACACTCATCCATGCATCCCTGTTACTACTTAAAGTATTGAAATAAAGTAGCAGACTTGAAAATATTTCAAAGTTGGAATGGAGTATATCTGCTTAGTAACTTACAGTATTGTCATTGCTGAAGGGTGAGAGGAAAAGAGTGCACATTTTTAAACCATAATGGAAATAAGACTTACTGAAACAAATTCTTTTATAGTATTCCTCTTACTTTCATGTGTAATGAAAATGGGGTATGGAAGGAAAGCCCATGCTTTAAAAAAAAATCATTCACTAAGTACAGGCTTACATACATAAGCTTAGGTGATAACCCAAGAAGTTGATTTTTTTTTTCCATTTCTTTCTGAATTAGTGTAGGATATGTTTATTTCTCTTAATTTCTTTCTCTGCCCTGTAAGCCAGTGAATTTTCCTGGCCATCTTGCTGCCAGGCACGTGCAGAACTGCCTCCATGACAGCTTCAGCATTGCTGAGCAGCAGTGTCCCTGCCATAAATCCTGCCAGGACTGATTTGCGAATTAGGAATCATCCCCATGTATTTGACACACATACAACATCAAGCACTGAGTGAAATGCAGATATCCCTCTTTTTTTATTCCAGTGTGTACTTAGTTCGGTTGTCCCTTTCTGTCATTGGATCTGACAGCTCATTGATATGAAAAGTGCCCTCCCAAGGAGGCTATGGAAGGCTCCAAGCATCTCTCTTACTCCTAGATGTTGATGCCATTTGGCATTTTTTTCTGTTTTTATAATGATGTAGTATGAATGAGACCTGAGACTGGAATACCAATCTTCGTGATTTACCTTAGCCATAATGCTTCAGTTAGTCCCATATTCACAGACCTTCTAATTATTGTAATTTTGTTTGTTTAGTTCAATATCCAGTTATACAAGGCAAAGTGAACAGCCACAACTCTCCAGTACCCCATTGCCTGTAGCCTCCGACACTCACCTGGGAGGACAAAGAGCTGGGAGAGCAGACTGGCTCTCCCATATTCCAGGCCACTGCCTAAACACTCACCCATGTGGCAAATGGTTGGTGACCATCGGTCCTTCCTCTGACAATTGCATTTTCTCAAGTGATGGCTTTAAATCCTTACCTTCTGCAGATATTTGGTGCTTAAGCAACATCTTTCTTCTTGGTATTCCTGTTGAATGGATTAGGTGGTTCCCTAATGGCACACTGTAAACATTTATCATTGATAAAGCTCAGTAAATCCCATTGTTATACATCTGCCCTTCCTCATGCATCCCACAGGAGAGGCTCCACATCTGCCTCTGGCCTGCAAGCTCGCTAGGCAACAGGATACCTACAGTCACTGCTGAGATGCAAGTGAGGTGCTATGAGATTGTTTTGCCAATATTATGCTGAAGGGTGAAGCCTGCTTTTCATCATGTGCTCTAAAATTCTAGTTGCTTTAAAAGACATTATTTGTTGTGTTGTCACTATCTTTTCCAGCGCAAGCATTCTTGAGATTTCGTTCCAACTTAAACAGCTCTCCATTGTACTCCCCACCCCAAATTTATTTAATACTAAATATTGTCAAACTGCAAAAATTATATATAAAGGGATACTATGATACATGTCTTAGTTTCAGCTAGCAAATACAATATATTAAAAGGAAAAGTCCCAACTCACCTGGTCTTTGAATTAATTTTATTGTTCCCAAACTGTCTTGTATAGCTTTTTAAAAAACTAAATCATATGTATCTTGTATCATGGCGTTACTACATTGCATAAAATGCATGGAATTATTTAGTACACTGAGTACTAGCAAGCTAGCAAGTAACAAGAAACTGCTGGAAACCTAAAAAAGCTCTATTTTTATTCCAGTTTCCTTTGGACGATATTCTTGTGGTCTCTTTAACTACAATGACAACTTTTATTGCTGTTATTGTTGTGCTACAGAGCTAACAGAGCTACTTGAAAAAAGAATCCCTAATCACAACATTTGGTATCCTAAGTGTTATGGGTTGAATTCATAAGATGCCCAGAGCCTGTAGCTAATTTGTCCTTCCAGCAAACCACCTTCCTCCTTCCCCGTGTTACACTGCTTGCAAGGGTGAGCTATGGGCAGAATATCCCTGCACCTTCCTGGTTGCCAAGTCAGGTTTTGTGCACCAGCTCCTCTCAGGCTGGTACCATGGTGGAGAGAGTTGCATTGCAGCCTCCTGACTACCCCTCATATACAGAAGGAAGCCGAGGGGCAGCAGTGGCTGTTGCAGCTTGACAAGGAGGGATGGAGCTAAGGGGCAGCCATAAAACTGGCTTCTTGGTGAGGCAGTAAGCTGCACCTCCCCAGCCATAACAGATCTCCTCACTTGAGTGGCACTGATTTGGCAGGACAAATGGTGAGCAGCGTTTTCAGAACTGTACATGTGCTAAAATGGTTGTCTTTGCTTTTGGTGTTTACAGTGAAAATTACATGAAGGTGAACATTTTCAGGGAGGATACTAAGATACTGGTTCACTGATGAATTTTTGCCTGGAACACCACTCACTGGGAAAAGTCACGGTGAAGATCTTAGTCTTCCTAAAGTCTAGTCTCCTTTTCTGGCCAGTAAGTTGTCTGAATTAAAAGGTCACTATCGATAAAATTATCTTTTCTGCTTTTTGTCCCATAGGCGCCTCTCTCCCCGTTGGCTGAGAGGGTCTCATCTTGTGGAGAAGACCTTTTCCGGAGAACCCAAAGGACAGCAACACTGAAGAAAATGGACACCGTGCCCAACACCAAAGTCAGCCCCAGGTACACATACCTGAGAGAGAAATGATTGATCAGAGCCTATTTCAAAGGCAACACACAACTAGAAGGCATCTAGGACACATTCATATTTTCATGTGGTAAGGCTGAGTAAGAAAACTTTTCAAGCAAGGTGATGACCCTGAAGGTGAGAGTTTGCCAGCTCACCCAGGTCAGGTGTTGTGTGATCTGTGGCCAAGAAAGTGTCTCAGGCATTGACTGACCTCCTCCATCCCAATGTGCTTCGGTGAGAATAACACTAATATTTCTAGGGCAATTAATTTATTTTTTGGTTGCCTCTTAAACATTACCAGTGATACCAAGACCATTTGATGGTATTCTTGCTTTACAGGCATAATAACAGTAACAGTAACAGCAGCAACAATAACATCATTATGTTTTATTAGTAATGAGTCCCAGCTGAGCTTTTGTACTTGTCTTCATATTTTCCAAACAAGATGTACCCTCCTGTCATGTATTTCCTGGGGGTGGGGAGAAGGGCAACCTGTTCTCTCATTTTCCTTTTACCATTGTTATTCCATTTTCCATTTCTGGTAATGCCTTTCATGAATGCAGTTCAGATAATTACTCTCCTTTAGCAATAAATTGATAAAGACAACACTGTGCTTAAGCCTCTAGATAAGCCAAACGTGCTTCGTGGCACCCTCCCCTTCCTTTTAGTGGCCCATCTCCAACATGGAGCAATGATGAGGTTTAACAGCCCTTTTACTTATTTACTTACACACACACTCTCTCACAAGGGAGTTGTTAAAAAATGGGGGAAGTTTTAGCATAAAATTGAGGTTTTGACTAAATATTTTTTTGGGTGAAGAATCAAGTGACTTAAATAGTTCCGGCTAATATTGAAATAAGATAACCCTCCCCCCCCCAAAAAAAAAAAAAAAAAAAAAAAAGAGACTAAACCAAAAGAGAATGCTAAAACCTGAGCACTATGGTTAATACTGCTAGTCAGACTCTTTCATTTGGCATCAAATCTTTCGCTCACATTTTCTGACAGAAATTCTACCAGTGGCAGGTGTAGATGTACTTAAAGAACACAAGTTAAAGAACGAATGGAGAAGAGCTTTTACCTGAGTGCACTGGAGTCGTAGAGTCTGCATGCTCCTCTTCCCCCACATCTTTTGCTTCCCCATTTCAGGCAAGTGGTATCTATGGCCACTCCAAAATAAACTGGGGCTGGAATTCCCGCTGGGTGTATTTAACAAATAGAGGCAAGAAGGTTACTTTCCAGGGTGATCAGTTCTGATCTAGAGACACGTTCATGTAGAACATTAAATAATACATTTGAACAGCCCTGAGACTTCCACACTGTTTGCTGGTTCAAGAAGTCGTGCATTGTGCTGCCCAGGCACACACCGCCCTTTCCTCCCTGTGGGGAATCAGGTGGGGAGGAAACACAGCTGACCATCAAAAAGCCTGTGGAATTCAGCGGAAGCTGTGCTGGCCATGGCTTAGTTTCCTCTCCCTGCAAGACCCCTCTGGGAACAAAAGAAAGGAGATACTTCTCCTTTCTTGAGAGTGATGAAGCCTGTTCAGCTTGGGATGAGGGGTGTCAGTGGGGTTGTTGGTTGGAGGGCTGAGAAGGGAGAGAGACAGCAGGGCTGGGAGCCTGCAGTGGGGCTACAAGTAGCCTGAGTCCTACTGTGGCAGGGGCAAACCTACTGCAGTGCTTGTGGGTGATGGAAAGGAAAAGCCTTTCTTCAGGTGCTAATGGGGACATCATGGACTCTGCGCAACCTGGGGAGCCACCCATGGTTGCTGGAGAAGAAAGTAAGCCTGGAGGGAAAATCCTGGCCTGCAAAGGTGTGAGAAAGCAGCCAACAGCTTGTTTTGATGTTGTCTGCCTCATGCATCTCATCTAATTCTGCTCTAGTTAAATAAGTGACTTGCTTCTTGCTAATTATGACCTTTTCTGTGAAGACCTAGAGGATTTTAGGGTTTCTAGTTCATAGGCATTTCATGGTGACCTTGACTTTAGAGAAAATTTATAGGTGGCTCTACCACAAGGCTGCAGTGAACTTTGCCCTCAGGCACACTTCTGCTTAGATTAATTCCCTTAGAAACTAATGAAAATATGCCTGGAAAATGATCACAAATTCTGAGCCATAGCTCTTCTATTATGCTTGTTGTTGAATAAAGAGAGACAAGAAGCAATTTTGATAGCTTTATAGTCTGAAGGATCACTTGTCATCTCTACGGACATTAACAGTGTATATTTTTATTATACCTAAGGCACACTTATATGATTTATGAAATACAAAGCTGCTTCCTTTTCCTAGTTTTTTTTTTAAATCGTGTAATATAAACTTGACAGTTAGACATCATTCTTTCCAACAATCAAAGTTTAATTCTAGGATAAATGACTAGTGAGGAGCAGTTTAAAATAGACCCAAGAGTACAACTGGACTTACCGAGTACTCTTATTGCCAGGGTATAGATACCAAGTGCAAATGATTTCAAGTGTGGCTTAATGCATCTAAAAATAAAAAAAATTGTGTTAAATAGAAATAAAGATTTGACTGTGGATAATTTGTACACAAATAGAAAGCAAGAGGAAGGAAAGAAATGTGAGTTTTTCCTCCTTACTGACGCTGATGTTAACAGAATTACAGAAATATGTAAATAGTATGATAAAATCAGAACAGTATCTAAGAATTCTGAACATCTATGTTCAATATCACATTTTAAGAAGGTGGCGCATTTTCAGATAATACCAGCACATAGGAGTTACTAACACAGGACAAGAAAATTGGTTGTGAAGTCATGTATCATTGAATAGTCTTATTCAGTTAAACACTCTCCGAAACTGTGAATCATGATCCAGGCTAGCCCAAGGTATTTAGGCACTCAATTTTCATTACACTGTATCTAGGATCAGGATTGCACCTCCTGTAAAGGTAAATCCTCCAAGCCATTCTCTGACAGAACAGACTATTTGCATTTGGACTTTTTTTGAGCTTGCAGCAGGTGCCCAGCACAGACATTAGTCCTTCTGGCTCCAGATCAGCCCTGCTCCAGCCTTGGGTCATTGTCCTGGCTATTCTAGGAGGGTGGAGGTGGTGGACAGGAGAACAGCTGCCTTTCACATCCGTGCTAGCAGCACTGCGTGTATGGAGCCACTCAAATTAGTAAGACTCATCTGCTGCTAACCTCATCAGCTGCTGAACTGTGCTGTTTCACCCAGCGTATATCAGACTGCCTATTAAAATACCTAATCCAGCAAGAACCTGAGTACATGCTTTGCTTTTAGCATGTGAGTAGTCCCAGTCACACGATTAAACTGGGACGTGCTTGATATGTGGGGTAACACGTGTATCATTATGGTAAATGATAAAACTCCCTGTTGTCACAGTCATTCTATTCAATATAAAAAGAAAAAAATACAGGCTGAAATTCAGTTATCATTACGGGTAAACACAGCCCTTTGGAGGTCCAGTCTGTGTTCTGCACTAGGATAGGCTCAGCTTCCGCAGAAATTCATGTAAACAGGAATGCCTTTTAAAAAATAATAAAGACATTGCAAAACAAGCTCTTTTGTTCCCCACCAGTGATGTTTTATTATTTCCCAATGTAGCTGCCAGAACAGCATTAAGAACCCATATTGTAAATGATATTTGGGTCATCCTCCCTTAATTCAGTGAAAATGGAAAAGGATGTGAAGGACATATATGGAAAACAACACTGAAGTACCATGGTCAAAAAATCATTGTATGCATCTCATTTTGTAATCTGAGCGCTTTATGCTCTAATGCCCTGATCATGGGTGGTCATTATACAGTCTGTTATATTGTGGCTTATACAGGCACTGCCATCTATGTAGGTATGAATGCAATATGATTTTGAGCTGGAAGCATAGTGTATTGCCCTCCTATCAGATACACGTTACACAGGCAAGCCTCAGCCTAGAAGTCCTTTCAACCAAATGCAAGGGCACAGAAAGCAAAAATTGGAAAATAAAACCAATAACTGGATATTTATTATGTGTTTTATAGGATATATATCCTGGGAAAAAAAATCTTCTCTTTCAGATGGAAAAAAAATTGTTTGAGCATTTGTATTGTCTTTGCAGGAAAACAGGAAACACAAGTTCTTTGAGATGCTGAGTGAAAGCCAAACCTCTCAGGGAGATCTGAGACTTCCTTTTCACTGCCTAATCACTTGCTATAATAGCTTCTGCTTGAACAACTGCTATCTAAATTGCAGGGTTTTTTCCTCCAAAACTTATGGGCTTTCCCAAGTTCCTTGGCAATTGTAATTAGTCTAATACCACTAAAAAGACATTTCAGCAAATGACTTGGTCACTAGCTGTAAGCATATTTCAGTGATTTCAGTCATGTAAAACCTTGAAGTTGAAATGTCACTAAATCTTATAGGCTTTTAGGGATTTAGATGTATTTGTGCTCCATGGCAGGTGCAACGATATCTGCTCATCTGAAAACATCACCTTGTTTAAGTGCTGGAATCTTATCAGAGCTGACTGAATACTGAATAATTTTAAAAACAGATAATTGGAAAAAACACTTAATGAAGTCTGCAACTTGACCTTGGGACTATTTATTTTCAAAGAGCATTTATTTTCTTTATGGGAACAGAAGCACAACTTCAGTTCTGACAGATTTTCAGGGAAAGCCAGTCAGTGATGGATTTCAGGAAAGCAAGCGAGAAGTTAAAGTGGAATTGTGCCCACAGGTCATTTGCAGAGAAAAAAAAAAAACTAAAAGGATTAAACTTACTGGAACATATTTTATTTAGCTGCACATCAGATTTGTGTGCCTTCCGTCCAGCAGAAAAACACATAACTTCCCAGTTTCAATTAAATGGCTCTCAAAGTAAAATGACATTCAACTGAAATAAAAGCTCTGAAGCAGAACCAATAAAACTGTTTTGCTGATTTCATATAAAAAATGTTTTAGTATCATTATTGAAAACCTCTCTAAGCTTTCCCAAATAAATCTATTAAGTATTAATTCCCCTGAGAGCAAGGTCTTGGGGTTGAGAAGTGCAGGCAATTCTGTGTGATTTAAGCTCATAGGTGTTCAACTACGAATGTCTCTTCCCAGGCACTTCTGCAGCGGCGACAAGACAGAAAGCAGAAGGTTGAGCATGGCAACAATGGTTTCAAGGCCCTGTGTGGTACCATATCTGTACATTTTCTACCATATGTTTTATGGATAGAAAGGGGCCATCATGTGGAGGGAAAGGGGAAGGAAACTGCATCCCTGCATAGCCCTATGCCCATAATTATATAACAGAAAAATCCCCATGTGTCAGAAGCAACCACAGAGGGCAATCTGGTAGAAATCCTGAAGGCTTTGCTGCAAGATCTCAGTTCGTGAATCATCCTCCTGTTGGTGCACGGACAGTTTCAGTGGTTCATAAGCTTTAGTAAAAATTGTCTAAAATGGATTACAATACAATTGTTCTTCTTGGAGTGACTCCTTGGAGAGAGAGAGAGAGACACTATGTGTTTTTGCAGTACTCAATGGTAACTCTACAAGGTGGGCGGGGAAAGCTACACAGCTTATGTGGTTTAAGGCATATACCTCACTGGCAGTGTTTGTAGAGGGTAACGGAGAAGGATCCTCACCTCAACCATTTCTGAAAGTCTCTCTGTGAGTATTACTTCTGGTTCAAGGACTGTGCTGGAACCATAGCTGAAGTTATATTTCTTTATTTAGTTTTTTCCATATAGCCTATATTCAGCCTGTTCTAGCACTGTTTTTTTCCATGTGATATAAAGACACTGGCAATGAGACAGGGCCTGTTCCAGAAAATTTCATTCAAAAACAAAGAGAATTTTGGGGTAAGAAAGCACAACAATAATAAAGATTAGTTAAACTGTATTTACCATTGTTTTGTTTGAGAAGTAGAATGTACCCATCTGGAAATAATTTGGAAAGAGGAACTAAGAAAGAAAGCTTTCCAAAACAAAGTGAAACAGCACTTACTATTCAAAAATTGCAAGAAGCTGACAAAAATCCAGATTAATCACTGGAAATATTATATTACTTTTGCACTTTCTAAAATTAGCTTAAAAGCTTACACTCGGTGGTGGACAAATAGTTCCAGCAGTTAAATATGAATTGGAACAAGCATTTAATAAACCTGTGATTATTACGACAGAAAAAAAAATCTCACGCTAAATCTAGCTTTGTTTTGAAGAGAGAAATCTGGGATAGAACAATTATATGAAATAATAAAATGGACTAGAGGTGAAGAGATGAGTGTATATAGAAGGTTTGGGTTAGATCACCTCTGTGTAGCTGTGCATTTGTATTCATAGCAAGTGAGGAAAACTGGCTACCTATAAGCATACACGTGCACACATTGCCACATGCGGAGCTAATTTCTATTTGCATGGAGGCCATTTAACACCATCCTGGTAATGTAAAAGGCATTAAGGGAAGTGGAATTTGGTATAAATGGTAACCAGGCCTCCTATATCATGTTTCAAACTGGAAAGGTGTTGCTGGTAGAGATAATCATAAACACGTTGTTGCTTCAATGGTAGAAAACTCATTGTCAAATTATGAGGATGCCCTTCAATAGTAAAAAAAAAAATATTTTAAAAGCCACCTTGCATAGCTGAAAATATTTCACAATACCAGGAGGGGAGGGATACCCAGTTACACATGTCAAAACACCTTGAAAACATTTTGCAATGCTAGCAGAAATTATTCCTTACCTCAGAAGCAGTATGTATCCAGGTGTGCCACCTACTGACAAAGTATATGAAGTGATAACTGATATTACTAGAAAATACAGAAACATTTTTGGACAATCATTTCCTTTTTGGCATTGTCCCACCACAGCTGAGGAGCTTTGTGAAGGAGATTCCAAGGTTCCCACACAGCTGCAGTTAAAAAATACCTGGAAGACAGCAGGCAAAACTATATGATCACCTAAACAGTGGAGAAGTGGATGTTCAGGAATTGCACATTATGCTTTTCTAGGTAGCCGACAGTTTAAATCCAAACTGGAAAATGTTTTTCAAAAGGAAAAGGCTTGTTCATTGAAGGAGAAATTTATCAAGAAAGTATCTACTGTTGATGAATGGATTTAATGGGTTTTTTTAAAAAGTTTTGGTATCTAACAGCTAAAAAAAAAAAACCCCTCCTACATTCTTTGCTTGGGATTTCTGCTGGAAACAGCAATTGAGAAAGATTTAAATGTGGCTGGCATATTGCTAAAAAAACCCTGAGGAGTTCAGGGCTGGAAAGGACGTGCCTTACTCAATTTTAATCCACTTACTCTGACAGAACTGGTTGTATTAGGAAAACTATCACATCACATATAGAAATGAAAGATTGTCTTACTGTGTTTTTCCCACTGCCGTTGGATGCCTGGCATCCGGCGAGACAAGCGGAAATGTAGGTAACTCCATTTTCCCCACAGATGGGGTCCCAGTCATTCTTGGAACATGCGCAGCCCGAGTTGCACTCAGAAAACAGGGCTTGCTCATAATCAGTCGTCCGTTTAGTTCTGGGGAAAAAGAGAACAATGATGTTTTCTAGCAGATGTGGAAGAAATCATTATCAAGTCATGGGACCTGGCCAGACCTTCTGTCTGTAGTCCATTAAGATGTTGTCTCTTCACATCCATGCAGCAGTGTAAATTCTCATGTCTCTGTTATCAAAAGGTTTTCACAATATCACACCACCTACTGTGAGATAGTAGCTACTTTATTAAGGGGGACAGCTAACAGTTTCCATTCATGCATTTTTTCAGATTTTTTAAGTTTTTAGTTATCTGAGGATTGATACAGTTTTAACAAAACTGGAGAAAAAAGTTTGATTACTCCAGAGACAAAGAGAGGAGTGAGCTATTCATGGGAAATGGCCACTGTAGAAGTTAGTGAGGAAATTATCAGAATGGAATTCATCCAAACTGAGGATCTGATACCTTGCATGACAGCTATCTGCTGACTTCAGCCAGCTGCTGCTGAAGTCACCAGCAGAGCAGCTCCTGGGTCTGTGGAGTCAGTGCTGGAAACTCCTCCCAAAAAGTGAGGTTTACAGAGTAATAGAATGGGCAAAAGTGACCAAAAAGTGCTAGCTTCAGGTGTTCCTCATGGTTAACATAACAGCTAACTCATGGTTAATCCATGAATCCTTAGGTTTTGAGTTCAGAGGCTATTAAATGCCATGGGTTGTTCAGCAGCACACAGAGGCAAGGAACAATTAATTGAATCTCTCCTCCCCTGCTGAGCTCCTCACATTTCCAGAAATCTCTAGGCTCAAAGGATGGATCCCATGGCAATAATAATTAAAAAGTAATCAGAAAAATAATCTGCATTTGTGGCATAAACCCCTCTGGGCTGAAGGCAACAATAATGAAAACGTTCTGACACAATGCCCACTGGAATAGATGGAGTGGTTTCCACCACTTTGAATCAAATTTCTGGGAAGCATATTTAGGTCAGTCATTCTCTTTTCAATAATATGTACTTTGTGGAATAAAATGAGGAAGGAGTTTGGTTTGCAATAGCACTTTATGCTGAAGCATGCCCTTCCCAGCATACCCATGGTATGACACAGTCAGTCCGGCCACATCCGAGTTCTCACAGCCCATTGCAAATAATGAGAGAAGCAAAAGGTAACCAAAGAAAGATGATCCCAGGGAGAGTTTTGCGGCCCCTAAAACACTGATTCTGAATTTTTTCATGATCAGCCCCCCCGAGAATATGCCAAAGGCCACAGCAGGAATGTTGATAAGACCTGAAATCAGACAGAAAAAACTGTATTAATGAAAAACCTCAGCTCAATGGACTATCCTCATCAGCCACAAAGAACAGCAGCAGTGATAAGATGAAGCAACAAAACATGAAAAATCTTCAGTCAGGGCATTTTATTTGTCCAGACTTGGATTGTTCCTAGAAAGATGCTGGGACCACTTTTAAAAATTTGCTCCCAGGGAAATGTTTCATTGCTAGATTTTTGAAAGAGAGATATTATATATAAGGTTTAGATAAGGAGCTTTCATTTTCTTAAGCTAGGTGATTTTCTCCACTGTTAGTTTGTCAGTGGAAGGATCATTGTAGTGTTAATTTTAGTGTCATTTGTCACAAGAGCTGTTCTGGGCACAGAGAAGTTTTCTGGGGTGTCTTGGCTCAGGGCAGCTAGGACAGCCACAGTCCCACCACACAGTTTGGGGCTTTGCTATAGACCCTCCCTGTGTCCTTCACCCATAGAGTAACAGGGGCCACTCTCTGGAGCTGCCCCACTCCGCCTTTCCAGGGCAGCTTCTCTCCTTCCCTTTGCCACTGAGAGAAGGAGCTTGAACTGCTCATTCCTAGAGGGCAAATTCAGTTTTATGTACAGTGTTATGAAATCTGGAGCAAGACCTGCTTTTTTCTGTTTTGATTCAACCACGACACAAATAATCCCCTAGAGAAGCCTCTGAGAGGGACAGAGACAGCAATATGTCATTGTCTCTGTGCCCAGGAGAGTTAGGGTATTTCTCCAGCTTTGGTTGTTGAAACGCTCCCTTAAGTGAATGTTGCAACAGCAAAAAGATAGGTACACCCTGTGGGGTCTTTTTTTTGCATCAGGCTTCAGGCAATCAAATGGAAGAGCGTTGAAGGAAACCTGTAAAATTGGGTGATCATTAATCTTTACCTGGACAGCCTTGTTCAAAGCAGCATCCATACTGATAGACATAGACAAGAAGACCAAAAAAAAATCCCATTCAGTACATGAAAAAAAGATGTAAATAGAGACCACCATCAAAGATACTGCATAAGCAAGCAAGGTGCCCTTTGCTGGATTTCATTGTTACTGAGAATGATTTTCCCAGCTTTACCAGCCAGTTCCCGCACATTAAATTCCCCCCTTGCCCAGGGCTGTGTATGCCGTTTGCAGCTTTTAATTCATGCTGACACCTAGCGGTGCTGAGCCGAGCGAGCGTACAAAACACAAGCAAGTATCAAATCATACATGCATTCATATGGCAGATGAAGTTTCGGAAGTTTATTCAGAGGACTGGAAGCATTAGAACATGATTTCAAACAACTTGATATAAAAGCCTAGTTTATGACATCAGAGTCTCATCTCCCTACTAGGAAATGTGCTAGGATCCCTTGAATTTCTCGCCTGAATCAGTGTTTGATCCACCTGTACACATGGAAAAATGCTTAGGAGATCAGTGCTTAGGAGAGATGCTAGTACGTATGTCTTGGCTGAGTACACAAGCCTAGCTCAGTTACCAATAAGCTTCAGGAGGCTTCACTGGGGTGACATTTTTCACTCTGTATATACATGAATATTGTACTTCAGGGGATTTAGAAGCAGCATTCAAAATGCAGCATATGTAAATTAAGAGTCACTATATAATTTCATGTGGGTGCCCCATACAAACACATTGAAGCTGCAGGTTTTCCTGTTCTATTTGCTTGTAAGCGGAGACTGGGATTGAAACTGGGAGCTGTGTGATGCACCAGAGAGTACCCGCACTCTGCCTGCCTGTTCCTACGCAACCCTTTTGTTCATGCCTTTGTCTCATAGCCTTACAGATAACTCTACTTCTTGACACCGGCATCAGAGTTGGGGGGGACTGTGTGTATTTTAGGAAAACCATACAAACACAGCAGGCACCATTTTACTTTTTTGCATATTCCTTGGATTGTGACTACTGAAAAATACAGTCTTATGATGTCCAGCTGTTTTTTTTTTTGTTGTTGTAGTGCTTCAAATTGCTCTGACAATTCTGATATCTATCAGAGAGATTGTGATAGAAATTGTTCAAAAAAAATAGGAAAGGAGGTAGGGAAAGGAAATAGCCACTGTTAGTTTCTTAGCAAGGGTGGATTGGGAGAGAGTAGTAAAGGAGGAAGGTAAAACACCTTATTGCAGGGATGGCCACTCAGCCAAGATCCTTCCCTAACCAAGCTGTAACACATTCTCTGTTAGATATAGTCCCTATGTTTAGTGAAATCAGATGGTTCTTAATCCTCATTCAGTTTGCACATACCTGAAAGCTTAGCTCCAGAAAATCTTTAAATACAATGAGAAGTACTGTACTGAATGTAGGGATTGTTTTCTAGACTTTCTCTGGCCATTGACTATGCTTGAAGATTTCTCCTTGCTTTTAGGAGTTTTGTGCCAGGGAATTCCAGCCTCTATCTTTAAGGAATTAACATAGCACAATGGATCAATACAGCTTTTCTACATATATATACCTTCGTTGCTGTGCAACTAATGCTACTTTGAAACAGGGCAGTTCCCTCTGTATTGGATGGATGTAAACCTCTTTGCTGTCTAATGCTTTTGAATCCCTGGACCTCAGGAAGTGAACCCAAGCCTGCAGGTTCAGCAAGTGGGCAGTGAAGTTCACCATCCTGAAGACATCTCCAAAAATGGCCACCTTGATACCCAAAGGCAGAAGCAGGCATGTTTCTCTCTCATGCTGTATGGGAGTGTTTGGGAGACTAATTTTACAACAGAGAAAGGCTCTTAGGTAAAATTATGGCAGAAATACCTACTTTTCCTTCACCAGCATCTCACTGAGATAATGTTAAGTTTTTAACACTATCACTGATATGACTTTGACTTCCATTTATTTAACACCAACCTCTTCAGAAAGTAAGAAATCACTGGCAATATCACAGCTACGTTATGGTCAACTCACTGAGTTGATCTTCATTTCGTTGAAATAAATGGGAAGCCAGCAAGGGAACAGATCTGTCTGATGACAAATTTATATAAAGTATTTTAAAATTAAATCTCTTTTCAATTGCTCTTTCATGATGTTCATACATTATTTTTCAAATTTCCAGTAGAATGGGAAATAAAGTATCAAATTGTAAAATCTTTTGCAGTAACACTTACATAGATAAACTCAGAGCTAACTAGTGCTAAAGTAGAAATGAAATACTTACCTTCTATGAGCTACTAATTAAAGCCAGACAAAGAAGAAATAAATATATCCTAAAAAAAATCCAATTCTCCCTATATGTGTATATATGCCACTCCTAACATGTCCATTTTTAAGGCATCAAGAAGCAGATATAGCATTACCTATAACAAAATTAGTTTTTGAAGATGTTTGCCCATACTGTTGTTCAATATACTTTGGTTTATATGTCACCATGCCAATTAAAGAATTGAACTGAATGATACTTGCACACAAATACAGAATGTAGACTGGATTCCCAAAGAGGTTCTTCAGTGATGGCAAGAAGTCTGCAAGACAAAATGGCAGAAATGACAACCAGGTCAGAAAGAGAATAACTGCTATGAATAATGCTTTGCAACATGTTTACACCTTCCAAAGAGGACTGCAGGACATTTCAGAAGGAATTCATGAAGTCCCATGATGCTCCTCAGAGCTCCCACATTTCTGGATGGGGGAACAGTGGAACAAAATATTAAGCATCAATATTCCAGAGAAGCCATCTTACTTTAGACATCTTCTTTCCATCATAAAACAGGACTGATTTGGTTTCTCTGTGTCCTCAACAGCCACAGCATCTTTTGGCTTCATTTGGGGGCAGAGGGAGCTCAGCACAGCTGACAGTAAGCACATACATAGTGAGTTACAGATTCACATGCTGAGGGAAAATGCTTTTGGCAAAGTAGGGCCAAGGTAATGTAATTGTGCAAAACAGCTCATGTCTAAATCCAGATAGCCCCTAAAATACTGTAACTGGTCTGTGCCCACCCTTATTCTGATCAGATATTGTATGTGTTTTTCTAATGAAAGACCTTAAAGAAAAAGGTTTAGCAGAAACTGATTGCCATATTTTTGACCCCCACTTCTGCAACAGTCAAGATCTGTGAATGAAGAATTTTTGCAGATTTTCGTGATATTTGCTGGGCCACTAGCATAATTTTACAAATCTCAGCTGGAGAAATTCTGCATGCAAGAGCAGGTCCAGGGAACAATGACAAGACCCTTTTTGTGCATACTAGTTAGTTGGAGAGTGACACCTGAGGATAAAATTAATTCTGAGGCCATTAAAACGGCCTCAGAAAGTATAAAGTATAAAAGCTAGTGAGAGAAAGACTCAGTGGTCAGGAAAGAAATGCCAGTGACTTGCCTTTTGCCATCTCAGCAATCTTCACTTGTTGCTGATAAGATTTGTGTTGGTCCTTGTTATCCTCAGTGATGAACTTTGACTGCTCGGAAGAGGTACTGGAGTCCTTTCTGCTCTCTGGTTTTGGGAGGTGTTTTGGCAGGAACCAGAAGGGGATGCCAGCCAGAACACTAATCACACCTGCTATTAAGTAACCCAGCCACCAGGCTCCCACCCACTGCACGTCCTTGTGAGTTATTGTTACACTGTCTGGAGAAAGTAAAAAAAAGGAGAAACAAATAAACACTTCTTCAAGAATGCTTGCTGTTAACAACCAAGGTGATTCTGCAGGGACTTTCTCCAGAGGAGTCCACCCCCACCTTCCCAGGTTTAGCTGGGCTATGTGTCTCTGTTGGTGTTAAAAGAACAATTGTGGGGAGGCAATAAGGACTTGCTGATTCCTGTGACACAGCAGCAGCCTTCCCCTGACACTGCAGAGTCCCCAGCCATACTGCTCACACATCCCTAGACAGGCTGCAAGGCTCAGGATGTAGGGTAGTTCTGGTGGCCATGCACTTGCTCCCAGTCAGGCTGTTCTGCACAAAAGTGCCAGGGAAAAATGGGGTGGAAGGTGTTTTCTGAGGAGGAAGGCAATCAGGAGCCCTGGTACCCATTGCAAGATCGCTTTTCTAGGCAATGACAATGTACTACAAAATGCACACACACAGCTCTTGGCAGGATCCTGAGCCTCAGTCCTGCCTCCTCCTGGTGCCTGCTGTGCCCCAGAGCCTCCTCACCAGGGCATGTCCTTGGGGTGGGGGTGGGGGTGGGGTTGGGCACCAGCCGCAGATATGCTGGGGCTGAGGAAGAGTCAGGCCTCCTACTTCCTCCATACCCATCCTTCTTACCTGCCTTTTCTTCATGGGGCATTGCATTGCTGTCAACCTTTTTATTTCATAACATGCCTGCTATACCCTGCCTAGCCCCTTATGCCTAGAAGAGAACTAGATAGTTTTTGGCCTAAAATAGGCATTTTGGAGCCTGACTGAATTTTTAAAACCTGAGTTTTCTGACTTACCCAGATCTACAAAGCCAATGTCAACATAAAGTTTGGCACACAGGGATCCTAGAAGAAAGCCAAATATTGGCCCTATAATTGCAACTGTCTGTACGCAGCCTGCAACAGAAAACAGGGGACTGTTACACTTCTGAGTTAAAAAGAGCTCTGAGTCTTGCTGCACCTAACAGCAAAGTATGACATGTGATGGGTAATAAGTGATATAGTCTTAAAATACTGAGCCAACCTTTGCTCCCTGGCACATTAGTTACACAAGTTAGAACATTTTCAAAAAGAAAAAAGCCAACAATAAAATTTCCCCCACTACAGTAACACTTCCACTTTTTTTGTTATCATCCAATTAAAGAATGAAATTCAGCCCGAAGGAAAAAAAAGTCAGGGAACTTAATGGCCTAAACCTAATAGCAGCACCAATCTATAATTGCTATAAACTCTTTGGCTGACTAGATTAAAGTAACTGGAAAGAAAATGCTAATTATTTAAGTTAACTGATCACTTTAAGTTGTGGTGGGCCCTGAATAGGCTGAAAAATCACTTTGCTTTGGTACCCAATATTAACATGTTTCAATACACCCCCAGACAAAGTTTCTGAATATTTTGAATTTTCAAAATTGATCTGGAAATCTGGTAAGACCGAATCTTTTACAGAGAGAACCTGAGTTTTTGCTTTTTGCCAGGCTGGAAACTTGTCAAGATGAGATGCTCATGGGGAAGGATTTTTTGGTAACATTTCAGATGAATGTGCAGAGGTCTTCAGACAATGAACACAAGAAAACAGTAACAGCAGCTTTTTAAAGCCTCAGCTCTGTTGTTTATAACTCTACCTGAATCTGGAGGGAATGTTTTGACTGCCCTCTGAAATTCTATTTTAAGTGCTTAAAAGAGTACCTGTTTTTTATCACTTTCCAGAGAACTGAATGTGCACAGAGGCTCAGCAGTCCACATCCAGAAGAATTAGGAAGATTAGGGTAACAGCAGGAACCTAAGGTCAAATTCTTTCCTCAAATTAAGATAATGGAACTGTGCTGGTATAATTAAAGGGGAACTTGGTCCCTTGAGTGTACATAACTGTTAAATAAACTTTAATATTGGAAATTATGCAGACAAAACAATCAGGGCAAGTTAGTTCAGTAACACTCATTCCATTATTCAGAATGACTCAGTTTCCTCTGCGGAAAAATCTATTAGAAAAAAAATAGTATCTATTTTACCAATATATAAGGCAGCATTCTCTTCAATGGCATAATCATCGATGTATGTAATTCCCAGAGGCTGGATAGGAGTTTCACCTATTCCACGCAAAAGATTTCCTAGTAAAACATAGATCCACATGGAAGAGCCTGCTTCTTTTTCACATCCTGGATACATCACAAGAGAGACAACAATGATGTGTTTTTCATAGCAGTTTGACACTGAATGCACAAGACAAATAAAATACTTCTAATGTGGGAAAACTGGTATGAAAACTGTGAAAAATGTTTTGTGGGGTGTGGGGATGGTAATTTTAACCCAATCAGCTTGAGGTGGGCACACGTTTATCATGAACTGCTTCAGTCAAAGATGTTAGATGTTGGCGAGTTTTATAAATTTGTCACCACATCCCATTTTAGAAATCCTTTTCACTTCCTTCTATCCAAAACTGGGAACTCCTAATAGAAAGATTCAGGAAATATTAATGATAGTGAGCACTACCAGCCACATCTAATCCACAGGTACGAGGATGCAAACATACACATGCTTCGTGACATAGAGAGGGTTTGATTTGCTCATCCACAGCTTATTCATGGCTGGGCATTGGGGAGAAAGGCTCCTTGCCCACAAGGAGCTCAACACACCCAGAGGGGACACAGCTTTGTGGTGTGCAAAATGGGTCAGCGTGCAGGGAGAGAAACAAGAAGGGGGCCTGCAGGTTGGGAGGCTCAAGTGGCTATTTCCAGTGGGCCAGAGATCTAAAGGCACATTTCCCGGCAGAGGGAAGATCATAACTTTCCAAGGTCCGCACGGGAGATTGGTGTTTCTGCAAGCCACAAAGCTGAAGAAAGTTGTTGGAGAAGATATCAAGGCTGGAGGAAAGCCTGCAGGCTCAAAAAAACCCCTCTTGGCAGTGGGCAGTAGCAGCTATATGTTTATTTTTAATAGATTTGCCCCAGCCAGTAGATCTGACTTTTGTGTGGGAAAGATTCACCTGATTCCCATTTATTATTTTTTGTGTTCTAATAGACTATTGCATGAGTGTTTGGGAGCCTTTTGATGTATTTTAGTGTGCTTATCACAATATTCAACAGAGATCATTCTCACCTGCATTTATTTTTGCATAAGATTTTTCCAAGGTTGAGAGTGGAGTTTGGCTTTTGTCCTGCAGACATGGAGATATGCTAACAGTCGAATTGATGGTGGAAGGGAATCTTTCATACCGATATCTGTTTATAAACCAAAATTGTTTTTTACTGTCCCAACTTATAAGAAAAAGCAAACAGATCTGTTACTACCATAGAAGATAGGCCCATAGCACTTTAATTCAAATGTCATCTGCATCCAATGTTGCCAATGATGGTTTACAGGGGATAAATGGAACTCGGTTTATACTTTGGTAGTACATGAAAATTGTCCCTTTGGTTCTCTTTATGTCACAGTGATGCATTTCAGCTTAACAGGCACTTGGCTCTGCTATGATGCATGAATCTGTACTAAGAGATTATCAGACAGTGGGTGTATTCTCTGGCTTGTGTTTGATACTCAGATTGTCTTCCTGAGTTTCGTCATTACTTCATCACTGAAGATTCAACAATTCTTAAACTGTGTCAAAATGTGGCTGATCAAAATCACAGACTGATAAAATAAGTTGATTACAACTGAGAATAGCATATATTAAATTATTTGCTCTACAGTAATAAGTCTTTTCACAAAAAAAATATTAAATTGAGTAACCACATCTGCATATGCTTATTTCTATTGGCATCTTCACGATCAATTCCTAAATATTTTAGTGAGCTCACATTCACTGTACATAGCCCAGTTGGAAAATACTGATCACTTGGTACTTACCGTCCCATGAAGAACTGGGGCATTGCAATTAGGAATGTTCCAGCTGACATAATTAAGCAGCCTGCTCCAATTATTCTTGGCCTGTGAAGCTTCGCTCCGAAGTAGCTTACAAGAATTATGATTAGGAGGTTCCCTTTGAGAGTGCAAAAGGAAAACTGAGTTTTACGACTTGTTGATAAGAGATCCCCTAAAGTAACAATTCCTAGTGTGTGGTATAGGCTGTGATTTCAGGGGGAGAGGGCTGATCGCATGGGGGTGGGGTTTCTTCCTCTTCCCAGGCATTCTTACAGGAGCCCAATGCCTTCCATAATAAGAAAACCATAAAGTTTTGGATAAGCAACTGGAAAAGAGCAGAAGGACTGTGCCAGCTGCAGAGAAAAAATAACCAGGAAAAGAGGGAATCAAACAGAACTTTATACACTTAGGCTAAGATTTCATTCCCATGAATACCACAGTCCACTGAACACCCACGAGATAAATTCAGTAATCTGAAATCGTAAAAGACAATGTCATGCTGGAAACCTTAGTGCAAGAGTGAAGGGGATGGACTGGACAATGAATAGAGATTACAGTTAGAAGTTTGTACTCTTGCTGCTTAATAAATCATGAAGGGCAAACACTTGTGGGGGAGGTGGACTGCTGACAAAAGGGGAGAGAAAGTGGAAATCTGTGCAGGTAAATTCTCATTCAACAGTCAAAATTTCCATTAGTATTAATTAGTCAGACACTAAGCTTACCAAATTACAAAAGATTTAGGACTATGTTGAATTGCTTGTATTAGCAACCCTATCCTACCCAATGTAACCATACTGACAGTCATGCTGATTTCTAGTAGATGAATCTTGCTCAGCTTTAATGGTTCAGGGAGAATCAAACAATCATTTTTCACAACAAATTGCATCACTGTTTTTTTCTGAAAATAAAAATGGGTTTCTACAGCACATACCAATTTCAAAACTGCCATCAATAATGCCAACCAAAGAGGAAGGGATATCAAATCTTCTTTCTATTTGTGTGATAGTACTTTTTAGATAACTTCCTGACAGTGCTTTAGCAAAATAAGCAAAAGACAATGCACCAAGAAATATCTGTGAAAGAAATTGACAGTGATTAAAATCAGGCAGTACAGAAGGCTTTACTTTATGTATTCTTTTTAAACAGTTTTTACATTGCCACCTCATTTCCCAAATAACCATGTCAATATTTCTTCTACTTCTTATGAAATGCTAGGTTGCCGATTTGTCCATTTCTTATGAGCAATAATGTTATAAACTGAACTTGCTATCAGCCACTGCTAATTTCAGGTAGATGCCAAAGCTACTGATGCTTTGAAAGACAGAGATATGTATATACCTTCCTGACCTCTGACCTCTCTAAGGAGGAGATATCTTATGCAACAACAATAAGGATAAATGTTAAGTTTGGCTTGGTGGGGAGGTAAGTTACTTGTTTTTTTTTTTTTTTGTTTTTTTTTTTTTGTTTTTTTTTTTTTAACATAGGCTTTTGCAATCGGCTGGATTTTAGAGTCCTGTTCTGGTAATTTGTTCCAACTGAAGCCCAGGGTGGCCAGGAGGGAGAAGTCTCTGCCTCCTGTTACATAGCTCCATGAGTCAAACAGTGACCTGCCAGGCAATTCTCTTCTAGGCTCATCCTTTCCCTACCAGATCTCTTGCAAGCTCTAATACACACAGTTTGTTTTGAGTGCACACTGCATTTTACTAGGGGACAACCCTCTCTCATCCTTTTGTTTTGCAGAGGCAGTTATTTTCTATTAGTTATCACTCTATCTGTTTTAGTGTGTTAGTCTGAATTGGGAGTGGGCTTTGGAAATGAAACTCCCGCCCCTTTCACTGTGCTTTGGTACATACTGCAAATGTGCAGGCTGAATCCCTTTTACAAAAAATTAAATTAGAACATGTGCTCCAGAAGGACATTACATTCACTTCAACAGCCAATGGCTCTTCAGTTTCTGGGACAAAACTAGAGCTGGTCTGAAGTAACTCCCTGCCCTGAGATGCATACAGTGGGAGTGCAGGGTCCTTAGCACCAACTGCTTCACTCCTGCAGAGCCATTCCCTAAATTTACCTTCACAGAATGTAACCTTACTGAGTTTACGAGCTCCAGGGATACTCACATACTGTGTAATTGGTCATGGAAACCACAACATTGCTTTCTACCGTCAGATACAGGTTGTGTTGACTGAAAATATAGGGATGCTCTTTGTAAAAGGTGGTAAACCCCCCCCCCCCTCAAACCCTAAACCAGAAATTAAAAGACACAATAATGTTTGGATAAAGAGAGGTCTAGACCCTTGTCCTACTCCTTAGGCCTGCTCTCTGAGAAATCACGCTTCCAGTACGCAGGTGCTCTGAAGCGATGTACTCATGTCCAGCACAATATTCCTTACAACATCTCATTTGACAAGGCACATTGGTAATAACATTGGCATCACTGTTGAACGCAAATTCTTGTGTTAAGGTTCAAATATATCTCTGTGTCACATTCAACACACTTTATCCAGTGCTGGTTATTCCTCCTTCAGAAGCACTTGTGGGTAAATAAACAGTATCTGGTTCTTATTTCTCACAGTGAGGGCTCTCAAAGAGCTCTCTAGTAAAAATGTTGCCATAGTATTTTATATTTTCTGTGTGTTTATGCCCTTGGATTTTAAATAGCAATGTGAAAGCAAATATAGTTTTTTCACAGGAAAATTGTTTTGATCAAACTGGAACTCTCTGTCTCAGGCAAAAGTTCTTCTACTGGGTTTGCAGCTGTCCCAGGAGGGAGATGGAGACCATGTGCAGCAGTGGAAAAATGCTCCCAATTTAGAGCTGGGACAGAAAGGTGTACATCATTTCATACTCTTTTGTGGTTTGTCAATGAGTGTGAGTAAATATTTCACCACATCTTTCTGGTTAATAATGGCAATTCTAACACATGGGAAGGTTGATAATTGGTAAAAACCTGTTCAATCTGCATGTTTTTTTGGTAACACGTTAGGCAAATACAGATCTGAAGCAGAATTTTTTGTGACTTAGAAATATCTTTAATAATTTCATGCTGACTCATCAAGACATAATCAAAACTGAAAAAAGGTTAGTTCACCAAAAAAAGAGTTTTCTAAGTCCCTACTGGAATAGGTTAATCATACCGGTTTGGGTTCCCAGAAGACACAAATTTTTTGAACAGAAAGAAGCTGAGATGAAATATTATTGCTTTTCTATTTTTGGAGCTAATAAGCTGTTTCCTGACTGGCTAATCTGTGACTGAAGGTTTAGTCAATGAGGGAATCGGATTATTGCCATAGCAAATGGAGGAGCGATTGTAGAATTACTATTATGCTACAAATTTACATAATACAACTCATCCTCTATTTCAAAACAGGACCCCATTTCTGGGCCGTTACAGGATCAGACAAAATAAAGGAGAACATTCAGGAATCAAAATATTTTTATAGCAGTCATCAGACTCAATTAATCCCGCAATATCTTAATTGCTTTGCATAATTTATAGACTTCAGGTCAACTATTGCTGAAGTCATTGACTGTATTGGGAGCTGGATTAATATCTGAAACCTGTTCAAGATGAAAAGAACTGGGCAAGGCCAAAGATTCATTTTCCATATAACTCAAATCATCTCATCTCACCATTGTATGGCAATTTATTGAGACCTCACCCAAGAGAATGTCAGCATTTTACAGCTTGGCTTTAGAAAGCAGGTAGAGACAGTAGGCAAAGCATCATGCCGCCTCCTGTACCCCAGTGTCCCATACAGGGAGGAACACGCCTCCAAGGTGCTACTGTCAGGTAGGTACAGCTACATTATGAGGCTTAAAGCAGGGACCTTCCATTGCCTCAAGGAAATACTCCTCATGGGTGAGATAAATGCAGATACAGTGGTGGTACTTCTGCAGTTTTGTTTCAAAGTTGCCTCATGCAGAGTTCTCTCAAATCAGGAATATTACAATAATACTTTAATAATATAGCACTCAAAACATGCGGACCATAATACAAATATTATTTTTCAGAGCCCAGAAGACTACCATGGCTACTATCTTACAAAAGCAATCTGTACTAACAGCTGCCTGTGGTATCTGTCTGTCAATACAGTTCTTAACTTCAGGAAAATAAGGTGGTGCAATAAGGAGTATATAGTGACCTTTCAGGATGACCCTTGAAGATCTCACAAAATGCAAGCCTCAACCAACATGTTATATTTGAACATTGCCAAATGTTAGGCAAATACAGATCTGAAGCAGATGGTTTTTGTGCCTTAGAAATATATTTAATAATTTCATACTGACTCAGCAAGACATAATCAGAAGTGAAAAAGGAATAGGTCATCAAAAAAAGTTTTTCTAAATCCCTACTGGAATATTCAAAAACTCTTACTCTACCTTTATACCTTCACAACATGACTGTTTTTCCTTGGATGCAGAAGATTCAGATTTGAATGAAGATCGGTCAACAGGCAGGATTGCATTGTTTGAGAAAAACTGAGTATTTTCTTTTGATGAAATCTCCATGATGATATCCCCCCTGCCTCTAAAGCAGAAAACATGGAGAACATTTTAAAAAGGCATCCTATTAGCTCAGCCTCAAAAGCTAGTCATGTGACAGCAACACCCCACTGTACTGTTTTCCCTACAACAGCAATTATCAAACTTTACAACAGAATCTGACCAGTGCACTGGATGTTTAATTACGGAAATTTGCAATCCACTTGCCTATAATAATGAAGATTAAATTGTACTCAGCAAACAGTTGTCATCTTCATTCTCTAGCTATCATTAATGTGACTTCATTGAATATTTGACCAAGTATTACTGGCAGGCTAAATGAGGCTTGTTAACATTTTAAACAACATTTCTGGAGCCTGTATATAAGTTCATGTTTCTAGATGTGACTATATCTGCAGAGATTTCTCAGACTTGATCTCCGAATTTCCCATATATCTGGGGCATTAAGTAATTAGATCAAAGGAAATCTAGCCTCGTTAATGAGGGACTTGAATTGTTTTAGATTGAAACATTAGCTCTAATCATCTGCTATTAGCTAATGAGTTACACAAGAATAAAGAGTTTTAATTCCCTTTACCATTTTAGGTAGAGCCTTAGGGCTCAGTGGTCAATTATTACAGGAAAAATGTGAATTTGCTTCTTTGCAGGTAAATACAAAGAAGTAAAGAAAACCTAAATACTGCACTTTGAAAACAAAAGATATCAGTAATTCTTAAATCTCTACTTACATACTTCAGTACTTTGTTCTTAATTTCAATCTCTAAATCAGATCTGAAAATATTTATGAAATCAGCTTCTGTGTTCACTTTTAAGCAGCACTACGTTTTATAGCACTGCTGGCTGAAAACACGAATAGAAGTTCCTATTCCTTTATGTTTGTCTAAAGACACAGATCTTACATAAGTAAAAGATATATATGGTTTTTATGTATATGTATGTATGTACATATGTGTGCTTTCATGGCTTCCCAAGGGTCTGTGCAGTAGGTACCTGTGTTTCCAGAAATGTAAGTGAAAATGACAAAAGTATATCTAGATGCTAAGATTTGCTCATGCAAATCCTTGCCTAAGTTCTGTTCATATAAGGACAAGGCAAAAAGACTGGGGCTGTGGTACCAACATTTTCACTGAGATCTCTCCATCACATCAGATGAAATAAGAGCTACAGACTACATATAAGAGAAATATTTGCATTTGGTTCTGCCCTGACGGGGACTTTAATGTATTTCCTTGTCAGTACTAATGAGTATACAGATTTTTTTTTTTTTAAAACAACAATAACAACATAAGAATGGTTTGTGCTTGCTGCAGAAAACTTATAAGCTATTCCTGCTCTGCTTCTGACTTTCTTGCGATATTGGCAAAAGTCACATCATCTCTCTATTCCCCACTTCTGAACTTGCACAATGGTGAATGTACCCATGTACCCCAGCATGTACCTCACAGCACTAATGTGAGGAAAAAGTCATTCAAGCTTATGATAATGGACATTCCACTTACATAAGGTATGCTGCCATGTAAGCACATCAAATAGCCTTTAGCTTAAGGTTTGAAATGCCCTGCATATTACTACCACAACAATCCCAAAATGAAAAAAATTAAAAACCAAAACCATCTGAAACAGAGATGAGTCAATTGCCCTTACCTCCAAGCAAAGCTATATCCAGCTAGAGAAGGTCCGGCAGGTTAGCAGGGGGCCTGCACAGTCTCTTCCACTGCACCCCATATGCAGGATTGACCCCCCCCAAAAAAAAAAGCTGTGGAGGGGTGGGGGGTGGAATATGACACACCAGTGCTTGACAGCAGCATACAAGTTCATGCCACACTGAGTTGGTGTGATTCTCAAATGGACAGTGGTACTTAAACAAAACTTAGCAGTATAAAAAATTATTACAGTATAAAAATTATTACCATTTATAATCTGAGTCCGGATGTCAAATGGAAGTGTGCTAGGAAGGACTGATAGCCATACAAGTTTTACAGGCTTTAATGTATCCCCTGTTGTTCCTATGGCAGGGCCTTAAGGAGTTCAGTAGTTTTCTGGCCCTGAGCAACCTGCAACCGTATATCTCAGAGCATCAGTTAGGTTGCCCTGACAATGCCTCTGAGGGAAACTCTTAACACAGAGAGCAGAGCAGTGTGCCCAGTGGTACCACAGCCAACCGCAGAATTTAGCTTTAATCTTTCCTCTTTTGTGCAACCAGCATAAATATGAGTGTTTCACTTTAACCGCAAACTTGCCCTATGCCACTCAAATACTTTTTGGTGTCGTCGGTATTATACTGGGAGTATTTATAATACACTGCCAACTGACTGGAAGGTCAGAGATAGCTCTGTTTTTATCAAAGCAGAGACCTGGCTGGTAAGAGTGGCCTGTTACTGACTTGGGTATAGTGACAACCTTGGGTTTTTGCCATATCTTGGATACCATATTTCTCCAGTGCCATGAAACATGAGGACAGATAGCCCATGTCAGCTCTTCCTGCCCAGACATGGCAGGAATGACAGCAAAATGTAATCCTAAGTAGTGGCACAATTCACAGAGGTCAGGTTACTGGACCAGTTTGGCTGACAACAACAAAGAATCAGTCTGCAGCACTCCCCTTGTTTAAGAAAGGTCAGTTTTATTCTCTATTTTCTATCTCGTGCTTTAAAAAGACAACATAAATGCAGTCACCTCATCACCACTGAAACACTTTGGGCCAAATTCAACCCTCTCATGATTACAGTGCTACATTCAAGCCTTCTGTATCTAGCAGCCTCCATGCATCTCCCCCTGTATATGTATGCCTGTGTGCGCACGCGTGTGTGCACGTAGTTCAGGTGTATATAATCTTGCATTCTTTACATGATCTAAGCATGTATGACTGCAAAAGTGTCTATGCTTGGATGCATATGCACACACAAACACACACAGTTTTCTTAAAGCTAGATCTATTGGAAGACTAACTCATAACCGAAAGGATATTATTCTATGGGTAAAGTGCATTCTCTATATTCACTTTACAGTTTAAAAATAAGAACTGAGCAACGATTACCTTGGCACAAGATTTAGATTTAGATTTGCTTGTTGTTTTAAGTATGTATTTTTACCACATAGTACTTGCAATGATAAAAACATAGTTATTGGTTTTATTTATTGTTGTTATTATTAAACCTGCACACAATCTTCCAAAATGCAGGTTTTCTGGCAGTAAAGATATTCAGCTCTTATATAAACAAACAACCATATGGGGAAAACAAAACCAAGTGTACCAGAGCATAAACAGTTAAATGTGTATACATAGACAATGCATTTTCTCTTCCTTCAACCAAATACCATCTAAGCAGTGTTTCTTAATTATAGGTAGCACCTTCTGAAGCTTGCAGAGCACTCTGAACTCTTCAAGGACCTCTGAAGGCATTTAATCAATGGAGTTTCCATGGATTAGTTTTTCTAAATCTCTTTTGTAACTTTTACCAGAGATTGAAGAAAGCATTGTATAAGGCAGTTTTCTGTCCTAAAAAAGCTGCTCTACTCCATGATAGTCAAGGAAGAGTAGGTATATAAGTGAAACCTTTATATACATATATATCTCTCTATAATTCTGTTAATGTATTCTGTACTCTCATCCCCAAAATAGATGCACAGAACAGAGATTCTTTTGGACAGGACTGAAGCAGGAGCCTTCAAAACCAGAGGCATTTTAGTGTCTGTGAAGCTAAAGGAAGGAAGAACATGGTGCTTTACCACTACACTTAGGAAGAATCAAATCAAACCAAGCAAGTTCCACTGTAAAATTGCCTTTTGTGGCAGTACTGAAATAAATAGTGGGCAGATTTGATCACCAATCATCCTAGCAGGAAGGAAAGACACTCAAGCAGGTGCCCTCAAGTTAAGGAATTCTTACAAATTTCATCACACCTATGACAACTGAGTAAGTCCAGGTGGGTGATACTCTGGCCGAAGGACAGCTGCTGGCCATGTTCACACCTTCTCCCTGCCTGTCACTGGGGCTCACAGCTGGGGCTCCGACCCCTCCTTATGTTCTTGGCTCCAGCTGGTTGGGGTGCGGGAGCCCTCTCTGGCGGCTCTGCTTTCTATCCCACCAAAAGCACACCCGATAACTTACCTGTGACACAGGTTGGGTAGCGGTGGTGCTCACCCTCCCACGGGCTGACATGTGGGGCTGTGCCCGACAGTCAGGTCCAAGGACAAGCCCGTCCCTGAGCATGCATGGCTGAGACACTGCCAGGCAGCTCCTGAAGTGACCCTCCACTCATTCAAACTCCAGGCAATGAAAAAATGTCCTTACCCTCACTGGAAACTCCTCCGCTTTGCAGTAAGCCTCCTTAGACATGCCTTTATTGTGTCTCAGCCTGCACAGGCGTAGGAGCTGCACTTGCTAGAATAGGTGGACACAGGAGACCAGTACAGAGACTGTTTACCCATGAACGCAGCTAAAGGCCATCCTCTCTGAAAGATGACTCAACAAAGAAAAGAAGAAAAGCCAAATCTTACCTGGCAGCAGAAATCCCCAGAGATGGTGCCTACCAGTTTTCGTAGGTAAGCTCCCGCTGTCGCTTATGCATACCCGTATATGCATGCACAGGCCCTGGTCCCAGCTTAGAAGTGGGAAAAATTGGAGGGGAAAACCACCTTTTAGAAATTACCCTGTCTAGGGATGGTACGTCTTATACTGGAGGTAGAGAAAGGAAAAAGCATAAGGGTGGAGGAACTTGTTCTCTCGTTTTGCCTGAGCACTTGGTATTCATCTCCCCCCCATCCTCCTCCCCCACCTCCTCACTTTTTTCTTCCTTTCTCCCCTCCTATCAACTCCAGGACACTGGGCATTTGGGCAAAGCGAAGATGCCGGGTGCCCTAGCTGGAAATCCTGAAGCGCATCTAAACACTCCTAGGGGTATTTTTCTTTGTATGTTGCTGTAAGTTTGATGGGGCACGTGACAAAGCTTTGTGGAGAGGGAAAAGAAAAATTCCTGATCTTCTTAATTGCTTGTTCCCAGGAAACGAAAGACTTCAAGGGGGAAGGGACCAGAAAAAAAAAAGGCGGGGGGTGCGTGGGAGAAGATAGGATGTAGGGTGAACAGGTCATTCACAAAGCTTTCCCATCCAGACCCTGGTCCTTCCTGGTATGCCCAGTATGCCCTGCTCCCTAAAAGCCTCAGGGCAAAGTCCCCATCAACATGATGTAAAACCAGAATGACAAGACCCATTACAGAGAGGACAGAATTGCACAGGAAACTCAGTCAAGTCCTTTGCCACAATGAAAGGAAAATTTTGCAAACTTCATTCCAACCCTGTGTTTTTCGTGTCACAAGGTCATGGCTACTGAAACAGCATTTATTTGCAAGTTTGTGTAAAGGTGAAGAACATGACTAATTCCCAGTGTAGATGCTTGATCTGAGAGAGGCTATAAATCCTATGTCTTCTCCTAATCTGTGAGCTTTAATTATACAGAGAGGGTATTAAAACTATCAATTCTTCTTCCTTTCCCCTTCTTGCTCTCTCCCACCCTCTGCAGTAGGGTATGTTCCCATGGCAGCTAAATCCTCACTGACACTCAAAACAGTGCTGTGCCAAACGGCGCCTTGGAGCAGGCTTCTACTTTCCTAGATTTAATACAAATTATTATCTGTTCTTTCATTATATCTCCATTTTGGGTTCTTAATGCAGCTGGAATTTTATTACACTGCACGTAATTCACATTTTGTACTCTAATGTGTCTTATATCCTTATTAGGTGGGTTTGGAAACTTGGAAACCTCTTTTCCCCTTTTCTAGGAAATATCAGGATACCTAATAGTTCACATGAATTAGTGATTAGCAAAATTAGTGTTTATGAGTTCTTTCAGCCTCTTTCAGAGAACAGCTTCCAGCCTGCTTCCTTAAATTATTAGGAAAACTGAGTTTACACAAGATGGGATCTGTAGTAGTTTTGCCTGACCTTTAATCTTAGTTGCTGACCTTGTCCCCTTTAATGATTTCTGACACAGACTCCAGTTGTTCTGCACTGGTAGACTTCACCACACTGTCCCTTCAAATATGGGAGGCTTATGTTCAGAATTATAAATTCTTTATATAAATCCCTTTCACATCATCCTCCAAGACCCCATTATGCTACAAATCATATCAGTGAACACCAGGGCATGGTCCTCTACCCTTACAGAAAAATACCTAAAGAATGGTTTTATGCAGTTTAAGATGGAGCAATGCTTTGAAGAACAAGGCCCACAAGATTTAGTGCAATCTTCTCATCTTTCCTGGATTTTTGCTTCATTGTAAAACCTCAGCATCAGCTTTCTATCACAGCTGGGCTTTTACTGGAATTTCTCTGGAAAGAGACTGGAAAGTCTCTTTCTCTGACTTCTTTATAAGTATAGATAATATCTTAACTGGAACTTTATCAAAACCACCCTGGGGGAGGTATTTTCCATTATGGAAAGTTTTCTTACGCCTTCCAGAAGAGAATCACCATTCCTTTATGAGCTAATTATAGCAGTTCTTCAGAAATGGTCATATTTATGTCCTCTACAATACTTTTCCAGATGCTTAGAGTAAATGAATACAGGATCCTCACTAAAACTCGGTGAGTTCATCTGGCAGAGAAGAAAGTGTCATCCGGGTAGGAATTTATTAGTCTCCCAGGCCTTGGATATTGCATGGAAAGGCAATGCAGTACATTACCTACTACAATTTACTAACAAGACTGAGATGGGGAAACGAATCACTACCAATTCCAATACGGGACATGACGCCTCTTGTGTGTCACTTTTCAGTGCGTCCCACAGCAGAGCACTTCCCAAGCACAACGACACAAAACTCATTGGAAGTTTGCTAGACAATCAGACAAGAAAGGTTTTGCTTTCCCATAGTACTAAAAGAAATTGCTTGCTTATATATACTTATTCTATAATTGAAACAAAGGCTTTAAAGCAGGTACAGGACAAAGAACCAGACTAAAGCTTGCTCCTCGAGGTCTGTTTCTATTTTCTTTGCATTCCTACTTTGTATTAGTTACAGGAAATTAGAAGCCAGACCACCTTCATTTCTAAAGCACAGGGTTAAATTAATTACATTTTAAAAGCCTAGTCTAGCCATAGTGAATAGCTGTGACAAGGGTAATCTTGATTCATAGACCTATCAATACACTAACAACACAGCAAGTTTGTGGGTCAGTCTTTAAACCGTCCAACAACAACATATCTTTGAGGTGTAGCTCCAGGGAACCAGCTGCTTCTTCTTCGAGCACATTTCATGAGCAAATGTTAACCTTGTAAAGTCTCAACCCCTGCCCCCAGTGTTCAGAAGCATGAAACTTTTCCTTTGTAAAAGACTTTTTTTTTTAAAAAACATATTCCAACAGACTTATTTAGATTATAAGGGCTTGCTTATAAGGATAAACTTTATGCTGAAATCTGAGTACACACATAACAGCTGCAAAGAAACTTTTGTTTTTCTCTGGTAGAAGGAAAATAGTGATGTTTAAAAAAAAAGAAAACAAATAAATGTATAAATGGTATTTTGAAATACCATATCGTCTTAAAATTTGAGTTTACATAATTCCTATGGTTTGACAGAGAACACATTCCCAAGCCTTAACACTGCATTGCAAAGCAAAGCTATTTAGAAACTCTCAGTAGAATGAGTCCTCTGCTACTCAGACTCTCACTTGGCCAAATGCTCCTTTATTATTTTATTTATGCTAACATTTCTTTGCCCAACTAAGGACTTCCAGGTCTAGCCTTAAAGAACAACTTTCTTATCAAAGAACAGCAAAAGCAATAGAAATCTCATCTAATTATTTTTTGGGCCCAGTTACCTTGTTATTAGGATATCTGCAGGTCCTTCTGAGAAGTGTCATTACCCTGAGGTGCTCCTCAAATTATTCATGACATTCAGATTTTCAGCCCCTTTCATGAGACCTCAGGAAGAAGAATTTTCAAAGACAGCTGTTGCACTGAATTTAGCATTTACTGCACCTGACCATAGAACAATAACACCTTTTCTATGTATGTTCCCCATGCTGGGTGCCTGAGGTAACATATAGGAGCGTTCATAATGGCTGTAGATCACCTTGAAAGCATCTGCAGGAGGTAACCAATCAGGTAAAAGAGCTAGGAAGTTTTCCTTCTTGAATGATGAGTAAAAAAAAACCCCAGAATTACAGACCCAGACAGATATTTGACTAGAACTTTCAAAAGAAGAGAAGTAACATATACTAATATAGCACCACACTTTGCAAACATCTCAATGGGCCCTGTGAAACCCACCTCTGAGGGGGTATAACAAGAAGGATGAATGAGAGATCCAGTGACATAACACATCTCTTCAGGGCAGGAAGCATTTCTACCCACCAGAGATTTGGGGAGAATTTTAATTTAGAAGAACGTAATAAAAGAAACTGGAATTTGTCCAGCCACTAGGGATTAAAACCATTAATCTTAATAAAATCCCATAGCGCTTTCTGTAATGCAGATAAGTTCTTTGAACTAGGTTTAAACCCAAAGATTTTGGCTAGAAATGTGGAGAGAGAAGGTGTAAAGAATTTAACAGTAGAGTTTATTACACAGAAGGTGTTGAATTTGTAGAATATGATGTCTTTGGCAAGCACAGTAATGAACAATTGACATGTGCAAAGGATTGTGAGGGGAAGTAATTTACCAGCAACAACAACAAAAGTCACTGTAAATAAAGCCATCACACAGATCAAACAGGAACCTTCTGCTTTGTATTTCCCGGCTGCAGACAAGCAGATGTTGCAGCAACCTTTTATCTGTATCAGTTTTCCAAACCATTACAGCAGTGTCTATCCCAGGTTATTTAGTGATTATAATTAGCAGTCTGGATTAGGTGTGACACAACCCATCAAAACCTTAGGTGAAACTTCAAACTTGCACATTTTCTCCCATGGGTCATGAACTAAGGCAATGTTAGTATCACCCCTTGGCTGTGAAGCTGTTCAACAAAGTATCTGGCTTTGACAGTTTCCTTCTCAGCATGCCATATTTTTGGGATCCCAGTGTGGAGTCGTTAAAAATCTCCCTCAGATTGTGTGATATGGCTATCCCAGAGCTACAGACCCCATCAGCCAGGGTAGTACTTGGAAGTTATGCATCTAGCCTTCGAAGCTGTTTGCTCTTCTACCCCTATATGAATCATCGATGATATCCAGGGAGTCCATGGTGGCATGAGGGATAATGACAATTTCCACAGGATTTTGGTGACATAATTGAAGAAACATTAAAGAAAGCCTTCTAAACAGAGTGTGAAGAGTTCTCTGAGATTTCTGTTTTTTAGTGAAACATTTTAAGTGGTTTTAGGCAAGTGGCAATTGAGAGTAATCTGAACACCTGGAAAATGCAACACTTAATTGAGCCACTACTGACTGTGCGTCATGGCCTCCTTTATATTTTACCAGAACCCCAGGAGAGGCATGCTCATGTGTGGTCTCATTAGCAGATTGATGACTTCTACTCTGTGCTTTATTGCTCAACTCTTCCCATGGGAAACTCTTGCTGTTTGAAGAGCTCCAGAGACAGTTTGGTGATTTTTCAAAGACAAGTGCATTCTTTATCTTGGTAGCCCCTACTTCTTGTGATGAGGAGTACTGAAGGAAAAGAGGTTTTCTTCATTGTTTGCTTTTCTGTGGGCAGCTGTGAATCTCTGGATCAAATAATTCCATGCTAGGGAATTATTAAGTCTTTGGGACAGATCAGCTGCTTATGAGCAGTTCCCTTAGAATAGGTACAGTCATATTTTACGTTCATACTCCAATGATCCCAACTAATACCTTCCTAATCACTGCCTGGTGCAAATTTCCTTACATTTTTGCCATTCAGAATGGTAGAGGACAGCCAGAGGACAACTAAATTAGTGGGACTTCAAAACCGACAGCTAGATAAGTTGCTGATGCTTTTCCATACTTTGAAATCTGTTAATTTTTAAGCTATAGGACAAGAGTCTTTGAATACACAGTTGATTCAGATAATTTGTATGCAGCCATTTCAAATAAGTTGGCTGAAGAGCTCTCCAGATCTTTGATGAAAGTAGGTAATAAAACTTAAATATTGGAAAAAAAAATTGGAAAAATGGGGAAAATTTTAGACAGCTGTAAGATACTTTTTAAAAATTATAAACAGTGAGCAAAGAAAGTAGCTAGACATCAATCCTAGCTCACATAATGGACTAGCAAAATCTTTCACTGAAGAATGACAGCATACTTACCAATATAATTGCAAGAAAAATAAATTTCACTTACTGATGTCCCACTTAACAGATTACTTCTGTGATTAATAAGGAAAACACTCTTAAGGTAACACATTTCATTTTCTCTGGAAGCATTAGTCACTCCACATCACTACGGCTGAATAGTGCCATGTAATATAGACCACATTCAATCAGTATGGTCCATGTTAATTGGATTGAAAAGTACACAGATGATGGATGTTGAAATATCGGTCATCATTAAAGAAGGGTGTTTGTAATGAGGCCTCCAACAGATTGGTTGAGTCACACAGCATTTAACATGGGATTAATTAGTGATCTGAAATAAAGTGCAGAATTCTGCTGGTAAAAGTTGCAGATCATAGGATACCAATAAACATGAGCCTGGGTCACTAACACATACCAAGCAGGGCTGGCAGATAAAATGGTAATTCAATATATACCAGCTTTACTGGATTTCAATCAGAGTTTGAAGAAGCTACAAATCATTTGCAGGCTGGCACTTAAACTGCAAGCTGGGCACACCAAAAACAAATTTGTTCAATAAAGTAAAAAAGAAACACAGCAAACAGTATACCACAGAATTATATTTATGTTGTACATTTGTCTTCACATTGCAACATCCACATTGTTCATTTTGTGACAAGTATTTCTAATAATTTTGAATACATATTTACTGTATAATACATTTTACCAAGAGGCACTTCCAGTAATTCTGGCAAAAAAGGAGCTTCATATAGTGTCTAACTTACAAAACAGTAAAAATAAATAATGTTTATCTAAAAGATTTTTTTTCCTGTACAGAATCTATTTTGTACAAAACATTTATCAGCCATTAACTAAATCACCTAACAAATACTTGTGAAGAGAATATATTAAGTATTGCTACATGTATCGAGTGCAAGATACTAGTGAAAGGAAAAGAATTATTCTGTTTATGAAAATCACCTAAAAATACAAGGCCTTGTTCCTGAAGTGTTTAAAAAGGAGAAGCTTGGTTACAACAATATTGACAATATATAAATATAAATTAATGTATGTAGTACTCAGTGAAAACACTGTGTTAAAAACTGGCGTGTACAAATCCTGAACAAGATGGCACTTCTCTGCATTGCCACTTTGGCTGGCAGTTATTTTTTAAAATATTGCTTCAAAAGAATTATAAAGGTACACAAAACCCTTTTCAAATAGAGCCATATAAAATTACATTTCCCCTCCTTTCTCTCACATTGAAAAAAAATCAAGGAGGGGTTAATTTTGAAGTACATGGGTGAATTGCGGAAACTTGCTACTAGAGCCGAGTCTGAATGAGCATCATAAAATATTTGTGTCTGAGGCGCAGTGCCCCAAGGACGCAGGCCAGGAGTCAAACCTCATAGGAGAAAATGTAAGGTGACCAAATTCCTCAGTGTTTTCTGAAAGTAAAAAAAACTTTGGTTGGCCTTTTGTGAATTCGAAAATACAAAATTTGTATGATTTGGCCCCAAAATCTGGTGGGGCATCAAGTGCTTCAATTATATTCACACACCCAAAATTTTCACTCAGAAAGGGTTTTGACCTTGCTGGATTAATTTCTTGATTACTTTCACCAAAATGTTTTTGTTTTAATCATATCTTGAATGTGGTATACGTACTTGCATATTGTTACCCAGATGACCAAACTGTATTGGAAATACAATTATTTTTGAAAGGTACTACTTCCACAACTGGAGGCAAAGATCACAAAATGTGTTTCTGTTGGAAAATGTCCTAGATGTTCTTCTATCAAAAGCACTAAAAAGAAAAAAAACTGCCACCCATCAGTGAAAATGTTAATCTGTTAAACAAACATAACCTACAGTATGAATCACGTCTTTTTAAAAAGTGAACTTAAATTACTTTCCATCATGCAAACATCTTATATCGATTACTGAAGAATACTTAACTTTAGAAAAGTAATGACCAAATGTATGCTGACATGGTTGAAATACTGAAAATATCATCAACACCACATAGCCGTTATTAAAGCTGACTTTGATCTTTTAGGATACCATCTGCAGTACTGTATTAAGGTTTACAAACATCTAAAAATGAAAATTTTGCATTCAAATACAGATTTTCACCATGGTATCAGAATCAGGCAGGAATTCTGGAAAGGAAAGATAGCTTAAACAGATGACAGGCTTTCTACACAAAGCAGTATGTACACACATGGCAAACCCTTGTTTTCTCTCTGATCAGATTACAGACCTTTTTTCTCCTTTTTATGAAAGCATGGGGGCAAAATGACTAGGGTCAGGGGAGAAACAAAAACTGACAACAACAAACCCCAAAAAACTCAATCTCCATTAAATAAATATCTAAAAGCAAAAAGCAATTGCTAATTCACATTAATTGTTTGTACGTGTTTGCTGTGGTAAAGGAAGACAGCATTGAAAACCAGAGCATCTAAGCCCACTGCCTCGGGGATATCGCTGTGAGCAAACCACGGCGAGGTGGGTATCGAGTTGGATTACATTACTCTAAGGTACTTCTCCAGCTACTTTGACAACAGCCCTCTGAAATTCAGCATTTGTTCTCTACCTTCCACCAGTTCCTACCCCAGTGCGGTGCTGCCCGGGACCCCATGCTGTTTGCAGGCCAACACTGCAAGCGCAGCTTCCTCTGCGAGCCCGAGAAGATGCAAACTAATGGATGCCTGCCTTGCCAGGGCCACAGCACATGTTGTGTTTTGCTTATTCGATCTGATTTCTACGGTTTTTGAATCAGGACATGAGAAGCCGATCATAAAAGGATTCACGGTCCGCAGCCATGGCAAAGTCCTTTATACCTGCTCTTATGCTTTCACACAGACAGAAACGAGAAATATTTGGGTTTCCTCATCTAATCCACTGCTGGGATACACCCCTTTCCATGCCTACAGATTTCAGTGGTGCTCCTTGATGCACACAGATCCCATATGCCATCAACAGCAGAACAAGTGTCATCTGTTGTCCCACTTTCACACCTCGGACATATAGCAAGCATGGCTTTGGAAGCAAGAAACAACTGGCATGGACTAGCCACCTGAAAAGCTCAACTGAAACAAATGTTATAATTTTTTTTCCTCCTCCAGCACCAACTAAAGTTTTCTTTAATGAGGGAGAATTAAACTACTTCAGTCAAAAATCCTTCTTGGTTTACTGTATCCTTCAGCCTGACAGATCATGGCCAAGGACAGTTGCTTATACCTGAACTCATCACCTTTCAGAAGGAATAGTTTTACATGTGCAAGCACTCGGGGAAATTTTTGCATACACCTCAAGTGACATTGGCAAGCTTTCAAACTGCACAATGCTTATTGTTGTTTCAGTTTTATCAAAGTAGTATTGTCAATGAGCTCAAGCTTTTGCCCCCTTTTGTCTTTGTGAAAATGGACTCTCCAGAAATGCACCTGCATTCCTCTGCCCGCAGGCTACTGAGGAGCTTGTATCGTCCTAAGAATTGAGGTGGGTGCTCACGTGGGTGACGTCTGCATCCTACTGAGGAGGCATGATATATTTTTCATCAAGAGGACACCTGCCTGCCAGAAAAATCCCACTAATGGCCTCTGAATAAATCATAATTAGGATGTAAATGGAGGATAACTCTAGCACTGCTCCCTCCAACACTGGGATTCAATAACTACCACAGCAGGGGCTAAAACCCTGCTCTGATTTACCTCAAGAGGAATGTTGTTTTGCTAAATGAAAGTGATGAAATTCAAAGAAAGATTTATCGTACTAAGTTGCTCTCAAAAGTATTGGTGCTATTTTGCTCTAATTCAAAGTTTGCCTCCAGTAACCAATATTTTTTGCTAGCTCTTCCAATGACTGCTTAAGACAGCTGTCACCTAATTTCAAATATTCCCCCATCTGTTCAAAAACACTTAACATGCATTTTCTTCAGGAGGCCTAGACACTCCTATTTGTTGAGTCACCTAAAAATATGAAAAAAAAAAAAAAAAAGGATTCCCTCACCCTACTTAATGGGAACAACTATCTTCTTTTCAATGCTGCCACCATTTTGACTAATGCTGCAACATCAAACAGTAATTAAACCCCCAGAAATTCCACAGTTACTTCATTCCAGTGGGATTACATTTGATTTTGAAAGAAAGGCAAAATTAAGTGCGTGACATAAAGTCTGCTTCACGCTGGACTACAATTTCCTACAATTTCCTTTTCTCTTTCCTGTGAATTGCCAGTTTGACTTTCTCCCTGTGTGTCTACAACCCCATAATGCAAGGAGTAATTACACCAGTGCTGTGCTGCCAGCTGAGGAATACCGAAGTTCTCAGGTCAATGTCCAGGCCTGAGACTGGAAAGAGCAAGGAAACCTCCGCGCCTGCCTCCCACATGTGGCGCCTGCAGCAGACCTGGGAGAGGCATGTTCTCTGCTCTGGGCACACGCCTCGATCTAATCTTCTGCCAATGAGGCCACGGGATGCTCAAGAAATTCTCATACTCATCCTTAAATTGAAACCTTTTTTCCTTAAACGTGTAATGCTGGAACAACTCAACCATAACAGTACTTGCAAAAGTAATAGCAAATACTGTATGTTTTATGAGGTTACAGGTTTTCCAACAGTCAAAAGCATCTTCTTTCAGAGAAGGAAAAGCCACAGACTATCATCACTGCCCTCCCAACCTATTGAACACTATGTCTATCAGATGGCTCACCACTAGAATGAACCACAGTACATCTGCATTGCCTCTCCCACACTTGAATCAGCTGGTGCACCTCCTTGGGGTATTTGCTGGTCAAGCGCCTTGTGCCTTCTCTGGATCGCAGCCCCAGGCACAGCTGGATCTGCTGGGCTGCCAAGGCTTACACTGACTGGCATATCTGGCTGTGTCTATGGAAAGTCAGTGAGAGGGTAGACTCAAATCTACAACCACCTTCATCAACAGCAAAGCTCTCACCATCACCAGCACAGGATCACACCACACAGACCAAGCAGGATGTGCCAGATAATTAATGAGACTTTGCACAAGTACTTCCTTAACACCTGGGACCAACCACAAGCATTATGCTGCATTATACTTATGGCAAAACATTCAAAAGTGCCTAAGATTCATTTTGAAAACTGACAAAATTCTCAAAGATCCCAAGTCCCACTAAAAGCTAGTGGGGCTCAGGCTGCTGAGTAACCAAAATGACAGCTACTCCACACCTACTCAGCTCACAGCTCAGCAGCATAGGCACGGCACTGGGTGCGAATGCACCCAGACTGGGGCACAGGCTGTGCAGTCCTCGGGCTGTACCACTGACTGATGCTCAGTTTGGCAAGATCCTTGGCTTCTCCACACTGTGTTCTACTTCCTGGGGCATTTCTGAAGGAAGAAAGAAAGACGGGGCCAGAATTTTAGAAAAATTTTTGTATCTAAAAAGCAGACAGAAATTTAGGAGACCTTTCTAAAGAAAACAAATGAACTTAAGGTCCAGCATGGAAAGCATAAAAAGGGAGTTGGGTACAGAATTTGCTTAGATGCCAAATGGTACTTTTAGAAGCATCTACCTGAACCTTTACAGACTTAACTTCCTTCTGAATTCAGACCATTAGGATCTTAAGAACTTCTAACAGTAGTACTCTAAGGGTAAAAGTCCCAAATGCATCCACTCAAAAGGTCCTGAGCAATCGCAGTCTTGGATTTTAACTCGATGATGATGCAGAGGCATTCATACATGATGTCAGGGTAAAAACTGATGAACAGCTATCCTTGCTATAGGATAACAAATGGCAACAAATGCGTTCTCAGATTACATCTGCCCTGGGAACCATTTACTGCCAGAATGTGACCATCATTTGCTATGAGTGCCAGCACCCTGCACAAGGTCACAGGGGATGCCATTGGTGACACACAGCCATTTTCCAAGCTCTCTGTGAAGGATTTCATTCACAGAGGAAGGGAGTTCAAAATGCTGCCAAGAACACTGTAGAATCCCTTTTGCCTAGTAGATTCCTGCAACTCACTTCTGAGGCATGGGTTTGCATCAAACAACATCTTTCTACTGGAGGATGCAGCTGAGTTTCAGAGATGAGTGTCAATATGCTCTGTACATTAGCTCAAAACAAATCAAGAAACGCCAGGTTCCCTCAAGAATTAAAGCATAAAGAGTAAACTATGGCCCTTTGAACACGGTGGAAATTATTACTTCTAGACACAGGTATTTCTGAGTTCTTGGAAACCAAACTCTCAGACTCCTCCTAAAAGAAAAAGTAATGAAATAAATAGTTTGGGGCTTTCACACTCTCTACTTCCATATGTTCTTTCTGCAATACAGCATAATGAGAGAAGTTATGTTCCATGGTAAACAGCATGTTACTACCAAGCAAACTGGGAATAGGGAGACAAAAGGGTTTATATGTGATTGCTACGTGACCGGCAGAGTGCTCTTCAGGAAGCTGCAAGCTCTGTAGAAAGTTTCCTCTTAAGGGAACAGCAAACTTATCCTAGACTAGAAGGGAACAGGATCAGCGCCAAGTGATATTACAGTGGAGAAAACAAAATTCCAATCTGAAAAAATAGTTCAATCCTTCTCTCCCTGTTTTAAAGAACTGAAAACTAAAACGTGATTTTTTTTTTACTGTAAAACAGTGCTTAAAAACAATGTTTAAACACTGTTAAAACAAACCTCTTTGCATACTGTACATACCAGAAACCCATAACAACATTGTAAACATCCCACCTGAAAGCTGAGCACTTTGCTGATAGAATACAATTCTTCTTTTATTTTTTTCCAAAAATATTGCACAGGCTGTGGTTTATTTGGGGTTTGCAACATCAAAGGACTGCGCAAAGTGGAAAACCATCAAGGTCTATCCAGCCTCCAAAAGGCTGCTGCAACTGCAGGTCAAAAAGTTTTGCCTCCATTGGACTAGAAACTATTATAAACCCCCCTAAAAAATTACCTGCTTCATGATTTACTAAAAAACCCCAAAGCAAAAAAAAAATGGTATTCACATGTTTGACATAAAAGCTCTCTGGTACTTTCTTTTGTGTTATATTTAAGCCAACCTGGGAAATTTCCTGATCATTGCCTGCCAGAAATGCACTGCAAAGACTGAAAATTAGATTCATAAGGAGTGGACACCTGCAGAAATTGGATTCTATTAGTAACTGTTTGGAGCACAAAAAAGTCACCTTTTACCAAGGTAACCACTCCCAGCTACTTTAGCTTCTTCACTGATATTCCTTCCAGCTTGGATAAAGCAATGATCATTCTGATTTTCAGCCTATCAGCAATTCCTTCACTGTAAAAGACCTGAGTTAATCAAGCTGTGCCCACAAACAGGCTTGTGTAGCAATGCAGTAACAATTTGTGACAGCTGCACTGGCAATATAGAAGGAACAAATCTTAACAAATTAGAAGCTGACACTGATTTTACCTAATGGCAACCAAAAATGATGACTAGGAGAAATATAATAATTCCATTTCAGCACATTTTTAGGATCATTTTTCTTAGTTCAACCCTGTGTATGCCTGCTTAGAGGAGTATGTGGAAGTCCACTTGCACGATTTTGCCTCATTCTTGAATGCCTCTTCGTAATTTTACCAACTGGGCACCTATTAACACTTTCTGCAATAAAGTCTTTTTTTCTTCTTCTAGCAAAGGCAATATAAAAATCAATATAAAAAATCCAGTCCCAGTGATCATGCACTGAAAATGGAGAAAAAAAGTTCTTGGAGATGTGACATTTTAAAGCATGTCTGTAAGTTTAATTTTTAAAGGACAGAATGAGGCATATTAAATTCTTCTCATACTATAAGGTATGCATATCACTTGTACAAGAAAACCCCAAATAAAATGATTAATCACAGTGACTGAAGAGGTGTGAAAACAGTGTAAGCTGGAATTGGTGGAGGCTTGCTAAGATCTTGGAGACGTCTTTTTTTCTTTTGAATGAATTCTGCTATATCCTTTCCCTTTAAAATAATAGTACAATTTGGATCTTTGCTTTTCTGATTTCAGTGAAAAACACTTACTAAATATTTCTGCTGATAAGAGCATTCAGAGCCATGCTCTAGAGTCACTCTGTCGAAGGGCAAACGTCTTCTCTACTGGTAAGAGTAGGATGGGATGATATCAGGCAAATGCAACCTGTAATAAACCAAAATCCTGTTTTCCAGCAAAAGGTCACTCTAACAGAAATGCAAAGCAAAAAGAAACTCTGAAGTGACAACACACATGCTGTTTGGCTTTGATAGAGAATGTTTTCCAACATTTTTGGGGAGGTATCAATAGAATCGTGAAATATGGTGAATGCGTAACAATAGCAAAAAGTGATGGATGCACTGTCAGAAATTTCATAGAGAAAGGACTTCTCCTACAAACTCTTCCTTTCACAAGCATTCTTACTCACACAAGCAATCCTCTTCTTGGCAAGGGCCTGCAGGATTAAAATATAAAAAGCATCCGTAGTCAAATGATTTTTGAGAGTTACTGAACTTTATATATATAATTCTTTTTGTGGGAACAAAACTCTAAATTGTGTGGTACTTGTTGGTGCTGCCAGTCCCAAAGAGCATTAATATTTTAAAGCCTTGATCCTGTAGACCACTGGCTTCCCAGAAGGGTCTATACAAATTACTCAAAATTTTATTTGTTGGGTTTGCAAGTGGCTACACTGTATAAAAATGTTTTTGTATTTATTTTTTAAAAAATTAGCTTTACAAAAAAACTTTTCCCTTTTTTTCTTTTTCTTTTTTTCTTAAAGATATCATTATCTACAGGAACCCATAAAAATTTTTCCATATTTACATCTAGATAGCTAATCATTGACAAATATAATATCGTGAAATAAAATATTGAAAGTGAATATCCAACCTTTTAAATAGACATTTGGCTCACAGCATAAACAACAGAGAAAACAAAGAAACAGAACAAAAAAAAAGATCTGCTCTTCTTACAGGCCTGATCTTTTTCTTTCTCTTAAAAAAAAAAAGAAAAAAGAAAAAAGAAAAAAAGTATATTGGTGGGTTCAAACATGCTGCTTCTAAGCAGAATGCCAGCAACAAACTGCTCCCATCCAGCACCTCACACAGAAAAAACAAGTTCTCTGAAGCTCATGTGAGTGGTTGCTGAGACATCCGAGTGGCCGGCTGACGCAGGACTGGCACCTGTCCCCCACGCTGCTCCTAATGCATCGTTTGCCTTTTATTCTGAGGAAGGGCATGGCCCCCACAGTCCCCACCTTTTGCTCTCAAGAGACATAGTTTAGCTTCGTTCTTAAATGATATATTTGGCCACTGATGCATGGAGGCATAAGGTCAGGCTAGGAAGATGACAGCATGCCTCTAGTGTCCGAGTATGTACATGTTTGCTCTCTGTTCTCTCCTGCCCAAACACACACACAGTCCTACACAGCCATTCACGCACTCAGAAGTATACAGAGGGCCAGGTTCTCTCAAGGGGAACAGACTAGCGTGCCACACAGTCCCTCGTAACCCGCTTTGGAAAAGAAATTTTCCTGGCACATCCCTTTTGCCAGCAGTCTGGGAAGTGCCAAGGAGGAGGAGGAGGAAGAGGAGGAGGAGGAGGAAGAGGAGAAGGTGGAGGAGCCCGCACAGCCGGATGGGGCCAGGCCAGGAGCCCGCGCCATCACGGCCCCTGCCGAAAGGCTGCTGCCTGCAGCCAGAGTGCAAAGTGGGACTTGGAGGGCTACGGAGAATGCAGAGCTCCTCAAAATGGTCTCTGGTTCCCTTGTGGGCACAAATTCTCTAAAATTCAGGCCTTCTGTTTGTTGTCGTGTACTGGGACACGTGCTACAGCTAGTGTAATAAGAACTCAAACTATGCTATATTACAGTACATTCACTCACACTTGCAAACACCCCCTCACACACACGTATATTGGCAGGATATATCAGCATTCATATAAAGCTTTGGAACTTTTATCCCTCAGCATTAAGAGCAAAAGCTACTTAACTGGTACCTTTCTGTTAACTGCAAATGTGCCTTAGAAGCAGCATTTCCTTAGAGAGCTTTCTTCTGTAAATATCACAGTGACCATAATATATCATTAAATGTATTCTGCTGAAGTGTGCAGCCAATAACCCTGGCGCGCTCTCTCTCTCTATATATATATTTATATAATTCCACCCGCCCCCAAATCTCTTTAAAGAAAGTCTGTAAAAGCCGGTGTCGCAGTGTGAAAGCTTCCTTGAGCATAGGAGTTTAAACAATGTACCTCACCATAAAAAGGAAAGAGAAACAAATTAAACAGCTGTAGGCGCATTATCCCATACTTCTACAGTGTTGTGTCTAAATGCTGTGCTGGCTTGAGAAAGAGTCTGTGCACGAGTCAATCTGTCTTAAAATACTGCTGTAAATATTGTCATTGGTTTGGTTCTACAGTTGTGTTCTCTTCTTCATCCCTCTTGGGCTTCCCTTTCTCCTCCTCCTCTTCCCTGATGGCCTGGATTTGTTCTGAAGATTGGTGCAGCGTGGACTGCTCTGCGCCTTGCTTCTCTGTCCCGGCTAATCTCTCCTCATCCTCAATTACCTTCTTCCACATTTTATGGTTCTGAAGCAGGTGCTGAGTGATCTGACAGTAGATTTTCCTCCTCTTGAACTTCTTTCCTGGAAAATATCATGTGACATTAATGTACTGTTTTCTGTGAGAGAAGAAGGAAAATGGACTGAAGGTGCAGGAAGCAGACAGGGTGTACTATGACATATAGGAACTGCACCAAGAGATTTTTAAAACCACAGACTTAAATAGCCTTAAAGTTCAGAAAGCTATGCCTCTCCATACCTCCAGGAAAGCAACCTAGTTTCCTGCACAGTTTCAGCCCCAGCTTTATCCTATCATAGGCTACATGCTGTCCCTGACTATGCAGCTCATAGAGACATCTAGTGCTTGAATGTTTATGCGTAAAACATGTTGCTGAGCCATTTCTGCTTATTTTTTTATATCAAGCACTTAAAGACTCTGATCAACCTACTCCATAACACACGTATTAAATTGTGTCGCGTTCCCCGCCCCGTCCCCAATGGATGCCTGCTGATTGCCCCAGAAAAAAAATCCTGATTTTATTTTCTCTGCATTTTACGTCTGATCTGAGCTGTAGAAGGATAATGAATGAGCAAGAATTAGTAATCAAAGGAGGGAACCCATTCCTATGTTCCCTTTTCAGAGATCTACCACTCCACCACCGCAGTGGAGATGACCGTAAACCCTTAGCACAACATTGCTTCAGCAATAGAGTCTCACCACTGAAGGAGTGGTCATATAGCCAAATACTATCAGGGAGCTCTCTTGTCTTTGGTTTTGAAGCACCAGTCCCCTGCTGTTAACCTATAAAATGTTTTTGCCACTGGTAGTTCCCATGGCTCCTGACACAGAAGCACTACAAGTGTTTTGCTGTCTGAAGTGTTTTTTTCTGTGTCAATATAGTCTGCCCAACACAGATTGTTAACTCCTTAACAGTACAAAGCTTGAAAATTTTCTCTGCTCATTAACAGTGGCAATGGCAGTCACAGAACTCAAATAATAACCCCTCCAAAGACAACTGCTGATTTCTTCTTTAAAGAAGGGGAGGTAGAGGAATGTTTTGTACCAAATAAATTTGCGTGGATTAGTATTTGCAGGTTGCCTAAAGTATGTCTGTGTCAGGATCCAAAACGTTTAGCCCTTGAAGCTTTTGAACTGGAAACAAAGAGCTTTTCACTGAGCACAGACCAAATCCAACTCAATCCTTCATTAGAAAGCCCTTGGTTCCCTGTAGGAAACCTTCAGGTTTAGCACTAATAAGAAGCTCCTACCCTGCCAATGCCGCAGCAGGACATTCTCTCTTGGGTTTCCCGGGTGACCCCACATCTTGCTGCTCTCTGCAAACACCAGCGAGCACTTGCTGTGGTGTTAAAATTTGTCTGAATCAGTAAAGACTGTAACTGTTTAATTCTTACATTTGCATCAGAACTTTGGGGGAATTACATGCTCCTGTATAATAACAAAAACGATTTTAAGCTACCTTAACGGTTTATAACTGTTAAATTTATCTCAACTGCTTTAGTGAACTATCAGGACCTAGGTGATGTGTTTTCTGCCACAATTATATTTCCACCTGCCTAAAAGGCATTTCCGTCAAGAAAAAGACCTTTACCAACATCTACACAACTCTTGGTATCTATGCATCTGACATCTCAACCTTTTATTTTGTTTCACTGAGAAGGTTTAGAACATCCAAAAGTGCGTTGATCATAGGTATAAATTTCTAAGGACCTGTAAGATGCCTACAGCAACATAAAAGATGCCGTAGATTCCTGATTCAGATCCACACAGTCACAGAGAATTTCGGGAACTGGAAGAAAACAGTTTGTAACATGTTGGTATGATCGAGAAGATGAGCACCCCACAATTGGTAAGAAGGGAGTAGGAAGAATTTGTTTGGATATTTCAAAACTTCTGATACATTCATTTTTAAGGTTTTGAAAAAGATAAAGAGCCTAAAAGCACCAGGTTGAATAGTAAAGTACTGTCATGGAGTAGAATGTGAAAAAGAAAACAGAAGACACCTAAAAAGTGGTCTGTTTTCAATGTGACAAGGGTTAATAATGGTCTGTGCTTTTAACCTGAAAGCAGTATTGTTGGACTTGACTAAAGGTGAAAGGAAACTAAGGATTTCAAAGTAAAGTTAGACATTCCAATGAATAAACGAGAACATCCTTCATCTTCCTTTTTAATACAGCAAGTTCAGTTTCAGGCTTCGGGGTCTGCTTCCCCCCGGTAGGCAATTCCATAAATGCCAATCTGCCACGGAAACATGTGGCTCTGCCTGCTACTACAGAGCTGATAGATCATAAGGTGCTAAAATAAACCTGTGTGTGCTATGTTACTTAATGTTTGCTGTTCTCAACAACATTTTTTGTGTGTGTGAACCTGCTAAACTTAAAATATGTGCAAGTGTGTGTGTGTGAACAGCAGCAATGATTTCTTAAATACAAACCGTATACCCCTGGATCTTATTGGAGATAAAAGGTCAATTCTGCACACCAGGAGACGCAGATTTTAGTTCCACGTCCTTATGTGGCTTATTGCAATCATCAAATCTTTCCACTTCTCAGCTTCCCCAACAGAAAACAGGGATGATACTCAGTAGGGCATGAAAGTGTGTGAGAAAGAACAGGAAAAAGTGAGGCTGTTAAGAGAAAAAGCTATGTATCAGTATTTCACTAGCACACTTAAGGCTGGTACTTTCCAGAAGGATTAGATATAGGGGAGGGGGAGAAAGATGACCCCGAGGAAGGAAATAAAAGAACAATAGTAGGAAATTCAGAGGGAGGAGGAACACAAAAGAGAGGAAAAGGTAATGCATGCAGGATTAAACTGGTAAAAGAAACAGGTCTACAGTTGCAGCCTTTTCTCTTAAAAATAACTTCCAACAAGTTCCTGATATGTCCTTTCAAGGTTCAAAGTTTTCCTCTCAGTATGACAAATGTTGGCACTATTGCCCTTCTGGAGGAGAGGCAGGAGACTATCAGCTTTAGTTACTCATTAGCCAGAGTGACGCAGCTCCCAGCACACAACAATGTGCACAGAGCAATGCTCAGTGCCGATTCTCTCCCCACTCTTCTCCACACATTACCTTGAAGAGATTTGCATTAAAATACTTCCATTGCTAAAAACCCTTTTACTGCATCAGCACCTCAGAGCCTCATTCTATTATTCCTGTACATCATGCTAACTCATGGAAATGATAAGTGCTTTCCTTGAAAAAATCTCCCAACCATCCTTTCTTCAACTGGAATTGTTGCGGTCTACTAACATCAGTACTGAAATAGTCTAAAAATGTCTCACGCACAGATGGGTGATCCACCACGAGAAACCTCAACTGAAGGTAGTAATGAGTAGTAGATATGAACAGCAATGCGTATCAGTCCTGAAACCATGGATGGAGTGTCTCCACTACCAATGTAACTGCCTACATGCCAGCTTCACCAAGGACAGCACTGAATCACTTTAACTCTGAAGAGGTCCACGTTGAACCTGACCAGCTCATGGTCTCTATGCTTTTACAGTAAGGCTGCTTAGTTTTTGGTCACAATATGGAACTTGCTCTGATGAAAAATACATGTGTGAACAACTTACTGGATTCAGCATTTTCACAAGTTTCCATTTCTGCTGTTTCTTCCTCTTCGTGCTCATCAGTGTCTCCTGATTCATCACCATCTTCTATCCATTTTCCTGGCATCAGCCCTGCTGAGTCATAGGAGTTACATAGTGGTCCCACAATGTGAGTGATGAACGATTCCTGGAGATGTGCCAGCTGAGGAGCAGAGCGATCCATAAAAGGACTGATTGGCAAACCCAGGCTAGCCTCTTCATCACCCTGGAGAGGAAAAATAGTGGTAATTTCTCTGAAGTAAATGAAACAAAACCATGTCATGAAAAGGAGTAATGCATATCAAACCAATTAAAAACGATGAAAGAAAAATAATTCAACTCTTATGCCACTTCCATAGCATGCCAGCATGACATTACTACAGGGCCATCAGGTCAAATCGTTAATCAAAGTTATTAGCTCTTTTCTTGTAAGGGGACCCACTACCAATAGTGTGAATTTAACAAGGATGTTAGCTGATGACTGTGCAAAATAATGCCCACTGCCCTTGTCCTGTACTTTACACTGTGACTGTGAAAATTTGAAAATTATTATTTTCTTTCTTTCTTCACATTATTTTCAAAAAATCCCTTCTGATTTTGTGGTTGTTAGCGCACAATAGCCTTATAATCAGCAACTTGTTTGCAGGGAACAAGACTGAACATCTACAAGCAAGGACTATCTCATTGAACTAGTTTTCTTACTAATTTTGTCCTTGCTATACAGAACATGAAGAGGCCCTCTTGGCTTTGGGTCATAAGTATTTGTTTCCTGGGACTATCAGAATGATCCCTGTGAAAGCAGGGGTTACTCAGAAGCAGTAATTCTTTGCCATAAAGCTTTTTGCTAGCTTTTCTTGGGGAGATAGGGTAGAGGGGAGGTATAGGAAGACTTTTTTCTCCCTCTTCTCTTGATGTAAAAGAAGGTAAAACTTTCTTGCAGAACCAAGTCTGATATACTCTCTTATCCCTATCACAGCAAAGCTTCTGGTGATATCAATGAGTTTTCAGGTGAGTAGACATGTCAAGACTGGATGCCACCTCCCCAGCAAAAAAATCTAATACCCCTAATCAAGCCTGACATGCAAAATAATGATCTAATACAATACAGAGATCTACATTTGAGAATACAGATTAGAAATTGGAGAGACATTTTCAGTCTCCATTACCTTACAGATTGCCCAAATTTATCTCCTTGTAACCTAAATTTTCCAAAAGTTATGGAAAATGTAGCTGCTCAACACCCTGTTGATAATCTGGGAAGGCCAAAAAATGAGAGTTAAATTTTGAAGCATGTGTGACAAATGTCTCATTTCCTTCTGTTTTGTTACTTTTATGTTCCCAAAATGTTATGTTCAATCATTAAATGCAAAATATTAGTGTTAACAAAACACTAAAATGCCATCCATTCTTGAAATAGCAAACAAATTAAGAAGAGGTGGCAGCTTGCTCTTCTTTACAGTAACACATCTGAGCCTTCCTGGTTGTGAGCTATCAGTAGTGGGAAGAAAGCTGACTATTGAAATGTTTACAAGTTCTTTTTTCATGTTATGTTAAAACATGATTTATTATGTAAAACATCTTGCAGTGCATTTTTTTGATTCTTTTTAATATGTCTAACCTGTCTTCAAATAAGAATGCTGAGCATGTGGAGGGAAGAAAAGAAAACATACTGTAACAATATTGCACAGGATTTTTAATGTTTCTATGCAACACATTTTTAATAAGGAGGTATTATTTATATGGGAGTTAAATTCTTCAAAGGAATTGGTGTTTATTAAAGGAAACTCAAGAAAGATATTTCATTATTTTCACAGCATTGGTTGAATGTTCATATGTATGCTTTTTGATACAATTCTAGGGAAATTCAAACTTCCCATAAAATACTCCTTTTTAGAAATGAGAGAATGAAGACTTTTCCCTTCTCAGAAAAAAATCTGATAATCAAAAGCATGGTGAAGATGGTTTGATATACCTCTCATAGCATATTACATTAAAGAAAACCAGATTTTAACCTAGATTAAATAAATTGAGACTCTGTCTTATCTTCCTTAATGCCAAAAGTAAGTCCTAGGAAGAAAACATTCTCTGCTTTCAACCCCATCAGTATCCTGTCAGCATTGCAACTCATGCCATGCAAAAAAACCAAGAAATCCACTGGGACATACTGATTTCTCAATACAGTGAATACACATCTTCTATTAAAACAAAAACAAACCCCCAAACCCCTAATATCTTACTGACTACCTGACCTCTTGGAATTTGCAAGCCAAGAGTTCAAATACATTTGCCCACAATTCCCATGCCAAGAGGAATGCCATTAACAAAGATAACGTGTTATTCTGAATCAAATTTTGCAGAGAGGATAAATCTCAAATGTATTTTTTTTTTAAATTACAGGAATATAAGAAAGATAATCTCCTACAGTCCTTTGGAGCAGCTTCCAAGAGCCTGAAAACATTAGTAGCACACCCTTATGACTGATGGAAAATAACCCAGATTCCTACCGTGGAACAGATAACACGGTATCCTCCCGCATGTGTTCCTCCCAAGCTTGATTCAGAGCTTGCTATCCAACACTTTGACAATATTAATGTCTTGGAGCACTTACTGCCCTCTGACATTAGTTATGTTGGATCAAAGGAGAGTCATATCATATATCTGATTAACAGGTTTTGTCTGCATGCAGCAGTCATCCACATAACTATGGTCATCACCAGAACTAAGTGAAGTACAATTTGTTGGGAGAGTTGTAATGAAAACAGACAAATACGAAGAAAAGCATTTCATGAAAGAAAATTTGGGAGATGAAGGTTGACGATTGTTGTTATGAGACTCTCTTTAAGAAAAAATGAAAAGAAAAATGGAGCCAACTATATATATGTAATATAGGTAAGGGTCATTGTTCTTTCTTTTTCTCAGGAGATCTGAAATAAATGAAGGAGCTTCAGGTCAATGTCTGAATTTTGTCCCTTTTCCCATTTCTTTACATACTCCAGAAGGCAGCAGCAGGAGAAAATCCTCGGTTTTTTTTTTTCAAACTGTAAGTAAAGTAAATTTAAAGGAAGATGAAAAGGCTTGAAAAGGGATTAGTCTGTGACTTCAAGTTACTGCACAGCCTCCCTGAGAAGTCTGTGGGGTGTCTGGTTCAGTGATTTAGCCTGCTTGCTTCCTCTCAAAAAGAGAGATTGTGGCATTTAGTCCAATCAGCACATTCCAAATATGTTCCCAGTCGGGAAAGAGAGGAATAGTGTGGGAACAGCCCTGTCCCTTGCACTCGGCAGAGCTAAATAGGTTATAGTGAGAAAAGGTTCAATTAAGAGCTCCCTTACACCTGGCAGGAGAGGACCAGTGCCTGGCTGTATTCCCAGGTCTTTATAAATCAGTCTGTGGCTGTCCTTCCTTGTGCTACCATCACCTGAGCCTTGCATAATTACTGCAGTTGTACTGACAAACCTTCTGAAAGCTTAAAGCGTTGTCTTAAAAAACAAAGTACAAGTCAGGATCAACATGTAGGGAGCAGATATGGTTAGTCTGTGAGGAACTGAAAGTCAATGTTTCAGTCATGCTCACTACATAAAGGTTCTGTGTGTGTGAACAGAGACGTGGCCCACAGGAAGCTAAAATAATTCTGTTCTGTTTAGATCATCTCGGATGTGTGTGGACGTTGTGTCCAGTTTTGGAGACCACATTGTCAATAAAAGTGTAAACCACCTGGAGTGACTGCAGAGGAGAGCAATGAGACCAGATGTCTTGAAAAGACATAGAAGGAAGGATTAAAATGAGTTTGCAGTAAAGAAGACTGTGAGGGAGACACGACGACTGCCAACAGAAAAAAAAGAGGAAAGGAACACTTGTTTGCCATGTCCACTGTAAGGATAGTGCCACACTGGAACAGTTAAGCCTGTCAAAACCCCATCGTCAGAGGTCTTTGAGGACATATCAGAAGCTTCAGTGACAAATGGACTTTCACTGATCCAGCAAAAGGATGGATTGGTGTAACTCTAGCTATCCCTTCACCCCTATTCTCTTGAGATTTTCACTCAGGACTAGCATGCTGCAGGACTGTTTAACACAAGACATGCAACCAACAGATATCACTTTGGACATGCATTTATTTACCTGTTCATAAAACTCATTGACAATGCCTTCTGTCCACTGAAGATGCAAATCTTTGCATTTTGCAGGCCCATTTATGTCAGCCAGTTTGATGCACATTTGGCAAACCAGCAAGCGGTCGTTCTCATTAGTCCAGTCAATTCCAACATCATCATTCACCTAGCGGACAGAAAAAGGAAAACCATGACAGTAATCCTGGGTAAAAGGATGCATCCACAGAGGAAGTTCTGCCCTGGGATATCTTACAGTATATTTAGCTATTTAACAAAATTAGAAGCATAAGCAGGTGAGCTAACCTAAGGTTGGAATTTACAATCAGCTGTAGAGCAATATGTAAAAAGAAAAAGAAGCGAAAACCAATGAATATTGAGATAAACTATGAGAAATTAATATTTAGCAAATGATGTGCCTGTTTGAAAGCATTTGCTAGGAAAACAAACAATTGCAATCTTTCCATGATGTTTTCCAAGAAGTTACTATACAAAGATAAATTACCATCAAATGCCATGCTGATTTAATTGCAGTGTGAAGACGCGTGTAACAAGCTTATTTCCCTACTTGATCTAAGTACATCTGAAATATTCCTTATCTTTTCCCTTTTCTCTATTTTTTCCATACCTCCCACAATAAAAAGTGATATATACTATCAACTGCTCTAAAGTAAAAGTGTCACCTTAAAGAATCACAGAAAGGTTGAGGTTGGAAGGCACCTTTGGAGATCATCTAATCCAACCCCCCTGGTCAAGGCAGGGACAGCTAGAGCAGGCTGCTCAGGATCGTGTCCAGTTCAGTTTTGAATATCTCCAAGGAGGAACACTCCACAACCTCTCTAGGCAACCTCTTCCAATGTACAACCCCCGTCACAGTAAACACGTTCTCTCTTATTTTTAAATTGGTATTCCTGTATTTTAGCTTGTGCCCATTGTCTCTTGTCCTGTCACCGGATACCACTGAGAAGAGTCTGGCTCCATCTGCTTTACTCTTCCCGTCGGGTATTTACACACATGGCTCATCCCATCAGGTGCCATGGACTTGTGTATGTCCAGTTTGTTTAAGTGCTCCCTAGCCTGATGCCATTCACTGAAGATAAGTCTTCATCACCTCAGACTTTCTCTCACACCTCAGGGGCCTGGGATTCCTGAAGCCAGGTCTTAGCCACAAAGACTGAGGCTAAGAAAGCATTGAGGACTTTGGCCTTTTACATCTCCAAGTGGTCAGCGATACCAACCTTTAGTGCCATTAGCCACATTTTCCCACCTCAGCCTTTTCTCCTAGAATACCTCCTAGTGTGGGAGTGGCTATCTTCTACTGTCCACTTAATTTTTGAAATTCAAATCCCTCCTTGAAACACAGCTTTAATTGTCAACCTTGCAATAGTTGAAAATGGATAGAAAGTTGTTGTGCTATGACTAGATGAAATGTCCACATTCTCCGTCAGCAGGTCCCCTGCCCTATACAGCAGTGGGGCCACGTGGTGAGGGCTTTGCATTTGGTGTACATGATCCAACATAACTAATGTCAGAGAACGGTATGCACCAGTCATACACCTGGAGGCTTCAAAATTTCAGGATACAGGTCTATCCTAAGCAATACCACAAGAAAACATTTTATCTATGTCACCAAAACAGCTAGGAGGTCCTAGTCCTGGATGAGAAACACACGCTTGATGTGTTTCTCACAAGGAACAACAAGGCAGTACCAGCTCCAAAGGTAGGTATCATCTAGGTAACATGCTAACAGCTTTGATGGATGATGGAGTTTACAAAAGTAACTTGAATGGTGGTGTTTTCCAATAAGTTAGCTTGAAACTGTACAATAATTTTTAAGAATGATTTCCCGGGATTGTGATTTTATACCGACTGAATGGAGCAGGCAGGAAAGATCTTTAGTGACCTGTCTCTGGGGTTTACCTGTTTGAAACCAAGTAGGAAAGAAAGATCATGCTTTCATTGCATTTGAAATTAGAATTTCAAAATTGTTATGATTTCTGTGCTTTGATAATATAACAGTTTGATTAAACCAATAAAAATTCACATTAAGTATTTAGCCATTATGAAAACTTGGTAACACCTTTGTTTTTTTTTTCCCCAAGTGCTTTGCTAATAGGTCTAAAGTGGCAGTGAACAAGAAAACAATGTTGAAAAGTAGGATGTAAGTGGGATGTACATCCAAATATTCCATAATACCCTCAGCCTTAAACCACTTCCAGCAGCCAAAAGGACATTCAGAAGTAAGAGCAACACAGCTAGCCTTTTCACTGTGATGCTACCAAGCCCCACAATCTTTTCTGACCATCCACCAGTAACCCAAACCAATCTTCTTACCTTGGCATTGAATTTGGCAACAAAATCAAAATGTTTCTTCAGGTCAGTAGCCAAAATTGCCTCAATGACGAGGAAGCGGAAGTGCTTGAACTCCACATGGTCGAGGTTGACCAGGAAGTTGTACTCTGGCCTTGACATGAAAAGGTTCCAGGCAGCAGCGGCATGGTGGTTCTCCAGGACGGAGCGGTCGTTGTACAGCACTGCCTGTGAAAGCAATCCGGGCAGCTGAAAGCTGAGAAACCTCTTAGCAAAAGAAACACTGCAATGCTGAAATGAGAACGATGTGGGGATGAGGGAGGCATGAGAGAGGTTCAGGTTTGGTTGATTTGTTTGTTTTTTCCTTTTTTTTAAAGAACTTCTCGAGGTTTGAAGATGTGATTTTGGCAGGACTAATAGCAGACACCTGAATTGTTGCGATGGTGAAGAGTTACTGAAAGATTGATTTGAAAAATCTGGGTCTTTCATGCTCAAGGGTCTTTCGTTCCTGACTGAACGGCATCATATGACAATAGATTATTCTGTTTCAGACCACAAATTAATGACTAATATCATATAGGTGTGTGCTCTCCTGTGTCTCAGAACTAACCTCACTTAACTGGGATTGTCGTCTTTGGTGTTTTTACCTGGCAATTCTGTCCTTATCGGACTGATTCCAAACACAGAAACAAGTGAAATTCCAGTTTGCAACCTGACAACACACACTCAGCCTGACAGATTTCTCAGTGCTAAAATCCGAAATTGGTTAAATCTTTACCAAAACAAGATGCATAACTCTCATAGTGATGGCAATTCCATTCAGAAACTGAAGCGAGATCTAGAAAATGGACTTTGGGGGACAACAACTGTCCAGGAAATTTCTTCAGTTCAGCAGCATTCAGTCTTTTGACAATTTGGTTTATGGAAAGAAAAGCTTTTGCAAATATGCTTCTCTGTAAAATAGATACAAGTTTTGTAACTTTTTACACAAATATATACACACGTGTTCCAGGGGCTTTTCACATCTATTCTATTTTCTGTCACCTAGACATGAAAAAATTCAATCCTATCTTGAAGTATAGAATCCATTCTTTACCCCAGAGAATGGTTAGCTGAAGCAACTGAGCTTTACAGCCCATCTTGCTTAACTGCATGGTAAGCATTTGAGATAGATATATTCTGCTACCCAGGCTCAATCGCTGAGGGCAGATTTTTAATACAGCAGCTCTCTATCATTACCAAAGCTGATACTGCTTGTCGTGAAAAAGAAGAAAAAAACTAGATGCCAAATACAAGTTCTGCAAATTTCAGGATATATCAGATTAAAAAAAAAAAAAACCAAAACCAAAACCCAAAACAGAAAACCCCAAAAACAAACTAAAACCCCAAAAAATAACAAGGAGAATTTTAATTTTTCCCATTAATTTATTTTCAAATTAGGGACAATACATTAAGGCTAATCATCTAACTTCCCTTGTTGATTTTTACAACCACAAAGCTATAGCACTCATTTCTTAAAAATAGATTTAAGGATAGCATATGTCTTCTATCAATCTATTTACCTGGCCAGAGTATCAAAGTTCTCGATCACAGAAAGATGTTGCAAGGATGAGTAGTATTGCTATCAGTTTATAGACAGAAACTGATACAGAGCAAGTTCAGGTGACTTGCTCTTGGTGAGAGAGGAAGTCTGGATCCAAGTTGGGGAGTAAATCTAGAATTTCTGCATCCCTACCCGACTTCTCACCATTCAGTTATCTTTTTTTCTTTCCTTGTCCATAGAAATATTTTTCAGCACAGTATGCTGAAGCCAGGCAGGGCAGCTACGTAAAGTAAGGAAAGATGATCTTATAATTAAGCCAATAAACAGTGATTCACAATTGCTGAATTCAACTCCCAGCATTGGCAGCAACTTCTGAGATTATTTTCCATACATCCACCCCGCCCCGATAGATGCATAGTGTAAAAATACATTCATAAAAGACTGCAGCTGCTCATGTTCTATAGGAACAACAGAAAGTATGTTACGATCACGCACAAATTAACTTGCATGGTGCACTGTCACCTATACTTGTGTTTTTTTATTTTATTTTAATCTTTCTGTACCTTACTGGGTAGAATAATTCTTCCCTTATTTCACAGTTACAGACTCTATCAGTCAGCAGAGCATTAGCTTCTCCTTCACTGAGACATTTTATCAGTACCTTTCTTACCACCTCTACTAACGGAGAGGGTGGTGAGGGTGTGTAAGAAGACTCTTATTGGTAATCCCCAAGTGAAGCGACTATTTCTGTCACTTTGGTAAGCTGTTTAAAAATATTTGATAGACTTGTGCTTAATGGAAGCCACAGGCACCAGCAGCAAGGAGAAGCTGTTACCAAAGACCTTCTAAACTTAACAGCAACACTACTTGAGATTTATTTACCTGAGGAGCACTTGTTGCTACCAAAAAGGCATTGGTCCTTCCTGGATGATCATAATCATGCATGGCTGCAGCTACATAAAGAGCCATCAATTCGAGGGCAGGGATGTTGCCAGCTAGGCATCCGTAGCTGTCATCTGTAGGTGTGTATGTCTTCGAAAACACATAACCCATATGGCCGTGAGTGATTCCACTGTCAGAATCTGAGCAGAAATAAATAAATCAATTTTTAAAAAAATAGATCCATACTACTTTTTCAGTGACTTACTGAAACAGATAGAAGCAACAAAGCAGGAAAAGAAGGAACAAATTTACAATACATAACAGAAGAGTAAACACATCCTGACCTCAATGCTCTCTCATACTGTGCACATGATCCAGTGCAATAAGGCACACAATTAGAAAGGAACAAATTCTGATCCCACCTGGGGATCTTCCAGCCATTCAGCAGAGCCTGTTCTCTAACTACGTAAGTTACTAGCAATAAGCCATGGATTCATGGCCATGCTGGAGCTTTGGGGGTAAGTCGATCTTCCCACTCCTTCCTGTAATCGCTTCACTGCATAGATTAGTCTATGAGACACTAAGAGTCCTTAAAGCAATGGACTTGCATTTATTAATTCAATTACGGTACATGTTTTCCAATCCAAAGTTCTAGAGTTTGGATCTTTGCTGACAATCCTCTTAACAGCCTCTTTCTGAAGCAGCTTGAACATGCCTGTCAGAGGCAGACACTGAGTGAGATGCTTTGCTAATTTAATCTGTTTGAATGGATCTTAAATGCAACTGAACAATGTCTTTCAAATGACAAACACCAAAAAGCCCCAAAACTCAACCCCTTTCATTCCACCCATTTCACCTCACCTAAAAAGCCTCCAACAACCCTTGCTAATAAAATTTTCCAGGAATAAAAATGTTTCCCACCCCACCAAAACATCCTGAAGACTTTCACAAATGATATGTATGTGCCACACAAACACCACCTAAAAAAGCAGAAGTGGAAGTGGTTTCTGCAGAACAAACTCCTGCTTTTCCAGTAACTCCCTCAGAACTCCCACAAAATACAGACAGGTCCTGTACTTGCTACAGCTGAACCTAGAGAAGTTAATATAAAGATGCAGTAAGAATAGCTTCCTGTAAGGAGCAATCATAAAACAGCAGACAAGTGGTCTTGCAAACTAGTTGCAAAACAGTAACAAGTCTCTTCTTTGGAGACAGTGAGGAAAGGCAAAGGAACATTTCACGACAGCCAAGCAGCAGGAAGTGCACAGCACTACCTGCATGTCCCACTGGTTTTGTAATAGCAAAACAACACAGGGTTTGAGATTTAAAAGTCTACACTGCTTCTGGAGCAGTATTGAAAAGCACTGCTATTACAGGTTTCCTAGGAAAAAAGCTGTTGCAAAAATCAAATGGTAACAAACATCTGTTGTTATGGGTGACCACAAAGGCTTGCATTCACACATCGTTAAATGTCAAGTATTACATTTTGGAGGACCAATTCCATCCTCTTCCAAGTTACACAAACATACCTTAACACCTTCAACATCCAACTTGCTACTGAACTTAAAAGCCTATACAGTAACAAGTACTGCACATAATCCTCAACTGTTGGCAAATTTCATGACAAAAACTTTAAAAACACAACATATATACTTGCACACTTAAATATACCTGAATCGCTTGCTGACCCATGATCATTAATCACAGTTGGGAGTCCTGGGATGGGCTGAGTAGTAAGGTACCAAACGGCATGTAGAACGTCAGTTGCATGGATTCGGTTGTGATCTGTGATACAAAGCAAATGACCCTGCTATTAAACACGAATAATATTTCTGACAGAGGGAAATCAGCACCATCTAGTGGGTACTGCATGGCAGTCAGTTGAGCAGAGACAAATCAAACATTATCACAAGCATGAAAAACAGCTGTATTGTGTAAATGCTCAGTTTTTCTTTTACTAAAGTTGAAACACATTCAATGGTATGTCTCACACCAGTCAAGAAAGAGAAAACAGCAGAGAAGCAGTGGGGTCTGCAATGTAGGAAACTTTGCAAAGAAAGTGTTAAACAAGTAGCCTGACCTGTGCTACCAGCTCCAATCCTTTACTCCAGTGGTTGCTTTTAGCTAGTTAAATGCCATCAGGTAAATATGCACTGTTAACCTCTGATTCAAATTGAAATCAGTGGAAAAACCTCATCCACCTCAGTAGCCAGATTTCACCTAACTTCTAAATACAAGGCAAGTAACGCTTATCTGACTCTACCTCAGCAAATTTAGGTGCTGTGCTAGCTGCTACCCTGCAAAAAAAGTCGAACTCAGGATACATATTCAGTGCACAGTTAAACCAGGTTCTTTCTGCAATTTTCTGGCCAGAGATAAGAGTTCAGGCCCTGGATCCTGTAATCTGGTTTACTATAAACTCTCTTTGCAGAAATGAGAGATAAAAGTCACCCCAAGGCTCATACCACCAAATCCTTCAAGGCCAGATAAAATATCCCACAATCAACACAACTGGCTGAAAAAGAATCATGTGCTAGTTCAGCAGAAAGCATCATCTAAACATACGCTAGCAAAAAGCAACAGTGATGCTGAAAGAGGGGTAATGCTCTGCTGCACCAGGACCAAAGCTTACATCTGGGGTTCAACCACTGAAGGACAAGCATTTCAGCTTGTGATTCAGGCTAATTTTGGGCAGAGCACAGATATCTTCTACAGTGACTAGCTAAACACAAAGAAATCTGCTAACCTAAATGATAACCTGTGGCTACATTACTGCTGCGGCACTTCTGGAAAGATGCATTTCAGAGGACAAAGCACAAAAATGTGGGACTCCACTGCTGGGTCACCCCCATCTGTAAAGCTCACAGTAACTGGCTACATCTCTAGGTAATCAGTCATCTTAGTTGGAGACACCTTGGTAATGCAATTAGTCATGTCTCTCATTGGCAAACCAATGCTGGAACAGGCTTGATGGGAACAGGTGAAGAACTAGGTTATATTAACAATCAGGGTAACACTGGAGATAGGTATCCTTCATTAGCAAAAATTACCAATGCACGTCCAGAAGGCCTCTCTAAGAAGTAATAAGTAAAGTTGACTTTACTTATTGGATTCATTAGGGGTAAAAAAACCTCTGTACTGTGGTGGAGTAAAAGGGACTGGCAGCAAGAGATGTAAGCAACCTGGTTTTATAGCTGCTGCATCCCAAGGATAGGCAGCATGCAGCTGACAGAGGGTTTCTCAGCACTGACGCTTAACTTCACCCTAAGGCTGCTCCTTCTATGGGAGAAGAGGAAGGAAGGAGAAGACCTGGTATAGAGAAAGCACCCTGGAGAGCCATATTTGCCCTCTTGCCACTGCTAGGGGATGGATAATGCCTGACCCTGCTGGGAACAGCCACCTGTCCCCTCCAGAGCAGCACTGCTGAGCTGACATTTCTAACCCCTGCCACCAGGGGGGCAGCAGCAGCCAGCCTGCATTTCCCTAGCTCTGGCAGAGCTCACCATCTTGCTGACCCTACACTCCCGTGCTCGAGGCAACTGCCTACTTTGTCTATGCCTAAAATCAGCAGCATCCTGCCTGCCAAGGGCAGATGGGTGTTACACAGAAAGGTTTATTATAGTCACAATTTGCAATCACTTCGCTTACTCACTAAATGTGAGCATGATGTCATACCACTTGGCCCTTTCCTCTTTTGCTCTCCTTTGTCTTCTCTGTGACCTTCCCTTTCAACACTTGTTAGTGACCGCTAGCTGAAATTTTTAACAGCAAAACAGTAAGCAGCATAGGAATGGTTATTTTTGCAAAGAAGAAAGTAAAATAAGGAAAGACTCTTCTCTCCCCTGCCTTCCTCGAAGTACTAAGAACACGTCTCCTGAGACACTAATCTCATGCAAAACCTAGAGGATGGCCCTGCATAGGGGTCTAATGCTTTTCTCAGGAGTAAAGGCTCAATTAGCCTCTTGTGAAACTTGTACTGATTTAATCAAACTGGGATAGTCACCATTAGTTTTGTAAGCCATTTTTCAGTTCAGCAACCAGAAGAAAGAAGTGGTTAAGTCCAAAGAAGTTGTTCTGTTTTTTACTCCTCCACAGAAATGAAAAACTGGAAGGTAAATTAGTTTTGTATTAGACAAAATATTCTGCTTTACTAAAACGAAACACACTTAAGAAAAACCAAGGAAATGCTTAAGAAAAACCAAGGAAATGAAGGGCTAGATTTACAAAAATTCCTGAGACTATGAAAAGCTGTCACGGTTTTAGCTGGGATAGTTAATTTTCTTCACTGTAGCTAGTATAGTGCTGTGTTTTAGACTTAGTATGAAAATAATGTTGATAACACACTCATGTTTTAGTTGTTGCTGGGTAGTGTTTACACTAGTCAAGGACTCTTCCAGCTTCCCATGCTCTGCCAGGTGCACAAGAAGCCGGGAGGGGAGGGGATACAACCAGGAGAGCTGATCCGAATTGGCCAAAGGGTATTCCATATCATGTGACGTCATGCCCAGTATATTAACTGGGGGGAGTTGGCCGGGGGAGGCAGCAATCGCGGCTCGGGGACTGGCAGCGTCGGTCGGCGGGTGGTGAGCGGTTGCAGCACTTGTTGTTTAGTTTTGTTTTTTTTTTCCTCTTCTTCCAAGGTTTCATCTCTCTCTCGCTCATTATTTTTCTTTTCATTATATTATTATTATTGCTGTTTTATTTTAATTATTAAACTATCCTTATCTCAACCCACGAGTTTTCTTACTTTGGCCCTTCCGATTCTCTCCCCCATCCCACAAGGGTGGGCGAGTGAGCGAGCGGCTGTGTGGTGCTTAGTTGCTGACCGGGGCTAAACCACAACAATAGCTAAATGTTTTAAACAAAGAGGAATGGCTCCGGTAGGACAGACAGACTCCATGACATCCACCTATAACCCCCTCAGGCTATAATCTGCTGCTTCAAATCCCTGATGATCAGGATCAAACACAAGGAAAGATTTGAAATTTGGTCTCTCACTTTCCTTGAAGAGGGTCCAAACCACCTGGCTGGGAGGCACTTTGAGGTAGCCTTCCTTCAATCCCTCCCACTGTAGCTGTTCCAATTGGTATTTAATATTTTGAGAGAGAGACTATATAACTTATTAAACCAATGTTTCAGACATTTTTCTGGGAGGTGGAAGAAAACAGGGTGTCCAATATTCCTCAACAACTGGGTTATCTGCCAGCTAGAGAGGTTAATAACTCCCTCTCTCCTCCTGGAAAAAAAAGTGTCTTTCGCAGTAGAAGCAGTTTGGTAAATTTGATTTGAATTAGTAAATACTTTGGGGATGACCGAAAGCAGGTTTTTCAGTGAATAAATGATTCAGACTGAAAAATATTAGCCGAGCTGTAGTTGCAGAAGGACAGGATGCACCCATCTACTTGGCATATTTTTTCTGCTTTACAAAGCTCATCTTCTTGGGTAGCACAGCACTGCTACTGTGTAAAAATTCAAATTGCTTATGGGGGGAAAATGTTTCAATTAACTCCAGTTGGGGCACTAGGGTACATCTGCACAATCAGGAAACAGTTCTTTGTTCCTATAGTAGCTTTATACGGTTTCAGGCTTGCACAAAATTTGCCATGAATTATTATGAAAAAACATGAAACATTAAGTGCAATACAAAAAGATGCGAGGCTGTGGTTCAGCACCAGCCTCTGACCGGAGAGCCATCCATTTGGTCATGATGTAGCAGAAGAAAAAATGTAGCTGTTATAATGAGAGAAGAAAAGCTTCAATAACAAAGTGTGTGGCAAATACCCAAAACTTTAAGGAAGCATCATTAACTGCTGGGAATTTTTACTTACAAGGTATCTCTCGGTATCCACATTCCAAGGCATGAAAGTAGTTCATAAATTCCCTCACTGGTATTTTAAAGGTTTCAAACAGCCCCATGTCTTCAAAAAGCCTGTATGATACCTGAGAAAACAAAACAACCATGCTGCTAAATAGACCAGAAAAACTCTAAAAATCAGATATAAAAATCATTCTGTCAAATTACCCCATGAAAACCTGCTTTCCTGGTAGTATCTGCTCAATTACATCTGATCCAGCTATAGCTGCAGCTATTTGCATTTCCATAGGGATGTGGCTACATAGCCAAACAGACAAGCTATTAGTACCAAACAGTCCTCATTCCTTCATTACACCCTTCCAGATGTTCTTCTCTTCCTTTCAGGCATATGGATCCCCCCAAATTTTGCAAGCACCTCAGCAACATACGCATGTAAAGGAAAATATCCAGAGGTCCTTAGTGTCTTGGGAAAAATTTCCCCACAAACTTCTCCAAGCAGCACCTGTGAGTCAAATCAATTCCCAGAAAAACGGGGAACAAGTGAATGAATGACAAAGGGAAAGAACCATTCGGATCCTATGCATTATCTCGTTTCCCTCTCCCCCTTTTTGGAAGTGAAATGGCAAAAGTGACTTCTCCAACAGGATATCAGAGGCAGCAAGCGGCTTAGGAAGCAGAGCTGCCCCCAGTGTTCCTGCATGGAAAGATAACTGTAGACATCCAGGAGAGGATATATTGGAAGGGAGAACATGATGGATGAGTGAGGGGGTGTTCAGGAGAGATGAGTGCTCAGAAATGTAGAGAGCAGCTGCTGCAAAACGGACGCTTTTGAAGACAAGTTTGAACTTGACATACAGAACAATGGGACATAGTAAAATTACTGCCTGACCTTTTAATTTCTTTCATTGGACCCTGAAGTCTTTCAGCTTCTTTATTTATTTACTGCTGTTAGCTAAATTCTGTCCTTTTGATGCCATCTGTCTGGTAATGATCTGCCTAGAGCTAAGCCATTTAAAGCACAATTAGAATGATGAGTGCTATACTGATAAGAAATGGTTACAAATTATGTTTCATGTTTCACACATGAATGTAAATCAAACACCTATCTGCAGCCATTTCTTTCTGCATATTGTGTATATAGATTGAGACCTGTGAATTGCATTCGAAGTTTAATGAACAGAAACAGCATTAACAATCTTCCACCCACTGCCTGCCCTCCTAGTCACTCCTTACCAGGAAAAATCTGCGTGTGAACTAACTCTGGCACAGCATCACAACAGGCAGTGACAGATGCAGAGGCAGGTTGAGTGTGGTGTCTGACACCATCCGGGATGCCCCTCTAATGACACATATCTGACCGTTAGGGTTCTGCTGGTGGCCCCAGCTCTTACTTCTGTTCCTACCATAATTGTTAAGTACCACTAGCAATGCAGTCAGAAAAAAAATCACTGCTGGTGATAATTTCTCTTTGTGGCCACGGCTGTTGACCATGAAGTGAAAAGCTCTTTATAGCAAAGGAGTGAAGGAACAACTGAATTACAGTGCTCTGGAAGACAGGAGCTTAGAATAAAAGGTAGGGCCTGTAAAAGGCAAAACCTTACCCTCTGAAAACCCCATGGGATCCTCCTATACTGAGGCAATGCAAAGGGATTGATTTTGAGCATAATTTGGATTAGAAACTGCACAGAATTCTGTTTATCCATCTGGAATCATGGCTGACGTAAATCAGCCAGGATCCAAACTTTCAGCTACAGAGAGATGAGATAGATTTACACTCTAGTCCTAGATCACTGAATGGTCAGCAAAATTTCCAGCAAAATATCCCTGTATAAAAAGAGGAAGCATAAAGAAATATTATTCTGCAGGAGCAAACCTTACTGGTCTATACTACCAATACTGGACAGGTATGTTAAAGCATGTCATAAAAGCATGTTTTTCCCCCACCTTGGATTTTGGGGAGCAGGAAATTCCACAGCAGTTGAAAAGAAGCAAAGCTGACTGTGATGGATATGAATGATAGCTCTTCCCCATGACTTGGAGTAAAATGGTATTATTCTCTGTGCTCATTAGAAAGCATAAACAGCTAAGCAAGTAATTTAGACATTTTTGTAATGTTTTCTTTCTTTCTCTCTTTCTTAGCAAATGGGAAGGAGGAAGGGGTAAGGGCAAGTCAGAAAGAGGAAAAAAGGGCATTGATATTTTCCAGAAAGTCAACTAACTAAATTCTTTCATTTAAAAAAAAACAACTGTGCAGTTTTGCTTATTCATTGCTCTGGATTAACCCTTTTTAAACACTTCTGTCTTTTAAAATCCTTCCTTTCCAAACTGCATGCTGCTTCATCAGCTCCCTGGGAGTTACCAAACCATGGGCTGAGCAAGGAACTCTTGCAGCCGCAGTGCAGTCCCCACTGCCAGGGACAAGCCCAGGGAAACTCTGACAGCTGCCAGGTGCATGGCAGTGGGTGCTCCACACTGCCTCTTCCCTCCTGCCTCCATCTTCTGCTTGTCTCTGCAATGATTGCTAACACTTGGATGAATCATTTATAACTCAGATAGTTCTGGCGGTGCTGCTTGAAGAAGAACAAGTGCTTCTCCTGAATTATTCCTAATGGAAAGTTTTTTGGAAATGGGGATTGTTATTCACATGTAAGCTCCTCTCCTGGGTGTTGCAGGCACACGTAGGTGGCTCTTGTTAGAGGACATGCACAAAGTTTAGGTTGGCAGTTCCCCACTCGTTGTTTGCAGGCAACCCTCTTGCACTTTTTTTTTGTCTCTTTTACTTTCTTTTTGCAAACGTGTTTCTTTTAAGTTGCTGGCACCTGGTCTCTGGCTTTGACAAACACGATTCCTCGCAAGGGCTGCCGTGACAATCCTGGGAATATTCCATCCCCCAAGGATTGACTTCCCCTCACTCCTTTGTATAATGGCTGCAGTTTCTCTCTGCAAAAGTCATGCATGATGATGAGATGACCAAACATTCCTCTTGGCACTACCCAGGGACCAACCCACATGCATTGCAACAATGCCACCCCACCTTGATGCTGCTCATGTACTGAGAGCATAGGAGCATCACCAGCATTTCTCATCTCTCTATAGGCCAAGTAATAAAAGCTAGAGAGAGACCTTGACTTTAGCCTATTTTTTTTTCACTTTATTTGCTTTCCAAAGAAAATTAGTTTCTCTTCCACAGGTTTTAGTTTTATAGGAGCTGTAAGAGGTGTTAAGTGTGACTGAAGACATTATCTAACATTATGGCCTGTTGTGAAGCATCAACTCAGTTGGAGAGCTTTGCTGTTCCTTTCTGAAATGAGACTGGTATGTAAATTCCTCTCTAACCCCTATCATGCATATTTGTTAGTGCCACATTTAAAGTGCTTTCCACTGTACTTTGCACAGATGCTTTTACGCTGCTGACCGGTTTGGGGTCTTTTTATATGTCTAAATCAATTTAACATTGCAAAAAGAAGAAACAGACATCTCAAGCAGCTTTAAAGATGCTAAGCCAGCATTTGCTTTCTAAACTGAATGCTTCCCTAGAGGCATGTGTCAACTCTGGTTTGTTCCATCTCATAAATTTAACCTAGCAAGGCAAACATAGTTAATTCAGCTTGTTAATTTACTTCTTTTTAATGGATGAGTCCATTTAATGGCAAACTACAGAGAATAAATCATCAGAGCTTTTATTTTCCTTTGTTTATAATATCCCAGGATTTAAAAATTATACAAGAAAAAGACAATACTTTTAGATGGAGAAAAAGATTTATTTAAGTTCTCTTATTTCTGAAAATAATTTTGTTAGGAACATATGAGTAGGTGGGGGAAAAAACTGAAGGAACTATATTTTATGAACAAGGTTGAACTTGCTATATTTTGCTCTTAGGGAGTGGGAGTTATTACAAACAGCTGTTACAGAAAATGTTGAATTTTGATCACAAATATTATTTATTAAAGTTTCACCATTTTATTTTACAGACCTCATTTTGTGGCACTGCGGAATGGATAATGTGCTCAGAACCTGTGCAAAAAGCAGATGTTGGGAAACAGAGTGTGGAGCTTTAGTGCAAATTGAGGGAGGAACAGGGGAATCGTCCTGAGAGGTACAGAAGTCCATGCAGCTTGGTAAAGTGCTTAAAACTTATAGAGGCACCCATGTAAAACCAGAACAAATTTTGGCTCATCCAAACTGTTGGTTATGCCATTAAAAAAAAGTTCTGTTTTTCCTTATGTTTCATTTTTCATTCTATAATGTGCTTTGCTGTTAGAAAACACCATGACCCATATGATCTAGAAGAGCATTTTAATCTTACACCCACTGTCTAGTGCAAAAGTGTCTCAATGATCATCACTGAATTTATATCAGTATCCGCATCCTGCCATAGTTTGCCTATATCTCTAATATTAACCTAGACAGCTGACAGGCTGGTTAAACAGATGTTCTTGCTAAGCTACAGAATGATAAAAGGCAGACCACAGAATAAATCTGAATTCATGCTGTGGTTTTCCTGGTTGACCACTGGATAATTCAATGTAGCTGAATAATAGTTAACCACCAAGGGACCAAGATTTGATACAGCATTCTCTGGAGCTTGTTGCACTGAGATCTGCCTGACACACTTACCTCTGTGTTTGTGGGGGTGTGTTAATTGTCCCACATTATACCAATTAACATAATCTCTTCTTTCCAGCACTCATCACTACACAAAACCTTGTAAAGTGATACTAGATCAGATTCCCTTGGGGTTTTTTCCCCTTCCATCCCTAAATATAATTACTTGCCTTTACTGTTTAATAAACCTCAATACTTCCGTAAGAAAAAACAGCTAATTTGTCAGCGTGCCAGGAAAAGGGGCATAACAGAGCAGAAAGTTCAGCCAAGAAAGTGATTATGGAAGTGACATTAATTGTGCTGGGTAGAGACAGGCTGTGTCAGTACCTGCATTAAATTCAAAGGAGAGAATGAAAAACTGATAGATGAAAGAAAGACTAGTAAGCTCTCACATCCTGATTCATAGTAAATTAGCCTTCCCTATGAAATAATGATATGAATTTACTATCAAAGTGCTGACTCTTTAAAGGTGAGGGAATATAGCAAGGACTATTTTTTTCCCACTCCTGAGGCCTTGCTTTCTTGCACAGCCTGACTGAAATCTCCAGTATAAAAAAGGACCAAAGTTCTGTATTTCTTGCATCAACTGAATGTATTTACTGGTTAGCCCTCCCATACTGAACCCCATGAGAAATCCTTCCACAAAGAACTCAGTCAGGGGTGGCAGCACCTCCTGCAGACAGAAAAGAAAGTTTAGAAAGGTTTATGTAAACTCATTCTCAGAGAGTGGCAGGCAAAATAGGTGTGTGGTTTTTTTCTTTCATGTTTTTAAATCTAAAAATATAGAAATTTAAAAGTAAGGAATGTAATGAGATGGAGTTCATATTGTCAGTTTTGAATTAGGTGGCAGGGATCATAATTCAGTGGATGACCAGCTTGTAAGGACAATGGGTCCTAACACTATTTTATCTAAATCTGTCAATAATTTAGCCAGTCATCGCAAACAAGATACCCTTCTTACCTGACTGAGAATCCGACCACATTTCTTTCCGATTTTTTCCACCAAATCAAAGATTGGGAAGTTCCAACTATTTAGCTGCTCCATCAGGGGATCCAAGTTGTCCATAACCAGAGGCTCAGGAGCAAGTATAGGTTTGTCCTATGCCAGAAATCAGAATAAAGACAAATTTTAGTTCTGTGGAGCATCTCATGCAAAAATGTATGCTCTTAAAAACTAAGGTCACATTAGCATCATCTGTAAGCCGATGGTACTTGACTCAGCTCAGCAGAGATGTCCCCATTTCTACCAGCCCTGCAGCTAGTCACTCTCCTTTATAATTTGTTTCACTTGAATGAATAGGAAATTCTGTATATGAAATATCAGTCTCTGAGCTTATCCATGAAAGACATTCATTCGTTCATTCATGGGAATCATTCATTCATTTCCAAGGGAGTCTGTCTTCTTCATTGTAAAATTTGCTGCAGTACAGAGGGAAAAGCGTCCAGTTTCTGCTTCCGCATCAGGACCCATTAGTTATAATCTAACATAGCTAATGGAGCTCGGTCCAAGCGAAGACTTGCACATCTTAAACTGAAACCTACTTGTTTTTCAAGGTCTGCAAATAAAAGATGGGGTGTGCCCCTCCTTTCACATTTGTCCTTGTATACTTCCTGGAATTTCATTATTACTAAGAAACTGTACCCGAGTAAATGCCAAAATGTCCCAAGAAAAATGCCTTCTCTCAGCATGTCAAACTCCAATTCAATAGATGACAATAAATTTTTCAAGAGCTCATGCCAATTTAAATTTGTTAATTCAGTTGTACAGCAGGCTGTGAAAAATTTAACTAAATTCCCTCTACATCTCAATCACGTTTACAGCTAAATACAGTAGTCATGAGAAGAGCAGCACTTGTTCACCATTCTGCAATGTTCAAGACATACACCAACAATACTATCATGCAGCACCCTCAGACAAGTGTTAATTTATTTTAAAATAAGGACCACTGTATTTATTAGCCAAGATTGCAAGTCCATTGAGAAATTGAAGTGGCTGCACAGGAAGACTATGTATCATGCTGGTAGTCTGAGAAGATAATTTCTCTTCCTTCCATTCTATTCCCTTCAAAGGCAGTGCTAACACAGAAGCCAAACATTTCAGAAATGTCTAATGCCAGATCCATAAACTTGTATTTATTCATCAAAATGGACAGTTAGTGTTTCACAAGTGGCCAGTGCTTAGCAGCTGTCACGCATTTCAATGGTTCCTTTCAATTCTTGACAAGGTAGGAGACTGCTGCAATTGTTGCTTAAAACCATGGTTAGAGTCTTTAGACAGCCCTAGTTGTTTTTTTTTTTTTGGGGGGGGATGGGGGGGGTTGGATTTTTTGGTTGGCCTGTTTTTTTGTTGGGTTTTTTCTCCCCAGTGTCAGGTCTATTGTGCGAGTGGAACTTAAACAAGCTACCTCAGGTGCTATTAAAGGATGCAGAATGATGGTCTCGGGCGTGTATGTCCTACAGACGGATCCCTTCCGCGTCTGCTCTTTGGAGCAATCTGTCTCATCATCATTCTGTACGATATCGCTGCTGTCACTGTTGTTGGTCTCATAGTCAGAAGTGGCTTGCGCAGGATCATCTACAACAGATCACAAAGCTTGTCATGTGAACAGCAAGCATTGCATCAAAGTCATCCTGTGACCTTCTGAATAATAGCAACAGGATCTCTGACTCATAATACATATGTGCTGCTTGGCTGGGTCCAAAGTTGGACAATCTGTCCAAAGGCATTAAAGCATATACCCTGCAGAGTGTAAAAAATGGGATCAGGGATTGAAGAATGAGAAAAATTTTGAGGACCGTTATTTGAGCTGACCAGGTTAGATGAGGGAAACCATATTTGCTTTATATTTGAACTCTGTGCATTTTGCACATGTTGTACATACAAAAAGGAAAGGAGCCTCAAAGACAATTTGTACGGTCTCACTTACGTATGTTCTCCTTTTATGACAGACAGTGAATGATTATTGAATTTTAAGGGATGAGGAGTTTTTGATGGACAAAGAATTACCTGCTCTGTTCAGGGTGTGTGTGGTACCATCATTTCTATCTAGTGTCCCATCACCAGCTTCTATTTGGTTATAGGGTCTGCCACAGCTGAAATACATCAAGAAACATGCACAATATAAAGAACCATGCACATTAGAGACAGTCTTATGTAAAATGATTCCTTACTGACAGTGTAAGATTATGTCATAAGTACAAGCTATAGTACAGGGTGCATTCTCCAGACAAAATTACAAAAACGAGCTGAAATTTTAATGGAAGTCAGGAATGTAAAAAGACAAAAATACAAAAAGACCTTGGATTAACTGGCCACCACCATTAAATCTGTGTTGCCGGCAGTAAACCTATACCATGTGATTTTTTTTTAAATGAATTTTTTATTCTCTAAATGTATCAGTACAAAAAAAAAAAAAAAAGTCCCCTGGTTTTGTACTATAGCTGCCCTATAAACATGAATTAAAATGATGAAAATGTGCCAGACTGCCGTACAATCTTATACAATTCAATTTGAACACAGTCATGATGTGGCTTTACTCTCCTTTTCTTTTTTAAAACTTGAGTATGTTCCTCTTAAGGAGAAAAAAGGTATTTTGGCATTACTTCAGTGGCAATATACCAAGCACATCAGAATCAAGGCAACATTTTGGACAGAACATGAGGTGAGTGACCTGGCATTCAGACATTTAGCAATGAAACAAGAAGACAGACTTTGCTTCATCATTCCCAGAACACAAAGACATTGTGGAAGAGATCACAGTATCACGGCCTTTCCAAATGACTGGCTCTTCCCTTCCATTAAAATGCTTTATTTCTTGGGCGTGATTCCCTTTAAGCCCTAAATGTGAATTCAATACCAGCTGGAACATTTCAAATTACAACGTAATTGCATTTTGACTGGGTCATCCAAAACATATTCCGGAGCTTGGTATGCCCTGCAAACATAATGAATTCCTGAAAGAATTTTAAATAAAAATACAAATCCGTATACAATGATACTTGTAGTGCATAGCCAAGCAAATAAATCATGTATCACTCAGGTTTATAAACAAGATGAAAAAAATGTATGAATTTCTCTCTCCCACATTCCTTGTGGTTTCCATAAGGTCAATACTAACAAGCCAAAATGTAAAAGAGAAAGAGAGCCTTTGATTGGTTGTAATGCTACAAGGCTTTTGCGTCATTATGAGAGTACCTCTTTATTTCCAGATTGTATGCAAACTCACACTGATTTAATACGTATGGCCCACATAAAACACTATATTAAAAAAAAAATTACTCAGCTACCTAGTAGAACACTTGAAATCTGCTCTATGTCAGAAGTAAACGTGCCCATGCAACTTTAACTCAATGCCCTTCATGCACAGGCATTATAATATGCTTCTTAATCACAGGATTGTTTAACATTTTTCCACAGGATTCCTGCCTCATCCACTAAGCAGAATTAAAAATGATTACCTACAAGTTATTTTAACAGCATTGACTAATATATGTTCTTGTTTAACGCAGTTTTACTGCATTTCACTTTGTAAGTAAAAAAAAAAAAAAAAGTACAGTAAAACTGCTGTCTTGATGCCACTGCCTGGGTGGATCTGATTTAAAGCACTGAACCCATCAAGAGTTCATTTCCTCTCTTGTTGTTGTTGGGGGAGGGATTGGTTTGGTGGTGGCAGAGGTTTGCTGACTTGGTATTATTTCCTAGCAAGGCAGTTTTTTTGGCAGTAAATGCAGAGGATTGCATACCATGAAGACTAGCAATCTACAATGTGAAAGTTCAAACATTAAAAGATTTATTTCCAGTGTTTGTTAATTTAACTCTCTCAGCTTGTCTTAGCCATTTAATTTCTTTTTTTTTTTGTTTTTTTTTTTTGTTTTTTTTTTTTTTGTTTTTTTTTAGTTTTAATTGTGCTTACATTACTAAGGGGTGCATTATTTATGTGCTGTTGGTTTGGCTTGCATCTGTGGATATGACATCTCTATATACTAATGGCTAAAAACGTGACAGTATGTATGATTTCTCAATGGACGTTAAAGGAAATGTGACAATTAGTAAGAGGGGATGCCAGTTTTATCAGCAGTCATTACACCATAATATTTCAAATAACGTGTTTGTTTCAAATAGCCAACAACAAAGTCTATGCCAGCAATGTAAATATTTGTAATGCTTACACAGCCCAAGCATTTGAAAACAAGGAAATTAAGAACCTAAATATGCTATGCAACCTACGTAGATCACATAAGACAGTAGCCACATATAAGGTAATGAGCATTTTACCAATGATTACATTGAAATCAAAGTCTACACATATCAAGAAAATATATTTCATTACTATCCACAGTAACCATACGTTGATTTTTTTTTTTTGACATTTTTAATGCAACTGTTAACTGTTTTCTTTAACAAAAGGCTTCCAGCAATAACTGTTACTAGTTAAAGTAATAATATTTTGTCAAAGAAGTAATAAAGGCACAGTTTAATAAGACAGTAGCACATTTATGGTATATTTCTCGTGTGTGATGTAGTTTTCATTTCAAATGAATCAGCACAAGTCCCAGTTTTGCAATGCCTTTGGAAAACTTTTAAAAGCTCTTAGTTGCTGTTTAGTCACCTAAATACATCTTAAAAGTCCGTCAGAATCCTAGTCTGAACTCCAGTGAGGATGACTCCCTTGAGCAACCTTGCGATCTCAGTTTTGACTTTCTCACACCCACTTCTGAGCCCTGCACATAGCATGCTGAGACACATCCAAAGTCACGTGACTGAGGCCAGAAATGAAAAACTATTTCCAAAGATAGTCAAACTTGATAACATTTAACCCAGTCTCAGATGTCTATTGGCTGTCCGCTGGCTAGCCAATAATCACAAATCACTCGCTACTGTGACCAAAAGTAACATCTAATGAGCAAGGTAAGCTTGAAACTGCACTGGAACAGGCTTCTAAATACCAGCGTTTCCCACTATTCTGAACAGGACACATATTGCAAACTCCAGTAATCTAACTTAGCAACTGAATCCTTTTTGAGAAGATAAGCAGAACAACTTTCTTTCCAAAATGCTGATTTTGCAGAGGAGGTCTGCCTAATCTAAGAATGGGCTACTTTAAAGTGTGAAATTAAACTTTGTTACTGTAACTCTTAGCAGTAGGAATAACTTGGCTGCAGTTGATTTCTGAAAAAAATCTCAATGCTACATAACCTGACTCTGCCTAGGGAGGACAGGATCCACTTCTTCTGAGAGAGCACTCAAAATTACGTAGTCTTCAGGCATTGTTGGCACACCTTTATCAGAAGGCTACAGGCCAGCAGCTTTGAAACCCTAGCAGTCAGATTTTTCTATCAAATGTCAGGTGCCTGCTGTGAAAGACTTGGCCTGTGACCTGAAAGTGACTGTTCATATTAAGGGCACGGCATGAGAAACACATGAAATCCAATTTTGGGATCTGCAAATTAGTGATGAAGAACTTATTAATGAATCCGACTCTGCATCTGACATAAGTAAAAGCTATAAATGTAGTTAACTGTCTTGCACTTTAAAAGCACTTTGTAGCATCAATCTACACAATTACTCATATACTAAGAACTGCTTAGATATGTGGGCCAAAAGAGCTTGTTCGTGAGAACAACGTGAAACGATTCCAATGCATGTCAAATTACTAACTTACCTGCTGCAGATGACAGAGGGGCTGATAATAGGGTCTGACAGGCTAGGTGCACTCTGAGTAGAAGTTAAGACTTTTTGTGGCTTTACACCTTGCTTGGTGTCAATATCTGTAGAGTCTGGAAATGACACAGAAGATGTTTTTCCGGTAGGACTTGTGGCAGGTGTCCCCTGAATTGGTGAATGGCATGGGGAGGTGAGAGGTGAAATATTTGGTGGGATACCTGGCAAGAGAAAAGAAGGGTCTTGTCAATTAACAGAAGTGGCAGATGGTTGTATGAGTTCACTGTGCAGAAATACCCCTCTTGAGATGTGCAGGTACCAGCACAGCTTCCAAATGGAAAAATAAAAGAAAACCCTCCTCCACTCTGAGCCAAGCCCACAGATGTCACAGAGAGATGAAGCTCCATTAATATCAGCCACTTCTACCTGCTGAAGGTCTGGCTCAAAATATGAAGAATATTCTCCCTGATGAGCTGGATGCACTAACTAACTGGCAGGCATGAAATGAAAGACATGCGTTAGTGGCATGACTATTGGTATCAACACGTTCTAGTGACGGAGGCACCAAACTCCAAATAGGGAGTTCCCAGACCCATCTGCAGTTTCTCTTTGCTTCACTGTCTCCATTTGTAAAGCAGGGACAAGAAAGGCTTACACACATTCCCAGCAAATTTGAATTTCTACATGTGTGAAGATTAGCAATAAACCAAAAAAAGCAATTTTAGTAATCATACATTATATGAATGTAAGATATTGCACTTCTGGTGCCATTTTCACATTCCTCACAGATTTCAGCCTTGATCTTGTGCAGCTTGAGTTTATTTTTCATTATCTGTTGCTCACTACGGGAGACCTGTGACCATCACCTGTACCACATGGTATTGTATTCCTAAGCTGGTGTATCAGAAACTGCCAGTATCCACATGTGCAAACACTAGCAAGATGTAGTTCTCTTTGTCCCTTATTCTACCTAAGCACCACTGCCAGGATGAAATGCATCAGCCAGTCCAGTGTTTGAGATGACATCAAGTGGATTCAAAAAGAAGGCAGCACATTTTCTGGTCTCAGACAAAAAGGCCTCAATCACAATAAAGCACAAAGGAGCAAACATAACCTATCTTAAAAGGAAAAGCATGTAAATTGACTTACCTCCTGTTCTAAAGTTTGTAGGAACCCAGCCCCAGTTCATTTACCATGTTCATCTTCAAATCCAAATGATATAAAAAGCTGAGGAACTTTAATTGGTTTTATGTTTGAATTATGCCCACTATCTAAATGAATTCTGGACACAAAAATTATCTTAGAATAAGGCAATATGTGATCTAAGTTTATGAAATACTACCCTACTAACCAGGATATATGTGTACAGTTCCAGTGTTTTTTCCTGATAACAACTTACTGTGACATGAGGTTAAAATACCATTTACTGTTGACAACCAAAGGTTAAAAATAATCTCTGACAGTTACTATACGGTAATTTTGAGATAGCCAACATCACCTAAGTTTTGATTAGGATATTTCTTCAGCAAACATGTGATATGTATTACTGTCTTAATTCAATTATTGCACTAGGATATTACGGTAGTCTTGAGATCAGAAACCTACAGCCTACAGAGCAATTAAAAAGTTATCAGATGGCCATGACATATGGAAATTGCTTTAAAACACAGAAAGCCTCTGTTTCACATTTACTAATCCTTTGAGATATCTGCTTTCCATCCAACAGAAATATGGCTTTAAAAACATTTCGCAGTCTGTTAATTGCACAGGGGATTGAGTTGGATAACTATCTATCTTTGAGCTATATGTTACCAGGTACTCTTCACGACTGTTAGAGAATACAATATATATGGTCATCTTTCAACAATTTAAAACAAATCCAGGGAATTTTAACAGCAATTTTCACAATAGTGTTTCTAATCACTGCTGGCTTTCTACTACTAGTCTGGGCTCCTGTCTCTTGAAATATGTTTGGTTGTGAGTTTTTTCTGAAGAGTAATTTGCCAGGGTAGGTAACCAAAAATAAATAAATTTACCAGAAAAATGCAAATCTATTTTCAATAATCCAGCATTTAACCATTTATTGGCAAAAGTGAGAGAACACACGTCTTGCTATAGCAAGGAATTTTGAACAATCAAGATAAGAGAACAATAACAACAGAGGAAGAATTTTTTTAAGTACATCCATCTGCTCAGGTCCTCCAGAACTTTTACACATGTGCAGTGTTGAAGAAATAAAACAGTAACTTCAATGTGAGGTGAAATTACATATAAAAACACTTTTGAGTTTACCTCAGAATTTTGCCAAAATAGGTATAGCTAGCAGAATTTTAAAATGCTAATGTTTCCATGCATAATTAAAGACACTTTTTGTAAACTAACAGATCTATAGATTTAGCTACATCAACTTCTACCAAGAATTATTATATCCTGCCAATGGAGCTAATATATAAAAGTCTAATTTGTATTAACTAGTGCAAACTGAAGCAATTCTTTAGTTGGAACACAAAAACAAATTGCAATTAAAAATGCACAATTGGTAAACAGTCTTAAAACATCAAAATATCAGTCTTCTGCATAAAAAGCTGAGCCAAAATTTTCACTCCTGTCAATCAGTGCCCCTAGGAATTGCATATGATGGAATGGAGCTCTCCATCACAGGGGAGCTCATGTATTTGGTCAACAGAGATGACTATTAACACTTTCTACAAGCAAAAGAGACAAAACGTAAAACTGGCCAATGGGGTTGATAAGTCTTATTTTACAAGTATAAAATATTATACACCCCACCCCCCCCCCCCCCAAGTTAATGGGTGAATCTCTGAAAATCACAAGTCTAAGTTGGATTTGTTTCATTCTAAAACAAATTCCTGGATTCTTGGTACTTTATCTCCATTAGTTTCCAGGTTCAATTTTATTCATTTGCCTACGTGCCTATTACCTTTTAAGATAACATTGTGTTACTTAATCTTCACTGTGGTATAACAAAGCAGCTTCTGTACAAGAGGAGATTAAATAAACCCTTCAGTTTGAAAAGGAGATGCGATGTGACTGTGCTAGATATGCAGAAAAATTTTGTAGCCATATCTTCAAACCCATCTCTAAGTTGGGATTCTCTGACTTTTCTGATATCAAGCCTCAGGCATCTATCAATTTCTGTCTGACGTCTGGGTGGCCAGTATCTCTGGGTAACATTTTCTCAACATTACTCCATGTTTGGAAAAAAAACCAGGCTGATTTAAAAAATGGAAGACCTTGTGATCATTTTTAATGGCAAGTTAAAGCATGGGCAAACATTACTTTATCCTGCATTTGTACAGGGAAGAGAACCACATTACTGCAGATTAAGACTGCCTCATGGATGTCATACCGCACATTTTATTATCAGTTAAGGAGTCACCTTCTCAATCTCTTTCCCTCAGTTAAAAGAGGAGTAATTTTTTTAAGGGGCCAAAAAGCTGAGTAAAAAGCCCTGTATTCCTCATCTCTAAAAATCAGTAAGAACTACCTGGTCTTTCTCAATAATGAATATACAGAGATAGACCTCTGAGTGATAATGGCTTTGTCTTGAATATATTTGCATAAGACAGGTCAGTTGCTGCCTACAGCTCCGAATGGCATTACGTAGGTTGTGCTTCAGGAAATCTCAGTCAGGCAATATACGCAGTCAGTCTAACAAATGTTATAGAAAACACTCTGTTCTCAGCCCTGCTGTACTCAAGGGGATTACATGGATATAGATCACAACACGATTTAGTATCGCACTTGCCACATCATGTCATGACTAACCTCTATAAATCATAAAAGTAAAAACATTTACGATGAGCTATACTTTTTTAAGCCACAGTTTTGGTTTTTTTTTTTTAAATGAAGGAATTAATTATATTTATAATGATGGAAAAATAAGAAAAGACAGATTGGACAGAGATCAAAAGCAGCTGCACACGCCAGTCACAGGGAAGCAGCTAAACGAGCCTGACAGAGCCACGGACGCCCACTCACCTTGACGGCTCTGCCTTTTGGCATTCAGGTGGTTGGTAGAAGACATGGAGTAGGAGGTGGAGAAGGACCTGCTCTTCGTGATTGTCATCAGAATTGAGCTATTCCAGGAGTCAGTGCTGCAAAACCAGAGCGCAAACAAGCATCGTTCAACACAGTAGAAAGCCTCAACGGCAGATCTTAAGAAGTTAAGAGCCACAGCAAGAAGCACGTGATACTGAGATGGCACAAAATCTGATGAGCAATACGGCATCTATCTGTTGGGTGAACTGCTATTTGTGAGGCACTCAGTACCGTATTCAGCAAAAATATTTAAAATGCAGACACTCCAAAGCTGGACTTCCTTCAGTGCTGAGGCCTATTCACTTTATTTATACAAAGATGTCTTCATTATATTGTTCTGACAGTACAAAAAGGCTTAAAAGTTGACTTGAAGTAAGTTAAATGTATATTCTCTTTTAACGCCTCCTTACAAGAGCCAGAAGTGCCAGAAGTTCTCAGTGTAAGTGAACAATCAGTCTCCTTGACTCTGCTGCAACTGCCAAGGCAGATACCCAGTAACCCTCTGGGCACTGGAGGAGCTCCTCAGGAGGCTGGAAGACGCCCGGAAGAGCCCTGCATTGCTGTTGTTAGTGGTGTACGTCTTCTCTGGGTGAAGCACTTCATGCTCTAGCCAACTGAAACGCATGCTGCATCTCAAAAAAATATCATATTGACAGACCCTGAAGACATTGGTCACTGATCCAAGAGAAACTCACTGAAGGAAAATAGGGTGCATGTGTCTGTGTGTGGGGGGAACAAAGACTGGTACCCTACAACAGGATGGGCACATGCTTTCAGCCTTCAGGCTATAACTGTGTACCAGAAGAGGCCAAATACTTCTGTAAAGCAAGAGAATTGTATTTATCATTGTTTTCCTGAATGACACTCATCAGATGTCAGCTGCTTGCAGGGATGTAGCACTGACTCTTATCATGAGGCCTATGACTTCTCTGGTCAGATCTCCTAGGCCTCTCAGGCTCCGTATTTCTCCTCACAGCCTCACATCCAAGTGATGAGATGACATGCAAGACGCAGACAGCCTTTTAAAGCATCCTAGTCCCATCTGAACTTGAAAAAAAAAACTTGAAAAAAAAAAAAAAAGTGTTCTGAAAGAAAAAAAGCATGTAACATTGTCTTAAGTCTATAAAAACCTTATTGTTTTGGAAGAGCAAGCACTACCTACAAAAATATTTGCTGGTTGTCTTTATTGGCCCAAATTCCTATAACCTGTGATGAAGTAAGACGAAGAAAGAATCCAGCTGTTTTTTAAAATTTGTTTGTTTGTTTTGCGGTTTTGTTTTTTAATTGACAGGAAGAATATAACACACTGGCCCACTGTAAAGAAAAACCAAACCAAACCAAACCAAACAACCCCAAACCACATTCTTTGACTTCCTAAGGGAGAACCACCAGATATAAAAGTGATTGAGGGAAGGAATGTGGAAGCTCTATTATTTTCCCCAAATCATCTGAAGCTATAAGACCATGTCTTACCAGTTTAGTGACATAGGATTGGAAGAATACAAGATTACTAATCTTAAACAGAGATTTAAGGGAGATTTTTGCAAATATGTGACTTTAGAAATCTAGAGGTGATGTCCCAGACTGTGAGGAACAAGTTGCAGATTTTGTAATTGCAGAATCTGCCACAGGGCAATTCCAGGGTCATTTCCCCTCTCCTACCCTTCAAGCCACGAAATGTTTCTTTGTGACCTGTGGTGTGCTTGAATTTGGTACAGAGGAAGTGGCAGATAATCAAGATTTTTTTTTTTCCCCATTCAGTTCAAAATTCTTTTCCTTGAAAGCTAATCTGTCTTGGTTTGCCAAAATTTTTAAAGTTAGACTTATAGGATTCATTTTTCCCCTTTCTGGAATACACATTGTTTCTCCTACTCTAAAAGAAGAACTGCAAACAGTAGGCTGGGAGGCTTGACAGAGCTATAATTATACAACTGGCGACGTTAAACGTAGGAAGAATTGATAGCCTGCTTAGTTGGCTCATCGTGCAGAGTTATATAACATCCGTAGAAAAGGACCAACAATAATATTTAATTGCTCTCCTTCTCCCTCTGATTCCCATCTTAGGATGCTTACATACTACGTGAGAGTCTGGGATCAACAGTATAAATCAAATGCACCCTGGGAACCACAGGCTGGTGACTGAAGAACATTTCCACTTGGTTATATCTTTTTTATATTTACTTTTACTGAGATACATGGGACTCCTCACAAAGGGAACTTGGCTAACCACGTATTTTTCTTGCACCAGACATTCAGTCTGCTTTGCAGGCTGCCTTGAGCACCTAGGCACCCTGCACAAGAGCCTCCTCTATGGGAAAGGTTTATATATCTAGAAGAAAGGCTGACCAAAGCAGCTTTCTGGGGCTGCATTCACCCAAGCTATGCAAAAGCAAATGCTGGTGATGGACGTCGGGCCTTCTCGGGTCCTATCTTTTTCTCCACTACTGGCACCAAATTTTGAATTGCAGAAAAACATGTGAGTCTTCTGATATCACGGATCTGAATTCTCTTCTTGAATTTGGTGCTTTTGCTCTGCTCTTCCTTTCTCCATAGCAAAGCATGAGTCCACACTCTTTCCTCATCCACCAGCTCCAAGTTGATAGCCCTTGCTGATGTGGGGAGGGGACCTGAACTTTATTCTCCCAGGGTGGCACCATAACTACCAGGCTGCACAACTGACTGCCCTCCTTTGAAGGCTCTGCTCCTTTCTGACTAGAACAGAAAAACACTGATGGAGCCAGAAAGAAGGAAATCCTGATGAAATAGCTATGCAACATATCATAGTTAACAGTGCCTGAGACCCAAGCCTCTCCTCTCACAGTCGAGCACCCTTCCCACAACACTAACATCCATTCAACTCCTTCCTTCACTGGCTGCTACTGGATTATCCACCGCAGCCCTTGTGGAGGGTTAAATGCAGCTCACCTCAAGCCCTCTGATAGCATGGAAGTCCCAAAATTCAAGGTGCCTAGGTCTGAACACCCTCAGGCAGAGAAGCAACTTTGTTAGAGTAGTCTTCTGCAAATGCCCTAAATCAGTCAGCTGCTGGCTGTAAGCAGCTGAGCGAACACAACTTCTCTCTCTCTGTTTCATAGTAGGACTATGTGTTTTATGACAACTGGCTCAAGGATCAGGCTCTGAGAAAAAGAGAATGGGTAAGAGCGAGCAGGGAATACCTAACTGATATAGTCAGTCATGAGGGACTATAGCCATAAGGTAAAAACCTGTCCCTTCAGAATAGTGAGAACTAGTGTGCTTCTGGGTAACTCTGAAAGACTTTCAGGGACATGCTTTAAGAAAATGGAACTAAATTTTGCTTTGGGCACAAAATGGAGTAGGTAGGTACCTCAGCCTATGCAAATCTCTTTGCAGATCTAGTGCTCTGTATGAACGTAACCTTAAAGCGTATGTATCATCATTGAATCCAGAACTCTTTTTCCAGGCAAGACAAACAAGTAACGTACAATTCCTCCAGTGATTTTGCTGAAATTCATTTCAAGGCTTCATTAATTATTGCTTTGTAGTTGTGACTCTTCCAGTACCAGCACCTGCTTACAGAACCCTTGAAAATATGGGGCATCTTAAATGAATAAATAAATAAATAGAAATGGGCACTCAGTCTGCACCCCAACAAAATAGCTGTATGTATTTGCTTCTTGTGGCAAATTAGGAAAAGTCTTTTAACTAGATGAGATGGTTGGCATTAGGGATGGGACAGTTGGGATCCTGAATCCCTGAAGCTAAACTCCGTGGTCAATGGGAAAGAAGTGTTCCACTGCAGTGCTTAAAGTTAGCGAAAGTACAGCAACCATCCTGCAAGAAAACTTTACACTGCCCATTTGATTTTCAGCTTTGCTTTCAACCTCTACTAGCAAACCTTCTTTTATAATTTTACTCCTAGATTATACCTTTTTTTTTCTGAATGGTAACAAGTCTCCTTTCTTCTCTTCACTAAATCACTTTTGGACTTATCTAACTCAATAGTTTTTGTTTACCATCTATTGCTGGTATTGCATTTGCATGAGTTCATTTAGGGAGCCCTGTAAGCCTTCTTATATTCTGGAATTAATTGTGGACATGGGATGCAGAGCATGTACAGTGCTGTATGGTCTGATGATACTCTATTTCTATGGACAAAAAACCATAAAAATTATGTATTTTAGGAGGGTCCACTTAAAATCAGGATTTGTGTTCTGGAAGTTAGTATCTAGAGGGTGGAGAAGTGCTTTATGAACTGGTTTAATGACAGGACCACATCATTAGGTGTGTTCTTAGAAGTGATGTTCAGCACTGGGTTACTTGTGAAAATTTTTTTTGGCTAAGCAATACCCATGGAGGAAACTGCTGCATATCATGAAGACTTTAACCAGATACCTTGCCTTGTTTCCAATTTTATTGTGCAATTCTGCACTTTGCTAGCATAAATAGATTTTTTTTTTTTTTATTTTGCTTCCAAACAATAGCAATAGTTTTGGCATAATCTGACTAAAATCGGGAATGCCACTTCTTTGGCAACCCAATTTAGAGAAACATGAAGAAGTAGTTCTAACACACTTTGGAGTCAGCATTTTTAAATAAGGGACATCATCAGACAGAACCAAAGAAATTTACCCAGAGAGAGACACAAAAGAGAGAAGAGGTAATCTGTAACCTGGATGAAGACGATTCATGAGGTTTGATGCTGGCACTGCGATCCCTTCTCACTGGAGCTGGCTCCAGTGTAGGTAATCCTGTGGCTGATGTTGTTGTGGTCCAAGTTGAGGACACCCGTCTCAGCAGTCCTGGAGGCAAACTTCTCCGTAAGCGCTAGAGAGAAATCAGTTGCTTAGAATTTATATAGGCTTACAGAAACTTTAAAGATGCAGAAGAAAAACATTTCCATTTGATAATTCTGCCTGACAACATCCAGTGAGGTACCTTAAATCTGGATTCTCCCAGGTATTATGGTGCCTACTTTCTATTCAAATTAACACAGCTGGTGCTTGAAATGCTTGGAGGGTCTGGACCACCCTCCTTATTTCATGTTTAAAAAAAGGTATATATCCACAGCCCCATAGCCACAGATGTTCAGCACTTGGAGCTCTCACTGGAGTCAGCCAATGTTGGTTGTGCTCTTTAAAAATTTTGATCTTACATGATGTGGCCAAAGGCACTTAAACAAGTCATCAGGGCCACAAAGGTGACTCAGGGATTGGAGCATCTGTCATGAAAGGAAAGGCTGAGAGAGCTGATATTGCTCTGCCTGAAGAAAAGAAGGCTCAGGGGAGATCTTACCAATGTATATAAATACCTAAAGGGAGGGTGTAAAGAAGATGGGGCCAGGCTTTTTCCAGTAGTGTCCAGTGACAGGACAAGAGGTGACAGGGCACAAATTGAAATACAAGAAATTCCATTTAACGTAAGAAAATATTTTTTTACTGTGAGGATGACTGAACACTGAAAGAGGTTGCCCAGAGAGGTTGCGGAGTCTATATCCATAGAGATACTTAAAACCCAACTGGACATTCTCCTGAGTAACCTGCTCTAGGTTGAACCTAGAGAAACCTGCTCCAGGATCAACTTGCTTGAGCTGAGGGATTGGACTAGATGATTTTCGGACTGGACCACATGATCTCCAGATGTACTTTTAACCTCAACTATTCTGTGATTTAAACTGTCATGAATGCTCAGAATCAGAGATTCAAGGCAAGAAAGGCTGTAAGAAAAATAAGGAAGGGCAGCACCAACTTTTTTTCCTGCTATATTTACCCAATCCAAAGATCACCCACTGAAATAAAACTTTCATGCTATGGGATATGATGTCTCCTGAAAAGTTCAGAGAAAATATCACTTTATAGCAGATTTTTCTTGACTACCATGCATTTTTCTTTCACCTGACTCTTCCTTTTCTCCACTAACAGGACTCACATTGTTTTTCTGAATTTTTGAAGGCAGAGATAATAAAGGATGATGATAGAGAATCTTTGTGGATCCAGATTTGCTGTTGCAGATGCTATAATTTTGTAAGACGTTTCTCTTGCAGTTCTCATGAAGTATTTACAGTTAAGAACTAAAATAAATGTCTCTGTGATGAAGAGCTTTGACTTTGCCAGAGGGTTAAGAGATATGAGATGGAAGACACTTGTGGTTCTGAAGCTCAGACTTAGAGATAAATACGTCAACATACTATCTCCTTACCCAAAATGCTCAGTGTGAGATGCTTAAGGTAAAGACCCTAAATCTATATTTAGACACTTAAATAAAGGACTGCAAACTATTAGTTTTATGAACCGTGATACATTTAGGTCAGTGAATTCTTCAGTCAAATTAGTTCTCTGTAGCATTAACTCATTTCTTCATCCTTCATTTCTCTTCTCCTCACTAGGTATTATGCAAACTGGTATCTGTTCACTGTGTTTGCTCATGTGATGACACCGTTCTTCCACGTAACTTTTCCCCTCAGAGCCTCAGTACAGCCATTATAGACATGTACACTGAAATAAACTGGAAAATGCGCTTAAAAACCTGTGAATGTCCATTACATATATACAGCTACTACACAGGCAAATAGGGTAATAATTATCATCACACTAAAATATATTAAAAAAAGAATCACAAATGTTGCAATTCAGATGCTGGGAAATGCAGGAATGAATGCTGGCTGTGCCATTTGAACTGTTAAAAGCCTTCATCTGTGCAATGTACTCTGCCTATATTTAATTTTACATGGGAGATTTTGGTTTAGCTTCAGAAGTGAAATGTAAGCCTTGCAGGACAGCTAATTAGCAACAAACCTACAATTCAAACTACTTCAAAGCTGATGTGTTCTTTCTAGTTGTTCACTTACTAACTGTGGGTGGTTAACACTGGTTATTTCCTATTGGATTCCTGAGCATTCATAAAGCCATCTGTCAAGGGAGTAACATATGTATTATTTTGATTCAATCTTCTTTTTCTTCTCAAGACTACTTCTCATGAGCTCACAATATTTGTCATACTAGAGTACTGTGGTGATCTTTTTTGTTTTTTTGTTTGTTATACAACATTTTAAACTTGATCCAAAGCACCTGCAGGTCATCAATTCTTTTTCATTGACTCCTACAGGTTTCACACCTCTAGCTAAGGGAAGGAAGGAGAGACTGAAATTCATACAGAATTTCAATTACCAGTCTTCAAAGTGGGCAATAAGGTCCCTCGCATTATTACTTAATTCGCCACTGCTCATTGACTAGGATAGTCACCCCACATGCAGTGGCTCAAATCTTTTGAGTGGGAAGGGAATTTCTGTGTGAGAAGTGATGGGGCAGACTTTTGAGTCTCGATGCTGAAAGGCTTTTGCTTGCTCTGCTCCCAGTCATTTCTTCTCTCTTAAGCTCCAACCAACACCTGTGCGGAAATACGCACACCATCTATGTGAGCTATCCTGTATCGAACATGATCTTCTAAAGGTGCCTGAACCAAAGTTAACCTGGCCATGAGTTGAAGGATACATAGGAATTGTCTTACTATGAAACCAACAACCTATTTAGGTGTCCTTTTATAGTAGAGTATGATTAGTGCATAAGATGTTAATCTGAAGCAAACGAGCAAAAAGCCCAGTGACATGTCCCACTAGTCCAGTGCTGTCCCTTTAAGGAGAACCAAGTTAGAAGATGATAACACAGGGTCAAGTACTTACCTTGGGAATAGCTAATTTCTCTCCTTTCTCTGGACATTCCTCTGAGTCGGAGCAGGTGTAGTTCTCACTGAAGGACACCAAAGGGTTCACCCTTGGCTTGTGGATGGCCTGGAAGGTTAACTGTGTATTAAGCAGGTTGCTCACTGTTCTCAGCGAAGTACACACATTGGGGGGCAGTGAAGGATCTGCCAGAAGGTCTGTAATGAGCCCATGTGCTTCTCCCATGACAGCGATATCCACTGTGATACTGGTACCAGAAGACTAAAGAAGACAAAAATAATACATGTAAGACAATAGTAGTGAACAATCTGCTGAGCAGTATCTAAAGCTGTGGTGAACTCTCTCCACAACTTTTGTTAAAGCAGTTACCCACAGAGTGGAAAAATAATAACGTGAAACAATTCTTTAAATAAGGAGAATCATGCTGAATAGATTGATCATCAGGCATAATGCTCACAGCCCGTGAAGAGTTTGGAATTTCATCATATCCGATTTCCCAGCTTTCACCATCTGCAGCTGACCTAACCCATCTGAATGAATTGTTCAGGCTTCCTACAGAGACATAGTCAATGGCCAGGGGCTACTTGCACAAATAATTTTGGAAACATAGCTTAGGATGGGAGGAGTCTCTTGAGAGATGCTTTTCTACTAACTACAGAGGCATCTAGAACAACTAATGTTCAATGCTTATTCTTAAACAAATAAAATGAACCCCAAGCACACACTGAGATCTTTAAAACATCTCCACACTAATAAAATATAGCATTCTGTTACAGTGGCAACAACATTTTTCTCCAGGCAATTGGGTATTGGACAGCTATAACAAAATTGAAATAGAGTAAAAAGTGGATTTTCCAATCTTTATTTTATTCAGACAGAAGTGATGAGAATAGTTACTCTACAGACTTCTATAACCAATTGAGATGGTCCTTACTTTCTCTTGGGTTTGAAATATATACCTACTTTACATATATCATTTAGGAAGAATTATTAACTAAAGTATACATAAGCAGAAATAATACCAAGAAGCAGCTCATATCACTGGCAAATCTTACACACCCTACCCAGTACATGTATATAATTGATCTGTAAATGACGCACTGCAAACCTACTGTGGTTTGCACAGTAAACTGTTTTTGGTTTGCCCAGGCAAACTGTCTTCATATATGTAGTCCATCCATCATGCACACAGGTAATCTGACACAGCTGTAGCACTGGGCTTCCAGTGCATGTGCAAGAGGGTTGATCCATAAATGCATCTTTGAGTTTCTCCAGAACTTCCTGACATTCAGCAGCTCCAACTGCCATCTGTCCCAAAACCCAGTAGGGTAATATATTGGCACTGAAAGAAACAGTCTATTGCCAGAAGCAGGAAAGTTGTCAAGTTTGTGAATTGACAACTATATGATACAACTGCGAAAGACTGAGGATGTTTAAAATCTGCTAGAAGAATAGTGAGACTGGATGCACACAGACGTAGAACAACTAGAAAGGCAGGAGCCATACGAACTTTCAATGCAGCAGTGACATTTCAGCCTCACTAACTAGTGCACTATAAATCACCATAAATTCTGCATGGAATTGCTAATTCAAGACACTCCAAGACCGACCATTTTTCCTTTGCTGTGTTTCTGACACACAAGCTCAATCCTGCTCCTACTGTTTGGGACTTTTCGGCAGGTGTACGTGCAGTTTGCCAGGGAGACCATTCCAGGAGATTTTGTACTAATTTGTTTTCATGTATTTCTTAGAAAAATCTAAGATACACAGTTTTCCAAATGAGGAAGTTATGCCTGTGAAAAGAGCATTCAGGTTTCTTGGAGTGGAAAGTACATAGCATGGAGAACTGGGCAGACTGCTTAGCAGGAGAGTGATCAGAGCCCCGACCAGAAATGTCTCATGAGTGATAGCATTTATGGACCTCACAACACATCAAAGAATAGCGTAACAGAGCTTGACACTGCTTTGTTTTCACAGAAGGCTTTACAGGCAATAGCAAAGTATTTCTGAGGAAAGTAATATATTAGCTAAGTATAGGTAAACCTCTCCCCTGTATCTTCCCAATTGTGTAGGGTGGACTTCAGGCCCTTGGCAATAGCCGTTTTCACTCCACTGATCCACTCCTTGTGTCCTACTTGCTAACACAGAGGTAAGCCACAGGACCAGAAGACAGGCCTCCTCACTCACCATCCTCTCACACAACTAGAAAACCAACCTCTTCTTCCCACATTTCTTTGTCATGATACCAAATAAAATAAACCAGAAACTGTTTGATATAATGAAGTGCTATTTCATCCTACTGAAAAAATTAATGGCTGAAGTTAATCTAATGGCTCTTTCATTGCTTAACCTCTCAGGAGTGCATGCAGAAGATTCTGGCAGATGCTAAAGAAAATTCTTAAATTAAAAGACAAGGCTTGGGATGGGAGGAATTAATTATCTATGTTAACCTCAGCCCTGAAAAACAGACCAAAGGGGAGTGAGGAAGAATACATCATTCAAAGTGCGATAGAAGCCTCATATTTTCAGCAAAACTGCATAATCTACAGTTTGAAATTCTATTAAGCCTGGAGTTGTTGACTGCCAATCAGAGACAGAGACTAATACTTCAATGAAGTAAACAAGTCTGACTCAGCGGGCCATAAGCAGAGGCACAGATTTTGTACAGCAGTACTAATATTTTGCAAAGCAGCCAGCATTGTTCTCCATGATTAGTACCAAGTGGGGAGAGGGAGAACCCTTTTATTCTCAACCGTGAATTTCTGCCACATGGCCTCCGACATGTGGGGCAGCCTTGTCACATCTTGGTGACCCTTGCCTTGACTCTGGGACCCAGCATATTTGTCTGACTCAAATGCCAGGCCGTGCTGAGCTATGCGAGGAGCTGGTGCTGAGGCTGTATGGCCCAGGAAGAGAGACACCACACACCAGGACTGCATCCTTCCTCCTAAGCTGTGCCTGCACCTCACCACGAAGGACAGCCTGCGCTCAAATCGAGTTAGGTACTTACACACATGACACAGAGTAACGTTGCCACAGCCCATGACCCACCAGAACAAATCAGTGGAAATGAAGCCATTCTTTCTTTGGAAGTGTGCCTTGCACCTGGGAAAGGCTTCAGAGCTTGGCAATAGCACATACGATACCACCTCAAACTCTGCACAATGTGGTCTTCCTACAGCAAGGTGGCAGGACCTTTTGCATTTTTGACCAAAAGGGCACTACCTGAAGATCTGACACTTTCAACTGACACCTCACATGAAACCCATGCAGCCATCCACCCTGCCTGCATGGAGCACGCCCAGAGAGGTCAGCTCTATGTCTGTAAGGAGGTGCATGCTGAGTGTCCCTCACCAGGGCTGAAACGAGACGTACATCCTGCCAGCATAGCCCAGCCAGGGTGACTGTAAAAACACCAACAGTTACCAAATTGTGCAACATGAGATACTGCATTGCATAATACTTCCAAGTGAAAACACTTCACACAGTATTTCAAAGACATCGCTGTATTCCAGTGAGCTGAGCTGCTTTAAATGGCACTTTATATATATCATAGTTACGGTATTGTTTGAGCTACTCATAAGGCTTAGAATCCTTAGAATGAGAGCATATGTAAAAGGAGAATAGACCAAGCCTAAATTCCTCTAGAAGAAAGAAGCAGGGTAAACACGGCTCTAATCCACTGATTTCAGTATATTAACAGCATATCCTAAATTGGTACGGTTTATATGTTGTAATTTAATTGCACAGAACTTATATACAGGAAAACAGCTTCTTTTGCGAGAAGATTGAATATTTCATCTATCACAGGACGAATTTAGAGTACTATCAGACTAGTATGACTAGATAAAATTACAGGTATTTAAATTATTATTTTCTAAAAATAATAACAACAAATTGAATGCATGAAACCATTTTAAAATATTTTATTTTTTAGATTCTCTATTACAAAACAATAGAGAACTGTGTATGCTTTGCAAACCATTACTCAGAAACTAAACTGTGTTTCCCTAAAGGGCAAGGAAACCTGGAATTTTTTATAAAATATATATGATGATGTGAAACAATATAAAGATTTATGCAAGACAGTAAATTGCTGAAAATTTTAGATTGATGTAATTGTATATATGCATATACACACACATGCACACATATATACATACACACAGTCTTTTTTTAGGGTAAAAGCGCATACAAAATCCACGCTCAGACTTTGTAAGTAGTTTTCTACTAACGTGCATAGCCTCTGCATGAACTGATCTGGATTCTTTCCAAACCACTTTACTCATCGAAACTCAAAGGCCGGATACTTGGGAATAGAGGCATGAATAACATGTTTGCAATCAACGCAAACAAACAACTAACTTGATAAAACAAAACAAAACAAAAAAACCAAAGAGCTAAGCTAAGGTGAATTTAATTTCACACTGGTCATTTACCAATCTGTGCTAATAATTGTGAATGCAGTTTCTTTCCATGAATTTTGGAGAAGATTGGCTTACTGTTCACTTTGTGACTTCATTCCAAATCTGATTTAAGCGATGTCATGCAGTCACTAAAACCAAAATGCTCTAGGGCATGAGAATGAGAAAGCAAACAGGCCGGAAACAAAAGCAAAACCAGATCAACTAAACGTGCTCATTGATAACTAAAGTAAGGAGCAAAAAAAAAAACAAAACCAAAAAAACCCAAAATTCCTTATAACACTAAAAAACAGCTGGTTTTGTGCTTTCTTCCTGCCTCCTCTCCCTCCCCCCCCTTTCTTTTTTTAAACTGGCATCCAGGTGGGTGTTTTAGGCTGTGGTACCACCTGGAACTCCTAACTGGGCCCAAATGCACTTGCTGTATGTTTTGGGTCTTCTTTTTATGTACAGAAATAAAAGAAAGGATTTTCCCCTAAAGAGCTCATATGAAAAATAAGATGGCCAGATCACAGTAGGATGCATGAGAGACCAGGGACAGACAGGCACCATTTGCAGCACCAACTGTGCAACCATCTAAGTTTGCATGGGTGAGGGCTTACTGGGGATTTGCAAGAAAACATTCATGTACCAAGAAGCACACATACTGCTGCAATTGCAGGACCAAATTACAGGTAGCATGTCCCACTGTCACACAGACAATTTTTGTCAGGGCAGGAAACTGATCTTCAAGGAACATTCTTAAATGCAGTATGAAAAAAATATTCTGGTAAATTTCAATTATCACTTAGAATTTTTAGGTTTGAATAGTTTGTTTTGGACTCTGTAACATGGCTAGAAAAAAAACTTTCAAAATTCACATAACATAACGTTCTGTAGGCTTTTATACTACGTTTCATGAAATCCCATTTGTTTTCTTCTATTAAATTATATTATGAATAAAAATCTGAGAATAGCTTTTTAGTCACTAGGGGAAAAAGCAGATAAAATTGTGTACGAAAAACTAATTTAGGAAAATAGGAATAACAAATTCCTTTACCCATGAGACCTGACAGATAAATTTAGTTTACAAATTGTTCTTAGTTAAGAAACAGTTGACCCACCTGTGAAGCAGATTTGACATCCTTATACTTAACAGATGCCTTACTGCAAATAAAAGTCTTCCCCCTGCCCCTCACTGGTGTTTTGCATATGATTCTTATGAAACTGAACACATCCATCTTAACTAAAAAATACTTTGTGCTCTGCACCCTACAAGAAAGGACAATTAACCTGACAACATAAAACCAGTCAAAACTTAAGCATAATAAAAAAAAAAAATAGAAGAAAGGAAAAAAAAAAAACCCAACCAGTTATCAAACACAAACGACAATGCATTTCACACAGCCTCATGTCAGGGAAAAAATAAAACCTTCATGTGCTGTGGCTTCTACAAGGAAAAGCACTGAAGGCAGAGATGCTGGCCTTTCACCACATTATATTCAAGAACACTCTGTAAGTGAAAGAATGGGGGAGGCGAAGAGGAAAAAAAAGGAAAAAAGCAGCATCCAGCATATCTTCAATCTTCACACAATTACGAGCAACAATAAATCACAATTTGATATAGTTTCCAAGTCACATCATGAATGCTTAGGCCAAGCTGTCTGGAAACAAAATTAAAAGCAAATATAATTCTCCATTATTTTAATGTCCACAGAGCGATTTGAAGAATAAACATGAATTGGCTTCTATGGAAATAATGAATCATTTTAAAGGCGCCACAGACTTAACTACTCCACCTTTCACTGAATGACTAAGGAGAAAAGAAAAGTGTGCGTACAATCCTTTGACATTTCACTTTTCTGTATTTAAAGCTGCAGAACTGGAGTTGTACCCAGACTTCTTATTTTTATCTTACTCTTACTTTGTACTAACATGAGATTTGGGGTTTTCTCTTCTCCGACGAGCAAACAGGACATTTATAAGAATCTTTTCTCCACCTTAATGAAGCACAGCAATTTCTCTGCTCCCTGGTGGTGGACCAGCTGCAAACTCTGTAAGGCATATTCTTTGGTAGGACTGAATTTAGCACCTTCCCTTTGACTCGAAGAAAACCTTCCTAATCAGCAATGCAATCACTAATTTTGCTGCTGATTCTTTACAGCACCGCACCACATAACCATAAACCAGACACTGAAGCACAAAAGATGAGCCTCAATACTGTGTCCAGCTCTGGAGTCCTCAGCACAGGAAGGACATGGACCTGTTGGAGCGAGTCCAGAGGAAGGCCACGAAGATGACCAGAGGGATGGAACACCTCACCTATGAGGAAAGGCTGAGAGAGTTGGGGTTGTTCAGCCTGGAGAGGAAAAGGCTCCAGGAAGACCTTAATGCGGCCTTTCAGTACTGAAAGGGGGCTTATGAGAAAGATGGACACAAACTTTTTAGCAGGGCCTGTTGCAATAGGACAAGGGGTAATGGTTTTAAACTAAAAGAGGGTAGATTTAGACTAGATATAAGGAAGAAATCTTTTATGATGAGGGTGGTGAAACACTGGCACAGGTTGCCCAGAGAGGCGGTAGATGCCCCATCCCTGGAAACATTCAAGGTCAGGTTGGATGGGGCTCTGAGCAACCTGATCTAGTTGAAGGTGTCCCTGCTCACTACAGGGGGGTTGGACCAGATGACCTTTAAAGGTCCCTTCCAGCTCAAACTATTCTATGATAATGAGAGAAGACTTTGGATCTTGTGTGAGCCATAATGATTATGTTTTTGACCCTGGTTATATGGCGTTTGGCATGGCACCACCATAACAAAGCAGACCTCCCTGGTAACAATTACACTGAACTCTAATTTGCGGAGCAGAAAATGTCATGACTGCCACACACAGTGTGTCTGTAGGCGGAGCACTCACCAGCATGATGCCAGAGTCCAAGGATCACAGCGCAGCCAGAGGAAATTTTTGAAAGTAGTTCTGCAAACAGAGGATCTAATGAAATGGGTCTCACTGAAGAGTTATATTTTTTGTTCCCTCAGCACTCACTGTATTGCAATGACCCCTTTCCTCAGCAACAGCCCTCTGGCCACACAGTCAGCAGGAGGCAGCTCTGCCTGGGGCTATGTGCATGCTGATGAGCAGGCTTATATGTCTCTGTCTTCATAATGTCTCACTGTGTTTAATGGCCAGTCATCTACTACCAAGCAAGGACACGAATTTGGACCTTCCTCTGGTATCCCATGGGTTGCCACGGAATATCTAGGAAGATAGTAATCTCTGATACTTCCTCCCATCTGCTAAATTTGCCTGAAACTGTCAGACAGCATGATCACATAAGCCTACTTTCTTTAGAAAATCGGGATGAAAGCAACACCATTCTTAAATGGCTCTACCATTTAATCTATTCAGAGTAATCCCAAACTTTGCAAATAATGAATTTGGAGCCTTTCAGAAAGAGGCACTGGTTTGAGGAAATGCTTTTTTTTTCCTTTCTTGTAAGATCAGGGGAATGTATCACCATTTATAGCAAACTTTGGGGCTGCAGTTGCCATTCTGCACCTCTATCATAGGTGACACCATTCACAAAGCTCACAGCTACAGCTGACTAAACTCCTCTTACAGAATCTTTCAGTTCGTGATAGCTTTGTCAGCCAAAGAGCTCAGACTGAAACGGCCTGTGCCAGGTATTTGTCTGGGGTGAATTATTTCAGCGTTTGAGAAAAATTGTTCAGACATTTACAAGAACACTCTTGGAGTGTTTTATCCATGCTAAAAATTCTTGGTAAACTGACACCATTTATTCTGCAGCAGGCACTGAAGGTGCACTAAGGCCTTTTGCCTTTCCTGTCCTGATATGTCCAGATGTAGTTATATAGCCCCTGGGAAAAACAAAACCAAAGCTAGCCTTGCATGACCTCTGTGGGTTGTCAGAAACCAGCCACCAAACTCTCTGAGGATGTTGCCTGCCCTGAGTGTGCACACCTCCACACACGGCCCACGCTGCCCACGTGGCCTTGTGCTCTGTGCTCAGCATCCCAAGGGGCAAAGGATCACATGTAATCCAAGCTGCACTGCCAGTCTGCAACTCAGACTTACACCTCAATTATTCTTCCCCCTTGTTGAGTGACTATGTCAGGGTAATCATTAGCACTGATAACACCACGATGATTGCTTCTCTCTTCAATGCCCAGGCTTGGGTGACCATCTCCCTGGAGGGGCCACAGCTGCTCAGAGAGAAGTTTGTCTCACAGCTTTAACAAAGACATCTACATTAAAAAAAAAAAAAAAATGTAGGATTTTCTTTTGCATATCATACACAACAGACAAACTGACATGCCCTCAGGAAAGCATGGCTTCAAGGTTTTCACAGATAAGCATTGTGAATTTAAAAAAAAAAAAAAGAGAGAGAAAGAAACAGAATACATTTTAGTCCTAAGCAGTTTTGGTGCCATTTGTAACTTTCAGGGGAAACTATCAGTTCTTGCTTTCAGGTCACCTAGTAAGCTTTCCCAAATTTGTAACATGCACCAGAAGAAAATCTCTTTGTGATTGTTGGCAACCAAGCAACACCAACAAAAAGATAGATTAGGAAATCATCTCAAGGAGTGGGATGACTAGATTTGATAAGATTCAAGACCTACAGACTAGGAAAGTCTGCACCTGTGTGGATACGTACTGGACATAACCCAATGCAACAGAATTCCCCACCATTTATATCTGACAGAAAGGACCTCAATTTAACTAACTCCACTGGTACTGACATAGAGTAGTACCTGATTTTCCACATTTCCTCTTGCCACAGTAGAGCACAAGTATCTCAGCTGCTGCTGGAAAACCCCAGAAAGCATAGGGGATGGGGGCAGAAGGTTGTCTCCCAGACTGTGTGGCGTGGTTAGCACTACCACCACTCCGCGGCACACAAGCGTGATGAGGGGCAAGCTGGAACCAGCCGTACACGCCCTCTACTTTGGGCTTCTGGGGAAATTCCAGTTCAAATGAAGATACTCAAATTGTTTTGGTGACTTCTGCATAAGGCATACTGTGAGGAGGAACCAGTGAAAGCAGCTCCTGGAAGGAGGCGAGAGCACGGGGTGAACTTTCTGGCTAAGAGCCACTGGTCACAGCTTGGAAACCTTGTGGAAACTCTGATGCTGATGTTTGATGCTCTCGGCAGAGCCTTGGGGACTCAGTCACCCAATTCCAAGGGACTTTCTGTGCAATTTGACTGCCTAAAAACCTTAAACTATCATGACTATCCCAGCCTGAAGAACTACTTGACGACGCAGAGCAGATCACAGAGTCGGTCACAAACAGTCAGGGTTTATTATTTAAAAAGTAGACACCGCTCCAACTAAATTCAGAACTTGAAAAGTTATTACTTTTCTTTAAAACACAGCAGATGGGTAAATTAAATTCTAAATGGGGCTCAAATCTGCTTTGAATAACACAGACTGAGGAAAACAATTCTGTACTTCAGAGACTGTCCTCAATTGTCTTACATTATTGTTCTTCAATTTGTACATCAGATGGTCACAAATTGGTAGCTTGAAGCTGATAGTTTGCGTTCGTGCAAAGAAAACAGTGACAACTGTCTTCAGTCTCAACTTGACATGCAGTAACACCAGCTGAGACCCAGCAGGAGTGGGACACTGGGTGCACACACAGCAGAGGACATGCCATTTATTAATACCTGGTATTCTTACCCATTTGAGTTTGCAGCTTTAATATCCCAACTGCCTGCTTAGCATGGGAAGCTCTTTTAATTCTACGGTGAACTAAAACAGAGCAGCCAAATACACAGCATGAGTTAAAAAAAGATCCATTGAAAGCAGTAATCACCATTCTGCCTCCTGCGTACTAAGTAATCCTCCCACATTTTCAACTTGACACTCTCAGTTACACTAGAACAAAGCCAAAGGAGCCATATACTGCCATATTTTCTCCCTTTCAAAGTATCTCGGACTCTTTTGGGATGCAGCTTGAGAAGCGACATCACAATTAGCAGCAAGATGCAGAAATACATATGAAAATTATCCCATCTAAAGATTCACATCCACCTCAGTCCTTCACTAAGGACTTTTTAACACTATTAAGCAGAACAGCATTACTAAATGTTGTAAAAACATAAGCAAATAAATGAAGCCTCTAAATTAAGGCAAAAGATGGGGGTGGGGCAGGAGATAAAGAGTTGCTACAGAGAGTGCCAAACATATTTTTAAATACTAAAAAGGAGTTGCCATCAGGGGAATAAACTGAAAAAAAGCAAACTCGGTGAGGTTTTAAGAACTGTTCACTCAAGTGTTGAAAACCAGAATAAAAAGAAAATTAGAAATTAGGAAATAATCATCAGTGAAGCTGCCGATACAGCGTCTTTAAAGTTCAGTCTGTTCTTATTGAAATTACGACACGGATTTGGAAATGACAGCAGGAGCCAGATGTGTATCTTGGGCCATGTTTTGTATATGCCATAGCAACAGGAGCAGGAAGATATCCAGGTGACCAAGAACACTAATGACATTTAGTGGTCCATTTTTTAGAACACGCTTTCACTAGAGCCAAAGGCAGGCAGAGATATTCTGCACCTTTTGAAAAGGATAAATCCTGTGCTCATGAAAGTGAAGCAATCCCCTCACTGTAATCTAATTGGTCAAATTTTAACACTTTTTTCTTCTCCGTCAGACCTTGTGGTTTGCATTAGTTTAGTTCTCCTGATTTAAAGCGCTCACACTAATACCAGTTAATAACCATCTAGTGTTACAGATGCCTCCTCCTCTTTCTCATGACTTTATGTCACTAATGAACTCCTCTGTGAAAAGAATTAATAATTTTTCTTTAAGACTTGGCTTTGGATTCTTATATTATGACTCATTCAAGAAATCAACTGTAGCCTTAGGGACTTGCAGCCCCCAAATCCTTCATCATCAGTGCTGTACAGTGCAGAGCTGTAATTTCTCTAAAGTACAAGCCACTTCAACATCTAAAGCCAGGACCTGCAAAAGGCACACTAAGCATGCACTATATGTGAAAATCCCCCACCTCTCCTAGATTACTTATAGGTAGACACTTCAATGAAGATCAGAACAGAGAGAAACTGTAACTCATATACAAGAAAAATAAAACACTATCCTCTACACATCTTCAATGGTATTAAAATGATTTTTTTCACTTAGCACAGATATAAGCTGACAGACCAGCAAGCCCTGAGGACTGCTTCCAACCTACTTCATCCTTGACCTGCAAGGACCAACTTAAAGACACACTCACTAGGTTAGGTTATACTAAAGGCTTATTTTGCCTTTGTTGTCGTGAATGAGAAGAAGTATTTGCCTGCTGAGATATAACGTATACAGCTGATCACATCAATAGGTCAATGCCTGTGTAAGATGGCCATTTTCAGCCACTACTGTTCTAGCCTATAATCTATGAACTGGATGCTAAAGGCTCTAGGACTTCCTAAGCAACCTCAGCAATCACTAATTTCTTTCATGAAGCTGGTGACTGATTTGTCCTCTGCACAGTTTTAATCTAAGAAAAGTCCTACTTTCAACTTGTGGCTTTTAGGTTGTGAGCAGCTCTTGACTTTCATTTTAGAAAAAGAAAAAAAAGAAAATGCATATAATATCCCTAATTATGATATGCTGGTTGCTTCTCAATTCTAATTAGAGATTGATCCAATCTGCACTTCTACATCATGAATATCTCACCATACTGAACTCTGACCACCTGGCTCAGGGTCTGCACTTCTTGATGAGGGCCAAACACTTCTGTGGTTTTGGAAAGCTTGGATTCAAATTCACATCTAAATTTAACAGCATCGGCTTCTCATTTACAAAAGGCAACAGAACCATAGAGACCAAAAAACAGACACAGATTGTGAAGCATTTGTACTTATGCTGGCAACCCAACTACACAATGTTTTCTATTTCTACAGTGACTTATGTTTTCTGCTTGGATGTAGGTATTAAGAAAAGAAAAAATCAACTGTGCATGTTTTTTTTTTTTTTTTTAAATGTTAAATCCCCTTGCAAAGCTGAACTTAAGTGGTTCATCTGAATCTACTCCAGCACGAAATGAGTGATGATGTACCAGTGAGTGCAATAGAAGCCCTTACTGAGTGGAGTAGGTAGGCTGAATTTGGAGGGACAAGATGACCCACTGAAACTCTATCACTAGGACTGTTACTGAACTGTTACAAGAGAAACACTGAAATCACATTTAAAAGAGAACAAGTGAAAGCAGCCCACTTAAATCATCACTTCTTTCTTAGCATACAAACCATCTGACACAGCAGACACAGCATTGATACTGACACTCTGGCCTTTTAAAGCTAAAGGCCCAAAGAGCTACTACCTCTGCCGACAATTAAGAAACATGTGCTGTGACAGTGTTGCTATAAAATGACTGTGAAGTCCTACACAACCACAGGATCAACACAAAATCAGCAGCACTGTACGATGGGTAAGACACCTGCAGCACTGATGGTTATTACTTCTCAGACAAGTACTAAGGTACCTCTGCCTGGTTGCATGCATGCGCAGGTACATAAATAACTAAACATTTAATTTCTTCAGCAACAAAATGATTGATTATAGACTGGGCAAGCTCTGCCAAGAGGGTCAGCAACACACAGAGTGCCCTATGCTGCCCGGCCAGCTGGCATGCCACATACAACCCTGGCACCAGCTCCCGAAGGGTGAAGCCCGCCAGCGTCAGAAGAGAGGTTCAGTGTGCAACCCAGCCACCAGCTGCCACCAGGCATTATCGGCATCAGCACAGGGTTTGAGCTGTCCTTGAAGGCAAGAAAAGCACAGCAAAGTACATAGACGTATGGAAATGTATGGAAGCATGGAGGAGTATGAGAACATATGGAGAATGCGGAAAGGCATGGCCAGAGTTTGGAGAAGAGGAGGAAGATGTATTGACAACTTGAAATCAAGGAGGAGGACACAATGAGGGCCAGTTTCAAAACAGCTGGAGATGGTGTATTAAAACCATACAGAAGTTCACACTTCTGGAAGATGGGTTAAAAAGGCTGCTCTGAACTTTTAAAAAGAGGCATAGAAAAGCCGTATCAATATACAAATCTCTCTTTTAACACTGAAAATCAACGACTTCAAAAGATACATCAGTACAAAGCCTTAGTATTTTAATTTAGGAGGAATCCTATTCATCAGCGGACATAGTACTCAGCTACTTGCCGACGACACTTCACTTCTAATCACACGAATTTGTCATAGAGCTCTCTTACACAGAGAATAGCGGTGTCCTCACAAGCAAAAAACAGTGGTTCAAACCAGGCAGCTCAAGGATTCTCACTGTATTGACAACTCTAGACAAACACCAAAAGCGTTTTATACCCTGACAGAAAAATTATTTGGTTTGGAATTTCTGGCAACTGAAAGGGCTTGTTTTGGCTTTGCTTCAGCAATTTTAAAGCATTTTTATTAAAAGATAAGAACAAGAAGTCATGTTAACTTTGCAAAACTTAAATCTTCACTTTGAAAATGCTGAAACAAAGTAACTCATTTTTTTCAAAAGGTTATGACTTCTTGTCCTGCAGAACAGCCTGCTGCCCACATTTGCATTTTTTGCTGCATCAGACTTCTGCAGAGGTTTAGTGTATCTCTTGCAGTCAGAGGCTCACTGTTGACTTAACTGGGACTGATCCATAATACATTAGACCCTGGAGATGACTTCAGTATTCAGGTTTGCTAACATTGGTGACCTAATGCAGGGTATTGAAGTTAAAGGTCTCCCCCCATAGCCAGTTTAACTTTGGGAGGTTAAACTCAGAACAACAAAGATAAAAGGCCACTTTAATCACAAGAAAATGCTTGACTTCATACCACTGACCTTGTTGAAGAGTCATGCACATCTCTCATCGCAACGTTTTATGTAAGCATATTTGTTAACAAATTGAAACAGACCACAAGCAAAATTTTTTGCCATACGGTGCTCTGACAAATCAGCTGATGAAACATATGGAATCAGTCTTCCTACTTCTGTATTATCTCCCTGACTGCTTCAATCTAAGTGTTACAAGTGGCCCCAGATACCCCATTTATCCTATTAAAGCAAAAAAGAAAAAATAAAAAAAATTACTGATCAATTCTCTCTGTACACCTCTCTTCCGCTCCTAATGCATTTGGTGAGATTTTTGGCAATAACATTAGGAAGCAACCCTCTCTAGAAAGAATTACTTCAGTTAAATTATTTGTTCTTTTAATTACTGTCATTCCTAGCAAAATGCTAACACAGAGCAGAAAATGTATATCGATAATGCTCACTCCGTGCAACACGCTGGCATTTTGCCAGTAATGTGAAGACTGCTCTTAATCTGAGTACAAATTTATTTGTATCCATTTCCTTTTTTAATGCAAGCTATAATTGCTGTAGAGAGTAAAGCTGAAATATTCTATATGATACTACAGCAAAATGAAATACCCAACCAAATTAAACTTGCACAACTCTATCCAGTTGCCCTTTTTATCTTCACTGACAGATCAAAGAAATATATTTGATTTCCTGTCAATAAAATCAAGGTGGCACAAGAAGGCAGCATGACAAAGGTCCCACTTTGTTCTGTTTTTTAGGAAGGATGCCTTCAATTAGGATGGGATTTCTCCAACATGATGCAAATATGCCTTTAAGCCATAACTAACTATATAATGCTCCAATTCTATACAGAGCCATAGTAATATACCTCACACTTAAACACATTAATAGCTCAGTTTATATGGGGGGGAAGGGAATTAATTGGAAGGAAAGGAATTAACATTTAGTTCTCCTTTTTTTAAACAGAGAAGAAAATGCAAATCAAAAGCTGTCTCTAAAGACTAGCTAATCCTTTGTGTATAAAGAGAACCATATGAGCCCGTGCCAGCTAAAAACAAACAGACAAGTTACAAATAGGACTTCATATTTAACTCTGGAGCCTGATTTGTGTGGATTTGGGTGTACTTAGTAACCAGTCAAAAAAGATAAAATCATGTTCTGACTCTACATATAATTTAGGGGTTTCTACTCTGCTTTAAGGGCTTGCTTATGCGATCAGCCTAAATGAGAACTAGTTAAAGGACGTTTCACCAAGTGCACAGAATAAATTATTTTAAATAAAACCTGTCCATTAGCAGACTTCTAACCACACACAGTAACTATTTTTGCTTGTAAAATGATGTTTGTTTAGCTCTGTATAAACAATTTATGAATCCACCTTTAACATAACACAACCTTTTCTCCCTGCACCAAGCTGACAGCCATGCAAAACCCTACGCAGCTCCAGAGCAGCAGGCTGAACTCTGCTTCCCCTCGGGCAGCAGCAGCATCGGTGATGATCTGGACGCCAGCCCTTCATTACTGACGAGAACGTAACCAGAAAGGAGATCAGAGCACAGGTCTTCTCCTTGAATGGAGCCACTGCCTCGCTTATAAACCAAGTGATGCAGATCAGGAGTTCCCAGTGGAATAGAGCAAGGAAGCTCAAAATACCACTTGTCTTTCTAAGGGTTACTGCCTCCCAGACGGTTCACTAGTATCTCACGGGGTCAACGGCACAGGAAAAGGGGAGAGGGCAGGAGAGAGGGGTACGCAGCACAGCTATGAGGACATCCAGCTGCAGAAATGAAAATCACAACAGGAAAAGGGGATGAGAGCTTCATAGCGGGGATGCCAGTGAGAAAATTACAGAACAGCTGGTTTGAATACATATTCAAGGCTAGAGCACAAATACTTCCATAAATGAGCACACTACCTAGGATACCTAACACTAGATAACCGCTTAAAGTGAGTCAGTGCTTCAGGAAAGGGTGTAACAGCAATGGTACAAATAAGCAGAACTTTTAATATAGTGCATTATGATCCTGCAGCTTTAGGTGCAGAAAAGCTTTTCCCAGGGATCGCCAGATGGCACTATTCTTCCTTCAAATCGAGACTGTAACTGCTGTGCACATGAAATGCTACCATCAATTTGGGAGGAAAAAGATCTTCATCCATGTTTTTTATATATTAGCCCAATAGTCTCTTGCTGTTCGCATTCTTTCCAATGATCTTGAAAATCTTGTGCAAACAACAAAGAAATTACTGTATCTGGGGGAGGTGGAGGGAATCTCATAACATTTTGAACTGACCCTCATACTAAAATATTCCGCAGCAGAAGGATTACAGACATTTCTGTAGGCACACAAAGCTACCCAGCAATACATGCAGCGCTTGACGACTGTATTAAGAAAGCAGAATTTCTTTCAGAGAAATAAGCCAAACATATAACGATAACATATACATGCCCCTCCTCTCCCCATTTTTCATTTGGCTGCTACCAGAACTGTTGAAGATGGTAAACTCCATCTACAATTGTGCAGTGTTTAGTATGGAAGTATTGCCTAAATTCGGTTGAAGATTATTGTACTTTTTTTTTTTTTAATAAAGCTGCTGAGAGTATCTACATACAAATAATAATGAAAGAGAGAAAATGAAATAATACTGCAAAAAACGCTAATAATGAAACATCAGCACACACACAAGACTGTTTACGTATGCATGTTGGTGTAAGCATGCTTTCTTTCAATTTGTTGATGCGATTTGCAATAGGATGCAAAGTATTCAGCAACATGTTTGCAATTAGGTGCAAGCTACAGAGGCTGTGGAAGCAAATCCAGAATTCAGCTAATTTGGGATTGAAGTACAGAAGCGGTGCACTCACACTGAAGTCTCAAAAACTTCTCATCCCAGATAGGAAAGGGGTTACTTCTTTTTTTTGTTTTTTTTTTTTTTTGTTTAATCCACCAAAGGACTCATCTGCACTCAAGACTACAAATTGATAAACTGAGGGCAATTTAATCTGCAGAGTGACTCCTCTAACTTCAGTAGGAGTCAGAGCAGAACTGAAGTCTGCCTGCTGTGCTCATGAGCTGAATTCCCTCACAAAACAGATTTTTGTTTTTCTCTAAGCAACTCTCCCCCCTTTCAGCTCCCTAGAAGTTGACAGGCTGCTTCCTGTTCCATGATCTGTGAATCACGATGTGAACGCCAATCGCTACTCCCCTGTGAAATTAAATTAGGTATTGGAGCACAGCGTGAGCAATAAGTTTCCCTAAGACGCCAGCCCTAAAGAAACTGTACTCTTTCTTCCCCCAGCTGAAGAATGGAGTTATGAAAGCAGGGTCAAGTTGGTTATTACTCTTCGTACTCCGCAACATCAACCAGTCTGCTCTGATCCAGCTTAAAATAATTTCTCCACTTCCTAGTCATCAATATGATGGTACCAAATTTAAAGAGTCCAATAATTCATTATATTTATTTGTGTGTTCTTCTGAAACCACTTAACACCATGTGAATTGCAGCAATGCTTAACGTACACAGAACACCATGATAAATCACCAGAACTTAGTGCATATCATACAGCTGGAAAATTGGTAAGACAAGAGTAAGCAATATTAACACATGGCTTATCAAGCAGGAAAGGGGAGTATGTGATGCTGCTTGTTTCATGCCTTTCAATAGCACTTTGTTAAGCCATAAAATATTCACACTTGGAAAGATCACAGGGGTATGTTGCCCCATATTTTTTTTCAGACAGATGGCCCTTAGTAACTTACGCACATCTTTGTCACTGCAGTGTACTCTGAGCAAGGAGGCACCACAAGGGCACATTTGAAACCTGAAACTGGTAGAAAATAAAATAGTAATATATTAAAAGCTGGTTTGTGAGCAAAGATTATTGCTCATTCTGGAGCTTGTGGTAATCTCATACAGGTTTAGGGGAATTTTAGTTCTAAATTGTGATGTAGGAGTCAAAACCAGATACTTAGCCTCCTTTCTGCAACACCACAGAGCCCATGTGCTCCAGGCCAAGGTACCTTGTGTTTGCTTCAGGGAAAAATAAAAAGTGCTCCTGCCTTTTATTCTCAGACAGAAATGCATCTCTCCTCCCTTTGACCTGCGAAACTAGTCCAAGGACCAGCTTCATAATCTGCAAGAAGCACAAGGCTTCCACTGTCTCTTGCTCCCCAGAATTAAGTCTGGCTTTTCCTTCTCCAGCATCCATGTGTTTCCCTGCAGGCTTTGCAGGTTCATCCAGGATCACTTCTCCAAGGTCTCAGTCCACTGAAAATCTAATCAGAAGCTCTTTCTCTTCTGGGTTAGCTGCCAAACAAGGGCTACTGTCGGAGTTACCACGTCAGTAAGAGATTGTTCTGGCCTTCAAGTATTGCCATGTCCCCTGCCCAGCTGCTGCTGGGATGGCTCAAGCACAGCAAAGTAAATTGGTTTAATCTTGTGCATCTGGTACTGAGTTCCCAGTCATCTGTTCAGGGGTATAAAGGGACTACGCTCCTTTTCAATGCATTGATCACATCACAGTCCAGCTCTAATGTTAGAGCCTGAAAGCTTTAAAATCTAAACCCAGATAGCTCCTCTTCTCTGCCAGTATTTACCACAGTGTTGCGACTTGCACGTTTGTTCCGCAAGCTACTGAGTCACCTGGATCTGAGAGACTGTAAGTAATCTTCTCAGAGCTAAGCCATAGGTCTGTTTAATACCCTAAGTTCGCAAAAGTATTCCTTTGTCATTTTAAAAAGAAACCCACAAAACCTCTGCAAAGCACAGCTGCCTGGAGGCTTTCAATACTTGGTAGCCAAATGAATGTGAAGCAAAACCTTCATCTATGCATGCCTCTTACAGGATTCACTTAAGGTAACAACATCCCACAGAAGGCCCCCTGGGTCTCTGGAAGGTGCAGAGCACTCTGTGCCTATACAGTGAGCAAAAGCTTTAGACCACTTCTGGGAATGCAAATGAATGGGATCCACGTGACCCTGGTAATAAAAGGCTCCTGTCTCTTTGCAAAGCATTGAAATGCCATCTGGCAATTTTGTTGACGTCAGCAGGCACAGAAAAACAGCCACCACCTCCCCCAAAAAAGCAAAAGCCTTGGGCGGGAGGGGGAGGAATGCAGCCTTCCACGGTGCATGTGCACTTCAGGCTAGTGTTAGTAAAAACCTGCAGCAGCACTGTCAGCTCAGAGACCCGTAATTCTGTGGGAAGCAGCACAGGCAAACGCACCGTCTTCTCCTGCTCTTGCCTATGCAGACCTCCTTGAAAAAAGGAGTCTCTCTTGCTCTCCTTAAGCTACTGAAGGTTTCCAAAACAACCGCTGAAGTCCCTTTCAGAAGAAGTTTTCAGTTCTCTTAGGGAAGGAGAACAGTTGTGAGCACGTGGGGTAAAGAAGAACACGGCGCATCTAATCCCTGATCTGGCAGAAAGCCGGAGTCTGTTCACCTTGCAGTACTCTCCCTCCATCAACAAGTCCCAAAGCACACAGAAGGCAACTGTAACCTCTTGCCTCTATTTTATACTGCTGAGGAGCCATGTGTTCCCTTGCACCCCAGTTTCAGAGACTGCTACCATGCATCAAGCAACATGCACTATATCCGCTCCCTTATTTTGCCTTATCCCTCTGTCAGGTTGCTGAAACTTTGTACATGAGGAACAAATCTCAGTGTAGGCTACAGGAAAAGATAGAAAACTTCCAGCAATACACCAGTAACTTTGCAGAATATGGAAGATGCACCACTCATTTGGGCTACTTTGACTAGATTTCTTGCACATTGATCTGGAACACAATGAAAGAAGTTCTGTACTGTTTTAAGTAAAATCTCACACAAATATTTAATGATGACAAGAAATAAATGACCTGTACAAATAATGTTGAAATCCTGCAGGGATAATATTATAAGCTGCAGCTACTATTTTTTTATTATATTTAACAGAGAGCACAATATTGCTGCTATGTATTACATGCTACTGGACACAGAAAAATCTCTCAAATATTCATGTAAAATGCCAACATTTCAAGGCCATAATGTAAGTTACCTTTTCTGTGTAAAATGGTATTAAAATAGTACTAGAATAGTACTATCAACACACGTGCACGCAGACTAAGCAGGCATCTTTTTGTATTAAAGTACATTCTGCTGTTAGCAAAGACTTCTTCAGTTATTTCTGATCTCTGCTAACAATTCACATCAAAATGTAGAAAAAGGCAACAGTACACAACCCTAAAACAAACCAAATTACAGATGTGTCCTCCATGTACCACATTTAAACTCTGAAGTGAGGAGCTTCTGAGTTACTTTTAATAAGAAACTGAACCCCCTCAATACTATTTCTCAATCGATTAGGACCCAGAACCAGGCAAGATGAGCCATGAAGGGAGGAGGCTGACCTGCTATCTAGGGCCACAGACGTGACATGCTCTAAGTTGTCTCACTGAAGTTGTGTAGCATAAATTGTATTCCTAAGGCTCCACAGGGTCAAGGTCTCACTGACTGACATGCAAACCTGCATGAAGTAAGAGACCTTTTTCTTTCCCCTGCTCTCTCCCTGCCCTTTCTCCCTCCTTCACCACATCTCCTCTTACTGAATGAAACCGAGGCATTTTTCCTTACAAAACCACTCTTTGAATTCCTAATCTCTGCCTCAGTGTAATTTTTTAGCAGCAAGTCAAAGCAGCACTGTGTAAATAACTGCAATGAGACAGCTGTGCCTGGAAACTGGAAAGTTTTCCTTGCTCACACCTTAACCTTGAAAGCTTATGCTCAATTCAATTAAGAAAATTTATGGGTAATTCCACAGTTTCTCCCCAAATCTTTATGTTCTCAGGCAGCCAACCCAGAAATGTACAAAACCCCCGACAACTGACTACTTTCTGCTAACACATGGGCAATTACAAGGAAAGTGTGTGTTTAATTGAGTTAGTCGTGAATCCTGACATAGGAACGAATCAGAGGATGGAGAAGAGATACTGCTATTTCCTTGCTGCCATTTCAGGTATAATCACTTCTGCTTAACATTTCTTTATTGACTTCATAAAATACGTAAACAAAACCATCCTGCCATAATTTTAAGGGTATTAAGCCTCCACTTGAAGCTGTAGGAGAATAAACTTATAGCTACAACTGTGACAGATGAGACAGAGATTTTCCAAATTCTCCTATCTCTCAGGTCTGCATCACGTCATGTCTGTTTTAAATATAAACAATTTTCAGACTTCACAACTAAATCCCACTCAGTGATTCTGCTTAGAGCAATCTCCAGGAGAGCTTACATTCAGCAATAAATAAGAAATTTTCATGCTTTCTTTCACTGGTCCCAGGCTAATACTTCAATGAACTCATGAGAAATACAACCCCTGTACGTAAATGGTCACCCAGAGGATTGTGTTATCTTCAAAAGCAACAAGATGATGCCTCTCCATCCATTCCAATCTTTTACTCAAAAGAAAGCCAGCCTCCCCATGCCCACATGAGAAGTGAATGAGTTTCACCTTCTGAAGCTGCTGCAGATCCTGGAGCTCCTCCGCTAAGACAAGAAATGGCTGTTGCAACACTTCCCAGGGAGACCCTCAGAAGCTCCACTCTAATGAATTTTCAGCTGCTAATTAACACAAAGTCCAGAGGACCAAAATTCTGGATTCTGAAATGAATCTCATTTACAAGGTTTGTGAGGATTATTCAGACACTGACATTCACTGTAAGATGCATACATTAAATGTAACTTATTCAAAGGGAGCCCATCACTTTGACAACAGCAAAGAGTGTGGGAGAAGACCAGTGCCACTTGCAGATTCTCCTCTACAAATATTTGTTTATTCTTGTACGGATAACATTTCCTATTGCTATTTCCTGTTTTCCAATTGCACCGTTCTGCTTTTCAAGCAAGCCATCCCTCTCTGTCTAGCTAATCAATGTTATAACTTCTCCTGCCAGGCACACCTGAAACTTTACCTGGGCCAGTTAATCTACTGTTCCAACTACTGCAAAACTAGTGACCTCCCCACGTGAAGTAAATACTCTGGTCTTGAGGATGTCACTTGCCCCTTCGCTGCCCTCCCAGAGAGGTTGCTCTCTCTTGGAGATCCTTCCATATTTCAGTTTGGAGACCAGAGCTGACCAAGCTAAAACTCATGGAGGCCCAAGTTGAGCTGGGACGTTTCAGTTTGGCCATCACTGGAATAAATCCAGCACAGCAGGCTGACAGATGACCGGCTACCCTGAAGGACCTCTGTAAGCTAGGAGGCCTTGTGGGTAGTTGATCTTCTGATAACAGCATACAAACACAGACCCAATTTCACATTAACTGCTTTCATTTCTTATGTAGCCTCTATGCATGTGAGGTGGTGGGGAGTCAGGCCTTGTTTAACCTGCGTTAGTCTGATCCTTGCAAACTCTGAATCATACCTTAACTGAAGTCAAGGTAAACTGAAAAGCTTTTAAAAATGTTTTTAGACTACTGAATTCGGTACTGAGATGTTCATCAAAGAATTAATATAAACCCAAGGACATCCACACGGTCATGCCATTTGAGATTATTTCTCTCTCCCTATTTGTGTGCTAAACCCTTACTGAGAGCTCTGCATTTCCCAATTCACAGCTGATAGCACCGTAAACACCTCTGGCAGTGGAAAGAATGTGGCCTTGACACAATCTGGGCAGCCACTGTAGACCCAGTGAGGGAAGGTAAAATATGGAAATCCTGGCCTCAGGTGCTGAGGGCCAAAATGTTTTTTAAGGTCCCCTTTTATCACACTCGTGAAGCAGAGAACGCCATGCTTATCAAGTGCATGCAAGGGTCCCGTGGAGCCCTCGCCGGCTTCCTCTGAGGGCTGGGCATCCTCACCTGAGGACCGTTTCACAGAGTTCTATGACGCTGCTATAAAGCACAGCCAGAAGCTCAACCAAAGGTTTACAATGCAGGTGCTACGCTCATGTTTTTAAAGGCCATTAGCAAACAAGCTAACTAAACCTTTCCACTAGACTAAAAGTGCAAAAATGTTAATATCCTGGGAAGAATAAAATTACAAAGGCTCCATATAAAATCTTTGTACTAGGATAAATGACAGTAAGAAATTACAGGCCACTTGATTACATTACTGACATTAATAGCCATGCAAAGTTGTGGATCACCAAGGGACTGTCACCTTACCCTCTCCAAAAAGATGCCGAAGAGGAAAAAATGAGTAACACAGGTTCCAATCCAGTAAGTTTTTAAAGCAGGTATTTACTTCATTAGTGAGTTAATTCATTATGGTATTACCAAATTTGGTTCTCATGCTAAGGTCCCTTAACACCTTTATAGCAGCCTTCAGAGACCTAAGCATGAGTGTGTACAATTATAATTTTTTCAAGGGAACATACTTTTGACTGCTGGCAGTGTACCTCAAGAAGATAAGTAACTAAAACCTTGCTTTAGCCATATTTTCACTATCACCACAGCGAGAGAGAAAGGATTTCAAGGTAAATGGGAAACCACTGAGAAGCCATGTGCAGACTTCAAACTGTAACCGTGCTTCCAGTCAAGTATCTTACCAAATCGCAGCCACTGCAAGTAAGGGCTTTGTCAGCATGTCCAGCGTTACCTTATGTAGAAACACTCTGTACTTGTAGCTGAGCTCTGCCATTACCGCTTTAACTTTCCAATTTTATCAAGACAAAATTATTTCTGACAAAGGGTAGCTAATTCACATTTGTGAACTTGCCTTTTTGCTAACCCCTGTGTTCTCTGCTGTGCTAGCCAATCTAGCACATATATCATTGTGAAGAGTTTTAAATTTAACTTACCACTGTGTTGAAGTCTTTAGCATGGAGCAACGTGACAAATTTTACCAACACTTATTAAAACTAAAAAAAGAAGGGAGCAAGCCATAAATAAAATAAAGCACTGGCAAAGCCTGGAATGCAATGAATACATCTGCACTTACAGCAGCGGCCAAACCATACTGCTTTATCATAGAAAAGTAGCTTGAATAACTTTTCAGTGTATTTGATATATGATACTGCTTTTTTAAAACCAAGACTAGAGTAAGTTTCAAAGAGAAGCCGTTTCCGGTGGGAGGTTTATTTTGTTATGAGCTTGACATACTGTAGCTGTGACACTGAGCAGAGTTGCAATGTCAGTGTTTGGGAAGTTCACCCACACTATAATGACAGATGATCACATGAGCCTGACTGCAAAAAATGTCATGGGTGGGGGGGTTCTTCCAAAGTTTAATTTCCCAAGTAGTTTATCTTGCACAGATTGCACCCCCTCCCCATACTCAAAGCTCAACACAGAATGAGGGCTGAAGCAAATGTTTGAATTTCTTTCTGTCTGGTGTATAATAAATCTAATTCATGTAAGGCAGTTTTGGCACTAAGCTATGTATTTGCACATTTCTGTTGGCTTAAGTCACACTTTCTGTTAGGAAAGCTGTTCAGAAAAGGTTTATTTCCTCCACTCTTATAAATTGTTGGCATAAACAACCATTCAAAAATTTAACCTCAGTTATTCGGCATTCTAATGATTTACATTGAAGCCCACAAATTCGGGATTCCTGTTAAAATCAGTGTGTGAATTTGAGTGTATTAACCTTCAAAATATTTAAATTCAAGCTAAGAGAATAAGAAGGGGGTGGAAGACATCTGCCAGCTACACCACTCACTTTCACTGCTGTCTCAGTGGAGGGTGGCACAGGATAACCCACACAGATGAATCCCTAACTGGCAGGAAGATGAGGTGGAGAGATACCATCATTCTTTTTCCTCTTCCATTTCTATCCAGGCTCTTCTGCAAAACAGTGTTTCCCATCTCAGCATTACCCCCTTCTTGATCTTGGTTGCCTTCTACTTCAGCCATTTTTTTTTTAATTTTTTTTTGGGGGGGGAGTGGGGGGAAGCTCCATAAATAATGTAAACATTTTAAAAAAACAAGCTACACCGTGACTTCAGACAGGAGTGCAGTCAGATGGGGCAAAGTGTTCAGTATGAAACACCAGAGTACTTCGACAGTGGCACAGATTCACCTGAGTCATGCCTGCCGGGTGCCGCAATATCTCTAGTTTGAAAACGAGGAGATGAATAAAACATGCATTCAGTCACTGACTCATACACATGCAAGCACACAAATGCTTTGGTATTTCTCCTCCTCTGAAATAATGCAGAAAAAAACCCCATCCAAACAAACAACATAAAGAAAATTATTTTGTGCCTCACAAATTCTGTTATGGTAAAGAAGATTTATATACAAGAAAAATATTTGTGCATGCAGCTGGAACTGAGCTTTTTGAGAAAAGTAGTGAAGCACTGACTAAGTCTTTTGTGTCTTCGTTTACCTAAAACTTGATTAGCACATTGACATGCAAAACATAGACACTTTCCAAAAAGGGTTACAACACATCTACCACGGGGAAATGAACAGTGCCAAAACGACATCATACCATTCCTAGTTTGCTACAAACTCAATAACTCTCGTCAGTTAAGAGGTCCTTAAATGATTTTCCTGACATCTATGCTACGTCATCTGAGACTGGTAAATCAAAGGCAGCTTTCTTTCTGCTCCCACAGCTTCACTGGTGACAAACGCTATGCAGCTGGTTATAGAGGCAGCATTGGTAATAGTTTACAGGCAGGATTAAATCTGGTTCACTCATCCAGAGGACTTTTTTGTGTCCACGCAACAGAAAGCAGAAGGAGAAAGCAGGCCAATTGGGTCAGGAGTGTTTTTCAAGGAGCCGTCACTCCTCTGACATGAGCTGCACATTTAAATAGCACTGAGGCAGTATCTGACATCGCAGGAGAGCAGAAAAGCAATACGTCAGGTGCAGTCTTCTGCACAGGGTGTTTAGAGACGTGGAGTTTCCACATCGTACGGTATCGAACTATTTCATTACAATGCAAAGACAAGACACTGATCTCAAGCAAGAGGGAAGGTGTTCATGTCAGTCAGCATGAGGATGGAGTTTCCACTGTGCCCTGACCCTGGGCTCGAGGCGCTGGGGCAGGTTTGCTCACTGAGAGGACTTGCTGCCGCCTCCCCTCATCTTCCTGCTACCCCAGCTGCTCAGGAGCTCGCACAAGTGCTTTGTTCTCAATGTGGCACAACAAAAACAGCCTCATCTTTCTGTAACTTGAGGCCTCTCAACTTACCCTGCCAAACTGTGCTACTTTTTTGATTTTAGCTCTGTTGTTTTTTTTTTTTTTTTTGTTTATTTTTGAGATGGAATTTGCTCTATCTTCTCTGAACTGTATCCACTGCACCTGGTGTCTCCCTCACATGAAAATAGTTGAATTTTAGTAATCTTTTTCCAACTGCCTCAGAGATGAGGGAAAAAAACCCCAAAGCACAAAAGGCAAGTAAATAGTTGAGAAATTACAGATAGTCAAGGCCACTGACACTTGCCATAGAACACAGATGCTGGGTGGTTTAACAGCAATGCTTATGGAGCAATGTAGCATGGAACAGGAACACCAAAGCTAACCAAGAAAGATCTCTCAGTTACTAGAAGCAAACAAGCCAGGTGAGCTGAGAAATGGGATATGTTATTGAGGATATCTGCCTGCTTTAGTATAGGCTGAACTGTTCCCAATACCAAAGCTAATTTGCTTTAATCTACACATCAGTGTACTGCCAAAATCAATAGTCTTCCCAAAACAGGTTGACTTTGGTAAGTTAGGAAAGAAACAAAGATGCCACACTAGAAGAACCCTTTAATCTTACAATTATTAGTGTGCTAGTTTGATTCAAAGACATTTGTTTTGCACCTTCTCTCCTATATTCTTTAGTTATATTCACCATGAAATTTTACACTGTTTGGAAGTCTTTAACAACAAAAAAACCCCCACAAACGCACACCCAAAACTCAGGTAGTGAATAGGCTATCATCACTGGATGGTTGCATCCAGAGGGTCAACGGCTCAATGTCCAGATGCAGATTGGTAACAAGAGGTGTCCCTCAGGGGTCCGTAATGGGACCAGTACTGTTTAATATCTTCATTAAAGACATAGACAGTGGGATTGAGTGCACCCTCAGATAGTTTGCAGATGACACCAAGCTGAGTGGTATGGTTGACATGCCTGAGGGACAGGATGCCATCCACAGGGACCTGGACAAGCTCGAGAAGGGGGCCTGTGTGAACCTCATGAGGTTCAAGAAGGCCAATTGCAAGGTCCTGCACCTGGGTCGGGGCAACACCTGATATCAATACAGGCTGGGGGATGAAGGGATTTAGACCAGCCCCGTGGAGAAGGACTAGAGGGTACTGGTGGACGAAAAGCTGGACATGAGCCAACAATGTGTGCTTGCAGCCCAGAAAGCCAACTGTATCCTGGGCTGCATCAAAAGAAGCGTGGCCAGCAGTTCGAAGGAGGTGATTCTGTCCCTCTACTCCACCCTGGTGAGACCCCACCTGGAGTACTGCATCCAACTCTGGAGTCCTCAGCACAGGAAGGACATGGACCTGTTGGAGCGAGTCCAGAGGAAGGCCACAAAAATGATCAGAGGGATGGAACACCTCACCTATGAGGAAAGGCTGAGAGAGTTGGGGTTGTTCAGCCTGGAGAGGAAAAGGCTCCAGGGAGACCTTAATGCGGCCTTTCAGTACTGAAAGGGGGCTTATGAGAAAGATGGACACAAACTTTTTAGCAGGGCCTGTTGCAATAGGACAAGGGGTAATGGTTTTAAACTAAAAGAGGGTAGATTTAGACTAGATATAAGGAAGAAATCTTTTATGATGAGGGTGGTGAAACACTGGCACAGGTTGCCCAGAGAGGCGGTAGATGCCCGATCCCTGGAAACATTCAAGGTCAGGTTGGACGGGGCTCTGAGCAACCTGATCTAGTTGAAGGTGTCCCTGCTCACTACGGGGGGGGTGAGGTGGGGTGTGTGTGGTGTGGTGGTTGGACTAGATGACCTTTAAAGATCCCTTCCAACCCAAACTATTCTATGATTTTATTCTATGATTGGCAGGTAGGCTAAGCAAATCAGGGCTGGGAGAGATCAAAATTGAGGCAGAGAACAGATCCTTCTGTACTGCATCTATTCTGTGCAAGAAACCTTTCCAACGCCCGCCACCACCTCCCCCAAAAACCCACACACCTACAACGACAGTGGATGTCTAAGCATTCAGAACCTCTGCCAGATCACAAACTCCCTTTGAAAACAGTTAAAATACCTATTTCACTCCAGTTTCTAACAAAACAATTTAGTTATGTAGACTTATACTTTATCTTATTATTCAATACCCAATTCTGTGCTTACATAGAGTCCAGCAGCATTTAAGCAGCACAAAAGATGGTATCTGCTTTGAAATCTGTTTGCCTCTTGCTGTGGTCACATGCTCCTTTTGTTCTTTTTAATGTTGATGTAATTGTATTAATTTTATCAGAAAACAGAGGGAGGGAAGATGATCTAATTTCAGTGGGAATGTCAAAGGAAATTTGTGTCTGCTGTGGCAGCAACTAATGATGTGTCTGCATCAAAGAAAAGAAATCTATTCTTTCAGTTGTCCTGCTGGTAAGTGCAAAACTCCTTCTTCACGACCTATGATCCTGTTCTTTAATTTGTGTATTTTACATAAATGCTGCCAAGTATATCATTCATTTTACACTCAATCAGGGAAGTAATCAGAACAATAATTACAGATACGTGCTAATGCACAATTAATGAGCACTCTTGGAAGTATTGTACATTCCTACATACGTCAACAAACTCCAACACACAGTAACCAAAAAAAATTACCCAAACAAGCTAAGAAATGCTTTAGTCTCAACAAAGAATCTTTGGTTGGAAATATCATCAGTTATTTATAACAGTCTAATAGATACAAAATGTCTGGCATATCACCCTCTCTTTTTATACATCGGCAGTATTTTACTGAAATAAAGCTAATAATGTGGTACCTCTCTTCATGTCCATCCCTCAGAAGCCTTCTACTGAAACAGCTGAAACCTCTTGGCTGCTCTCAACCAAGTCCGACAGCAAAATAAAAGCCAAATGTATTTAAATTCTGGCAAGACTCTTTTACATCACCATCAGTTTTCATGAGAGGTAATACTTGGTATGACTTCCAAAGTGGAGAAGGAAAGGCTTCAATACGAGGTCCATAGTTACCTGGCCTGGCCAGCCTGCCCCTACCCTCTGTTGTCCAGCTGATTCTTAGCGGATTTACAGTAGTGCTAGGGATTAGGGAATTGGGGTCTATATGGGAAGTGAAACATAATTACTCACTAATTAGGCTTAATTAGATTTTCTGCCTGCAGAGCAACCATTTAGGTTAAGCTGTAATTGCAAGCCATCTAAACCTAAATGATTACATTTACACTAGGAGCGCTGTCTAGCTGCTCTCCTTTATCAGTACTCACTCTGTGCTCCAGAAGGAAACAGTTCTTTCCTAGGATTAGTACTTTCTGCCTTGCCTTCTAAAAGATAATAAAATGTTTCAATCAACAGAAAATTAATCACTGAAAGAAAATTTTAAAAAATCATTACTCCTCAGGAAACTCCTCAAACTAAGGAAGGAGTCATGCAACTAGCTGGAAAGCCCAGAAGACCTGGAGCTGCAGACCTATCGGCAACTTCTCCACAGAACTGATTATCAGGGAGCAAACAACAAGTAAGAATTTCTTTTAAAATCCTGCAGTGCAGACATGTTTCATGGTCAGGAAGTAATTTCCAGAGCTGAAAATACAAGGTCTGCACAGATGCTGCTTCTGCTTTCTCCATGGCCAGTCCTGGAACCAAACAACCCAGCACAACATGCACCAAAGCTGTAACTGGTTGTCCAGAGCAGATTTGTCTGATATATCAGATCCAAATAATAAACAACAGAAATAAGATTTTTGTAACAAAGACATGACACATTTTCTTTTTTTTTTGCATTATATAAGATGGCTTTTTAAATGCAGCATACACCCACATTCCTCCCACAGGCCTACATATATGGTCTATCCATATACCTATGGAAAATGTATTATTTGAACATTATTCACAAAAAATGCAAATCTGAAGAAATTCCAGCTTGACAGCAGAGCAGAAAAAAAGCTGCACCAAACTGCTAGATTTGTCCCACAATATCTGATAACCCATGCATCTGAGAAAGGGATGGGATCTAACACCCTTCCTTAGATACATAAAGTGTATGTCATGGGCTGTTATGATATGAGATCATCTGACATCACAGGCATAAAGTGCTGTCACTCTGTTGCTGAGTCTCTGCCAGAAGTGCCTTGGAGAACATCTGCCAAAAGGACAACTTTGCATCTGACACCACCAGCTCCCAAATCAGCACGTGCAATTTGGTGGGAAACACTTTCTAACACAGGTTCCCAACTTGTTTTGGGTTACAAGGCACTACAGTTATTTGACTGCAGTCATCATTTGTGCCATTCACCAGTTGAGACCTGAAAGTGTCACCTGCCTTCCCTTTAAACACTGGATAGAGAAAAGAAAGCACATCTTAGCAAAGCATCAGGGTAAGTTCCTGATTACGAGACTGACAACAAAGTTGTAATGAGAAAAATAAACCAATAAAATGCAATTTGTGATTGCATTTTAGCAGCAGATTCCTCTTTAACTGCTCCAGCGTATCAGGTAATCTAGGGGAGAGACACAGATGACTGGCAATTTACTCTATCTCCTATGGCTATGTGCCCTGGAGAAGGCTTCTGTTTTTCTGTCTCTTTGTGCAAGATGGAACATTCCTCCTGCCTTTTTTTTCAACTATTTTTTTCATATAACTATATGAAATACAACTTCAGGGGGGAAAAAGGCCATGAAAAGTCAGTTCTTGCTCTCTAGGACTGGGATTCTTCCTGCTCCCTTTTCCTCTGGAATCAAATTACAAAATGTGAACATGGCAAGCACAATATGACCTTCTTTTGCAGTTTTGCCACTTTATATCCCTTTTCTATTTGCTAATTATCACACATCTCTCTCTCTCATAATTTAAGAGTTCTTGTTCTTAAAATGTCCAAGAACATTATCACTCTTCTCCATCACACAATATACAAATTATTCACTAAATAAATTTTGCTCAGTGTCTACCTTGCTCTTTGCTCATCAGAAACATTTCTATTATTTGTCACTGAAGAACTTAACCTGTATGCAGTTGCATGACATTTGCTTCTGCCACTACAGTCCTCCAGACACAGCAGAGACAGACTCAGCGTGAGAGTCCCCTCATCCTCCTCCCCACTGACATCACACACGTCATTTTTTCACAGTTGTGGTGCTTCTGTTACCTACATCAGATGGAAAACTGTTAGTCTGGTAGCTGCTGCTGAGGAAATTAGTGACAAAAATTCTGAGGAATCACCTATGAGGATGTGTCATTGTGGACTGCAGAGATCATTTTTTTGATTTCTCAAAGGCCAGGTCAGTCTCAGGAAAGATCATAACTAATATTCTTATCAGTGAGTCTTCATAAGAAGTACAGTCATCAAACAACAAATGCTGATGACAGCGTTTGAAGACACTGCCCATACAACAGAGAACTGGGATCATCATAACAAAAAAACTGGATGAGGGGTGGAGTGATAAAAATGGACACAATTCAGTAGTGCATCTAAAGGCTGTACTTTTGGGGACTAGCAATAGGAGCTTTCCATCAGCCCAGATTCAAAGATTCTCCATTTTAGATGGCCAAGATCATGTTCACTGTTCAATTCAAGAACAAATACAAGGCAATGAGGCAATGCAGTTGCAACAAGAAAACATAATACTTAGATAAAGCAGAAAAAGCCTTTCACTAGGCTCAGGGAAGCTTTATGCCATTGAACAAGGCACAGATTAGACGTCTCTTGGAATACCACATAGAGGAAAAACTTTATGCTCTGAGGTTGAACTAAATGCCCTGTGTTTTACAAAAACATTAAAAAAATAAGATTTATATTTGATTTATGCTCTTTCCTTTGATCAGATATCTAGGTGGACTCTAATTTCTATCCAAGTTATGCAGAAAGTTGAATGATACCTAACTGCAACAAATCCAGAAAAGAGCCTTTAGAGGAAGGAAGAAAATAACCCGTGGGCAGACTAGAAAAGGCAAACCCTATCTAATGTAGCAGGCTGATGGCCAAAGGAGGATATGATTGCTCGTTAAAGTACCCTAGAGGGGGCTGATTTATGCTACAGGATAATGTTGGACTGTAAAAAATAGGATGGACATAAATATAAGTAGGCAATTAGAAGACTGTTCCTCATCACTGGAGGAGAATTTGGGGAGGGGGGGAAGTGAAGGAACAGTAAGATAGAGCTTGGATTAGGTTTGTGAACGGAGTGCATAGTGCTCTCTTGCCAGCAGGAAGCAGCATCAGAAGAATTGTGCTTGCTCATTAACTCAAATGTAAATACTGCCAATTCCTTCCTATTTCATCCTTTTACGGTGCATCAAACATGGAGCACAGAAAAAAAAAATCTTGTCTCTTGCAGCAGGAAAGCTAGTACAGGAGAAAACCAGCAAGAGTTTTGCATGTGGCCTCAAAACTTAAACCACAGAGTCATGAAGTGGACAACATGAGGCAAATGGTGACGTCAAGGTCTCACAACATGCCGATCCACATTAAATAATTGGGAAGTCTTCTGACAATTACGGAGCCCAGAAGGCAAACCTGCATGCAGCAATAGCAGCTGAAGAGATTAATTCCCTGACACCGGACAGGGTAATTTTCTGCCAAGTTTCATTTTGAAAACTGAGTATACAGCAAGTGCTCCGGCATCCTGGCAGCAGCAGAAGCCCATAAACCGGGCCGCTATTACCCCAACATCATTCCCACCCCCACAGCATATTTAGTACACAAAAGAGATCTGGATACATTGGTACCAACCATATTCTAGATGCTGGCAAAATGTAGAAGGCAGTGAGTCATTTTCTCGCACTTATGCAAAAATCTCGCTTGATGTTAATATAATATCCTCACACAGACATAACAAATTAAGGCATCACCTGGATGGCAATTCTCACTGAGCAATATTTCCGGCTGCCAGGAATTTAGAAATCAGGTTACACCCCGCTAAGGCATCCAGAGCACATTGTACACAGGGCAGCCTATTCCACCCCCCTCGACACAGTGGCAATCCTACCTTAGATTTTCACAGGTTTCATCATCTACTTCTATTTATAACTGCATCCCCCCAGTACTTTTAAACCGCTCATCCCCATTAACGAATCATGATATAATAAAATAAAATAAATAGTCACTGATGAGTGACTTTTTAATGGAAAGAAAGCAAATAAAATAAAGTCAAATTACATGAAATAGACAAAGAATGTATTTTTATAAATTGAAATAGCAATGCCAAATTCACTTTGTTCTCTGGGTGGCAAGCCAAAAAAATGAAGAAAACATTAAAAACATGGTCACATAATCTGTTATGATGTTTCTGTGAAAGTACCGTTGCAGAGACAGCCATTTTCTGTCACCTGAGTTAAAAAAAGTTATAGCACTACAAAAGCCAATTTTTGTTCTGTAAATTATCAATATTCTCATGTAAGATAACAGGTGTTGTAGTATAATAAAGGCCATAGGGTTTGGCTTATAAAACGCAATAGCAACAAAAATGAAAAAATGTTCTGAATAGAAAAAAACCCCCAACAAATACTAAAGATTAGCAGAAACAAAATGAAGTTATAAAGAAGTTTGAGAGAGTAATCTTTTGTGTTCCTGGTTTAGAGAGAGTCACTAGGTTATGATACTCTCAAATGGCACAGTGAAAGAGTTAAGTTTAGATACAGGATAGAAAAAACGAAAGTTGAGATAGGCTCTGATGAGAGCAGAGCAAATCATTAAAAGTAGTAACAGATGGACAGGAATAACGAGAACAATTTGCAGATTTTGTCCTTAACTGAAAAGGGCATTTTTTAAAAGATCAAAGCAATGGACATTGCAGGGATTAAGGTTTAAATACTGAGAACCCAGACAGCATTTCGTGGATGTGAAAAGTTCCATATTAGCAACATTGCAAAAGGAAAAAAAAGGTTGGCAAGGCTAAGGCAACTTTGCTTGGATTCAAGGGCCTACACAGAGCCAAGTATGATACAAAGGAGGCCTAAGAGGAACCTAGAAGAGAATTAGGAGGAAGCATAGGTCTGAGGTCTCTCTACTAGGCTTCTGATGAGTCAAAAAGTAAAGTTAAGAGGCATTCGAACTTTTCTGAAGGGAAAAAAAAAGGGATACAGGCCCTAATACAGTAAATTAAGCATACAGAAGAATATCATCACATGTGGAGGTGAAGAAAAGTTAGTAAGTGCTGACATACACTCTGGTCAGCTGAAAACATGTGTCTGGGATGCCAGTAGTACACAACAATTTTCATAAAGGACTGGGCAGGCTTTCCAGTTGAACGGGAGAAGTAGTTAGGCTGGGGTCCCTGAAGGGAAGAAAGGGATCTGGAAAAATAACAATCATGTATTACTGAGCTAAAAATTGCATTTAAAACAGGCCCAGGATCAATATACATGAAAGATTTTATAGCAGTGTGAGAAACTTACAGACAAGATTAAATTAAATTCCAAATTCATGGTAATGGCCAAAAATGTCCTTTGATGTCATCGGTGTTACTCCAACATGGCAGGGGATATGAGTGTGACAGGTTCTAACTAGTTTGCTTGTATGGGAGGGATGATCAGGCAAGTGAGAGGAAAACAGAGGAAAGTACTCCAAATGAGATTAAGTGCCGCGATGGGAAGAACCATACCAGTTAAAATAGTACTGCTTATTTACCTCCATAGCAAAGGCAGCTGAGATCAAGATACACCAATTTCTAACTAAAGAGAAATAGGAGGTGCACTTTCAAATATCACCAGAAGAAAAGTCTGACCCAGAAATTGTGCTGTGCTTTTATGTGATTGCCACCTCAAGTGGTTCCCTCTAGAACACATGAAAGAGGTGTTGACAAAGGAAGGTTCATCTACCTTAGTACAAGGCCTCTAAAAAGCCCGACTTGAAGAAATGAGCAAAGTGCAGGTTACATATCCATTACACAATAAATGCCTCCCAAGCATTGAAAGATTGCGGTAGAGTTTTCAGTGAAAGACAACTGACCATTAGAAACTGGACTGGGATCACCAGATCATTTCCCTCAAGTCAGCTGCTGTTAACATTGTCTTGACATTTAAGCAGAGCACTTCCCTTTGGCAGCAACAGAACTATGTGTGCCATATTAAAATATCTTGGATTTGTTTCTTTCTGCTCCCATGGTGAGGACTTGCTAAAAATTCCTGGACTTCAGAACTCCAGCAATAATTCCAAAACAAAATGTTGGAAGTACATTTTTTTAAATGCCTGCAGCAACAAAAATAGCACATCCCTAGGACCTCGAGCATCTCAGGAATCCACTGCCCAGTTGCATAACTTTTCCAGGTTCTTCTTCCCAACTCTAAGATTCAGTGTTGGGGGCGGGTGGAGAAGGAGCATCACAGTCTTGAAAGAAAGGTGCTGTCTATGTAGTCCCAAAGCCAATAGGATAGCCCATGTCAAGAGATTATGAGATTTACTCTACAAAATGTGTCTGGTACAGGACCAGATTGTGTGCCTTACTGATTCATACACCCCTTAAGGCACTTCCATTTCAGTTTCTACTCTTCCTCCTCTTCCATGCTCTACTTGTTCTTCAGCAAAAAACATCCAGTGCACAGCATGCCCTTTTCTGCTATAGCCTAAGCATGGTGGGGGGGTTATCACAACTGAGATGCTGATGTACCACTGTCCATCTGCACTGTGTCCTTTGACAAAGGAGACACTGTGCCTTGTGTTGCTCCTCCACCAACATCAAGCTGTATCCATCATCAATGCTAGTATTAGTAATAGCTCAAAAAAGAAAGCTAGTCTCTGGTTGTATGACAGGAGGTGGCAGCTACACACAGAAACCACACGTACAATCATACTTTTTATCAACTCCTATCTGGACAGAAATAAGTCAAAATCTACAGTGTGATTTTGTCCAGGGGCTGTTTTTGTGATGAGAATGCAACCACATCGAAATCCCAGCAACAATTGCCATTCTGAGACTGCACTGTCTCAAAGGCAACATTGATCCTTTAAGATCCTAATCATGGACTTCAGCTGTTCATCACTTTCACATCCCACAGAGTTGTAAGGAATAGAAAGTACTACTGCAGCTTCTCTTGTCAGCTACCCCCTTTCTTTTTGTGCATCTTAATGAAGAACTTAATATAAAATAATTATTCGCAGATTGTTCACTCAACTCCAACTGTTAATTTAAAAGAAGCAAGCACATAAAACCCTCCAGGAGTCCTAAAACACAATCTGTATATGCAGAGAGTTATTATTTTTAGACACCTATAAAAATTGGTCCGTGATGATATGACACACAAAAAGCTTATTGCCATTCCACATTTCTATTATATCCGTCACCTAACTTTGAAGATTCAGGTCCCCCTATCCTGGGTGTGAAAACTGAAAGTGCCATATGTGTGAGGTTTACTCTCAAACTGAGGGCACATACGTGAGAACTGCATATGAACTTTCAAAACTGTACATGACAGAAAATTTCAAATTGTTTGTCTGTCAGATGCCAGAAGAACAAAAGACAATATTAACAAATGACATTTGCTCATTTTTAGAGAAGTGAGCTCTTGTGCTTCAGAAGCAAAGCTATTGGAAACAGAAAGAAAGGCTACCGGGGTTTCTACCAAAATACTATCCATGTAGTCTGAAGAGGGATTACATGTTTTAAATCACAACCTTGGTAGCCGGTTTTTAATAAAGCTCCAGCTCTGTTTGGAAAGATTTTTTTCTGGCTCCCCTTCTCAATCTATGGCTTTTTTCCCCCTCCTCCCAATTTTTGTGTGCATGTGGGGGTAGGTGTAGGGAAAACGAAAAGGCAAACATCTGCTACTGCCACGTGTCTTCCAGCTACTGGATGGGGCTAAAATGTAGAGAGGATGAGTCTTTACAACTCTACAAGCTCACCTTGTGCTTCCACACCTCAACAAGCAGGATACGATCACTAACACTGTATCCCTCACTCTCTGAAATGCAAAGATTTTATAGAAAAAGATTCCGTTCCCCTTCTCTCTGGACTTTTTCCATCTCTTTTACCAGCATCATCCAGAAACGAGAAGGACACCAGTTAATGCATTATGATCTGCAAGTGCCACAGAATGGTACGCTACAGCACCACACTCTCAGCAGGACCTTCTTAGCAATTCTGCTTACCAGCAAATATGTGAATATTAGCAGAGCCAAGTATCTGGTAGCACTAATGCACCTCATCACAGCTTTGAGCTGCTAAATTTAGTGAAAAAAACCCCCTTCCTGTAGTTTAGGGGAAAAAACAGTGTCCCATGGAAGCCTATCTTTATGATGACATGGGACACAGAACCACAGAAGGGTTGAGTGTAGGAAGGGACCTCTGGAGATCATCCAGTCCAACTCCCCCAGTCAAAGCAGTGTCAGCTAAAGCTGGTTGCTCAGGACTGTATCTAGTCAGGTTTTGAGTATCTCCGAGGATGAAAGCTCCACAACCTCTCTCAGTAACCTGTTCCAGTGCTCAGTCACCCTCACAGTGAACAAGTTCTTTCTTACTTTTAAAGGGGAATTCCTGTATTTCAGTTTGTACCCATTGCCTCTTGTCCAGTCACTGGGCAACACTGAGAAGAGTCTCGCTCCATCTCCTTTACGTCCTGCCATCAGGTATTTATATGCATTGGTAAGATCCCCCTGAGCCTTCTCTTTTCCAGGTTGAACAGTCCCAGCTCTCTCAGCTTCTCCTCATGTGACAGATGCTCCAGTCCCTTAATCACCTTTGTGGTCCTTTGTTGGACACACTCCAGTATTTCTGTGTCTCTCGTACTGGGGAGCACAGACCTGTACCCAGCACTCCAGATGTGTCTCACCAGTGCTGAGCTGAGGAGAAGGATCACCTCTCTCAAGCTGTTGGCAATGCTCTGCCCAATGCAGTCCAGGATACTGTTGGCTTTATTTGCCACAAGTACGCATTTGTTGGCTCACGTTCAACTTGGCATTCACCAGGACCCCCAAGGACCTTCTTTGCCAAGGTGCTCCCCAGCCAGTCAGCCCCTAGTCTGTACTGGTGCCTGCAGTTATTTCTCCCCAGATGCGGGAGGACTTTGTATTTCCCTCTGTGGAACTTCGTAAGATTCCTCTTGGCCCATTTCTCCAGCCTGTTGAGGTCCTTCTGAATGGCAGCACAACCATCTGGTGCAGCAGCCACTCCTCCCCGTTCTGTATCACCTGTGAATTTGCTGAGGGTGTACTCTGTCCATCATTCAGGTCATTAATAAAAATACCTTTTTTGTGCCGATTTTTTTTTTTTTTTACTTTTTTGCAGTTCAATAACTGATACCTCTAACTCTCATCTAGGGGCTTGTCTATTCACTGTAACAAGCAGCATTTTTAGTCCTGCCTAAAGCCCAATAACTCAATAATTATGAACTCTAGATTCAGGTCTGATAATCTCCAGAGCTCCTCTATGGACTGCAAGAATTCATACTGTTCTTGTAACATTCAAGGTTATTCAGGAATTGAAAATTGAGCAATGCAGACCCATTACACAATGAACCTTTGATCTGTAAAATCCAGCCCTACATGAAATTTTCTTTTTTATGACTTGACTTTAAGATTTACTCCAGCTCTGGCTTATTCAAAAATCTCAGGAGGCTGCTCCAATAATTCATTTTGAAATTTTGAACACTGATCCATCAGACACAGAACAAAATTATGGCTCACTACTAAAGTCAAGCAGAAAAAGAACATCTGCTGTTGAGAACAGAGCCGATCAGCTGTGAGCTTTTCCACTGGGAAACTCATAAAATGAGCTACTAGAGAGTTCAGCATGTGTTCTTGTAAGGAAGGAACAATAGGAAATACTTTCACTTATTTATTCTTTAAAACTATCCCAGAGAGCAGCAATTACAGCATACATGTCTTCCCCAGTATGGACAAAAAGGACAAGGGAAAAAATAAATATTAAAACAGTATTAATAAAAATGCTTTTAGACCAAAGTTTCCATTATAGAGTGAAATCAGTCAGTTCATTTTGTCCTCGTTACTGAAGACATCTGATGCTAACGGCATTGTGGAAACTCTGTAAGGAAGGTTAGAGCAGCCCACATCGTCTAGCAATGCTACTGTTAACATATGAGTGGAAGCATCCTGGCTGAAGACTAGGCATAACCACTGCTCAGTAAAAAATTAAGTACATTAATCATATTCATTCTGTAATTGGGTTCATCTCTGAAAATAGCAAGCCAAAAATTTATAATGATTGTGTTCAACAATTTGTTTGGGAAGGCAACAAATATTCAATAAATGAAATTTAAGATGTTATTGGAAATGAAAAGAACACCTTGTGGCACAACTCTCAGCTTTTAATAATTGTGAGGAGCTGAAATTTAGTCTTTTATCATCACAAAAGCCACAGTACTACATAATTTTAATGTGGGGTTTTTTTTCATTACAAGGAAGCTAGCTGTACCACCCATTATTATATTGGCCATCGCTTCCCTTCATAACACCCTGTCTTCAGTTGCTTATACTTATACTTTTGCAAAACTTTAAACATTTGTGCTGACGTTTCCCCTTGCAACTGTTAGCCTGTATTCAGAAAATTTTATCCTGCACAGCCATTTCCAGAAGATTAAGGAAATCTCTCTTACTCTTACTCTTTTACTCATCATTAACTAATATCCTCTTTGAGGTGCACCACTTTGGACTCAGAACATTCTCAGTGTAGTTTTTGTTTCAGAGATTGGCATATGGATACCCAAATTTTGGCAATTTCAAGAATTTGCCATCTGAAAACATGCAGATAGCTTTAGCTTGTGCTAAAGCAGAGGACTTGAATTTCAGCAGATTAAACTCTCTGCAAGTCTAGAAGTTTCTCTATGGGTACTTAAAGGTAACCAGCAGCTTTGTCAGATGCCAATATATTTCAACTCCCCCTAAATCCAACAAGCACGTATAACTGATGCCCTAAGCATTTTTCTTAACAGTTTCCAGCTGGAAAACTTAAAACAGGAAAAATGCACATGAACAAAATCTTTTAACTGATGTTTTTTAACATGAAGACCATAAGCCTCTGAACTACTTCAGAGGAATTTATAAAGAAGCAATTGAGAAATACAAGCTGTAGCGAGGAAACTTACATTGTATAAAAAATGTATCTGAAAAAAAACAAATGAAAAAAATGGTGAAAACTGCTGGACCAGAAAGATAACACTGTAATGATGAGAGAAATGCAGGGAGATAAAGGGGTATTTCAGGAGGGTGATCATCCCAGAGAGAAAAAGATCCACTTGCTCTGCTCCCAATGACAACAGTTCACAATCTCATCCTCTCAGTTCACCTGCCATAATCAATCTATATCTGCACCACAGAATTGGATATGCACTCTCCAGTCTAAAGAAATACTTGGGGCGGGTGGGGGGGGGGAGGGGAAGACAGCTTATCAGCTTCTTCCACTATCTCTGCTTCACAAAATACTAAGTCAAATGTTATAGTTCCTAACCGCTTATTCTCTCAACATGCTGCTTCAAGGAATCATTTCGCCAGGATACCATTTCAGATTGCCATTTGCATTTCAGTGGTGATTCCTTTCACAAACTACAGAATGGCTATGATCAATGGCTATGATAAAATGACAGCCCTCCTGAACTGGAACTTGTTCACTGAAAAAAGTAAAATACAGTTTAAGCCGAGTATCATCAGCAAGCTTGTGTTCTGTTCCACACAACTGGACTGCCTGACTAGCAGCAAGACTTGCACTACAAACCTGGGAGGATTAACAATAGAGAGAGATTTTCAAGAAGAAAGGCAATATTTCTGGAAATCTGTGTTGAGCTCCTGCTTAGCTATGAAGAATACTGACATGACAGGGTGACTGAGTCTTAAGAGGAGGGCTGTCATTATCAAGCTTCCAATCCATTCCTCCTGTCCCACTGCCAATCATTTTGGGGCAGAGCCGTTGACAGAGAAGGTGATTCATGGAGTGGCTGACACCATTTAAAAGGTTTTTCTCCACCTATAAGTGATGGATACGGGAGGTTGCAGGAGGTTTGCCTGCATCATGTGTCACACAACTGCCAGTTCGACATATCCTGTCTTTTGTCCTGCCAGCTTCTAGCCTCTTACAGCTCTAAATCAACACTAATTGCACTTTCTCTATCACACGTCAGGCTCTTGTGAATCACCATGGACATTTTATTGCCATTTGCTAGCATGTATAGTGCCAAGACTTCCCCCCAGCTCTTGCCTGGCCAAAGCCATGCAAGATGACAAGTATTTTTCTGGTGCTGATCCTTCTGAAATGGTCTCTGTTGTACTTCGGAAACATTTGTTCCCTGGCCTAAATGCACATCCTGACAATACTGACTACCCGCTGAATACCTACTGACCTCTCCAGTCATCTCCTGAGCAGTGGTGGTGGTACATCGGCAAGCAAGAGTGGTCTCTCGGGTGCCAAGCTCATTACCACCCTGTTCTCCTCCTGCACATTCATTAGAGCAGCAGGGTAGAAAGCCTGGGAGACAAACAGAAGTGGTCCCATAGCTGCAGCTAGTACCTGTGGCTCAACTCCTCACTTCTAAGAGAAGCAAGGCCAAATCTGAGGCAGATTATTTCTTTGACAGCTTTCTGCATTCATTTGCTGCATTAGAAAGCAAAGTAGTATTTTATAAGAAGTATTTTATAGATCATTTCTTAATCCCAGTCTCAGCTTTCTGCACCTTTCCTGCCGTGCAAAACCAACTCTCCTCCCCCAGCTCCAGCTCCATATTCCAACCAACCTACAACCCTCCCATGAGGCCTCTTTTTCATAACATCCCAAACTCCACAAATCTCTGCTCTGCTGCCAAGGCTTTGAAAACTTGTCTGCTGAATTAAAGGATAATGTAAGGTTTTATTAACAATGAATAACTGTGGAAAACCATAAAAACATACTTAACAGGAAACATTTTTTTTAAAACTGTTTTCAGGTATTATAAGAGGGACTGGGTTAGATACAGGGATCACTGTTGTGACGTGTCCCAGCAGGAACTCTGCTTCAGGCAGGTATTCTCCATGGGCCTTTCTAATGCGAAGACAGTGGGAGCACTGAAGCTTATTGAAGATGAGCTATGAATGAAAAGGCTGTAACACCTGGCACACACTTCTAAGTAAATGCAATGATACAAGGTCGTGCATTACCTCTACCTTGGCTTGCATTGCCCCTCCACAGTCATGTGTGTTTATTATTCTGCTGCCACTGAAACCTCCTAAAGAGACCATGTGCGGTGGCAGTGGTGGTGCCATGGCAAGCATGGCTCCCACCACACACCGTAGCCTGCCTGGGAGACAGATTAAGCAAAAGGAATAATCAGGCACAACCCACCGGGCATGGGCACTTGAAAGGAAAAGGAGCTTCTTGGTTCCAGGTGACCCTGGCTCTATTGCATTTTCCTAATCCTTAGGCAATCTGTGAGCCGGCAGAGTCCCACACCAACCACTCTGAGGCCTCCTTTCTCATGACCATTGCTTCTCTACAAAGAGCTTCATGGTGGAGGCATGTACCAAGAATCCTTGCTGCACTGAAGGTTTTCATCCAGGTCCCTAATACTGTCCTGCTTGTAAGCCAGCCTCTGCTGTGGCTTTCCCCTATACAAACATCCACACTGATGCATTTATGCCTGCTGTCGAGATGCAAGAACTGCTGCCTTGAAGAGGCTCATGTTTCCTCAGCATGAAGTTCCCAGTGAAGCTGGCTCTGGCCAAAGACAATTGGCAGTGCCATACTGCTGTCAGGCTGCTGGATGCAGGGGCAGCTGGACAGCAGCAAAGAAAAGTCTGAATTTATTGGACATCTGAGAGAAAAATAAAGCACAGGAGCTCCAACCTTCTCATAAAGATACCACATATGATATATTCATCCTCATGGATGTATAGGGGTTACGAGTGAGGACCATTCAGAGTAGAAAGGCAAGATGCAACTAGCAAAAAAGTCTGCGGCTGAGTGAGCCATTAATACAAAAAGAAAAAAAAAGTGAAAACACAGTTCCCAGTCCTGACAAAGTGAACCTCTTCCATCTCTTTACAGCAGCTTTAATTCATCAGAATTACTTCACACATGAATTAAAGCTGCAAATATGGTGGCTGCATCATGTGATGTTATATCAAGCTCTCTTTTGGAAAATCCCTGGATTTATCACCTCACAGAGTTATGACTCAAGTCATATTGGAATCAGTTTATTTGCTGTTTAGCACCCTGCATAGGTTGTATGCTATGGGAGTTTCTCCTATCTACCGCATCAGTGGTAAGAACAGGATGGTCCTGTAAGTAAGGTACCGTACATGCAAACTGCCTTAGGCACAGCTGTGCTGTCAATCACTGGCAGGTGAGAGAGGCATCACTTCCTGGGATTTACACAAATCTATCAAAATCTAAACTGGTGACTTAATGGTACAGAAAGCATTACCATTGTTTACACTGCTATAAGCATGCATTTCTAGCTAAAGAAATATTACTGATGTGTGTGTTTGCCTGCACAGTACATTCCTTTGAACAATCTATAGCTATATAAATCTGTATGTCCATTATTGGGTTATTTGGCTTTTATATTGTTGTATAAATCTAGTTCCTGTTTCTAAATTCACAGTCATCAATGAAACAATTAAAAATTTACATCATGGGCTAATGTGTGAAGATTTTTACTGTCTTAGGACTGGTATCAAATACAACTTAGGCTCAAAGACTATGGCTCATGAAATCTACAGGGAATTTCAGGCAGAGGGAAATACTTAACATCCTTACAGCAAATATTTAACACCTCATCGCCTTTGGCTCATTTGGTTACCACACCGTTTTAAATGCATATCCATTCAGTGAAATCATTCTCAGCTATAGCTATCAGGGATAAAAAATTAGGATCATTCCAAGAAACGAGATCCTCAGGCACATACACCAAATAAAACCAACAGAGAAATTCCCCCAAAACCTGTAGTGAAACTTCAGGAGACTTTCACACAATCCGAACTGCTGGATGGACAAGAAAGAAAAGCATTCATAAATTCTTTCCTTAGATCTATAAAGGCAGTTCCTTCTGAAATTATTGAGAGATATAAAGACATTCAAGATTCAAGCACTAAGAGGTACTACAGTTTGTTGAAGAGAGGCTAATATATGATATATAATTCATCACCATTTTTCTTAAACTTACCCATGCAAAACACCCACAGGATCAGGCTCTCCCACATCTCCCATTAAAAATGTATAGCTAGGTAAGATGTTTCTCATCAACTGAAACCAAAAAGATCTAATTCAGGGTTCATATTCAAACCCACTTTCTTCACTCTTTCACACACACAAAAAGCCAACAATCAACCAAAAAATTCCCTTGTTGTACCAGACTCCAGAAACCAAGGAGACTGCTGTGCTGTACTGTCTGTGAGCATAAATGATGCTCAAAAGATCAAAAATAAAATTAAACAACCCCTTCTGCCCTCAAAAAATCCCACCACCCCTCCCACCAATATTGTCTATAGCCATCGTTAACTACTCCTATTTTTTCTCTACCACTACTTCTCAGCCTGCTAATGGTTCTGGGTTTCATTTGATTTGATGTAAAGTATGTAAGATGAGGAATAAAAATCACTTAATGACTTTTAAAAGATACAAAGTCTGTTCAAATAGTGTATTAGACTTCACTGTGGACTTACAGCTGCAATGTCCTTAAAAGTCAGATCTGCTATATTATTTTAAACTAGAAACAAGATCAAGCCAAAAATCCCACTTTCAGAATTCCATTTTATTTCCTTCCTTCAGTCTTAAAAAAAAAAAAAAAAAAAAAAAAAAAAGTGGTAATAGAGTAAACCAGTTTGGAGAGCTTTTGTCATTTGTTAACATAAATATCTTTTGCCTCCTCTGAATAGAGAAATAACCTACAATGTTACTACTTACCTATCAAAATATAATATAATCTCCTCAAGGTTAACCTAGAGCATAGTAAGCTGGTGCATCCCTTTAAGGACTAAATAATTAATTTGCACCAAAAGGCAGAGCTATTATTTTTATACCAAATATCTATGAACAGGATCAGCCTAAAACGCTCAAGAAGTTGCATCTCTGTGTTTGTCATCTTGCACAGTAACTGCATTTTCCTATGAGGCACTGCTGAGCAAGGGGGCGAACAAGCAGAACAGCCCCACTCCACCTGTGCCACACAGCGTAAGCAGCAGTACGAACAGCTAGAGAAATATCTATGTGTTTGAAGCTAAACATCATCTTCCTTCCCCTAGTTTACCTTCATACAGTCCTTATAGATTCACACTATGCTCGAGTCAACTCCATCTGTGTGCGTCATTTACTGAGTCTCACTTCTCCCAAAGTGGTAGATAGGTCAGGGAAATTTCCTTTTCTCTTTTAAAACCCTCCAAAGGTGTTGAGGGGCTGATGATGGAAAGGATACACAGCTCAGTGCAGTCAAGCACACCTCACAGCTAGGTAAGAAATACTTATTTTTCCCAAATATATCATACTGTAACACAGCATGATGCAATGCAACATCAGGGTTAGAGCGATTAAAAGGAAAAGGAAAAGGAAAAGGAAAAGGAAAAGGAAAAGGAAAAGGAAAAGGAAAAGGAAAAGGCAACACTGGAAAAGTGAACTGGTTAGCAATCCAAATGCAACAACAAGGATCCCTTACTGGTCAAATATTTGTTCATAATAAGCCAAGGGTCTGCATTTATGGCAAAGGAAGAAGGAAGCCAAGAGTCTAAAATACAGCTTTCCTTTGAAACGACACTAGTCTCCCTACATCATCTTAACAGAAACAAGATGATGACTCACTTCATAACAGAGCATTTCTTTACCCCTCTTTTACCAGGAGATTTAAGAATGCCTGACTGAACTGGATCAATTCAATATAATGAAATTGTATTCATCAACAACGCCTTATTATTTTTATTGTGAATTTTTTATTGCAAATTACCAGATAATCTGATTCCTTTGAAATTTAGTATTTCAGCTAGTTTAAATGATAGCAAACCGAAGTAGAAGAATAATCTAGGTATCTGTTCAGGAAAAAAAAGTATTTCTGAAAGAGAGCTTTTTCAATTTGGCATTCAAAGGTGTAGCAAATTGATTTGGTGGGAGATTTAAAATAGAAAAAATGAAACAAGAAGGCATTATGTTAAAAAAAGACAACACAAAAAATAGAAAAACTTTATCAGAGAATATGGTGGATTATTATTCACTTGAAGCCTTTAAATTAAGACTGGATATATTTAAAAGGCATATTCTTATTTAACCAGAAAACATAGGCCTGATGTGAAAGGCTGTGACAGCAAGATATTTTTTTACTAGTAATATGTCTGAGATCTCTAGATGTTCACAGTGGTCCAGTTTGGCTTTAAAAATCTACCACTCTATAAAATATGGCATGTAATCTGCCCTTCCCTTCCCCCTCTCAATGAAAAGGGTACAGGAGGATCCTTCTCAAAAACTGGGAAGTACTTCTGTAGTCCATCCTTCTTTCTGCTGAAGAATTTTCTCCCAAATTGCCTCTTTCTCAGTGACAAAGGCATCCCTTCATAGTCAACTGTTTTATGAACAGAAAACTGAGTTGGAACATGTAATAAGCTACTACCTCCACTTCCAATATTATTTCTAGAATTATTTCTTTTAGTGTCTCTACATCCCAAGTAAGAGACTGAAAAAAATTTCACAGAACCCTGGAGCAAGAAGCAGGAAATGTACTAATTGTACACCCATTCATCACATCTTAGTCCTACTTATGGTGACGATCCTTGCTCCAAACAGCATCCCACAATTTTTATGTTACATCTGGTCTGTATCATTTACATGTGCTTTACTCTCATCCTTGTTAACATACTTGGAATGATGCATCAACCAAGATGATGCTGAAAAAGCTGAGGTTCTGCCAATGCATTACATCTACTTGTGCTCAGTGATTTCATACATACATGTAAGATATGAAATGCAGCAAAGACATGCACCGAGGAACCCATCAGCAGTAGACTACACTTTTCCTTAGCCACTCAGTTTAAAATACTCCTAAAACCTCTAGAGAAGTCTCATTTTTGAGTCAGGGAAATTCTGTCGGTTACTTAAGTCTGCATTAGTGAGCTGTCATGGCACCTCCACATTTACAAGCACATGCTCTTGCAAAATCAGCTTTACCAACATTTTGCACTATTCATCATGGAAATGACAAGTAATGATCAGCTGGTTCTCACTGTATACAGAGGACCCCAACCACCACCGTTAAATCACCGTAAATCTCTTCACAGTGGCATTTCAAGGGAAGACAGTGACACAACAGATTCACCAGAGCACAGTACCTGGTCAGTAGCGGGAATCGACTCCCATCTACGCTTCAGCAAGTACAGAGATTTCCGGCTCATGATTTTGAATCTGCTCTAGAGGTTTTTCCACACTCAAGAAAAAGGCTTCTCTCAAACCAGTGTCAAGAACCTTATTTCTGACTCCTGTGTTTCATTGCTGTAGACGGCAGAGCTCCTCGATGTTCACAAGTTTTTGCAAGCTGCAGGGTTGAGACCGGTTACACCCAAGCTTCTCCAGTTTCTCTAAAGCATCCGTCTCCTTATAGTGCCACGACAAAGGGAATCGGGCGAGACAGTGAAAAGCTTAGCTTTCACTGACGAATTACCTCGCAAAAGCATGAAGTAGGTAGACAACACCAGACGCACTCAATCTGAAAATAGCTGTTGCTTAGGAACTGGAGGGGTAAAATGCAGCACCTCAGATATGTAATTGAGAGCTTTTATATTTAAAGAGAATTAAAAACACTGGACCTCCGTGTTTCTTTCCTGATTATCATCCTTTTATAATGTTGGAGGAATGATCGCTCGATTCCACTGACTCCTGGGGCTACGCCTACATCTTCAACAAGCCAAACAAGTCTTGATGACAGAGCAACAAATAACTCCCACACATTCAAGGTCCCTTGTAAAAATGTGTGCACAAAGCGTGCCATGGGTTCCACCTGAAATATCTTAGAAGTATCAAATATTATGTTTTAGTAGGGTAATTAAAATACCGTTTGCATGTTTTTTCTGCAGAGGGATAATATGCCAAGGATGAATTCTGCTAGTCACATTTTCTTGTAGTGTGTACTGACATTAGAAATGGGTTTGAATATTTTCCCCTCACATGAGTGAGATGATGTGGTTTTACAGACTGCATGTGTATATTTGAGAGAGATTGATTTCTTTAGGTGGGTTAAACATTCCTAAACATTTAGGAATTTCTTTAACTTGGAACTCAATTTCAAAGTTTCATGCCTAAATCCTAACCTGTATTAATTTTAAAAATTAAGCATGGAACATAATGAAATTCACTTTGCACTTTCTGCATGATTTCAAATCCAGAGAGTAAGTTCTCTGCATGAAGCATTTACAGCAGGAAGTGTTATCTTCAGAGATCAAAAAAAAGAAGGGGAAAAAAAAAAAGTAGGTAGCCAGAAAAGGAATCCTAAAACATATGCACATACATGTACATATACATATATATGTGTGTAATCTACAAAAAGTGAGTGTGGTGTTGGTGTGGAAGTCAGGGGCAAGCTATATATTGTACAGACAGCTTTTTACTTGTCCCATTTACATTCTGTTGAATTGCAGATGCTTATCAGGAGACAAACTCCTGCAAACAGAAATTCCCATAAGCCTCAGTGTATTTCCTTTGACATCCATCACTACCTATAACTACATCAGTTTGCATTTAACTCCCACATGCAGAAAAGGAACATATTTTCCAAGTGGGTCATTTAGAAGTATGACATACACTGTAGTAGTTTCCTCTCATGTTTCAACACATACCATAGAAAACCTACTAGTTCTTAAAAAAATCTTGACAGAATTAGAGTTTTGTTTAATGAGTCTTGGTAGAATAATTTTATGAGTTTATATGTGGATTTTAGTTTTATATTATGGTAAGCCAGTGGTTCCACTTCCTTTTCTCACAAGTGACATTGCTAACGTTCAGACACACAGGTGGCTTCCTAAGATCTATCTTCCCACTTTCTTCACTTCGTAAGAATTAAAAGATCATGGAAGACTAATAAATTGGCTCCCAATAACATAAGCCTAAACCCCTTCCTTCCCTCTTGCTGCTTGCCCAAGCAGTGCAGGCTACCACTGGCCAGGAGAGACCTCTCCTCCCAGGTCCCATTTCTTTGCTGGAGGAAAGCCCCACAAACCTAGGGAAACACCATAAGCAACCTGTGGCAGATCCTGCAGGCAATTGCCAGTCCATCTTTAAACACCTGATGTGTTAGATTTGAAGGACAAGTATACCTAACAGATTACTCATCTTAATTTTTAAGCAAGATCTTGTTTAACAAAGGGTACATTTATTAAGGACACAAATTGACAACAATGCAACTGAATCACAAAACAATAAAAACAGGTCTTTTATATTACATGTAAAAATTGGAACCCCCTAAATTCCTCCTAACCTTTCAAGGAACTAGTTAAATTAGGTTTAACTAACTATTAGTTAATATTGATTAGATATACTACCACTACTATACCATACTAGTAGATATACCACATGACTAATGATATCTATTAGATACAGATAACTAACTATTCCTATCAAAGACAGTTTTCAGAGCCATGTAAAAGAGGGAGTCTGAGGCTATAGTGGAGTAACTGCGGCTTATTTTCTTCTCCCTAATGAAAATTTTTTTCATGCTTCTTGTGACTGGGCACTAGGATACCACACAGTAATCAGAGAGCTTGGGTCATTTTCTTTTCCAACCGTATTCAAGATCCTTTAACATTTCTGTGGAACATGTTGATTGTTAGTTTTATAAGGTTCTTCCAAGATTTATAACAAGTAGCTTTCTAGAAGCTTTGCAGAACACCTACACACAGCCCAAATGAAATAAAAGAGTACTTACAGGATGGAATTGATTAAAACTATGCACTTCTTTTTAGATGGATTTAGAAGGCAACACCTCACTGCTCTGTCAAGGGAACGCTACATATGCAGATTTTATCCTGTTTTGAAGGAACACACTCTCGGGGGTGAAGTATTTTTGCTTATTTTGTTAAAAAAATAAAATTAAAAGACATTCTGCCTAAGGAAAAAAAAAAAAACAGCTGGAGTCTTCCACATGAAAATCTGATACAGAGTTTTCTAGAATAATGTTTTTAATAATTCAACGATATCCTTCAGGAAAGGTTCAAACGACTGCAGACTGACCTGCAGAGAATTCCAGTAAACTTATCGTCAAACTTCTCCTCACCCCCTTTTATTTTTTTTAAAATATGAATGGTGATGGAGTATCTAAAACATCACACAAGGAAGGAACAAAGCTGTTCTCAGAAAGATAGACAAAATTTTTAAATTTGTATAGTGTTATCTTCTCACAATTATCTCCTCCTCAGACTCTACTGAAACCCAGATAACTTCATCTATAAGTTAAGTAACCAGTTATCTCATTTTGCCCAAGTACAACCTTCCCTAACAGTACCCAACAAATGATTTTACTTGCACTCCATGTAGATGGGCATTTGCAGCACTTGAGTTAATGCCCATGAGACATTTTCCTTTGAAATTAGGCCATGCCATGCAAGCCTGCCTTATTCTCAGAAAGGGGCAAAGGAGAGAAACCAGGCAATATATTAATTCCTCTGGAACCCTCCTTGGAAGAAACCATAGCCTCACAAGAACAAATAATTAAAAAATTCTTTGGCAACTATTTCATCCTGTGAGTTCACTTTTTCAGAAAGCTCAAAAGGGATCTATTAAACAGCCCAAGTCCAATTTCCTGCAGCAAGATACATTTTTGACAGTCAACTTGACCCATCTTACCTTTTAATTTAAAATCTATTTGGACCAGATTGATACACCAATTACCTTCTACCTAAATCCCTTTCTCTAACATTTCTTATTGTCTAGCTGTAAACCTTCAAAAATGTCTAGCCGACAACAAATAGTCCTTCAAGCATGGAGGCACATAGCCAACAGGATGTAACAGGCATGAGGACTTAAGACAGGGCTTAGGCCTCCATCTCTGATGCAACACCAGCGCAGACTACATATGCACTCCAGTCAGCAGTCTAAATATTTTGCTGCCATAGGCAAAGCATTAGGACTGTAGGGCATGGTTCAGAGTATACAAAAGACTACCCATATTTTCATATGCATACAAAAATTAGATCAAGATTCGCAATAACGCTGGAAAAGTTTAAGAAGTCTAAGTCACCTTAAGAGTCCTTCAAGTGACTGACTGTCTTCCTCTCAACAGTAGTTTAGAGGAATCCAATGTACCTTCCACTTTTTGGACCAGAAGACAATATGATCAACTAGTACATCAGATGAGGCAGGAGAGATTACATACCGAACAGATCTCACCTTACTGGATAGGATTTCCCCGATTTCAGAAAATTCCTCAGTTTCCACTGAAAACCAGCTTTTTTTTTTAAAAAATCTTTTTGAAATAACAGACTGTCACCTGAAAAAATCAGATCTGCAACCCATCTTAAACTGTTTAATGAAATATTGAATTTCTTGCAAATTTCAAGATGGTTTTGAAATGAGATGCAAGACAAAAGCTTAGAAAACTTCAGGAAAAACTGGAAAATTCTGCAACAAGAAGGGCAAAAAAGTAAAACTTAGTAAATGAATTTTGCATTAAAAATAGGAAATCTTGTCTATTACGATAAGTAGCAGCTTCCTGATTAACATATGATACTTTCCAATTAAAAAGGCAGATACTCCAGTGATTTTTACAAGGGGCATTATGAAGGTTTGTCTAGGAACTATACTATTGAGATTAAGGCTGCAAACATGTAGGTCCGCAGCAGCAGAGCCTATTTATTATAAATTTAGATGTAAATGTCCATATTCATATAAAAATCCTTCACTTGAAGGAAAAGCAGTTCCAAAATACTGAAGTCCTAATAATGTATTTATATAATTTCAACATTGGATGGCAAAGACTGCTTTACTCAAGCAGGAAAATTCCTGAACATCAATACCGGTAGCAGTGCCTCCTTTGCAGCAATTGTAATTCCATAGATAATTTAAAAATGTATCTGCATGATGCCATTAACGCTACCAGTATAACTTCCTTTCAATGATGTGTCAAGAGCAAACTAGTAGCTACACATGGCTTTCCTGCACCTCCCCACACAGTTCTAACATCACTAATCCCTTTATTATTGAACAGGGTGAGAGGGCCATCCAAGTTTTACAAGTTTGTCAGGTTTTAAAAAAAAAAACAAAAAACGCCACAAAACATACACGCAATTTGAAATTGCAATCCTTTGATATCCTGATGGAGACAGCTGAGTAAGAAATGCTTTCTCAATATACCTAATCCATCTTTCTGCTACTAAAAGAATCTTTCTGTTGCATGACTCAGCCCTGTTTGGATCAACTGTTTGGATTACAGCTCAAAAATTATATTAATGAAAGCTGTCATGGTTTTATGCTTTTTTCCATTGATTCAATCCTGCAAATATTAACAAAATGAACAGCTTTGCCAATCTCAGATGGAAAACTTGCTTGAATACCTCAAACTTACAAAAAGCCAAAACCAAACACAAAATACTGAGCAACTGACCTGTGAGCCTCTGGGTCCTCGTTTGTGATCCCATTCAGAATGCCCCATGAGCTGAAAAACAAAGAAAAGCACAGGCATGTGAGAAATTGCACTCATTAGCTTTAACAAACATTCACACTTTTATATCCACACATTTTCTTTGAAAAAACAGGTTTGCTTTTACAATTTATTTCACACAGCTTTTAGCTCCATGATGAGGCTGAGAAGACTTGGGAGTTGTTACTATAGCTCTGTACCTTTACATTCAGAGCCAAAACACATCTAGCATCACAACACAGCTCATGCCAGTGAAATTCCCACTGCCATAGATTCAGCTTTAGCCAAATGTTTAATACTGATCTGGCAAAAGGAGAGCTGATACATCAAAGGAGATTATCAAAACCAGGGGACATTTGATTAAATAGCAAGACAGGTTTTGTACCAGGCATGAAAGTTAGCAACAGCTTTAATTCTGCCTCACCACTGAATTATTCTCAGTGTAACAAAAAAGTAGAGGTACACCCTTCTGAAGGAAAACAGGCTGAGGCCATTACATTGCAGAGGAAAGCAGAGAGAGAGAGTTTAGAGATTATGGGTTCTTGTGGAAATTAAGATTTGTGATGGTATACAGCTTCTCAAGTTAAAGAGAATGCAACCATTAATTATAACCCAAATTCAGCTCTCAAATCCTCTGTGAAACCCTACAAGAGATTGTGTTGTGAGGCAAGTGGTCAGACATTGGATGGTACAGATGGACTCCAGAAAAAATAATTTGTTTTCTCCCATCTTTTTTTAACTGTACTTCATAACTGTACGCTAACACTCTCTTTCTTTAAGCAACATACAATTTGCATGCAGCAGCTCTTTCCACGTATGTCATGGCAGGGGACAAAAAAAAAGAGGAGAGAGAATACTCAGTAGGCTTTATTACTGCTTTATGCATCCAAAGATTATGGGCAAACATGAACTGCTGACAATAAAGCTATACTCATGCCTGCCTAAAAAACCCTGGAAAGCACCAGGCAGTGCCCAGGCATGGCTCTGGTGGAGCCCGAGCTGTGCAGCACACGAGGCGGCTGCTGCTGCTAATCCTGCCTCTGAGCGCTCGGCCAGCATGTGTTCCAGCCTGGTAGCTGGCTTTTTTTTTTTTACAGCTATTCAGGATCTCTTCTGGGTAATGCTTTTTCTTACTCATACGAGCACAGCTTAATGCAAATACAAAAATATGTGAATGAAATATAGGAGGGTTAATGTGACATGTAATGACTTAGAGTCATGAACATTTTCTTGCTCTTTTCTCCCGAACATTCCTTCCCAAAGGAAATGCCTTCTCCCAGGTCAGAGGTAGGCAACAAGATTTACAACCTGTGCTTATTGCAGAACATGCTTTTGAAACACTCATCTCAGGACAAGAGACTAAAATTACTTTGAAAAATTAGGAGAGTCACATACATCTCATATGAAATCTTTATCTTCTCTATCAACTGTTCCTACTTATCCTTTCCTTGAAAGGGCCCCTTAATTTCTTTATTACTTACTATTACCTACCTCCATAACTGCAGACAAACTGCACATGCAGATAGGCCTCAAAGATCAGAAATGTCACACCATTTTTTTACCTGATAAAGCCTCATGACTGACCCCCTCGTTTTTCTGTAATTATTTCCTTTTTCCATATACTGTCGGTGAAAATACTGGCTGTGCCAGGTTTCCCTGTTTGTTTCTCCATACTGTTATGTTTGCTCATTACTGTATGAAACTAAGCTTTGATGCTTATGAAAGCTGGCCTCTCAGTAAATAACCGGCATGCAAAAGCTACCACAAGATGCATCTACCAAAGGTTATATGCTTCACAGAACCTCTGCCAAAACCTCATACCTGTGCTTCCTCCCTGGCCCCTGCCACTCTGGACCAAGAAAACCTCTTCAAGTTTTAACCCCTCAGCCCCTATGCCTTCTAGGGAAGTGCTGCCCACCTACTTAATTTACTTGGCTAAAGAAAAGTTAATTTAGTATGAATCTGACCACCTGCGATTCCCAGCATGATAAGAGATATCTTTACCTACAACTTCCTACCAGTGAAATTAGCACAAAAAATATGTCTGTTATTTCACAGTTAATAAAAAAGGATTAATGTTACAGGCCTGGCTATGGGTACTGTGGTTCTCCAGGCTCTACAGACATTTGGCAGAGCATACCACACCCTCAAAACCAAGTGTAGCATGACATCCCACTGCCAGGTTTTTCATGCTCCTACCCTCACTGAATCCATAGTTTACTGAAAAGTGAAGGGTTGTTTTACTATTGCCACCAAAAATAAGCAATGCATTTAAGAGTCAAGCTTGGAGTTATCATTCCCATTAGAGGAGGTACACCAAATGTAGGAATGCTCCCCGTCCAGCCAGTCCCAGGAAACCAGACTGATGTGTGCCAGGGGTGGTTACTCGTGATCACCACCAATCCTGAAGCCCAAATCAAGTCCTCTTAAACATCCATTCTTCTTCAGGCATGGTTTGTCCACCCTGTTTCCCTGTTCCCCAGTTACTGCCTGGTGCTTCACATAGTGAAGCATGTGGTTTGCATCTTGTTTGAACGTGAAGCACCATGTTCACATGGTGCTTCAAACTCCACACAAGAGTTTTTCAGCCCCTGGAGTGCTCTCCAGTGCTTCCCCAGCTCCACAGCCAGCCCCTTCTCTGCTCTGCTGCTCCTCCTCCTCCACAGCTTGCAGGTGCCTTTTGGCCCAGGTCCCCCATCTCTGGCCCTGCTCCTCTTCCAGGTGTGGGCAATCCTGGGGTGCTCCACAGACTGGATGTTGCAGCAGCAGGTAACGTTACAGTGAAAAATGAGTCTGAAGGCTGTAACAACTCGTTCTTGCTCCCTTTCTCAGTATCTAACTTTCAAAATCACTTATGGAAGAGAGGCCAAAGTCACCAATGAAACAACCAGTCATAAACTCATTGGAACCAACCAACTGACCCCTTGCTTATTCTGGCACCATTTTATTATCAAACTGCTAATTCCTCACAGCAAATTACACAACCCACATTTCATTTAATTTCTCTACAAGCGTTCTTTGTGGAATCAGCTGTGTTTGAATTTTTACTGATAAATCCATTGCCCCTAGTGTAAAAGAATTTCAACACCATTGTTGCCTCTTTGTACGTCATGTACTATGCCAGGATGCTCTACTGAGTTAACCCTGTGGTTATCACCTGGTAAAATGGTGAGCACGAGGAAGCAAAGGAAGAGTTCTAGGATGGTAGGAGACTGCCAAGTCTAGGCAGTTTTCAAGCATGGTAGTAAAATGCATGACCCTATGAAGCCAACCTTCTCCTCCCATTTTTATAACCTACCAAATCTTACTTGGCTTTAAAATGTGTTTCTTCCTCACAATTTAAAAAACAGTTTTCATCTCATGCTAGAATGTTCTTGGCATATCTGCAATGGTCCACAGTAACAAAGGAGTGAAGGAGGAAAAAATAAAATAAGAAGTATATCACACTTACAAAATGGCCTCAAGCTGTAATACAAAAGACAGAAAACAAAACAAATAAACGGGTAGAGCAGTTGTAACAAAACTTCTGCCAGGCCAACATCCTACAGAGGGATGATCGCCTCGGTATGACGACTTTTAGCTCAACAAGCCATGCTGTGCTAGATTACTTCTGAACCTGGGAAAGATTTTCTTTGAATGGACGAACACTAGGTGCTGGAGTATGCTATGCAGAAAAGGAGGAAAGCAAGTATGCCTGACCTATCGGACTACTTGGAAATCATAATTTCCACAAGCTTGATAGAAATCAAAAGATGAAGAAAACAGTATTTAAAAAAAACCCAAACCAACCCCAAACACTCAGAAACACAGAAAGTGTGCATAAATCACACTCAGACTTGAGTCTGAGTCAACCTTCTGAAATCAGAAAAAAAGAAAAAAATATATTGTTTAATTGGTGCATTCATGAAAACAGAGATACAGACATAAAAATGCATTTGGAAGTAGAGGAATTTAAGTTTATCACTAACAGATGGGTTTGTTCCAGACCCCACCAACACGTCTAAAAATTACTATGAATCGATTTGGTCCAGAGTGATGGTAAACAGCCTCACCCCATCCAATTACTTTTCTTTATCCTTCTTACTGACCATGCTGCTGAGGCTGAGCCTACCAGCAGCAGAAAAGGAGGGATAAAAACAAAATCAAACTCCCACACGGCTTATATCCATGCAGTCTCTCTCAGAAGGAAAGTATCTACTTTACATTTCATCTGAAACTGTCCTGGAAACTCAGCTCTGACAGTTTTAACACTTAAAGATGATGGCAGTTTTCAGCAGCAAGAACAACTCTTGCATGTTCAAGAATGCACAAAAACACAGGCTTCGCTAAAGCCAACTGGCTCACTCTACCCTACTAATTGACTTCCAGGGAAAACAGCCTCCCCCAGCCCAGCTGAGTGTGAGGACTGTGAATGGAAGAGGGGGCAGGAATGGAGAAGACCCTAATACCAAAATCACAGTCACAGAGAGAAAAAGAGAAGTGAAACGGGGCTAGCTTGCTCTGAACATGTAGGGTGGTAGCCTGTACTCTGAAACCCAGGCTTGTGAGATAAACACTATGAAGTCTTAAGGCCTCGTAGTTGTAAACCCAAATTTTAAATGTAAGCCAGATGTTCGCTAATGCAATGATACTTGCAGAGGAGTAAGGAATGGGATAAGGGACTGTATGCATTAGATATCTGAGATACCATGCCAAAGTAGAACCAAGGCATTTAAAAATTAGCATCTTCAGCTCTCACCTCTCTAAATGCAGTTGTTCTCCTATTTGGTGATTTCGTTAAAGCCCCAGCATATGATTACATAATATTCTCAACTTTCATTAAAATTCATAAACCATAATTCTAAGCCTCCTTAGTATTAGAGAACTGCAGGAAAATATGACCCATGCATACCGTAACAGATCTAAATAAATAAAAAGAAAGTAAGTAAAGAAGGAGAATTCAAACCTTTTTAGCTGTTTCTAGGTCTTTTTTCTCCCTTAAATCATCTCTTCTGGCCTAGGTTTTTGATTTTGGCGCCCTTGAACCAGCAATACTTCTAACTATGCCATGGCTGGGGGAAAAAAAAATATAAAACAACCCAAAAAACAACTCACAGAAATAGAAAACGCATAATCTTATTATAAGCACCTCCACAACTAGGCACAAGTGGGAAAACCCCCCAACATTTAGAATATGAGCCGTCCTATGTATATTCTTAGGAAGGGAAGGGAGTCCTCAGTAGGAGAATGCAACAGCATTTTCAAACCACAGAGGGGGTTTATTTAAGCAAATAGAACACTCAGCACAGTTTCATTAGAGGGAACGAGCAGATCTTTTCGTGGTAAGTACTTAAGAGGACCAATGGAGCAGTTTTACTTAGTGTTTAATGAAAGACTTTAAATCAATTCAGAGCCTATTCTAATTCTATTCAGATTACAGTCTACTATTCTGGAATTTTATTTAAATATATATTTACACATACACAACACTTCTACAGTTATAAAAATAATTAGATGGTGATGACAAAGGTGAGCTAAATCAGCCATAACTGACCAAAGCTGGGATTCAAATAGACTGAAGCAGGATCACAAAGTCCAAATGCATATGTCAGGACCTTGCCCCAGCTCACTGGCTTCTTCCCTTGGACTTAACAGATTTCAGACTGTGTCTGGACACTGCGTTTCCACTACAGTGAGCCTAAGTGATCCCTGCTCTCCTCTAGTGAATAAACAAAAGGTGAGCACTAAGCAAAGCACAGGAATGCTAGAGAAATTGCTCCTCTGCCCCATCTGGGATTGGGAGTCAAACACTCAGCATCCAATATTCTCTGTTGAACTGGCTGCAATACATGAATAGGATACCCTGAGCTCTCCCAAACAGCTGAGAACCTGTAAAAAAGCCTTTTTGCCACTCCTGCAAGGATTTAGAGCATTATGTAGCAACAAAAATTAATTAGCAGTGAGATTCTGAGAAGTTTTGGCTGGGTGGTAGCCAACAGTTTTAAGAGTTGCTTATATTTGGGAATCAGCATCCAGTGGAGCTAGATAGGAGCATCCAATCTGGCTGGCACCTGGTTCCAGCCTTTGCCAAAATAGCAGAGCCTGTATTTAAACATGAGCATAACATCTTCCCTCTTTGGAGAGATTTTGTTGAATGGGCATGTTGAGGATGTGGAACAGTGTCTCACTGTTAAGTTCTTTGACACTGCTTCCTTATAGCTTGTGCTGAATGGGGCACAGTATGATACATATTCTCTGACTGAATGGGTATTAGCTATGCTTCAGTCAGGATCATATTTCCACTGGTAAAAAGAAACTGTTTGTTACCAGCACGTAGGCACAAAATGTTCCCGATAAATTTCTTCTTCAGTAACAAAAAAGCACAAATTATTTCCTTGATTACATATTAGAAGAAACATTTATTTTTACAAATACACAGGAGTCAGGTCATACAGAAACTCGGAGGGTTTTTTTTTGCATGTTATTTTGAGTAAGATTCCTTCTATTCGATAGACTGTTCCCTGCACTTTCATGGTAATCAAGATAAACAAGGTGATTTACTGACTCAACTGACTTAGGGAGTGCAGTTTTGGTGTGGACACCATCAGCAGGAGAAGCTAAGCGGGCTGTTGCTGCTGAGATTCAGCACTGCCAGATCCTGATACTGTAATGGGGGAGCAACTGCACGGCTGCACTGACAACCTTCTCCATCACATTGCACAGCTGCAGCTTGCCCTGCTGGCATCCAAAGCATCAGAGATGTCTTCTTACTGTGTGGTGAGCGTGATCATACACAGGCACGTGTAGGCTATGACACACAGATAGCAAAGTGCTCCAATATTTGGAAAAACAATCCCTTTTCCACCACCACTCGCCAATTCCCAGGGTCAGCTTAAAGTACGAGATGTCAGAGCTGCGCTGTTCAGCCAGATATGTGAGCTGCACGCGCGCCCCATTGCGGCCTCTGGCTGTGCAATTAGTGGGGAGGAAACTCTCCACCCAAATGCTCCCAATGTATTGGAGCCCTGCAAATCATCAAGGTCAGCCCCCGTTCTGAGACTGGTTAAAAAAACACCCCCCCCCCCCCCCCCCCCCCCCAATAAACTAAATAAATGAATAAATTTGGGGGGAAAGGGGGAAGGAATGTAAGAGCCTTTCAGCTGCTTCCTAATCAAATAAGTTGTTTCAAAGGTTTGTGAGCTGCTGGACAACAGCTGGAAGTACAGATAAGATTTTTAAACTAAGGCACAGGCAGAAACACTTTGAAACTTAGCATTGCTTTGAACTGGAGGCAGGGGCAGTGAGGTAGAATGATGGGTCTGGAGAGGAGCTGCAGTGAATGGCTTCTCTGCAGGATGAGCCCCATGCAGGGATGGAGTTAAGCCCTCTGAAGCTGGTACCCTGATGAAGCTGGAAGCCCCGGAAGGAGCTGCCTCCTCAAGCCCTACAGCCCTCTCTCAGCCTGGCTGTCAGGTCAAGCAACAAACCACAGCACCGCCAGAGGCTACACAGAACAGGGGAAAAACATATTTATCAGGCAGATACTCTGTTGAGACAGTGAACATGATACTGAGCTGCTGTGGCAGAAGGGAACAGAGAAAATAGGGCACTTGGTGAGGTAAGGCTGAGGGGAGGCAACCGGGTGCTGCAGCACAGGAGGACAACCCGAAAGGCACCAGCAGTGACTGTACTGCAGGCATGGCGAAGAAACTGTCCCAAGCACTTAACCAGGGACTCGGCTCCAAAGGAATAAAAGGAATGAGATCATATCTGGCACTGGGCGAGACGGCAAGAGAGAGACTACATTTTTGAGGACTTTTCTCATGGCAGCATATGACCTTTTAGAGTATTTCCAGACAATAAACTGCATCTGACTTCTACAGGGATCCTGGCTCCATTGCACGGGGGTAGGAGGCACGAAGATGTACGACATGGCAAACTGGCAGCGGTGGGTTCACGGACAACTGTTGTGTCCCTTGCTCCATACCACTTCTTGAAATAAGCAGGTTTAACTTTAGATAGTATGAAGGTACTGTGAAACAAAAAAAACGTAGGTGGGAAAAAGAAAAGGCAGGGGAATATCCACCTCCACACCCTGTATCTGGATTTATATAAATTTTTGTCACAACTACTTAAACAGATGACAGTAGTTAAACAAATCCCTACAGGTTTCTATTATTTTCAGTCCTACCATTGAATTTCTCAGGTCCCTATTAATCTTTCACACATCAAAGAGGATTTTAAACAATGGGTTTTGGAGGCAGAGCTGTAGTAAAATACAGAAAAGGATTGATTTTTTTTTTTTTTTTTTTTTAAAGAAAAGCAGCTCTTATTCTTCAGTGATCCCCAAGGATGGATGCCACACAAAGAGCTACTTGCAGATGTGGAGCAAATTCCTTTTAGCGAAGGCTTCCTAAGTTAATAGTCTTCTCTTAACCTGGATTTTTCAAAGATTTCCAGAATAAATGAATAAAACAATTAAACTGATCATAAATACATTTCTTATCCCCTTAAATTGATCTGGTGGATTAAAAATAGGCATATTGATCTGGTGGACTAGTATTTGTCAAGCAAAAGTGTTCACCAAATTTTCCATGTACTCACTTTCCCATTCTGAGCATAATCATGAAAACCAAAGCCCTAGAAAAAAAATATCCGTACTGGTGAGATAAAAAAAGTTGGCACAGATACTCTGATATCCTCCCACCTTAGCCATGGCCCTAATTTACAGATAGCAACCTACAGAAGAAGATTACTTGCTATGAGGATGCCAGGGCAACACAGCAATATCAAGACTCCTAAATGTAACAGCAAGCTGATAAAAGAACAAAAATATATCGTTAAAAAGAAGAAAACTACTATTTAAACCTTGCTTGCTATTCAAAGTAGACACATTAAGTTCCTGGATTTCGAAGCTACACAGTGAAGTCCATTCTGGTGTAATTAAGTTCCTAGCAAAAGTCAGAAAGCTCATTTACTTTTTTTCCATTGGGAATCATTAACTATGCATTAAGAACCCCAGTCACAATACCAAGCCTGGCACAGGCTTGATAAACTAGCTAGCTACTGCAGCAAAGTCAGCATAGTCTGAAAGCACATTTACATTTTAAAGCCTATTATTTATTCTTTAAAGGAGTCTAAAGACTTCTACAAAAAAATCTGTGCTGCAATGTATGTTACCAATACCGTTCTTTCTTTAGGGCATAGTTTTTCTCTCACTTTCCATCTTTTCGGAGCTTCATAGTTTCATATACGGTATTTGCACTTTCTGTTGTTATTCAACACAAGCCTCGAATATGACACACGCTCTTTTTGGCTGGTTATCAGTGCACAGGAGGGTCTCTGCTTCCAAATAAATTAGTTCCTTGAATATACAGGGTACGACTTTTGACATAGCAATTAAAAACCCTACTGAAAGAGTAGGGAAAACTTTTAAGGGATTTTTCAGTCAAGCTCTGATTCTAGTTGAATAACTTATAACACTAACACAAAACATGAAAGGTCATATGGAAGGCAACTTAGTCCAATTGGTTTAGCAAGTGCACTAATCTAACAATTGACCACTCTCTGGTAGTCTGCATAAAAAAAGGAATCTCCCAATTCAATTCCCAGTGTCTAGATAAGTGTCTACCTCGCAGGAAAAAAAAAAAACAAACCCCAAACCAAAAAACAAAACCTTGTCAAATTGGCATCCTTACTGGCAGTCTCAGCAGAAAAAAACCCTTAGGACTGAGTAAGCATGGAGGTTTCACCAGATGTTTAACCTTCAGAAGTGGTTCCTCTGCAAGGGAACTGAGCCACAGTGGCAGGGGTAGGGACAAGTGTGACTCATTTGTGTCCCCGGTGTACTTCCCTCGTGCGCACAGGATGATGTTTTGTCCATAGCTGTCAACTCAAAATCTCTCAGTGGAACAAAGAACCACTTAGAAAAAGGAAGGCAGTAGAGGATAAGAAAACGAATCCCTAAACCCCAACTGCTTGGTAAGAGAAGTCAAATAAGGGTTGCAGTGCTATTGCCCCCAAAAATCAGAATTTCTGTAAGCAACAGAATCCAGTGGTTTGAACAAATCAGATCTCTTCTGCTACCATATGCACTTACCGAAAAGGAAAAAACAAACTTTGCTTTTTTTAATATGGCAACTTAATGTCCACCTGGTGTGAAACACAAAACATAGCGATTACAGGAATCAGCCCCTGGTGAGGCTAAAATACAGTGAGGCAGAAAGCCAGAAACATAATTTCTTACAGTTTCAGCAGCTCATTTTCCTGAAACGCATTAACTTTAATGGTAGCATGCTGAGGGATAGCTGAGATTTAGTAATGAAAATTTTAAGATACTGAGAATTTGGCCTCCCTCAAGCTACTGCACAGTGCAGACTGACCCACAGTGCCTTCTCCCACTGAGAGCGCAGCACTGCGCCTGGTCAGGTGAAGCCTTAGCTTCCAGGGTTGGCCTGGAAAAGAAAAGAGCATCGCTCTCGCAAAGCTTGTTGCAGCCTGACACCCACACAAACAAGCAACTTCTTTCATTAACACCCCATTTTCCTGGTTTTGAGGTTTCACAATACAGAAGAATAGCACTGATATTTCAACAGCTAGATTCCAGCCTAGCAAATGTCCTAAAATTACACTGTAGAGCCTGGTAGCTTACTAAAAAACCTCAATGTCAAAACTCAAAGTACATTCAGTTTAAACACACCCTTGGGGGGATTTTATACTAACTACTTTCTATTTCAGACTATTCACTTTAAGCTCAACCAGCAATGCTTCATCACTCATCCAGGAAAACTCCCCTCTCTGCCACCCAATCTCAATCAACCTGCCAAATTAATTATCACCCTGCATTTGTCTATTGCTAAGAGGGGGGAAAAAAGCAAATAGATGAACGTAGCAGTGACCTGAGCAAAAATGAATCCTCTGAAACAGAACTAATTAAATCAGTTCAGTGATCTTCTTCCAGCACGACACATTTCACCCACCCCTTCCCCAAGCAGCCCAGTTCCACATCTCCTCTAACCGTCCTCATCAGGGAGCTCATATGGGGCTCAGATGTTTATCCAGCAGCAAACTAGGGATCTTTTCTACTCATCCTTGTAACCGCATGGTTTAAAATAAAGAAAAAACCAACTGTCGCAGAAAATTCACCATGATAATTTCACACTGACATTTACATGCAAATTCCTGGCCACAGAATATGTGTTTCAGCCAGACAGCAGTAGGATTTGATTACCTACCTCAAATTTGTGGGACCACAGGCACCAAACTTTGGTGCTTTGCTGGCTCTACGAAACGAGCAGAGCTCAGAGCACTGGCAGAGCAAGGCTTCCCCTTTGGTACCCCAGTCAGTCCTTACAGCAGAGCTGGCAGGACTAACACATAAAGAAATTACAGAGTTTGTGGATTTTAAATCATTGCCATGAGTCAGACACCAAACCTTGCGCTAACTGCATTCCTAACCTAGCAAGTACATGTGCATGCACAACCGCAGCATAGGTGACCCTGCTGACTCAAAAGGGGCTAGTTCAAGGAAGCAGGTTACACACGCATTTTAGACTTCCCTGTCCTAAAATTTTAAGTGACAGTCCAGCTGAAATGCATGCAAAAATACATTTGGGCCATAAATTCCCCTGCCGCTGGAAACAGCATTATTTTCATTGCAGTCATACTGTCGGACAACACGTGAAATTCTGTACCAGCTGATAACAGTGTGCCCACGCAATGAGAATATCAAAAGCTATAGGTGTAGGACTAAACACCAATCTCTCCTCTCTGGGTGCACTCCACTTGCTATCACTTTTCTCTTTACGCAGAACACATTCAGAGCAAGAGCAGAAAAGGGAAAGGCAACTCAAATAAGGCAAGAAATGTGGGGTGACAGGCCCACTTGGGGAACAAAACCACACTGAAGCAGGATCTCTGTTTACTAGGGAGTTCAAATATAAAGCCAATCCCACCTCACTTTTCTCCCTATATGATTTTTAATACAGTCAGTGCTTCCTTAGACGGAAGGCACGTCATGAATGGACATCAATACTGAAAGGTACTGAAATCTGGATGCCTGCACAGGATCCCTGTCAAGTTAGGTAAAGCTTCAGATGCGGCCAGCCCTGACAGTGCCCTCTTCGATAACAGTACATAGGAACAGAACAACAACACAGAGAGGCAGGACTCTGAGTAATCTCTAGGTAGGTGCCTACACAGGCAACAGTTTGTCATTCACACCCATCTGCTGCTCCAAATCACACACACACACACACTGTCACATGTGCTTTTCCCCATCTGGATTGCAGAGATGCTGGATATAAACAGGCAAAAGCCAGGAAGATGAATACCAGGTTTGTGCTGTAGAGGGGGGAATCGGCAGTCAGCTTCATCCTCTCTAATGGGAGTAATTTCAGTGGAGATTTCTAGAAGTTAAAGTAAAACCAGATTTTTTTCACAATGTCTGCAGGTTTTTCCATGATTTGAAATTCTGTCTTTCAAACCAGTATGACTCTTTAAAAAAAGCTTTGCTTTTGAGATTTTGTTTTTGAAGTAATAAAACCATGCATGTTGTCTTAGACGGATATCATAAAATACATTCCCCTGCAACATTGTCTGCCAACATTTAATTCCACGTGGTCACCCAAGCCATATTTCCATAGTGTCACACTACTGCTAACAGCAAAACCAGAGCCCACAAAAGGTGCATAGTGGTACACTCTCATGGTGTAAAGGATGCGCAGAATATACACTAATCAGGGGTGTCATGGTCAAATGGATATACCAGGTGCCATTTTAGAGTGAGGAGAAAGGCAGAGGAGCGTAGAGGGGAGAGGAGCCCATTCTGGAAGGGCTGACCTTGAAGGAGCAGGCTTGAGAGACATGTGGCTGCCCCGTCCCCTCTGTTTTAGGACCCCAGTTTTGGTTCAGTTAAACTGAGTCACATGAAAGCTGCTGAAGTATTCTTTGGTGGAAGAATCTTCCATTGAAAATATGTCATTTTGACTAATCTGCCTGTCCAAAACAGGCTTCAACAAAATTAAGTAGCATTTATGTGGTTAAAAAAAAAAAAAAAGTTGTGTGTCAAAAAGGTCCATCTACTCAAAATAGAAAGTTCTGAAATTTGCTTTCTTTTATATGAGCAACTACTTTCCTCTCCACCATTGGTCCTTTTTTCCCCAAAGTTTTATTCCTTGCATAATTCCTCTAACTTTGCATGTTGCTGAAATATGCTTCTAAAACAAACTTGATCAAAAAAGCACTATTTCCTCTTCTTATGACAAGCTGTTCAGCACTCCCTCAGAAATAAGAGCTTTCCCTTCTATTAATCTCATTACGATGTCTTCAGCCTCTTCCTTTTTTGCTGAAAAAGTAATTTAAGTTCCTTTTTCCTGTGTCCCAAATATTTTTCTTTCATCTTCTTATGTTCAACTTGTGTAAAAATGCTATTTTGATGCAGCAAAAGTGTTATTTTAGTAGATACTTGCATACATCACTTTACCCTAACCAGAAGAGTCCAGATGGAAAGGTATTTATATTTTTAGCTACCAAAACAAAACAAAAAAAGGGAAAGGAACCCCAGAACATCCCACCCCCCTCACCCCCACCCCCACCCCCCCCGCTAGTGTTAAACAGCTGTGTAGATCTGGTCCTATGACTCTGAAAAAGAGATCTCCAGATCTGTATTGATTACAGATACAGTCCGGATCCCCTAATGCTAATAAGATTTTCATCAATTCAGCAGGGTCTGGATGTTGTTCTTTGTTTTCCCTCCTACGCCTGGGAACCAGCCTGGTCTTCCAGGAGACACAGTTAAACACAATTAGTCTGAGTTTCTGTAAGATGGCTTTGAGTCTCTCCCTGCTATAAAATATCAGCTACAAATCAGAGAAATCTTAGTAGCAACTACTTCTAAAGCACTTATTTCCAGAAATCCATACAAACTTGTTAACTCAGACAGGACCTTTGCGAGAAAAAAAAAAAGACGTGATTTATCTCCATTTCACAGATGGAGAACTGAGGCATTTACCCAGCACAGTACTGCAAATCTGGGAATAGGACCTAAACATCTTCAGTTCCTGCAATCAGACCATAGGCTTCATTTTGATCAACTATTTATGTCCAAGTTCTTTTCTGGGGGAGTTGAGGGCATACACCAGGGAAAAGAATTATTCTCGTTTTCAGCTGCCAGGAGATCTTATCACTCTTTCTGAAAACAAACTGTACAGCCCTCTAAATTTCAGAAAGAGGACAGGCTTCAAATATCAACAACCTTCCTTTTTAAGAAAGCACTAAAGTGAAACAGGAAAGATAGTAAACCTCAAAGGATCAAAAATAGTGAAAGTTTTTCCCCTAGATCTGTGGCTGAACACCCAGGCATTCTGCAATCCTCTTTACTCAGTTAGAAGGACTTTAGCTAGAGAAGATGACTTGAACAAAGTAAAAAACCAACAGCTGTGCCCCAGACCTGAACTGAATCTTCCCTGAGCTTTAAAGACTTTGAGTCCACTTCAGCTCTGCACGTGGATGCAGAGATGAACAGCGAGAGGAAGGGATGAAGAGCCGAAATATTAGGAGGAAAAAAGTGTTCTCATCAAGCTTTCTGATTTGTTTATCAAGACCAAGTGACTGAGGTGCATGAGGCATCTCTGGCATAAAAGCGTTCACCATGAGTTGGAGAGTATTTTCTCTCTTCCACTTTCCATTTTTTCTGCACAATTCCTTTTTCAGAAACAGAAATCATAGATAATTGCAGTTTACCTAGTTTATTAGTATGAAGACCCATATTTCCACAAATATGTTGTCAGGAGATAAGCATTTGGATGTTTAATGTCGGGTGCCTGTGCCTGCATGCCTTTGGCCCTCTCAATGGGTCCCTTTATCAGGACGACGCCTCCCTGAAGGGGAACCAGGGCCACCAACAACCTCGATTCAGGCAAGAGTGACAGAGCCTGAGAAACAGATGCTTTATGAGGTTGAGAGAACTGCAGAAGTAAAAAAAAAAAAAAACAAAAACCTTCCTTACTCATACCTAAATATAGAACACAAATAAAAATGTATATATCCTAAATATTTTTCCTAACCTAATACTTTTCTTCCCACACATCCGCCCTGCTCCCCCCAACACACGCAGTGTGGTCCTGGAACCGGTGTTTTCATTTGTTTTCAGGGAAAGACAGTCCATGTTAAAACACCCATGCTGGTTAATGAGAAAGTCAGAAAGTTCAAGGTGGACTGAGGAGCTGCCTATATGCAGCCAGTCTGATGAGAGGAAATTCAGTTCTTACAAGGAGCCACACAAAAGCAAGTATTCGCGGTAGAGAGAAAATGCCCTTCTCAGTGGCAGCCTGGATTGCGACACTGAGGAAGACACAGCTGCAGAGAAGAACAGGGGCTCCCAGGCAACACCCACTAAAAGCTTGTAATGCCACACTTTCTTGGCCCTGTGACTAAAACAAAGGGTTCAGCCTCCATATGCATAATGCTACCAACATATTCCATAATATTAAATACACAGGATCAAGAAATAAGGGGGTGGAAATACAGGTGGTGCCCACAGATAGAACTAATGATAAGCTGAAAACATTTGGAACCTCTTAAGATGACAATACTAAATACTCTTATTGTAACTTACAGAAGACACACATGCTGATTTTCTGCAGTTGTACAGATTATATCTGAAGTGACAATATTTCTCACAGCATTTCAAGTTTCCTTAGAAATTTCAGTTCCTGGAATCTGAAATGTAGGAAAAGAAAAAAGAAATTTCCTCTAAGAGAGAAAGGAGGCTTCTAACTACCAGGACTGCAAAGGGGGTAAAATTAAATACAAGGATTGAAATCTGAGGATTTGTGGCTGATGCGTGACCTCCAGAACACAGAGGACTGCTCCTGCGTTGGTGGGAAAGCTGCTGAAGGGCAAACCTCAGCTCTACCTGGTATAAAAAGCCAGCACAGTAGATATGGTAAAACATAATAAACAAGCTGCATCCTTCCACTCTGTGAGGAGGATGGGCAGGACAGAACAAAATGCCAGAACTAAAGCAAGCGATTGCTAAAAATAACTTTATCTCTCCTTCTTTATCTCAAGGGCCAAATTATCTCAGTTGCTACTTGAGAAGACTAGGCAATGCCAGCATCAGAAAGGTCAGAAAGCATGTGAAAATTTACCCAGTAGCTTATCCACTGCCTAAATATCTGCTATTGCAACAGTACAGATTAGCATGAAAATTCCTACTGTCTTGCTGCACAAATATATGCTAAGTATTTACTTGAAGAGCATGAGAGTTAAAAATGCACTATGTGGATACCATAGCTCTAATGTCCTCACATACTAATACATGAGGTTTTTGGTTTACTTTTTAAATTTATTTTATTCAATGAAATAGACTTCTGATTATTTATAAAAATGTGTTTTCAGACTGATATGAAGCATCTTGTAGAGGTACAGACTAATTCCTCATCCCCAGAATGCAGAGAGTACCTGCATATAAGCAAATAACACAACCAGTTGACCTGACTGCAGGAATTCAAAACTGAAATGCTTCCCAAACTGAATTTGCTAAAGATTTTGTTTTGGATGCAAGTTCTGGAAGGGAGAAAGAGGATTTTTATAAGACACCAGAACCTCCTGTTTCAATATCTAGGGACAATAGCATTTCAGTTTTGTTTTACTACAGAGTGCTGAAAGTAAAATTTGAAAAGGAAAAAAAAAACAAAACAAAACAAAACAAAACCCAGGGAAAAAAATTCCTACTATTGCATCAAGCTCTAAGGGGTTTACTGATCCAAATCAGCTTTTCTGCTGTTGTGGTAAAGACACTTCATTCACAGAATTTCTCAAAATATTCAGGCTGCTTCTGCTTGGGAAAAACCCCCTGTATTTGGAAATCTTTCCTGAAATGCCTCCACAGTCCTCCTTCCAAATCCAGTCATTGGGTGGCTCTCAATTTAGAAAGAGTGGCTAAATTCTCTGACGTTACAGGCCAGCCAATCTTTCTAAGGTTAAGAGGCCTCAAGATGCACGCATGGTAGAACACAGGGGAGAGGAAGCCAGGAGAGGTTCACAAGCAGGAGCCAACAGCAGCTCACCAGGCAGCCTGATGCCCCGCTGTGGTACGCCCCACAAGGCTGCGAGTGCTCAGGCTCTAGGAAAACTCATGACACTGAAGCCTGGTTTCCTTCCTCCCCTTGCTTTCAGGTCTGGATCACCCCAGACATCCCAGGGACCTGGTACACAGGAGCAAGTCAAGCTCCTTGCAAGCTACTTGAGAGCTATGGTTATGCCACTGCTTGTGCCCAGCAAAACAGCTCCCTGGGTGCAGAATGGTAGAGAAACACAAAGAGCAAAGCCATAAGGGCGAAGGACCCAGCAGACTTCACAGGATGTAGACATCAGAGAGCAAAGACAGAATGAGGTCAGAGTCTGATCTACAACCCGGGGAGCACAGCAAGCTATATCTAGGCCAACAATTTGCTGTAATCTTGTTACTTAATGGGAGGCAGAGGAATAAGATGGAATATCCTTGGAGCTCATACAACCACCAAGTAATGTGTGCTTTAAAGCAGGCTAGACCAGGGGTACAAACTTAAGCCACTCCATACAGTAGCACAAGCACTTCAGCTCGCTAGCTGGCACTGCCTGTCACGTAGCAACGATGTGGTGCAAAACGACTTCGGAATTATGGCTGCATGTTCTCCTATTTGTGACTCCCACCTTGCCAGCCATCTTCTGCCAGGATGGCATCAGCTGCGCATCCTCCCGTGCACAGACTCACCTCTGCTTGGGGACCCAGGTCTAAAATAAATTCCTTCCCTTTCGTCTTCACAGCTGGGACAAGGCAGAATATAGCTGTGTTTATTCCTGGAGGAGCCTTTAATGTTCATTAACATCTAATTTAATTTCCTAGTAGGAGGAGGTTGGAAGCAGGATGTCAACTTTCTTGGAAGAGAGAAGGAAAAAATCCCAACCAAACAACAAACCCAAACCAGAAATGTGCTAAGAACATGGCAAGCAGATGGCTGTTTTTGTTTTGCTGCGTGTGGGGGAGTCATAGGTCCAGGATTTCATACCAGGGAGGAATTTCATTTTTACAGATATCAGCAGAAAGCCTTTCTAATGCTGCTTATATACCGACTTTGAGCCAAGTGCATCCTGTGTACATCACATGCTTTTGATACCCTAGCTACTCTGCTCAGTGCCAGCCCACCCTGTGCAGTGGTGTGCACTTCGCCTGGCTGGACACAACAGCTGTAATACAAACATGCAGATGAGCGCTGTGCTGTAAAGAAGCCTTGTCCACCATAAAAGCACAGAATCCCTCTCTGATTAAGGTGGGGCAGGGGATGAAGCATTTGAGCAGGGAGGTAGACTCACCAGGGAGGAAACACATTTCCTCCCCAGCTCTTAATAAGAGAGTGGAGAGTCTTCTAACTCCCAAACAATTAATATTTATTTTATAGATCCCAAACTTCATTTAACCACAATGGAGGGAATCTCTGCAGAAGGAGCCCTTTAATGAATAATACTTACGGAAAACCTGAGGCTCACCCAAATATCCACGATCCAACAGGGGCAACACCAAGCATGCCAGGCCATGGTGAGCCTTTTGCTTTTGCTCCAAAGAAGTCAAGAAAAGTTGAGGAGGGACAGGGCATACAGCTCACCCTTTTGTCTAGCTGACATACTTAACTGCTCAGTGAACAAAAAAGTATTCACTGTGGGTTTTTTTTTTTTTGTTTTTTAAAAGGCCACACTGCCACCAAGGGATGCAAGATCCATCCCTAAATTAAGCAAATGAGCAAGAGACAGTTTAATTGGCCAATTTAGCTGCTCCATTCTTCTTCACCAATCTCTAATTGTCCCCAAGTCCCCATGGGAACAACAGTAAGCAGTACCTTCACTTCAGAGGAGAACAGACCCATGGGACTAGCTGTACCAGGGTGGAGGTAATTCATTGTTTTTGTTAGATCCTGGCTGAGACCAGAAGAAATAGCCTGTCCCACTGACAGTATAGAAACTAGCTTGAAGACAGTAATGGCTCCTTAAGTCAACTAGGTAAAAATGACTCTGTTAAGAAAAATTCCAAGAAACAATTGCACAGTGACTCAGTTGTACACAGTCATCTGCTTGGTTCAGGGGGTGTGTAAGGCATCACCCATGCTCCGCACACCCAGCTCTTCTGCCTTTCACTCTGGGTTCTCCATTGCTTGCGCAGGGTATCCCACCCCTTTCAAGAGAATGAAGGTAAAAAGCACCCTGCGTGTCACTTGTGATGCACCAGGATTTGAAATAATATCCACAATAACACAACAATTTCATTAGCAAGCACAGAGGATCAAAGTAGTTTTAATGCAACTTGAAAACTATTAAGTCCTTTAGCACTGCGCAGGCTGTTTTTACCACAGGACAGATAAAGCGAAGAAAACTAAAATATGATAATTAAAAGAAAAGTTACTTTACTGCCAAGGATTTTTCTGAACTGAGATATTTTGTGTGTGTATCTCAGACAGCCGTAGATTTAGCTACAGGAATCTGAAATACAGAGGAAGTATGAGACAAGAGGTTAAATTGTATCTTGAGGAGTCAGGAAAAACGTGAAAAGAAGAGCCCAGACTTCTTTTTAGCTCTTGCTGTTTTTTTCCTTTTATTAGCATCTATCCTAAGCTATAACTATTTATTTTCAGGTTTTTCCTCACACAGTGCATTGCCCAATGAACTCTTGACTGCTAAAAACTTGCACCAAGGTGAGTATCTACTGCTGGAGAATTTTTATAGCCCTAAGAGGACGCAGTCAGTACAACACCAACAGCTCAAGCCTTCAGGAGCCAAAGAGTCACTTTGTCACTGAATGCAGTTACAAAAAGCCAGAAAACCAACTCACTGCGTTTTAAAATATGAATTTCCCAATGCGAGGGCTATGCTCTTATACCCTCTATCATATGGGGGCTGGATGGTATTGAAACAGTTCAAGGTAAAACTTTTCTCAAGCCAAAACTCAGTTTGACTGCAAGTTCTCTGGGGCAGAAGAAAGCGTTTTTCTGTCTGGGTTTTATGCAGCTTCTAGAACAACGGGGCCAGTTCCCCAACTGGAAATCCTAAGGGCTACTGTCCTGTCAATAACAAAACCCCAAAACAGCAGTCACACTCCACCAAAAATACACTCGACCAAAAATCTCTCTGACTACCACTGTAAATATAGATTTAACTAATCAATCAGCCTGAAAGACTAATAAAGGTCAAGGATGATCATTTAAAGAACCAGTTATCACAGTAACCGATAGAGGAACAGCATGATTGTGCAGCTCTTAAACCAGGGACTAGACACCTAGATCTAGAAAAAGGTTATTATTGAGATTGTTAGGCTGCAAAGGAAAGAGGTTTTAAAAGCACACTCAAATAGCAATCCTCCTTGAAAACAACCATGCTTATACTATCCTGTAATAATAAACTAACACAGGGAAAAGCAAGCAAGCAAACAAGCTTGAATATCTATATTAAAAAAAAAAAAAAATCAAAACCAAACAGGTAGTATTGAGTCTATTCGGAGAATGTGCTCAAAAATAAAACTTCCTTCTCGTAACAGAAACAATTGGTTCTTACAAACTTACTTTACTTTGTATATGAAACAGATTTGAATCTAGGCAGTTACAACAGGATAACTCCAGTCGGACAAATCTAAGGAAAAAATAATATCAGTATCAAATTTCTGCTTCTCAGACGCCTCTAACTAAGAGCTGATTAGGTTTTAAAAAAAAAAGTTAAACAACAATATGATGAAAAAAGAGGCCATGCCCCTGGCATATGGTATTATAAACACAGGAAAGTGCCAGTATAAACCTTTATCGGGAGACTGGGTTCTTTGTCAAGCCGTGCCTTTCTTCCAAAACATCCTTGCTGCCATATGTCTGCATCTCGCCAGCTGCAGACCTAATAAGAGACTTCTTATTCATGCTGTATAATGTTTTACAGGTTTGCCACGGGGGTCACTCGCTGTGAGTCATTTACGTCACAACCCCAACAGCCTCGGAGCTGATGGGAGCCAAGAAATGTAGGTTGGCGGAGGGGAAAGGAGGGGGGGCGAGAGGAAACGGCGCATCAGGCTCCGAGCTCTGCGATTCCATCTCCTCACTGGTGCGCTGAAAGCCGGCCTTTCTAACTTACTCTTCTGCTCCAAGGGCCTCTGGGGCCTTCCTGCTGTTTTTACACTTAGGAGAAGAGGGGAAATTAAATACACGTATTTGGATGAAGACCGCTGAAAGATTTTATTCCCCCTACTCTTGTTCTGCACCTCATTATTTGCGATAACTCTGCAGTTCTAACAGGGCAACCATTAGTTTTTGTAACCTATTTGAATATTTCGTGCATTTATAAAACGCAAATGAAAGACATGACACGCATGCGATGCAGCGGGTGTAGGCATTTATCTGAGCAGAAATGGAGCTAGCTGCCTGATGAAGTCAGTTTTTTAAAAGAAAAACTGCTACCCCACCCTCACAATTTATCACCCTGATCTGGCTCTCTGTAGTGTTTTTGTTTTTGTTTTGTTTTTGAATCAGTATCCACTAATTGTAGGGGAAACGGCTTTTCAAATCTGCATATTATTATGGTGCTGGAACCATGAGAAGAGAGGAACACTCACTACAGGGAAATCTAAAAAGGCAAAGGACCAAATCTGGAGCTGTGACTGGAGTGACCAGCGCGTCTCTTCCATCTGCCTGCAATCCTGGAGGCAGAGAAATATTTGCCTTTCCTCCTCACTCCCTTTCCCATAAACAAAGAATGACAGACATGGGTGGAAAAATGAAGGCAAGGTAGAAATTTGCTCTTTTCGCTGCTGGAATAATTTGCTCATTTAATGGCCAATGAACTGAGCGTTGAACAATCCGGTCCTGCACACCCGATCCAGAGCCATAAATTCGTGCACTGTAGGCAGCAAAGCTGCCATGTAATCACCCAATAAGTGATGAACATCGAAGGCTGGATCTTTTAATTGCTCGTTTCCAGTCGAGTCAACATTTCAAGGATTTTTGTTTTTAAATGCAGGTATTCTGCAGGTGTAAAAGTGAAAGGGGAGGGAACACTCTTGAAGCATTTTCAATTCTTGCTCCACTTCATTAAGTCAGGGCTCTTTCCTTTCTGTCTGACTCAAGGGAGACAGGAAGCTTTTTACTTCAGTATTACCCCATCCTTTTAAAGGTTTCAAACTCTGTAGGCACAAAGTGTGAAGCCCACAGGAAGGCAAGCCTTGCTCAGATGTTCACCTTTTCTTTTTTTTTTTTTTTAAATGCTAGCAAGTCACTAACAAAGCAGGACATTTTATTTAGTAAGGAAACAGCTGCAATGGAAAGTGACTTGGAAAATACGAGGCAGGTATTTCCATGGAAAGTTTAATAGCTACAACAGTTAGCCTGCTAAAATTTTCAACATTTAAATGTTTTTGGTTTTGGTTTGTTGGGTGGTTTTTTTTTTTGGTTTTTTTTTTTTTTTTTTCAGACAGAAGACAGCAGGTTTCTATGTGCCTGTCTCTCACCTGATCCCTGTACAGCCATGATTTGAAATGTGCGTCAGAATACAGTATGCTTTAAGAGCTCCAAGTCTTGGAGTCACATAGCCATACAATAACTCCAATTTACACTTTTGAAATATCAGCTTTCTGGACTGAGCCCACCACACCAAACAAAGCTTTGAAAATCAGCAAGAACAGCAGAAGGTGAAAGCAATAACCAAAGAAGCGAAAGATTCTGAAAGACTCCTTTAAATAATTTTCTTTGTTCAAAATTATGTACACCTAAAGAATGCAGCACTGGTACTTGAAGGCAATAAATGCACCATCTGCATAAATGCAACAAACCCCTGTGCACCTCCCCATCCGCAGCTTCCGTAGGAGAGGAGAGAGGTAGAGGAGCAAAGCACTCTGAGCAAATCCAGAGAGACATTTATGAATTCAAGACAGTCTCTCTCTCACTGGAGAAATACAGATCTTTCAGGTCAGTAATCCCTAATCAAGGCTGCAAATAGCACTTCAGAGCTATGACGCATTTTATAGCGGCATGTTAAAATTAGTATTAGGAGCACTGAAACTACAGTAGCTCTGTCGGGAGTCCTGTTAATGAATGTACAGGAAGTGTAGTACTAAAGTCCTGTGGCACATACACACGCACACGCTCCTGTCAACCAACCTATAAACATTATGTGCACTAAATCCAAAGTCATGGTCCTAGTCTATTTTTTGCCATTCTTCCCATAAGAGAAACTAAAAATAGGCCCATGAGAACCACGCACGGGACTCTACTCTTCAAATGTTTAACTCTTGCAGCAAAAGCTGCCTAGCACTGTTTTTGAAGAGATTCTTCAAGGAGTTTGCATTATACAGATGAAGGATATATTTTTTATACATACGTTTATATATACACACACACATATGTGTACACACATACACTGAGCTAATGATAACCCTAAGAAATTGTGGGTGCACACTATTGCCTACTTACACAGATCTCCAAAGTTTATTTATATATTATTTATCAAGATAAAAATAAAGACCTGGAGAAAATGGGGACATGACCTCATGCAAGTCTGAAGTCCTACTCAGATGCACAGGGGAGGAAAACCAAAAAGCAAACAAAAAAACCCCAACTCTTTTGAAGAATCGCTGCTATCTAATCAAGCAAGGTTACATAGCTGGGTCTCAAAGAATCTTGCTGATACACTGGAAGAAGGAAGAGCTGTTAAATTTAAAATAAAAGACATGTCAGTAAGAAAAAACAAAAATCATCTTGCATACGCAGCACCTGCTGTCTCTGCTACAAGGCCTTTTCCACGCAGTATGCAAGGCAGCCAAATTGCAGAAAGGCTACCCTCAAACACTGCAAGTGCCAAACAGCCACAGAAGTATGCTAAAACCAGCAAACCTCTACCTTCCCTGCTGCTCCTCCAGAGAAATGCTGCCGTGGTATTAGAATAGATAATCTTCCTGTTGCTATGCCTCAGCCATTGGAAAGGGCATGTACAGTCTCTGGCTGCAGCAAGCTCAGGGGAGCAGATGGCAGCAGCGGCAGATGGCAGCACGTACAGGTTCTGCGGGGCTGGGAACGCACAGTACTGCATCTTCCAGTGAGGAAAACAAATGTTGGGAGACACCAAACTGAGGCTGAATTGACTTCCTCAAAGCCTATGATGTTTATTTTCAGGGGCCAACACTTCAAAGAAAAGAACTGCTAGATTTCTGCAGTGATGCTCAGAACTAAAATGGCTTGAAAGACTCCCTGCACCTTGGTGGAAAATTGCCTGAGTGTTTGCCTCAGCCTACCATCACGAACTCCACTTCAGTTTTATCTTATTTCATTCATTAACAGTGGTGCTTTGCACTTACAGACTGATGAACTGCTTCTTCACAGATTTTTAAATACTTTTGAGAAGGAGACTAAACAGCCTTAACTCCTTGGTAAAATAAGGGAAGAGAGGGATAAAAATTCCCATTGTCTTCTGCTGTGAAAGCTGTGAGTCACCACCAGGAAAAAAGCCCGAGTGTCTCAGCTCCAGAGTCACACTATGTCCACTGCAAGTGACTGCAAAGTGATAAGGTCGTGGGGAACTGGAGGGGAGGGAGAATGATCCTGGGAAGAAATCTGCAGTATCAATGAATAGGGGCATGGGGAGTTAGAGATCCATGGTGAGTCTCGGCAAGAAGCTGGGATTAGCCAGGTCACAGTGGGAACTGGAGTGAGAGATGGGGAGCCAGTGGGGTACAGAGAGAGACAACAGGACAGAGTAAGGACTTTTAGACTGCGATCCTCAACAAAACATGCCACCGGTGAACTCCCTAATGGTCAGAACAAGACGGGGACCATGAACAAAGACCAGAAATCTAAGCCAGGGAAAAGACTTGTAAGATGCGTCAAGAGCAGTGAGACTTGGGAGAAATGTGCCGAAGCATCCACCCAACAGACCATATGCACATTTGAAACTTGGGCTAGGACGCATGACCCTTTTATGGCCAGAAGGTAGTCAGAAATCCAGTCCTCCTGAATTGCTGGTTCACCTGAATAATGAAAACCTTAGCACTGCAAAAAATGAAGGGCTGCAAACACTCAAAAGTCCAATTTTAGTTCACTCTTTCTTCTACTGCATAGCATAAAGCTCAATGAAGTGGCCACAAAGTATTTCACTGCAGGGTCCTATCTCATTTGGCACACAGAATGGGTGCTGCCTACAAATGCTTTTGAATGAGCAGCTGCATTTTCTTCAGTATATATAACACTACAATTTCTTAACTCCAAGCTATGGAAATTCTCCTGCCTGTTCTTTTTTTCTGGGAGCTTTTAACATTCATCACCACAGTATCTGAAAGCTTCAGAAATACTTATTTGAAAAGGAAGAGAGAGCTAAGGCAAAGAGTGTCAGGTCAAATACATCTACTAATTTGAAAGGTAGAGTATGAAAAAAATCAAGGCCTATTTCTGAGAATTTTTCATATTATATAATACTTGCCATATTCAAAACAGTTCCCATTGATCTCTGGAAGCATTCAGTAAATAAGATAAGGAGTCAAACAGTCATAAAAACAGGAACTCACTTATAAGAATCTGGATTTTAAACAAATTGCCTAGTACTGCACAAAAAGTCAGCACTCTAGGGCATCATTCACCTATCTTAACCCTCAGATTTTTCCTTCTGCAATCTACTGACTCATTCTCTAAACACATTCTGGCATCCTCAAAAATGTGATCTAAGAAAATACTGCTTCCCTCAGTAGAGAGTACAGATTTACACCCAGCACAGGTTTATTCTGTGAAATATATGGATCAAAGAAGCTACGGGAAAGGAAATACGCAGATATGTGTAGGAGGTGTATATTATTTTAAACGCTTAGGACACGAGGTGAACATGAAGGGGGTAATGGGACGTAGACTAGTTAAGCTCATGCAGGCTACCGCAATTTTAGCCTTCTCCCTACTTCTGAAAACTCAATAAATCCTTTTACAATGTTTGTCAGTGGAGTTTTATGAGGTATACAGTCAGAAAAGTGAGACCTGTCTTCATTTCTGCTTCAAGTTTCATGAATATTTAAAAGATGCAGCAAGTGAAATCATCCAGTGTGAACGGGCTCAGAAATTGTGTCTCATTAAAGTATAATCAAAAATGACTTTAGGCTTAGATCTTTTTTTTTTTTTTTTTTCAGTTACACAAGACAGCTTCCCTTTACCTGATTCAGTAGAACCATTAGTCCCTATCTGAAAGTAGAAACCAATCCTTCAATCATAAGCTTGGGCAAGCACATGCTGTCTTTAAGAAGAAGAAGAAGGGGGAAAAAAAAAAAAAAAAAAAAAGGTTAAACATCTCTCCTAGCTTCTAAATATACTCTTCATTTAAGACCAATATTGCTTTGCTAACAGTCTATTTTCCTGGCACCTTGTTCTTTAACCTAATAATTTGTAAACTTAAGTTTTCAATAGTGTTCTTCCAGATGGGTTTTTTGACATGCAGTGTTATTTAGTTATTGGTACTTTTATGTAATTTACTTCATTTTGGAGGAAAGAAAAAAAAGTGAGAAACAATGTTACAATGAAGCCTGGCTAAGGATGAATGGGCACTTGCATTTTAGGATGCTGCTTTATCAGATGTCTAATTTAATGGAGGATGTTGGGGTTTGTGCTCAGATCAGGTGAAAGAGTGAATGAACATTTGAAGTCCAACTGGTACAGCAGCAATTAGCTGAGTTCATAGGAACTGTAAAAACAAGAGAGGTCTCAAAGTCGATTTGCTTTTTAAGCCCTCAGACAAGTGACTTTTCCCCCTCATTCACAGAGTTATTTTTTTTAATATTTTTTTCCTCTAGCAAACAAGTCTGCAAGGCTGAATATTTACATATTCCAAGTTCCAAGAAAGAAAGCTGCAAAATATCAAAATAACTAATTACAAAGAGGATCTTTATATTGAAACATAAAACCTTCCTACAACAGCCCTACTGCTTACAGTAGCTCTAGTGACCTGGTCAACATGAAGAAATCTGCTTTATTAAAATATTAACATTTTTATATCCCATATAAGACTTTTTAGTATTATTTTTTTTTACCGTGCCATAAAAAGCTCCTGGACTTGAGTTTAAACCAGTTTTTACTTTGTACCAGGTTTCAAAGACTAATTGTATATACCTATGCATACATTTAGCATAAAACATATGCATAGTATAAGCATGTTTCAAAAAACCCTGAGCTTCTTCAGAAAGATACAGTTCTTTGGCTACCTATGCTCTAGTGCCCAGAATTACCTCTGCCTAAAAATTTAAATTCTATAAAAAAATTAAGCTTTAAAAAAAAAAAAACCATCCAAACAAAAAACCCCCAAACCTCGCTCTGCTCTCTCTAAGACAAAATAGTTAAATTAAACTCCATATATTTTTGCTAGCTCACTCAAGACTGTAAATACAGAAACATCAGTGCTCCACGCTGAATCAATCTCTTCCTCAGCAAAAGGGACTCAGGTACCCCACAAGTGCTGGCTCTAGACTACCACTCCCTCTGGTCACATGCCAGCATCCCTCCTGAGCTGCTTAGAACACAGCTCCCCCTTGACATCATAGGCATGACAACTCTACTGTACCGTCACAGTTCCTCAGATGCAGAGGGTGCTAGAGCCATTGTGTTCAAGTCTACTGAAGTTGGCAGGTCTCAAAAACTCAGGGGTGGACAAAACTTCAAACACTATCAATAAATAAAGAGGTCGGATTTAAAAATCAGAAAACACATGCGAGAAAGACAAGTGTCACAATGAGAATAATAATTACTTTTTGGACCAGAAGGGGACATAAACATGGTTACTGCAGTAACAACCATGCATATGATCACTTTGTAATCAAAAGCATCTGACTAAGGAAGGCTTTTAAAGTCCAAAACATGTTTGCTTCCTCCTCTTCTATGCGTAGGGGGGACCCATGTTCAAATTCCAGTTGTGACCCCACCTCTTTCTCCCAAAGGAATAAGGAAACAAGGAGAAACACTAGAGCTGGAAAAAGGACAGAGAGCTCCATGTGAGGAGCCTGAGGGACAGGCAGCACCTTTCCCTGATTTCAGGAGGTCCTTTGGTGGTTCTTTGACATGTCCTCTGATGAGCTGACAACCATGATGAGGAAGGCCACTCGCCTCATCTGAGCTGCAGCTCTTCACAGTGGACAAAGAAAAATGACGATGAGGAGTGGGAGGAAGGTCTGCCTTTGAGCCAAGAAACTGAGGAATGGCTGGCCAAGCCAACCGCTAGGTCCTCACTGCTGCCTCCAACTCTCCTCTTGTGGATGACGCCAGGGCAGAAGCCCCCATGACTCATTTTGAAAAGTGAGGAAAGGCAGCGGAGAGACCAGGCAGAAATTGGTCCTGCCTGTCCCTCCTCCATCCCCACCTGGGCCAAAGTCTAGCAAGAACCAGCAAATGGGAACAGGGAATGAATATCTCACCTTTTGCTACAATGTTATTTAAAGCTCCAGCTTTCTTTCCACTCTGCTTTGGACAGCTTGAAGTAGGAAAAAATAAATTAAGCAGTATCTTTTGACTACTGCTATGGGCAGGGTGATGCCACAGAAGTCACATCTGGGTTGCTACGGTCAGCTTGCACATTTTAACGTAAGATGCAGTAAATTCTACAATATGAAAAACTTGAGAACTTGCTCAGGAGAGGCCACCCAGAATTATTTCCTTACGTGGGGCAATGACAAGACTGTGTAAAAGATACAAAAGGTCTTGACTCCTTATAATTATGAATTCACTGGAGAAACATGGAAATTCTTAAAGGTAGGAAAATCTCTCCAAGCTGAAGACACACAGCATTTTATTTTCCTGCATCAGACCCACAGGAGAGGCTGCAGTAGGTAGGCGAGTACTGCAGGGCTGCCACTGCAGTAATCTTCTAAAGACTGTTTTAAGGTTTTCCCAATGTTGCCTTGTGCTGGGTGGGGGGAGGGAAACCAACCCAAAACCAGAAAAGAATCCAAAGCAGCCAACCGCACATCAGTACCTCTCCTGTAAGGAGAGGTCATACTTTCCAAAGTCAACATTTTTCTTCCCTCTCTGGTTTGGGGGGGCAAAAGAGAATTTATCAAGAGTTTACAAACCAAACCAAGATAAAGTTGAATGTTTTTTACTTTCACCTACACAGTGACAAATATGGGCTATAAAAAGTCCTTAATTTCTTTTGTCCAGGTCTGAAGTTGGTTGAGAGTGAGATTTGAAAGACACCACACTTCCACATTTTTTTTCATTACATCACTAAATATGGCTCTACAAGCAAAGGAGCCTACATGATGCAAGCTAAACCTCTTTGGAGAGGAAGACTGTTTCTTTTGGACTTTCTCACAAGTTTCTGAGGCCAACAGCACAGTTGAAATTCAAGTATTTGAAAATCCAAACAGGGCATTTTCTTCCTCAAATGCTCTGTCTAGCACCAGTCCCCTGAGGAAGAGGAAAAAGGCAGATTCTTCCCATCCCTCTCTCATTTTCCATTTTTCATTCCTTTCTCTTTTTCTTCCCCCTCCACAAAAGAACAGGAGAAACCTCCTCCATTCCCTCCTTTTTGTGGGCAGGGTTTGGGAAATAGGAACCTGAAGCAGCTTCCCAGCCTGTTCTAAACATGTGGGCAGCCTGTTCACTTCTCCAGCTCTCTCGCTGGCTCCTTTCCATAATGAGCTCAGAAAACACAGAGCCATCCCCAAATATTACAAGCACCAGACTGTTCTGCTTCTGCAGACTCCATCCATGAAAATGATGAAGCAAGACAGGAAAATATCCCTCCTTCCCCTACCTTTCATTTATAATTGACCTCTTTGATCCTCTCCCTGGAAGGGTCTGAACTTTTCCTTGAGGTAGGCCAGCCTAATGACAGGAAAAACAAAAACTCAATATTCACTTCAAGAAATGTCAGGGGTAAAAGAATGAAGTCCCTGAGAGAAAAGTGAAGGGAAACTTGGGAGTGGCAAGACTACCAACCTCCTGAGAGAGGACAAACCAATGACAACGTTGGCGAATTTCTAGATTACTCAAGTAGTGCTTTTAAATAATACTTGCTAGGGAAACAAGTAACAAAAAATAAAAAAGAACCCCAAAAGTAGTACTTTTTTTTATTATTATTAAATGTAGCTTGTAATTTTTGTCAGCAGGAAGAACATCAAGGATCCATGAGAAAAAAGCCTGGGAGTACTTAACGGCACCTGAGATACAAGGAAGCAGAAAAAAAAAAAATAGAGTTATTCTTCCTAGTTTCACAGAGCCTGAGAAACTTGATACTTTTGTCTAATACATTTTATCATCTGTGTTATTGCAATAACAAACATCCTGGAGAGACACCGAGCTTGCCATTTTGGCCTTTAAGAGGGTACATCACCACCACTGCAAAAAACCATGCAGCCACAAAGGCCCACAGGGCTAGCTACAAATTTGGGGTTACTGTGCATGATGACAAAGGCTAGAAGAGAAGCTGGTACATCACTGCCACAGATCAACATTGAGAACGTACACTCCCAAAGGAGCAAACATTGCAGCATTTGGTCACAGCCTGAAGCCAAAGCCCAAACCTGCACCATTTACACTTCTACAGTCTCACTTCTTGCAAATTTAGTTTCTATTTTCCATGAATGCAAAGAAAAATCTTGCTCTCCAAATCTAGAGAAGAAGCCATCAAGCTTAGAATGCCCAGAGTTCTTTAAGAAACCAGTACAATTAAAACATTATGGGTAAATCTCAGTTTGGATTAATTATGAGGTTACTAAACTCTGACTGAGAACCCACTTAAACATATAATTTTTTTAATCATGAATAATTTAGGTTGAAAAGGACCTCTTGAGGTCATCTAGTCCAAGTGCCTGCTCAAAGCAGGGCTCACATCAATGTTTGATTAACTCAGGTGAGCTTTTCCATCCCCAGGGTAGATGTGCCTCTCTGGGCACTGTTCTGGTGTTTAACTACCCTTGCTGTGAAAAAGTCTTCCATTTACTCTGACTTTCTCTTGCTCTGCTGACTGCCTCTAGACCTTACAATATGCATCTTTGAGAGAAACCTGGCTCCACCTTCCCCATAATCCCCTTTTAGGGAGTTCCTCAGCCTCTCCTCCCAGCCTTGGTGACCCCTCCACTGGACTTACTCCTGCTTGGCACAGGAGTAAAGCACACACAGCGCATCACAGGATGCCGTAAGATCCCTGGAGGGAAGGGAAGGATCACTTCCATGAGCTGGCCAGCTACAGTCTTGCAAGGGCAGCAGGCTCATGGTGAGCCCCCATGGCTGGGCGGGTGCAGTGCTGACTCAGGATCTGGCCTGACTTGTTGCTGACTCATTTCCCTGGAACTATGGTTGTCTTTTGAGCTAATCAGTCAAGAGTCCTAATGGACTGCTGAAAAGGGTAAGTTACTACTTTTATCCTCATTAATGTATCATGATTCACAGTATTCTGCCTACTGCTAACACCAGAGTGCTTTGACTGAGTGCACCCGAACTGACTGATACCGTATTTATGACAACTGTCAAAGGATTAATTTTCTTGAGAAGACAAAAGAAAGTGCCAGTATCTGACCTAACAATGTCACCTATACAACAAAAAAGACTTTGCGTGGAAGAACAGGTAGCTGTAAGGCTGACAGCTGTTTAACAGATATTGGACTAAGGCCATAGTCCTATGAAAATCCATTCTTTTAAATGAGACAGTTTCTAAGTGCTACAAAGCAAAAGACAACCAGCACCCCAAAATAAATCTCTTTCCCTCCTACTCCCTGCAACAAAACACGAAAACCACAGCAACTATTCATCAAACAAAACACCTGGTTTCCGGCATACAGCCCTCAACCCTGCACTCAATCACAGTTTTGGACTTGTCATACCATGAATCAGGAGGAAATACTTTAATTTGAAAAGCAAATGCAATTATGGTAAAGAAAGAAGGCAAGTGTTCAATCTGCTGGCATTATAGCTCCATCTACCTTCCTAGCTTCCAGAATACACCCAGCTTGCAGAGCAAACTGTAATGCATTTATGCTTCCAGGTGTTTCTTCTGAGAATAGAACCATACTGCTTTAGTAGCATCCAAGCAAGTATCTGTTTGTGCTATGCAGAGAACGTGCATCCAAGGCTTCTGCATCCCCACAAAAAATGCCTCTCTTACAGCAGGTACAGTATAATACTATCTTAATTGTTTAAGTCCGTCCTTCCAGCATGCCAAAAATCTTTTGAGGTTCTGCCAAGAATATTTAACTAAGTGCTCCCTTAGAAAGGCGGTAAAGGAAAAAAAAAAATCTAATGAGGTTAAAGAGATCTTTCCTTTTTCCCTTCTGATAATTATACAGAAAATATCTCAGTCTGACACAGGGAAAAAGGTCACCATATAAGAAGAGAAATGCTGTTGAGATTTTTTTCATGGCAAAGGCTTGAGCTACAGCATATTGCTGTTGTCTATTTCCATATAGTGTTACACACAGAGAGACCTATAGGATGAAAATGGCTCACCACTTCCATATTGATACAATACAGGTGAAGTTTCATTTGTGTACGTCAAGTTATTATTCTACACATTTTCCACTGACAAAATCTACTCCAGCTCCATTTAATCCAGTTTTTTACTCCCACATTACCTGAGATCAACTATGAGCAATGCATGTTTCAAATTATACCTACCAACAGGAAAAAAACCCCACCTGTCTGGATTTGCCCAAGTCAAGTGACTATCCGTGGCTTTCTTAGTATGGACTACTTTCCAAGCCTCAGTGAGATATAGACCATTTAACAGCCAATAAAATCACTGCCCAGTCATCAAATAGAAGACTATAAGAACTTAAAATGATACTTTGCAGACAGATAGAAGCCACTTTGCTCATGCCTCAAGGCAAAGGAAAGACAAATGAGGTTTCTTTTAGTATAATGTCAAACCCAGGTATAAAGGTGGCTTAAATTAATCTGGTTTTCTTCATACTAAATTGAAAGGGGAGCTCTCTGACACTTTGTGTCCCAGTTGAAGGAGAAATGAGGAACAGCTCAGTGGTGGTAACTTTTTAAACTGATATCACTGAACAGTAAGCAAACATCACACTATGTCCCAACCTCAAAAAACTACTGAACACCGTTGGTACCCAATTAGCATTTGGTCTTCTGGACTGGCTAGTAACGAGAAGCACATGGTGAATACCACTGAGCTGCATGACTGTCATGTAAAGCAACTCCTCAAAATGGTGGAATATACATGGGGAAGGTCAACTCATTTAACTTTTAGTCAGGCACAGTCTGACAGTTGGCTGGATTCCTTCTGCAGAAGTCAGAGGAAGGTGGACGCCTGCAAATAGGTCAACATTCTTCATCTTATATAGCAGAACACCTGGCAATCTTAAAAGAAAGAACTGATGATGTACTTAAAGTAAGCAATGGCAACATGGCTATCTCTAGAGCCTAACCATGCCCTCAGACCATGTTGCACAGATGTTTATTTCCTTTACACTTTATCCCTAAACTCAAATTCCACTTACCAGATATTTTTTCTCCCTGAGTCTTCTGCATAAACCAGTGTTTTCTTATACATGATGTAGCAATGGACCTGATAAATGATTTCTTTCTCCATACCGGACAAAAAAAACAGTTTCTGAAATAATTCATTGAAACCTACATGTCAAGAACCTCAAATAATTCTTAAAGCTCTTTTTGTGATGCCACTGTAGTTTTTAAATACAATGCATTACACTACAATGGTACACAAACTACTTTGGTAAAGACTTTTTTTTTTTTTTTAATATATCACATGCATGCATCCCAACATCCTAGAAACAACATGGGCGATGTAGTACACTTCCTACTTCAAGCAAAGCAGAGAGATCATCACTGATATGGTCATCCAGAAATTTATTCTACTGTCAGTCTAAATACCAACAGGAATTTGCTCGCAGCACAGATCTACATTGTCTTTGTTGCAGAAAGATTCAGCAGGCCAGCAGTAACCCCCAGCTCAAATTTTGAGGCATTTTAGGTACTCCAAACCCAAATCAATTATCATCTTGGATATTAAGAGCAATACTCTGATTCAATGCTCCATTGTAAACCAGTGTAAAGAGGGTAAAAAAGGTCTAACAACCTTTATGGCACTGCATGTTGCTGATTAGATGAACTGTAATCGTTTGAACCATTTAAACTTTCCAAAATGTAAGAAATTTTGTTTCCAAGAGTAACTGCAGCATTGCAGTGCAGCTGAGTGGTCAGGGAGTAAATAACTGAAGCCAGATTATGATGGGACCAGAGGAACTTCCAGTCATTAGGAGATGACATGTTATTTGGACATGTTTATTGATCAGTAACTCAGGAGGAGTTAATCCTTCCTACCTGTAGATATGTACAGTGTAGACATCCAGATGCAAGCTACTTCCTGAGATGTTGCCTTCATAAGTCAAATGGAGAGCATCAGGCATGTTCCCATGCAATCTCTAACAGTGAGATGAAGCATGTGACAGAGCAGGTCACAGGACTTTCTTGATAGAACTGCCTTTTCTCTCCATTGACCATGAAATACACTTTGGTGGACAGCTCAAATGCAGTTCATTTGGGCAGACAAATCCCATCTTTACAATCACAAGGTGTTCAGAAACACAGTTCGAACTGAAAGATTATGGACATGTGCTTGCAACCGAACAGGGATATGCCTTGTATATAAATACCTTTTTCCAAGAGTCTTTCCCTGTCTACAACAGAACCTATGTCACGTTCATCTTTAACACCAAACAGTTACTCTTTTTGCCTTAGCAGGTGTAATCCCAGGATTGGGCCAACTCCCTACTATTTGCTTGCTGCAAATGATAAGCAGAGCTTGCTAGGAAGATGCATATCTACTTCTGTACATACAGGTGAAGTTAGACTCCATTTTGCCAGGCTAACTCACTCACCAGCTTAAGACAGATGCTGAGGACTACTGGAAAGGAAACTGATAGTGGTGAGACTACTAGCAGAGACAGAGCTCTTCAACAACTTCATTATTTTGGGGTGGGATGTGCAGGGGGTGGAGGCAGGTGGGAAGCAGGGAGCCAGTCACTCCTCTGGAGAAGGCTCAGATCTGTTTAGCACATTATATGGATCACTGCTACTTTCCCTTTCCAGCAGCATCTGAGAACATGTTGATATATTTAACACTGAAGTAATTATGTAGTTACTCTACAGATATTAAATTATTCAATCTATTGTTTGGAATGGCATATAGCTTGTAAGTGGCCAGGTAAGGGTTGTCCCATAACTGATGGAGCTGTTGCAGACACTTAATATGCAGTGACAGGCAGATCTATCTGACAGGCAGCAATAAGGACTCAGCATCCTTGATTTCCAGTACTGACACGTCCGCAAGTAGAGCAACTCTTCTAAATGAAATAAGGCCAAGAGAAACCAACTTTTCTAGAAGTCTAGCCTGTAAGGCAAAAAGAAAAGCTAGAAAATGAGTAATTTTTTGATCTTACTGGGTGACATTTTAATACTGGCCTGTGCTGCCAACAAACTGGAGTATCAAAGATTTGTTTTATGAATAAGTTGTATTACATCACAAAGAAAATAAAGAAGTGCTTTAACAGAACAGTCCATCAGGATTTTATTGATCTTTCTGCACACTAGGGCTCAGACTGTGTGTGCACATTCATGGACAAGTGCATATGAACCAGCAGAGGCTCAGAAACAGAAAAGCACTCATACCTATATATGGCTCTGTTATACAGCACTGCAAATAAGTGCAAAAACAAATACAGTAAAATATATGGAAGGACTCATATGGTGAGCAAAATAAAAGCACAGACAGACTGGAACATTTCCCACTAAAACAGAATCCATTCCTGAGGTATTCTTTTCAATGGAAATATGCTTTTTCTCTTATTGAATTTAATGAGGAGATCTGCCAGTTATTACAAATGCAGAAGAAACAGCTACCCTGAAAGACTGAGCCAGTCAAGAACATTAAATCCTACAAGTCTCAAAAGGTTTGTCGCTTTTAATAAAAGGCTCAGACACTGTATTAGTAATCTAATAAATTCATAGTAACTATTACACCATACATCTAAGAATGCAAAAGCTCTGGAAATGGGTTATGGAACTTGTCAGCTCACACGTATCAGGCCAAATCTACCCCAGGTCAAGAGGAGCCAAAATCGTTACCTGTCTGATAACCATTTGGCAGCTTCTGCAAAACAATTTAGATAAGTCTACACCACAGAATTACAACACTGTGCAAGGCTACAGGAGCTAGCTCAGGTATGGGAAGCTGCCTCACCATGTCAGTGTGATACAGTGTCCAGGCTAATTAGTGGCTACTTGGGGCACAGCTACGCTGCTCCCAAGACCACAGCTGTACTCCTGCATGGCACTTTGCCGTCTAGACACACCAGCTCATTCAAAGCCAGTGCTCCCTGCCAGCTCTGTGCAGCTCAGAACACAAAGATCTCCAGATCGGTAAAAGCCATCAACTGCACTCACACTGGCTCTAATTGGGAGCCCTGACCTGAGCAGAGGTGCTGAGGATGGAGCAAACAGGAACCCAACCCGTGATACCTCCTGAAAATGCCCTCTGTCCAACAGGCATAGGACAAAGTGATGAAAACTCAGCTCTACAAACTTGCTCTGACTTCCCCAGTCACGTTGCAAGCAGGTCTGTGCCGCTATCCATCCAGCTCTCTCATGATGGATAGACCTCCTAAGTAACACTTACAAAAGGCCTGCTAACATGCGTGCTGAAAATTTTACATTGTAAAAGACACAAAATAGTTGGTGATACTGTGGGTATAGAGGAATGCCTCAGGCACTTTCAATTAACCTATGTACTGTGATACCCACATGAGAAAAATAACAACTCTGTCAACCTCTAAGCTGGTAATAAAACAAACATTGTGGTACATAACTTGTAGCAGAGCCCTGGTCATCCTTTTCTCTGGCCAAGTTATTATATGCTGGATTTCAAAGCAAAGAGCAATCTTCTTTCTTCTCTCTCTTGGTAAAGCAAATGTGGTAATGAATACAGTGCTGACCATTTCAATTAACAAGCCCTAAAAACTGCAAAAGTGCAGAACATTTGCTTGCTCTACTGAGCTGTGAAGTAAAGCAACAGATGACAACCTTATGCCTCAGTGTCTTGTGGTACTTTTCTTAATAACAAGGATCAAGAAGACACTAGGAGAAAAAGCACATATTTATGCCATTAAAAAAATCTCACATCTGATGCTCTCTAAAAACAGTAAAACACACAACATCATTCCAAATAATGAGTACAGCAAGTCAGACAGTAATGATGTCTCCTGCCCTAATAACAGAAAGGCATTTCCAAATTAAAGCCTAAAAAACAATACATATTGTAGCCATATTTTAATGATTGCTTTCTGTAAGGAATTTAAAATCATGGCACACCTTTAAATTTTTGTAAGGTACTGAGCTATCATTTTAAACACATATTTATGGCTCCTAGACTCAATGAAATTACTCACCTTTGCACTCTCAGTTTCAGAATTCTAGCTAAATGAAAATACATATATAGCCAATGGTCAATGTGATAGAAATAAAGCAGCAAATAAGATGCAGGGAGGGAGGGAGGGAGGCAGAGAGAGGAAGAAGTAAGGAGCCAATGGAAGCTTGGGAGAGACTAGTGTTTCAGAAGTTTTAATCAGAAATTCTAGTTATGTTCTCATCTCCCAGTATTCCTACAGTACTTTTCTCCCTTTGTTTCTTGAAGTTGAACAGCTGCTTCTAAAATTTCACCTGGTTACTTTGGGTTTTTTTTTTGAATGGCTTGCATCCCTCTTCCTAATTTTTAGCTCCACTGCAGAGAGTGGATCCTACTTCTTCCATCAAGTTCTAATTTAAATGAAAACATTCATCTCTGCACTTAACATAACTGTTAAGCAAACATCACCCTAAAGCAAACTTCAAAAGGGTCAAACTACAAATCACTTGCATTGATACGATCAAAAAGAGAGAAAAAATAAAGTACACTTATGAATTTCATGAGTTGCATGTGTATGTACGAGTGTATTCTTCCCAAATTAACTTCGATCTGGAGAATGAAATCCCAATATAAAGAGTTTTAGACTTTGGTCATCGAAACATTTCTGTGCATAATTATTGCAAGAGACCAAAGTAAGTTACAAATTGCTAGTCAATGTAGAAGTGGAAAGTAGCAGGTTCATTTCAAGCACAGGGCTGTCGTCATTCTCCTCTCAACCACCCTTCCCTGCCTCATGTACTTTTCTAGCGAAACTTGAGAACCATTTATGAACTGAAAAGAGAAAAAGCAAGCTACAAACTATCATCTGGTATCAGATTCAGTGGTCATGATTGCCAGAAGTTATGCTATTATGCTGGGGGTCAGAGTATGGTCACTGCTGAATCAAATGAAGACTGGAAGGAATCTCTGTTACCTAAGGTCATATCCTTGCCTTGAGTCAGGATCACTTATGGTGGTGACATGCCTGACAGACACCCTGTTACCCTTGTTTGACAGCAGTGGTTCCAGTGCCAGTGCAAGTAATCCAATTCTCTACTAATTTATGCAGTAGATGATTATTTCCTCTTTGTGAGTGCTTGTGTGAGACTCATGTTACTCCTCCAGCTTTTTTTGACTCAGCTCAAATTCTGTCAATCTTTCTTCAGAGGTCATGTTTTCTTTATCTCCAGTCATTTTAAGTACTCTCCTCTGGACTTGGGTTCATATCTTTCCTGGAGCGTGGAGCCCAAAATTAGAAATAGCCCAATCTGAAGCCAAAGAATTCCAGAGCAAAGTAGAAAGGTTATGTGATTTGTCTTGCTGACACAATAGTTTAGTTTAGGTATTCATTACGGCACTAACCTTTTTCACAATCACATAATATTGTTTTTCCAAGTGCAGGCTATGATTGACAACAAACCCAGATCTTTTCCTAAATAGCTGCTCCCAGCAAGTTGTTCCCTGTCCTCCTTAGGATTGCCTTGCTACAGTAATCTGCATTTATCAAACTGAGCTGCAGTTCATTTCCCACACTGCAACTGCAACTTGCCCAGATAAATTTTGAAATATAAACCTGTTCTGCAAGATAGTGACAGTCTCTCTTAGCTCCATGGGGTCTTCATACTTAATGATCTTTCCCTGTAGTCCATCATTCAGCTTGCTAGTCAAAATACTAAACACCAACATTAGTTGTTATTTTCTTCCTTTTGTTCTTCTTTGTGCATAAATGTATTTTGACTACTTTGCTTCAGTGTTTTTTTGAGAACTGAACATCTAAAATTTCCTATGCTATCTACTTTCCCCCTCTTCAAAAACAGATTCTAACACTAATGCACAGGTCTGTCTCATATTTGCTCTCAAATATGGCTACTAACAGCTCCTAGATATTAGCCACCAACTCTTTACATGTCCTAGCATGAAATTAATCAAGTCAAAATTACCCCAAAACTTCTGAATGTTCTCTAACCTTCCTCATATAATGCTGTCATCTGTGGTCTCATGACATTAATTATGTCAGCCATCTTGCACACAACTGACCTTTTCTATAATGACAGCTGCTACACAGTCAAGAGCAAATTTCAAAAATATTGGTGTCTATCAAATGCTCTCCTATTCCACAAAGTGGATTGACTCTTAGTCTTCCTCTGAACACTTACATATGATGACTTCTTGTTAGTTTGGGTGTATTTTGCTAGTTTCCTTTTACTTTTTGGCTTAGTTTTTCTGATTTTGTCCATGGGTACTTCTAGTACATTTCCCTATTTGTCCTTAGCTCCTTGGCTCACTTTCCATGTCCTGTATATGTGCATATATACATATGTACATACACACACACTCACAATCCAACATTTTTACTTTGCTGTCATTCCTTTTCACTCATGTTGCTTTCCCACCTGGACATAACCCAATTCTTCCTGTTGGTTAGAGTCAAATTTGAGAAGTTTTTCTTCTACTTGTGTTCTCCATCTCCTGAAATAAAAGCCACTTTAACTGCTTGTGTGTCCCCTCATGCATCTAGGTAAAACAGAGCTGGAATTCATCATAATATATTCTACATTCTTTTCTTCTTTAGCTGTTACATAAAGACTTAGGGTAAAGACCCTTCCCATATACACAGGATCTCAGAACAAGTACATAACAGGTATACAAGGATGTAGCCCTATTCTCTGCTTGTTCTTCTCGAGCCAAATAACCACTTCAATATTAATCTTCTGTTAAAATTACTTATTATGTCAGATGCCTGTCCCAGGCAATATTGCTTACACTCATCCACGGTTTCTTTTACAGTAGCCCCTCTCATTATATTAATATGCCAACGTGCAAACCAGCTCTTCCAGTTTTACTCCCCCCCCCCCCCCCATTTTCTCTTAATGTTGAAATATGCACTTAATTTTTGTCCAACAGCTCAGAGCTCATCTGGAAATTTAGATTAAACTGATTCCCTTTCCTTACCTTCATGAGAAAAATGATGCTTTATGAAGATCAGTGTTACACAGTTATTGTAACGATTATTTCAAAGTTATAAATTAATTGAAAAGTGAGTGCTACAGACAGTGTGCAGTGGAGAAATGAAATCAAGAGGCTACAGAGAAGGAAGACAATGAGAGAAGAGAATAATGTGCCAGGAGAGAAGTCAGACATGCAGACTAATACTCATCATAACACTGATGCTCTTCTGTTCTCTATAGCAATGACAAGTACTGCCTATATCGTCAATAGGATTATAAGCCAAATGTGTAATTTGTCAACTGCAGCAGTTTGGAACGGGCTGATATAATGCCTCTGAGATTTCACTGTAACATTCTGCTTTTGATAAAGCAAAGTTAAGATGGGAAACATTGAAGCTTCTGAACTATCCATGTTCCCGTTGTTCTCAATATACCATTAATGGTGGTTCTTCCCATAGTATCTAGTTTCTATTACATTGTACTAAATCATCGCTTTCAAGAAACAGCAGGTAAAATGGCATGCAATTTTAAATTACCATGTAGGTATGAGTGCAGTGTCTATGACCTGAAAAACAATTAACCAGTAATTCTAGACCAGGAAGGCTTCATCATTTGCCACTAAGTCCACAACATGGATGCAATACACAGCTCTGCTCCTGCATCATGAATCAGTCAGCAGTCCCACACCATACGAATAATTAGCCACAGCTTTTTGTTCTTCAATGAAGATGTACAGGCTAACAGCTTGATTTTAATTCCCCACTGGAACATGTAACTAATTACGATCTGCATTAAAACTTAGCTGCTATAATTTAATAGGGTAATTTTAGAGATCTGACAGACCTCTAAATTATGTGTAAATAGATTGTTATGAATGCTTGAGAAATGAGATTATAAATTTAAAAGCCTCCTACAGAGCAAGATGAAGACCAACTCTGCACATGAGTCCTTTATCTCAGCAATTTCAGAGATCCCCATCACTGAGATTAATAATGCTAACAGTTCCCTATAGCTTCTAGCCCAAAGAAATCATTAGCTATCCAGACTATCCAGACACAAATCCAACTTTCCTGAATGGAAAAGGGTCACTCAGGAGAAAAAAAAAAAAAAAAAAATGGAGCTCTTAAAGTCTCAGACAAGAAAATGGTAATTCTGCATTAGCATCTTTTAAAAATATAGGTCTTTAACATCATGGCAGCGATGAGATAAAGAATCTAGGTTTTGTCCCTAAAAGCTGATGGACCGCTAATATAATAAATACCCAACAAGCTGGACTGATCACACTTGAAGTCCGTTAGTACTATTGCTTAAAGGAAACAAAGGTGCCAACAGTGCCCGTTCTTTGATCACCAATTTATGCTCCCTCCCTGATCTTGCAGTGTTAAAGTCCATTTTCCCAGAGGGGGAGGTTAAAGCCTGTTTCCCAGAACAATGAGACTGGTGGGCAGAAAGGAGAGGCAGATTCTCTTACTTAATTTTATTTTAAGAAGTGAAAATGGGAGGGCGTTATCTAGAGAATCACTGAGAGTAAACACATCACCTGCAAATTTCCTGGTTCAGCAGAAACTCTGTCTTATTTCAGTTAACAGTTACACTACCGCACGTTGTGATCTTAACAAATTTAATGGAAAGATTAAAATCACTCCAGAATTCAACCTGAAGATGTTACAAGTCTTTATACTCATGCAGTTAATGTCCACAAGATGCAAAAAGTGAGTTTCATATCAATTTTGCGTTACTAAGAGCCTTAAACACCTCTCCTTTCACTTATGCAGCTATGTGACAAAAGCATGGCCAAGGCAACCTTGCTGTATTTCACCTTTAAATTCAATGGAAAACTTTTTGTCTGCTTGACAGAAATGCAGAGCATGTCACATTTGCTGAGTTTTAGCACAGAAATATTTCTATTTCTTTTCAATCTGCTTTTTCACACTCCTCTCTTACACCTGTTCAGACCTAGTTTCTCCTTCCTCAGTACTTCAAAGATAATTGTGCATGCCATGGGAAACGCATTTGAGAACTCGTGGGTCTGAAGGGCACAACCAGTACAGGCCATCCCTTTAAAGAGCTGAGCAAGGAGCATCCCCTGAGCTCTGGGGGGTCCCCAGCTGCCCTGCTTGTAGCACTGACAATTCTAACGCCAATGAAAACCAGAACAGGATTCCCCAGTTGTCAGCAAAAGGCAAAGACAAATTAATAAGGTTAAACAGCTTAATCCAAGAATGGAAAAATTAACTGCACCGTACAAAAAATTAAGTATTATAAAGGGCACTGACTTAGCTATTTTATCAATGAATAAGACTGCTAACATTTTAGACACTTTTTATAAAGCACTTTGACATTATTAGCTATTCAGACATTCAATACCTCCCCTTCAAAACAGAACATACTCTGAAATACCAGACAAGTACGTTTGCTTTCACAACATGATGAGGTGAAGCTTCATTCCTGTACTGTTGTGGACTTAGACATTTTCTAATATGAACCTTGCTAATGTTTGCCCAAACTATACCTGTAACTAGAACATATTTTCACTTTTAGAACAATCCTACTCCCTTAAGTCGCCAGCTTTCAATTTAAAACTTGAATGCTATATGTTCTAATGGAGTTGGATAACATATATGCTAAACAACATAACTGCCAATGCGAACAAAAGAAAAAAAGAAATAAAAATCACTACCGGTTCCACACAGCTTTTTTTTAATCAAACATCAGCAGTTCAGGCATGAACCATTTCCTTAAAACTTCCCCTGTACTGTAACCCTTTCATGTTCACATGCACTGAGTTAAGGATATCTAAAGTTTCTTTTGTGAAGAGCTACATGGGTTTGGTGGATACGGTTTAAAAAGGCAAAACAAACACTTGGTCAAGCAACCTTACAGAGGCTTTTTTTGGTCTATATAACATGTGAAAAACAAGACAGAAAAGTGTTTGAAAAATATGTAACTTAAGGTTGCAAGGTTTGATTAAGGTAACTCATGCCTAAACCAAACTGAATTGGCATCAAAGGGGACCGTACCATCCATTCACTGATGGGTTGAAGAATACAGTTGAGTTTCAGCCACCCTTTGGAGGCTTTGTCTGGGCTGCAGGTCAGTAGTGCCTCAGATGGAGGGACACTAGACATGGCACTTCATAAAGCTGTTCCCTGAATAATACAACAGAATTATTTGCCAGGCAGATGCAGAGCTACTTTTCAGGGTCCATGCTTGAGCAACAGGCAGCACAGCCCTCCATAAGGTGAAGCCTGAGTTAGTAAACACCATCAATTTGACCTGAGTCCACCTGGAGCTGTTCCTGCACTCAGCACAGGGCACCAGCACCTCTGGAGCAATCAAGCTCAGCTGATGGGTGGGCAGGAGCCACCAAAATATGTTCTAGTTACAGCCCACACCTCCTGTGCTGTGTCCGCCTGGCCCTCACCACTTCCCTGGGCAACCCAAAAGGCACGTCCAGGTCAGGCTTTTGCTGCCAGCCCCATTTCCCCAGCCTCCCACTCCTCAGGTTACAGCACCCCACATCACACTCAGCGATGAGAGAATTGGCTGTCCCCTTCAACCAACATTGGATACTGGGATGTCTACTGCATGAACTGCATCAGGCAGTTGAAAAAAATAAAATAAAAAAAGGTGATGGAACAAAGGGTCTAGATAAGACATCCCTGTTCTCTCCTGCCCTGTCACTAGGGGCTGTCACGAGGCACCGTGGCAGCAGTGTGCTCCTGGAAAGCGCTTTAAAAACCTTCAGGTATGCGCAAAATGGCTTTAGACAGCACAAGTCAGGGAAACTGCAACTTAAAAGGATTCCCAACCAAGCACAAAGCTAAAAAATCTAGAGGGAAAAGGAAGTTGTTGCTGATAAGCTGCCTTTTATCTCCTGCACACTTGAACTCTCATTTCTACCGGGGAAAGTTCTTCTGTGAGCTTACGTAAAGAGAATAAGCTTCAAGTAGGATATATAACTAAATAAGGTCTTCTGCTTTCAGACTTTTTTTCCCAGACGCTAAACTTAAATAAAGACACTTTGCTAGTTGCCATATTTATCACTGGTCATAGACTTCCTAGAAGGCTACACCTGGACATACTAAACTCCATTGGACCTACCAGCTACTCTTACACATTCCGACATATGGTACTGCTACCCATAGTTTTCCTGATACTGCTGCACAAAAGGAAGAACACAGCACCTGATATGTGGCAAATATGCTCATGATACCACAGAAGTCTCAGAAATGCAGTTTGTTTTGTAACTGTTAAAAGGTTGCACTCTTGAAGCTAGGTATAAGCAATTATTCTCATTCATCAAAATTATAGTCCCTAGAAACTGCTCAACCTATTATGTATAGCTCAAGGCTGTTTACTATACATAAAATTGAAAATAAGATTTAGGTGTCCTTCAGCTTCTTAAAAGGATTTTTTAAAAAGTCCCTAGCTTATTTAGATAAAATGGATTTCCAAAAAAAATTCACCCCAGAGCACCACTCAGAAATCATAGTTTTATCACAAACTGTATGATTAGATTGGCTCAGATTACTTTCTTGAAAAAATATCCATATTTAATTAAGCATATAAATCAGACTGATGAAAAAGAAAATTTGTTCCCTGAAGATACAGCCTACACTATCAACTTTTAGCCAGGAGTTAGCCATACACTATTTCATTTCACTTCATTCAGCTTTCTCAGTCTGTGTTTGTTGCTGAATTACTGAACATACACACTACATATCACGACTTCCTGTATTTAAGTCAACTCCTTCACTCTTTCCAGGACACATGCAGATGCAGATTCCCATAAATGTAAAAATCATCCAGACTGTTCCCGTCTTCACTTTTTACACATCAGAGCATCTTCTGTGCCTTGGTCTTGTGTGTTCTGGTTTTAGGATCAGTCCCAGACTCTCCAGGAAACTCCCTTTCTGCATGGTTTCACCTCCTACACACACTGCTAGAGGTGGCAGAGGTTACTCCCTTTAGGGTTTATAACTCAAGTAATCCCAGCAGAACATGGGACAGGCAGATATATCTACCACCACAGTGTTCTCAGTAGGGCTAGGAAGTCAGTGCCATGCCAGTCATTTCCACTCAACAAAAGAGTCCAAGGAAAATCATACAGCTCATGAATTTGTCACTGGTTTTGCTTTTCCATGCTGAAAAGCCATCTTTGTTCTGTTTTGCTGGAATGCAGTTATTCCAGGCTACCTTGCCTCACCTGTATGTGGGCCAATTTATCCACTTTCATCCCAGACTCAGGCAGCAAACCCCAAACAAAATCCATCTGATCAGCTTCCCAAGCTTAAGTTACTTTTTGTGTTCTTTTTAATTATTTGATTTAACTTGTAAAAATACCCCGTGGAATGTTTTTAATACTGGTCTCTAGAGACACAGCTTCCCCTTTGCTGCCTCCTCCTATTTGCACAGAGCAAACCTCAACACTCAGACTCTGCTCCTCCCACATGCTGACCTTGGCATGCTCAAGTGACCCAAGCGAAAGGAGAAAGCTTTCCCATCAGACATGCGAGAAGTTGCCGCATAATGGATGAAAAAAGGTACTTGCCCTACAACCGGCAGCACTAGAGAGATAAGGGCACGGTCAGACAGAATCCGTAATAGTGCAACTGATAAACCTGCTATCTACTATAGTTACCAGATAATACATGAATCCAGTCTTTCAGCCTCTCAGAAAAATACGCAGACTCTGCTTGTTGAATTTAACATGCTCCAGAAATCATTCAGTCTTCTGTTTCTTTACAGATGCTTGAATACTCACCAAGCTTTGGACAACGATTTGCTTCCACTAGGTTATCAGCAAGCACTCCACTCCTGGCCTTCTCAAGATGACTGTAACTCTCTGCAGCCCAGTAATCGTGAACAAGTTATACAAGGAATGGAGATTCTCTTCAAGAACCAAAACCACCAAATTAGTATTTCCGCAACAGTATCCCTTGACTGAGATCATCATACAATTCAGCAGATAGAAAAACTCCCTGGAGCAAACCACTGCTAAGCAATATGATCTTTTATTTTACCAAACTGGAAATTGTCCCATGAAACATCTAATGAAAATATCATTCACAAGAAAGACTTGGGGCATAATCCTATGATGGGAAATTGTTTTCACTGAATTAAGATACCATATCAAACTTCTGAGGTACTTCAGAGAAATAAATTTTATTTCATCATTGCCTGGGTGGCCATTAATATTGATATATGAGGAAATTGTTTTTAAATAAGTTTCATTTTGCTTTCTAGAATATGCCTACAAGGAATATTCTTGAAAAGTAACCAAAACAGACAGGCCTCTTAAACTGATCCTCTGTCCCCTCAAACTGACCCTCTAACTCCCTCAAAAATCCACTCCTCTCACACCCCCAAAAAAGGAACTCAACCAGTTGACTGCAAAAATCATAAAGAATAAACCCTCAACCCATAGGAAAATAACCATTAAGGCCGTTTGGTCAGGGCTAAATTGTGACTTAAAGCACAACCCTATCGATGAGGTAAGGGAAAAAGCTTAGTGCAGAGAGACACTGCACAAGTGTCCCAACAAGACTAACAGACATCTCCAGCTTGAGTGCGTTTCTCTTTCTCAAGACTACAGGAAACTGCTTTAATTTACACTGAAGAAGGAGCCCCCACACTCTACTCATGAGCTTCAGTAATGGATGTGATGCCCACCCCCACATCCCCCCATTCCCAATTCCCTGCTTACTTGCTTGAAGGCAAATCAAAGGGGAAGATTTCAGCAATTTGTTAGGCATGAGCCCTAGGACTTAGAAGATTTCCTCCAGAACATTAAGGGAAACTTTCCATATTCTCAAGCGAGTCTGTGGTCACTTCACAGCTAAACCTTTATAGCAAGGGCCACATGTTAATGGGCTAGCAGGAAGCAAAAAGCACACCACTGAAATAGGTTGAGGCCTAAAAGTATCTCACCAGTAAAGGTGATGGTATTTTCCTGCATTTCCTGAACTCATTCCAGGTATCTTACAACATTAGCTACCCTAAAATTACACTCAGGCTTCAGTGTCTTTGGATGCTGCATCTTCAGCCTCTGCTGCAGGCCAACGGCACTGTTAATATCATGGCTTCTAACTTGTCTCAGAAATAAGTTGGGGGGAAAAACAAATGGAAAAAGGACTGTCTAGCTCACAAAGCTCCCTCCCCTGCTATCAACAAGCTGAGCCATAGCAATGACAAGTAGCAGGAGGTCTGGTGAAAGACCGCTGTGTGTAGAATGCTGAAGAACAGAAATAGTACCATGGGAATCCAAGCTCAGGTTGTTTCAAAGGACAGTGAAAGAAAGTGATTCATAGAGTGAGGTTTGAAGCATTTGCACATTTCAAGCCAAGCACGTAACCACTTACTGGTGCAAGTCTCTTCATTAACATAAACAAAACCATACATCATACACACGCATATGGAATAGCTTGTGTGTTTAAGATAATTTTTGGTTTCTCTTTAAGGGAATTCAATCATAGTTGACATTTCAGAGCTGCTAGTAGGTGACCTTACATAGCATCTGTGTTGCAATGCCTAGATGTGTTGCTAGGGTGAGCTAAGGATAGGAGTTAAACCTCAGCTCTAAATTTTCTGGCTTTTTTCAGCTCACGTCAGCCCTTATTGTTATTTCTACATAGGGAGAGGAAGGTGCGATTAAGAGAAAGAATACTGTTGCTCTGCTTGACTGTTTCTTGGCAGTTGGTGGATTTTGCTAAAAATCTTATCAGAATAAACCTCTCTCTCACTTCTGTGGCACGCAGTGGATGCGTTTTCATCTACAGAAAAAGATATGCTGTAACTGAACCGTTCCCCGCCCCAACGTTACAGGCAACCTCCCTGTCAGCATGGGCTGGATCCCTCTAACCTGCACACATGGAAGAAAAGGAAGGCCAAAGCTGAATCTCTCTGAAGTAGCCCTTTACCCCAAGTTCAAGTACTTATTGGGAAACAAAACAAACCAGCACACTCAGGCCAACAGATGATTCACTCACAGCTCTACCGCTACCTCGTTTTACCTTTCCTGGAAACACAACCCACCCAATCTTTTTTCTTCTTTCCCTCCTCCCAGAAGCCCTGCTAATACTTATTCAATTGCAGACGCCTGTATCCCTCAACAACAAGAAATGCAAGATGTATTATGGAAATTTTCAAAGTCTGCAGACGATGCTTGTTATTTCTGGTAGACAATAAAGAAGGTTAGCAGTTAATCACTGTCTGCTATCTGCACTTTAAAAAGTGGCAATTATTGATAAATGTGTTCCCACTTCAAGCACATTATTGAGAACTGCAGCTGGTAAGAAGTCTGGACTACTACAAAACCTGAAAACATTAACTGGTCAAATAGCTTTTGAGGCCAGAACACAAATACCAACTTCACTAATTGAAAAGATGACGTCATTGGACTGATTTATGAAAGGCACTGCTGATGTTTAGATTAGGAAAATTTACTTGAGATGGCCAAAGTAAACTTCATGGCCTTTGTTTTGGATACTTCAGTTTATGAAGCTGTCATTTAAAAGAGCCATTAGAAATACACAGATACGTGGTGATATAACCTATTGAAGAGGTCTGGGTGGGGGGTAGTGGTGGTGCTGGTATTGTTTTGTTTATAAACCCACATACAACTGGCACAGCAGTGTTTCCTCCAGGCTCCCACTCTTGTCCCCTCTTTAAAGTGAAAAGTTTGCAAAACAGCTTTCTGCCTAAAATACCATTAATGAGTATATACTAATGAGCATATGTTATTTACGATATGGGTCCACTCGGTGATCCTACAACTAAAAAGTAGGGAATATTCTATATTCCCAAGAGAAAGAGGCTGAAAAACGTTCTCGTGAAGTCACAAATATTCCCTAGGCCACAATTCAGGTAGCTTCCACAGACTTCAAGCTGTGGCTGAAATGATTTACAGTCAGACCACTGAATTAAAACGTTTGTGATGCTTGGGATGATTATTGGTTTATGGAATTTAATTACAAGTTGTTTTCTTTTCTTAGCAATTTTATTTTTTGACTATTTAACGTGTTTGACATTTACTACTTTATCCTGGCTGGAGACTAGACAGCATGCATGTTTTAAGGCACCCTACCCCAAAACCTTGGAGCCTTCCTTGTTTCCTTGTGCGACAACAAAACACATGCCCTCCCATACACTGCAAAACAGACTACATTGAAACAGGGCCAGGAACAGAAGCAACCAAGTGGCATCCATCCCCACAATAAAGAGCAGAAACTAATCCAACATCTGAATGCCAGACACTGGTGTGCGTATATGAAGAGAAAGAATAATACAGTGGACTCAATTTTTTCTGCATTTACATAAGCTTACCTGTTCAACACAAACACATGACATCACTGTGCAAAAGCTGCTGTCCAGCTGAATGGGGGCTGCTATAACCCACTAGCGATGTCAGTGGATCCAAAAAAGTTATTGTAAAGGACAGACAAGGTACCAGGCTCAGCTGCTCAACACAAAGCAAGAACAAAAAACATTTTAAGAAAAGCCTGATTGCTCACACAGAATGTGGGTTTCAGATAGAGTTGCCTTGAAAGAGCATCTATAGGGACTTGAAACAATTATACAAAGTTTTGGATGAGATTGCAGCAGAAGGATAAATATTCAGAAGAATACAGGACTAAACAGAAAAGTAGTAAATACCATAGTTGCTTCGTAATAAGGGAGAGAAAAAAAAGGTGTAAGGGAATAGGGAAAGCAGCTGAAGGAGGACATCTGTTTCAATCATTTCATAGGACAGCAGAAAGAGAAATTATCTAAATGCTTGTTTGTGAGCCAGAAGCTCTTGCACATGATGGGACCCAAGACCCCGTTAGTTATGGCCGGAGTAAAAATGCGACGAACTAGATGCCTGATAAGTATCACATGATTAGATTTAACCTGGAATAATCTATTAATATTGCAATGATAAAACCAACGCAGTGCTCTGAAAATGGACAGTTTTAATTACGTTACATACCACTCCACTGGCTTCAGGAAAAGTTTCAGGTCTACCAAACTCCTGCCCTGCCTAAAATAATTGGATACATACTGATTTTATATGGTCCCTAATAGCCAGACAACTAGAAAATAATAAATAGGGTACAGCTTTGTATTTTCTACAATGAGCCTCCAACAGCAGCATGCACAGTCTCCCTTTATACTACTGAAATATCTGTGTCCCTAGTCTATAGGTTTACCTATGGATCTCAACACTGCAGTAGCTTGTGGAGGAAGTATATGTTGTATTCACTCATATTTAGCAGCCTCACAGTGTATCGCCTACATTCTCAGTATGCACTCAATATACCATATTCAAAGGTAAGTACCATCCTAGTTTACATAATGTTATAAAAAGGAACCAGTGAAACAACCCAAGACATACTGGGATGCTCGCGAACACATTAAAACAGTATATTCTCTTGATAGGCATATCAAATTAATTTAAAGCCTCTGCCTTTCAGGTGTTGAACTCTTTCAAGTATGAGGTACCCTACAATAGCATCACTTGTAAGGCATGCTCATGAATACACTGTTGGTCACAAAAACATCAAATGTTTTTTGAAATTATTAAAAAAGTGTTGCTATTTTGAATTTCTAAAGACATTCACCTGTCCTTGGTGAGGGTTCTCTTCAGGCAAAAGGTAGAAGGGATTTATGCAAGGGAAAGTTTCCACCTTATTATAAATGCAATCAAAAAGCAAGCAGACCTCAAAATTTCCAGCTTTTATAATCCTTAGTAGAATTTAAATCACCACACAAGAAATTCCTGGGAATTTTAGAGAAGTTAAGCATTAACTACTGAGGGGAAAATGGACTTGTCCAGGGAGGATTGCTGTGTTTTCTACCCATTTTAATCAACATCTATATTAATCAATCAGTAAGCAGCTTGCCAAGTCCTAATACAGTACAAGAAATTTCATACATGCTACTCCAAATAGGAATTAAATAAAAGTGAGAAAATTTAAACAAAACCTGACAAAACCAACCAACCCCATCCCCCCTGCAACTTCCCAAAAGCAAAGTCTAAGAGAGTACAAAAACCTACTTCAAATATTAAAAAAAAAAAAACAAAAACAAAACCAAAAAAAATCTAACACACAGCCACCCCCCCAAAAAAAAAAAAAAGAAAAGAAAACAAAAAAACAAAACAAAAACAGGAAGAGCCCTCAGCTGGAAAGAGGCAATGTACCCCAAGCATCTGATCAGGCTTTTTTCATTACTATAATCTATGTCTGTGACAGTAAACTTTTCTGGACACAAGATGCTTTCTCAGCTACTGAAAGCACTGGCAATGTTACGCCTCTGGCAGTTGCTGTGCAATGACATCTCAAAAGCCTCTCTCAGGGCCACAATAAACTGAAAGGTTTGTCAGTTCCAGCACCCATGAGTGATCAACAGCCCAGACAACATATCAGGGTGTCGTTAAATTTTCTCCTTTACAAATAAATCTATCAATCCAAATCCCTGTGAGAATGGACAAGGTATAGAAGTCTAGCATTTGGTTCACACTTTCACTTAACATGACTCTTTAAAGCAGAGTCAAAAATCTAAATCTAATCTAACGTAAACTGCAGCTGGACACAAGTGTGATGAAAAGTAAAAAAAAAAAACCCAAACAAAAAAACCCCAAACCAAAACCAACAAAAAAAAAAAAAGGCATCACAAAACCACTGAGCAGCTGTAGCATTTCCTGAGCTCAGATGAATAAAGCAGCATCTCAAAGCACCTGAGCAATTTAGCAAGTTGCTTCCATTAGAAAATTATGAGCTTAAACATTTTTTAAAGAAGCGCTGGAGCTAGAAAGCCTGATGTATCACAAAGTGCAATCATAGGTCAAACCTGACAGGGTCCCCCTGAAGGAAGAAGACAGGTTCCCCTTGTGTTTGGCTCACAAGAGCCTGTTGCCTTTGCTGCCAAGGGTAATCCAAACGCTTACTGAAGTTTGCACCATGGGGGCCATTTAAAACACCACTCGCCTGTGGATTCTCTGCTGTGTGAGAGGTAATGCACTCCCAATGCTCCTTCTCACTGTCTCCAAACTCCAAACATAATGTGCATTTCCCTCCTCTACCTAGCCACCTGCATTTAAGAAACTGGTAGAAATTGAAGACCTTTACCATTATCTCCAGGACAACTAAAACTGCTTAACAGATTAAAAGACAGGCTTTTGTTTGCTTTTTGGATGAGGAAAGGGAAAATAATTGGGCATCTTCATTCAAGGAAAACACTGCAATGGTATGGCTTTATTTGGAGGGACATTATCAGTATTATTTACACAAAAAATGAGATATTTAAAAATAGTACACAAAATAATTGACATGCATAATTAGAGGAGTTACTTATCTTCTAGAAATTATAGTCATTTATATAAAAAAGCAAACTCCCGCAGCAAACTCCACCTCCTGATATTTCATCTCAGTTTTGACAGAAGTTGAGTAGCAGCGGTGTTCCTGATTTTTACTTTTACAAAAAGTCCTTAAGATGAGGATTTAAAGCTCCAGTATTACCTATAAATGATTATGCTGAAATACCTTAGTGTATTCCTGTAAAACTTTCTTGTAGACATTTAATAATTTATCCCACAACAGGAAGACAGAAGGCCTTTTCCAAACCTACTCAGCAAATCATCAGCAGAGCCAAGATTAAAACTTTCACTGCCCTAATGCTGTGAGTTTAGGAAATTCACTGTTAGAATGGCATGGTTAAAAAAAAAAAAAAAGTCTCCTTCAAAACAGACATGCACACTCACTCCCATCAAAAAAAGCCAAACAGCATTCCATATAAACTTTAAAAAAAAAAACCTTCTGGAGTGAGAATAAGGAAAAATTTCAGCTCTGAATTGCCTGCAAGTTCACAGCTCCTGTTTTCACATACTTCTAACAAAAAAACTTCATTACATAACTGCAGTGTTGTTCTTGCCATAGGAAATCTTTCAAATGACTTCCACGTTGCATGTGGCAGGTCATGCCCTCGCTGGAACAGAGACAGCTCCAGCAAAGCCGTGCTTCAGCTAACAGCAAACGATAATCGACTTCCATATCCCTCAAAAGCTTTTGCAGTAATATCACACATACACTGCAGTTGTGCCTGCTCCAGTCTAACAAACTTCAGCTATTTCACAAGATTTTCTTCACTTCCCAGTAAAAAACAAAACACAAACAAAACAAAACAAAACAAAAAAACCCAACCAAAAACAAAAAACAAAACAAACCCTCTTTATTTGATTGACTACACTTACCCACTACAACCAATACACTAAATCATGAAGCAATTGGTGTCAATGGACACTGTGGTACAGCTGCACCCATTTAAAAGCACAGCTGCTCAAGAAATAAAAGCACATTCTTTTCATCCAGCCACAAAACTTTCAGAAACACGAGTGACAAATCTGCCTAAGCAGATATTTATTAGCAACACTAAGGGCTCCTCCTTAGATCCTCAGTGTTTTGTTCCAGGCCCAAATCTTCTCTCAGCACAAAATTACTCATACTGTCCCAGCTTCTACGAGCAGCTGCTTTTGCCAAACATTAATAAAAATTATTTGTATTCAAATTCATCATATTCTAAGTGTTGACCATACATGTGAGCACGCTGTTTAAGGCCCCCAAATGCCAGCTGCTCTTTATAGTTGTTCTTATGCCTACATGGAGCCCACCTCACCAAGGCCTATGATGCTATTACTGAAAGTCTGAAAGCCCAGCTTCAGCACAAGCATCTGGGTTTGTGGCAAAGGAGGAGATTTTACTTTTTCCCATGGCCTCTGTGTCATATCCTGTTTCTCAGAGTCTTCCCATTCCCCTAAACATGACTTATCTCTCCAGCATTTCTCTTTCTCAGACTCCAGGCTGAGTATGCTGGTCATGGTGGAGCAGCATGAATGCCAGCTTTGCATATAATTAGATAAAGATTTTGAACCATGCTCCACCATTTTCTGGCTTTCGAGTACAGTAATTCTAGGAAATAAAACTTGAGAATTTGAAGTTTGTAAAGTGTTTTGCTATCATAAGATAAAAAGTATTATGCAGAAGGACTGTTTGTATTTATTTGTTGTAATAGGATTTAGTTCAAATAAACGTTGTAAGTGATGGAAGTAAAAAGGTATTTGTTTGCAAGACTACACTCTAAAATTACTAAAATACATTTCCAGATTAAAAGTTACAGATGCACAAGCACAAGCCAAGACCAAATTCTGCTGTCCTTAATCAAGCAAGCTGACCCTAAAGCTACTGTAGGTCTAAGACGGTTTACAAGAGGAAGAAACTGGAGTGTTGACATACCAGTGTATGGAAACTGTATGGCAATTGCCCCATATAAAGGTACTAACATAAGAGTCCGAGAACAGATGCTGCAACAGTACCGAAGCTGGGGTGAGATTTGGTGGTTTTGGTTTGGTTGGAGGTTTTTTGGTGGTTTCTTTTCTTCCCTGGAAATAATCCAGAGACAGCATATGGAAAATAGAACAGAGATTACAAAAAGGAAAGATTATTCCTGAGAAAAACAGTATTCTCAACAGAGCTATGCATGGCTCAGGAAATGGACAACTGACCCCTGCTCGGGAAAGATTTTATCAATGAACAGCTTTTTGGTTTTAAAATCAACATTATTGCAGAAGGGTGGATGAAGGCGACGCAGATTATGGTATCTGTTGTATTACACAAGAGATTTAAAATACCACTATCTAAATGCTGGCTATTAGTATGCAAAAACCTTTCAAGGAGGAACACAGAGCAGGGGTGAGTATCTGTTAAGCAGTTCCATCTGCTGAAGCCAGTGGTCCAAGCAGCCTCTGTGTAATCTGAAGCCTTTTCCAAACATACACTTTGCCCTGCTAGCCAAAAAATAAATACAAGATGTGCTCACATTTGGCCCCAAATTAAAGCCTAGAAATTATTAAGGGTTATAGTGAATATCAGTAAAAACAATCCTTTTTCTTTCTTTTTTTTTTTTTTTTTTTAACCAATCCTCCCCTAAACACCTCTCAGGAGCAAAGGCAAGAGCAAAAATTGTCTCAGTGTTTACTCAGAACCATACAAAAAATAGTGTATAAGCCTGCCAAAGCCAGGAGATCAACTAGTCCCAGAAGAGGGGAACTCAAAAGCAACACTGGGTGAAGTCCTGGAAGACATAAGATAAGGCGGGGGTAGGGGGGTGAGGGGGGCACAAGAGATTAAAATCAGAGCTCAGTGCCAGGTCTGAGCTCAGTTCTGTTCTCTAGTATGTAGGCACACATCATTACTTTGTAAAATGGACTACTGCATTTACACACCAGAGCAGCAGTAGCTACCTTCAGAGCATTCACTAATAAATACGCCAGAAGATGCACGCAAATTCGATGTTATACAGAGCCCTTTCTGGACTCAACGGTGAAGCGAACAACTTGCTTTCCAATGAAACAGCTATATCAGAACTGCACAGACAGCTCACAGAATAATGATTCCATATTCTCCTGTTCTGAACTGATGAAAGAAGGTGTTGGCTACGAACTTAAAAGTCACATTATTTGGCTCAGTTCCAATATTCCCCAGGTTCAGCCCACAGACCTCAGAAATGGGTCTCCTCATTTTTCTTTTCCTCCTTTTTGAAAACACAAGGCAGTAAGTCAGACATGCAAATATAAGAACTAGTTAACTTTTTAAAGTATTCTTCACACCATAAACTACCACAAGAGGTTTTGAAACAGCTTTTCCAACACATATCATTATCGTCTTTCAGAAGCGTACCATTTCCACAGTGCTCCAGATACAGACAGGAGATGATACACACTTTTTTAATTGGATGATCTGATGCAGTGCAGGTGTTGAGTAAAGAAACAAGCAAGCCTACAATCTGGGCTTTCTCTAGGACACACAAGTCCTTTTACATCCTTAGATCACCATAGCTAATTCTCCAACCACTTTGGGATCCATTTCAAACACAGAGATCCACTCTAAATGCATTTGCTACATTGCAAATTAAATGAACTCCATTTGCCAAATAAAAACCCAACAACTTACAACAGAAATGCTGAGAACGGAGCCTGGATAGATGGATAGCATGTATACTCAGAAACAACTGCTTATCTAATCAATAGCTTTTGAAGATTAAAGGGAATGTGGTTTGTCCTAGGACAAAATCAGCATGTCAGTTCAACAGCAATTTTACACATACTGCAAGAAACATGTATTTCAATGGTATTGTGAGGAATGAGCTAGAGTCTAGGGTTCTTGAACAAAGATGAAATTCTTTTTATGAAGACAAGTACTAAGAAACAGTCTTTGCCTTGAAGAGATAAGAGGAAATGTCCTCAAGTTGCATCAGGGGAGGTTTACATTGGATATTAGGAAAAATTTCTTTACTGAAAGAGTGATCAAGCATTGGAAGAGGCTGCCCAGAGAGAGGTGGTGGAGTCACCATCCCTGGAGGTGTTCAAAAAACGTGTAGGCATGGCACTTCAGGACATGGTTTAGGAGGCATGGTTGGGTTGATGGTTGGACTTGATGATCCTAGAGGTCTTGGAGTACTGTGTTCAGTTCTGGGCCCCCCAGTTCAAGAAGGACAGGGAACTGCTTGAGCGAGTCCAGCGGAGAGCTACCAAGATGATCAGGGAACTGGAGCATCTCCCTTATGAGGAAAGGCTGAGACCCCTGAGTTTGTTCAGCCTGGAGAAGAGAAAACTGAAGGGGGCACTTGTCAATGCTTATAAATATCTGAAGGGTGGGTGTCAAGAGGATGGAACCAGACTCTTTTCAGTGGTGCCCAATGACAGGACAAGGGCCAATGGGCACAAGCTGGAACACAGGAAGTTCCACCTAAACATGAGAAAAAACTTCTTTACTGTGAGGGTGACAGAGCAGTGGAACAGGCTGCCCAGAGAGGTTGTGGAGTCTCCTTCCCTAGAGACATTCAAAACCTGCTTGGACACAGTCCTGTGCACCCTGCTCTAGGTGTACCTGCTCAAGCAGAGGGGTTGGACGAGGTGATCTCCAGAGGTCCTTTCCAACCCCTATCATTTTGTGATTCTGTCTTTTCCAACCTTAATGATTCTATGATTCTGTAAGAGGGATCTAGAAGGAATCTTAAAACAGGCAGAACAAGGCAGCTAAGAAGTAAACAGTAAAACATATATTACATTCAACCTCATCTAACTCTGAGTCAGTGAACAGACACAAAGCATTATTGTCACTGCACATTATATGTGAATTTTTTTTGTCATCTTTGTCTATCAACTCTAGGATAAAATTCTCTCTTAAGGACATTCCACATTTAAAAATAAATTTTTCTACACCACAGCTACACATAGGTAGAACTGGGTTCAGTCATCCCTAGCAGCGTGAAAAGGCTGTGGACCTTTATCATCAGCTCACTTCATCCAACATGCATGCTTTACAAGCAGTGATATCAATCCCCTGAAGGTTTAAAATTCCCCAGTTCCAAAAAAATTGCATCAACAGTACATTTGGACCAATACATGAGCCATTGGAAAACTCTTAGGGAAGATTTTCAAGCTTTCTTTGTTACATTTACTTGGGATGTTGTTGTTTAAATTCAGTCTTCAAGGCTTTGGCACTCCAGGGACTCGGTGGAGTCTGGCACGGGGTCACTCTTGCTGCAAGCAGCTGCCAGAGGCTCGGCTGGAGAGCCGGCAGGGAGAGCACTCTCACCGTCCAGAGAGATGGAAACAGCCGAAACCCAGAGCAGCCCATTCATGAGTTTCAAGGACACCCCGGTCAGCTGCCATTTTTTGGTGTCATTTTAGAACAGGACTGACTTTTTAAAGGTTTTACTAATATAAAAGCAAAAAGCTGTTAGTCACATTTGAGACCACCAGTGTCACAATCTGAGACCGTGTACTCCATTATTCCTGCTATTTGACGTCTTCCCTTTGCCCTGAGACATTCTTTCCATTGAATTTGCAACAGAACGAACATAAAACAGACCTTAAAAAAAAGCAATTACTCTTAAATAATAACAAACAGACAAAGCCATAGTAATTTCCGTTGGCATAAGACAAATTAGTGGAATTTAACACATAGCCTGATGAGTACCTCCCACCAAAGAATTAACCATACACAGATGAAAAGATAAGGACTAACCACTGCCAGATAAAAATTCTTGTTGAAGCTAAAAGAAATCAAGTTTCAAGGAAAGTTTCAAGCAAACACTAAAAGCATTGCAATCCTTGCAGAGTTCCATGCTTTTTCAGTAAGTCAGGAATTAGAAACTTGTTTATGAAGAGGAATGCATAACATGCTTGACCATGATAGGGAAGAATTGGAACAGACCACACCATATGTCCTTTCCAGACCTAAGATTTTAAGATGACTGGATATTGAAAGCAAGATGATCCAGATGGTTATTTGTCAGCCTGCTGTCCTGCCCTCATGATTCCTCCTTTCCTTCCCAATTTACTGCATTTTCTTCCAGTTTCTATTGTTCTTTCAACCTCAAATGAAACGTGGTCTCAGGAAACAGTACACTGTTTCAGAGCTCTAAGTTTAATGTAATTTGTTGGTGAAACAGGATAATTTTTTTAGTGATCATTTAATCTGCTTAGCATTCTGAAATGCCCATTTATATGGTTAACATAAGCATGTTAAGAGCTTGAAAGCAGAGCTAAATGAGTAATGAAATTCTCTGGCTTGGTGGCTCAGTTAAAATAAAGAAGGGAAGTCAGGGAGCAGAAATCACCTTAGGCCAAGAAAGAGCAACATTTCTAATTAACCCCAAGAGTAGGTTCATCTCAAAATAAAGTTCTTTATGTCATTTTTGGTTAGCATAATTTTTTTATTTATCTTTAAAAAGTGAAACATAATTTAACATCTAAGCACAAACGACAAATTCTCTTCTGAAATAAGGTCTGGCAAATTATTTAACTAGCTTAGTTCGATATTTCTAGAATTCCTCCTATTCTCATCTTTAATTCTTTGGCTGAAAGTATTTGACTCATGTTAGTCCTCTTACTATTCTTGAATCTTGGCTCCCCATTAAGGGGTCACTTTCTTAACGAATGTGCCACTTGGTGGTAATGAGCACTTCTGTGTCACAGGAGTCTTAAAGACTTCACTCCCAGAACTACGCACGCACAGCTAATGATGGCAATGTACAAAAAACAGGGGAACACGAAAAGACAGCTCATCATCTGTTACAAAATGGCTTCACACAAAAGCGCTGCATGAGGAAACTACACAGAAGGAAGCTCAAAAGAAAATATGAATCTTTAAGATATTTTATAATCATAGAGTAATTGAGATTGGAAGGGACCTTTGGAGGACATCTGGTCCAACTCCACCCAAAGCACAGCCAACTTAGTAACTTCATGTTTTTCTCATACTTTTCTTTCAAAAAGAAAACAAGAATAAGCACAACCATAATCATTTACAAAGTGATATCAAAAGCCTTTGTGACTTACATAAAAACATAGCACGCTAGTCAACCAAATTAAACAAAAAAAGGAATAAAATGCAAACCCTCTGAATTGCCTTCTAGGCCACCTGCTGTTGATTTAACACTCTCCCTTTACAAAACACTTTTAAAGTTCAAGAAGAGGCATGATATAGAACCTAGACAGGACTATAAGATGGTGGCAGATGCAGGAAGGTGCCTCAAAATTACTGTTTTCTCTTAATGTATTTTTTTCACCCTACTGAGGTCCAAAATGCAGAGATTTCACACCATTCTTTGGCAATTGATAAAATAAACCAAAAAAGGGAATATTTTGAAATGCTAAGTTCCTCCATGTTGGGAGCCTCTGGAAGCCACACTTCTGGCATGGGCAAGACACTGAATCGTTCAGTAGTGTTTCAGTTCAGTGTCCCCCAGCTGGTATCGAACATCTAAGAGGATGGTGCAAGAGCTCCCTGACAGGCAAATATGGTACTCTCTAGCCTCTGGGAAGGTCTTTTCCTAAGCCCTGGGAGTTTGGATGTAGTTCTCAAGAAGGCTGTTTTGTACTCCTTTCCAATACTTTTTTTGTGCCTTTTTTTTGCCTTTTTTTTTTTTTAAACTAAACATTTTTTCTTCTTGTTAAACTCAGACCACCATAGTTGAGAGAGACCAAGAAGCTCACATGTAACATGATAAATATATCTGTACATCATAAGGTCAACAAAGGTACAAATATGCTGAAGTCTGAGATGCATGCACCTGGGCTTTTGTCAGTGTACTGTGCCTGCGAGTGACCCATGGGAAAATCACAGTCCTCCTGTGTGACCTTTAACAGGAATCTCAAGTGGGATATTTTCATACAAATTGAGCTGACTAAGCATCAGGATTAGATTAAGTCAGACAGCCAAGAATCTTCTATAATCAGTAGAGAGAGGCAGGAAACTCCAGAAAGTAATTCACATTAGTGTAAAACAAGGAGAGAATTGAGAATAAAAGAAAGTGGAGGAGACTTAATAGAAGACTTAATAGAAGTTTTCCAAATAGGATTTAGGAAAATATCACACCTAATTTTCCACGCAGCCTTCTAAACTCTTTAAAAGCAACATGATTAAAGCACACACATGTTGAAGGAACCCTGAGAAGAAAGATAAGACAGCCCTAAGGAAATGGTAAGACTAGATCTCACAAACTGTTGTTTCTGAAAAATTCTCTCTGCCACGTGAGAGAGAGAGAGAGATTATTCAAAACAAACAAAAAAATCACTGTGTAATTTCATATCCTGTACAACTTGACACTGTATTGTTAAATACTTATTTCCAGCATAATTAATTTTAGATACCAGAGAACAAAAAACCGTCTTGGAACATGAATGGCAGCAGGGTGCACTTTACACTATTTCTCCTTTTCAAACATCTTTACACTTCACTTAAAAATGTAGAATGGGAGCATAATACCTCATTCATTGCTAACAGCACTATGAATGAAAGGCTCTCCGAACATCTGTTCAATGATATTTAATGCATGGTCTAATAAGCATTGGCATTTCCCGCTCACAGATTTGTAGGAATTACATATGGGCTACAATTCTGTTGACAGGTCCTTGCTCTTCTAGAAAGACTCTTTGCCCAGTCCTCAAGGCTTTAGTTTAATTCCTTACGGACATTACCATATGCTTGCAACTCTGGCTAGTTACGCTAAGCCAGGTTGGATCATGGCATTGGATACACATTGTCTAAATACCATACAGCATCAAAAGCCATTTCCCAAATTAACTGTTGCTAGGAGAGAAAGTAATGACAGAGAAACACAGGAACGGAACATGAACCAAAATGAACCAGACTAAGTTTTTCAAAGGAAACAGAAACATTGAGGTTTCTTCACAGAGCTGGCATTTATGAGGCATTATCATACAGTGTATGTAGTCATGTCCACAGACTCTTCCCAGATATAGTCCCTTTAAGTCATAGCAGGATTAAAGCAGCTATCACAGACAAATAGCAAGGAAGCTCAGAAATCACTTTCCTTATTCTTATCATACAATGGAGCATAAAAAAAACCTTGATTTTTTTCACAGTTCTGTACTTGGAACTGCAAAGCACGTAAGTTAGTTTTGATTTGTAAAGGAAAGTATACTCAATCCCTATTTAATCTTTTAAAATCTAGTAGGGGAAGTTATTTCAAAGTTCTACTTCAGGGTAGTGGAAGGACAAGCAATAGAGAAAACTTTACAAGGTTTATTCCTTGCATTTGAGCATGCATGGAGACACAAAGAAGATTGAAATTTGTGCAATATTAGTCACACTGAAGAGGTCCAAGATAATGACAATGCAAGAGCTAACACAACATCTGTGTGGAAAGAAACCTGACCCAGCATAAGTAATATCCTTCTTGGTTTGTAAAGCTCCCTATGGACTTCATCCAGCACACTTGGTAGATCTGCTTTCTTTCTATTCCCCCGCTACAAACTTGCACTCATCTCAAGCTGGCTGCCTTCTCTGCTCTCCACATAACCTCAGCACTTCTGCTATGCAAGCCAACTCCTCTGCAGTTCTTGCTATCTGGAGTAATCTTCCTGTATATCTACACCTGTACAGCTTTTCTCCTCCCCCGTCTTCCCCCTCTCCAGTTATTCAACTTCATGAATGGTATTACACAGCCTTGCAGTTTTGAAACACAATTCAAACCAAGAAAAAAGAAAAAAGAAGCCATTGGAAACAATGTGGCATTATCCAGCATACACAGCTGTATGTAGAAATCACTGAACAGGAAAAATACAAGGATGAAAGCATGAGTGCATGCAACTTTCAAAATGAGGAAAAGCTGAGAAATGAGCCAGCTGAAAGTCCTTACCAGATGCAGAGGCTGATGCATTAATCCACACTGCTCAATGCTTGTTATCCTGCTGGGCCAAGCATATAATTTCCAGAAGAGACCTTTAGAATTTTTCACTAGATAAACACACCGTTCAAATATCAGAGAACCATTCTGTATACTTGATACAGGAGATCTTTTTGACAGTGACTGGCTGCCCGAACAACCTGGTACAAGGCCATCCTGCTTCTTGCTCAGATTTGCAAATAATATGGCTGTCACCCTATGCATGTGCCACCCATATTTACTGCTCACTGACCAAATCTGTTTGGCCACTCAAATGCAGTTAAATTGTTGAGGACTACGTGGGCAATGGAGAGCACCCTACCCTGCGAGTAACAGTCACACTATGCTTAGGTTAAGCTTGAAGAACAGGGAGAAAGGCTTTGCACTTCCCCTCATCCATATGTGAGATTACCCCTCTCTGTTACCATCTCTCCCTGCTAACAATTTCTTGTTAGGTAGGACAATGTATTTTAGCAGTGCCTAGCAAAGCCACTCCCAGACCACGTACTTTCTAAAGAGCAATGATAATTCTTTGTACTTTCAGGAAAATAATTATAATCTCTTTTCTTTTTCTTTTTTTTTTTTTTTTGGGGGGGAGGGTGGATAATTAAAACAGCAGCAGTTACTTTTTATTTAAATATCTAAGGAGAATGCTAAAGTTGCACAATTAAGCACATCAGAAAGTGACAGCCTGAATTATACTCCTCAGAACCAGGTTTGTGTAAATATCACATACCATTCCTCAAACAATACAGTATTGTTCATTTTTCCTGTAGCATCTTGTAGCCCTGTGCATTTGTTAAATGAAGAGACCCCACAGAAATTATCCATAGGGAAGCACATGACAACCACTACTTACACTTTGTCTGCCATACACACCACAAAGCAACAGTGAAATTTTGGGGAGATAATTCTCTTACATAGACACCTAGTGAGCCACTTCAAACCTCTCACCTCTGTTCATCAAAACACTGTAAGTGGAAAAAAACCCTAGTTCTTCTGAAGTCTTTCCTAAGGGAGCCAATATTACTGGAGAACATGAAATAATGCAACAAATAATGGTGATCTGACAGTGAGGAAGAAGTTGCAAAAGTGAGGGGCACACAGCCAACTCAGCAAAGACTTGAGGAACCCAGCTGAGGTACCAGACCATGTACATGTACTGATCTTGAACATGGCAAAGAGAAAAGTAACGGAAAATGCTGACAAACATCCCCCCAGTTCTGCCTATGCGGACCAAATCTGTATTTCCCTGCTGTTGAGATGCTTTTCACTAAACAGCAATATAAATTAATAAAAATGTGCCTTCCAGAAAATGTCTGGATTATGAAACACTTTAGACAACCAACCTTGGTAAGAACAGTGGATTTTTACAAATTAGCTGTGAATTCACAAAACTCACATCAATTAATTAAATTGTAACCTCTGGTTTATTCCAAGCTACCAGGTATGAAAAGAATGGTAGAGACCTTAAATACCTGGTCACCGGACCCTGCATATTTGGTAAGCAGCAAGCATTTCCATTAGCCTATTAATCTCTTGACACAAAGGATCACTTATGGCATGTAAGAAGCCTTTCCAATCCGTGTTTTTCCTTTCAAGTTAAATTAAAAATAACAACTAACAAAACAAAAGGAAGTGATACAGCAGTCTTTTTCCTTTACACTTGATTTTCATGTGGTGATCAGGATACATTAAACAATGTTTTGCTTCACAGAGGTTGAGCAACTGGATGCCTTACAAGGACAGGTAAAAGATCAAGCCATCATATCTAAAAGACCAAAATAAATTCCACAGTTGCAGTAGTAATAAACAATTAATTGAAAAACACAAACATTTGCTGAATATTTCAAAACAAAGGGTATGGGCAAAACAATCAAATTAAAATATACTCTGGAAAGTTAATGGTAACATACAACAATCAATATACTTGATTAAACATTTTAACATTATTCAGCCTATTCGAATTGCTACTACTATATTGAAATATGTTTTAAAGACAACCTACGACTTCACCACAGCTAAAATGAAGTGAAACGAATTCCCTCGGTCAGCACTACAACAGACACCTCACCAGACTCTCATGTGCCCTGCAGCATGAATGTGCCACCAAGACCTTGATCTTGCAAGAACCTATAAACATCCTGAAGCCATACGCTTAAGCAAATGTTCTCATGATAGCCTGGAGAACTGAAGCTAACTCAACAAAGCAAATGCACTGTTCTTGCTAGTTGGGTAGTGAGGAACTGCTTGCATCATTCCAGTTCATGTAACTTTCCTCTCCAAAAAAAATGCCCTGCCCGTGTCAAGATCCAAAGTTTCCGACAGAAGAGAGAGAAGTCATAATCTTCCTAAAGCCAAAGTCTTGATGCTGTTCGAAAGGCAAGAGCAATTCAGAAGGCAAGGCAAAAATACCAGTTCAATGGGGAATGAGAATACTAACAGGACTGAATATGCATCAGTCAGGTTTAAATGCTATTTAAATCATTAGAAAATTGTAGAAAGAAGTGGCATGCAAGGCGGTTGTGTTCTCAAATAAAGATGACTGAAAAATCTCTCTCCGTGTTCGTATTGGAGACGTGAAAGTTAACCCCAAAACATGTAGAACCTCACCAAAGCAGAATGGCCCCTGGCAAATGGGATGACTAAAACAGCCCATGACACTGCTACGGTGTGCCTGGTATTTGCTAAGGCACCTCTACATGATCACCATCAGCTCTGGCTGCAAATACTGCGCCAAGGGAAAGAGCAAAAGCAGGCAGGACATATAGTCATGGCTAGTATTAAAAATGTGAACAGAATGAAAACGCTATGTAAAATGGAACAAAAAAGTAAAACCAACAGTATTTTTAATTAGAAAGCATTTAAAAAAAATACAAACAAAAAGCAAACAAAAAACAAAAGAAACACCCCCACACCAAAACCTTTGAACAGCAAAGAGATTCAGTGTTCATTTAGAGATTTTATCTTCAACCATCTGTGACTTAACTGTTATTATTTTATAGTCATATATCACTTATTGCTACATACTGTGAGGAGCAGGGGAGGAGGGCTGGGGGAAAGACATTTAATGACAGTAAGCAGAGTACTTGCTAATTTAAATAACTCCCAGAAATGTTCTTATCTACTGAACAAACATTCCAGTGTTTTAATTAAGTCAAGCAGACAGAGATCAAATGAACATGTATATAGCAATTTAGGAGTAGCTCACAGCAGTGCAAGATACACTTTTGTTCCTGAGGCCAAGATGAGTCTTTGAGTCTTTTTCCCCCCCTTTACATTAGAGTACTTGGGGAAAAACATTTATAGAAAATATGTTGCATGGAGGCTCTTTAAGCTACTTTGTAACTTCAAAATTAAATGTTTTCAGCATTTAATTGAGTAGATAAATCACTAGTAACACTATTATTTCAAAATAAATCTGCTGCTAGGGAGGTAGAGCATTCAGTAGTACACATTTCAAAGATTTCGCCAGAATTACCAACAAATGATCAAAAAGAAGGGTTAACATCACAGCAATCAACATCTACTTACGTTGCTTCTGCCCATTAGTGCAAGAAGCTGGAGACCAGACTGAGCTGCAGTGGCCTCCCTGACACGGATCTCCACAACCACAAATTTCACCGTGCCTTTGAACATGCATCATCAAACTTCTGTAGGAAGGAGTCGCACTGATTTGTTTGCTCAGCATCTGTCACTGCTACACATCCAACACTAGAATTATGTATGGGTGCAAAATACAAGGCTCAGATGGCCCGTCAAATGGTGCTACCAGTCTGCCTATACTGGAGGTGAGGAAGCAAGGAGACCACACCAAAGTTCAGATCATCTTCCTTACTGTGCTTAACTAAAGACAAAGCAGTTTAGAGATGAGGATAACGTGGTGTTAAGAACAAGACTGACTGACGGGCATGCCCATGTGGTTGCCAGACAGTGGGTCACTCGGTTAGAACAGGTCAGAGAGGGGAGGAATATCTGAGATGGGAGGAACAAGAACATGATTTGGGACTCTTGGACTTCATCCCCAACTATACTTCTGTCTTATGTGCAAGACACTTGAATTCTACTAAAGGTAATCCACAAGTAAATGCTGCAGCCCTTGATTGCTTGAGTATTTCTAAAGACTTATGATCGCCTACAAGAATTTGCTGTCTTTCAAAATATTATTTCTACTGAGTTTTTTAAGAGATAAGGTTTATCTTTAGAAAGCACAAGCGGAGTAACACATCTTTGGTCGCAACCTCTCATGATAGTTTGACTTGAGACCCAAGGTGAGTCAACAAGCAATGCACTACAGAACATAAATGTGGGTGGATCTTACAGCAACTATTTCTCCATGTTATGGAAAAACAAATTAACATGCATTCTGAAACACGAGCAAAGAGCTGAAGGTGCAAAGAGGTTGCAGTAAGATCATAGTCATGTGAGAATGGAGCAATGCCCTTAAATGGCAGAATAAGGAAATGATAGAACAAGCCTAGGTATAGAAATATTTTTTTAAAGTAGCCTTCCAAGTGATCTGTTCCTCATAATATAGAGGAATGGAAGAATCTTCCATCCCAATAGAACATACTTCAGAAATTGACTTCAGTGAGAAACCAGGACAGGATAAAGAATAGTATATTTCTTCCATTATTTGACAGCACATTTCTTTCCCCTTCAGAGCAGCAAAGACAGTTTTGTGAAACTGCTCCATTACATCACAAAACTGTTATGGAATACTCCATTTCTTAGATATATGTCTGCTCTCCCACATCAGCATAATAATTTCAGTTGAAACCAATGCAGACCACCCATAACCAGCAAATTTATGTCTTACAGCTGTCTTTACCTTATCACTAATCATATAAATATCTGGGGCCTTTATTTCAAAACAGATTTTAAATACTTCAACCAGTCAATAAAAAATTTATAGGAAAATGCTCACTATATATAGACCAATTTGAAACCCACAGCTCCAGACAAATTTCACTGTGATTACTTAGAAAGCATCAAAATGCTGTTGAATCGGTTGGCTGTATACATCCAAAGAATAGGATAAAAACAAGCCCAACAGTATGCATCTGGACAATGGAGACTGGCGACCCATGAAGATACTTCATGTTTATGTTTAAGATTCAGGGGTCAAGAATAAGGACCCTAACTCTCTGCATTTAAATCTAGGCTTAGGTAAAGGATTTGGAAGAGGGGGACAGGACCCAGCAACAAAGAAAACACACACTGATGACAAACATTTTCCCCTGAGTCTGTGAACTCAAGTTAACATCAGCAAGAGCTACTAAAAAATGCTCACTCCCTTAGGTGTTGACTCTAATTTTGTATTGGCCCTTCATTTAAGTTCACCTACCCTTTTTTTAAGCTCCTAAATTCATGTGTTCACATATTCCCCATTCTCAAGAGCTCAAGAAAAAGCAAGTATGAATGTAATCATTAAAATCCCAAGTTACAAATAAAACTTCTTTTCAAGCAAGAGACCTAAGCGATCATCTGTTAAAGTTTGAAACCAAAAAGACTGTACCACTCCTATTCCTAATAAGTACTTAGAAGTCTAAAATTAGCATTATTTTTTAAATAACGTTTAACTAAAAGGATGTTGGGCAAATTAAATGGGAGAAAAAGAGTATTTTAAATCTCCACCTGTAGAAACTTTACATACATCATCTTCATTATGACTTTTGCCTTTTGACTACACAACTTGTCTAATTTCTCTGCAATTCTAACCCTTCATCTCTCAGTCATCATCATTACAAGACAGGTTGCTAATGGCAAATGAGGTTAATAGACTATATACCTCAATAGGAACCCCTGCAGTGGAAAGGACAAATCAGCAACCACGTAAGATAAGCATGTAAGCAAGCATGAAGATAACCTTGTGCAGGAAAATTTTTGGATAGTCAGCAAGAGGTGGTATGAAAAGGGTAGAAACATCTCTTGGTAGAAAAAGAGAAAGGAAGCAGAGCTTTTTTTGGGTAAGGAAAATAGAAGAGGTGGAAAATGAGGATTTCAAGGATCAAGGGTTAAAATAGGCAGCTTAAAAGAGGCATACAGAAAGTCAGGAAATAGCTACATGAGAAAACAGTAGTAGGTAATGACACAGCTCCTTCTATCTAACCACCCAAAAGAGTAAGCTACATGCTAAAGCATAAGTCATAAAACGACTTCAGGCAGTTCAGCAGGTTCTGGCCTCTCACATGCAAAGCAGGCATTTATGCGGGGGAACAGACCTAACTGTGGGGACTATAGAGAAAGCTACAAAACTTCAATGCTGAAGATACAGAGATCACTAAACAGAAAGGGAGCTAGAAAGCTCCTGAGAAGCCACCTGGAGCACAGCAAGAAGAAATCACTTTAAGGGTAACAAGTTCTTCAGACAAAAATATAATAACACCTTCAAACAGAAACAGCCAAGGCATGCTTAAGTGCAAGCCCTTTGTGGAGCGCCCAGTAACGACTACAGAGCTATCTACAAAGCACTTCAGCACCCTTGTGAATCTCATTCTGAGCATCTTGCCCACTGTCACACCAAAGTCTTGCCAGGGCTGAAAACAAACCAGACTTCCCCAGTCCCAGTTGTGTTCTCCAGAAACTAGAAGTCAAGACACATGCATGTTCTCCTTAAAAACCTTCAAGGAAAAAAACCCAGGTCATTAGTTTCTGGAGTACTATTCATGCCTCTCTCTCATCCTTCTCCCTCTCCATTGCGTGCCTAGGAAGATTTTTTTAATATTTTTCTCCAAGAAAATAAAAGAACTGCCGCTTGTATGAGACAGATACGTGACAAAAAAAGGAAGTAAAAGCTTTGCTGTTTTTGTAAAGGTAATGTATTGCATGAAAACAAATATAAATGTTAAATTGCACTGCAAGCATGCAATCCTGCCATAACATTCCCCAGTTACCTCAGCCTCGATATGGAGGAAGCACGGTCTCTTCAGGGGACAGAATGATCCAGTCCCAGCCAAATCAAACTTCCATGTGCCAAAAGCTCCCAATTCATGTGCTAAATTGTATGTGAAGATTTTATAATGTGAACTCCCAGGGTCAGAGCTGAAACTGAAACACTTCATTTTAGAGTTCCAAAGAGGAGATAACAGTGTATTTCCCCCAGCCACCTCCAACACACACCTATTTCTGATTGCTTCTATGAATTTTCTTTTCCAAACACCCCCCCAGAACAATCCTAAGCAGAAGTGTCTCCTGCTGCTACAGGTTTTGCTCACAGTATCTAAAGGCCATCATCGATTCAAATTCCACTAGCTGGTAATTCCCCTTATCATTTGTTAAATCAGTCCTAAATCTACAGAGTATTGAAATAAGCGCACTACAGCAGCACACAGCTATGGTCCACCAACCCTATTCAAACCCCCATCCTCATGATTTTTTTTCCAAGGAGTTAGAAATGCAATATATCTGGCTACCCCAGCATCAACTCAATTATGATACCTGCAATATTTAACCCGAAGGATGAAAACAATAACACTCAGGAATAAGAATTAATGACTGGGAAGGGTTGATAGTTTTATGTTTTGGTAATAACTAATTTCAAACTCAATTATTTCTACAGACTTGCTCAACGGTCTCTGTTTCACTGTTCTAATCATTACATTGCATGCTTTTCCATATGCCTATAGCAACTCTAGGGCAGAACCCAAAAGTGAACAAGTCTTGGCACACAATCTTTTCCATCCTTCCTGGTTTTTAGGACACACATATTCATTGCAAATCTTAGTGTTGTGTGCATGGGGAAGTAACTAGTGTATTAGAGAATACAAAAAAAAGGACAATTTACTAATTTGAAAGGTGTATTTCCAATCCACTCTGCCTCTTCCTCTATTGTGCTCATGAAAGCTTGGGGTTCAGTTTCTTTCAGATTCCCTAAAGGCAGGGCTAACTCTCTTGTAATTAGTGAAAACTGGCAGGACTGATATCTCTTTACCCATCACCTGAAGGAAATTATGGAGGACACTATCAAGTTTGCAGATGACACCAATTTGGGGGGGGGGTGGAAGGGGGGAAGATGGTTCAATACACCTGAGGGCAGGGGCTACCATCCAGACGGACCCAGAAAGGCCAAGAGAAGGGACCACCTGGACCCCAGTGATGTTCAGCAGGGCCAAAGGCAGATCCCCACCCCGGGGAGGACGAGCCCCAGCAGCCACCCCAGCTGGGGCCTGCCTGCCTGGGGAGCGGCTCTGCTGAAAGGGGCCGGGTGGGCGGTGAGCTGGGCATGAGCCAACAGTGCCCCGGCAGCAGAGACGGCCAGCGGCCTCCCGGGCCGTACCAATGGGGACACGGCCAGTAGGTCGTGGGAAGGGAGGGATCATCCCCTCTGCTCAGCACTTGTTAGACCGTATCTGGAAGACTGCATTCAGTTTTGTTGCACCCCAAGAGAAGAAAGAGATTGAAAAACTGTCACAAGTTCAGCAGAGGGCCACCAAGATGGTCAGGGGTGGGAGAACCTGCCCTGTGAGGAGAGGCTGGTTCAGCCTGGAGAGGAGGTGGCTTCAGTGATCCTAATAGCAGCCTGCCCACACCTACAAGGAGGGTTATCGAGAGAATGAAGCCAAGATCTTCACAGTGAAGCATGGCCAGAGGTTGAGAAAAAACAGACATGAGTAGAAACCAGAGAGGTTCAGACCAGACATCTCTTCCATCTCTGCTTGAATTTGGTTCATCACATACAGGAAGTGCCACAAAGGAGAGGAACAGCATCCACCCTGTGAGGATGGGAAGACTAACCAACTCAACTCTCTAGAGAACAGGTGTACAGAACCTGAATAAACTGACTGCTCACTACAAACAGCTTTGAAAAGAGCTGAAAATGCAATATAACTTCTGTGAGAGCTTTTAAGATCATGACCTTAGCTTTGGACCTGACTTTGGACTTCCTCCTAAAGTTCCAGTCAACTAAATTGACTCCTGATTTCCAGGAGGAGAGAGCAGTGAAGTTTATTCATTTTTATGGAGTAGGAGTGTTTTGGTCTTTGTTTTTACTAAGCTGTGTACATCAGTAGCTAGTAATTAGGCTTTCCAAATTTAATTCCTCTGTTAGCATACGTTAACATCAATATGATGGGAGATGGATCACTCAATGTATCTAGTACTTCACTCATTTTTCCTCTGATGAACAAGTCAGTTGGCATCAGCCTATTTAGCAAAGGCATCCCTTATTAAGATGAACACATTACAATTACCGATTCTCATGACATCCTGAATCAAAAAGGAGAGCTTACTGATTGGTTCTGATTAGAAGGAAGAAAAAAAAAGAAGAAAAAGAGAAAAGCAAGCCAGCAACAACAACAACAACAACAACAAAGAGTCAATATCAATTCCCCCATAGAATAGGCAATTTTCAGGGGGATTTGTTCACAAACAGCTACAAGGACGGGAAAAGCAACACCATGCTGGCCCCCTCACATCCAGGTTGATGTCTGCTAGGAATGGCGTGCAGGCAGTTTTCACAAGCTGCATTGCATAACTGCGTAGGGCTCAGTACCGGACGAAAGGGTGGGACTGGGAGCTCACAGGGAGTATTTGGACATAATTTGAGAAAACAGATTTTCAAACAGGCCTTATTAAGGATGCCTCCAAACTTTATCAGCCCCAGGAGCAGCCATTGTTTTATCCAGTCTAAACCAGAACAACTTACTGATTGCATTTTTTTCTTTTCCTGGGAAGCAAAGGAATCAGTCTGGCACACTGATTTGTGGTGTTACTACACTGGCTTTCCTCAGCTGGAACATTCCTTCAGCATCCCACAAAGGGCTATTAAAAATAAGTAAATCACGAGAACCATCTGTCCTCTACAGAGAGGAGGGAAAGGGGAACTACAGTGGGTTTACTTCTTGCTGCACAGTGTTGACCCTTTCCTGCTTGTGAGACCAGCCCATGTTATCCTGAGAACTGAACACCTACATCCAATATACAACATTTTATCTCTTTAGCTAAACTTTACGTTGCATAGGAAGAAGGCATAAATCTGATGCCACATGGGACAAAAGACAGCATAATGGTATGGTGGGAGAAAGGACATCACCTGTCTCTTCCCTTCCCAACAAAACCTTCATCAGTTGGTTTTTTTTATGTTACACCATCTTCTTCCACTTCAGTTGACATCCTTCCTTTAGGCTAAAAGCCACTATATGCTAGTGAATACATATATATAAAAAAAAAAAATTTGTAACTATTCTTATAAGAGAAAAATTGATTTTTGCTTGAAAATTCACTCTTTACAAGTGTCTGCTTTCAATTTTTCATTCAAACAACATTGTCCTGAATTTTCATTCACACCAGCAGAATGTTTTTCTGCCCTCTGAGCAAAGCTCTTTTACTCCTCTGCTATCATCAAAGCAGAGGAAGAGTAGGATGCGATTAAGCAAACAGAAAGGTGAGCTGATATACACCCGTAAATGAAAGTGAATAGAAAAGGAAAAAAAATAGGCACTTCCAAAAATATCTTTTACGAACAGTATGTTTTTGCTTTTAGATAGGCATCTAATCCTCTGTGCCTCATCAGGAGGAAACACTACTTGTCATCAAAGGAAGTTATTGTTCCCAGTTAATTAATGACTGTAACATGCCTTGGGATCTTGGAATGTAACATATAATTTCTATTACACAATGCTGAGGTCTTTTCAATCAGTTAAGTATTTCTATTAATGTGTATAACCCAAGTGTGTTGCACTGTTTACTTTGAGTGTACGCTTTCTAAGCAATTCCACAGTCTTCTCCCAGTCCTACAAAATATAATTTATAAAATCGGCAAATAGCTATACAATTATCAAACCTTATTGATCCTCAAATAAGATCCACATCCTACAAATCTTTTAAAAATGCCACTGCTTACTCCAGCCATTCCTGCTAAAGGTGGGATTATCCAACAGGACAAAAGTACACAGCATTACAGCATTTTCCAGACAGAAAATGCTTTTGCAATTCCCTGTCCGGAACACTGCCCTGGTGAACTTGCAGAGATGCATACAGCAATTTCCTTTCCAAGTGCTGCTCCTGCAGCAACCACTGCACATGCACACCTCTCCTTACTGCAGAAACTCCTCCTGACTTAATGGAGCAACATGCTCCATGTGAGTATAATAGTCTTTGCAGATTGGGGACCTAAAGCGGTCTCAGCCATTAAGCCAGAAAACATTAATTCCTTTCTATATCAAAAGACATGGAGTGAAGATCCACATTTTTTACTTAGGATCAAAGGACATAATGGAAGATACCCTCTTTTCTGATTTAGAGTGTGGACCTCACAAGAGAAGAGTAAGTATTATATGCTGCAATACTTTCCTAATACACATATATAGCCTTTACCTCACCAACATCTTTACAATTTCACACTTTCTTTGATAATCATCCTTCTCTACCTTAGGGTTTGAAAGTGGGTTTGAGAACAAAGGGAGCTTAAACCAAAACAAAACCATGTTTGTCATTGCCAAGTGGTGCTAGACACACAGAAATATTATTTATGGCAACCAAAAAGATAAAATGAATCAACACATACACACAGAGTGCATATTTGAATAATTCAAGTCTGGAGATATGGAAAATCATCCCAAAGGTTTAAGAAATAAAGGAAAACAACATATTGCTATTCACAGATATATAAAGTTTCTGATGTGCCTTAAGCATTTGCCAAGAGAACAAATTGAAATTTGATTGCTAGAACCACATAGCAATAAAGATTGCCCCAGTCAGAACCAGCATAAAACCACAAATAAAAAGCAGTCCAGTGTGCCAAAGACGGCGTGAAACCAGGAGGATTTTATCTTTTTATTTAGAAAGATGAAAAAGGAAAAGTTCTGATGTGGTTGTCAGAGAGGAGCACGTTTCACAGCCATTGAGCTGTGGAAGCACAGAACTACCCTCCCAGAGCTTCCCAGCCCCACGCAAACAGCCTCAGCTCCTCACTGCAGCCCTGCACAGCAGCACCAGCTTCTGGCTTTAAGGTCAGAACAAAAACTCTGGTGCCAAAGAAACATCGCAAGCAAAAGGTCTGGCAGGAAGAACATAAAGGAGCAGCACTGAGAAGCTGCTTTCCCATCTGCATCTCATGGTTGCAGAATACAAAATAGTTAACAAGTTGGATGCACACTAAAAGTTAAGTTTAGAAATGAATTTAACTGTTGGCAGTGGCAAGATGATGCATGTCTTCTGGCCCTACAGATACAGCCAAGTAAAGCCCAACACTAGTGGGCTTGCAGATCATCAATTTTAACTCTGCTAGATCAAGAAAAGCAATAGGTAAACTGGTGCTGCTGAGCACTAAGACTCACTTTTTGGATCATGTATAAGGAAACCTGTATCCAGTCAACTTGCCGCCTAGCTTAATTTGCAAAGCATGGACCTCACAAAAACTGCCTTGCCTACACATGTCATTGGGGATCTGTTAGGATCTCTTCTTTCAAGCTAAGAAAGCATTCACCAAACTGTGCTTGCACTTCTCATTAGGGCCTATGGCCTGAGAAGGCAAACTGCCAGAAAAGAGCGGCATTTAACATTGTAAGATGATGCATTGCTTCTTCAACTATTTTATTCTAGGAGAAAGAGCATGAACACAGCAGTATTAGGACAACAAAAGGGTCTCTGCAGCCATGCTGCGATCCCACTGTGAAAGAGCACAAAAAGGTGAGAGGTATCACCAAGCACCACCTATGCTGCTGGTTCAGCAAGTCATTCCCTTGGAAGTCACCAAGGTTTACGTACTGTTCTGAATGACTGTATATAACAAAAGCACATTTACACAAACTAATTAAAAAGTTAGTAACAGGGTAACCATGATGACAACGTCAAAAAGTAGTGTAAGAGACATGTAACATGGTGCTAAGTGTTACCAAACCCTTACTGTCACTATATAAGAAAGCACATTTCAAATAGATAATTCTAGACATATTTAACCTTCTTGAAAGTCAACATTTAGCTTTGTCTTTATCTATGCCATTCAGTTGCTTATGTCTCTTAAGAGGCTTTAACTACCAGAAATACAATACACTGACAGTTACATATGCCTGTATTTCACAGATGTAGTGTCAATATTCTGTCTGTAATGTAATATATATACACATAGAGAGTACTCAATAATCAGCATTGAAAGAGCCATCCTATTCACTTTAGTGAAGAAAATTGGTCAAGCTTACATGAACTCATCTACTGCTTACTGGCATGAAAATTGATTTCTTTTAAATACCTCCCCCAAGACAAAAATTACCACCATAATACAAGAAAGCAGGAAAAACTTTATACTTAAAAATATAATTGAATTAGCCTCTCCTTCTAGCTATACAATGGAAAATTCTTACCTAAGGGTTTTCCCTAAGGTGAAACATTACTCACAAGCTTGCTTAGTTATCAGGTGTTGGTTTAGAAGGAGTCCCATTGTTTATAATAAAGACATGAGTACAGCACTTCTGACCATTAGAAAGTTGTATTTTAACCAGGCTAGTAAGTCAAAAGATAAAACAATGGTGTGTTGATGTCTACTTCCAGAAAAAGTGCTTTTTTGGAATCAGTTTTAATACAGAATTCTTAAAAATATCCTCACATGACCAAAAGAACGTAAGAGTGATATTATTTTCTCATAAGGTGATATTATTTTCTCATATGACACTGGCTGTAGGACACATGACCTAAGAACACGAGTGTGCCACTCAATGGCTACAGATCTGGATCCTCCTGAAAAACAGACCCACTCACCTACCCAAATGTTTTCCTAGTCTGATTTCCGCACAATAATGTTTAAGATCATAAACTGTTTTTTTGATACATTTTTGACGCACTGGGATTATTTTCCATTCCTCAGGACAGGAAAAAAAATAGAAGAAAACACAAAGTAGGCATAGAATACTGAAATCTAGTAATTCTTGGCCTACCAAAAGAACAGAGCAGGTTTTAGCAGAAACCTGCATTTCTTGGCCTTTTTTTCTTATAACAATCCAAAGAACAACATTCTACTTGATTCAGGATACACTACATAGCAGAATTTTGAGTATTTCTTTTAAACAAACACACCCATCAAGGCACAGCTTAAAACAATTACAGACCCTTGTTCACTGGTAAACTTAAAGCTGGCAGAGTCAGATAAAAAGTTCAGCTGCAGTAAATGTCTAGTCAACCCCTAGCCAAAATAAGCTCAGTTTTGTTTTACTGTGTGCTTTTTGTTGGTTTTATTGTTGCTACTACACCAAATATCCTGAGTAAAATACAAGCACAGGCACTGAGTCAGATTATGGTAGCTCCCCATTACCAAAGGTTCTTCCAGGCAAATCAGAACTCACCTCAAACTTTCAAGCTTGTTTCTCTTGACCAAATAAAATCCTATGTTTATTTCTGTTTATAAAGAAACATAACAGAATTAGCATAATTTTAGAAATCCATAAACTAACAGACAGGGTCTATTTAACAGCTGTTAATGCAGTTGACAGTGTCTCCCAACAGCCTAGTATAAATACCTACAGTCATTTCTAACCACACTAGCTGGGTCTCCCAGATCTCACCCGTAACGCTCAAGCCATTATGCAAGTAGCAGCTAAGAAAAGGAGACTGCATTCACACTCAGAATATTTGCTATCCAGCTACCACAAAAAGGGGTTGGTTTTTTTCTTTAAAATGTGTGTTCCAGAGCAGAGTCGAAAGTAAATCTGTTCATGGCTAAGAAAAGCTAGTAATGTATCTGGATGTATTGACCTAGTTTTAAAGAATAAAAAATATTGAAATTAATAACCAGGAAGTTGTTCCATATTTGACCCTAGTTACTGAAGACAAACTATCAAGTTTCATTGTTTTGAGCAAAATATTCCATAAATTACATCCATTACTTCTGTAAAGATTTATTGATACATTTTTATTGTTTTTCCTTAAATCCACATTCTATCATCAAATTTCTGTTACAACAACAAGCAGTTAAAGATTACACATTTGCAACTGTAGTATCTTGAGAAGGCATGAAATACTGAAAGGCTATGAACACCTCATTAATGGACCTCTTCCATACTTTCATGTAATCGATGTTATCCCTTGGAGGAAGATATGGAAAAGAATCTGGGTAATATGGATAAGAGTAACAGAAAACCTTTTTCTTCCTTCACCTACAACAGAAATCTCTCACTTCATTGTTATTGTCAAAGCAACCAGAGTCAAAGTGAGGTGGCACATGGCAGTTGTGGCTTTTTCTGAATGCAGAAAACAAAGCTGCTCTATTCAAGAGCAGAAAAGGAGAGACTCAAGTCTACATCCTGTTTTGTATCTGCCTTTTTCTTCAGTATTCAACCACATCTGGGTTACATTTCAGTGTCCCAGAGGTTGGAAAGATTTTAGAGTAAAGCACCATCATTTGTGGGTCCTACCTGGAAAGGCAGACAAAATCTCCTGCCCCACCAAAAAACGATGAGTATGGAGCACAAGTTCACAGAGAACCATTCAAGCCCTACACTTTTTTTTAGTTATAAAGCCTCTCTTCATATTTTCAGGGAGAAATAAAAAACATTTTCTTCTGGTAAGATAGCTGGTTCAGGGGAAGAGATGCCTGGAGAAACAAAAACAGGCTTGTTTTCCTGGAGAAAAAGAAACGAGTTTGTTTTCCTTGTCTCATATGGTTCTCTGTATGTAGACACTGTGGTGGGAGCCTCTTAAGAGCTGAGTGACTGGCAGAAGTGGCTGACAGGACAGGGCTTCACAGCTGCTTCCACTTACTCTTTTGGCTTGGCAGAGGTCTCTCTCTCACCAGACTGCTGCCTGGGAGCACATGGCTCTCCCCAGGAGCCTGGCCGAAGCTGACGCTCCCTGGGAAGGGTCAACACTGGCTGCAGCAGGGGTACGGGTTCCCACCTTTTGCACCCGATTATAAATACTTTGTACTATTAGTGAACTGGACCAACAAAAGTTCATCTTCCATTGGCCACCCACTTCTAAATACAGTAGTGACATCTAGATGACTTGCTGGGTCTTGCTAAAATAGAAACAAACAGAACAGTTTCCTGCAACCACCGAGCCAAGTTCCAGTGCAGTAACTGAGTCATGACATGGCAAATCAGTCTTGAATACATCAACACTCAAGTGCTCTCTTTAGGACAGTAAATAGGGAGACAAAAAACCATCTCATCTCACATTGCTTAATTCACACTTTCTCATGCACTTTCTTAGGATATCTCTTGACAGTCCAGATTTCTTTGGGAGTTACCAACACTAAGTCCTTGCAAATCCCCTATAAAATACCATGATTACAAGGGGTGTATACAATAGCCAAATGGAAAAAAAGAGTATCAGGCTTGATTCAGCAACAAGTTAGACCAGTGATGCTAACTATGCTTTTCCACACTGTTCATTATACTGTCCTCATGTTGCTACTTTGATTTCAAACACTCCACAGAGCAGCATTATTACCCTTAATAGGCCTGAAATTCCAGGTACTTGAAAGTTTGAAAGAATCACACCAAGTACGATGGTGAGGAAGCAGTAGGCATGAAAATCTAAACATAATCCTTTATTATGACACTACTTCAACAGGAAAGCAGTACCAGCAAGATATAGGATTTTACATTTGTTGTTTTTTTCCATTTCAGTCATAAACAAGGGACTTCAGCCAAAGGAAAAAAAAAAAACAAACAAACTGGGCAAAAATAAAAATGGGACCCCCTGAGGTCCAAACATGAAAGCTACAGGTGCTAAACCCACTATTTATATAGGTTTTCTGAATGCCCATGGTCTTTGGTTAGAGAAACAGAGTGCACCTCATGACACCCAAAATTTGACCTGCAGCATATTAAATTTAACTATCATTAGAGCATAAGCAAGGCAGTTTTCATGAATGCTAAGCACCCCATAGTACCTATTAGCCTCCCTGAAAGCCAGTGGGATGCAGACTGGGGAGGGTGAAGAAGCAAAGATGAACACAGCCACTAGTTCCATTAGCACCATGTGCACCAACACCGTGGCATGTATTTTCTTACATAGAAAAAAACTCATTTAGGGGACTCCTAATCCTCGGTCCGGTCCTCTCATTGCAGTTTCGAATCATAGAATCATAGAATGTCCTGAGTTGGAAGGGACCAACAAGGATCATTGAGTTCAACTCCTGTCCCTGTACAGGATAACCCCAAAATTCACACCATGTGTCTGAGGGTGTTGTCCAAGTGCTTCTTGAGTACCGTCAGGCTTGGCACCGTGACTACGTCCTGAGGAGCCTGCTCCAGTGCTCCACCACCCTCTGGGTGAAGAGCCTTTTCCTAATATCCAACCTAAACCTCCCCTGGCACATCTTCCTGCCATTCCCTTGGGTCCTATCATTGGTCACCAGAGAGAAGAGATCACTGCCTGCCCCTCCTCCTCCCCTTGTGAGGTAGCTGTAAGACCGTGATGAGGTCTCCCCTCAGCCTCCTCTTCTCCAGGCTGAATAAACTAAGTGACTTTAGCCGCTCCTCATACAGTTTCTCCTCTAAACCATTCACCAACTTTGTGGCCCTCCTCTGGATACTCTCTAGTAGCTTTATATCCTTAATGTATTGTGGTGCCCAGAACTGCACACAGTACTCAAGATGAAGACACACCAGTGCAGAGTAGAGCGGGACAATCTCCTCCCCTTTCCACTCTGCCAACATACAACTCTTTGTAGAGCCATGGTGAAAATAGAACTGTTAAGATGATCTAGATAGAACTGTTAGGATGATCTAGATGAAAAATACCTCCTTGAAAGAATGTCAGATTCATGTCAACTTCAAGAAAATATATAAAAACCAAGGCAGAAGCAAGCCTTAAATATAAGGGCCATGGGGGAAAGTCAGTGGCCTATCACTAAACACTTTGATGTTGCCTGTGGATCAACAGGCAGAGCCTGCTCACATACTGTAATGATAAAATGTGCCCAAATGAATACATGTGCTGTCTTGTGAGTATATAAATCCAATTCAATTTCAGGCTGGTGACAAAGATTAAACCAATCATGGGGGAATAATAATAATAATAATAATAATAAAAAAAAAACCAAAAACATTTTCAGCAGGATCAGTTCCTGATAGCTTACTGTGCAACTGATTTAATAGCACTGCTGGTATAAAATGGAGAAAAATGGTGAGGAAGTAGTATTCCTCTATCAACAGCCACCTGAATTTAACAGGATTAACATTAAGTAACTATGAAACCACAGCCAGTTAAGCACTTTAAAAATCACGGTTTCAGAAACTCACTTTCTAGGTATTTTGTCCAAGAGAGTTGTACTGTGATTCGGGGGGGGGGGGGGGGGGAACCCACCACCCAAACAAAAAAAAAAACCACCAAACACCACCACAAACTAGTAAGGGAATGAGGCAGCAAGTTATCTTCATTTGTGAAAGAAAGATGCTTGTCTCTATTTTGTTACAAACAAAGCCTCACATTTCTGTATAAATGGAGTATCAGCTGCAAAGTCAATTCCATCTCACTTCACTGCAGTGTTTTATCTAATAATCCATGCAGCTTTCAAAATTATTTTCACCCTCCAAAATGAAAGGAAGTCATGCAGCTTCTCCATTGGCTGGAAAAATTAGAACTTGATTACAAGAAAAACTGGCTTGCTTGTATTCCAATGCAGACATAATAATTTATAGATGAGTTAAGGTGAATCTCTTTATAACATGCTCTCCAAACTGCACCACTTTTTTGTTAATACACTTGAAGCATTAGGAAAGAGTATACTCAAACATCTGGAAAATGGATTCTGTGATTGTGAAATCCAGTTTGTACGCAGAAAAAATCCATCTTCTGGGAGAGAAAAGAAAACAGACAGCCAAACTGCTTCCAAAGGAGGAAGATAATGGGTTTTTTGCCTGCCTTCAAACTCAGCATGGGTGAATAAAAACAGTTAAATAATCCATCCTTCCAGTGTACTTCACAAGAAAACCAGTAAAACCCCAGAACCAGGACTGCCACTCAGTGAGAGCCAAGCCACTTGTGTATTCCTGACAACAAGGGTTTTTCTAGATGGAGAGAGGTACATGAAAAGATTGAGAATTTATATAAGTTCCCAAATTGAACATGCTACCCTTCGTGTTGGCACTCAAGAGGAAGAACAAAACATCAGCAATCATTCCTACAAGTCAGGAGCTGCTTTTTTTAGTTTCACACAAGTGGCTGAATCTCCCAGGTGTTCCAACTTCAGCTGGCACAGAGCAGCTCCATCAACAAAATGCATGGCTCATCTTTTACCACAGCTAGAATTGCCTGCACATGTAAACTCTCCAAAATGCAGTTCAGAGGACCCCCTAATGTGCAAATTGCCCAGTCCAAAGCCAGCTGGAAAACATCTCATATTAGGCAATAAGGTCCAGCTATCTACATTGATCATATATTTGGATGTCTGTATCATACCACTGTAAAACAAAGCCTAAGAGGCTTTGTATTAAATAGCTTAAGTGTTGCTAAAAGAAATAATATTAAAAACTGCAGAGATAAGATAAAAAAAAAAAAAAAAGGAAGCCACAACATCAGAACCTCTGGAAATGCTACCAGTCTTCAAGTCCATGCAAATACAGTAAAAAAAAGGAACAAATTTGACCTGTAGATTGACCGAGGAAGATGGAAAGCCAAGGATCAGATAACTTTCCAATACACCAAAAAGTATCTGTAGAAACTGACTTCTCACATAAGCCAACATGAATGCTTCGTTTGCAGGCACGAAGCTGTCCAAGTGAAGTAGCTGTAGCATCATAGGAAGAGGAAAGAAAAGGCATCAGCTGTTGGTATGAGAAAAATCACAGGAACTACCCAAGACAGACTGGCTTGTGGTTTCCTCTGGGTTAGCAGAAATCACAAGAGTACTTTGCCGATTGCCTTAGAGTGAGTATTTGCCAGCAAATTACCACAATGTTTTCCTCTTAAGAATAAAGTGTGCGCTCAGATTATGATCCTACATCACTAAAATAGTGAAATTCTGTTACTGATTTTGATGGTTGTTAGACAAAATACAAACCAAATCCTTCATATCTGATCTCTTTTGGAGCAAAACCGTAACAGAAGTTAAAAGGTAGAGAGGGCTTTGCAGCATCAAGCTAAAGGAAGTGCAGTGTGGTAACTTTTAGCAAATGCTATCATAAACAGTGGCCATGGTAACGAGCAGGATTTTTTTTTCCTCTAGACCCTGGGGGGAAAAAAAATACATGGACATTTCTCTGTGTGTACATATATTAGTCTTTGTACGTCATTACAATGTTTGTGTGTCAAGACCTTGCTTTAGAACAGCTGCTCGTTTACTTAGGCTAATGTATATTCACATTGGTTTCCTGCTAAAAAAGGAAACAGACACGCACAACTTTTCTTTCTTTTCTCCACTGGTTGCCCAAAATGGCACACCTTTAAAAGGAAACCTGAAGAAGTTTTCAGTTGACAAATGAGGGGCAGGAGAGGGAAGATGATGCTACCTAATAAGCACATCACAAAACACCAACTGCCTTTTGATCTGTTATTTCTAGCCAATTTTTTCTTCCAACTATATCTATTTAGGAACCACAATTAAATTACTTTCCCCTGCAGCTAGCATGGTAGGAGTATACAAAAAATAATCAACTACTAAAAATGCTGATAACAGAAATGGCTTCTTTAGACGTGAGAGTCAATTTTTTAAAAAAAATTACAAGGCTACAAGTACTTACCTAGTTATAAATCACTTTTCAAGTATACTGTGGCATAGGAAAATATTCTGTGCTGAAAAGTAGTGTCTAGATCATGTACCAAAGTGGCACCACACTACTCAAAGCAACACCTGTCATGTAAAACTGATGCCTTTGAAATCCCACTACCACTTCAATCTCCTTTCATCAGATGCAGCAGAACAGCCTGGCCCCCAGCTGGCCCTAACCCACTGGTTAAAACCAACTCTGGTTTACCTTCCTTAAAGATGTGGACCACATGATTGAATAAGATTTTCAGCTTTTAGACTTGGAGCATAGGCTTCTGCATCACTGTGCTTTCTACATAAGTGCTTAAGGTACACATAGTGTTCCCACCCTATTTGGGCATCACTAGTTTGCCTATACTAAAGCATCACAGAATAATTTTGATCAGAAGGGACATCTGGAGGTCATCCAGTCCACCCCCCTGCTCTAAGAAGAATCAGATGTCCATGTGAAATACAGGAGAAAGCATTCATATGGAAACAACTTTATTATGAAGTACTCACAAAAAGAGGTCTTGGAGTGATTTAATCTCTCACTTGGAGAAATGCCAACAGACTACCAGAAACCTCACTATTTCTGCTGGATATGGAGCAGTCAATGCACAGGAAGGGCCAGGAAACCAGAGACCTGTTTCTTTGGTCAATGGGGAAACCCACTAGGATACAACTGGTAGGTACCCATCAGCAAACCCAGTTCTCAGCTACGAAAATCCCATCAACAGCACTGGAATCACATAAGCATATTTGTGTTCTGATCGTATGAAATGAAAGTTAATATCATGATTTTCTCATGAAAATTCACTTTGAAGACATCTCTACCATATACTCATTGCTCTTGTGTAATATCTACCACACCCTTCAGTAAAACTTCCCAAGCATAACCACAGGAAAAATAAAATTAAATAGCCCCCCTCAAACACACTGTCATCTATGAGTCACTCCTAAGAGTAAGCATACTTTTATTGAAATTAGGATATCTTACAATTCTGAATCAAATTCATATTGTAATTATTTTGTACCCCACTGCCATCCTGCAATGAGGCACTGCTTTCAGCTGCAAAAAATTCTGTGTTCTTGAGCACTGTCACAGTGTTTTAACAGAAAACTGTGGCAGAGGGAAGCTTTGTGACCTAGAAAGGAGATGTACAGTATGAATGATGCACAGAGCCCAGAGAGTAAGATGTCATTATTCTATTTATATCTATAGGCAGAGGAAAAATGAGTCCAGTATAAAGATGATATACTTAATGTACTGCAAGAATTTTTATTTATATGAAAAGATTAAAAAAAAAACCATGAAGACAAGCATCCTTGTGGTACAAAGAATAAATTATCAAATGTTGATCAAATCTCATAGTCTTGGCCAATTTGTTCTCTTGGGCATTTAGTTTGCCAGAATTCCAGTTGTCCAACAGGAAGCAACAATACTTCAGATCTGTGCTTTACAAGTATGCTATCAAGCCCATCTTAAAATTGCGTTCAACTGTTTCTGGTAATCTCACCAGATACTTAGAAATACAGCTTTTTTTTCAGCTTTTCTTCAAGGAAGATATATTTTCTTTCCTCTTCTGTGGCTGCATACCAAAATGGGCACATGAGCCAGAGACAACAGTACAGCTGAGAGGTGTCAGACCGAAACACCACCTGGACAGTTTATGGAATGGCTTTCAGAGTTTACGGAAAACAATGCAGATTTCACACTTCTGATTTTATTTCAATTCATATTAGATAAAGCGCAAGGAGGAAGGACAGGAAAACCCATCACTCCCAGGAAATTATGATGTAGGACATCTTTAGCGTCCACAGAACCTACTGTCATTTGCTAGGTGCTTTTCCTGTTATGTTCCCCTTATGTTGTCTACTCATCAAACAGCATCAACACTGAGTGGAGGAAAAGCCCCCAGAATTTATTACTTGACATCACTGGAGTCCATTTGTAAGAAGTAATTGTCATGATAACAAGAATGTCTCTCTTACTCCGCTCTTCATTTAAGCCTTAATTCGCACAACTGCCTCTCCCATTTTCATAATGTTCTGCAAAATCACTGGCAAGCATAAAAGAGCTCAGGGACCCACTCAAACACATTTAACCTACGTACAGAGAGCTAAGGGAGCCATTTCAGCCCTGCCTTCCAAAAAAAATAAAAACACATGCAAAATCAATTACCAGTTCTGGTTTTTGAGCCTCTGGATCTAATAGATGTAGCTTACAGACTCCCTCATATCACATGTTTATACGACAGCCCTAAGAGTATGTATTTTAGTCATGGAAAAAACAAAACCCTTGACTGCAGTTTCAGTTGTCATCAAAACAACTAGAACCTTGTCTGCTTTCATTCTACATTTTCTTCTTTGTATTCTCCACTGACTCACAGCATGCCTTCAGACTACCTTTTCTATAGGATTTCTGATTTGCAATAAAACAAGAAGCTGCAGTGGTTTTCACAAGCAAGTTTTCTGACATAGACGCCTGCAACATGTTCCCCCTGTATTATTCTTTAAGCAAGAGAAGCACGTTCTCTTGGCAGGTTAGAGCTGACACTAACTAGCGAGTAGGTCTAAGCTTTGGAGAGAAGAGATCCACCAGTGGCCTACTGAAACATAACTAACCAGTCACAAAGTAGTAACACTTTCAATATAGAGATACTAACAGAGAAGGCACACAACTTTCAAGTGTTTCACTCTAATGAAAATGCCACTAAACAGTCCTATTTACCTTTTCTAGCAACCATCAAAAGACCTTTTTAATGCTTGCAAATGTTCTGTAGCTTCAAATACAAGCAGTTAATAGTTCATAGGATCACAGAATAATTCAGGTTGGAAGGGACCTCAGGAGGACATCTCAGCCAACCTCCTGATATGTAGTTGTTAAAAACACCAGACCAATTCTACAGCAGCTGACTCTAATCCTAAATCCATTCATATAATCAACATCAACTCCCTACAATCAAACGAAGGAACACAAGCCTGACCAAAGGAGTTAAACACCCAATTTCATAAGCTTCCAACAGCAACAAAATCTGTTCTTCATCTATTTTTCTCACCTTTGGTTTGCCCACATTTTTCAGTGGAAACTATTGTTTGCTTCACATGCCGGCAGAATCCCAGCAAGAGGCTGCCAGCTCTGCACCCAGCCATGTGTTGTGTTCAGCACACTGAAAAATGTTTGCTACAATCAGACCTATGAGTGCCAACTCATGGCTATGGAAAAATATCAAATGGTTACTGAGGAGAAAACTTAGATAAATTACCAGTTGTTCACTAAGTGATTTAGTCTTCTCTCCTCTTTTTCATTGAGTGCCTCTGTTTTCTCTTAGAAAACTGTAGCTTTAGAGTTAGGACACTTTGTACTTTCCCCCCGTATTACTAATTCCTGCCACTAAGCCACAAAGAACTACCCCAAATGAAGTAATTTTTCTTTTTTTAAGTCATCAAATTATTTGGTTGGCTAAAGTACTTCATTGAAAAAGAGGTAACTAAGTTATATCTGGTTTATATACATACAAAAATAAACTAGACAGCATGCTGTTCATGATAAGTTTACTTTATTCAAGCAATGAAGTTAGCAAGTCCAACTTTATTTCTTTTTTTCAATTCATCAAGTTTTAAAGCCAAGTAACTTCTTTTACTGAGAAGAAACTTAGGACTACACGTAAACATCAGTGTGAAAATAGGTCAGATTTTGACAAGTCTGTGAGTTACCTCACAGAAAGTCCATGAGGAAATCGGAGATTTTCTGGGAAACTTACCCACATCATGTTTCCATTACTGAACAAATAATAAAATTATGAAAACAGGAAGGAGTTTTTTCACGGTAGCCTACTGTATTTGTTTCTTTGTCTCCCATTAAATTTCCAATACTCCGGATACTTCTAAGTCCATTTATTCCTAGAATAAGAAACTCCCCACTTAATGTTTATTCATTTATATGCACAGTGATACAAATCATAACAAACCAACAAACAAGTCCACCATGGAAATCTCAGTTATTTCTTTTCGATGAGCCAGCTAGTACACATTATGACAAAATAATTTATTTTTCAAGGAAGACTAAGTGGCAAAATCTAAATGTTCAACCTTTCGTGTTTTTAAACTGAGAAAGCAAATATAGGTAGGTATGAGGTCACAACTGACAGGAATGCTACTAAGGAAGCATCTGGAAACAAGTAACTTCGGTACAGACTGCGCACACAGGAAGATCCCCTGACCTACCAGAAGGACATGTTGGAAAACATCTGGCGCAACTTCACTCTTTGTGGAACCCCACTGAAGCATGACCAGGAATGAGTCCCCCATCTGCAAACACCAAACTGTTTCACCACTTCCAGGACTGATCCATTCAAGTTAGGACATGGGGACAAAGCAAGAAGTCCATTTAGGATATGCAAAACAGGGGACAGCCAAACGTCAGAAAGGCAGAGCAAAGAGCTGAGGAGCGGCTTGCAACTTCCCATCTTACACCTCCACGGGCTCTACCCAAAAGGGGCCACATTCCACAAAGCCACACAAGCCAAGTGCTCAAATGTCAGTAAGGAAACAAACCTCACCGGAATCACTGCCAGTCTTCACTTTTTACTTTTGGGCTCGACGCTCACAGTTAAGAGCTCTTCTGGTTCAAGGCCAAAGTATTCAGTGTTTTACTCAATCATGCCCATAAAAAGGATTATCAATGACCTACTTAAAACATTCTTTTGCAGTGTTTCCATCCTTCTGACGGCTCACCTATCTGTGTTGAAGATAACCTTTTTTACAATGTTTGCAAGTTAATGATTCTCACTAGTGTACAAAGTGTACACCATGCGCTTGGCAGAGATAAAGACTTGGTGTGCCCCATAAAAGCTTACCATCAGAGCAGCCAAAAAAAAAAAAAAGGAAATATGGGAAGTAAAATTAGCAAATTTTTGAGCCCTGCCTTAACACAAGACTTTAAGACCTCAGCAGAAACACAAGGAGAAGCGAAAGAAGCTGTTATAATCTTCTACACTGGCAATATTAACAAAATCCAGAATAAAAGCAAGCAAGACCAGAAACACAGTATTCCAAGCAAACCTCATTAGAGGAGACTGGGAAGGGAACTCTGCCAGCTGAACATGCCATGATCTCCAGAAGCACAGCATACTGACACAGACTGACATAGGCTCTACACCTTCAGAAATTCAACCAGTGCTTAAAGACAGAGATGCCAGTGCTCACACTTCTTTTGTCGTTGTTTCATAATGGAAGATGTTTAATTTACGTCAGATTTTGTAGGCTTCCCTCACACACATGAATCTTGTTCTGTTTGAATGAAACAGGATGCAGTTTCATTCACCCTCAATTTCCTGATCTGCTGGCATTTGAAACGAGGCACCTTCCATTTTGTATGGATGCAGACAGGTGTCATGAAGATCTGCTCCATTCTTCAAAAAAAACACCACTTCAATGAAACTCAGGTCTGCAACTCCTGGGTCTGAAAATGCAACCTGAGCTGAAAACTTCTTATTTTGTTCAACTTTCAGTGCTTGCAAGTCTACAACAAGTCTCACAATAGCTGAGGTTCTCTCTCAAAAATATGCATCACTGGCAATCTCAGAACTACATTAAGATCTTCCTTTTCACTTGGAGGAGAAAAAACCCAAACCAACCCAACCCAAACCAAAAACACTAGCACCCAGCCCTGTGAGGGGTGTGTGAAGAGAGCTTGAAACACACAAACCCTGAAGATATATTTTTTTTAAAACATGGATATTTACTTAAATGAAATAAATAACCTCAGAATATGTATTATCACATGATTTTCAAATTCCTCTCCTGAGCTTTAAGATGTGACATTGGCTTAGAGGTTTTTGGCTTTTAACACTGTAGTTTTGTAGCAGTAGATTTCAGGTCTGATACATGCAGGTTGTATATGACTATTCATGCAATAAAAGTGAAATTAACCTAAGCTGCTCCAGTTAGAAGCTGCAAGACCAGTAGAGGGAGCAGTCACTAAGACCCAGATTCAAGGGCAACCCTTTGAAGAACTTCCATAAACTTTAACTTCAGGGGCAATAAACATGGAGTGCCAGCTCACATTAACCGGAATAATAAAACAGTGAGGTAATTTCTCCACAATGCTTATCAAAATTTTATCTCAAGTGAATGATTTATAGTACCAGATTCTGTCAGGGCTGCTCCTCCTTCTGCCCCACATAGTCAGACTATCTTTCTCTTAAGGAGAGATACCTTTTAAAAAGAGGAAGAGACAATCTTCCCACAATTTGTCAATTGACATTCTTCAATAGGATATGATAAGATAATGTTGCAAACAGGCATCAACTTTTAAAAGGTCTGTTTTCCATCCTGAACCTAGACACAATTAAATGAAGTGCCTGTTGATACTTCACTATCTGTGCTGATTCACACGATGGTGTAAATATGCCTTTTCAGTCCTGTGCAGGTGCCAGGGCTTACTGGGTAACGGATCCCCTTCATCTACACTTGAAAAGAAATGAGCCTTTGGAGTGTAATCATCTCCATGTTTATTTGTCACTCCTCCCCCCCCCCCTTTTCTATTTTGAGGGTTATAAAGGATGCAATGTGCTCCTCTTTTGCTCCATGGGCCAACAGACTTCTCACTGCTCTCCAGAAGAGGAGTGACAAAGACAGGGGATATGAGAAAAAACTGAAAGACCTCTCATTTTTCATGGCATTTGGTTTCTTGCCAGAAGAGACCAAACTAAACTTCAGCTCCCCTCCACCAATACCTTTCTGCTTCATGCCAGATCTGTTACTGATCTGAAAACATGTAAGCCATGTGAGGGGCTAATTCTGCATTTATGAACAAGTAGCAGAGGTACCATTATTCTCTCTTAGGGATTCAATGCCCGTGCACATATACATGAAAGGTGCATGTTTGTTTTTTCATTGTCTCCAATGGTCTGACCATACTGAGATCAGAGGCCACAGCCTGCTCGTCCTGTCCTACGCACCTCCAGCACTGCTACAGGCTCTTTGAGAATTGTTTCATTCAGCCAAGAGGTGGTGGCTTCTCAGGCAGAGAAGGGGAAATTAAACACTAGCAGTCTGTAAAACACTTTGCAAATTTAATCCCTGATTCTGAAAAACCCTAAGGTATTTGTCTTGACATTCAAATGAACTGGGCCACTGCCTTCAACTGCAACACCAAACCGGAGATCCCAGAGCACAGGACTGCATTTTCTCAACTTGTGCAAAGTTTGAAACTCCAGATTATTTTGACAGGAATATGGGGTGACCCAGGAATGCTTGCCTTCAGTAGCAGTTATGTAAATTTACCAAGCGTTAATCTTTTCTTGTCTACGATGAAGCCTGTCATATGATATTGCCACCAAAGCTACTTCCCCAAAGTAAACTGTAATTTGCACAAGCTGTCTAACAGCTTAGCCTGTTTATTTATGTTTTTCTTTCATGACTTCTTCATCTAAGATTCTATAGGCAAAGGAATAAAAAAAACCCAAACAACAACAACAAAAAACCCTAAACTGCACATTGCACTTCCCTACCCTCTCCTCCCCTGCCCACTGCACTTTATCATGAGGAGAAAGGAAAGCTCTGTTTCAAAGCAGGAGAGAGAGGAAAAGAGAGGTTAGGAGATATACCCATGGTCGTGCTGATAGTCATTGCAGAAAGTAGCGTGAGAACCTGGATCTGAATACTGCCGTCCCCAATAATTAAAACATTCAAATACCCACACTTTTTTTTCCCCTCTAATGTTCTTCATTATTGACACTATATGTGAAGCTGCATTTAATAGCCCTTGTGGGTGGGCATAGGTCATTTTCTGCTTCTGCATATTGTATTTTCCCCAAGAGACTTATGCAATATCCTGATGTTCAAACAATAATGGAGTCACGGAAAACATGCTCTTGCATGAAAACTTAAGGAGGGGGATGGGAGGAGATGAAGAGTTGTCCCATTATCCTCAAAAGTTTCAATTTAAACCAGCTGTACAATAAATAACTTCCTGCACTTTGCCACAAACACACTGAAAGGATACTCTCTGAAAACAAATATTTTTAGGTCAAGTGTGTATATCCACTATAATGATAACACCACAAGTACTTCCTGCTAACTCAGCAACAGCCACATGGGATTCTGCACAACTTCACCGTTTCTGAACGTTGTTCTGCTTCAGAACCAGGACCCAGTTTTCTACCTCTCATCATACCATTTCAGCCTGGGCAAGTAGTTGTCCCCAACACCAAAAGAACATGCTTCCATAGGAAAACCTGTCTGCAACCTCTTGCATCTGTTCCGTGCCAGCAGTAAAGCCCAAGCTTTACTCCATGACCATGGTACACATACATCCCTGCCCCATGCAAATGTTCTCATGTGAAATCCAAGCTGAGGTCATCTTAGGTTTTTCCTTTCAGTTGTGAAAGGGAGGGAACTGAATGGAGCCCCCTTCTCTCTCCTTCACCCAGCCACCTTTTTCACATAAATTGTAGGAAATAAGTTCCTTTCACCTCTCTATATCCTCTGGGAAATTTGGCTGCCAATAGCCCATGGGCTCAAAAGCTCTTAGGGGACATGGCAAAACACACATTTATACAAAAAGCAAGAAAACAGGATTTGTGTGACTAAGAAACTCAGCTAAAAAAAAATACTTCATGATCCTTTATCATAAAATTAATGCGTTTTGCCATACAAAGAAGGCCACCACCAAAATTCACTAGCAAGATACCACAATGCACACAAATTATGCAGAATTTGTCTCTATTTTCAGATCATTTAAATAGTTAAGAATAAATACTACGTATTTCTATTTTATTAGATAATGCAAAGCATGGCTTGGGTTCTGTATTTCTGCACGGAACCACTCAAAGTACGGCCAGCTGTCACAGTCCTAACCCAAATCTCTTGGTATTTCCTGTTTTCCTCTAGAAGTTTTGATGCCTACTGCAAGGTAACAATGGGGAAATATCTGCTTTCATTTTAAAGGAAAGTTTCCAGTGACAATAGGCTACGAAAAGCTTGAAAAATGTACCAGGAAAAACAAAACCAAAACTCCCCCAAAAGGCAAATGAAAACAATATATACGCACTTTTTAATATTAACAGGTAAACGCACCCTAACATAAAGGTTTGTTTCTGTGTTTTTATAACTTGTGGATGACATGGCTCTTTCAGGTGACTATCACAATAACTCATAACATATTTGGTTGGAAAAGTGGAGCTGTATTTCTTTTCTATCAAAACTTTTTGTGTTTGTTTTGAGATTTGCTGTCCAATTTTTTCCAGCTGAGGCAGCTGGAAAACGTGCCTGATCAAATAACCATGCAAAATATACATTGTGTTTCTAACCTGAATCTGTCTGTCAAGTCTTTGGGGCTTCAACAGCTTTACCTATGAGAGACTGACTTATTCTCCTTGAAATCCTTTGTTACCGTTGAAGGCTTTTATAAGACCCTTACATCAAGCATCAGTGCAAAAGACCAGTCATGCTGGGGCAGATCAAATGTCTCCTAGCTCCTGTGGATGGCAGGATGATGCTCTGCTAGAAGACATCAGGCATGTATGACCTCTAATGACCCAAAATAGCTGTGCAAGCCTTGCACCTCAGAGGCTACATTCCCTTTGGACTTCTTACCTTGATCCATAAAGCATGGCAATTTGTTGCTGGTCCAGGCAGCTCAGCTGTTCAAGACATCACAGTGAATAAACATACCATTAAATTACTTTTCCATGCATGGATTATAGGTGCAGGTAGTCCATGCTGGGCTGGAAAAAATAGGAGGGGGGGGTCCTTATAAGCTTTGTTGCAGACAGCTTGTGTGAGTGTCAGGCAAACACCATATGAACTAAGGTAAGAGAGCGATGATGTTGAAATTAAAGCATTGCTCCTTATCTGCTGTCACCCACTCTGTGGCCACAGAACTTTATCACATAGTAAGTCTCTTGTTTAAATTGAGAGGTTTTTAAACCCATTGCTCACTATTTTATCTTATGGAAATATTACGGGGGGGAGGAAGATATCTAGATTCTCTTCCCCTTCATACTAAATGTTTGTACCAATTACTACCTTACCCTCCTTTGAAATCCAGCATTTAGACTATCTTCTTAAAGGAGCAGGTCACTAGCCACCCTGCTATACAAGTCAGATGCCTTTGTTAGAGCCTCCATAAGTAGAAAGTACAACCAACAGCAGCTACAGAACTTGTCAGCATGAAGACTAAAATGATCTCAATGGTACAGGGCTTTCAGTAACCTCACAAATGTCAACCTCTGCCCTCTTGCTCAGCTCCTGTTCTCCAAAGCCACCACTGACATCCTCTGCAACCTACCGCTCCATTAATTTTTCAAAATTCAACCTCTCTCAACACTATCATAATAAGAATAGCTATTGGAGAATTTCCTGCCAATTCATTAATAATCATAACCCATCAGTTGTTAAGATGATTTGAAACACCAAATTAAAAAAACTCCTCTATTTGTTTTTAGCAATTATCTCAGCATTACAGTTTGACATTTTTCTCCTGTACACAGACCATTTATCTTTTCTGTTCAGTCAGGGGCAAAAAGTAGAAACAGAATAAGGCTCATGTCAGCATTGCCAAAGACTTGGGGAACAAAGCCACAGAAGGCCTGGGGTCTGAGTGCTTCAGTACAATGAGATCCAGGCTCCCAAAGCCCTACAAATTGATTCCTCTCATATGAAATTCAGTGTACTGGCAATTACAGTCCCCTGCTAGGGGTTTAGCACAATTTTTGGGAATAAACCAGAGCCATCTCTGAGCAATTGCCAAGGCTTGCCCCTGCCTTAGCCCCAGCTGCCCAGTCCCTCCTGGCCTCTCCCAGCACCTGAGCCTCTCTGGCCATGGGTCCCTGCACACCTGTACTGTCTGCACACATACCACTCTGCTGGCTTCCCCCTGCAGTCTGCAAATCCCATCTGAGGGGAATTTCCTACCAGTGGGGCCATTAAAAGATTAACATTGATTTAGCCTGATGAAAACCTGATGGCAGAATGGACCAGGTTTGCTGGCAAAGCATGACAAGATAAACAGACATAAAATAATCAGTGTAAAAATGGTGCTTTTCATTCCTGTTTGATAAAGTCTGCAAAATCAACATATCAAACGCTCAGCACAGAAACATCTGCACACAACCAGGAGGAGGAACACAAGTGGTTTTTTTGCAGAATTTACCTTAGAGCATTGCAACAGATCTCACAAATATGACAGACATCACTTCAAGACTGGATATAAAAGATGATACATCCAACATGTCAGAAATAAAACCACAATAAAAAGTTAATCTGACAAGTTTAGTATTCCCTTTAACTTTTTTCCCCATAGAATCTCCCCACATTTTTTCTCATTCATGCTTATAAACATCACCTTTAAAGACCCTATGGTCTGAATGTATTTTTTATCTCCTCCCTTGCTGAAAGTGAAGGCTGAGGTAAAGCGGAAAGAAATGGTGATTATTAATTCACTGGCCCCCCTATAGTAGGGTCATTCATCATCTTTGAAAAAGAAGACATGACAGAGAGAGGGAGAGAGAGAGAGAGAATATGTATATACGCATGCACACATATATATATGGTAAGAACTGGTTTTTCACTGTTAAAACTATTTGCTTTGAGACTGGAACATTCTGATCCTGGCAAAATGACGCAATTTATTAGTGGCAAGAAGTGACTCAGTGCCTTGCACTATTTTAGAAAGCCAGATGAGACGATCATTAACTCTGCTACTGCAAATTCACACACACTTCCAAATTCAAACTTTATTATGGGAAAAAGGGAAAAAAAATAGAAGTACAATGGAAAAACCTTCCAAATAAACCCATAAGTACAAAGAACACTATAGAGCTTTCAACTTGTTCTTCATAAAGTGACTAGGAATGAGAAAATACAAGTACCTGATCAACTATATATTCTAATTACCTCTTATTTAAAAAACAGATTGCTAGATGACAAAAAGAAAAACCAGAGTTTACCAAAAATCTCAAGGTTTTCTCCATCCATAGCTCTCCTAATAAGCAAGAAAGAGATGAATTTAACCTAACTGTATTTCATACATACAGTTATTTCCCTCTGCCAGACGCCCTATCTCAGCACGAACTCTAGGGCACCACTAAGAGTGAAGAGGTATCCTCAGGGGTCTCTTCTCCAGGATGCAGTTGCGTCTGAAATCCATGCTGCATCACTGGCAGAGCACACGCTATATCAGGCCAAAAAGAACATCCCAATGGCTACTGTAGATCTGCAAAAGTAAAGATGGGAAGCTTTGCCCAGTCTTCAGCTCACTTTATTGTCAATCCTATTTCTCTGTACCCTTAAACAGCAATAGCTTTGTCTGGTTAAGCAAATCTTCAGAGGAAGCATTTTACATATTTTATGTACATATGTAAAATACAGATAAATTTATATATGAAGGCTATGAGATATACTGGTCACAGCATTTGATAGAGCTAGAAGACCCAGCTTCCATTTTGAGCAACATCATTTACATACATTTCAGTGTAAGTTGTCTCCTCTCTCGGTTCGTGCACCCCCGAAGTAGAACTCCCCATACCTACCCGCTTTGAAAGTAAGGCTTGCTAAGTGCTAAGAAAGACCAAGTGGGATCTGACACTCCAACTATACCAGCCAAGCCTTCTAATGCAGCTCCCAGGAACCAGAAGGTGGTTTTGTTCACGCAGTTTATGACCGGTTTGTGCAGTCAAACAGGCTATGTTAAATAAAAGCAGTTTTAGCTGTAACAGCTATATGTATACAGACACTTGTAAGCATTAATAAAGGAGAAAATAAAGCTCCATCCCTAAATTCTGAAAGTTTGTAGCACAGATTTGCCTAAGAACTATTAAAACATTTTGTCTTGTTTATTAAAAAAAAAAAAAGGGAAAAAAAAAAGGGAGGGCTTAACATTTGACATTTATTAGAGAATACAATAACGTCATATTGAGTCTGTGTCATATTGAGTCTCTCTGCCCTTATGCACACATTTGACACAGAGATGCAGGCAGAATGCCCAGAGAGATAAGACACTCCTTTCCACATGAACCTTTCTAGCAATAATTCAAAAATTCAGTTAAGCATTTCTTTGACAGCTATTTCCAAAATTACCATTTCTATGTGGATTTTAGAATCCAGTATAGATGGTTTATGTTTTAAAGCCAGACTGCATAATCCCATAATTGCATGTAGTGAAGCTTTTGAGTTCATAATTGTGTCAACTTTATGTGCAAACTGTACTACACCAAAGTTGCTAGTAATCACGTTTGATAACTCTTTATGAAGAGATAGAAACCAAAGTGTACCTAGACAGCAGGAAAAATTAGAGTAGGGGGATGAGGACAGAAAAAAGCAAACCCAGGGCCAAGGGTGGGGGGGGAGGGGAGGAGAGAGAGGATTATTGTCTTGCTTAAGTCATCTTCTGTACTGAAAAGAGGTTGCAGTCAGAAATCTGCCACTTACCCAACAAATTAGCCTGACTTTCAAAGGCATCCTTTAGCAGATGTGTGCCATGGAGTAATCAGTACATCCATTACATGAAAAGCCATTTATCACAGGAAGCAGGATTAGACTGAATCAAGGAAACAAAACTGATTCTCCCTCAAAAAAAAAAATTTAATTAAAATCAGGCAATGTATTATTTCAGAAAATAATATTTTCAACCTGAAGCAACATCAGGTATGAAATGTTGAGATTAACTGGAAGACTAGAATTCAGGAATCTTTACAGAATCTTTTTTTCCCAGTTTAAGCCAGAAGGTTTGGGAGTAAACTGACAAGGATTGTGCTTTATGCCACTTCAGTATCAGTCTCCTGCTACAGGGCTCCTGTGTAAACACACAAATTCATTACACACTGTAAAAACTTGGGTTTCTCTGCAGACAGGGAGAATGAGGGGTTTACTCTACAGAGCTGCAATCAGCTTTAGCACGTCACACCCCCTTCTGCTCCTCACATCTCCCCAGGGAAGGTCATGGGCTGAGGGCTGCCTGGGCCCTTCAAATGTGCTTGGTGAGCCACACATTCACATACACACCCCAGAGCAAAATCGAACAGCAGCAGAGAAAAGGACTGAAATGTGGCCACAGGCCCTATAAGTTGTGGACCATATCCTGCCCATTGACCATAAATTCTTCACTCTGGCTTTGCTGACTGCAACCACCAAGGAAGCTTTCCAGCACATACTACTTACCCCCACAAGATTACTAGCTCAAATACAAGATCATACATACGAGGGAAAACATTACTGTCACCTAGTATTAAAATAGGAAAGCTTTTCCCCTCACACTCTAAAGCTCCCACTTTGGACCCACACTGTAGTGGAGATGGTTAGCCTTCTGCCACCTTCTTCCCTTTCGTTATCCACCTCTGCTGCCCAGCCTGGCAGCACAACTTGCCTTTAGCTCCCTAAAACTGATCTGGGGACTAAGAAGCCTCAGACCAGGAATGCAAAAGCACCCATCATTAGAGTCAGAGAGGGGAGGGGAAAAAAAAAAAATACCAGGGACACACTTTTGATTGTAGCATCTCATTCCATAGCTCAGCAGCAGCAGCAGCCTAATGTTTAAAACAAAATTTATGGGAAATGCCCCTCTCCCATTCCCAAGTGCAGCACTCATTTACTGCATAACCCTGACCAGGTCATTTAACCTCTCTCTTTGTTTTAATCAGCTGTAATGGGAGGATGCAGATCTGTATCACTTGAGGTCTGAAGAAGCTTCTTTAAAGCTAGAAGATGCTTTGAAGAATAAGAAAGCAACAGAAATAATACAAAGCATAAATGCATGGTAGTGAAACAGCTGCTATATAATAAAATATTTCTCTTTAAGAACACAGCAAAGATAAGATTTGAAAGTCAGTTTTCTAAGTGGTAGCAAAAGAAGTGGACTCAGATTCTACCACATCATGTTACATTGCTGGGATGCTCTGAAAATTAAGTTCACTAAACAGCAAGTTTACACACCAAGAAAAACATTGTTCCAAGAATGCAGTTTTATAACAAAAGTACCTTTATAACAGGGTTCAAATCTTCCAGATTCATTAAGGTTTTAATTCTAGCTTCTCTAATATATGTACATTTTTGGCCATTCCTATTAATTCTTTGTGATTATTTGCTCAAGCATTCAGCAAATGCAGGTACTGAACATGGGAACCTCTCTCCAGCATGCCAAATACGCCCTAAAAATCCTAAATGTTTTAGCACAGAGAAGCAAATATGTAAGAATATGTAATATAAGCTTTTATACATTTGATCTGGTTTGGAAATAAACACCTTCCAGCTGGCTTCTCTTCTTTCCATTTACACGGACAATGCCCTGCCCTCCCAGCTTTTAGCTTCTCTGGTTAAAGAATAAATACCAGTCATTCTCTGTTCCAGAAACCTACACACACTCCCTTTTATTTGGCAATACATTTGAATGGAAGGATGAGCATCAATGGACAAATGTTTCACCTATGCCTCAGTGTCATTTTGGCACTTCTAAAAACATTACAGAACAGAGCCATGGTCTTAGCAGTTACTGTATGGATAGCTTTTCATGACTCTTACAAAAAAAAAGATAGATGAAATGCATCTGTAATCAATATCTTTTATTCTTTTCATTGCTGCCATTTTCTTGTGATTTACAATGCTGGTCACTCAACCGTTGGCCACAGGCATTCCCAGAACATCCAGCATCTGAAATAAAGTATGGAATGGCTCTGTTTACCTTAAACTCCATTAAATCTATTACACTAAACAAGACTGGAAGCAAGGGAAAGCTTGTGGAAATGCAGGTAACAGCACTTAAATTTATTGTCAATTCAGAGATTAATTCTTTCCAGAATTCACTAAATCTGGAGTGTATCCTTATAATCAACTCCACCCTGCATGTGTGACGACACAGTGCTCACCTGAAAGCCTTGCTCCAGAACATTTCGCTTACTCATACACATATTGCACCAGGACCCCTTGTCTTTATAATGTATGCACACTGCAACCTGACCTCTTGCCAAGAGTAGATTTTGCACACTATTCTGGCTGATTATACATTTTTAACAATTCAGTTTCTCAGTCCCAGTTAAGAGGGAAATTTCATTGTCTCAAGTGTTTACTTGCACTGGCCTCTGCAAACAAGTGTCTAAAGTATCACCTAGTTCTCTTAAAAATTATGACACTCCAACCCCTGTCCCTAACCTATACCTCTCTCCTAAGAGTGAAGCAGCAATCGGTCTGGACAAGACCCCGTCTAATTTGCTAGCACCAAGCCCCATGTCAGGAAAAAAAAAGGTGGTTTTTTTTTTTGTTTTTGTTTGTTTGGGTTTTTTGTTTGTTTGTTTGGGTTTTTTTTTTGTTTGTTTGGGGTTTTTTTGTTTTTTTGTGGTTGCTGTTCGCTCCTTTAATGGCTGTCATTATTTGCCAGGGTCCACCTTTCAAGTAAGCAGCTCTGGTGTTTAACAACATACACAATTAGCTGGCCCTGTTACTGTTTATCTCGGAGGCAGGCACGGAAATTTCCAAGTGCACAGTGTCTGCCATGCCCATTAAAAGGAAGAGCGAGGACATTAGTCTTAGTGACATATGGTATTCAGATGCACCCCACTGACACAGAACATAAATGGCCTCAGGGCACTGATGGTGAACATATAACTCCTAAAGCCATCATGGTCCAACTGTCCACCAATTTATCATTGTATTACAAAAGCCATGTGTATTCACTCACTTCTGCTAACCGTCAGTTCAAAGCGGGCCGGCATGTCACTACGAAAGGGACAGTCAATAAAACTGTCAGTGTGCTCCAAAGCTTTTTCCATGCTGAGCGCTTTGTTGCACACCAAGTTTTCTCATTAGGTGGAAATCACCAGGAGAAATTCTGCGTGCTTGTCTCTCTCTCCCCACCCACAAAAGTACATCAAGGAGGAAACATTGAAAGAACTTTATTGGAGGCAATGAAAAATGAAAGCTAAATGAAATTCTCACCTCTCATTTTGCTTTCATGCTTTGCGAGTACTCTCAAATTTCTTGTAATATGGCAAATGAAAATAGATGCAAATGCAAGCAGAGGAACTAGTAAATAATCGACTCACTGATTACCGTTGTCTGCTCCTATGCAGAGCTCATTTGATAATTATGAGGAACTGCAAATAAGCTATGTAGCTCTATGAATGAATTTAAAATCAACACATTTAGGGGAAAAAAAATAATACATTGGATCACATTTTCTACACCATTGTCCTTTTTGACTGCCTCTCTTATTTTGAGCTTAATAGAGACACCCAAGTCAGAGATGAATGTTTTGGCTGCTGCATTTAAGAAACAAAAATCTTGCAGTAATATCCTAGCATGTCTCATAAAATTCAGGTCTTGTATTTCTTGTTTATCTTAATCTACACCTTTACAAGACCAATTCCTTTCAGCTACAAATACATGTGGCATGGTTGACATGGGAAAATGGTGTATGTCCAGCTGCAAAATTACTTCAAAGATGCATTTAACATTGCCCCTAAACCAAAACAATCTCCCTTGTTACTGACAATAACAGACAGTGGAAAACAGAAATCAAATAATGGAGGAGGAAAAGATCAGAAGGTGAAAGCTGAAGATGTTATGCGCACTAAAACATACAAATATTCTTTCTCTCTGTAGAGATGTGGAGCCCTATTGCAAGGTCCTCTGCATCTGCTCTCCTAAGTATCTTTCACTGAAGTCAATAGAAATTAAACATGGGGACAAACTAAGGCCCCTCATGCAGGTGACCAATTGCAACACCAAGACAAGGTGTGTCTGTATCTCTAGATTCATTGGCCTGGGTATTCTAAAGGCACCAAACCTGTGCAAAGCAATTGAAGAATGGTTCCCAATAGTTACTTTCTGCATACAGTTCGGTATTCTTAATACAAGTTTGTAAGGACAAAAGAGAACTACATTAATACGAACACAGAATAGAATAACAATATTTTTTAAATCCCTTTAGGCCAATAAAGGGCTGTCACTAGGAGGGAAAAAAACAATTTCAGTTGAAACATCTTCCCTCCCATGCTCAGTGTTTATGCAAGATGTACTACATTGAGAATTAAAAAAACTAGGGTAGTTATGATTCCTGCCTGTTTCTATCTTTCCCTTCCAGCCACCCCAAAATCCAGTCTCACACAGGTAGGTAAGAATTCACAAATTATACCATAACCAGTCCACCAAGCCATTTTGTCAGAGAGGCTGAAGGGCCAAGAATCCGGAGTTTTAAGTGGTCAAATAGCAAGTATAGGGAAAAAAAAATAACGTGGTTACTTCTATGACAGTATTTTAACATTTTACATTAGGTAAAAAGAATGAAGTAGAACCCTAAGTTCTTGCCCATGAGTTTACCCAAGAGGAAAAAGCAAACAAACAAACAAAAAAAATCAGAAAGTTAAATACCAAACACTGAAAGTAATGGAAAAAACAAGTTTAACTGCAGTTCACATAAAAACAGAAAAAAAAGTTATTTTGAACACATACACAGATTTAGATTTAGAAAATGGGCATTTTAGCATTTAAATCCTCCCTGCTTCTATGAGACTGAACCTGAAGACGTGCTGAGTATTTAAAGGCCTGAATTTGGAAAAATACTATGCAAATGCCCAAGATAAAAGCACACAAGTAATCATATTTTCTGGGTAATGTAACTGCTTGAATTTTCAAATTGATATCACATCCAGGTCTAAGACCAATTGCTTTTGCTGCAAGGTGCAAAGACTGTCCCAAATCCCCATTACAATTAGCAATGGCATGTACAATCACGCCCTTGATGATGAAAATGTATCAACACAACAGAGGTAACATTACTTACAGTATGTAAGATGTACATTGTGCTCAGTTATCACACATAAATGTGAACAAAAAAGTATCCAATACCGAAATAAAATATCTTTGCCTTCTGATTTGGTTATTTCCAGTACTTCACTGCTAACTCTCCTCCACTCGGCGTCCCAGCCTACAACTGGACTGAACAGAAATGCTAACATTTTGCAACCACTAAGAACAGGACTTGACTATTCTCTTCTTTCCTAGATTTTTTTTTGAGGAGATGGATCTGTGAGGCAGTCTTCTTCTGTCTCCCACGTCCTCTTCTTTGGTACTAAATGTATAACCTGAAAGTGATTCTCATGGCATCCCGTAAAAATCAAATCTGGGTATCAGTGCTGATTTCCAACTATGAGATTACAGGGGCACAAACACAGAGAATGGGGACGCCTTAAGCCAGGTCTCCTCATAGGCTGACAGCAAGCTGAAATAAAACTATAAGAAAATACCTGCTATGTAACTGGGAGGTGGCAGGGACATCTTCTATAGTATCTTCTTTTCAACTGTTGCAACCTCTACTGGTGGATGGCATCTTACAAGCAGCTTATGTATTGTTTAGTAGTGTTCGACGCAGTTGTTTAACTGTCATGGCATAAAGCTGTACCTGACCACAACTCCACTGCCAAAAGGTAACAATGATGACAGTCATCCCTACATTCAACAGTAATGAATACAAATTCGGGTGATTTTGAAAGCCAGAAGAGGACTCTTCCTTTTCTTTGGAAGTCATACAAACAATTTTACTGTAGTTCCTACTTACAGGCATTGTTCAGAGTTGGGAACCTATCAGAGGAGGAGGAAGCAAGGAGGGAAGTGGTGGGGGAAGGTAAGAAACTTTTCCCTTCAGTAAGCCACTGGAATTTATTTAAAAACCCATAAAATTAACACAGATTTCACAACACATATTTAAATCTCATAATGTCTCAGAAAATAAAATTAAAATGTCTTTTTAAGTTTGTTTAGAGGAAGTCTGAGCTTCAAGCATGGGAACATTACTTCTACAAATCTAAGACCTCGCCTTCTCCAATAAGTGACCCAGGGGACCAGATTACACTATTATAGTCTGGATGTAGATCAAACATTTTCACAAATGGTGGACAAATCTTGATTTGTTCAAGGCTTTACTCATGCATCAGGAAAGGCTTTGGAGCAGCATTTCAAAGTTATTTAGAAGATAAGGTCTTATCTTCAAAAAATGGGTAAATCACTTACAAAGTCAAAATGTAATTGTGTAAGTTTGCAGAATGAGGATATCTACCCTAAGTATTGTTGCAAGACCAAGTAAAAAAGTATTTATTCTTTTAATACTAACAAAATGGAGAGAGCTTTACATAAAGCTGAATACGAAGTGGGAGGACTACAAATGCCTTTGGCTAGACAACTTATGAAACCACTTACATTTCCTGAGCTTCAATATACCTGATTTTTTCCCTTAAACATTTCTCAGGGTCTTGAGTGAATTTAACCCATTCATTTTACTGAGCTGGACTGCATAGTTTTACCAAGTTCTGCTAATTTTCCGTAAAGCAGCTTTGCACAGGACAAACATGCCACAGTCCAGCCAGGCGCTGAGGCACATGGTGCCTGCACAGCTAGAAACCATGGCTCTGCACTTCAGTGGCACTCCAGATACTGGAAATAGTTTAATAATAATAATAATAAATACAGAGATCTCCCACAAGACAAGGTGCAGATCCTGACAGCAGTCTATCACTTGTGCAGCCCTAGAGTACCACAGAGATGAAGCTGAAAGCTGCACATGGACAGCACTACCAGAGAGAAGTGGGACTGTGACTGATGCAGCAACAACCTATTCTTCACAAAGAAATGGAAAGCACGTGTCCTTTCAGAACTCTACATTCAGTCATATTTAATAATGCCAACTGCAAAAAAATACAACCACAAACAGTTTGCCCATTGACAAAACAGTACCAAAGCCCTGGAAAATCCTACAAATAGTGGCAAGGTCTTTTTGTGCTAAATAATATGTCTGTGGTGGAGATGAATCCAGTTCAAGGGTGATTAGAAGCAGGAAGTAATAAAGGAGAGTCAGCATCAGACTCAGTAGAAAGTCTTTAACACCCAATTATCATAAGTATAAACAGCAGGGAAAAGTTTTAAAATTTATTGAAATCATGCTAGCATTGCATGCATCCCATCTAGGTATTTTTTTCTACAAAATTCCCTAGCATATCAATCAGCTTTAAGGAATGACTAATAAATTTTAATATTGCTTTTGAAGTTGATACTAAAACATTTTACAGCAGGAACTATTGAGCTTGATATTGATTTACCAGAATAAAGTTAATGAGTATTCATGACTTTATTAATTTGAAGACAGCAGAACTGATGGGAAACAAATATTAGAAAATATCATTAATAAATACTTAGTATACACCAGATTTTGAAGCTCCACCTTCTCCTTGCAACGGGAGGGAGTCCTAAAAATGTCTGAACTCCCGTCCTAACTTCACTTGCCATTATGGTTACAACTGGATCAAGTAGACAGGAAAGTTCCCTTATCACTCGAAACTACATGTGAGTATAAAAATTACATTAAAAGACAAGACTTGTGAAAATGTGCTCGTATCACAAACCATTAAGCTGAGCCACCACCTATCAAAATTAGAAACTGCAGAATTCAGAAAGCCTTTTTGCATCAGCCTGAGGCAACTGCATTCACAGAGAAGGGATCCCATAGATAAAAAATTTATGATGCTTTAGGACTGAAGAATAACTACAAGTGTGGGTAGGTCATTTGTGGGCTACCCAATAACATTCAGATGACTGAAAAGTTCCCAAGTACTTTTATGGATCTTCACCAAAAGGTGCCATTATAAAGCACTCATACTCCCCCAGCCTCCAGCCACGAAAACCAACACATAAACCCAGTTTCCAACAAAGGAGTCATCAAGCCTCTTTATTACCAATAAAATTGTTAGTAGCAAACATATAAATATAGTTCTAAACTGTTTCCTTATTTTAAGTCAAATGCTGTAAACTAGTTAGATTGATGGTAATTATTCGATCCTAAAAATCTATTTTTGTCTTGTCTGAAAAAATAAAGCTGGAGCTAAAAAAAAAAAAAAACAAACCCCAAAAAACTCCAAACTCAAATTCCAGCCTTGCAATAAATGTGGATTTGTTTTCTGTTATAGTGCATGGGTCTTGCTGATGCAAGTACCACCAAAAGAAAAAGCCTTGACTCAATTCTATACTTGACTTACAGGCAACTGTAGTACAGGCAGGGGTAGTAGCATCAGCTTTAAAGTGGCCCAACACCTTCCATGATACAGCTCATTTTAAGTTGCATCTGCAACATTTGATTCTTCATTATTTGGCCTGAGATTATGTATATGGGTGGCTGAATGATCACTGTGCAGGATGTCAGAGAAACACATTATTTTACCCATGTGAGAAACAGAAGCTATTTCCTCGTAAGTCTTGTTTCAGATCATGAATTTGAGAGTTTGGAGGGGGCTACGGTACCAGAGACATGTCATTTGCTGTTTCTCTCACAAAATCCCCCAAATTGGCCAAGTTATAAGATAATGAAAGTACAGTACTTCAAAATTACTACTAGAGAGACCCACCCCTGACTTGCACCAGAGCATGGAATTAAACTACATGAGGTACCCCAAAAGATTAAAGCTTTGGTGGGCAAGGTAAATCTTTGACTATGCATTAAAACAGACTTTGCTTCCCTTTCCATCCTGAGCAGTTACCACAGTCAGTTATGGAAAGCACATAAAGGGACAACTGTTTTCTTTATCTGGGAGAAAATGGTGGGGAAAGCTTAAAGAGAAGGGCACAAAAACAAAGACAGGAGAATCACTGCAGGCAAAGGAGGGATGGATACTGGCATTACTAGATATGATAGAGGAAGAGGAACAGGACTGAGAACACAGGAGGTAAGAAACAAAAGAAGTTAGGAGGGAACACAGACATGGTGGGGAGCTCTGGCATCATTCAGGAGGAATATGATGGCCAGGGGCAGAAAATCAGACTTCTGTCCCCACTTGCTCAGGGTGAGGGAGCAAAAATGAAAGTCAGTGGAGGCTAGCAACTAAGCAGGGATGGATAGAGTTCATGTAAGACAGGAGAGCAGAGGAGATCCTGTGCAGAACCTTGGATGCCTTAGTCCTGCAACTCCTCCACTCCCACGAAGCTGCCTGTTGCCAGGGCTGGGGCACACAGAAAGCAACAACCAGCAGAAAGGACTTCATAGCTCACCTAGCTGAAGTTTGCATTCACTCTTTAGACACCTTTGATGCCTGAACGAAGCTTTAGCCTCATTTTAGTTCCATATCAAACCTGCAAAATTTATCTTTAATAAAACACCTATGAAGTCCAGTTTAGGCAACACAAGCAAACAAATCTGCAGACTTGGGATGGCCACACAAATCCATTTAGAAGTTAGCAGAGAAAGCAATAAATAGGTTGTGATTCAAGACATCAGGACATGTGAACTCTCCCCTCTGCTTGCTGCGTGACCTCAGACAAGTAACGCCACTCCTGTTCTCAGTACCTCTGTTTCCTTATGATTTCCTCCCACGGAGGACATTCTGAGAGCTAAGCATGAAAAAAGAGCACAAGGATACTGAATAGGATCTCATCATTCAGGCTGATATCGAAACACACGTTCAAAAGGGATTCACATGAGAAAGTGAGAGAATTAAGGTTCCTAAGGTTGAAGTCACTGGGTAAAAATTAATCACGTTTAAAATGGGGCTGACTGTAACGTATTTGATAGTATACAGACTCCAACTACTGTACATGTCAGAATTCCTTTGAGCAACAGAAAATTTACAGCCCTACATATTTTCCTTTAGGTAGCCGATTATTTCTTCTGACATTCATACAGTTTTATTTCCCTTTTGCACTGAGGAGGCACCTGCGTTTCTTCAGTCATTTATAATATTCAGATTCTGCTTTTGAACTTTCCTTTGCCCCAGTTTCTTGTCATCACTGCTTAGTTATCAGCCAGGGGAAGCAAGCAAGTAGCTTTCTCTCTCCCCTTAGGCAATACCATTGCTGCACTTTGATTTGCGTCACAGAGACGAAAAAAGTAGAACAGCTGCAGCCCTTAATTGCAGAAACCACGTATGTGAAGCTGCAGCTCAGTTTCACTGTTGATCTTCCAGCTAGAAAAATTATTAAAGGCTCCAGTCCTGCTTGCCCAAAAACATGCTCACTGGGCCGTACGCTAGAACAGTATACACATTTCAGAGACAGTGAAATACAGTAAAAAAATAAAAATATCAATAGTTTTCATTAGAATAAAGGCAAGTTTAAGAAACACGGACTCCTATACCAGGTTCATCACCTGAGTGCTTCCCACAAGTGTGTTAAGGCAGCAAAACTATCATTGCTTCTTCCTGTTCTCCAGTCCTCTCCTGAAAGAGGATGAATGGGTACAAGCAATTTATTCTGTTTGCTGAAGTGGGTTACTGTAGTGGGAAGGGTCAAGTGCCTTGGTTGTTGATTAGGTGTAGGTAGCACATTTATATTAATAAATAGAAGATCAAAGAGTCATACCTGGCATTTGCAGGTTTGGTAATACATCCCAAGTTCCTGGGGACATCATTCGCCAGATTTGACACATACATATCCTTCTTTACACATCCATAGGTGCATTCCCACAACAAAACCAAGACTGATTCCCATTACACGGGCATGGGACTGAGGAGAGCTTGTCTTGTTGGGAATTCCCAAACAGTGAAAGCTGTCACTGTGATCCAGCCCCAGCCACAAAACCAATGATTATGGCCAGACCAATACTGATTTGGACTGGAAAATACACACACAAGTTTATCACCTTAAGCTTCGGTGTATAATACTTTTTCCCTAATGAAATATTTTCTTTCAGATATATAGCCCCACTGGTTTTGAATTTGGTTTTTGAGGTTTTCATGAAGATGACCTGTTTACATACTGTCCAAGTTATCAGATGGTCCCACAGAGTATTTTAAGATGTAGTTTCTTTATTACGTAGCGCGTTATAAAGACAATTTTACACAGAGAAGCGTCATTATCTAACGATGATGTTCTTTTGCTTCTAAAGAAAAGAAAAGCAATTCTCAAATGGATAATGCACTAATACATTAATAGTTGAGAAAAAGAAGTGCGGATAAGGTGGGGGAGGGGGCTTTTTCTTTAAGCAATTCCAGATGCTCATCTGATCAAACCTAAAAGCATGTTTAAAAATATTTTTCCACATAGAAGCAAAAATGAAGTGTAGAAAGCACCCAACACACTAAGAAAGGGAGGACCACCAATTCGAATCACAAACAACGTACTGATTTATCACATTAGGAAGAAAGCTTGGAGTACCTCAAGCCCTCAGCAAATCACTAGACAAATTCAGATGCAAAACGTATTCAGACTGTGTACTCAAGAGTAAGTTACACCTGCACTAGCCACGTGCTGGTGATGCAACAGCTGAATAAATCCACTCCCCCACCCAAGCTCCACCAGCTGACTCAAGAACAGCAAGGAGCATGAGAAATTTTTCATTATATTGTAATCATATGTGTGTTACCAATGCTTACACAGCCCTACTTGCACAAGGAAAAAGGCCTAAAATAAAAGTGTCTTAACTTAAAAAAGACTACCCTGTTCTAGTTTTATTTACAGTGCTGCAGAAATGTAAGGTTTGGATTACTATCATGGATTATTCACCACCAAATTCCCAGGGAAATGCAAGCTGTAAAAGGTTTTGCTTGCTTCAACTTCTTGAGTAAAAAGGTAACTCTTCTAGACAACTTTGCAGTCTTGTTTAAAAATGTTCTGATGCTGCTGAAATTTGCATTTTACAAAAAACACACTTACTACCTTTAAAAAAAAAGTCACTCTTGAAGCACTGCTTCATTGGTTCAAAGAACAAACATCCAATAATACAAAAATAAGTCACTAAGATATATTTTTGCTGGAATTTCCATAATTATATTTTCTCTATATTACTTGTTTGTACTGGGTGAATATGCTGCAGGTTCTCATCTTTAGTGTTGTGTTTTCAGCAAGTCCAGCCCTCTTTTGGGGAGAGCTCAGTTCTGCCATTAGTGCACGATGGTCCATCAGAAATAGTTTTTTCCATATTCAAGGGCATTATTTAAACAGACCAAATAGCTTTGGCTTAAAGCATAGATCTGTCCATTTTTATGAGTACTCATTTTTGTGCCTCATGATCAAGCTATTTGCTCTAAGGGGTTACTATGACTTCTGTCCATGAACATGCTTTGCTCCTGAATCTCCTTCCAGAAAATACGAAGCAACAGCCCAACAGCAGAAAGGGAAAGACAATGGCAGAAACCTCTTTATCACAGCTATTCTCACACATTTGCTGCTAGGTCTAGAATGTACTTTTGGGCTTACAGTTGCTGACCTTACTCTAATCAAGTTTGTCATGGGAAATTTTGACAGACATGGAGGATAACAATGTTTTCCACCTACAGCAAAATGTTCCAAAAGGCAAGATGCCTGGTAGTTAGCTTTCTCCTCTTGCTAAATATGCATATAGCCTGTCTTTTGGTTTTGACTTGAATGATATTTAAAGTATTTTTAGAGGCAACCACCAGCTAGACCAAACATTCTCCCTTTCCTGAAATAGTAGCTCTATTTCACGGTCTCTGAAGCATCCTTACTTTCCCTGTCTACCCTCCAAATACAACTCAGTTCTGCTGATCTGCTTGATCAGAGCTCTTCCCCACGCTTTCAGGGATGCTCACAATTCTACACAGCCCATCTCAGCCTTTGACTACCAAAGCAATATTTCAGTGAGTAGTACTACCTAGACACTCCACCTTCTGGCTTATCTGGACAGAAGGGAAAACAATATGATGGTATCTCTACTCATCACAGATTTATGGACAAGAGAGATGGTCCTGGACCAATAGGACCACATGCAGAAAAATGGGCCTGTTCTCAAACACAACTAGCAAGAAGAGATATGTAAGTTCATTCCTCCATGGACAGTGAAAAATATTACACGAAGGATGAACCTGACTATGAAGATTGCTGGCTGAATTCCATGTCTACCTTTCAGATTAGTACCTAATGTACCTTGATTTCATTCAAGTTTAGCAAAAGCATCACAGAAGAACAAGGCGTGCATGCTGGAAAGGCACCAAATGGTGACATGTTTGTATTGCTGTTTGGCTAGAACAATACAGCATTTATCAAAAGTTAAACATCTACTCAAAACGGGGCTTCTGAACACCTTCTGTCACAGTGTAAATTGCTGTAATACAGCATGAAGTTCCATACAGAAGAGCACACACAATGGAAGAGGTGAAACAGTCCTGCTAACTTGACCCAACCCTTTTATTTCTGTTTTCTTTTTTCCTTTTTTTTGTGAGCATGGGGAGAGTGGGATAGGACTATTCTATGTTTGTCTTCAAGAAGATAATAAATTACAACAGCATCTTTTCCCCTTCAATTTCACCTTGATCTAAGTTAGTTAAGGAGAAAGAAAATAACAAAGATGGTGGTAAAATAAAGAAAGTAATAGACTTAGACTTTGTTACCCCCTTGGCCTTGTTCCAGTTTCAGCTTTTGTGTCTAGCTGCCTAAACAGAAAGGCAGAGCCAGAAAAAAAATTACACAGTCAAAACAATTGTTTGTACAGCACATATCAGTACAGCTTCAACCAAATTATCCTGCTTCTGGATGACAAGGAATTTGGCCTAAGGCAGCATACTGTGACTTGGGCATCAACAGCTTAAGGTCCTAGGATAAAAATCCCTCTACTCCCACTTCTCAGTTTAGAAGGGCAATGGCCTGCCCCAAGGGGGATCATTAGGCAGCTCTGCCACACAAAATCTTACTGGCTTTTTTCTAACATATGAACTTTTAAGACTGGTATTGCTTTAATGCTGTATTGTCAGTTGAGTGAGGCTGATTTTCAAGAGTGCTAGAGCAAGCACTCAAGGAATTTAGTCTTAGCTTTACTTGAGCCAATTCTTGAGACACTTATGCTCCCAGCCTCCAGAGGCAACGGGTTGGCCTGAAGTCCCTGAAAAAAAAAAAACAACTGTAACTTGCATACTTCTTACCACTGCTGCTCCAATGTTTATGTATTTACATACAAAAACAATATACATGGACAAGTCATCTTAGACTTTTCCAGTGAGAAAAATGACACGAAAGCCTCTCTCACCCAGCAAATGGTACAACTTGGCAGAGGGACAACCGTAACTGAGATGAGCATACAGCTGAAGAGTTTTTCCAATCGTACTGGCTGTCCTGCCCTACTGCCAATGGTATGTTTCTCCCTTTGAATTGTCACCTGATGAAGACTAGCATGAATTAGTCTATCCACAGAACGCAAACAGCACAGAAATGCATTTAAACAGGCGCCACGGAGTCATTTACATAATTACCTAACATGCAAGGTCACAATGTGCTGTACTAAATCTTCCATATATTGTAAATAGGCAATTTCTGCAGGACAAAAGTACGGGCAACATTGTTTTGCTCTCCTATTATAGTGGCCTCATCAAAAGCATCTTTACAAGAACGGGATATGTGATTAGAGAGGAAAATAATATAAATTTTGTCCTCCCCTGGCATAACTGGAGGCATGGTGGTGGCCCTGCTTTTCATAACATTCAACAAATCTGTGATGATTTTGGTCAAAGTTTCTGTCACAATTAGCTGCTTTCAGAAAATGTTAAAAATTTTACCCATCTATCCTTTCCGGTACACTTCAGGACACCAGGCTTTCGCTTTCCTTCAGCAAGCCATTCCTCCTCACAGGCCTTCAGCTCTCCATCCCTCAACCCTTCTCACAGCGAGCACCGTGGTTTCATTTACACAGGGCTCGTGTTTCTGCCATCTGCCCACCATATTGGTGGTAAGGTTTGAAAAAGCACAGAACAAAGCAGAGCTTGTCTCTCTCCACCAGCCAATATGAAGCCCGTACTGGCACCCAGCAGGCAGTCTCTACATCAACAACTAGTCAGTAGTCTGTGAAGGCTAAAAACAGCAAAAGATCTTCTCATTTCTAAGAAAGAATTTAAACAGACTTGGGACTATATCAAGAGCTGGAAAGGGACCCACTGAAAAAGAAGGGGAAAAAGAAAAAAAGACCCCATCAACTACATGCGATAAAACTAAGGCAGCACAAAAATCCAACTGACATGCAGGAACCAAAGATTTATTCATCTCCCTTCTGTGAAGCACCTTGACATACAGGTACTCTAGAAGCCTCTCCTAATTCCAGGTATTGACTGGCTGTGCTGGCACCACCCCTCAAAGCGACACTAAATTTACTGGTGCCCATATTTCTGGGTTGGTTGCTGTACATATTGTTACAGCCAACCCTGATGTTCAGATAGCAACTCCCAGTTCCCAACCATGCCACTGTGGCTGCTGGAGCAGCGGGGCTGTTCAGCCTGCCCTTGGGAGAATATGGACCCATGCAGAGACCATGCAGTCTCTGGGTCCAGGTTTGCAGTGCTTTAATAAATGTGCTGTCTGATCGACTGTTTGCTCTTGACTGGTGCAGTTGCATCATAGACCTGCTAATGGCATCACAGTGGACGTTTTGTCACAGTCATACTTTCCTGGTACAGCAGTCAGGAAAAGACAGCTACTGGGAAGAAACCATAATTAAAAAGCAAATATGTTTGTGTGAAATGAGTTAAGACAGGCAAAAAATATGTAAAAGGAGGATGCAGAACTTCAATACGGCCAAAAGCTTTTCCAGAAATGGAAATTCTTTATTGGGAACTCAGGGGAGGCACTCAAACAATTATTATCTCCCGTTCAGTTTGAGACTGTGCAAGCAGCTACGACTGAAGACACCAGTTTCAGTCAGTAAACTCAGTTGCTTCATGCTAGAAGTAGAGACTACAGTGATAATAGGTGATGTCTATGGCATTAGTGTAAAATAAAAAATCTTTGAACAGACTAAAAGGAAATTTCCAAAACTAGACCGTATGCCAATAAAAAACAAAAATACCACAGGGTGCTCTGTCAATCCCTCAGCTTGGAGTCTACCTTCTTTCTCCAGCGAGGAGAAACATAAAACAGTAAAAAAACCCCAAAATCGGATCCCACAGAATGGAGCGTTTCTTAATAGGTGCTAACAATCTGGAGATGAGCCCCAGCTGGATGTTTAGTAAACAGCTGCTGGAATAAAAGTCATGTGTGACACAAACCAACTAGAATACACACATTGATCTTGCCATCTCAAGCGGATTCACAGTCTACTACATTACACATCTCCTTTACCAGTTATCAAAGATAGAAAAAGGAGGTGTGACTGCAGACTGGAAAGAGTTAATTGTTCAAAAAAAAAAGCAAATAAGAAGTAGTAAAAGAACCAATAAATTGGAGAACTGAAACAAATCTTGTAACTTTCAGATTAAAACAAATTAACATGGTCTGAAAATTAAAAACATCCCAGATTAAAACTCAGTCAGCCACACCGTTAGTACATTCCTCCAAGACCAAGTGGTCTGAGGAATTTATACATTTGGCATCGTATAAAATGTGCTATTCCTGGCAGGACTTCGAAACAGGGGAAGTGAAAGGGCCAGCAAGACAGGCAGAGCAACAGGGCCAGCCTCAAAGGAGGTGGGGGAAGGAGCTGTAGGGCTGCCCTGCCAGATTTTAATCACAGGCTGGCCGTTGTCTTTCACCACTAAGACTAAGTAAAAGCACATTACGTTTAAACGCAGTATTCCCCTCTCCAGTCCAGCCCCCTTGCTGCTCACTCGCTCTTTTGTCCTACATAAATAGCTAATCAGCTTTCAGTTATTTTTAACATATTCATTAAGGACCCCACGACAGGATCCTCAGCAGTACAGGTGCTAATAACCTGCACCATGCAGCCCTCTACTACATGTCCTGGCTGCAGTTGCCATTTCAGCCATCTGCTATTGGGCTAACTGGGTCGACAGTTGGTTAAGATTTCTGAGCACGTCTATGGGCTATTTGCTGGCATTAAGTATTTTATGTCCCAAACCCAGAGCATCAAAGAGGGTTAACAAGATGTGCTAATCAGCCTGCCCTTTGATTAACCTACAGCTCTGATAAATGTTGGAATTTGTAGGAAATCCACAGCAAGTTTAGTCATGTAATATTTCTGGGTGACAACATATAGACTTTTTTTTGTTCATTTAATTAAAAAGTTCAAAAGCCATGAGTAGGCAGAGATATGCCTTTTATGAGGTTTAACACAGAGCAAATCTGAACTACAAAATACTAATTTTTTTCCTTTTTCCATGCTAAGGCAATCCTTACAAAAAAACAAACAAACAAACAAAAAAAAAAAAAAACCAACAAAAAAACCCAAACAAAACAAAACAAAAAAAAAACCAAAAACCCACCAAACAAACCCAAAAACCAAACTAAAACACCAAAAACAATAGAAAATTCTTTTCCCACATGCAAAAACAGCTTTATGCACAAGATTATCTTCCACCGACTAAGCAGCTCATCCTTCCCAGTGGGATGGAGAGACTTGGCAGGTGTCTGTCACACACACCAGCAAAAAGGTAGAGGGCAAAGAAAAACTGAAAGACACACACACAAAAAAAAAAAAAAAGAAACTCCCAAACTACCAGGAGGGATTGGACAGAAAGACTCTTGCAAATGACCATGTTTTCCCACAGCAACAGCATCTACGTAGGAAACACCAAGCATTTCTTGGTTGGGCTTGATTTTTTTGATGTTCTGAGCATTCATTGCAAGCATGCCACTCCTTCCAATTTTTAGAAAATCTTAGAAAACAAGGCAACTCATGTCAAGTATACAGAAGTCCTTTACTGAGTTCCTGGCTGAAAGGGAAAGAAAGACTACGAAGTTACTGGCATCTGTTCAAACAAGCTACATGGCAGGGGATATTATATGTACCAACTCCATCACACAACTCCAATAATTCAGTTCATTGCCATAGATCAATCTCCATCAACCCAAGTGCTTAAGTCAGCCTTCATGAGTTACTATTAGACATTGATCTGTGCCTCTATGACAGAAGGTCATTATACCTGTCACTCATTAAGGATTGAAGAAGTGAGAGTTTGACTGCATAGCAATCATTCACTCCAGCAAAAGAAAGAGAAATGCTATACTGTGCTCAGGAACAGGTTCATTCTGCTTCCCTGCAGTTAACCAAATTGTTGCCCAAGATAACATGGGCCTAAAGACTATTTCTTACTGAGAAGTGTGTTACACCTAAGGTGCTTGCATCTATTCCAAAATGTGTTCAAGAGAGCTGAGTCACCTCATTGCAGTGGCTTGTGGCAGTCCTGGGTGCCGGGAGGGAGAAGAGCTGTGGGTTATGAACTGAATGGAAATTCAGCTGCAGAAGTGTGCTCATCAGAAGATATTTTGGAACCAGTTCTCCAGTTGCTCCTGACATAGACCAAAAAACCAAATAGGAACAAAAACACAAAATACCTGCCTCAGAAGACAAACAAGGGAACTGGCACCACTGCAGTAAGAAACTATTCTCCAGTTTCCTTCTGCATCCCAACCATGTTATCTCTGCAGACCTGTTGGCATACTTAATATCATGTCCCACCCCACTCCCTCAGTTCCCTGAAGACCATAAGAACAAGCTTGATTTGCAGAAGATAGAACAGATGTAGAAATAAAAGATCCTTTAGGTTTAGAGGCTAAGGAATCTATGCACTTCTCTATTCCTAAAAGCAAGGAAAGGCAAATGCAACATGATGAATCAGAGGTGCAACACCAATGTAAAAGCAAAGACACTAAGAAGAAAGGAAGGCAATTGTAACAACCAGAGACAGAATTTCTCTGAACTTCACACATCCTAACATTGTCCACTTCCTTTGCGCTCCCTTAACTGAATTTTTGTCCATCTGAATAAGCATGTGTAATGGGAACTCAAGCTCATGACCTTGCTCCCATTACCATATCTTGCATTTAATTGAAATGTGTAATCCCATGGAAGTCCAGACATTAACCCATTTGGGTAGGATGACTATTATTACAAGCTTCATATTTTTCCTAAAGCTCAAGCTGCTGGAACCATAAGACTCTGTGAGAATCCAAGGGTCTCCGTTGCAGGATTTTTGTTTTGTTTATTTTAAAAAGATATCTCAAGTTCTCAGGCTTGTGGAGAAAAAAAAATAAAAATAAATAAAACAATTTAAAAAGCTTGAAAACATCACTTGAAGGTTCCTTAAAGGCTCAGAAACCAGAAGAGGAGAAAAAAATACTATCCATTTTAAAAAAGTCTCATGATTCTTTTAAGCTAGTTTCCTAACCGCCAACTCCTTGGTGGTTTTTATTCTGCAGTATTTTCTCTCCTACAGCAATTTTTTTCAGAATCAAACTATTCCTGATGAAAGTGATAGATTATAGGGCCCATTCGTTCTGTAGCTTTACTGAAGGTGATCATCCATTTGATGAGTCCAAAGTCATTTCTCTTCCATGCATATAAGGAGGTGTAAAGCTATTTCACAGGTTAGTTTAGACCATGGTGCAGGACATGACGGGGAGAGACATGGATCTGCTATCCCAAGACTTTTTAGATAAAATATAAAAAAGGTAACAAAACATTTATGTAGCCTCAGAACAAAGGAACCAGGCCACAGTTCATCTGTGGGTTTGTATCTATCATCTAATCAATGCCAACAATAAACGAATGCCTGGGTGGGCACAGAATTAAGCTACTTCAGTCTCCATGGGCATCTCTGTGGGAATTCACTAGAATGCCTTATTGCAATACCAACACCGTTAATTTCAAGAAAAAGTCCCCAATACATTGCCTTAAAAATTACTTCATTACTTTTTAATGGTGATTTCAAATTATTTTCTGACTGTGCCTTAAGTCTCATCACCTGGCTCATGGGGTTTATTTGGTTTTGAAAATGCCCTTCAGAAATAGACTAGTAGCTTAATGATGCAGTGTGTTTTACGTGATAGCACTAGATGACAATACAAGCACCACACCATGCAGCATGTTAGTGAGACAGCCAGCTGTATCCTCTTCATTAGAAGAGTAAAAGTAGTTGTCAGAACTCATTTTCTTCCTAGTTGAAAGAAGTTGAGATGTATTTTGTCCAGCTCTAATGTGTTTATGTTTTCACTGAGAAAAAGAAAATATTTTTTTTTAAACAGTTTCCAGCTTCAGGAGTCTCAAGTTACAGAATTGAAGCCCAATAAACAACACAGGATCATCAGTAATAAAGATGAGAAAGAGAGAGACAGAATGAAGTGCAAGCATGAGAGCGCATGTGTGCGTGTGTGTATTGTCAGAGTAAGCTATACATAAGCATAGCTTGGCCAAATTGATTTTTCAGTTGAACTCCCATTACTGAAACACAGATTACATACAGTTAATTAAAAGATACCTTCTAATGATGCTCACTGAGTAAAGCGTACTAGAGCTATATAATGGTAATGGAAACATTTACCAAAATTCACTTAGACCACTGTGCTAGTTAAATAGGTTAACTATTAGAGAAGAGAGCAGAGGGGTACATTGCCACCTCACCATTACGCTGCAACCCTGGGAAGTCTGACTGGCTGAAGTGGATCTACTCAGTTCACAGAGCTGCTTCAAAAAAAAGATCCAGCTATTTTCAAATGTGCTGCTAGGTTTCCCCTCCCTTCTCTGCAGCATCAAATGCTACTCAAATGCTACTGACCACAGCTGGAAAAGCGATACAAAATGGGATGGAGCCCTGGCTTCTAAAAGTGCAAACCCTGTTATGAGATGTTATTAAAAATATCTTCTCTATTTCACCTGCAAACAGTACAAACCCTCTTATGAGAAGTTATTAAAAAAATATCTTCTCCATTTCACCCACAAGAACACTTAATGACTCCCCTAAAAAAATTATGTCAATGTAGATCTGAGCCTGAATGCTAAAGCCAGTGATTAGCCCAGCCTTTTCTACATAGACTGCAATACCACAGCATAATGCAAGAACCAGGACAGAAAAAAACTCAAAGCACCGACTCTTGAAGCATCTTCAATTTTTTATTATTTTTTTTTTTACATTTCTACAGAATTAACTATCAATTGCTTTCATCTTCAGGGCAGTGACTTCTCACACCAAAGGAAGGAAAGAATTGTTTCATTTGGCATTCTCTTGTATCAAAACATTTCCAAAAAGCTCTTACATAGAGCTTGTCATGGTGATTCATTTTATTGCATCCAAGCCCCTCATACTGCCCCAGTAAGTATTCCAACTACAGGAGTCATGAAACCCCTGAACATGGTGTTGCATGAATTCACCGCCAAAGGAGTTTCAGGAAAAAAAAAAAAAAAGTATGCCACCATTACTTGGGGGGGGGGGATGGGGGTGCTGGGGGGAAAAAAAAAAGAATACATGAATAAATAATGTGGAAGTAAACAAAGTCCTTGGTGTGTTGAGCACAGCTGTTCGACAGTATTTATGAAGTCTCTAGTTACATAGTTAGGGCCATTTCCCCAAGGAAAGAAACGCACTGTATTGCACAATATGGGAATACGCACACATAGGGAATATGCATTGACTTATTAGTAGTGAGAAAAAAATCAGTGATCTACAACAGTTCCAAGCAAACAAACAACCTGATGCTGTCAGAGCGTTTGTACGGAGATGATTACACTGGAGTCAGGATTCTTACAATGTCAACATTGAACTTACGGTGCCAGACATCTATCTATGCACCACAAATTTTACCTCTTTGAAGCAGTTATGTGGATTAGAGAGCAGACTACTATAAACTGCAGACACCGAGCAAATCATTGCCCTTGCTCAATTCTAAAATAGAGAACAAGCTGTTCCACTTTGCTCTGGACTTCTCATCCATGTTCAGCATGTGCATCGACTTTGTGTATGTGTAATATGTTGACCTATCCATTCCTGCAGAGATGTGAAGACAAGAAGTTAAATAACAATTATGCTGGCCTTAAGAGATGTCCAACAAAGCACATATGTAGGAAATGGATAAGGTACAGCATACTGATGGAGCAGAGCCACAGCAGGGCCATAGGGTTGTACAGTTTAAACTACATTAAGTCAGAAAGCACAATTTTCAATTGAACTCTGAGCAATGCATGGGCAGTGCAGCTCTGTTTTCTCAGGGCCACAATAAACAACCAAACTAAGAGGGAAGTCATCTTTTCCAGCAAGCATGACAGCACAAGGTATTGGCATCCGTCTTCCCCCTCTGAAGATGGGCATACACAAACACGTAGCTAAACACACAATCTTTGAAGACCAAAGACTATGTCTTCTCAACATGATGCAGTGCAGTACAGAGCTAGTTCAAATACCTAAAACAGTATAGCTGAAGAGTGAGCCAGGGTTCATCTGTTCAGTTAGAGAAAAGTCACATTGCTTCTGGTAAGGAAACCAGCTTAGATTTACCCATGTCTCAGTGTGTACTTACATTTCTTTAGCACTATATAAGTACCATAAACAACTATCTTACGCCTGTGTTTACTTCCTTCAGATTTATTCACACGAGTCATCCCATCTGTTGCAAGACCAGGTTTTCTGCCTAACGTTTACAGCTGATCCCGCTGTGACAACTTCATTCTGAAAATGAAAAATCCCTGCTTTCCAGTTCAAGAAAGCAAACCATTAGTCAGAGCAATCTCCTGGCAGTAAGAAACCACTGATTGAGTTTTTACTCCACCCAATTCAAAGGTCAGAGAGTAGTTTTCCATCCTACATTACTCTGTAACACACAGACCAGGAAGCTGAACCAAGTCTTCCACATCTCAAGCCAGTCCCTTAACGGCCTACCACACATCTGCATGCTCACGTGCACAAACTTTCTCTCTGAATTTCTTCAGAGCTCTCTCTTCCAAACATATTCCCCCCAAAAAACATTATCAAAACTGATGAGTCTTGCAAAAGATGCTGGCTCCAAAAAGAAAAAACATTTCAACAAAATTTCAAATCCAAGTTTTCCAAGTAACACTAGTATCGTCAGCAATTGCCAAGATAGCAAAACCAAAGTGCACTGGCAGAATAGAACTAATAACACAAGACCATGAGCTAATTAGGATGGGAAACAGAGTTCCGTGGTATTAAGTTTGTATTGCTCAATGCTTGTGAGGTTTCAGGTGGTGTTAGATCCATAGTTTTCAGTGTTACACTGGCACATGTCTAGAGCAAAGGCTATGCACGCAATAAAGTTGCTCTAATATTTTCAGGAGCGCAAAGACGAGTTAATCAAATTAGGCATAAAATAAATTTTAACATAGCCTATTTTTTAAACTGTCAGGAGAAAAAGCATTCTGTTTAGAAAGCCATTTTACTCCCATCGACTGTGGGGAGGGAAAAAGGAGAGAAAAAGGAAAAAAAAACCCCAAGAATCAGAAGCCACAGTCCTACTCCTTTGCCTTCTTGAATGAATCCATTATGAGGCTGAAAAGGAGATCTAATTAAATCAGTTCCACTTACCAAGCAAACCCTACCTGTTTCTTTGCCAGAGACACCATTCCTTCTTGTGCCCAAAGGGGTGTTGGGAGGAGGGAGAGAAGAGGAGCAAAACTGGATTTTAAGAGGAGGAAAGCAGAGGATGCTTTTACTTTCTGTTACCCAATGAAAAAAAGAGTGGAAAAAAACCCAAATAGTGATATCAAGGTATTCATTAGTGCCAAGGCACCACTGCTACAACTCTTCTCGTGAGGATGCAGGATACCACATGCAGAACTCTTGGATACTAAAAATAAAAAAAATATTTTAAAAGGGTTTCTGCTGAATTGTACTTTCACAGCAAAAGCTGGACCAGGTCCAAGAAGAGCCATGAAACTGAAGCTTTCTGTATATTGCAGCCATTAAAATATGCAGTAACTTAAATGACTGCAAGGAAACCCTGTACTGTGGTAGACCCTGCTAAACCTCATAACCATCTCTTTCTCCTTAACTGTTGTATGAGGGGAGAAAAATTATTACCCACTGAAAATTAAGAATCAACTTCTTTAAACAGATGAGTCAGCAGATGTAAACTTCAGCAAAGCTAATTCCCCAAGCTGCTGACATCACCACACATATACAGAGACCACCTAGGAATTACTGCAAGCGTGCTACCGTCCTGAAAAACAGAGAATAAAGCAGAACAATCTCCATGACGGTAGGTGGTGTTTTACTGTGATTACCCAAGGTAACAGAGCCTCTGGTTACATCAAATATTCCAAGTACTATGGATTTTGGTCCTCAAAAGTTTTCATGTAGCATCAGCTCATGCCTGGTTACTTCTGACAACATGCTTGGCCTTGCTCCTGTATCCTGAGCAGACAAAACGGGCCCTAGCACTGTCTGGGGCTCTGTAGTAGCTGCTGAGAGCAAAGAAGAATCCTCTTCTGCAGAGTCACAAGTTGCCACAGCCCAGCAGGCCGCCGCTGCTCAGAGGCACACAGTCGGCAACAGCCTCCACCAACTGCTTTGAGGTGGCTCATGTATTGCCAGTGATCGGCAGCTGGGGAACCTTAACAGTCAAATTATATCACCCTCAGTTCGGATTTTTGCACTGAACTAAAACAGCACTGTAGTCAACTGGCTGGATTAGGAAAAGAAGAAAAACACAATGCTCTCAATATGCTCGCTGCAGATAATATTAAAAACATGCAACTGCGTCATTGCCCACACCGCAAAAGAAAAATGCCATTATTAAAATAATATGCTGACAAAACACCTATGGTGTAAGTTGGGCTTGACCGGAGCCACCCACATAGGCCTGCTGCCAGACCCGGACAGAGCCGCGAGGCCACACGCGTGCCACGCCATGCCAGACCCCTGGAGAGGCCCAGAGTGGCACCAGGCCATGACACAGCCCCCTACAACCTGGCTCTGCCCCAAGTTTCACTTCTGCAGGAGGAGAGGGAAATCCAAGGTCACCCATCCCTGAATCTTTGTGAGCTGCCTGAGCTTCACAAAGCTCAACAGTTGCCCAGTCCAATAATAAATCACGCTGCCGTCTCTGCCTTGACATTACAATGTAGGTTCACATTCACTACTGGACACATACCATGCCACAGCAGGATGCCAATTCTCATGAACAAAAGATACAGCTAGTTAAACAGAAAAATAAATCTCAGTTGCTAATAGGAGAGAAGTGAATTTTCAGTCTAAATAGCTGCAACATTTCTTAGGAGATTTTTTTTTAAGGTTGGAATCATTCAGACTTAGAAGAGTCCTGTTATGCCAAGCAAAGTAAGTTAAATCCACAGCCACATTTGAAATAGGCATCTGGCTTACTAATAAAAGACTCTGCATTTTGCACTCTACCTAAATGTCAGTATAGAGGAAAATCTCGCCATGGCAATGACTACAGCCTTAACAAATTCCTTTGACAGTAAAAACTTAATACCACCTTACAGACACAGAAAACAGCGTTTGTAATATGGACAATATGAATAAACTCAGAAAATATCTCAGTAAACTGTTCTTTACTTTTACTTCTTTTTCTTTAAACAAAGAGGAGAAAAAGTAGATGAAGGAGCTGCTCACTATCTGTTTTGTAGATTAAGGTGACACTGACAAATGAACAGTGAATTTGCCAAAAATTCAAAGAATTAGCTTTGTAAAAGGAAAAAGAGATAGTGAACATATTACAGCTTGCCTCTGACTTTATAATGCAAAGCACTGTGCTTAACCATGAAAATCAGAAGGCCAATCTGACTTGAAAACAGATCAGTCTGCATTTTACTGTAAGCCATAAACAGGAGAAAGGGGTTTTGGTTTTGGGTTTTTTTGTTGTTTGTTTGGTTGCTTTTTTTGTTTTGTTTGGGTTTTTGGGGTTTTTTTAAAGTATAACATAACAGGCAAAAAGCAATTTTTCCCACCTGCCATCAAACTGACTACCTGCTTTTTGATATTTGTGCCTCTTACAGCAAATACACTATTAATCAGTTTCCTAATAAGCATTCAGTGCCTCCCCAGTAATTGTGTAGCCAGCTCATATTTGAAGTGCCTGTGCAACACATGCATTACCTGCCTGAGATAAAAGCTCATCCCTAGTCAAACAGAGCACAAATTAGAGTTTGACTATGTAACTACATAGGCAAAAGAAATCATCAGAAGATTCAGCATAGATGATTATACATTCTTAACAAAGGTTTAAGACAATTTCAAGCCCCATGTTGTTTTAGGTTAGGACACTGATCTTCCCATTTATATGGGAATCCGCAAATGGAATAAAAACAAACAACAAGACGACAGTACTCAACTTCTCCGGCAAGGCTGTGTTGAAAGACCTATGCTGTATTTACCCTCAAGTCACATTAACAGATACTGTTGATCCTTCCAACTTTTCAAATAAATACGTATGAGCTTTCACAAGATCTCCAATAAACAGATGTGGTCAAAATTGAGAACATTATTTTCAATGTTTACTAATATATAAAACCTAGTCCCCTCTTCCTGATGCACTTTTGCATACTGTCCTGCCAGGGGATGAAAAGGGTAAGGAAACACAAAGTTACCTAATGTGATTTCAAACAGAGAGCCTCTGTTCCGATGTAAAAACCAGGGAGTGTTTTCAAAATGTTGCAAGCTACTAGGACAGCTGATGGGAGGAACAGCAAGATTCACACTCAATGTCAGTGTCACTTCTGAGCTATCACATGGTGCTCCATGGAGATAAACATTGCACATGTGAAATAACTGTCAGTTACTTCAGGCTGTCAAACATTTCAATGGAACATTGTCATCTCAGCAGCAGACAAGCAAAACAACTGTGTTTATGCAAGTCTACATTCATCCAAAACACACCTCATGAAATCCTAGGCTCTCAAGAGGGGGTGGAGGGAGAACAGATAGAAAGCACCCTTCATTTGCCCTTACCACACACTGAAAGTTCATGACAAATCCCTTAATGCCACCTTTTGTGCCCGTTTGTGCAGTGTACCTGTCCAACACTGCTGAAGTAATACAAATCCCAAAACCACAGTAGCGCAATGCGGCTATGTTTTAAAAGCCTTGTTATTTCAGCTGGCAAAGACAAAATGAAACTAAAAAAGAAATACACTGGTGTATACAGAGCCTCAGCTCTGCAGGCAGGCTAAGCTGGACTCATGTTTTGGTTATGGGATGGAGAAGATTCAAAGCCTACCATGAGCTGGTACCAGCGTGGCACTACTCCATTAATTTGTAACATGGACATCTTGGCACTTAAGTGGGTCTACATCCACTCCAGCAATGCCAGTCAGTTTCATCCCCCAGGGCAACAGCACAGATGTACCTGTGTGCTTGAAGCTGACACAGGGACCCCTGCTATCCCTGCTGAGGACCATGACTGGCCCCTTGAGGACACTTCCCTTTCTCTCCTCACCATGGAGAGGAGCATGTGTGCAGAGGCTTCGTTAACTCTACTCAAGGCTGTAGGGAAGCGAGCTCTGGGGATTCATCAGGTTCATCAGGAAAGGGTGTCCTGTGACCGTGCGATGCCCCCCACAGGGAGAAGAGACATCAGTGAGCCCTTCCCCTAATACTCAGATAAAGAGCTGGCTCAAATTTACCACATTACTGCAACCCAGCACATTATGTTCATTCACCACCCCCCACCCATTTTAGTAGCCGCTTTACATGTAGGATCAAGACTACGTATCCTTAGAGAGAAAAATACATACGAGCCTTGTATGTTTCTCCCAGAGGTACAATTCTTCTCTTCAAATAGTTAAATCATGACAACCCTCATACAGGTGCAGTTCCCCTGGCGTAAAAGATGCTTACCGCAAACACACTTACCTTGCACAAGAACAGTTTAATCACCACCTATATTATTACATCTACATTAAGTAAATGCATTGGTAAGTGGGGAGTTATTTATCTATAAAGGGAGAAGTAAAGTAGTAAGACATGTGCGTAGTCATTAGCAAAGCCCCTTCTCTTCTTCCAAGCCTCCTCGCTGTTCATTTTCTTTCTACCTTTTTTGTTCACTTTTACCTCTCCCCATTCACATTTTACATGATGTGCCCAGACCTGGTCATTGCTCTACTTCCGCATGCAGTGTTTAACACAAAAATTGGGGAAACTGAAGCCCTGGCCATCAGGAGATTCAGTTTTTCAAAGAGCAGGTGCCCAGAAAAATACTACCTGTCTGGATCCTTTCACACACGGGCATGTTAAGTATTGGCCAGTCTTGCACGGATGCTAAATTGCCAAAACAAAGTAATCTGATGTTAACTAGCTGTCCTCCTGCAAAAATTTGTAACTCGGTAAGATGGTATAACTAATTTCCTTTGGGCAGTAATTGAACTGTGAAGTTAATAAACTATGACCTGAGTATTTCTGGAGTAATTTCAATTTCTTAAGCCTAAGCCAAACCCTCCAGGCCTTTTATGAGACTAACTTTGAATAGGATTCACCACCGTCAGAGACCACATAAATAATAAGAAAGCTGTTTCGCTCCACACACCCGAAGTGCAGTTCAAAAATCAGATGGTGCACACTAGTCACAGAACTGCAGCCCAGAAACCCTTGCTTACCATCTTTTGCTGCTGTGAAGTGCAGTCAGGGCCACATCAGTATCTAAGGCTGTGCCAAAAAGCAATGAAATGTCTTACGCTTACATAGTACTACCCTGCAAGGAACTTTCCCAAGACTTTGCAAACTCTGAGAACTGATTGCATAGGTCTCCACCACTGTGAAAGCAGGAACAACCTATTAAGGAAAGATGAGACCAAGGAGAGACATGGCAACAGCCTTCATATACATTAAAAAGATGAAACAAACACCCCTGCATGCCCAATGGAAGCTTGCAGGCTGGGAGATTTTGGCTGACCATGCAGAGAGCCTTGGTGGAATAGGAGTGCTGACGTGCTAGAACAGGTTCCCCAAATGATGCCCGTTGCTGGAGCTTCCCCAGCATAACTGAGACAACCATTGGTTAGGAACATGCTGGGTAGAGTCAGTCCTACCACTGGGATGAGAAAAGACTAAACAAGCTTTCAGAAGTCCCTTCCAGGTTGATTTTCTATGATGAGGCAAATAGTCTGTTTTACTAAAGACTGCAAGATTAAGTTTTATCATCTATTGTCTCATAGAAGTACTAATTATTGCTAACAGGGGAGACAAAATGCTCTGCAACTCCCTTGGTAAGTCCATGCCTGGACTTCCTGATTTAAGTATGGGCAAGTCACCCACCTGGTTTACGCCAAAATTTATCCATCTGTAAAAGGACAACAACATTATTTCCTCTCTCTGCCATCTGCTTGCGGTGCACTGCACAGTCCTCAAGGCAGGGACTACTGACCTCTACAAGTAGTGCAAACCCTAACAGATGTTGTCTTGACCTGAGCTGGTACCTCCAGAGTTTTTCTGGTTATATCAGTACCTTGTGAGCACCATGACTGAGTAGGTTAAGAAAGAGCTGATAGACATGGTGTGCTGCAGAAACCAATGGGGAAATCTGAGGTTGAGAGCAATGAAATCAGTCAAATGACTTTTGGAAGGGCTCTCCAGCTCTGGAAAAGCTAAGAAATTTGCAGCATGACTACAAATGGCCAAGAGCTGCCTCCTCCAAATACTGAACATCTAAACCACTAGCACTATTAAAAAAGAAATATTTTTGTGAACCAGAACATGGAAAACAAAATTGTTTATTTAAAAAAAATAAGCTAGACTTTCTGGAGGACTGATTTTCATTAATGTAATATTTCTGTTAACAGCCTTGTCTACGCAAGGCATCTGTAGAAAGTTTTTATTGTTAACTTAATAGTGAAAATCTAATACAGGTTCTATTTGAATTTTCCTATTAAACTGACGTCAATGGCAGTCTGAGAATCAGATTGTTACAACCCAGACTATGAAACAAACATTCAAGTCAGATGCTATAAATGTAGCCATTGCACACTGGTAAGTGTGTTTTAAGATTTTTAATCAGGTCTCTGGGTAGAGCCAAGATACACTTGGCATAAAGATGAGGGGAAAAATTATAAAAATGTAGACATTTTTACTTGGAAAGTCAACTATAATTTATTTCCAGGAAGACTGAAAAAAATTTGGAATACACACACAGAATTGCACTTGTGCAAGCCTACGTACAAGTACTGGAGCATGGTCAAGTCACTAGAGCTTGATGTCTTAATCAGCACTTGCCACACAACAGGCTAAAGGTGAGACATTATCTTCCCTGTAAGGTTACCTCCCCAGGAATGTATGTGTGGCACAGGGAACCCAAAAAGGAAGGGGGAATGAGGGGATCCTATGCAGTGTTGGAGCAGCAGAAGGTACCGCGTAGTGGTACAGAAGTAAGAAAAGGAAGGAGCGCGTTTAGGGAGAGAAGATTCTGGTCAGACAGCAGAAGATTTTCCTGAGAACAAGATTACAGGAAATTTGGAAATTCCACCTCGGATTTCCATCGAAGGGAAAACAGGGTCCTATACCTCATGAAAACCCTTACGCGCCTTGGAAGAAACTTGCCCTCCTCAAAGTTTCAGATTTTTATAAAAAGACTGGCAGAAAAACAGATAAAATAAATCATCAAGTGGTAAGAAAAAGCTGTGCTGGAAGAGAGATGGCTGAGACAGCTTTCTTGGCCTCTCCCATGTTGGTCTCCGGAAATCTGCTAGTGTCGGCACGGGGTCCCTGCAGCAGTCCCTGCACCAAGCACGCTGCAGAGCCTTCCGCCAAAGCAGGCATGCCAGGGTGCAGCAAAAAGCACAGCACTCCAGTACGTCCTGATCGCTTCTCTTGCCGGAAGCCATGATAAGATCAAATAGAGCTTGGAAGAGTAAACAAAAAGTCAACACACATACACATGGTTGTATTATTCACAATTGTTTACTGCCACCAAAGAGGGCCTGAACCCTTATCAGATTTCAAAACCTTTTAGGCATGTATGAAAGAAGGATGAATCAGAGTAGAAAACCCGCACTTTTATGTCATTTTTCCTGTAGAGGTGGATTAGAGGGTTGCATTTTCAACTCAAACAGAAAGGAAAAGCACTGGAGCTTTGTGCTAATTATGAAATTAGTTTGAATATTATCTGAATCACAGATTCTTTTATTATCTAGAAAACCAGTCGGGCAAAAGTTTTCTCCTCTTCCAACCCACAAGATATTTCTAGGGCCTGCAATAATAAGGTTTGAAATCAAACAAGTTTTTAAATTACAAACAAACAAAACTAAACTGCTTTTAAAAAAAGATAAATCACACTTCACAGAACTTCAGGCTGCTCCTTATTTGATGCTAAAGAGGCTGTAAGTTACACATGGATGTTAGAAAACTGAATTCTGTTCTCAGAAATATTTTTCAAGACTCTTGGCAATACTAACCAGCTTGGGCTTGGATGTTAGATTAAGGAGAGATGCAGCACTGAAGGGAAAGGAGCCCTGTGACCCATATTGTCTGTCAGAGTAAGATCAAGGAATGGCAATGCCAGCGTAGGCACAGGCTACCTGCTGCAGACCTGATCTCTGTCTGGAAATCAGTGACACACTGTAACACTGCACTGGAAAATGGAGCGATGCCAATACTGCAGTAGAGGATGAAAGGTGCTGAAGTCCCCAATCCATCCCTCTCCCGTATAAATCCATATCTATAAAATTCAGAAAGAAGTTATTTACTTGATGCAAAAATAAAAATACTCAACTTCCTTTCAAGCAATAACCAGCTGAAATGCTGTAGGTGCTGAACTTGTTAACCATCACAGCACACGGGAACACAGCCTTCTTGTGATTATGCCTACGGACCTCTGGTTTGCACAGAGCACCAGGTTTCCTGTGCAAGGCTGGAAAGATCCCGAGCATGATTTATGGTGTATTGTTACACCACCGTCTAGACGTGACTAGCTAGCACAGGAACCGATAACAGCAAGCCCATGACAATACAAGCTCAACAGAGGCTAACATATCCTGCCAACACTGTGGAGTCGGCATACCTCACCAGGACAAAACCTCTCTTGCATACAACCTCCTCAGCAGACTGGTCTCCTATTCCCAACCTGCCTGGGGTGAGGGAGATGGAAACTGAACTTTCGGAACCTGTGACGCAGCTTCCACAATCTTCCCTAGATCAGTTATGGGCATTTTACAGCCCCTTCGTGACACTTTGCCCAGCTGCAATGGGGAAGGACTGTTCAAGTTATGGCTCCAGCTCACAAACTCAATCCAGGCTGGAGCTCACTCTGAAGTCATCTCATATGCACACCAGGAAAGCGCTGGGTGCCTGCTTCAGGGTCTTGGAACAGATTTGATGGCTTACTTTTGCCATACCAGTAAACACCATTACCTAGCCAAGATGCAGCTTACTTTGGCAGTAGACTCTGCAGGAGGATTAGCAACAGCACCAAGAGGACTTTCGTGCTTGCAATAAGTGCAGCTACACCTGGGCTTCTGTTGACAGAATTATGCTGGTAAGAATGGAGCGGGGGGAAATGGATTCCTGACCAACCCCAATATACCAGCAAAATCAGTAAGCATAGGGTCAGGCTTCAGAAGAAACAACACTGCAATTCCTGGCACACGTTGTTATAGTGGAAATTTCAATCACAATAACCTGCAGTAATTAAATGGACCACGGAAGGACTTTTGCCCTCGGGGAAGGGATAAAAAGAATAATATTTCCTTCAACGAGCTGGAGTACATCCAGCACCGGCACAACTGTGCAGGACTGGGTGTAGCAGTATCAACATCTCACGCGACAGCCACTGGCAAGGAAACCAGATACAGAAGTGTGGGAAATCTGAGTGCTTTTTATTTTCTTTTCAGTCACGTAGCTTTTCCTTGATATCTGAAGCTCCTAGTCCAAGGCAAAGAAAACGAGTCAGCACAGCTGACTTGGAAGTCAGCCGGTGTGTTGCTGCATGGAGAGCTAAGTGTAAAGCCCAACAGCAAGTCTGGAGTGTTCCTGGAGGAGCACTTGTCTGTTCTTCCTTCCTTCCTTCCTGCAGCACTTCTTCAATGGCAGGTCCTGGAGCAAGTCTGGCCAGCCAGGACAGCCCTTAGAGGAAATAAAGGATGGAAAATGGAAGGCCTAAATAACGAGAACAAGCTAGATAGGGTCCCCAGAAGGTTCCCATCAACTGTTGCAATCCACACTTACACACAGCAAGCATACAATGGCTAAGAAAAAAAAGATCTCCCACGCTTTAAGGTACTAACACTTAAGGCTTTCTTCTCTGTTGTCATTATTTCTTCTTTTTGCAGATAGCAAAGATACTGACAGCTAGATCTCCAGAGCATACCAAAGATGCTCCAATGGGACCAAAAGAGCCCCCTCAAAGCGAAGCCTCAACAGCCCAGCTGAGCACGTGAGCAGCTGGCTCAGAGAGCTGCTGGCATGCAGCGCTGGAGCCGGAGCCCAGAGGCTGGTTCAACAGCCGGATGTGTGGGGAGGAGAGCAGGGGAACGCTGGGGCAAGCAACGAGGTGTCTTCCATTTCATACACTCGCCTTCTCAAGTACAGACAGAGAATAGAGCAATTTCAGGAACAATGCACAGTCGTGTAAAAGCTCAGTATTTTAAAATCCACCTTCATTTTGGGAAGCTGAAAAGGGCTTCGTCATTCAACCTAGCATAGCATTCATCTCTCAGCCTGGCCTACTTATTATTCAACATGCAAGCTCCTAAAGCTGACAGGTTGCATCCTTTTCCTATTCCACCATTATACCAGCTTTTATGGAAACTATGTATCTAAAAAGACAAACAGTTACCAAGTCTCCTTACAATAACATCCATCCTATTTTCTGTCATTCACTTGCAGCCTTGTTTAAAGACACGTGTGATTATAAATTCGATTTACTTCTTTCTGGTTGACTTAGCAAATCTTTCCCAAATCAAATGTTAGCCACACATACATTCTCTAAAACTTAATGCATAGTAACATCCAAAATAATAAACTCTACAGTATTTTTATGAGTCAATTTGTCTACACTCCTGCCTACTAAATATCATCAAACTCCTTCCTTTGATCAGTTGGCACTAACATTTCTATGTCTAACTCTGGCCACAGTCATGTATTAAGCAGATATGCTTCTACTTGAATTTCTTATCTAATGCATTTGCAAGTTTGGTGTTGTTTTTTTTTTTTTTTTTTGAGAGGGTGGGGGGGTAGGAGGAGAAATCCCTGCATCTGTAAACTTTTTTTTTTTTTGGTCAGCAACGGTTCTTTCTTCTGGGACACTAAAATTGTAATTACCTAAAGTCTTGACCCATGTTAGACTGACTCTTAAAAAAAAAAGTAAATAAATATCACACCACAGTTACATTTCACAGATAGAAACCAAAATAGAGGATTACAAATAGAGTCACATCAGGCTTCAGAGTTACACACAGACTTCCTGATTGGCCAAAACATGCATGAACACATCATAGCCTTCTAAAAAAACAAACAAACAAAAAAAACCCACCAAAACACCCCAAAAACCCACACCCACAAAACACCAACAACAAAACAAAACAACAACAACAAAAAAAAAAGAAAAACCAAACCCATGGGCCTGCTACAGAGCCAGCGCCACCAGTATTGCCACTGTGGGTTCACAAAGACAGTCTACAATTACCTACCCAGAAATTCCTTAAAATAGATTACCGGGCACTAGGGAATCCCGGATAGATTAATGAACCAGCCTGAACATGTGGTCAGAAAAAGAGGGATGCCCTACAGCTCAGCAAGCAACAAAACGTATCTGCTCATATTTCATAGAAGACACAAAACAGAGCAGATCTGCATGGGGGAACATGCTTTATGAACAAGTTAACATTTCACTGAGCATTATTCTTGCTTGTGAGCTAACAGGCACAGAGACCACCAGCCACCCTGAACTAATATTCACGTCCTCTCTTTCTGTTAATAACAGGTGAAAACAGAATGTTTTTAAACTGGTAAGAACTATGAGAGCTAATGAAATCTTCCACTACATTGCAGTGCACATAAAATCGGTGTCTTGTCATCAAATACGTAAGATACTGAAAAATAAAGCACTCTGTATTAGCAGGAGCACAGCTGGAAACCTGCATGTTTTCTTTGTTATTATACTTTTTCTACCACTATGATTTCAATACCTCAATGGCATCTTGTTTCTCAAGTACACAACAAGTCAGAATTTACAGGTCAGACAGTAAAGGAAGAAGGGTAAAAACAGGAAGACATTTATTTACAACTCTGCATTTTACAAACCTTATTTATTCCTAACACAGCTATTCACATTTGGTCAGCTACTGTATGTGTGTGGGAAACTGTTCTGAAAACAGTAATTTGGCAAAGGCAGTAAAAACGCACAGCCTGGAGATTTGCTGAACAGAAATATGCATAAACTCCACGACAGGGGTTAACACAAAGCCAGGAGGGTCAACGTTCTAAATAGTTGTAGTAGCAGCAGCAGCATAAAACTGAAGCAAGCAATCTAGGCAATCAATAGCAAATTCTTTTTCCCCTCGAAGAGCTTGGAACATATCCTTCCTCTATAGAGGAGAGATGAAAATGATGGCAGATCTCTAAGGAGCAAAAAGTTATTCTGTTGGTATTCTCTTATTCTTCCCATTTGTCAAAAGCATCAAAATACACCCAACAGCCAGAGAGTGCAGGACCTTTCACAGTGCTAAGCTCATAGATACATATGAACAATGGGATTTAGTGTATCTGAAGTGTGCTAAGCAACAGGTGAAATTCAGAATGGAGGTAAGGACCTGTAACACCATTGATGTCAAGGGAACAAGACCACTACAGCAGACTTGACTCTGACCAAGACCTTTTCTTCATGTGGGACAACCTGTAGCAGCACCAGACCCAGGGAGGACAAGAGAAAAAGAGGGAGAGAGAGAAACAGCCACAAAGCAACCCAGCAGAGCAGGTTGGCTTCAAAGGGCTTTTGCCACTCTTTCCCTGGGAAAGGCTGCCTGGGGGCTCAGTTTGAGAGCTCACAGATGTCACAGCCACTGGTGATGTGTGCATACACAAGCTGGGATCTTTGAAAACCTCTTCCAGTGCTAGTGCATATTTTCTTCCTCCTGCTTATAGGCTTCTTCTGGGACAGTTACTGAAACCAACCAATTATTCTTCCAAGTTCACTTGCAAATATCTCTATGCTTTCAATCTTTGTTTCAGAAGCACAACAGCAATAAATGTAAGTTTCTTTCACAGCTGAAAAGCTGATTGCGACACACAAGTCAAAGTTCCAGGAGTGACCTTAGTTCCTATGGCCTCAGGACAGACTCGGTGGCACGTACTAACCTCCCCTGCCCACCGCCTCCAGGAGAAACGAAGGAAGCAACAGTTTCCATCTGGAAAGGGAACATCACTGTGCCAACAGCAACACTAACCTCTAGAAACCCAAACCTTCATCACCAAAGGGTACGTTAAAAGCAACCTGAAAAACACACAAGTCCTACTGAACATAATCAACTGCAAATGTATGCCTGACAGGGACGTAAACACCATTCACATTTACAATACCTCTGTCTCTCCAGCTGCAACCGTGCATGGTTCGAACCATTCAAGTGCAACAGCTGCAACCAACTTAGCTCTCAGGAACAATCAACAAAATTTCTATTTTCACCAACATTTTTATCTGTCCCAAGAAAGGTCTTGCAGGTTGAAGAACTGTAGAGAATGAGAACCTCACATTATGAAGTTGGGACTAAAAATAAACACTTTGGGCTTTTAACTGAAAACCCGTACCACATGAATCAAAATATCAACAGGAAAAGCAGAAGAAAAGAACATGTGGTGGCCCGTGACTTCAAATCCATCTACCCATCCCAATTTATACATATTGAAAAGATCCTAGATTTTCAGGCTGTGCTCAAATCCCATCCTACAACATTCAAGGTCCTTTGAATAGGACAATAAAAGAATTAAGGTGTCCAACCACCATTGCAGGGGTAAAAAAAAAAAGATTCAGGAACACAGCAAAATTAAATTGCCTCACTATTTTTCAAAAGGCTTTTTCCTTAATTGAAAATAGAGTTCAGAAATCACACACAGAGAGAGGTCAAAACATTCACAAAAACCCCCAAAATTTCAAGTCTGCACTGATATATAGGTGGCTAGTAAGATAAAAACAAAATACTGCAACAAATGCTTACAGTAGGTTAACCACTGTACTGATACAGGAGGACATCCTTTGGCAGGGCAGCACAAAGAAAACCCCTGTGGGCTGGCTGGTGTGAACAGCTTCAGCTCTGGCAGCACGTGAGCATGGGCACCAGGGAGCTACACTGAAGCCCACCCCCGCTGCCTCTGCAGGAGCAGAGAGGAGGGGACGCAGGTAAACAGTACCACAAACAGAGTGGGTTTCTAAGACAAATAATATGAAAAACAACTCATCTGACCTCAGAGAAGGAGGAAATTGAACACACCTATGAAGTTAAAGCTGAATCAGTTTAACAATCCACAACTCCTGTTGAGTAGGAAGGCTCCCACTCTTTTTCTCAGCAAGGGGAGCGGGAAAGGAAGCACACCAGAAAGGGCACCAATGACAGAGACTGCCATCAGCCGGCACTGCTGTCACCCCACACTCAGCACTGCTGGCTTGAGTCACCCACAGACCAACAATGCCACAGGCAGAGGAGCTGTCATAGAAGAGGAGGTGGATATACAAGACCCAACTCCCCCAGCTGCCGGTATTACAGGTATGCATACCTCTAGGTTAAAGACCGGAGGTAATGATCATGTTAGGAAGTTTGACTTTGCCCCATCATATCACTGTTTATTTACACTATATTAAAAAAAAATCAGATTAGGATACCATCTCTTAAACACATGTATATACACCACCAGATACAAGGTGATCTCGATCTGCTTGGGGCCTCTAAATGTCACTGTAACACCATGAACAATTAAGAGGCATGTTTCACTCCTGATCTGAATAGAGTTTCTTCACCAGAGAACAAAGTAGTAATTCAAATCAAGTATAAAAATATATCATATTCTTAATTGCAAGCATACACTTCTAAGCTTCAAAACCAGAATGAACTCACAAATCCTCCGCCCATCCAAGTAAATTTGCATACTAGCATCTTCCAGTTACAGAACGAGGTCTGCTCTTGTTAAAACAGACAAACCACCAACCTGCTTCAAAATCCATGCCACAGAACGCTTTAATGTAAGATCCTACAGACTTCCCGTGAGGAGGCAACAAAATTGAATACATTGGATCCACAGTCAATGCTTTCAAAGGAGTAAAAAAAATTCCACAGGGATAACAAGCTAGTGGTACAACTTGAAGATGCCTAAGTAGTTGTTCTGGGGTTGCCATTTCATCTTTCCCACTGGACAAATCCATCCTCTCATTATAACATAGCTTGTGCAAAGGGTCCAACTTCAGTCTCTTCTGCCTCTCAAAGTCCTTGACCAACTATCACCATATGTCGTGGTTTAGCCCCAGAAAATTAACTCTATCCCAGCTAAAACCATGACACCATATAAAGAATTAATGTTGTAACTTGAAATCAAGCTCAAACAAAGAGAAAAAGACGACACACAAATATCAAAGTACCCAAGTATGAAAGAGCCTTATGCCTGGATGCACATCAATACAATTGAGTATTATTACATGTAAAGTATAAAAGGTATGTCCACACATCTTGTATGAGTGTATACCTAAACCCAGAAGTATTTCCAGGTTCAGGTGTTTCTACATGTTGCCTAAATTCTCTGCATTGAAAAAAGAAGTACCACGAAACCTCTCTCTACAAAGAAGAAAAAACAAGCAAGAACAGAAACCCCAGCAAATAGGAGTTCCAGCAAACATTTAAGAGAAAAACTGTTTAAGAAATGGGCAATCAGAAGCCAGTAAGCAGGGCAGCATACACACTTCTGCTTTCTGCAGAAAGTCTAACCATCCTGAATATGGCTTTTGCAAAGACCAAAATCAGCTTGCAGTTGGATACCACTTTTGGATAGATGTTTGAGATGTCACATAAGGGAGTTACGCATGACAAACCTCAGGAGGAAAAACGAACCTGAAGGCTACAGGATTATTTTGGTGCTAACGTACACATAGCTTCCAGAAAGCTGTAGACAGGAAAGGCAGAAACAGTCCTGCACTCATGATCCCTTCAAGCGATTTGCTTTTGCAATCAAACTTAAAACATGCAATCAATAAATAAAACCTAGCAAAGGATTCAAAAGCTTTCACATATGCATTTAATTCAAATCTTTTTTCACTGAGAATCATTAAGGATACACATCCCGTTTCTGTTAACATTGATAGTATTTCATTACACTCAATGCTATGGAAACATCATAAACCAGGACATCTTAGTTTTGATTAGCAGACCATCACAATTTAAGCTCTTCTTATTACTGACGAGGTTTCTTAAGATAAAAAGATCATAAGTCCCTTAAAGCCAGTTAATGCCTGTTTTAATGGAAAAAGTAACTTTTTCCAGCTGTGAAGCAGCCCTAAACTCCTAGAGGCCTAAACTCCCACAGCCAGATTTGACTTGAGAGCATTTTCAGGATTAAAAAATTGGTTTGAGCTCAGGGTGTACTGTCAGACCACAATAAAAGGAAAATGAATACAATATGCTGGAAATACAACACTAGTCACATTAAAAAAACACTTTCTGACAGCGTTAATTATGACACTGTGCCTCCCACTCTTATCACGCACAGCCCTTTCACAGCAGCTTTACAGACCTCCACCCTCAGCCATCCCAGGCATGAAACACCACAATAAGAACAAGCCTTCTGGAGGACAGAAAGAGAGAGTTACTGCTAGTCCAAGTTCACAGAAAGCGCTTGCTTTCACAAGTTTTTTTCCAACTGTTTTTCAGTTCCCTCTGTCTCACAGAAACCTCTGCATCTGTCTTCATGGAAAAAGGTGAAGGTGAGCAGGAAGGAAGGGCAAACCAAGGAAATGCGCCTGTTTTCATGACATGATTTAACATACTTCCATTGAAAAAGGCTTTCCAATCAGGGGGAAAAAGAAAAAAAGAAAAAAAAGTGTTTCAGAAAAATTACTGGGACATTTTATCAGCCGACCAAGGCTCCAACATGACCCCTGCCAGAGCAGCCTTATGCTCATGACCTAACCAGCCAAGTCATCTTTTCTTTTGTGCTGCAAACCCACAAATGAGAAACTGGTACCAAGTCACACTATTTACATGACTAACTTCTGGACCACAGTTGAAAAGCAGCCAGTGAGAGATCTGCCAGCCTAATCCATGCACCCCCAGCCCAGGTATGCAGCCGTGGGGTCTGAGTGCCGGGAGGAGCTGGGCTGCCTGGCAAGCAGAGTCACACAGGGCTCTGTCATTCCCACTGGGGAGCAGTGGAAATAAAGATGGGCAAAGGGATGGAAAAGCCACTGTGACAAGTAAAAAGGCAGTACTGCACAGTGGGATAAACTGGTGCAGGCTGGGAATGAGGTTACAGTCAAAGTCCCCTTTACCTGGAGCTCTCTACCAATATAACCCTACATGCTCCCCTGCCTTAGCAAGACTGCTGTAACCTATTAATCTTTGGACAGACGGGATCTATCACTTTCGGACCTGCCAACATGCACAAAAGAAAACATAGAATAAACACAAACAACGCAATACACAGCCGTGTGGCAGAGCTGCCCTGCAGGAAGCAGCAGCAAAGGCCTCCTCAGCAACAAGTTAAGCGTGAACAACTGAGTCCCTGGTTCTTGCCCTAATTTAGGCAGTGGTAAAACCAGCATTTACTGCCATGGCAGCAAGACCAAGCAAAACAACAACAGCCACATGCTCAAAGATAGAATGAACAGATTTACTGCCCTCATGCAGAGGGCAACGCATACGACTGCTCCTTATCACAAAGCAGTTCAAGAAACAACAAGTGTCCTAAACATAGGTATTCCTACCTGGGAAAAACAAAGTACAGGGAAATACAAAGCTGCAGGATCAATGACCAGTAAGAGCTGGACAGTGACTGCCTGTATGTTCCTGTTTTGGCATTTGGGCTGGGCACACAAACTATTATTTATGCCTTCTGTCATTTTCCTTGGGGCTGTCAAACAATGATGGCACAGTAACCATCTTTAAAATGTGGAAGATTTAAGTCACATGTACAGCCATTTCAGGAACAAGTTCTGAGACGCAGAGATGGAATTTCTTTATTCCTACAAAATTTTGACCAAACTGTCTGCTTGATCAAGGCCAATTATTTTTTCTTGATATTAAACAACATCCTAATTGCACAACGAATCACTGCCCTACACAGTAACACTCCCTATTAACAGAATCCATATATTTGGTAGTCCTTTAAAAATACTTGTTTTAAAGAAACAGCCCCCAGGCACAGGCACACCCCCCAAACAAAACACCCACGTTATAAAATCAAGATGCAAAATTAAGAATTAGCCTTGTTCAAGGAAACAACATATGTAAAAGCATCTTTATTCCAGCTGTGCTAAAGAGATTAAACAATTATACAACTGGGTGTCTGAAATCACTGCAGTTTTATTATAAAAATATCCAGTCCATCTGAGTACCTAAAAACAACCTGCCACCCTGAGAACGATGCAGATGATGTTGCTGATTAATTTTCTGGCAGTCGCAATGTCTACTGTTCAAATGGCTGTTTTCTGGACTCTGCATGACCTTCTTCCAATACCTAGTCTTCATAAAGTGTCTTTTATTTTTGATTTAAAAAATATAGTTGACCTCCCATCATCAGTAAACGTGTCAGATACATTCATTTCTTAGACCATTTCCCATTTCGTTGTAGCAATTGGTCCAGTTTGTGGTTACGGAGTTTGACATACTTAGCATGTTACTCTATAGTTAAGACAGTCTTTCAGAAGGTGCAGACACTGAAATTACATGAGTCCCTTTTTAAATTAGTAAATTAATCTCTTATTTTTAAATTTTAAATACAAGATGGAAAGACCAGTGGTAATGAACCTCTGATGGGAGTTAAGGAAGCAGTTAGCAACCTCTTGCCATCTCCCAGCAGGAAAAAAAAAAGAAGCTCCTTGATTTTTTCATCTCAGAGAAACTGAATTAAATAAGTACTGTCCAAATTGCTACACCCACACACTACAAATCACTTGTTCTTTGAGCAACATGATATCAGGAAGTTGCTTGAAAACCCTAGAAATTTATCACATAAAAGAACAGCTAACGGATGGGGGGGGGGGGGGGGGGGTGTTGCTTAGGCTCCAAGTGTTCATGAAAATTTTAGCGTATATAAAATTGGTAAAGGTCGTAAATGCTTCTGTTGTGGTTATTTGGGAAGGAAACACCGTATCTAGCATAAACTGAAAGACTAACAAAAATAAGGTTGAAAGAGTAAAAGGCTGATTAAACCTTGAGAGAAAGTGTAGCTGTGTTTGATTTCAGACCTATTAATGCACAAGTCACTGCAGCCATTTCACTGGTTTCTCACACTTTGATTTTATACAACTGCACAGAACAGAAAGCAGAAGGCTGCATCAAACATGTTATAGTGAAGAACTGAAAAAACTTAACCTTTGTCTCTGGTACTCGGCTCTGACCATAAAAACTGACTTCCCATAAAATTTCATGCATTGGTCTTTAGGTGGCTGAAAGCTCAGAAAAAATAAACCAAACCCTGGCATTTAACATGGGGGGAAGATGTATGACAAATTACTGCTCTTCAGCAGCAAATGAAATCAGACCTGGTAAACCACCTAAGTCCTCTTAATGATGTGCCTATCATTAAGAAAAAAAGAAGGAGGAAAAAAAAACAAACACACACAACACCCACCAACACTTTAGAGAACTGAAGAAAAAAAAGCACTCACATCTCAGCCAAAAATCAATACGTGAACATTATTGTATCAGTAGAAGCAGAAGTCAGCTTCACAGACTCCTGTCCTGACCCATCTACAGCACTTTCTCACATTTCAGCTCCTGCGATGGCCAAAGGACTCCTTGCACACACAGACGCACGCCACATCACCGCTGTAGTGCAAACTGACTCCTCAGTCACTCAGACTCAGCAAGGACTTTGCCAGTCTCCACGGCACCTAACTTCACCAAGGAGTGACAGCAGAGTTACTAGCATGGCAGACAATATAGTCATTAACAGCTTACAGAATAGCCTTTCTTATGGAGTTAAACCCTTTCATTGACTTACGTACATTACTACCTACTCCTTCCCATTCCTGGGCAAGGCAGCCAAAGACTAACTCTGCACCTCTCACCAGGCAGACAAGCTGATCTCACCTCCCTCCATCGCTTCTCACTGTGAAGGTTGTCAGTCAAGTTCAGACTCTGTAGAGATAGTTGGTGCCTATCTGTCACTGATTTAAAAGGGAGACCTAGAGCACTTAAAAAACAGATTTCCATTCCCCAAGTAAACTCACCCTATTTTTATTGCTCGCGTCAAGAGCAAAACATACAAAGAATTTCTTTACCTTCAGTAAGATAGGATTATTTTTTCTCCAGCTTGACTCTACAAACTCCTTTTTATTCTGAAGGAAAGCCATCAGGAACCTCAGCATCGCCACACAGTTTCCAAATGAGGCCCTTTAAATGCTTGTTAGGTATATGTCTCCCACCTGAGCTAACAGCACAATTCCCCACATCACCGAAAACAGTTATCCTCCACGTAGACAAGCTACTTGCCCCCACCATGGCTACTCCTAGACATCTCCTCTCCCTTTTCCTACGTTTCAACTCTGTAAAAATCAAGCAGTGTGCTTATAAAGTGTTCTTGAAATAAATCATTTATATCAAGCGGAATAAAGTTTTACTAGCATTTTCCCCAACACAAACATTCCAAATAAATTTCAGTTTTGGTCAAAAAGCTATTCAGTTACTTTGATTAAGTATCACTTTTATAAATATGGAGGCAATTTAAAACATATGGAACATAAAATACTTCTTTGTTGGCAATGTTTTGAGTACAAGTCCATTAATTTCATGAAATTTACCATGTGCTTCAAAGTTAACTGAGGTGACTGAACTAGGTGTTACCTCTGAACAGCTGAGCCACAGTTAACTGCTTGTGTGCAGAGCCCTGCTCCCACCCATACCAACAGACCAGAGCATCCACACGCCAGGCTGCTAATGCCTTTAGGAGCAATCCAAACACCACCAGCTCAGGCAAACAGTTCAGGAAACGACAATACGAGCTGCGCTGTAACAGCGCTGAGCAAAACTGCAGCATCACCGCCTTAACCAAGCATTTGCTTCATGTAGGAAAATGCAACAGTGTCAGCAGATAATCCGCTATCCTAAAAGAAAGAAGTAACGTGCCTGACCTGATAAGGTGAGACAAGTGACAGGGCACTGCAGGGTTTTAAATCTAAAGCAGAAAATGAAACATCATGGAACAGACAGTCATGCATCAGCAGTGAAATAAACAGCTTGATGCTCAGCAAATAGTTGCAACTCATTTCCAACAGGCTGCTCCTGCAGCCCCAAGAAAGCCACTAGCATCAAGTAGCTCGTAGGTGACCCTTAAGAACTGCTCCACATCTCCACCAAAGCATTCAGCAGCATCTTTGGAGGCAGGAGAAAGGACGAGAGTTCACTAGTCAAACAACATAATTCAGACCTCTATGCTAGTAAAAAGAAAAAAAAAAAAAAAAAGAAAAAACGGTTTTGGAGAAAAAAAGGGACAGATTTAAATGTCAACTGCAAGGTTACTGCTGGGCCTCCAAGCTATTTTAATGCACTTCCCTATGGTAATAAAGACCGGAAGTGGTGGCTTTGCTGTTGTTTAACAACCAGCAGAGAAAGTTTTAGCCACAATGTGAGCAAAATAGGATAAAGCAGAGGGGCATCCCTCCAACTGTATCTTCAGGAAAGATGCTGACTGCAGGTGGCACATGAAGCAGGGTAAGCTCCCTCCTGCAGAGGATGCACTAGGTATGTATGCCAGCCACAACTGCCGATATGGTCGAGGTGCTAATGCAGGCTGGTTTCACCCCAGTGAGCCTGTCCAGCAGAACTTGCATCTCCTACAGGGTACGAATATTTGAGTGCAAGAGGAGCAAAGAGCCATGATTCTAGCTGTTGTTTGCAACAACATGTGGCATTGCAGAAGAAAAAAGGCTTCTTTCAAACTTCCTATAAAGAAAGCATGCTGAAATCAACTCGGTCTTATAGCCAGTTTCTTGAAGAAGTGTATTCACCACACATCTTTCTAGTACTGAGGTAACCTACCAAGGGAGGTAATAGCACTTTGTATCTATCTGTATAAACAGTTGTATATCAAGAGACACTTAATTCTAGGACAAACTAGTCTCTCAGTCAATGAAATATTCTTCTGTGCCTTAACTGTGGTTTGCCCAGTTACAGCCCAGAAAGAGTAACAAGCAGGAGTTACTGACATTATGCCAAAAACCTCATCTGGCTGAAGTTTCTCTATCCCTTTTAGAAGCATCAGTACTTTTTGGTTTGATTGCTTCACTCCAGCATCCAGTATGTACTACATAATCAGGAATGGATTTAACGGTCTCAAGTGAAGATGGCACAAGGTGGGTTCCCAGGTCTCTCTAGGGCTGCACACTGTGCAAGGCAGCACCATGTTAGAGATCCCTATACCTCATCCTGACTGAGCTGGCGCACCAGCTAACATATTGCAGCATTATGCAATAATAATGAATCAGGCCTTAGAAACCTGGTGGTCTATTAAGACTGCACCATGCCTGGGCTAAATCTCTTTCCCCACTTTTTAGCTCACTGAAGTTCTGTAAAGCAATGGCACTCTCCAGAGGTATTCTCTTATGTAATTTCCAGCAATTACAAACTCCCTGTGAGACCAGAGACCCACATGTCAGCTATTAGCAAATGCACATCCCCTCTGGCATCCTCCCTCAAAAAGTCTCTTACACCAGGGTTGGCTTAAGATCAAAATGGATAAAACAAAGGATGGGGAAAATGACACATTAATTCCATTTATAATCAAAGTCACAGATACTTCAACATAAACTGCTGAAAGCAATTGGGCTTTCAGGCAAGAACTGATGCTAAATCTAAGTCCCAAACTGAAGTTTAGTCCCAAGACCATGCAGGATGCTGAATAAAAGCGCACTACTAATGCAGTTCTCCAAAGCTATTCCATCTCTGCCTGCAATTTCCTGACCTGTTCCCATATCAAGAATAATTTCCCTTACTTTCACACTGACTCCCACTTTTCCAAAGGCAAATGACTGAGCTCTTTTCCCTCCCAGTCCTCCTTCCACCCAGTCTCAGTAACCAACATGCTCCAAAAAGACTGCTTTCACAGTGCTTTCACTAGGACTCTGCCCACATCGCGATAATCTTGGCTCAACAGCCACGCAAAAAACTGTGCTGGCATATGCAGGGCCTGCTGTATCCAGGGAATAAGGGTTAGGGGCCCAATAGCCCCATGCCCCTTTGCAGTGTGCTTTTAATTATCAGGGAAGAACCCAAAGAAATGTCTTGGGGTCCCCAAGAGACCCGATCACCTGTGACGCAGCAGAAAAATGCCCCTTAACAACAGACTCCCGCAAAAACCTCCAACCCCTTTAAATGCTAGAGCCAAAGCTGCATTTCAACACTAGAGAAACAACTGTCCCCCATTCTTTCCCCTCTCTCTACAATTTAGCCTTTTACAATATATTTAGAAGATAAATCGATGTTTGAAAACATCGATCTCATCATTAAATGTTAAGATCACAGGAGAAAAACATAAAAAGCCCCAATGTAAAGTCTTTTGATTAGTCCTCACCTATCATTCTTCTCCAATCTACATGCTCAGTACAGGCTAGAAAGAAACTCAAGTTTACATTTCTTGCAAATCGTTTTCTGTCTTGCATTATCAGCCACTATTATTACCTACAGTTTCATTCAGAAACAGCATTTGAATAGTTTTTCAAGGGGGAAATTCTTTTTAATCAAGTCAGGTCATGGATTATGTTAACCAGATTTGTTTTTATTTCTAGTCACTCTTCAAAGTATTAATATCATTCCCCGCAAATAAATGGTGTGTTTGTGGTTTGCGATACACATTGAGATAGAAGGCTTATTAGCACAAGGCATTCATAGTCTTTTTGCCAACAAGAAAGGGGAAACTCCTCTCAGCAGCAGAAAGTAGAGCATCCACTTGTGAAGTATTTTCCTTCCAACTCCCCTCCTTTTTTTCCTTTTTCACTTAATAAAGGCCTTTGGCTGCATTTCTTAATTCCCATTTTTGACAGACAACTGAAGCAGGAATGTTATTAAACATATATATGTTATATATGTTACATATATATGAACATATAAGAGTTAGAAAAATCTTTTCTAATAACAAAGATAAAAATAATTGAATGCAAGAGACGTTTAGGGACTTGCAGGGTCCTAAGCAAAGTGGCACCCTCAGGCAGCTGGTTCAACAAGATGAACCTGCAATGTTTTAAGAGCCAGATTCAACCCTTTAGACCACCAGGCGTTTTTCCAGGTGACTTCACTTAAACCACTTACGTCCATTTCTCTGGTTACTTATGGTGCCTGACCATTTTTCTCCCACACCATTGTTAGGAGTTCAGATGCTTAAGAATTTGAAACCGTTATGATGTAGGAGGGTAAAGGTAGTCTTTTCACCTCCTGTACACCAGGACTAGTACCTCCTAGTCAGCAGTGACTGACCAAAACAGACTGGCATACACAACCTTCTCCCACCACTAAATGGAGCACACCAGGCAGGCATACCAAGTTTGCCCAGCCTTATAGCCCTCAGCAGAGGCAGTATCAGGGAAAGGCTGGCACAGCACACTGAAAAAGCAACTACGCACCCTGCCAGCCAGGCACGCAATGCCCAAAGCAGCACACATGTCTCTCTCCTTCAGCTTCAGAACATCTTACAGTTAAATGCCGAACCAAATCCTCTCCTTACCCCGCAGCTGCACTTTTTAGATGCAGTTTTATACACCAGGTCAAAAATCAGTTAAGAAGCATTTGACAAGAGAAAAGAAAAACATCCAAATCAAACAAAAACCCCAATGTCAACAGAAATGGATGAGGGGAGAAATAGGTATTTAAAAGTGACCCTTGGTGGGGGTGCGGAGGGAGAAGTGTGTCTGATTTTCTTTGGATATCGTTGGGCAGGAAATCGTTGAGGTGGGTTAAAATACCTTTCTTGTACATGCTTTGCAAAGAATTTCCTCTGATTACTAGAATAATATTTGTTTTCATGTCAACCTTGATAAATCACAGCTGTGGTGCTTTATTTCCTCTCTCCTTAGTTTCATCTATTAATAGGCCTGCATGTACCCACACATCAATTAAAAATATACATATATACTTATTCTATATATAAACACTTCCATTTTGCAATCAAATTCCCTATGTAACATTGTCCTGGTCCTGAACTGTGTTGTTTGCACTTGTACCACCGAGCCCACAGCATGACCCTGCTCTCCCCCTTGCAAGCCCAGGATCCCAAGGACATCCTAGACCGTGCATACCTCCATGCATAAAGGGAGAGCCAGTGGTGTCGAGGAGGTAATTCGATTAACAGCCCCACAGCCACTGCAGTCTCACAAGTGGAAATGCCAGAATGAGAGATGCATAAGCCTGAGCAATACTGCCTGTTTGGTTGTTGTTTTTTTCCTTCTGCTTCTCCAGCTCAGGGGGAGGAAGGCAAGACATCTGCAGAAGCCTTAATATAATTCACAGTTATTCAATTTTGCAATTTCAAAGCTATAGAAGTCTCTGGAAGTAGTTTTAGCCAGGTATTTTAAGCCACCAATACGGTCAGCATCATTTCCAAATTACATTCTCCAGTGTTTTCACTGTTCAATTTTGGAGTCCAGCACAGGAAGGAAAGAAGGGGTTTAATTCTTCAGGTTCAATACAGCAAAACTCACCACACTTTTTTATTATTGGACATGTAGGAGAATTATGAAAATCTTCATTCTTGTCATAACTTATCTCCCCCCAGATGACACCTATCCACTTAAAATACCACTCTGAACTAGTTCTCAGGCCCAAACTCAACATGCTTTCCAGACTCCAAGGAGAAGCTGGAGACTACCAGATTGCACTGCCAAAAGCTCACTGAGTTTGATCAACCGACCAAGTTGAGAAACTCTTTCTGAAGTTTTTTCTTAAAGCCTCTGACAGTAACAACAGCTGCTTTATTTCTACGCTGAGCAGCATTAACAAGAGAGTTATTTGCTTTCTTTAAGAGGATCTAACACAAAATTTAAAAGAGGACTTTTATTACAGCTCCCACTAACCAGTTACTTAGTTCTTAACAAAGCAAGTAGATACAGTTTTGAAAACAAGACTCCCTTCCCCGAAAGCTACCTGGAGGCATCCAACCTATTCCTACTGACAGTCAATGCATTCAAAGGTCTCCCCTGGGAAAGATTATCTCCTGGAGTTGATTAGGCAATTTTACAGCTGGCATGCTGAGATTTTAACAGCCTTTAAGAACCATCCAGTTAGTTCAGACTGAAGTGACTTCAAAAAGAAAAAAAAAAAACATAACAACAGGAACTGACAATGAGCACATTAAAAAACCAAACAGACAAGAACTACTGGGCTGGGCGGCAGGGCATAATGTGCAGAACGTGCTGTACCCTACATGCACGCATCCCCAGACTCTCCTCCTCTGGGAGCTCTCTCCCAAGTCCAACGTTGCTAACTCACATGAAGAAGGATCCAGAGGTCTGGCCCTCTGGTGTTCTGTCATGTCCTTCAAACTGCTGTCTCTTATCCGGCTGCTAAGAAACCACCCTACGCGCAAAGCCTAACAACTCCCGGGCACTTCACCTCGCTTGTACCACCTAGCACTCTTCTGGCAGCCATAAAGGCATTATGCTAACAAGCGGACTTGATAAACCAACTTATAGGTTGGCCAAAACTAAGAGCAATTAGGACCCTACCTGGGACTTAACACTATCATTCAAGGGGAGTAAAAAGAAAAAAAGAACGCCACCAATCACAACTTGATAATGCAAACCAAACAGTATAGCAACTCCTGAACCAGTGAAGGGTAACAGCAGAAGAGATGCAAGAAGCCTGATCTGCTCTTCAGTAATCCTGCTTAAGGGCAAGGACCTGCAATGCAAGCTCCCAGCTCCAGAGCAACATTAACATTGCACCTTGGGCAATATGAGTGGAACATAAACTGGGCTTACTGGCTGGGTTCTGCATCCCAACAGCGAGAGGAATTGACATGGCACAAGGATGTTGGCCAGCAGCTGGGGGAGACAGCCCACCAGCAGATGTGGGCAGCGGAGGTGCGGGTTGGGGAAAAACACTGGCAGCAACAACTACACTTGCCTAAGAAAATGCAGGTATCTAGACCCACTTGGAAAAATATCTAAAAGGCTATTCTGAAACAACTTCTTATGTACACACGTGAAAATTCCCCAGATAGCTTGTTGCAGTGCTTTACTACCATTACTGTTAGAAAAGTTTTCCCTAATACCCAACCAGGCCTTCTTTTCCTACAAAATAAATAGGATGAAAAGAAATCAGCTACCAGCAGACATGGAGCACACTATTCTTTTCTGGTATCTTCTGACATATCAGAAAAGATATGGGGTTTGTTCATAGCCATTTCCGCCCTCTAGTCCTCTCAAAGAATGTTGTTTGTATATACAAAGCAGGGAGGAGCCGTAAAGTACGAGAAGAATTCAGAGGGAACTCTGGACTTCCAGGCTTCATCCAGCAGAGACCGGATGCAATGCATTTGGCCTCCATGACAAACAAGGGTAGACTGAGAACGACACTTCCCTTCAAACTGAATTTTATCCAAATACCTCTGCACACCCATTCTGCACCAGCTGAGGCTAGCTGGTCTCAGGTATATCACACAGCTGAAGCAAGGAAGTTAGGACAGACTAACATGGCACTAATTCACCTCACTTGATTTAGTATTTCAGTTGCCTCAAGTAGGGCCAACAAGATATGATCCACCCAACAGGAAGAGCTCTCAGGCTTTCTCTCACTCCTAGAAACCTCCAGAGATATATGGCAACCCTTTAACTCAGAAGACAGCAGCTCAGAAAAGCACACCATTAAAACACAGCCAACAATTTCAGTACCCACCTTCTAATCATGTCTCTGGCCCAGCAAGAACCAACAATAGCTTCTGCAGCTTTTCTGCAACAACATTTAATATGAAAGCTAACACAGGATTGATCTGTCCACATATTCATTCTTGTGAGATGCCAAATGCCCTTATTGCCCACCCATTTCAGCACAAGTTGAATACATGATATACCTCATAAGGTCAGGCCAGAAGTCTACAGGGTTTTCTAAAAGTAAGGAGAACAATACAAATGCTAAACAAGATTAAACATGTTTTCTTGCAGCATTACTGCTCTCCAAAATGACACAAAAGTGCAAGAACAGAGGTAGAGGATGGGTGGAGATGGCAGTCCTGAAATCTTACCAAGAGTTAATAAAAAGAACTATGCCATCTCAGGAACTTGAAGACCACAGTAAGTGCTACCATCCCAGGAGCACAGCCCTAGGACTTCAAACCCAAGATAACAACTCCACTTCTCGGCCAGCAAGCCATTTGCAGGATATCAATTCCACCTACAGCTGCTCAATGCAGGACACTTCCCACTGCTACCAAATGAGGGAAGGGGGCCAAAGACCAGTGCATGGGAGCTGTCTCCCCAAGTCCATAAACAACAGTTCATGGTGAAGATTTTTACCTTGGCAAACATGAGAAGATACAAATGATCTTCTCGCCCATATAGATATTCTTTCCTATTTTCTTCTTCATTTTGTTGTTGCTTTGTTCTTCTGAAATGGTTACAATTTCAGTGGCAGTGCAAACAGCAGGCCTAAATACTACACACATTCAAGAAGCATTAGCAAACAAATAAAGAATAAGATGTTGCTCATAAGCCAGCCTGAAAAGCTAATTCATTGCTTCCTATTTCAAATCAGTATGTGCTCACATCAGGAGTGAGCTTGGCATGTCATACTTGCTGCGAAAAATAATACACACATGGAAAAAGTACAAGACATTCACTGGTACATGGATCAGTTAAAGATCTAAAACACAATGTCTCAACTAACTACATGCCTAGGTCATTACAGTAACAGTTTAAAGGAAAAGAGAAATTGTTTCAATTACACATTCAACAAGAACAGGGAAGAAACAGTGTTCAGAATATTAGAGATCATTTCCAGGACAAAATGTTCTACCCACATGCAAAGACCACATGCAGGTATTTTATTTATAAAAAATTTTTGTACATACTATGTACTATAACAAAAATGAAGATGAGTTTTCTAAGCAGAAAACCTTACTGCAGCTGCATGGACAAGAGCATGCGCCCTAGCACGCACCGAGCATCACAGGCACCTCTCCCAAGCTCAGTATCAAACTGCTATGAAGACCCTTTCACCCCACTGCTGGCAAGTCTTTCCCGACAGATGCTGAGCTCACTCTCCTGTCGTTGCACATGCATTTCAATATTCACCACCCCCTGGGCTGAACTGAATTAAGACTGAAGGAGGTTTTCTTTCCAGCAGTATGATAGAGGGGCTTCTGCTGCCAACAGCAAATGTGAAATAAAGAGTGCTGGGTGTGCCAAGCAGGGCAGTGCTCTTAGGAGCCTTGACAGCAATGGCAGGGGATCCCGTGAGACTCTCAGAGGTACAGACTGGGTAAAATGAATATATATACACAGGACCGAACAAACCCACAATGCTCAATTAGTTGCTAACTTTCTGTTAGCTGCCAGAAAGCTGAATCAAAAAGGGATGTCACCAGAACCACCTACCTTAAAGCTCATTATGAACAGCTGGACCTCTGCTATGAAGCTCAGACCCTGCTCTTTAAGAGTATGGGTAAATTTTAGATCCAAGTACCAAAAAACTGAATTATGATTTCACATCTCTGATACAATTTCTTTCCAGCCATCATGCACTGTAGCTGAAAAGTATTTCCCCTTCTTTATAAACTGCTTTGATTACGAGCACCATATAACATCTAGGGACATTTGGTGGCAGTGAAAGATCTCACAGCAAGGCTACCGTTAAATCTTTGCTGAGAAACAACGCAAGACATCTGGTTTACATTGTCTTTGAAATAATTAGCTGATTTGTGTGTTACCAAAGTGAAAATTAATTTTATTCCACTGTGAGAAAGTTTGGGAAAAGTGGAAGTCTTCAGTAATCTTTAAAAAGAAAAAAAAAAAAAAAAAGTAGTCAAGATTAGGCCAGACAAAGAGCCAGTTCCCACAAAAGGCATGATGGAGCTGTGCCAAATGCTTCTAAGAACAGAGCATTTTTTGGTTGTTTATTTGGAGCCAAATTTCTTATGCCTTCATTCTCTCTTTTATGGGTATTAATAAGATTTCCACATAAATCTGTCTCTACTTAGTCATCTTCACCACTGTCAGACTTCAGAGTCCTTCATGAGGAAGGACTGCCAACACAAATGTTTATGATGTCACACGAGCCGCACTATCACTCCAGCCATCGCTCAGAACAAACAGTCCCAAAAGGTGAAAGGCCACTACAGTCTATAGAAAACAAAGGATTAAAAAATGTGTGTGTGTGTGTGTGTGTGTGTGTGTATATATCTCATTAGAATTAAGAGACTCTGAAAAAGTGGGGAAAGGGGAAATAACAGTGGTAATCAATTAAATGCATTTCTTGATTTGGTGCTAACAAATGAAAAAACAGCGGGCATCTTTCTCCAATTAATATACATTCTGAAGACAGATGTCACACACTAACTGGAAATTTTACCTGTGCTTATCTGAAACTGCCTTTCTTTGATTCTTCTTCTATTTCTTTTACAAGCCCTTCACATTCATATCACATACTGTGACCAAAGCGTATCTGTTATCAATATATGGAAATTTCCTCCAAGGGACCAACAAATTTTTTGCATTCAAACTTTTTGCATTTAAAGCCAGGTAACTCTGTCATCCCTTAAAATCTGAGACAGCATCTCATAGATTCAAACACATGGATGGATCTCTCTGGCTCAGCAAACAAACGTCCACCCCCCTCAAAACAAACAAACAAAACCAAAATCAAAGAAACGAACAAAAAAATCACCAGATGCTCTTGAATGTGGTTGAAGGGAAAGAAGTGAGATGAGCTAAGGAAAAAATATATCACCAGAAAAAAACGTAGTGTTTCTTGGGTGTCACAGACGATCTGAAACAAATCCAACCAACCTTTCTTACATGTGGAAGCAGAATCAAGCGTCCAAAGCCCACCCTTAACTTCTTTGGCTTGTCTTTCATGAGAGAGTAAAGGAGTTTCAGATTTGCTGGGCTAGAAGATAGGGAATGACACGGGAATAATCAGTTTGTTGATGTAAACATTCCTAGATCAAAAAGGAACATGTGACCATTCGGAAGAGTGGCACTAAGGAAGCTGTTAACTCAAAGCATGTGAACATCAATATAATGACATTTCTCTTAAGTTTGCTTTTTATTAAGTAAATATTTGGAAAAAAAACCATACATACATCTAAGAAGTTAGATATACAAAATTTCATTAAAAGCAGCTCAGATTGCAAATTCAAGCATTCAAAAGATAGCGTACAACATAATTATGCTTACAAACACTGATTCACTGTTTTAGATAGCAATCCATTAAGATCACAGGAAAGATAGAAAGCAACTTTCTGGGCTATCAAGTTTCTGCCTCAAGTTCCCATCTCCTTAACCTGCTATTATGAATGATTAAGACAATTTGATCTTTACTTTTATCTCAGTTCTAAAAACTTTAACCAAATAAAAGACCCAGAGGCCCCTAGGCCAAGTTCTCAGGAGTACAATGAATGACTGTAAAGGAAGCTGTTTTGTCTCCGCTCCCACTAGCTGAGGATCTTTTGGGCTGGGTTTAAGTGCATATCAGTAAATTTTGCAATACACTGACTTCAGTTTAAAAATCAACATTTTCCTCAGCATCATGTTTCCACTTTCATTTGAGAAGAGACAGACAGCAAATCAGAACATGAAATAAGCACATATATTTGCAGCCACAAATTCCCTTCTATTAAGGAGTTGTACTAATCCATGGCCAAGAATTTTATCATTTTTGATCACAGATCACTTGCAGTTTCCAAAAGAATAATAAAATCTAAAGATCTAAACATGGCAGCATGTCCAGGCATGAACACAGAATGTAAAATTCTGGGTTTCCAAAAAGTCTGCTTGCGTGGCAGATCACAGCCCACATCAGGAAATCTTAAGGTTAATCTTAAGGATCTTCTCTCCTGTCTATGTACAATACAAAAGGCAAAGAAAATTCTAGATCCAAAGGTGATGGCAGCTAAAATATTGGAATGAAAAACATTGGATCTATGCCTCAGTCACTGCTATTCACAAGTATATACCATCCATCAACCCTGAATAAGAACATCACGTGTTTTAGGACTAGATTTATGCACCACGCACAGGAGAAGAGAAAGCTGAAATAAAGATTGGATGGATTTAAGAGGAAGGAGATAGATGATCTGTCTTTACTACTTCACTTAAAAATGTTCAAGAACTCTCCAAGAAACATTTGGGTCTGCCATCTCTCTGTGTCTCACCACATCACACATATCCGGAAAGCTAGGTTTAGATGTTCTAAATTTCAGTCAAGCCCCGGTGCCTAGTATTTCCTATTAGCTGGCTCTGACTCCAAAGGTGCCTTGCCAAGAGGAAACAACAGGCTTGGATCCTCAAGCGGAATTTAAGCTGGAATATGTGCTTTAGTGCTGGCACCCCTGTCCATCTAATTGTTGCGCTATTATCCCATGCTCCTCTATTACACTGCTTGACACAAGTGCAGCAAGCTTAGTAAGAATTAGCATTTTGTATTCTGCAACCCAGAAGTCAGTTTTCAATATCAATATGGCACAGACAATATTTTTCTTTGCCACTGAACAGATTTCTCAGTACAATGAGGCACGTACAGAGCCAGTGCTGTCTAAAATAATCAAATTGTACACACCTATTGGTATACCTGCCTGCTTTTGGGCAGTACTAAATGTGTTTGCTTCTCCACAAGTCAGAGGAAAGAAGGATGCTCTGCAACTCTGAGCAGAATTCTTGTACCGGAAAGGCTAGGGCTCCCCTTCCACCCTTACCCCGCTTTTAACTTCTGAATCTCTGGTGGAATCTTCCTTGCAGCTCCATTCCTCACAAGCACGTGGGAAGTACAGCATTAAATCCTTTAACAGAAAATGTTTATTCATTTGCAGTTTTGTGTAATCAGTAGACAATTAGGACTGCATTTAAGAATGGCACTTGCATATGAATTAAGCTGGTCTTAAGAAAAAACTCAGTAATGGCATATGAATTATGTTGCAACATTTCACCTCGTACAGAATTCAGAATCAACAGAAATGCAGCGAATTTCAGGGAGCTGTTGTAATAAATAAGTTTTCAGAACTGTCTTAATAAATAACACATACTAACTAGTCCACAGATTCCCTGAGAATAGGTACATAGCAGCAATAACATATCCATTAGACATGACAGAGTAAGTTTTACCAGCTAAAGCTCATCACCCTTATCTGTAAAACTTCGAGTCGCCTATTTATTTCAACTTCTAACTTCTAACCAGCCAGAGCTCCATGCTGAACAAACCCCTATTTATGCCCACTAGATCAACACCAGCTTAGGCTGCACATGGACCTTATCAGCTCCTCCTGCTGAGCCAGCCCCAAACTCCACACCACTGCTAAAGCTAGCAACAAGTCAGTCTAGACATCAGAGATACCATGTAAAGCACCTGTATGGCTTTGCACCTCTAGAACAGAGTTGTAGCACCAAGTTCCAGTTTGAAAATTGGAAGGCATGCGTTTGTAAGACACGAGTATTCATCTGTTGATCAAAATCACTACTGAAGTATTTACAAATAAAAAAAGAAATTTTTTGCAAAACTTGGCACACATTTACAAGTCAAGAAAGAAAAAGAAGATTAAAACTAAAATAAATCAAAAGTCAAGCAATGGTTATAGAGGCTGGCATATGAAGAAACATGCCTGCCTATGGAGACATCAGAAAATATTATTAAATATCCAGAAAGAACAGTGTCATATGTAACCCAAGCTGCAGACTGTGCTGACAGAGTCAAACAAAGAACTCCATCCCTCTAGGCTACAAAATACTAATCTGAGCATGTATATACATACACACACACATGGATGTATATATATAAAGATATATGTATATACATGTGTGCACACACATCTATAAAAACACACTACAAGGTCTCAGGTCACATTTCAAGCACCACAACCAACATTAGCTTTGAATTACTTTCTTTAAAATAGGAAAGAGTATGGTTAGCTGTTAAAAAAAAAAAAGCAGCTCTCTGCAGATTTGTGTATGCGAGTGCACCCTCCCCCACACTAATGATTGAACTGAAAGGATCAGCCTGTTACCCTGGGAGGACTGAGCACTCTCAATTCCCACTGAAGTCAATGGAAGCAGGGAGGAGATTATCAGTAATCACTGCAAAAAGAACATAAGAAAAATAGCATTTTTAACAAACCTTGACTTGTACAATATAAATTTTAAAATATCACTGAACGACCTGCAGGAGAAGTTAAAGGTATTCATTGTCTCACAAGAGTAAGATGCAGAGCTATGTCTCAGCACAGGTATTCCTGTAACAATCCCACTGACAGACTCAAACTAAAACTGCAGCGACAAATAAAATATCTCATCAGTTATCTTGCAATTATAAATGCACCCAAACACACTGAAGTTCTTTATCAACACAAAATGCAGCAATCAGACCTTGTCAGGAGTAGCCTGTGGCTAGCATCACCAGTAAAACTGAAGAAAAATGCACCCAAGAACTCTACCAGCATCCAACACTTTTTTGCCACTCACCAGGCAAGCACCAGGGGAAGGATTTCTGTATTACCAATACAGAATTAGCCCTGTCTGCATTGGGGAGTGTGGGTATGTGGTGGAAATGAAGCAGTATAGTCTACTCTGCAAGGAAACCCAAGTTAGATCCGTTAGCTGGTGAGCTCTAACAGGCTGCAATAAGAAAGGGGGGGGTGAGGGGGGTGGAGAAAGAAAGAATCTCATAATAAAAGCACTTGAAACTACACTAATGGAGGCAAGGGTGAGCAGCACATAAGACAAGGTTGTGCAGTCCTTTTTAATCCACACTTTTGCACAGAGGTCTGTACCTTTCTACAGCTGTCATTTCAATTGAGATTTAATACATGAACATAGACAAGGTTTCACAAGTTTTATTCTGCAGGCAACAAAAAGCTTGGGCGAGCATATCTAGATTACTGCTCGCTGAAGTGGAGAAAAAATTGCTTGGACATAGCTTCTCAACCCATGCATCACCCTTTCTGAGTGCCTTCATCATTGCTGGTCAGCAAACATAAATGCTCCTGAGGGTGCCTTTGCAGACTGCCACCTGAGTGGTTTCACTGCCACCACGGGGCAGACAGCCCACCACTCCAGCCTCTTCAGCAGCCCCATGGTCTCATTTTAAGGCAAATTTGGGGTGTATGTTTTCGCTAAGGATCAACATTTTTATGTAACATAAGTAACAAAACATATGTTCTGCCTATCCACGATGACACTAAACACAAACATACATTGGTTTATTTAAAACTGTAAAGCAGAAGTAAGTGCAAGAGACTAGCAGAAATATCTGTACTCCATGGTGAGGAACAACTTAGGTTATTGCTAGTGCAATGGCTGCAACTCCGGCATACAGAGATGCTAGCAAGGTATCATCAACCTGCTGGGAGTGTAAGAATTCAAGAAACAGTTAAACCTTCAGCATTCAAACACTCAATTCTTTCCCCTTCCGGAATTCATTTCACAAACACAGTTATGGACAAACTTACTCCAACATCAGTCAGAAGGATGCTGCTCAGAGTAAGTAATGTTCAGTTTTGAGGTTTAGTAATAATTGTTCGCCAACATTATTATCATTTACACAAAGAGAACCAGTCTGCAAGCTTATTCAAAGAAACAAGAAGCTTCTTTAAACAAAAAATCCAACAACCATCAGTGACTTGATCCTCAAAACACAGCAAGTGATACAGCTTTCCAGCAGACCTCATTATATTCATATTTCACACAGCTTTTAATGAAGCTGAGACATTTCTAAGAGGACCAACCAGTCTAAAAGGAATGGTTGCTTTTTAAACAGTCACCAGGGTCTGTCTCAGGAGTTCAGCAACCACCAGAAAACCATCCTGAGTATATCTGAAAAGCACCACCACTCCTATAGAGTTAGGCAGACAAAAATCCCATTCAAAAAATTTAATGATGCAGACTACAATTTTACTTTATTTTAAAATTCAAACAAAAGTATAAATTCTTACTACAAAACAAATCCATCTTAAGCAAGCTACAAAATACAAAATGCAAGTAAGTCACTTTAACTCTGCACATTTCACTGGTGGTTTAGGGGCATCAGACAATGAGGCCTCAGCTATGCTCTGAGCTATTTCTGATATGTGGAGGTTTCATATTTTTCCAGCCTTGTGCAGGGAAGGAGGGAGAGCCTTTAGCTGTACTGATGCTCATAAATATCTTCTCCCTGATCATTTTCAGTGGTTAATCGTAGTAAAAATATGAACATAGTCATGCAGCGATAGGTCCTGGTCAGTAGACACTTCAGGTAAAACAGTAAGGTCACTAAAGCATACCACACCAGAGTAACCAACTGGGAAATTTCTTCCTAACTAGTATCAGATTAAAAAAAAAGTAAAGCCAGTTTTTCTATTCCTCAACCTGCTTGGCATAAGAAACCTCTAAACTTCAATAAATAATAAATACAAATGTCTAAGGATTTTAGAAATAGCTTCACTCATACCTTGTGAAACACACGTTCCATAATTAGCGTGTATTTGTACCTCACACATCCAGACTTCTTCCTAGCAGTTTAAAACTAAAGGGTTAGGTTTGGGGGGGGGGGGTGTTTAGGGTTGGTTTGGGGCAGTGGGGTGTTTACTTTTTTCCAGATTCCCTTTTATTCTTCCATTTTTAGGAAAATACCTATTCAGTACTCCTCAGTCAGATCTATTTCTACATATCTTTCCAGTTTCTTCTTAGATATCTGACAATCAGAGATTTGGGTTATCTGTAGACACCAACCATTCATTTTGGATGACAAAACCTCAACACAGCACTCCATACCAGGATTCCGCTAATCTCATTTCACTATAATACCCCCCACACACAGATTTGTTGGGTGACCAGCACTGCCAGCTGAGACAAAGCCCTTTTCCTGACAGGTTCCAAAATTAAAAATGTAATTTCACCAACCAAACTCTTATAACCAATATCTTTCCTGCGCTGTATATTTTACCTTTCATTCAGCAACCCTTAAGGTAGCATTAGGAAACCATCCAGCTGCCTCCTATGTTCAAGAGTAACGAAGGATCATTTGTTTCATCAGCACATTCTGCCATTGCACTTTTCATGTGGTGTTTCCCATTTTATTGATAAGTAGTTATGTGTGTGAATAGAGTAATGAGGTGCCACACTACAGAAAGCAATGGTGATTTAGCCTATTTTTGTGGATTCTTGACAGGTCTGGAGGCAGCTTTGTCTTTGTACCCAGATCTCCAATTACACTTGTAATTGGCTTTTTGAAGGCCAAAACCTACTACTGCTCTTCTTCCAATTATTTCTTTGTTAGCACACCCAAAGAGCTCAGATTAGAGAAGCATGGTCTTTTACCGCAGGTTTGTTGATCTGCCCCTACCTCCTCGCGCTTACCCAGGTGTTCAGCTAAAGGCAAAACGCAGCTGCAATCACAGTGGATTGATAGGAAAACGTTAAAAAACAAACAAAATAATAAAAAAAAAAAAAAAGAAAAAACACACAACACAGGCTCAGTTAAGTACCACGGACAGATTTTGCTTATTATGTTTTTAACTGATTTGGCAGGCTGGCTCAGGAGGCGGGCGCCGCCGCAGAGCCGGGGCTCTCGTGCCCTCTAGGGGTCCGGTCCCGCCAGCGCCGGCCCCGGCGCCCTCCGGGGCTGCCCTCGCCCACCCCGGCCCCGGCCCGCGAGGGGACGGGTGCCCAGCGCTACTGCAGCACGGTAATGATGGTGATGACGAGGGAAATGGGCTTGTAACAATCACATACACCCACACAGGGGGAGAAGAAAAGAAGCTCAAACTCTTCATTAAAAAAAAAAAAAAAAAAAGGAAAAGCCTGATAAAGAGGTATAGCAGTTCTTCCTCTCACAATCTCATTTAATCTCCAAAGACAGCTCAGAAAGAAAAACATTGATATTCCCCACAAGTTAAAACTTGGACAGGCATCACTTTTTTTTTTTTTTCTCCATTTCTCAAATCATTACCCTGATGCAGAGAATTCCTCATGCTACCACTGTACTTACAGCAGGGCTTAGAGCAAGCCAAGTGGCGGGGGGTACGGGACCAAAAATAAACAAAAAAAACAACCCACACCTGAAAAACTACATAGTCCAAAGGAGAGGCATTTATTTCCGAGTGACAGTCTGACTAACACAGAAGAGACTTTCAGGAAAGGGTTTGGTAATTCACCGAAAAACTTCTTTCCAAAACAAGCAGAGAAGAAAAAATGCGCACAAAGAAAAACCCGACTTCCGCTTTATTATCTGAATCTTTACATTTATTCCCTTATCCATCAAGCGGTATTCTGTAAGCTGTCGTCTCCCGTTAGATTATTTAAGTAAATCACAGCAACAGGCTCAAAACTTTAATTGCAGCAGAGTTCTTTTTATTCTCAAATCATGCAGGATGCAGTCGGTTCACCCCCATTTCAAGCCCTGTGGTTTGCAGGCACCAGAATCCAGCAGCCTTTCCAGTTCCAGGGTGGGATTTATTTTTTTTAATATATTACTTTTTAAAGAAAAAAGCCCAAGTAATATTCCTTCAATTTGCAAAATACAGCTATGTCTCAGTCTCTTGCAAAAAAAGAGTTGGAACGCAAGCACAGTAACAGCAGATCAGGACAAATTCATACAAATGTCACAGTTAACATCCAAAACATCATGTGTCACTGTTTTTCCCCTCCAACCCCCAACAAGCTTCTCAAAACACATTTCATACACAGGGTCACTGTTCTGGCTGTTTATTTAATTAACATGACAACCCAGCGTACACAGGATTTCTTTCAGTTCCCCAGCCTTGCATTTTCACACTTCAGGCAGAAAGAGCAGAAAGTCACTACTGTATTTTACTTTTTTTGCCAATATGCCATAATATACATTTCTTGATTTAACCGATTGACCAAAATAGATTCTAAACCAATCGTGAGAGTTTCAGCAGCAGTTTTTACATTTTTGTGAGGTTGAAGGGAAAAAAAAATAAAAAAAAAAATCAAAGTAGAGCGGGTTTGCGTAAACGAAGCCATGCAAAAGAAAATAAAGTATTACGTCTGGAATCCCTGGGTGATTTTTCCTGGAGCCTTACTTAAATATTTTACACGGTTGTGTTTCAGCAAGTCACCAGATGACATAACTCCTCAGTATTCCTCGGTTTCTAGTGACCTAAATGGTAATGCCAGCAAATCTTATCAGAGTAATTACAGCTTATTAGCATTATTTTGCTTATTAGCAAAAGAAAGTATACAGGACATAACACTGCATGCCTAATAGGAGACCATAACTTTGACATCATAAAGTTCAATATCTAGATTTAATCTGCCTCCTTCTCTCCAAAATTTTGTATCTCTCTATGCTGCGCTCGGATCTCTCTTATTTTCAGGCCAGAGGGCAGGATACTTAGCATTAAAAATCAGTTATAAGAAAAGGGTACATCTATCCTTTTTTTAGGACAGAATGATAGAGAGACAGGAAAGGGGGGGAGCAATGTATTCCTGGCATTTACAAAGCCCTCACTGTCAAACAATGAGAAGAACAAATAAAGCCTTAATTTTCCCTTGAAAAAAACCCAACAAATACATTTATTTTTCTCCTCTGTTTCTTAGATCTTATCGCCAAAGAGATATCTTTGACTATGTGAACTGTTACAGCATTGTCTTCTCAGCTCCACAGACAGGCAGCGATAACGATGGTCTCAGCTCACAGTTTTCCCAGGCTACAGACTGGGAACAGGCAGAGTCACATCCAGAACCCGATGAAAAATAGTCAAATCAAGCAAAAACCCCTCCACTGCCACTGGAGGAAGACAGAGGAGTCTGGCACCAAAGTTACTTATCTGAAAAAATAACTTTTTAAAAGGAGAAACAGGCAGGGAAAGATGTGGCAGCACAAAACAGCTACCAAGTCTCAAACCAATTAAAAGTAAGTGACAGACCCTCAGGTGTCCCTCAGTGAGGCAAGCAGCTTTCTACTTCTCGAACCCCCCAGAAGCAGGAAAAGAGCAAAGAGAAAGAAGGAAGGAAAATGGTTAGCAACTCTCCCTGCCCCAGGAGCCAGAGGACCCAGATGAGAGTTTGCACATGGAGCTGCTGGCCTCACAGCTGGAGACATCAGAACTGCAGGAGAAACTCCTCCATCCTAGTGCTGCTCACCACCAACGCCAAGGATCAGGGCTTTCCAGCAGGGCAAGACTCAGCGCCTTGCTAGCACCTTCTCATATGGGGTTGTGTCACCCACTGGTTTGGGAACTACAAAGTACTTCAAACCCTGATGTATGCGGTACCTGTGATGCTCTTCTGACTAAGGAAAAAAAAATATCTAAAAAGGCTGAGCAAATTGAACTACTTGCAGCAGCTGCTCCAGCTCATTTGACACACACTTGTAATAAATCCAAGTTAGCTGAAAGCTTCCCATTCCACCCAAACAAAAACAAACAACAAGCAAGGCTTAAAAGCAAAATCGGGAGCCTTTGGCACAGTTTAAAATTGTCCAGCTACTATCTCCTGCGGAGTATTTTACCCACCAAGGTGAAATCATCCATTTGGACTGTTGTACGTCAAGATTAACACACACCAGATCAGAGGCACAAGCTCCAAAACACATGGGCCACATCATATTTTAATGGGAAACACCAAGACACAGAACACATTTCTGCCCCCCCAACCTCCTCTCCACACTTTTAGGAAACTAAAACGTGTGCAAAAACGTGAAGAAGAAACTCCAAAAGCCATCATCCTGGAGGTACTTGAGCATTTACCACAGGAAAAGAAAAAAAAAAAGGCATTTGTTCATTCATTCAGTGCCTTATCCATCCATTCACAATTTCTCTCTGCAGCCTCTCTCAAATCTGGGTGAGCAAGCCCTCAAGGAGCTGAGCATCCTCAGCTGGCATTGATGAAATCACAGGCAGACAACACTCAGCTGGGAGCAGGATCAGGCTATTACAACGCACACATTTCTCAATGAGATCTACATGCATGCCAGACTGGAAGCTTTTAACCCGAAGAATTCACCAACGTTGAGAAAGAGAGAGAACATACACAAAAATCAACCACAAAAAATAAAATTAAATGAAAAACTAGTACAGAGCACTTTTAGCAACAAGAGAAGGTTATATCTTGGTGTGGTTTTATTTTGGATGGTGGCTTTTTTTTAATGAAACAGTTTTTCTTTTTTAAATCTTTTTGGAACTGATAAGCAACTACGATGAGATGTTTCTACAGAAGGAATAATTCATGCCATATGCATTTCCAGCTACTCCTACTAGCAGCTTAAACAGAAGTATACTTTTAATTTTAAATATGTTAATACTTCTATCCATGATGTTAGTTTGAAATTCCTGGTACTGTCCTTTATAACATAAGGCCACAAAGATTCAATTCTGTATTCTAGTAGGGGAAAAATCAGATTTTAAGTCATACACATCTCAATTATTAAAAAAAAAAGAAAGAAATTCAGAAATTCTGACTTCAGTAGACTCTTATTAATACAAACAATCAGACAGGGAGGGAATCACACTCTGGAAAAATAAAAGCTCAATTAAATGCTCAGCAAAAGGAAAGATCACACGAGAGGCAATGGGAAACATCTCTAAAACTTCACCTAATGTCATTCACCATATGAAAGCATGTATTTCAAAGCAATAAAGTAGATCCATTTCCTGATGAAAATTATTGGCAGCTCCCAGATGTATTAACAAGCTATCTTTTGGACCAGAAACTTTCAGGGCATGTTTTTTAAAAACAGGGGGTGAGGGAAGGCCTGGTTTTGTTTATAAAGCCCTCATCTCTATTTTTAACATGTTATATTTAAAAACTGTCCAAAAGAGAAACATTTACCTATGGTTTCTTTAAGTCTACGGGGAGCTGATTTTTTGCTATAAACACAAACTTTGTTTGCTGTAAGAGTCCCACTTTTCCCAGCATTTCTTCAAGGTCCTCACAGAGCTTTGTTTCAGCTTTTCCATTTTTCTATCTTGCTAACATTTATTTAAGAGGACAGCTTTTAAGGAGGGAAGTTCACATACACACAGCCACATTGTGATTAAAAAAAAAAAAAAAAAAAGACAAAAAGTCTCCCCAAACTCGAAAGTAGTCATCCATTTCTAATCACGCAGTGACACAAACAATACCAGATCTCGCTATTGATTAATAGAGAGCGAGAACAAAAGAAAGAGAAATTTGCCAAAATCCTGCAGCAGGTAAACTGAACAGTCGCCAGCTAACTCCAGTCCAGCTCCGCAGCTTGGAAGCGGGAATTGGTCAGGGCAAAGCTGACCACTGTCCCCAAGTGACACACCACTGGTGGGGAAGAAAGAAATCTACCTTGTTATCCATCACCAGCTTAACATTCTGGTATATATATAGATGACTTGAATTCCCTCCATAAGAGAAGAGAGGGACGTGATCACAAACTAGTGAGCCCTATCTCTGAATGATTAGAGTTGTTAATTGAAAAGCTGCTTTTATTTGAAATGTGAGAGTGAGTGAAAATATGTTTAAAACCTTACAAATGATTATTGTAAGAAACCACCAGAAACGCCTAGCGTCATCAAGTAAGTACAGACGGTTTGAATTTCTTGCCTTAGATATTGTACTCACAAATTATTCTTACACTCTTCCCTCTCTCTCAGTTCCTATTAAAGTCAGAACTGAGTCAGCTTTCTACTTTTTCACACTGCATTTGCCTGGACACCATGGTAAATATTTATTTTATCTAAACAAAAGTGTTAAATAAATAAGTACATTTGTTGCAAAATAAGCCTCAAGTATATAAGGCTGTCAGGCCCTCTTCTAGAAAATGTCATAACCAACCACTAAAGGATGTAATCAAACCATTTCCAGAAACAAACTAGCCACCCACACCATATGGTTAGATGCCATCACTTGCAAAATACTTAGCTGCTTTTCCAGCAAGCAACCTGAAAGAAAACCTTTGGTGTATGGCAATACGCTTCAGCTGACCACAGTGCACAGAGTCATTTTCAATACTAATTGAAAAAGAAAGCTTAACACCATTTGCCACTTATTTTTCTCCAGGTTTCCCTGTCCACCGCTCAGCGAGGGCTGCGCTGACTTTCAATACGGTCCGTTACACTCGACCCACTGAACGATTCTTTCATGGGGCAACCTTAAAACTCAAGAAAATCAAGAAAACGCTTTGAGCACAGAACTAAGCCGACCTTGTGTCCATGGCAGGACTCTATACAGCTGTACGGTAAAGATAATGATGTTTGCTCGTTTCTTTTTCCAGTTTTTTTGAGGTGTGTGTTTAAAAGAACACATCGCTGGTAACAGAGTAAGTTTTCACTCATCCTTTCAAAACACGAACTCTTAAAGGAAACAAAGTTGAGATAAATCGCGTGTGCCTCGTACCGGTTCCCACAGCCACGGCAGAGCAGGAGCTATCGATTACACGCCCAGGAACAGCCCTGGGGAAGCAAAGTGCAAAGATGAGCACCACGCTGCACGGGCCAGCCTCAGAGGACACACTATTGCCCTGATAAGGGACTTCTCCCACTTGGGACAAGCTGCTTGGCTTACACACGCACGCACCTTTAAAGCTTAAAGCAAGTTTAATAGGGCTAAGCTACCTTTCTAGGAAACTACAGGTTTGAGAAAGCAAGGCTCCTAAGTGATGCTGGGAAAGCTGAGGGCTATGCTGACAGCAGGTTCCCACCAGCTCCGAGTGCCAGGCGGGCACCATCCGCCTCAACTTTCTGCCAGGCTTAAGAAAAGCAAGCGCCGGTGATGGCTGTAAAAGAAAAGAAAACCCCGGGCTCTCTCCCCATCGCCCGCAGCCGGGGCAAGCCAGGCTGGGTCCGGAGAGCCCCGCTTCCCCCCGGCCCCGGTCCTGGTCGCAGCCCCGTCCCGGGGCGGCCGCCCGGGGCTCGCCGCGCCGCGCAGGGCCACCGGGGAGCGGCCAGGGGAGCGCAGCTCCCGCGCCTCCGCCGCCGGCGGGACCCCCACCCGCCACCAGCAAAGTTCGGGGCCCGCGCCCCGTTGCCCCCCGCCCCGCTCTTCCCCAGCCCCTGCCCTACCTGCTCCCGGGGGATGCAGGGCAGCGAGGTCCGCCGGTGGGTCTTGCTGCCGCCGCCGCCGCCGCCCGACATCTCGGGGGAGATCATGGAGCTGGACCGCCGCCGCCGCCTGAGCACCGGGGCTTCGTCCGCGGCCGGGGGGGCGGCGGGAGGCTCCGCCAGCGGGGCGGCCCGCCGCGGGGGCCAGAGCCGGTCGGCGTAGCCGGCCAGGAGGACGCCCAGCAGCCCCAGCAGGTAGGCCAGGTAGGGCCGCCAGGACGCCGGGACCCTCTCCAAGGCGACGAGGGACGTGGTCCTGGCCGCGCTAGTCACGGCGAGCATGAGGACGCCCTGCCTCAGCTTCAGCACCAGCCATGTCACGGCGGCCAGGCAGCTCAGCACCACCCCCGTGGCGGCGAGGGAGAGCAAGTGATCCTCCCCCGCCGCCAGCGCCGTCTGCGCCACCGCTTCCCCCCCGCAGCAGGCGGCCAGCAGCAGCGCCGCCGTCCGCGCCCGCACGCCGCCGCGCAGCAGGTAGCGGCCCGCGCCGAAGAAGGCGCCGGCCAGGCCCAGGGGCACGGCGCCGGGGGGCAGCCAGCCCCAGCCCCAGCCCCGCGGCCCCGCGCCGCCCTCCGCCGCCAGCTCCCGGCCGCGCTCCCCCCGCACCAGCCTCACCACCAGGGCCAGCAGCACGGAGAGGGAGCCGGCGCACAGCGCCGAGGAAAGTTTCCGGCGGCGCCAGGTCTCCCGCGGCGGCGGCAGCGCGGCCCGGGAGGCCGCCGCCCCGCCGCTGCCGCCCCGCGGGGTGCCGGGCTGCCGCCCCGCCGGCGGGCAGCGCCCGCTGCAGCCCGGGCTCCGCGCCTCGCCGCCGGGCATGGCCTCGACGGGCCTCCCTGCGCACCCCCGGCAGCGCGGGCCGCCGCCCCGGGGCTTATTCCCAGCCGGGCAGGGGCCGGGAGCGACCCCCCCCCGCCCTTCCCCGGGCGGCGGTCAGCGGCGGGAGGCCGGGGGGCAGCGGCGCGGGGCCGGGGGCGCTGCCCGCCGCAGCGCCGGCATTTCCTGCGGAGCGCGGAGCTCGCCCCCCGCTCGCCTCCTCCCCGGGCGCCCAGCGCCGCGCATGGAGGGCTGGGGAGCGCCTCGCCTCCTCCGCGACCACCTCGGGCTTGGGGGGGCGGGCGGGGGGGGGGTAAATTAGAATTTCTTTTAAAAGTGCAGGAGAGGGAGAGACGCGGAGAAACCCTAAACAGTGTAAGAAAACGGAGGGGGGAGAGAGGGGGAGAGGCAGATGTACCACCTCAGAAGTGCTGCTTAATTTCTAGGCCACCGCTTCCCTCACACGCGCTCCCGGCGGAGGGAGGCAGGCAGGGAGGGGGCGGTGCTGCCCGCCGAAGGCTCCGCGCCCGGACACGGTGGTCCCGGCCCTCAGGGCCCCGGCAGTGCCCCGCGGCCGCGGGAAGGAGCCTCCCGGTCGTTGCGGGCCGCGGGGAAGGAGAAGTGACACAAAAAAAAAAAAAAAAAAAAAAAAAAAGGCCCAGGGAAAAATGGCAAATAAAAGGCCAGCGGAGCCGGGGGCAGAAGTTGCAAACTCCTGCCGGGAGGACGAGAGAGAGAGATCCGCGGGAGGGACTTGAAGGGAGGCTGCTTGGGAAGAGGGGAAGAGAAAAAGAGGAAGAGAGGGCAGGGAAGCGTTTCCCTCTTGAACGCTCCTGGGATAGTCCTTGAGTTTTGCACGGAAAAAAATCGAGTGATGTTAGCTTTCCCCAGCCGGGAGAGGAGGCTGCCGAAAGCCCAGACCCAAACCCGACCAGACCCACCGCACCGAAGAGGAGCAGCGGAGGAGGGGTGCTGGAGGCGGTAACGAAGCGGGAGGATGCCGGGGCAGCCGCGGGGGGGTCGGGTCGCCACCTCCAAAACGGCCGGAGCAGCTCCCGGGTTAGGGCTGCGCCGGCCCTGCCCGCCCCCGGCGCCGAGCCGAGCCGAGCCGGCTCCACAGCCGCACCGGGGCTGGGGGGGGGCAGGCCGTGTCGTGTCCCCCCCCCCACCCCCCCGTTAGCCGGCGGTGCCACCAGGGCGCTGGCGGCCGAGGCATAAATCCGCCTGTCAGAGCGGGGGACAATTAGGAGGTCGTAAAAAAGTCAAAAAGATGGATGTTTATGAATGATTATTACTATTTTTGTTGTTGTTTTAATGGGAAGCCCGAACTGGTATCCCAAAGCCAGCGGGCTACGGTCCTCCAAAGCGTTGTGACTCTCTAGGCTGTGGCTCCATCCAAACCCCACTGTTTCCTTCCCCTAAGCTCGGCTCACCCTCCCGCCGGAGGGCTCCTCGCCGGGGAGCTGCTGGGTGCGAGGGGCTCACTCGGCCCGGACTCCTGGGCCGCCGAAAATTGCTGAAGTGCACGAGTGCAATCAGGTGCAGACTAAAGCCGGTGCAAGATCACGGCCTTATTCTTCGGGTCCCACCGAAGGGCATGGAGTAATGTATTTAACACATAATAATACAAACCACAGAAAAATAAAATCGCCAGCTGTGCAGTTACAGAACATTAAGAGTCAGGAAACGAACAGATTAGAAAACAGAATTTCCCAGCCCTCTTCCCCCTTGCACATCCACAAATCACTACTTTGGGACAGATTTATAGCCTTTACATATTTATTGGTGTATCTATCTGGATACTGTGCCTATCATCCAGGATCTGAGTATCTGAAATGGTAGCATTAGTGAAGCATGTTTTGGATTTATACTAGAAATGGGTCATAAAAACTGAGTATGTTTTTAAATACTAGTTTTCCAGCCTAACTATTATGGAATATGGATTTATTAGTCATTTTTATGTTTGAAGCTTGGTTTGAAAACAACCGAGATATTGTTAGCAAAGTTTGGCTCTGAGGAATGGAAAGCCTCTGGTTTTTTTAAAGGTTAAGGGTCCAGATTAAGAACAGCTGGAAAGGTTTACAGTTTATTCTGGTGAGACAGCAATCAGCAGGTTGCCATATACACCTAGAAAAACATAGCTGGGTTCCATCTACCCCAAGCATTGACATCCCAGAGGCAGAGTCACAGCCCAGATAGTAATAATCGTACGACTCTTAACTCCTTTTCAGCTTTTTATAAATAAGATGCATCTCTCGGATATTTTTAAGTCTAGATGCATCAAAACAGAATGCAAAGAAAATAATATTGCAATGCTGGATAACAACACATGCAACAGTTGCAGTTCAGATAGATCAGACCTTTGACCTAATCCTTCCTACCAAGTAGCATTCACTTACATCTTAATTTATCTCCACTTTGTTACTTTACAGTCAGATTTACTGATATCAGAAATGTTGACACTTTAAATACAGTCATAAAAATAAAAAAAAACAAACCAACAGAACTAGAGGAATAAGCATTCCCTACCTTTATTTTTTGCTGCACACCCCCTTGGAATGTATATTACTTACATAGATCAAAGCAGATAATGGTCTATATTCTTTTAATTCCTTAAGCTAAAACATGAATTAGTCACTTTAGATTAAAAGCAGCAGCATTTTTTTGGTTGGACAGATTCTAGGTTAGTGTAAAGAAACTTGTATTCTTTGTAATAGCTGTTATAATAATGGTTTGAGCCTAATATCAAGGGTTTTTTTCCGAAGAGTGTTTCAAACTCATTAGGTGATTGAAACACATTTCTGAGGTCTGCCTGCCTGGATCTCTGAGGTTACCATAAGCCCAGCTAGCAAAGTGGGGTTTCCGGGTGTTAGGCTTCACCGAGGATCAGGGCACAAGGCATCAGTGGCTGAGCTTGCTTGAAGCTGGTAACTCTAAGCCAGGGACAGCATCTTTCCAGTCTCACATGAAATGGACTAGATGTCCTCAAGCCATCTGCTACTAAAGTTTATAGAAGAAAGTAAAATTTTGGTTATTTTTTCCTGGTATCTTGATTCAAACGTCAGGGAGCTTTTAGATAACATGCTGAAAGTCAAGACTTGCAAAAACAATAACTAGCACAAATGCGATAATCTCTAGATTTCCTAGAAGCACGACTCAGACTCTTACCTAACCATTTTTCTGAGCACCAAGGTTGTATATTGAGCAATACATGGGAAGCTGAACTTCGCTGTGCTCCCTGCCACGTGGGAGATGATAAAATTACTTCTTCATGTTTCTGAATTAAGCAACGTAATTGTCTCCTATTCATCTACTGATTAACTAAGGGTGTTTTAAGCATTTCAGTTGTGAAGATCTTTAACAAAAAGGCATCAGTCAAGTAATTTTGGCATCTCTGTCAAAATCAATACCAGGTGGGAGAATGTGGTAGGTGATGAACCAAACAGAAAGTGAATTTCACAGAAGACGAGAAACAGTGACTGCTTAGGGGACTTCCCATGCAGAGACACACAAAAACAAGGGGAGGGGGGAGGGTGTTGGTGTTAGTTCATTCTTCAGGATACGATTCCACCCACCAGACTGGGCTGTCTACAGATGATAGATACCTCTCTTAAACAGTATGTTGAACATATAGTTAGAGTCACCTGAAAATCCTGTTTTCCTTCTCTACTAAAGAGAAATTATGGGAAGGCAGACTCGACCCCTGCAAGTAGTGAACAGCTCAAGACTTCATTGAAGTTCTGGGGATCTAGGCTTTTCAGCACTTGCAGGATCAGGCCCCTTTTGATGAACAGATATCTATAATGACCCAAAAAGAATGAGAACAATTACATACAATAAGGACATTGTATAAATGTGCTGGAGCAATATCAGCCATTCACCAGAGAAACTGCTACTTGCAGAAGATTGTGCTGTAGTGAAAACCTAGCAATACTATTTTCCATTTGGAGACCAATCTTCCATGGTAATGGTAGAGATTTGTTAGAGACTTCAAAGGAGACAAACCCAAGAAGTTTCATGGTTACCATCAGAAAGGTCTGGAAGACAATAAAGGTGAACTTCCAATTAGATAAGAAAGTCAAAATAGATTTACCTGAAAAAAAAAGCAGTTTGCTCTGGACAAGAAAGAGCAGAAGATGAACAACAAAGAGCAGGAGACGTAAGGAGGTTTTGGGCAGCTGGCTGTTCCCCAGGACATAATTGTCTGTCTCAGAATCACTTTGTCCTTAGTAATCATGGGCTCTGCTGTCATTTCTTGATAAAGCAACCTATCTTTTCTCCAAAGTTAAATGGTAAATCAGTGGAGAAGATGAAATGCCTTTTATTCATTACTACGTCCAGCAGGTCATACTCTTGTTTAATCCCCTCAAGGAACCTTTCATGAAGCATCCATGCAGAACACGTGATTCTCCATCTAAATGGGGAAACAATGGCTTCTCTGACCATTAAGGAAAGGAGGAAAGATTTCATAATGGAACTGCTTAGCCCAGCTGTACAGATCAGACAATCACCATTTGTTTGGCTTGTCCACACTTCCCTGTGGTCTTTTCTCATACCACTGCTGGTTTGCGGTCACAGTAAGTGGGCCGCAGCTGGTCTGGAAAACCACAATAAACATGTACAGGGCCATATCCCATAACAGGTTACATGGACTGTCCTCCCAAAAGTAATAGTAGAAAATGAAAGTCCCAAGTCATGCAGAAGTGCCATGATGAAGCTAAAGTGAGAAGAGGCTCTTTGGGGGGTAAAGAAGCAATAGAGTAAAATGAGTGAATTCTACACCATGCCATACTCGAGAATGCCATGGGGGGAAAGAAAAATAGAGACAGTCTCTATGACTTGTTCGTCCAGTTTCACCTGTATCACTCTTGGTCTATACTGGAGGTGGTTATTCATTCATTTTGGTAATTTTTGTCTCTTCTTTCTTCCTTGTAATTAAACTTTTCTCCCCTTCTTATGACCTTGCACAACATGCATGGATAATTCTGTATGAATTTTTATAATTCCACTGAATATTAGTTTACTGAGTAAAGTTAAGTTTGCCTAATTTGTGAAATACACTGTGATTAAAACCTATACATGATGGTAAAGTTCTGGATTTTATCGACACTTTTCTCTGTTAGGATCTCAAATAATTTTACAAACATTAATGAATAATTCACACCACCTCTGTTTAAGTCATCTAAATCCTCAGAAGTTTAGGTGATGACCAGTAGGTTGCATGACAGAATTATAGATGTCTGTCTACTGGAGCACTTAAAAATATGCTTATCTTTAAACATGAACATTTTTCTGACTTCAGTGGCATTTTACAAAGAATATCACATGAAATTCAATTTAAAGTTTTGAAAATGATAAATTTGCCATGTAACTCAGTAAGCATCTAGATTATTATGTACTGAAAGATTTTATCATGTGAGTTGTCTCACTGATTCAATGATTTTGATAGTGAATGTGGCATTGAAACATATTTACCATATGAATTAGATTAATTTTTCATAGCATTTTTCAGCAGGGAAATAGTAAATAATGTTATTTTGGGGTTGAGTGCAGGCATACTCACAACACCCACACTGCATCTGCTTCATGTAATTCAGATTTTCAAGGTTTTCTTAATAATGGGATGACTGAGGTACGTAATGAACAAAAATTAAGTCCTATATCGTGGAGAGCATCCATTTGATGACAAATACCTTCATCAAATTTATTCATTCATGAAAATTTCCATTGCCTTTCATTGTGGTATGCTTACAAAGAATTAAGATTATTGTATTAGGAAAACAATTACAATATTGTTTCGGAGTATCGAAGTACTGTGTTCAGTTCTGGGCCCCCCAGTTCAAGAAGGACAGGGAACTGCTCGAGCAAGTCCAGCAGAGAGCTACCAAGATGATCAGGGAACTGGAGCATCTCCCTTATGAGGAAAGGCTGAGAGAGCCAAGTTTGTTCAGCCTGGAGAAGAGAAGACTGAGGGGGGGATCTTATCAATTCTTATCAATATCTGAAGGGCAGGTGTCAAGAGGATGAGGCCGGACTTTTTTCAGTGGTGCCCAATGACAGGACAAGAGGCAATGGGCACAAGTTGGAACACAGGAAGTTCCACCTAAACATGAGAAAAAACTTCTTTACTGTGAGGCTGACAGAGCAGTGGAACAGGCTGCCCAGAGAGGTTGTGGGGTCTCCTTCCCTGGAGACATTCAAAACCCAGCTGGACGCAGTCCTGTGCACCCTGCTGTAGGTGTGCCTGCTCAAGCAGGGCGGTTGGACAAGGTGATCTACTGAGGTCCCTTCCAACCCCTCCCATTCTGTGATTCTGTGATTCTGTAATATTCATGTATTGTAAAGAGTGGGCTGTGATTCAGATTTTGCTGAAGTACAGAAGCAAGCTTTTCAGTCTCTGAAAGTCTATTATACTTTCATTAGAGGCATTTAAGAAAGTACAGACTTTATATTTCAAAATAAGTATTATTCAGAAATGAATGGATTACTTTTAGCTTACTAGAATGGTCATGCTATAATGAAAGAGTAAAATTCTGATTTTGGGAAGGAGAGGTTGTGACTTGGAGCCTTTTGTAGGGTATCTTTTGTAGCTGCTGTGTATTATTTTTTTGTCTATGTATCTTTTGTCGATACATGTGTATGGAATATTGTGCTCAGGTGGATTCCCAGGGAAGGTAATGCAACCTGCTTACAAGGTTGGGGTAATGTATTCAGGGATTTCTTCCCTATTTTAAATGCAAACCTCCACCTAGTTTTAACTGCAGGGAAGTCACAGGATGTTCATCATTGATGCATAATTTTAACAGCTATTAAAAATACAATGTATTCAATGATGCCCATGAAGGGAAACTAGTTTTCAAAGAGTGATGCCATTTTATCACAACTGAGAGTTCATATTTTGCATAGGTTTTTACTGCAATATTGAACATGATGCTAGTCTACAGAACATTAATCATCTGTGCTTTTGCCTACGCATCTAAACAATACTTTAACAACATACTCTCCTGGGTATACAAAGTTTTGATATACAAACAAGTCATAAAACAAGTAGACCTATAGGAAAATTAGGTATACTGAGGCAGGCAGAAATCCTCAAAAAATCCCCTTCCTTGAGAGGGCCCTGAGTGCAGCCCCCATCTCCCTTCCAGGGTTTGGCAGAAAGAGGTCCATTCCCACTGACATGCACTGAACCTTGTCCACACAGGCTGGCTCTCTTAGACGCTGCTGCTGAGTATTGCCTGTTTCAGTAGATAGAACACAAGTATTTTTAGCAGTGTCTTGTTATTTTTGAAAGAAATATTATATAGTGACATGATCACACAAGCAGTCTTTTTTTTTTTTTTTTTTAAGATGGTAATCGGAATTAATAATATTAGAATGGTTGTCCCAGAAATTTGGTTTGCTAATTTTTGCTAACATTAGATAATTATGCCATAAATTTCTCTCTCTCATACATGTAGGTTTAGGAAAAAATAACTGAAGAAATGCAGTATGTTAGAGTTTTAAAGCTGCCTAAGTACTGGTTTTGAAGACAAATACTCAACTCCTTTTAAAAGGAATAATTGCAAGTACTTCAGCTGTTTGATTCAAATCTGAACATGACCCTCTGTTTATTTTATGTATCAAATGGTGTTTCCTGATAGCTAAGTTAAGGTTAACTCTTCCACTATTCCTTTTTTTTCTTTTTTAATTAACACACAGGTACTCATAAATATGTATGATTTTAAGTTAACAAACTGTTCATTCAACGAATTTAAGTGGATACATTAATATTTGAAGGATGGGGCCCTACTTCCCATAGGCTTCCATTTCACTGTAGTATCCAGCTACTTGGCCTGTAAAGACCAAGTATTCTCTTGGACTTTCTCTTAACCTATTTTTTTTCTGATGCTTAAAAGTACTCTGCATAAGGTTCAGGAAGGTCACAAATTTATCAAACAGGAATTTCAGTGCTGCTGCTGAGCTTGCCTCTTTAACGTAACCTGTTTTGTGGCAGTCCTGGGAGACAACCCTGAAAAATCATGTGATATTTACTAATATGTGCTACTGTCTTTGGTGCCAGTTCCATTTTGTCTTGTGTCCCAGAGCTCACACTACCAAAAATGTTAGCAAACAACTATTATTTTTAAATAGTTCTGTATGTACACTAGGTTTTATGCTTTTTTTTCTGGTTTTGTGTAACCTCTTAACAAGGCACCCTAGGAAATGGGACAGAATTTTTCAAAGCATCTTTTCCTAGTAAGACAAACAAAATGCATTTCTGTTTAAATAGCTGAGAAACAGAAATGTAGGCTGAAAGTAAGTTTTAACTAGTGTATTCCAAGCAAAATGACCAAATCTCTGAGAGTAAAGGGATGCTAAGAACAAATACTTGTTGTACTGATTAGCCGAAAAAGTAACTAATTTCATTGAAATAATTCTCACTTGACATTTAATGCACGCGAAATTACAAGCTTATTAATGACCTACTAATGGCAGTCTCCCTCTGAGTCATGTTAGGAAGCCGCTTTTAGAGTGGAAAAAATTGTAACAGCAAAGTCTTAAAATAACATGCAAGAAGCACAAGATCTTGAATTGATCAGGGATCGAATTGTTGCAGTTAGATAGGTATGTAAAGATGCAAATAAGTAGGATTTTCAAAGACATTTTTCATTTTAAAGTGTCCGCATCCAAAAATTCTTCAGCTATCCCTACAGTCCTCTGTTTCCAATGTTAAACCAGGTGCCTAATGTTTCACTTCTGGGCATGTCTAGGAGTCTTTCAGTGTCAGCAGAGCTGAATTCTCCATGTCTAATTCATGCCTGGCAGGATCCACATGACAGTTCCTCTACCTGTATCACCTGAGGAATTGTATCCCAGAGGCATGTGGTAGGCACAGGTAGTGGATTTCCAAAATCACTAGTCACAAAATGTAGAGTGCTGGGTAGCAAATTCTTCTCATTCTTCAACAGAGTGCCTTAAATTCCTGGCTATGGAATATTTTGTAAATCTTGCAAATCTTGTTGATTAATCTGTTTCACTTTGCATAAATAAAATAAAAAAAAAAAAACAACCATGGTATAAAGAAAGAAGCAATGAGTACGGTTCTGCAGCCTTGTGGCAGGAACATTGACTGAGGGGCAGAGACACCTGGATCCCAGCCCCTGTTCCAGAGGCTGGTTTATATAAGATTTATAATGTAAATGTTGAATATAAGATAAAAATGTATTTAAAGTAGCCACTGGAGCAGGGACAGGCATCTCCACCCCCTCATGAGTATCCCTGCTTTTTACGGTTGCCAGCTTCTTTGCCTATGTGAGCTGCACACCCAAACCTTCATATGGCTAGAAGCCACAATATACATCCATGCCCCATGTGCTGGGAAGTGGAGGGAAGCAGGAGCTCTCAGCAGGAGTTGATTGTGGCTCTTCAGGAATTCCACCAGCGCATTACTGGTTCAGACTGCATTAGCCATACTGTTGGGTCTTAAATCAGTGTAATACCACTTGCAGTAGCCTGGGCTGCCAGACTCCATTCCACAAACAGAAATTTGGATTACTCCACAATCCACTGCACCTACTCACAGCACCAGAGCTAATCACACAAGTAAGATGCTCCTAGAAACCGTCCTTGACCTGCTCAAGAGCTGTACATGGTTCAGGGCTGTGTGAGCCTCTTCTCAAGAAAAAGGTATCTCTATTATTTTCTCTTGGGTTAGAAAGGAACCTCTAGCAACACATCAATGATTAAGGCAACAACTTTTTTTTCAGTAGTATATAGTATAGATGTCAATGTTTTATAGGTAATCAGGCTGTCTGTCTTTCAGAACAGAATACTTACTTATTTCTTGTAAGTTGACCCCATTTCACATCAGTGGGAGGGGGTTGAACAGCCTCCTCCACAGCTTTGCTAACAGACTAGTGATTAAGGCAGGATATGTGAAGGTGCGAGAGCGCTCTGGGCTCAGGAAAGGAAATTAATCTCGGTTGATTGTGCCTTTTGTTCTGTGACTTTTCAATGCAAAATCCATGAGCCAACCCTGAAGAAGGTACGAGAAGCTAAGACTTGCTTTCCCCGCTTTCCCTACTCCCAGGTGTATTCCTTCTTTACTGGACTGCTCCAGGATCATAATTCCTTGCTCACTGTCTCTCAGGCTTTGTGCATCCCTCATGCTGTAGCTCCCTCTTGGGGATTTGGTTCCAAGTGACTAAATGAGTAACAAATATATCAAAAATATCCGTAAAAAAATTTCAACCTTTGGTGTTAAATCTCACTGAAAGCTATATCTTGCAATGACAGTTAGACTCATGAGACTTTACAGGCACCTTTTAAGAATGTTATCCTAAATCCTGAAATCCTGACATTTTTAATTATTTTTTTTTAAGCACAAAGAGGATATAACTAAATCTAAGATGATCTAAATGCATCCATTTTAATATCAAGTTGTTTCATATGTTTACCATCTTCCCTACCACCACCAAAATGAGCAAGTGACATTATCCATTTCTAAGACTGTGTGCTTCTGTGTAGTATCAGAACATTTACAGATATTACGTAATGTACATGTACAGATATTAAAGCTGCAAGATCTCACACCTGTCATGAGATTACTTTTAATGGGAAACTGAGAAATTCACATGTATGCTCAAGTGGCTTGCAGGCTCCCACACCACAGAGTAAGATTCAGGCGTGGTACAGGTGGGTTTAACCCCAATAAAATCAAGGGAAGTGCATATTCCCATCTCAAATCTGAACTGACTCACACAGCCATTCACATCAGTACAAGAACACAAGAATTTTTAACAGCAACTTTGTGGAGCTTAATGAAATTCATTTCCTTGTCACACTAACTCCTTCAATTTGTTTCCAGGTCTAATACAGGAACCATATGGAGAGAGGCACAGAAAGATAAGTCGGCATTGCATGCCATTACTCACCATCTGTTTACGCAAGCCGTGCTGAGCCGAACAAGGAACGGGTCATGGCTCCAACGACATTCACAGGTCAGAGCCTGTTTAAGAGCCGATGTGGACTATAACAGTATCTGGCTGCCAGGGAACACATGGGAAGATTTTCCTGGGGTTACCATACGAGATGAGGACAGCAAGTTGTCGGCTGGTGAGGGAAGAGCAGTGAATGACAATAAGTAAGTGTCTGAGAAGCAAAAGCCTGTGATGAGAGAAGGTATAAAAAGTGAATGAGTGATATAGGGGTAGATGGTAAAGGCATAAGTGATATGGCAGCGTAAGATGCTGACATACAGATTTTTATTGCCCTACTTTTACTAAGAGTTGGGATCTTGTCCTAGGTTTCATAACCTTATAATGTAATATTATTCCAACTGGCATTTTTTTGGTGAGACCCTTTCTCAGCATAAGTTATAAAAATATAAATGTATGTTAAATCATACAGCATGCATTTACCAAAGATTTATTAAGGAACTTATCCACTGTAGAGCTGTGTTCTCAGAGAACCTGCCCTGCACTTTCCTGCACCTGTGGAGAGCTGGGAACGGGAGGATAATTATGAGCATTGAGAGCCTAAGCCAGATGTTCCAGGAATGGAGAAATTTCATCTTTGGTTGGCTGGCCACTAAAGGCAGGAAAACAGAGAAAGGAAGTGTCCATGTTTAAGCTGGCATGTGCCATGCAAATCCTTGCCTAGTCAGCGCCAGGCCTCTGTTACTGGCAGCCGGCCGCCATTGTGCTCTTTGCCTGGGGTTATTGCCACAGACCAGGCAAGTGCAAAGCCAAATACAGAATGTACGGGGACGGCTGAAGCGTAAAAGGAAATATGGTTGTGAAATAAGAGCACATGCAAATGAAGGGAGTACAAGCCTTATATGATATACTAACTTAACACCTTCCACAGTGCATTGCTTCAGAAAGATTTGGTGTCACTTCTGTGCTTGGATCACTTAAACTTATGCATTTTAGCTTTTTATCAGAAGTAGTATATAAGAAAATATTCAGCAGGTATGTTTACATCTTGTATCTTTGTGTTTTGTTACCAAGATGATTCATATTTTTCTTTTTAAGCAAAAGGAACTAAATAAAAGTTAGTCCCTATCTATTAAATGACCAACTTTGGACTTATGTTTTTCCCAGTGTTGGAAACATCCGTTTTCACTTCCTCTCAGTATATTAAACAATACCAGTATGGCAATCCTGCTTACAATTTAGAGCAAGAATTTCCACAAGGCAGCAACCTTAACTCTTAAAATTATATACTGTAGATTGAGGAACAGAATATATTCTAAATCATATATTTCAAGCAATTTTTTCAGTTCCTTCTTTTAATTTTCTTTTCAGAAGAGCAACTTGGATACACAGTCAGTTTAATAATAATAAATAAATCTTTGTCAGCCACTTCCAACTCCTTTTTCATTAATTCATGCAAAACTGTCAACATGTCAGTGGACTGCAGTGCTTGATTTCAGAGAGGTCTGAAGGAGGAAGGAAAGCATTATAGCAAATGTATTATTGAAAACAGAAATATCTCAACTGAATTGCACAGAGAGGCATTTTAAAATTAAAATAACAAACACTCAGAATGAATGAAAATGCCCAGATGACACAGCAATGACAGGCACAGAAATGAGACGTTATGAAGTTCATGTCTGGTTGGTACATGTTCTGACAGAGTTGACACTTTTTCACTCTAATGTGAAAGACGAGGACTTCTTTATTTCCCATTCTTCACTGATGTAACATCACCAAGTGATCACAGTGCAAGTTCTGTGACATGCAACTATCCAGCCTTTGGGTGGAGAAAGACCCTTCTATCCCAATTTGGACAACTTGGATCCTGACTGTGGGATATCTGATGCTGGAGCTGTGTCTAGAGTCTCCACAACACCACATCCCTATCCATATATCTCTTCACTTCTCAGACATATCCCCCAGTCCACACGTTTGAAGGAAGGCTTAGAGGATGGCTTTACAAGCTGATGTCACTTGTGTCTCTGCCAGATTCTTCCTGTGCTCAAGGAGGAGGTTGATGAGCCACTGCAGAACTTGAGTCATTTACTGAAGGCAGCTGCTGTGGTCAACAGCTGAACTGCAGATCCTCCAGCAAGGCTGCCTTGCCCAGAACGGCAGCTGAAGGCACACAAAGATGTCAGAGAGGCAATCCCTTAAACACCTTGGTTTTCATTGTTCACAGGCTTAATTTAACCAAATGAACAAAGGGGTATCTGTCAGTACTGCTGTTAGTAGTTGTGGTGGGCTAGTTTTTCTGGACAGGTCTTTGTTGTTTTCTTAAGTAAAAAAGAGCAAAATAAAAGTTTCAGGGACGTGGAAAAGACCAACAAAGGCCATTTCTTTGCTTCAGGGTTAGGGGGGGGAAAAGCCTGAATGATTGATTAAGAGAAAGCTTCTGTGAAATAAAGGAACAACCAAGATGCACCATGGAGTGAAGTCCTTTCCCTCAGGATCATGCTTCATTAATTAGCACTGCTTGAATAACCATTTTTGAAACAAATTTAGGGGATATTATAACCTTACTTAAAAATCTGAAAATTACTTAGATATCCTTCGTTAAGCTTGTTTTATTGTAAGTTCATCACCTCTATAGAAGTTCTCAATAAAACATAGATCACTGGCACTACTTAGTTTGATCTTTGTTTCAGTTGCACACACATAGAGCCTTGCAGGTAGACAGTTTTACCTCACTGGTAGCTGGTTCTCAAGAGACCAGGATTTGGGTAATTTCCCGTTTCTGAACAACAAACATTGTGAACAGTTAATTAGTTTTATCTCCTACCTGGTGCCTCTTTGTGGAGCAGATTAGTTGTCCAGCTGAAGTTCTCATACAATAACTGAAGACGGGAGTTGGGTTGTAACTGAAACTCCTGTGCCTGTGTAGCAGCCTGGTGGGGCAGAAACGACAGCAGCAGCAGGCAGACAGGCAGCAGCAATGCTCCCATGCTTACCCAGCCAGCAGGAGATATGCTTACATCCAATGGACTGCATGATGGTTATTTGCAGACTGCAGATTTCAGTGTGTAACTAAACTGAATAAAAAATAACAGGTCCAAATTTGAGATTTAGTCTGTTACACTATTTAAAAATTCTTATTAAATTTAGAAGCTGCTGAACATACTCAGTGCTGTGTGGAAAGTTCCCAGAAGAAGGTGAACCAGAGCCTGGACTGCTACAAACTTGGAACCTGAGTCAGATCCGCCAAGTTTCACAAAATGTTTTAATCAACTTTGACTCTTCCACAATATTTCTAAAATTTTAGTTGCACCTCCTCTAACTAGCATATCTCACCCTAAGACAGTGAGTAATTTTTTTTTTTTTTTTTCTTAATAATTGTTTTCAATTTCTGTAGTATTTTTCTTGGTTTTAGAACAACATGAGCAGGGACTCCACCCACATTTCAGTTCATTGCTGGCTAGACGAACCTTCATGCCCAAGTGAGTTCTGGAGTCAAGCCATCCCCACTCATCCTACAACTTCAGGAAAGCCCTGCTCATCTTGATAATCTAGATGGGAGGAACCTGAATGGCTTTTAGAGCACTGAATGTGCAGAGGTGAACTGGAAAAGGCAGAAATCCATAATCGTATTAGGTAATTCAAGTTGCAGAGAGACAAAAGGGATTAATTTAGAATGTGTGGTTCCCTCAAAGGGAAGGTACACTAGCAGGACACTAAAACAGGAGAATTAGAGCTTAAAACAAAGACCAATTCGTCATTCATAAATACAGTGCAAAATAAAATCACTAAATAAGCCATTGGTTTGCTCACCAATGTTTGGTGGCCATCACATGGATGATGCATGGTTTATTCCTTGTAAAGTATTCCAGTGATTTAGTTAATTTCTGTCTTTACTAAATAATATTAATATGGTTACTATTACTAGTGGAGAATCGGTGGGTTTTCTTCTGTTGTGTTAGATACTCTTTTGATAGAAAAGTCATTTTCTGGTAAAGCTGTAGTCAATGTCTGACCATTTGCTGGTTCTAAAACTCTTGTAAGTTTTTTTGATTGGTTATGAAGTATAAATTCCCATGTCACAGCAGTTAAATGCTGTATAACTAATATATGCCTTGGTATGTTATTCTTTGTAACTTTACTTTTTCACTTGTATTTTCTCCATTTATAGTTGAAGTTTATAAAATATGTTGAGAACCTTCAGTCTGAGGGGGACTGTAAGTTTAAGTTATCACTGCTGTATAAATCCCATTCTCAGCAGCATTTAAAGATTGCTACTTTACATTAAACATGGGTGAAATACAGTCTATTCGACAACTTATGGGCATTTTCAAAACCATGTGCAATAGAAAAAAATCTAGAGTTGTACATTTCAAACAACCAGACTTAACTCAATGCTGGACAAATGCATAGAAGATCCACACAAGGGGAGTGAAGCAAATGTCAGAAGACTGAGACTAGAGGACCCACTACTCCACGAATTTCTTCTCCTTTCCATAACCATTATATGCAAGTACGTGAAGATATTTCAGGCAGTTTCTTAGCTCTATAGCTTCTGTGTCTAGACCAAATACCCAAGCTGAGCACTGGCTATGGATCTATTCCAGAGATCTGAAATGCAGATAAGAAAATTTTGTTTTATTTTTAAAAGGGTCAAGGGTTCTCTTACAATGTGTTTACTAATTTGTTTACTTAGAGCTGAAGCATTCATCTTTTCCTCTAGCTAATCTTTGAATCTTTGTATTAACTAAAATATAGCAATGAAACTTGTCAAGAACCTGTACATCTAAAGTGTTGAAGAGACACCTTGCTTTTGCCTCTCAAATTTTACAAATAAAAATTCTTTCTAAGAAAGAAACAGATTCTGGAAAGAAAACAAAGCACATCTTAAACTTGCATACTTTTTGAACGTAACTGTGCTGGTGTAAGACACAAGAACATCAGTGCTACTAGAGCTTGTGGAATTTTTCACAGAGTCTATCTTTTTAGAAAATGAAAATTATATATATCATGGAAAAAATGTTTTATCTATTAGTTAAGAAGAAAAATAATCACATTGAATTTTGCTTGAGTCAAAGAATAAATAAGACACAACTTATTTTTGAATGAAGTCTGCCTTACACAACATTGAATCAAATTTAGGTTGCTCTTAGGCAAAGTCAAACAACTGTGAAGTTGCTCAAAAAAGGGTGATTCCATAAAGAATATCTGGGCTTACACTGGAACAAAACCTAGGCATTTTAATTCCCCTTTTTCCTCTTCTCTGCATTTAGTTGCTTTAGACTGTGATGTGTTTATGATGGTAGCATGATTCTGTATTCCTCCTAGAGGATTTACTGCAATGTCATTCATATTTGAATAGAATATTTTAGCAATACAACACCACCACAATAATTACAGAAGAAGTCATTATTTAAAACAGGATCTTGTATAGGAAGAAAGTAACATTTTCAGTGATACGGCTAAAAATTACTGCACTCCAGTATTCTACAGGTCCAAAAAAGATGAGTCAGTCTTGGAGTGGAGAGTTCAGCCCTTCCTGTCCGTGCACTGGATTTAAACCTAAGGCCAAAGAAAACTGTGAATTGTGAGATGGTTTTTATTTCATCCTGTAGTCAGCAGCTGGGTCTGAAGCATAATCAAAAATTGCCCAAATCTATCAGAGATGTTTTAAGACAATCTCTTAAATGAATCTGGGCCATTTCAAATTCATAATGAAATCTGAACCCAAACAAGTTTCATGCACAGCTGACACTGATATAAACACAATTGATAAAGAAAAAATGGATATTTCAGTCTCAAAAGTGACAGAAGTGTTACCTGCAAAGCAAGAAACATGCGGCAATGATGGATCAGGAACCTATTAACTAGTCACAGTAGGTATGGTTTAGCAAGCTGAATTTAGCATCTACTCCCATATACCATTGCCTTTATTTCATACAAAGGAAAACTTCGAAGAGATTACTGTGGATTGAAGGCCAGCTTAGGTGCAATGTGGTACTTGAGCACACAAAATGTAAGCATACAGCCATACTCTGGATATCGTTATATTATCTTACAGAACAACTGAGGGGGCTTTGCTAGAGCACTGAGAAATTAGACACTGTTTCCCACTTAGTGAATATATTTTACTGAGTGGTGGTAGTTAAAGTATCCCTCCAGTAACAGTAATTCATTTGCATTCTTAAACAAGATCGCAAGTATATGTAATGGGACGCAGGCTGTTACGACAGATATTGCAGTAGGTGTTAATTCAAAGTTTAAATCACAAAAATCTATAATACAAAGACAGAAATCTTTTAAAGAATCACGTTTTTAAAGCTAGTGATTTAATATGCTGACTGAGACTTGCTTCTGACAGGTCCAGCACATTAAATTCAGATACACTGGCACGACTGAGTCTGTTGGGAGTCTAAAAGTCTCTGAGAATGTTCAGAGTGACATTTGGGATAAGACGGATGAATTTCAGCCAGGTCTTTCATATGCCCATTTGCTGCTCTGTATTTTTGGCTCCAAGTGCATGCCAAGATCAAATTCCCAGACTTTCTCAGTGCCCGAGCAAATATTGTGAAACCCAGATTTGGAACATTCATAAAACACAGACGCAGCACGTTACTGTACAGGTCTGCTGTCACACAAATGCGGTCAGACAGAGGGTCATGAACTAAGGGTGGCATGAGGAGCCTTATGCAGCTTTGAAGCATCCTATGTCACGAACAGCAAGATTGCGTCTCATCGATGACGTGTCATGAGATATTCACAAAGGATAACTTTATCCTGGTGAGATTGATCTCCTGCGAATCATCCAACAAGCTTGGGGAGGGGAAGAAAAGGTTCCTCTAAGCAGCCATTTAGTGACTAGGTCAGACTCCCGCTCTGAGTGGCCCTTTAGGGGAACCTCTCTCCTGCCTTTATTGTGGAAAAGGCTACAATAATGAGCTTGGCTCAGTTAACAAAAACTAGCAAAAAACTAGACTACAATTTGTATTTCAAATTGCTATTTCCCACTCTCTCCCTCCCTACTTGAAGCCAATGTGGCCCATGTTATTTTAGCTGATAGATTATATTGGATAAAACTGTAAAGGAGCAGAGCACACAGGAGTTATGGCAGGCTGCTCTTGCAATGCGGTTTCTGAAATCAAGACTAAAAATTATGCTTGCCTCAGGAGGGGCTCTAAGGGCACGGACAATCCCCTCACTACTACCTTTTCTGAAGGAGATTCAACCAAGAAGATCTAAAAATGTCTAAGATGCCATCTGCCATCAAAGTCTCATTACCTTTCATGAGAAAGATACTGCTGCCTTCCTTTATGATGAGCACCTGTCTGTAATTTAAACATCCAGAGAAATTAACTTCTTTCAAAGATGGATTTCAGTGCAGTTACATAGGCTTTCTTTTTTCCATAGAATATATGCTAATACCTTCATTCTGTTCTTCAGAACATAAAGTTTGGAAATATAAAGGTAATAGAATAGATGATTGTTGTTGTACGAAAAAATAAATAAACATGGAGACAAAGGGTTTTAATTAAAAAAGACAGAATGAGTTCTACCTCAGAGAGTGCTTTATGGTTATGCTGTTATACTCTAAGAGTACCCCCATGGCTGATGCCAGCATTGGGAGAGAAAGCGCAGAACTTCTCAAGGGTCTTTTTTTTTTCTGTATCCTTTTGTCTCAGTTACAGGCTTGGTTCATCTTATCAAAATTGTTTGTCTGGCTTAGTGCCTTAAAACACAAAGTGGGATTTACAGCACTTCATCAACTTAAGCTGAAGTCCCAGGAAGTGAAAAAAATGGGGGAAACAAAAACAAACAAAAAAAAATCTTAGTATTCACATGATGGAGTATACTGATGAGGACACACCCATACAGGGTCCCAGCCAATGCTTCTTAGGTTTCATCATTTAGGGACTGAAATATAGACATTCCTGGAGACCCATTACAGCTATGATGGTAACAGGTTACATCATACAGCTATGAGGTCTTTATTTTCTTTCAAATACAAAAGCAAAAAAGAAAACTCTGTGAAAATGCAAATAAACAAATAGAGTTCCAGGCTCCCAAGCAGCACTACTTTCAGAAAATACTGAAGCATCACTACCAAACAAAACAGAAAAACAAAAAAAAACGCAAACAACCAAACCCAAACACTGCCTTCCCCCTAACAACCACCAAACTGGAATTTACTCTCAGAGTGAAAGTTTCATTTCAAGATTAAAAACAAACAAACGAAAAACGAAACCCAAAACCAAAACCCAAAAAACCCCAGCCATGTGTTTAATGCCAACATTAACGAAGTCGTGCTCAGCCCACTTCAAAACGAAGAAGCCTATCTAAGAGGGTTTAGAGAACAAGTCCACTTGTAAGTCAAAATACAGATCAGGATGGAGAAGGATGGTATAATAGTCCTATGTAGCCTCCTTTGTTTTTTTGAGTTGTCAGTAACACATCTTCATTAAATATTCAGAAGGATCTGAATATGTTTTCCTATCTTATTCTGATAACATACAGAATGTGTGTGTACACGAGAGAGAGAGCGCACACTTTTCTTCCAATGATATTAAAATCTATCTAGGATATAAAAATAGTTCTTACATCACAGCACATCATGAAATATTTCTGAGTTTCCTTACACTGTAATAACACAAAAGAAAAAACAAGACATTGCTACATCCTACATACATGGTCACGGGTACAATTACTTGTTGCATATGCATTTCTACTCTTGGGCTACACCTGCGAAGCAATATTCAATGTTAAGATAAATCAACTGAAGATATGAAGTCAATTACTCTCTTTCAGACAAACCTTTAGGTAATATAATTATACCTGAACACAACCATCTGTTTCTCCTGCACTTTTAATGAAGAAAAGGTTTCTAAGCACAATATTTGGAGCATATATACTCAACAGATTATTTCATCAGGCTACCTATAAACCTTACTTTATTAAAAAAGTGAAGGAATTTTCATCCAGTGTCTAATTTTTTTTTCCCCAAATTAAGATAAGAGATATGATTCTGAAAATGTTTGACACAGAGGAAGAATTACCTTATTCAGGGCAAATACATCCATTAGGAGAATTACTTAAAAAAAAAAAAAAAAGAAAAAAGTGCTGCATCTTGCCTTCATCAAGCTGATAAGGACTGCAGCACCAAATCATATATGATCTGTCTACTTTTAAAACCTACTGTTATTCACTGACAATGAATAATAGAAATATATTACCATTTAAATACAATATTGTAGCATTATTTACTGTTCATATTTGGTAAGTAACTGACTACAAATATACACATACCAATTCATGTTTTTGGTAATAATAAAAATGAGCTTACACACTACAGCAATATAAAACTGTATCTTCACATTATAACACTTTGAACATTGACACTAATTATTTTTAGAACCAGTTTTAAAAATGAAATGATGGGGAGAAGAGGAAGGGAAGATATCAATCCTGGCTACTTGAAGTAAAACAAGCTTTTCAGACACATGGCCACTGTTGCCATTTTGCCTCTTAATATTTTATATAAAACAGATGCTTTTTCAGATACTGGCCAAAATCCAATCTAGCATAGAACAAGAATCATATAGGCCGTTCAATTTTTAACATATTCTTTCAATATTTAATTCTCTGTCTTGCAAATACCTGTACGGAACTTCTGCATATGGGCAGGTTTGCTGAACTGCATACTTGACTGGATCAACATAAAAATATTTACATACCTATATATACATAGATGTATATATGTATATACGCACATATATACATGTATACATATGCCTTGGTAGATTATTTATGGAGACTCATTCCAGCTACAATTTCAGTAAGTGTAAACTGGGCCCTCAGTGAAAATGGAGCAGCAAGGATATTTAGACTTTCACAGAACAAAACAAACCGCACTGATGGTTTGCATTATCCATATTCTGATTTAAATCCCAGCTTTTTTAGGATGAACAAGCTAATGAATTTATGACTTGTGTGATCAGGTTTGGCTATACCATATCTTCCACACTATTAAGGATACATTATTAAGGCTTGCTTTCACAGTTGGTGCTATTTGTTTGACTTATTGATTAGCATAACTTTACTGAAAGTTTCTGAGTATTTGGAGGATGTGAATAGATTTAGAATTTTATTGCTACTTCAAGAAGATGAAAAAGTTGGACTGGTGTTTTCTTCTAAATTAGAACAGAATTATCCTGCTAAGTTATCAAACTCTGCATCACTTGATATGCATTTCAAATTCACTAGTTCCTTTAATGGTTCCTTTAATGGGAAATCCAAGTTGAATCCTAACTATGAATATTTGATTTCTGGGAAGTTCTCGAAGACCATACTGAGGTTCATCTCTCAGATTAAGAAAGAATATTTTAATTAAACTCTTTTCCCATGCCCACCATTCATAAGAACTCCGTATGGCACTAAGGGATCTTCCTAGAAACAACCAGAAGTTAATTTTGAAATGGTTTAACATTAATGTTTAGGCTTACAATATAGAAAGGAGGGACTCTTAATTATAAAAATGTTGTAAAATTATGGTGTTTGTGATTATTCCCAGAGGGGAAAATGGTAGAGTTATTTTTGGTATGTTTTAAAAAGATAAAATACATACAATTATAACACAGATAGACAACTATGCTAAAAGCAAGATTCCACCAAAGTGCTCAGGCCTCCTGAATTTACTTAAGTCTTCTCTCTTCTAGACAGACATGTACAGAATAAGAAAATACTTAGTTAATATGAGAATTAAGCACATGCAAAATTGATTTTTCTGGGCAGAGACAGCATTACTAGTGTCCTTAAACTGACACATATTCTGAAGCGTTACATATGCTTAGGACCTTACAAAAGAATATTAGGAAGTATAGGAAAAAAACCTCAACAAAAAAAACTGAACAAAGGGAAAGAGGATCTGTGAACCAAATTTACATATCTTTAGTGAAATAATAAGGATACTTCACATTTTTAGAATGTTGTTTCTGCTACTCTCTCTAGAGAGGGTACAGATTTTTCAGTTAGGAGTCAAAGACTATTTGAAGCTGTCTTTTGCAATATACTTTGTTGAAAAACACTAATGAACAGTTAAAGGTCATTAAAGGAGAACATATATACTGAATAGAATAAGTGGCATAAGAAGAAACAGGTTTTTTGACCCATGTATAATATAATCTCAAAACCACTGGAGGTAGAGCTAGCTATTGTCTGTATAACGTCCCAGCACTTTATGGAACTATACCCTACAGATTTCAGAGAGACTTATTTTATAGAATCATAGAATCCTTTAGGTTGGAAATGACCTTTAACATCATTAAGTCCAACCGTAAACCTAACATTGCCAAGTCCACCATTAAACAATGTCCCTAAGCACCACATCTACACATAGAGAATCATATATCCTTATGTATAAAGACACAATAAGGATCATCTTCTACAAATAGCTTCTAGTTTCTATTTCTTCTGTTATTCCTCAGATTCTAGTTCACAATTACAAGATATCATTTGTTGAGAAGTTTCAGAAGCTTTCCAAACTTCCAGAATTTAGTCATCTCCAAGGAGGAAGGCAGTTTGGAAAAGTTTTCCTGAATTTCATTAGGGTTTCTCAGTTAAGCATGTGGCATTCTTAATGAAGCCAATGAAAGCCTCATTCATCTGCCCTGTAGCCCAGTTTTTCCATCCTGCTCCCAGTTAACAGCACAGAATTATGAAAACATGTGTCTCCAATGGTGAACAAAGCTATTCTATAATTATTATTAAACAAACCAACAGAACAATACAAAATATGGCAGTCGAAGGCCAAATTCACTGCTGCATGTAAATATTAGATTACTATTTAAAATGGTAACCTTTGTCCAGATAAAGCTCTAATTTTACTCTTCCTTGGACAGTCATGTCATGGGCATAAGCCCTGAAAGCCATCTGTTTCTCAAAACAAAGTAAATTTCTAACCTATTCACAGGTTTCCCACCATCCTCCAAATAACCAAGTCATTATTCATTATTTTTTACAAGAAGAGTAGCTTTTAACAGATGTGTAAACAGTTACCCTAATCTTATTTACTGGCAATAGAGATAAGTAGCACAGATTTTACTCTGAGATACACTCTTGTATTTCTTGTGCTTAGTCTCTTGTTAGACAATCACAGAGTTATCTAAGCACAGTTAGAGAACTGGGCAGAAGATATCGAAAATGAAATAATAAATTTTAGCCATTAATACATTTATATTATTTATTACCTTTTTGGTCAAATTATTAGTTAAAAGTGTTTTGAAATTTAAATTATTTTGGAGCAGATCAGGAAATTACATCTTCCCCATAGAAATGTTAATGAAAAATTGGTATTCCAGGTTTCCGTCATTCCTCTGCTGATACTGGAAGGGAGGGGAGAAGGAGAGGAAGTTGTCAATGAGGGAAGGCAATTAACATAAAATGAGGTTTAGTTGAAATCCAATTCTCACCAGAAATACCATTCTTCTGTTGAGAAAACAATCAGCTCGGGTGCTAAGAAAATAGCACAAATTTTAGACAGACTATCAAAAGAGAATGAAGACTAAGCTAATCACTGTAAATAAACTATAAAGTGCCAAGAAGCTTCCGATCATTTAGAAACAGTTCTTACTCACACTCTGGGGTTAGCATATCCCAGCTGTAATTTACCATTGAAATGATATACAGATGCCAGTAATTCCAGGATTAGGCACAGTCCCTGAACAAGAACAACAGGGAATACAATTTATTATTGCATTTGATGGCCAAAATTAGAAAGGTTTAAGAAAAAAAAATATATATATACTGGCAGTTATAGCTTCTTTAAATTAGGAATATTCCCTGTGGTTGGACTGTCCCCAGGAAACTTAGTAATTGCTTGCCTTATGTGACTGTTACCATCTTCTTGCTGATGGAAAAACATTGGGCCACCTAATTCAACAAAACTGCAACAACAATCAGGAAAACTTACCAGATGTACTGATAAATATGGTATATGGCTCTTTTACAATCTCATGAAGCCCCCAACGTTGGTCAACAACCTATACATATTTGATAACACAATTTCCTTGGTAAGAAAGTACAAGCATGATGGCATTCTCCAAGTGACTACACGAAAGTGAATCAAGGATAGGGAAGGATGGGAAATGAGACTATGATATGATTTTGATTTCAAAATCTCCATGGAATGAACATAATAAACATGTTTTCCCCCCCATAGGATAAGGAAAATTACACAAGTAACATGAACATATTTGATTAGGAAATTATCTAGAATACCAGAACTCTTTCAGGAATTTGGTCCAATCAACTAGATGATAGATAACCTGAGAAATGACAGCAGAAGGCACCAATGTTATTATGTTATTAAACTCCTTTCAGCAAATATATCTAAGCAGAGAAAAAGCCATTAGGCCTCTTGCTGTAGTGCAGTCAAAGAATTAGGGTCAATTCTTCATTTAGCAATAACAGTAACAGTACTGCAGAATTATGTAGGGAAAATATACTTCAAATATACATATACGGATGTCTTTACAACAACCCTTGTAAGATAACTGAGTGTATTGAAGGCGAGTTATATCACACGAAAAGTGGAAGAGAAAGCAGGGAGTGTCATGGGTTTTGTTTTCAAACGCTATTGTTTTATGATTTGATTTCCCTGCCGGCTGAGAAGTCACAAACTTGTTTTTTCTTGGCTTCTCTAAAATAATCTTACTTTCTACGGCTATATATTTCCTTTACCCTTCATGTAGCTATAAAATACTTATTTCAACAGGTGAGACACATTCCAGCTTGCAGGTGTCCTGACACAGATCCCACCAGTGCTGGCTTGAAGGCTGTAATTATACATGGCTCACACATGATCTTCCCAGAACAGGATGAAAGGCCAGAAATAGTTTTCACGATGCCTGGAAGGAAAATATGTGTGAAAAGTGAAGGTATTTAATCTGTTAGCAGCACAAGCTGGATACATCACTTCTATATATTACAATTTTTTTAAAAAATACAAATAATTTTATTGGAGCCATCAATGATGCAAGGAGGGACTGTAGAGCAAAACAGGTGAACAACCCTCCTTCCAAAAGGAAACGGTATCAAAGGTACAGGGGAGAAGGAGACAGGGAGGAGGGAAGAGGCAAAAGAAGAGCAGCAGGCAGCAGCAGTCTCTGGGGGGGATTAGACCACCGGAAAATTGAGACCTGCTGCTAGAAGTTCCCCTGTGAACTTTAAGAATAAGCAATTGTCATTGGGAAATGTTATTTCTCTTATAATTTGCTTCTAGAAACAGTATCCAAATCCACATGTCCAGACAAGTAGATATGTTTTCTCTTGGCTTTATGTCCAGACACATTATTGTATTTTGTGTATTTGAACATATACATAATTTTCAAATCTGGAGTTTTATTTCAGGCATAACTTCATTATATTTAAAATTTGGTTTAACCGGTTGGAAATTGAAACTCCTATAACCTATATTTTTCATAACAAACTTTGTTACTTGGATTCTAAGAGGAGCAGTTAAAAGAATGATTTCCTCAAGAAAAAGTTGCCGTATATTGCTGCCAATTGCCGAACAGACTGCACCTGCCTCTGATACCCACCAAGTTTTGGCCGTCGTCAAAGTAAACAGGCAATGGGTCTGATTTGATAGAGCAGTTCCCATGCCTGTAAAATCTCACCAGATTTCAGTTCATCTCAGCAACCCTCCCTCTCCACCCACCCCCCGCCCTAGCAGTCAAATCCCCATGTTTTAGCTTTCTGCAGTGAATCCAGTGCAAATACTCACAAATACCTAATTACTGGAATTACATAGCTCTGATGCCTATTTGCCATTCACTTCTGTCATTATTCAGCAGGAAGATTCGTGCTTTTTTGTAGCTTTGGTAATAATTACTTAGTCCTGCGGAAAGGCAGCTGCGTGCTGGCACTCAGACCCCACGTCAGTCCAGCTCCTTGCTGGTGTTAGCACACAATGTGTCAGGGTCATGGTACAAAGTGAAGTTGCCTCATTAGCATCTCTTGACTGAAAAGGGATAAAACTTAAAATGAATCCATCTGTTTTCAGTACTGCTTTGTTTATACTTTCTAATGCTGGGTTTTGGCAGGCCCAGGCACTATTTATTCATCACTGTTGTCACTTATCCATTCATCTAGCCACAGAATTTTGAATAGGAGTGTTCACTTACTCAGGCAAAATTTTCTCTGCATATTTGTTTGTCTTTTTGGATACAAGTGCCAAATATTTATTTGAAAGTGAAATCCTGAACAGCAGGCATGTGAAAGAGAAGAGACTAGGAGGGAAAGGGAATGAGGTACATTTGATGGCACTCAAACTGTAGTTTCTGTCAACAGATCCCATTTTTTTTCTGTATAATGATCTTCACTGTACTGGGAACCTCTCCCTTATGCTGGGAAAGAGCATGACATCTTGGCACCTGTTTGCAATTTGCATGTTTGGCAGTGGTTTTCATTCTTAGACATATGCAAACCTCTCCTATGATCTGCAGAAAGGAATCCCTTTGAGACCCAAATCAAGGAAGAAGAGAATTACAAGGTAGATGGACACACATAAAATAGTGGAAAAAAACACTGGCAGCTGCCTAGAAAGGAGTTGTGTGTTATGAAAGGGCAAGCAAAGGGATAGTAAATGCAATATGTACATTGCATAATCTCTCCACAAAGGCAAAGAATAGTAGTGGTGGGGGTGGGCAGCACTTGCTGAAAAAAGGATTTCCAGAGGTTACAGAGAAATGATTGTGCCCATTCAGGGCTTCAGTGACTTCTCAGGGTGCAGATGATGGTTTCAGTCATAGTCATTAGAGTTAGTGTGTACAGAAAACATGGCTTAATTATCTAATTAAAAATATCTGAACAGATCATGGGATTGCTGAAATGGCAGCAACAAGTTCTTCATTCAGCAATTGCATGATGAACTATTTTTTTTTCCCCTGAAAATCCTCATCATATAAAGGTCAGAAGGGACAAACTAATGAGGAAAGATTACAATAAAAAAAATTTTGTAGCCTTTAGAAGTCACAAAGTCCTCATGAGATATTGTTTGATTTAAAGTCTGAAATGTCTGAGCCTAAATATTTGTTTATTTAGATATACCTGACACTTCTCTTCAGCTTGCAGAAATTTACCTATTTCTGTGAATATTTTAATAACTGTAGGCAAAAACCTCACTAGAGCTGCAGTTCTTTAATTTCTTCATGCCATTAACCCTCTTAAAACTGAATCTCTGCTCACTGCAGTGAATCTGCTGTTCTTATATACAATGTAATTAGGCAAGAATCACTCAGAGGGGAATATCATTAGTAATAAGTTGTGTCATGCTCAGCAGAAGAAAAGTATGCATGAATTGTATAATATTTTATATCGTAAGTAATTTGGGGACTGAGAGATTTTGGCTGGCAAGAAAGAACAGTCCTTTTTTTTAAGTAAACTTATTTATATAACCTCTACTCAAATCAGAGCTGATTTCAATGCCTCTGAGGAACTACGTAGCACTGATGTAGTTGCACAGATTCAGAAATGGAGTATTTTATTATGCCTTACTAAATAGTTGTAGCTGGATCATCTAGTAACTAATCAAGACATAATGAATGCATTCATGTTTGAAAAATCACAAGAGGTGGAAGTTACTTATCGCAAAAAGTGAGGTACTGTGAATAGAAATCAACTTGAAAGTAACAGGATAAGGGTTAGAAAGAATTAATTTCATTTAAAGAAATAAAATAACAGTGAATAATCTTTCACTTGAGGAAGGATGAATATAGGCATTATATAATACATGCTTTTTTCAATTTTAGTTATATTCAAATGAGAATTTGCAGAATCAAAACAATTTTTTAAAGAATTGTAAGTAAAAAATCATATCTACATAAGAAACTGAGCTATTTTCTGTTGTAATTTAATTCTGGGGAAAGTATTTTCAGTGTCATCACAGCACTTCAGAGATCACAATTATGTGAGTTGTTGGAATCCTCATCTTTAAATGAAGCTGCTCCAGTGTCTTGGAAGCTACAGCATTTGGGCAAGAAGAAAGCTGCATTACATTTATGCTAACTTTGACTTTGTTAGGACATTATTGTATTTGGACCAATAGGTCTCCTCCATTGTGTGGGATAAACCCTCTGAAGCCTTCCCATCAGCTAAACACACAGGGCTGGTTGGAAGGAGAATAAAGAATTGATCTTGATCATATTTCCTCAAACATTTGAAGATTAGTCCTTCTGATAGTTGACAAATGTTTCCTTCTTCGCTGGAGAGACACTAACTCTCCCACTTATTCTTCAAAGCCTGTCATCATTTCTAGTTTTTCCTTTTTAGAAAACAGTTTACATTAAAAAAAAACCAACTGGGGAAAAAAATAATCACTTCCCCTAAGATCCCTCAATTCTTTTCTCAAAAATTTTTGATTTATTCAGCTAGGAGTTCTAGAGGGCCGATCAATTCCATATTACAAAGCATTGTGCCTGTTTTCAAAGTAGCATTTCTTTATAGCTCCCTTTAGCATTCTAGCTGTATTGAACAGTAATGCAATATTAAGATTGCAAGATGAAGAGCTCGGACAAAATGCAAAAAGCCAAAAAACCAAACCAAAACAAAGGAAATAAAATGCTGCTCCTCAGCTTTCATCTAAGCCAGTTGAGAAGTCTCACATATTCCACTGTAAACTTTAGGAATTAAAAACATGTAGAGAATAGTCTCTCTGGCCTGAGACACCAGTCAAAAATCACAGCTTTGAGAAATTCTTTAAAGGGAGAATTTGAGGGTTACAATACACTTGGCAAAACGCACCCAAATTTTTCTCCTGGCTTCCTACTTTCAACACAGAGTTAGCAGGTGATCACTGGGCTCTTTGTTTACAGCAGGGTAGTGCATAAAACTCTGGTGTGACCTACACGTAGACTAGTGCTTTTGACAGTAGATGGATCCCGCTAGCACTTATTACATTAAAGGCACTTGGTTATTCCTCCAGTTGAGCTTCTAAATGTACTTTGCCCATTAGTTGTCTTTATTGCAAACTCCAGTTCTCTTTGCGTCTGGTTTGCCTGTTGTCAACCATTTCTCCCTTCAGTATAGCACTGCTTCACATAGACAGTCTGGCTCAGTTCAGTTACTGTTCTTTTAACAGGCATTTAAAACATCTTTATTATTACAGTGGTACATAGTAAAATAATATATGAAATGGATGGTTTTAGGGCTTGGCAGGATTTTATTAATGAGCATATTCATTAAGTTTAATCTTCTAGTATTAACCTGATAAAAAAAGAGCCTTTTAAAATTGAGTCAACAAAGAGCTATAATGAACAGTTAAACTTAGAAAATACCTGGCTTTCCATTCACTATCCCTTTAAAGTACAAAATTTCACATTGAAAAAGGTAACCCATGTGTTTACAAGATCCATGCAATTGTTACAGAGACTTTTAAACATTTAGATTCTCAGTCATTAATAGATAACATAGTTGGAACATGTAAGATTTAAATCTAAACATTGGTGTTTGTTGTTGTTGTTTTGTGGGTTTGTTTGTTTTGGTTTGGGTTTGGGTTTTTTGGGGGGTTATTTTTGGGTTGGTTTTTTTTTTTTTGTTTGTTTGGTTTGGTTTTTCTTTTTTTTTGTGCAGATGGGTGTAGCTTGAGCACAGTACCTGGAAATCATGAATCTGATTTAGCTTCTCTCTCTAGTCTCAACACTTAATACATGGCCTACCTCATTTTCCTGGCTGCTAGACAATGGCAGCTTCACTCAGTGCACAGGAGATCATAAAGAGGTGTCATTTCATATTTTAATGTCTTTGGAGATATCTGTAAATTGGTATTTTCAGTTGGTGAGCCATTTTGTTCGTGTTTCCCTGTCAGTGAAGAACCTAGGATCAGCCTTCATTATTTAAAGAGATAAGGTGATATTAAAGATTACAATTTTCATCATTCAACTGACATAGGCTCTCCCCACAGCAAATCCTTTCATTGGCTTAGAACCATGGTAGTTCTGTTGTTTGAAGTTCTGCCTGTTTTACTTAAATCCCAACTAGACACTTTGTGGGTCAGACACAGCTTTTTTTTTTTTTTTTTTTTTTTTTTTTTGTGAGGGAACCCACATTTTTCTTTCAATCTCTTGGAAACCCGATTTCTGGCTACACAACTTCTCAAACATAAATTACATTTCAAATCTTACTGGCTCCCACCTCCGTGCTCTGAGACTTCTCTTCATAGCAACTGCCTTTCTTAACTAATTTTATTAAGTCTTTCAAATTTAAATTAAGGAAAAATGTGGTTTTGGTGCCTTGGATGCTGACATTTGTTTCTGACACAGATGGAGGGAATTTTCCCCTTTAAAATTATATCTGTAGGTAATCTTATAAAGGAGCACTGGCTCTTTTTTCCTGCCAATAGAAGCATCATTTTGACTGTACACAAACAAAACTGGAAGATCGCTGGTTCAGACAGACAGGCCAAGCAGGCCCTGCTTGTAAATATGTCTTTTTATTTTGAAGGAAGGGAGTAGTGCACTGGAGTTATGTTAAGTTTCTGCATACTAATATGCCCTCACCTTCACTCTCCCACATACTTATTGCACCATCAGTTCGTATTTCAACATGCCTCCTAAAAAATCACAGATATGTCTGCGTAAGATAATTTTTAAATGGAATGGATTGAGAATTTGTGTCAGAAAAGCAGTCTTCATAACATACTGGATTTCTAGCTCTGCTTCAAACCTCAGGAAGTCTCCCTGGGTGAGAGGGACAGGAGCCAGGGTTGATGTCGTTGCCTGGCACATACAAGACTGTTAATGTTAAGGATTAAGTTGATGTTATGCATAATACCTACAAGGTTTTGTATATTGACTTAAGTGTTTGCTGAAAACACGGCAAGAAGGGTGTGTTTGAAAGGGTCCTCCTACTGAAGAGGCAGGTCAGTAGCCTTTAAGCTTTCACTTCTATGGAGAATGACAGAGAACGATAAATCCTGGAGGTAAAACTAAAGTCTTGGACAATTTTTGGTACAACATAGATAAGGTTATCCCTTGCATAAAGGCCTACGTGTCAGGGAGCTGCAGGAGTGAGGTTGCCCCATGAGAAGGGACAAGAGGGAAGCCAGGGGCCACTCATGCCAATGGGCGCAGTTCAACAGGGAGGTGGTGACACAGGCAGGTCCCATTAACAGCCCCAGACAAGGCAAGGTAACAAGTCAGGTCTGGGGTCCACCCAAGAGAGAGAAATACCTGTCACATAAGTCTGAGATGCACTCTGGATTCAGGGCCAGAGGCAGGCTGCCTGCAGCATGGGCTCAGGGTCCATCCAGGGAGGCTGAGCAGTGAATCAGAGCAGCAAGAGGTAGGGTCGGGGCCAGGCACCCCTGCAACGTAGCACAGCCCCAGCTGAAATAGGGCTTCTGGGACCATGGGCAGGGTGTTGGTCCCAGGTGAGGCTGGCCAGGGCTGTTATCATAGGATCATAGAATGGTTTGGGTTAGAAAGGAACTTTAAAGATCATATAGTCCATCTGCCCTGCAGTGACCAGTGATATCTTTCACTATATCAGGTTGCTCAAAGCCCCTTCCAACCTGACCTTAAACACTTCCAGGGATGGGGCATCCACATCATCTCCGGACAACATGTTCCACTGTCTTACCATCCTTATAGTAAAAAATTTCTTACTTAAATCTGATCTAAATCTACTCTTTTTTAGTTGAAAACCTTTCCCCCTTGTCCTATTACTACAGGCCCTGGTGAAGTCTCCATCTTTCTTATAAGCTCCCTTTAAGTATTGAAAGGCCACAGTAAGGTCTCTTCAGAGGCTTCTCTTCTCCAGGCTGAACAACCCCAGCTCTCTCACCCTTTCTTCATAGGACAGGCATTTCAGCCCTCTGATCATTTTCATGGACCTCCTCTGGACCCACTGTAACAGGTCCATGTCTTTCTTGCACTGGGAACCCCAGAGCTGGATGCAGTACTCCAGGTGGGGTCTTGCAAGAATGGAGCAGCCCAGGATAGAATTGGCTTTTTGGGCTGCAAGCACACATTGCCGGCTCACAACTAATTTTTCGTCTACCAGTATCCCCTAGTCCTTCTCTCCAGGTCTGCTCGCAATCCACCCATGACCCAGTCTGTGCTGATACTGGTGATTGCACTGACTCAGGTGCAGGAATTTGCACTTTGCTTTGTTGAACTTCATAAGGTTCACACTGCCTCACTTCTCAAGCCTATCAAGGCCCCTCTGGATGTCATCCTTTCCCTCAAGTGTATCAACTGCACCACTCATTAAGGTCTATTAGTGCCCTTGGATTTTGATACTGTGTAAAACACTATATATGCATCACCTATACCATTGCTTTGTTGACTACGGCATTTAATAGTTGGGAATCTGAGACCCAGAGCATAGGACTATATCCAAATGAGGGCTCTGGCAGCTAAATAGGACTTAAGCATACTTTGGGCACCAATTGCAGGACCGATGTTTTCACACTGCCTGCTGTAAGCTTCAAGGTAGCTGGTCAAACATTTTATATCAAGTAGCTATTACCAACCTACAGATCCTCATACTTAACCACTCTATTTCTATTTGAGCTCTCTATTTACCCTTCTTATCAGCATTAGAATGGACTCAAGAGGTATCCTTTCCTTAGCAGCCTCTATTTCCAGCTCAGGCAATAACTATTCTCAAGGTACTGGTCCCTGTGAATCCTGTGCTGTATGAACTAACTCCCCATGTGCTGTGTAAGGAGCTAAGTAGCCTAACTCAAAGGTCTAGGCTCTCCTCTGGAGCTGGACTCCTTTGTAAGTCTAGCCAGGAGTGATTTACCTGGACCATGCACACACAGCCTCTGAGAGGACAAACCCCAACAACTCAAACACCCTACCTCATAGAATATAAATAATCAGTCTGCATGTGATATACTTCCAGATCCATTGCTTCTGGAGAAGGGCTCCTGCAAATACTGTCCTCAAAATGCCATTGGAACACAAAAAAAATAAAATTATCCATTAATAAAAAATGCATTTAATAAAAAAATTTCTCCATCATGCTGTGTCTTTTGCACCCTTTGCCAACACTGAAATGATCTCATCCTTAGGCATATCTTAAAGGCACACAAACTTCACAGGTTTTGCACAGTTATTCTGAGATTAAATTTAGCTGCTCAGATCTAGAATTTTCATCTGTGTAACCTGCTCCAGCATCATTGATAAACTCTGTTTTTCTAATCTGATTTTATCTCTAGACTAAGTGCCAGTGACATTTTTGGTTTTGACATGAGCTCAACCAGTTATAGCTGTTCTCCAGATTCTTTTCTTGATGGGTGTGTATTCTGACCCTGTTTGATACAGTACTACAGCTTTATCATGTGGGATAAATCTTCCTCAGTTAGCTCATGTGGGAAGTCCCACTTTGAAGTCACTGGCTCTAATTGTGTGTGTAAAGTAAACATGATACAATAGGCATAATCCAAAGGTACTTAATGTGCAGTAAGCTGTCCTACTTTTGGTAGAATTGTCCTACTTTTCAGTAAGGTGTTTTGCTTTCTTTATAATAAATTGGCCAAATATCCTACTTTTTGACATTACATCTTACTTTTCTTTCCTTGGGGGAAAATAAGGAACATAAAGCATACAGGGAATGTGCAGAACATTTTTCCAGGCTATTGTGTAGTGTTCCTTCTGTATTTCTCTTTTTTTTTTTGTTCTATCAACATTCATCTCGGCACTAGAAAATATAACATCAAGAGCAAACTTTGTTTCAGTTATGCCTTGCATTTAAATAAACTGATCAAAGCACTTTATAGGAATTTATTAAGCCGAATTAAGCTCAGGACAGGTACAGATATATGTAAGTTTGACTTGTTACTGCAGCAAGAAAGGTTAAAGGATTTTCTTGTGGTCATACTAGACAGTCATAGAAACAAAAAGCACAGATCAAAATTACTATGCTGTTCCCTTTCTTTATTGCCTCTATTTCATTATTTTTTTGTTTTAAGAGCTAGAATGACACGGTGCAATGTTTACTATGATCTCCATTGGGGTTTTGTACATATATTTTAAGGGAGACTTTTGTAACTAATACAGTAAAAAGAAATGAATTAGGCCATAAATAGGAAAAAATTATTAGCTAATCAGTTAACCACATAATTAAACCATCAGGAATGTTTTTATATTCCAAAGAACACACATATCATGGGCTAATTATATAAATGACTCAAATTACTAGTAGCTGTGATGAAAACAAGGTGTTGACAAAGTCATCCTGATCATATGAGGAGGGCTGACCATTTCTGTAACTTCTCCCTGGTACTCCACCTCTATTCCTTTAATCCTGGGTTCCTAAAGTTTAGCTTTGTTTCCAAAAAAAACCCTTTTTTTTTAACACATATCAAAGTTGATTTTTAGATCTATTCAGCCTGGGATTTTCTTTCAAAATGCCCAGAAAAAGTGGCCTCAAATGACCCCTTAGCTGGGAAAGACAGACCTTTCATCATTCCTTCCACTTACACGCACATTCCTCCTTCACGCTCCCTCAACACCAGGAATTGATCCTCACTAGGTTCTTCTTACTGTTCAGCTGTAGATAATGTCTGAACATTATGTGCATGTGATGACACCTTCTATGCAGAAGAGGACAAAGTCTTTGTGTTGAATTTGCTCGAATGTGTGGTAAAATTAACACAAAATTTCTGCCTGTGTTTACAGTGAGTGTTTTTCCTGAAATTGTATCAGTTATAAATGTGACCCACTGAATTCAAAGGATTCGAATAAAACTAAGGGCCAGTTTGGTCTTTCTTGGTTGCAGCATGAAAGAAAATTCCTTGTCTCATTTCTCATCTATATCTGGATCATGAATTTTCATCATTCCTCTTTCACTCAGAATTATGAGAGAGTTCTCTTTGCTGGCTATTATGGAGAAAAGGAGAACCTATATGTGACAAAACACACACTGACGTAGGAGACTCAAATATGTCTTTAGAGTGTAGAATTGTGAACGCTGAAGCTAAAGGCTTAATCATCACTCAAGTAAAGCAATGACCTCTCCCTCCCAGAATTTAAACTAGTATCTCTTCACATGACAAAAAGCTGCTACAAACTGGAAGAAAGGGCTCTAGGATATTATAACATGATGCAGAGAAGCAAAATGAACAGCATTTGCCCAATTCTGACACTAACTTCTGCCAAAAGCACACTGCTGCAACTATAATTGTCTTCAATGTATATAGCAGATTTATGAAGACAAATGAAGGTATTGAAAAGTTCATTAAACAAAGCAACAAAAAACAATGACAGCTTAGAAAAATCCAGCTGGGGGGATGTCCCCTTTCTAATTTCTTTGCATATAAATTTACCAAGTGCCCACCTTAATTTTTTCCTCCAGTTTTACTAAGTTCCTTCCAATGCCTGAGAAAGGTGCCAGCTTGATATCTGTTGTTTTTAAAGTTTGTTTCTTGTCCATTTCTTAGAAATGAACAATAGCCAGGGACAGAGTTTTCCCATTTCAGATCAGCACTTTTGTGTTATTGTGTTAATGTAACACAATATTTATGTTATAAATACTTTTAATAAAAATTTAATTTATTATAAATATTCTTTATTTATATATAAATATAATACATTATAATATATAATATTTATAATAATAATTATTATGTTAATATAAAATGTGTTGTATTACAGTTGTGGGCAAGAAGCATCTGTTTAAGAGATAAGTGTCTGAATTCTTTTGAATGCTGTCCCTGCAGAGGCTTATTATGAGCAGGAACTTTAATTAGCTTATTTGCTCATTGGCTTCTTTGTAGAAAATGCTGCTTATTACAGAATTGTTGATACCTGGGCATATTTACAACAAAACAGACTAGCAAACCTATTTCACAAAGATCCAGAGCCATCATGAGAAAATGAAAAGTCCTGCTACCAAAGAATTGGGCTGGATGTGAACCACTAACCTGTATCACACTCTTCATGGCTTTGTATCATATTCCCAATTCCCTTAGGCAGCCAGCTTTCTGACATGATTTCTAAGCTACCTGACTGAAGTATTTGCTGCTTTGGAGACTTCTGTTGGGATGCTTCCTTAAAAGTGTATCAAGCAAACTATGAGTTCTCATCCATGAGCTACATCCTTTATCCTTGATAACTACTAAATTTTGCATACTTACTGGAAAAATAGAGTAGCCTTTTGCCCTTTGTTTTGTTCTCTAGGGGCATGGTAAAATTGCATGCTGGAACATTCTTTGTAGCAGAATCTTTCCTTCGGCTATCTTAATTAGATTGTATCCACACCAGCTGCTGAGAGCTCATCAACCATTTCAGTGTGGCAGCTAGCTGAAGTGTTCATACCAACTTATTGAAATCTCCATTTCCTAGCAGGGCTTTATGTGGAAATTCAGCCCAAAGTTCAGAAGAAAGTTGCACACACAGATGACGATCAATTATTCACTTATGAGTAATCGACCTATTTCTCTAATAAAGGCTAACATATATTCTAATAATACACAATTACTATAAATTAGCCTTTAGCCCTCACTATATTATTGGTGAATTCCATTAAAGACATAGTGTGTGACCATTAACATACTAGTGCCCTCTACTGCACATATTCACAGAAAAGGACTATTGCAGTCGGCAATGGGGAGCTCAAGGCCAGCTTTTTCATTTATGTCTACAGACAGGACTTTGTTCACCAACTTGAATCCCTCTCATTCAACCCAAGCCACCTCCATTATGAGTTCAGCCTCATGTTTCACAGGCCCACCTCAGCCAGGAATAATTGTGCCTGCAAAATGAGTGATGAGAGTCGTCTGCACACAGGGACCAGATCTGTGACAGGCAGCCATTTAACTGCCTTCATCCTAAAAGGATTCTTCTCCAAAAAAAAAAAAAACCCTGCATTTAAGGGTGCTTGGCATAAATGGGCACCTCCCAGCTCTTCCAATGACCAGTCAGAGGAGAGGCTTCACAAATCCCTTCACAATGCTACTCACATCTCACAGAAACAATGTGGCTTCCCTACATGGACTGGGAATCCCCAGCGGTTGCTGCTTTGAAGCCAGAGGGTGGTACAGTGGGTGTTCCAGTGTTGCTGGGTACATTAATAGACCCTATTGTACCCTGGTACATTGGGGCTTCCCAGCAGATCCACCACCCTCCAATACTCTGTACTTGTATTCTCTGGGATTCTCTCCTGAATCCTATTGTGCCAGGGGTCACCCCACAGCCTTAGCCAGAAACTCCAAAATGGTTGCACACCTCCTCTCCTGTGCTGTCTGTATACATGGCAGAGTCACCACAGTATTATCACCAGGAAAGCATCTTTAGCAATACTGTCTCCCTGACACAGTAGGCCTAACTGATGTTACATCCCCTTGCACTTAGCAGAGCCCCTACCATACATTTATCTTGACAGCCGCTATCAAAAAATTGCTACACAAGAATACAGACACCATAAATGAGCCATTCTGATTCATGAAAGTGACAGTACAGGCTTGCCAAATGCTTTCGATCCCACTAGGCTTCCCCCCCTTCTCCGTTTTGTCAGTAATCTGAGAAATGAGGTGAGTCATTCAGGCAGCTTGGAAAAACTGACCAGCACCTTGCAGTTTTGGCACCATGTTTGAAAAAATTTATCTAGGAATGGATAACTGAAAGGAGCCAGAATAAACGTAGGTGGAAGTAGCTGCTTTTACAGACAGACTCCCTCCCCTAGTCTCATAGAAGATGTGCACGTTCAGGCCGCCAAACAGAAATCCAGCTGCAGTGTCTGCTCCCTTCCCACAGATGTAGGGGTGCCCCAAACATTCCTCATCTAAAGCCCAGAAGTGAGCAGTACAGATGATAACTGCAAAACTAGCAGGTTTGTGGCAGCTGTTGTTTTTCCTTACACCTCCCAAACTTGGCTAATCGCTCAGCAGTTAAGCTCCTGCTTCTCTACTAGGAGCAATTTTGATAGTTGAACAGGAACTCTGTAGCTGATCGCTGACATCCCACTTACTCATGCCGTACCTGATCTCAGCTTCATTTTGGGTTTGGCTAAGTTCTAATTCAAGCTCTCTTGCAGTCCTTAACAGACCTATGACGTGTGTGGCAACATTAGGATTGTTTCTGAGTTTTTTCCCCTAGTTTTATCTTCGCTGCTGGCTTCCTGTACTCCTGACAACTTCAGTTGTTTCTTTTTCTTTGCTTCCTAGCAAAGGCTCCTGTATAGCATATGTGCAGTTAAGCTACAGAGGTGTACTGTATGATTGTCGCATATTACAAATTTGAAGGACCTCCTGAGGGTGTCAAAGACTATTTGCTACTGCAGAATTTACCAGAAAGTACCGTTATAGAGGTACACACTTCTTGCTATTCAAACACTTTTAAACCAGAAGAAATACTTCAGGAGTCCATTATCAAAAAGCAAAGGAGTATACGGTGCTGAATCTCTTCAGGCACGCAAGCCTCTCAGAGCAGAGTTGCTTCCAGAGAGTGGGCTACAATTTTCACTGAAATTTGGGAAAAAAAGGGGGGGAGGGGAAGGAAATCTATCTGCATATTGTCTGACTTTCTCTAACCACCTGTTGGTAGCCTAGTCAACGTAGTGTATACTCAGACTTTGTAATTTTTAGTTCTCCTTCAGCAGGAAACCAACTTTCAAAACCAATTACTATTTTTCGGAGGAGACTTCAGATTTATAAAACACTCTGAAATCCCCAGATGAAAAAAACAAAGCAGCTTATAAAGGCCTCAGTGAATCTTGCAGCCTTGTATCATTCACTTAGCAGGGTTGTGCCTTTTGTGATCATGAAGTGACGAAAGCTCATTGCAAGCTTCATTTTTTCAGAAGGCCTAGAGCCAGATGCCACAACCCACAAAGTGGTCAGGCTTGGAAGGGGAGATGCTCTGGTGCAGCACATCTCTTGGACAGCCCCTATCTTGAATTGCTCCAAGGGAGGCCTGGCAGCAGTTTCAAAATACTCCCCCAGTGAGACCTTGAGAAAAATTGCAATGGTACTTCTGCTTAGGATTTCCCTGTTAGTGCAATGGGGACCCGTTTGCATCTTTTGTGCAAGCTCTCTCTGAACCCAAACTGGCTAAGGTGAACAAGTCCTCTGTTTTACTTTTCATTTCCCTACCAGATGGTATATTAAGCATTGACCTGCACATCATGCATTTGTCAGCTAGGTCTTCAGGTAGAGAACCTGAGCTATTTTTATTACATTTCTGTTCATCAGTAGGCAATACTGTCCTCTTACTTCAGTGAGACTACTTGTGGATGAAAGACAAGGTCTGTAACTGCATTTAAGCATCTAACTCCCCTTAATAGTGCTACCTAACTGCCCTTCAAGACATGGTCCTGGGAATACTGCCATGTAAAACATCAGGGTACTAACCAAGGATCCCTTTCTGCCATAGTTACTCCTGTTTTACTCCTGCCTCTCTAATTTTCTCATGCCCCAAGTTTCTATTTGATGTGCACCAGGCTTGTAGACCATGTACAATCACAGTAAGCTATGTGGGTTAGTTCTATTATTATATATTTCTACAGATCTAGCAAACTAGTGATGCAAACAATAAAAAGACTGCAATTCAAGGGTTAGCATCTGCAAATGTTATCAATCCTGCAGTGATGGATAATTGCAGTGATTGTTAATACAATCTTTCCTCTACACCAAAATGACTGTAGTATGTCTCCACAGATATCACACTTCCAATAATAATCACTTTACAGAGGCTCTTAGCTATTTTTTACCTGGTTTTCCTGCATAAGATTCATTAAAAGCTGTGCTCATTTCTTGAAAGCATTTTATCTCACTGACAAAAATAAAATATAATAAAAGTAAACCACGAATACATTCATGCAACACTGTGTAACTGTGTAAACTATACTTCTTTTAAAAATGTGACTAGAGCAGAAAGAAAAGAGGTCATGATTCAGTTTGGCATATAAAGAGTACATGTTTATAACTTTGAAAAGAGTTGCGTAAGTTAAGTGAGACTCAAGATAACAACACAGTAAAAATGCACCCAAAATAGCCACTAATCCATCATTTTGAACACATGTTTAAGTAGACAAGGTAGATGTGATACTTCTTATTGAAACAAGAATATTTTAGAATGTTCAAGCTTGAGAGCCCAGAAGTTCTTCTTCCACGTGTATTATTATATAAAGATTAGATTAATTATTCTTAGTTCAGTGAAAGATATCATGTTCTCTGTATGGTCTTAAATTCACAATTCTTGCTCTTGGATCAATACAGCTACAAATATCCTTTGCAAACTGACAGATATTCAAGTTTTCCATTATTTTGACTAAACCTCACAGTACTTAAACACCTCTTTGAAAAAAACAGTGGTGAAGCATACCCAAAAGGCAATTTTACACAAGGATTCATGGCTGACTCTGAGTCAGTCAGTTCCACAGCTAGCAAAACACCCCATTAAAATCCAAGAGAAATTAAGGTCTGATTTTTCTTTTTTAGAACTGCAGAATACAACTCAACCCATTTTCTAAAACTTTGTCCCTCATTTTTCTGTTTAAAATGAAACTCCATTTTATCAACCAATAAATCCAGAAAAAGGCCAGGATGGGTGCATGGAAGAAGTGCAACAAAAGTTTTGGCTTCTTATGAGCTTGCCTTTTGCCAAAATATTATTTTGGTTTTGATACACAAAGCCCTGGAATTTAGACTGCTGATCTATTAATTAGACTACTTGGTAGACTACCATCTCCTACTACTATCTTCTTAATGAGCAGGTCTAGGCCTGAGAGTGCAGGAGCTTTGATACTCCTCCCCAGGCCCAGGGGTCTGGGCTCAAAGATGTATTTGACTTCCCATACACTGAAGACTTAACTGACTAATAGGTTTAGCTCACAGGTTTTATTCTATAGGATAAAAAATTCACCTTAAAAGTTCAGTCCAGCTAATTACAAATCTGCTAATGTTACCAGTAGATGAAGTAGGCCTTAAGAACTTGGCAAACACACTGATTTCAATAATAATCAGGCTGGATAGTCCATGAGCTATATCATCAGTAAGAATTACAGGACTGAACTTTATGGCTTTTGCTTGAAGATGGCATTGAAAGAAGAATCTTTATTACTACAAGTTATGAGCATATTTTAGCTCAGCTTTGCTCACACTAGGTTGACTTGTACTACATAGTTCTATCTCCTTGTGTAAACAACTAACAGCTGTATAGGCTTACATTATATATTTCAATGAAATCATGCTATAAGGCTGCATTCAATTCTTCAAGAAGACAAAAAACTTCAGCTCCAGCTCTGTTAAGGTGCCTGCTCTTGTAAAGAGTAGCCTAAAGTCTAGCCACGTGGCAACAAGGGATTTTTCTTTCCAAGTGTGCTCTTATGAGAAATGTACAGTATGGTGTTGAAAAGTCTGACAGTACAAACACATCAGGACTCTTTCCTCACCACTCAAACCACAGAGTAATTTAGCTATGTAAAAAGGCCAGACACATTATGATAATGGGGTCCTAAAAGGAACGTGGCCAAACCACACTTGATTTTGATTCAGCTAAGCTAATCAAGAACTTCCTCAGTATCCTTTCTGCCATGGTATAAAAGACAGCAAAACCTGAATAGAGGAACAAGAAAGAAAATTTCTTACATAAAATTGTAGTCCAGAGATGCTCGGAACAATGTTTAGATGCCATGTAAGAAGTAAGTAATTTCTCCTACAGTTTCTTTAAAATTGACTTTATAAATCTGGTTTTCAGTTTAAGTAACAGACAAAGGGAACCCAAGAGGAACTTTTATGTATACACATATTCATGCAATGTTTGCCCTTTGTTGGGTAGATGGGGCACTTTCAGCAGCCCTGGATGGATCTTGATGAAGGATTGGCAGTGAGTTCAAGTGCAGTAACTACTATAACCATGCCGAGGAGGAGGAGGAGAAGGATGGTGTTTCCCCAAGCTGTGAATAGCAGTAATTCCTTTAGTGTCATGACAAATAAGATGTTTCTACAGAACCTTTGTACTCTCAAAGTCAGAACAATGGCAGTAACCAAGCCAATAGGGAAGACGTGAATGGAAACTTTTAACTGTAACCTTTATTCATTTCAAAATATTCTGACAACAATTATGTTCTGTAAGGAGTGGGAAAGTTTTATCATTGTCTTGTTTTAGCTCCAGGGGATGGATTAAAGCCTTAACCTTTGGGCTGGGAGAACATCAAGCCTCTTTCCTGGAACTGGGCATCCATCTCTCAAAGTCAACTCAAATTCTCATTCTTAAAGAGTAAATGGGAGAGGTAACATCCCTGCAGGCACAAGGAAACCAGTTACATTACTGTGCAAAATCACTGCAACTGTGGCTTAAGAGGGTTGGGAATTAAGTTTATTTGGTTTTCCTATGCTTTATTTCATTTTTTACGTCCTTTTGACACATAACACTCTAGGGTAAAAAGAGAACAAATTCACCCTGGGCTGTTAGCTAGGTTGGACCTGTTGAAGCCACTACATGAGGCTTCTGCCATACAGGGTTGTAGGGTAATCCTATCAGCTGTCATTTTTGTGGACCAACACACTGGGGGCATTGGGACACACTGCCATTAAAATTAATGCATATTTGCTAACAAAAGGTAAACACCACCATTCAGGAGGCTGACTGCAGTGGTTTCTCAGGAGAGGAATGCCTCTGGGAAGAACAGACCTCTCTCCCATGCTCCTAAACTGAGGGAGCTCCATTGCTGTGTGTGTCTCAGGCCTGGCTAGGCCTACCACCTCTTTTTTGCAGTTGCAGTCTCTTCAGCTATCTGGACAGTCACTACTAATGAAGTTTTCCACCCCAGCCCCATTTTTAGCAACAAATAGGAAAGCAGCAAGCATCCAGGAAACAGAGGAACAGCAGTACTGCCAGTGCCTTTGACTCATATAGCCGAGAGCATAAATCACAGATTTTCAGGTTGCACATTGAAGCATGATATGGCCACCATCTTCTGTAGAGCTAGATAAGTAGCAAAGTCTCTACTTGTTTCAGGGGATTAAAAAGGAGAGAACAAGCAGACTTACAGTTTTTCCTTCCTCTCAGGGTCTAATGAAATGATCAAATATGACTAGTCATTCAGTAAGAACTTCATACTAAAGTTCTTTTAACTTCAGTGAAGTTTCCACTAATATTGAAAAGTCTTCAGTCCTTTGGACCATTGTTTTACTGGAGCTAAAACCACTTAAAAATGGCTGAAAGAACACATGAAATTTATGGACAGGATGTAGCCTCTGGCTTGCTTTTATTTCTTTTTCCAATTGTAAGTCCACTGTCCTGCTTTTATCATCCTGTATCTTCACAAAAAAAAAGTGGGTGATTTTTTAACTTACTTCTGCTCTATTCTTTGCTTCCAGCAGTTTCACTGACAGTACATTCCTGTGTTTACTGTCCTTATGGGAAGTAGCTCTTTCTCTCAAGTCCCAGCTTCTTAGCTTCTCAGTGTTTATCACTTTCACATTCACCACTAGTGTTGAGAAAAGACACCAACATGCTCAAAAAGAAAAGGGAATTGCCTCTCCCTTCCATTCATTAATCCTTTGGGCTTAAGCTTGATTTCCTTCCTCAGCTGCCACAGTCACTGGTTTGAAGTGCACAAACAAAAAGGCACAGGAATGAGAATTTCAGAATGTTAAGAAAGCAAAAAAACAAAGCGCTTTTAAATTTCCTTCAGATTTCATAAACCATTCCTAGAACCTGACTTCAAACAGTGTTAATTTTATTGCACAGCTCTGTGCTTCCCTATAATAATCAAGCTGTTCTGAGTTTGGACTTTTACTGCCAAGAGCATATTGTTTTGCAATCCGGTATTTCAGTAGTTTGTACTGACCTTGTACGTCATGATCAGTAGGAACACCAGTTCATTTCACTTTTGCATATATTTCAAGTCACAGACTCTTATCAGATATATAATTCTTAGTGACACAGAGCCTTTTATTACAAGCTGTCGAAGTGAAACAGCTTTCAAAGGTTGATTCACTGGTCCTTAAAGTCATGATCACACTAAAGCAAAGGATTGTAAAGCAGATAACTGAAGTGCCCTGTCATTTAAAAAGTATTATTTTCAAATATAACTCTGCAAGGTCAGTAAAATGCAGATCTACTCATTTCAAGCCACAGATTCTTTGAGAAGACAAATAATCGGAAATGTGTGATGCCTACTATTAATAAATTATGAAGATTAAGTCAAATTTATTAATTAATTGCACCTACATTATTGCAGAATTAATACTCCTAAACAGAAATTGTCATGAAACAATGAGATTGAATGCTCAGTGATGCTCAATTGGAAATTAGTGGACTGCAATCAGTGGAACTACTTCATGGGAAAAGGTTACAGGATTTGTATAGGAAGTTTCTTGGGTACAAATACCGGATGCCTCATTTGCCCTCTCCAGCCTGGAGCATAAGAAATATCTCAATAAAATTTCACTGTGGAGAGCTGCTGGTTTAACTCACTAGTTTACTGAGTTAACTAATTTTATGATATCCCTAGATCCAGTGTCTGAAAGTGCCCTCCAGGATTTCCACATGCCATCATCTGGGAGTGCTCAAGGTGCTGACCCATCATCCTTCATTCAGCCTTGTGACTCCCATCTCCTTTATTTGTGTTTCTGATGATAACATGAATCTTTAGGTGGACTTCAACCTTTTGACTTCTCTCTTGAGCAAGAGTACAGGATCCAATTCTTCCACCAGTTACATCCAAACAATCCCATTGATATGGGAAAGGCTTACTCTAAAGTTTATGGGAAAAGACTGCTAGATTTGACCCTTAATCTAATCGGCATTGTAGAATAGCTCAAACAAAAAAAAGCACAACATCAAACAGATTTGATAGTAAGTTGCTAACACCACCAGCAGGAATAGATGGCTTTATCCTGAAAGGCAAAGGAAACCACCTGACATCAGACAAAGAACAGTTCACAGGTCCTCACCACCATGATACTGGAAAGCATATCAGAGCATTAGCCTGGGATTCTCTATAGGAAGAACTGGCAGTAGTAAGTGGTAGCAGATCTATGTTTCAATCAATAGCTCAGGCTGGCATGATCACCTTTTGCTAAGTATGTTTGCAAAGTGCAGTAGAAGTTAATATTCAGTGAAAGTTCAATAGCCAAAGTTGATTCAGCATATTAGTCCACAGCAGGAGATTTTCCTGTTATTTTGCAAATATGCACACTTACAAAACACAAGATAGCTAATATCAGCCATGTGCTATTGCACATTCTAATCTTGGCCATCATTGTACGGGAGGTGCAGTGGAGACTGAACTTGTGTTGCTCCCTTCATGTAATTCTCCATTAAAAACGATTATCAATCCCATAAAAGCATTATAGTGAGAGTACTGAAGCCTCTCTACACACACACCAACATGCTGATGAGGCATGAGCCCAGTTTGCAGCATCACTGTGAAACCAGTGATGTCCACAAGTGCAGCTGCATGGAAGAGCAGCACACAGCTGACACAGTGTATCCACCAGTCCAAGCAAGTATCACTGCAAGAGGTATCCTCAGGTCTTCAGCAACAAATAGATGCTCTGAATTTCCAAAGCTGGAAACAATGAGAGCTGCAGGCTATGCTGAATGAGCTCAACTCCAGCTAGAATTACAACTACATTCATTTATTCTATGTGAAGTTATGATAGCAATAAAAAGCTCCAAAATATATAAAACATGTTCATTGCTATTTTAATGCCATGTCAGATGTGCAAAAAACTGTCTCCAGCAGACAAGAGGCTAGTGCAGCTCCCACAGACTCAGCTAGAGGGAGGCTCGTTCCTTAATATGTACCATCAGGGAGTTCTTATTGCAGCTCTGTTAAACTTACTGTAAAAAGGAAGTAAAGGTATTCTTAATCTAGAGAGCACTACCACTTCTTGGTACAAGAAATTATACAGTTTTCTCCACCCTGAAAAATAATTTGGCCAATCTTGGGAAAAAGAGTGAGAATTCATGGCCTTTAGCACTCTTCCCCACTGAACTCAATTTTTCAAAGCACCTCCATAGAGCTCCCCACAAAGAAACACAGCCATGGTGCAGTGCCAAGATCCAAAAAAGATCCACAAAAGAGCCACAGTGGGATCTGTCAAAAGTTATAGATGAGCCACAGGTTTGCTCTTTGATGATAGGCTTAAATGAAACCGTAAAGTGGGACGTAGGTTTGAAATTTGGCCAAGCTTCTAGTTCAATTTCAAGGGCACCAGATTGTTCAGTATGATTAACCCTAAATGGCAGAAGACTCTCGAGGTCATCATTTTCATAAACTTTTTGCTGTCTCTCAACAGCTCCAGTTTGTGGCTGGCTGTATATTTTTCCTGCTTAAAGACTGAAGCAGTTCTAGAGGTCCTTCACTTGTGCCTTGCTTACCTGAATTCCCAGCAGTCCTACCTTTCAGACTTTAATACTTGCTCTCTGTGGAGAAATTAATTCAATGCTAGGAAAAATATCAAGGTTCTTAAAAGATTACTAAAAAAAACCCTGAAAGAGAAGGCCTTAAAATTTTTTTGATAGTTCTGTCATCAAATATCATATGACCCTTTAGTACACAAATACTTTTCCTCCAGCTGTTTTTTTTGAAAAGATAATCTTATTTCCCCTCACAGAATTGACTTTCCGTTATTTTAACTTAACTTTCAAATTACTCATGCAAGACAGATTATATCTAATTATGTACAAACTGAAAAATATTTTACTCTCTAATGTAGACAGTAAACTCTTTGAATTACCATGTACGTCAGTGTTACTTACAAAGAAACAGTGATGAGTTCAGCGGACTCTTCTAGTGGGTTTCTAAAACTTCCATGGCAATATAGCCCAGCAGCAGTAATATATGCAGAGCATTTGCCTGAGCTATGAAAAATAAATCTATGCAGAACTTGCTTGATTTTATCTGCTTCTGAAAAGTCCAAAACTTAGACCAGATTTAAACAAAATAAAGAGGGTATTACATAACATGTGGAATCCAGGTATGCTATAATGTAGGTGAAGTTCAACTCTGGAGTTAAAAACTTTGCAACTGAGACCCCAGTTCTAGAAGGGATCAAGTCATGCCTTTGGATGTGAACTAGAACTAACTCTTGGTAGACCAAACTGTCTTGCATGACAATAGCTTGCTACCCATTACCATAAAATCTCACTTTTTTCAGCAATTTACAGCTAATCTCTCATAATACTCCATACATGGGATGTAAGGAAACACCTCAACATAAAAAGTTTCTTCCCTTCTGCAGAGATTCACGCAGAAGAATCACAAATGAGAAAGGAGTCAATTCAGGCCTAATGCAACAGACTGCATCTGCTTGTGTCAATTCTGAAAACACCCAGGAATAGAATAAAATTTGGTCATTGCTATTCTGCCCTATTGTATAGGCAGTGATTGGTGGTACAGCTACTTAACAGAAAAATCTACATTAAATGAACAGTCATAAAAATGGTTCAAATTATCTTAATGAGAATAAAAAAAATGCATAGACCAAGCCATATTTGCTGTTGTAATTTATAATTAATCTACGACTACACCACAAAGCTGTGTACTCTAGACATTTAGTTCAGAGGTAATGAGTATGCACAACTCTGATTTCCTTGGAAGCAGTGAATATTCAGCACCACTCAGAAATAGGCCAAGAAGCTTAAAATGAAGAGAGTAATCAGTCTATTATTATGGGAGGAATTGCAAGCCTGGAAATGGAATTATACAACTTGTATTTACTTTTAATCCCTGAAATCTGTCATCACCTAGAAGGAAGCGATTCTACAAAATGTTATTCTACATTGGTTGAGAATCTCATCTATCTATGATATAAATGCTGGGGTTTTTTTTTGCAACAGTAGCTTCATTTCTTTCTTTTGATTCATAAACTGTGGATTTCAGGACCTAACTATAAAAAAAAAAAAAAAAAAAAAGAGAGACATGCCCCAACTGTTTTCCAACACATGGGAGATGTCAGCAAAACTCATAGCAAAATATGGCCTGCATCAAAAAGAAAAAGCCCAGAGTAAGTATATAATAATAGATTCCCAGTACTACAAACAGGACCTTGCAAAGATTGCAGAATTGTTTATAAACTATAAATCATTGCAACATGTACTTCTTTGCTATGCAGCAAGGGACATTTTATCATGAGCATGATACTTAGCCTCTAGAATTCCAGGTAATTTAACACAGCTAGGTAAAAAAATAGTGTTATCCACATTTTACAAGTGAGAGAACTGAGACAGAACACACCTGGCTCAAAGTCTCCCAGCAGATCAGCGGCAAAGCCTGAAACTTGTTTCATAACTCTTTATTTTCAGAGATGCCTCACTGAATTTGACACTTTAGGAAAACAAGATAGGTTCCTGAAAACAAATTTAGAAAGCTCAGCATCTGTTAACGTAATTAATTAATTGAAAAATGACCACATAAAAGTTTCCCAAAGTTGCCTTGAATGCTTACAGCAGGTATGTTCAAGGAAAGTCCCAGAACATCTCTACTAAACAGAATATGAATCAAAAAAGAAAGACTGTGATAGCCCCTAGGAATGGTAGGAAACAAGAAAACAAAATACAGCAGCTGTGACAAATCAACAGCCTACAGCATTCAGGGTTGAAACCGTATTTTTCTGATAGCTTCTGAGGAGACTGTGAGTCATAGCAACTTCTTTCATCGATTCTCCAAATGAATAGTTTTCCAAGACTTCAATCATACTGTACGGGAATATGCTTCATATCCTGTCTTTGCTGGAGGAATGCCTGTCTTTGTGGGTGCTTAACCTGGGTTGACTACCTCAATTTTAAACAGCAGTGAAATCTGTCTTTTAAACTAAGCTCTCGGTAGAAATTCAAGCCTGTAGGAGAATCTGAACTTGAATTCAGCTATTTACTTAGTCTACATTGAATAAACTTGTTTCACTACTGTTTTAATCCAAATTAATTATGCCTTCATTTATCTGTAGGACAACAGCCGATATCAAGGTAAGTAAACAGTCATTGGGTACCACAGTATGTATCCATGAGATCGACTCGGTACCATTTTGAGTTACATGCTAATAATATCAAGATAAAACCAGGCCCTGTTACTGCTGGCACAGCCATTATTTCAGTTTGCTTTTAGTGTCTGTGCCTGAGGCCTGTTTTGGCTAATTCACAAGCTTGTTTCAGAAGACAAACTTCATCTCAATGGCTGCTTTATTTGGGAATTCCATCTGCACCCCAGGGGGGAAAAATAGTACTAGATACTGACACCCGTAGATAGTAAAATCTATGGATTATGTCCCTGAATTATTCACAATAGTCACCAGGGCCATTTTCCCAGACTTCTTATACAACCAGAACGAAGTTGTCTCACCTGAGTGAAAAATCAGTCTCTGATAGTTTCATCTTTGCTAATTGTCAGGTTTACAGAGACAATCATTTAAAAGAAAAGGATCATTTATAAGGGTGGAGTAAGAAGCCAAGTACAACTAAAACTTGTTTTGCAATACATGATCCACTATGGTTTGGGGAAAGTTGCAGAAAATCAGGTTAAGTTTAAAGAACACAAATTACATTTTTGTTAAAATGTATTTATGATGTGCTAGAAGGCCAGCAACAAGTCACAGAAAACTCATTTTTAATAACCACAGTATACCTAGGAATTCCAGTTATGCTGACTGGTTTGTTGTGAGCAGGATAGTAACGTAGCCTATTATTAAGATTGCATACTACTTGCGATTTATATGATCTTATTTGAAGTCCAGGAAAGTCATAAAGAACTGAAGCCACTGAGACTAAAGTTCCCTGTACTCAGGGTATGCCTCAGGCTGAATTTGGACATTTTCAGCCAAAATTATTCAGCCATCTCCAAGCACAAAGTCAGAGTAGTATCTGTTGTTACTTGACTCCCCAGCTGTTTCTTAAAAAACAAAACAAAACAAAACCCACAAACAAACAAAAAAACACACTCAGGTGACACTTTCTCAGGTGTTTTGAAGCATTCATAAAATTCATAAAATTTTGAAACACTGAGATTAACATTTGGAAGGAATTGGTTTTATGTCAGGAAGGCACACTCTTTCATCCCCTTGAACTGAGCTCTAATTCAATCATGTTAAAAGCACTTGAAAAACCAGTTTGCACATGCTCAGCAGAATTTTATTCCATTTTGCAGTGAAAATTCCCCCAAAGATGTCAGTACTGAGCACATGACCAGCATTTCCAGCTGCTGGAGAATGGGCACCTGAATGACAAATGTGAAGATTGTCCCCTGTGCTCTCCATTCCTCCACCTTCCAGCTCTGTGAGCAAGTAGCCATTTCACTGAATGCAATACAGGAAGATTTCAGGGCAGGAAAAGAGAGGATTGGGCAAGGACAAGAGACAGGTAGGTCAAAGGGGAGAAAAGACACCAGGGCTGGCCGGGGAGACCATGCTTTCTATGTGATTGAGAAGACCACTAAGGAGAAAGAATTTCTAGTGTTTCAATAATCCCTCAGTCTGAGAGCCAGGGAAAGAGCAGAATATAATTTGCTTCTGAAACACTGAACTGTTTGTGCTGTGAAAACAGCCTTTGCTTTCTGAAATGAAATATTGCTGCGTTTTGGATGGGCAAAAAATGCAGTTGTTGGGTGCTAGGGGAAAAGGTGGAGAGATGATGTGTCAGATTGGATTTGAATGAAAAAATTCCTGAACCTCAACAAAATATTCATATATTTGGAACATTGTTTCTTGGCTGGGTCCCGTATTAAAACAGCCTTCTACAGGAAGAAAAAGAAAAGCCTTTTTCTTGTGGCAGGTGAAAGCTGACCAAAACCTGGATTATAAGCCTGTGTCTGTCAAAGGCTGAGGAATCATTAAAATATAAATTTTAGCAGTAGTCATTAATACTGTGTTTTGGTTTTATGGATGTCAAACATAATGATTCTGCAGAAATCCTAGCTGCAACTCATATGAGGAGCTGGGCACTGAAATGATAAAATCCTGATACAACAGCCAGGAACCTGAAAAAACACAGGCTTCCCATATTAAAAACTAGTGTGTAATTTCAACTCAAGTCTGCCTTGGCTTTCGTTTTTTCTGGGTATAAATGGGAACCACATCAGCCCCTCACCTCATGGGTTTGGTGTGAAGCTAGAAGAAAGCCTATGCAGTGCTCAGACGTTCAGTGATGGGCACTGCCAAAAAAGCAAAAGGAGAAATAATTAATTCTCTCTTCAGACAGGGTTTTAGTAATAAAGTACAAAAGACCTTGTGCCAAACAATGAAATTAATACAAGATTATTAAATGAACACCATCTATCTTGTGCACTGAATGAAGCAGGGGTCCTGTCAGAAAAATAGTATACGATCATAATTAAAACTGGCCTTATATGTGGCAAAAACACTGAATTAAAACTGCGTAGGCAGGAGCATGCAGGCAGGGAATTACTTCATGGATTCTTCATTTTGCAGGCTTAATAAGGTTGTTTTTTTTCAAAACCTCACTTACTGTTAATATTTTAAAATCTACAATGAAGGAATGGATAGTTTCTCCACGCACACTTGACTTAGCTGTTCGTTAAATTGTCTATGCAGAGTCAAAGCTAGGTCATGCTGTAAAAATGAGTACAGAATTGCATAGAATGCATATTCCCAATTGTATACAACCTACTTACATCTATTATAGATCACTCCAAAATGCCTGACTCTACACTGATACTTTAACAAGGTCCATAGACAGCTCCTCCCATTTCAGTAAGACACAGTACAGCAGTGACGCTCTTAACTTCCATAGTTTTCTTAACAAAAGGTGTCAAAGTAATTTCTGTTTTTTAAATGATCCTTTCCACCTCTTTCGAAGGTCATTTCTTTCAGAGGTTAAAAGCATGACTGACTGAAGGATGTTTACATCTTTCCTGAAAGGATGCTGAATTTTGTCACAAATGCTTATGGACTACTTTAAAGTTTTCTGGGTTAAAAAAAACCCCCAAAAACAAAAAAAAAAAACCCAACCCTTCTAGAGTACAGAGCATTCACAGGAATTACTTTACCTGTGTTGTAAATATATCAACCTCTGGATCTTAAGAACGCAGCTGCTTGACATCTCATATAAACATCACAGTGAGAAAAAGGGCTGGAAGAAAAGGAAATGACTATGTCTGACTGCAGACAATTGGAAAGACAGAACATAATTAACCAAGATGGAATTTTCCCTGTACCCTAAGACTGCCACACCTAAACTAAAATTAAAAAAAATACGCAATGAGATGCTTACATTTCCAGAAACAGAGAGGACTTTAGGTTTTTCCTATCACCCTAAACACTGCAACTCTAGCAAGAAAGTTTTCTGAGGCACAAATTCAGCATGAGCTTTAGAACAGCCTCTATTACAAATGCAAGAAGGAAATAACTTGTATTTTCGCTTTGACAGATTTGTTAGATCTAATCCAAGAAACTGAGTAATAAAGCACATTCCCTACTGTTCGAGAAAGCCAGAATTTTAACCAGGTCCTTAACCAGATCTTCAATGAATCCATTTTTCATTGTTTATCTCTCAATAAACTAGATGTAGGGATGGCTTCTGACTTCCCTTGTTTTAAAAACAAACTTCCTCTACCAAAAAATCCTCTACAAAACAGGAAAATAAACAGAAACCCAAACAAGTGAGTCTGACAATACTTTCTTCTTACAGTGAAAACAGCTTTTTTTACATTGTCTCATTTCAATCAGATTATTAGAGGCCAAATTAAACTAAATAAGTATCTCAAGATTTGGAAGGTGTTCATAACCTAAACAAAGACAGAGCTCATAAATTGTTCAGTATCAAAGGGGCATAAAGTCAGTGCATAACCATAGAAAGAGTCAGGTTTACAGCTACTGTAACATCACCATGGGTGCTATGAACCCGTTAATTTCTACAAGAGTATTTTGACACTGTGTAGTTGGTAATTTGATAGTGATTTTGCAAAACATAGCTATTTATTTTATCTGCATAATAGAAGGTAACACATCTGTTCAATTCATTCATTCAGGCCAATTTCCTTCCAGCCTTATGTATGAAGAATGTAGTTTTCAACATTTTTTCTTAACCTAAGAGGAAGAAAGGTAAAATGTTGGCCCTCAGTCTTTGTGGCAGATCAGAGCAGCAGGAGGTGGAAGTTGTTTATAAGTTTTTCCAATCTCTGGTTTTCAAATACTTTCCAGCTTTTGGGCATTTTGTGGAAACACTCACAGAAGTCTCTCATTCATGTCTAAGTTTAAAAAAAAATAAAAATAAAAAAAAGAAAAGACAAAAAAAGACAGAATACTCCACACCTGATGGAAAACTGAACCTTGGATTTTTCTGTTTGCTGTTCTGTGCAAAGCAAGTCAAGCTAAAGTAATAAGCAACTTTTAAAATGACACCTTCTATATAGTCAGAGCTGAACACAATAGGTTTGAATATGGCTACATCAAATTAAATGAAGGACTGACCTGTTTCAAAATACCTCTTCCAGCTTAGGCTAGAGCAAGGCAACTCAGAAACTGCTACATGAAATATCGTAAAGAAAACATGAATTTACAGAAACTGTCCTCTAAAATACCATATTTCTTAATCCTGGATTTCATAATTGGTTTCAGTTCTGGTAATCTGGTTTCAATAGCACATCATGGAGGAGTATGTCATTGCTCACCTATTTGTTCTGCAGAAATAACCTTCCGTTTACCACAATTTTAAATTCTTTCACCTTCCATGAACCTCATCCTAACAATAAAAGAAAGGGTAAATGGAAGCTCCAGGTTATCAGCTCCTGAGTAGCAATGATTCCATGTAAGTCATCTTAAGACCTGGGCATTTCTGTTTGCTATATCCTAAAGTTTCTCTGGAGTAGCCTATGACAAAGGCACAGCACAGACATTCACTGGAACCACCCAGGATGCAAATTGCAACAATGAAGTCTGTAGAGTAAAAGACTATGGGACAAGAAACCTCTTGCTACTGATTTATACCAGTTCAATGCTTACTATTTGTTTCCTTATTTAAACTTAAATATTGACACCTAAGATGAGATAGTGTAAATTATTTCCAAAATAGTGAAAAAGACAGATCAAGAAAAGGCCTCTAGCACAAGAACTTAAGACAGTCCTGGTCAGACATATTGGTAGACAGAGTATGTTTTGTTTTTTTTTCAGAGTTCAAGAAGCTGCTCAGAAATATTTGAGTTTAATATATCTGTCTTTCAGTACGATAACCTGTTTCATAAGCAATGAACAGAAATTTTTCTAAGGTCAGCTGCAAATAATTTTACCACCTTTCATTTTAAACTTGTCAATCTATTTCTTTCACCATGTACTGCACACCTGAGATTTCATTCAACAAGGTCAAAGATGAGATCTGTGATGTTTTTGACTTACAAATTTTGTTCTAATGGCATTCTAACATGTAAATGTAACTGTGTAGATTCCATGCATAGTAAGAAAGAAAATTATATATATATATATAATTATGCTGCTCTGATTGACTTTTAATCTCTTCAGTCTCTACTTCTTAAGCCTAAATTGTTGGAAAAAATCAGTAGAGAAGTATCCATAACATAGAATGGACTGTGGAGAAGGTCTTTTCTGAACTATTTCAAGTTATCTAGACAGCTGAACAGGATTTTGAACTTATATCTGTTCTGATTTTTCTTGCCATTATCATAGTCTGGCAAGTTTTCCATATGGAGCAAATCTGAGAGAAAATAAGTAATGTTTTGGAGCTTGGTTTCAAGAGAAGAGAGTACATTTTATAAACGTGAGGAAGATTCTGTACTATACAGAAAGCTAAAGAACACAGTTTCAGATACCTTCAGGGTATTCTATCTTGATAGCAAAGCAATAACTGTATTATCAACCTTACTTCAAGAGCTTGTTCCCCTCTAAGCTGTAGTTCTCCAAAGGGTAATAGACATATCTGTGTAAATAAAATTTACAAGGCTGAATCTTTAGCCCCCCCCAAACCTAATAACACTTATAACTCTGAATGACTTTGCACATGGGATTAGTCCTCTTGATATCATCTGGCACTCTCAACAGACTGCACATGAGAAAGTCCAATGCAGTCATCCTTGAAGTTATTCAAACTCACAAGTCTATTCAAGATCAATGCATTGGTTTGCAATCTGGGAAATGCCATGAGTTGACCTTCCATATAAACTTCTAAGGAGCTTCAATATTCCTTTGTTTATTCAATTAATCTAGTGAAGTACAGAATCTCTATTTTTTATGCAAGAATAATTCTCACTCCATGGTCCCAGATGTTTTCCTGGATGTAATTTCAACATTGTGTATCTTATTTGATACTTTTGATTAAATTTGTAATGCATTTAAAATATCCGTGTGTCCAATCAAGTGTAAAGAGACGTGAAAATGAAGTGACTCATGCGACGGGAATTAAATCTAACACTGCCTTGTCACCTATACTTTTAGAAAGGGATTTCATTTACAACTTAAGCAAATCTGTGCTTCTGTCACACATCACCAGCGATGCAAGCAGACTAGAAAACATATCTTGTACACTCATTAAATGTGGATTTGGATTGCAGAAATCTTATATGATATGATATATATTTTTAAACAAATGTCTTAGGTTCTGTAGTTGAGCCATAACTACACCTTCCTTCTTAAAAAGTAAGAAAAATGCATAGAACTAGTACTTCAAGGATTTGTAAAAATACCAGAATTAAAACTTGCAAAGGTCCTTTAAAAAGAGAACTAATTTGGCAGTAGACTAAACAAGGTCTGTCAGAAGCCCTTCTTTCCAAAGCATCTTCATACCAACACTTAAGTAAATTTTAAAAGAGGAAAAGCCTTTGTTAAATTGAGGGCTGGACAAATACAGTGGGCTGAACTTTAAGCCTCTGTAAGTTAACAGCAACAGAACAAGGCTGATGATCGTGAAACAGAGTTTCTGTACGCTGGCTGAAGATGTAATTGAGTATCTAAGGAGAACAAGCTAAAATGATGTGGACAGGAACAGTAAGAACAGTTTCCCACTGCATCTCTGCGCTTTATTTCCATTTGCCTTCTTTCTCCGTCTGTGTCTCTGATTCAATTAAAAGAAGTTCCTGCATTTAATTTTGTCTCTTAATGTGGTGTGCTTGCCCTATACACACAAAAAGACTACAAAAGTTAGGGCAAGATAAAATCCATGTACAGCAAAATCTAGCTCTGATATGACTATAGGGCAAAACAAAAGTTGCATCCAAAATTCAGCCTGATGATGGCAGGGGTGCACGTGCACATGCTTTAGGTGGTAGTGCAATGTTGTGTGTGTTTCCCTGCATCAGCCGTGTACACCATTGGGGTTATTCAGTTCCTTTATACTGATATATCAGGAACACTACAGAAGCTGTCACTTACTAGAGGTGCCAGAGGAACTATAAAACACTGCCTGCAAAGTTTGAAGTCAACTTCTGAAAATGCCTGTAGCACTCCTCATTGGCCATAAAGGGACAGTCCTGAGGCCAGGAGCTTCCCTTCTGAGACTGTTAAGGCTGACATAGTGAATTTTCTGGTCAGGCCATCTGGCCACTAGAATGACATAATCTACCTTCTTCATGTGGGCAGTCAGGAAGCATGAATCTCTCTCTTGCTCTGGGGAGAAAAGAGGGGAGAATAAGGAACTGGATTGAAAGACCAGCTGGTTGATTACCTTAAATGAACACTGACTCATACTAGTTGTCCCCAGCTCCATCTCTTCTCAGGTTTATTTACATATGCTATCTTCATCACAGGTAGTATAAAGGAAAGTAACACAATGCTGATAATAACAAAAGGTCAGAAAATAAATAATGAAAGATTTACATATCATCTATTTGAAATGCCATGTTAGAGAGGTGGAGCCACTAAATTACTTTTGCCATGATCTTTGGTGCTGCTTGTAGGGTTAATTAGTAACAGTAACAATGCTGAATTACTAAAACCTCATTGCACATTTTTATGTACCTTTTTAGGCTAGTGGAAACTAAGTTACACAAATAATCTTCATATCTGTCACCCTTCAAGGAACAGCTGTTTTGATAATACTCAGAAGTGCTTGCACTGACTTCCATTTCATAGCAACTCTGGACTGCAAAATTAATTTTGTGAAGTTTTGTTCTTTTGAATAATATAGTAGGTAAAAATTTAATTACTAAAATTATGACATTTCTAGATTTCTGTTAGTATGAACTATGTATTCTGTCCTGAAATAAAGGGCGTCACAAAGAGGCAGCATTGGGCAGGACAGAGAAGTGAGACTCCCAAAATAATTATGCTGACAGTAATTTTCTGTTTTCCTTTGTTATTATTGTGACTTTATTTGCTTGATCACAAGCTTTTCCTCTTCTCAAACCAAAATTCTCTTCATCTTAATAAGGTCACAAGTATGTGTTTACAACCTCAGAGTCTATTGTCTCGGAAATGTTTATGTGGACCATTGTCTTTTTTTTTTTTTTTTTTGTCTTTATGCAACAAACCTGTTATGAAAAAGTGCAGGGGTAGCAGAGCCCAAATAGCTGTATTTACTAAAAGCAGACAGCAAATAAAAGACCTCTTGCTTTGGCAGACTTACATTCAGAACACAGACCATTGCTACAAGATTCATGAGAAATTTTAGGGGCTACTGTCCCATTCTTGAAAACTGGCATGCTTAAGTAACAATTTTACAGGTAGCTATACACTAGCATCTAGTATATGCATTCATATACTAATTAGAGCTTTTCTCCCCCAACTTATCTCTGGAGACCCAAAAGCAGAGAACCAGGGAAGTCAGGTAGCTACACAGGCCCCAACTGCTGTAGGGTGAATATGCTGCTCCCTTCTCGCTCCACCCAATGCTAGTAGATATCATGTGACATGCACCAGAAGAAAAGTCAGCAAAAACTTTAACAACCCTCAAGCTATTCTTTCCATCTGTGAATTTCTGCACAGCTTCTGATCACATTTTTTCATTGCGTTACTAGCTTTCAGGATTTACTGTGATATGCATGACTTTGTTTTATCTTAAGGCCTGAACAGCTGGAATCAAGAAGACCAGCATTTCACGTTTTCATTTTATAATCAGGAATAATGGATCCTTCTTAAAACACAAAACATCAGAATAACTTGGAAACAGGAAAGAAAAAAAATTATTTTTTCAGGCCAATTTCACAATTTGAACAGGAAGAGAGGGGGCAGTCAGTTTTCAGTTTGAGATTTTTTTAATCTAGGGGCAAGCAACACATTTCTGCTATTGTTCAGAAGAAACACAGTTGCTCTTGCTATAAGTAAACCTTTGCAGAGATAGATGGTGTTTTCAAGTGGATGAAATTCTTCCTCCAGAACTACTGGAAACTTGAGAAGTGAAGATATACATATGCGATATTTATTTGCATCACAAAAGTAAGTTTAGATCTGAATGTTGGAACACTGTATGAAACTTTAAGATAATTCCTGTTTATGAAAGTCAGATTTACATGGGCAATTTTGTACATTTCATTAGATTAATCATCACTTCAGATACGTGCAAGTGAAAATTAAGGAAGCATTGGAAACCACGGTTGCTGTCAAAAAGAATCTACAGTTTTACTTTGACTGCAATATATTTTCATTATTCATCCAGATGTAATTTCTTCAATGGCTTCTGGGTTAGAGAAATAGCAAATTAATTTCTGAGGGTTATGGCTCATGTCCTCAGAAAACACATGGCATATACTTCTGTTATTTCAAATACCAGGAGCATGCATTCGGAGCTAGATGATAATGGAAGAACCATGTAGGAAAAAATCTTAACCTGGGAATTTAGAGGTCAAAAGGGAATAATTCATGAAATTCTCTTGGGCCAATCTCTTCGTTGGTGTAAGAAAGGCAAATCATGTCCACCGATTACAGCAGATTTGCAGCAAGTTATACTAGGGGAAAAAAATAGCCTAACCAAAACAACCCACTAATAAATAAATACAGTTAGCACACTGGCCTCTGAGAACAGCTGCTGAAACAGAGAGCACTGTGCCCTTTCTCACGTCCTAAGCAGACAAAAATATATACCTCTCTTTTACACTACAGCTACCCATATCTAAATGTGAAAATAGGGGGGAAATGGTGAAGAAACAGATTAAAAAGCATGTGTCTAGAGAGGTCTGGGGCATTCATGTGTAGAGATTTATTTATAATCTTTTTTTGTTTTGTACTAGGTGTGGTAATGCCCTCTTGGTCCATCCTCAAAAGAGTACGAAAGACACCAACATTTGCAAGAAGGCAGCAAAGGAGAGCAGTATTGATTACAGACTATTAAGTGTAAACAAAGACCAATTTACTCCATTTCTTTCCAAAAGACTTGAACAAGAAATCCTCACCTGTGGAGAGGGAGACATTCTTTCTGTCTCCTCACTGCAGGTAATTCAAAGGAGACCAGGGGAAATGGAATCTTATCCACTTTTTACTTCCAGACTGAGCCCCATGTTTTAAGCTTGGCACAGGGACTTCACTACCTGAGGCTTTGGGCTCTGGCAGCAGATTTCAAGGAGGGACCAGTGGTCTCAGAAGACCACCCAACTTCCTCACCATGCTGCATATCCTACTGAGAGTGCACACAGGTTAACCTCATGCCGCCTTCTCTCCACCAGTCTCTATGGTACCCACTTTTTAGTCATTTTATTTTTACCTCTTAAAAAACCAGAACTTCTATGTTAAACAGTTATTCATGTGCCCCATATTCATGTGTCCCTTCAGGCAAATCTTTTTCTGGCTTGTTCAGAAAAAGCACTCTGGAAAACTTGCAACACAACCAGCAGAGCCCATGCCCTTTCATTTATCCTAGCTAGACTCCAAAGAAGTTCTGCAGATTTAAACAGCAAAGCCTCAGGGTCATAACCCCTTTGCTTGTCCTAAAATAAGTTTTCAGAAGCCAGCCTTGTGCCTGACTTTTTTGATAAAACAAAAAGAAGTTCAAAAACTTCCTGCAAATGGCCCTGTTCCCTCAAAATGGAAAATCTACCTTGAGGCAAACACTCTTCAGTCACTAATAACAGATTAAACTAGAAAGCAAGGGAGCCACAGGTAGGAGCTCTGACTTCTGGCTATGACTGTACAATGAAAACTCAGATTCCTCAAAAAAGACAGGCCTCTGTCTCAGTTCTAAGAACTTTGTGAAGCTCTGTCACAGCTAAACAAAATTTGGAATAAATTTTCCAAAGTAGCCTAGGGAAAGAGAGTGGTCTTTATTGTTTGTTATGCGTTGAGAGATATTAAGCTAATATTTAACAGATAGCAACATCACAACCTGAGACTTTTTGGAGCACAACAGCAGAAAGCTAAGGAATTATTTCTAATGCTACTTATTTTCTTGAGGCAGCTAGTTTAACTGCTGATATTAATTACCTCTGGCCCACAGCAGCTTCTTCCTTGTGCTGAGGGATGTATAAACATAGCTTCTTGCCTGACTTGAAAGACTCCAGGCAACCTGAAGCTTAAAGAGATCTTCTGGGGTGTGTTGAACATTCCTCCCACTAGATCTAAGGCCATTTACACCTATACTTCCCTAGTGCACGGGGGTCATTCATTCATTCTTGAAACACAGGTCATGAACATGGCTAGAAGTAGACTAGGTTCAGGAGGAGGATCAGGAGTTAATTTTGACAGATGTATTTATCAGTGTACAAAGCTGAACAGCTGAAAGATGATTTTCAAATATGTAGAGCTAAAGCATATAAATTACATTTTTCTCCTTAAGGAAAGAACTCATTTAACAAAGCTCAACAAATTTAGACAAAACTAATTATACTCCTGTTCCAGATAGCACTGGATATTTTGGACTAGGAAAGTTTAACAGAGTTGAACATAAAATGTACCAAGCAGGTGGTTTTTATTAAGATTGCTGATGTCATGCGTTACTTGGAAGCTACACAAAGCATGCAGGGAACATTGTGAAATGAAGTTAACAAGAGGGTCACACACTCTAGCTTCTGTAAGCTGAGCTTGCAGCATGCCACAGAGGTTTCTTGCTTTCCTCCCGAGTCTCTCCTCCACACTTCCCATCTGTCTGAATCAACCTCTGTTACAAAGCCTCCTTCCCCCTTCCCAAAGGTGCTCGGTCTTCCAACATCTTTGTTTCCTCTATGTCCCAGTTAATATGCAAAATTTCTCCCCATCTGCTTGCACTGTCCCATTCCACAGCAGTGAGTCCTCCCCCATGCAGCACAGCACCTCCTCATCTCTGGCATAGCAGGATCCTCCAGGTGTACCTTACAGAAACTTCTGATGTTGCAGAACACCCCCCCCCTCCAGTCCCCATCCCACCTCTTACTACCTCCTTACTGGCCTTGAACTTGCCCCAGTATTCCTTCTTTCTTGGCAGCTGAATCTCAATTTTTTCTGGTCCATAAGGGCCAGAGAAATTTGCTTTTGTGCAACCCATATTTCTCCAATAACAGCAATCTCTTTCCTTGGTTCTACATACTCCTGTTAGCTCTTTCTGTCCCTGCTGGTATTTGAGCTGTTTCTCTTTACTAGGATATTCTAACTCCACAAACTACTCTTCCACACTTTCTGGCATGTCCCATTTTCTCTTCCATCTCCCACCAACAACACTTTCATAGGAGGTAGTCCATCAGAGTAATAACATGCTGAACAACTGTGAAAGGAGACGACATTTCTACTCTGCTGTACAGGAACCATTAACCAGGTCTCTGACTTAAAAAGACTGAAACTGTGGCTGCACTTGAGAGAACACAGAAGCTCCATGTGTCTCCCATTTTCTGTTATTGCTTTTCTGTGAAATCAACAAGGTTTCAGCTATCAAAACCTGTAACTTTCCCTAAAGTTTTGAAAGTGATTGGATGTGATGTTCAGCAGTTACTGTTTTACAGACATACAGGGAAATGCCATTGGGTTGAGTCTGTGGCCTCTTGAGCTAAGCCAATAACCAGAACAGGGGTCCTCCTGAAATAATTCCTCTCCAGCTGCAAAGTAAAATAGGACCCTACTCAATTCCAAAACACAGACATTGAGGTTTCTGAAAGTGCACTTACATAAGACTTGAAGAAACAAAAAAAAAAAAAAAAAAAAATTGATCTCTATCCCATGATCAAAGCTGACAATTAAACCCAACTGAATTTTGCATGCAACTGGTTTCCTGGATCCAGCTGCATATCTTCATATTTGCTAGGCTTTATATTAACAGTTCTGCATAAGTCAGAGCCAGATACAATCATCTACAAAGCCTGCAGGTGAGAGTTACATTTAGGGATCTTTATAGTCCCATTTTGTAGGTGAAGACCAACTGCAGACTTGAAATCAGACACATAACTCAGAAGTTCTGGAGTTTTAATCTCAGACCATATCTGTTTGCTTATTTTAATTAACAGCAAAAAGTTCATTACCATTATTTCTTTTTCTATGTAACAGAAAAGGAAATTACAGCATGATTTAGAATTTTGTTTTTGAACTGGCAAACAAGAAGAAAAAAAAAAATAAACTGGAACTGTGCACTTCAAAGACACTTTGTTCCACACAGACTTTTTCAGTCTGTTCTTTATAAGGTAGAGACTGTCTGTCAAAAGTGATGAAGAGCTATTCTTTGAAAAGCAAAAGCCACTCATGGGATCCTGCATCCTGTACTACTGAACTCACTGACACATATACATGTACTTTGCATTGAAAATATGACTCTGCTCCATAACAAAGAAGAGACTGCTGCATTATTGAATGTTAAGCATAGTTCCAATTTTAAAGCTGTAGCCCAAGAAACATTTTAAAGCATAATTTCATTTGTACATTTTCATTTGCAATTATTTATTTCTCTTCCTTAGGTTCAGGAGAAGACATGCAAACATTTATCTTGTGCTCTGGGCCCATTTGATATTCCTGTAAACCAACAGCAGCAAATATCCCCCTCAAATATTGCTGATGATACCGTAAGTGAAAAAAAGCTCATGAGACCAGAAGAAATTTTTCAAAGTCCACAGATGCTTATAGGCCCTCTCAAATCAAAGAAATTCCAACTTCAGCATTTTTGTCTAAAACTGGTATGCAGAAGGTTAGTCAATTATCAAATTATATAGGAACTTTAAGAGCAAGACCAACATCTCAGAATCCACTGAGAATCTCAGAGTTAGCAAATCTAATGACATAGTGATCAAGAAAGACTTAAGCTAATAACTAACTATCTACTTTCAAATATATTTAAGACATAGTCCCAAGCAGAAAGGCCTACAACAGTCAGATTCTCAGATTAGAGAGAGAGGATTAGGGGGTGGGGATCTGGCAGCCAAAAGTAAAGACCACATGCCAACTGCAGCCAAATTCAAATAAAAGAAAGCTGTACTGGCCACTGCTTGGTCATTGTCACCCAAGGATAGCTGCAGATATGGTTGTATTCCCAAGCTACAAACACATGCAAGGAAACAATCCTGATCAGAGAGACAAAAAAAATCAATTTTGTTCTAATTTTCAGCCTATCAAGAGTAGGCAGATATTCCCCAAGAGACTGGGTTATAACCATCTGAGAAAGAAAGCAAACGACAAACCCAACCATAGATGAAAGATTTCTCAACCACTTACTCTTCAGTAACATTCTTACTGGCCTTGGAGCCATCCCAATGGGTTAATGCGAAGAAAGACAAAATAAACCCTCTATAAAGGACCTGATTAGAGCACAAATAAGGAATAAGACTTAAAAAAACCTCTCTTGAACACTAGTCTCTAGAATCCCCCTTACAAGGCACAAAGAATGAAGGCATTTCACATTGACTAGGTATTCTTCCCAGTCCTGAGAGAGAGATTAATATCCTCTTGAAGTCAGAGGTAAGACAAATAACAGCTCTAATAACACCATCAGTATTTTAAAAGCACATAGTAAAAGGTCAAACTCACCATCTGTATAGCACCTGGACTACTATCCAGATTACCTGGGCCAAGAAGTGCAAGTAACTCAACTGAAATTTGCTCATGAGCTTGAACAGTAAGGAAATACTAGCATAAAATGGCACCTGACTTGACTGTCAATATCCTGCAACCATTTCATGAGCAACAGCTGTACCTGTGTTCCCTGAAGAAAAGCTGAGTTTCCCAAAAGGAGGATGAAGAAACAGCTGCTCATCAGTATATTAGGTTTCTCCTTTTCTGCTATTATCAGAGGGTGGGCACCTGTGGAGCCAGAGCTTGGATCAAGCCCAAAGGCTCATAATTTAGCCAAAGCCACCATTGTCTCTCTTGTACTAAGCACTACTTCTGGTCAAAATTAACTTTAAAAAATCAGTATGCCTTCTGCCATCTTCCTAAAAAGAATAAGGCAATAAGGAATGGGAAGGCAAGAGGTGAAAGAGAAAGCAAAACCACTTCTCCCCAGAAAACACATCAAACGATCACACATGCAGTTATTTCACTTTTCCCTCTTGTAATTGATTTCATTCCCTTCCATGAGACCTGTGTTTCTTCATCTTTCCCAATTAACTGCTGAAGTTACATCTACACAAAAAGTAGCTGCTCCTTAGATGTGTGAGAGTCCATGCAATGGGATGAGAGATAGCAATGCCTAAAACTATTTTATAAATCCGGTAATCATTTATTGTGTTCTGAAATTACTTGCCTTACAATGTATCTCTTTGAAGATGTTTAGATTTCAGGCAGCACAGCTTACTTAACTGTCTGTGTGCTTTATCTTTTGTATGCATGTTTTATCTTTTATATATTTATATTCTGATAAACACTACACATGTATTATAAATTACCCCAATGATGCATCTTGCAACTGGGCTTCAGCCACATGTTCTGCTGAAACCCGTAAGACAGTCACTGGAAGATGAGTTACTGTCTACAGCAGATATGTACTTGGGCTTCACGAATATAACTCACGTGTTCCTTATGACAGAGGCATACTTATTTCTGTTTACCTCTTGGCTGAAAGTCTTATTTAGTATTAACCCTTGTTTGGGTCCTACTAGTTAGATCTAGAAAGCAAATATGTTTTGGTGGTTTGGTTTTTTTTTTCTCAAAGGCAGAGGTAGCTGTTCTCAAATTAAGCTTAGCCAGTCAAGGCTTGTAGTTTATATTAAAAAACAATATAAATCCACACTTATCATACAAAAGAAAGCGAAAATAGTAGAACACCTAACCACCTTCACATTCCACTGAAATTTGCCAGCAGGTTGTCAGCCTGATCTTGGGTTTGTCATGCATGAAGTTAAAGACTGCATGAAGTCAGTTAAAATTCATAAAAGCCCTCTTTATTCTGCTACAGGAATGGTACCAACCAGCTATGCTACCTAAGACCTGTTACTGGACCTCTCATTTACCAGAGACGGAATTACTTTTTGAGGTGAATACCATTTTAAAAGCCAGACAGAAATGTTCTGCTGAGTAGCTCCTGTAACAAAAAGTGTTGTATCCCCAAAATGGATTTTTTTCTGCAGTGAAAGTAAGTTTTTAAAAATAAGTTTTAAGGAAAAAAAAAGGAAACTTATTTTTTTAACCAAAAAATGAACATTGTTTTTTGCAGTTGACCTGAAATGTTTTCTTCACTTACATTTCCTTTCTGATACAGCACAGTGCTTTCAAAGTTGGCATTTGTATCTGGCTACCTTCTGCTATGGTACCGAGAGCTGACATCTACCAGAATTTAACCTAGATGCAGGGGACCAAGCTGCAAAGCACATTAACCAGGCTATGTAATTAATTTCGTTACATGGTATATTACGTAAGTGTGTGAGCATCTTGAAAACTAGATTTTACTGAGGGAAACACATTTTTATGAAGAAAGTGCTAATTCGCTGTTTTTAAATATTCATAAACAAGCATTCAAAAAAATCCATAGTTTTAAATAAATGCTGTATAAACAGCATCTGTCCTTAAACAGAAACAATTCCATTTGTCAGTAATATAATTTCTATTTCTCAAAATTTTGCCATGACTGTGCAAATAATGAAGTGTGGCAGCAGACAACAGCACAAGAGCCCAGTTTATTAAGAATTTAGCAGGGTCTCTACTTCTCACAGAAAATGAGCCCTGTATTTCCATTAATAACAGTCTTGGGGTGTGCTTTCAAAAAAATAAAAAAACCAAACCCTGCCCCCCACTCCCCCCCAAAAAAAAACCCCAAACCCACAAAACAAAACCAAAAAAAACCCACAAACCAGTAAAAAGAGCACAGCAAGATCCTTTCTCAAATGGAGCTGAAGCATAAAAAAGTCACTTTTAATATTCCTCATTTCTTCTGGAAGCACCAGTTAGTGTCCTTTGCCTTAGGAACTCTGCTTTTATGTTTTCCAAGGCTGGGTGGAAAAAACATCATATTTTCTAGGTCACATATTATGTGGTTTCTTATCCAGTAATGTCCTGCTCAATAATTAGCTAGTTCTCCTTTTGACATCAGGATGCTGGTGTCCTGAATCTGTACCAGCAAACTCAGATGAAATCAGCAGCCATTCCTTATTCTTAATGGTTTTACTATATAAATATATATGTTTGGTTTGGATTGTTTAATATGCACAGGCTCATAAAAGTGGTAGTACATGTCAGAATTATTGCATATGCTATTGCATGGCACTGTTGCCACCTCACTTCCAATTTATTCAAGCTGCCTAGCAACAATAATAATATTTTGTCCTGTAGACAATAACTCCGATAGGCAATGCATACTCAACTGACCTGGCTGGTGGCTGTACCAGACTCATTGTAGTACTCCTGTTTTCTCTGTCAAACAGATACTTCAAGCAGCCTTTTGTAAAAAGTCGCACCTTTTAAAGAGCTTGTGTATGTGTTTCAAAATCTTGCCCTTTAATATACTTAGTATAGTTCTGCAGTGGCATCTTGGGGTGCATCTTATCACTGTTTCTTTTTTGTCTGAACTTTAAACTGTGTCCTTTCCCATATTCTGTCCTCCTGCCTTGGTTTTCATGTCTCAATTTACTTCCCATTATGCCTAATAACCCCACAAGATGGATTCTAATTGAATAATCAAGCTTTATTGCAGAAAACAAACAAAGGAATAGAGACACTCATCCCAATGAACAACCCTCCTCTCTACTTCCCTTGGGGTTAGGCAATAGTGCCTTTCAATTCAGTTTAGAAGGAAAAACTCCAGTTACAGACAACTCAGTTGAATCCAGCCCTTACCCAAAAAACTTATTCTGAGAGTTAAACCATTAGTCTTTTTCTACTCCTTTGGGGCCAGAGTGCAATTCAAAGTTCTCTTTAAGACTGAAAGCTGGGAAACAGGACTCCATATTTGTCCTCAGCAATGTGTGCTGTTTCATTCCTGAGAGGGCTTGGATACTTGGATGCATCTTTAAAAGAAGCTATTTACCCTGTTTCAGGCATCATCAAACAAACTAGTCGCAGTGGTATCTCTTTGGGTACCAACCTCTTGGTAAGTTCACAGCCGCTCAAATACTATGATTTTGATAGCAGAAGGATTATCCTGCTGGAGTAGTTTGCAGAAAAAAAATTATTAAGAAGAACCAGCCAACAAAAGCCACAAAATAACCCTGCTACAAAAGCAGTCAAACTGCCAGGGAGTTCTTTCACTCTCTTGTAGATTTGGCACATGTGTATGTACATGTGCCAGCTATTCTTGACCAAGTTTTGGAAATACAACCAAAGCAAACATCCCAGCTGCCTAGACATGGTATCTGCTCAGTATTGGCATCAATGTCACTGAAAGCAGTCCCAAGAGCTGACACTATGGGAGGAAGGATCAGTATAGTCCCATTAAATTAAGTTTCTGTGTTATATCCTTCTAAATAGGAAAAAAAAATTGTAAAAATTTGTTTCCTTTTAGAGCGCTCTGGAAGGCAGGACTTCAATCCCAATATCTTCAGGCTTTAAAAACAGAAAACTAAACTGTATTCTCAAGTCCCATAACAAATAGACCTTCCAGCACAAGAGAAAGCTGTATATTTCTGAACGGTCCACCTTGCATAACATCTGTAAGCATTCAGTTCACTACACATCTGTTCACTGTAGTTAATACTGTCCAATACCTTGTATACCTTGCCCATTATGTTTTCTGCTGCTAAAGCTGTAAAGCTGCTCTCATATTTTGCTTGATTTTTTTTTTTTAATAAATTATTTTAAGATTCTAGGTACCAGTGTAGTCCAATAACTGCTACTGTAATCTTCACGGGATTTCACTTTGAGTATATCTTCTTGTACACAATTACACATTTTTGAATACATAGCCAGTGCCCTTTGTAATATGTCCTGATTTAGCAGCTCAGTTCTGAATTTGAATTCCTTTTTTGGGATTTTGGACCCCACTGATCTTTCATATTCCAGGTTATTCCTAGAGCTGTGGAGTTTGGGTTTGATTGTTTTAATAACAAATAACATAGAAAACAGCATCATGGTGAAGCTCTCACAAAAGTATGGCAGTTCCCAAGAACATCTTGTGGAGCAGCTCAGTCCACCCATGAGCTCTGCAGGCCTTCAGTTGAGCTGAGGCCAATGGTGTGAGCAAAGACATTTGACTTGCCCGAGGTAGTAATTATTCACATTAACAGACTCTAGGTCTTAACTCTACCTGGTATTTCAGATGTATTCTATCAGTCTGTTACAATTTAATTATAACAGCTGCCATGTAGCTTTATGGTATCAGTAGTCCAAAGCATGTAACAGAACAACTAAGTGGCTAAGGATTAAACTTTAACAGGCAGGAACTGAACTGCACTGTACTGTGTTTAATCACTTTGGTAACAAGTCATGTGTGAAAAAACCCACACTGTTACTCCATGAAATTTGAAATAAGGAAACAAAACTAGAAGAGAACTTACAATAAAAATATTATTCATAAAAAGAGCAAATTTACAAGAATTCTGACTTTTTTTCTCTCCAAACAGGATGCATTCTTCTGTGGAGCATTATTATCCGAAAATAATACTGATTTAGCAAGGTAATAATTCCACACACTGTAGTCAAATACCTCTCAGTGGAAATCTTACTAGAAATAGCCCATCACATTGTTTCTCACCAACTCCAATACCTTCAGATATTTTTTCTGGCTTCCTTCCCTCTCTAGGTGATGACTTCATTTTCTTGAGCATGAACTGGTTATTCGTTTTCATTATTTTCCCAGTAAGCAAGGCAATGGGTATCCATATTCTGCACTGTACACTGTACTATGCTGCAGTGCCACAAAGCTGAGCTGGAAGCTTTCCATTTGCAGAGAAATTATTCACCTGCTAAACAAGTGAGAACATCCATCTGTTCCACACCATGCTTCTGTTGCTATTTACCAACATCTAGAGATGGTAACAAACTGGTTTAATCTCATATTTACTTGGTCCAATCACCACGAAAAATACATGGTCAGATATATCATCCTAAACAAGAAAAACCTGAAAACTAAATATCTCGAGTGATAGCATAGTCTGAGACTTCCAAGTCCTGGCACATACCTAACTGTAACACCGTAATTGCTGTCACCATTAGAGAAAACCTTTGTTCAAGATGGAATATTTTACTGGCAGTAGTTGTTACCTAGTCACTTATATCTCTAAGCTGTAATGCACAGAGGAAACATTTGTTTTTAAGAATTCTCAGTGATGTAAGTACTTAAAAACCTTGGCTTTAAAAATCAGGTATGTAAAATACATTCTTTCAATATCAAAAACCCAAAAGGACAGATCTTATATAAAAATTGAAAGACCTTTGTAATGAATAAACCAAAGGTACACTGTGGCCTATAGGTGTCAGATTGTAGGAAAGATGCACAAATCCTGGAATGCAGAGGGTTAAATCAACATATGCTATCAGCTTGAACAAAAGTGTGTTTAACATGTTGTCCTTGACTCAAATGAGAAGAAGAAATATAAGTAAAATGTAGCAAATGCTACTGTGTAACAAACTTCTTACATCTATCTGTGAAACACTGCTCTTCCCTAGAAAGCAGCTATGTGGGGATTCATTTTTAAAGGATTTACAAAACCAGAAGGCTAACCAAAAGATAACCATACTGGGTACTCTGCTAGGGATTACTGCTGTCCCCAAGTTGATGCTGACCATGTTCCACAGTAAATGTACAAAACCACAATGTATTTCAAGCAAATTTCTCAGTAGTAACTTTTCTGCAGTATTTTGAAGAGTTACTGTAATTCCCCATTCTGGCAAAAAAAAAAAAAAAAAAAAAGTCTTGGGTGCAAGCTAAACTCTTGGAGTCTGGAAATCATGTCTAACTGAAATGAAATCAGAGTCCATTAGAATAACTTACTTACCAATTAGTCATTTGGATTTTAAATATGTGTAATCTACTATTGAGTGCTAACTAGGGTGGCCCCCCTATTTCACTCCTTAGCATTCTTCCTCATCAATACGCTTGAGAGAAACATTGAAGTGCTCTGATACTTAGTTGAACAAGGTTATAAACTGGTGCAATCAACAAGAAACATCTACTGAGATAATGTTTCTTTAATCAGGTTGGAGATAAAACTACTGCTGACTCTATCAGAAACTTTTGCTTATGCAAGAGGCTTGGTTCATTCCTCTTCAGCCTCACACAGCATTGTAACAAAAGACACGTGCAATATAATTCTGGTAAGTTTTCAGTGCTACCAGTAATTCTGTGGTATTGCTTTCGTTCTCCAGTAAAGACCAGGTCTGCATTGTGTTGAGCACTACAGATATATGGAATAAGGTGCTACTGGCTGAAAGTTTACAGTTTAAAAGAACATTGTATCTTGGTAGCTCATACTTGGCTGAACTTTGAAAGCCACATTCCTTATGCCTGAAGTAAGGGCCCTGTGATTCAGGCCTCGGTTCCTCCCTCACCAGTGGGGATGGGCAAAGGAAACCAGAAGAACACAAAGAGGGATGGAAGAACCATGAAGCCCTGCTGCTGTTGTTCTGTCCTTTACTAACACAGCAGGTCTCTAGCCTTTAAATTGTTGGAAGTTGGGTTTACACAGTCTGCAAAGTGGCTGATGCACAGGAAAGAGGGAATATATGACAAGACAGAAGAAATATTTTACAGCAGGCTCTTCTTTCAGTTGAAGGGATAATCAAAACATGACCTCCATGCTTCCAATTTCAAATTTGCTCTTAACTCCAAGGAGAGAGCTGTCCGCAAAAGGAAGGGAACCAACAAGGGTCAGGTTGATTAAATGACTGACCAATACTAGACTATGCCTCTTGTCTCTCAGCATATATGGACTTCATAGGTTTTTGAAGATGTGCCTGCTGTCATACACGACCATCCATGAAAAGGAAAGAGAGGATGATTTTCAGCCTAGCATTTTTAAAGGAAGTAAAAAACCCCCAAGAGTATTTAAGAAAATAGTTGATAACATGTTTTTACAGTTTATATCAATGTGTACATGTTTTCCTTTAGTCAACAGGTTTGTTGGTCTTGGCTGCACTCTTTGACCGTTAAGAAGGTAGTTATTACACTAATTTTTGGCAATAATTTAGTAAGAGGTGGTTACTTTAAAATTTTAACTTCAAGCAGTTAAAGCACTGAGGCAGGCAGAGAAACAAATTTATTGCAACTTGAAGAACATTATGGGAGTAGTGCATATTGTTTACAGCTGCTGCAGCAGTTGTTAGTGCACGGAACTTTGTTTACAACTCCTGCAATTTCTGACAAATTCACGGGAATATGATTCTAAATAAAGGCTGAAAAGCAATAACAAATTTTAAATAAGCCTAATTAAGGTCATTAGAAATAATTTGGAACAGGTGCCCACATACACAATAATGAGATAGTTCTGGTATATGGAAGGAACAAAGACATTAAATGAAATAACACCTTATGAGGCTAAGTGCTGTATGAATATACAGGAAGACAAGATATATGTTTCAGCAAGTGCATACATGAGAACTATACATCCCATCTTTAAAAACAACTCTAAAACTACCTTTTATTTTGAAAATATCTTCTATTTCATATTGTTTGAATGCATACACTGAAACATATAATTACAAATAACTTCCTTCTGGAAAGCATCAAAGAGTTTTTCCACAGGCAAAATTTGGATTTTGGAATAGGTGCACTATAAGAAAATGTTTGCAGTCCCATGACATTTACGGCCAAGGCTCTGCAATCTCTTTAAATCAGTTCAGAATGGTGCTGTGAGAAAGCACAGCAATTCTTTTACATACAGACACGTGAAAGTGGGTTAAAGAAATTGTTGAAATTCCAAAAAAAAAAAAAAAAAAAAAGGGCACTCAAAAAAACCTCTGAAAATTTCATCAGTTGAAATTAGAGGAACAGTCTAGCTCAAAACCCCTGAGCTTTCCCTACCCTCTGGGGAATGTAGTTGCCAAAATCAAAGGCTGAACAAGGAAAATAAGGGCCCATTACAGGAAGGAGTAGGTGATTCAGTGACAGTGGACAGATAAGAGGTACTCATTGCCTTCTCTGTTCCAGTCTCTACCAACAAAGTCTTCCAGGTCTCTACAGGCAAGGTTTGAGGAAAGGAAATACCAGCGGTGGGTGCAGACCGAGTCAGGGGTTAATCACGAGAACTCAATCCATACCAGTCTTCATCTGAGGGTGTTGAGGAAGCTGGCCAGTGTTATAGTGAGGCCCATCTCTATTATCTTTGAAAGGTCATGGAGATCAGGGGAGGTCCTGGTAACTAGAGAAAAGCAAACTTTGTACCCATCTTCGAAAAAAGAATGGTCCTTCGGAGACTCTTCTTCAGGGTGATCCAAAAGAGTGATTCAGGGGACTATAGGCTCATCAGCTTCACTTTAGTCCCTGGAAAAATGATGGAGTAAGTCCTCTCGGAAACCACTTTTGAACAGATGAAAAAGAGGAAAGTGACTGGGAACAGTCAGCATGGATTTACCAAGGGTAAGTCAGTCATACTTAACCAGCCTGATTGACCTTCAATAATAAAATGAGTGGATTTGTGGATGAGGGAATTGCTTTGATCTGTGCCCAGGTTATGAGGACTTCCCTACCCACCTGCATTCATGGTGGCTAACTCACCAGTGTCAAAAAGGTGGCCCAGGCCAGCTGGTCATGGGCCAGTGACTCCCTGGGGGCTGGGAGTCATGGGGGCTCCCTCTAGACCAGCTGAGCAGGGTCTGGCAGCCAGGGCCTGTCCCACCTAGCCAGGAGTGGGGCAGCCGCGGGCAGACCCAGCCCCGGGTATGGGCCCATGGGTGGGCCTGGTCTGGGGGCCCGTGGCCGGGCAGGGTTGTGGGGAGTGGGAGACTGGCCCTGCTGTGGCATTGCTGGGGCAGGGCCTGATGGCCCCAGGGGGCTGAAATGGGGTCCTGGGCCATGGGCAGTGTGGGGAGAGCCCCGGGGTGTGGGCAGGGGCAGTCAGACCCCCTCAGGGCCCTGGGACAATTGTGCTTCCCAAATCAAACTCAGTTCAAACAGATCAAGTCTTGCCCTGCCTCACATCCCTCAGATAACATTGCAGCCTGTCAGAGCATTGTCCTCCTCCTCCATCACTTCCCAAGGGGAACACAGCCCCACAAGAACTCAGCCACAGCAGGGGTGCTGTGTGGAGATCTCCCCTTCAGCCAGGACTGACTGACTCTTTCCCGCTGAACCTCCTTCTCAAATAATAGGCAACGTATATACAAATGTCCCAGCCATCAGAAACACAGAGAGCACGTAAGAGCAATAAACAAAACCAGAGGTGAAAAAGCACAGACTAAACAAGGTATAGAAATCTGTGGTACTGATTGTTCCCATCTAGGGGGGTGGTGAAGCCGCAGTGCTGGTGACGGATGCTCCTCCCTTTGAACCAGCCACTCACTAGAGCAATATGCAGCGCTTACTGGGCTATTATTCTGGCTCCACAAGTAACAAAAGCTGAACTACTTCACATTTTTACATTTCTGTCAAAACACCATAAAATCACCTCTCTGCTTTTGACAAAATGTAAATTGTTGCTTGCACCTAACCTCAGCTGGCGAGAATGCTCCAGGGAAGATGAGACCTCTTACTTGTCAGCCAGCTATGTTGCCTTGGGAGATGAGAAAGGAGTGGGAGCTTAAAGGAGTTTGGAGCATTAAAAAGAAGTGGCTCGTTCACTCACTGGCCAGGAAACGGTGTGTGGGAGCTACTCAGCAAGCACTCAGACTGTCAGCAAGATGTATATTACATGCAGAACTGATGTCACATAACGTTAAGGATGCAAAGTCAAACACTAAAGAGTTAGGAAACACACCGGAGTTAGTATGATTGCCTTGGAGCAAGTTTGTCCTCGTGTAATCCTAGAAACACACATATAAAGGAAGTACCATTAGGAAAAAAGAAAAACCAGCCCCACGCTATTTTTCAATAACTTATCGTGTTTGGTATCTGAGGTATGTGAAGGGAAAAGTACTGTTTTCCAGGTGGAAGTATAAATTAGTGTCAATGACTATGAATGGGTACATGTGTGGGAGGTTGCACTTAAAAATTTCTATTTCTTCAACAAATTAGAGTGGTTTTAAGTGATTCTCTGCTATGCAGGTGGACAGTATTTTTCAGATCACTTTAAATTAAAGAAAGAAACAGAAAACATATTGCTTTTATATCCATATTGTGCTTACCTATAACATAGATGTGGAACACACAGCATTCTAGCATCTGCATTATACACTTTCTAAATTCTATTGCCTTGTTTCTTGCTAATAGAGTAGTAGAATAATCTCTGTTGAAAACTACTTGCTTAAACTAAACAAGAAACATTCCCTTTTTAGAATATCCATTAAAGCAACAGATTTTGTGAAGGTACAATTTGATTTTTAGAGAGTTGTTCAAATAGATTGATTTGCTTTTCTTTCCCAGTGGTTTTATAGGCAATGTCCTATTTCATAGTCAACATTCAGAAAACAACTCTCTAGCTGAGAGAGAGAGGGGCTGAGAGAGAAGGTTCTGTCCAAAAGGCTAAATTATAGAAAAACACTACAGAGAATCCATATCAACCACAATCTACAGTGGGGTACATCTGTACAAATATATATGTCTATGTTTGAGACACTCACCTAGACTTCTCAGCAGAAAGTGTTTCTAAGGTGTGATTCATTTACTCCTTACATGAGTATCTAAAATGGATCAAATAAGGCAGAACTAGTACTAAGTGCCTTCCTCTCTCCTTCTCTCTTTACTATAAAAAGACTCAGAATATGAGCTCAAAAATTAATACTTCCCATAACATCTAGTCTTAAGCTACTCTGGCCATAGGATTTTGATGTTCTAACCAAAACTTTTTAGGTTTAAAAATGAGAAGTAACTGGATTTGCCTCCAAAGTTTGGAAACACTCCTGCCAGGGATTTACCCATCTTGTTTGATGAAACCAAATGCTCTGTCTCTGCACCACTATCTTCTGGAACTGGGTCAGTTTCCTTCTTCAGGACAATGGTAATTCCTTCCCATGTATTCCAGCTCTGGGATCTCATCTTGCTAATGAAGATCTTATTTGTGGGAACTTTGAACTTTTGTCCACAATGTAGGAAAACAGCAAAGCAGAAAAACCTAGGAACAGTTTAATGCTTGTTTAGGCAAGTAGATGTTGTTTCAGAAACAGAACTGAGCCACAGATGTAGGATCTAAGTTTTGTCAGAGCTTCTGGTCATTAAGATCTGGGATTTTAGTCTATGCTCTTCGCAGGATCCTCACTCAGACACAATGCTCTCATTGCTGTGCCTCAGCCCTGAGGCTGCAGGAGTCAGTGAATACTTTCTCTTCATTCTGTGCCAGTGGGAAACTCTTGACATTCAAGCTTGTTCACGCTGTAGGCTGAATGCTTGCCCACATTCCCCTGCTTATCTCACTGCAAAGGGATAGGGTACCCAAAATTTCTGGTCATCCTTCTTGATCCTTCTCAACATTGCCTGGGCACTGTTGGAGAGACTTGTCCAGGTCTCCAGGTCTTCTTAAGCTATCGGGTACAACCACCTTCTGCTAGACGGCAGACAGCAAACCAGTGTTACCTCTTTACTTGCCCGAGTGAATGTCCCTGTCAGTATTTTTTAAAAGCTGCAGCAATCCTGGAAGGATCCACTTCGTTCTTGGTCCCATATCTGAGAACAGGTTTTCCATGTGGCTTACACAGCTAAGGACAGAAATAAGCATAGGTACATCCAACACAGAGAAGACACAGACTTGTCATCCCACTGTTTTTCAGCGAGTAACAATATCTATCTCCACTTACCCGCCCTTGAAATTACCAAGAGCACATGATGTTCAACCCAGCACTTGAAGAGTACAACAGATTTATTGTGTCATCTCTGAGCCAGCTCAAAAGTATAGGAGTAACAGTCCAAAGTCCCAAGACACCTGTCAGATTTTTTTAATAGATTGAGCTCCATTAGCATTGCTAAATTTTGGTCTGCTTTACATAATTAATGCACTCTCCCTAGAGTGAAATCCAAAGTCCAGTATTATAATAAACCCACAGTGTACTTACAGAAATTCCATTTGGAAGCTATCAAAGCACTTTACACTAAGAAAACATTGTTCTCATTCAGCAGTTGAAAAAAATGAAAATAAGGGAAAATTAAGTAATTCTCAAAGTAGTACTACAAGTAAGGGCTGTAATGGACCTAACATCTACTGACTTGAGTATCTTCATCTACTGTTGAATACATGCGTAGATTCACATTCCAGTCCTGAACAACTAACATCAGCCCCAGCTCGTCAGTACTCGACCTGATTCTGCTGTCATGCCATAAGATGCTGGGTGGAAACCAAACATTCATATAGACGCAGTCTGTCACACATGGATGTAAACACTTTTAACTCTGGAGATCAGACACTACTGTGTGATGAACATCTCCGTGTCAGGCCCTATGGGAATTGGATGACATTAACATTTCTAACAGGGCACCAGCACACTAGAGGACCAGACCCAAAGCCCAGAATTTCTCCTTATTTATGTTTATTAAGGCAGTAGTGTGGCATAAGAACAGAGTAGATAGCCCTGCCTCCCTGGGCCCCAGTTCTCACTGAAGAGGAAAACAACATAATTGTTTCTGTATTCATTTCCTAATGCACTTGGTGAAAGTGCCCTACATTTCTAACTAGCTGGATTCACCACACATTTTCTTCCTGAAGATGGGGCCAAAAAGCCTCCAAAAAGTAGCACAACAAAAATCAGTTTGAATTGGGCTGGTCTTCAGTTTTATGTTAAAACTGTATTTTTTATGTTTTTAAAAACACAGCTGAGCTACCCAACAGAGCATGCTCACTTTGCAACACATTACACTGAGACTCCACGATCTGTCTGTCATGTTCACACTTCATGTAATCTCTCTCAGTGTCAGGATAGGGAAGACTTCAAATGACAAAAATTCACAGGAGACAGATCACTGCAGGCAGGAAGGCAAAGACAGAACAGTGGTATGAAGCAGGGTGTTAGACAGGAAAGCACAATACAAGACTGTGTCAAATTAAAAAGACATAGCTTATTCAAATTTTTTACTCAGAAGCATCTTGTTACAATTGTGGGAAGAGAATGTTCCCTTGGGAACAACAATGCTCTCTTCTTCCACTGCAATAACAGAATTGTTTCAGGTTAAGTATCAGGCAAAATATTCTAGTAAGAGATAAACAGAAAGATCTGCTCAGGAAAAACAGTGAACATATCCAGGTGAGAAAGGGAAACAACATGAGCAGAGATAGAAAGCCTAAAATGAGGCCTCTAGATCCATGGTAAGAAACCTGAATAAGCACCAGGATTTTCAGAGGTCCTGACCATCTGTGCCTCCCTGCTGTTGGTGGACTTAACAGGATTTCCAATTCCCTCTCTTGTGGGCCAATCATTCTTGTTGGTGTGACACATTCATATATTTGTTGCACTGACTGTCTGCACCTGCTGGAGGCAAGCCAGCCCTGTGCCGAAGTATGGCAGCAGCGTTAAGGCAATCATAGGTACCAGCTAATGAGTATTCTGGCCTACACAGTAATCCACTAGCTTAACTAAATGTCTCCTGAGCTAGCTTGTGCCTGGATAGCTTAAACTCTGAGAAAAAGGGATGCATGACTGCTTACATGCATCCAGGTGAATATGCCTCCAAGTACATTGTTGTTATGGAGACCTCATGCCTAGCACCTTTTCCAACAGGGGGGTCCTGTAGTGCATATACCTTGAATCCCCAAACAAGTGGATTCAATCCTTCTCCTCAGCCTTCTAGCCGCATAGGTATATTCGCTTGGAGACAGCCATGCCTTGTACGAGGGCTGTAAATCTTTAGTTTCTAGTTAGATTTTTAAGGGATAATATGACAGATAAACAAAGAGCACCAGCCTTCCTGAGGAATTTCTTAGCCACAGACGGTTCACACTCAAAAATGACAAAAGGCCTGCAGATCCAAGAGAGCTGCCTCAGTCCTGAACTTGTTCTTTGCCAGCCACGGCATTTGCTGTGATCACTGAGTTCAATTAGCAAACCCTTTTTTCCTCACAGAGTTTTTTTTCCCCTATTGCATTTAATAAGACTGGAGCTCCCTACAGAAGCTCTCAAAATGTAATAAGTGACACAAAAACTTACAAACAGTCATCACATGCAAGAAACACTTAGGCATATCCATTCCCAGGCTAGATCACTGTGCAAAAGCTGCACTATGTATGGGCAACTGCACTCCCCCCAGGAATTCAGGGAAGACACCTTTCTGTCCTCCTTCAGACAGACGGCATGACCTGTGCCTTGCAGCTACCAGGGAAGCTATCCACCACGACCAAAGTTTAATCAGGTTTTGAAAGCACATATGGGTATGCAATGGGGCCTTTTACTTCCCTTGCCTTTCAAAGGAAGCATGAAATCAGCACGCGCTTGCTGTGTCTATATCAAGGGATCGTTACAAGGAATTGGAAAGGGTCAACACACTTGGAAGCACTGCCATCACTCTGTACATTTTGCTTAGCAGGAGATATGCAAGGGTCTGAACTTGAACAGGTATTCTAAAATTCAATATTGCTCAACACCACCAATAGGCCTATAGATGAATATTTTTACTAACCACAAAACTTCATTCCTGGTAGCAAAAGTATGTAATACCCTCTATAAAGCGTGACACTTTTACATTATGTAAAATTCCAGTATTTACAGGGTTCCTATGCAGCATGGGGCTGTATAAACGACTCCTTGTTTTGCTAAGGATATTATTACACTGTGTACACAGCACAGTAGGGCTGAAGCTAGTTCAAAACTACTGTGCATGGGTTCCTTTTTTCCTTCCTGATTTAAAAATCTATATAAATTGTACTTTTGTTGATAAAAATTGCCTGCAAATTATTATATATCCTTTTAGAAGGATAATTAATTACCTATTTTTTTCCTTGAGAAAAAAATTTTCTATTGTTTCTTTGCTTGTTTTGGAATTTGTTCTCTCTTGAAACGATCTAAGGCATAGTATTTGTTCAGGTTAGTTGTGGCATAAAGGAGTCCAAGCTGCTAATCAAAATAAAAAGCAAAGGGGTTGTCTAATTTGTAGCCTGAAGTGGGCCGACGAAAATATTTTCTTTTTGAGTTGTCCAGAGGGCTTTTTATGAAGGAGAGAGTGTGAGAGGCAGAATGTTTAGTGGTGGGTTGTTTTTTTTAAGCCACTGCATTTCTTTACAGAATTTTTTCAAGTTACAGCATTATTCTTTTCAATATCTTACTATTTGGAGTTTCAAGGCCAAAGCCCAGAGGAAAAGCAGCTTGTTAGCCATCCTTGTGGATCACTTTCATATTGTAAATTCCTTCATAGCAAAGGTATATTAACACCTCTTCCATTGTGTCAGTCCACAACAAAAAAGTGCTGGGGTTTTTTTTCAGCAAAACATCTAGCATGCTAAAACACATTGGATTCAGGACTTCGTATTTTATTGGGTTTATTGTATTTTACGGTGAACAAGGCCAGTTTTGCTGATTTCATGTTGATATTTAGTGGACATTGAGTGCCATGCCTGCACACCTCAGGTTTTACAGTAGCATGTATTACAGGTCAGCAATCTGACAGCCATAATTGCTTGAAGCACTGGGTGGTGGAAAGGGGGTTTAGGGACATGTTCTTTCCTATGCAAATGGGTGTCTTGGACATACTGGCCTCCAGGCTTATGTGCCACTTTTTCCTGTGTCCTGATATTGATACTCACAGTATGCTAGACACCACTCACACAGAATTTAAAAAGAGTTATTCATTATCCCAATAAGCTCAGAAAGGCAAAAGAAGGGCAACAAATAGGTGAAAAGATGACTTCTGACAGGAACTGGCTTTCAGGAATGACTTGGCATTCTTCTAAAATGTTTTATTAAAAATATATTCTTCCAGTTACTGTGGGATAACGGCACAAGACAGCACTGTGTGAAGCAAGTTTCATTCTTCTTCTAAGAGAAACAAGTTGTAGAAGGGGAGGAAATATATCCTTACACACCTTACATCCCTTAAATCTCCATACCATCATTGTTACAAAAACGTTATATATATATAAGTGAAACACAGGTGTGTTAAAATATTAAAGTTATGAATTTTTCAAATGGGACACAGATTTTACATGACAGCCAGACAGCTCTTCCTCAAAAATTGAATAAGAAATATTGTGGCATTCCAGACTCTCAGAATAGAAAACAAAGAACCAGCTCAGAATTGCCAGGAAATAATGAGGCAAGAAAGATTTTAAAGAGAAACTCCTGGCTTCTGAAAAATTATCGGGGCGGGGGGGGGAACATTATAAAACTTGGATCAGCTTTTCTGAAGGACTAATGGGCTGTAAGGTAGCTACCGTAAAAATCTGTAAAAGCTGTGTTAGAGACTGATTGCACTGAACTAAAGGAAATCTTTCTGACAGACTTTAGTCTTTAGTATTTCAACTGCACATAATCTCAAAAAATCCAATGAATTAGATGGATTTAGTATTGGTATAAACAAAGCCTGGTAAATAACACACAAATAAACATCCTGAGGATTTTTTTATTAATCTGGGGTGCATGAAACACCTTAACTCTGTTAGGCTGTGAATCAAATCCACCACCATCATCACTGCAGAGGAGTCCAGTCTTCTTTTTGCAACAAGTCAGAAGGGATTCAGTGTGAGAGAAAAATTCTGGAGTAATGTAGAAAGAGGTGGTGTTCAACCCACGTATATGTGTGTGCACATCCATAGCTATCTAACCTTAAGTGCTGAAAAAGATGGTTTTTCATTTAGGTTTTAAATGTGCAAATTTTATCTTATTTTCCATTCCAGTCAGATTAGAGTAGTAGAAAATTCCATTCAGTAGAGCAAATACAAACCTTTGGCTTCTAATAAAGCAGACCGGTTTAAGTTTGCAGCTTTTGTTTAAGCAAATCTTTGAAAGTATTCATAGCCAATAAACCATCACCTCTATAAAAAACATTTTGGAAAACAATTACAGTGACCTTATATCCCATCAGATGGCTCTGTTTCAGACAAGGCAGCTCATCTATCTGTGCCATGCATAAATTTCCCACTGCTTTAATTCATGCTGCACGTTCAAAGTAGACTGAGCAGGATAGAGTCTCTGCAACTACAAGGATGAGCACAGAAGGCAGCAAGGCATCAGTCATGCCTCCAGAGAAGAACAGAAAAAGCTCACTTTGCTCTGGGTTGCCTCTGCCTCCTGTCCCAGGAAACAGAGGCTGCCAGCTCTGTGCCTGTTGGTTCCTGGCCCTCATCTCTGCATCTTCTCCATCACCTGTACCAGGCATTCATTACCCTTTGAATCTTCCGTGCTCTTGGGTGGGTTCATTGTCCATTGCCATCTCTCCCCTTTCCACACAGAGTAATATGGTGGGAATTTTATCATCAAACAGTTCCATGCATCTTAACTCATGGGATCATGTTTGGCTCCAGGTTGTCAAGGCAGTAGGCAGTCCATGGATCCTTTCATTTAATATCCTAATATCACCCCCCCGCCTTTTTTTTCCTGGGCAAATTAAGTAAATCTACCCAGGTAATGCCATGAATTATCATGTGACTTCTCAGTTAAACTGTACATGATCTGCAAGGTACTTGGTCTCATGTAACACTGAATATGTGCAGAGAAAAATAACAAAAACCTAGCTTCCTAGACACACCAAGGTACAGCTAAGTGGCTAAGTACTTTGGAAACAACAGTATAGTTTAGACAGCTATTTCCACATCATTGTGTGTGGAAAGCCCTCCTTTAGATTCTTTTGCCTCTACTAAAATGATCTTTCACCATATTCTTGAACTGCATCATCAGTTCACTGTTCATTTTATCAATGACTTTTATTTATTTTGACCCTTTCTTATCACTAATGACAATGTTAAATGAGATGTTTTACACTAAACCCCCTCATTTCACCACATGGCAGACACAACCATAGTAAAAGGTACACCACTATTATGGTGCTTTCACCTATCCTAAATCTGCTTGAGAGGATATTAGAGCAGACAGCATACATTTAAGGTTTTGTGGGCTTTTTGTACCTCTAACCAAGTTTGAAAACAAAACAACTGATGGCCCCATCTCATCTTGCACAGGCAGCCTAATGCAGCTTGATGTTTCAGCTGGTGCTATGAATTCCTTAACTCCAATAATCTTGCTATATTGTTCTATTTCCCCGTCTTCTCTTGGATGGAAATTCAGCATATCTTGAGAGCAAATGAATGAAGAACTCTCTTCTTCCCAGATCAACATCTCTAAGTGTAGAGGCCTCAGTCCCAGCCATATTCCTCAGTTAACTCGGACATCAGATACATTTCTACACTATGTGTTTCTAGAATTTTATGGAGAGGGAGCCATGGCTCACTTTTAAACATTACCTATACGCCTTCTGTACTTCCTTCTGTCTCTTCATTGAACATTGAGCAGATGCTGATATCAAACATTTACTATTTCCTGCAACTTGCATCCCAAAAACATAAAAAGGGCCAATATAAAGCAGACAGACATCACTATCCATTACCACATATAGTAGTTCTTCCACAGGACCTTAGTGCTTAACCTATTAGGAAGACTAACAATGTCCACTTGAGCGGCTGTTCGACATTCTTTTACTCTTCTGTACGATAGATCTTGAACAATGCTCTCTACAAATGCATTTTCATTAATCTGGTATGCCTAATGACATCCTCCCCCTCCACACAGCCTCCTTCAACTTCATCTAAGCCCCTTTTAATTTTCATCTTTTATGTTACAACTACAATGTAGTTGATGACCATAGCAGTAGGTGTCCGATCCGAAGTCCATTACAGTCTATCGAGTTTTTCCATTGACTAGACTTGGGACTGTGTGCTTCAATTCTCTGTACTTTACAATTAAGAAGTTAATTAAATAGTCCTAAACACAAATAAAAAACTGTATCCAGGCAACATATGAATTGACATTAGTTAGTACATCCCACACATTACTTGTAAAATGTGCTCTTTATTTGTCTACTACAGGGTAATTAGTTAGCATGTCTGAGAATGCCAGATGATAGTTTAGTAATCTGAGACTGAGAGCATGAGAAAGGAAATTGGTGGCTAACCAAATAACCGTCATCATGTTTTTTAATACACTATGATAGAGTTGTATTTAGGTCTCACAACAGAAATTGTCTTGTGAGCTTTACAACACATGTAAAACTGGAAATTAAAACAAGGGACAATGAGAATATGGCCTGAAATAACAATTTCAGTTTACTCTTAAAAGTGAGAGTTAGAGCTAATGCCACATCATGGTATGTTCTACAGAAAAAGTCAACAGGGAGAAGAAAAGAATTTAACCTTATAGGACATCTGTCTTCCTGCCTCTCTAGGGTTTCTTATGCTCATCACTCTGGTATGTGACTTCAGCTGGAACAAAAAGCATTCCCTGTTTTGAAGATCATAAAAGCCTTGATAGACTACACATGAGTAATTCCAGGTTCTTATTAAAAACAGCTTTTTTTTAAAAAAAAAAAAAAAAAGAAAGAAGAAAAATTACAACAATGTCTTACTGTCCTCTATCACTCCTCATGAGGAGACACCTTTCTATACTATTTCCTGCAAAAGAAAGTATGAGTTATTTCTTGTTCTTAGTGTCATTGAACAATTATAGAATGGCGACAATGAAAACAGTAAGGCATCCAGTTTGAAATGCAAGTATGGAAACTTTTCTGTCATATCAGGAGAAAATCTTAAGTAATTAAAGTCTTAAGAACTATGGCTCCAAACTAAATAACCTTATTCCTTCATCACTGCCACATAGTTGCAACACACTGAGAGTCATCTTCACAGTTATTCACAAAAAATCAGAATGCTCCTTACTAACACAACAGTGGGATATATTACTAAGAAAAAAAAATTAACAAAAGCAGGCAGCATAAAAAGACAATCTAAAGCACTATAAATTGTCTCCCAAAGAAGTCCAACAAGTCAGAAGATGCAGAGTAGCTGAAAAGTGGACAACAGCCAGCAAAGAGATGGAAGATAAGAAGTGGTATTTCAACAAATAATACTAGCCAGCCAAAACAGAACAATTATTTATGGAGCTGACGTGAAAGACCTGTTTTAAAAATGCTGTCGGTTTGTATAAAAAAAAAAAGATGAAATAAAGTAGTTTCCCTGTGTCTCTGCTCTAAGTAAATGTTGTACACAATAATAAAATTTTTTTTGAGCACCTTCACATATATATTTAATATTTAACATATCTGTAAGAGTACAGAATTGCCTGTTAGCTTTTTAACATTTCTGTATCTAATACTTTTCATTCATTCAAGACACTTCAATCTCTGTCACACAAAGGATGAGTTAATAACAGTTCCTAGGAATGAAATGAGTCTTGTGTCTTAAACTTCTCAGCTGATACCCAATGTAGATAATGAGAGCAGCCTCCTAGTACAGAGTTACCTCCAGGTGCCATACAACCTAAACACTGAAATTTTGCTACTCAGCATTTTAGATGCAGTCGTCAGGATCTGAAATTCTTAACAAAAGCATTGCTGCCAGTACTTAAAAAATAATCATAATTCTCACACATGGTCACATATTGCAGTAAACCCATTTTAGTATACACATTAAATTGAGGACAAAGAAACCATGTTAAAAGTAATAAATGTGATGAATAATCCATAACTTTTACTATTTTGGTAGCTGACTGTTGGAGTATTTGAAATCTATGAATATGAGAAAAACACAGCAGAAACTGAAAGGACGATAACCTGTTCACTACAAATCAACCAGAACCCCCTCTAAATAAGAGATTGCAGTTGCCAGAATTTTTTTTTTTTCCCACAAGGTTGGTGGAAGAGAAAGAGATGAAGAATCACTGTTGGGAGGTTTTAGCTGTCATTATTCTATGAGTTGACCTATGAAGCATGTCAGGTAATCTGATACACCTAAAGTTACAGCTTACTTATTCCACCAGGAACACAAATATATTGCTTTGTAGGATCCCTCAGCAGCTCCATTTTTGCAAGCCTATAAGAGTCCTGAGATACATCTGCAATAAACATTAACTGGCTCCAAACCAGAAATCTGTAGTGTCAACTTATGGCAGTGCTGAACCCAATTAAATGCACTCTGCTGAGGTGAATACAAAACCATGCTATATGCTTTCTGGGAGGTGGGGGTGGAAATCATATTTTGCTTACATAAGGTCACCTCAAAACATAAAAAAAACCCCACTATCTGTTCTTACCTGGATAAATACGTTCTTGTTTGCCTTATCTGATTTAGCCAATAATCAGTAAGCAAGACTCATTCTTTTATTTAGGCAAATAAAGATTTAAGTCATGACCAGTGCACATCCAACATGGTCCTGCTGTAGCCCTCTGGTTGAGTGTGGTGTGTGCCTGCCAGCTCTAACAGATGTGAAACCAAGCTGCAATCCCAGGGTCCAAATGCAAGAGCATTTGGATCCATCTTACTATTTTTAAGCTCCCTACCAAATTATTTCCATCAGCAAAGGTCAGTTTGGCTATAGAATTTTCTTGCAAATTCATTTTAACTTCTTAATGCATGTCTGTTCACATTACCTTTTCCTTTCCATCTCTCTAGCTATGCCTGGGATGGTGGAATTAAGTGCACTGAATTAACCTTAAAGTTAACATCAAGTTCTTACTTTCTTAAGAAGCTCTACTACATATTTCCCAGTATCAGACAATCACTCCTTTACATTTTGAGTGTTGTAGAAAATTTGAAGGAATATCCCTATGAGCCAAACTGCACTAAAATCAGTTTTCAAAATGGCTTACAGTTCTGCCCATATAAACAGGCATTTAAATGGCGGGGGTTAGGTAGGAAACATGGCACATTACACATATAGGCAGCCAAACGGCCCAAGTATTAAGACATCTAGAGCTGGCTAGTTTGTTCTCATTGTATTCATACACTGGATCAAAACCTACGTTCCACGTTACTTTGTTGCTGTTCCTGTTAATGAACCTACAAACGTATTTCTAGTTACAGGTTTACTTGTTTGTTTTTATTTTAAAAATAATTTTTAAAAAGCCCTTAGTGTGATTTTTTTCATAGTAAGCTGCATTTTTCCCCACACTGGAACAATGAATCAGATGCTGTGTTTGTTTTATAGACATAAGATTTACATAAAAAAATAGCTTGTTCGTCCATTGAGGACCCAAACACAGCTTACTGTAAATAGTTAAAACAGTTTAAATAACTAACCAGGAACTGAACAACAAGGGTTTGTTTTGTTTTTTTTTTTTTTTGTTTGCATGTTTAAGGGAGGCTTAGCTAATGCTACAATAGATAAAACCAGAGCTTCTGATCAGGCAAGTAAAAAGAATTTCATTTGTCCCTTGTCAGCACACAAGGTGGCTCTTCTGCCCCAGCCTTCCCCCAGTCCAGCACAGAACTCATCAAGAGCTTATGTAAGGCATGATCTCAATCATTTTCATCCTGTGACTTGATGTTACAGTAATAAACTGATAGGAGAGTTCCATCTGCCCTCTACCAGGAAACAGGGGGTTTGCCATCCCTTCTTCCCAGCCCACAACACAGGTAAGGAGCTTGGGAGCTGTAGTCACCCAGAGTTCCAGCCTATGACATTTCTCAAGTCTGTGGCTGCACATGTTGATAATGCTATAACTTATCATAAAGGAATTAATGACAATTTGCACTAGCCTAGCTTTTTCTGTATACTTCTCGTCTACCTCTTTTTTCTGAGTCAGTCACTTGTTCTCCAGTAAATATTTAGTTACAGGATATTTTCTTATGAAATTTTTGCTTTTTTGGATATTAATAGATTTTATATTTTGCATCTTTTTTCTTTGTTGCACTGAATGTTAAAACTACAATTGTTCACACCTTAGCCACTTTAGGAAAAAGTTGCTTTTTCTGGTTTATTTTGGCAGTTTAGTTTCACCACAGAGCAAAATCATGGACACAGAAAGAGTGGCTCAGTATCCACAGCATGCTAAATGTTAACCTCACAATCTTAACTTCACACTAATAGAAAAGAAGAATAAATCTGTTAAACCTGTCAGGTTTACAATCTGGAAATGTTAATGTTTGATATGGAACATAGAGTGTTTTATTGGAAATGAATTGCACTTGAGGAATGTAAGACATCTCTGATCCTGGAAAAAAACCTTCTCAGAATGGAGGCAATAGACTTTCAAATGAGAAAAATAATAAACACTTAAAAAGGAAAAAGAGACAAATAAAAAGGAAATTTTGCTATTATCTTAATTTTCAAACAGTTCTTGGTTCAAAGCCAGTAGACAGTTTGTACTTGACCTCAATGTGAGCAGGATCAGCCTTCTAGCGTTGGAGTTCGTGAAGCTGCATGCCTGTTCCCCCTTGCAGAGTTTTATGTCCATGTTTCTGTGTTTGTTTTGTAGTTTTTCAGATCTGTTCTGGGTTTTGACTAGTGAAGACAACTCATCACAGCATTCTGTTAAGAAAACAACTCCTCTTTGGCTAATTGCTCTGTAAATTATAAAAATAACTAAAATAATCTCCAAGCACGCACACTCCTTTATTGACAGTTCCTCTAAATGATGCTTGTGGGTTGCACGTCTTAACCAGTCTGTGCCCATGGAATGGCTGGCCAAAATCAAGCTGCACTCTCAGCTTTTAAGGTCTGGCCCAGAACATCCTGAAAGTAATACCACTCCACCAGGTTTCCAGCATCACAGACAGACAAATTTATGTTGGGAAAGTTTTCAAACACTTCAGTGATTTTAGATCCTATTTGGTATTTTGAAAAATGCCTTGGGCACTAGGGAGCTCTCGTCTTGCTGGAAGGCAGCAGGGCATGAACTCATAGATCACTGAGGGAGCATTTTATTCACTTTATGAACTCACCTACATAGAACAGAGAGAATTCACTGTAGTCACCCATATAATAAATCCATCCTTTCTACCACTACTTTTTCTGTGACGGCATTACTACCCACACTGCTGTCACATTTGCAGGAGAAAATACTCATTTCCAATATTATTACTTGTGATAACAATTATTTCACTCTAACGAGGTTCTCTTTACTTTTGCCCACAGCTTCTGTTTGTACCCCAGAGGCATACACTGCCCATCAGTGGGAAAATCACTGGTGTGTAACACAGGGTGGCCTGGGTTAGAGCTCTGTATTCCCTTGGAATCAAACCAAGTCAAAAATTAAACTATGCGATTTCTGCAGAAGTTCGCAGGAGTACACACGCTATTGCAGGCTCCTTGGCAGGGCAGCAGGCAGCCTTCTGCAGTCCTGTACATTCCTGGGAACATTATTTTTTTAAAAGGTGGTAGAGGATCAGTCCTTCATTCCAAGTCTGTGACTGGGGCTCCTGGACCCGACGTGCCTGGCCTTCATATGGCTGTGCAGATTAAAATTCAAATGTTTCCAATCATTAGAGGACACAATCAGGACAAAGTATAATCACAGGCTTTTTGCTTGGACCATCTCTCTCAGATGTGCATGAAAAGGTAAGGTGCAGGTCGGGGAAAGCAAGGAGGGAAAGGGAACGAGCATATGCACAGAAGTGGTGCATGAGAAAATATTGCCAAGGCCAGCAGGGCAAATGTCCCCAGTGTGCTAAAAACATTCAGTGCTGTGCTCTCATCCTGACCCTGTTGGCTACGTGCTCTGCCTATTCCAGTAAACAGAACAAGGCCAGGACACAGACTGAGCACTGGGCCACAATCATCTGTACCTCCTTGCTCTTGGCATGTTCCCTGGTGTGGTTATGGCTCATTCAAAGACTTACTCTCCCAGTCAGTGCTTGGTCTTAGTTCAGGGGATAGCTCATGTGAGGCACTGCTCATTGTTAACAGCCTGGATGCACCAACCTTATCTGGGGGAGTCAGAGGCAGAGGGCATGAGGAAGGATGAGAGTTTAAGTGCACACACATAAGCCACACTATATTGTACCACTTGGCCAGGGAGTCATACCTGGCCTATTTACTAAATAGTACAGATATAGCCATTACTAAAGTTAGGAGACACACCAGATCTCATATATTGTTCTGGCTAAGCATACACAATTAAAACAAGCAAATAATAAAACAAACGTGTATCTATACATGTCATAAATAGAGAAATACCACTGGGGTGTGGTCTTCTGTCCCTACACTAAAATAGACTGCCAACAAGCACTGCGTGATGTGTCCACCTCCTGCCCCTATTGGCTCTAAGGTAGCTCAGTTGCTCCTAAGATATAGTAAACCTCCATTCCCTGACACCAGAATTTAATAATAAAGGGTAGGAAAGCATTTTCAGATAGGACTTTCTTCTTTTCTAGTGTCTAGTTAAGGCCTGCCCTCCAGTGCCTGTGATGCACTCTGTATTATGGAGTCACATGGCATCTGAAAGGCACCAGGAAAGAAACTGGTTCTTTTATGTAAGTATGTGCAAATAGCCTATGTGACAAGGAAGTGACAGAGGGATCATCTTTTAAGCCTTCATTTTTCCCCATAGATCATATTGAATTGTGCACTGTATATTTTCTTGTTAATGTGCAGGGCTTTGAAAGTCTTGCAGAAGGATTTACTGTGAAATTTATACCTTTAGAGGATTATTCTCAGGTGGTAAATTGACTGAAATCTCACCATGCTGCTGTACGCTGTTATTCAGAACAGCAATCTTGGCATAAATTTTGCTTTAGATTTTGCAGAGATCTTTCTTTTACGTGTTTGTTTTTGCAAGGTGCCTTATTCTGACTTGCCAACTCAAAATATACTTCTTACTCATTGCTTTCCTTGCAAAAGCATTGTTCGGTTGGCAAACTAATAAGGCTGTGCTGAAAAACAATATCCCACCAAAGCTGCCTATAGGCTCTTCTAAAGAGAATTCAAGCTTTGAAATATATGTATTATTTATAGAATGTCCCTTGGAAATCAGGCCAGGAAGTTGCAGCTGCTGAAAAGTTAGATGTTCTGTTTAATTTTTAAACAAAATTCTAAACAATGTATTCTAGTATAAAGAAGGCTTTTATGAATCATGTGTCATTTTCTGTTGATGGAAATATGATTGGTATCTCATAACTTATTACTTCCCTGTCCTGCCCCCACTCTTTCCTATTGAAAATATCTAACAATCTATCTTTGCTATTTATAACACACCTAAATAGACCGATAACCAAGGAGCAAAGAGACTGTGTTTGAAGTTACCATTCAAAAGGTCTTTCTAATGCTGCCTACTTCCTCATAACCTGTCACATCCCACAGTCTTATACTACTAATAAAAGTTAAGTAGGACCAAGCTGAAGCATGCATACCATTTCCCAAATTTTGGATCCTTTGCCTATATATTGTATTTTCAAAACATAAAATACGTTATTATTTTAATCCTATAAATGACTTTGTACACTGACATATTTCAAAGCCATCTTTTTCTGTTGAGTCATAGCACCAAATTTACAGACAGGTATGTGTTCATTGCTTCACACTATTGCCTTTCTGCTAGTTGCCTTTTACCTCAAGACAGTACATTTCTCAGGCTCCTGATAAATACATTTCATAAGAATCATTTCATGCAGACAGGGCATTCTTAGCCCATTCTTAGTTCAAAGTAGCTGCATAAACTCAGCAGAATAGGAAAACTGTGTGAGTTGTAATAAACCAGCTGATATACTGCTACTCTCCAGGTTGCAATCATTATGACAGCATCTAGATTAAAAGTAAAATTTTAATACATTAAAAATAAACCAGGTAGCAAGATGATAAAAATTCACTTTTACAATTGCAAGGCAGAAGTTCTCGGGCTGGCAAGCCCAGCATAACATTGCCTTAACACCACAGATTTATGAATTAGATCTTGCTTGTATATGGTGAGTGTAGCAGTTGAGCTAAGCGAAAAAAGGGCTATATGCACATATCTATTGATACAGCCTGTCTTTTTGGCTGTTTACATAAATAATCATTAATCACTTCAGAGAGAAACTAGCCCTGTGCCCTAATGAAAATAATGCTCATCTATTACCTGCAACATTGAAAGCAGGAACTAGTTTTAAATAGGTACCTTCTTAAAAAAGTTTTTCCTTAAGAAGCTTACTTCTGAAAGTAGTGGCAATTTTGATAGCTACACTTACTCTTATGCTTTGTCAGCAGTCTCTTCCTCTAGCTGTCCCAAACCTACAGTCTGTTCCAAATTTTTCCTTTGCTAACCCTTAGGAATCCAGAAGAATCCCCTTTGAAGTCTACTGCCCAAACAGGAAACACTTAATAGCTAGTAAAGCAACACAAAGACTTTGGAAATAACAGCATCAGACAAAAAGAAAAGGGAAAAAAGAGAGGGAAAAAAATAAAGGATGCTTTACTTTCACATCTCCATGCAGAAGTGGGGGATAAACTATTACTTAGATGCTGCTAGTCTTGGGCATCCCTTTTACCTTCACCTCTCCCTGCAAGCATACCCAAACAACACAGAGCCTACGATATTAAAATAGTATGGCCATACCCTATTACACCAAAACGAAATGGTCTCCCCTCAGGGTACCAGTCCTCCTAGATGAAAATACAGAGACAAAAGCCTCTGATGCTTCGGTTAAAATGATCTTGAATCAGTTAAAACAAGCAACATACCCACAAACGAGAGGAAAATGTCGCAAGCACAGAGCAGAGGAAGAGGGCTGAGGCCCAGGGATGTTAGTGACAGACCAGCTGCACTCCATGGAGGCAGAGACCCTGCATCCCCTGCAATGGGCCATGTGCAGCAGCAGACATCACTGACACTGCCCTTACTGACAGCTGGGGTGGGTTCTGGTACCACAAAGAGAAACACATAAAAAGTTGTGCCAGTGGAGGTGCTTAAACAACCAAAACCTTGTAGGCCAGCAGATATGGTGATGGCCTTGCTTGTAACAGGCAGCAGGTTTTACATCATATGGACAACCCAGGCCTCAGGGCTTCTCAGGCTTTGCCTGGATTTCTCTTGACTTACCTAGAGCTTTGCTTCTGCTTGTTTGCTTGTAACAGAAATTATTTAATAATCCAGTGACTGTTATCCTAGTTTGTTTCATTTGCTTAGCATTGTACAGTTATGTGACATAACTCTTACATGTATTTTTGTAACTAATAGTAGCAAGAAACAGTTATTTGTGAATAATGAAGTATCCACCACCCCAGTGCAAAGACTTTTCCTGGAAGAACACAGGCACAGGATGATAGCAGAGGAGCAGCAGTGTGGAGGAGTTACAGGCACAGGGTGATAGGAGCAAGGGTACAGGATGATTCCAGGCCTATAAACCACACTGCCACAGTCAGTTAAAGAACTGAACAAACATTATTTTAGGGGGTAAAAAAGAACAAGTACTCAATATATATAAAACAGATACAGTAAATTTAGATGCAACATGGAACTACAGATCAATGAAGAAAAAGCAGGGTGTAGAGCACACTGACAAACAAAAATGACCACATATGGAAACCAAAAAAAGGAGGAAACAACCTACATCCTCCTCCTCCTGGTAGAGGACTTGGATGCTGGTCACTTGCCAAGTCCCATGCCCTTGCCATTCTGAAGCCTTTAACCCTAGGAACCAGAGGGGCAGTAGAAGGGTAAGCATAGCATCAGAGAATAGCTAGAAACTACAAATTTTCTTCGTATATTAACTGCATATAATCGCAACAGTAAGTATTAGTATCATTGGAACTTGGCTAATAATAAGTATTTGATTAGATTGTTAAGAATTTAATTATATTAACAATGAACTTTGCATATAAGGTGCATTTCTTCTGCCCTTAACAAGACATTGAGTGAAACAAACCAGTGGGAATTCAAGCAACTGTTCTGTAATTTGGATGCAATAAACAGATAACCCATGCAAGACAAGGGAAGAGGCCTAAGAATGCACATCTGCAAACAGCTTCCTGCAAGAAAAGCTGTTTGCCTTCTCTTTTCCTATTTTTAGAAATGGTGTGTTAAGGAAAAGAGGTTGTTTCCTATAAGGTATAAGCTCAACTATGCTGATATAAAGAAACAAAACTATAGAAATTGAAATCTGCTGTTGCTGGGATTGTTAACAGCCATATTAGATAGCCCAGCATTCTGATTTTAAGAAGCTGCAATAATAAACAGTTAAAACTGAGGCCATGATTGAATGTCTGTCTTAGAGAAGCTCTGGAAAGGATTGCTGGTCTCAGCTCTACTACCCTCGTAGCTCTTTTTTGAGTGTGCAAAATACCAGGGATGATCAGTAAGTGTATGTAGCCTCAGAGAGAGGAAAGAAAACTGTGCTCTGCAGGAGAAAAGAGTGCAGCTTCAACATATCTCACATTCCTATACATGAGAAGTATATCAAGAAGGGTGTGTAGGAAACCACAAAAAATAAGGGAGTGGAAGGAAGGCTCTAGTTAATACAGCTTTCCAGAAGGAGCAAATGCATAACACTTTAAACATAGCTCTCGCATCTGGAACCTGCTGCAGTCAACCAGAGCTGGTTTGACCTCATCACTGTACTAATGTTTTTTTCCCCACTCTGGAAAATGAAATGCACAAAACTATAACAGTTCAGCAACAGAGCTCCTCAGCTACAGCAAAACATCTTAGCAACAAAGGAAGCAAGTAAGTATCTTAGAAACAATTTTTTTTTCTCTTGCTTATTATGGAAGAGACAGAAGAAGAAATGGGCTTGACACTTTTTCTTACATTTAATGGATTTTAAAGAGGCTCTTGGCAATGCAATGTATCCTTTTTGAAGTACCAGTGAGAGAGAAGACAGCTAAACCTTGCAAACGCCTGCAAACTAAGTATGACTTGAGAACACATGACATTTAGGCACACAGATGACTTTCTTTTTATTCCACACAAAGTTAAAGTAAACTTTCCCTTACTCTCCCCCCAAGCTCCTAGCAGTTCTTTACTTTTTTTTTTTTTGAAAGAAGCAGCCAGGGTGAAGCATGTCTAATTGGCATCCTTCTTGGAAGAGTACCCAAAGCACGCTCTTAGTCTGCTCTCACTCCACCTCTGTGCTCATATTAGCAATGATTCTCAATTTTGTTGATTTGCCTTTCACTGTTGTCCTGCCTTTAATGACACTGCACTATGCACACAAATGTTATGCAAGTCCCTGTAAGTATTGACCTCTCTTTCCAGGCAAACAGAAAGAATTGAGTCATGCTAAATGGAAACCACCACACCACACATAATATCTGTTGTTCTTCTGAAAATTTTGGATTAAAGAAGGATACAAGTGGGTTAAGACTGATTTTTTTTCAAAGGATTGTGAAAAACAATGGGTAAATGTTTTTATTCTTTCCTTGGTTTTTGAAAAGAGTCTGATCATTACAGAAAGTTAAAAAAAAAAACCCACCAAAACAAAAAAAAACCCACAGCCAACCAAGCAACCCTGAAAAGAACTTAAAGTTCTTGATTAATTTCACTATTTAATGGAAAGATTGGATTTTTTTGACAGGTGATTATATGCTGCATTATTATATACATTAGATTCTTGTTGTTGCTGTCTGCTTACTGATAAAAATAATGGGTTTGAGAGGGAATTAAATGCCCCATTTTCTTGCTATATCTTTTCTATCACCCCAAACCTACTCAACACAAAAAAGTCTGCAAACAGTTCAACAAGAAAATAAAATAATCCACCTCCTGCCAGCAGAAATGTCACTACTAAATTAACAAGCCAGTAGAAAACCCCTTGATTATACAAAATTATAAAATAAAAAAAGTATCTAAAAGCTGACATAAAAGTTGACACACTTCAGCCTTTGGAGTCTCCAGACAAAAGCCTTTTAATATCATGTAGAAACTGCAAATATCCTCCAAAAGGCTAAAAGCATTCAAAATATTTACACAATACAAACAGTAACAGCCAAAAAGTAGATAGGATATAAGTTATAGACTCTCCAAATATTTTTTTTATTGTTGAGATAAAAAAAATTAGGATTACTAACCCATTGCTAGAAAGTTGAAATGATAATATACTGAATAAAGATAGTGCTTTATCAAGTAGCAGTTTCTGTGAAGGTGGTAGAAGCCTAGTGAATTAAAACCAAAATGTTTATTTTTCTTTTCCTAAATGGACAGCCCAGTGTACATCTGTAGATACTGAACTAAAACCAAGGCATGTCAGTTGGATGTACGGAGGGCACTGAGAACATGCAAAGGAGCAGGAAAGACTTCAATCATTTCCTTCCATCACCTTTGATAGAAGTAATTTAATGGATAAATGTAACACATCATATCTTGTGGTCATTTTTTCCATTGTGTGGGATAATGAACCTGTCACAAGGCAAAACTGAACACATTTTAAGGCATCTGCTTTGGGATTTCTCAGAGACAAGGGTATATCCTGATTTATCACTACCATGCTCCTAATTCCTTCATTTCTTTTACATACCAGCATTTTCTGGTGTGTGCATTTTCTGAACATGACTTTCCAAATATGGGCCAGATTCTGCCCTTATGTTTGTACCTCTGCTGAAGACAAAGCCTTATTAAAACCAGGCTTAGCACAATACTGGATCTATTATGTCAGTGTTTCCATTTATTTCATTTCTAAGAAGTACTTTAATTAGACACTTGCAATTTTGATATTAGAAAGCCAGGGCAGGAAATTGCCACTGAAGTTTATTTGTTTTAGACTTTCTGCTGCTTGCCAGAGGTGCTGATGGGTATAGCACTCCTACTAAAAAAAAAAAAGCAACTACCATGCTTTTGGTCAAGGGGCTATTTCCTTTATCAGAAGTGTGCTAAGTACACTGGCATTTGGCTGCACTCACCTGCTTCCTTATCTTCTTTTAATGTCAATAACTGTTTCTATATGACAATAGAATTCTATATGACATAGAATTTAGATTTCAAGTAGTAGGTAATTTTCAATTCTTATTTGGGTAAAACTCCCAAGCCATTTCTTTTTTTACTCATACTAGTGTAAATCTGAAACAACCCTCCCAGAACAAATGCAATACCTCTGCTGCTCAGGCAGATGTGAGAGTGCACAGATCCCTGAAGTTCAATTGGCTTAAAGTTCATGACACCTCTCCAAGATATACTTTTTTTTTTTTTTTAAAAATTAAATCCAGGATTTGTACCTCATGTAGCAATGAAGTGTACTGGCAAAAGAGGACTCAAGGTAATAAAAAGTAATACTGCTTCCATTGTAAGTTGTAGTGATGGGAAACCACACAATTTTTGAAAGACATCTTTAATATATCAGGCAGAAGGCACACATGCATGTAGACAGGCATTACTGAATTACTTTTCAGTGGCTGTTTTGCTGAGATTTTGAAGCATTTTAAGTGTGCAATTTTCTTGAATTCCTGCACAAGGCAGGAACAATATAAAAGAATGGTTCCACAATACTAGCAATGATTAAATTGTGCACATGAAAACGAATATGAATGAATACTTTAAGAACCTCTGTCTTAGTAGACAGTCTCTTATAACTCAGTAGAAATTGAGATCCTGCTGGATTTCAGCTTTTTAAATGACTTATAGACTATAGCATATTATTTCTCCACAGATCCTAACTAGTATTTTTGGATCCTGTATACTGGGAAACCTAAGGGAAATTAATTTTAAAACTTTGTGATGTATTAGCTTCATGCATGTAAGGCAGGGTAAGGTTAAGCTTGACTGAAATATTTTTATTTTCTGAACAGATAAAAACATTACCTCAGGTGCAGACTGCCCTTTGAATGCTATTGGATATAATCAAACTCCTTTCAGTCACTGAAGATATGGCCAGCAACCTCAAGTACAATTTCAGAAATGCAGATTTGGTGCTGTAATTAAAATGGAAACTCATCTGACAGCTCTCCAGTTCATATCCTATTGCTAAAGAAATTTGAGCTATGATCTTATTAGATCTCATTAACTTCTCATTAAACATTTGAATAAAAAAAAAAAGCCCTAACCTATGCAAGTATGAGAACTAATATAATTGTCCTTTGAAGAATTTGCCTTGATAAGGTTGCAGAATAAGTATTCAGTCACTGGAAACATGGGGAGCACTTTGGTATTGAAAGGTTGATAAGTATCTCAGTAGGCTTTGTTTTCAGTGAAAACCAATACAGCCCAGAGCAACAGTAATGATCTGGGCTCAGATCTACCCTAGTAATAATTTGGTCTACAGAGCTTCATTGTTATTTCTTGGAGGTTGGGGGATTTTGGGGGGGGTTTGTTTGTTTGTGGTTTTTTGTTTTCTTTGTTTGTTTGTTTTTAAATCAAGAAAGAAACTTGTCCAATGGATAGGGGAGGCTGAAGTACTATACCGTCCACTGAACTGTCCCTTGAGGTCTGTTCCTTCCCCCTCCACCCACACTTCTCTGCTAGCTGTTCATTTTGACTGGATGAAAGGGAATGATTTATTGCTCTTGTTATCAGTTTGAAGGCTAGATGTCCATCCAACGAAGAGTCAAAAATCAAGTTTTCTAAAGTAAACCAATGGGATAACAACAGATTAAGCCATTGCTGTACCTGATCAACATTTACATCATGCAGAATCAGTTAACCAACACATTTTAACTCTAGTCCTTCAGAATAATAAAAGTCAATCTGGTGTCTTTATAGCAGTTAAAGATTATTGATGTGGTTTAACCCCAGCTAGCAACTAAGCACTACCCAGCTGCTTACTCACTGCTCCCCCAGTGGGAAGGGGGAGAGAATCAGAAGGGTATAAGTGAGAAAACCTGTTAGCTGAGATAAAGACATTTTAATAGGTAAAGGAAAAGCCACGCACACCAGCAAGGCAAAACAAGGAATTAATTCACTACTTCCTATTGGCCAGTAGGTGTTCAGCCATCTCCAGGAAAGGTCACTTGGGAAGACAAAATGCCATCACTCTGAACGTCCCCCCCTTCCTTCTTTCCCCAGCTTTACATGCTGAGCATGATGTCATATCGTATGGACTATCCCTTTGGTCAGTTGGGGTCAGCTGTCCGAGCTGTGTCCCCTCCCAACTTCTTGTGCACCCCCAGCCTACTTGCTAGTAGGGTGGTGTGAAAAGCAGAAAAGGCCTTGACTCTGTGTAAGCACTGCTCAACAATAATGAAAACATCCCTGTGGTATCAATACTGTTTTCAGCACAAATCCAAAACACAACCCCATACTAGCTACTATGAAGAAAATTAACTCTACCCCAGCCAAATCCAGCACAATTATTCACATACTAATTTGTAGTGGAAAATAATTTAGTCCACTATGTTGATCTATATTACAGTAAAAAATGTTTCAGTGAAAATGCCTGCTGCACCTCTGCAGAAGACAGTCTCAGAGATATGGTTGTCACTATTTATACTGTTCCAGGAGTGTCTTCACACTGACTTTTTGTCAGGGTCTTATGATACTAAGTTCACTAGAATAACTTTTGTTTTCACCAACAAGTAAGCAAGAGCAAAAACCCATTACTGACTACAGTATTTAGAATCTGCAAGGTGCTTTCATTAGCATGATTATTGTTGTGCCTTCTGGGTTTCAATAACAATTTTTGCTACTCTTCCCCATCACTAGGTCTACTCTTGCTAAATTCCAGCTCCAACTTAGCTTAACATCTACTTCCTCTTCTCCAGCTTCATCAAGCTTCCATAATCAGGCTAGTATTCTGCATTCTCTGCATGTTTTTGCCTTCCCCTGTTTCTTCTTCTTCCTAGCAAAGCCACACAAATCCTCCCCCCAGAGGAATGGAATTATATACATGAGATTCCAGCTGTTCTACATTCACCCCCTCCAGCTGTCTGATTCAATGCTTCAAGCAATCCCTTACTTCCTCAGCCTCATCAGTTTCCTTCAAGAAAGTGTTGAAGGTATGTGTTATTTCACCATTCCCATCTTCTAGGATATTTTTAGTCATCTGTATTTTAAGTTCTTCCGTTATTATAAAGGACAGAAGCTTCTGAAATAAATGAAAGCTGTAATCTTCATGTAAATCACAAGGCTCTTGGAGGGGACTTTGAAAATACAGTTGAACTGATGATAAGTATTGGAAGTAGTAACATTAGGAAGACAAAGTATGCTTCAGAGTCCTGCAATACATTGCATTATGTTCAGGAAGCCATTAGAGAAACCCTGGAGGCTACAGTATTGGAAGATTCCCATTTGTCAGTATATTTTGGGAGATATACATGGGTCTTATAAACCATTTTGATAGTCTTAAAGTTCATGGAATCTAGTGCAGTATTTTGCATAAAATAGCATGCCTAGAGTCTACAACTTTTAAAAAAAGGAGGTGGCAGGTATGCAAAGAGATGAATAAAGCTGAAATTACAAAGGAAATTGAGAAGCTGGGAGAAACATCTGCAGTAAAGCAAAAACATTTTAACTGGTGGCTTGTGAGGGAAATATACTTCATGAATTAAGAATTCTGTGCATTAGGAACACTCTCCATTGTATAGTGATTGTGAGAGACACCCTAGACAAGACCTAGCTCACCATAGCACTTACTCAGTTTTTGGGAAGCACACTGTTCAGTGAAAAAACAGAAATACATGGATGTTAAAAGTGTTAGAATGTCATCTGCTAATTGGTCTATATAAACTTCACAATCTTAGACTTAGTCTTGTTTTTTGTTTTCCTTTCCCCACTTGCTGAAAACCACAAAATTGTGCAGGTGGGAAGAGATGCCTGGAGGCCACCTAATCCAACCGGTGGCTCAAAGTTGCAGCAGGCTCATCAGGGCTTTGTTCAGTCAAGTTTTGAATATCTCCAAGGATGGAGAGTCCATAACCTCTCCAGGTCCCTGTTGCAGTGTCTAACAACCCCCATGGTTGAAAGTTTTTTCTTAAATCAAACTAGAGGATCCCATGTTCTCACATTTTGTGCCTGTTACCTCTCAGCCTTCCACCACACACCTCTGAAAAGAGCCCAGCTCCCTCTTCTCTTTATTATCCCATTAGGTGGCTGTAGGCACTGATAAAATCTCCCTTTAGCCTACTCTTCTTATGGCTGAACAAATCCATATCTCAGCTGCTCATTATACATTATGTGTCTCCAGACCCCAACCTTCTGGTGGCTGTTCATTGGACTGACTCTAGTATGTCAACGTCTGCCTTGTACTGTGGAGCCCCAAACTGAACATGACACTCCAGACATGGTTTCACAGTCGCAGATAAAGGGAAGGAAATATTTCCTTTTGGCCACACTCCTGCTAATTCAGCCTCCTGTGCTTTTGGCCACCCTTGCTGCAAAGGCACACTGCTGCCTCATGTTCAACTTGTCATCCACTAGGACTCCCAAGCCATTTTCTGCAAAGTTGCTTTCTAGCCAGCCAAGCCCCCAGCCTGTTATTCCACCCCAGGTGCAGTACTCTGTACTTACCTTGTTAGACTTCATATGGACCCCATCAACCCATTTTGGCAGCCTAGGTCTCTGTGGATAGCAGCCCTGTCCTCCGGTATTCCGGTTGCTTCCCCCATAACTCAGTATCGCTTCGCAAACTTGCCAGGAGTGCACTCTGTCCCATCATCCAAGTAATTCATAAAGATGTTATAAAATTTTGATGCCCATATCAATCCTGAGTGATGTCACTAGTGGCTGGCCATCCACCTGCCTTCATAACACTAACAGTCATGACCCTTTGAGCCCAATAGTCCAGCCAGTTTTCCACCCAGCTTATTGTTCACATATCCAGTCCATATCTCACCAATTTGGCTATAAGGATACTATGCTAGATAAATCCATTTGCTGTACTTGGTCTCCTACATTTGCTGCTCCAAGCAAGCCTTTGGAATATCGACCATGGCAGAGCTTGGATCTCAAGGCAAGCTTCTGTTACCTCTTAAGCAAACTACAGTAAAAGTCATGAGACAAATCCTATGTCAAGTATTTCAGTTATCCTGCAGTGATCCAGCTCAAAAAAAAGCGTTAGACAGAAATCCTTCTGAGCCTTCGTAGCTGCAAAAATGACATGTTGAAATACCACTGGCCAAAGATAAGCAGTATACCAATACTGTCTTAAAATTCAGCAGTGTTATAACTACTTTCTCTAGTTCTCCCTCTCTCACAAAATCCTCTAATAAGTGGTGAAGGAAAGCTAATTTGCATTCACTCCCCAGCTCAAATAACTTGTGTAGACCCCACAGGTTTATTTCTGTAGAGGACTAAGAGCTTGCTGTTGGTTTCAGTGGACCACTATTTGGACCTCTCTCCATATCAATATACAAACTCTTAAAAACTTAAGTATTTGGGCTCCTTGAATAATGTAAATTCCATAAAATTAGTTTTAATTGTGTACTACTCAGATGAACATTGTGACAAAATATTGTATAAACTATGTGTTCTAATCTTTGAAATTTATAATTAAATCCAAATGTCAATATTATTTATTTTTAAAACATCTCTTAAACACCATATTAGGAAAGAATACAATTCTACAGTATACAGTGTAGGAAAGAAAATAAATAAATCCTTAAAAGCTGTAGACTACACGCACACTATTTTACATGAAAGATAGCACTACATTCAATAAACTTCTCCGAGTCAAGACTATGAAAGTGATTTATAAACATGAAAATTATATCATCTGCACCTATTCTCTGTACATGCCCTCCAAAAATAACTTAATCTCTGACTTTCCAACAAGTTCACAGGCACTCATAAAAGCAAAGCAATGAAAAAAGATTCTTTCATTTTACGTCAGTAGTATTCATAATGCTTGACAAAATTGGCTCTGACAGCATTCCCATTTTATGTATACACTCCATTAATTTCTGCACTGTCTTTACTTTACCAACTAACCTTAACATTTAAAGGTAGGATAAAGTAAACCATCATCATACCCCTTTAAAGATCTAGCTAACCTTTAGCTTTTATTAAAATCAAGTTTTCAAAAGTCTTGTCTTAAGTTTGTATAAAGTAAACACACTCTTTACAAAGAAGCATTTAGGCCTTGGCCACTTGGAGGGTTGCAGGCAGACCGTTATGTCTGCCCTGAGCCAAATGTGAGCAGCTTGCCCTGCAGAACCCAAGCCTTGGCAGGCAGACCCTTCCACAAGAGATTTTTTTCCTAAGAAAATGCAAAGCTGGTCCTTCGTCCCTTCTCAAATCCCACACACTAGCTAATGGCTGTGCATTCGCATTGACAGTCGTATGAAGGCTGTCCAGAGCTAAAAAGCAGAAAGACCACAGGCAGGGAGGCTATTTATGGCACTGGAGAAGGCAGCACATGGCATCAATGTGGGGAAGCCTAGGGAAGGTGCCTGATGGAAGTCTAAAAGGAGGTGGTATAAAGGGGGCCAGGATGCTGGGAGGCTCTTTAGAGTATGAAGTAGACAATTTTTCCAGAGAAGGTAGAAGAGGATTTGGAAGAACTGGGATATACAATGCTGAGTACACAGGCACAGGAATTATTTCAGCCAGCTTGGCATTTGCCTCTTTTCACAGATGTTTTGTGTACTGTGCTGAACCTTGATATCTTAGTATTAAATTAGTGGAAGATATATAAAGCCCACTCTTCCAAAACCAAGTCCTTGTCCACACCCTTTCCCAGTTTCAACCCACTGTGCAAGAACAGAGCCTTTATGGGCAGAAAGTCTCATGGCGGACCTTAGAACCTCCATGTCCACTACACCGCCACTTGCTTTGCTGATGGAGTGGCTTCATACACGCATCTTTGTTTTACATCGCTTTAAAATTCCTAATCCTGCAGTCCTGATGAGGATGAGCCAGGAGCATCTGCCTGTCTCTCCCCGTGCCTGCCCCCCCCATCTGCTGTCATTTTCCCCAGTGAGTGCTGCTGCTACCTTTGGCCCACTTGACATCTACCTGTTCCTAAAAAGAGGTGAAAGTGCTGAATTATGTCTATTGCCATAATTAAAAGTAGAGACACCAGACAGAACCTCTGTGGTGTCTTACACTGGGAGCAGCCATTGGCAACATAGTATAGGAAGGTGAAACTTCTGGTTATGGCACTGCCATACTGGTTCACACACAATGCAAATTTTTCTCTGGGAAATGAGAGGTGAGTTCAAAGCACAAAATGCAGATAAAGTATTTTAAAACTCATAGAAGAGATCATGTTTGAGAATACCCATTTATGAAGTAGAAGTAATTGTGGCTTTCTGCATCCCACATCTGGCTGTAAGCCCATCTTTAAACAACACAGAAAATCAGTCTGACAGAAAATTAAGGCTGAGAGATCAAACAGTGGAAATCAATGACTCTCACAGTTAGTTTGAGCATATTGCACCTAAATGATAGATGTTCCTATTTTATTTGTCACATGCTCATATTTAGGTAATTATATTATATCCTTCAGATAAGCATGCGAACAATGATTACTTAAATAAAGCACTTATTTGTCATGCTTAAAAAAAAATCTTTGCCCTCACTGTAAGCATTTTTAAAGCAATTAACAAAACTAAGAACATTATTGGCACAATTTTCCTTTGGGAAGGCTCTGATAATCTGGACAATATATTAGTAGTTGTTTGTTTTTTCACTAGCTTTTGTGCCAGTTAAGGCTACATGACTGCAGAGCAAGCTTTTGCTTAATTAACAAAAGGTAGCTTAGTAATCCAGTGTCTTTTCTTAGACAAACAATTTACAAAAGAGATACACAAGCGTAAATCTTGAAGGCTAGATTGTTTGCCCAAAGGCGTCTGCTATTATAAACTATGTATAAAGCCGTATGAAGTGCACTGTATTGTCACTGTTGGACGACAGCAGACTTTCCTAAGATGTATACCAGCATATCTTATTAAAGAACCTGGTCCTGTAGTTACTTGCACAGGAATTTTTCTTCGGCCAAGCCTAACAATCTCTGTCACCTAACGAGTGACTTCTTAGACAAATAGACACAAATGTTGATCAGTTGTCCCCTTTACTGACTTCTCAGTGTAAGTAACTTCTGATAATGAGTCAGCCAGAAGCTGCTCATAAACTTTCTTAGCATGACTCTCTAAGAAGCGTTTTTATAAATGGATTAGTGGCATATTTTTTTATCCTGGATCCCAACCCTAAGCTCAAGAAGAGACCTGAAATAGAGAACAGAAGGTTCCTTAACCGGAGCAGGGGGGATGGAAATCAAGGATTCACTCAAGCACAGCTCTTCACCTGTTGGCTTGCTTGTATTTCCATTCCTCTAGACAAAAAAAACCAAAACGTCACCCCCAAAACACCCCCAAACTCCCCATCAAAACAAAACAAAGAAAAACCAAAATCCAAGAAACAAAAAAACCCACCCACTAAAAAAACCTCCTGGCAGCTTAGAAGCACACTGCAATAGCATTCAATTTGCAGGGAATTAGCTAAATTTCTGTTATTAAAGTTTCATTCAAAGATCTTTATCTATATAATCTTTTACTTTAAATCTCTTAAAACACTCTGCAGAGTTTTAAACACAGACCAATATCCTGCTCCTCCTGGACAGAAGCACAAGCAGCTACTCTAAAAAATCAGAGGTGCAGAGAAATGTGCCAAAAAAATGGGAAGACCCAATTAGTTCTGGTTTCTAACCAAGAAAAAGACAACACTTAGTACTAACACTCTGGTACCATAAGAAAAACTAAGAAGGTGCTAAGAGCAGTCTAATCCACTGCAATGAGCTGCCTGTCCCTTGAGGTATGAATTAATAGCTTTTACTTGAGACTACAGGAACATACTGTACCCAAACTCCACATACTGTGGGCTGGGCAACTCACTCCATTATCACCTCCTTTCTTTCATTAAAGAACTACAGTTGTATGTACAACTTCATTACACTGACAGTAGACATTCCCAACCCTGTAATGGATGCAGCTTTCTAACACACGGGAAACAGAGGACTGTTTTACTGCACAGAAGGAAACTAAAATAGTTATGCCCCCTTACCCCCCAAAAAAAACCCAAAACATTTTAGGATATAATAGCAATATCCCCAAATGGCAACAACTTAGAGAAACTGGTACAGCCATGCCAAGAGGCAAAAGCCAGAACGGTTTGACAAAAATCAAAAAGGTCTGGGAGCTACTTCAGAAGCAAAAAAGATTGCAACTTTGTGATTTATGATATAAAATCAGTATCTAGATAAGTAGGAAAATTTGCCTCAAAGACCTAAAGTACTGCCCTCAAAGAATTCAGATTAGGTTTAGATACATGATAAAATCTTAGTAAAAATATAACTGTCCATAGCTCCCTTCTGCTACCCTCCACCCCTGAAGGCAACACACATTCACAATGCAACTCTACTACTTCCAGGGCATGCAGGCTATTTCTGTCCTTGAGGTGTTACCAAGCCTCTACTGATGGTACTTAAGTCTAATGCAGAAGCTATCCTTAGCTTTATACAAGACAATATCAATTTATTTAGCACATCTCTGTCATGTACTCTCTGAATCATCCATGAATGGTTTTGAATATATTATGCTTTCTTTTGCTAGTCCTACAAAGTCAAACCTTAGTGAAAGTAAGCTAAGCTTTACTTCTTTTTGTATGTTGATTTTTTTTTTTTAAAGCCAGGTGCAGTCACTTGATGCCTGTTTAAAAGCCATGAAGTAGCACAGGTGTAACCAAGAGCAAATCTGGTAGCAAGGGCAAGGCATCATAACTGATAAAACACATTAAAGAGCATTACTCAACACTACTAGCTGAACACGCAGGCCTGCATGGGGAGAAGGTGGTTGTCTTGTTTTTAAGTTTGTAATTTGAATGGTTTTAATCCTTTAAAGGCTGTTTAAACACAGCTAATAGATCTCTAGACTGCCTTCTTGTTTTCTCTTCTGAATGTAGTATTGCAACAGAGGTTTGGTAACAGAGACGTTTGCTGTTTTGGAAGTGCTGTATATTGTATCTTTTGCTCTGCTCTTACTTTGAGCTCCCCTTGCATTTGCCATATTTCCTCCTGTTCCTCCTCTCTCCTTTGGACTGTAAGCTTGCAAGAGTACGGACCATCATCTCTCATGCAAACATTCCCAATGGGCACTAAAAATCAGTCTCCATGCAGACCTGTGCAAAAAGAAAAGTTTTTTCAGCACACAAAGCCAGAAATCTTCTGTCTTGACACAAATAATGCCAAAAACAAAAAAACCCCACGCTGAACCTTAATAAACTATTGATTCACAAAGTTTTAGTGCCTCCAGTTCAAAGAAAATAAAGATGTGCTTAGGAAATCAGCAGCCTATGTCCAGTGCTGTGGATTCTTTGCTCTGAGTGTTATCTGCCAATGTTTGCTTCTCTCCTGGAGAAAAACAGAGTGCTGAATTGCGCATTGTAAAGCAAACTGGTGAAAGGGAGACCACTGAATATGGTTTTTTTTAATTGTTAGTGTATTAGACCTGGCTCCTCAGAGCTTACTCAGACAAAACCGAGATTCTTTGAGGTCTTTGGCTGAGTGAAAAAAGCATGACTTTCCTCTATGTCTGAATAAACTAAAGCCGAAACATAAAGCCTTTGTAATATACTCATTGATGCCAGTTCATTTATCAGTGAAGATAGGAAGGGACCTGACCCAGGAGTAATATTTACTTCAGCCACAAAGACTCTGTGCTTATAATGAATTCGTCATCCCATTTTCTACATCCCCTGTGCTGAGATCTGAAGAAGCTTGCTTGCTTTTTTTGCCTACTGTTTGGCACAGAATCTGTTTGAGCTGAGCTGAACTGTAAATGCTGTGATCACAAATCTAACATCTAGCTGGCACTAGGGAGAGAAGAGGTTCTATTTATAGTTGCTCTGGGTAGCATTAGTCAGTGGACATGCTGCTGCTCTGACCATCCTTGGGATGACCTTCACAGGAATATACCTGTTTCTTTGTGATAAACTATGACACGGACTTAAGGTTTGTCAGCATGTTCCTCTTGTCCCCTCCCTTCTTCCTCTACAGTATATTGGAATTGCTTGAATATATAAATGAACAAAAGGCATTAGAAGCAGCTGCATCTTCTGAATGGAAATCAGACAGGTTTCAAGCAAAGAGGAAGACACATGCTGAAGTTGGTGAGCACTGTGAAATAGTGAAATTCAGCAAATTCTCTTGGACACTATAAGCCTGTAAAAAACCCTTTAAGTTTTATGTATTTTTTTTAACAATTTATTTGTTCTCTCTAACCCCCTTGTCCAGCTGTATTAAGAGAACTTTTTTTTCCTTCTTAAATAATGAGGTAAAAAGCAGCTTAAGTAGCTTACAGAGAAGCTCTAATAAACTTGCAGGCATTTAAGCAGAAATTTCTGGGTGTCAATTCTGACAGGGAGCAGAAAGGTATGTCGAGTTCTTATTCCCATCAAAACTATTGCATGGGTCTTGAATAAATGCAGCAAGCAACAACCCACAGTGTGAGATGGAATAGAGATAGACAGGCACATGTGATCATAATATTCCTGTTATTGAAAGTGTACCACTGTTACCTGCTGAATTTTATTACCTTAAATATCTCTTTTAAAATACGAAGTGCATGAGATGCATCCACAATGATACTTGTAGCACTGAGAATCTCAAGAAATATTGGTATGGTTCTTTGGATAAGAACTTCTCAAACAAAGTATTTCTAATTTGACCACTGTCAGGTGATGTATGCCACTTAGCCTGTTCCTGGGGTGGTCAGATACCAACAGCAATTAGGAAGTAGACACTCAGTTACTGCAAGACAGCAACACTCCTCAGAAACCCAAAAGCTGCTAATTTAAGCCAGAAAGAGATTCATCCAGTGTGTACTACAGTGTATATGAATATGTCAAACAGAGATTTGCTCTTAAATATGCATTTTCTTGGAGAACCTAAAGAAACTTTTGAATTTTACCCTAACATGTTAATTCTGTGTTGATGGTTGAATAAATGATGACTACTTGCCAAAACACCCTTGTAAAAGCAGCTGTTGAAATCAAGTGGTTCTTTCCTGCCTGTTTTTAAGATTTAAGTAAACAGTATTTTATCAACAAAGTAGCCTCATTTGAGAGTTTTAGACTGAGCTGCAACAAACTGAAGACAAATATCTCAAACATTTTAAGATGAGTTTCAGTGAGAGTAAAAAAATAGCATGTAGTGAAGTGGAGCGCCTGGCCCTCGCTCTGTGTTAACTCTAGATTAAATACTGTTTACACAGACAGTATGCTAATCACAAATCCTTGTTAAACATTGGCTAATAATTATATTTTGTACTTATTCAGAGTCTTTCAACTGATCATCTCAGAGCCCTCTGCATTCATTTTCACATCAAGGAGTAGCTAAACTATTACTAAAGACACCAGATCTCTGGGGTAGAAATGGACCCTCTGTTCTATATAGCAGGCCAATATTCAACATCCTTCTAGAGGCAAGGGAGAATTCAGTAACACTGTCATAGACTGTAGGAACCTGGTAGTTTCAGCTGTATTGGCATTATTATGTTAAAGGTAGCATAGTGAAAATTAAGCTATACTTTCCTTGTGTTCTATTCATAACAAAAACCCATGTATTTCTCATAACCAAAGGTCAGGCTCAAACCAGTGACACAAAAGCATCCCACACAGCAAACCACAGACCAGAAGAAGTTTGAAGCACAAACATTAGGAAGGCCAGCCAGCTATCTTAATCTGATAAACTGGTTTTGGCAACAAATTAACACAGTTGTTTCACGTTTGTGGGCAATTTTTAATGGCTTGTTCTTGCATTTTAAGGTACTGGCACAAGATTTCAGGTTTATGACAGGAAATTTAACTGTTTTCTTTAAGTTTTTGCTTAAAAAAGTCACAATGATGCAGAGACTACAGCAAAAGATAACTTAAGTCTTCATTGGAATCAATGAAGAAATGCCTCAAGGTGATTATCTAACATAAAACATAAGTTATATATCAACTATTATGTGAATAGCAACATGAAAGTTCTCCAAGTAATCAGTATGGCTAGCAGATGGCACAGGCTCAACTTCATTAAAAAGCAGCAGTTTGAGAGACCAGACTCCAGATTAAGATATCCCCTCTAAAAAGAGTATATGGAAACAACTAACTTCTCCAAACATTCATATACATATTAATATATTAATATTATTATATTAGTATAGGCACCAACTACCTACTAATTGAACCATTATCAATGCCAAAGACACATCTAGTTTTCATGTTGTCATGGCCAGAGTTTTATTAAAAGAGGCATTGAAAGCAACCACTGAAATATGAGACACAATGTAAAACAGATCTATTCTCTAACGGTCAGATGAACACAGCTTCCTTTGCTTTTGTTTACCAAAGAAAAATACAGATACCAAGATCCTTAGTTGAAATGAGGATTACAGAAGTTAATTTAAGCTCCATTTGTGTTCCTGATCAGTTTATGCTGGTCTGGTCCCTCATATATAATAAAAAAACCCACAGTCATCTTTAAACTTGTGCAGATTGCCAAGAGCCTAGAACCACTGGTCCAGCAGAGAAGGATTACTCGATCAGTACAAGAATGGCCCCAGCCCTCTACCAGCATTTGCACAGGGACCATGAAGCAAGTTGGTGTTAGAAATATCAACAGGTGTTTCTAAACAAAATGCATATCTAAACTGGAGACTGAGAAGTACAATACCAATGGATAATACCATATGTTCATGATGTCTTCAGGAATTTTACTATAGTTTTCATTCCATAGATTTCCTTCCAACTTTCTCTTTGACACTTCACTTTAGCCTTTAGTGTATCTACTTCCCTTACTTACTGCTGGGGTCACTTCTGTGCTTCCCTTACCACATCTTCTCTAGTGTTTGTTTTCCTAATTAAATTATCTCCTTCCATTCTTACTGAGCACCACCTACTTAAAATTTAAACAAATGAAATAAACCAAATCAAATTAAATTAAACCAAATCAAAAAACCTGCTGTCCTGATATAATGTTTATTCTGCTTGTTTATTATAATCCATCGCTTTGCTTTTCTCTCTGGCATACTTAAACTGTGAAGTTTTCAGCCATTGACTCTCTTACTCTGTTTATACAGCATCTAATGAGACAAAATCATATTCCTAAGTGGCGTCAAGGTCTTACCATAATAAAGATAACCACCAGCAATAAGACTAATTAATAGCACCAACAGTTCAACTATGAGCAAGAGGTCTAGGCATATAGATGGAAACAAACCCAAAGAAAAGTAACACAATCACTAACAGCAATTAATGCAAAGTATATTCTAAACACCAACAACCCTAAAAAAAAAAAAGAAGAAAACCAGCAAAACCCCCTATTATTAAAGCAAGTTCCTTTCTCAGAAACTTCCCATTTAAAGTATTATAAATTATGTCTGTTTTGAGCTGAAGTTCCAAGAAGTTTGAATCAGTTTTACATCTTCCAGCAGCTAACGAAGACTGGATATCTGTAGACAAAACATTCTGCTGTTATCTCAGTAGAGAGAAAAAACAAACAGAATATTTTATAGCTTAAAATAATTCCTCCACAAAACATTTTTAAATACCATGTGACTGTGCTAGGAAAATATGCCAAGTTATTTTGTCATTTTGGTTTGAAATATAGAGATGGCTCTTACACCATTTAATCAAAATACTAAACTCATTTTTCATTGGACATACAAGCAGCTGGGTGTATACATGGTTAAAGGCCACTCCATTTATGTGTCATCAGCCTTTTAACCAAATGTGAGCAGACCATTCAAAGAATAGGTCTGACCACAGGGGTGGAGACAAGGGCTTTACACTTAAGCTGTGGATTCTGGCCAGGTAAAACATTAATTCTGCATTTTAGGAGAAATGCATATTACAGCTCTCCAGGCAAGGCAATGCTCAGGGGCATTGCAGTGCTGATAGCAGCACACAGAATCCTGCCCTGCAGCGCACGCCACATCTGGGGTGCAGTGCCTCTGCCTCCCCTACATCCAGGTCTGCAGCACATCAGATCCCAGCCTTAGTCCCCCTTCACAATGTTGTTTCCTTGTGTACATACATTTATTCCTACAGAAAGTCACCAATGTTACCCAAAAGAGATCAAATACACAGGCACAGCAGTAACTGCAAGGCAGAACTCACTAGTGCAGATGTCTACTGCACTACTGTAGCCACCACATTTGTAGGACTCCAGCCAGTTTTCCTGCACAGTACAGCACAATGTAGACAGCACTAGTTCTGGAATCTCTCACTGAACTTTGCTGCATAGTATGTGTTGATATTTCAGCTTGCTGAGCGTAGCATTAAGGTGTTAAACATTCTGATTATCCATTGAGGATATGGGTACTTTATTTTATTCTGCTAATTACAGAGTGGAACCATCAAATACTTTTCTTTCCAAGTCAAATTAACACAGGATGTGATGTTATCACTTAAAGCCATATCAAAGCAAATAAGAAAAAAAAGGGCTGCTAAGCCTACAGTAAGAGGTTAATACCAAACCAGTAAACAGCTGAATCAGAAAGACACAATTTAACAATTTCCAGAGAATCAAGAGGAATCAAAGGCAGGGGAATAGGGGGGGGAGGTGGAAATATCTGTTTTGTCTTTAAACATCAGATAATTTCCTTTGCAGACTTTTCTAATTGCAATTACTTTTTACAAAACAATCTTTTTCTCCCTCTCCAGGTTTATCCATTCTCTATTATGTCTAGCATACTTTATTCTATCCCCTACTACTGCTGGAACAGATCCTCCCACTCTTTAATTTAAGTTGATGCTGAGATAATACAGAAGCTTTTATCTGCATACTATAGATAGGGAAGTAAGAAACAGGGACATTAGATGGTTTGCTTGTTGTCACAGAAAGAATTTGCATGAAACAGGGAACTGAACTTAGATTTACAAGTCCTAACCCCAATCAACATGACAGCCTTACTTGTGACCCCAGGACACCACCCTTTACTTTTCCCATCCTAGTAAAGGGCAGGCATGTAAGCCCTGCTGAAAGATCTCCAAATGGTTTGATCTTTCACAAACAAGTGCCTGCACTATGTACAGTGGCCACCTGCTGCCACCCTCTCCACTGTCTCCTTGGGGTCCTCCATGGCAGCATCTTACTTTCTGAAGCCACAGACCTCATTGGCTTCATGCTCACTGCTTTTCCAATGAGTCCCATAGTACCTGTTGCTCAACTTTATTTCATGCGGCCTCTGATCTTTCCTCTGTAGCTCTAATTCTGCTGTATGTTGGACTATTTTTTCTCAGGGTATAAAATGGGATTTATGTGGGTTACTCAGATATCTGGGAAGATCAACCAGTAAGCTGATTAACCATTAGGACTAACCATGGCTAAGGTACAAATAGAATAGCAATTCTTATAAGTAAACATGGGGAGATCACCCATTCCCCTTTCCACCAAGCACTTTGGATCAACCTCTATGGAACAAGGTCTGTAAACACTCCATGTCTCAACTTTTATTCACACTGAAGCCCTTATACAATTTACTTCCAGAGGAGACTCAATAGCCCTACACAACTATTCAAGCTGACATTTTGAGCAGCAGAGGCCTCCGGTATTTTTGGCCTCAGTATTTTAAAGCATAGGACATAAACAAGTCAGCCAAAATGGCTTATGGATTTATCATTTTGCAATGTTATCTTCTGCTGCAAATATGATTCAATTGTCTTGGTGATTTCATCTATCCCTTGATGTCACAAGTGCTTTCAGATTTTTTTTTAATCTACTTGTTCAGCTCTGCCTGCAACGTATCATACAGCCAGCTAATAAGATCATTGTCAGTGCAAGCCAAAGGTAGAAACCTTTCTGTTAAATCTGTGCAAGGCAAAGTCATGGCTTTTTGGATATAGCTGTGCTAGTCTAGTCCAACCCCTATCTCTCAGAGCATAGGATGCATTTTGCAAAATACCTATAACTGGCTTTGCAGTTTTACAATAGACTAAGATCTATGACTGTATGCTAAGTCAAATGCGGAGCATAACATTCCTTGGGGAATGTTACATACCTGGTTTGGGAACAGAGCTATAATTTTCCCTTCTCCAGTGGCTGATGGTTAAGGAAGGTTCCTTCATGCCACTTGGCACGTATTCAGCAGATGCAATGAAGATTGCATTGGACAATGGGGAGAATCATACCCGGTAATAACATCTGCTATTGTTCTTATAAATAAGAAACATCTGCTTTCCTCAGCACCATCTGCTGGACACCAGCAGGTGCTGGAGACCATTACAGAAAAGCTCTACTTTTCTGCAAGTTTTTAAACCATCCTCTGAAATGAAAGATATTTTTCCTCTAACAAATCTCTCTCAGAAGGCAGAGTCCTTATTAAATCTTGTTTTGTGTTGTGGTTTTTTGTTTAAAAAACAAACAAACCACACAACTATAGCACCCTAGCAATATCTAACCAACTTCCTTTACCATTCCTATCAGTTCTATAGGTCTTTTCTCCAAAAGACTTGAATACACTGTGAATTCAAACCTGCTGTAGCTGGGCATACTTTCCTGGGACAGTAGACTTCCACTACACATGTTGTTATCCCAGAGAGTTTCTGGGAAGTCATAGCTGAAAATATATACCAAAAAAAGGGGAGGACAAAGAGATGCTCCACACAGAGCTCTTGCACAGTGTCACATCTGCATTTCACACCTTGAAAGGAGGAAAGGAAAAGGGTAAGGGTAAATGTTAAATAGGGCCTATGACCAGAAGGCAGCACTGTGATCATGTAATCTGACTTCCTGAATAACACAGACCAGTAATTGAGACTTTTCAGAAATGACCATGCCCAAAAAGTATTTGCACCAAGGATTTTATTCCCAAATTATCTGGAGACAAAAGAGCAAGCATTAAAAGAACATTTAGGATAGAAATTATTATACGGTAACTGGAGTTGCCTTCACATTTCTTGCTGCAACTGTTTCACAGATGGCAAGGCATCTTTAATTAGATTTGAGGATCATAAGGAGTAGCGCACAGCAATATGCATTCTCCCTTTTTGTACAGAAGCGCTCTGGGATGCAGCATGCCAATTACAGCTTGATCAGGGGTTTTCTAATGAAATGATTTCTTTTATCAGAAACTGTTGACATATGAAAGGCAAAACTTTTCATGGAACAGTACCAGGAACAAAGCATCAGGAAAAATGGAATTTCCAGTTAAAAAAAAAATCACAGAGGCAGGATAAATAATAGAAGAAAAGTCCAGTGATTAAGGCTCTGCCATAACACGAGCAAATTCCAGATTCCCCTTTTCCTGGTCAAAAGTGAATGTACCCACAGAAGTCAATTTAATGCCAGCGTACCAGGTGGCTGAGCTTACTGTAAGGCCTACTGGTGGGCTGCTCTGTTTCTCCTCCTGCAGTTCTTTCATTCTGTGTAAACAGCTAACGCCCACTGGGCCTCTGTGTGAAATGCTCCCACAGTCCAGTTGCCACAGAATGCTCATTTCCCTTCAACATTGGGTCCAAAGAGGAATAAACCTTCTCTAATATGTATCTCTTTTATATAAAATGGAGCTATTTTAAAAAGATTTTTTTTAAAAGAGATGTCAGAGAAGCCAATAGTACAGCTGATCTTGGCACTCACCCTGGACAAGGCAGACTGAGGTTCAATTATCTATTCTTGATCTCTTGTTCTTCCTCCTCCCTCCTTTTCTCTCCCTCCATGCATTTTTTTTTTTTTTAACCTAACATAAAATAAATACATAAAGGTAATGGGCTTGGTTTTATCCTAGTATGGAGCTGGATTCCCATTCCTCTACCTGTCCCCACCTCAATCAAGCAGTAAATTGTTTTTGTGCCAAGCTCTGCTTTTTGTAGTTGTGTTTGGCTAGACCAATACTGCATTTGCTCCAAGTTCCTAAGTAACAGCACAGGAAAAACTTTTGACAGAAATTCTAATACAGGACTCAAAAATCTGAGAAACTTTTACACTTAGTTTCAGCTGCAAATTTAAAACTCAGGCTTGAATTTTGCACATCCCCTCTGAGCCCAAGTCTGTGCTCACTCATTCCTATATCTGATTGATTTTAGAAGTCTGGAAGATCTTCTCTTCCAATAAATCTGTTGGGTCAAGCAGGACAAGGAACTTAGCAAGTATGATTTTAAAAAAACAAAACAAAACAAACCGACCAAAAAACAAAAAAAAGCCCAAAACACCAACCAAAAAACCAAACCGAAACACCCCAAACAAAAAACATATCGACCAAAAACCCCAAGAATCACCACCACCAAACCAACAAAAAAACCCTAACCAAAAAAAGCCCAAAAATACCCCCCCCAAAACCAAAACAAAATCCCTCACTCATCCTCATCTCTAATTCATGTTTTGAATAAAGCAAATTAAATTATTTAGAGCTGGGATTTCAAGCAACCACCTCTATATTAGAAATTGTGTGCATTCAAGCAAAAGGCATTTGTTTTTTCTTGGATGCTTATCTTTTTCCAAATGACGGATTTGCAAGAACTGCAGCTGCAATGGCTGCTAGATTGGTTTTCTGCCTTCAACTGATTCCTTTCTAACTTCCGCAGGTTTAATTATGATTACTACGTGATTTATGCCTTCTTGAAGTACATAACTCTCTCCTGACAGTTTCATGATCAGCTACAGGGTCAAGGAGGAACCTCATCTGTTGGTTTACTGTGAGTAAGATAAACCCCAAATGGTCTAAAGGTCTCATTTTAAATAGGGGAGACAACTTCTGGTGGGCAGTAACTGAGGGGGGAAGTCACATGGTTTCCTAAGGTTGTTGAACATTTCAGCATAAGGTTTTATGGGAAAAGAACTTTGATAAGAAAAATTATGCAACAGCAGATTTGAGCATGGTTTTTTGTTACCAGTGCAAGTAGAAGGTGATTCTTGAAATGTAATGATTTGAAAAGCAAGAATGAAAAATATCATGTTATTGTACAGTACATTGTGTTAGATAGGGAGGACGTGAATATTAACTGAGTTATCTGGCTCTGAAAATATAGTCCCATAGGATCCAGAACACAATGCTGCATAAGAAAAGATGCAAAAAGGAATCAACATCTTATGGCTAGGGTGCTATGTTGAAAACAGAGATGTGGCCTCAGCTGCTTTTTTGGTCACATCTCCTATGAAGGGTAAATCAGTTGAACCCAAATTCAACAAAGCATGAACATTTACACCTAAAGTTCAAGCAATGTGCAAGGCACCCAAGTTGGTATAGGGATGCAGTGTCTGTTGTGCTTATGCTGAAACATGGCACTTCAGAAGCAGTTCAGCAGAACTGGTTTGGCATACAGAAATTTGCTGGTATCCAAAAAAGTAAAGATGTGCACGTCCCCTTCTCTCAAGCAGCTGCTTTTATTGTTCCTGAGCTTACCTAGCTTCACATTAAAACCCTGTCTCAGTTATGAGCTCCAAAGACAAGCTAGGAAGAAATGAATCCATAAAAGCAGCATGTTTTAAGGATACAAAACAGTGGGGAGAAACACATTTGAAACAACATTCCCAGTGATGCAGGTGGGCTGGGATAGGCAGAAGAGGGCAACACCCTGCCTAATAGTACAACAGCATATGGGAATGGCATTGAGAACACCAGTCATGCAGAGGTGTGGTGAAGGAGGAAGCCTAACCCACTGCAGCACTCTACTGAGGTGGTAGGGATGAGATTTAGTGATCTGGCTGAGATGAATAATGATAAGATTCCTTCAAGACTAGTGATGCACAGTGGCTTCAGTGAAATTAAGTCCAGGCTGCTGCCCTGCCTTGGCCCCATGCCAGCCCCAATTTATTCCTTATTCTCCAATAGTGCTTGTGCCATCCCACACAGCAAAATAGAGAAGATATTGAGCAGAAAATTCATTGTTAGTTTTGTTGCTACAAAGGTAGCTTTTAAGAACTATGTGGTCTGGAAAATACTTCCTGCACTGCTTTCGTTTTCAAGGGCTCAGCTAGCTGCCTTGTGCAAGATGATCACAGGTTCTCAGTCACACAAGATCAGGGTGGACAGGAAGACACTAGAGAATGTCCAGAAGGCAGCAGCAACTGGACTGTGTGCTCATTTGTCTCATGCCAGAGAGAATGAGCCTGTCATTGCCTTGAAGGAGTGCAAGGAAACCCATCCAACAGGGTTTCCGGCAAGGAAATAAGACATGATTTGAGCACAGATATTTCATCTGCTTACTTGAAGAGAGAGTCAAGTCTGAACACGTACAACTATCTAGAGGCTGAGCAAGCTGTGTGGGTCTGCTGGGGGATTACTGTATTTGAGGAAGGATTATATAGCACTGAGAAACCAACTGATTCTACTCACACAGCTTTTATAGACTTGTTCTGTTTTCTCCAAGTTATAAGGCTGTTTTGCAGCCTGGGCTATTGATGTCAGCACATCACATACATTCAGCCTTGAATCTTTCTTGACAATGTTTTTATACACCTGCAAGCTAGTAGCACATACAAGCACTAAGAAACAATGGTGAAAGAGGCTCTTGTTGCCACCATGAGAAGAGGTGAAAGCATGGCCCCTGAGGAAAGGTTGAGTGACAAAAGCACTTGAATCAGAGATGTTTGAGATGAACTGCAGTCTCCAAATATATAAAAAGTAACTGCAAAAAAAAAAAGGTAGAGTTTTTTTTCTTATAAAAGAGAGCAAGAAGTAATGAGTTTCATTTGCTGGGATGGGCAGTTAAACACTGACACAAGGATAAAACTTTCTAACAGCAAGGACGGTGAAGCATGGGACCAGTTTACCAAAAGGGACTGAGGACTCTTCAAGAACAGGTTAAACAATTTTGTCAGTCTAAATCATCCATATCTGGAAGGAAAAGCAAGGAGGAATATTTCTAGGATTCTGAGGGAGTCATCAATATATTTGAATAGGGGTCTTTAACACTGCAGCTGGTATCCTGGCACAGAGCAGGGTCACCTTCCCTTGTGATGAGGGCTTTTTTCATTGCTACTTCAAGGCGCTCCATAGCTCTGCCTCATTTCTGCCACAGTGAAGCAGAATTCACCATCGTGCCTCAAAATGTAGAAAAGAGGTTGATTAACAGTGGGCAAGAGCTACGGGGGTCAATTTCACTAGACAAATTAGTAAGTGATATTCTGTGCCCAGGAAGAGAATCTAGTTGACCATATTACTTGCCTCCTCTAGCTTACAGTCTATAAATTGTTACTCAAAAAACATCTCTAGACATATGAAAGCAGGAGATACATGGAAGAAAAAAATGAAACTAATCTTGCACTAATTATTCTGTATATCAAACAATAGTTAATACTCTGCACTTATAACTGCCTTGGTCCAGATGTGGTACTTTTTAAAAAAGAAAAAACCCAACCTTATTGTTACTTGTGTCAGGTGGCATTGTGTATGTTTACCATGTGTTTCTTTAAAAAACAAAACAAAACAAACAATACCCAACAACAAAATCCCACTCTTCAGCATCCTAAGGTTTACTTTGCTTTTCCCTGGGTCATACCAGGTTAACTTTTTGAATCCCAGTGGGACAATGAGAAACTACCATTGTTTGGGCTAAAAACTGTGAAGTACAACTTTTATTCCAAAAAGTTGCTTTTGGAATATTTTGTATACCGTTACCTGCTGTATAAAATTCTTGTTATTAGAAAAGTGACCCAATAGGCACAGACATAGTGTGAATATAAGCTCATGCATTATTCAAAGAAATTATCTATGTACAAGGGCTTAAAGAGGTCCAAAGGCAGCTATGGAAAACTCTTTCCTTTTATTACTGTATACAACAAAATATTTTTGCTTCTTTAATCCTGTATTGTTCATACACAGCTGTCTTCTACAAGTTGTACAGTAATTGTTCCTAAGAGTTAAAATAAATAAAATAACATGGAGTCTATGGACAGATGGGGTCTACTCAGAGCCCTTTTTACCCCCAAAGTGGAGATTACCTTTGGTCCATCCCTAAGAGGTCCAAATTTACATAACAATGAAGTTATTTGGTACAAGATATAAATAATGCCAAGTTAAGTATGATTCATAAGAGGATCAAAAGTTCATGGATAATGAAACCACAACTACACTACATGCAATGTACATTTTGCAAGATATTTTAAATGACATATTACAGAGCTTCTTGCTACTTTCTCTTAATCAGCTGATATAGCTGCTTTTGAAAAAATTAGGGTGTAGTGACCTACTGAATTTCACTGGTATGACAGGCCCTATATTTAGTATGATTATTTTTTGTTGTTTTTGCATCGTGATGTTGGCTGGCACGCTTGCCATCAACTCTTTGATAAATAGCTTTGCCAAAACAAATAATTTTCATGTATGATTCATGAATTTAAAACTGGCTTTCAGTCAGGTCTAAGGCTGTATGGTATGTTAGTGAAACTGGCTTTCCCAGGTACTTAGGTGCACAGCATTTCACTCACTGTGGAGAAATAGAAGTTCAACACTTCAGACTGGGAGCGCAGACAAGTTTCCTAATGCCCCGAACAATTTCTAATATAGAATTCATTCCATTTTCTGTAAACCACTCTAAAATAATGCTATATTACTATAAGCAGGTTTCAAACAGACAGTAAAGAAATTTGATAAGCTTGACAGTTTCTAAACTAAAGTAGCACCACATTTTCATTTCCCTTTTAAGAAACAGCTGCCTTTCTTTTAGGATCGGATACTACGTATTGCACTAAGTGTGATGGTTGGAGGATGCATCTATTAGGCTATAAAGCTGTCAGTTATTGCAAGCTTTCTTGACATACTTGTGTTAGACTGCATCCACTTGTGATGTCCACCATCCTCTGCCCTGAGGCTGAGGAAAAATCTAGAAAAGAATGAATAACCTTGTACCAAGTCCTTAAACTTTAGTAATAGTCCAAAGAGAGGTGTTTGAGACAGAGCCCAAAGGCTGCAAACGAGGGCAAACCAGTTTCAACAACTGGAACTCACTGTTCCACTCCCTGTCGACTATAGTGGGTTTTGTTCTGCTGAAGAACCTAGTCAGGGTCACTTGGCCATTTCAAAAAATTACATCAGAAGCAGGAAGTTGACAGAAGGAATGAGAGAATCAAGAAAAAAGAAAATCCAGTAGAGAAATACATACTCTGACCTTATTGCTTCATTTAAATCTTGTCTTGTCTTGTTGTAACTAAATGTCATCATATTAGAAACCTGCAAAAATCTATATTAGTATTATGTGTCTCAGCTGTGTTGCGTCTGTGACAGAAAACCATGGTGCTCAAAAGGTGGAAAAGTCTGCAGAAGCATGCACGTTAAATGAGGGAAAGGCTTCACTCACAAAGTTCATCATCTTAAAAATAATGAAGAGGATATACTCATAACTGTTTAATAGATATTGCTAGAGCTGGTATAGTGTGAGGGAAGCTTAGGAGTAAATAGGTCCAAGAAAAAGCATGCTGAGGAATGTCCTACAGGAGAGGCAAAGAATGAGAGTGGCTTTACTTTGGTCAAGATTAATTATTTTGGTAGCATAACATGAAGTTTTGAACATATTTAAGTCTTAAAGGAATAGTTTTCTCAATTCCTTGACTATAAAGAAGCATTTAGAAAAAAACACAACAAGACATCCAGAAAATACCTTCATTTAACAAAGCAACCCCTCCTGAAGCATAGAATCATTTATGTTGGAAAAGACCTTTAAGATCATTGAGTCCAGCCATTAACCAGCACTGCCAAGTCCACCACTAAATCATGTCCCTAAGCACCACATCGGCACGTCTTTTAAATACCTCCAGGAGTGGTGACTCCACCGCTTCCCTGGGCAGCCTGTTCCAATGTTTGGCAACCCTTTCAGTCAGTCTGATGTTCTTGCCCATCTTTTTGTAGATCCACATGTGACCATCGAAAGGAGAAAAAAAAGACAAACTATTTGCAAGTTCTATGTTTTCTCTAATAGTTGATGAATGCCTGATTTCAAGAAAACCATCATTGTTGCACATTATTTCTTATCTCATTCATCTGCTGCAGTTTTCACAAAAATACCCACAAAACACCCACAAGTTATGCTGATCGGAACAAACTATTGCCATATTTTCTACTACCTTGATATCCCCTCCGAAAACAAACAAGATACTATTTTGATGTTTGTTATGGGAATGGTGCTGCTACAAGAATTTCCATACATTTACCTTCTGGCTCCAAAATGACTTTCCTGGAACAAGTACAATACAGACACAACACTACTGATATTCTTATTTCACAGGAATTAACTTCCACATCTAAACCCAGGTGATTAAATACTTGGACATAGATGAAGAAAAAATCTGAGAGCAATATTTCCATTCTTTAAACTAAAGCATGTTTTTAAAAAAAAAATCCACAATATTGAGAGCAGACATTCACCTCAAAGTGGATAGGGTATTATTACTATTTAAGCAAAAAATATTGATACAGATAATGTTTTCCAGATGTTGAAGCAAATGCAGAAGACGGTATCTTCTAAAGAATTCACAGTGCTATGGATAGGCTGAGTAACTTCTGTACATTTGAGAACAAGGTTTAGCATGACTGAGATTAAATCGTATGTATAGAAATATTTTTGGGAGCGAATCTCTGTTCTGTCTTATTTGAAAAAAGTGAGCAGGAACCATTAATTAAATTCAGTAGACTAGTGATAGATGAGCTCTTTGTGCCTAAAACATTCCCAAATATTCTGAATCCCCTCCATTTACATGAGAAGTTCAATAATGAAGACAAATTAGCTTTCCTACAACTATTTCTGACAGGCAACTATTTGCTGAAGCAGAGACAGTGCAGGCAGCCTGGTAAATCACAAAAACAATGCTGCCATGGTCAGGCACTGTCAGAAGCCCAATCATTCTGATAAAGAGCAGGTGAGCCACAAACAATATTATTCCCCCCTCTACAAACATTTAGCTTTTATACCACATCTTTTTAAAAATAATTATCCAAGTTAAAATGATGTCTTTTCTATGTTTTATGTAAGTTCTGGAGACTCAAAATCTGTGGTTATTGTGGTCAGCATTTCTTAGTGCAAATGTATTTGTAAATGAAATATTTAAAAACATATTTGGCTATATCAAAATTATTTTAATTGTGAAAATAATTACATATTTGATAGTTCAGATTGCATATGGTTCTCTTTACATTTTCATTAGATTGACTCACAGATTAGTAAATTCATGTTGCTTGTGAAGATATTTAATTATCAGAAGTTATAATTGGTGATATACAGTGTAAATAACCAAAAATTAAGGTTTTAATTTGGTTATTTCTGCTGAAAGAAACCCAACACTTAATGATGTAAAAATCCTTCCTGACAATTTGCTTCCAGACTGTGGAATAACAGAACAGAGAGCAGCAGAAGCTTATGCCATACTGGTGTTAAGTAGTAGTACATACCCTTCTATAGTAAGCAACCGGTTGAGAGTAAAATTCATAGTACTGTGTTTGGATAAGAGGAAGAAAATGCTTTTGATTTATTCTTCCCAGTACTCTAAATCACCATCACCCTTCAAAAGGGGCATGTTGTAGTATATTATTATACCAGCAATAATTATAATAATTAGCATTCCTATAATATCTTTCTTGCTAAGGATCCGTAAGTGCCTGTAATTTACATGAAGACTGCAGACTTCTCTTTTGCTCTCCCAGGCATGAGAAAAAGGAGAAATAGCAACACTAATAAGAATATAATCACATAGAAACAAGTGAATTCCAACTCAGGACTATAGTCTGGCACTGGATTCCATGGATGTTAGCAACACGTTCCTACGTTGGGTTGGCAATGACCCACTGTTTAAGTTAAGCTTGGTTATTTTGAGCAAAAGATGTCTGAAAAATGAAAATTAGGGAGTCCTCATACTTTATCCAGGCAAAGAGAACTGTAATGAGCAGCTGAGGGTAAAATGAAATAGTAATATATTTAGGTTTCACTGTTGCTTTGGAAATGGGTGAACATCTTATTTCTGCTGCCTTAGAACTGAATATAATCAGTAAAGTCTGGAAATTAGATAAGAAAGAACAAATAACAAGCTAAGTGCTGTATCTTCTATTAAAGAATATTATAAAGAGAAGTAAACAGTACAGAAAATTAAATTGTTTATCAAAATTCACCACCATAATTTAAGATGATGTTAATGTAACTAAATGCACATTGTTTTGAGGGTCCTTCCATGTGGATCCAGCTGTTTAGTATTGTAAAAAGTTATAGCTCAATCTTGAAAAAGGAGAACTTTTCTAAAAGGAATTAAGATGGAGAACAAGCAGTTCTTTAGTTTGATCATGAACATAGAGCCCTGAAGAAGAGTTTGAATAGGGAATTAAAGGAAGCAAATAAACCAAAAATCCCCCAAAACAATGGGATATTTCATCTGAAGATTGCCTGCTCAAAAAAAAAATTCTGATACTCAAAGAAATGGATATTCAGAATATGTTAGGTAAACCAGTCTTCACTGAAAAAAGTTAAAGAACTTTTTGAAGGTAGAGGAAAAACTATTTAAGTGATTACATCTGTTGTAATGTCAGTGTTACAGTTGTTCATTTACATTAGGTTCAACTACACTCCACTCAGATTGAATAATATCTTGGTTCTCCAATATTTCAATTAATTTGCAAAAGCTGAAAATGTGTTTTTAACTACCAGAAGCTGAATTCTTAAACTAGTTGCCTATAATAATATGCATACAGGTAAAGCAGTGAAGGAAGAAACTGAAAATCCATAAGAAAAAATATACTACATTTGTTTATTTTAACTGAGTTAAAAAGTGACATAATAAAACTATGCTCCAAAAGACCCCTTGAGCCAATATTAATACTAATCCTGGAGCACACAATGTTACCAAAGAGAGAGGAAGAAAAAAAGTGGGGTTTTTTGTCAACTCCATTTCCTACTTTGTATTTCCACTCTTTTTCCATAATATACCAAATTAAAAGCTTGTAGCCACTATCACTAGACTGTGGAACCTATTAAATTCTGATCTGAACTCATGTTTAACTCACTATTATGAAGACCATACTTTCCAGAAACATGTAATTATCCTGACGTTAAGAAAAGAAATAAAATCATGTCTCTGTTTTTAAGCTACATAAGAGGAAATTGTTAGGGTCTTGTCCACCATTAGTTTGATTTTCCTTTCATCCAGTAAAACTCTTGATTGCCCTAGTGCGTGGACCATATTTAATCACACCTTTTCACACAAGCACATTTGCAAGCTAATCATTTTAGAAAGTGCCTCACTGGTGAGATTCACGATATCAAGTTCGCAATGACTGCTGAGTTACCAAGAAGAAAGGGGTATGACATGGTATCTGACAGTCAGTAACCTGAAGTTTCTTTATTCCTTGTTTGGAAAATAATTGCAAAAGTCACAATTTAAAAGCTCAGTTCTAGTTACTATTCTATCCAAACAATTTCACTCTTCCATAGGTAAAAAAAAAATCCTGCTTGTTCCAGTGGCTTGGTGCTCTCACCTCCGGTGGAGAAACCAGAGCAGGATGTAACAGGCATGTCCACTGCTTTGCAGTTTTCAGCCCAGGGTGCTTCAAATTATAGTATTAGCATAAAATTGGAAATTAGGTACCCTGGAAGCAACTTGTCTCATTAATGCATAGTGACAATTTGAGCTGCTTCAAAGCTACAGGTAGGGCTTGATGTTGCCTGGTGCTGTCAGTAAATGGTTGGGTCATTGCACCGTCCAGCAGTCATTGTCCCTGTACACCAGCGAGCTTCACACAGCCCTAGAGTACACAGAGCCGGCATTAATGCATAGGTACTGATACAGCAATATACAAAAATGGCAACAGCTGACTAGGAAAAAAGAAGTGAAATCCTCTTTTGGGAGGCAGAAGAAAGGAAACTTATTTCTGAAATACCAAAACAGGCCCGTTTTACAAAGCTTTAAATATTTCCACTTTTTCCTATGTGCAATTGTAGCTGAAGATGCTTTGAAGATGGTTTTTCTTTTAAAAATTCTGAAAGTACTTTCCAAAGAAAGGCATAGTGATCATTCTTAATGTTTACAATGTGCATGCACATATTAAAAATATAGGAAGACATAAACAGAATCTCCTAAAAGTGCTGATAACATCAATGTACTTTCACAGGAAATTTTGCTTAAAAATTGATATTTCCGTACAATTAAAACTAATGTGGTGTTTTGCACTCTGAATGGGTCTTCACTTCATATTTGAGTCATTTTCAGTCGTCCATCTGTAGTGTGTTGTTATTTATTCAACCTGCATGGCCTAATTTAAAACTTATTCTCAGTTAAGCACAATTTAAAACTACTTATGTCATTAATCACAAGAAGAAAACTATGACAAAAGACAACTAGCCTAACAGACCTATAAAGTGGATCCAATTTAGAAACACAGCAATAATCTTTAATTCAGCAATTTCAAGAAGGTTAAGAAACTTGAAAGCCTAGGTTTTTTTCTAAGAAGAATGAAGCATTTCACTTTGTTTTTCAAACTGTTTTTGAAGTCCACCAATACTGACAACTCTTATCAACTGCAGTGTTTTCTTAAGGAACATGCAGCAGCACTTGCTTAGTCTTTCATTCATGTATCGTACCTTCCTTTTTTTATATATTTATAATATGTATAAATAGAAACCTTCAGAGATGTTTGTGTAAGAGACAGTTTTCTTGTACCCAGCATTCAGATAAGTAAACTGAGAAACAGGAGAAATGTGTTTGCTTGAGGAGTAGCAGTAGCACAACACCAAGTTCTGACTTCCACTGGACCAATCTCTATCTCGAGGGCCTGGGTGTATCGTCACTGACATTTAGTTACTGTATGTTTGCAGAAACACCAAGTTAGTGTTGCGATATTGGAAACGTATGCAGATTTACAAAGACTGTTTAGGTACTTGACCTGTGTGTTTTAGTAGCCAGAAGTATTTTTTAAAACCTTCTTGTACTTATTTGTATAAATTACATAAATTTTCATTTCTGTTGACACAGTGGGATATGCAACAGGTAACCTATTTATGGTGTAGTCCAATTACAATAAATTCAATATTTTAGTTCAAGCTATGGGAAGTTCATTGTATGCTCTGCATATCCAAACTATGGGTATGAGAACACCAAAATACTAATTTTATCGGTCTAGTTCTGTCCAGCTGAAATTTAAATATTTATTTGAAACAAAAAAGGACACAGCCGCCAATGATAAAGGTAAGATGGCTGTAAGCTTCCTTATCGTATCTGGCAGAAAGTGGATTAATTTGACACCTATCTGCCAAAATTTAACTCCCATTTGTCATTTTAAAAACAGATACAGTAAAGACTCTTCCCAGTACGTGGAGCCTGAGAAAGTAGATCATAATTTATATTGGTCAAATGGATATACTGATTTTTTTTAATTGGAAAAGAAAAAATTTCTATTAGTGGAGTAAATGCTTCAAGATTTCATTATTTTTAAAAAAATTAACATCAGGGAAAAGCAAACAAACTCAGGACATACTTGAGTGATGTTTTATAATCTAAGGGTATCCCTCTTCTTCTGATTACTAAACTTGCGTTTTGCTATGCTAAGCTTTGTTCATCTAGAAGTTCTGGTGTACCAGCTCCAAGCTTGCCTCATTACCTTCTGTATCTCTCTGTGGCTTTCTATGTCCAGAGCCTCAGTAGTACGTTACCCATCAGGGTTCCTCACTCCCTTCCTGCTTTGCTGGAGAGGGCACACCCAACCCACATGACCAGAGCTCTTAGAACCCATTCAAATCTCAAAGTATAATGAAGTGAGAAATGGACTAGAAATTTGGATCCATAAGGGGTTTTGAATGCTCCCTAGATTCAAGTGCTTTAAGGTGAAGATAGATACAGATGCAAGGGTTTCCTTAGAATCAGGAAACAAACAAACAAAAAACCACAAACAACCCACAAGTTATTTTTTAGAAAAAACAACAATGTCCTGAGCTAGTTTAGTTAAAATCAAATCCCCTCTCTCTCACTCAGTAGCAGAATTTCTATGGGATGTAGTATGCACAAAATTTCTCTAGATAGAAGTTTTTTCATATTAAATATTTACCCAAACTTTCAGTCTCACTTGGCTGAAGTAAATGGGGGGTGGTGGGTGTGTGTGTAATTCAAACTCAATACTACAGGGAAAGAAAAGGAAACTTAATAGAAGTCACTTCATAGAACAGGACTGTAAGATAATAGGCCTCTATGGTACCTATACTCCTGATACAGATTAAAATGAAAAATTAGCTTTTAGTTTATGGAACCTGACAAGGATTTCTGCTAAAATATGCAACATATAACTGACATCTATACCTTTGAATCTATTCTACGATGTTCACTTTAAATTTGGATGATTTTTATTTGAACCTTTAGCAAAAATTAAGTAAAATTTTATGTTCAAAAAAATCTGGAAGAGAAAAATCAAATAAAAAATTAATTACATCAAGTGCAAGATCCCGGTCTTGATTTCTAACATGCTTCATGGCATACCTGTACCTTATCAAACATTATGAACTATGTAAAGTTGTTAGCTCCTATCTGTATCTCACTATTAGACATACCATCACTGCTCACTTGTCAAACTCGCCCACTTATATTACTGGACAATCTCCTGTGGCATCTGTATGTCATGTGAGAGATCCTCATTCAGAGGAGACCTTCAGCCACACATAAGTCAGGTTACCTACCAGGCACTTGACATGAACTGAAGCAGGTGGCATACTGCAGGGTATTTTCACTTTGCCATATATTTGTCACATCCACCTTTTACCTTTTGTCTTACCTTTCGCTTGTGAGGTCTTCTAGGCTGGGACCACCTAATGGGGCTTCAGAGTTTTGCTTTAGTTTGTTTTACAAGCAACTTCAGATGAAGCTAATACAACTGTAGCAAACTCAAAGCAAGCTCATCTCAGAACACGGAATAGATCCCAAGAAAGCAGGTAACAGAAAAGCAACTTTGCAGGTAACCGCTTTGTCTCCAGAATGTCTGCCTCAAAATGAAAAGGGATTTCAACAGGTCAGCAATTAGGCGAAAAGCATACAGAAACTTTCATCTACATGTATCAAAACAACATGCATAAGCACACAGCCTCATGGCTTCCCTGAAGAAATACCTAAAGAAGATACATGAAGCAAAGCATGAGAGGAAAAGACGAAGATGACTGACCACAAATCAACCTTTTCTTCTTCCTCCTGAAGAACAGCAACATGACTGAAATGTGACCAGAAATCTCCATGTAGCATTGCTTTCTTAAAATTACTTTGAACAGGAAACACCTTTGTTAGCTTGGCACAGCCAATGCAAATCAACTCTGATGTCTCTAAAGGACACATTCTCAATGACTAGATTTAGCTAAAGCCACATGAGTCAGTTGCAAAGATTCCAGTATTTCTTAGTTTGCTCACCTGCTTGAAACTAACAGTCTTCTCCTACTTACTCTGCTCACCCGGGGATTTCCACCAGCCATATACATATCAACAATATGCAATTGCGGACATATGACAGCAACTCCTGCTTACTCTTAAAGCTGCAGAAACCAAAATACTTGGGATATTTCAATCTGAGTTTACAGTTGTTAAATGACAATGCCAAGATTACACTTACAATAGCCCAAATCTTTCAAAGCCTAATCGGAGACTTCAGGAGTTACCTGTGGCTGTTTTCTCAAGCTTTCGTTTTATGTGGCTTGGAACACCTCCTGACCAATTATCAAGTTTATTATCAACTGCTAATCTGTAAAACCTCTTGAGACTTTATATAACTCCAAGTTACAACCAGGCAGTACATTTTGATCCACCTTCTCCCAGGCTAAGTGAAGGTTCAGACCTGTAGTTAGAGAATTAACTTTTTGTCTGCCAAACACTCAGATTAATAAGGTAACACTGAAAATGTTGTGCTTCCATGTACACTTAGCACACAAAAGCAAAAGGTCCCTTCTAATTGTTGAGTTTTCTCATTATTTTTAAAGAAGAGAGGGACCAGAATGCCTTCCAAGAATGCTTTTTGTCCAAGCTGACCTCTACCATGAGAGCCAAGGTCTCTGCTGACACAACAACACTGTTGCTATTATCAAGGTAACATTGATGTTATTAAGTATGAAAAAGACTATCATTGCTATGTAAGAGAAGTATTCTCAATACTGCACTTAGAAAAAATAGAGCAAATGTAAGGAACAGCATATTGGTTCAGACTAAAGGTCCATTTAAAATTGGATCCTGCAACAAACAGCAGCCATACACAGCTGAAGAAAGAACAAGGAAAGGCTATATGATACTTTCACTAAGCACCCTCCTATCTCTGACTCTTTCAGCTCAGGTTATTCCCTGAACATTATGTTATTTAAGTCTTCTAAATACTTATGCAGGCTTCCCTTAACACACAAATATCTCACACCCACATCCTTTTTCAAGGAGTTCCACAGGTCTGCTCTCAATTTCCTGAGGAGCCACACCATTTTGTTTTGAGCCGGTCTCCTATTATGTCGACTCAGTTAGAAGGGTTGGTAAACAACATATACCTATCAACTGTCTTGATACCACCATCAACCTCTAGGCTATCTCTCAGAAATTGTGTCTTCTTCAGGGTGGAGAAATCTAAATTACTCATTCTTCATGCAGATGCTGTGTAATCAATCATCCCTGCTGCCTTTTTTGAACTTCCTCCAGTTCTAGGATGCCCCTTTTGATATGAAGGAAAAGAAATGTACTCATTACTCAAAAGCATGGATGAACCATGCATTTACATGTTGGCACAGTGATGTCTTCCATTTTGGTCAACAACAAGTAGTGAAAGGGAAGGCAAAGGCTTTAAGAATTAAAAGAGCATATGAAGCAGGATAGAGGTAGAAACAGCCACAGACCCCAGCTTCTAGGCTAGTACTATAAGCACTACAGTAAAGTGAGCAAACCCCCCTTGGTTTCTAGTGTATTCATAATTCTTGAAAACACTCATGCATTAGTTCTTGAGTTTTTCGTGGAAAGACAGAGAAGGAAGAAGAGAAGAGAAACTTAAATGCTTGGATTGCCCCAGATGAAACATTCAGATAAACATTACACTTTTTTGTTTTTAATTGAAGCGCTTGGGATTGGAGCAAGGTGGTTTTGTTAAACAGGACTCTGAGCCCACAGAAAATTCACCTGTCTACTGAAAAATCAAATCATGGCAGCTTTGTCAACATGGCTCTTTTTCAACAAGCCGTGAATTTTGCTTTCCTAATAGGAGTCTTTGCTACCTGAAGGAAGTCTCATCAGTAAGTAAAGCACATGCACAGACAACATAAGGTCCAAGTTGTCAGGTTTAACAAGTCAAAATGGAAAAAAAATGCCATCTACCATCTTCTGTTTATTGCTGGTTTCTAAATGTACTCCTGACTACTGGAGGTAATTTACTCAAGTTTACTAAAAAACAACAGCTTATCAAAGACATTTAATCATATACACAAGGACTAGTGACTTTCTGGTTGAGCTAAATCAACACGCAGATCCTTACAGAAGGACCATGGAAGGGAGTTTCTTGTGATCTCTGATTCCTGCAGCATCTCTTTGAACCTATTGAGCTGAATGATTTGTATATAAGTGTATTGAACAACGTACATCTAAGGACTAGTGAAACACAGTTGGACAAAGCCCTTTCATCCAGCTAATTAGTTCCTGGCACACACTGAAGAGGAGCACACACCTCACAATTAATAACATACAGGTATTTATGGGATCAGCAATCAGCTGAGTATTCCAGGAACGTATGCCACAGAGTCGAGTTAATAAACATTATTATGCCAACTCAATTTGAAATTTCACAGAGGCTGTAGAGAATTAACAAAATATCTGTCTACTGTCTGGAAGACAGGAACAAACTAATACCTGTCGCTAACACTGTGCAAGTACAAACTACACGCTCTCCCAGTCAGGCTAGTGATGGAGCCCAGAATCAATGTATTATCACATCTATGATTCCCAAAAAACGGGTTATGTTTATTTACAAAGGACAGCTTTCAACCAAAATTCAAGCCAAGCACACTGTCATATGTAATTGGAAGAGGTGTACAAAAAACTAGCTGCCAGCAGTATTTAAAATTCTGCCAATAGTCAAGAGAAAAAGTAGGACCAGCAAGCATGCAAGTTACTACAGGCCCATTTAAAGTACAGTCCTGGCTCTAGAATCATTTTTTAAAAAACAGAGGAGAAAAAAGGATTATGTATAGTGAAGTGTTTAAAGATAAGGCAAATGAAAACAGAAAGCTAAATTATTGTCCTCATTCATAGGAAATCCATAACAGAACCAATAATGGAAACTCAAATTCTTTTTTCTTCAGGCTTTTGCTCTAATAAGATATCATTTTTTTAAAATATACATTGTTTTATGAGTTGCACTAAATTTTATTCTCTAGTACATCCTATAGAATTGGTTTATTAAACCAGAACACCTTGAGAGCTGGCATGGTCTCATGATTTCCAGTAAGTTTCAGTACATTTCTTGCATTTAAATATACAATAATCATTACATAGTAAAATAGTAGGGACTTCAGCTTACCATACTGAATGAAACACACACACACGTTACACACTAAGATCCTTGTTATAAGTAAAATAGGAGCTACCTATATTATTAAAGTTCACTGAACAGTGTTTTCCATTACTTACAACATTACTAAACTAACTGTTCTGGTTGAAAGTTTCCAGGCTCATTTTTTGGTTTAGTTAAATAGAAGGGAAGATGTAAGGTTTCAGCCAAAACAGTCCAATCATTGCTAAAAACTAGAGCAGAAGAAAATGAAACTACTTATTTTTTTTAAGAACAGTTTACTTACCTTTTTCCAAGAAAAGGAGAATGTTCTTATACTTCAGAGCAGCAATGCTAGCACTAAAAGAGAACAGGTATTTACGCTGGTCTTTTATTCATCCTCTGAAAATTCACCAATTGTGGCCAGGTTATAGTAATTTGAAAATTCACAGTTAACACAAGCTCAAAAGAGATTTGTTTTATTTTACCAAATCAGTTTCTTAAAGACTAACTCTCTACTAAATATTTCCCAGGTGTGGGCACACAAATGCACTGCTGCTGATGGACTAAGCTTTATTCACCTCAGCTGAAAGCTCTGGATCTTTGGCAACTGCTTTGTTGCCTCTCAGAGTCTGATTTAATTGCTGAGTTAAACCTGATATAAGTAGAGAGGAATGAAAACAGAGACAAAGGGATGCAGGTAGGGACTGAGATGAAAAAGAAAAACAACACCTGGATATTAGGATGTAGATTTAGAAATGAATCAAACTAAGAGCATCTTAGTAAAGAGACTCTGAGACAGAGAAGACTAGGAATAGTACTTATGGGAGAAAATGAAATGAATTGAAGATGGATGAAGTGAAGTTGGAATTTGTTAGATAAATACACTAAGACATAGTCATAATTCCCATGTATGGTCATTCATATTCAGTAAATATTAATTCAAACTGTAACAGGTACAGATAAAGTCCTTCAGAATAAGAAAGGAAATAGAAAGTCTATTTTAAAAGAAAACAGCAAAATCTTGAATTGTTTAGGCTAGAAAAAGTTTTTTTTTAAGGGATATGTTGGATATGTCTGCAAATACTTTGCTATTAAGAGCTATTAAAGCTATAGGACAAATTGAAATATTAGTGTATATACCAGCTACAAATAAATGTAGGCTATAAATTATTTAGTACTAACTGTTGGAAGGAAGAAATCCTGGAACAGCCTTTCAAGTGGAATAGATAGGATAAAAAGCAGTGTATATTTAACATGATATTTTGATAACTGGGGATTGGCATAAGTGACTCTGACGGGCATACCATTTTCTAGGAGAAAAAAAATGTGAGACAAATCAGAATGCACAGGAATAATACTGAAAAGCAGCAGAAGAGGGGACAGGTGGAGGTGGAGCAGTTAGTGACTTTGTCTAACTAGCATGGCAGAGAGACAGTTATATGCTACTAATTGCAATTTGAAAAAGTGTATTTACTTTAGAAAGCAAGAAAATGGTGACAGGAATCAGTGAAGAGCAAGGTGGATGCTCATAGCTTCTGAAGAAAGGACTGTGGCAAGCAGAGATGGAAGGTTTTTTTAAGCAGGTACTCTGACAAGAGGAGTCTGGATTTCTGTGCTGGATGTCCTCCAGAATTAAGGCATGATGGCAAAGTAGAAGGAAAAATAAGATGGTAATTACATGTGATGCTAGAAAGGCATGCAACACCTGTAGAATTTTTCTGGGAGATTTCTAAGGGAAAGGCAACAAAGTAACGTCTAACTGAGACCCAGGACAACTCTGCTAAAGAGCAAAACAGCAACAGCAGTTGCTGAAACACTCACCTGAAACTGGGTCTGACAACTGCTCTTAAAATCCCAACTCTAGCACTGAATGAAGTACAGTAAAAATAAAAATGTAAATTGTATAAGTATACATTAAAGTATAAATCTTCTAAATGTCTCAGCAGTCATGCATTCCTCTGTTGAGATAAAGGTTCATTTTTTAATTGTTCTGTGAACAAAGAGCATTCTCTAGAGAGGTTAATACTTTTTGTTGATGTTAAAATTCATTAATAAATATAGTTTCATCATTCCAGGTCCATTTTTCACATTATACATCTAGTCTTACTCCACTGCATGAACAACTCTTAGTGTGTAACTTTGTGTACGTGTGCATGTATATAGACATGTATGTATATATATATTTGTTTTACCACTCAGAACTGGGAATGACTCTAATTTGAAACAAATGAAATTGTTTTTGTTCTAGAACTGTGATAGGAAATATCCTAAGCCTAGCAGCTATTGATTTAGATGGCAGCTTTATCTGCTGAACGGATGGAGGAAACGGGAGTAGTTAATAAGTGAGTAAAAGTGAACTCTGTCCTGAAATCCACAGATGAATACCCTTCCTGCTTTCCATTATCACGAAGTCCTAGAGTATATCTCAGCTTAACTCTTTTTGTCTTTAAGCGTCTTCACATTCAGACCAGTTCAATGAAATCAAGAGCATGCAGCACCACACCGTGTTTTACCCAAGTCCTTTGTGCTATGTGTCATTTACTAATACTGAAGAGCTGAAAATGGAGCTGGTATTTTACAATACATAAAACCACAGAGTTGTCTCCTCTGTCAAGCACTTAAAATCTATTCCGGGCAAACAAGATCATCATTTCACTTACAAAAGGACCCCAGCAATTAAGACACTGGCAATGCAGAACAGCACAGGTTTTTGATGCAGAGTTTGAAGAAGGAGCCAGGGTTGTTGCACAACAGTGGGATAAAACATAAAACTGTGGGAAAAGCAGACAATAAGCAATGAGCTGAAGGAGTAGAGAAGCCTAAGAAAAGGAGGACAGGATGTAGGAGGCAGGGACAGCAGAGATGCAGGCAAAGAAATAACTGTGAAGAGCTTTCAGGATGAGGACAACGAATTCCTGTCTAGTGAAAGAACATAGATGCAAACAGCAAAGGTCTGCAAGAGCGCTGTGGAAAAGTGTCAATGGGAGTAGACTGGTGAAATGTAATCCTTCTGCCAATGGTACTTGGCAGGAAACGGTCAGATTTACATATCTATATTTCTTTTTTAAATTACCAGCACTGTTGGTTCAAAACCCCACCCTGCCTACAGGAAATACTAAACACCTTTCCTTGAGTGTACAGAGCTCAGAAGCTCTGCATGTATACCTACAATTTTATTAAGGGGGAAGGATCACAGCATTGGTTTGGGAAAATACATCTAAGGATCAACTGTGTGTTTCTACAAACATTTAGTAAAGCTTTCCCTCTTTTCAGCTGTCATCTGTTACTCAAGCACTCTTGCTAAGTAGCCTGGTGGTCTTGTTCAAATTTGATCATTTTTGCCACAGCCCTTGATGCTGCCTTCCTTCTCTGCTTCACTTCCTTCATTGTTTGATGACAGGTCCTTGCGGAGACCCTCAGTTGGGTACGGGTGTCCATCTGCAACTCCTAACAACATTGCTTTCTGATCCAGATTTGAGGTGCTGGATGGCACTCACTCTTGATGTCATTTCTCAAATACTGTGTCACCAGTTTGCTAGCCCTGTGCTCTCCTGTTTCAGTTCTAGTGCAATGCCACCTGCCCCAGCTATTGTCTCAGCTGGATGATGGGTATTAACAGTGCAAAAGTGTGTTGCACACAGTTGCGTTTTCCAGTACACCAAGAGGCAATAGACAGGTTTATTGCATGACTAAAGTGCAGTCAGAGAAACATATCCTGCCTGTGGTGCATGGCAATGGCTGTTTTTTGGGTGCAGGTGACTATCAGGAGGCAATGACCTCGAATGCGTCAAATGATGCTTTTCCTTCTCTTCTTGGTTTTTACTACACTTGAGCACCCTAGCTGGCTTCTCTGGCCCTAAAAAAGAGACAAGTAGCTTCTCAGGTATTGTCTCTGAGGGAACTTGCTCTGAGTCTTTCTCAGCAGAGGCTCTGGAAAGAATCATTTGTTCCTCCTTTGTTTCATTTTTGGAAGCATTTCTCAGGAGGAATTTCTGTACCAAAGATTGTTTTTCTTCTGGTAGAGGCAGGCTGTCTTGTAACACAAAATCTAGGCTGCAGAATATTTTTTAAAAACATCAGAAATAAAAAAAAACAAAACCAAAAACAAACAAAATGCCATGCGCCTTGCTGTCAGCACAAGTAAATGTCCTGCAGTCTCACAGTTATGATTTGGCCATCAGATTCATGCAGTATGAGATCCAGAAGGAAAAAACCCAAACCAAACAATGCCTTTCTTAATCCCCACAAATCCTAAAGGACCGCAGTAATCATGTACCAGAGGCTGGACTCCCAAGTGATTGGGGAGTCAGAAATAAGGAGAAAGGCCATCGTGATGGTTCATAGATGCCTGTACTCTGAGAAGAGCTGTTTTCTCTTTGCTGTGTACATTTTTTATATTTACTTTTAGGCAGGCAGGGAGAACTGTGATATTTTACATCCTATCTAATCAGGAACCTCTTTCTGCAGTTACAGCAACTACTTAGACTGTGTAGGGCCTGAAGGCCTCCTTTCTTTCTTATCCTTACATTTTTAATCATTAGCAATCAGCATCAGTAGGTCATTAGCAATCCAGTCAATATTCATATTCATTTTCTCTAAGTGTTTGGTTGGGATTAGATGGTATCTTGAGCTTTTTTGTATACACATTCTTTTGATTCTGATGATTGTGTCCCATGACCCAGCCTAGCTCTTCAGCAGTATTACTGTTGCACAGGGAGCTGCTCTGAATAGTGTATTCAATGGATCTTCATGGATTCTGTATGAAAATTGGCTGGAGAGCCATACAGCAGGCAGAAGAAGTTTGGATCTGATTACAACTCATGTGGGTGGCCAGTTTTCTAGGGAAAGCCAAGTCTAAATCCCAGAACTAAACAAGATCGGGCTTTAGGAGATTTCAGATTTGGCCACTGCACAGTCTCCCAGAATCTGTCGGAAAGGATGCTGAACTTTGCCTGAGTTCTTCCTTTTCTCTCTAGAAAGATTTCTCAGCATTTAAATACCAGTTAGAAATTTAACCAGAAGAAGCACAAGCAAAGAGAACCTGCAAATGTAGCTACAGAGACCTCCAGTGTGAAAGCTCAATTTACAATCTGTAAAAATGAATGGTTGCTTAATAAACAGTTTATGGAAAAGATCCGACAGAGGCAGCCCAGAACTACTGTGACTATTGGCAAGTTCACAGCACACTAAATGTTAAGTCAAAGGAAACACAACAATATTATCTAAAACACACAAAGGGCATGAACTGATATGGATAATGGCAAATAGACTATATAAATAATCTGAAGAAGACGGTATTAAAAGCCAGCACTTCTACACAGCCAATGAAAAGTGAGATACAGTGTTGTTTGCCATTCTCTTTCAATTGGACTGTAATGGAAACTACTTATTTCCCCACTCCTTCCCTCAACATGAATAGCAGAGGTTTCACGAGGGCAAAGTAGCTTACAAATGATGCTGGTAGTCACAGTGTAGTCCTCATTGCTTAGCTGAACCCACACATCTGAGTCCTAACAAGCACTACCTGCCTCATAACCCAACATGTATGGCAAGAGTAAATGAGCAGCAAGTTGCCCAACACTTCCACTCCAGGCTGCTGGAAGCAGCAGCCGTTCCCTTTTTGAGGTGAGGTTTTCTTAGGTGCTCCACCTTCCCTAAACTCTTTGAAAAACAATATTCTGATACTAACACCGTCTTTCTCCTCACTCTTGTCTTTTTGCCATTGAGAAAATTCTTAGCATCTCCCCCCCCATCATTTCCCCCCAGGGAGAAATGTATGCACTGTAGGAGCCAGGTAGAGTTTGGATGCCACTATGTTAGATACTGTAAAAGGAGGGGGAGAGAGAGAGATATATTTTTTCCAAAGACTGCAGAATTTTATAACATTTTCTCCAATGGTCATAGCAAGAGAAGAGATTCAATCCTTTTCTACTGCTTCTGGAAAACAGCAATGAAGCAAGACAAACTCTTTTCCCTGTCTTTTATGTCCTTTCTATGAAACTTGTCTCTCCAGGGTTCAGGTCACTTTTACATAAGGTATAAAACCCTGGCATTGATTACCATTTCACAAATAACTCTCAGTACCCTTGACTGGACAAAAATGGATGTACAAGTCCCAAGAGAAAAGAGAAGGATTCCAGGAATTAAAAACAACTCTTATTCAAAGTCTAAAACGGAAGCCTAGGTCTGTTCATTGTCATTCATTCTCTAGAGCAAATATAATGAACATTACTCTTTTCTTACAGTGACACAAACAAGTATGAATTGATTGACATTAGTAGAGCTACTTCTGGTATAAGATTCAAATCAAATCCAGTCTACATATCCAGTATAATAAAGTTGTCCTTATTTTAGACTAGGACATAGCTACAGTATATCAATTATCATCTGTAATGTGAATTTTAACAATGAATATTTACATAAATGCAGTTCTCCCATTTTGTGACTGGGGCACAGCAACAGTACATCTAACAGCAAGAGATTAATTTCCTCATCTCTCACACAGAAGTGAATTGCTATAGGACAAGGAAATGTTACATCTAAGAGGGCTGTGCAGAGAAGAAAAAGGGTGTTTTACTGTTGGTTTGGTGGGATTTTTTTTAAAAAAACAAGCTAAAACAAAATGCGATTGCTGTTCCGTTCATGGTTTTTTATTAATAAACTGCTGCTGATGCTGCTGGCACCTTCCTTCTGTTATTCAGATGAGTCCTTCCAGCTTCCAACTGTGCTGGTGTTTTCTCTTGGGAAGGGATATGATCTACAAGAGTTCCATTAGCCTAAAAGAGAAACATCTGCTTGGAGTATGGAGCAATGTATTGGCTGAGCTTAGCAGTAGGTTGACTGCAGCTGGTCAACTCTGCCCTATCTTGCGTACATCGTGGAGACCAAAATGAATTGACATGTACTGTTTTCTAGTGGATTCTTAAAAGGAGATATGATTCAGATTAAAAAGAAGATTATGTTGGCCATTTTCCTTTAATATAGCATTGAGTTACAGGAGTATGTTTTCCAGAAAGATAATACTGTTGAACTATGAAGAAGGAACAGACAAGTTGTTATTACTTTTTTTACTAGACGTGGAATTCTAAGTGACTGCATCCAAAACCAGGCTAGAAAATTACCAGGGTGGGACTACTTGAATATTGTTTTGGCTCTAAAGCATGCCAGTGGCCACTAGTTGTAGCACTGAAAAATAACATTGCCAGTAAATCAAGAAAATTCTGTTCACGTAATTTGGAATTGCCTCCACATCATGAGGTGCTTAATAGGTTCTGTTCCATATAAAAAAACCTATGGCACAGTCTCTGCTTCCTATGAAACATTAGTCAGACTTAAACCTGTTTTTTCAAGGAGATTCTTTCTAACTTAACGGTAGAGGTAGCCCTTAAAGTACTAGCTACGTAGATCCACAATCTTTAATTCCATAACTCATAGTGCACAAATGTCTTATTCAATTTTATAACAGTGAAACTCACTAAAAAAACAGCTCTGTAAAAAAAGGACTCAATTCATTTCTCTATGACACTGCTTTAACTCTACCAGTTACACCAGTGTGTACAACCCAGACTGGCAAAGCTGATGATACCTGGTTAACTTAGGTTGTTTTAACATAACTAATTGGCAAACTTTAACATTTTTGTTTGTGTCTGTGGTACATTGATAATGCAGGTTGTGTTAATAAGGATAAAAAAGGCTGGGGAGACAAAAAAATTCTTATATTTGCAAGTTTGCTCTGCACTGGTTATCTGTGTGGCTTATGCTGCAACCCATACAGAGGCATATTTGTTTTGCTACATATGTATGCTTTTACAAGGTGTTTTGGGATCCATTGGTATGGAAAAATATATTACTACCTGCATGGCTTTTTGCCAAAACTTACAGGAGAAAGAAATTACTTCTGGAGAGCAAATGTGAATTTCCATATACTGCCATCAAAATCCTGATTTTGTTTATATAGAGCTCCAAGGATTTTCTCACTGCTTCCTCCCTGTGGAAATAATAGCAGCATGTTATCTCAGGCCTGTCATGCACAACTTTCACACCCAAATCAGTCTTCCCTAATTCTGTGTCAAATGACAAAGAATATAGCACTAAAAACAAGTTTCCTCTTCTTCTCAGCCTGTAAAATTACAGGCCCACTAAGAACAGCAACAGGAGTATAATAAACTAGGAATGCAAACACACACACATTTTACAGAAGAAAGTTTTATATGCAGAAAATGCAATCAAAATAACCTGTTCTAAAAAGACACTTTGTGAGTCAATCCAGTAGAGTCAAGAAAAGCACTCTGATCAGTGGTGAAAGGAAAGACCAGCACTCGCATTCATATTTTTCTTGTTGCTAGTGATGTCAGGAAGAAAAGCTATCACTTTAACATTGTTTGGTTTTAAGATTAATTAGTCTATTTCAATTTTCTTAAATATTACTTCTAGCAGATTGAGAGTTGTGACACCCTCACCATCTGCTCTAAACCCATGGCTTAGTGCTAAACCCTCAAACAGCTATCAGTTTGTTTGTCAGACTACAAGATATGCTTTATGGTCTTCAAATTCAGAACCTCAATTAAAGCTCTTTTGTATTATATTTCACGTTCCAGTGTATTTGCTCAGGCTTGTCAGCATTATTGTATATATGTTTTAGACCCAATCTTCTCATTTGATTCTACCTCTCCTTAAAAGTTTTTTTCTTTTTTTTTATTTTGTCAAGGATACAGATGGTTCCAATTAATATCTACTTTGGTTCATCTTAGTAAAGCCAGTAAACTGCTGTTGAGGAGTTTGCTAACAAACCTATTCTATCACTGTGAGGCCCTAGTCCCTGTCTTACCACTCTTGAAGCTTCAAACTGTACCACAGCTGTACTGGACAATAACCACTCTTGCATTTTCCCTGAAGTTGTGAATGACTCAAGGCACAAATTTCAGGAGACAGGACTTAACTCTGTTCTTTTACCTATATCAGGAGATGGGTATTAATTCTTAAAAGGATAACTGTAAGCTAAGAGTAAAAAAAAACAACCACGGTAGAACCAGCATATTTTAGTAAAGAAATATGATTTTTGCTACCTTTATCTTGGTACAAGGAGACATTTCGTACTATCCAGCTGGAAGAAGCAAATGCTGTTCTGTAACAAGGATAACCCTGAAAGCACTGAAAACATTTGGAAGCAAATTTCCATTGAGTAATGTGGTATTTGAGTTTGGGGTTTGGTTGCCTTTTTTCTTCTTTTCTTGTACAACTCAATCAAACCCATCCAATCCAGTGGATGTCAGAGAGAACATTCACAGACTACGATAAAAAACGGTTTAACCCTCTAGGGACACCAGCAATAATGGCCTAATAGGTTTTGCTCAGAGTGCACATAAGCAAACTCTGGCTGACAATTTAGATGTTGTCCAAGTGAAGTGAAGGATTCTGTCAAATTCAGTTTGGCTTTTTTTAAAAAAAAAAAAAACAAAAAACTCTTGAGAATCATTAACAGGGCATCAAAATCCACTTTGTATAAACCTCAACAAGGCTCCAATATTTGGCTCAGATAGAATAGCTTTCACTCCTATCATCAGGCTTTCTATTTGTACTTTCAACTGTGTTTTTCTAGGCTGGATAAAGCATTATTATACCCACTTTACGCAGAAGAAAACTGAGGTGGAGTGCTGTGAAGAGATTTGCCCAAGTCCTCACAGAAAGCTATCTTCAGGACTGAGAACACAGGTGGTAAAAGTCAACTTTTCTCCAAGAAACATTTCTCTGCTGTTAATAAAATTTTGAAAATTGGCATCACGCACCATTCTTGATCTCATTTCCTGTTGGAAAAACACGGGCAAATCAATGCTACTAGGAAAAGTTCCTGGAAAATTAATAAAATCATAAATCAAATAAACTCCTGAAAAACAAACTGAAAAAAAAATCCTAGGAAGATTAAAGAAGCATGAGTTTGAGGAAAAAAACGTTCTGAGAATGGTAGGTACTTTTTGGTTTTGTGGCAAATTTTTTATAACCAGAAATGGAACTGCTGTTGAACATCATAGAATATTATTATTGGATGCTGGATGCTGTGCTCATACTCATTGGATGGCATGCCCTGGCAGGCAAGTCTACACAGTGGCTAGAAAGTGTCTGTGCAGCGTGGATGCTAGCAAACGTGAGCCTGAGTACAGTGCAGAGTTGTTCAAGAACTCCCAGAGACATGTGCCACCCACACTGGAGTGCAAATAATACTAGTCTTGTGTGAAGCACCTAGATCCAAGCAAGCTTGGGAACACTTGCATTCTGGAGTCACCTTGACTGCAAAGTAGGTGTACAGGGTAGGAGGGCCACAGGAGTCAGCTTGATGACAATGACTTGGAGCACTTGAGAAGCAGGGTAATCAGGTCTGTCTAGGAGGTCATTCTGAAGTGGTCTGTGAAAACATAAGGCACACTTTACTTGGCATAATGTTAGGAGTGTGGGTGGCATTCACCACAAAAGTTTTTTCACAGCTAGTGTTGCATTAAGCTGTTCATTTATAAATATCACTATTAGACATTAAAATTTTGAAAAAGAGGTTTAGATGTAGGTGAGTACTTGTATTGATAACAGCAAAGAAAATCAACTTTCGTTTCTGTAAAAGCACGGTCTGGCACCCAGAAATCCTGCACATAAATGGAACATAAAATCCACTGCCTGTCAAGTCTAAAACTATTTCTTGCCAAGACGCTTAAGCTTCATGAAAAAAAGACCATTTTTAAAAGGTGCATTCAACCACAAATATTTAGATGATTATTCTAGTATCCAAAAGACTGAATATTTTTGAAGCTCAGACCACTTACTTCAATGCTATGTTTGTAATTCTAGTGCCTTAGATTTTATACATTTTTGCAATATCATAGGATTTCTGTACTAAAACTGCTTAAAATTTAAAGAGATATACCTTTTCATCTTCAACTAAATATCACAAATTCCACTGGTGCATAAATATTGTAAAAATTCATACTGCACAAACACAAGTAGGCAGGATATTTCCAAAATAAACCTTTTACTTCTCGATCATAAAATACGGTAAAAGTCAAAGGATAAATGTAAAATGTGGACTATGTAGTGGTAATGACAATGTTCATTGCAGATTCCTCATTCTCATATTGATTATCATTTTGATCTCAGGAGTAATCTCAGGAATTCAATGCATTTTAATAATTGTGTGCCAAAATATATTCATGTGACCCACAGTGGCAGTATTTTGCCCTAAGGATGTGAGGTAAAATACACAGAAGTCAGTGGAAAGATTGCAGTTGGCTTTAATGGGCTTTGGACTGGGTCCATAACATGTGAGGCATATTCACCATCATCAGCCAACTTCAGTCAACTTTGTAAAGACTCTTTGTCTTTGGAGGAGTTGTAGACTTAGATCTAAAACCAGGTTCTGATTAATATAAAAGATTAAGACCTTACTTAAATGCATGCCAACAAAAGACACATGCACAAAAAAACTTGAAGAGGTTTTAAGTTTTCAGCTACCCAATGTCTGGGGAGACCTGCAAGGTTCCCAAGTGATAACTGCCATCAAGCAGCACAATAAAAATGTTTTACTCTAGCAATTCTGTGTGACACATGAACCCTCTCTTTTAACAGGTGTCCCCTGAAGATCAAGTAGTTCTTTTGATGTTTATTGACAGTCGGTCCAGCTTCCAAATGAAAAGATGGTTGTTAGGATTAATAAGTTTACTCTGCCATAAATCTCCAGATTATAGGTGGGAGAATGAAATAGCAAACAAATACTAAAAAGGTCAAAAGCCCAAACAGTGGAAACATATATATCACTTACCTCTAGATTCACATTGTCAACATTTTAGAGTGACAGTAACTATGTTGCTGCTGTTAATCTTTAGCACAAAAATAGAGTTTCAGTTTTCCTATGTTGTAGCAACAGTTCTGTGAGAATTCATGTCCAGAATTGGCACTCCAGGTATTTTTGATTTCTTTAATTTTGTTACTGACTACTTTTTAAAAAGTGCAATGAGTGTGTCAGAAGCATGATTATGTATTGCTCTGAAGTCCAGGGATTTTTTTTTTTTTCTGGAGAACAGTAATCCCTACAAAGTATTTAATTAAACAAATCAGATGTTAGCACATGACAAAAATACCAAAATACAGTAGGCATTTAGTCAAGAAAATGTGCACAATAGATTTCGTTGAAAGGAAATTTATACTAGGATCTGTTGCAGTTCAACGTAAATACTTGTAAGCAGGCAATTAAAAGCTGGCTCAGCTACTTTATGAGGAAATTCATGTGTTACTATATCACTCTATGAATTTTATTTGGGAGAGGGATCAAATCCTGGAAAGGTACTCTTGACAGACTTCTTCAGTTTCCTTCCTATCTTCCCTCTGTGCAATATTTTCAAATCTTCATGTAACCAACACTCATTCTGCTGTGTAAAGAAAGGTAATAGAGCAAAAAAAGTGAAGCTTCTCTGCCATTCAGTTATATCATGGCTCTGTCACAGACAAACCTATAGTTTACAGTCACATACTTAATGGTTAAAACATGTATCTTGGTGTCTTCCCACATAACAGGTCACAAAGCAATCCAAAAACCTGAGCTGAAAGAAAGCAACTAATAACTTGCCTAGCCTTGGTTGTCATCCATTTATCCAGGTGTTTAGTGTGCCATGTCTGATCACCCCACAAAGATTAATGTAGGTTTTCAACATCTCTGTTCAGGAGTAGGCTCATTTTCTAAGTGCAGAAGCAATCCAAGGAAAAGCAAATTACTCACACTGAGTCAAGAAATCTTGTCAGAGGTGAAAATTGAGCACAGGTCTCCCAGGCCCAGATGTGGTGCCTTGATGATCCTCTCACAATGGCTCTTTCTCTCAAACACACCCCTTTCCACATCTCAACATGAGGAATTCTGCAACATTCAACAAAAAGTAAAGTAAAAATAAACAGCTACCCAAAACAAACTGCAGAAATCTTTCTGCCTTGTCCTTAATCAGTAAGTTCTGCAGTAGGATTAATGCTACCACATATATATTACATGGCTGTAGTGTTTTTTTTCTTCTCTGTGCTGAGTGCTGGCCACCATTGGTTGTATGACTGGTAAACCGCCTTTCCTATTTAGGGATGACACCTTCTTCCCCTACCCCTATCCCCCTTCAAAGTACAAAAAAATCCAAAATGAACTTTCTGTTTCAACTGCTATTGAAATAGGCATTAATTCAATTAAAACCAAGAAGTAACTGAGGAAGGTTAAAGAGTCCTAAGGAAACAAAATTATTAGTAAACCTATACCTTCACCTGTCCTTGAGCATTCTCAGAATTGCTAGTTTAAGTCTTGGACTTCACAGAGAGCTAACAGGCAGAAAGAATTCAAATTGGTCATGTAACAGGACACATGAAGCAACAGCCATGATGGTCAGACTCTGGTTTCATTAAAGCCAATGTCCATTTCAATGTTGGGAGTAGTAGAGAAACAGCCCTCTGAAAGAGCTGTAATTTCACATAGGGTGATTATGTTTCTCCTAAAAGACACAAACAGACAACCTAAACAACCAAACCCTAGGCTGTGGTTAGAAAAAATGGCAATGATGAGAAAAGAACAATATTCAGAGCGACTCAATCTCATCACACATTTTCCAGAGCTGGACTTTTCAGGTAAAAATAAAGACTGCAGTTCCTGTGCTAGCTCTGCACTACTAGAAGGTCTCTCTTGGATTTCAGCTAGCAGTAGCACAGCTTTGGGAGGAGCACACCTCTCCCATGTGAAGCCCTACAACTAATCTAGGGTCCTTGTGTGACTAACAGAGACAGAGAAATTAAGCCCATCCCTAAAACACATCTTTAAAATTATATGGGCAAATTGCCCTCTGATAGTTTTTTTTTCTCTCTGGTTACTTGACAAAGTTGGAAGCATGGACAACCAGCTTAGACTGAGACCTAAATTTCAGATGGCCAAAGTTAGGAACAGTGAAGCCAGTTCATAGCCTCTACATTTTGGAAATGCAGAAGAGAAATTAGAAAACTTAGAAAAATTACCATCAAATTCAAACTTCCAAGGCTTAGCAGCAATTGGATCAGGGCTTTAGTGCAGGATTTGGGCTGTTTGAGAGCACTGTGAAGGAGAGAGGAATGAATAACATGGCTGTATTCATGGCACTGGATATTTTATGCACATAACTAAATTAAATTAAGACTTGGTAAAATCTTACATTTTTCTTCTGTCAGCTAAAAATGATACAACTAGGACACATTACTGGAACTGACCTCACATAAATCATGTAAGAAGGAATGGGCCCTTTTGTATTCTGTCAGAATAATATCACCATGTGTTCAAAGGTGAAAGGAAAAATGATAGTTCATTAATAGTTACTTTATTTTATTAAAGACCTCAATTCACCTTATCCAGTACCCATTTCTATAAATGTTTGTTGGTGTATCTTATTTGATAATATTTCATTCTGTTAGCATTTTAGGTGCTAAAACTGTTTAGTTTTATAGAATATGAATGACAAACCACTTAGCAGATAAGATGTACCTGAAACTATTTTAATTAATTGAAAATCTTCATGTTTTCTTGCAGTAGTTTGAAAACAAGTACTCCATATAATACATCACTATCAGAATAGGCTATCTACTTCTCACACTCCTCTTTTCTCAGGAGATTTTTGCTTTTTTAGAATACAGAACAGACTGTCATTTTCTATTACTCTTTCAAAATTCAAATAATTTTATGGTGTCTTAGAAGCCTGAAATTGATAGACCTGAAATTTAATTTTAGAGTTAGTTTTGGCCTAGTGATGACAATTTTGTTCAGTGGGACCCACTCTGCCATAACTTTTTCAAAGACGATTTTTATGTTTTTAACAACACCAAGTTACTTTTTTTAAGTTCTAAAATTGCACAATACATAAATAACAAGCTCTTAATTCTGTCATTTCAAAGGAACAGAAAGAGAATATAATGTGCCTTACTGCACTTGTAATCATGCCTCTCAAGGTTTTTGCATATTTTCCTGCTGAAAATATGATGCATTCCTTTTTAAAATTTTGCAGGTTTTTCAGACCAGAAATAAACAGACAGAAAAGAGAAGCTGAAGAATTTTTATGCTAATGAAGAACATTCTAAGCATTTTAGGATTCCTGTGTTGATAAATTCTGTCTCTCACGTCAGCTCTTTGTCACATCTTCCCTCTACCTGGGCTTTGGTACTTTGAGAAATGCAAGTATAACTACAAGTGCAATTGCATGAAAATGCACAAAAGTTAGATGTTATGACTTAGCTGCCATTTGGGCAACTAATTCAATGCTTGTATAAAGCCTGAGTTTACAACGCTTTGTCCAATAGACTTATGAAGGAAACAGTTTTATCCTTCCACCTCACCTTAAGCTCAAAAACTGTCCCTGTATGACAGCAAGATGAAGATAAGAATTTAGGAGGCTTTTTAAAAACACAAGATTGGAATGGGCCTGCTGGCATATCTCATTCTCCCTTTGCAGTTAGAGGCAAATGCATACATAATCCCTTTCACAAAGAGAAATTTATGAAGTCCTATGCCAACTAAATTAGGTTTCGTGCATTTCAGGTTAGTATTTTTGCTATTTCTATTGGAAAGCTGTTCCATTACATTACTGTTCTCATTGCTACATATTATCTTTTAATTTCCAGTTAAATTACAATTTTGGGCCGTGTACATTCATTTGGTTTTGTTTACATCAGTGAAAACAAGAGAGAAATGGCCGCCTATAAGAGACTAGCTAACACGCCGATAGTTGGGACACTCATGCTTGATCAGGCCAGGAATATGAGTACAAGTTATCATATTTGACGCAAACACTGTAGCCTCTGGGCTAGCAACATTTCTAGGGCAATCATCCCCAGCTACAAGCCCCAGTTCTAGTCCCACCAAATTCTGCCTTGGACTCAAAGAATCTGTGTTGTTGAAAGTTTTATTGAAGCTGGAATATTTCAGAAAAAAAAAGTTGTGGTTCTGATGAAGTGCCACTTTCCAACACACATATAAACCATTTCAACGAATAATTCCCAACCACATTTATTACATAACTAAATATTTAAAGGTACCTCAGAGAATAAGTGAAATAGAGTCCAGTTATATTTCTTGAGAGATCTCCTAACTTCCTGATTTTACCGTGGTTATATTCCCAAGTAGTATGCAGCATTCTATGGGCTATGATTTGCTGAGCAACTGAAAGCATTTTTGTTTACACTGTTATTTTTAGCCAAGTCCATATGAGCAAGTTCAAACATTGCTGCCATCTTTTGATTGAAGTAGACTTGGCTTCCTAAGGGACAGAGAAACATTGGGACCATAACTGATAAATATATACATTAGGCAAATGAAGATTATTTATGCAAAGAAGAGAGCATTTCTCTTTTTAATAAGGAAGAACCAGAATATGGTAAAGACCCTATTAACATTACACACTAGCTTTAACCATATACTGGGTTCAGTCTAGTGCTGAATTTTCCTCACATCACTTTCGGTCATCAAGTGAAAAAATGAGAGTATCATGGAGATACTCCCACCTGGGAGACTGGATTGGTTACCTGGAGAGAAAAAAATGTACCCTTTTTCTAGAACTGCTCGTAGTTACTTTTCTCAAGAGCAGGAATGGTGCATGGGAAGAACTGTGACCCTATGAGGTTAGAGCTGGTTCCCAAAAGCACGGTCCAACCCCAAAAGGCCTGGTAAACTACTAGAGAAGTGATGATTAATTTCTACAGAAGTTTCGAAATCTTCAAGGGCTGAAGATTATTTCCTTTTTGCTAGAGGTCAGCTTTTACACAACCTATTCGCAATGAACTGCATTTAGTGCTGTGAGCAAGCATAGCTCAAGTGCATTACAAGAGCAAACAGAAGTAGATACTCAGTGTGAACACTTCACTGAGACAAACAGCAACTTTCAACTAAACAGTTACAAAGGTCTTATGCAGTAACTGCCTTTTAAACAAGCTTACACTATGAACAGGGAATGTCAAATTTCAGAGGAAGTTTATTTCTGCAAGCTGTTGAATGTGATAGGGTGTTTTTCTTTAAATCATAAATCTGCTGACTTTTGTGGAAGCTTTTGGAAACTATGAAACATCCAATTGTTTCAGTGAGGGGTTTGCTGAAAAAAGCCTGATAGTTATCTTTAAATTATTATTTTAACTAAAGAAAGGATGAATAGCTGTTAGATATTTTACAGGGAAATACCCATTTATGTCTGCATCATCTCTCTACACTTCCCAGCTCTCCTCAAAGCCCAACAAAAAAAGCTGCTCTGGGCCTCAGCAGGCTACTTGGATAACAGCAAGGGATTTAAAAGCAGTAAAAAAGATACTGTGAAGAATCTCTGCAAGTACGGAGTTAAAATAAGCCCCTTGCCTAGTCCAAAACCCATGCAGTGAATGATAGCTTTGGCTCATCACTAGACAAGCAATTTAGTGCTTTTCTCTGACTCCCAGCATCCCTTAAATGGTGACTGCAAGACCATAAGTGTCTTCAGCTTTTCATACTTTAATGGCAATCTCATATAAAGGAAAAGCAGAATCAGACTTGAGGAGAAAGGGACAGAGGATCTAAAAGGCATGTAGGACTATTTTTTTTTTCCTGCATATTACAGGATTTCTCTTCAGTGTTACTGCTTCATTTACACACACACCCTAAAGAATAAAATTCACCTCAGCAGAAAGATCCAGTGGACGAAAATAATACAACCTCCTAAATCTACATAAGTCCAAAGAGTTAAATTTTATCTTCACCTTCAATTATTCCTATTATCAATTAATCCAAAGAAATAACAATCACTAACCTAACCTTATCTGACATTAGCATGTACCAAGCTTAACTTGCTTTATAAGCATGAGTTTTGGATCACAGCTATTGTAGAACAGGCAAGCTGGTTTTATGCTCCTTTTACTGACAGAGAAGCTAAAGCAAAAGAGAAATTGTACACCTCCTGATAATCACCCAAATCTCCAAAGAAACATTGTCAGAGATCTCAGAAGGGAAGGACAGCTGGAAAAGGGAATGACAGTAAAGGTAAGACGGTGGTTTTTGATCCACCTCCCCGAAAGTGTGCTAAGGACTCTGGGATAACAGAGGAAAAGACATGTTGAAATGGATTATTTCTAACTTTTTTCAGAGAACAGTCAGGTTGGGAAACCACATGGTTATTTTCAGAAAAAAAAAAATCATCATGCTCTGTTCTGATTAAAGAAAATGAGTAGAAACTTGAATTTCCTTTCAGAGTGTCCCCTTTTCTATACAGATGAAGGTGAAGCTTAGCTGTATTGTAAATTCATCATAACATATGAGAAAACTCATTAGGCTAAGCATGCCCATGGTATGAGGCTGGCGGTGTCAGCCCAGGACAAGAACAGAATGGATGCCTCAAAATTTGTAATGACAGGCTTTTGCTTGTTTCATCATCACACCTATAGCATTCAGTTACACCTAAATAAGGGTGGAAAAGACCCTTCTCAAGACAATTAATCTCTTATTTCTTGGACAAGTCTCATTCTCATTTATAGACCAAAATAAACAATTATTTCTAATATCTTCTAATGCTATTCCCAAATGGCTTTTTCTGAACTTTGGTATGAATTTTATTATTTTCAATGTAGGCCAGCAATGAATTAAAATTAAATGTATATTCAATAAATCATTTTATAATGTGACCAAAACAATATATTGGAGTTAGTCAAACCAGTTCCTCTGAAGTGACCTAAAACTTTGTCCAGGATTTATAATGTCTATAAATTGGCAGTGGTAGGAGTCAGCTGAAAAATATGAAACATTGAATTGAATGCTTTTGTTAAAAACATTTAACACTATATTTTTCATTTCTTTTAAACAATCATGGCTATAAATTTCCTGCAGGAGACATTATTTCCCACACAGTACAGAAATTACCTCTGGGACTTTATTTTCCTCCAGACAAAGCATGAATTCTTTTGCAGTGTATGTGAATATCTGCATGTGTGAGTGCTGTTTCTAATGCAATAGGTTATTTAGCCTCCTGCAGTTTACAAATAATAGACGGAAGTTCTCATTGCTTCACTACAATGGTAGCTTTCTGAAGTAGAGGAGTAAACCTATTTACAATGTGAAGTAGTGGTCATTTATTAATTTTGTCAGACCAGGACCAGGGATATTTGGGGGGCGGGGAAGGGGGGCCTGTACTATATGATATAGGTGTCTTAATAATGAAATAAAGTGTTCCTAAAAGGTAAAGAGGTTATGGCTGAGACAATTACTTTATTCAATATAATGATTATAAGTGTTTTTCAGTATTGATGCTACAGGTGTAAGATGTAAGCCATCATAGAGAAATAAACAGCAAGTTGTTCAGTTTTTACTGCCTCTCACTCACTGCCACCTATGACAAAGCTCCTTATTAAAAGATGGTATTATTTTGCTAAAGCCAGGGACTGGGTCACAGGGTTCAGTTTCTGGCTCTGTCACAGGGTTAATCGGTGACTTCAGTGTGTTTATCATAACGCCACGAGTAAAATGGTGACATTAGCATTTCTTCCCCTCTTTCTCTTTTTTTGTTTAGATTGCCAACTCTTCCCAGCAGAGTGTCCCATAGAAATGACCTTCTGTTAACATATCTGGAATTTGTTTTAAATGGCTGAGAGAAGTGGGGAAGAACAGACTACAGAGTTAGGATGAAACTCCCTCTAAATATAGAGAATTTTTTTTTATATTTTCTTGCTTACCAATCAGAACACAAAAAATAAATCATGCAAAAACCTGTGCAAATGCTGCTACTGATAAAATAATAATGATAATAAAAAAGGATCCATTTCCCAGGGAGAGATTACTAAAATTAAAATAATGTGCCAATTCTAATATATTTTCAACAGAAAAAAATGTTCACATGAAACATTACAGTTTCTTATGGTTTGGCATCCCTATTCATTTTTTCTAAAGAAGCATGTAGTTTGAACTTTGTCATTTCGACTGCTTCTGCCCCACCAGTATTTTAAATAATATTGTATTACATACAATACTATGTTTAAACAATGAATCACAATGAAATGTGAAAATTTTTCACACTTTCTGTCATTTTGGGAGTTTCTAAAATTTTGTATTTCCCACCAGAAATGCAAACGTTTACTGACCAAGATTTTAGCCTAATTTTGTGGTCCATGGGGACCATATAATGAGAAAACTCCAGAAAATCATAATGGGCCAACTGAAAAGTGAGAGAAGATTAACAAAACAAGACACAAAAAGATCACAAAAACCCCTGCAATACAAATATATTGAGACATATGCACATTGCCTGGATAACTGTCACTAATTCTTTCTGTTAAAGGCCTAGCATGGAAATTTTAGAGTAGTGTAAGAATATTCTTCAGTGTGAAGATTTTTGGTAAAGAGCACAAATATGGTGTGGAGGGAAAACAACAGCTTGCAAACCCTGCTAATTGTACATTAACATTCCCATTTTTTCACACTGGTGTGACCACTGTGTTATCACCTACCCTAGTCAGATAAAATTTTTCCCAGGACATTGCTGCAATAAAGAATTACAGAAATGATGAAGGCACAGTCATAAATCCAGGCAGGGAACAGCACTATGCTCCTTTCCTGTTGGCTATCAGAACCAACCATTGAAACAGATGTAATGTGAACTGCAGCTCTGTCACATATACTTTCAAGATGTGATGTCCTGGTCAAAGAAGGATACAAATTTGTTTATCCTAAAAAAGACACAAGAACACTGACCCTGAAGATCAGATCAAGTATAAAGTGGCCTAAAATAACAAACAAAATAGATGTCATATCTACAAGATTCATTTCTCAAGTTTATACATGAAATTCATGAGCAGTTCTGGAGAGATTGATCCTACAAAATGGTATTGAGAATCCAGATGCCAAGAAACTGCCAGAGAAATTTTGGATGTTCAGCAGCTTCCAGGATCACTCTGATGGAAAAAAAAATTCAGAATGCCCATTAAAATAAATCAAAAGGCTTAATTTTAATGGCTGTATGCTCCTTTGTCTTGATTTTAATGGATTTATTCCTGAGTAAGAAAGACTTACCCTCAGTTGAGGAGGGCAAGGTTAGGAAACACTTAAACTGGGCATACACAAGTCCATGGGACCTGATGGGATGCAGCCCTGAGAGCTGAGGGAGCTGACTGATACTGTTGCTTGATTATCTTTGAAGGGTTATGGTGATTGGAAAATGTTGCTGAGGAATGGAAGAAATCAAATGTCATCTCTATCTTCAACAGGGCCAAGAAGGATGTTCCAAAGAACCACAAGCTGGTCAGCCTCATCTCCATGCCTGTGAAGGTGATGGAGAAAATAATCCTGGAAACCATTTTCAGACACAGGAAGGTCATAAATGTTATCAGGAGGAGTCAGCATGGATTTTAAAAGGGGAAATCATGTATGACCAACCTGATGTACTAGTACAATGAGGTGACTAGCTTGGTGGATGGCAGGAGAGCAATGGAGGGTGTTTACTTTGACTTTAGTAAGGATTTTGACACTCTCTCCCAAAACATACCCATAGAAAAACTGGTCACAGGTTAGATAAATGGCAGTGAGGTGTATTGAAACCTGGCTGAACAACTATGCCCAGAAGAGTGTAGTCAGCCACAGAAAGTCCAGATGGAAACCAATCACTAGTGGCATATCTCAGGGGTCGATATTGTGTCCTTACCATTTAACCTCTTCTTTAATGTCCTGGACAATGGGACAGAGTACACCTGCAGTGAGTTTTCAGATGATACGAAAAGTAGAGGAGTTAGTGATACATGAGATGGTTGTGTTGCTCTTCAGAGGGACCTGGACAGGCTGGAGAAACAGACCAACAGGAATCCCATGAAGTTCAACACAGGGAAGTGGCAAGTCCTGTACCTGGGGAGGAATAAACCCAGGCACCAGTACATGGAATGAAGAAGATTAAGCCAGACTGCTTCTCAGCAGTGCCCAATAACAGGATGAGAGGCAATGGGCACAAACTCAAACACATGAAATTCCATCTTAATACAAGAAAACACTTTTTTACTGTGACAGTGATCAAATGCTGGAATATGTTGTCCAAGAGTGGCTGTGGAGTCTCTGTCCTTGGAGATACTGAAAACTTGACTGAGCATGGTCCTGGGCAACCTGTTCTCGGTGACCTTGCTTGAGTAGGGGGTTTGGGTGAGATGATCTGAAGAGGTCGTTTCCTACCTTAATGATTCTGTGGCTCTATGATCCCAGATTAGCCTGAATGTAAATAAATTGAGCCTCAAAAAACAAACAATCAACAACAAAACCCCCAGATGATAGGGGAGAGTAATAAAATCCATGACAACACTTTTTGCTTCTAAATTGTCTGTTACACCCAGGGAAGTAATGTCTATTTCCTGTAAATACTGATTATTTTTTTTTCAGCCCGCTTGGTGATCTTCCCATATTTGCCTTCTAAGTAAAATTGTGCATCTGAATTTCATTAGTGCAAATTTTAATCTCAAGCTTAAATACTAATGGAAAACAAATTTTAAATCTTGCTTCCACAAGCAGTTTCTCTAGAAACATAGGACCAGAATTAGGTTTGCATAGTCATGGATATACAAGTCTTACAGATTGTGACCAGTTGTAATCCATAAACACAGCCTGAATTCCAGCCCTTTAAGATTAAAAATGCTGACATGGAGAAAATAAAACTCGTCCAAAGTAGGCATGGCTTTCTATGCCTTTAAGAAAGAACTCCATAGGAGCTGTTTTTGTGTACTACTTATACCTTACAAAACTGCAGACACATTAAGTAATTAATATCTGTTGCCATGCTAGGCACAAAGAAAACATTTTTATGCATACTGTTGTACATTTTCCATACCTACAAGAGTTAAGTAACTCACCCTGACTATGCATAAAACAATGGCAAATCTGCACTAGGCACTCAGGAACACATAGTGTCTGATCTAGTAAGACACACCTATATCTTTTGAACTTCATGAATAAATCAGCATTGTGATCACTGATTAACAAAGACTGGACTGCAATATCCATATCTGAATTGTTCTCAACTTCTTAACTATAATCAAAGTTCAAAGACCTTTCCAAACATCCACATTCACTACAAGGTATAACTTGAGTTAGGCAAAATTTATCCCCATAAAGAGTAAGTTCCTATTTTCAAGATTTATGAGGCACTTACACAGTGATAAGACTTGTGCTAACCCACTGCACAGGAGTGTATTTGACCCTTTGTGAACTCAAGGGTGTGTGTTATATATCAGAAGTCCCAAGTCTGTAGAGTATTCAATAAAAGGCCTTATCTCTTTTGAAATCAACAGCAACATAAAGAGAGATATACATATTTTTTTAAGCAACATGTATTACTTAGAGAAAAATCACATTCAATCACGTTGCAGAAAAATTGGAGAGAAAGTAAATGATGCTTTTTTTCAGTGGAGATTCCTTGGTATGAATATGAATGGTATGACAAAGAGACAGGCATATGAAAAGAAGCAGTGCATGGCAAGTTATTGAGACTTTCAGATCAAGGAGTGCAAGCTATGTATCAGTCACTCCATAGCCTCTGCTTCAAGTGATACTGAAACCCACTGTGCGTTGCATACCTGTTTCACATTTCACATACTACAAAAATTCAGGGCACAGGAAACATTACACAATGAGAGAAGGGAACAGTGTTCATGTATTTTACATTAGTTTTATGTTGGTTTGATTTACACGAGGTAGTATAAACCCAAATGTACTGCTCATCAGTTCACAAAGGAGATAAGCACTAAACTTGAACCACTGCTTTGTCAAAGGTGGAAAAAAATGACACAAGGGCACTGTAGTTTCCCAGTATAAAATGTTTGAAATGGAACTATTAGTTTTTCAAAGATCTTTTTTGTTTGCATTAGGTAATTCATTAGGTAATATCAGCAATCCCAAAGTGTTGGATCACATGAGGGATCTGCAAACAGAATGCAGAAAGATATATGCCTTCCATATTCTTAGAAGATTTTCTATGATGAGATGAAATCAACAGATTGTAACACTGTAGATTTCTGGGTAGAAAATGTGAACTTGTAGCCCTGAGTCAGAATAGTTAGTACAGAAATTCTTGCTAAGACCAGTCTGGTAAACTGGGTTGTTGTCAATACACTTGTCCCATTCATTCCCAAAAAGCACAGAATCCACCTAGTGAAATAATATGCTAAAAAGATCAAGTTTTAAAATGTAGCCTCTAATTCACTTATCACATTTTTCATTAAAAAAAAAAAAAGGAAAGTGGGAAAATGGACATGATTGCTTGCTCTATTTTGTGTAACATTATTCAGGTTGATGCATTACACAGCACAAAGAATCAGGAGGAATTGGTTATAGTGATTTATCTTTACACAGAAAGAAATAGTTAATCAGTACCATTTATCTTGTTGGAGGGAACAGTTAATTGTACACATAATTCTAAACCAACACAAAACTCTATTGTGTTCAGCTGTAACAAAGTGTATAAAAACACATCACAAAGTTCAGGCAAAGACGTCAGCAGAACCGCAGAGGTGTTATGTGTGCAATAGATCTGAAAATCAGGGAGGCTGGGAGCAGAAAGCAGGACCTGATACTGCAGGCATAAGCTCAGTTCAGTTGAGTTTTACTTCCTTTATTAAGTAAATCACTTTTACTTAATTTTTTAATCTGCTTAGTCTTTTATTCTGAAAGATGCTGGTATTTTTCTAATAATGATGCTTAAAAATGTCTCTTAGAAGAGGGTAGTTAAGTTTCCCAGTTCTACAGATCTATAAGCTTAAACAAAGTAAAGATGGGGCCATATAACTAACAAGAAGCAGGGGCCAACTCCTGCAGAGATCAAAATGGACCCCAAGATCCAGGCCTCTCAGTCTGAGTTCTAACACAATGATATTCAGCTCTGGCAGTCTGCAGATAATTTCTAAGGAATCCAAAATAGTCACAAGTAATTAAAAACTATGCTGCCAGTTGGTCTAAATTCTGCAAGTTTCTACCTTCACCATCAACCTAAATTTTAAAAGTTGAGAGGTTGAAGAAGATTGAAAAACTGTTAGCTCCTTTTTGACCTTGAAATTTATTCTATTTTTTGTTTTGGATCATTGATATTCATCTTCACAGAAAAGCTGAAGCCGCCCTGTTGATCTATTTGAGTTTAACTTCCAGGTTTTGCAAAAAAAGCTTTCTTTTTAGGAGCAGGTGTGAAGCTACAGATAAAACTGAGGTAGCTAAAGACCTTTGATGCACATAAAGCTACATCCTTCAGAATGACTAAGGTTATTGACCAGAAGAGAGACGAACACACTTTCAGACTGAATCCTGGTCAGCTGGTGAAAAACACACTCATTATACAATATAATGTGATTGGAGGGACCTGGACTGAAGGATGCCCTATGTTTATTTACTCGGATGATCAGAGACAAGATCAACTGCTTAATGGGAAAAAGGGAGGGAAGGGTTGCAGTTCATTAGCAGCTGTGACCACAGTTCTGGAAGACTTGTGTCTATTTAAGCTTACAGATGGTTGTACAAGCTGCACAAGTGTAATTATAAATGGAATACTTTTACAATATTAAGCTCAGAAGCCTTAAACTTTGATCATTTACTCCTGCTTCGATATTGCAAAGGTCCATACAAATGTAACATCCCATGCAAGGTCCCTTTGAATCACCAAGATAGGACCAAGAGGACTAGAGGAAGAATCAGGCTCCAAATGTTAGCTTGGATTTCAATAAACTTTTAACTTGTTAAGAGTATATTACCAGTAATGAAAGGTGTGAATAGTTCATGGGAACATTCCCAAACTGGGTTTAAACCAACTACTTCCAATATCGATAACAACGTAGCCCTAGGAGTGCAGAGCCAAGTTTCTTCCACACCTTATGTAGGTTGTGCAGAGCTCTAGATTATCAGTCCCAAGGTATTTGGTTTAAAGCCAGGTAAGTCTAAATGAGGTGTCTTTACATCTGACTACAGTGCAGACACACTTAACAGCATAGAGGAGAAACATAACCTGTACAATTCAGCGTGTTCAGAGAAACCCAGAATCCTAAGGAACTGTACAGTGGTGTCTTTCACGGTGGAAGTGTCGATGCCCTCACAGTGTAGGAGCTTGTAAAAGAAAACATGCAGGTCAAAGATCAGAAAAAATCTCTACCCACGTTAGCCTCAATGATAAATTGTCTAGCTCAAAGCCCCACTGAAATAATGGATAAATTAGATTGTTAAATTGAAATTACTGTTGGACATGGTGGTCAATTATTCCCCAGATTCCCAGTGGATTAAAGTTTTCCAGTGAAATTGCTATTTCTACAAAAGAGATGTTAGAAATGTGCATTATGCAGTTTAAACGCTATTGAAATTGATGCCAAGAAAAACAGTTGTGCCTGGCTGACATTGGAGATAATTTGGCAAGTTTTACTGTACGCCCCTATTTATTGCCGTGTATACAAAGCTATCCCTTAAGCCAAAAGCTATGTTAAACTATAAGAAGTTTATATTTTATGCAGAAGAAGAAAAGGTGACAAGGAAACAGAACAATTTTTCAGTACTAAAGCGTATGATGAGAAACAATTTTCTACCAGAGCACAGCCATTGGAATGCTTTTGTGGTAGAGAACTTTTTGGTTTGGTAAGTTTTAAAGCCTGTAGGTCATCTGGAGACTGTTTCCAGCTCAGGAAGTTTTTGTGCATGTGGTTAGACCACAAAGTGATCTAAAATGCTTTAAGAAAATGTGGTTTCTTTTTCCTCCTAAATTTCTTTATGTCACATTTGTCAACAAACACATCACTGCACAAATGCCATGTGATCCCACAGCAAACTGGCTTTAGCAGTTGAGATTCTGCCTGCCAAGCTCATCTAAGACTCTCCTAAACCATGTACTCTTCTTGATGGCCAACACATCCCTTGCCATGAAGCTACATAAGCTTCATTACCACAGTGCTCTGAAACAATGTTTTAAACCTGATGGTTCCTGACACAAAGAAGGCAGGGCATTGTTTCATGAAGCTCAAAATCAGTGAAAGCCTCCTTAACTCTTTCACCGGCAGTGAGACAACCAGAATTGTTTCATGAATACAAGGACAAGTAGACTATTTGGTACTGCAGTCAGTGAGAGAGGGCTTTTCTTTTCTTTCCTGAACTGCTCTAGGAAAGACTGACAGTGTGTAAAGCATTATAAAGAGCAGAAAGCAAAAAAGCCTTTCCTATGTTCTCAAAACAACTTGGACTTCAGACACCTTCTATAGTCACTATCCCTGGTGAAAATCCATTTTGCTAACCTCAGCTATTCCAAAATTATGAGCAGGGCTTCAAAAAACTATGGGATTGAAAAAATGGTAAAACTGTAAGAAAAACATAATTGAATACTGAGGTCATGGAAGTTGGCATTACTAGTGTTGATGTATTGCTTTTAGTCTGAGGGAGGGCAGGCAGAGTGAAGGAGTACATGTCCCTGTTGGCCTGGTCACCATCTGGTTCAGCTTCTGAGATGAATTCTTCTCTCCAATTAGTGCCTCTAATTTGAAAAAAACATTCAAAACAAGTCATAGTTGAACCATAACATTAAAACTAGTGATGCTATGCTTCTGAGCATAAATAAAATTTATTTCCAATAACAGATAAACAGAATAATGTTAATTTGTGTTTGCATATCTATTTACACCTATGAGGAGTTACACTATCTGTTTCTTCTCATAATGTCTCAAATTAATTATAGATTCACACTGTAAAATGTCACCTAATTATCTCCATAATAGAAATTTGGTTAGGATGATATAAGTTATGGAACTGAGCTGTCCATACAATCCAAATATAGAGTATTAAAATTTTGCTTATTTGAAACAAAGAGATAATAAACCACCAACAATTCACAGAAACAGAAAATACAGACACTGAGTACACAAATGTATTTTACATCTAACCATCTGTATAATAATTTGATGGATCCCAGATGCTGCAGAAAAGCAAGGCAAGAGCATAACTATGCAACATATTTGAAACAGATATATATTATTTAAATCTATGCCTGTAATAACAATGTGATGGACAGGATATGAGTTTCAGATTGAGTTTACTACATACACCAGAAACCATAGTCCTGTCAGTAAGCCACCGGACTGTTCAAAAATGAAAGGTACTCTAATATTTACTGTGAGAAAGTAAGACTTTCCCAGCTAGCTTACAAGAAAAAAACTACCTTTATTCTTCCAAAACTCTCTTCAAGAGTCCTGAAGGAGGAGCTGAGCTCATGCATTCACTCAGGATGCTCTGAGAACTTTCACAGAGTAATCTTCACATTGGAGCTATGTAAACAAATAAAATCCATAAACCACTTCAGACCTGACAGGGCTATATGCCACAGCAAAAGGTATGAGGAACGTCGGTCAAAGATTCATTCACATTGAAAGCCTAAACTAGCAGCGATAAGACAAGGCATAGTAAACAGGGGCACACAGAGAGTGGGAATGGGTAAGAATGAACATCAGTCCTGAGAAGGGAAAGGCTCCAGATTTTCTCAAGATGACAAAACTCAGAGACACCTGTTCTCTGCCATGTTCTCTGGCTACAGCATGAAAGGAAGTTACAGAAAGACCAGGCTTTTCTAATATTTCCTGTTCACATTAAGTCATTTGTGCTGCAATATTTTTGCCTGTAGAATGCCCTGCTACTTGCAAAGTCCAGCAGCTTTATCAGGAAGTGGGAAAGGAAAGGGAAAGAGAAAAAGAGTTTTTGTGCTACACCTCCACACAGAGTCCATTGCTTTGTTTTTTAAACAGTTCAGGAGAAAAACATACAGCTGGGGGAAATCTTGTTAAGTCTGTCTTACCTTTGTTTCATGTAGCTATAAAAATGAGGTGTCTTTTCTCCTTTAGCCTATCTTATTAAATTAAATAATGTCATGTGACAATAAATCTAATACCATGTCTCACTGGTAGAACAACATGCTTTTAGCTGTGCTTCCAAACAGATACCTGAAGAGTTGTCATTTCCTCAAGTGCAGCTCACAGATGTTCTCAAACTAGCTTCAACCTGTTGCATCACTTTTGGCATTGGGACAGCTACAGAAGACATGACTCCCAGCCTCCCACTTGCTCCTCTGCCAGAGGTTACCGTAATCCTCCCAAACAGGATGAGGCTGAATGGGGCATGTGTTGAACTACTGGAGTCCAGGGCTTATTAACTGAAAATCACAAATTATGTTGATAAGTCAAAAAGCAAATTGCAGACACTCAGGTGTTGCTACTTGGCACATTCAGATTTCCTGTCTGAAGGAGTATCTGGAAGAAATTCTATGGGCACCTACTGCTGGAAACCACTGCAAGAACCTCTGCAAAACTAACACCTTGAAAAACAGCAGCTCAAGTAGAGTGATCTTTATGCAGCTGAAGAGATGAAGAACTCAAATGCAGCCCTCGGGCCTGCCTGAGATGCTGGGTAAGCACCCAAGCAGCTGGCACACACCAAGTTCTGCACCATTACCAACTGTGTTGCTTGCACTGCTATGAGGTTTGACTAGTTTACAGCAGCACTGAATACAGGAATATTACAGCATGACAGACAAAAACACAGACTACTTACAAAGTGTAGGTCTCATGAAAAAGGGAGGGTAGAGACTACCTATGTCACACAGAAAGCACCAGAAATTCAAGTGACCCATAAACACACTCAGTCACTTGTCAACGTAGTTTTCAGGGGATGGAAAGAGTAAAGGTGCTCCTTGGCAAGTTTCCACTAATTGTCCAAGCATTGACTGTTATTGCTGTGTAAAACACTGCAAATCTCCCCTTGCAGTGATGCCTGGAGATCAAAATCCTTCACTAACCTCTGTGTACCTTCCCAAGAGCTGTTCAAACTACAGGGTATCAATAAAAAAGAAAAAAAAGTAGGATATGTGGGAGTAAAAATGTAGGGAACTTTAAAAAATAAATTCAATTGAAATATAAAAATTAAAAACATAGAAATACAAGTGATCACTCATCATTGCTGCATTTTCTAGTTTACAGGGTTTGCTAGAAAGTGTCTAGGTAGATGCAGAATTCACCTTGAAAAGGTATAGTTTATAGCCTGCACATATAAGCTAAAGTATCTACATGTGTGTTTATGTATATATTTATAAGGTAATCTTGGGTGAGAATTTAAGTCAAACTCAATACAAAAAATATAGAAATTCTTCCATAATCCAGGACTCAATGATTCTTCATTTCTTACAATTGTTATTTTAGCTGGGAAACTCATATCATTTATTCCTGGCTTAATTAATTTGACAGGTTCATTAGTTACTTCACTTTGTTCCAATAAGTACCCTGTACATCATTTCCAAAACCAAACCATTTTAAAAGCAAAGCCTTTTTAGACCTAAACCTGCCTGCAGACTCACTCTGAAGCTGTCACAGGTGATTCTCTGCCACAAGGTCATTCACAGTGGTTATCACATCAGCAGGATTACACATATTTGTTATGTTATACACACAGTTACGTCTTTTGTAGAATGTGCGAATCCAACATTAAACCTTCCATGAGAAGTGAAGAAAAAAGACGTCTTCTCAGGTAAGAATGATAGAATAGATGGATTAGCTAAAAGGATTAGTAGCAGTCTATTATATATCCTTCTAGCCTAGTTTAAGCACTTATTCATGCTACCTTTCTTCAAAAAAACCCCTCTTTCCAGAAATGATTAATTTTGAGGCTAGGTATAAAGTCTTCAATGGAGAGGAAAATATTTGCGTATCATGCTCCACACTTACTGGAATTCTAGCCATGAAATATAAGACCTGCTTTATTTCAGCCAGTGCATAGACACTAACCTTACAGAGAATGATTAAGCTGGCAGTTTAAGAATACAGTGTGGGGCTTTGACAGTTTTCTTTATATTGTGGCATTTAGTTTAGTTCCATGTATATGTAATTTTAAGGAGCTTTATTGTTGCAGAGTTGGATCTAGAATATAAAGCACTGGTGGCTTTTATGAGCCTGTTTGGACTATCCAAACAAAAAATCCTTGTAGTAGGCAAGTTTAAGGCACTACTACTCATGAATTTTAATGAATAGGCCAGCATACATATGTAACACAGTCCTGTGCTGAACGGACTCATAAGTGTTTTAATGTGTTACCACTGGCTACATTCTGAGGAAAGATGAAGTGGTTGAGACATGTGCTTTAGATCAGGATGATGTGCATTTTCTTCTCACATCTACAGTAGCTTGTTCTGGCCACAGTATTGTGTGTAGAATATGGAGGACCAGGAAACTGAGATGGCCAAAAATCTAACTATATCTAGAGACTGTATTTCATTCATTTTTGCCTCTTTTTTTTTCCATACTTTTAAATTCTAACTGAGCAATAACTGATGAAAATATTCTTTTTGGGTGCTGCAGCCAATTGATCTCAAATGAAAACTAATGTCCATACACTGGATGTCCCATTCATCTATCTCTTTCAAACGCCAGGTCATCTCTTGCTCTTTGGGGTTCTTTCAACAGTAAAGCTCCAGCAAATCAAATAAGTTAAAAACCTGCTACTGTTTGTTCTGCAGGGTTTTTAAAAGAGCATAAGGACATATTTCTAACATCTACAAATATATTATTTATTACATATCCATGAAATCAGATACCTATGAAATACTGACCCCCAACTGAAACATCTACTATTTTGTTACAGAAAAACAGTGTTTTCTGCCTTCCTGAGCACCTCATTGTCTCCTTCCTTACCCTGCTCTCCCTCCCCCTTCCCTAAAATGCTACCTTACCTATCACACATCTGGTTCTGGATCACTAAACCTGTGTACATGCACACGTATGCACACACATTTTCATTGTTCATAAATGAATGATTTTCTTTATATGAACAGGCCTGAGAATCTTAAGTGTCTCTCACAGTTGACCCTGCGTCCTGACTATTGTGGCTTTTAGAGCATGGTCACCAGCCAAACTCAGAGATCATATTGTAACTTTATGAGGCTAATGCTTTTTTCTTCATGTCTGCAGCTGACATTCTCCCAAGCTACACAAAATGCTGTATGTAGGTAAACCTGAGAAGAAAATAGATCAAGTACCAATGTGTTTTAAAGGAATAGGAAAGAAGCACTCTGTCAGGATTTCCATGAAAAAATAACAATCCAAACATATAAAAAAAATCTTGGTCTGTTTTTGTTCAGATTTCTCTGATTCTAATCCTATAGCAAAGAATGCAAACTCTGCTTTATTTCCCTTTGATCTGGGCCAAACCTATTTCAAGAACACACTTAACTCAGACCATGTAGACTCCAGACTCACAGTTGGATTAATCTGAATGGTCTGTCCTGGTTCCAGCCCACTATAGCGGTCTTTAGAGATGAATGAGCTATCATGAAACAGACTGCTGACTGAGGGCTGGAATTCAGGAGCCTCGCACAGTGGTACCACTTGCTGGATTATGGTTAGGCTATGAGCTAACCTGCCTGGGACAGATATGACCTCTGCAGAAAAGAATTCCCTCTCCATTCACTTCTCCATTCACTGGGACACCTCTTATTTCTAGGAGGGCCAGCTACTGCTGCCAGACCAGATGCTGTCTAGGAGCAGTCTAAGCATGGTTTTGCCTTGTCCTAGAGCAGCACAATTTTGACAATCCACATCCCCGGCTGTGAGGGGAAGTGGGCCAGAAGGAGCTGCCAAGGCAGACATTGCCTGCTGTGGGACTCAGCTGCACACCAGACACTGCCCTGGGGTGTAGTGATGGGACCTCTCAGGAGTTAACATCTCTTGCTTGTGAAAGTCTCCTCCAGATCACCCTCCTCATAGCTCAAGAAATACGTGTCTGTGGTCTGGATCATAAGAAGATTTGGGCATGCAGCTCAGAAGGTATGGAAAGATGGCCACTCTTGTGCACATCCTATGAAGGTCTGTTGAAACCTGGTTCTCCCAGAAATGGGCAAGGAGTTTCCTGAAATAGCTGCCAGTGAACTGGCTTGGGTGCAGTTAGTAGGCCAGTTGCAGCATTGCACAACTCAATGCGAGTTCGTTTATCCTTTTAAGTCAATTCTTCTCATGCAGTTTCATCTCATCATTAACTGGTTTTGATTGCAAATCTCCTTTCAGTTTCATTTTCCTCTGAAAGCAAGGTCAGATAGAGGTCTGACACGTAGCTTATGCTTGCACAACCATAGAAGTAAGCTGTCATGGTAGGGATCTGAAAAAATCAAGCTGAATATTTTAAGTGAGGGAATAGGAGAGAGGATACATATCTTAGTAAGCTACCCATTGAACCCTAAGCACTGTGTAAATTAGTCTACATGGGCCATTCTATCTCTCTGTGCCACTATCTGTCATGTTAATTATTGGGGGAAGACAAGAGAATGTATATGAAAGATGTCAGCAAAACTTATTTTTTGCCTGCTATCAAATGGGAACAGAGTCTGAGAAAAACCTGAGGCGATACAGACACAGTTCCCTGGACAGACTGCTCAAGGTTACTAGGGAAATTAACTGAAAACAACACAGATATAGGCTCTCTAAACTTACCTTCATTTGATGATTAGGTTATTTTAAATCTCTCAGGAGATTCCATTCCACTTAAATATGGTGCCATAAGACATGGTCAATGATACTCTGAGAGTGGTAGCATCTGGAACAAGTAACATACACCTCTTTTTCCTTCCCAGTTTGAGATTTGTAGTGCCTGTGACCTTCACTACAGAGCTATACTCTGTAGGCAGCAAAGGGGAGGAACAAGGCTGAGATACAGTGAGTTTCCCTGAAAAACAGAAGGAGATGAGCTCTGGCACCACTGAGAGTTACACAGCCGATTTTGCCGAAAGCCAGGTACAAAGAGAAGTAGCTTTCCAGAGAGTTATGACGGACGAAAAAGAAACATTCATGGCAATCACTAGTCCTTCCTCACATGAACTTTCTAGCAGCTCAGTTATCTCTGGCTACAGGCGACAGAGTCCAAACAGCTGTGGAGGGATTGTTCCTGCTATTCTGGAAAAGACACTTAGATCACAAGCTGTAGGGTAACACCCCAATGCTGCCACCACTTCTGATGGTTACAAACTGGAAGCTATTTCCCTGTGATTGTTTTTCTGGAGCTCAGACTGGCTCTGTTCATGTTACTTGAAATTGCATCACTGGAAGCTAACCTCTCGATCCATTACAGGCTGCAGCTTCTGTCACTGACGGCAATCAGTGCCCAGGAAAAGCTGGTTTAGGGGAAAACTTTATTCAGTATCATTTATAAGTGAATGTGCTGAATGCAGAGTACAGCAGGTCTAGTCAGTCAGGTAATACAGCTACCTTCCTTCCCCCTTCTCCACCGCTTCAAAATCAGTCTTTTATTTGCAATGGACTTTTCCACAACTGTAGCATAGAGGAAGGGTAGTGAAATGACGCATGTGATTACTGTTATACTTATCTGGATACAAAACTCTGTTACAGAAGACAGAATAGACTCAGAGTTAGGAAGAGGAGGAATGAAAAGTGGTTTTATTTCCCTTTGTCTCTGTGAAAGGGCATATCAGACTCAACCTAGGCTAGAAAAGCAATTTCAGGTGCATAGCAAGGTTTCTGACACTGAACCTGACACTGAAAGGGACTCCAGGGCATTATGAAGGTACTGGAGAAGATGATGTTAAGAAAAGGAGATAACTGTGATACAAACCAGCTCTTAGTTAATAAGAAATGACAGCGTGCCCACTAGATACCTTGCCCAAGACATCACTAAGTGGGGGGAAAGAAGTTGATGGTGAAGGCAAAGCAAACAGGAGAAGATGTCTGCTTAGCAGTTCTGGACCTCCTGGAAATAGATATTAATATGCCAGTAAATCATACCATTGCTGAGGGGACTTCTGCTGTCAGGCCAGCTGCAGACAGGGTGGAAAGCACACCAAGTTAAACAGGAAACTTGAACAGAACAAAGAATACAAAAGCCAACACCACTGCCTTCAGGTTATTGACTAAATATAACCACAAAAGGCATCACGAAAGGCAAAGGCACAAGCACTGGTGGTTTATGTATACCTCACATGGGTGAGCGACAGGACAGCAGTGGAGACAAAACCAAAGACAAGTACAAAGCAGTGACAGACAGCCAACATAACCCAGACTGAGTCACTACCAGGATGAACCAGAAAAAGCCTCAGCCATCTGCTGAGGTATCACAGGAAATCATGAGAGACGTGGAATGACCAAATACCCAACAGAATGGAGGTAGCAGCTACAAAATAAAAACAAGATGTCGCTCTTACAGTATTCGCAGCAAGTCTACTCACGTTGTAAGTTCATTTGTTTAAAAGGAATGTATAACAATTGATCCTATATCCCTCAGTATGCTTAGTTATAGAGGATGCCTCTAGCAGGCAGTATCTAGTAGCCTTGGTTAACTACAAGCTTTTCCAAACAGAGGCCATGGTAGACAATCCAATCCATATGGATCCTTAACGAACTCAAATTTTATTTCCACCCTGCTGAACATTCAACATGTACTGAATTTAAGTTCTGCAATAAATCAAGGCAATTAAAAATAGTTAACCGTTGTGTTTACATGAGAACAAGAATTTTGAGATAATTATTCTGAAAGTTGGAAGTGGAACCAAGCAATCTGCCTAATTAGCTTTAAACTTACTCCTGCTTTTTGGAGTCAGATAGGAAAGCATTTGAAGGATTTGAATTTCAGAAAGTGTTGCTCAAATACTTAAGCTTTAACACCAGCCTGAAAGTTCAATATGTGTCACAAACCACTGTAATAATAATGATGGTGATAATAAAACTTTGATAGCAGCCATCTGCCCATTCCAGACAGTTGAATCATTTCCAGTGCTCCCTGAGAGCCAGCACTGACATAGATTTTTATACACTATAGCACAGACAGTATATGCAGGGTCTGCAGTCAAGACCTTTCTGTAATGACGTCAAAGAGGTTGTGCAGCCAACTTTTAAAATTGCTGCAGGCTTGTCCTAACGACATTAGGATATAACAAATGAGGAAGGGAAGATATGTATATCAATGTTACAATAACAAGCAAGGACAGCACACTTAGCTCTGGAGGCAGCACTTTGGTTATCCTCCATAGAGCCGCTCTCCTAAGTTTGCGTCAGTGGAGGGGGTGGGTGTGAATTCCATGGCGAAGGGGCATAACTCAGACGGAGGACTTTTTAGTGTGAAGTCTGGAAAAAAGTAAAGAAAGCATTAGAATTGTTAAGATAGAGCTTAAAAGGAAACTGTAAAGAGAAGAGACTTTAGCATGATATTTGAGTTGTCCACTTGCAGAGATGAGAGTCAAATATACTGTTAAGAACCATCTATAAGACATAGCTAAGGAGTTTTTGCAAAAGCAAACTAAAAATCTCAAAATAAAATAATTGAACAAAATATTCAAAGAGCACTCATAGGCTGCTGGCAGAGATGCACAACGAGTCAGTTTCTTTCAACCCTGGTGATAACCTACATACCGTCACATCTACAGGCGACCACATCAATGGGTAACCACATCTGAGCTGGAGCTTTGCTGGTACATAAAAGAGGGACGCAGTAGCCAGCTTTTTCCCTAGCAACCCCCAGAAGCCTAAAAGCTGCATCTCCTCTCTGAGGCACCTGGATCTGTCAGCCCTCTGAATAAGCTGGGAAGCTCACATCAGGTATTTATAAAAAGGGATGCAAGAAGGGCCTTTTCTTAGCAAAGAGCAGAGAAACAGCAGAGTGTGAGTCCAGTTGCAGGTTTTATAGGAGCTTAATTTAAACCAGGACAGTTTTTAGGAGGCTTTGATGGACAATTTTTTATTTTTAAAGTCCAAACTAATAAGTGGTTGACAGACTTCTGACAATAAGCATACCTGTATGCTGTGATGGGTGAAAAAAACCAGACAAAAATACTGGATCTTTACCAGTACTTGTGAAATAAGGAGTAGATGAGTTCCTAGTGCAACCGGGCACTCCGTTCATCACATGAAATATAAATCGTGGAATGCTGCCATTTGCACTCAGTAAATACTTATATTCATGTAAAAAAGACTACTACTATTTGTATGAAATATGTTAATAAATCTGTGTTATTTTCTTTACCTCTGAAATATCCTGTGATTTAGCCATTCATGCTAATAGCATAATGCGAACATTCAGAGTTTCTTTATGCCCTTATTTAATTTTTCCATTATATTTTCACTCTGCTTAGCAGTACTTGCAGTTCTCCAGAGGTATCTCTCAGAATAGGTATACAGTTTGGCATAATTAAACTTATCTATAATTATCAAAATTAAAAAGCAAAAGTTTTATTCCCTGTACCTTCACTTTTATCTTATTTTCTGGAAACCATTAAAAAGACCACCAATGAAAAACATCATTTAAGATGTAATGTTTTCAATCCTTGCTTGTAACTATATCTAACTATATCATAAAAACATGCTTTTAAAAGTCTTTTTACTTACTGTGGATTGTTAGTCTTGAAAGGAGCATTCCGTGGATATTTAGAGGTTCTGGGTCTTTAGCTCTAAGAAATGAAGAACAGAGGCATTACCATATTTGAAAGTATCAAGTGTCTCCAGGTACTATATTTCAGCATATGATGCAGTAACACAAAAGTTTCAGAGAGATAGGAAACTCTGAATACTTCCCTGAGATTAATTTAAGGGGCGGGTGGTGGTGGGGGGACTTTATCTTTTGGGGTAATTCTAACAGTGCAGATTGGCAGCATGCAGTGTGGGCTGGCAGCTCCCTAGGGGCTGAGGGTTGCAGGGCATCCCTGGGCCAGCAAGGCAGCTGGGGGCACTGGGGCAGACAGTGCTGAAACGGGGTCCTGGGCTATGGGCAAGGGCAGGGAGGAGCCCCAGGGGATGTGCAGGGGCAGTCAGGCCTCCAGGGCCCTGACACAAATACTTAAATTCTCTTTCATACCTTTGACTTTATGGAAACCAGATTTAATACCAGTTACATTGCAGAGAGATTATTCTACCAAGGGATACGTGCTAAATAAAGCATGCATCCTCACAGCACTCTGCAAGTGTTAACAAATACCTAACCCAAGTTAGAGTGCAGTACAGTGTGGTAAACTTTGTGAAATTTAGACAGACTGCTCACCTGCCATTTCTGCGGTTTGATCTGCATTCTTCCCTGCTGGTGTCTCTACAGCACTCTTGCATGTTTCCCCTGTAGACTTTTCAATTTTACTTCTTTATCATCCAAAATAATAATGGTTAGATTTATTACTTTTAATCAAGTGTTGTGATCACCTCTGATTTGCTGCCTGTTAACAACTATGTTACCTGATGGAAAGGTAATGTTTTTAAGAGACCTGCAAAAATCAGAAAAAAAAAAACGCAAACCCAAAGACATAATTTTTGTGGAATCAAACTTCTGCAAGTGTTTTCCTGTCTTCCTCTCGTTCAGTTATTACCAGCTGTTCTTCATCTATAAACTCATCTCATTTGTACACTTAGCCATGCTGGTGGCAGTGTTGCGTGGTAGAAGACAGGTAGCAAAATATCTTCCTTGCCTTGTGCTTTTTCTCTGTTTTGCCTGGTCTTAGTCATATGATGTGCTAAGACAAGCAACTCAGCTAAGCCTTAAGCCCCCAGAGTCTGTAACTTTTTATAACACAGTAAACAGACTAATTTCTGAGATAAACTAGAACAATGACAATTTTTATGGTAAGCAATTATTCTGTTGGAAAATAATTTTAAAAATCAGATAAAGATATAGAAGGAAATCAGGTAAAGATATAGAAGGAGACAAACACAAACTAAAAATATCAGACTTTAGGGTGAGGATTTAAATTGGTTTTAGTTCTCGTGAAAGATTATGCCAATGTAAGAACTACTCCCACAGCTGCATGGGGAATTGAAGAACAACTGAGGATCAACAAACATAGTCTGCACTTGGTGCCACTACTACATCAGGCCTGGGGACGGAATCACCACCGGGCATAACACAGACCAATAAGTCTCCTGTTACAGTGTTTGTTCTGAACCTCTTCCAACACTTTGCTGAACTCAATGGAGTGTCAGAAAGGATGAGCAAATACTTCCATGATGATACTTCTGCCCACTCTCTTAAAAAAAAGACTCACTTCATATTGGTCTCCAAGGTCAGAGATAAAGCAGCAAATGCAGTGCAAAGGACTTAGTCAACTACTTGGCTGCTGGACTCAACACTTTACTGTCAAGTTTCCCAGATGTTCGCACAATGTGTCTGAAGCTTTTGCTATCCTGACTGCCAGTATTTTTTTCTCAAAGAAAAGAGGGAAAGGAACTGAAAGGATTAGAAATTCTGAACAAATGAAGCATCAAAGCAGGAATATAAATACAGAAAGTGAATGGTGCCTTTGCTGACCTAAGAAACATCAAAAAACCAGTATCACAGGTTTCAGCTATTTATTGTAACCTGATGTATTGATGTTGCATTCCTATTCCTAGTTTGTTCACATGAAATATCCTAGATTCATTGCACAGAAGCCAAAGACTGTCTCATGGGATGTAACAGACTGGAAATAGAGGGTATATATTAATTTCAAAATTTCCGGGGGGCGGGGAGGAGTGGGGAGGGAAAAAAAAAAAAAGAAAAATCTGACCTTTGGCATACCCCAAACTAAGACTTGTAAGGCTTATGCATTACTGAGATGTCAATTTTTCCAAGTTAGAATGGTTTGGATATTTGACTACTCAGATCTTTGAACACTCACTGTTCATATGAACACAGACTGTTCATATGGATCAGGGGTGGACTTAATAACCCTTGAACCAAAAGCTTCCTAAAAAAGAAAGTGGAAAAGTGGCTACAAGACTTTAAACTTTACAGCAGTGATCTGGCCTATTCAAGTGTTAATTCAGGAATACCTTGAGAAACATCTATAAATTTTTAGTAAATTTGAACCAAGATGTATTTTTTTGTACCTAAAAGCTCTCTCTAATCATAATTTTCATAAATATTCATGCGATCAGTATTCCTTTATTTTTCTGCCCATTTAAGATTCTGATTTCTCTGCTGGGATCCATTACTTGCTAGGATTAATTCCATAGAAGAAAAAAAGAATTCTAAAAACATGGATAATGTATAGGGATAGGATTGCTCAGATGACCTTATTTAGCGCATGTCAATATGAGATAAACAAATATTTTTATGTTCACATTTTTACTATGTCCAGAAAAGTGTATTTTCATAAATAATAACGTGATGAAAAGTGTAGCTTATTTCCCAATTTCAGAAACTCAGTTATCATCTTCCACCATCCAGAAAAGTAATAAATATGAAAACTTAAACTATCAGATGGAGTAATGACAGTTCCAAGACAATAATTTATTTAGGAACTTACATACCTCTTTTTACATGTTGCAGTATTTTCCACATAAAACAACAGTCAAACCTCTCTTTTTGTTCACAGATTTTCAATAAACAACTTTTCTTGCAACACCACATAACTGGCACAACTTAGTTTGTATGCTGAACCTATAACAGCAGGAATGATTCTAGTCTCGTTATTTCTCCTTTTTTCATGTCCCACTTTCTTCTCACTTCCCTGACCATCCATAAATTACTGCTGCTTTATTTTACTATTTTCCCTGAAAGTTGTTGATTTAAAAGATATTAAATCAGATTTTAAAAAAATAATTTCAGATGAAAGAATCTTCTGACATACAAAATGCAGGATAGAATTCAACTCATGCAAACAAAAACAAGCTTCTTAAAGCTTAATTGCACTAAAGTAACCTTGTTTTAGTGGGCTGAAGAACCCCACAAAGGGAAAAGAAAACAAAGGTCACCTAATACACTTTTACAAAACTTGTTCCAGCCTGTAGAGCCATATAATATTGTTCCATTAACTAGACACAAATTTTTACACAGTAGAATGCCGAGTTGTTCATTTTACCAGGAGGCTCTTCTGTTCATTGCCATTTCATGGACCATTTCCAAAAGCAAGACAAAAAAGTCTTTGTGTTCCTAAAGGTACAAGATTCATACCTTCCTTCTTTTATGGTTTACCTTCACACTTCTAAAATACTTTATCAACTGAGTCCATTCAGTAACACCATTTAGGTTTAAATATCCTAATGAAGTATAATTATCTAGCTTTACATATGAATAACCTCAAATGTTAATCCTATCTAATGTTAACAGTCTCAATCTTAGTCATCTAGGCCCCTTCAATGCCCCCAAAAATATAATAAGCTTGTCCAGGGAAGAATTCATTCAAAAGTGAGATCGATGGCTGAGAAAGGATGAATGATTCTCTGGAGGGTCCCCTGGCTACAGAGTGATTTTAGACATCTAGTTTAAACTAGACACCTTTAGCTCCTAGGCAGCTGAATATACATGAAATTAGTTTCATCCACAGCACAGTTGGGACACAGAGGAAAAAATACTACAACATCTAATTTTAGGCACCTAACCTGAGGTAGTCATAGTGTCAGTGAAGCCTCCCATGAGCTTAGTTCTCAGAATTAGCACTGGAGGCTCCACTGTCTACGTAGATGTCACTAAATTCAGACAGTATCTTATACAACTATGACAATAAGGTGTCTCTTAATTGAGAGTTCTCTCTCCATCGGCAAAACCCAGAACAGGTCATACGCTAACACCTTCCGGACGAGGCTTCTTGCCAAGACTTAGTGCTTTGCAATATCAGCTCCCAAAAGGCTCAGCTGAACACCTATCTGAATTCTAGGATGTACAGGGCTATTTTCAGTTGCAGTATTAAAAAGAAAATAAGAAATGAATTCCAAAAAAGGGTTCCATTCCCAGTTTAAAAATTTTGAACAAAGCTACAGAAAAGTGATATCGTCATCATCATCATCATGATCATCACCATAAGCAGCTGTACGATGATGGAGTAAAAAATATTTCCACAACAGGTTATCTTGAGAACTTCTGCCAATATGCTGGAGGAGGGGGCAATTCAGAATGACAAACTGGAGAACTGAAGGTCTGAGAAAACAGAACATTATCTCACAGGGGTAACTACACAACTTGCATCTTGTGTTGAAAAAGTGAACAGGAGGGAGGAAACATGGACTAACTTCTGCAGAGAAGACACAGAGGCTGTCCTTGCCATTCAATCTGCATGTTGACAAGGCTGCACTGCTTTGAAAAAGGCATGCAACGTAACAAGATGTGCAATCAGAGCAAAAGCACAATGACTATCTATCTTTCCAGGCTATTTAGGTCCAGCAGTAGTTGTCCAGTGCTGAGCACCACACTTCAGGAAAGAAGTGGGCCAAGTGAAGAGGCTCTGGACAGAACACCAAATATAAACCTAAGCAAAGAAAATATTACATGTGATAGAAGACTGAAGAAAATGGGGTTGCTCCACCTAAAACAGAAAAAAAAAAGAAGAAAACAACCAACAGTGAGAAGATATGACAAAAATCTTCAGTTATAGAAAAAGCTGTAAAAAGGAAGAGGATTACTTTTTTAATGGCTCTGGTTGATAGGTTTGAATGATAGTGAAACAAGAAAAAATATATTGAGAAAAATCAGGAACTATCACGTAACACTATTTGGAGAGTTCCCATTTGTGGATTTCTTTAGAGAAAAAGTTAGACAATCTTGACAAGAAATGAGAAAAACAGGTGGATGAGACAACCTCTTTCAGTCCATCAGGTCATTTACATCCCTTTGCTTTTATGATTTTATAATTTCTAATAGGAGTATCTGCACTATGAGTAGCAGGGGTGGTGGGGTAAGATAGGCATAAGAATTTTCCCTGCCCCCTCTGATGCTACTCACTAAACTGGGCAATGAGATAAAATGGTTTTCTTACGTAGTCTCCTTTAGGCATTGGTTTGGAGCTGGCAGTATTGGGCTGACTGAATCAAACTTCACCTCCCAGGACTCATTGGTTAGGGCTATTTTCCAGCACTACAGTACTGGAATATATCATATACCATGAGAATAATTAATTTTATCTTATCAAAGTCAATCTGTAACTCATCTTTATCTCTTCACCAGCTATATATAAATAGTTGGTTCTGGAAGTTCTTAAAAAAAAAAATTGAACATATTGCCCCATATTATGATAAAATCCAGATGCATACCAGCTCCTTCTCAACACCTTTACTCTTGGGGAAAGTAGAGAGGACCAGAATGGATATAGAGCATGCTCCAGCCAGCTCTGAATGATCACTGCGTCAGGACCCCAGGGCATGCCATGAAGCACTCCTGAGCTTCAGTGAGGATATATGGCCAACTTGATGTAATATGTCAGATGGATGGAAGCTCTGGCATTTAGAGTGATGTTTCTGAACTCCTACCCTTCTTATCACGTCCAGTGAGTCAGTGGCAAAAATGTGCATGCATTCTTTGAATCCTTCTTATGCAAAATTCACTTGAGGTACACATGAACTTACCTATTTTGGGGGATTATTTTTATGTTTTCTTTGTTTTACTATTTTTCATATAATTTTGTTTACAAGTTAACACAAATATTTACTGGAAATTAAACAAAGAGGAGAAAAAATACTGTATTTCACACTATTAGCAGGACAGGTGTAGCATACATGTTTTACTGTGGACAAAAAAATGTTTACATAGAAATATCCTTCATTGTAGGGAACCTTATATCACGTGCATCAAAATGAAAAAAGGTAAAAAGCTAGTTGTAAATCTAACTTCATTTTCCCCTGAAATCTTTTTGTCTTTATAGGAGGGTACTCTCTTGGTGAACTTTCTGACTTTATTATTCCTTTCTTGCTTTCATATGGTCCAAATTCTATAGTCTTAAAAGAAGAAAACCCACTAATTTATAATTAGAAGAAAAAACATTAATAACTTGGCCCCATGTTTGCAAAGGCAATAGATATTTTCTAAAGTTTTCTGAGGACTCATAGGCATGTTATAGTGAGGTTACATAAAACAGACTTCCACTATGGCATTACTTAGATGAACAGATCACATATTAATTCTCAAAACACTTCATAGATGAAGTTTTGTGACAAGAAAAATATGATTAAGAGATTTGTTAATCTGTATACTGTGTTTCCTGAAAGGCTACAGAGTGATTTCTTTTTTCTTCCATCATAAGAAATCACTAATATGAAATATCCTTTTTTAAAAGTACATAATTAAATGAGAAATCATTTTAAGTAGTTGCGTTCTCTGTTTTTGATTAAGGTGCACTGATGAAATAAAGATAAATTAACATTTCTGGGGCTGCATTGTCAAGAATGAAACTGAGGGGACTTTCCTTCTACAGAGGTAATATTAATTATTGGCAATTTATGGCAGAATTATAGGTTAATTTTCTTTTTATATAAAACTTTATTGAATGAATTGAACCATATGGACTGTGTCATAATGGGAAATATCAACAAACTCTTAGAGAAATTTGATTTCATTTATGTGCTGAAGTTTGTTGTAAGAGCTCATGTTATTCGGCTTAGATATAGCTGCACAGCATTTGGTAGTTTTGCCTGGGTTTGTTAATCTTATGTCAGGGAAAAGAGACCATTTTTCATTAACATTTTATAGACTGTTTGTACTTTAAATGTTCTATGTTAAAACTAATTTAGCAAGCTAAGTTCAAAGGAAGAAGAAGGTTAGTTCATGCTAGGAACTGAGTTTGACACTTAAGAAGCCTCGGAAGTCAGTACAGGGCCGGTGACAATTGACAGGGGATTCTCAGAACCACCAAAATCTTCTTCTGACTAGCCCAGACCCCAGAAGTATTGCAGTTCACCCTTCCTCCATCCCCCAACTTCTAGTAGGAGCCTGAACCTAAGGGCTCAAGTAAGTCTGGCAAAAAAACATATACCAGCAAAGGAGCTGATGTCAGTCCCACCAAAGCAGCAATATGTCTATACAATTAATTGGATCCTAGAAGGCCTATGTAATTCCTTCTTTTTTTTTTTTTCATCAATTGTTAGCTCAACAGCAAAAGATAAAAAGTCTGTCATTTTAGTCTCATGTTACAAGCTTCTCACACTTCCTTGTCATCCAGGTTCTGGATGCCCTGACCACCTCATATTTCTTCTTCCAGTTATCTTTCTCAATACCTTTCTGTTTCTGTTGATCCCATCCTCTGCAAAACCTACCGAAGGCATTAAATGATAAATTAAGTGATAATTGAATTAATGCAATGTTTTCACAACATTACTCTGCTTGTAATATGTTCTATCTCTTTCCCTATTGTGTTTGAGAAGCATGACACAAACTGAGGCAGTCAACAGTAAGTGAATATGACCTTTGGAGTATCACCAACATAATATAAAAAAAAAACAAACCACATGAATGAGCCCCTCCTGTATCTCAGGTTGCTGCTGCAGCAGTAGAGAGAAGAAAGAACAACATTCATTAGTTCATTAACTTTCTCTTCATCAAGAGAAAACACTCCTGTGCATACCAACAGAGCATTGCAAATGGCCTCTTGTCCTATGATCTCCCTTTGTGCATATACAGAATAGCTTTTCCCTTTAGAAAATGTAGTCATCTGTCAGTAAGCAATCACTTCTGCTGTGATCTTTCTGTATATTGCTTGACACTTTGGAAGTGTTCCTTCCAACTAAAGACTCCAATGAGCTTGAACAAGGTTTTATCAATAAATGTTAAAGGAACTTAATTTGATTCAGCTTCACGCATTCTTGCAATTCTGAGTTGGTTTACCCTGCAAATACAAATGAAGTAAAATGATAGAGACTTCATAGCTTATTTTTACCTGTGTCACAATTTTCAGACAGAGCAGGGTTGAGAGGACTGTTGTTTGGCTTGACCTGCCCCAAGTTTAGTTCATCTGGGCTGACTTCTGTAATTGGACAAGAGTAGCTATGCTGACTAACGAGGAGTGAGTGTATTATAATCCTTTTTAAACATCTCTGAGTCAGCTGATCAGGCTTTTTCCCTGGAAAAGGCATGATGCAGTAGTAACAGTTCAAATCAGGTTGCTTTTGAAATTACCAGAATTGAAAGGAGTTCTGAGGTCAAATACAGCATATTCAGTAATTGTGATGCACAAATAGTTGAGAAACAACAGAGGCTGTTGAAATGAATGTTCACGGTGACAATAAAAATCAGTTCAAGCTATTTTTTATAGAAACCTATTACACTCAGGAAATTCTTTCAAAAGACGAGGCCAGTGAATTTGATTCTTGACCATATCCCAAAGAAACACCGTGGTTATTGGTGGCTGACACATTCAACTGTGACCATCACAGCACTGATTCCAGAGCATCCTATGCAACTTCTGGTCAATGTTTTTAGGTGCACTATATATGAATTTGCTACAGATAATGTAGCTAAAACCAAAATAATCTGTTCATTTCCTGTAGGAACAGCAAAATAAAAAATTTTCTTCATAAGCAGACAGATCAGATTGCTGGGTTAAAAACTATTTCAACTCAATTCAGTTGCTCTGTTGGCCAACCTCTTCCTCCCCACCCAGCCAAGGACTCATGCCAAGTTCTGGATAGATTGTTGGCAGCCATTTTCATGACATGGTTGGCTTGAAAAGGCATGGGAGGAATTCCAGCACTGAGAATTCAGCTGCAGGTGGAAGAGCACAATCTGGCATATGCAATGGCAGTCATCTCCATACATTGGCATTTATAATCTATTTTTCTGGCTCACAAAAAGTTTTGTGATCATAAGCACTTAGTGTAACACTCAATTACTGCATACAAACAACTCTATCACTGCATGCACAGAAATATGACTGAAGCTGTTGGCTTGTCTTTAAAGTAAATCCTTAGAAGTGGCAAGACCTTAATCAATTTGTATTTTTTTCAGTTGGTGTCAGCATTCCTCAATAGAAAGAAAAAGGTGCTTCAATTCCATCTCTCAATGGATGGCTGAGAATGGCTTTAAAACCACAAAAAGATGCATCACTAGTAATCAACAACAGCCTCTGTTCATTGTAATGGATGAGAGTGGAGTTGGACAGCAGTTGTTGATATTTTTGAATGCCTCTATATGCTGGCCAATCCCTCTCTAAGGATCTCCGTTGCTAACAGGCAGTAAGGCATTTTAATGATTGCTGACTTTTTTGAAACAAAGTTGTAGTACTGATTACAGCAATAGAGGGGAAGGCTCACTTGCTTCAACCTGCTTCCACTCTCACCAATACAATCCATCGTGTGTTTGATTTTCTTTCTTGTAAAAGCACACTGCTGATTCATGTCCAGTTTGTTGTTCACTAGGACCCACAGGTCTCTTTTTTTGCAAAGCTGCATTCCAGCCACTTGGCCTCCAACCTGCACAGTTGCATGGAGTTTTTCCACCTAGATGAAAGACTTATATTTGCCTTTGTTGAATTTGTCTTCAGATGCATTGCTGCCATTTATTTTGTTGCCACAGCACAAGAAACCAACATTGATTCATCTAGTTGTATATTCTTCCTTCTTAACTCAGAACACCTGATTTCTCAAATTGACGTAGAACTTTTTAAGTCATTTAGCAAGTTTAGGCTAAGCTGCATCTACAATCAGCACACTGCCGAAGGATGCTGTGGTGCTTATAATTCCGGCAAGCACTCCCTTGGAGCTCTTGGTACAGTACAAATTCCAATTTTGAGATACTTGATTTGGGAAGCTCTAGAAAAATTGGTAATCATCTGGCATCACTGATGTCAATTATCACCCACTAGTACACTAGACAAGGTGCAGCAGTACTAGTAAGATTCTTCCTTCAGCAAATAGTTGATACAGATGTGGTTCAAATGCTTTACTCACACAGCACTTGTGATCCCCACAAATCCCCATACTGCCATTAAGCTTATTAAATGTTGCTGTCAATGTAGAGAGTTCTCCGTGTGTGACCAGTTAAACATCCTCTTCAGCAAGAGTCTCAAGGTCTTCACCATTCTTCACGTATAGAGATGGGATATTGCTGGCCTTTACAGTGATCATATACAGGTGGAATAATGCTGGCAGTCCATGACAGTCTCACACTTGTCCAGAAAATGTTTCAGGGATTTGGTAACATGGAAAACCTTCAAAAGACTGCTGATGATGCCTTGGACTTTGATTCCCAAGAGCATGCACAAATTCTTACCCACAGGCTTCTGCATTAAATGACTGAAATAAAGAAAGGCAACTTTTCATAGAAGGTACTGTCAAAATTTACACTGATAGCTTAACTACTGTAGTGTCCAAGACTGCATAACCAACTTGATGCCATAGGAAGGTAGTGATAGAATGCATCTTCACTGACAACGGTCATCCCAGAGCATCATCTTTTGTTTTCAGTCATATAAAAACACCCACCAGTTCAAACATTTCAGAGCCTCCAAGCCTTTGCTGTGGGTATTCTGAATGTTCTAAAGATTCTCCAATTCATTGTCAAGGGAAATAGCTGTTGATGTGATACCTGCAGACAAGCATTTTTGTCATGCTTTTTTCCTTTTGCTTCTATCTGTTGGCATTTGATTGGCAATCTGACTGACAGACTTGTCTTATGGGGTTTTTTTTTTGTTTTTTTTCAGATATAGAAGTCAGCATCTTTAAATCTATAAAAGGAATGGTGATGATCGTCTTGCCTTGTGTGTCCTGTACCATGATGTTGATAAGCTTATAATGTTCTGGTATGTTGACAGATGAAGATCATGCTTCCCGTTTTGAAAGACAGCATTCATATTTCTTCAGCATAAGTCATCTTAGTACACATTCAGGCTGACTCAGTGGTTAGGCCCTTTTGTCTGCAATCATAAACATAAGAGATTGATTTAGCAAAGAGACGATACTGAAATGCTTTGTCTTGATTTTAGCCTCAAAATACATAAGTTAAAATGCTTAGCAACAAAGCACAACTCAGCAGTAAAGGCAATGATGCTTCTTAATTTTCATCTGTGAAACTGAAATCTCTGGACAATGAAAAATGGTGCAGGCAATAAAGGAGCCTTCAGCAAGATTATGATTTTGGTCTTAAGCACAGCAAGGCCACAGTGACAATATAGTGGCAAATATCTTGGCTATACAGCTATTTTTGTCTGGGATTGCCTGTCTTGTTTGCTCCAACGTAACATGAGTGTCCTCGTGATTAAGATTCCCACAATACTGGCTGACTTATGTCACACTCCTCAGTATGTCCTCACCAATGCCATATCAAGTTCTAGATGAACTGCCATTCAGCTCCCCTATAAAGGCTTTTTTCCCAGAAACCTTACCAGCTGTACTCAAGGCAGTGACCTCCTATTTTTAGAGCTCATCCACACACTTCCCATGACCTGGAAAACCAGTATTGAGTGTGTGAGCTAGCAGCAAATGAGCCTGTCTTATCACCAGCAACGTGACCAACAGCACAGAGACAAGGCCCTCCTGTAACTCCGCAACTGCTGCTGCCATGCAAAGAGAGAGTGGAAGGACCTGGGTTTGGTCTGCTCTCTCTGCAGAGTGAAGTACAGCATCCTGTACAGCATCCAGCAAGCCCATCTGGCGCACAGGCCAGGGTGCCCTCTTGTACACACTGAAGGCTCCCCAAGCCTTTGGCTCCTCTTTAATGAGACTACAAGTTAGCTGGGCTTCTCACAGGAACAGCAGTACTTCTGTTTCAAGCCTGTCTCACTGAAGTGAAAACCAACAAAATAAGTAATTGTTCTGCAAAGCAGAAAAAAATATTTCCAGAAGAACAAAGTGCTACTTTGGGTCAAACCTTAATGACCCTTGGTTTGTGGCAACTCCCTAGCGAAGCCCAGAAACCCAGCTGACGCAGGAATTGGTGGCACACTTAGGGCCAAACAGCTTAGAAACCAAAGCCACTTGGTAGACAAAGGTCTAAAACCAGAAATCAGCCTTCCTTGTGAAGATTTGTCAAAATGGAAGACTACAGTGAGGAATTGACTTGCCAGGTTTCTTTCCACCATCTCTAACAGTAAGATTTCTGTTGGGACAGAAATCATCTCTAGGGCTCTGTCATTGATTAGTCTCTAAATACTAGCATAATAGTAACAGCAGGTTTTCAGTGCAGAAAAAGAAATACTTAGGTTTATGTCTAGACAAATAGAAAGATCTAAAAGTTTTTGATTCTATTTTTTAAGGGTTTTAGAAGAGTAGGAAGGACTGTTTTCATGTCATTTTGGAAATAGCAACAAGGTAAAGCCAGATCTTATCTGGACTGCTGGCAATTGACCATAATGCTTACTGTGCTTAATGTTTAACTTAAGAACTTAAAAAGGGATATAAGTGTTTGAAAACTAATGCTAATCTATTACTGAAGTAAAATTGAGTTCACAATGAACAATCTTCAAGTCTCACTAACATCTCAGTACTTAAAAAGTCTTTCAGGTGAAAAGAACTTTACTTGTACTATGAAACAAAATGCACAGGAATTTGCTGCCACAATAAGAGGAGACATTTTTACCTTTAAATGAAACTACCAAGATCTAGAAATGATCCAGCAAAGAAATTATGTTATCTCTGATATGAAGAACAATCTAAAAGAAGACCTTTGGTATTGTTTAGAACCATAATTAAAATAAGCAAAATAAATGGGGTATGAGATATATCACAGTGATTTTCACTGATATGCACCCTGTCTGATAAAAAATTGCAATGGCAGACTCAAGTACAACTCACAAGAACTAATTCTTGACTGCTAAACAGCTACCAGTTTTACAGCAGCTAAAATTTTATTTCACCTGTTTACCATGGACTATGACCTTAGCTCTTCCATTACAGTCTCTTATCCTTCTCTACATTAGTGATAATTATCTCCCCTCCCATGAAACATGGACCCTGCCTTCCTTGGATCAGGAAACAGGGTCCAAGGGATAGGTAGCAGTCGGAGGACAAAGCAAAACCCTATATTCTTTGCCCCAGGCTGGATCATATATTTCTTGATTCATTGTGAATTATACTGCTGAAACACCTCATCAATATATAGGAAATAAAAACAAGAAAGTAGCTACAACAGGCCAAAACCAGAACTCCAAATACAAATTCCTCCAGATTATTCAGACTCCAGTTGCTGAATCATAAACCACATTAATGGTTTTGGCCCTGGCCCCTATGCAAACAATGCAGAGGCCCCTCTTCCAGTGAGGTTCAGTTATTGCCAAAGTCTTTAAGGAACAGTCTGTCACTTTCCTGAGATCGAGATGAGTGATGAAACTTTCACAAAGGAGCAGCTGACCCACATTGCTCAAGATGGGGACTGTCCCAGAAGATGAGCATAAGGGATGGCACTCCCATTCTGATGAGAAATCTCATCAAGAATTTTGCCAAGTTCTTTGACTCATATAAATCAGAACCTAAACCCTGGCCCTGACTCAGTCATGAAACCCAAATTCTGACCTATGTCTAATCCAGATCTCAGTGCTGCCCCCTGAATCTACCTTTACGCAAAACATTCACCATTTCTGGTTAAGACTGTGGGAAGATAAGCTGTGCTATTTCTTTTTCTTGTACATAAGATAACAAATAAGGAGGATGGGAAGAAGAATGAGAAATGAGTTCTGGCTATAAATAGAATTCCTTAATTGCTTAACCTGTTTCAATTAATCTGCACAATTACAGTTGTCAGTTCTTCACTACAAAGAATCGTTCTTAACCGCTACTCCAGAACTATGATTTAAACAAGGCAGCATTAAGAATTTCCATGTGCAGCAAAACACAACCAATTATAATCACCACTGGCAAATTCTAATTTGACATTAGACATAATTAACTACATCAGAAATTACCCCTATAATAATATTCCACAGGAAGCAATGGCATCTTCAGTAACTCGTACTCACTATTATGTGCAGTCACAAAGTTCCTGTTGGCTCAGTAATTAAGTACCTGACACAAAGGTCAAAAGTCCAGTGCCCAGACCACAGAGGCCTAGGATTCTTTGGGTATCCCGGGTGTCTGTGGTACTAAATTCTTGCAAGTGAAGACTCTTCTTCTACCATCTCCCACTGCTGCAGAGCACGAGAGGATTCAGAAGAGTGAACCAAATCCTAGGGGCAGACTGAGGAGAGCCTATGGCACAAAATAGACCTTTCGCTCTGGTCTCCTAAGTGCCTGATATGGGAGAGAAAGATTAATTCAAGTATGCTCTTGAAGTGTTGACAGCCTTTCAGTTTAACATCAGGAACTGATTCTTCTTTTTAATTTTCAAAATTCTTCTCCAGTTTTAAGGCAGTCTTCTATCTTGCTTTACTTCTGACAGAATGGTTTAATCTCGTCTCTCTGCCTGAGGATAGGGTCACTCAAATGTAGCTTGTTATAGCAGCTTACTGAATGACAGCGTCTCAGCCTAGCTTGGTAAATAATGAAATACATTCTGTGGGGCAAATAGTCTCTCCTGTAGCCAGGTCTTCTCCTTGTTGTAATCTTAGACGTCCTTGGTCTATCAACAGTGGGTCAGAGGTCTCATTTTAGCTGAAAAATGTAACATGAAATAGGAACTGTTAAATCAGCTTGCTAAGCTTTGAAAACCTAGATAACCCCAATCAAAGCTAATGGATATTTTTGTAGTTTGCAGGATATCCTGGGTAAAAACAGAACATGTTGAACAATTACATTAGACCAGGCACCAAAGAGTGAAGGAGAATGGATTTAAGTGGCAGTATTGAAATCTGATATGCCAAATTTTGCAGTTGTGATTGCTTCAAAGAGTTGAGTGTGACACAGAAAATCAGTCCCATATGGGAAGTCTGGTGACAGTGCAAAGACGGAGAGAAAGCTTTCTGAATTTCATAAAATACATTGTAGTTCTTGGCACGCTCTACTTCTGTATATCATTGATAACAGTATTTCTTCATACTTGCATTCTGTGGCTTGAAAAACATTATCAGAAACCTTCAGAAAGAAATCCTGGCCCCAATGAGGTTAATTAAAGTTTAGCCATTCAGTTTAAGAGAGCCAGAGTTCATATTTATAATCTTATTTTCTGTTATTGTGCATTCTTATTCAAACTTTTCTTTTTCCATTTAGAAAGTGCTCTTAGTACAACAAAGCAAACATCCAATGGATATAGAAACCTGACAAGGAAAGAGCCTTTTTCTAAAAGCAATCCAAACCACTAAATTTTTCATTAATTAGTATTTCTCAGAAAATTACTGATTAGCCTCCCAGCTGTTTCCAACACTTCAGTCTGAAACAGACCAATAACTATAAAATCAACTTTTCATATTTTTAAAAGCTAAGGGCTCACAGCTTCTAGCTTTTATGCAGGCAAAGCTGACCAGAAATAAACTGGACAAAAATGAGTAAGGAAAGCAAAGACAAGTTGCACGAGGAACCACTTTGGAAACCACAGACAAGAAAAAATAAGATAAAAATTTAAACTGCTGTAGAACTGTGCCCATCAGTTCTTGATGAAGGCCTGTTTTTTTACTGGCAGTCCTAATCCTTCTAAAGATAAAATACTGTCAGACAGTACCACACATATATATGTGCTTATGATATCTTCAGTCTTACTATTGCAGATAAAAGATAATATAGAATCCAAAAAGCATTTTCTACTCAGGATAATTCATTTGTATTTCTGTAAGAACAAATGTAGTAGAACAAAATACTGACAGAGCCTTTAAAAAGAAGAGGTCATATCACATCACTCGTATAAAATGAAATCCCTCATTAATTTTACCCACAACATTATTATTTTACATCAGGGCTGAGGAAAAAATGCTCACAAACCTGCTCATTTTCTCGTCCAAATGTAAGGCCCATTTCCATGACCTTGCCTTCATTAATAAATACATAGCAACATGTGTATTTAACATAACAGATTAACAAGACACTTCACTGCACACACTTACATCCCCGGGGAGAAGATGAGAGAACAAACAACATGTGCCAGATGTTAATCACATAGCTTAATGCACTATTGGAAGTGGGTCAGCAGTAGCAAAGAAGAGCACCCCATTGGAACCATAACAGAATAAAATAGAATTAGAATAAATTATAAAGACCTATAATAGAATTTCAATTCGAATAATGAATTTGTTCTGTTTCTGTTATATAAGACAGTTAGTTTTGAAAGGCAGTCTCTTTTATCTAGCCAGCTAACATCAGAATCAATATTTAGCTTTGGAGATAGCAATTAAGTAGACATACTATACATGGAGATGTGGTTAAGATCGATCAGACAGGGAAAGTGCATAAAAGCTTAATTGATCTTCTTAATTGCATTTCATACAAATGTCCTTTGTATGGCCATTTTCATAAAAACACAGACCAAAACCAGGCAGTGCCTTTTCACAGGATAAGAAAGACCTTAACAAAAATACATATTTTTTATATGATGATTTATATTCAGTTTGCTTCTGATCTCTGTTCAGTATCTGTACCAACTCCAATATTATGAAATGAATATGAAGTTGCAAGAGCTCAGAACTCACCCTAATGACTTTTGTTTTAATTAAGAAAGAGGGCTTATCTAATTAGTAAATCACTGAATTAAGATTCTAGAGATAGGGATTCATTCTTACTACAGAAGACCTCATACGCAACACTGAAACCCTTAGCAAAGGTATTAACAAGAACGGATGATAGAGAGGATTAGAAGGATGATGTTTTTACATCAAATAATTTTGGTCAAAGTAGAATTCTAGGCTGCATTGTAGGTATATCCTTTAAGAAAACTTTGACTCTTGTTCCTTCAACGCACTAGATGTTTAAGTTCAGTTAGAAATCTTGATTCAGGAACACTCTTTTGTGTTGCTTCTTTGCAGTGAAAATAAAGCTCAAGTTGCTTATAAAATTGTGGATAATACATTTTCTTTCCTTCTATCCATTTTTATTGTCTCTTAAATACAAGTTAACTGAGCAAGAACTACTACTATGCATTAATGCCTAGAATAACATGGCCATGATTTTGACTGAGACCTCAGATGACTGTAACAGAAATAAGAAACAACAATAATAATTCCTTTGGAAGACCCCTTCCTTTTGTAACCTGTCCTAAAGGGAAGGGATTGTGTAATTTAGCATGACATTCCATCCTACATTTCTGCAGAACCAGAAAAAAAAAAAATGATATTGACAGAAGCACTGCTATTCTAAACTAATTTTGTTCTGGCTGCAATTTCTCAGTGTCTACAGCACTAACATTACAAGATAGAGGTAAGTAAATTCATGCAAAATTTGACCAAAATAAATCACAACATTTCCAAAATTCTTTCCAATTATTCCAACAAAATAGCAAAAAGGCGATAACCAGGTCTAACTGCAAGATAACAGCAGAAAACAGCAATCTGAACATCTCAATTCAATAATAAAATATAAAAAGACAAGTACATAACTTTGGAAATTAAGACTGCATTTTAGAAATCCTTTTATCTGGATAATTGATCAACTGGAAACTTTTAAAAAAGACACAATTCCTCTATCATATAGTGTCCCTTTAATTTGTATGTATACAAACCTCTGTGATTGAAGCACAAGATAAAGAATGCAGATAATAGTAGAGCTTACTCTATTGGTGATTCCTGTTTCAGTGAATAGTATGACTATTTGCAACCACATTTTTTTTCAGGCAGCAAATTCTGCTGCAATAGGCAATGTACTTTTGGTTTTTTCTATACACTTAAAGTACCTTAATTTAGGAATAATCTAACACTCATATTGAAAACATCAATAACATAAAATTGAGAGGATCAATACATCATAGGGCCATTTAAGGCCAAGAGACTCTTGGAGGTCATCTGGTCCAACATTCTGTTCAAAACACAGTTGATATCACTGTTAAATCAGGTTCCTGAAGGCCCACAACCTCTCTGGGAAACCTGGCTCAAAGCTCAATGACCCTCATTACAAATTCTTTCTTTTTTCTTTTAAGTCAGAATTTCCCTTGCTGCAACTTGTGACAGTTGCCACTTGTCCTTTTCCCATACACCTCTGAGAAGAGTCTGGCCCCAACTTCTCTATCAACCTGCTATGTTTAGGTTGATGAAGTGGGCAACTAGCTTCCCCTAACCTTCTCTTCTCCAGACTGAATAAATTTTTTTATCTGAGCTGTCCTTTATGTGCCAGCCCCCTAACCATCTAAATGGTCTTCTGGTTGACTTGCTCCAGTTTATCAATGTCTTTTACATGGTGGGGTTCTAAGCAGGACATGGTGCCTCAGATATGGTTGCACAAGTTCCAAGCAGAGGGCTGTAAGCACTTCCCAACACAATGTCCAAGCAGTCTTCCTAAAAAGACTTTAAATCTGAAGACATTTACACAAGTGTAATTTTGCACAAGGCTAAGATATAGTTAAGTAGGATTATCTACAAGTGTCAATTCAGCCTTGTCCCTGAAATACTTTAAAAATCTGTCTTTCAGGACAACTGGGCATAGCTCCCCATCTTTCCACAAGAAAAAATCTCCAAGGGGATGAGACAACTCAGGGGTTTTATCTCAGAATTGTTTCTGCAATTGAACATTTTTAGTCTACATGGTGCAGGCCTCACTGAAGTGCAATACTCCAAAGCATGCACAGGTCTCAGAACATGTAGAAGGTATACCATGTACTCACTGATCAGAGGAGGTAAAGAGTCAAAAAGCAAGAGTTTTCCAACAGCCACTTTAGGACAGCAGCTGCTTCCTTCTGCCATATTAGAAGTGCCAGCCCTGCAAAGGCAGGGAACACAGTAAATAATGAACAGGAAACAGTGCTGCTTGTGTTGGTTACATAGCAAGTGAGTCTATGTTTTGCTGGTATGGTTTTGAAAGATAGAGCAACAAAAGAAGGTGGGAGGGGGTGGGGAACAGGAGGGAAAAAAGGGTACTGACTCATCTTGCAAAATTACCAAGTTCTTTCAATCATCTTTTGACTAACAGGGCAGCTGCTGGTCTTCCCCGGTGTAAACATGGTGAGACTGATTTCAGTTTTAAGCCTGAGTAGAGATGAGTGTGGTGGGATCTCCCACACAGTCTGCCATGGGGAGAGAGGAAATGGGCTGTGCCACAAAGGCACTTTCTCTGCTAGCAAAGCTCCTGCAGGAGGGTGGCCTATCAAAAAGGCCCCAGATCATTTGTTATATGTCGCTTGATTGTTAAATAAAGCCTTTAAGGATGTCTTGTACATTCAGGACTTTGTGCTTCGTAGTTTCAAAGCACTGAAACTATGCATTATAACAGATATTGAAGAAGAAGAAACCTTCATTTTGAAACTGAGTCCCTGACCTCTCCTGTCATGACTCGGTTAAGTATTCACTACATAGCTGTTTATATCATTTAAATCTTTGTTGTCTTTTATTTTGTATCAGAGTCTTGGAGTAGATTGAAACTACTCATATTTGTCTCCGTAACTTTTGAGAAAAATGTCAAAACAAAATGTGCTGGAATTCAAGAGGGATTATAAATACACAGTGGGATGAGATAGAGACTGTCTTGAGCTGTCAAAAGTTATTTTCTAGTAGGTTCAAAATATGCTACTTCTCCATTTTTTCAGTCCAGGACTGAGATGAGGAAGGCGTTGGAGCATCAGAACAGCTCAGGTTGTTTAATTGCAGTACTCTGTGGGGTTCATAAAGGGAGAGAATAGCACTAGCAATAAGCCCGAACCAAAAACCTCAGATGCTAACAGGCCAGATTATGGAGGGCAGGTATGAAATTTAAAACAAATTTTGTATCCAAGCATAGCACTGACACTGTGGACTTCAAAGAGAAGGATTTTTACTGTTTCACATGCCAAGTCCCTCATCTGCCAGTATCAGAGCAGATGTAAGCCGTCAAGTGCCAATCTCAGCAGTGGTGGATTATTAAATTACTATAGTTCAAAATTAAAATATTATTTGCCTGTCTTGAGGTTGTGTCTGAAGGTGTTTAGAATGTTTGGGCTGGCACTCACTTATTATGCTTGTATTCACACACCTACGTGAATACTAGACAGAACACAGCTCCTATGCAAACTTCACTGAATAAAAATCCCTGAAGAGATTGTCACTGGCTCCAAAACTTTGAGTTAGGTTATGAGAGAGGCTGAACCATGTCTGTCTTGCAATAAAGACATTTTCATGACTTTATCAGGGTAATCCCATAAATCACTTTCTTTAAAAAGACATTCAAAAGAAAAGCCCTGTGGGAGACTAATTGTGATTATAAACACACTAGCTGAGCAATGTGGAGGAAGGAGATGTAAAAGTGAGGAAAACATTCCAAGAGAAGATAATAGCCCTGATCCCCACCTAAATTAAGTGCAAAAAAGAATCACCCAAGAAGAAATAACTTTTATTGCTATTTCACTTAATGCTAAACAAGGAATTTAGGATGAAATCTAGTGGTTCTACAAGACAATGAATATTTTTACTGATTCAAATATTTCAACCAAAGATAGTATCCTCTGTCTTTTTTACTCTGGCATTCTTATGAGTGGTGTTGGTAGAGCTTTTCAGTAAGTGGTTTTCTGTCAACAGCCTGAAGCCATTCAAGAAACAATGCTCAGAAAAGCAATAATATTAGAGGCTGGAGAGAGAAATATGACTGTGAGAGTTCAACATGGAAATAAGCTAGAAAACAACTTCAAAACAATATGTCTGAGGTGACAGCAGGTGATTTATTCATAGGTCTTGACTACCTGTTCACAACAAGAAATCATGGTGGGAGGGAATTGATAAAGTAGGGGGTAAACTGAGCTGGGAATTATGAACTTGATTGTAAAAGCACATAGTGGTTTTGCTTGAGCATATCCAAATCTCTTCTGTTCTCAAAACAGCAAAATTTGTGGAAACAGTGAAAATATGTTTTTATTGAACTTACCAATTCATAAGAACCACAGCTTCTCATTTTACATATTAATAGACAATATTTCTACCATATCTTAAACATTTCCCTTTTGCCTCAAAATATCATGTAAATTTACCTGCTGCCTAATGATTAATACCCTATGAGCTAACTTTGTTAAGTGTTATGAGCAACTCTCCTGCCATTCTCTTATCATATGATCCTTTTTCTTATTACACAATGACAAATTTGTTCTTAAGAACTGTTTTCCAATTCCCCGTCAAAAAAGAAAAGATCAAGAGAATTATCTGCAGCTCAGGTGGATAAAACTGCTGTAGCTTTAAACAACCTAGCTCAAGTACTGAAAATGTAAATACTTGGTGGAAAAAAATCATCAGTAGTGCCTGCATACTAATGATTATCCAGAGTTTTCAAAAGAAGGAACCATTAAATAAAAATAATAGACTTTCTAAATATGCTTTCAAAATAAAAAAAAATTATCTTAATATGTGGCTGGAGTACCATGACATCAATGAACACAATACAAACTTACCTTGATAGCCTACAGATGAAGGCACTACTCCAGCTTTACAAAAGTGGCTGAGCTAGCCATCTAACCTGTCATAAGCACTTCTGTATAGCCACCAGGCATTCATCTTTCTTCTTAGTTCCTCTGTAACTTAGTACCTCTGGTAGCCTAAGGCAACAGGATTTTGGAAAGAAAGATATAAGCACAGGACTTCTCCACCATTCTATGTGTCTGACAATAAAGAAACAATAGATCAGCTGTACTCTGAGGTTGTCTAGTTTCCATTGCCAGAAAATGAAGCTTGCACAAGTGTTCTTCATAAATCAAAACACCATGGAAACACAGAGACATATTCAGGAAAAAGAGATGACTGGATCCCATCAGACTTATGATCGGTACCAACCTCATCAGACTCCTTTCTCTTGATTGTTTTCTTCAAAAAGATTATTTCTTCCTTTTCCTCCACTATATGCTCTGAGGATAGAAGCTCCTCTACAGCATCCAAAGCACTTCACAATGTATCGCTTTAGAGCTGTAAAATCCGATCAGGAGTCCAAATTCTCCTAACCTCACTTGTGTGACAACAACCAGTGGCTTTCTGTAGGACTGCTAATGTAAGCAAACTGAACATGCTCTCAGTCCACAGCATACTTTTAACTCTATATAAGATTGTTTCTTGAGCAGGCTTTTCCGTACCTATAGGTACTCTTTGCTTACTCAAATTGTGTATTAATTCATGCAAAGCCCTTGATTCAAGTCACTGAGCCAAATTCTGCAGAAGAAATTAAAGGCTACCAGCAAGAGTCTGCAAAGACACCCAGCTTACTCACAGGAGAAGCTCTTCAAAAAAGATCTAAATTTTGTATGGCCTTTCCTCCATCCAAGTCCTCATATGTCCTTTCTGGGAAGATAACAGTAATATTATGTCCTGAAACTGCACATTGGTGAAAAGTCTGGAAGTCTCTAGAAATCCTGAAGAGAGCAGTCCCTACCAAAGGATGGTGTGGCACCAACTGGAGAGTACGGACTTACCTGTGATATCCTGAAATTTCACTCAGATCCCAACCTGCAGAGTAGAATACTTATTCAGTTTCCATAGCTGAGACTAACCTTTCCTCAGCTGGATACTAGCATCATTTTACTGTTTTCTGAAAGGTATTGGATCCAGACCTGGGCTCTTTGGACTTCAGAAGAGCTACTAGTGAAATATACAGAAGGCTAATCAAAGAAATTAATGCATAACTTGGCTTTACATTTTTAATGAACTCAGTAAGAAAAAATTATACAATACCAGTTTAAACTACTGTTTAGCCAACTCTGCTGCTGACTTTTTATCATTTCTTCTGTGGGGAGACTTTACTGACAACCTCCATGGAAAAACTGAATGACAGAGATAAGAATCACATAGCTGAAAGGTAAATGTCTAGACTTTGGCCCAATTTGTTTTATTTTAATTTAGTTATTGCATAATTGCTTGCAAGTATCTTTTGAGTTCTCAGAGCTCTAAGATTTATATCACCCTGGTTAGCTAGCATTCAGAAGATACATAATGGTCATAAAAACTGATCACAATAAGAACAAAAAATAATTCTGGGGAAAAAAGTTGATGACTTGCAGACACTATCTGATACTACTGATTAATATCACTATGTTGATACACTAGTAGTCAACAAATGTGCAAATATTGCACAGTCAGGAAATGGCAGATTTATTTTTATAGCAATGATAGCTTCTGTAAGGGGATCCAAAGCTCTTCTCTCTCACAACTCACAAGTGAGCTCCATTACATGAATCCCAAGTGGAGAGAAGTATAGTCTAGTGATGCTGAGCAAAGTGTCCTTCCCCTCCTTTTCAGATATAAATTCTTGCTGCCCTCCATCTTCTCTACCTACTGGTATGAAATACACTGGGTGCATTTCAATTCATCCAGAAGTACTGACTCTTCCTTTGGATGTTAGAGTTGGAGTCTGTGCATCTTGGAGTCTCTTGGAAGAGTGGGATGTCTGAGGCTTTTTGAGTAAATCCCTCTATGGACTTCGGTCTGAATGCCAAACAGACTGTACTAAAGATAAGACTGCAAATAAACAACTTGAACCTTTTGGCACTAGCAATGACAATGTCTGTTTAGTATGGCATTTTGAAGACGAGAGTTTCTCCACGTTGGGCATTTGATCAAATTCTGTTACCGTTATGTGCAAAGCAAAACCATTAAACCTGTTATTTTATACTAATACTTGAAGATTCCAGCTTTCACGTATGTCCATTTATGACGTAATTTATTGAGGTAGAAGCCATCAAGGGTGAAAGGGGTGTAATTAATTTTAGAAAAAGTCTAATAAAGTTACAACCACATGTTTAGCTAAGCTCAGATGGCCTAATGGTAATAATATAAAATAAAAATGTTCTGTGATTGAAAAGCTCTGCTATAATTTTAAGAACACCAAAGTGGGGAAATCCGAGATGTATCTCCCACAGCTGCAGGAACTCAGTAATATTATATACGTGATTACGCTGTGACTTAGACAGGGGAGCACAACTCCCACTGAACTCAACTGCGCTACATTTTCCACCTCTGTGTGTGATAGGTCAGATTCTCAACTGATATAAATCAACCAATTCCATTAAAGTCAATGACAAGCTGGACTGATTTACACCAACCTAGTATTTGGTCTAATCTCTTTCCTGTCCTGCAGTAATTGCATGGCTTACATATAATGGCTCTTAGAAACCAATTGCCTTTGTGCCTTTAGCTTCTAGGCACACTGCAATAATAGAGTCACATTGTCCCTCTACCCATGCAGGTAATGGGACAACAGGTCCTCTTGAAAGGGAAATAGATGTTATTTGTGGCCCAGGTGTCTTTGCTCAGAGCCAACAGAAGGTCCTGCTCACCCATGGCAGTGGTAGAGGCTGTGCTAAGGCTCTATAGATCTAAAGAAACAGGACTGGAAAACACATCTCACCCTCTGCCTGATACTCCTAGACTTAGGTGACTAACCCCAGACTCTACATCCAGTCTGCAAGCCCTGCCTACATTCCTACTAGCACTTGTAATGGAAAATAAAGATAACCCAGAACTGATAGTGCCTATGGTGGTAAACTTTATAGAACAGGAGCTCCTACTCAAAGAGCAAAGGCACTAGAGGACTAAGTAAATAAACATATGATATACTACACACTCTCTACAACTCTCTTTTCCCAGTATTCAAACAAATGGTTTGAAGAAAGAAAAGTGAAGCCATCTTTGCTTTTTACACTTTGCAGCTCCATAAATACAGTGCAGAGCAATTTGTAATGCACAAGCTGTTTTGGGTAATGAATCATTAATTGACAAAGTAAATACAGCATTATTATAAGAATGCTGGAAATATTTTTGTTCATGTTCAGCATCCTTTGGGAACTTCTTGTACTTTGCTTAAGACTGCATCTCAGGAGGATTTTTTTCCCCCTTCAGAAAAATTGGAAAAAAACAGTCACTTATTTTGAAAGCTACAAATACTTTATAATGTAGCTACTAGAAAGGAGAATGCTGTCCCTTTTCCTTCTTTCCCATTTCTGTTCTATAAAGACCCAATAGCAGTATCAGCATCAAAAATACAATTGTAATTAATTACATATGTCTCAGCATGACTCATTGCCATTTATGATGTTTGATGGGAGCTAACGTCCATTGACACTATATTGTAATGAAGGTGATGCTGAGAGGATTGCACTGTAAATGGGAACACCCAAAGACTGCTAATGTGGCACTGACTTCACTTCCAAGGCAGTCATTTCTTTACTTGAATCAGTTTTACATGGAATAGACAGACTTGTTCATCACCAGTCATCTTTGTGTGGTTTATTACTAAAAAGTAATTTTACATGTGTAACAATATTATTTGTTAGAAAAAATACTCATGATGTTACCAAGATCTGCACCATCAAGAGCATGATCATATTCTACACAGGCACCTTTCACTGGCCAAGTTCATCCTGTTCTTTCTCCCCAGTAGTCCTCAAGACTTCTTTGCCTGCTACCCAGGGTATGTTTTTGTATATGAATTGTGATACACTAAAGCATATAACTAGCTATCTCTGTTCTCGACACAACTCTTGCCTCTTACCAAAAAAAAAAAAAAACTTCTGAGCTATGACATTAAAGGTTATATAGGGAGGTAAAGAAAAACAGAATGGAAATTAAGTCCAGCAATCTTCCTCAGAACTTGTCACACATTTTTAAGTAATACTTTTTATCTTTTCATATCTCTCATAGAAGAGAGGGGGGAGAGAAAGGGAAGGATTGTTTTGGTTTTGTGTACATTGCCTAATCAATCTTCCTCTTTCAGCTTGCAGAGCAACATTCTTTACAATTTCAATGCAGCAACCAGCTCAAAGTCCCAGTTAAGACCTAGGGAAAAGTCTTAACCATTTCAGTAGGGCTGCAGCCTCCCTTTCCAGTGAGGTCCAATTCTAACCTTGTCTTCTCTTTCCTAGACTGGGAAGAGCCAGCCAATTTTACCACTGAACTAAAGTTGTTGGCAAGACAATTAAATCTGTGACAGCCTTCTGAATGTACAAAGATAGGGCTCTAAGTGCATGTTCAGATAATTTTGCAGATCTGCAAAACTCCCATGAGATAGAGCTGCATGTGCACAGCGACCTTTCTCACACTAGCCATAGGTGACAATTAAAAGTCAGAATGACCCAAATATGATTGAACTGTCAAAATTTTCCAGTGCACAGAAGCCAGAAAGAAGGATGCAGCATGCTGTGGAGACAGGCAGGGAACGGGAGATGTAGGACATTTGCTTCAGAAGTGCATAGGGCTAGTGGGGAAGCTTGCACCAGTGAGAGCATCTTGACTATCTGTGCCAAGTAAAAATCTATTTTGAAATGCTGTAATTTCTGATGATGAAAATTCTGGGATTTAGTCTAAATTGAGCAGTATGCAAATAATGTTTTAAAAAGAAAAAGATAGAAGAATTTCAGGAGCTGCCATAAAGTCTTGCCAAGAAATTAAGGTGTATTGAAACTGTGGGTTATCATTTTTAATTTGTGTTTAACTTTTTCCATATCTCTGAACTTAATCTTTAGATCTAAACATACTATTTCATATTTAATGCAAGATGATTTCTCCTACCAAAGAACATCACAACAAACACTGTCCTCTTCTGGAAATATTAGACTTATTTCTTTTCTTAAATCCCCAAACTGTTAAGATAATTCAGATAAACCAAAATTAATATTCTTACTAATTCCAAGGCAGGGGTAGTTCCTTTAAAATCAAATACTACTATATGTATATCTAAAATATTTAATACTTAATAATATCTAAGTGTTACTGGAGGATCAAGACTTTATTTTTTTATAATATGAAATCAAAATTACTTACTGTAAAATGTGTTTCCCTTTTTTTTATGGAAATGTGACAACTGTACTAAAAAAAATCCACCTGAAGTTATTCATATCCACTTACAAACCATATTGGATGTTTTTAACATGATAGACTAATCAGATGTAGTAATTTAAAAATATCTGTCAACATTTCTTTTGTTGCAAGATTTTGAGTGTTTACTTTAGATAAATTGAACTGTTTTGATTTAAAGCACTGTACTTTCAGAAGGAGTGGGGTGGCTTGCAAAACATGCTTTTAGAAAAAATTTTGGCGTTTACAAAAATCTAATCAGAATACCTACAGTGAAAAAATAATACTACTCTTTTTTACAATTCATTACACTCTTATTTCTCTTTTTGTGAAACTTCTACAAGTTAAAATTTGTATCTCCATGCTGAAGCTTTAAATTTCATTACCAGTCCAGGTAAAAAATCTATCACAACAAAAAATATTTCATGTCCTGTATGGAAATGTCACAAGTGAGCTTAAAAGCCTAAAGCAAAACTAAACCAAAATTAGATTTAAGAAAATAATGTCTGTAACTCTGAAGCCAGCAAATCATATACTAACTTTCAATTTAGCAAAAATGCATTACAATTTTGCTGTTCCTAATAAAAAGTATACTTCTGAATTAGGTTAATTTTAACTCTGAATAGAAATGAGCAAAAACTAGAATCATGTTGATTTTTTTAAAATCTCAGTATTTGGGATTATATTCCATAAAAATTGGAGAAATATACTGTGTTGCATAAGCATGGGTGTCATTTTATATGAAGTCTCCTGAAATCTGGTAGTTGTGCAGACTTTCAAAACATCTTTAGTAAAACTGCAGGAACAGCCTAGAGAGCACAGGGTAATTATATGTAACTTACTATATCATCTCCCAGATCCTCATGTTGTATGTCATCAGCCAAAGCGTATATACTCTATATCATCCTATTTAAATAAACACAGTATTTTTTGTAAACAAAGGGCATGCTACTTTACAGTTTTCCACTCTGAAGAGATCTCTTGAACAAAATTCCTCTTAGACTTTTTTAATTTTATTGAGGTTTTCTTTTCTTACAAATACTTGCATGTTGTGGGTAAACATTCATGCAATTAGCTGTATTACTATAGTCTGTCTTTTACCATAGGCCAAAATCTGTAGGCCTACTTCATTACTTAAAATTTGCATAGTTGCTTAGGTTTTAAAGAGATTGTATCTAAACTAGTATCTGAAACAATATTAGTTTTAACAACACAGTGAAGGCAAACCAGACACTAATGTGCGATGTTGTATTTCTAGGTTTTGGAAAGAGCGGAGTACATGGTATCCGACAAGAAAAGCAGAACAACCATGATTTTTCCACATAAGCACTAGTAACTGAAGCACTTTAAAAATGCAGATATCCCCTCCCTGTGTTTCTCCTGTTGTACAGATATGACATGTGTTCATCTCATCCTTTAGTGAAATCTGGTTCATCAGCAGAAAAAGGAATACTACCAGATAATGTTTTGTCAATTTTAATAGAGTAAACCTCACAACTGGGAATAAAATGAGAAATTCAAATCTTTAACACATCATTGAAAGAGAGGCAAAAGATATGGAAATGACAGTTGTGTATCACTATATCTGTTAAAACATATTTAGCCCAAACTACTGCTGCCACTCACTCTCTCATAACCTCCTCCTCAAATACCACAGGTTCTTTTCTCCGATGTTTCTGATAGATACAACAGAAGGGTTGCACAGAAGTCTAAAAGCAGTCTATAAAGGAGAAGTATAACCTGAAAAACATATTAGAGTTGCTACTTCAGTGCTAATGAGGGACAAATTTCATTTGTACCCACATGGGGCTTGTAAACAGCACTATCTGCTCCTCTGTGTAAACAACCAACACACAGCACTGTTAGTGGGAGATCTGCACAAGGAAAAGATGCAGGAAGCTTTAATGATAACAAAAGTTGAAAATTGTGCATTATTGGTTCTTTGCATTCAGTATCACTATAACAGGAACCAAATAGCTAATGCATGTAATTTTTGAGTGGTTTTTAGACTTCAGAGTTAATTTCAGAAAATGATTAAAGGGCAGTTCATAGTTCATGGAGATGCACTGGCAGTATTTGTTCTTGGCTGAAAGGTTAATAGATGCTTGCCTTTCTCTTTGGTTGTTTTTTTGTATTGATTTTGGTTTTAGTTTTGTGTGTGGTTTTTTTTTTGAAAGAGAGTCTAAATTTTCCGTTAAAAGTTACCTAAACAGGATTGGCAGCTATACCACTCATACATGGAAAGCAACTACAGAAGGACCATCATTATTTCTTCCTGTGTAAAAAAATGGAAAATTCAAGTTTTTGCAAGAATTTTTCAATAAGAATTTCCTTATCAGGGATTGCTTAAGGATGGTTTAACACACACTCCAAAGAACAATCTGATACACTGAATCTCTGCAGGAAACAAGGACCGTCTACTTAGACACCATCTGGAGCCCAAGTTTGAGTGGCTCTGTTCACTAGGATATACCACTGCCGTGGCAACATATGCTATCAAAAAGTCTCATCTGACCTATCTTTCACAAGTATATTCCTTGAGATTGTTAAAGGAGGAATTATTTAATTCCCTTCAAATCCATCACAAGCCAGGACAGAGTTAATGGAATACTTTCCTTCCCTGGAAGAAACTGATTTGGGGTTACTCTGAGTTCAGAAACATATTGTTCCAGTGGATTGGGCTCCAAAAATAGGAGGTAGCTGCAGCTGGCCTGCTTCTTCCTCTCAGTTTGTCCCTGAACCAGAAGACCTATAACCAATAACAGTGACATGGCATGTAACTTTTTGGAACAGGCACTGAGTACAGCAGGACTATGCTGTGTTAAGCACTCACCAGAAAATTGCCTTCAAAACGCAGAGGGAACAATGTGCAAGCTCCATGACTAGAACTTCCAGGGTCAGAAGCACCTGCAGTCTTGTAGGTATTTGGGCAGACTAGCAGTGTTGGACAAGTTGAATTTTACAGAAACTCAGAAGTTTCTCTGAATCTGGTGAGACTGTGAAGACTGAGTCTTTTCTCTCCTGAACTTTAAAGAAAGCCTGGGCTAAGAGGGTGCTCTCCCACTGCCATGTCATAAGAAAACTTTTAGTCCTCGATCTGCAGAGTTGCCTAGAAGCTATAATTTTTTATCAGGGCACTTCACTGATAGAAAGTGCTCTTCATGCACTAAGCAAGCAGCACACCAACTCACTAAAATATAGGCGACATCACTTTGCTCCTTGTATAAAAAGTGGAAGAGCTGGGAAGAGAGATGTGCAGACTCTGTTGCTCAGTCAGCTAACAGTAAATAGAATTTCTGCCCTGGAATCAGCATTCAACACTTACAGGAACATAACAATACAAAACAATGACAAAGATGTTTGAATTATTTTACAACAGTAAAAATAATTATGGAAAGTACCAGACTGGTTAACATTTGGCAGCATTAAATTAATGTTATTGTTTTAATTAGTTTCCTTTTCAGTTCATGAGTTGACTTCAGAAAGCCGTTACTCTGTTTTGATAGACAAAAATGCTTGCTTTCTGCAAGAGCAGCCTAACATAAAAAAATCTTTCTTTTTTTTCTTCAAAAAGATGGTTTTGTTCATCTAGCTATAAACCAGCATATTAGTTTAAAAATAACTTAGGAAACTATGTCTTTCTGAATTGTGATTTTGCCAACACAAAGAAAGAGCTCATATATTTATCTATCATTACAGCCTGGTTATGGGAACTAGAAAAAGGAATGCAATGATAGGAACATTAACCTTTAACAACGGTTGAGCTATAATCCATTCTTGTTCCAAGACTCGAGTTGCACAATGGGTCTTTTTATGATAGTATAAAATGTCTTTTCTGATAGCAGTGTTTATAGAACTAGCTTGAGATGACATCTTCTTTTCTATTTCTCAGGGCCCTAGTAAGGCAGGGGAAAGAATGCCTCTGCATAGGGAAAACTAGACAGGAGCAATCTCCATGACTATCAGGGAAATGAGTCGACCAGACATTTTGTCAAGATTTCCATTGAGCAAGTCAGCATTCCCTGCCACCTCCTTTCTAAACCCAAACACTCGCTGCAAGAACACTTGGACCTGCACTGTTGGACTCCTTTGGGCAGATAGGAGCTTAGATGTTTTTCCATCCCACTTCCCACCACAGTCTCCCCATTCGGTTCTTCACGGACCTTGCCCTTAACACTTTTTGCAGATATCTCACTTCCTTTCCATACTCTTCTAAGGATCAATAACAAGCTCTGATTAGCCACCTTCATACTACATACATACTGCCACACATGGCAACATGAAGAACTCTGTAAAAACTGTCTTTTGGAAGAATGCAAGAGAGCTTACATTGAGAGGTATACAAGCAGTACATTTTACTTTGCTTCACCTTCAAAAGAGGGTGTTTGAGTTTAGTTTTCTAAAGCATTGAAGTGCTCTGTACTGTGTTCAGTTTTTGGAACAGTGAAGCATTTGTACACTAAAAAGGCACTTTTGTAAAATTTAAACTGAAAATAATTTAGAAGATTTTTCTGAGTAAAGCAGTTCACTGTGATTGATATGAATTTGTAAAAAATCTTTTGATCTCTTTGAACCAGATATTGTGGGGAGGGAAGAGTTTTACAGGAATAGCTCAGGTTTGGGAAAGTAACTTTAAAAAGATAATAAACGAAAAATATTCGTCTGTTTTGACGTAGGTTAGGTCTCAGTACTGATACATGCCAGTCCATTTTTATGTGTAAAAATATGTGAGAATCAGGCTGTGAGTCACTAAAGATTTTTCTTCTCCTCCAAGACCATTGGGCAGCAGCAAAACTTTCTGTAAATTGCAACACTCGTAGTAGCAGTACGTCATTTCCAAAAGGCTGAGTTGTACCCATGTCAGGAGAACAAAGGCCTACTTATTGCAATGTGACATGAAGTATATGAAGCTAAACAAAAGAAATTGTAGCAGTTATGCCAATTAAAATAATTGTTTGCATGTATGACAATTTGCATTCAAGAAAAATAAAGCAAACACATTTGAATACATATAAAGGTTTGACATTTAGACATATTTGAGGTTAATTGCAAAACTTTTTTAACACTTCTCAGTCATAGGATTTAGCTGGAAAATCCTGACTTAGTTGTGTTCAGAGTTAGATAGGATTCAGCTATCTAGCATTTGATTCAACACAATTAAATGCTGGTTTTCAAATCAGCCTTGCAACATTGCCTGCAAAAAACCCCTTATTTTTATTCCTAGTTTTATCTGGATAATGAAGACAGACCTTCTTCTTTACCAAGTTACCAATGCAAAGTTCAAGAAAGGAGAGAAGATAGGACATCTACATTTACGTTTTTTTTCAGAGCAGTGGTGCAGTTTTGAATTAAATTCCACAGTCATCCCCACTTGCTGGGTGTTAATTTGATTCACATAGTGATTTCACTACACATGGACTAAATTCCTTCAGGAGGAAACTGAGATGGATACTTTTTTCCAGATGTGCACCAAATGTACTCCAACTCCTACAAGGGACATAGGGCCTGTAGGAGATCGGCACTGTAGACAGCTTCAAACCACATGGATCCTGTGGACTTCAATTTACAGGGGACCAGACTAAATCCAGTCCAAAGCAATCCCTCCCTCAAAGCAGAGTTAGTGCTGATAATGCAGCGTCAGCACCATCTGCTTCAGTTTGCTCTCTGCTTTTATTGCACCTAACAGCTTTCCAGTGTTGGCAGGCGGACCGGACAGTCTGACAGATACTAGGGCTCAGATATGGCTACCACAAGAGCTAAAACAATATGTACTGTAAAGGTACGTTCTGAGTCTCATGCACAGAGAGGAAGATAATAATGTTCCCAGCTTCTAATAACTTCTACACCCAATATTAAGTAGGAATTCCAATTTTGCATTTTAAGGATTTATTATGAAGGTGGTCTTTGTCCTTGGTGTAATTCTTGGCTATTTTCACCATATGTGACCCTAGTCCAGTTACATGCCTTCCCTTCAAGCAATTAGTTTTGTATTAGTTAGGAAACAGCATTTGCTCAGTGCAGCTTCTGAAAGAGCATTGGTATGTTGCCCTGTGTTCTCTAGTTTTTTAAGACCATCTAAAGATCTCTTTTTCTAGCCCATCAGCTCTTGCTTGTCCATTCCAATGGTTTTGCACAACAAGAGGGGCATCATCCACTGGCTGATTTGGCAGAGGAAAAACCATCACCAACTGACTCACCCACTCAGAAAGCTGAGCTGCTTTCTGTGGAAGATTTTAAAATGTTCTTACTTTTCACAAATAAAAACTTTTATAGCACCAACATGCTGGAGACTTTACATCTCAGGAACAAGTCTCTAACAGAAGGGGATTAATAGTCTTGATTAGAGACAGTCATTGAGTTCTACGGACACATATTACTGATAAACATAGACTCCTGTCCTAGTTCACAAAATGATGTTATTATAAAAAACAAAACATGGTTTCCATATATAATGCAGTACCTAATATTCTAGGACTGATTTACTATACACAAGGTTCCTAATTTGGAGCAGGGATAGATGTTTGCAAATCCAGAGAAAAATACAGGATATCTTGGATTTGGTAATTAAATTTGTGACTTTTGTACTAGGTAAGCTACCCAAGAAATGTCAAGACGAAACACAAATTCCCTTTAAATGTCACCATGCTTTCACTGGTAATACCTCAAATAAGTTGCATTTAGAACCATAAATTATCAAATTACGTTCTACATCTACACACCCCAAGGTCTCTGGTCCTCTTCTTGGATTCAGCTGGCATGGCTTGGAATTTCTCATAGAAAGTCAGTCTTCGAAATAAATCATGTCTTGAGTATTTCTTGATTTTTTGGCGTCAAGGGCTGTCTCTTTTGGAACTGTATCAAATTTTACCAGAGGATATCTGACTACCTACTTGCATTTTACCTAATATTTGTATATTAGGATGCATATTTGATCTGGATTTAAACTGTGTCTACATTCCTAATGACTCTAAAAATAATTTCACATAGTTCCATATTTATAACCTGTCAAGGAATTCAAGATGAAATTTGCTCAGTTACCAAGATTATTTCTGTCTGTCAGCCTTTTAAACACATCCTAAGATAAAACTAAACTATAAATATTGGACATAATAGCAATAGTTATTAACAGGGAGTAAAACGTTACTACTTCTGAAATTTCTCTTCCATGTGAATTTGTTTGAACACATTTTAAAAATAAAAACCTCACCACTTCAATATCACACATGTTTCTTCTTGGGGACATGCTGATAAAGAACAGCCACCTAAGACAGATGTTAATCATTTGGTTTATGCATGCTGGAAGGTGTTGTGGTATTAACATAGTGTGAAACTATACAAAACAAAGCAGACTGCACATCAGAATCATTCCTGCTGGTTGGTTTTGGCCATAGCTGTGCTTTAAGTCTTATGAAAAAGAAAAAATTCAGCTATACTCTTCAACTGGGGCTATTTACTGTGTCAGTGACACTTTCTGAGCATAGCCCTGGTCCTGAATCTATTTTATAGCAATTTATGTTTTTAATTCTCATTGTTTTCCTATCTCATTAATAAAATAATATGGGATCTCTCTATTGCATAAAATTAGAGATGTAATTCATATATGTAGATATTAAAACCAACTGATCAGACAGTTAAAGTGTTTAAGAAAATGTTAGTTTTAAGGATCAAGGCCTTTGGGTTTATCATTGTGTTTTAACCATAATAAACTCAGTCCTTAAGCAGTAGAGTTCCAGTGGTCAGCAGCACTATGAAAGTTTATACAAGCTGAATATCATGCATCGATTTTTTTTTATCATCAGTAGCATCTCAGTCTACATTTTCAGGTATAAATTTTGGCCCCAGGACATACCAGTTGACTCACAAGGCAAAATACAGCTCTGAAATACATAATGAAAAATGAAATAACTCAAGATTCCCTTTCTTGTTGATTCCTATATTCACCTTTTTCCTGATGGCTGGACTTTTTCAGTGGAATGTGTCCTGCTGTAGAATGCAAACTACCTAATGATTCCTAGTTCTCCCTGCATTCATCATAGGATGCAAAACTTAACAACATATTCACAAGCATATTCAGGTCTGTTAGCAGTAGCAAAACTGGAAATTCATTTGGTGGTATGTGATTCTTTTCTAAATAAATGGGATGAAAATAACTTTGGAGTTGTTTGAAATCTGCATTTAAAACAAATAGTACTGTGTTGATTTTAAGGCTGGAAGGAACAGCTGCAATCGGCTAAAAATGTTCTTAATAGATCACAAACACTATTTTGTCGAACCATAACATAGGTTCGACAAAGGGTTTAGCAGTACCTTGGATTTAATCAGACTTTATATCATTATGCAGCATAGCTGTATTCAAAGACATTGAAGAACACACTATAACTTCTTGTCCAACACATCACCTTGACAATACTTGTGTTAGTAAACTTCCATGGGACTACTCATATTGACTTTGCAAAGATGAGTGTGCAAGTAAGAGGGATTGAGAGATCATAATTCAGTCCAAAGAGTTTGCTTAATGGTTGGGAGTAAAACATGCCTTTAGATCTTGATCCCTCACTGCCACTAAAAAGGTTCCCTCTCTTGTCAAGGGGAGCTGGCTCAGGCCCACAAGGCACAATCTGGTGATGAGCACTGTATGGAGCAGTACCTCTGCAGGGTTGTACCACAAGGAAGGTCCTGGATCTTTCAAAGTAGTTCTGGGAACAAGGCAATTTGCTAGTCCTCCTCAAAGAGCTACAGCATACTTTTTGCTTGGATTTTTAACTTTAGGGGAGGAAGGCTTACAATTTTTTAAACTACAGGTACTTTTTAGAAAATGAAAAAAAGTAACTAGATTTATCTTAAAAACTAACAGAGATTTAAAAAGAAACAACAAAACAAACCATGTTTGAGACAACATCAGGAAAAAGCCTGTGCAGATCAGTTTCGTCTTTGAAAAAGCTGTTAATTTAATCCACCGTCTGGCTTGGGAGCAGTGAATTAGCGGTCTCAGTTGAGTTCTTGAAAACAAAGCGACAAGCACAATGGGCTGGATTCTGCCCCAGTTAAGTCAACTGGAGACTCGCCTGTGATTAAATGGGAGCAGGATAACTAACTGACATGGTCTAAGATGGTTTCTGGCAATTACCACAAAAAAAGGCAAAGAATGAATAGAATCATAGAATGGTTTGGGTTGGAAGGGACCTTAAAGTTCCAACCCCCCCTGCCATAGGTAGGGATACCTTCCACTAGACAAGGTTGATCAAAGCCCCATCCAACCTGACCTTGAACACTTCCAGGGATGGGGCATCCACAACTTCTCTGGGCAACCTGTTCCAGTACCTCACCACCCTCACAATGAAGAATTTTTTCCTTATATCTAATCTAAATCTACCTTCTTTCAGTTTAAAGCCATTACGCCTTCTATCACTACATGCCCTTGCAAAAAGTCCCTCTCCAGCTTTCTTGTACGCCCCCTTCAGGTTCTGGAAGGCTGCCACAAGGTGTCCCCGAAGCCTTTTCTTCTCCAGGCTGAACAACCCCAACTCTTTCAGCCTGTCTTCATAGGAGAGGTGCTCCAGCCCTCTGATCATCTTTGTGGCCCTCCTCTGGACTCGCTCCAACAGGTCCATGTCCTTCTTATGTTGGGAGCCCCAGAGCTGAACACAATACTTCAGGTGGGGTCTCACGAGAACAGAGTAGAGTGGGAGCATCACCTCCCTCAACCTGCTGGTCACATTTCTTTTGACGCAGCCCAGGATATGGTTGGCTTTCTCAGCTGCAAGCATATATTGCCAGCTCATGTAGAGCTTCTCATCAACCAACAGCCTCAAATCCTTCTCCTCAGGGCTGCTCTCAATCCATTCTCCACCCAGCCTGTATTTGTTCTTGGGATTGCCCCAACCCATGTGCAGGACCTTGCACTTGGCCTTGTTGAACTTCATGAGGTTCACACAGGCCCACCTCTCAAGCCTGTCAAGGTCCCTCTGGATAACATCCCTTCCCTCCAGCGTGTCAACTACCTCACAGAGCTTGGTGTCATCAGCAAACTTGCTGAGGGTGCACTCAAGCCCACTGTCTACATTGCCAGCAAATATGTTAAACACCACCGGTCCCAATTCTGACTCCAGGTTACAGAGACTTCTGTGTCTGCCTGACAATCCAACAGCTTTGAGCAGCAAGGTAGGCACTTCCCACCACCGTATCACAAGCACTGTTCTACTAGCAGAAAAGAGGCCTTGAAGGTGACATCAGCTTGCTCATGACAGATCCATTCCAAGGCTGTCCCCACCATACCCAGGAAGAAACCAAATTGCAACCAAAGCTAGAGCTGAGGAAGACAACTGAGCTTGGCCCTACCATCAAGTTCCAGAGTGGCAGCTTCATATCGCCAGATGGCCTTCTAGAAAGTTCAAAGAACAAGCCCCAAACTGGTGAAATCCTTGTGGGTTAGTGAAGAAAATCTTCTTAAGTTACAAACAGAAGTGTCTACCATGTTTTGCACTAATGGCGTTTACAGTTAAAGCTGTTGAACTCAAATTATTTAGCAGGGCTATGTAGTATTTTCACCAATCCTGTGATTTACCTCTGCAGTACTTGCGTCACTATGATTTTTATCACAGAAGTTTTTTTCTGAGCAATCCGACCAGAGATGCTCATATAATAAAGGAAGCACTTACAGAAATTTTCCTCAGTCTCACCATGATTCTCCAGCATTAACACACATCTGCAAACACTGCTCATACAAGATAATATATGGGTTTACGAATAGAAAGAGGTTTGATTTACAATAGCTTACCTATAACTTCACCAGATGATGATGCTTATCCAGTACCTACTGTAACATCCAAGCTTCCTGAGTGGACACATTCATGCTAATTTCAGTTGAGGGCAGAATCAGGAAATGCAGAGACACATGAAAAACTGTAGAGGAAGGAAATATTTAAGAGAGGCTTGTTATGATAGAAGTCTGATACACAGTTCTGTTCAAGTTTTAAATGCAATACCAAGTCTTTTTCTTTTTGAAATAATTTTTCTAATAATCAGTTGATCAAGTTATCACTTAGGGCAGTCTGTGGTGAATTCAGATAGTGAAATCAGAGTTACTCTTTGTTTTGCCAGTGTTTAATTTGCTTTATTTTGAGATGACCCAGTCCCTTCTCACTCTTGTGGTGAAGGAAAGCCATGCAGAACAAAAGTAACCCAGTTCCAAGCATAAATAAACAACCAACCTGAGTTCCTGCTTGCATGGATCTAAATAAAGGATGTTATGATATTACAAGGTGCTGCTGTGTGAGCCAGGAAAAACCTGAAATAGTAAAGAAGAGACATACCATCCATTACACAAGCAAGCAAGCAAATGGAAACTTCCTGGTGCTAAATCTTTCCCCAGTGAAACTCTAAGAACAAGTCCTGTCTCACAGCTAGTGCCAGTCCTGGTGACAGCTGCTTGGACAAGGCTCCTGTTGTCTTAGTAAACTCAAAGCCAACTTTATAAATTTGGTTTGTAATATATTGAGTTACTCTGTTAGTTCCCATCTGATCAGAGTGCTACATCATCACATAGCCTGTGATGCAGTCTCACCTTTCCTAGAAGACAGTTTCCAAAGTGAACTGTCAAGTTATTTTATGAGAATAACAGACATAATCTGTCTGATGACGTGAAGTAGGGAGAAGACAGTTTTTAATCAGCTGAAATATATTTCTGTTTCTTTTTGTTGTTTGCAGTAGATTTGTTTCTCCCAGTTTGATCTCAAAGCTTCAGACAAGTACCAGTCACTGTACCTGGAAAATCAACACAGATGCCAAATTGCTTTTTCTGTGGTCTTGCACAGGATACGGAGGGACAGAGAAAAGGGTGACTCTATTCCCTCAGATGTTGCACAAACAGCTCAGGTGAATACTGAGTGGTGCTGCAAATGGCACCACTCACTGAAATTAAGATGAGTCAATACAGCCAGGAGGCTAACATGCATCAAGAAAAATAATTAATTTGTTTCTACATACACAAATCTCATTAGCAACAGACTAATACCAGACTGACTTTTCACTTCCTCACTCAATTGCTGCTCAGCTCCTTTGAAATGTCATTCAAAAACCATGTACCATTCATGAGGGCTCAAGATTTACAGACTCTCCTGTATTCCTTATCTTCAGAAATATCCATCTTAGCCAGGTAAATTAAGTAGACCCAGAGTAAAAAGTTTCCACTGAACATTGTCCAGTCATTAACACTTTATACTTCAGCATTATCTACCAGGGAGAATAGTAGGATCATACAAAATTATATATATTTTTAAATTAAAGCTCATCAAAACAGATTTGTTGACTGCCTTCAAGTTCTTTTCTTTGTTATAATCCAAGGATGATTATGTTGGTTTATGCTGAACATTCTGGGAGATAAAAACAAAGGCAGAAAAAGAGCAAGGGTCAAGCAAAACACAATCTTCTAAATCTCTATATAGACTTTGAAAGTACAGAAGAAAACCTGGTCATAGGCTTTAATCTAAGTTTAACCATTTGAATATAAATTTTTGCAAAACTTTGTGACATGCCCAAGATAAAAATAAAAAAAGCAGGGCATATTTAAAAGCTTCATCAGACAAAATGGCAGTAACGTCTTAAGTTATATTAAAACCATTTGATGAGCCGTTTCAGTGGATTGGTCAGTACCACCACAAACTTAGTAAATCAAGAAGGCTTAGCAGGATTGCCTCACCACATTAAACAAACATCACATAGGATGATTTTAGGCAGTATATGCACCTGCCAGACTAATCCAAAATCTATGAGGTTGATGGATTTGGCATCATTTCATCTTGATATTTGCATTATGATGCTTATCCAGAAAAGCAGCTGAAATAATATTCCTTTCAATGGTGCAGGTTGCACAATACCTGTGGTATGAGGATAGCTGGCTATTTCCACACCATGCTTGGCAAGAGAAACCTTGATTTCTTCTAGGTTTCTTGATGTAGTTGTCCTGATGTTATAACACTTGCCAAGAGAAGATGCTTGAAACACAAGTTTCTGGACTTGCTAACTGTAGGCTCCCACATACTAATATCCAGCACACCCTAGATGTTTGCTTACTTGATTGCCCATGCTAAAGAAGTAGCAAGAACTTCTCCCAGTCACTTGTGATCCATGCATATCTTGCAAACAACCCAAACAACACAAAGTTCAGGAATGTTTAGACTCTGCATCTTTGCAAAAGATGTTCTCAGAGAAAGTAGCCATTGCTCAAAATTATGGAAATGTAGATTTCATCAGATAAAATGGTTTTCCCATTAGTGCATTCAACACACAGCAAAGGCCTGAAGTAACAAAAGAAAAGCTTATAAAGAGCATAAACAAAATTAACAGGAATTCCTCTAGGCTGAATGTTAGAATAGAGCCAAAACTATTGAAATGTCCGGAACCCAGACAGTGCCTAACTAGTTCACAAGTTCATTCAGGGTAGGGAAGGGGGGAAATGTGGTCAGACACTTCTGTCATTTTGAAGAATATCTGTGGGACTTTGACAAATAAGATGAATGTTCTCATTCAAATGCACCAACAGTTATTTAACTTACTTCCCCCAAATGTCTGGACTTCAAGAGTCTGAAAGACTGAAATATTTTGTCCCACAAGCATTTCTGGTGTGTTGATTTATTTGTATTCTGCCCTGTCCCCTTCTCAAAGAGAGATTCCTGTTTTGAGCATCTACATCTATAAGCAAAATGGGCTGTCAGAGCATGCTTTCTTCAGAGCCCTTACCATCATGTAATTCTCCTCCATGCCACCAGGCTGTTTTACATTGTTCATAGGGGTGTTGATGTTCTTTGGGGAAGTTCTGAACTGTGGCCTTTGCTGAATAGTGACCTAAGGAAACTTCCATTGACTGTCTCTCTTCTTTGCTTTTAGCTACTAAACTGCACTCAAGACATCTAAAAAGAACCTGAGTGTTTTCTTAACATTGATGTGTAATTCACTGTCTTTTATTGGCATGAAGACACTGGAATATAGAAAGGAAACAGGCTATATCCTATATTTTCTATTAAATGATGTCTTACTATGATAACACTGAGAAGTCCCTAACTTTTAGGGATTTTTAATGTTTCTATTCTAACCTAGTACCAGTTTTACTAATGCAGTAGAAGGTTCTGGGAAATGGCAAGTCGGATCCATTTTGCATTACATACTTCCTTCTCCTGGGGAGGACTGTCCTGCTTTGATCTAGATTCAGGGCTCAATTTTAAGTATCTGTCCCATCCTCAGACCAGTGAATTCACATAGAAAAAAAGATTGTCAGGAAAATTTATACCATTAACCCACAATGAACTTTTTCAGAGAGCATTACACAGTCAATAATGGGACAGAAAACAGGCTCTCTAGCTTACCATAGCCATGAAGTTAGGCTTGGCACTGTACAGCACACCCTCTGTTTTTAATCTCCACAGAGGAAAGCCAACACCATCTTTCACATGGGTTTAGTGTTGTGAGAGTTCTCTTTTTATAAATGCCCAGAGTCACTTCAGGGTTGGTGCTAAATAAAGCAGGCAGCAAGAATGTAAACTACTGCCTGATGTTTTGTTTTGCTGCATATAGCCACCAGGAAAAGTGAAATATTTCAGAATCCCCAGAGTATAACTGGGAAAGAGTCTGCAGTATAGCTCTGTCTTATTTTGGCTATGCAATGAAAAAGAAACATTAACCATTCTCAGACTGCACTTCAGCGCTTCTCAGTCAGTAGCTATGTGACCTGGCATCAATGTCATCTCTGAACATGTTATGATGTACATAATTTTCCAGGGAACTGAGAGAATAGGAAAAACTCAGCTGAGGTATCACTCCATTTGCTGAGGAAAGCCACTAGCTGTACCTATTTGTTACAATTCCTGCCTGAACATTAGAAAGAAATGTTACAGCCAAACACTTTCTAGCTTCAATTGCCTTCAGGCTATTTTATGTGCCCAGCTCTTTCTCTCTCAGTAGCTGTGTTAAGCAGTTAAGAGAAAGTATGAAGGATAAGAAATTCCCCCTTTCCAAACCACATATTAGCTACAGCAATCCTGGAGGTGCAGTGGCTATTACAACCTTACCCTGCTGTTTCCGAATAGCAGCCCATCTTCCAGTTCTAGTGGTTTCCTTGCACTCCGGCTTCATTACTTCAGGTTTCCTCTCCAACAGACAGCACGTCAAACTCTCCTCTCATTTCCAGTCACATTAATCTGCAGTTACTTCATAGATCTCCATGGTATTCTGACAAGTTCCTACCATGTTGACCAAGAAGAAAAAACTACCTCTCATAAATGATGTGAAAACATAATTTACAGAGAAACAGAGCATTAATTCCAGATCCTGTTCAGATCAATGGGAGTTCTGTCACTGGCTTCAATAAAAACATGATTTGGTCCCCATGTACTAAATAAGTCCAGTGCAAGTCAGTATACATCCATTTGGCAGGAGAACAAACCAACTTCTGCTTCCAGCTACTGCTACACAAATGCTTTTATTTTAATGTGATCACACACTCCCTAATTCGTTCCCAGAAGTTGTCCTACACAAGGTTTAAAAAAAAAAAAATCAGTGCTCAGTGGTCCCTTGTGTTCATGACCAGAATACAGTAATTCTTTCACCTGTTTCAACATTGGATTCACCTTAGTGTATTTGATATGAGGAAGGAAAAAGCATTTTAAATAGCCATCTTCTCACCTCCTTTTCTCAGATGCAAGTATGTGCAAATCTAAATGGAAACAGTAATATATTTAACATATTTCTGTGTGGTATCATTTATGGCAATGTTGTCAGCAGAATAACATAAGAACTTTATGCCAACTGACACACAGGAACTAAAAGAATTTCAATGGCATTAGGGTAATAGTTCAGCAGTTTTTACAAAGAAGAAGAAATCATCTTCAAAGAGTCATTTACTAGAGAAATTGACTCTCTCTCAGCCAAAACTCCCAAATTTTTAGCTTTATGCTCCATACAATGTTCAGTCCCCAGTCTGAAGCTAGAAATTCATCTGGGCTCTGTAGTTTAACAACATTAACTATTTAGATAAAACAGCATTCTTCAACTGTGCTAGGAAAAATATTATATTAATGGATAAGATCATTTGGCTAACAGTACTCCACTAGTCACTAATTGATTATCCTGTTCCTCTAGAACAGCTCTTGTTCTATTTGACAGCTGATCTTTCCCTGAAAGGAAATGGGCCTTGAAGGAACATGACAAATTTAATTGTGCCATTTAGTGACTCCTGGCAAAATCTTAGTGGCAAATTGTTAATAATACTGAGTCCCCAGTCTTGAGAGGTTCCCACAGCACAGTTTTAAACAATGTTAGATACCCAAATACTTACTTGAAGATGTTGCAAATTTAAGGGCAGCAGATAATAACAAAACATTCTTTTCTTTTGTATTTTATTGATGCCACTGTTTACACTGTGGATTGCATCGTGCTACTTAGACCATGATCAGCATGACAACAGCTCCCTCCATGACACCATATGTAACACCTGATGAATTTTAAAGAAAGGCAGATCGATGTAGTGAGGGCAAAATGGTTAGAATGAGAAGTGGAAAATTAAGTCATCTACTGCATTCAAGATTTAGTTCAATCTACTCGGGGAAAAATTTGAATATGATTACATAAAAACTGCCTTAGTGTTTTACTGCATCTTTTTTTCTCTACCTATCTACTTGAATTTCAGAATACTTCACTAATGTCTTTCGGGGGATGGGGAGGGACTGTTTTACAAAGAGTCTAATGCTGTGCTTGTAGAGCCTCAGTTTACTAACATTGATTGGTTTGGGATCTGAATCTCACTAAGCTCAAGACATCGAGTCCTGATTTAAGTTCAAGTACTTCATACAAGCATCTTAATATTTATTCTGTGTATACAGAAGTGGATATAGAATGCAAAGATGCAATGTTAAGTAAGCTGTGTTCCAAACATAAGAAGGTACACACAGATTGGAAAGGTCTAGTAGGTTTTGGTATTTTCAATAATGGGAAATACCAATGAATGAGAGAAAACACTTTATTTGAAATCTCTTAATGGAGATAATGCAAGTTATATGTGAATTCAGTCCAATTTTCTCAAAATATGTGTGTTTATGTGTTGAAGAAGAACTCTGAGGAGAAGAGAAAACATTGAAATGCTAGAAAGCAACTCTGAAATTATTAGATCAATGTGCTGTCAAAGTTGATTCAGTCAAAAAACCCCAGTTCACTGCATGCTACAGTAATTCTGCAGACATAGGGACAAGCTTTGAATTGTAGTTTGCTGCTTTTGTGAGAAAAAATGCTGGTTCAGCTTCTATTTCATGATGATTAATACCTACCATATATTTGGCAGACTAATCTTGATCACTTTTCCTCCAGAAGTTCACAATCATCTCCCTCAGGGATGTGTATGTCAGCACATTACCTAATGATAATCTGATAGCTGAATCTGCTGTTAAATAAGAAGAGATCTGTAACATGATAAAGTGTCCACTTTTTATATGTTTATGCATCTTTAAGTGTTACAGGGTGCAGATTTCCAAATAAGTTCAGAAAAAGGAGAAGCTAAAGAATGCTGTGTGATGAGTAGAAATAAAATGAACACATAGTAGTGAATAATGGAATTAAAAAATGTGGGAGATTTGTCTTCATAATCTTCATAATCAGATTGATCCTTCCAAGAAATGGAGGGTGAAGGGGGTGGAGATCAGCCAGGACATTGGAAAGTACAACTTCCAAATGGTCTTGGATGCTTCTTGAGGGAAATAAGGAGCTGCAAATAGACGTGAGGATGAATGGCAACGAGTCTACAAGATTTTTTTCCCCCTCAGAAAATGATGGATTATTATTTATGGGCAGCAAGCCAGCAGAATAGTTCTTGCTACAGCTAGTTCTAATCAACTTAGCTATAGGGTTAGGAGTGTAAATGCAGGGATGTCAGAAAAATTAAAGATGATTGCTACAATGGGCAATTGCCAGTCAGTCACCATTCCTGAATATCCAGTGGTGATATTACAATTGGAAATTAATTTACGATACACACTTAAGTCTATCAACAATTAACATTTCTTTTTTGAGGGTTCCTAAGTTGAAGCACCACAACAGGGCAGAAGGAGGCTCATGGCAAGTGTATGCACACAAATAAAGAATTGCTGAGAGGACAACATTATGGGGGAAGCTGTCACTTTTTCTGGGAAGTCAACGTGAGTGAATGCCTCTCTGAAATGTCTGTATGCTAACGCACACAGTGAGGGGAACAAACAGTATTAGAGGTCTGTGTGCAGTTGCAGGCTGCAAACTTAATGAGACCACAGAGAGATGATGGGATAGCACACGACCATAGTGCTGCAATTGATGCATACAGGCTTTTTAGGAAGGACAAACTAGGATGACAATGAGAGGAGTTTCCTTTATAAGACAGAGCAGTGGGAATGCAGGCAGCTGTGCCTTGGGATGAATGATGAGCTAGCTGAGAGTGTGTGAGTGAGTATTTGAGGGCAGAACAACATGGACAATATTGCAATAGATGTCTCCTACAGACTGCCTGATCAGGAAGAAGAAGAAACCTTTTCCAGTCAACTGGGAAAAGCCTCATGTTCACAGGCCCTGGTCCTCATGGAGGACTTGAGCCACCTCAACATCTGCCGGAGGGACAACACAGCAGGGCACAAGCAAGACAGGATGTTTCTAGAGTGTATTGGTGATAACTTGGTTAGGGGCAGCCTTGCTGCAGTGACCACAAGATGGTGGAGTTCAGGATCCTGTAAAGAAGGAAACAAGACAAAAAGCAGGAGTACAACCCCTAGACTTAAGAAGAGCATACTATTTTCTTCAAGGATCTGTTTGCAAGAATCCCATGGGAGACAGTCCTGGAGAGAAGAGGAGTGTGGGAGAGCTGGTGGATAGTCAGGAATAATGCACCCAAGCCCAAGTTTGGTCTATCCTGGCAAGAAGGAAATCAAGTAGAGGTGGCAGGAGGTTTACATGGATGAACAAGGAGTTCCTGACTGCTCTCAAACATGAGTAGGAAATGTAAAAGAGGTGGAAGCAGGGACAGGTGACTTAGGTGGAATAAAGAGGCAGTGTTTGAGTGTGCAGGGATGGGGTGAGGAAAGCCAAACCCCACCTGGATTTCACTGTGGTGAGGGATGAGAAGGGAAACAAGAAGGGTTTCTGCAGGTATATCAGCAGCAAAAGGAAGACTAGGGAAAATATGGTCCTGCTGTAGACTGGTTCAGGGGTCTGGTAATAGAAAGTCTGGAAAAGGCTGAGGGCTTCAATGCCTTCTGTGCCTCAGTCTTTGCTGGAAAGACCTGGCTTCAGAAATCCCAGTCCTCTGAAATGCACAGGAAAGTCTGGAGCAAGAAAGACTTATCCTCAGTGGATGAAGACTAGGTTAGAGAACGTCAAAACAAACTAGACATACACAAGTACATGGGACCTGATAGGGTGCACCTATAAGTGTTGATGGAGCTAGCTGACATCATTACAAGGCCACTCAATCACTTTCAAAAGGTCATGACAATCAGGGGAGGTTCCTGAGGACTGTAAGGAAAAAAAAAAAACACAACCCAAAACCAAAACCAACCTTATCTTCAAGAAGGGGGGTCTAGAGAACTACAGACCAGTCAGCCTTACCTAGGTCCATGGGAAATGGAATGAAAGCCCTTTCCAAACATGTGGAGGACAAGAAGGTGATTTGGAGTGGTCAGTATGGACTTATCAAGGGGAAATCATGCTTAACCAACCTGATAGACTCCTACAATGAGATAAACGGTTTTGTGGATGTGTGGAGAGCAGCAGATGTTGTTTATCTTCACCTTAGCAATACTTTTGACACAGTCTCCCATAACACACACTCATACACAAACTGTAGTACAGGCTAGATAAGTGGACAGTGGGGTGGATTTAAACCTGGCTGACTTACTGGACTGAAAAGGTGATCAGTAGCACAAAAGCCAGCTGGAAGCTGGTCACTAGGGTTGTACACCAGGTTTTTTTGAGGGGGATGATACAGTTGATCATTGTCATTAGTGACTCAATGATGGACAGAGTGCACCCTCAGCAAATTTTCAGAGATAAAAAGCTAGGAGGAGGAAGTGATGCACAAGATGCTTGTGCTGCCATTCAGAGGGATCCAAACATACCAGAGAATTGAACGGAGAGGAACCTCATGAAGTTCAACAGAAGAAAATGCCAAGTCCTGCCCCAGGAAGGAATAACACCATGCACCAGGACATGCTGGAGACCAACCAGCTACAAAGCAACTTGGCAGAGAACAACCTTGGTGTTCTGGTGGGCACCAAGTTCAACATAAGCCAGTGATGTGCCCCTGCAGCAAAGAAAGCCAACAACATCCTAGGTTACATTAGGAGAAGTGTTGCTAGCAAGGTTGAGAGTGGTGATCCTTCCCCTCTACTGAGCACTGCTGAGGCCACATCTGCAGTGCTGTGTCCAGTTTTGGGCTCCTCATTACAAGAGAGACACGGTCTAACTGGATTGAGTCCATCATTAAGTCCATCAAAGGGCCATGAAGTTGGTGAACAAATTGGAACATCTGTCATACGAAGAGGCTGAGAGAGCTGAAACTGTTCAGTCTAGAGAAAAGGTGGCTCAGGAGGATCTTACCTATATGGGAGGATCTTATCGAATGGGACATAGTAACGAAGACAAGCGTCAGACTGTTCTTGCATAGGAAAATACAATTAAATGTAAGAAAAAAGATTTTTACTGTAAGGGCAATCAAACACGAACAGGTTGCCCAGAGAATTTGTTGAATCTCTGTCCTTGGAGATACTCAAAACTCAACTGGAAACAACCCTGAGCAACCTGCTGGAGCTGACCCTACCTTGAGCAGGAGGGTGGACTGGATGATCTCCAGAAGTGCCTTCCAACCTCAACTGTTCTGTGATTTTGCGAATGCTGTTGTATTCTGTGATTCTGTTGTGGGAACAAAACCTTTAATTTTTTGTCAAATTTTAAATCCCTGTTTACAAGGGTACTGCAACAGAGGCTGCAAAAGAGATACTAGTACAGGTAAAGTAAGCAGGAAATGATATACTAAATTAATCTGTTTCTTTTACAAAAATTGAATGCATTTATATTTACTACTGAAATGAAGTAGCACCAATCTTTGAAGCAGACTTGTGTGATTTTTTACCACACAATGAAAATGAAGGAGAAAAATCTAGAGTATTCAAAATGAACCAAGTCAAGAAACTTTCAAATGTAATTTCTGGAGACTAACCTATAAAATTCTGAAAAATTTACAAAATAATTACTTCAGAGCATATTATATACTTTCTACAGTTTCTTTTAGTTGGCCTCTGAAAAATTACACTTCAGATACATAATTCTCTATTCTTCGAACCTGGTGCATCAGTACTACCTGAGCAGACATACTGACTTTGATTGTTCTTCTGCCACGTCGCAGACACTGCTACTGAACATGTGAGGAAGGCCCCAGTGCCAGTAGATCTGGAAGTGGGCAGGCAGCCCTATACTTAATGGTACATGTACATGTAGGGTTAAAGCTGCACCAGGGGAGGTTTAGATTGGATATTAGGAAAAATTTCTTCACTGAAAGAGTGATCAGGCACTGGAACAGGCTGCCCAGAGAGGTGGTGGAGTCACCATCCCTGGAGGTGTTCAGAAAACGTGTAGACGTGGCACTTCAGGGCATGGTTTAGGAGGCATGGTGGTGTTGGGTTGATGGTTGGACTTGATGATCCTAGAAGTCTTTTCCAATCTTAATAATTCTATGATTCTATGAAAGTGCTGCAGGAACAGGAGTGCAACAAGGGGTAGAGGTGGGCTACGCAGTGGGATAAGCAGTTTGCCATGCAGGCTGAACACCTTTTTGGGTTCACTCAGGCTACTGCCTTATTCCCATTCCCTGTCACTGAGACTGTACCCTGAGAAATACACAGTTCCCTCACTCATATACTTGGCCAGTCTGACTGAGAAATAGCAGTAATGAGCAAAGGCAGGAATGCACTTTATCCTTATTTGAGAATCATAAAATAGAATGTCCTGAGTTGGAAGGGACCCACAAGGGTCATCGAGTCCAACTCCTGTCCCTGCACAGGACAACCCCAAAATTCTCACCATATCTCTGAGAGTGTTGTCCAAGTGCTGCTTGAATATCATCAATCTCTTGGTGCTGTGACTACCTCCCTGGGGAGCCTATTCCAGTGATCCACCACCCTCTGGGTGAAGAACCTTCTCCTAATGAGAGACATGAGGCAATTGAGATACCGAAAGGCCAGATCACTTATGCTAGGTAATAAAAAAAAGAAGTGACAGGAGCATTAGCAGAATCTACCTAGCCTGATTCAGTGCTTGAACTATAGGAGAAAGGAGAATTTTTTTTGTGAATGATAGGCATGTCTTGTACAAATGGGTATAAAGGGAGAGAGAGATTAGAAGGGAATGAGGTATATCCAATTGCACAAAGAGTGTTCATGTTCAAGGAACAACTCTGCAGATCCAAATGAATCTCAATGAAGGAGAGAAACTAATGAGTTGGAGTAGTGACGTGCATCCTCTGGCACAAGAAATATTCCATAGAAAGCACTTTCTTCTAATGTTGCCTGATGAGAATGGACAATCGGAGCATCACTCACCACACTAAGAAAAGCCCCAAGACACTAATCATCACTAGGAAAATCCAAGCTCTTGTCACCATAGAGAAAGGCGTGAAAAGAGTTTGCAGAAAGTTATTATGTAGCTAAACAAAACCTAGCCTGATGTGACATTAATCAACCACTGAATGTCATCACCAAAAAAAAAAAAGAACAAACCAAAAAGAAAATGGGTTTGTTCGATTGTTTGGTTTGAGGGTATTCCCTTCTTCCTTTTCTGTATTTATGGACTAAGCTTTATTACAACACCAGTTTGTTTTACATTCTGCTTTCAAATCAGTGGGAAAATATGTTTTTCTATTCAGCTATAACAACTCCAATCCTCCTGAGAAAAACATTGAAGGAAAACAAAATGGCAATCAGAAGAGAAACTCTATTTGATCTCCTTCCAAAGCGCATCTCTTTAGATAAAATCTTAGTTCACTGTCCCATATTCACCAAAATTATATAAAATGCTAGCTGGATATTATTTGCTTACAGCTGAACTAGTTTGCCAGGAATAAGTTTACTGTTTGGAAAAATACTTAGAAATGCATTTTAACAGTTATTTCTTTCAGAAACAAAAAGGTACTGATCCATCTACCTATAAAATCTAATATTAGGAAAGGCTCAGGGAGCTTGAAAAGCCATTTCTTTGTCCTGAAATGGTTTAGGAAGTTAAAAATTTTAAAGCATTTCTTCAGAACAAACCCCAAGACTTTAGAGCTTCTCACAGAAACTTAGAGCACCTCATACTGGAATAGATCCAGGTGGTTAGGACATTTGTCTAGATGACAAGTTCTCCCATTTGAGGTTAAAGCAGGAATGTAATAAAAAAAGTGACTGTGCCACAATACTTTGGTGTTTCTCCCTCTTTCCAGAATTAGGAGATGCCCAGGGATATAAATATTTGAGCTGCTGTGAAATAAATTTTTCAAGCTTTCTAGAATCTACATAATGGTTTGCTTGGAGTCCTCTGAAAAGAATTGTTTTGGTTATCTATTTGTAAATATTATCAGATAATAGTGGGTAAAGTACAGAGGGAAAGAAACAGGGAAAAACTATAGCAATTCCATTATGTTATAAGTTATTCTGCCATATTCATAACTGTGGTATTTGTCTGGAGCAGAAAAAGGAAAAAAAAATAAAAAACCAACAGAGACCTCAGTGCAGGGAAAGGAGGTAGTGGTAGAACTTCTAATGAGAATAAAGGTTGCAAGTGTGGGATTTTAACCATGCATCTTCCATCACAGTTCATGGAAAATTCTATGGCAAAATCTCTTAGCTTTCACTCAAAATCTTCATTGCTGCATAACGCCACACATTCTTGTTTGCCGGTTTTTACTTTGCGAAGCCTCTAGCCCTAATAAATTGCAAAGGTATTTTTCTAGGCATTAGAACAGATTTGGAAGTTAAATCACTATTGGATTTAAATGTCAAGAAAAAAGTTCAGAAGTTTATTTTTGCTAAAATATAAATTTCTCTAAGTGTTGCAATGTACAACCATCATTTGTCCTTCCTCAGCTGTTGCCAATTGTCTGAATGAAACATGCAGTGTATTCAGGATTGCTGTGTTCAACATTATAATCTTATATTCAACAGCCTCTTTCTTTAGAGAATCTCAAACTCCTTTACAAACCTGACTTACTGCTCTGTGAGCTAGACACTGGGTCAGTTCACCCACCAGTGAATTCATGACCAGTGAGGGGTGACAGCCATTTAACAGCATCTGGTAAATTTTGCAAATCAAGAATAATCTTGTTTAGAACTTGACAAAAGCATCAGAGATAATGTGATTATTCTTGTGAAACACCTTGGAATTTTCCTAACATTCAAGGTGGGATTTTGCTGCAGAATAAGACTCAACTCTTCCTACAGCCTAGAGGAGAGCCAGGCAAACCATTCAATGGAGTTTTGAGAGCTCTCACAAAAGTAGCTCACTAATCTCATCTCATTCCAAAGTAGGCATCTAGGGCTCAATTAAGTTGTACAAGAACAGATGCCTACTGCCATCCAGGACTTCCAGGTGAGGCTGGCAGATCTGTCACAGGGGCAATGTGAGACACAGGCTCTCCTGGAGGAGTAGCTGGAGGCCAGGTATGGTACTGCTGGGAGCATACATTGGCACTGGTGCCTGTGTATGAAACAAGGCTCTAGCAACTTGTCAACTGATTAGCTCTCTAGACTCTCCTGGTGGCACTTACTAGACCTGTATTGACTAAAATGGAAACACAAGCTCCTAACTCCCATGTGGATACCTTTATATTAAGGCACCCAAATTTACCTTAGACTTAAACTTAAACACATCCTCTCATCCATGCAAAAGTTTTAGAGTAATAGTTTTCTGCCTGCCTTATTGTGCAGAGATATAAACATTACTATATCAAATTATATCAGCTTTTCAGGTCTCCCAATGTAATTTGGAAGAGCATTTGTGCAAGGCACAGAAATGAATATGGCAAAAATCAGGTTGCATTTCCTAAAGTACAGTATCAGAGAAACTGCTAGTGAGCCTTCACTGAAACTGCAAATTAATATTTGTGAGGTCAAAAAACTAGTAGACTGGAAATAAGAATGGTACACCAAAATCAAATTAAAGAAGCCATTTTTTTGTAAAGTGATACAAAAATGACTGCAGGGACATTTGTGTAAATCTAAACACCAAACAAACCCTTCAGATCCACCTACAGAGCTTCCCAGGTGATTAATCTGGCAATACCATTTCCACTTTCACAAAATGCTTAAAGTTGGCAACTACATGGGACTGAGTCAGGAATTAGGAGACCTGGTGCAGACAGTGGGACACACAAGCCCCCTAGAGATTTCCACACTAAAGGGAGAAGGGACTGATAACACAATACATTAAGAGGTGCTGCCATGGGAGAAGGAGGGTTTGTCTCTTGGATCTCAGAATCAACATGCAAGGAAATGGCAGAAAAGATTGTTGCTCCCTCTGCAGATAGGATCTGCACTTCACCAAGAGATGGAGGAGGTGGTGTTTTTCTATTCAACAGCCTCTCCCTCAGATGAGTTTCCTTAAGGAAAGTGCCAAATCCTCCCAAAAAGTAGAGGGCTCAGTCTGCAGCAACAGACGAACTGCTTCTCAACTCTCCCCAGATCAGCTCTCTGGCCTCTCTCCTGAGCAATTTCATGGCAAGTTACTGTGAGATTTGTGGAGAGCAAGGAGAGCCTTGCTGAATGCCTCCTTCCTTCATAACTTAAGCCAGGAGGGAATATAGAGCTGATTATTAGTTGCATGACGTGTTGAAAACACTGAGGAAACATTTTTAAACCTCTTCCATAAGTACCATTTGCAGACTTACAGAGACAAAACCCTGCTTTTCCACAGCAGGTCATATCTCAGGTGGAGGAGAGTTTCCTAGGCTCTCAATGAGCCAGGCAAACAGCAAGGAACTATGAGACTGATCATATGCCTTTTACCTGCTGTGCCTTTTTGCCCTTTAGAAAAAGGTGCATGTATTTTCACTTTCTGAGGAACTTTAAGGAGTTTGAGAGAAAGGAAAGGCACAGCAGTTCATCTCCTAAAATCTTGCCCTTTCCCAGTATTCAGGAGGGGGCTATAGATAAGCACTACATTGATTCAATGCAATTTTTATGCATATTAATGAGCTTTATCCTTGGTTACCGCCATCAACACTGAGCAAAATGAACATGCCACTTATCAGAAAATGTTATTCTTATTGTGCTGCAGCTCTCTGCGTGCCTGTAACAACCATTAAATCTTCCTCTGAACATGCGCACTGGATCAAGCTTTCCTAACCACAGCAGGAGATCAATTTGTGCCCTTATAAAAACAAGTTACCTTCCTTATCTTAGCTTGAATACCTTGCAGCATTATGAATGATCTTTATTACACAGTTCTCTTTACACACAGGTTCATGAATATGAACAACTCTGATTAAAGTAACACTGAAGTTCTATACACATTCATCTCTAGAGGTAGCTCCATCCGAGTTAATGGACTTGCAACAGGGATCAGTTCTGCCTGCTGTGCCAAAGCACTGTCTCACATAATGCATACAACCAACAATTAGATGATGAAGTGGCATGGTAAAAAAGAGGTTTAGCTTTCTGGGGTGAAACAGGGTGAGCATCACATTACAACTACAAAAAGCCATACATGAGTTAGCTTGAGGGAAAGCAGTTACACTGAAACAAAATAGCCTTGCTTTCATTAAAGGCCGAAGCTCCAGCTATTTTATGTTTCCTCCTTAACCCACTAGGTAATTATTGTGCACATCTAGCCAAAGCCAGCCATGACATTCCCAGTTACAGAGCAGAGCATGCCAGGACCCCATCCAGCGCGGCATGAGGACTTTTCTGTGCAGTGAGTCATACCCTGCTTCTGGCTACATCTGCCACTTCCATTGTCCCAGAACAACCCTTCTGGCTGCTGGTATCACACTGGCCCTGCCCAATGCTGAAGCAAGCGAAAAAGAACAGAGTGGATGTGGCAGATCACAATCTTTGGCCAAAAGGTAATGTTTTCAATGTGAAGATGACTAATCTCTTAATAGGTGACAAGTATAAGAACTGTTTCTCTGCCAGCAAGTTTTCAGGGAGCAGCTGTAGTGGAGCAAAGCAGGATTTGATGTGAGCTACAGACAACTCAGGGGTTCAAGTGAAAAAGGAAGGCAAAAGTCCAGGCTATCGTTCTTGGTGGAGGCAGATTCACAGTGAACAGAGTCAGAATGATCTTTCTTAATCACAGCAACAAATTAGGGCCACAAAGTCTCTGGAAGGACAATGAAAATGGCCCTGCTGATTACGGGGAGAAGCAAGCCTAACCAGGAACACAATATTCTTTTACTGAGTGATGGAGAGAGTAAAGGCAGATGTCCAAAGATCAAGTGTTAGACAGTCCAGCAAATCTGGCAAGTTTGCTTAAGTAGATTGTTATGACTTTTGATTTTGACAGTTAATTTTATCTGATTGTTATAGTAAGTCAGAGACCTCCCAAGTGCAAAAGCTGAGCAAGAGATAAGATATGAATTGTTTTTTTCCCCAACGTAAGCTTCAACACCAATCAGTTTTATATGTTCTACTTCCAAGTGCCAAAATTTGTTAACACACCAGTAAGTCGACTCCAACAACAAGCTTAGCTCTGTGTATTGAGATGGAGAGTTTCATGTGTGGAAAAATGAACCCCTGGAAACTACGGATTGGGAAGCCTTCCCATCTAAGAAGAAACTTCTTCAAATATCACTTCTATGGAAGAATTATATTACAGTACTCTTGTTATCGATAACAGCTACTTAACACCATCTGAATTGAAAATAAATTGAGTTATGTTACTGTGTGTCTTAAAGAGGAAATACAGAGACAAAAGCGTAAAACATTTCACATTTTAGTCATGTACCTGAATACTAGCTGGCCTGAGAGAGAAGGATTCTCATCTTGCTTTTCATGGTACGTGCGTGGCTTTTAACTTCCGGGGAAGTGATGAACCAAATCTAAAAAAAAAATTGTTATTAAAGTGGACATCAAATTTTTGGTAAGACAATTAATAATTAATCTGTTTCAGAGAAGAGCACAGCAAATTGTTATGAATTCATATTTCCCTGCTCCTCTAGCATAGAGCATCATGTGAATTGTGTCCTAATTCAACCAAAAGTTTTATCTGTTTGGGGAAAAGGGAGAGGGAGAAAGATTATATTATGCATGCCTCAAAAATCTGAAGCTGCCATGCTTAATTAATCACAACATTTCTGAAATTGACTACTATTGTTCCAAACATATCCCCAGTCTCCTTTCTGTGATGAGAAATGTACTTGTACTTTGTAATTTCATAGCTGAGCAAGTGCCCTGGGGGCACGTACAACTTATTTATTTATTTATATTTTAACACCAAAAAAAGTTTATAATCTTATGGCTGAATAACAACCTGCCATAACATTACTGGGAAAGGCTCAACTTTAAGCTTTATGAAGGGATTACGTTTTACTGACCTTGGAGTCAATTGTTTGCTTACAAAGGGAAGAAAATAAAACCTTCTTCCAAAGGTTAAAAAAATGAAACAAAATAAAACTAAGTAAAACAAGGTATGATATGAACATGCTTAGAGCACCCAAAATCCTGTGGCATCCTCCTGTTGCTTTGACAAAGACAGGATGGAGAAAAGTGCATTTACATTTACATTTTACTGCCAGCTAATAGGGCTGGGCACTGTGCCATGTTGATCACAGGTACTCATCCAAGAAGCAGCTCCCCATTGACTTGAGAAAGTCCAGAAACATTTCCCGTGGAGAAATCTTCAAGGAGCATACATCTGCCACCAAAGCGAGCAGAGGCACATAAGAAAGACAAAGAGAAGGACAAGAAACTGCAAGAAGGAAAGGGGAACAAAGGGTTTGGATGCAAGTCCAGAAACTGTCCAGATGTTCAGAACTGACAGTGGACTGGGATCTGCAGCTAGTTTTCAGTCCCACAAAAAGTGAATAAATCAGCTCCAGCACTCAGACAACTCATCCTTCCTCCCAGGACTCCTTTCATAGTTGTCACACTTCTGTGTTCACTGTGCTTCATTAGGCTTACTTTCCTCCACTCTCTCATCTCATCTAGTGCCAAACTCTTTCCTGTGTCTCCATATCTACTGGTGTAACTGAGTGGCTTGTATCCATCTTCTCACTTATCATTCAGCTACTACATGTCTCATTGCTGTGTACAGAGCTCTAGACATCACTGGCAAATAAAGAACATGAAGCAGAAATTTGAGCTCTGTGGAGGCCTGTTTGTTTTGGCTGTCGCTGTAGTTTTTATTAATAAATGCCTCCTGGTAGACTAGACTCTATTTATCATGACATATGTTATCTAGCTTATGTTCTTATAGAGTACTTATTATAAAATTTAAGTTGTGCACAAAACTACTCTCTCTCTTCCCAGGCAGTGAGAAGGGTGGTTATGTTGTTTTAATGAATATGCTTGTCTTATGTTATTATTGAGAAGCTTTGGTTAAAGAAGTGATCTTTGTGTTTTATTTTGAAAATGTGAAATTTGTCGTTACTGTGGTCTTTTCCCATTGGAGAAGGATTTCTGATCCATCTGCACATTAATAATTCTCCAACTTCTTTTTTGCTCAGATCTCCCAATTGTGGATTTTTCCCAGACCTCTTTAGCTACTTCTCTTTTCAGCCATGCCTATGCGATTGGTTTGACGCTTGCTTACACACACCATGTGCTGTAATCACAACAGTTGCTAGACTAGTCCAGCCAAAAAAGGAAATCTCCATTTCCACAGCTGCCAGCGTCTCCTTCAATATTGCAACTGAACCCTATCTCTTGAAAAATCCTGTTTAGGATTGCAATGAAATCTTGAGAGAAAACCTACATCTAATCTAATTTGAGGGCATGAAAAATTCAGGCTAGCTTCAGAAAGGGGAGCCAAATATTGTGGTGGTTTTCCAAATGAAACCTCTGCTTCTAAAAAAGCAGGGTGCATCTCTTAGATGATCTCTTAGAAACATGAATACATTTCTGGGGCACCAAAGTCAGGTCGTATCAAGCCAACAAGTGAACTGGTCAATATAAAGCCTAAATTTCTGCACAACTTTACCTTTACTGGCTAAAATGGGTTAAAAGTGTAAACATATCTTATGGTTATCTAATGTTAGTAGGAGTATCCTAACAAAAAGAAAGCAAGAATGCACCTTTTCTAGTCTCAGAAAGAACTGCATTTATAGAATAGCAAGGTCTAGATTTGGTTAGAACAGGCAAAGTTTGTAATGTTACGTATAGTGCACATAACTTTACTTAACAAGTAGCTGGGTACCATTTTGTTCTTTTCCCTTGTCAAAATAGCTTTAGTAAAGGTATCGTGTAAAATATTGTCTTGAGAAAGTTCTATTATGCTGAGCCAGCTTGATAATTTCAGTGTTTATCATCTCGCTTCACAGGTCCTTACATTCACAGTGATTTATACAAAGTGTTCTGTTTTGCGTCTCTCACAAACTGTTTTAACACTGCAGTAGGTAAACAGAATGTCATCAGATTTCCAGTCCTTCCTGGGTAATTTTCCCCAGTTATGTAAATGTTTATCTTAATTCTACTTCTTCCTTTGCACTTTTTAAAAATATTTTTGCTCCTTCTCTGTGCTGAGCCAGTGTGATAACTGCTATGCAGAATCAAGACAAAAGAATACCAGGGCTGGATGCCAAAGAGCAAGGCTGCAAGTACCCAACTAACAGCATAGTTTTTGATTGCCAGTTATCCAAGAAGGCATAAAGTAGCATAGAGATCCTGGTTAGCATTATTACCCAAAACCTCCAAATACACTTAGCAGAAAGCCTCACTGAGGTAATTCAGCAGTCTAGCTCCCTGTGTTTATGCAGTGAAACTAGTTGTTCCTGTAAACATGTTCACAGGTGTCCCAGTGCCAGACATGTATGTAGCAGAAGTTTAGATCAAGACTTGATTCCCCTGATTATTTTTCCCACCATCTAACCTGTGTTGTATTTGGCAAACAAGCTTCTGGGGAGAAGGAACAGCATGTAAAGTGCTGGCAACAACATTCTGTTTGATATGCTTAAGTTAATTAATAGAAAACAGCTCATGTCAACAATGTTTACATTTCTCATGCTTCCTCTCTTTAACCACTTGAACTGAACTATATAAAAAGCACTTTAGAAGCTACTACGTGTATAAAAAATCAGCACTCTTCCAAGTAAGTTTAAGTTTGCCAGTGTATAAAGCTGTTGATAAGTTGGGGATAATTTCCATAGCCAAAAAGTGAATCTAACCCAGCAGAAGACACTGAAACTTCAGTACAAGCTTCCTTCCAGACAAGCTCTGTTTTGTTTCCAGCTCACAAAAAAATATAAGATACAGGACCAGATAACTACAGAAATCCACAGATGTCAGTGGGTGGAATTCTGGAGATAACCATCTTATTTCAGTAGACTTGAAAAAAAACCCAACTAAATAAAAAATTCAGTTTGCGAGAGGTTGACACATTAATCTTTCTGCTTGGAAAACCAAAATTCTACTTGCTCCTACTAAAAGTGATCCTCGTATCATCCCTTTGTTTGGACACCCATCTGCTACCAGTTTCAAACTCGGTTAGCAGAATGCACTTAGCTAAATAGGCACGTGTTTCAGTAGCACAGATAAATTCCTCCTTAATTACTCACACCTTCTATGTTAAGTTTCTAAATATGGATATGTAAGCCAAAAGCCTACTCTGATTTGATGGGATTTGATAGTTTGTTTCTTCAAACAGTCATGCAGAGCGTGAACAACTTATCTCTCTCCTATGACTATATAAGGAGCATAAAGAAAAAGGAACCAATTCTTAAGCTAAGCTTCTACACAGTTAAGATGTTTTAATTTAATTTTGTGAATGCCCAAATCCACTTAATTATCCAAAAGTCAGAGTAGGTACCATAGCACTCAATATTGACTCATCAATCAGCAGTTGTGAGAGGTAACACAGTGCTGTATTTACCAAGTGAGTCTGGAATCAGGGACTTTCTGTATATGACTTATGCTAATGTAAAGCAAATGAACTGCTCAGCCTGGATAAACTTAACATCCTTGTGGTTTAGTTTACACAGAGGTAAACCAGCAATAACAACAGTCAAGCAGAGCGAAGTCAGACTGCAAGGCCTTGTGGGCCAGTACGATGCGCAGACACCCCTGGCTGGGAGGTAGCGAATGGTGTGCCGTCCCTTGTGCTCAGGACTGCGCTATGCCCAGACCAGCAGGTGGTTCTCCATGACAAGTGCTCTTGAGTAATACAGTCAGGCACAAAGAGAAGTAGCTATAAACCACAATTAGAGAGGACACTTGCCTCTGTAGCTTCCCTGCACTTCCTGGTACTCTCAAGCATTTTTGTAGTCCCAATGTGTTTACTGTTTTGATTTTGTCTTCTACTAGTAACAACCATAGAAAATGTGAAATGAGGTATGTAGTTGATCTTTCCAGGTGAAATAATTAGCTGAAGCAGATGCCAAAGGTTATTTATGATTTCCTCCATAAGGCCAAGAAGAGGTTTTTCAAAAATGCAGGGCTGAAGTTAATCTATATTTCGTTTCCTCCAGCTGCAAGACAACAGCCATGCTTTTGTTGTAATACAGGCTTTGGCCAGGGAAGAATGGCAAGAAGAACTGGTAAGGGCAAGGACAGAGACACAGAAGGAGACAGACTTAATTTCACACCAGATCATTTCCATAAATTGTAGAAACAGTAAAGAAAACATGAACAGTATTTCCACTGAGCATGTTATGGAACTTTTTTGACCATCTCTTAGAGGGAAAAATATCCAAAACATCTTTAGGGCTGAGCTGAACAAGTTCACTGAAAGTTAATGGGACTCATTTTCCTAGACCCCCTGAGCACTTAAGAAAAAAAGTCTTACAATATGCATGTTTTCTGCTTGTTGCCAGAAGGCATCAGCTGCTTCTAAAGACCAAGAATACACATAAAAAGGTAACTTAGTTTTCAACCTCAGCCTGACTACTACTTCTCCTGCACCTGGCACAGTCACTCAGTTGCAAGAAAAATAGGTTTAAAATCTTCCTATTTATCCAATACCACCCTGATCTCTAGTATTCATGAGCACAAAGGTAGGTTAAAAGTGCTTGAAAAAAACAGAGCTGACTGCTGGGTCTGGCAGCAGAACTTGCTTTTCCTTTCTTCCCACAGAAGCATTCATGGCCTTTCTGGCTAACATAAGGGTAGACACATGCACACCTTATGTAGTCCCCAGTTTGAGTCCTTGCCTCACTCAGATACCATGCCATCATAATGCATGGACCTAGGAAAAACATGCCTGAAGCCTTCAGTTAAAAGGAGATGCCACAGCCAGTGCAGAGTCACTCCAGCTACATGAAGTGAATGCAGAATGGCACTGTCTCACCCACGCAGGCAACCTAATCTCTTTTGCTGCAAAAAAAAATTGAGCACAGCAACACTTCGAAACTTCTGAAGTTTTTAAGGAATGGGATTGAGCCTTCTGATTCAGATTAAACTTCCTGGCTTAGGTTAAAAGGTTGCTGTCTCCTCAAAGGGAAGGTACGTTGCACTATTTTGTACATGAAAGAAAAATTGGTGAATTTTGCCTAAGCTTATATGCACAAAAACCACAGGTGAACATCACCCTGAGTATATGTTTTTTTTCTCCCTAAGAAGTCCAATATCCAGATCAAACATACATTAGATTATGCTCTGAAGCAAAGGACCAAGAAGAATTTTTCTTTCAATGCTCCCACAGTATAGAGTATAAATGATGCTCGAGGAAACATTGATTAATTGATGGGACCAGTCAGAAACAGAATAAAAACCAGGTAGATCACCACCAATAGTTTTTCACTACTGGCTTCCCCCAACAAAAGCAGAAGGATTAGCACCAGCATTCCTCTTTCACAAGAACAAAATTAAGTAATTCATTTTTTCCATAGGAACCCCTTTTTGCTCAAAACCAGTGCAATGCTGGAAAGGTCCAGCCTAGTTTAGGGTTTAAAAGGGTGGAACAGAAAGGAGAAATGTTTCTCTGAAACCCTATCATCTCTTCTCCCACCCTTGCTCAAGTGGTTGACCTTCCGGAAATGTTTTAAGGCCAAGGAGTTCATCACTTAAATGGAGTGACTTGATGCGTTTGTGGAGTGTGTGCTTCCATTGCAATTGCTTGTAAGTCGCCTATCAGAAACTATCATTTTTCCATGCATATAAAGGAAAAGCAGCATAAATAAACTAAAACCAAAATAAGATCCCTTAATACAGGTATGTATTTTACTTGATTTCAAAATATCAGGCTTTAGAACTGAAATGGCTAAAAGTATTTTTTCACAGTTTGTTTTTTAAATAAGCCACATAATTTCTTTCATGAAAAAGCCTATTCACTTAATATTCAAAATGCTTTTGACTGGGTAAAGTGGTTATTTTTACCTCCATTTGGGGGGGGGGGGGGGGAATCTCCAATGGATTTTAGCCTAACTGTGGAGACCGTGAAACTCTGGCTAGCTTTAATGGAAATCCTAGGAAAAGGTACGTGTCAAACCCACATTCTTTTACCTCTTTCTAGCCTAAAATAAATCTTTTGCCCCTGGACTCCTCACTGTTCTCACTCCTGATATGGGCAGCCTATTTAAAAGCAGCTACTCAGCATGTCACACGCATGCTAACTCTTTCTGGTGGTATAAATCATCTGCGTCAGTACACACAGGAGGGAGGGAGAGAGGGCACCACTAGTGCAGCTGGCTTCCCCGGGTAGCGTGGGACCTTTGCAGTAACTCGGTACCTCTCCTTCTTCGGTTCCCAGTGTGCAAGAGGTTGAGGGAACATGGCCAGAGCATTGCTCTATTTCAGCTATTCTTGGCCATCGTATCAGCCTCTCGGGGCCATAGGAAGTGAAATGTAATGCTGTTCTAAATTTATGTCCCAAGCTGGACCAAGATTAGGGGAAGCTTTTAGGTCTCCCACTGTGTTTTCAGCTCTGTTTCCTGGGGCAGGGGAAAGGGAAGGGGAAGGGAGATATACTGACTAGAGAGTTAAATTGATTTAACCTGAAGAAGGCAGAAAATATGGATCTCCCAGCAGCATGTTTAAAGACTGATTTTTAATAGGATACCTTTGCTTTTAATGGGAGTTTCAGCATTGTCTCTTTCACCCCTCTCTACAAGACACTCCCCTCCCACCCTGTTCCTCCTGCTTCTGAATTAATCTGTGCATAAGAACCAAGAGGAAATGCAACTCTGGAAACTCACAGAGGATGAGTTACAGTGGCACCAGTAAAATGAAATTATGTGTGTTCAACAAGATCAGCTCAAATACATATTGATTAAATGAATCTTTATCTCCCCACAGCTCTAAGTGCAAAAACATTAAATTCAAGGTGAAGTACCTGTCAATGGTATGCTACCTGAAAATGTTAAGTGTGAGAAAATGTTATTTATGACCAACAGGCATTTACTTTCTCATCATTTATGCTACTTAAGTCAACAGTAATAGGTTCAAGTTAAGCTGGGGTCTGGAGAATCCCTACAGAAAGAGCGCTACACACTGGCGATTTCCCACTAAATTGTCCCTGACCAGGCTCTGGAACCTAAATGTTCACAACTTATTTGGACAAGGTGATATGTGCCAGGCTTTATACAGCACTAGAGAGCATCTAGAGATGTGTTTAATAACATAATGAAGTTTGAAATTTATTGTATCTTTAATATTGAAGGATTTAAAAAGCAATTAAACTGTTTTAAAATAGCAAAGAGTTTATGGGAATGCAATATGGATTGGAACAAACAGGCCTAAATCAACACTGGTTTGGAAGTCTAGTAAGGACTAGAACTATGGGAGGTAATTCAGGAACAGATGCATCAAATTAATTCCAGTAATACTGGGGTGTTAAAAATGGCAACAGAAGCCAGCTTTGTTCAATAGAATGGAAAAATAATCATCCATTCTCTCCCTTTCCGCCCCTAAGGAGTTGGATTTTCCCGACACAGCCATTCATTGGTGGCAGCAGATGCACCAAAATGTCTGGCACCAAGAAACTGAAGACAAATAGAAAAAATACATGGCGAGGGGAGAATTAAAAAACTCCACAAGTGTATATAATGCAGAGAGGTGAAGCTGTGTTTCATGTTTTACACTGAAGTCTTAAAACAGATAACACACTTGAAATAGTGAAGTAATTGTCAGTACAGCATAGCTAAAACATCGGGAACATCAGGAATATGGCGCCTCTGAGGCTAGAAGCAATTTAACTTACCTCAAAAACATTATATTTTAGTCACCATGTACTCCTAGTCCCCAAAATTAGTTCTGCAGATGTGACTCCTTTCCACCACCAGATTCCCTGGGCCACACTCAGTTGTCAAGGGCAGACAGCGTTCTGAAGCATCCAGTGATCCTATACACTGGGGATATATATGGCTCATATACTTGGCTTGATGAAAGTTAGGATTTGTTTAATGTGGAGATGGAGACTACTAACGACTGGAGTTTTCAACAGATGCTTTCATCAAAGGTGCCAGTTCCTCCTCACGTTTACTTGCAAGCTACACTGAAACTGCATCTCAGGTTATTCATTCACACCATAGCAGCCATTGTGTGGAGTCACACAACAAAACTACGAAGCAGTTTAGGAGGAAATGAAAGAGGACTGTGTGTCAGAAGCTTGTGTGGAAAGTACACCAGTTAATCATAATAATTTCTAGTCATAACTGGAAATGGATGAGCAAGTCACAATTTGTTCAGCAAATTTATCACTTTTCTCAAGAATTGTCTGTGAACAGACTGAGACTTTTATTAATTTGTCTCCAGTTGGCAAGGGTACACCAAATATTTTATGTGAATGAATCCTGGCCAATGGATTGCTCACAGACTTATGTCTGTTCTAATTGCTTCAATATTCCTTTGACATTCAAGCTGAGGAGGCTTAGATCAAGCCCTAGTTACAACAGATACAGTTTCATTCCTAAAGTAATGAGAAATTTACCTTTTAGACAGAAGATAGCCATAGAAATCTCCCCCTCATTTAAAACAAAGCATAGCAAATCGGAAACAGATCTCTGGCACTGACAGAAAGTCAAGGAGGAAATAGAGAAAATATTGATTAATGAGATTTATTTGTGCTGCGGATGGTGATCAAAGGGGAGCAAATGCAGTGCGTAGCACTCACCATTGCTTTTAAAACCAAAATTCCTTTGATGTGCAGCACAGTATCCGGCCATTATGGGAATTAAAAGAAAAAGAAAGGTTTAAACTGAACAGCTTCAGGCACCAAGCACATAGTACCAAGATTTTTGCTTTTTAAATGACCAGGTGGTGAATAATTGTGATAAATTGTGTTTAACTATTATTTGGTTTAGTAAACAAAGCCTCTTGATGCAAAGAGTAACATAGTTTCCATACAGAGCAGCCTGCATATTTGTAGAGTCGATAAGCATTTAAGCACAAAGAAAAAGACCTCCAGAACAAAGAAAAGGCTCCCTAGGAGCAGAGTGGCTGTGGGGACCTGTCCCATTGCAGCCGATGCTGACAAGAGCTCAGCTCCCTCAACCCAGAAAAGGCCACTCCTCTGTTTTTTCCACTCTTTGTGACTCTGAGTTTTCTTCGCAGGGAGGGTGAACTTGAGGCTTCTTACCAGCTCAGACAGAATTTAATCTTGCCAAGGCCCAGCCTGGGCAAGGCCATTCCTGCCGTGGGAAGGGGCAACAAGTCAAAGTGCAGTCTCCGGAGGATCCGGCTTGCAGCAGCTTTTGCCACCTGGGAAGGCACACAAGGCAGCAGCTTCGGCGAGGAGCTCCCACACACACTAGCAACCTCTCCCAGGAATCAGGGAGTTCGGACAACCCACTGGCTGGCCGAAAGCTTGAGCTGATCCCACCCACAGCCCCTGTCCATAAACTGATCATGCATCCTCTTACCAAAAAAGACCTCACCCATATGGGCATTTATCGCGGCAGCAGTGTCCGTTGCAATGCTCCGTAAAAGGTCGGACACTTAATGCAGTTATATAAAATACATTTAATTACTCTGGAAGATGCTACGGATCGATATAATCTACTTTTCAAAGATGCCTGCCAAGCAACTGGACAAGACGCAGAAGACTGATACATATTTTACAGCCTTCTGAAAGAGGGATTTTTGAAGAATGTGAAAGGTTTAGAGAAAATTGAGTTTTAAAAACTCCATGTAAGAGCAGCTTTATATTTTGAAAAGATCTTTCTAAAAACCAGGACCTTCATAGGTAGGGTGAATCCTGTCATAAGATAAAAGTTTAAGACTGACAGGCATTTGATACCACCTTAAGTTTTGCCTCCTCTGCTGTTAATCACAGATAATTCTTTGCCTACAGAAAAAGAAGCTCCTCTTACACTACATCTCTGTTGAGGCAAAACACCAAACTGCATCTTGCAAAAAAACTGGAGTGCTTGTCTAAGAGTATCACATCTTTGCCACTTTTAATTCTTTTATCACAAAAAAAAAATGGAATTAAAAAAGAAAAAAAAAAAAGAAAAAGCAAATGATAGGAACTCTTGTAAGCCAAACCCACTTTTCAAATTTTTTTTTTTTTTTTTTTTTTTTTTTTTTTACAAAGATGATCTCACAACTTATTTGACAGATTGATTTGGTCATAGTGAACTACTGTTCACTATGTTAGGACTAGTGCTAGTTTGCAGCATGGAGACTATGAAGATCATAAGTGGAAGGGAACTAATAATGAACTGAATAAAATGCATTACAATACATTGCACTGCATGGTAGAATGTAGACAGAGAGCATCCAAAGGCTACAAAAACAGTTCATTGACTATAAAAAGCTATTAAATTACCAATTTCACTGAAGGTAATATCTTGAATATATTAAACAGGGCTCCACAAATCCTTTTTGGTTCAGCATTTGAATCAAAAATGCTTCTCTGAAAAAAATTCTCATGATAAAACTGTAGAAAACACTTTAAATATCTTCCTGGAAAAGAGAGAGAAAAAGAGAGAGAGAGAGAGAGGCAGAGGGGAGAGAGGGAGAAATCTGTTTTGTGTCAAATGAAACATTCCCTACAGTTGAATAAGAAACCTTTTCTTTTAGGACCAAGAAAAACAAAGCAAATAAAGAGTTGCATTTCAAGTTCTTATGATTGCTTCCCTTTCACACAAGAACAGAGGGACTGTGGGACATGCCCAGGGTACTGAAGACTGAGGTTCACTTCTCTGTTTTCCTAATCAGGTGTGAATGCTATCTTCTCATATTCTTATCTAACAATAGGGTACAACTGCATGGGCACTTTTGTTTGTCCCAAGAAGGTTGTTTTGTTTTGCTTAAATAACTAAACATTCATCAGGGAAAGAGACTATGTCATAAATGGAATATATTTGGCTTCCTATTGCAGGTAAGTAAGTTCTGCCATTGACTCATTTAGTGAATATTCAATATTGAAGTGGAATATCTCTAGCAGGACGTCCCCCCACATAAAACTCTGGGATACAACATTAAGGTCAGAAACCTCATGGTTAAAAGGTGGAACTGAGGTGAGTCCTCCCTACACTGTCTACTTCTGTCTCCAGGTTAGTGGTAAGAGAAGAACTGTTGCCACCCTAGGCTCCCTTCCCTGCCAAGATTAATTTCAAAAACTCATAAAAGGTGCAGATTAATTTTCCTCCATGATTTAACTATTTCTTGTCATATCCCTCATCTGGGGTATTAATTAACACAGCTCTAAGAGCAACACAAAACAGATTCTGCCATCAACAATCCTAACTTTACTCCATTAGTCACTTCAGAGAAGTTAGCACTAATTTGCCACGGAGCCATCAGAGGCAGGTAGTGACCCACAGCACCATACAGAGAGAGTGGTTTTTCTTAAAGTGCTGGGGCATGCATGAGCAGGGTACCCCAAATTCCCACAAAAATCAAGCAACTTTATTTCCCTTCTTGGAAAAGCATCACCATCTTGCAGCGTCCCACTCACACAGGGCTGGGGAAGAGGGTGTCGCTCCCTTAGAGATGATTTCTATAACACTTGAGACCCCTCAGCAGCCTGGGCAACCAGAAAAGTTCCCAGATCATGTCACTGTTTTTGAGAGAGCCTGGGGACACAGCAGGAAATTACACACACATTAGCTGAAGTTGATTTTAAAACAAAGCAAGCTATTTGAACAGCTTGATTAATGATGGCCAACCAGGCTTCAGGAAAAGGAGTTCATGTCTTGCTAACTGGCTGGAGTTCTCGCAGGGGATGTCGGCCAGCGTACACATGGCGAGGGGGAGGGGGGGGGGATGGATAGCGTAGAGAGCATTTCCTGAGATACTCAGAAAACATTTAACAAACTTCACAGGAGATTAATATTTCAGATGCAACAAATGCCTTGAATAGTGAGGACAAGAGAAAGAAGTTATGTCTCCATCAACTGAAAATTGGCTACAGAACAGAAAAGAGAGTCACCCGTAAGGTAGATTATCACTGGTTGACAAGAAGTTACTTGAGGCAGTGTAGCTGGTTGCAGTGGGGCTGCCATTTCATTAGCCTTACTGGAACTCCTTTCAAAGCAGCTGATAGCTGTTACTGCCAGAGTTGTGGAAAAGGTCAATGTGTCAATCCTTGATTATTTTAGTCCAGGAACACTCTATTATTCCTAAAGTATCTGTGGCATATTCCTCCCTCCTGCCTCCCCCCTGGACAGAAACAAATGAGAAAGCCACTTAAGTGCAAGACATAGGGGGTACTACAGAAAAGGCAAAAATACAAGTCTGTAAATAGGATAGACTGAGGGGAAAAAATGACAGGCAAAAGAGGTAACAGTCTAACTGGCCTGCTCAAAATTATCATTCAGAGGATGAGAGCTAGATTGAAACAGTTGCAAGAAGTGGGACTAACTTTCATATGGTTGGTTACTCTTGCGATAGAAGCTGCCTACTCATCACAAGCACATGGGTTTACATTTGCCAAGAAACACTTCTTTCTGCTGTCCCAGGTATTGTTGCCATTGGCACCTGGACTGAGTCTCGGAGGCTGATGGAAATACCCTAACCCTTGAGAATACCCAAATGATGTGTGAAGAGGTGGTAACCTGCTTGGTTTGAACCCTCCTTGGCAGCCAATTTGCTGCTCCTCATGGAGCAGGATAGCTGAGCCCTGGCATGTTATCCCCAGGCAACCGTTACCACCCAACTAGGTTGAGGACAAAGGTCAGAAACAGCTTTACATTACTTCCTTGGTCACCATCACCCAGCAACATATCCTGTGATGACTGAGTAAAAACACATTTTTTAAGAACTAAATGAGGGCCCATAGCATGCTCTTTCTCCAGTTCAATTCTTTGCTGATACTGTATTTTCCTCCCACTTGACACTGAAATCAGAAATTACGTATTTTGGCTTGCTGGTGGGAACCTCATTAAGCAGGCACCAACAACTCTTTCTTCTCTCTGTCTCTGCTAGTGCATCTTACTTCAGGCCTCATTAGGTGGGATTTCTCCTTTCATTTCAGAACCTTGGCCCAGTCTTCACACTTCACTAGCTACTCTTGCCTTTCTAGCCTCAACCAATTTCCTGCTTATTAGGATCTATCTTTTTCAGCTTTTTGCACCATTTTGTCAACACAAGTACCTGGATAATTTGGCAATTTCAAGTTCATCTCTGACATTCAAAGAAGTCAAGCTTAATCACCCAGTATAACCTATTGTCGCATTAGAAATAGGATGACTTGACTGAATCTAACACAACCACTTTGTCTATAATAATTGCAATTTTTTATGACATCAAAGACCAAAACTACTTAATTCATCAGCTTCCTTGGGCTTTGAATCAGCCCTCCTGGAATGAAAGAAGTAACAACATGATCACTACAACTACAAACATTAAATGAAAAATATAAGCTGTAGTTTCTTTGAAGCAGTATGAAATTTTAGTTTGCTTGTGTAGCTGTACAATACAATTAGTAGCCTGTCCACCCCTCATAATGTGCTACTGTCAGAAAAAAGTCAAGTTGCAAAAGAGCTGCACCACAGAAATAAAGCAAAGGTTCACACTACTCCAGTGACCACTGCTTTAAATTAAATTAAACAGAATTTTTCAATTTACTAGGCACATTTTGTCTGTCTCATAAATATATCACTGAAATAATAAATGAGTGGCTTTTCTATTCCTAATACACTTTGAAAAACCACCCCTTCTTTCTGAAACAAAGTTATTCACACATTTCTTATTGCACAGAAATAATTATCATCTTACCCAGCACAAGAGTTGCAATTTTGTTTAAGTCCCAGAAAAAGACAGCAGCCCTTTCACAACTTCTCACATTTCCAAAACTATTTGTCTTAACTCAGTTAACCTTGAAAATGTTTGTTTTGCCATGCAAGACATACAAAAGAATTTTAGGAAACATCTACAGGCATTTAGGACTTGATTCACAATCAGTTGAAACTGAGTGGCTGACTTCATCTATCAATTCAATATTCTACATGTAACACATTTGAATAACTGCAAAAAATATGGCTATCAGAGCTCAGTGGAGATACTTCACAAATATTTTCTAACTACAAATACTAGTTTGTTCAAATGTCACTGTTTCTAAGTATTTTTCAATTTTTTAATCTCAAAGTCACCTTTCATTACAAAGTTCTAGTATTTGTACTTTTTTTTTTCCATTTTGGTTGTATAGCTTTATATTTGTTTAAGTTGCCAAATTATTAAATTAATTACCAGTAATAACAATAATAAATGACCAGTCTAAATATGAAGTGAGCAAAGCAACAATTTATTTACCCATTAGAAGACTGTGCATTTCCTGGCTGACAAGTCCAGTACAGCAGACGTACTCAAGGGTAGCCAATTTTTATTGCCAAATCTGGAAAAAAGATGATGAAAGGTATTAATATTATTTTTTCAAATAATTTAAAGTTAAAGCAACTTCAAACAGCAAGAAAATTTTCTGTTTCAGTTCATTTTGAGAGCGAACACTGGATTCTTTCTCATTTTGTTCAAATCCCTTTACTTCTTTCCTACTACAGAGAAATGCAGACCAAAATCTCAGATTCAAATAATTGCAAACTTAAGCCAGAAATCTGATCCAAGTTTTGCAAGAGATCTCTCTGTCATTCAGGGAGAGCTCTAGTGTTAAATTCTGACACTCCTCAGCTTAGTGATATTTGCCACAACAACCCAGGAGGCAGAAAGCCTCTCTAGGGATGTGGGTATGTGCTCTTCCGGCATCTCCATCACCTGCCTCTGCTGGGGGATCACAGCTACTCAGTTTGACCCCAAAGGAGTACCAGCCAAAAAACTCTTGTGGGCAGATGAGGTGATACAATTCATCCTATGGGCAATCTACGGCTACAATTTAAAGGTACCCACCTTGGCATAAAACCCCGAGGGAAAGTGTCAGCTCAGACAGTATGTACCTGCTTCAACTCTTCCAAAAAAACACAATTCAATGAAGAAATTAGGCCCAATATAAATATACTGAGTTAAGTTTGCTTTTATAAGTATTGAAGTCTATGAGAAAAGACAAAAAAGTTCGCATCTTAATTTTCGTTTGGGACCAGGCCAGTTTGTAAACGAGAATTGAAGGCACGTATAATTTCCTTTTTTCTTTTCCCCTTCTCTCTAACCCCTGCCTCCCCCCAGTCATAAGAGTTTTCATGTGCTTTCAGGCTCTCCTTTTATTCTACTACAATAAAGCCCCCAAACAATTGCCAGGTCAAATGTGTTCCGTCTTTCTTCTATTAGTGTAACAGCTGGTGCTTGCCTCTTAAAATTCCTTTACTGTCAGCTAATGCATGCCTTCCCTTTTGAAGAATTTCTAATATGACTTTCAGTTCCAGTCCTTTACTGTTCTCTTGACCTTACTTTAAAGACTAGATGGGTCCACACCAAAGACAGAGATTCAGATGTCCTCATATGATGTTCAGATCCGGAAAGAAGCATCATTAGATTCCTTCCTCTCATGAGTGAAATGAAAACATGAATTTGAGCAAGAAAACAGATGCCTGCTGTTTCTTGAGAAGTTTAGATCCTGACTCACATCTCACTTTTCCAGCAGAAACTCCATATTGTTCAAAAAAACCCCAGCAAACAACCCCACAACATCCTACTGTGGTGGATGTATATTTCTTCAGTATATTGCAGATCCACCAAAGTACCTGAACTCATGCCAACCTTTCAGCGGGCAAATAATAGTACCTGATAACCTTTTTATGCCTCTTGGAAGACAGAGCCATTGTCATCTCCTGGTCAAAAGTGGCACTACTTTAGATGTTTTCCAAACAGCTTAAAATTTGCTGGAAGGACTGATTGTTCAACATAGGTCACACTTTTTAATGGGATGTCCAAGAAGAAACACAAAATAAAGACAAACAAGCACTGAAAACTAATAAATCTATCAAATTAGGACAAACAATCTACAAGTAACTGTTAAGAAAGTTCTTAACATTTAAGATGGACGTGGGCTTAGGTAGAGTCTCCAAAACAGTAAAGAGTATGTCTTCAATGGTAACTTCTTTTTTAACATTAGAACTGAAGTCTCTTGCCACACTGATAAAATTATAAAGCAAATTTAAGCTTAACAGGTGCCAAGCAACCTAGGGGCAAGTTTCCTTACTGCCTTTCTGGGAGGTAGAGCACAGCACCCACAATGCAGCAGGACAGAGAGCAAAGGAAGATTTCAAACATCCCAATTCTAGGCCACTGAACTTCCGTCTGCCACATAATTTAAACAATCTGAAACCTAAGTTAGAACTTTCCTGGATTCTACCCTGTTGTGGGCTACAGTGTTGCTATGAGTCAGTCAGGTACTAAATGGCATTGTCTACACCTGACACACTCCCCTCTTGCCTTCCTAAGGCCACGGATTAAAAAGGCTCTTCTGGAGGTTCTCCATAGAGTGTCTTTGCCCTGTTCAGGAGTAGACTTTTGGTAGCCACTTTATATTATTTCAATCTTTTCACACAGCGTAAAGGGACAAAATACCTCTCAGTTGGTCTTTATGAGCCTCTTCAGAGTATATTCAGATGGGATAAAGACCCAGAGGATCCAAAGCTGTTGTTGACCACGGGTTAACCCAAAACCCACTGAAACATGGAGTAGCAGAATTCACTGACTTTGGTGAGCTTTGGATCAGGCTCCACACACCCCTTCAATGATATTTTCTATTTCAAAGTATTACAGCTATTTCAGCAGATGCCCAGCATCTGTGGGCTTGATGGGGTGCTAATCCTATTACAAGGTGATGATTGGAAGCCTATAGCTTATACTTCCAGATGGTTTTAGGATTTGGAGACCACATATGCTCAAAGAGGGGAGAAGGAATGTTTGGAGAGCTGTCTGGGTGTGAGAGTTTCATAAGGTATTTGCAGAGTTTTGAGAGTTTCCGGATAGCTAGGGACCACAAACCGTACATACATTAAACAGTAGAAATTCACAGCACACTTGAAAGTTTGGAATACTTTACCCAGCAATATGCAGACCTGTTAATATTCCCACTGGAATGTGTCGGAGATCCCAGCAACTCTTGGCATGGTACACTTGGCAATCAGCCACTCAGCCTTCTTTGCTTCTAGGAAAGTATGGAGGCCTTGTACTCATTTTCCCAGTCTTTCATCAGAGTGAAAAGTTCAGGTGACTTCACTTGTTCCATGCTGGCACTGTAGATGTGGTGATCCATGGGGGCCACAGTAAGGATCTCACTAATTTCCTGGTCCTGATTAACTAGATGATGTTGATTTTAATCCACACTGACTTCCAAAGATTGCACAACTTCATAGCTCAAAGTTCCCACAAAATATTCCTAAGGAAAGAAAGTAACAACTGCTATAACCATTCCTGCATGTTATTGTGGAATCTCACAAGATTTGGTAACTGTCAAAACTCCAGCTGCTGAAATTAGCGCAAGAATCTTAGCTTCACTTACAGTAAGCGCTAGTCCCCAAGAGCCAGGGAAAGGTGTGAACTGGAGGACCAAAATATATTCCAATGTTAGCAAACTGGAATGCAAACGTTTACAAACAGTGGCTATTAGTAGCATAGATTACAGAAAGCAGCTTGTTTGCTCACATGTGCTCAATCTTTTGTAATGCTCAAACATACAAGCTAGTAAAGACAAAGTAAAACAGATACAATATTTTAGCAAGTTATCCGTAGTGTTTCTCTATATCTATCTATCTCACCCCTCTTTTGACTTACCTGTATCAACAACATTTCATAATTAGATGGTTAGTCCATATGTACTTATCTGACAGGAAAAATAACTACATTGGAAACATGGAAAAAGAGAGCCTGGAAACTACTGGCTGAACTGATACTGGTTTCTAAGAATATCTCTGTAATCATTCTTTATTTCACAATTTTTGTTACAAAGTTGCAGAAAGAACATGTTTGTTCTTGAATAAACAAAACCAAAAAAGCTTAAAGAAATAATTTAAAATAATATTTGAGTATTGTTTCCTGCATTGGTTTTAGAGATGTTGCAACATATATGACTTGGGAGAAATACCAGAAATACCTTCTTCTCTAGTAAGGGTGTTTAACATGTTACAGAATAATCATATGTATAATGTCATGATCACCAAAACTACATGAGAGAACCATCTCTGACAATATCATCCTATACATGTTGTATAGGAGCTGATATAGGAACACGCAGTTAAAAGATTTTTAAAGAGAAGGGCCTTTGAGCCTGCTAGTAAACAGTCTTAAAAAATATTTATCTGCTTGGAGTTCAGTTACATGTTTTGCTCTGTGTGTGTCAGGGTTATCACACTGATGCTTGCTTCATCTGGTGAGACCTCAGTTTTAAAAGCATAGGTCTCACCCTTGCAACTAAATGCATTCTTTCAGATCCCTGAGTCTTTACAGAGTATATTTAACTTCAAGAGACACTATGGAGTTATAAAGATATCTGTGCCACTGATCTTGTTGCAGAATCGGTCCCAGAGGGAGCAGATTTAAAAGAATAGCGTACTTTATACTGCTGCATTGTGCCAAGAATCCCACTTTTCATAAGTCTTAAAATTTTGTAGTCCATAAACCAGCTCTTCATTACTGATGCATTGTAAAACATCTCAAGTTCCATTCTTGACAATCGGAGCCTTCTCAAATTTCCATTACTGCTCACTACTTACCAATTGTTTCAAGACTGTTTGGGGTCCAGATTTTTCTGTCACCACCAATTTTTTCTCTTCTGTCATGCCAAGTCTCCAAACACCCTTCAGATTCATCAATTTTTAAGTACCAAAGTACCTGTTAAAAAAAGTTTCTCATTTAGTTGCCATAGAAGTTCATGAAAAGTCTCCTGGCCGTTTCAGTGGGAGTGAGATCAGACTCGTCCGAGGCATGATAAACTGTCAACCTAGGTAATACATGGGTACCATATCTAATTAGACTTCTAGAGCACTAAAGAGGGCCAGACTTTTCTTGACAGAACTTGACTACTGATTTTAACAGCAACAGGTCTGGCTGAATGGGGACTGTACATGATTTTTCCAAAATGCTAAAAAAGAGAACCACGTTTGATCCTTCTTCATTTCCATCTCACCCCATCTACTGAGGCTGAAATCTCCCTAGAAGTATATAGTTAAGAGGTACAAGGAGGTGAAAGAGGATTTACACTCAGCTTTTGGTTATACCACTACAGCTGATGGCTGTTCCTCTGACCTGTTTTAATGGTGTCTTAGGACGGGACTGGAAGTGCCAGTGGTGTTATCAGCAGCAAGTTTGTCGAAACCAGCGAAAAAAGCCTGCTGAATGCAAGTCTAACAGGAAAACAGATGGATGAAGCAATGAAAGTGCTATATTTCTCTCAGAGTGGTCTGAATCTCTCTGAATATACAGATTTTAGCAGTAAACTGTCATCTGCTCTTTGCTGGAGGTGTGCGCTAGTAGTATGAGGCAGTGAAGGGGTACTGGTATTTAACTGCAACACAAAGTAGACTAAATGCTTGATTTTCTCAACGTGTAATGGGACAAACTTGGGGCAAAGGATGTTGTTAGACTCTGTCTCCCAGACTCAGACTGTCATTGTAGCCAGCATACACTTAAGGAGGGTTACACTGATCCTTCAAGCAAAGAAACAACTTTCATTGCAGGAGAACTGTATCTGCCTGCCTCAAGCAGCATTGTCCTGATTTGAAAGGAATAGCTTTGCCTGAGCAGTCATGGGCAGGGCAAATACACAACGGAAAAATCTGCCCTGTTGTTAAAGCATAAGTACGTAGCTGCAGTCAAGTTTATAAAGTCTATGCATAGTATATGGACAACAGATGGATGGATACACTTATCATGGCAAGTCATACCACTGGGGTATTCACTATGGAGCATAGTAAGGCTTGTACCTTTGGTCTTTTCAAACTTTTAACTATTACAAAAGCAAAACTATGCAATTATTCATTTACATTCCTCTTTGCCAGATAGTAAGAAAAAATCCTATTCTGAAAGCATTTAGATATAGCAGAAGGTATGTTCCTTTTAAAGGATCCCTCTAAATTTTGGGCCAATGGTAAACAAACCCTTCTCTAGTAACTGTCATTTTCTACCATGTTCTTGGTAAAAGAAAACAACACCTATCAGCCTAGCTTTATCTGTAATCACAGTGAGAGGTTACCATACCTATTTACAGCATTTGATAATAAAGCACTGTTCATACAATTTGCCATATTTGTTTACACATACATTTTATCTCCAGGTGCATAGAGCTTAAGAATTCTTATGGTACAGTATTATAGTCCTGGGGAAATCTCTAATCTTTGACAGTTTAGGTTATATTCTTATGAACATATGACCAAACAAAACCTTTATTATGCTGGTACTGTCTCTGAAGCAATGAGGTTCCGTAAACAGCTTATACAAAGCATCCCTGAGATGTTCTCAGACAGAACAAATGCCACTGTTTCAGAATTAAACAGTTGGTCTGAATCTTTCTCAATAGACCAATAATTTCAAGTGTTCAGATAACTTTGCAAATACAAGTTTTGCAAACTTTAATTTCCCATAAGTACTTAAAATTAATTTGCATATACATCTGGAAAACAAAATCCAATTGCTACATGGAAGTCACAGGAAGTATTGAGGGCTGTAACAGAGTCTCACAAGCAGATTGAATTGACAATGTATTTTCTAGAACTTTGTGTTTTTGCAAGCCAGTGAGAGACAAGCATGAAGCTTAGATATCAGTTAAGCTTCTTTAAATTCTGAGAGCAAAACTTAGTGGAAGGATAGTGAGACTTCAGTAGCAGAGAGTACATTTGAACAAAATATGGAACTTCAAGTTGGAGGTTAAGTTTGTAAATCACTTCTGGCAGGGTTCTTCATTTGTATTTTACAACAGCACTTAGTACAGAAAAATCACATTCCTAACTGGAAGTTTCTAGTCACTGTAACGTTACATATATTACAATTGGATGAAATGTAATAACATTCTTTATTAGATAGTATTTAAACTGAATATATAAATCTTACTATATATACTGTCATAATTTATAAAGTAATTTATGATCTACTGAATAACTACAATCCAGTATTCCTATACACGAATTCAGATGCTCTGGGACTAGTCTCCTGGGAAAGTAGTTCCCAAGAATCAAAGGCCCTGGCTACAGAGTATAAGTGACTTCACTGAGAGATGGATGCATAACTACTCCCACAGTTTTCAAATCAGCCTCTTCATAAGCATGTCTTATTTCAGCCTTATGCTTTGATTCAAACAAAGCAAAAACAACTCACATGGACAAACAAGAAAGAGATGGTTCGCCTAAACACTAGGCACTTCCAGGCATATTCAGCACAAAATTTCTGGTTTAAGTTTGTTGTAGCATTTGGTTTTTTCAAAACCATCTTCATTGCACTTACATACAGGTCACATGTTCAATTTTTTTCAGTTGAGCAGAATAGAATCAGTTTTCCAGAGCAAATAGTCATTATGATGAACTTAAAATTTCCTTCCCACAAATATTCTCTTTAGTTCCTTTCAGTGACCATTGCAGTGAATCCCTATAATTCTACTTACAATGTGAGTGAGGGAAATTTAATGAATATATGACTTTATTTACTCAATAGGAACCTCAGAATAGAACTGGAGTTAATTTCCTAGCTGTGAAAGTCTAGTCTAATAACTTTCTTTGCCAGCTATGAGCACATGAACTTCATAAAATCAGACATACAACAGTTGTTACTCAAAGGTCAACTTTAACAACAGTTACCACAACACAGGATCCATGAAAATAAGGGGCTTTTCCATTTCTGAATGTGACATGGAGAAATGCATGTAAGGACAGAATTTTAAACTTTGAATTTCAAAGAAAACAATGCCTTTATCCAACACATTTCTCAAACTTGTATTTGTCTTCCTCATTAAACATATGCAGTTTCTTTCTTCAAATCATAAAACTTATCTTTGCGTAAAAGCCAAATTTCACAAATAATGTTTCTCCAAAATGTCACTTCAGAAGTTTAACAGTTCCTCCATGAAGTCAGCTGTGAAACGTTCGATACCTAATAAATTGGAGCTACAAACAACTTTTCTCTTTTTAATTGCAGTAAGTGAAGTACCAAGATCTTGACCATAGAGAGACTGTTACAAAGAAGTTTCCTATAGTCCATGAGTATAAACAAACATTGTAGGTAAAGTCTACAAGGCATGAATTTACTCTTGTAGCTCTGTCACATGTTTTATGACAAAACAAGCTTAAAGAAAGTAGTCTGGGACAGCTCCATACTACTCCAAATTAATGGGATTTAAAAATATCAAACCATGACAGATACATCTGCAGACAGACAATTAAATCTTACCTGTTTTAAGTAACAACTCAGGTGTCCAGAGTGTTACTAGGAACCGGGGAAAAGAACAGATTCTCATCATAAATGCTCTTTCACTACCTGTCATGGCTTCTAAACTGCACTGGTCCATGAACATGTGCCAGAAAAAAAGGGTTTTAATTTGGATTTGAGGGGTAATTTGATAGTTGCTCTGAAATTTTAAAGAAAACTCTAAATAAATACTTGGCAACAAACATCTTGCTCCAGAAGTACAGCTTTTCTCACCATTTGTGTATTCTCTTAATCCTGGTAATTTTTCTTCTTTCCCCAGACAAATTGACTGTTGCTTTCTGGCCAGTACACATTCCTCTGAGTTTGGATCAATATATTGTGCTAGACAACCTCATAAGATTTGCTGGTTTCCTGAACTATTTATCATTCCACAGTACAAAACTGAGATTTTCCTAAATCATTAGACACTGTTAATAGTCATCTAGAGTTATTGATGTTTGTAGGTAGAGTCAATGGTTTATATGAAGACAGATCACTCTCTAAGACCACTTCTTAACAGTTGGAGATAATATCCATAACTATTTCTGTCAGAATTCTCTTTAGTCTGGACAGCAGTCTCAGCTGAGAATATCCAGATTTGAATATGTCTTGCTCCTAAACCTCTTACCTAAAACCAAGCCATTTAATAAGAAAACACTGCAGTAAGAGCTTTGAAACACATTGGCAGGATAGTTTGGGAGCATCTGGAAGACTGTACACCACTTATCTAATACCTTTCAGAAATACTAAATACACCAAAAGAACAAGTGGCACAAAACAAAAGAGTATTAATGAAAAGGCTGTGACAGCAGTCATACATAGGCTGTGTCCTTAATATACACATAAACTAACAGTGTGAAGGGATGCATGTGCTGGGGTGGAGCTGCTAGCACATGCTACCAACCAGCCCCTGTTTTGAACCAAAATATCTGCGATTTAGATTTCTGACTCTCCACAGTTAACTTTGCTGAATCTTCTGTTTTTATTCAATTTCATCCTCTCAGAAATCAATTAAGCAAGCACTCACATCTGTCCAAGGAGGTTTTACCCACGCCTAAACATTGCTTGTTTGACTGTAGATGTCAGAATTTGTATTACTTAAGTCTGGATACTGTAAAGGTAAAAGTAGGTTACTCTGGGGTGAGTGGCAGAGAAAAATGGCACTGAGGGACAAAAAGAACTGAAGTCACTCATAAGAGAGTAAAGAGGGATGGAAAGAAAGAGTATTTAAGCCAGAGCAAAAAGCTGAAATAAAGCTATCCTGACAGTACAAGTTTAGAACTACAGCAAAGAGCTAGGAGAAACTGAATTCAAGGCCTGGGTTCCTGAAAAAGGGACACTTTCCTAGTTGGGACAGTAATATTGATGATCTTCATGAACTCCTCTGAGATCAGTAGATAAGCAACAGTATATACAGCTAACTATTACCAACAATTAATTACAGTTGTTATTGCAGCATGACAGCTGGCATTTTTAGTATCCAACATCAGATGCATTTTTAAGAATCTGACCCATACAATAACATGCAAAATAATTACTGAGCTACATTTCAGGAATGTGTCAGGTTCCTAAATATAGGTCTTTACTTGCTATTCTCAGCATGTAAGACATCCTCCCTATGACATTCTTCAGCTCCTATATTGAGATCCATCTTCTTCATATGGGCAGAGATTTCACATCTTCTCTCTCATACTGCAGTATCAGGGGAGCTTACTATACTTCTTATGCGTCTATTTTCATCCTCGGTCTTTCTACCATAAGCAGGTCAACTTATTAAGGAACTAAAGAGTCTCAAGGCATTTTGCAGACTTAAACAGAGATGGATGTGTAGAATTTGTATCAACTCCAGTTCTATAAAGACCAAGCTTTGGAAAGGCTTCTGGGCAACTAAATTCCATTTCAGTGTCTAAAGAACTTAGTGCTTACAGCCAACAGTATCTGCATCTAATTCTTCTATAAAATTTCATGTTGGTGTTAAATTTGCTTTTATCAAACCTTGAACTAATATGTTATGGCAAAGAAGAATCAAAGACCCTTATGAAATTGGTAGCTATTCACTTTTGTAAAGCCTACTGCCTCTGCTCAAAAGATGTTTACCAGTAAAAATGTTACCCTTCAAGAAATAGGGTGAGTGCCACAGGAAATGGTAGGTAATCACACAGTTGGCAATTTCTAGGACTGAAAGATAAATAACTCCCCTATGTTGGATCAGCTCATTATATTTTCAATTACTACAAACAAAAAGAAACTCAGTTGGATATACCACATAAAAATTGGCACTTCTAGAATCGCACAGCAACATACAAAAAACCCTAAACTTGACCAACACATACCAGTTAAGAAATTTTCCATTTACACAAAGCCTCACAGAGCAAGTTGCAAGAAATACTGAAAAATTGCCAGGATGAAATGTGCAACTTTCACATACTGTATTAGGAGGAGTAATTTTGATTAATACTTCCAGTTTTCAAATAAAAAAGTTCAACACTTCAACCTCAGTTGAGACTACAGGTCAAATGAAAATGATACCATTGCATTTCCTCTGCAAGTGTTCTTTGAACACATTTTGCAGAAATACAAAACTTACAATTTTTCACATGGTATTTATGATATTTTCTCCCTTTCACTCCACTCATTTGTCTTTCTTTTTTAAAGGAAAATTTGAAGGTGAACTTCGTTAGTTATGAAGGGGAAGATGAAAAATATCTTTTTCTTATTTATCAGGCATTTTTTTTTCCTTGAAAAAAAGAAACAGAAAATTAGATTTCCTCTCTCTAATTTCTCACACAGTCTTCAAAACCATTTTTGAAAGGCTATTTAGAAGCACTCTGAAAAGATTGTTTTGATACGTTTCAATATTTCTGATTGAAAAAACACCGCAATCTTTTTCTTTAATAACTATTTTGGGATGCCACTTAAGAGCAAATGTTTTTCCAATCAGTTAGAGTTATTTGTGATTATATTATAAGCTTTAATTTCTCATATCTTTTAGACCTACTGTATAAACAACTTTACTTAAAATTCTAATGTGCTATTTTCAGTGTGTTACACACGTATGTTGCAATAAGAGGAACTCTTCCTCCTAAATGGATGTTTGAGCAGCTTGAAGATATAGACCATGTGTTTCTCCATGGCTTTTAGCTCATCACATTCAATCCATAATCAACAAAGCATTTTTAGTAACACCAGAAATTAATAGAATGCAAGGGCCTGATTGACAACTCTAGTGACCCATATTTTTTATTATTCACAAGAGAGGTGTTGTATAAACACCTGTAAGAGCTTGTCTAATATTAGGAAATGGCTCTAACTAATAACTTGGCACTAGCTCACCATATGGACATTCTTATTTCACAGTAAACCTGCCTTCATACTATTTAATTTAATCTATATCCAAAACTAGCGTGAGCTAAAATCTAAGACAAGCATCTATATGAAAGTTATTGCAGAATAATGACTCTGACCTGAGATCATACCTTGATTTATTTTTAAAAATACTTCCTCCAAAGACAAGCCCTAATATGAGATCCATCCCTATATTTTCCAACTGAGACCAAGCCAAGCCAGCTGCAGAACCAAAAAAGGAATTCAGCCTCAAAAGCCCCTTAGGCGCCTCTGCTAAAAATGCCAGCAATTGACCTGATTCTCTTCCCCCTCTCTCCCCAGATTCTGATGAATTGTACATCCCTCCATCAGCTCTCCTGCTGATTTCAAAGGACTACCTGTAGTCCAAACTGAATCCAAGGTAAGATATAAAAAGCAGCCTATCTGCACCCTAAAACACAGGCAGCGTAAAAAGAGTCTCTATTTCACCCAAACCTTGCTGTCAGGAGATGAGAAATGGGCAAAACCCTGACTGTGCTTCATGGCATGTATCAGCCTGCAGACCTGAACCCACGAAAATATCTTTTTAGTACAAATCACTCCAGAGAAACAACAGTTTTTTTCACTGTAACACTTAGGGTTGCTGTGGCAAGGTTATGGTTGAGGAGATGCCTCACACTGCAGTCTATGCAATAGCATAAATCTCTTCAATCCTAACCAGAAGTAAAGGAAATTCAGGGCAGGATTTTTGTAATACAGACCAGTGGGACCACAGCATTTTTCTTGAGTACATCTACATGGGTGTGTGGGAAAGGGTGCTATTTTAAAAAGCAAGTGTTCCAGATAATTTGCCAGTCTTGGCAATTTTTGTTGTAACTACTTGCACTTAAGAAATACCTTTGATGCAATGCCTCATTATCCATGTACCAGAACATCTCTTTTCCTGGCAGCATTTTAGAAAAAAAAACAAATTAAAACAAAACAAAACAAAAAACCTCTGATAACTTCAGTGAGATGGCGTGTTCTCATAAATAATTCTCTCTCAATATATCAGTCTAATGAATATGCACAAAGACTTGGCATATCTATTTTCTCCTTTTTAAGTCACATTGACCACAAGGCACCAATGTGTTCAGCTGTAATTAGAAGAAATGCTGTGGTCCAATATCCATGACACCTCCTAGAACTACAGGAAACTCATCTGTTCGCTGCTTCAAAAATTGCCAGAACATTTCATAGCATCAGATCAACGAGCAGCACAGAAAAAGTTCATCCAAGAAAATGTCCTTGATGTGTCTTTGATGCTATTTGCAGGGTACTATTTATTCTTGGACTATTGGAACATTTTTCACAAATAAATTTTTTACAATCGAAATAACAACTTCTAAATGCTCAAAAACATATAGTTATTTTATATATATAAAGCTTAAAAATAAAACCTATTGATCAAAGATGAAGAAATATGTCTCTGAAAGTGCAGTGAGGTTCTTGCAAGTTAAAACTAGTATCTTGCTAACATTTAAGCAAATCATATAGCCTCACACTACCTTAAAACGAACCCTATCTAGTGAACAATCAGCTCACGAACCAAATTCACTCTTCCAAATATTATTTAAACAAAGTAGCCTTGATACCATATTCACAAAAGCTCATTAGTCTTCACTGTGTTATACTGCAAAGTTTTACAACCACAATCATAACAGTAAAAGCCAATAAAACTATGATTAACAAAATAGTGACCTAGAATGTAATCTAAACCATTTTAAAGAGATGCAACATAACAATGAAGCCTAATAAGGGCATTCAAAATTATTACTTGAACTTCTTTTCTCATGTATCTCTGATATATTAAAGATTAATTCTCTTTTCCCTTCTCCATTTCCTAAGGACAAGAATGCACTGGTAAATCATATTCACGTATGTAATGTGTATCTATTATCACATCGAATCATAGGAATAGCTCTCCTGCAATATGAACATGGTTTTGCTCTATCAAAACCAACAACGTATTCAAGACTCATGGATTGCAAGGCTGGGAAATATGGAAACTCTAATTTGCATCCTAGGCCTCAGACTTCCTGGGTGAAACTCTTATATCAAGTCCAATACTTCTAAGTGTGCTGATGCATGTCACTAAGAACTAAATCCCATGGATATTTACAGCCTTCCAGTGAAAGAATCTTCACTACTCATTTGGTGTTTAAATAGCCTTTGCACCTTTGCCCTTAACATATGTACTCTATATCCAGTTTAAGAGGGTTTTTTGCTTCTTCATAATTTTGTGATAAATTTGCCTCCTAAGTTAAAGAACCTGTCATTATCTTCCCACCATAAAGTACTCATACCAAGAATAAGCCATTTCTTTTTCACAAGTAACAAGTATCTTAATTCCTTCATTGTAAAACAAAGACTAAATCATCACTGTGATCTTCTCATCTCCATTCTTTTTACTCCAGTGTCTTGTGTCCAGGCAGTGGTTACCTTGCATGTAATAGGAATATCTTAGAGAAAGCACAACATACTTTAACTTTCCAGTTTTGGAGATATTTTTTATCGCAAAGCCCATCATTTCCCTTAATCTACCCAGTCAGAGTGTTGCTACAGCTAAATATATGAATTTGTGAATTCTGCATTCCATTATTCAAATTCATCTGAGAGAAAGGTGTTAATGCTAGTTCAAAGCAGGTGTTCAAACTACAAATGTACATAATTCACCTTCAACATCCTTAACTCTTAGCAGAATTTAGGACCATTGGGGGTTTTACTTCTCTGTTGAGCTTGGATGTTATGTTCAGATTTATAACATCATCTTCTAATTAGTCAGTCCAAAGGATACACCATTCTCCACTAATATTTTTCCCTTTTCTTCCTCCATGCTCAAGAAAAAAGAGTAAACAAAGCTCAGAAAAGCTATCCGCTCCGTCTTGTAGATATTTTTCACTGGCTGCATGAAGACAAGTGCTCATGCATATTTTCCTCTATTGATCAACTCACTCTTCTTTAATTTTTTGACCAGCAGTAAAATAGTTAATATTGACATTTAAACCAGATATTTACATATATTCCAGATGAGATGATTTGTTTATTTCCAGACCAACTGGTTCATACTACCTTCATTTGCAGGCATGAGCATTTCTGTCATTTTTTTTCCAAAGTTTTTCTCCCAGCTGAATTACTGAAGCTTTTCAATCAGGGAGAATAAAAGAGGAAAAGAGAAAATGGGAATCTAGAAATCAAAATGGCAATTCAAGCAAGAAATCAGATTCCACTAATCTCAAATGTTTTTCATTTTCAAATTAAAATCTCAGATACCACTCATATCTGTTTAACTTCCTTTTTTCCTCTAAACAAACTTGTAAACATTAGATGACTGATGTGACCTGCCATATCCATCACCCTCAGGACTGTATCAGGAACAGACCTGGAGACCACATCCTGAGTTCCTCTCTTTCCAGTTCTGGGAAAATTCCCATTAGAATTTAGATTCTGCATCCTCAGTTCAAGTTTCACTCATCTGTTTCCAACAAAACTGTATACTCAACAAGTTTCTGTTTACTTTTTGGCAGTCTATTTCCTCTCTATCTGAAGTCATCATGTCAGGTTTATGACATCATACTAATTTCCATAGCAACAGCATGCCATGGCAAAAACATGGGCTTATAAATTTCACTGAAGGAACAAACAGAAGAAAAGAACCTGGCTGGGGGAAGAAGGAGATGCCAACTTTTAGAAAAACCCGTGTGAAAACCCTACATCTTAACTCACATTTTAGGAATCTTGGAGTTAGATTTGAACTCTAAGGCTTAGTGCCATACCTAAAGTAGCAAAGAGAGAGCAGAAGTACTAGCAAAATTACTTTAGATCAACACTACATCTGTGTCATCACTCCACTGTGAAAATTTTCCTTGAAGTCAAGCAACTGGCACGTGTAATCCTCTGAAGATACACCATCAGCGACACAAAAACAACCTGTATTTGCTTCCTACCAGGCACAGGCAACAGATTTTTTTTTTTTAATTTATTTATTTTTAAAAACATCAGCAGATGTTCGAAAGCAGGGGAGAATAGTCCACGCATTAGAAGTACCTTCAGTCATCTTTACCAGCCTTCTTGATCAGCTCCATCTCCTGAAGTCTAAGACAGTAGAGCATAAACGCACTCTGGGAAACTTTCCATATTCCTAAAATAGTGAGTCATTCAACAGTTGTTTTAAACAGGATCTGAAAGGGTGCCACCAGCAACGCTAAGGTCATCTTCGAGTGCACACTAATGAACCACACAGAAAAAAGCAGAGATGTTTGCAGCAGATTGTTTAAAATTTCTTGACATCTCAGTACTTATACGGCCCTCACAACTTTAATATGAATGTCTCAAACTCATTAATGGATTTTACTTTCACATCACCCCTGAAAAACTGAGTTATCTACATTTTGCAAATGGAGAAACTAAACTAAGGAGTAGGTAAGAAAAAGAAAACTTTTTTAAAGCTACAGAAAGGATATGATGAATTAAAATGTGATCACAGATCTCGAGTCTTGTGTTTTGAAACTCCAGGAAAAATTATAAAAGGCTAGATAATATTTGTCTGAAAATATCCAACTTCCAATAGGAAAACAAAATTGCAATCTGGCCATATTTTTATAAATATGCACATTCTATAGATACTGATAGCCACGTTTATATATGAAGTTCCCTATATTAATGAAAATTATTTTGTACCTAACCTAGGACAAGATAACCATAACGCCATTGTATTGTAGATCATACCAGATATCTATGTGGTTTGCCACTGATCACCCTTATTACAAGACCATAAAAAGCCCCAGTCCTGTTGGGTTTCAGTTCATGCTGTCCAAATCTTTATATTACACAAAGAAAGAGACAGGCTTTGCCCAGGGAATTCATGGTCAAAGAAAAGTGTAGAAGGTTTAGTGTCAGCCCTGCCTTCAGGGCATGGAATATATTCACTGTCTTCTCAACTCCTATGCAGTCTCGGCACAGTCTCAAAGTTTAGCTTCCTATTTCTGATGTTACGGAATCTCTCATTGTTTTAAAATCACTGCCACATTTTGTTCGAAAACTTCTAGCAAAACAAGGAAAAAAAAAAAGAAAAACATCAGAAAAAGTAACAGCAGGTGTCTTTTTCATGATGTGTGATTTATTCCTCTGTTGAGACCTGTTCTCTTACATAAAAATGAAACCAGAAATTGTATTTTTACACTAAGGAGAGTCCCAGAATTTAAATACAAAACAATATCAGCCAAATAAATATCTCGTCATGGAGCTTTCGCAGACTACCTGCATGGCATGACGAGGTCGGCAATGCTGGGGAGACAACAAAGATCTGTGACTCTCTTCTCCTACCTATTGCTAGCCAGTTATGGTCATCTTGTTTCATCTTGGCCAGCAAAGCCATCTAAAAGTCAGGCCTCTAGGCTTTTTCTATCATTCCCAGGAGAAAGAAGGAAAGAAGAAAAAAAAAAGAAAGAAAAAAAAGACTATTCAAGGAACAATTTTTCTCATTGTAAAAGACTATTTCAAGATAGAGAGGAAGAACAGATATCTAGGTATTTGTTTCTGTGACAGTTTGATGGCAGATTGATAACTTATTTGAACTGTAGCTTTTAGGCAGGTAACCTGAGGCTTGATCAATCCCTTCCCAAGAAATTAGGAGGAGATGGCAGAAGCATATTCTAATCTGGCTAACCTTTCTGGCAACTTCTTTCTGGTTCCAGCAGTAGTCCTCTTCAAACAGAGATAGGAAGGAAAAGAAAAACAAACACGCAGAGGACTGGAATTATCTGATTTACATCTTCTCATGAGATACCTGGATCTATATCTATTTTTCTGAAAATTTACTGCCCAAACTAGGAGTTAGAGAATGATTGCCATAACCAATTGCATATATTACAGTACCTTGGGCAAATTATTGAAGTTCATCCAGTAAGATGAGAATAAACTTCATTTAAACTTGGAAATTCAAAACAATTCAGTCTCACTTCATTTTTAGCTTTAGCAAGCTTGAATATTTCTCTGAGCTTCCCAACTTTACTAGAAAATTGTTGCTCTTATACTTTGACAAGTACGAGAATAGGCTGTTGACGTAGGATTGCCCATTCGATTTGGCATTTTATGCCTTTTCATGGAACAAACCGCTGATTTTAGCATGCGGAGGTGTGGGTGCACACGCATATCGTTCATCCTTCACCTGTGGAAGGATGAGATAAAGCAGCTGAAGTTCGTCAGTCACTTTGACCGAAGTTGCCCATGGGTAAAACAGCGAACGTTGCCCTGGAGCCCGGGGCGCCGGGGCTGCCCCTGCCTTGGCTGGCGCAGCCGGGAGCGGCGTGTCCCGGGTGCCCTCTCGTGGTCCTGCCTGGTACAGGGCTTTCTAGGCGGGAGGTACCCAGGCTAGAATGCAGGGGCGGGGGGGAAAAAAGGTAATTTACTTAAACTACAAGCAAAATACAAGAAATTGTTAACGGCATGTCCTAAAGTTCTTTAAAAATAGATCTCAAAAAATGCTTTCCTTAGCTTGCCTGCCAGAGCTTACCAAAGATTACAGTGAACAATATTAAGGGACCAGAGTGGTTTTCACTGAAGTCAAACGCAAAACTCTGCTTGATAGCAGTCTCAACAGGTTGAAGCCTCATATGGTTTCCCAGCATTACAATGGATACGCACTATAAACAGAATTAGCTTAAAGAAAAGTAGGATCTTATATATGCACTAAGCAAGTACATTCATGTGCCACCGGAAGTTGGGTTTACTTCCCCCAGCAACAGTGATAAGAACACGTGGCCACAAAGATGCAATGTTCTTATATTCAGGTTCCAAACACACCTTAGCAGAAAACCTAAAGCTAGACAGGCTAAATCCCAGACATGCTTACAATTCTCTCCTGGAATTGAAGAACACGTTCCAGCCATTCTGCACTGAGGATCTGGAGAGGAAACTGAGCTTTCCAAAATAAGAAATGAGAACATGGCAACTATTAGTGATGACTGCAAAACATGGAGCTTTAGGGTCCGTGTTTCAAGAGGCAGGATCAGCACACTTCCATCTCAACCATACTGTTGCTTCACAAGATCTTAGTGTCTTAACTCACACATGATCCAAGGCCTTTGTGTGTATGTGTCCATAGGACCACTTATTAATTGCCTAACTTACTAAAGCAAATCAAAAGAATTAGAGCAGAAAAGCCCTCCCAAACAAGCTGGAGGCTCAACAGGAATATATGGTTTGTAAATACTATGCTAGCTTTCTGCTATTTCTTTGGAGAACATAATGCTTTCATTTGATTTAATGACTTCCTCACAAAATCACTTGCATTGAACCAAACAACAAGAATGAGAACAGGATTTGTACGGCAAAGAAACCTCAAGTGCCTAACATCACATGTCATACTGCTGCAAAGGGCACTCCCTGATAAAACCCCATTACTCCCATTTTCAGGGCATGTGGGAAGCAACTTGACCCTGGCTTGTTCACAAAAAGTAGATCTGGATTATATGACTATCCATGTCCATGACAGATTCAAGTAATTGTGTAAACAGATTGGGAATGAGGTCTCCCTTCCTTAGAATCTCCCTTACCATAACACCACTCAGTTAAAAACTGCCTAATATCAAACTGTCACATCATTTTTGGTGGTAATTTTTCTGTACCATTTTTGCTGTGAAGTCATAAGGAGGGGGAAAACAACGAAACAGCCTTCCGCAGAGCTGCAGTGGTGTTGAGGGTGCTGAAGAACTACTGCATGGTTGATCTTTCCACCAGGTCTTCTCAGACACCCCACAGATGACCCCCAGTTATCGATTATACCTTTTCACATTTTTAGTAACATGCATGCCTACGTTACGCATAACTTTTCAACCCTTCCAACCCTATCCTGCTTATTTATCCAATACACAAAAGCCACAGGATGGTTCCAATCACCAAAGCAACAGCAATGTCTGCTTTAGTGCAACCTATAGACTGTTCACCCTTTAAACTCTAGTCATGATATTTTCACTTTTCTCTTTGTAATCACAGAAGAGTACCAATCCTTCCACCCTTCCTTTAAAAAAAACTTCTTATGATTTTGCTGGCATCACAGAGCTGTGGGACCAAGAGTCTATACCTTTGCCTTAAATTAACCTAATACTTAAAAAAAAAATTGCATTCTCATGAGATATGAGTAACATCTTGACCCAGTGAAATTATGTTTGACAATAGAAAATTATATAATTAGTATTAGGTCTGTATGTGGTTTGGTCCAAGAGACATCTCCGGAGAATGAACTTTGATTTTCTGTTTGACACATCCCTGAGGGGAATGAATAGATTGAATAGACTCTGCCCAGGGTTTCTGGCAGACTGAGGAAAGGGGATGGAGGGGGTTAGGACTTGCAGAGGGAGTGCCTTCTGTCACCACTGCAGCATGCTTCTGGCTAGACAAACATTAGGATAAGGTTTTTAAGGAGCAGGCTGACTTCAGGGAGTTTGAGTTGGCTGTCAGAAAGCATGAGACAGCATTGTACAGTACACTCCTGATATTTTCTGTTGCTCATTCAGCAGCAAGTGACATCTGTTCTTGTCATTATCATGCTAATTCACAGATTCAGTGTGTTCTCTAATTGTAAAAATAATTTTAATATGTTAGAGCACCTATGCATGCACACTACTGGGTACAAGTGAGTGGGCTTTTCTATTCTCTCTTCAAATGAAGGATATTGTAGATATTGTCTGATGATATTAGTACCTGCATAAGCATGGTCTTTAAGTATTTGGATAACATTAAATCCTTGATGTACTCAGTTATCAATCTGATCTCCTTATGTCCCTGTTTTACAAGAATTACATTTGATTAGTGTTTCCCTTCTGTTTTCTCCATGCTCCAGTTGCATGGTACTAGGACAGATGTTTAAGTAATTGGGAGGATGTTTATTAGGGGATTTTTTAGATAAAGTCTCAAGTCACAGGGGAATAGGACACTAAGCAGCTTATTCACTTTTGTGAACAATTAATGAGTTACGATTATTAGAGATGGGAGCCACTGCAAAAACCACAGCTAGAGATAGCCATTTTAGCAAAAGCATGAGAAAAGATACAAAAGAGAAAAATGCATCTCTTTTTGTTTAAAAAATAAACAGGTTTTTTATTTAAAAAAAAATTAATTTTATTATAAAGTAAGTTTGCAGTGCAAAAAATATTTCCTCTCTCTTGCACAAACTGTAACAAAATTCTCTGTGAGGTATACAAATGATGGAGTAAAGAAGAAATTAGCTTAGCTCCAACTCAAGCTGAAAAATACTAGAAGTCTTTTGCCTAGGGACACGGACATGTTGGAGATTAGAATTTTTCCAACAAATCTGGCTTCTTCACGTGCTTACATCCCACCTCACTTTAGCCCAAGGTACACTTGGTGGACTCAATTCATCCCAGACATATGACTGTAACCTTCAGAGAAATTTCATCAGCCTACTGTTGAGTTCAAGAAAACTGTTTGCCTTCAGTATATTCTCACTGTCGAGACAAATTTGAGCTTACAGCAGCTCTGAGCTGTAGTTTACAAGCACTAATAAATGTTAGTGGAAGAAGACAAAAGGTTGCTGAAAAGTGATCTTGAAGATTTAATCTTGGGCAACTACAGATATTCATTAGGCTTTCTGAAAGTACCTCAGGGAGGGGCGGGGGGTGGGGGGGGTGGGTAAGAACACTGCCAGAAGGATTTCTATCTTACATTTTTCCAGTTGTTAACCAATGCCATATCACCTGCCAACCAGTGCACTCTCAGCAATTGTCTCCCCTATAGAAAACAAGTTAGCCCAGCTCCACTGGAGTCAGTTTACACCAGGGGAGGGTCTGGTAGCCTTCTCCCAACTCTCTTCCCCACTAATTTCCTCATTCCTTCCATACTCCCATTTTCCTTCCTTCCTTCCTTTTTCTCTGTCCATCCTTTTTTTTTTCTTGGGGAAGGAAAGAAGGAAGGATTTTCCTTTGACTGATCTGGTCTTGGGATCACAAGCACATTGACACACAATACACAAGCCCCATGTGTAGACTACTTTACCCATGGAGCAAGAAGAAAGATAATGGAAAAGTTGCTTCCAGTTTTTTCTAAAGGCCTGGAATCTACTGCAATCACCACCAAAAGAAGTATCAAAATTACTCCTGTGCAATGGCTCTTACACATATTTGGAAAGCTAGCACTATCACTATCCCAAATTACCAGTTCTCATCATATCAATGAAAGTCTTATGTGTTTTTCTTTTCCCCTTAGAGCCACGGTTCCTGAAAACAAGTAATCACTTCATGATCTTTTATTTTCCTAATGAAATTTAAGTTTCAAGCTCCTGTGCTTGGGGAGAGGAGCTTGAAAATGGGACTTAAGAGAATTTTAAAGGCTTTATAAAACCCCTTCAAAATTTAAATAAAAAGAAGCAAAATAATTTATTATTTCTGCTGGTTTTTTTAAAACCTTAAAACTGAACATGAATGCATCTCTGCAAAAAGAAATAAAGTGCTAACAGAAGACATATATAAATAAGACTTTAATCCTATTAGGACTGGATAAAAGTGTTTTCAAAAGAAACCTTTATGCTTTCCACAAGTACATTTTGCACAGGAAGAATCCAAACCCCTACCAAGCTGTAACTACAAACTCAGTGCTGCTGCACCTTCCCCACAAGAGTTGCATCTTATCCACAACCTCCTTTATGAGTTTTCTCCATCTGAAGGCATCACAGCCTACAGTTTCCAGATTGCTATCACACCATCTCCAACAGGACATATTGAGATATGAAGTAGACTGATTAGTGGAGCTTGGAGCAACAAAAGAGGTCATAAAAAACAAGTTTTAAGTAGAGCCCTGAAACAATGCAACAACTTAGAGCCATTAACAAGCTGACCTAAAATAAACCATGAATTTCAAGATGACTTGACAAAAAAGTGTTTTTTTCCCCCTCAGCAGAACTGATGCATTTCCACAGAAAATACCGATTTTGCTGTAACCACAAATGTCTGTCAAAAGATTTCAACGGAAAAGTTTCCAACCAATGCTAATCATTAGTCACTTGAAAATGTACACCAAAATGTCCTTTGTTTTAGTGTACATCTGCAGCCAATCAACAGACTAATTTGAAACAAAAGAAGTCCATATACAGTTGGAAAAACAAAAAGACCAGCCAAATTGAATAGCTGCCAAGAATGTAGCCTTGAGAGAACATCTGAATGACACCAAGATACGTTGTTCTACACTAATCTCAGGAGAACCTCTTTTGATTGTGATGAATTTCTGTGCTGTATCATACTTTTACAATCTATCACAGTTTTGCAATGTTATTGACTATCTAAACCCATGACCGCCCAACTCCACCTATCCTATTCCTCAGTAGCTTTGATCAAGGGTGACTCATTCCATGTATGAGCTTTTACCTATAAAAGAAAAAAAGAAAAATACCTCCCCACTCGAGCAAACTTTATGGTTCTTAAGGATTGATCAGGCACGCACTGGAAATGCACCACTGCAAAACCCTCACACATATCTAATGTGTCCTGCCTGTCATTCCATTTAGAAGAATGGTCAGTTTAGCAAAAACTCCCAGTAAGACTCCACTGCCATCTAGTTGCATGGTACATAACACCTTATAGAAAGCATCATGAATTTCTTCCAGTCAATCAACAACTTGCTTTGACATTCTACTTGTCTTTGAAATACTTTCTGACATTACTGTTCTGTACTAGTTTATAAAAAGCCCTAAAACAGGCATGGTAAGACAGAATATAATACTGAGAAAAATCAAACACAATTTTTAACTAGAGTGGGGATCCTTTCCTTTTGGCTGTAATAGAGAAAAAAAATATGCTGCGTCTGGAGATGTTCCACAAAACTTCTCAGCCTTATATTCCCCATGTGAATTGAAGTAATTCCATACGCAACCTACAGCACAAATAATTCAAAATCAAAAGAGAAGAAAGCAGCACCTGACCTAGAAAGGAACCAGCTTTTATTTTCAACTAACTTTTAATGACAGTCTAAATGTTTTTGAAGTCATGAAATACAAATTGAACAACACAATGGAGTAAAAGTTACATTCATCATCCTAAAATGCTAGTTATGAAAATGTAAATGTCTTCCAAGAAAAAGGCCATTGTTTGAAAAAAAATAACCAAACAACGTAAAATATCCCTCGTGGGAGTTCAAAATTTCTTCCTTACTCATGTCATCCTAGCAAAACAGAGATCAGCTTAACTAATGTGTAAAACGATTGGCAGCTTCTTTTCTTTCCTAAATACACCAAAGACATGAAAACAAATGGGAAAACTTCAACCAACCTAGTTAGAAAGAAGGAAGATGAGAATATGTCAAATACCTAAAGCTGCAGCTGTATCTCAGGTAAAATTGCTTCAAAACCTAACACAATATAAACAGGATGGTCGATAACAATTTGGAGTATCGACATGTAGTGCACATCCACCTACAAGGGCCTTGCAATATTTTATGTATGCACCAAGAAAACAATCAGATATGCGGAACTGCCAGAAATGAAGACTAAACATCAGAATAGATGCTGTTTTCCAAAAGAGAACCATCTTTCTAGCATGGAAAAAGAAACCCTCAAAGGTCATGCAGTTTCTAAAACAGGTCCCACAAATTGCAAGATGATACTAAAAAATGTGGCTCTTATTGAAATAGGAGTTACACATACCAGCCCAGGATTTCTATGAATAGTTTGGTAGTAGGACACTGAGAATTTCATTTCCTGGAACAAGGAGGGTGCATTACAGGGGCATTACAAAATTCTGTTTCCTGATCTGTTTGTTCACATGTTAATTTTGAGAATCAGTTAAAACTTACCCTTCAGTCTGACAGCATTAGAGTAGCCAGTCATGAGGATCATGTTTCTCAAGCTCTCATAGTTTAAGCCACTCCCCAGCACTACTGAGGTGTCTGAAAAAATCACTGTGTCAGGAACCATGAAACATGCCAGGCCTATTTTTTAGCTCTTCTTCTAATAGCTGCCTTCTTAGCTCTTCCCTTCCTTTTTCCCCTCCCAAAATACTGTGATTCACTACCTCTCAAGTGGCATCCATCCATGGGACCTGGATCAAATACTGAAAGCCTGCTTTGCTATTTTGAGACTAGTAATTGCATAGGAGTAGCAAGTGGGAGCATGGGGAATAGGTCTGCTGAAGTTCTGCCCAACAGCAGTATTTGAATCACAAACTGACTTTGCATTCAAATCAGCCAGGCTTTACCGTTTATCAAGGTCTGCAGTGGTTTGGAAAGCAGGAGAAGAAAGAGTTCAGAAATATGCGCACATTTACCAGAACACCTTCCAAGAGAGCAGCTCCCAAATAACATTCTGCTTTATAACCTGATTGAAATAATCATCACACAGTCAAGCAGTTTGTTGGTTACACTCAAAGTAAAACATGCTTCCAGCTGTGAGAGATAATTACTGTTTATTGACTGGCTTTTGAGGACTTTTATGTTATATTTAGTTGTAGGGTTGTTTGGTTTTTTTTATTTGCATCACAAGCACTGATGAAAAAAGGCTGTCACTTAGAGCAGTCAGCTGCCTTCTAACGATTAACCTCTTATTTCACTTCTGAACATGTTTCACCTGCAAATGTGTTGGGACTTCAAGATTAATCCTGGTCAAACTCCCATGAGTGCTCTGTTGAACCAGTAACTGCATTCATCAGCATCACCTACTGGTAGCACTTTGTTCTTCTATAGTGGGTTGTTTTTTTTTTTTTTATTTGAGTACCTTCACAAACACCAGAAAGGACAGTTAATGATAACCATCTCACTATGGAGGGAAGATTTTGGAAGTGGCCATACCAGTTTGAATTAATATTCCATTTAGTTAAGTGTTCCTGCTCCTTACAGTGGCCGGCACAGTGGCTCCAGAGGCAGAATCAGAAACCAGAAAATAAACACAGAAGAGTTTAACCTCTTCATCTCCAGCAGTTACAGTAGTAGTAGGGTTACACCCTTAAGCAAGGAATTTTTAAATTTTTTCCAGGATATTTTTCTTGAATGCAATTTCTGTTAGCCTTTATCTTTATTCCATTTGTTCTGTAGATGACATAAGCAAAGCCCAGAGAGGTGGCTTCAAGTGTGACTCAAGGTCTGTGAGGGCACTCAAGGAAATTCTTGACTGTCCAGGCTCTGCTTTCAGTGTTGTTTTCCACTCTGATGTGATGCGAGGACAATGCAACTGGAACAATGCAAAAAATGCAGTGGCCAATAATAAAGGTCAGACTACAGCTCTAGTGCCACAACTTTGGCAGTTTCAGACACAGGAAAGGAAAAGACACAAAGAAGGAGCAGTTAATCAAAATAATTAAAAAGTTTTGCTAAAATGTTCTTTCTTAAACCAAGTGTTTTCCTTTGGAACTGGGCCTGAAGTTTAAATCACCTTAAACTGAAGCATTTCAATTTGAAGCAAACAATGTCACAACTGAAGCACTGAAAACTTTTTTTTTTTGTTTGTTTGGTGGGGTTTTTTTCTGGGTTGGTTTTCTTTTTTTTTTTTTTCTGAATTGCTCCAAAGATTTTTTTCAGATAGATCCAAAACAGTTCCCATCACCCTCAACCTCTTTAACATATTCATTAGGGTCCCAAATGGACTCATCACAACTTGCCAATTGCAAAACCTCATCCCCTGTCTGTACAGAAAAGTTAATTCTGTTTCTACACAGCTCTGTGGAGGACACATGACTAATTGCAGAATTAAAATAGTCAGAAAGCAGCAACAAAATCAAGCAATAAGAATGTTGACTGTTTGTAAAAGATACAGGACCACTGGGTATTTAAGAGGATGGAAAAGCAAAGATTGCCTGTGATTTTGAGGATTATTAGAACCTATAGGAAGAGTCAGAATTTACTATGTCCTCCTTGTGAATTAGAGGTTCAGAGTCAGACAACATATTGTAGAAATATATCTTTAGAGTAATATTGCTATCAGCAGGGTAACCTCACAGCAGTCCACCATATATTCTACATTCCCATCCCTGTATACAGCCAGGAAAATACAGAGAATTAATAAGGAGTCGATTTAGGGCTACTATGAGGAAAAGAAGTTTGGAGCCTTTACTTAAAGGAGTTTTTATTTGCACTGAATGCAAAGATGGGCACAATAAACAGAAGAGACAGCCTTCTGGCTCTTAAAGGAGACAAATTATTTTGTTTGTTTTGCAGAAGATTTAAGCATCAGACAAGTAGGCACCTAAACTTCCCTTACCATTAAGACCAGGATCCAGCCTGTCATCTGGTTTACTGCAGACAAAGAGGTTTATTATCAAACTATAATCTCAATTGCAATTTCCTATTTGAGGGCTTAGGCAGCAAGCAGGTCTGTGAACCAGGTACTGTTTTGGAAAGGATTAAAGCTGGCCTAATTCTGCCTCCCACTGAATTTAATGGAAGCCTTATTGTTAACTTCAGTGGGAGAAGGATTAGATCAATGATTAGTGCTTGTGAAAATCATATCCTAGGGCAAAGTGAGATTAAAAGATTCTTAACACTATGTAAATTAATGTATTATTAAAATTACTGGAGTGTTCAAAGCCAGATTGAGGTTGATTTGTAGGGTAAAGGCATTTGTAGGGTAATCCATCGTAACATTTAAAATCAAGGAGAATAAGCGTGCATTAATAATTTTAAGGCAGAACATGCCATGCAAATAACCACTTTGAATTCAGTCATGCTTGCACAAGTTACTGTCACTGAAGTAAATAAAATGGAACTTGAAGTCAATGGATAGTTATGATTGTTCTAGCAGAGTAATACATGTAGCCTTCCAATAGTATTGCTAAGAGCAGAAAAAGGCAAAAGCCTTAAGGCATATTCTTTACGTTTCTCCATAAAATTAATTCCAATCAGTTCCCTCCTTAGCAAAGCTTAAAAGAATAAGAACAAAAGAAAAGGTCAGTGGGGTTTTTTCCCCTCTAGTATCGTAGCATTTTTCAGTGCTGGTTTTCTAACCACAACCAGTAGCATCAAAAGAAACAGACTTATTAACTGGGGCCCAACAGAATATATCAGGTAGAATACTGACATCTTTCTCCACTGTAAGACAAAACATGGTATACTCTCTCCATCACTTAGAACTTCTCCCATCTGATTGACAACCTTGTACTTTTGCAGGTGTTATTTCCCCAGGTTCACTTTTATTTCTTACTTCTACGATTGCTTAGTTTTCTATCTGTGGAAGAAGTCCTAGAACTGGTTATGAGTGCATAGTCTGCCTTTTATAACAAACTGAAAGTCAGATTTCTGCAGGGAAAAGAAAGCTATAACATCCCTCAGTTACTAAGGTTTATGACAAAAGGTTCTCTCTTCTTTGTGAGGCACCCTCTTCTCTCTTGCCCTGATTACATTCTCATTGAAATCAGCTGCAAAGATCTGACCTCCACGGAAACAGGAGCAGGATCTGCAGTAATCAGTAATTAAGGCAAGTACTTATGCTCTTGGGGGCAGAGAAAAAAGGCTTTCACATTTACCCTTCACATGCATAAAGCAGCTAGCTCATGTTGGGGCTTTGCACACTTCAGGAGATTTATAAGTAAATGCTCTTGCAGCTGTGGTTAACAGCACATCAGTAATGACTTTATGTTGTCTACTGGTGAAGGGACAATACGCACTTCAATACTATTAATAAGATGCTGCATTATAATAAATCCATCCCACTGGTTGTTTGCTCATGTTCAGTCACAGTCTCTGTTTTGCTCTCCACCCCTAAAATCTACAGGGCAGATGTGCCAGCAAGGGAGTCATTTAAACATTATGAACATGACACCACATAACTGTTTCAAACCAGGAAAAAAAAATTCTATTCTAAATACTGTACATTATGCTCTAGCACTTATTTGATAAAACCTGTGAGAAGAATTCATATTAATCCAGTTTGCAGTAGGAAGGTGCCCACATTATCGCTGGTAGCTTCTCAAATCACCAAGAAATGAAAAAGCCTGGAGAAGAACCTATTTCTACAATTAGAGATCAAAGCTGAAATTACATGCGAGAGTACCTGTGTGTCTCTGTAGGAGGAACAAGAGAAGGGAGAGTTGGCTTTGCTGCTCATTCATGCTGTATCTTGCCTTTTAATAAATTACTAGTTTACTTCACTGGGAATTAGAACAAAACAACTACCATTGTCTTAAATAATTAATCTAGTCCAGGAAATAATTTCAGAACTTTTCAGCACCACTAAATTAATTCAAGAAGATGAAGAAAGAAAAGAAATTACCCAAGAAAAATATTAAAACTGAATTCCATCTTCTGGTTTTAATACGAATGGGTAGGATGCTAGCCTATGACTTTGAAAAAGTGGCTTCAGTTCCCTGTGCTATTTACTTAACAGAAAACTTTTAAAGGAGGAATTGAAATTCAAGTATCTTCAATACATCAACTATCCTCTGATAGTTGGGGCACTTTTTCAAGAATAGCTTGTCTATCTACAGCACATATAATCCCACATACCGTAGGGAAGGGACTGCATCACATCACTACCAAATGCTCTAACCACGAGACTGTTGTGTAAACTGGAGCACCATCACCATCTAGTCCTTCTCCACATGTTTTTCTCATGAATGCCGAGGCTGCTGCTGCAGTTCCACATGAAGCCTAATCTAAGAGATATACCCTGACTGATATCCTGATAGGAGCTGGGCCATGGAGGAAATGCACAACCAGTGTTCAAATTCCGCCTGGATCTACACAGAGGTCCAACAGATTGCTCTACCATAACTAACAGAAGCCATTTGGGACATGCATTACTTCACGTGAACAAAAAGTTCACTACAAAGGTGTCTGTAGGACTAGCTGTGCAGGTAAGAGGTTAGTCTTGGAGTTGGTCATCTAAATCTCCCCTCTGTCCTAAAATCTTTTGCATTTATCAGTCCAGAACTCAGTTTCCCCCATCAGGAATGGGGATACTACAATTTCCAAACCTAAAGTGACACAAAGACAAACATGCAAAAAAAAAAAATCTGAAGTCCTGAAATGTAAACAGGTGTTAAATTTATATCAGAGAGAGAAATAAACTTAAAGGGTGCACATCTCTGTTTCTGTGTGAACCTCCATGAACTTCCCCCTTGGATTATGCCTTTCTTACTGTGTTTACAGGAAACTGAAAAATGATTGAATGGAAGAATACTACTTCTTAAAGGCTTCAGAGTTTGCAGATACTACAACAGATAGCTTAACAGATATTTTAATACCTCTCTGACTAATGCTGTATTTCCTAGTAAATGTATAAATATATCATTGTTAAATAAGCAGTCTAACTTCTTGTAATTACACACAGCTGCACAAACCTGTTTGCTCAAATGTCAGGAAGAAACACAGAACTTTTTGCCTGTTCAGATTTTCCCATATCCCTAGGCAATTTATCCTGAAGCTTGAGCTGGTATATATATCTTTTTTCTTTTCTTACCATTAGAAATGGATTTCTTTTTTTAAGTTTTTATGGCACATTCACTACAAATGATACTTATGTTTTGCCCTTTCCTCAGAGATATTTGACTAGACAAAGATTTCACAAAGATTTTAATTAAAGCAAAGAGGATTGGAGGTCAAGGTTGACAATCACAGGTGTCAGCTTCCTGTGATATCCACAAGTTCATTATCTGCAGACAACTCTGCTATACTTTGACAATTTAAATCAATGTGCTGCCTAAAATGTCAGAAATGTACTGAGTTTCAAACAAAAAAAAAACCCATGTAGGATCATAAACCCACAGAAGCCACTTAGGATGAAAGATGGCCCTAAATTAAAGCCTTGATCCAGACTCCTGACTGCTGCTGAAATTCAGATCCAAATCTATTCACTCAAAAACTAGTGATGAGAGCCATACAAATATTTTAATACGTATCAAATATTTTAATACATGTAACTTCTTGCCTGACTTCTGTCCTTAGAATGAATGAAATCAAAATCCCAAGTCCAAACTCTCTATAAAATCTGGGAAAATTTTTATCCAGCTCCAGACTCTGAAAGTTTTTTCTCCCCCTGTTTGAATTCTATGCCAAATAAGGAGTAAGACTTCTGTTTTCTAAGCAGCTCAAGATTTAAATGCCCAAATGTCACTGAAAGAAAAAAAAATCATACCTAAAAAACTCATTTCAGTGTTAGAAGAGTTGCTGCTTATCTGTTCATTACGTAACACACTATAGCAAAGTTTTATTCCTTACTACTGTGCAGTGTAGATGTCATTATTAAAAAGGGGTTTATTTCATTAAATACTGATAATTGGTTTCTAAGCAGAAATTTTAAGAATAATGAATTCCAAAGACAAGGAGAAGCTCTTATGTTTTATAAAGGACGGTCTTTGGACCAAAAAGAAATAACCATAAGTGGTTTTAAGTTTAGTCATGCTGCAGGGTTTTAATCTCACCTGATCAGGGCAAGGCTGTGAATTTTGCCTCACAAGGTGCTCACATTTTAACTACACAATCCTGCCATTGCCTATCCCCAAAGTCTCATCTCTCCCACGGAAACGCATGTTGGGGCCGGGACTGCTGGAACTGAAGAAGGGGAAATGGAACAGGAAGAAAAGTTTGTGGGACTGCTTAAGGATCTAATCCTGGAGCATCCTCTTTCACTAGCTCCAAAAGTTCATGCATAATACTCCCCCTGCACAGCCCAAGAGGATATGGCTGACAAATTCCAGGTGCAATGAAAATCTTTGGAAAGTATCTCAAAGAAGCAAATCCTTCCATGAACTCTGATTCTTGACCTCCGTCTTCCCTTTAGAAAGCTGAGCAATCACAGTAAGTCCCTAACAAAAATTAATTAGGATTCATTCTCCTGGTGTAAATAATGAGTGATAAGAAATTTACAATTGTTTCCAGCAGCAGAAATACATTTTGATCACAGGAATTTTCTGTAATAGATAAGCCAGGCACTGTTTTTGCCAGATGCGTAGAGAATGCAGTGGTTGAAACAAGCTCCAGCTTTTAATATCCACTAATATATTTCAACAAAATTCTTTCCTTTCTTTTTATTTTGTTTTCAAGGAAAAGCTAAACAGCGTCTTTGTGCTAATATACAGATTGTCAAATAGAGTTTTAAATAGATGCAGGGTGCTTTGAGCTGGATACTGAAGCAGATGGGAGTCAACATAATTGTTGGAAAATGAGGTTGACATTCATGTTTCCTGACACATATATACGAGGGCAGACTGCAGCATTCTGCTCCTGCTGAAGAGCTGGGATTTGGGCCAGAGCTGCAATAGTCAGGCTAAGAGGATGGAAAGGCAAAATGATGGTGCGCAAGGGGAATATTGCATGACTTCCACGATCTAGTGCAAACACAGGAACAGTACTACTTCATTGCGATTATTCACCAGAAAAAGAATCTGGGCTTCTTTCCTCAGATGCTGAACTTTTAGATTTTCCTCTACACTTAAAGCTCCAGGGACCCAGGACTGCCTACAGCTAGTGAAAGTCCTACTATTTGCAACCTAGCAGTAACAGGATTTGAAGCTCAATGCATTAAAGAATTTGGTGAAACACATAACATTTTAACAATGGATCTCCAAGTTCTTTTCTTTCATTCATTATTTTAATCACAACCAATTTCTTAAACAAGTCAGAGAAAAGGCGAAGTCTTCCCTGTTCCAAGACCAGTGTTTCAGTACAGATTTTCCCTTGCAGAAAATAATACAAGAACTGTGATACCTTTCTGTGGATATATGTGGCAGCTATCATATCAAGGCAGGAAGAAAACAAGCTACATCAAAAATCTATTTTGTTCAGATACAGTTTGCCTCAGGAAACAATTTATTGGGCTGAAGGCTCCCCCAGCTAACATGGCCTACAGTGTCCCCTTAACCAGGGACTCCCAAAGGAACTTTTCTACCCTCACACATTTTGCCATCTGCCTCACAGCCACATGAGCAATGCATTATTCCCATCAACGAAAATCCCTCTTTGTGCTCATAGTCTTTATGAGGACCAGATGTTCTTGGGTCTCACTAGACCTAAGCCATACAGATACAGCTGGCAGTAATCTAATTAGGCATAAACAGGTCTCATGTCCCCTTAAACAGCCATTCATCTTATCACCAACTGGTATGTTCAGACACCTTAAAATTTTCAACTGGCTAGTTAACTTGCTTTAGTGACAAGAAGAAGGTGGTGTATATGTAGAGGTTTATATAAAATCCCTCCCTTCAGTAGATGTCTGGCCTTTAGGATACATGCCAAGACCACAAACATATACCATAGACACAGAGGCCTACACTTTTCTTTGTTGAAGCAACACACATGTACATCAGCTCCTCCAAATTCAACTCAATGATGTAGGAGCTAGATTACCTTGTTATGGTTTTACCTCAGCTTTATCTTACTATGAATGCTACAAACATACAGACTTACTTACAGAAGGTTTACCTGTTGATTCAATTTGGGTGGGAATCGTCTTTTTTTCCATTACTCTCTGCTTGTTTCCTTTCCTTAGATTCCTCCTCTTATTCTGCAGACACTTACACCACTTCACAAACACACTTCTCTCCAGTGTTGCGTGATGCCCTTCCTGATTGCCACGTTTCTGACACACAATTGACTCCACCTGAACTGAAGGATGTAGAAGCACTCCCTTTAGTCAGGACAGGAACAAGCTGCACTTCATCCTCTGAGCACGCAGATGGGGATGGGGCATTGCTGTGTATTCCAGTAGGCCTGGACAAACACAGACATAAGATCTATGAATGACAGCTAAGGAAAACAACAAGTTGTTGTTTCAGAGTTCCGTGTTTCATACAGAGCAGCACACTAGGCACTCCCAGTAGTCTGCTGGATCAGAGATTTGACGTACCTTATCATTGCTGCTGCATTTCCAGGTGCCAACTGTGGCATTGAATTATTTCTGCTACTTTAGGATGACCTGGAGAGTACACCCTTTTACTGAGCGGGGCAGACCTTGCCACTGGTTATTCAAACTTCTATTATTTCAAAGCTGACTTGACATAACCTACTTCTGTTTGAAGAGGTCCCTGAACTCTGCCAGAAGCCTTAGCTACTGCAGATCTCAGACTTTCAGGTGAGATAGTCTGTCATGAGTGCATAAAACATACACTGCAACCCTTCCACATGGTCATCTTAACTGAAATAATTTCTTTGAAGCACTGCCTTTATTTAAAATGCTAATTATACCACTTCAGCTGCACTGAGAGCATTAGAGAACCTGAGGGAGAAGTGGGTACCTGGTCAACTCCCTATCACAAATGAGCTTCTTTCAAGAGTATGCCAGCTGCCTAAGCTTCCAGGACCAGCTCTGCAAATCCATCAGAAATCAGCTACAGGGATGGTCCAGCCACATATGCTCCACTAACAGTTAGATCAAGAGCCACAAGGAGCTGCTAAGAAATCTCTACACTATTCTGACCTCAGTGTTCTGCTTGATTTTTATGCTGTGGAGGATCAGAGCATGTGCTTCCCAAGACGACAGAAAACATTGCTTCAATTTCAGAGCATCTGTGGACAGAGAGAGGCAGATGACTCCTCTATTGCTTTAGCCGAATGAGCTGAGTTCAGTTGACTGCAGAACTCCGGGTGTCCCATCGTTCCCCTCCTGACATCTCAGTCTTTTGAAGGAACTCGGCAAAACTCTTAGCTCATGGCTTAAACCACAGATATCTGCCAACCAAACCATCTGTCAGCAGGTACAATCCTTGCTTTTCCTTTGAGAGACTTCTTCAAAAATTTTCCAACGTACCTTGTTCCCTTATCATAGAATCATAGAATGTCCTGAGTTGGAAGTGACCAACAAGAATCGTCAAGTCCAACTCCTGTCCCTGCACAGGACAACCCCAAAATTCACACCATATCTGTGAGGGCATTGTCCAAGTGCTTCTTGAATGTCATCAGGCTTGGCGCCATAACTACCTCTCTGGGAGCCTGTTCCAGTGCTCCACCACCCTCTGCGTGAAGAACCTTTTCCTAATATCCAACCTAAACCTCCCCTGGCACATCTTCCTGCCATTCCCTTGGGTCCTATCATTGGTCACCAGAAAGAAGAAATCACTGCCTGCCGCTCCTCTTCCCCTTGTGAGGAAGCTGTAGACTGTGATGAGGTCTCCCCTCAGCCTCCTCTTTAGGCTGAACAAACGAAGTGACTTTAGCCATTCCTCATACAGTTTCCCCTCTAAACCCTTCACCAGCTTCATGGCCCTCCTCTGGACACTCTCTGGTAGTTTTATATCCTCAATACACTGTGGCACCCAGAACTGCACACAGTACTCAAGGTGAGGCTGCACCAGCGCAGAGCAGAGTGGGACAATCACCTCCCTCGACCGGCTGCTATGCAGTGCTTGATGCACCCCAGGACACAGTTGGCCCTCTTGGCTGCCAGGGCACACTGTTGGCTCATGTTCAACTTGGCATCAACCAGAAACCCCAGAACCCCCAAAGTCCCTCTCCACGGGGCTGCTCTCCAGCTCCTCATTCCCCAGTCTGTATGCACATCAAGGGTTGCTGTGCCCTGGGTGCAAAATCCGGCGTTTGCCGTTGTTAAACTTCATACAGTTGGTGACTGCCCAGCTCTCCAGTTTGTCTAGATCAAGTGAACAGTACTTAGAAACCAGACAGGCAGTGGACTAAATATATCTCACTTTTTTGAAAATTACGCACACCTTGGTTTCCTATTGCATCCCATCTCTCCTCGCCATTTATTCTGTTGCTTTTACTGTTCTAGTATTATTTATATTGGAAAAGTACAAAGAAAGGCATAAAAGCAGAACAGCAAAGCTTATTAAACCCATATCCAACAGGTGTAATCACCTGGATGAAATTTAAGGAACTGAAGAGTTAGGACCAGAGTACTCAAGCCCTGAATCAAACAGGAACCACAGCTGGCCAGACGATGTTCCAGCACTACATTTTTCCACTGCGAAATGGCTCTCACTGAAATGTTCCACTGGAATGACTTTGTTCAGAGAGAGATCAGCTTGGAAGCTGACTCCTTTCTTACCCTTAATCCCAGAAGTCTTCCACGCCATGTGACAGAGAATTGAAAGCCTAGAAGGACCCACAGACAAGCCTTCAGCTCTTCCATACATTGGCTTCACCAGTGCAACCTCTCAAAGTGGTCTGGGATCCCAGGCTTCACAGCAGATCAATCTAGGCTCTACCAGCTTCTTGGCAGGTGGCTATGGGCCTGGAAGTCCTCAAGAGAGGAGCCTCTCTGCATGGCTAGCTCCTTTGCCTTTTTTTCCCCAAAGATCAGAGGCTGGCTGCAGGCCTTTGAGAAAAGACAGGTAATCTTATCTGCAATGGAGGTGCAGTTTCAAAACCTCTGAATTTTTATTGGAACAGAAAATTCTACGACTGCTTGACTCCAGCAGGAAAAACCTCAAGCACCGCGCTCTGTCACAGACATGGAGAAGTCAAAATTTCAGTGGATGAGGACACAGAAATTAGTTTCCTGGGGAAGCCCATAACTGGGCAAATTTCTTACCTGTTGCAAGTCATATTTCAACCATGGAAATAAGAGAGCTGAGAAGTCTGAGCATGGGGTGTAGGACATGGGCAATTTGCCCACTCATGACTTGACAGTTGCTGATTGCCAGCAGTGGCCTTTCAGCCTACATAAATTCTCTCTAGCTGAGCAGTGAGAGTGCCAGTGCTGCTTGTCCTTTTATGAAGATGTGATGTGAAAGCAGGACACAAAAATCCAAAACCAATGACCCTTCTGTAGGTGAGGCTGAGGAGTGACCCTGAACTCAAAAAATGCTTGTGAAGTGAGAAAGGCTTCTATTGTGTCAATTCAAAATTTGCAGGTAATTGCAGGCAATCTGAATTCCATTTCAAAGTTAGAGGATTTTGCAGAAAATATTCTTGTTTAAGAGAGATCCAAATAAACATCATTTAGAGAAGTTAAGTATTTATGACTGGAAACAAGCCTGTTTGTTAATTGCTAACTGATGAATCCTGCTTAAGGTCATGTTTTGAAATAAGATATGGAAAAGCAGTAAAGCAGATTTAACAGCCCTAGGAAAAAAAACTCCTAAAAAATCAAAACAAAAAGGAAAAAGAGATGGAAGTGGCTTAGGTCAGGGTTAGTGCTTGATGAGGACAAGTGGAATACAAGAAAGTTTTTATATTATGTTTTCCTTTCCTGTTAAAGTAATCATCTACTAATTAGCTCATGTGATGAGCTATTACCATCTTGTATGCCCGCATCCCAAAATTATAGCTAGCAAAGAATTCTTCCTTCTCCTGTAACATTTGGAAAGTTGCATAAACATTGACTAATATGAATCTGGTATTGAAAGAGAGTCCTGGGTAATGAAAGGGGTTTGGACAAGGAAAAGTTCTTGCCTTGGATGGGTGTTTGGGGAGAAGAAAACACTCCCAAGCAAGCAGGAAATCCAAACAATGATTCTGCTCAAGAGCCCCAAATATTCTTCTCTCTCCCTGCTGCTGACTTCGCTAACAGAGACAACAAAGATTATGCTTCCCCTGCAAGACACAGAACAGATTATTCCATGATAAGAAATTGCACCAGCTGAGGACTTTGTGGAGAGTGCTAAAACAAGAGAGCAGCAGAGCTGCGATCTTAAAACCAAGAAACTAAATCTCTGGCTGAGTTGATTCTAGTCCTCCTAAAGGGAGCCAAAGAAAAAGACTTTCTAAAAACCCCTTTGTGGTTATTGTTACTGCTCCAAGTCAGGAGTGGAGGACTGAATCTGTGGCCCAATTCTGGATCATACTGGAAAGGAAACAGTGAAGTAGACTCATGCTAATGTTACAGAGGGGGGATACATGCATTTTATTCTTTCCTTTTTTGTAGGAATTCATTTTCTGGCTTTACCAAATGCATTTTACCTTTCCCTGATAAAAACTGTTTTGTATCTGCGTGTGCAAGGGCCCCCAGGGAGGATGCACTTACTTATTTCAAGTTTCTGCATGAGGGTTCAGCCTGATTTAGAACACACTTGGGAGGCAGCCTAAATAGTTTGATTCTGACCATTTTTGCTGTCACTAACCACCTGAAAGATTATAATTACAGTGACAGACATCTGTCCAAATCAGATGCTATTTCCTTTTAGCAAGTTATCCTACCATCACAGGCAATACATCTAAATCAAATAAAAACATCCCTGCGCAGTTCTGCATCAGTACAGACAAGACCCAACATCAATTTCCTATCCCATCCCTGTGGATTTCTGCAGTAGGAAAGATGATTGGTACATTGCTTTTGTATCTTTCCCAGTCTTGCTAGAGCCTTGCCTTCTCTCCAAGTCCAAGAGAACTGTAACCTTGGATCATTCTTGCCTAGGAAGAGAAAAAATTTTTTGCAGCTAACCTACTAGCAAGCTCTGCTTGGATCAGAGTTTCAACTTTTAGCATATTTTGGCATAAAGACATCTGTCTGGCTCCCTGACAAACTGAGTCCAAAATGGGAAGCCAACTCAATGCAGGGCAGAGACACCTAAGATGACTCTCTGTATGAGCTAACATGGGAACCAGAAGTAGGGCTGACTCCCAGCTTACGTCTCTGCTTGTCAATGTAATGCTGTATTTAATACTCACCTGAGCTGGTGTTGCTAACTCAATGTCTCTGTTCTGTACTCCCTTGCTCAGTATGGACATAGAAAAGGAGAAACAACCTTCCTTCAAATGCTGTATTACCGGAGATAGTGTTCAAATGGCATTCCCACCCTCCAGCTGGTCTCTGAGTCAAGATCTCTATAGAGGAGGTGGAGAGCATGTCCTTGAAGTCAATATTGCCCCAGGGCATCAGCTGAAATCCCAACTCTCCTGCCCTTAGAAATCCCCCTCATAAGGTATCATCTCACCCGTCGGAAGCACTGGCAGCCGGCGATGAATAAATCATACCCTATAATCTCTTTAATACAAGTCTTGCTCCTACCTCCTAATAAATGAAAACACTCTGTTTCCTTTAATATGAAATGCATGAAATTGTGCCATTCATAAAAAGATTCAATTAAACATATGAAGCATATCCTGCTGTGACCCACATTTCAGTAACAACATGATTGTCTTTCTTGTGTGGCAGCAGGACTTGTTCAGGCAATTTTTGGTTTTGATTTTTTTCTTTTTTTAAGCATGCAAGTCACCTCATTCAGAAAACCTGGTCAAATCTTCAGGACTAATTCTACAAATGCAAAATAATTCTCCAGTACAAAAGTAGTAAATTCAACTATTTATTTGAATAGAGGCTGCCAAATTATGGGGGTTTTTTCTCCTTGAAGCAAAAAAAAAAGTCCCTTTTCTTCCTCTTAATGGAAAATATAGAGGAGTTTTGCTTTAGGTCAATTAGATCAGAAGGAATAATGGGGAAATTGTTCACAAGAGAAAGATCCTCCTTCCCCAGGATTTTGTCTTCTAAATAATTGTATTGAGGTCTGAATGTAAAAAGCTAAAATGTTATTTTAAGAGTTGATTTTGCAGAAGTGTTTTAAACATCTTTTGCCATCTTTGATTTCAACAGTCTGAGACAGAAAAATGAGCAAATGAAGGAAACCGATTCACCACAAGGGAGTCCAATATCACTAACTAGCAAGAATAGTCCACAAACGTACTTCCTCACCTTCAAATTAGTGTCTTGCACAGTTTGAAATCACAGAAGTAATTATTTCACTGTCATGCAAAAGCTTTATGCTAAGCAAATAGATTTCACTGAAAATACTGAAGACAATTACTGAACATTTATCTTCCTAATATTTTGCTGAAGAACAGGACCATTTAATTAGGGAATTAGATTGAATCCTGGCTCACTGAAGTCAATGGGACACTGCTAGTCACTCCACTGGTGCCAGGGTTTACTCTTCAGATTTCTAAAGGACTGCCTATCTGCTTAAACTTAGGCAAGTACTTAGGTATGGTGCTGCACTGGGTCATAAGCCGCCAGCTTGTTTATAAAGTTCTGTAGAAAATATGGGAATAAAAAAAATTAATGAATTTCTAGAAATGGGAAATTGCTTTCCTGTTTAATTCCCCATTGAATGCTGGTGTCCTGCTTTCAGTTGTGCAGAGAAACTGTAAGTGACATCTTTCCGGTTGGCTCTTATCTCCAATCAGGTAAAGGCTTTATCCTATTTCTGTGGAAGATTCCACAGTCTCGACTGACACACACCTACTACAAGAGCACAGTATGCCCAGACAGAGAACCAACAGTTCCTAATAAACTCTGGATAAACGGAGATGCTGCAACACCTCTCCTCTGCAATTCAAACTATCACAAGCAGCTCTGAGTTACTTTGCTCTCCTCTCATGGCTTCCCACAGGAAAAAGTCTAATGTCAGGTCACAGTTCTTATCTACTCATCACTCAGTTGCCGTCAGGTACTGCAGGTATATGTTTAAGACCTCTCCCAAAGCTGCAGGATGAAAACCATGTTGCCAGCAGCGATGACAAACTAGCACAATACAACTTTGCTTACGTAAAGGCAAAGCTCAGCTGTGCAGTATACTGAGTTTTCCTGAAGGACAGTCCAAAAATTCTCACAGAAACTATGACAAGTCTTACCACATCCCAATCTGTATGCAAAGCACACTACTTTAACCTTGCCCTTTTCTCCTTCTACCACAAGAATACAGCTGTGGGTTGTTTTCAAACAAAACCCATACAAAATGGTACAAATAACAGCACGCACATTTGTCCTCCAGGGGAAAAGCTGAGAGACTAAACAACACGTAACAGACATTAGCTGCATCACTTTTTACAGACTGCAACATGCTTAAAGGCTGACAGTTGCAAAAGCTATGGAGGCACGTAGCACCCTGCTCCACGAACAGGCTGTTCAACCCACATTAAAATTGTTGACTTGGAACCAGCATGCATTGTCCGTGATCAGTATTTAATGCTGAAAATGATCAAAAGTCAAGATAACTGAGCATTATTAGCAGAAGCCATATTGCTTTTATATGTATTCAATTCCATTCCACACAGCAATTGCCTTACAACAGATATGTCCCAAAAGAAAAGTTCAAGGATACCCGTGTTTAAACCCCAACCTGATTACAGCATACAGGTGGTCAGAGTACCTGTGGGCAAGTTCCTCCCAGACGTTTCTGTCAGAGCCAAGGCATTCGTTCACAGGGAGCTGAGTGACTGCTTGCACCATCCACGCTGGGTTACAGCACAGCACAGTTGCCAGGTTTCAGTGAAATCACTCGTTTTACCATACCTCTTTGGCAAGTTCCTTCAGCAAGCACCAAAGCCTAATCCTTGCAATGCAAATTCAGCACAAATAAACTGCACTTGGGGAAAACAGTTTATGATTAAAGCAGAACAAGGCCTTAATACCTGTGGGCATATGATTACTTGATATGCTTACTACAAATGTAAACATTTACAAAACTAAAGCATAGCTATTATGAAATATCTGCTAGCATAAGGCTAGGTACTACTAGCATTAAAACATATAATTAAAAATGGATCAATTTCTAATAAAACTAAACATCTTTGAAAAATATGTCACAATGTTATTAAAAATGCATTAAATAGTTTTTAAAATTCTAACAAAAGTCATTGAAGTGCCACTTTAGTGTACTTAGCCTAAAACAATAATAACAGAAGGTAAATGATAATTCAGTCACAAATCATTCTTATAACGTCTTATTTTTGACACTGGGTGTAAGCAAGTCTCAGCATTATCTTATAAGTTTTGTTCAATGTTGCTGTGAATTAAATGAAAAGGTTACTACAAAAGGCTAAGGCAAGGACTTATTACACATCTCAGTTGAACTAAGACACATGAGAAATGCTTGCTGGAGTTTATTTTTAAAAATAAGGATTTATAAACATAACAAATGAGGTCTTGGGAAAAATATGGTTTATTGCCCTCAAAGCTCTGGCAGAACCTGCTGGAGGCAGACTGCATTCTCCAGCATCAGCCCATGGCTAACAATCTCCAAAAACACAACACCAAAGAAATCATCTGCTGTTTGTGGGAGCTTACTGCAGCACTATGCACGCTGAGCTGGTTATGGACTGCTCTCAGCAGAAGAACACGTCCTGCCACATGGACAACCCTGGTGCACGGTGGGGGTCCTGGAATGGAGAGAGATACAGTTTGCATGAGAATGGAAAGCCAACCTGAAAGACTGTCGAACCTGCCCAGGCAGATAAAACAACATAGTCAAACACTGTAAAATTTGCTTTAATTAATTTCTCTTTCCAAAATCAGTTTGTTTATGTTTTCATAGTTTGGGAGAAACAATAGCATCTATTTTTGTTTACTACTCTGGTAAACTAACATTCACATTAAACTATATGAATACAATCATTCAGTATTTAGGGCCTTTTATACCATTTTGATGGTCTTTTTTAAAAACTTAAGGGTACTTACTATCAGCCAGTTACAGCCATACATGTATGTATAATTCCCACTCTGCTCTTTGCTATTCAGTATTTTAAGGTCATCTAGAGCATTAATCCTGCTTCATATTTTATTAAGCTACCATTCTCTTCCACCAAAAATGTTATGTTGATCTCCTAAACCCCTTCTGGCTCCAGCTGTAATTCTCTTCCACTGTGGATTTAGTCTGTTGCTCATCATTACAGCACCAAGTACACTCGGTTTAATAAAAAAAAGAATGAATTAGTCTTTAGTTAGCAATTGTACCAAAGGGCAAGGTAATGAATAGCTAAACAGACATGGGTATATAACCATTCATGTAAAATTAATAGTGTGGGCTACCTGCTTGAAATCCTTATTAAACCTTTACTTGTTTTATCCTAGTATCAACAGAACAAGGCAGAGTAGCCAATTAAGCTTTTGTAAGAAAGATTTCCACAACAGGCTTAATGCAGTCTCTTAGCATTTCAAGATAAACCCACAATTCAAGCTTCAGAAATATAAGCTATCATATTTGTCTTCTTTGGGTCAGAGCTTTATCTTCGATCCAGATGAAGGATATTAGTACTGCAGTCTGAGACATTACAGTCCTTGGTCATGTACACAGTACTGTCAGGGCAGCACTCCAAAGACAGTGATAAGCAGAGGCTGCCCCCAATGCACAGACACCAGTGCCAGAGGACACAGGCTGAATAAAGAGCTTACTACTCAACCTGATCCACTTCACTCTCTTTTAAACTCAAAGATACTACACCTTTGACTCAGGAACTATATTTTTGCTTTATTCTTCTATCCTGCCTTATATTGCCACTACTGTTTCTATCAGAGACAAGATACAGGACTAAATGGATCTGGCCCAAACATGCCATTCTTATTCAACATGAAGCTTCATGGGTGAACTCAATGTATAAGAAACCATGAGCTTTACAGAATACGTACACCACTTTTCTATATAATTGTTAGCACGAGTCAACAGCAGGTCTCACCAGGTATCTAGGGGTCTGCATGTTTATTCAGTAGCTCTGTCTCTAGGGCCTCTACTGCTAAATCAAGAGTAACCATTTTGCCAATTCAGATTTGTTACTCCTCTATTGTGATTTTTCACTAAATAACATATTGCCTGTCCTCCCGGTGCTGACATGAATGCAGAAGGTCAACGTAAACACTACATCGTGAATTCTGGTTAACTAAGATACAAGGTTATTGCCTCACTACTCCTAGTCAAGATCAAGCATGTAACAGTAAATGATCCCACACTGGAAAGATTAAGTACTAGTGATCAAGGAAGTACAGCATCACTTTAAAACTCTGCATTAGACAGAGGGCAGCAAATCACACCAGGAATAATACCCTTCAGATATGCAAGGCACTTTTCCCCATAAAGAAGAGCTGTGAACTTATTTACATTTATATTCCAAATACCACAGCAGCAGGTGATGCAAGTCTTCAAAAAATGTGTTTGTATTGGATTAGAAATAGGAAGTCAGGCTTAGGGTAAAAAAAAAAAGAAAAAAAAAAGAGTGAGCAGAGTCACCACTTATGACTGAAGGAAGATAGTGAAGTTGGAGTAACTCCATGAAAACTGCACCTTGACACTGGTAGGTCTCCAAGTCAGGAATGATAGGGTGGAAAAACTCTGGCAAGAGCTTGCCAGCACAGAGTAGTCTGATGTTGAGCTATAAGCCCATCTCTCCAGCTTTGTCTCAGAATCCATGAGCAACAATTCACTGAACTCTTTGTGGACTTTGATCCCCCCATCTCTAATAACAAGAATATGTCTACAGTACCTTCAGAAAGATAATTTAGCATTTAAATTACTACCCAGTTGTCGAGATAGAACAGAATTACAACTGCTATTCATTTTTCATGAAGTGTTTCTGGTCTTTCAGCTAAAAGCTTGACCTTAAGTCTTACTTATTACCTCTTGTATGTTATTAAGCCTTCTCAGCATTGTGGGAACAAGTTGAATTGGGTGTCTGGTCTCCAGAGAAATACTGATGGCAACAACAACAACAAAAAGCCCCGTACATGCTAACATGTCTAAAGACCTGAGAATCATCCACGTCTATGAAGACCACAACCTGAGGAATGTTTCCTGCAAAATTGATACAAAACCTGTTATTGTACAGTGCTGTTTTGGAAATAAGTGTTGCATGGCAGCAGCACAGGAATACAAGGATCAATTACTTACATACCCATTTCATGAACAAACCGAGAAATGCCATGCCTGTTTTTTGTGAGATAATGCACATTACAGAAACTGAGGTAATCTTCCTAATCTAGTCAAATGCTATTATGCTCCCTAATTGTTCCCTTGTTTGAGGGTTTGTTCATACCTTGAATAATGTACATTGTTCTGGTCCCATCACCTTAAAAAGAATATGTTAGAACTTGGAAAGATTCAGACAAGAGCAGCAAGGCTTGCCAAAGTACACAATGGCTTCTCTATAAGGAATAGGACTTTTCAGTCCAGGAGAGATAACATGGAGGGATATGGTTGAAGTCTATGAAATCTTGAATGACAAAGAAAGCAGAGATAGGGATTGACTGTTCTGTGTTTCTTCCAAGATGAAGTAGGGTCTGTCCTATGAAGCTGCTGTGAGACTGGTACAAAACAAATTTAAGGAGGGTGGTTCTCAATGCAGTGGGAAGAGTAGACCTATGGAACTCCTTGCCGATGTGCATGCAGGTTTAAAAACAAACATGTACTTGTAAAGATGCATTGTAGATCACAAAGCCGACTAAGCATAAGCATGCCCAGGAAGTTCTCTGAAGTGATTATAGTCACAGCCTAAAAAGTATTAGGGTGGAAATAGCATGTGTTTGACCTGTTCTCACTCTTCCCCAGGCATCTAAGTCCACTCCCTAGAGATTAAGTTCTGGGCTTTGTGGATAATTTCTGTAAACTGTTATGAATGTTCTGATGTCCCAGTGGGCTTGGAACATTGTTCTAAGTTCTACTTGTCTTGCTGAACCAACTGAATTCTTTTCTGTAGATGTATTTTTCTTATGAAGCTGAAGAACACAAGAGAATTTCAAGACCTGACTTGCCTTTCCCTATTTGAAGTCACTCTGTACTTCAGATTTCTCAAAGTGTATATAATAGGCCTTTGAGAACATAGTGTGTTTTCTGTGCAAAACTGCCAGTTCTGTACATTCCAAAGATTATTATAACACTTAAATATTTGAGTTGAAAGAGCTCTGTAAAGATAAAGTGACATTTCAAAACATCTACCTAAATGATGCAGACCTATCATCATCCAACAGAATGTTTAGATAAATTTAAAATCTGAATTAAAAAAAAATTGCTGTGTAAATCCATATTTAGATACATACCACATATTTGCTAGGAATGTTGAGCAACTGCTGAGTTACTTTTAGCAAGAAAAACTCAATAGAAATGTATCTAAAATACAGGCTATAAACCAAGTCTCCCTTTCTTCTTATTTCAGCTGCTATTTTATTTCCTGACCAGCCAGACTCGTCAGATATTCTCTCTCTATTCTGCATCATGCCCATACATTTATTTTATATGCACATTTTTTTCTCTTGTGCCCAGTCAACAAGAATGAAACGTATTTTATCAAAAATGAAGAAGCTTTAATCAAACACAAGAGGCCAATAAAATCCTCCTCTTAGTCTGCCTCTTTGGTTCTCAGCAATTTCATCTTCCAAAACTATTTTTTTATTCATCCAGAACAAAGCAAAATGTTCCTCATTTGTGTACATGTGTGAATCCACACATACATTTATGAAAATTAAAAGCAGTCCTACCATCAGAACTGAGTAGAAAAAAAATGTTTCAGAAACCTACAGATTCTTTTGCAAATAATTGTGGTCTCTGAATAGAAACCTTCTTTCTTCACGCATATCTAGGTGTTATTGGTTTCCATGACAACTTTCTGTCAGTTTTCTACTATTTCCAGCAGGTTTTTGAATTAAAGCTTACATATGTTATTATTCAGAGATTAGCTTTAGTTTTTGCAGTACCCTAAAGCCTTCTTAACAAAGGCTGTTATGGCAATAACATTGGAGAAATGTTTAGAGTCAATTTTGACACAAATGTCACATCCCTTTTGATAAAAACATTAAAAAAAGAAATAGGAATGACTACTTATGTAAACATACGTTTGTTATCTTGCAGCCTCAGCAGCCTATTCAAAACATAGCATGCTATCATTCAAGCATATCAAGGGGAGAAATACTTGAAAGACAATCATGCAAGAGAGAGATGTCTCTGACAGCAATTTGAGCCATGGCAGTGAAGGCTAAAACTGATGCAGTTTCTCTGGTTTGTAGTCAAAAGCCCATAGACCCTTTAAGTTTCACAAAATCAATTTTGATTCTCCCAAGCTCATGATGGGTTGGCTCATAGAATAGCTGAGTTTTCAAATCAAAGAAGAAAAAAATATATGGAAAAGAGCTTCTGTACAAAATAATGGAGCATTCAACATGGGAAAAGAATTATAAAACTTCTTTCATTACATGACAAGACATTTTTTTCTTTTGTGCAGAAGGTGGCTGGAAGAGGTCTATTGCCATGGCATAAGGCATCTTAAGCTTGTAAAGGTGATGACTGAGGAAAGAGTTCTGCCCTGGCAGAAAAGTGCAACCCAACCACTGAAATTCTCAAGAGGGTCCCAACCTTACTCCTGCTTGGGTGTATCTCTTGTAATAACAGACATGTCATTCTACAGTGGGAGATACCAGAAAATTAAGCCATATGAGACCAGGGTTTGGGGAGGGGTGGGGAGATTGGTTTTCATTATTTGTGTCTTGTTTTTTTTTTTTTTCTTTTTTTTTTTTTTTTTAAAGCAGAACATTTGATGTGATGTGTAATTCAGATTGACTTGAATAAAAACATGACCCTGTAAAGCATTTAAAATTGGCAAGCATGCTGGGGTGAGCATTTAGGCACCACAGCTGGGTGCCTGAAAAGGGAGAATCCAATCAGCAGTGACTGCACATGTATAAATCCTGTGAAGATAAAAAAAAAATAAAAGGATGCTGGCAATTTTCTACCCTGTTTAGAACAGGGAAAAGCTTGTACTGACCTCAAGCAAGAGGAACAGTAACATTTAGTGATTCAAACTTGAAAGAGCAAAATACTTTCTTTTATGTTTGGTGCTAGACTTCTTTCAGGAAGCATCTGGACATATGAACTGGAGAAAGGAATGCAAGCACATTTGGGAAAGCCTCAGATAGTGCCCAACTGTGCACATCTGTGACTATGCACACAGTTATGTAGTGCCTCATATAGCCAAACCTCTTTTTGAAACTGAACATGGAGATCAAGCAATACAAAGCCAGACCAAACAAAAGCAGAGTTTCAAGTTTTCTAAAACCCAGAACAACAAGAGTTTCAAAACCTAATACCATGTAATGCCATGCAGCAATCCTGTTTGGTTGACGTGCATTAGATTACATACACAATTAGAGGTACACAGTTAGTACAAAGACCTCTTGTCACACAAGAATGACAGAACAGCTCCTCCAGTCAGAAGCATCAGAACAGGTCTTAGGAACATTCAAAGTGTGTTTTAACACTATTCAGTTCTTTAACTCCTGTATACTGCAAAAACGAACAGGAAGACAGCATTGGCTAACTAAGCCAGTGTCTTAATACATCAGAGCTAAGTCAGGTCTTAGGGTGAAGGTCTGAGGAGGGATTTTTTTACCTGGCTGGAGTTGCGCTTAAGCTGTTTCCGAGAAAAGTCCTTAACTTAGAGTGCAGTACCACAAAGTAGCTTTTCAATGTTTGCAGGAGTTTCACCATTCAGTAAGAAGACAGAACACAACTGTAGCAGCTCCAAGGGTCTTTCCTGTTACCTTTGTCATAGATGTTTTTCCATCTTTATCAGATAGACTATCCGTTATGTTCTGCCTCTTCTGTTACTTCCATTGCCCTCGTACCCAAGCCAAGTATCACACGCTTCTTTTCAAAAGCTCAGAACACCTCTGTGCTATTATTTGCATTTGGAAGGCTAAGCAGAGACTCAATTCCAGTGTTTAAGGAGTGAATTAGACCATTTGAGTTTATAGGTCAAGGTAGTTACCCTGTTAAACAGAAAGAACTCAACGATCTATCCTTGAGCGCTACAAGGGGAAAGGAAATTGAACTGAAGTCAGTCACTGAACCATCATTTCTCCTCCTTACAATATCTAACTACAATTGCAGAGTACAGGCAGATGGTGATTGCATCATGATTCTCTTCTCCTCTTAGGTGAGTCTGTTCATAGGTGACCATCGCAGTGAGGTTTTGTGGCTTCCTTTGGATATATCACCAAATTCTGCTCCTTGCCCCTTGGGGAAATTCACTGTCCAGAGAACAGAAACAAAGGAGGACCCTCATTTTCTGCAGCGTTTCCTCTCAGTAAGATCCTGGCTATGAATATTTAAACTATTTCTGAAGCAAAAAAAAGCTTGCTGTTATAATCCATGGCTGATTTAGGTATCATTACACTGATTTTAAATGCCAGGCAGTGAACCACTAATTGGGTATTGAGTTCCCTTCTGCACTGTACACATCATGGGAATTCTGTTCCTTTCTGTAACAGGAGAAGGGATTTCTTTTAAAAAGTCTGTTTCAGCTCATTATCCAACATGATACATATATTGCATTATATGACTACTCAAAGAGGCAAGGTGTCTTGGTCCGGGCAAGCAAATGACTAAAGACAGTTGCAATGGCAGGCTGTAATCCTACTATGATAACACTAGGAAAGGATACTACTCAGCTAGCTTTTCACATGCATAGCAACACTCTTTTCTTACTATTCTCCCCATTTCCATCTATAAATGGGCGTGTAGTAGATGACGACATGAGTTCTATGCCAAGGTGTCATCTCTTGGCTCCTCTAGATATTCACACTGATAAAACTATAAAACACCACTCCCATAAGCATCTCTCTTTTTTATAAGAAGTTAAAAAAAGAAAACCATCAAGCCTTTCCCAACCTGTCTCTTAGGGAACAAGAGACCTCCCAAGAAGGCAAGGAATCAAATTCCAGCATCCTGAAACACGTAGCTCCTGCACCAAAGCTGCAAGATTGTTAAAAGGACAGAAAGCGCTAAAACACTAAGCACATTGTTTTCATACACACAGTAAACCTGAGCAAAGCAGTGCTGCAGATGAACTTGTCTGGGTACTTGTAAACCAAAGCAAGAGATTATGTTGTACCCCTTGAGAAGCAGTTTGCAATTCCTGCTGAGCAGCTCTTGAAGAACTCTTTGGCAAAAAGAGGCAGTGAAGAAATGTCCAGTGATATCTGAAAAGAAAACAATCTATGTAGTCACTACAACAACAAAGTAAAAAAATGAAGGTAAACGGGTTTTACAACAGTTCCTGCATTCATGCTCAATCACATTATCCAAAGTTATTTTCTATGCCTATTTTTTTTCTGGGACTTCACTGCTTACCAAAACTAAACCTAAAACAGCATCAGTTTTGCTGTTTTTTGTTGGACGCTGCAACATTCTCTCTAATGTGGGAAGCTGAACTTTCACATAATAGTACAATTCCCAGTTGTCACTCTCTAACAGCAGAAAGACATCTTTATTCCCTTTTATTCGGCCCAAATGGTCTAGAGCAGACTTGCCCAATAGAGGTTACTTCAGCATTCTTCCAAGTGATTTTTCATTTTTTCTTTTTCCCAGAAGATTTTATTACTAACACCTGGTGCAAAACCACTTACCTTAACTGAAGATCAAATATCCTTCACATCTATTCCAGTCAAGACTGTTGTTACACATTGTTTATATTGTCCCTATGATGCCAGTTTCACTTCCCCTACTGTTAGCATAAATTTCTCCCTTTGGTTACTCAGCCCCCTGATGTTAGTATTCAGTCATTTCCACTGCTTCACACCAGCTACAGCCGCAAAGAGGACTACGAGGACCAGTCAGCAAATACTTCCTTCTGCCTGACCAGTATAGGAAGAGCCCATTCCAGAGCATTTACGTGATCTGGTTTAGTGAAGTTATGGAAGAATTTATTACTACACCTTATTCATGAGTTGAAAAAAAGTTTTCTTTTTCAAAACTACCAGAGCACAAAAAAGTGAGATTGATGAAATAGGTTTCTTCCATTTCTTCATTAGTCAGCCCAGAAGAACAAACAGTCCCAATTCTTCCAATGACACCAAGTGCTGCCATGGTGTATTCATATCACCATGTCAGTAAAATAAATGTTATATATTTGGAAATCTTCAATGAAAAGAAGGCAATGTTGGGTGAAATGTAAAGGTTTGGGTTTACATTTCAAATGCTAATGGTGGGATATTGCCACATTGTAATCTACTACAAAAACAACTTCAATAAAATATTCTGAGAAGCACTTGTACTCCTTCTGTACGCAGCCAGTCCCACATATAGCAGTAGAAATTATTTTGGGGAGAAGAGGTGCATAATCAAAAGGCAAGGAAGAAGGGAAATGCTTCCCAAAGACATCTCTCAGTCCTAACACCTAGTTGCCACGTGACCTGGGCTGAATCACAGCTTCCCTGCATAACAAAGCTTTGTTTTTAAACACATTTGAGTAAACCATTTTTCTCAAAAGGAAGGTTGTAAGTAGGTCAGTCAAATATTTTCTGTTAAAACACTTCAACTGAAATTTGGGCTTTCCAATAAATGTTGGGGAGGAGTAGGAAAGAGAGAAGTGCAGGCTTTCTACAGAAAATATGTCTTTCATCTCGAAGTTGAAGTCTCTTTTGATAAGATGTTGTAGTTCAGGAACTGAGTGTTGTATACTGTCTGAACTGGGCTCCTTGAACAAATTATATCTAACTATCCAACAATTTTGCAACTTTTATTATGAGATCTATCCAGATAAAGTGTCACCTTGTAGATTGGGAATGTAAGACAACTGATCTACAGTTTCCAACAGTTTCTTTCAGCTGTTTTCGAATCAAATTATGTGGTGCACAGGCAAAAGTTTCAGGCTTTTCAGAAAAGTCTTTTTTCACTAGACTTTCTGTAAAAGGCAATGACTTTCCATTAAAAAAATAGTATTTGCACGTTAGTTTGTCCCACAGATGCTCAGCCAAAATCCATGCCTTACTGGTAGTAAAACAGATTAGGATTTTTAAAGGTAGAAGGAATGCTCTGTAGGTAGTCTGCCTCAGTCCCAACTCAACCTAGGTTAATAATGTGTTTTTAACTAATTTAATCCTCCATGTACCCAAGTTTAAGGGCCTATTTACCCACAAAAAGTTGCTATCAGGATGAACATTCATAATTTCAGGTATTTGGTATTATGCTTCTGAGATCACTGTAAGGATGGACAGAAGGACATTAAGATCTCACACATAAAAAGTAAGGCTACAAGATTTGTTGGATTTTGGTTTGTTTTGTTGTTGTTTGGAGGGGAGTAGTCTGTGGATTTTTTTAATACCTCATCCATATATTAGTTATTAAGGTATTTCAGAGGCAATATTTTCAACATTAGCTCAAATATCTCTGTGGAATCTGTTAGCCTTAAGACTCACATTATAATGTAATACATTAGAAAGGTTTACTCTCTACTTTTCAACAAAACCACTACATTTGATAAATATGGACCAAAGACCTTCATGTCACAAAATACGAACTAAGCCTGAATACGTAAGTATACAATTCTTGCATATATTAAAGACAACCAACTTGACTAATTAAAAAAAAGCTTTGGATGTGGTATGTTACCCTTTTACAGAACTGTGCTTAAAGTTCACATAGAGAAAATATTTTCCCTGCCTAGGCTTGCTTTGATTTCACAAGCTTCCTGTAGATATATATTGAAGTCTGCAGAATTAACATATGGAAGGTCTCAGTCCATATTACCACATACTCTAAATATAATCACTAATTATGTTTGATGTCACCTGAAACTAATTCAGTCCCCTTCACAGCAAGCCTACATTTTGAGCTCACATCATACTGGCCATGTGCATTCCAATCTGTCCATATATCCTGCCTCTTTCTTCAAAGGCATACAGGTGCCTCAGTGTCACCTTCCATGCTGCCCCTTCTGCACAGGGCACGCTGTCCAAGTCCATCTGCCAAACTACCTTCTATGTCAACATTTGCTTTCCATGCTGGCTGAAGGAACAAGGACAGTTAAAATACAATGTCAAATCCACAAGAGAAACATCCATCTCCCTGAGTTGACCATATGATCTTCCTACTACTACCCTTGTTAACTTCCTGTCTGTCACACACTACTGTTTTTTTTATATTATTTTACATCAGAGAGTAGGCCTATTTGGGCCAGAATCCTCAGACTGAATACTTGGCTTGCTTCTGACTGCATGCACAGATTACCTAGCACAAAACCAACTTAATGATTATGGCACCATTCTTAGTTATTTCCTTTGCTACGAATTCTGTTGGTATTAATAGCAGCTGATGAGTACTTGACTCTTTTAAAAAGCAATCATCCTTACTAAGTAAATAATCATTGAGTGAGGAGCCTTCCACTGGATGCTTTTGTTTTTCAAGCTAAATGAAAATTTTGAATTATTAAAATTATTAAAAAAAATTTTTTTTAAAGTTCTAAAATCTTTAAAAGGAAGCATACATGCAACACGTTGAGGAGCAGCGTTTGGCAACTATGTTTAAGCCAAAGTGTTAACATCAAAGCATCATACTACTGTGAAACTAAATAACTGTATTAAGTATTATTTTGTTAAGCATGAAAAGTGTGATTTGTAGAATACACATATTTGTACAAGTTACATAGTAAGCTGAAACTGGCTTCAGTCATCAACAAGACTGTGAAGGCTCACGTCAACCCTAGTTGTCTTGATTGCTGAAAGCACAGGCAGACGCAAAAGGTAGCCCTGCCATCCTTGCTAGGCCCTGGCGGAACAGATATTTGGCCAGTGGTTATTTTTCTACTTGTTGCTATCTTTCTTCTCAAGAAGACAACAAACAGTCAGAATGATAATGGCTTGGCTGCCTAAAAATGGCAAATTCATGGAAAGGAATAGGAAAGCAAGAGTTAACAAAAAAAAAAAAGAAATTGAAGCAGAGGCACTCAGGTTACCAAAGTGGTCATCCGTAATACCAATGCTGTCACATGTGGGAACAAAGCTCCATGTCTGGAGAGAATCCAGTCATTGCACATATGAAAACATTTCAAAATGTTTGAAGATTGACAATACATTTGATAGAGCAGAGTATGGCTGAGAGTCAGGAAGTATATGAAGAAGGGAATGGTCACATATTTACAGAATTCATTTCATGCAAAAGACTTACTGTTAGTTCACATCCTAAGAAAGCAGCAGAGAACACGAGACACAATGGAATAGACACTGGGAACTGTTGAAAGTGATAATGAATTTACCTTGACTGAAGAGAAGTGGCAGAGAAGATCTACCTTTCACAACTTGCACATTAGCAGACAAGGTCAATGACAGGTATAATGCTGTGACTACTTACAGCAATACCTGAGAGAGTACTGGCCCTCCCCATGAACAGACTTGTTAATGGAAAAGTGGTGAAAAACTCCTCTACCAGTCTGTGTGGGGAGCCTAATTCCTCAAAAACATTACAGGAAAAAAAACAAACAAACAAAAAAACCCCCAAGCATCCCCTTCCCCTCCCATCTCTGCCCCAAAACACAAACAACTATGTGTGAGTAAAAAAAAAAAAAACAAATTTTACACAAGTCTGGACTGAAGAAAAAGCCCCCACAAAACAAAAACAAAAAACCCCAACAAAACCAAAAACAAACAACCAAAAAAAAAAAACACCAAAAAACCTCCAACCAACCTAGGAACAGAAAAGCAGACCAGGCAGAAGATACCACATTAAAGACATAGCAAAAACAGATCCATAGAGACATAGGCAATACTTTATTATTAAGGAATTTTACAGTCTAAATATTGCCAGTCTCTAAAAACAACTGAAATCATTAAAATAAAAAAATGAAGAAGCAGCAAAAAGCAAATCAGGAGACTCTTAAAGAGAGTATCTAGATCAGTTATCTCTGATATGTCATTTCTTATGTTATGGGTAAGCGTACAGGACAGCTAGTAGAGTATTCTTACGGAAGACGGTCAAAACTGTTTTAGTAATAATGTTTATAATGCTGTACAGTTAGTCGTGAAGTCAAGGATACACAAAATATATAGGCACAAAACACAGCATACTGTTCCATAACAAAATGTCAGATGGAGACACTGTTAAGATTCAGGATTTGCTTTAAAGACTCATCTTGGCAACCCTGAATACGGCTGGCAAGAGGGAAACACAGAAGGAAGTCCACTACTCCACTAGTTTATTAGAGACTTTTAGCACTAGTGCTTGAGACGTCTCAGAAGAGGCTTACAAGAATAGCAGAGGAAAGGAAAAAGGCCCAGTTTATTGCAGCTGAAGGATTTTTCAGTAAAAGGCAGAAAGAGGTATAACAGAATGGGATGGTGTTACCACCAATGAGATAGATGAAAAGGAGCTGACAAACATTTGAGCAAAAGTGGCAAAAGTTTAGGGAGAGCCTGAGGAATGGTTGTTTAAATTTAATATTAAACTTGGAAGGAAATCCTGCAGCTTATTGAGGTACATGGAGCTTGGCACAGTCAAACCGCAATCACTTTCCACAATTACTGAACCCACAAAAGGCTCCTGTACAGCTCTGTAATAGCACACTCCTGCCTCAGCTTACCCCTACAGCCGTCCAGGCATACAACACTCACTGGAAATCTTGGCAGAGTGCTTTATTGGGAGGCACAGAAAAGAACTTAGAACAGACCTAGAAGTTCCCCCTTTATTTATTTATTTATTTTTGTTGTTTTGGATTCAGGTTTAGTGAGAAGATCAATAGGCAGAAAGCAAGTTTCAAGGAAACAGCCTGAAGTGTGGAGAAAATATGACAAAGCTTCCAAAGAAGCTGTATCAACAACATTTCCGTTACATATATTTGGATGAATTTCACTGAGAGCTGGAGCAGAAAGGCATTCTTCAAAAGCCTTTACCCGAATCTCTCCAAATTTGGTCAAAAGGGATCTTTAATCAAATCACGGTGGTTTGTTGTTTGGGGTGGGTTGTTTTTTTTTTAAAAGGAAAAAAAAGAAAAAAGAAACCAACTCAGTTACCACCACACATTTCCAAGTTAGATATCTAAGCTGCACGCTTAGTTTCTCATTTTGCAGCGCAGTGGTATTTACACTAATAAAGCCAGAATCAACAGTTGTTGTTGTGGGTTTGTTTTCTTCTCTTACTTCCTCCCCTAGAAAAAGGGACTGGTCAAGGCTACACTCGCCAAAGTCTATAATACATTGTAAATCAATTCTCTGAAGGCAGGAAGAAAGGGATATGGAGCACTGGAGAAAACAAAGCAGTCATTTCAAAATAAAACCAACAAGATGACACTGAAGTGCAGCCAGAACTGTCACATGCCATTGTAAACAGAGACTGTGCGAACAGCTCCATCACTGGAGTCACAAGCAGATGCTCGTGTCAGAAGAGCACTCTGCATGGACAGGTCACAGGAGGCCATGCTGCTCCTCAGGGGGAGCAATCGATGGTGTAGATCTAAGACAGTTTAGCACAGCAGGATCATGTCACCACGGGACAAGGATTCAGAATATAGCTATGTTGTCTTATCTAGCAAGTTTTATTTCTGGCTGACAGAGCTGGCCTTTCGGGTCTCCAAAGACGCAAGTCCCAGGCTGCTTTGATTTGCAAAACTGTAAATGTTTGCTCTAATCTCAGCTTGCTTAAAAAATAAGCATCTTTCTATCCCTGGTCTATCCTCTATCTTTCAAAATAATCTTGTCAACTTATACTGAATGATAGAGTTGAAAGTGTCATAAATGTGTTTTTACAATCAAGTTATTTTCACAGTCAGGACAAACAACTGCTCAGAGCTGACCTCAGAAATCTCTCTCAAGTTTTTTATAAAGGATCTCTGTTCATTTCAGCTGTGAAGAATAGCACTGCCCTGGCTACCAGGGCCAACTGCAATTGCTCACAGCTGTAACAACTCTAGTGTGCAAGCAGTGTGATGGCAAACCACTAATTCCAGGCCAGGGCTGTGGCCTGAAAGCTGGGCACAAAGGGGACCTCGCAGGAGTCTCATTCCTCTGAAGAAAGTACTAAAAACTTAACTAGGCCCAGCAGGAGCCAAAGAAAAGAAAGCACTGATCATAACCCACCATCCTCTTGCTGCTGCTTCTTCCCCCATCTCCAAAATCACATATAAACTCCTCAGACTCTCTACAGACAACTGCACTCCTGTCCACAGCCTGTGACCAGGGTATCTCCAAGGAGCCTACATGGTCAGCTTTGCTGAAACTCAAATGACTTCTGTTTAAAGTTGTGGATGATGGTAGAATTGAAAAGAAAAATCATCTCTACCAAAAGCCTCTGTATCTCACCAGCTCTTCTACTGTTCAGCATTCAAACACTGGCATTGCTGCTTCTCAGAGTCCCAGTCCCAATCCTTTGCAACCAGGACTACTGTGAGAAGCAATAGGCAAGCGAATTATTTCTAAGGCTGTTAATGAAAAGAGCCTGAGATCAAATGTTCTAATTAACTGAAGAGTAAAGCATACACAGAGGAGCCTGTAAAGCAAATGATTAGATATCCAACAAGTACTTTGATTTTTCCACTTTTCAAAGTTGAGCATACATAGCATGAGAGCATTAAAAATTCACCCTGATCCAGGTTTTCTGGATCTACCTAAATTCAGACACAGTTATTTGAAGGAATTCATCAGAACATTAGATGTTGTTGCCTCCTCCTTGTTTCTGAATGTTTAAACCATTTACATTAGCAGATTTATGTACAACACATGATATTTTCAGGTGCAAAGCAACCTTGCTTTTACAGGGGTGTGCCATATAGAGCAGTTATGCCTTTCAGCACCTGCACCCATACCAAGGAGACTGGTCATTTACGAAATGGCACAAATTTCTAGAGGATCTAAAACAACCCACCTCAGACCAGAGTTTTTCTACAGGATGGTAGGTCTGTTTTCCTTCATGATATCTTGCAGCTACTGCAGCTGTAGTATTCTTCAAGAGAATCATTTTACTAACACATTAAACCCCTTCAGTTTACTCCTGAACACTAAGACAGTGAAAACAACCTTCTGAATTAACCAGTCCACCCATATCCCACCAGTGCAGAGGACTTAACTCTGTCTTCAAGTAGCAAAAAATTTGTTCCATAACTTAAATGCCACATTTGCATTGTTTACAGTAAATCAGTTTTAATATTTACCTATTTGACATTTCCACTGTCATTACATTATCACTAGATTCTCTTATCTACCTTAGTCTATCTATTTCTTCTGTAGCTACTATTATTATTTCATTTGCAATATGGTAGCACCAAAGAGCTGCTGTAATAGGATCACATTATGCCAGATCCAAAGAACAATAAAAAGAGTCTCTGTCCCAAAGATCCTCCAGGTTCAAGTAACTTGCCCAATCTTTTCTTTGGGCTTAATCTCTGTCATTGGTGAATCTCATTTACTTTATCCTTTTCAGATACTCAAATTTTTGTCTGCCTCTGCTACAGTTTTACTTTTCTCAAGACACGTACCTTTTGTGAATGGACCATATACAGGCCCTGTGTCCCCTTTCTGCAAACATCTTAATATACAAAATTAAGTTCTCTAAACCACATGGCTGAAGAGCGTGAGACTGGAGGTCCCTTTAGCTCAGTAACTTGTAACAGCAATTAAAGTGAGTACCTCAGGAAGAATGGAAACCCTTCACCAAATAAACCTTAATTACAACTTCACCAGACAAGTATTTCCAATGTATTAAGCATCTAGTAGCAACCTTCCAAACCTGTGCAGCCATCTTACTGTAGCTCTTTCTTGAACACAACAGGTAATTATAATGCAATACTTCATCAAATGTCTTTCCAAGAACAGAAATACTCCCTTTTTTCTTTGAATTCAAACAGTTTTATGCATACAAAAGATTGAAATCAAGTAACAATAGCATGAACACTCTTAACTCAGCCTAGTATAATATTATTAGATTATTATCTTCTAGTCTGTATGCATACTGTCTCCCTAATCAGTCAGGGATCCAATCAGATATTCAACCAAAACTTTTACCTGCTCTTTTACATACAATTTCACAAGTTTCTCCTCTGGCCAGCTAAAGTTTATCTTGCCTTATCATTTTAAATTTAACTGCTAATGGTGTTCATCTTTCCCCAGATACTATCCTTAATTTTGTACTTCTCAGTGAATGCCAGTTGAAACTATATTTTGCATACTTTCATGGTATGCTCAAGAAGGAACAGAGAGGACCCAAATCCGTACATTTTTTTAATTTTAATTGATATAAAAGAAAAGCAGTAGCTACCATTATTAGGTATTCATGCAACATAGAAAATGAAATAACAGACTTTTCTACATAACTCAAGTGGAAAGCTGCACATAAGAATTTGTTTCAGTGGAGTCTTAAACTGCATTGTGCTGCTTTGGTATAGTTTCTTCACACTGTTTCATATTCCTCATTATAAAAAAATCCTTCTTTCCTCTCTTTCTGTAGTCTACAAGTGATGTGCAGTCACTACTATATATTGCCTGCATCCAAAATTGTTTAGATATCTAATGTAGACCACTTTCAAAAACTTTAAGATCTATTATCTATTCTGGAGAAACTGTCATGCCTTGAGGTGTCTACATGCATCAGCATTCATTCACATCAAGACTCTGAGATGGGGGGCTTCTGACATCAGTATCCGTTCTGCTACACGTAAAATAAAATCAGCAGGAAAGATCTAGAGGACAGCATAAAGACTGGAATCAGCCTACATGGCTTACAGGGGGTCAGTATGGAGTCCCAGCAGGAAAGATTCCATAATATCCAGAGGAAGAACAGATTAGAGATTCAATCCAGAAAACATAATGGAAGATTCACAATTAGTGTAAGGTAAATAAAATTTTCCAGTGTCTGCCTGCACAGATTCCACTCCTGGTGAACAAATGGTTAATCTTCTGTATGTTACAGAAAGGCATGAGGGGTCACACCTGAAGAGAGACTGCTGGATATCACCCCTAAAACCAGCATACTATCAGGAAGCCCATGCCTGGGTACAGTTACAGTTAAATGTGACCATCAGGCTTCCTGGGTCACTCCAGAGGATTTTGGTCCATCTGAAGCATTATATTCTCCACATCAAAAAATGTGTCATAGAAAAGAGTCTGGCCAATTCCCAACATGGCAGGATTTTTCTCCCAGCTAAATAATAACAATTTCTGATTGAATTTCTGAGGTACTTGGACAACCTCTTTGTAGATATTTAATTGCTACCATCTACCCTTAGCCCAGCATAGCTTGAAAAAAATTCATCACACAATGTAAGAATTTCTCTTCCTAGGTTAGTATGAAGTTAAGGAAAGAAAACCAGGATTTCTTACCTTCATCCTATGTTTTTTCTGTATGACAATTTGTATTGCCATAGTAAAACTCTGGAAGAAGGCTAAAAATGCAGTAGGTTATTTTGCATAATATTACTCATTAGTGGACTTCATTGAAGATGTTAAAAAAAGAACAGACCCTGTTTCTGGAGGACCAAAGAACTCATTACTATCAAGGTCTGCAGAGAAGACTAGTTCTGAAGTGCTCAGGCAGAAAGAAAATGTTAGCTTTTTACATAAACCGCATTGAACCTCCAAAACAGAACACGTCTCTTACTGGACCTTCAGCCAAGCAAAAACTAATTTGCTATAAAAATAGATCGAGGGACCAGGTACAAGATTTTCTTATTGTTCTGAAAAATAATGCCTGGAAAGGTATGTGAAGCCATCAATTAGTTTGTAATTGCCAGCAGAGCAAAATACCAGGACTACCTGTCTCACGACAGAGAAACCTCAGCCTTGCTTTCTTAGAATTCTCAGAATTAAATATGTACGACAGTCATGACATCCAAAAGAAAAGGAAGCCATCTCCCACACAACACATGGTGTCACAACTCCTCTATTTCAAGTGGTTCTGTTTCAGGGTATCCTCTTTGTTCAAGAGACCCTTGATGACTAGGTATTTAAGACTGTCTGAAAAATTCCTAATTAAAAGAAACACACATAGGTACTGAAATGTCTTGGGACAGAATGAAGTAGTAAGAGATCCTGACAAAATAAGGCGTTGTCTTCTCACCTCTTTTTTATTAGTTACTTGCATTATTACGGTATTATCCACCTGTATGACTAATTAATCCATGAAGAAGGGAGAAGAAAGTTTTGTATGCCAGCCTTGGGATCCAAGGTTATAAGATATACTTATGCACAAAAGCAAGCTTTCCAAGAGGTTCAGAGATCCTGAATTAGAGGTTAATTCAGATGGGTTTTCCATGCAGAGTCCTGAGTCACTAAAGAAGGTTAACTGCATCAGAACAGTAAAGCAGACATCTCATCTTTCAGATCCATAAACCATAGCGAGGATGAAATGGAGGAAACATGGCTGAAGTCATCATTCAAACTTTGAAACAGTAAATAGTGTAAAACACTAGAGATAAAGTATGTGCCTCCAGTCCCTTTGCTTCTTTGAAGGCATCAGGAATAAAAGACAAACCTCTGACCTTTAAAAGCACCTCCATCAGCAGGTCCAAACATAGGTGATGACCAGCTTCCTCCTGTAAAAAGAATCTTAAAAAGAAATTTAAAAGAGAAAAAGAGAGAAGACAGCCAAAGGTATTGCAAGGATACTAAGCTGCAGAGATTTATCTAACCTATTTATGAACACAAAGATCAATAGATCTGACAGAACATGATGAAGTCTTCCTCAGATCTCAAGGACAGTAGAATGGAAAAATAGTGCAAAATAATCCTAGTGTTGTCAGCAAACCTACTACCTCATCCAAAGCATGGGGTGCCTTTTCCAGTTCTACCATGTTAAATCTGTGAATCCTAGTGGCTAGTGACAGAACAGCATCACACTAAAACATCCTCCTTGTCACAAGTTTTTTGTTTTGGTTTTCTAAGGAGTGATGACACAGAAGCCCCGCAGAACTTGCCTGAGAAAATGTTATGATGTGGAAAGCATCACAAACACCCCTGACGAAAACAACTTCAGACAGATGTCCTCAACTGTGACATGGATCACTTGGAGGATTTCAGAAAACTAAAATTATAATGGCATCTGTACAAGACATTGCATATGTTGGAGTGCCAGCTACGTTTAGTGTAACCTAGAGACATTTAAGGCAGAGAGATTACTTGTTTGGAGCTGTAGCTAGTTTAGCAACCTTTAATGAGTTACATAGGTAGATTTTTCTAATGAAAAACAATAACACATAATCCGTCACTACCATTTAAAAAAATGCAGGATAAACACTTTCATACAAAATGCTTCAAAGATGTCTTTTCCCCACAGAATACATTAAGGGTGGATCTTCTACTTGATTCCCTCAAGCGCTGCAGTGAGGCACAGGAGCAAAAAAACATGTTTAAAAGCTTTTGCAGGAGCTTGATATCTTCCATCTGCTTTTTTTGGACATAACCAAGGTCTATACAGGTGTATGCCAGATGGGCATGGTTACACCACTTGTGTTGACAAGTGCAATATTTCCAAAATTTTTCCTGTTTTTCTTGGACAGCCTTCTAGAGAATGCCTAATACTTTGCCATGTACTTCATTAAATCCTGGAAAATTTTAAACTTCTCTGTAGAAGCCAAGAGAAGATGAGAATATTGCAGCTGGGTCTGGATGTGGTTCTGCTGGAGTTTGAGGTTTTTCTCCACTCTGTCAGATAGCTGGTGTTGGAAGAACCAAGTTGTATAAGAAGATTTAATGCACCCTTTGAAACTGAAGAGCTGTTCTTTGGAAACAGTGGGCAATGCTGGCTTTGTGGGCTAACAATAAGCAGTGTAGCTGAGTGAAAGGAGATGGCAGATCAGCCAGGACCATTAACACAATGAACTGCATGGGAGAATACACAATAGATAAAACAAGTTCTGATGGAGTCCTTGCTGCAACCTCTGGGCTCTTTTCTGGAAGTTGAGCTGCAGGGAGAGCAGAATCTGGCAAAAGGAAAGCAGAAAGGTGCATCCACAAGCAAGAGAGGAGTAATTCTTTTTGTGATGTGTTGGGAGCACCAGCCTGAAGTCAATTCTTCAGGCACTTACAATGAACATAGCACTATTCAAAAGCCCTTGTGTCCCACTTCTGCACCACCTTGCTGGTTTTTTTCCAGGCATCTCCAGACACTTAAATGAAGTGCAAGATATTAATTCAATATTCCTTATCCTTCTTGGTCTAGGTTTGGTGACAGATTTCCCAAGTCACATCCAACCCAGACTTCATAGCTTTATTCTGTAATAAAGTTATGGTTTCCCCTTTTCCAGCCTATCTACAGGCTCTACAAACATTTATTTCTTAAAAGAGGCCACACCTTGGCAGAGGATCATGTCCTATCCATTGCCTCTAAAAAAAAAAAAGCAGCCATTTATGCTTTTCTAGGTTTCTCCAGAAATGTTAACTTGGATATGCCACCACAAATCCAGTCATGAATTAATATATATTGTTTCGGCATTAAGGCAACTATTTAAGTTCAAATTACTCTAGTTATATAAAAATAGACAGAGGCAGACAATATGAACAACAAATATAACCCCAGAGCACTGGCATTAAGATTGATTTACTGTAGAGAAAAGCACCATATAAAGATAGGCACCATATATGCTGTCTTAGACATCAACACAGGGAACCTAAAAAAGAGCTTATTCCCTTTAGCAAAAAATGAGCCTATACCTGTAATGAACCTTCTGCCTCTTTCCATACACTGGTAAAACCAATCACAGAATCACAGCATGGTAGTGGTTGGAAGGGACCTCTGGAGATCATCCCGTCCAACCCCCCTGCTTGAGCAGTAACACCTACAGCAGGGTGCACAGGACCGCATCCAGGTGTGTTTTGAATGTCTCCAGGGAAGGAGACCCCACAATCTCTCTGGGCAGCCTGTTCCACTGCTCTGTCACCCTCACAGTAAAGAAGTTTTTTCTCATGTTTAGGTGGAACTTCCTGTGTTCCAACTTGTGTCCATTGCCCCTTGTCCTGTCATTGGGCACCACTGAAAAAAGTCCGGCCCCATCCTCTTGACACCTGCCCTTCAGATATAAGCATTGACAAGATCCTCCCTCAGTTTTCTCTTCTCCAGGCTGAACAAACTCAGGGGTCTCAGTCTTTCCTCATGAGAGAGATGCTCAAGTCCCCTGATCATCTTCGTAGCTCTCTGCTGGACTTGCTCAAGCAGTTCCCTTTCCATGTCTATAATGTACAATTCTTTACAGACCAAACTGGCCTTGACACAGGTGTAAGAAGAACCTCAATTGCCTGAACTTGTCAGTCATAACTAAAGAGAACTGAGGCTTCACTGACAGAAAGACTAACCTGCAAACTGACGTTATTAAAAAAAATTTCCCTTCAGAACACACCAAATTTTCTAGCAAAGTTTTATCCTTGTCTCTCTCAGACAAGGCACTGAGAGTGTTCACAGATGAGCGGCACTGTGTGCTATACATGAAACATGGGGGTTTTTTTAAACTACAGAGAGAAAGTTTCTACTTACACATTTAATCTTCAGTTGCTAGGAGTTCAGAGACACATGGAATAGAATTTAGTTCTCATTAGAGTTTTGTGTGTATTTTAAAAAAATGCCAAGAATCACTGTAAATTTCGATAACTGTGTTCACTGACTTTAAAATCTGGTGTATTAGATATTACTATCCATAAAGAAGTATCTACTATATTTATCCATATTAAGCCTTTCTTCTAGTGTCCTGGAGAGTAGCAGTATTTTTTCCCTTTCTCAATAGTACCCCTGGAGGGTTCAGAGGTTCCTTAGTCTCTTTTGCATAATTTGGCAATTACCAAATTGCTTAAGTACTCAAGTAGACACTCTTTCTCAAAACAGGGTCCAATGTTTTCCATCTTCTCTTAATAGCTTCTGCAAACCTAAGGGGTTGTTGATAGTTGCTGAATCCCTGTGATTCTTAGAAATATGTTGTAGCGTTTTAAAGCATTTAGATCCATTTCTGCACTTTTAGAAGACCTACAACTTTCAAATACATTTATTAAAATGGAACACTGAAGATTCAGTGATTCACTTTAAACTGCAGATTTCCCAAAAACAAATCTTAAGCTGCCAAATGCAATCCTGCCTTAGCCAGCTTCTGACGTTTTCATGAGGATATGACTGCCAAGATATGTAAATTGAGTCACTTTTTTCTTTCTTTGTCTTCTAAACTGGAGTCCAGATTCCAATTTCTCATTAAATTTATTTGTAGGGCCTTTTTTTTCAACCCCTCCAAAAATGATTACTAACTCCCTGTTGTTTGGTGTTTACTTGTTCCTGACTGAACGGTCACATCAAAGAGCTACATAATCTACATGTAATTATTCTAGTATATTGCTATCAAAGCATGTAATGACTCTGTGTGTACATCTACAAGTTTTCTCATAATGAAGTCAATAACAATGCTATTTACTAAAGGTGAGAGAACGTATTCAAGCTTGATATTAAAACCTACAGCTGATGAATTGTTCAAGTTGATAATTAAGAAGAGCATCAGACCTTTGTGCTATTTTTCTTGGCACATCACACTTTACAACATTCCTCAGTGGATTGTGGTGGAATCTTCTAAATAAAACCCACAAGTATATAACCGGCTTTCCTCTCACTTCCATTTGGTGGCCTCTTTGATGCTTGTACAGGGATTCTTACAGAGGAAATCTGGGCAATTTATGATCTTCCAGGCTGAGACTAACTTCACCTTCATAAATTTCATTGATGAGGTCTTTTGCAGATCCTTCTCAGAAAAGTTGTATACCATCACACCACTATGTGCCATTGTTTTCTTTGGTATATAGGTGGTAATGCCTACTTATGCACTGACTTCCTGGTCCCTTGCTTCATTTGAGTCAGTAATTTTATCACTTATCTTGCCCTTATATGCTTCTACCCTTCTTTAAAATTACCCAGTCTTTGGCTACAGTTTTCTTGCATTTTAAGCTGTTTTTCTCTTTTCATGATGTTATACTCTACCACCTCCTTTGTCAGTGTCCTGAAAAAAGAGTACACACGTAGCACCAGCTGAATGCATTGCTTCTCATTGCTTGTCACACTTTCTCTACATCTAAACCTTTTCTTCCTTACCCTTGGCAAATATTCTAACTCATTCAGACTTTGCAGGGAGGATTTTTCTGGGGGTATTTCAGCATCTTCCTATCACTGTCTTCACCAGCAGCTTCAGGTTCAGTGCTGTTTTATTCATGTACTTCCTCCTGGTCCATCTTTCACAGTTTATTATAACAGTACAAACTCATAATGATGTTATTGGAATGGCACAACACACTGGAGTCCCAGCAACTGACTTTGCCACACAGCAACAGCTCGTAAGAACAAACTCAGGGGTAGTTGGACAATTCTGCTCTTTATGACCTCAGGCAGGGTCAACACCTAGAAGGCTTAGACAGCTCACACACAGAATGTACCTGGACTCCAAATCATTCCCTTAGAATGCATTTGACTAACTCAAAGGAAGCTCAAATCCTACCATTCCTTTTATAGTTTCTATCTCCTCTCCAAGAGGAAAACATTTTTTTCCCCTTCCCTCTCTTATCCACATTAAGATCCATGCCCAATCCACATCAAGATTTTTCCTTTCTGTTAAAAGAAGAGATTTCTCTAATACTATTTTTATTGAAGTTGACTGGGTAGAACTACTCTCACCTCTACCACAGGTCATTCCCAAAGAAAAGCTAAACAATATATTGATATACTATATACATTGACCTTAGATATTACCTACCTGTAAAATTTTAAGATAGCTGCAAATAATGTGCTTGCACTTTTTAATTAATAAAATAGGTAAACTATCAATTTTTTATCTTTATGGCATATTCATTTTATACCTTGTAATTCTCATGACAAATTAACACATTGGTATTTTTCTTGTTGTCTCAGACAGAATACCTGAGTTGAGATGACAGAGAACTCTTCAAGCTTTTGCATCTTCAGGTAGTTTGTACAATGTTCAGGTGTTATTTAGTATCCCTTCTTCCTTTTCCAAAAGCTCTTTTCAGAAGGACATAACATTTTCAGAGAACAAAAGTGACACGGGAAGCTAAGCCCTGTTTTCAGAAGCATCCAGAGCATTCAAGAGGCTGCTAAAAGCCAGCAGCTCTTACTCAACTAAATAGCTTAGGCACATTTACAATGCTCATGTGCTAAATACCTCATGCCAGACAAGGGTTTTATCTGTGTCAAATTGTAATTGCCTGTTGCTTTATGAATGTCATCATAATTATAACTTTCACTCTGCATTTTAACCTCCACAGTGGATTGAGATATCCAGTTTCTGTCAAAAACTGATTGATGTTTGACAACATCTGTCAATTCTGACACCATGGTTGTGCTAGGATTTCACATGCTTGGAAGAGAGATAACCCTATGAGAATCACTCAGGCCAACATTTAACAAGTCTCCTTCACCGGACCTACAGGCAATTAAAGTACTGCTGTTGATTTAAATAATTTTCTACTGAGAAATTGAGTAAGGCTAGGTCAGGGAGAGGCGAGACATTGGCAGGTGAGGAGGAAAAAAAACACACTTATTTTCAAGAAATGACTGCTTTCCAGAGCACCAGCCCAGACCACTACCAGAGCCAACATGACAGGCCAGCTGCCAGGCACAAGAGTGTCGAACCAAGCCTCTGGGCTCAGGAGGGATGAGGTTAGGCAGAGGCAGAGCATTCAGGTCCACTTGTTTTCCAAAGGGCTGTTAAGATCTCTAGAGTTTTCAAGGCTACAGTTAAAAAAATTCATTTTGCTAATCCTACTGTCTTGCTCTCCCTCTCCACCTGCCTCTTCTCTTAAGGATTTTCCTGGTCAGTTCCCATAGTCAGGTACTTTCCCTGTGGTGAAAAGATGGGAAGGGCATCACACTTACTGCAGAATCTGTAGTTTTCAGACTCAGAAGTCTACAGCCCAAGAAAAGGACCAGACACATGGTTAGCACCCAGGAGTACCTCTGCCTGTGAATCATATTGTGCCTATTCAAACTGCTGGGAGAAGAGGAGGGGAGATGGAGTGGGAAGCATTGCAGAGGTTAATTTTCAGCAGATTGGCATAGTGACTAAACAGTTTCTGTAAACAGGGCCAGGTTAGAATAGCTCCCAAAGTCTACCTAAGAGCAATGAGGAGTGCTGGTCTCTCTTAGGTGGCCCAGGAGAGAGAAATCAAAGAAATGAAGCGATTTATAAAAAAATTAGGGTTTATCAGGGTCTTTGTGACTTAGCCTGGACTGTCTAGGCTGACCTACATTTTGTTTCCTGCTCTAATTTTGTGGCCACATCTAGTTCTTGGGTTGCCTGGATTTTTTTTTATTCTTGCTTATTGCATGATCATAGTATTGCTTATTGATCAATGAAGGTTTTCCAGGTACTGCTGCACAGGGATGCAAAACTCTTGGGGCAGTTTGTCAGCTCCATTACTGGTAGTCTAATCCCAGCCAGTCAAGTGGCAGAAGGTCCCTCAAAGACAGCCTGCTTTACAACTTTTTACAAAGACATCTGGCAGTTTGGCATTATCATTGCTTCTACCTCATGCTTTGATTTAGAATCTTAGGGTGAATTGTACTCAGAAAGAGTAGAAATACTTTTTTTTTTTTTACCCAAAAACACACAACTTCATCTATCACTGTGATACTGGCTTCTATCCATTACTCATTCTGCATTCACATTTTACCATCTGCCCACTGCTAACCTGGACTTGCTATTTCTAATCTGTGCATTACCACCACTCTCAGATGAAAAATATAAAGGATTTGCTTGAATTCATTTAATTAGGAACTATACCATTCAGGGAGATGTACCAAAAATAACTTGATCTATGAGTTGGCAGTTTAAGTAGTCCCTTAGCAGTGCTTAACAACTACTGCTGATGTAAGATGTCTCTATTGATTCAGGACTATCCAGGTCTGAAGTGAGTCAGGTAGCTCCAGCTCACATGCGTCAGAGCTGGCAGTTCACGTCTGGAGGAATAAATCTGAGACAGCTTTATGGGCAAAATCCAGTTAAGAGACCTAGCAAAAGTTTACTGTCAAATCACTGTCTGGAAAAAAAAACATCCAACATCCACGGTTCTCTCAGCATTTTCTCCTTCAATGCCAAGCGACTATGGCAAATTAAATATCTTAGCTCTGTATACATTTTACTTACTTTCCCTGTTGATATACTGAATTGTGTGAGAAATGGAAGATGTTGTCTCTACTTCACTGTTTTAAACACAGCTTAGTCAGCTGGTAATTGTTTTCAGGACAGCCACTGCAGTGTGCTTTAAATGCAAGAAAGTCAGGAACAACTTCTGCTTTCTCAGGTTCAGATCACGCTCACTTAACATGATCCTTTGTTATGACGGAAAACAAAAGGGACAGGTGAAAGTTGTCAGGTGGTGACTCAAAGACTGCAGGATTAAATCCTGCTTTCACTCTGGTGATCCCATGACCATAAGTCAGCCAGGGTAACATTTATTAAAGTACATCGGGAAAAGTTGAGCACTGTAATCCCATGTGTCCACACATTTTTCTTCCACACACCCTCCCCAATGCACATCACTATTTTCCACTCTGAATTCAGGCTTTGATTGTTGCAGGTACAGATCAAAGCCTAAAAATCAAAGCTCTACCACCCTCTTTGCAGAGGATGCAGTCTAGATAAGAGCTCACCAGCAGTCCACCACCAACCTTTTCAGTGTTGCTTGTGCTGTAGACATTTACCTACAACTGAATGAGAAACTCCAGGGAGCCGATGGACCATCCACCGTACATGTATACTCCTACCTAAGTTTTGAGTGTGAGCTGACTGCAAACCAGAAAGAAACCCTTTGGCATACACAGCTCTCAGAGTGCTGGGCTTTCAGTACACTCTGGTGTGGGAGCAGAGGCAGAAGCAGGGTCCCTGGGTTGCTGATATGGGAAAGGAATGGGCACCTACGGAAAAGGTTCATACCAGCAGAGGCTCAAGGCTGGGGGAGAACACTTGCCACCGCCATCCCTCTAAGCAGTGGTTAAAAGAAGCCAGCAATAGCAATAGTAACAGTTCACTCAGGAACAAGCTGAGATCCCAACAGCTCCAGCACAACCCTGGAGGAATATGTCAGTCTAAATGAATTAGATGCTTTTGAAAAGTCTAAAAAAAAAAACCTGGAGGAAAATATTTATAGGCAAGATATATCCTATACAATGTCTGAAGGCAGAAACAGACTTAAATAAATTTGGGGGTGGGGACTGTTATCCTTTTTAAAAGCGGAATACCACCAACCCCCATGCCTGATGGGCAATAAAGCACATTATGGAGCCACGCACCAAGAGGATAGAGTGACTTGGGAGATCAGGGGATGAAAAGGATGAATGAAAAGGTCAATACATATGAGTAGATGCCTCTGAGCACTCTAAGGATTTTATAATCTGTTAACCAAACAGATTCTGGAAGAATACATACTAGAGAAAACAGGGGCAGAGAAATAGAGAGGGGTAGGAAAAAGAAAATAGGATATAATGACTGAGTAATTCTCCTTACATATTAAAAAAGTTTTGAGGGAGGGGAAGGGAGAGTTGTACAGCTTTAAACTCACCTGGTGGTAGGCATCAGTTCTGTACTTCTTGTAGCTAGTCCAACAATAAACACATACAAGCGAGAACTAGCCCATGTGACTGGGACATGCACGTGTTTCACTGAAGGAGATGTCATGTAGATCACAGATAATTCATCTGATGTGGCATTTGCTTGGGTAATCATGCAATTTTCTGTGAGCAGCAAACCAAGCAACTGTGCAAAATCCATAGTTCATTGCTCTCTTCTTCCCTGTGTCTGAATCAACTTTTATATTTTTTTAATGCAGACTTTAAGTATTTGATCCATTCATACTTTTCCCTCTCTTCTGTCAGCTGGTCTCCCATTTATGACTTTGTACCATATATGAGTGCTCATTGCAATTCATTCAGACATGCTGCATTCATAGAGATGCAGAAAAGACAGACACGTTTATAGACAACATAGATCCAACAGCATGCCGGAGACAGAGGTGGCCTTAAGTCTCTTTAAGGAATGCAAAGGTGGTCTTTCAGAAAAGGCAGCCATTAGTGGGCTTCCTGCAGGCTGCCACTCTGCAATTCATCAAAAAATGTATCATAGACTGAGATTGGATAGCTGATTAGACTGGAGCAGAGATGACTCAATCCCCAGTTTTGAGCATGAAACTCATGTTCCCTGTCTGATACCTTGTGTCTCACACATTGGCCATGCTGCATTGTGTGTGCCCTCCCCACCTCTCATTTTGGGATTCTCTGTGCTAGACATGGGTTGTCAGCTGTCTTTCAGGGAGTAAATGGGCTGGAGATTTACAATGGGTTGTGTTTTTTTTCCTATGAACACTCTGTAATTCTGTGAGTGATTCCAATTAAGTCAAAAAACTATCACTGTTGGCTGGACAAATTTAGGGATTTGTAAAAGTGTGGTGCTACCTTCCAATTTCTTTTCTTGTCATAGCATACTCTGGCTTATGGTTTCAAGTGCATAATCACAAACATACAGTGTGGTATACAGATTAACAACATGGTAGGATTTACAAAGTTTTCCTGACTTGAATGTCACTTTGTTTCTTATTTAAATACATACCATACAGAGACCTCTGTAGCATTTAAAGGATATTATCTATGACCACACACAGAGATACTTGAATTTAATATGTTTTTAAAAGCCTGCTTACCAGGTGGCCTTATTTTCCCTCTCTCAAGAAACAAGGCACATGTGCATACAAAATTCTATCTCACATAATTTATAGTAAAGTTGTTTTTTTAATCAAAGTAATTAGGTAACATGCTCACTGCTTATGCAAAACAAAGGTGTGCACATGCCAAAGATTTTCAGGATTTTCCTATAGGAATACATTGCATCTGGGAAGCAGCAGGAAACAGAACAGAACAGACATCTGTCTTTTTTTCCCAGTGCAACAATCATACATTTGGCTAAATTACTTTGACTCTCAAAACATTTCTGCTTCTGTACAATAATTCACTGAATTCTAACTTGTTATCAGGGAAGGGTTGAATGTAATGGTATTCAAAAAACCAAATTATAATCCACACACACTATTGGGAATACATTTATGAGTGCAAAATTCTTGAGAGTGACCCACTGTTTTGAACCTTAGCTATGCATCAGGCACCATTTGAGCCATATGAAACGAGAGCCCACTTCTTTGCCAGCAAGTTGCATGATGGATATAAGCTTACACTGTAGAGTTATACCACAAAGGAAGCCCATTCTACCCCACTGCTGCAGCATCTTACCCGCCATCCCCAGATCTCACACATCACGTACTGCAAGTTGATATATAAATTGAGGGTGCACCAGCATGAGACTGGGAAGAAATAGTAAGGTGCCATTGCTTTAGTGAAAGAACAAGATATAGATGAAGAAGTCCTACACATGAAACATGACACTGTAGGCCTACATGATGTTCAGATGTGATCTCTCTGGGCAATTTGCCTCAAAGAGCTTTAGCGAGAAAACACTGATCAGGAGCATTATTGTAGAGCAGTTAGAAAACAATGGTCAGTGATCCCACTGAGCAATTCTGAACAAAGCTGCTTTTAAAGTGTTATAGGAGAGCTAGGTAGCCACAGGATCAGAATGCTGGCAGACTGGCCAGTATTTCATACACACTAAAACTTGTACTGAAATTCCACTTGCAGTGAAGTAACTCCACAGACTTTTACACATCTTAGACCCTGTATGCCCTAAGAAGCATTTTAAAGTGTTTTCCCTGTATTGCACCAATACCAAGCCCTGATGGTGATTATACTAGAAGGACATCCATCCTGTGTAAAAACCCTACTGAAATCAAGTGGATCAGAGCTAGGCAAAGTCAGATCTCTCAAAGTTCCTCAGTTCTTATTTGCAAGGGCAAAGCCATTATTTGCAGAGGGAAGACAAAACTTAGTTTGAGGACAAAAATAGTTCATGTGCCAACAGGAGTTCAGAATTTTGCAGCAACATTGATGCAATAAAAAGCAAACTTGTGCTTTGCGCAGGACAGATCCTCAAGCATTGATAGGCCTCTGCAGTTAAAAAAGCTTCCTGTCTCTCTTTAGAACTCAATTTTGTTTGTTCTCATTTCCTAGCTACTGACTGGATGCCTTGACACCATAACAAACCTCTATTTCATTTCAAAGGCTTAGCATGTCATATAACAATACCCAGATCACTCCCCCTAACACACACACGAAAAACCCCAGAAAAATAAAATTGCTTAGAAGGAAAATCCCATTTGTGCTTCTGTTGTTTGGCACTGATTATTCATCATGTGAATTACTTCTGGAAAGCCTTTAAGCTCATAAACCAGAAAAATCCATCAGTATCTGTGAAATTCTTATACAGGTATCAATTAGTTGTCTTGAGATATAAGTCAAACTAGTGATTTCATCCCCCAGTGAAGCCCAGAAACTTTTTGTCATGACATTAACAAAACATACCCCACACTTATAACGGAATGAAAGACAGGAAAACAAAGCAGACAACATAAAATTAGGCCGCCAGGTTCTTGACCCCCTGTTTCTACAATGTTCAAGACACTCTCTGCTAATCCTAACCCTCAGAGAAAACTGGAGACTTTTGGGTGAACAGAGAACCAGCAACATTTACTGTTACTAAGGTCAGCACCTAGTGGGGTGCCCAGCTCCCAGTTGCACAGCCATCTATAGAGCACCTGCAACACATAAAGGAGCCCAAGTGGAGGATTTTCCCATCCCCTGCCTGCCAGGTGGGAGCCATGCAGCTTATTCATGGGTAAATTCAGTGGAGACAGAAGAGGAGGGTGGTGCCATGTAAGCCGCTGATTTACTGCAATCAGGTGATGATCCTGAAATTATGGAGCTTCAGCTGCATGCCTTTCCTGGGAAACAGCAATTTCAACTAGATAAGCCATTTATACAGGTTTTGTCCAAACCCTCCCCACCATGATATGCTTTTTTTTTTTTTTCTTAAATCTTAAGTTATCACTAGCTGTACTTGGAAGGGGCACCCTGCTACTCTTGTACTTACTCAAGGTCTCCCCACAGCCCTTTCACTAGACTCAACAGGGTTATAGGTGGGCTTCAAAAATACCCTCCAAATCAGCCTGAAGATGGCATTCCTCCTGCTCTTCAAAGCCTGCAGAATTAAATTTGATTGAAAACTTCCAAGATCTCATTAGCTGGAGAATAACAGCTGCTACAACTGTTTTAAACATGGAACTATCACCTTTCTGGTACACTAGTAATCCATTTAAAAAAAAAATCTAAGAGTTAAATTCAAGTTAACTACAATAATTTCTGTTGCTATTAGGCAATCCCATACAAACTGAAGCTCATTATTTATTTCTTATTTTAGCATTTGAGAAAACATAGACCTAACTGGCTAACTGTTATTTTCCACTACATTTAGATGTATGCACAAGAAAGGAACAAGACACCTAAGGCTCCACTTAAATAGATTCATGTCAGCAAATCTCAGCTTCTGTTGGGACTTCTCTCTAGAAGCAACTGAGATGTATGAGTAGGGAAATGCATGAACATAAAAGCTCCAGCTGGGCAAAGTTTATTAAAGGACTGGGATCCTAAGTTGACCACACATTATTGCTGTATCCATTTCCATTTTATTTGCAATGCATAGTACCAAATGATTCACTGACATTTTAATAACTGGCTTATAAGCCTATGTAACAAACTATGTTTTATAAACATCTAGAATATACTAGATAGCTACCCTTAACTGTTTTATAAATGAAATCTTAACAACTGTGACCTTTAGTTTTTACATACAAATACTAAAACTATGACAAATGCAGAAGCTTTTACATCAGGCAAATTCTACAGGGCCTGTGATCCTGAATAAAATCCAAGACAGAACTCCAGGGTTTGGGCTTCTGTTTCCCAAATGCTAAGAATGAACCTTTTCCCCATGCTGTCTGAAACAAGCAGATTTTTCCTGCCTTTAAACAAGGCAATGTGGGGGCTCAGAGGGAAAGAGATAGATTAAATGTCAACTGAAACACTTAATGGCCTCCAAGAAGAAATATAAATGCCAGGTGCTGGCCTAAGGTTCCAGAGGCCTGTAACCAGTGTACAATGAAATTGAAATATTGCAGATAGTCTCCTATTCTGACAGATGTTGCAATGACATTGTTGCATTTTTCTGTTTTCAACACTCACATACTTGTCCTTTGGACATTCCTCATGTTAAGCTCATGCTAGTATCTGTTGTTTGCAATAAGTCTCTAAGGCACCCATAGGGTTGGGCAAATAGTTCCACTTTGTACAAGATAATAGGTAATTCAAAACATCTATTTTTTAAAGCAAACTTAAGTCATCTACACAAACGTTGCAGTGGATTAAGAGTCCAAGAAAAACGAATCAATGTGTCCAACTAGACAACAACAACTTGATCCCAAAGTGCTATAGCTCCCATTAATTTACAGGGTCACGGCTGAACTTCAGGGGTGTGTAAAACACAGCTTGCTGCCAAACAGGGTGGGGAAAAGACTATTTAACTGCAGGTTTTATTGCCAGAGAATACACATATCAGGTAGTTTCACCCAAGGTGAAATTCACTTCTGTCCAAAGAGTCTTACTGGCATCTAGATAAACAGCAGGTGCATCTCATGCAGGCTCCAAGAGGGTCTGTTCCAGAGCTCGAGCCAGTGGAGAGACCACTCAAAAAACCCACATGATAGTAAACAACTATCACCTCCACTGGTCTAAAGTGAAGCTCTGTTTTTCCCTCAATACAAATCAGAAAGCAAGGGCTTGATCCTGATAAGACATGAGCACTTGTGATTCCCTGAGCTTAACAGGATGAGACTAATTCACAAACATGCAAAATGAATCAGTCTGCTGTCTTTTCAGATGCATAGAAAGAGTTAACAACACCGATTAAACTAATCTTTCTGAACACTGGTTTGTCATGAGAAAAGCAGCTTTTCTCCAAAATTTCCAGTTACTCTACAATTCCCAAAAGATCAGAACAGAATTAGGCTAGAGCTCTCAGGACCTTAACAAACCAACCCTTAAAGGGTTTATGCATTTGGGACTCCGGAGACAGAGCTGAAACAAGCAATGTTGATCTAGGTCAAACTGTGGTGGTTGAAATCAGGAGTGTGCTATCAGGGCTGAGCTGAGGCCAGCAGGCATCTCCTCACTCAGCACCCTGAGGTCAGCAAATGGGAGCTGCCAGCGGTGCTGATAGCACCACACAGCCCAGAGCATCTACCAGGTGATATCTGTGCTGCGGTGGGACCACCAGCTAGCCACAGGGTTTCCAAAGTCTTAGCATAGCTTTCTACTTACCATCTCCATTGCTCCCCAACCTGCAATAAACACATTGCTTTATGGCATCACTTGTGCACTATACAGCCATAATGCCTCCAGTCCATATTGCTGCTCTGACCGCCTGTGTAGAAGATTATTTGAAGAAAAAAAGGATAGTTTATAAAAAAAAGTTTAAATTGATTGACATGTTTTACTTGGAAAAAGGGGATGTTTGTTCTGCCTCACACACTGTAGGCCTAGGTACTTGCCCTAAGTGCTGCTGGCAGTTTTTCCCTTGTAATATACACTTGCATCAGTGGCTGGAGTACAATCACACAACAAGTTGCTACTCTGGAACTGAGCAGCTTAAAACAGTGCCTCTTCAAAGCTTTGAACATGTTCTTGGACAGCTTAGGACTTGATCCTGCAAGCACCTCACTCACCAAACAAGACCCCCACTGAAATTGGCTTACATCCTAGACTAAGAAGGATTGGGCCCTTGACATTTTCTTCCATTTCATCGTTTTCCTGCCTTCTGTGTATTCAGGTGTTACTAATTTCTAACTCAGCTGGTGCCTAAGACAGTGATTCCAGAAATATCTGAGAAATAGGATAACAGCAGCTTTGCAAGCCAGTTGCAACAATGTCAGTAAATCCTACGGACCCCATAAAAGATACTATTTTCTCTGAACTCCAATACTCTGAAATCAAAATACACACGATGCCCAAAGTGTCTGCAGAGTAAAGAAAGGTCACTTAGCTTACTAGTAATAACATTGAGTGACCAGTCAGCATAGATCTCACCACTGATGGGTGTCCCTTGGGAAGCCCAGAAACTGTTGAAAACCTTGGTCCATCGTGTTGCAAACATATGTCCCACTCTGTCTCCTTCTCCCACGAAAGAGGCATCAAGGGTGCAACATGACTCTTCTAGAAGTCCTTTTACTGAACTTCACAGTACCTGGAAGCCCAAGAACAGAGGCAGATTCTAGGTTCTGCAGCAGAAACATCTCAAACTGTCACAATTTACTACAAGAACTTATCCCTCCTTCAGTGAGAAGTGAGCACAGATCTCACTGCAAGCCACAGGTCCCTCAACATGAGGGGAACCTTGCACAGATAAATGCAGATGGGAGGCACAATATTCTAGACGTATTATCTGATCTAGCAGCACAGATTGCTTAATTCCACAGATTGCTCACCATATCAGCCTACACATCTGATATCAGTTTTTCACAGAAGGACACCAAGAACAACATCCAAGTCTGATGGAGTGAGTTTCACAAGACACCAAGAACATTAACTTCCTGAAATATTTGGACAGTGTCCAATGACAGTAGACACAGTATCAGTGGCTGCATACTAGAACTTGCTGAGTAAGTGTACTTCAGCTGAGTTAAAGACAAGACTAAAGTATTTTCACAGAAGTATTCAAGAGCTTCAGCAGTGAACAAGCTTTCCAGTTGGTACCCCATAACATCCTGAATGACATTATGGCCACAGAAGCCAATTCCGTTTTAGACATCAGTAGTACTGAGGTGCCACATTCAGCAGCATCATTTAGTGCCGTAAGGGCCATCAGATTGTCCTTATACTATTTGATTAATAAGACACTTTGGAAAAGAATAACTAAACTAAATTCGAGCTCTACTACTTAAAAATCCTGACGTCTAATAGGCAGATGGACTAGTAAGGTTAGAAGAAACCAGATTGTTACAGTCACATCTGATAGTACTACTTTAGATAATGGCTATAATAGGAATAAACCATTCTCAGCTGATTTTTGTTGTTGTTGCCACTTTGAGGGGAAAAAAAGTGTAATTCCCTTACACAACAGAACAAGCATTAGCTTATTACAGATTCGTGAGGATGTTTCTAAACCATGGGTTCAGTAGTGTGGTTCCTATTGCTCAGGTCTGGGCAAATTCACAGGTCTTAATGACTCCTGGAGTGCTGAGGTCCAAGTATGCATTTCTTCCCCCCTGCTCCTCCCCACATACTGATTTCTTCTGGAAGGATATCTGGTGAATGAACAGAGAAGGACCTGTAACAGGTGAGAAAAGTATCATCTTTTCAACTTAGACACCACCTGAAACACAAACAGGTTGAGAACACAAATTCAGAGGTGAAGCTTATTTAGTTTCACTGTAATATGCTGCTAACTACCTGCTATGTAGGTGAAGACAGACACTATCCATCTTCAACTGCCTTTTTTCCTTTTAAGCCTAGATGTTAGCAGGGGAGTATTTTAGGTGACAAAACTCATGTGTCTGATGAAATTCTAGACATTGTAGCATGACCCACACGGTTTGCAGCTATTGCTACAGAAGGAGCAAGGTCTCCCATAGGATCTGCATCATCTCTGCCAGCTCTGTGCAAATAACCACGTAGTTTAGAAAGCATACCAAATGCCTATATTTAGGTAGATGATTGCTCCCCAGATGGCTGCTGTAGCCAAAGCTGGGGTCATTGTTCAGTGTAGCATTATTTTACAAATATTTGCTTTTTCTCTAGACACACTAGCAGCACAAACAGGACTATAAGACCCTTTTCTTCCAGTAGAGAACTACTGTACAAAATGCTGGTTAGCCTGGGAGGTGGTACATAGGAGAACGTAATGATTTGGTTGAGGTTCTCTTCTGATCTTGCATAAGTCTTGGTGGAATTTGATTGCTACCCGACATGTTATTTTGAACCTTACAGCAGCACAATTTTTTGGGTGCAGTTTAGTAACTAACCAGATTGCTTGTCACAGATGATTCCTTTTATGAGACAGGAGGGATGTCCTGTGACTAAGGTTATGACAACCTTTGCACAATGAATAGAGTTTAAGCTGGATGGATTTACATCCACCCTACCAGTTACTAGTATATACAGTATCGCATTCTCTGCTCTCCTCTTTTTTTGGAGCATCTGAAGTTTAGAAAACAAAAACCAAAAATATTCATAAGAAGTTTGAGGATGAAATGAACAGCAGCAGATGAGAGACTCTCCAGCTTCCATCTTGTTGTCAAGACTGCTAGGATAAAACTCAAGGTCACAGATCCTGAGCAGAAGCACAGGGAGACACGTGCTCCAAAGGACGTCAGTATTCAGAAGACTACAATACCACTGCAGCTGGGGCTTCTGCACACCTACCAGGAGATCCACACTGACTTCTACTTGAATAACTCTTTCTTGAAAAGCCTATTCTGTGCATCTGAAGAATGGAATTATTGACATGCCCTATTAGAATGAAACAGAGGTACCATTGTCATAGAGCTGCTTTAAAAAAATTCCTAGACTGAAAGAAAAACAACTGGAGTCACAGTTGGATCAAAAGCAACTGAAGCTCTTGGGCTTGCATCCACTAGCTGGAGGTGAGTTGAAATAAACTCCCCATTCCACAGAGCTCTGGCAATCTCTTGGGAACTATACCCACCTCCAAAGCTATAAATAAATAAATAAAAGCAGCAAGCCCAGACCTCCCACACCATCCTATTTGACATAGTAGTCCACACTTGGGTGGTCCAATTTGTAAACCAGCCTCTCTTTTATAACAGTGGAAAACACTAAATCATGCTTGTGAAAACTGAATATAGTTCCCAAAAAGATAGGAAAAAGAAACAGAATATAAGCAAGAGTAAAAGCAATTTAAGTGCTCAAGAAGGAAGGGGCTGAATGAAAGAAGCCATTTAAAATTAAACTTGCTTTGGGCACTCCATACCCCAGCGCACTTTGATTCATATTGGCACTTTCCCACCCCACCCCCCACCCCCCCATTTTATGAAACATCCAAGCCTAAAATAATATTGGCTAGGACAGCCTCCTGCCCCCACAACAGAACCTCAACATCTCGAGATTTGAGAAGTGTCAAACACCTGGCATCCTCTGTAAAAGACAGACAACCTTTCATGGGACCCCTTTCTTTCCCCTGCTGACACACACATTCCAAAAAATGACTGTTGCTGAGAGGAAGTGCCAAAAGCTGCAGTGATCCTGTTCTTTTACCTTACCATCAGGCTGCAGGTAATGCTTTTGCATTTCCACATCAGTTATTTCAACAAGGGCTTGTAATTCTCCCTAGAATAACCTACACCTGCAATATGGCAGCGCAAAGTCAAAGCATCCCCAGGACACATACAGAACAAACATTCATACCTAAAGAGCTTGCCTATGGTTGCACGCAGTTCTTGTTGGAAAGTGTACTTCACTCTGTTTCCAAAGCCTAGAACATAACGAAAGTGTCCTAAACACTTGGTTCTCCACTGATGTCTCACTTATAACTGGTAACACATTAAAAAAACATCATGCATCATGTTAGGACCACAACTAGCAACATCCTTCTTTTACTGCTAATTACAAAGCTTAACTGGAGCACATTTAATATTGTAGAGCTATAGGCTCACCTCCCACTCCCAGAGTGTATACCTGAAAATTGTAACATCATAAAACAAAACTGAATCTCAGTGCATTGCACAAGAGGGATTAAGTTTATTCAGATAAAATAGGAACAACAGATTAAATGTTCAGAGCTTGTCTTTACAAATTAAGTGGGATTTATAACAGCAGCCCTCAGGGTTACATACAACTACTCTTATATGAGCTCACGTGAGACTAAATATCATGAGACTGCCAATTACACATTTGCACCTCTAGCACTGGTCTGAAGGCAACCTTGTCTAGTGATCATTAGGATTGCTTTCAGCTGCTTAATCTTATTATCTACCAGAGAGATAATGCTGTTGGATCTCACTTTCACCTCCCCTTCCACATGTGCACTTCCTTGCCTTCCACAATCACACAGTCCTCTGTGTGTTCAAGAGGTACTGTCCTACCCAAAGGCCTCATTTCAGATCAGGTCTCAGGTGCCTAAGAGAAAGCCTCTCATCCACAGAAATACCTGGTTACAAGCATATCAGCTGCAATTAATAAAGTTACATCATGCAGTGGCTTCATAAAAAGTCACCAATGAAGCTGCACAGAATTTGGTTGCTGGGACTTCTGTTCACATAAGTTTTACTAGAAAGATCAGTACTTTCCCTTCATGCTCTTTGGATTGGGGCTCATCTGCCCTCAAAAAAAAATAATAAAAATCTAAATTTTGGTACTGCACCAGAAAAAAATGTGCACTTTCTATCCAAGACATCACATCACACCATCTCCTTAATTTAAAACCATTAATCTTGCTCCTTCTCATTGAAGGATGGTTTTACACTCTGGCACTGAAAACAGAGAAATTGGAAAACATGGACTCTAACCAGTAAGCGTCATACCTAGGATGGGGTTGAGCAGTCTGACACACAACTGCATCTTGTAGCTCTACTAAAGCAATGAAGCAGACAAATAAAGAAAAATTCAGTAAATGACGTTTTCATGCAAGAGGCTTCACAACAAATTAGGCGGCCACTGACTAACATTTCTGAAGACACCGTGTTACACTGCTACCTTTAATTTTATCATACTTAGGAATAGACCTGTCCTAACAGCACCTGCAGTACATGTTTACACTGAACTATAGTCTTAAAAACAAACAAAAGCACCATCCACAAAAACCCACAAACTCCTCAAATAAATGAGGAATATGGAAGAAAAGTCAAACATGCATGATTTGCTTTTCCTTTCTAGCACAGCTGACCCTCCTGTGGTGTGCAGTTTTAATTATATTTTTCTCACTGATTTCCTAAAAATTTATCTATATGATGACATAGTCACCATTATCAACCAAAATGCAGAAGAAACACTGATAAACACAGTATATATATTCTGTATATATAATACATATTTGTTTAGTATTATATGTAAATAAATAGAGAATATATAGAATATCCTGTTCTCTATTCTATCAACTATTTTATATTGCAAAACAAAACTTAAGAGACACATAGGCAGCTTTATTTATTAGCAGTTTTAAGGACTCATGGCTGTTTTGGAAATCCCAGAACTATACTAAAGTACACCTAATACTCAATTTAAATAATGCATGATGTCATGTCATTGGGGGATGATGAAACCCATCTACCTGAAAACACTCTCCTCAGTTTAGCTCTTGACTTCAAAGACAGTGAAGTGACATCTAACTACAGCCAGACTCATATTTTATCCATTTCATGTAATATCCTGTACATAGGTCTTTATATTTTGCCTACAATACAATGACCAGTTACAGAGCTTGATTTTTCTCATAAGGTCAGTTGCACAAAATATTAATTAGTTGTATGAACTGTATGTAGGCATCATTATTGTGACTACATGTTCAAAAACCACTTACCCTTACTGCAGAAATTTCTTTTCTTCAGACTAAACAAGGGAGAAAAGCATTTGAAATGGGACAATAATTTTTGTTGAATCCTCAGTCTTTTCAACACATGCACTGAATAAGAAAACAGATTTGAAGGGGAGGGTATGGGGAAGTAAATGGTGGGGCAAGTTAAGTTGTTTGATGATAATCTGTAAGGAATTTCCATTAAGGACATGCAGTCTAACAGACACTCTGTACCAACCCTCTGAGCAGGTAGATATGCCATGAATACAACTACACCATCTGGCACGCAGACAAGGTAAGCAGAACATGTTACTAATTAGGTTCAGCTAAACACCAAACTCCCCGTTACAGAGAAGTCTGACGCTGTATTTTGGAAACCAGTGAATCTTGGAAGGGGAGGAAAACAAAAAGTTTACCCAACAGAACTTAGGGTTCAACACCAAACCTCTGGTACTGAGCTGAAATCTCGTAAGTGGTTCTCAGCACCACTGACTCATCAGAACAAGAATCAGAAGACAGTAGCCAGCACAGCCAAGCAGCTAGCCTGATTTTGGTGCTCAAACTAATTCACATAAAGACAGAAAATGAAACCTGGGTCCTTCTGATCTGCAGCCTAGACACTAAGCACTGAATCACCTTTTAAGAACCTAGACACAAGGAAAAGTTGTGTGCTCTGCTGGCATATATGCTTTCAGTGCCATCAAGATGACAAGGATCATTCAGAGGGACACACAGACATTTATTTAATCACAGAACTAACAGCATGTTTAAGTGTAGTTTCTGTACTAGCTCTTTTGCAACCTGGTTTCAAACCTTATTTGACCTTGTGGTTTGGTCTTATCCTACAGGCAGATGCAATTTCCAATGCTTCATAATTTATTGCTATGTTACAACCAGCGGCAGTCTGCTGATCATTACTAAATGTACCCTTACTCATGCGTTAGGGCCTGCTGTCTTTCATTCACACACACATTTCAGACTAAGAGTAGTTAATCTATCACTATCTCAGGGCTGGAAAACAAAGCTTGCACTGAAGAAAACTAACAAATTTTTTCCTTTCAAGTAATCATCTCAAAGACAGCTGCCTGATAAAACAGTATTAACGCAGCAAATACTTTGTTAATTTAGAACTACTAGTACAGCTAACTCAAGCATCAGTCCTAGACACACTGTACGCTCTGCTGCTAAAACAGGACTTCCTGATAACTTGTGTTTACCGAAAGACTTGCTTAATGCATCAGCCCCTGTATTTCTCATGAAACTTTGCTAATAATAGTGAACAGGTCCAGAAGACTGGAGTCATTTGGGGTCATTTATTTAACAATATTAAACAGACCAGGAATGTAGCATAACGACCCATCATGCCAGAACCCAAAAGTTCACATAAAAGTAGCTAAAAGTCCCCTGACTACTAGGGCAAACAAGAGGCAGATTGAGGCATTAATAGGAAAATAGGTTGCCATTTCAATATGGTTTGTGGACACTTTTTCTCCCTCAGTGATGACAGAGGCACTTCTCCAGGCTCTAGCCCTTTTCTGTTTCCCCCCTTAACTCTAGCGTCCTTTCTTTTTTGAAAAATTTACAGCATCTGGACTCACAGACATCAAATATTGTATGGTTTAATACATTTGAACTATAAACTGCCTTTACACCAAAAAAGCAAGAGCTTGTCTGTGCAAAAGTTTTACCAGTACAACACACCAATACAAGTTACACTCACCTACCAATGTGAGCACAAAGGCCTATTTATCCCAGTCACTTTTCAGTCTGGCTTGATGTCCTTTCTCACACCTAGCTGAAGAAAACCCCTGGTGTCACTGCAGAAAAATGACTAGAAGGAATCAGCATCTTACATCAGTGTAAGATTTTGGGCAAATTCACTCTTCCAGATCCAGATGCGCTAGCAAAAGAGGTCCATCTTTAGAGACTACCATTCCAGCAATTTATCACAAAGCATTCAGGTGATTACACATTAATTCTCTTCAGGTAGGATTAGGTTAACCTGAACAGTTCAGATAGCTGATCTCATGTAACACAGAAGATACATTTTATACCTGTCTTTCATTAACACAGAAGTTTCTCTAGTTGCTCCTTGATAAAACTGGTTTGAAATAGTAAAAAACTGCCCTCTTCTTTGTGGGATGCTTAAACTAAATGGGGTTTCCTTCATCAAAACATTTTAGAAAATAAGGGGGGGGGGGAAGCTGTGTATGTTAATCAATAAAGATATAAATTATCAGATGTAGACCATCTGAACAATATCAAAATGTTGGGTCTCTATTTTTGAGAGATTTCTGAAGTCAATTGTGCATCAACAAGGAAGTTTCTCACACAAAAAAATCAACTATTATCACACTTCTGTTGTATTTCAACACTTGTAAGTGTAGCTCCTTTTCGGTAACATTTAAAAAGAAGCAGGGACCCTTTCTCATTTTTATAGGGTAAAACTCATGCTGGAATGGAACAACAGCAAAATCATCTTGGATGATTGAAAACACATTTTTATATCCACTGTTAATCAGCAGAATTAACTTTTCAAACAGTTTTGAATATAAAGAAGGTTGTAAAAAGCATATTCCTTCACTCTTCCCTTCCCCTCGTTTTTACTTTGCGATGTTGATCTCGGGACCAAATCTTCACACCTTTGCTCAGTCATCATTTGGATGGAAATCCTATCAACTTTGGCAAATATGCCATGCTTAGGTGAGGTGCCTCTATGATTGCCAAAACAGGAAAGGGTAAGCAACCATCGCCAGTAAGTTTACTAAACCAAGCAGAAACAGAACCCAGGTCTTCTGCCTCCAAATCCTTTGCTGTCACTGGTGTCTTGAGAAGTCGCAGCACAGCTGAGCCAAAGAGAAAGGTAGTCCGAGTCTGGAGGACTGCAGCAGCAGTGAAACACATGGAAGAACTTGGAGTAGTGATGTTGTGAGTTATAGCATCCTGTGAGGAAGAAAGTGCCAGGCACTAATGGAGGGTGCATATTAATTGGTTTTACTCTATTCCCCCCGACACTGCACCCCCCAGATTTGTCCTGAAAAGCCTCTAGATAGGGATGCTGCCTTAGCACTGGAAATCTAATGAAGATCAGCTTGGAAGGTCAGAATGGAAGTAAACTAGCAATGTCAGGCCACCTTTTATGCTTTTTACCTGCGAACCATTTGTTCTTTTCCTGTGGGTGCCCCTTTTCTGTGGAAAGAAAAAAAAACCCAGCACAGCTTCTTTTGTGGTAAGATAGCAAAAAAGCCCCCAAACTGAAGCCAAATGATCTTCAAGGGGAAAAGAGGAAGAAAGTGCATGCAAGAATAGAAGGACATGTTGACTTTTGGATTTTTACTTTTAAAATATACAGTCACTCAAAACGTATATCATCTGTATGACCGATAGCTAAAACTTTGTCCCTTATTATAAAAGAAACTGATGAAGTGCAAATGGCAGTTTGTGTATTGAGTTGGCTGCTTCATAAGCTGTAATTATGGTGGATGCAAAATGGATCACCTCATCTATCTGGAATAAAAATTGGGGTTATCACTTGGCAATTTTGTTCTATATAGCACTGAAGATTATCTTGCCCATCTCTACTCTTTGGCATGGCAGGGGTTTAACAATGAAATATAAAAGAACGCAGAGCCCAGATTATTTTTTATTTACAGAAGTGATAAATTAACCACTAGAAAGATAAGACCTGCCCAAGCAATCATTTCTCCTCACTGACCTCATGCTTAGGCACTGCTTGGAATGAAATCAGCTTTGGAAAAAGTCAGCCATAATTGAAAACAAATTATGACAATGCACAAAAAAGATACACCAATAACTGACGTAGCTTCAAGACAGTTCCTTAAGCTCCTTGAAAGCTTGAACCTTTCCTAAAGAGGCAGCCCAGTGACATATTCACCACCACTTGCCAGATGACTGTCACGTGTACATCACGTATCAACCAGTGGATGTGTGTGTTAAAAGAAAAAAAATAATACGAATACTGTGCTCCTTTTAGCTGTGCAAACTACAACAAAACAGATCTCACTATAAAGTCCACAGTACATCATACAAAACAGAGTTAAGGACCATGGGAACATACACAATTATGACTCAAATGTCCACTTACATGAAATGACATTAGGCTTTATAATACACATGGAAGTAATGACTTAGGTACTCAGCATTTGCTTGTATACTTATATTCAGGAGGTACTTCAGGGATAAACAATAAATAGCTACCAAAGTTATAAAACTAGTGTTTTAAAACCTTAAAATTATTTGGTGATGCCACTATTGTTGGGAGCGGGGAGGGAGGGGATCCACAGGTAAACGCACCTTACACTTCGGCAAGGATGCTGACTAGACAGTTTGTAAAAATAGAAAAAACAGCTTGCATCGTGGATTCCAACCAAAAGACAATCTGTTTTCTTCTATAACTTCTGATGAGCACCTTGCTAACACAAATAAGAGCTCAAAACCACCTGCATCATTAGAAAACAACTTACTTTGCACAGGCATGGCCAAAAAAAAAATTAGCTTTAAATCACTGGAAAAAATCCCCAAAAGCATCCAAATCCAATTTTCAACTGTGACTCATTTACCACTATCCTATTATTATTTCTAGTTTCATTCAGTTAATCACCCATTGCCTTTCACATCACAGCAGAACAAGTACAGAAATTCTGTACTTCTGCTTTGGCAGTATTTTGCACCCATTTTGGATGACTACCGAGTTGAACAGCAACATGAATTTGGTTCAACAAATTCTTACATAGCTGTTTGCCAAAAAACCCGCAAACTCATGTTTACTCACTATCAAAAAACTGGATCTGCAGAAACAGAGAAAAGAGGCTGTGTAAGAAACTGCCATCTTACAACCTTTTCCTTGCAAGTCCTTGCCATAGCAATAGTGAGATTTCAGTCTAGGTCAAGGGATTGCCTTTGTGCCAGACTTATCTGCCATTAATCCACTCACCTATTTTTAGCCTTCATCATTGCGACTAGAAACTGGAAAGTATGACTCAAGGGTACACAATGTACTGACCTCTACCTGAGACTGCAAAGAGCCTAAGACTATAACCATGAGTACAGCACACCAGAAACTTGACAATTACACTGTCAGAATCCCTAGACAGCTACAGAGAGGGAGATGAGAAGGTGGTCATTTTCCAGACAAGTGCTGAATGAAGGAATGAGGGCTGCAACTAAAAGAGTTGGTATGAGATAAAGCTCAGGTTCTACAATTCCTGTGCTACGTGTGGAGCACAGTCCATCCACTGCTGTGTTCTTCCACATCTGGCCATACAAGATTGTTTCCAAGATGCCAGCTTAAAATTTCAGGCTTTAAGCATGAGCAAGAAAGACACTGTATGTCAACAGCTCTACGTTTACTCTTGGGTAGATGCAAAGTAATTCCCTTTCTTACTGGGAACAGAACTATGTTGCATCATCTTTCATTTACTAGAGGATTAAGATTATGTAGGTGATTACTGCAAAACAGTAGATGCATAACAAAGTTTTGGGGCATCAAAAGCCATTAGAGATCTCACATCACTGAAGAAATACAGTAGAAAGCAAACCGACTAACACCATTTTTTGGAAAAAGGGTATTCTTCAGAGAAGTTCTATAAACAACAAATAAGCTACAATAAAACTAACAGCACAAAAGAAGGTTTGATACATCTTGCTGCCATCATTTCGATGCTGCTACTGGACAATTCTGAGGGCAACTGCAGCTCTGAGTTTAAGAAGTCTGCATTAATATTGCCTTGTACATGGCTACTCATTTTACAAAATTTTCATGTCCCCTGTGAAAGAATTACTCAGAAAAGAAACCGTGATCCTGATTCTAGCAGCATTTTCATCTAATCTCTTAAGGTGAATACTAATCTGAAAGGTTTTGCAATTAGCAGGTACTTAAGGTTGGTTTTGGGGGGTTGTTTTGTTTTTAAATCCATGCTGAAATTGCCAGATTTTTTACTTAGGGGAGGGGAAAAAAATGCCACCCACTGATGTGATTAACTAAATAATTAAGTTTGACATGCAACTAACTTACACAATAAATACAGAATTCCATAAACAATGCTTCCCCTTGTGCCCCTTTAGGAAAACAACCAGGTGATCAGAAGTGCAATCATGGGTGTCACTGGCAAAGAAAAGGTAATTAGAGAAGTGACCCAGCACCGTAATTACCCAGCCACATTTTACAGAATTTGCTAACATTCAATCTTTTCAGTATTTGGATAACTAAATAAAACATTTCTTTAAAGTATTTTCACTTTTATTAGTTAGTTTTATTGAAAGAGAATGCAGTTTCTATTCTCCTCTGCAGTATCTGAGAGATATAGACCAACCAATAAGAGTTAAGAGAGCTATTAAAACAGGAGTACATAATTCCATCCTGTATGAAAGGCAACAAATGGCACATAAGGAGACTGGTTTAGAAAAGCAACTAAGCACCGTAAGGAACATCACCGCCAAGTAATATATTTACATTTATGCATAGTCATAGTGTGGTAGATTGCTGCCACCTTTTGGTTAAAGACTGCTATGAAATTAAGTTTGTACCTAAAATGCACATACAATGGAAATGCATACTGTGATGTGTGGGATCCTACCATATTGGAGAACAGTGGGGTGGGACACGAACATAATTTATACTTCCCGTAAACTGCATGGTGGGTAGCTGCATGTCTTGACATCTACTTACCATCTTCCAGCTTAAAGTATCTTCACATCATCTTCTGTTGCTGAAACAGCTCCCATTGGAATGCATACAATGGTTATAAATTATGAAATACCTTCTAAGATTAAAACAAACAAATACATTAGCCAACAAAAAAGAAAGGAAGGACTCCAAGGAGATAAATACATCAAACTATGATGTGCAGTCAAGCTTTTGTTTTGCACTTTTCCTCTGCAATAATTCACTTCTGAACAATAATATAATGGAACTAAGCAGTTTAAGTCAGAAACCATCTTTCACCCTAAAACCAGCTCTTTGAAATTTTTACAGCATACATTCAGCTTTTATCCTCATCTGTCTATTTTAAAAGCTATTGCTAGTCAATGAGAAGTAAAAGGTAAAAAAAAATCACTGCCACCACAGATTTGTCCTACACAGCCTATGTTACAGCTTCAGAGTCTATGTACGTAATGCATGAGCAAGTAAATCCAGACTGTTTTACCCATGAAGAAGGTATTTCCATACTCTGAGATCTAACTGTACCATAAATCCTCAACCTTCAAAACAATGGCAAACCCTCAACAACGGTAGAGGGAACAGCTACAATGAAACTAACAGATGAGCACAAGATTATTAAAAAAACCTTCATGTCTGTTATTCTCCTTTTTAAAGGCTATACAACCCAATCAAATGTTATTTGAATGAGGCAGCACATGTATCTGGTCAGTGAGGACATGAAATTCGTACATGACTGCACAGCACAATGAAAAGGCAGCAATACCACATGATGGCTCTGAGTATGGAGGCAGAGCAAAATTTTTAATAAGTAATTACACATGAACTTGCTCACTGTCAGCAGAACATCTCTTGACATCCTTTTATGTTCCCCCACCTCCCCACTTGTTTAAAAAGAAAGAATCCAGCTGCAGGCAACTGCTAATTAAATACTTTGGCTTTCAGCTACAGTTGCTGTGTGCACACATCTGCTGCGCAATAAACACTGTTTTAAGTGTAATTGACATATTTTCCATGCTCTAGGAGAGAATATTTATGACATGAAGAAAGAAAAAGCAAGCAGGGTCCAAGCCCCTGCCTCATATTCACTAGAAAGTAAAAGCTGCAAAGTGTTTAAAATTAAAACTGTTTAAAATGCCTTTTTTGCTTAAGGCCAATCTTTAATGTCACATTCCAATGCTTTGCTCCCAAACAACATATTTACTAATTCTTTGGCCTTAAAATTATGTAAATCCAAACATATATTTCAGTGCCTAGACACGTTTAAGTGGCTCATGTTGGGCATTTTGGCTTAAATGAATCACAAGGAACATCATGTTCCATTCCTCCTGATTTCACAATCTAGGTTTCAGACAACAGATTTGAACTGAGGTACACAAGTCAAGTATCTGTAACGAAGTCCTTCTAAAGTCAGCAAGGCACTGGTCAGACCCCATACACCTGTACAAATCTCACTGAGCTATGTGAGCTTAGACATAACATGGTTGGAACAAGCACAACTGAGCAATGACATTCAGACAAAGGAGATCCGAGTTTGGTCAGTGGCATCAAACATCTGGTACTATTCCAGAACTAGCTTCTGACTGAGATACCTGAATACCAGTATTGCGCAAGTCCCTTTGGAACGTAGGTGAAACATCTTTCATGCCTTTTGCTGGATATTGTTGAAAGCAGCTGTTCTCACAAGCAAGTATTACAGAAGGAGGAAGACTGCCATTTAGATTCACCTATCTCCCTAAAGCAGTAAACATTTTCCTTAAATACAATGCAACTAACACTTTCAAGTAAAAAAACCACACAAACAAAACCATGAAAACCCCCAACAAACAAACCATCACCGACTCTGCATTTTCTTGCTTCCCTTTGTTAGTCAGAAGGGCTACTGACTGTCTCAAATCAGAGGCAGCTCTTCACAGTATGTGTATGAAGGTATCTTATATCCTCCACTGAGACTACAAATACAGGCAAAGCACTAAGATAGAAGGATATTAAAATTTGACAAAACTTTTGAACAGCATCTAGTAGGCAGTACTCAAGCCTTCTGCAAGCAAGCCAATGCAAGGGTTCGCTGATCAGCAATTCTCTCTCATCTGGGACAAAATAAACAGATTTGTCACATTGTTGCTATACTACCAAGGAGGATTTACACAAGTGAAAAGGGCCATTTTTAGAATTAGGAAAAAGAAAATAATGTAGCATGAATCATAGTGTAATAATCTTCAAACAACTGCAAGAGTTGAATTTACCTGTAACTGGCTGTAAACAAAGAGCCAATTTTTAGTATTCAATCAACACAATTTCATTGCCTTTACACTTATAGCTACATTTCTTTATTCTGCTGTAAGTTACATTGTGACAAAGACATCTTGATTTTTAACTCTTCTCTAGGAAAGAATTAGAGATGGAAGTGCAAGCATGCATGTAGGAGAGAAGGGGAAATAAATGAGAAACTTGATGTACAGCTGACAGCAAAATAGCACTGGACCAGAACATAGTCTAGACCAGAATATTGCTTTTCTTTTTGCCTTAAAATATTGGGAAACAGACAAGAAAAAAAATTAAGCACAGAATCTTAAAGAGCTATATAGATCATGGTTCCTTCCAGCCTAGAACCACGTACAGTATTACTCTCAATCTTCAACAGCTACCAAGCTCACAAGTAGCATCTCACTCTTCCCCTTTTGTTCCAAGGTGGCATGAAAGACAACATTCACTACTGGTCTGAGTGACTATTAGCTCCAGTAGGACAGGTCAGCACAGTGAGCTTTGTGGGTATCAGACAACTCCCAATTCTGCTATCATCCCTGAAAATGATGGTAAGACACAATATAGTGGAATTGGTATATATTTTTAAATCATTTAAGAAATTACAGATAAAAGTACTTTAAGATGAGGTTGCAAGACAAGTTTTCAAAAATTAGGGTGCACAAGAATAATGGGTACATGTGGAACTTTACTTCGGGCCACCTCTGTTCTTGTACTATTGTGTGCTATAATATAGTGTAAATGGATTAGCATGGAAAGTACTGGACAGAAAACAAGCAAGGTGGTTAGATTTTAAGGATTACAAAGCATTAAGAGGCAGACCACAGTATTCCAACTATACATTTCATTAAAACAAAGAAAAACACAAAGCAGCAATTTACAGAGGGTTTTGATAAAACTACATCAAAACCCAAACATACATAGTCTGTAGATTACTGTACAGAGTACTATATACTGTAGTATAAAAATTAAGATGCCTAGACATATAGTCTGAGGAGCATTTTTCACTGTAAGGACAGCTGCTGTAACACAGTAAGAAAGCAAATTCTCAGTATTGCCATTTCCAGTCAAAATCAAAAAATAAAGGTTGCAACATTGGTCTATGCTCATCACCACAGTTTCTTACCTGGAAAGAGTAAATTCACAGCTGCTGTCTCCTGGAACCAAGGTTCTGCTTTAAACACAAAACATTAATCATTCTACCCCGCCCCCTTCCGGGAGATAACCTGAGATTTGACAGCATACCTAAATCTGTTTTTTTTTCCTAGTTTAACTGTATTCAGGGATACCTAATGGAATAGATGGTTGAAAAAATCCTAGTCTTCTGGGAGTACGAGGTTTTATTGTTGGTCAGATTTTAGTTCATCCTACATTAGAAAAGGTGTTAATAGAGATTACAATAATGAAGCCCTTCAGCACTGTAATAATTTTTCTCATAAATATACTTTGAGATTCACCTCTAGTATTCATACCTGATTCTTATTATAAGCACTAGACTACAGCTGTATTAATATGAGTATTCATTCTTTTAGTCACAGTTTGGTTTCTATAATTGCAAACACAGAATTTTACAAAAAGGGATGTTATTGAAAAGGCATGAACAAATGGATATTCTTGATTTTAGAATATTTTTCCATCATATTGCTCAAAACAGTACTTTGAACACAAACAGGTAGGTTTTTTTTCCCCTGAAAAATATGCAATACAGAAATTTTTATTAGAAGTTGAAGCAACATTGTTTACCAATGGGTATTCTTTGCTTAGAATCTAAGGGCATCTTTACTTGACTAAGAAAATCCAGGAGAAGTTAAGACCATCTTCTGTTCCTGGAATGCTTTGTTTAGAATATTTTGTTTTAGGGATCAAACTGCTCATTCTACTTTCAGAGCCATGTGCATATAGGAGCCATTCACAGAATGTCTACTTAGCTTACAGAAAATGACTGAAAGAAACCAGATTCAGCTGCTTTTCTAAAAGCCAACTTTCCTGATGAGATGATTTTTCCCTGTTGTTGTACATTAATGTGACAGGAGAAATACTTATGATAGGTTCATATACAAATTTGAAATGTTAAGGCAAGAAAGCATTAAGTGACGACATCTCATCATTTTCAGACTGAAGTATAAAATAAGCCTGGTTTTCTACAACGATCAATTCACATGCTGCACTGAAAAGCTGAAAGGACAGAAATCAACCACTTAAATTCCTATTATTAAAAACAATGCAGATTTAAACATAATTAACTTACTTGTTCCCAAAATGAAGCTAGTTCAGATTTAAAATGTAATTTAGATCAGAAACTACTGATACAATTACTTAGTAGAATATAGAAGAAAAAAGTGTTGCATATTATGCAATTTGGCCAAAATCTGAAAAGTCACAGTAACTTCAGAGAAACTTATATGCAATATAACTATTAGAAAAGAACTGATGTGTTTCTGCTCCATCTATTAAAGTGCTTTAGTAGATAGAACGATGTCTAGTATCAAACAATCAGCTGTATACTATGCCCAAATGCCAGGAAGTCTTCCCAGAGAAGAACTTCCATCCACTTAAGCAAAAGGCAGAGATTTCCTTCATTCCCAAAACAGCACTCCTCAGTCAAAAACCCCTGTTATTCAGCTTTAGAAAACTGTAAGATTCAAGCCAACACATTCCAAAAGGACTGGTGAGTTTGGGCACATATATTTGGGTGCACTGCAACTCCTGAAAAGTGTAACTTTCCAAGAGCTTGGTTCAGCACTTCCTCTTTAAAGGTGTCCAGAAGTAAGGAAACCCAAGACACCCACAAACACATTTGAGATTTCTGAAAACCCTTGCTCATGTCACCTGCCAGTGGGGGAGTAAACGTTCCATCCCACAGCCTTTTCTGACCCACATCCTCAGCATCAGCATCTACCTTGAGACCATAGTGTCAGTGTAGTTAAAGCATACAGTAGGCCAAAACAAACGCAGACTAAAGCCCCAGATCCAAGGTACTGCCACAGCTGATCGGTTTTCAATTCAAACAGCTCCAACTCTTACCATGATCTATGACACATGAACAGCTCACTAACATGATATAAACATATCTGATGTCTTCCTGAGCATGTGGGCTGGAATAGAAACCCTACTTAGTTCTGCATCACAGAAACACAGAATAATTCACATTGGGAGGGACCTCCAAGGGAGCATCTGGTCCAATCTCTTGCTGAATGCAACACTAACAACACTGAATCCAGACCAGGTTGCTCAGGGCTTTGTCTGGATCTTGGAAACTATCAAGGACAGAGATTCTGGGATCTCTAGGAGTAATCTGTTACAACATTTGAGTATCCTCATAGTGGAAAAAAAAATCTCCCATTTCAACTTATGACCTCTCATCTTCCTGCTGTGCAGTTTTAAGTGAGCTTGGCTCCACCTTCTCAGTAACTTCTTAGGTACTGGAAGGCTGCTGTTAAGGTTCCCCCAAAGCCTTCTCTTCTCCAGCTCCCTCAGCCTCTCCTTGTGGAGGGCACACTCCAGTGTATTTTGCCATGATTTAACTTCAACTGTAAAATCAGTCATTTTCTTTTGCTCACCTTCTGTAGTGTTAAAGATAACACAGAACCTCTAAGCAAAACACTATAAATTTAGGATATTTATGTAGTTGCTCATTAAAGCAGTCTGGAAACAGACTGTAACAAAGGGTAAAATAACTACAGGCTTGTCCTGGTAGCATTTCTTTACAAAGAAAATAAACACTCCAGCTGGGAGGGAATGCATTCTGTAGGTATTTGGAAAATCTATTTCAAAAATATGTTCTTGAGAAAGACAGGAGGAACCCTCTGTACAGTATATACCAAAAGAAAGCACACAGAACTACTCCAAAGGGAAAGGGCCAATTATTTCATTAACACTTTAAGAATAACAATAAGAGCAATAAGATTGTTTTGCAGAACGAAGTGACCAATGCCTCCCAGCACAAAGTGCTAGTTTCATGTATCTGGTACTCTAACAAAACTGAAATTCATCTGGGGATGCACAAAAACTGAAGCAGAGCTTTAGAGAGACAGGACTGTCATTTGAAACACAAAACACCACTAATTAACTACATAATTTGTAGAATATAAACAACTTCAAGCATAAATACTTTTAGCAATTCACTTGGGTAACTTCAAGGTCAAAACCCACCAAAAATCCACCTACCTTTTGACTACTATGGAAAGTTTAATTAATTCCAATGTATCCATTTGTTCACAGATGTTTTGAATTTTAACTGATTTTTCCTTCCAAGCCAGAAGCTGTACCATGAGAACATCAGATAATACTTTTCTCAAACGCAAAAGAAAGTCACAGTTTACATGAACAATACATGACTTGAATCCATGAAATCCCAATTGTGTATAGGTATGCACATTACTACTTACAGGGGAAATAAAGAGATAGTGATGTTTATATATTTATCTTTGAAAACTTCACTGAAATCTTACAATTTTGAAGCTAATGAGGTTTGTTTGCTTTGTTTTATTAGAAAAAATACTCAGGCAAGGTCTACAATCATCTGTCAATTATAAGTGACTTACAAGAAACTCATGAAGCAATAAAATTAAAAAAATACAAATACAAACTATATCTGAAACACTTCTATTTGGCAATTTTATAACAAATTCAAAAAGAAACAAAGATTACGGATTACTTTATAGGTACAGAAAAAGCAGTAGGTGAAGTGCTCAAGCAAAAAAAAAACCAAACCCAAAACACTGCATTTTTTCAAAAATAAAGTCACATCACTACAGATTTTATGAATAATACCCTTATTAAACAACCATTCCAGAACATCTTATATTAGTGGTGCTTTTAATCTGCACTTCATTTTGTTTGATAAGATTTTTTTGCGTGTATATAAGTAACATTTTTAACCCATTGGAGCTAAGCAAGACTTTTGTGTCAGTACCAATGCAGAATGCATTTGTATTATACTAGGATATGCTCACTTCTGCAACCAAAGGGTTACTTTAAGTTTTATTCTATTTAATAAAAATTTAGTGTAAAAACTGCTGGTTATTAGTTTCACTGTAGTAAATTCCTCCCCAATAAGGAGGACTAACTCTGCAGTTTGACTGCATATATCCATACAAATTTTACATATTAGTTCCTTCCAATAGTAAGGAAAAAACTAATTTCATGTTCACTATTAGAAAGGAGTGCCATGAATTAATTATGGGTACTATTCATCCCTCTAAGATTTCTGGGAAGGATGTTCAATGTATTTTTGTTCTTACAAGAGATTAACAGTAGTATATAGTCCCTTAGGTATGTAAAAGAAGGTGTTTTTTATTGTTAAGGAAGGTGCTTTTTTTAAACAATTCTTCTGGCAGCACTAGTGAATTACAATATCCTTCAATATTATTTCTACCGTAATATATACATTTTAACTTTCATGCCTCTAGAAAAACATCTACAGTACATTTCATAATATAAAAATATATTACAAATCTGCTGAAATATTTACAAGCAATGTTCTATCATCTATATGCAACATTTTTGTCTCCATACAAAGACTAACAGGTTAGACACATCTCTATTTGTCAGTTAAAAAAATCCATGGCTTCTTGCTTATTAAGCAAGAAAATGATTTTACTTTCCTTTTCAAAGCCAACTTTGGTGCATAAAGGATTGGTTTTCTAGATTATTTTTTTTAAAAAATACCATTTTCTTTACATCTAGAAAACATTAGGCCAAATAAAAAAAAGTATACTTTACAAGTGAATGGGGATCCTAAAGGGTCAAAAAGGTAAAATAAAACACCAGTAACACTAACTGCTTAAGCAGAGGTTTTTCAAAAACCATCCATTGATACGGATCACACAAAAGCAGATCTCATTGACATACTATACTACTCCTGAAAAGGGGGTCAGACATACTGCAACACTCTTAACATCTTTAAACCGTACTATATGTATTCATAGTTGATTGGAAAAGACAAGCATTCCATCAACATTTGTTTAAACATTATAATCCAACATATTTTAGGGATCTGCAAAAGGACACGAGATTACAAATGACGAATGATTACTATCCACCATACTCAAAGGGCAACAGGATAATCCCTTGGTAGCTGTTTTATTGTCTGGCATGTGTTGTATTTAGTTAACATTGACAAAAAGCCTAATAGCTTGTTAACAGTTCTCCTGGAAATTGTGAGTAAATGGTGATGGTTACTTTTTCTTTTCATCAAATATAAACTACTGTATTCGCTAAAGAAAAAAAGCAGCTTAAAGAAGCAAGCATGCAAAGCCTTTTAGTTGTTCCACTAAGTTGCCAGAAGAGTGTTTGCTCAGTCTCCCACTGTACCATTCCATGAAAATGTGGATATACAGTAATATATTAATATATTCCACGGAAGCATCAACTTCATTCACAGAATGTTTACACTAAGCATAAATATTTATCTAAGGAAAGAAAAAAGATGGGATTTGACTAATGTGCAACTTTATTTCTAAATCCATTGTCAGTGACTAAGACTGCAGGTGTCCCCACTTGCTTGGTTTTTACCTCTTCAACCTCTTCTGGGGCATTGTTCTGTAAAAGAAGATAGTACAGTTTTACATGAAGACCCCAAGATGTAAATTCAAGTCAGCTAGAGTACACTATGAAATCATGACTATATAAAATCTACTTTCCTTTAATTTGATTATAACTGAAAGCCATTTTAGATGATCCCATATTAGCGTATGTTTCAGATAATTATTTCGAAACCTTCTATTGGAATCATCATTTTAGCATGACATTAATAGCTGTTACTAAATTCCCTTAACCACTTTTTTCCCTTGTGAAGTTTTGGTCTTCAACTTTATTTTTTTTGATCTCCCGCAGCTGGTCACAAAGCTTTTTTTTAATCACAGACTGATCTATACTGCTAAAACAGTACAACATTATGTGAGGGGACATTAGTTTTAGTTGGGAGAGGTAGGAAGGATTGCTCTTTTTTTCGCCAAGGACTTAATCCCAAAGTTCATTACATTTTTATTTTAAAAATGTTTTTTTTCCTTTTCAATTCAATCCATCAAGTTCTGCAAAGGTAATAAAGATGACTAACACCTAAATTAGATTACAAAACAGCCACTGTGTTAAGTAGTTTTAAAACACGGAATCCAATTTCCTCATAACATTTTTATGATTTACTCTTAACATCAGTAATTCATATACTAAAGTAAGTATTTTAAATACTTACATTTACAAAGATAGCAGATATAGTATGATGATTTATTTTCATATAGTAAACCAAGTTTTCATTAATTTGATTAGTGAAACACATTGAATATTAAAGGTGAACTGAAAGGCTTATCACATATCAAGACCTCAGATTAGTGTTCTAGTTACTCCTTTAGACACTAGGTCACTGGATGTTAAGGAAGAAACATAGGAACACTGAACTTGGGTTATGACAGAAAAAAACTCTTTCTTTCTGATCCATTTTCATTACTTTTTAATATAAGCCCATAAATATGTAACTTTGGACGTTCAAAAACTTGAGTGAATTAAGCATTTCAGATTACCTTTAAAAACTGTACACACACAGAACTGTGGGTACTGACAATTGTGTGAGCACACTAATAAAGAGGGGGAGAAAAAAATCAGGAAATCATTAGAAACAACATGGATTAGAAGCCAATCTGAAATCCTAAAAACACAAATGTGAATGCAGCCTAAAGACAAGTAACATGTACTGACCCCTTCTGTCCCCCTCTAAAGAATCTTGTATTAAAAAATAACAGTACTTGTATACAAGTACAGATTTCAAGGTAATACTGTGTGTATTACAGTTGAATATAAAATATGTAAAGATAAATTTGGACTTTAAAAAAATTGGTATACAAACCAGTATGTGATCTTAACAGAAGTGATCTTTCAGGATTCCACTGTATGTACCTCCTTTACTAGAATTTCTGTACACCAAGCACAAAAAAGTAAAATACACTTGGTAAATACACACATTCCCCGTTTCTCAGTAACTAGAGTTCAGTTCAAGAAGTTAAGTAATTCTGAAACAACTTAAGACCTCAGAACTTAACTCCTGGACGCTGACAGGATCAAGGCTCCCTGGTCTGGTGTATAATGCATTAGCAATCCTGATTTTCCAACGTCTAAAAGTTAAGTGAGGCTTAAGACTACATTTAAGTAAAGAAAGTTTAAAAATTAGGACGTTACCTGTATATGTTTGGGTCCAGAAGCAAGGCAGTATCTTTTGGTAGTTTTGATAAATGAACTACTTTAGTTTTTAACTGATGTCGCTCACTTTCATTTACCCACACATCAGGCAGACTATGAATAAATAAATAAAAAATATTCAAAAAAGATCAACCGTTTTTCTTACCATAAAATTATGCAGTAAACTAGTACATGACATTTTTAAAAGTAATCTTCACATTTCACTGGTTAACAAGCATCTTCACTGGAGTGAGGAGAAGACAGCCAACCTTTACACATTATATTTCAAAGTTTTTCAAGTTCTCAGTGTCAAAAAGATACTAAACAGAATTTAGATTATTCCGCAAGAATACTAAACCAAACATAAAATGGAGGATGTAGTGTCATTATCATTGTAACAATTTAATGTGAAAATGGGTAGCGTGGAAGAAAAACAGATCTTTGAAAATAATTTTACTGGGCATAAAATTCTTTGATGCTGTCAAAAAATTACGTCAATGCCAGAATATACTGCAAGCACTGAGCTTCAAGTTTCACTAATTTGCTTGCTCCAAGTTCAAAGCTTTCAATGTCAAAATGCTCCAACTTTGCTGAAGTTAATTGTTTGATTATCTTCTGAAGAAATCCAGGTCATCACCACAAAATATTTTGGCTATATAACATTTCTCCCTGTGAGATGGAATAAAACTTGGTTTTTATGCATTACAGGGAATCAGTGGCTTCAGTGCCACTTGCAGTGAAACTTGTGAAAGATGGCTGGAGATAACACACACAACCGATCTACATTTTGTACTTAAATTCTCTGAAACCAAACATGCCTACTTCAGAGTGGCTTATTGCATTATTGCTCCTTTTACTGAAAGCACGTTGGGTTTTTGAGGCCCTGCTGAGGTTTTCATGGAACACATTACTAAGACAGGCACTGGGCTTGCAGAGATCAGTATCATACTGAAAACCTGCTTTCCTGCCTCCTTCCAAACGAGAGCATTGACCAAGGCTGTGCAGAACAAACAAGTGACCCATTTTACTTCCACTAGCAGGGAGAGGGGGCAGGAGGAGGGGGGCCAACAACCCCCCAGAAAGAAAACAAAACAAAAATACAAAATACCAAAAAAGCCCCAAACCACAACACACAATCCCTTGAGGTTATTTTCAGCCCACATAAAGTGATTTTTTTTTTTTTTAACATGACCTAGGAGCAAAAAATTCATTTAAGGTTGGGGAAAAAGGTTCAAGTTTGTAATTAAGAATTCTAACATTTTGAAACTACTTTCAAATTGAGAAACCCTCCATTTGAGATTATCCAAAATAAACAGTTCTTTCTCTGACCAAAGCTATATGCAATTTTACAGACTTTTGCAAATTTTTAAACTGAATCTATTTTTCAGCAATGAAAGGTGGCTGTACCTCAAATTCAATTTTTTTGGGAAGGCCATCCAAAAAAATAAAATGAAAACAGAGAACTTCCATCCCAGGGGGAAAAGGAGTTTCTCCAATAATACTTTTCCCTTTTCAGACAGAAGTGGAAGAAAGAAAAAAGCTGGGGGGGGGGGGGGGGGGGGGGGAAGGAGGAAACACCTAGGAGGCCATCCATGTATCTACTAAGGTTTAACACAGATCATGAAAGGTGAAAACACATTTTAAGGCTTTTTTTTTTTTTTTTAAATGAAGCCAAAATCAGTGTTTGACAAGCAACATTTGGAAGACATTTTTAGTAGAAGATATATGCTGAACATGAAAAATTATACAAACAAGCAAATAAGATGACTTTTCAGGTACAAAGACTATTTGAAATATATATAAATACAACTCAGTAAGCTAAGAAGCACTGGCATAAAAAATAAATCCCTGCTCTAAAAAAAATTTTAAAAAGTTATTTCCCTCTTGTATAGGAAACAGGTTAAAGACTAGTATTTACTTTCTCTGAAAAAATACTTAATGTACAGAGAACCTGGAGCAGTTTAACAGTTTCTCAAGATGACTCAGAGTAGAAAAAGTTAAATCATTATTACTAGCTCCATCTGAAAGGCTGATGAACAGCTCAGCACAATGGAAAGTAATCATCATGACTGCATTCAACTCTTCTGAAGTGTGAGTGCATTCACTGTGTAAGACAGATGGATGACATCAGCCACAATACCTTGCATTTGCTGTTCTTAACTGTAATGATCGAGATGAGATTGAATCTACTGAATATTCAATAATTCAAAACTACATCATTCAGTGCAAGAAATACACTCTCTACCTAACTCAACTAAGGTGCAAGACATATCAATATAAAACTTATTACTTTGGCCTGACCAACAAAATCTACATTCTGTCAGGGATGCCTTAACATTACTGAATAACTTGTCTTCTCCAATGTGGAGATTCTAATATTGTATTCATCTGCATGAGCAAAAAATCATTCGGCTGTATTAGAAAAAGGTATTGATTTATGTATTTACTTTATGTTCCCAGTGTTATATGCTTTTTTAATGCTTTCCATCTTAAAACACAATTAACTGTCTTTATTTGTAATATTTTAATGAGAATAATTTCAGAATGCTGTTACATATAGTATTACCAGCTGTCCTAAAAGGAAGCAAACCCACTACTTTTTACTAGAATATTTTAGTTATTCTCTCTGAAGTTGGATTGAAACTTCCAGTCTACAAGTGCTGCAATGAGCAGCAAAAGCTACAGACACTTTAAAATTGCACCAAAATGCCCCCAACATTGCTGCAGATAAGTTATCAGCAACCCTAGTCCTCTGCAAATAAAGGTTGCAATAGATTCACACTACTGCACATGACTAATTTGGGACACTACAAAACTGAGTAATTTAAACCACTTCACCAAAGCAAAGGTAAATTTCTGTTATGCTGAGGCTTTGCATCACCTTCCCGCTCAACCACTTAAAAGCAGCACTGAATCTAAAAGACCCCCTTGTTCTAAAAGTTAATTGCATGAACTATGACTATTTCATCTGAAACTTAGATATCCTTACCTAATGAGTTCTATCAATTTAGAGATAATCTTCCTGGCAAAACTGAAGTTCCTTTTAAGAAAGAGCCTCTCACCTCAATGTCCTACCTAATTATGCAGGTATTCATCCTAGTGTGAACCTAATGTCTCAGTAACTTCCATCTTAATGTGAACTAAACATCCTGGTAACTTAATCTGTATGCAGAACTGTGGATCCAGGAATCAGTATGGAGGATTATGGATTCCAGAAATAAATTCTATTATAATTATTCTTACCTTTAAAAGGAAAAGTAGTTAATCACCTTAAACCTTGTGGAAAACACGGAGCATACAGCTACTGCGTCTTCTAAAACTACTCTGCCTACTGCTCTCTTATAGCATAGTGGAAACCAAACATTTATTCTACTTTTCCATATAATTAAGATCAAAATATTTACATATAAATTAATTTCTGTGTCAGAAGAAAGATATAAGATCTCAGCTATTTCAAAGAAGTAGATAAATTATTTCTAAAGTACACTTACTACTTCATACGTCCCAAGCCTACCCAAGGCAGTACCTTCGTCCTGTGTTACACACAAGGATACTCATTTGGAACAAGGCAGAACTTTGAAAAACCAAGAGAAAAAACCAAACGTGCTGGAAGATTATTCCAAGCTTCAGTGGGACAATCCAAAGAAGCAGCAACATGAGATGGATACCTTAAAGGGCCAACTGTGGTTATTATACAGTTAAATTGTGGCACCTAGGCAAAGATTCTTGTAGTTCTACTGTCACACTCATGATTGTACATTTTTCAGTACCTAAAATTGTATTTTAGGATCATGATGAATCAGTGGGTAAAAAAAGTTGTCTCAGTGATAAATTTCCTTATATATATGTCTGGCAAAACCAACCTGAATTGCTCATTCAATAATTAGAGGACCATGTTATAGCTGTCCATAGTGACAAAATGCATCAAAAATACAGCTTCAAATTTACCTAAGCTTGTATCAGAGTCTAAAGAACTGAAAGCTAAAATAAAAACCAATTAAAGCACTGCTTAGTTTTTAAACTTCTAAAACTATTTTGTCTATCTTATCTTCTAAACTTCTAAAAGCATTTTTAAAACTTTAATTTAAATATTCAAAGGCATAACAATTTAGTGACAGACAGTTAATCTACCCCACTGTAAATCCTTCCCCATTTAAATCCTTTATTATATCACTAACAATATACTCACATGTCCTCTGGTGTCCAATGAAGCAAGAGTTTTATTTTTCCAGAATCTTCCTTTCTTTTAGCTATTACCTGATAATAATTACATAAATCATAATTAAAACCAAATCTGTACATTTTTTGCTCAAAACCCCTTGTTCTTCCTGTTCTGATGGACATTAACAAAAGGCAAACTGTTTTACTCTTTGAAAGTTGTATTAATTCTACATATAGGTAGAATGTTCATATCACTACTCAAGCCATTCTTGAAAAGGTTTAATATTTTCCGTTAACATTTGTCTGAGTGGCTCCTGAAAACAAACAAAAAAAACCAAACAAGAAAACCCCCAAAAAATGCATCCTGTAAGTATTCTTCTTTCGAAATAGTTCAAATTTTTAAGCAGCTACTCCAAAAGCTTTGAAGAACGTACATTCCTCTATGAATATGCTCATGTTGCTCCACAAGATATCTGTAGAACAGGTGAGAAACTGATGCAGCTTATAGTTTAATTATAGCATGGCATAAGAATAAAATCTTCTCACAAATGCTTTGATATCTGGACACATCATATGTATAGCTTCCTAGGTAAGCTTTACTCATTCCTTTTCAATACCTAAACCAAGTACTGAATGAGGCAACAACAAAGGCTACCTGGAAGAACTCATAGGCTTATGGAAATTGTTTAAGGCATACCTAACAGGACCCTTAACACCGTAGAGAATACACTTGCTACTATGTTATATGGATGACAAATCAAATGACTTGTCAACAACCTGTTGACAATTGATAGAGTTTAAGCAGAACCGATGTACTCCACTGATAAGGTCCCAGACAAGTGTGAACTCCTTTCTCATAGTTTCTCATATTGGCTCAGAGTAGACCAGAACATAAGATACTCTCTCCGAGAATGAAGTTTTTCGGTACAGGACCCTGAAGCTAGAATCTCACCTTTATCCAAGATGAATTAAGAAATACACACACAGAAAGTATAAAAAAGAAATCTGTTCATTCAGGTACAAACATATTCTTTAACACCGCCATTCCAAAGCTACCCCAAAAATTTACAGTATCCAGAAAAACAAGGAAAAGCCGTTTACGTCCTCTTCTACTGATTTACCCTCAGCTTCTCCTTTACTACATGTCACAATACTTCATACAGATTTTCCTATTTGCTTCAAACTCCAATTCTCCCACCTTCTGTACCTCTGAGCCTAAAATGCTTATTAAATCTTTGAAAGATTCTATACATAGCTACTGCAGGGAGTGTAAACTCCACAAATTTTACTAGAGAACCTTTAAAACACAGAAATACAGAAGGGTGGCAAGCGATCTTCATGAAAAAGGCTAAACTGAAATGTAACATATGGAACTTAAATACTGAAGTTCATAATCTGCATCAAAGCAATTTCCTACAACTAAATACCACGGTAAATTGAACTTAGTCATGACATTTCAAGGAATTCAAAAATTTGTTTGAGGTTCTATTTTTACAACCGTGCAGTGATCTTCTAAACAAAAATGATGCAGGGAGAAGTGTCCATGGATTTAACACCCAGATTATTAATACAGATATATTTGAGATATCTGAAGGTATCAATATGCTTGTAGATGAGAACTGGAATATTGGGTTTGTGTAGCCTTGTTGGGCAAGGTTTTGGTAGTGGGAGTGGCCACAGAGGTGGCTTCTGTGAGAAGCTTCCCACATCTCCGGCAGAGCCAATGCCAGCTGGCTCCAAGAGGGACCTGCCACTGGCCAAGGCTGAGCCCATCAGCGATAGTGGTAGCAGCTCTGGGATAACACATTTAAGAAGGGGGAAAATTGCTGCACAACAGCAGCTGGAAGAAAGGATTGAGAATGTGAGAGGAACAACTCTGCAGACACCAAGGTCAGTGAAGAAGGAGGAGGAGGAGCTCCAGGCACCGGAGCAGAGATTCCCCTGCAGCCCGTGGTGAAGACCATGGCGAGGCAGGCTGTCCCCCTGCAGCCCATGGAGGTTAACGGTGCAGCAGATATCCACCTGCAGCCTGTGAAGGACCCCACACTGGAGCAGGTGGATGCCCAAAGGACACTGTGACCCCCTGTGAAGCCCACGCTGGAGCAGGTTTGCTGGCAGGACTTGTGAACCCGCGGGGGACCCGCGCTGGGAGTAGTCTGGTCTGTTCCTACGGACTGCACCTTGTGGAAGGGACCCATGCTGGAGTGGTTGGTGAAGAATGGTCACCCATGAGAAGGGCCCATGTTGGATAAGTTCATGGAGGACTGTTTCCTGTGGGAGGGACCCCACGCTGGAGGAGGGGAAGACCATGAGAAGGAAGAAGTGGCAGAGACAACATGTGATGAAATGACCACAACCTCCATTCCCCTGCGCTGCTGGGCAGGGGAGGTTGTAGGGAATTGGGGAATGAAGTTGAGCCCAGGAAGAAGAGAGGAGTGGTGGGAAGGTGTTTTAAAATTTGGTTTTATTTCTAATTACCCTACTCTGATTTGATTGTTAATAAATTAAGCTAATTTCCCGAAGACGAGTCTGTTTTGCCTGTGATGGTAATTGGTGAGTGATCTCTCCATGTCCTTATCTCGACCCACGAGGCTTTTGTTATATTTTCTCTCCCCTGTCCAGCTGAGGAGGGGGAGTGACAGAGCAGCTTGGTGTGCACCTGATGTCCAGCCCAGGTCAACCCACCACGGTGTCTGATATACTGAGTCTCACACTAAAAGGGTTTTAAACCAAGTTGTCATGAAATATGGAAAAAACACCCCCCAATGGCCTAAGGTTAGAGAAGCAATAAATGAAGTACAGTAACACACAGTTCTTCCAAAAGGAAAAGGTTCCCACTAGTTAGCCCCAGTTTTATTATCTCTCATTTAATATATATTCACAATTCACCTGGAAATGGGATTGGAAGGCAGAGTGAGAAAATCTGCTTTTGATATCAGGCAATTCAAGATAAATTGAAGGAATGCTCCCTGCAAGAACTGCAACAGGATGTCATGGGGGGGGAAACTGTAGATAGATAAGAGTAAAAATCCTTTTTCTAGTCATCTTTGCTAATTAGACAAAGTTTGACTTTGTATCAAAGAATACTATAAGGCTCTTCAATTTAGGCATGAGAAATGTTGCTAAGACTTTTCTGCACAAGTCTCAAGCCATGCCCACAACAGGATACATCCTTTTGTTAAATTTGGAGCCGGGATGAAAACCCTGACTTCTTTTTAAATAAAGATATAGAAAGCACTCCTGCAATCTCTTCCAGCTTTAAGTTTCAGCCTCTGCCCAGAACCCAGCTGCTGCTTCTGCAAACTCGGTTTCTTTGCTGTAGACTGAAACACCCGAGCCTGGAACCAAATAAAGTTAAGTCAAAGCTCACTTTACAGGGCAAATAAAACTCAGTTCTCCTCAGCTCCTCCATTCAAAACCATACATTTTCTTGTACAGTCCAGTTCATTCTCAAATTAACCTTCAAGTTTTAAGGAGACACATGTTCTCTCATGTAACAAAAGCATCATGGATATCACGTACTGAGAAGTTTATAGGTGACATTTGAAAATATTAGCATTTGGAGACAGTAAACTAGCTACACCCGAGTTAGAAGGAAGAAGTTATTCTCCAGAGACTGCTCTTCATCCTATCTAAAACCTGAACAATATGAACTAGGAAACCATACAGAATACACAAATCACAGATACATATTACACCTAAAGACTAGTTAAAGCTGGGGTTGCTGTCCCTATCAAATGATCAATAGCACTGCTTCTATAGGGATTTACAGTATAATAAATGGCGATTCCAGAACCTCAGAGATCTCTGTGCGAACCACCCAATATCACCACCTGCGTTCTCCAACAGGAAAAAAAAAAGTACAGACAACCTCTGACATTAACAATTTCACATTTTCAGGAATATGCAGTACAAAATTTAGGACTCTGCTGTCTTACCACCACCACACTGAAAAGAGAGGTATTTGTAAAAACTCAAAAAAATGAAACACTGATGTATAAGAGACTCAGAGTACAAAATTTAGGGCACTTCAAGTACTGCCTGAATTATACCACTGCAAGTACCATTCTCTTGTTCTAGAGCCCTAGTAACATCTTCAAGCAATCAGTGCTAAACTAAGGGCTGGAACCAGCTTTCACACACAGAGAAGTTTCATAGGAAGAGAAAATAACTTTTAGCAGTAGAAAATAAAATCATTTTTCATAACAAGAGCTAAATCATATATAATACATGAAAGCTATGAAAGTTATAGCTAGGATGCTTTCGCACAGAGATATACTTGTGTCCAATACGAATTTTGCAGACTTTTGCCCCATATCATTGACTTATCTTGTCCCTGCTAAATAATCAATATTCAAAAATCTGAGCAATTCACTTGGTTTTGACTGGGATGAAAGATCCTCTCTCCACATATGGAACAAGACTATTTTTGTTTAATATTGAAGTAGTATGTTAGCTTTCTGTTAGGAGACAACAGAAATCTGGCATCTATAGCTGCCACTGCTTTTTCCCCACATATATTTTGAAATTGTCAAAATTTAAGGTTTTTATAAAAAAGGTATAAGAAGTATCCACTTTTATCACAATTAGTGCAACAAAAATTTTATCCTAGGCAGGCTAGAGTCAAACACAGCTATGATGCAGACAAATGCAGAATTGCAAAAATTTTGAAAAAAAAAAAATTGAAAAAATGATTTGCTATTTTGACACTAGTCGTCTGAGCTTTACAGTTGAGTCTGCAAAAGTTACAACTGAAATGGAAGAAATTTAGCATGTCTGCAATAACAATGCTCTGAAGACTTAAAATTGTTTTGTAAATAAGTTAAGTCCATTTAAGTTTTTAATTTAAAAATATAACTCAGCCAGTAGTTGTATGGTCAATACAGCTTTATTTGAAAAAACTCTTACTATATTTTCTACGTTTCATGCACTGTCTCAGAAACAAAAAGGGAAATTTAATTTGAATTTCTCTGTGAAGGAAAGGTGCAAGGTTGTCTCAAATCAGAAATGGAGTTCTGCTGACCTCTTCTGGAAAAATAAAAAAATTTCACCCTATAAACTGGCATACATCTTACTTTATTCACTTACTGTATATCAAAGTTTTAAGGTTTCAAAACACGTGTAACTAGTATCAATACATGTGATTTCTGAACTGAAATATATAAAGAAGCTAAAACCAGTGAAAAATAGTTTAGTATTCAAGTATTTTAGGGAATTAATTCCAGCCATTTCAAAAAAGCCGGGAGGGGGGGGGGGGGGGGGGAATACAGGGTAACCTATAAGCTGCATTTTTTTAATCAGTGTAATATCTGTTCTTTAGGTTAAATGGAAATGCTTGACTTTTTCCATCTGACAATTCAGAGAATCGAAGTACCAAGAATTTTACTCCCATAAAAAAATTAAGCAGAAAAAATCCATAATGAAGTCAAAGGTTAACTCTGGAGGACAAAAAGATTTCTTCAAAAAGGCTTTATGGATGACTGCATCCTACAGCTTTCCATATCTATAAAGAAAGATGGGTTTTAAAAAATTTTTATATATATACATAAATAAAGGGGCTGCCTTTTCATAGGAGATGAAAGGTATCTACAGTGACTGTTTAGAAACTCTCCACATTAGTAATTTTTCACTAGGATATCCATCCTGTAAAATACTACATTGTGCTGACATTATTCTTATGCTGTATAAAAAATAAACCTCCATCATTTATGCCAGTTTTCAGACAACAAGACAATTTTATCTTCATATTTTTCACCTTTCAAATTAATGCTCCTGATAATTACACATTTTTTTCTTCATCAGAAGGTGGACCACACAAACCATATTATGCTATTTAGCCAGTCACCATTTAAATCTAATATCCTATTGCTTATAAGTTATGCAAAATGTGTTTGCATCTGAGGTGACCACTAGCTCAGTGTAACAGTGTACATCCATCCACAAGACTGCTTCTATTCTACCTTTTCTTTTTAAAGCAGATATTAGGCTGAGTCTCATCAATATAGCTGATGTCCAGCACAAGCCCACACCACTATAGCAGCACATTAAAGTAGCAAAGTGCAGCACAGGGCTGGAATTTTAACAGTTCTGCCACTGGTACAATCCCTCCCACAACTGAGGTATAAGCAATTTCAGATCTAATCAACTGCCTACCATCTTGAGTGACACATGCACAAATAAGCTAAAAGGATTTTCACCACTTCCTCCAAGGTAATTCGAAGCAGTTTTAGAGTGCATTCCTCCCTCTACTTCCACCTCCTTATGAATTATTACAATAGCCAAAGGTGAGCTTCCACACCAAGTAGTCTGTCTGGATAACATTTCAGGTTAAAGCAAGCTGTGAATTGGAAAAGAATCTGCTTTTCTCACAGCATTGTAAGATCCATGTTAGCCAGGAAAACTAGAATGAGATTTAAATTCAGTAACAGCTAAGCCACCTGCAAATCTCCACTTGCAGCTGGTGCTCAATGCACATAAAGTTCAGGAGGTAACCATTTGGGAAAAATTTCTAGTACAGGCCACAGATGCTTATAACAATCATCAGTCTTGTAGAACAGGATCAAATAAGTTTCCTGCGTGTAAAATAATCATATTTATGGAAAGAGACTGACAGTTCAATAGTTTGAATCATGTGTTAAGGTTAAGCCATAGCTGAAGACACAGCAGTCAGCATTCCTTCCTTGGACTGCAGTTCATCTTGTACTAGTCTGCCAATTTACAAAGCCCCCCCCCCATTTTGTCCCATCTCTTAATTCTTTTCTTCAGCTGAGTCTCTACCTTTTATATGCCCATATCTCCCAATTTGGTTAAGAAAACCTGAAGTTACACAGCTTTTTGAACTTCTGATCTCTACACCCCAATTCAGTACTTTTTTTCCCCATTTTGATCTTTTCTAAATTAATACTGATGTTTATCCTATCCACAAACAAGTGGAATTAACAAAATCAGATATGGAAACAGGACTAAAGGCCAGTTCCCCACTTGGTACTTGCTACCTCCTAGCAATTCACTGACATTTTTTTCTTTTAATAAACTTACCACCAAAAGGGGGACAACAATACATTTATTCAGGATTATATTTAAACTGGAAAAAAGGAATAAGCACAAATTTTAGACCAGTACCTTTAAATATTCAATTATACAGTTACCCTCAGAATATTCCTTGTGTTAAATTAGCACTGTCACTCAGGACTATGGAAATGCCATCGGAATTGCATTCTTGTTTAGAAGATATAACCACATTTTTCTGCAACACATACTTGCTGTTAGATATTTCCCCCAAGTGTATCAGACAGGAAACACTGCAAGCTATTCAACTTGTAAGCCAGAACAATTACTAACACTACTTTTAAAAAGTTAATTTACTAAGAGAAATGGACAAATCAACAATGTAAAATACCCACTATCATACTTCTGATTAAATGCCTACAGCAGTAAGAGGAAAACCAATCTTCTGAATTAGATTTTTCAGACACGTAGGCAAACAAACAGAATGCATTAATATACTTACAGTACTATGAAATACAACACTGTGGCCTTTTCCTAAGCTTTCTATATGTGCTGAGAGGTTAAAGCAGATGGCTCGATGTCTTATAGCATCCAGTGTTTGCGCATCAAAGAAGTCATGAGGTCTTGCTAGAAAAAGAGGAAGAGAGATCCTTAGCCTTCAGCACATTGAAAGCATTCAAACACATTCAAGCATGTAAATAAGTCTGCAGTGTCATTAGTAAATCATTTATCACTATGGCAGTAGCACTACCTTGTCAAAGAGTTGTAAATGTTGATTTAGCTGAGAGGAAGGAATAACTCCAAGAGGGGCACAATCCATTTAAGTTTGGTCAAAACATACTCCTTGTAGATAAAACAGTTATTTTGATAAACTGAATTACACTCACTCATTTTTTTTAAGTTTCAAGTGAATTCTGTTCTTTCTTGATCTTCAAAATCAAGAATTCATTAATTTTGCTAGGTACCTCTGGGAACATCCATTGCGATCATCTCTTAATAAAAGTTAAAAAAAAAAAAAAAGAAGTCCCAGTACAAAGAAACTAAACCCAGAACTCATTAATAAATGTGAGTTCTAATTTAATGCAAAGTCAGCCCAGTTAGGTTGTACTGTTTATATGGGAACCTAACTGGCCAAGTCACCCTTATTTAACAGTCAATAGTTCCAATATCATTGCTGTGACTTCTAAAAATATTATTAAAGTACTTCAAAACATGATAGTGCATACAATCAACATCTTAAATGCAGAATTATACCCATAACTTAATTCTTAAATTTATTAAAAAAATCTCCTCTGATCTAATTTATAATCACTAAATAACCCAGTTATTACCAGTAAATACTGGAATGCTGCAAAGAGATCAAAAACGGCACTGAAAACAGAACTGCTTTGTACTGCAGTGGAACACACAGAAAGGATTAAGTAAGAATTATTGTAGGCATACAGAAACATACATTATATTACATACATTACATTCTTGCTATGTAAAAGTTGTCATTCCATGTTTTTTGATTATATAGTAACAGACTGTTTTCTAGCCAAGTACCACCAACTGCATCACATACTACATTGCAATTTATAATAAGTGCAATTAACATCTGATATTTTACGAGTAGTCTAAAATCAGCATGCACTAATAAAGCCCCTTTCCTTTTAGAAAAAGACTTTTATAGTTAAGTGTTTCTTGAACAGTAAAAAATTATTGAATTCTGATTTGGAGTGTAAAGAAAGTCTATGAATTCTATGCTAAGAGTACTTTAACTAAAAAATAACTGCTACTAGGCACATACTTTGCATACCTTTAGAAATACTTCACACAAATTTTTAAAAATATACCATATAGAGGAGTAGTAAAATTGCATGAGTAAATACAGTATGAAAGTATCCAGATTTTTTTTAAGTCTTACTTGAGAGCAGTAATTCTTTATATAACACACTGAAATTAGAACTAAGAACAGGAGTTGATGTTACGTTATCAACTATGTATCATCCTGTAATCTACAAAAACAGCGATTCAAAGTTCTGTTGTCTTCATTTAAAAGAACTTCTGCATTCCTTTTCACCAAGATTATCTACTATTTCAAAACAAACTACAAATTCCACTTAAAACTAGTATTTGCTACACTCCTGGGACTAATTGTTGTTAAGCCTTCCTCTGTACATTATGTTCTGTCCTTATTCTATCTCAGTTGGATACTGCCAACTACGCAATCATCTCACCGACATGTTTTCCCACTGTAAGTGGTAATGTAGAACCACAGCTCATGCTGCAGGTGGTCACTGATGCAAGCATATAAATATTTTATAAATACGAAGGAGAAAGAAAGGGAACAGAGGTGGAAAAGAAAAAGACAACCCCAAATTTTTGCTTTTGGTTTCATATAGCAAATTTCTTCAGGATTTACCATTGGATAACATTCAACAGATGCAGAAGAAAGGGTACAATTTATCAAAGGCAAATGAATAGCTTACTTTATTCCTTATTGAGTGTTAATGCCGTATCTTCTATTATCTTAAATGTATTCCCTGAAAATTTTCAGAGTAAGGTGTCTCCCTTCCTGCTTAGTACAAGTTCCAAGTACACATCAATTACTTAAGTCAAATAAATTAAAATCTTCATACCAGTAGCCTACAAATGAAATTCCAAGTCTTAGTTACCTAAGATTATTACTGAAAATTACTGTAAATACTATGAACAGTGTTTCCATATCTCACATTTCTCCAGTGAACTGAATTATGCTTGTTAATAACTATAGTGTCATCTTTGCTATTGGAAAAGCAAGTAACAATATTGTAAATATGATCTTAGGTTCTGCAAAATTCTTTGAGGTAGCTTCAAAATAGCAATACTATGACCTATTTTAGACATACACACTTTCAATATGTTTGGCTCTATACCTCTAAATGACAGACTACATGGAGCAGTGAATGTGTTTAAGGCTATTCAGAAGAGAAAGCTATGACTGTAATCCTGAATTATTCTGCAACATCAAAATTTAGATGACAAATCAGACAGTATTTATAGCACCACTAATGTAACCAGCTATAAAGGTATCTATAGTGAAACATGCTTTTATCATAGAAGTACTAATTTCCAAACTTAACACATACTGTTTACAGACACGAAAAATGCAAGAGTAAGAACAGCAAGATGTTAAGAGAAAACAAAAAAAAAATCAAATAACAGTCTAAGTTAGAAGATCATGTTCTTGTCACATATAAAGCCACAGTAAAGTCTCCTCTTTTATTTATGCATTAGTGTCTCTCAGAAGGGTGTTAACCTTCAGATATAAAATGCAGGTCTATATAGAGGAAACAAATTTATTGAATTGCTGTATTTAAAATGTTAAGAATTTATACACGAGGATGCTTCAATAGCAGCATGTATTAACAATCATTTGCCAATAAATATTTATTAAACCATTTACCCCTTGCAAAAAAAGCCAGGGTCTAATCGAACCACGAGGAAGTATAAAGAACATGTTGACAATATTTATTCAAGAGAAAAATATTTGTGATGCAAAACCCATTTTTTCATCAAATGACTACGTGAATGATTTAAACAGATTGTACACTATCAAATAGCATCTTGCTTTTCACCCATTTGCCGTAACGTCTTGTAACCCAACTTGCAGACAACCTGGTACATATGTTCAACAACCCTCCTTTCAGACACTTAAAATAGCTAAATATAAATCTACGTTCCTAGCTTCATATATTCTAGACTGAAAATACTTAATGCTGTTGTTCTGTTACTTTGGCTTCTTAGATAAGGGTCCTTGCCCCGCCCCACCCTTTTTGTAAAGGGCAAACCAGAAACTTCTACACTTCATTCTTTAACTAAAAGCTAAGAAACAGAAAGACAAACAAAATTGTAACAGCCCTTTGTCAAGTTCACCTAATCAACAATAATCCACACAGTTTTAAAAGAAAAGCTAACACTACTTAGCATTTTCAGAAAAAGCCATCAACTTTGGATACATTTCTGGGTCACATACCCTCTGGAGAAATATATTACAGTAGTCAGTTCCCAACTCAGTTGGAGATTATTTTTGCCTTAAGGCAAAACTCTACAGCCAGCGTTGCATTTGTCTCAAGAGGCAAGATGATAAAAATTGCAAGCAGCTGTCATTTTTCTTCCTGCGCAACACTCGATCAAGACAGCAGACCACTGAAGTACTACTGTTTAGTCTTTAACATACACATATTTACTACTTACATTTTTTGCCACAGATTCATTCAAGAATTCTGCAGTAAATTCTTATTACAACTAGAACACCTTAGCAGATAATTTGAAGTTTTAACTACAAATCTTGGATTTGAAACTTGTAAGTAAATAACGTTCATCAATTACTAATAAAATGCCATCCTGAAAAAACTACTTCTGCATATACTGGGGGGAAAATTCAATTAAGATGCATAAAATCAGCCACCTAACAAAATCAATACAAGAAGCAAGCCAATATGCAACTCAGGAATCTCTGGAAGTGAAAATTTTGAACTGACAAGTCTTGGACATCTATATTTTGAGTAACACAGTCAACAAATCAAGGTAATCCTTTAAGAACCTGCAATTATTTCAAGTAAGTCTCTTTCATTATATCTAAGATGAACTATAAGGACACCGCAAAGTGACCACATAACCCTTTATTAATCAGCCTTCCCCCTTCTCGAACCTTCTCACTTACATAGATTGCCAGAGTGAAAGAAAAGCTCTCTGAAAGTCAATTCTGAAAAGAACAAAAATAGCTTTCCACCTTCTTTGAACGTTCAGTCAGTGTCAAAATGAGAGGAATTCTTCAAGTTTACACTTTTAAGATGTGTTTAATGGTATAATTTGCTCATAGATATTTTAAGAATACCCAAGCATTTAAAGAAGTTAAAGAAAAAAATCACCATAACTAAAGCTAACAGTGGCCTTTTAAGCACTGAACTGCATAGTTGTCACACAGTGTGGAAGACAGACACAGGAAATACACTTTTCAGAATTCTAGGTGATACTGTAACTTTCCAGGACAGACTTTTTTGCACTCAAGGTAGAAACATGACCACTGCTTCATAAATTTCAGTTGCCTAAAGCACAGGTGAGGTATTAAGAATAATCATAATCATGTGATATAGAGTAATCACCCAAGACCACTAGTATGTGCACCCATTGTTACAGTACCATTTAAATAATTGGTAACTGTATTTCTTCACAGGAACAGAAAGAGTTCTGGAAAAAATAAGACTACAATTGCTGACCCAGCAAAGTAACACAAGTTCTCCAGTGCACCATCACTGAAATCCTACTGCCAGCCAGGAGACAGGACTGAAATAACTGCCTGCTTCTGAGCAGAGCTCCATTTCTGTGGACAGCACGAGGTACAAAAGGTCCAGTGGTTTATAAAAAGAGGTATCTTGCACTTCTTTTCAATACTGTGAGGATGACCTCACACCACAGGTAAAAATTAATGGAAGTGTTTTTTTCCTGCTAGTATGTCAACAGCTGAAGAAATCTAAATGGGTTCTTACATGTTTACTCTAAAATGCAACTGTCACAGTAACAGTTTAAAATTAGTAAATAATCAGTTCAGTAGAGATTTGCATCCAAAGCAATTATAAAACAAAGTTAATTTTTTTAACAATTGCCTAGTCTTCCCTAACCATTTCTGTGCATTAGAATCTCTAAATAAATTCGACATCGTTATTAGTCTGATGCTAGGACCACTCGGGAATCAAACACATGGATCAAAATGGACCAGAAAAAGTATCGGGTAAGCGATTATTACTTGCTAGAGGAAACAATTCTCACTGTAAATGATAAATCACACTTCTCAGCACATTGGTTCATATAAATTTAATGAACATCAACTGTGCAGAGAAAAATTAAAAAAACATAGCAAGTCAAATATGCCCAAAATTAGATCTTGGTTATGCTCATAAAACTGTCATTAAGCTAATGAAATGTTGTGCTTGAAAGAGAGCTTATATAACATCCATTTATCTCTAATTTATATGAATCTGCAATCTCTGACTGCAGTACTGAACTTCAGATCTCATCATCACTGAACATTTTCCAACAGTAATAGTCAGTAAACAAAAGGCGACTCTAAAATGAAAAGCATCTTTGAACTGTAAGCTCAAACTGTTGCTCACAGAAAACTAATCTTTTCTATGGAACACATAGATCCTTTACCCTGAAAAGGAACACAAAGAGAATCTGGAATTGTTTTACTCCCATTACCAGCCCTACCAGACCCACATCTGCAGAGACACATCCACACTGAAGAGAAACTTCCTATCTAAAATAAAACTTTCAGGAACTTCTACTTCTGGAAATACTTACGTAATGATCGTCGCCTCTTGTTCTTTAACTTTCTTCTTTTATTCATTCCAGCTTTAGATGGAGATTCCTCTTTGGCCTTTGGCTGACTGGCAACTTTTGAAGAGTTCTGCTGGCTGAAGTGTGTGGGCACGTGACGGGCAAGTCCTCCCTGAGATGCAAAGCTGGCATTGCACCCACCAACTACACACTAATGAGAAGAAAACAGAATAACTGTGTCAGCATGTTATATGGCACTCATTCACAGGAGTTTGATCGATCTTTCAGTTTGACTTTTCTGGCTCAACCTCCAACATACTAAAAGGAAGACAAATTCTTAATGACCATGCAATTCTTAAAAAGAAAAACAGAAACATATTCTGAAATAAATTTCTATCTGAACTTTATAACTCTCAATAATTATTCCATGGTATAATTATCTTTTTCTATGCTATATTATATTCTATACTATTGTATAGCATAAAACCAATCTCAAACAGTGCACTGAAACGCTTCTCACAGAAAGCAAGTGCTTCTGAAGAACCTTCCCCTTTATAGGCCAACATCCCCTCGTCTTTCAAAATACTGCACTGTTATTCTGTAGTTCTCATCAGCTCTCCAATCTTCTGCATTTGGTAACAGTCATGTTGTCTAACACCCTCCTTTCTTGTGACAAGGCAGAAGTTAAAAAAAATACATCCTTACCCACATTAAATTTGAACCAGCTTCACACTTTTTGTAAATGCTATACAAAGTCAATAAATAGTTATCTTACATTTCTGTCTAGCACTTTAATTCAGTTACTTGAAAGTCACATTAACAATTATTTATACATTTGTTTTGGGATGCTACTATCATTTCAGAAGTATCTAAGAAAGTTCTTATTTAAAGAAAATGGCCTCTCTTTCTCAAACAGAAAAATAAGAAAAGTTCCAACAATAACTAAGCAGAAACAAAGAAATCACAAGATACATGCAACTAAGCTAGTACTGGCTACGATAATTATTGGTATTTTTATAAGTATTTGGTTTATATTTATAATTATTTTGTTTGCAAAATGAGTATTTAAATTATACTGTTGGGGAGGGAGGCACAAGCCTTTTCTCTTGTGCTCTGAGCTTACAAAGGTAATAGAAAAGTGATTTTAAGACATGCATTCCATCATCGGCTGCAATGAATTGTGTATCCACATGATCAGTTTTTCTTCTGATCAAGAGAACAGTAGTAGGGCAAATGAGTTGATCAGCCAGTAGCAAGAACACACTCTAAACCATTGGAAAGTTCTCCTCCTTCCACATCTGTTCTGCTCCTCCCCGTCCTTCCCCTCTTTCTCAGCTCTTTCATCTGTACCTCTCTTCTCTAGCACTTCCCTTCACAGCTAACTGATGAGGCAGCTCCAACAGGAGTTCAGGAATAAGCAATGCTGCAACTGTGTATATAGTGCTAAGTTTTATCTGAAGACTAAGGATGAATTTGCAAGCTCTGACAGTATTCTGCCCCAAGCCTGCACATTTCATTGGAAGACAAGAAAACAGCAGTAGAACACCACTCAACGTGTTTTGTCCCTAAAACCCAACTGTGTTTTCCAACTGTGGCTGCAGAATTGAAAAGTCTATTTCTGCCTCAGACCTAGCAAATGGTTTTCCAATGATCATCATAAAATAATGTAGTGTCCACAAAGAGAAAAACCTGTGTTATCCCCAAGGGCTTGATACTTGCTGTAGGACTAAAAATATGTATACATATTTCAAGACAGTAAAAGACAAAAAATAGGAGGACACTTTTCACATTTTTATTTGCCTTTTGTGTGTGTTTTTTTTAGGTGGGGGGAACTTAGAGGAAATTAGGGAAAGTTTTCTAAGTACTGAGCCAACTACAAATATATAATTCCCTGACAAAAAGCTTTATGATCCTTCACACTGTATTTCTTCCTCCTGTCTCCCCCACTAGTAAGTATGTATCTTAAGAATTGTGAAGATTTTTACCAAAAACCTACCTAAGCCTTTTTACCTTGCCCTATAATTTCCCATGTTCAAACAACAGCAATATTGTATACTTATATTGTAGTGACTTACAATGTAAGAAATTCCAGCACATCTGAAATTCAAAACATTCAAGATCCTGATCTCATTTACACTATGAGAACCTCAATATTTATTACTTCAAATTAATACTTAATCTTAAAATTTACACTTACAAAATCATGGAATGGTTTCAGCTGGAAGGGACCCTTAAAAATCATCCAGTTCCAACGCCCCTACCATGAGCAGGGACATCTACTAGATTAGGTTGCTTAAAGCCCCATCCAACCTGACCTTGGACCTGACCCACTTAGTTGTATGAAAGATGATCAAACTCACAATCAACAGATACAGGTAAAATACATGTGTGCATTAGTTCAAACAATTCTTTATTCTCTAGTTTTTAAGTCCTTGAAATAGCTGTCTCGCCCATAAAAGCCATTTCATGAAACTAAACTAAGCAACGAAATCCAAATTTAGGTTTAACTTTCATTAAGGTGCTCCTGACTTCAGCTTCTAGCTTTCTGATCCTACAAATACTATTTGAAAAAAGTGCAAAAAAACCCCAAACAAAAAACCCCATACCCTGAAGTTCAATCACACTGAGAAATTAAAATTTCAATCTTGTCAATGCCTGCTAGAGGTCAAAAATAACCTTAAGTCTTGGAACATTGTACGTATTACCATATTCCAAGTTTATTCAAGTATAATATCAAAAGGTAACACCTTCTGAAAATAACACAAACTTTGCGTCAGGCACATTTATAAAATTTTTTAAAACACAAGTTCATAAGACTTCATTGTGTTTGTCAGATGGGAAACACTGATGACAAACTGCAGTTTGACTCACAATGTCATAACTTGACTTTCGTCTAGCCGTGTACAAAAAACCCAGATATTCTATACAGATTATCTTCAGAAGCTACCACTTTTCTTACTCTACCAAGTTTTAATTTCAAAAGCCCCAAACCAGCATAATTAAGTCTTCAAAATATGCAACTTCCAACTAGAAATTATCTTTCTCCAGAAAGCCTATTTATAGCCTGCAGCCACAGTATGAAATATTTGCAGATATCATTTCATTCAGATATTGTGTAGTTTGAGACTACCTGATCATGTCATCAAATAATCAACAGCTGATATATCAAAGATGACACAGAATGCCTTTGTAGTAGACAGGAAATAGTAGAAGAGGAGAAAAATCTTACCTGTTTTTTTCTTTTTTTTTTTTCTCTAAAATAATATATCCAGCAATCCGTTACTAATGGGTAAAGTCTCTTCTCTCCAAAGATAAAGGAGCAGTTCAGGCTGTCACTTCAGGATCTCTGGACGGTAAGTCACACCAAATCAGCTTCCCACCAGATAATTATACAGATCTAGAGGGCTTCTAATAAGTCAAACTCAACTACTATGCACAACTTTAAATCAATCTCTTCATTTTTCCCCCAAAAACCTAAATCTCAAATTTTTGCATTCAATTTTAAATATGATAGATTGGGTCCGGATTGGTGGATATGTTACTTCAAGAGAAAATAAGTCAACACATAATAAAATTTAATTTCTCCAGTGTACCCATACCCACCATTATTAATGGGCAGTAATGAGCAGCGACTTTAACAAACAGGATAAAAATATCTAGCAATACAGGTTTTTTTTTATTAATTCAAAATAACCAAATCTCCTTTTTAGAATATTCAATGTGTAATTTTTCCAATAAATCTAACAATAATATTTTAGACATCTGGATAAACCTTCTTATTGTCTCTCATCTAAGGCTGAATGCCTTTACATTTTTCTATCTGCATCTACAGTGCTCTAATGGGTAGAAGACATTCTGCCAAGAAAGTAACAGACACGAATTCTGAACGAGGACTAAAGCTGCTTGGCTGTGTTTTCTAGATTTCAAGAAGTGTTACCCTACTGAGAGTCATACCAAATGCAGTCACCCCTTAATGAGTCCTGAAAGTTACAGGTGGCAGAATGAGCAAATTTCATTTTTATTATTACTTCCCCCCCCTTTTAAATAAAGGATGAAAGCCTCCAATGAACCTCTGTACTGTCATTCGTTGTTATTGAAAGCATTTACCCCACATGAGCAAACCTTTCATGACTGATCTTAAACATTAAGGGCATACCCACTGGAATCAGTATGTGAAAGCAGTTGATAGCATACCCACATGCAGTCTTACATAAAAATTGCTATATGCAATTATTTTGCACAAGATCTCCCACTGTTTTGTGCTCACTCTACCATTTGTCCTTTCATTGTGCCTAACATCTTGTATTTGGTCACCTAGACTAAGTTTTAAGAGTTCATTTGATATGTCTTCATGTAACTTTCAATGCCTTCTACAACAACAAGGTACAGCAAGTAGTACTTTGATTAACTGGAGTACCAGAAACCATGCTGGAAAATGCAGGTTGTCACAGCACATTAACGATTCAAATACTTATTATTTGTAACAGCCAAGTTCAGGACAAGAAAGAAATTGAACGAAGAAATTCTTTATCAGCTTGCCAAAGACAGTCACCAGCATCAGTCTTCTAACTCAGCAATTATTCCTCTAGATCCACCTGCCTACATGTTCTGAAAGCCTGAAAGTATTTAAGTTGCTGAACACTCAACAGGACCACCACTACGTGTTGATGATACTCCACAACATTCCATCAGTTTCTAAAAAGCTGCAATAGTTATGTAATAACAAAACTAAAAGAATCATGTTTAGTTTTCTCTCTCTCAACTCTGGATGTAAAATCATACACAAACTTTAACATACTAAGTGTCTTCAGAGAAAGAAATACATGCTCTGAGAATACCTATATTTAATGTCTACAACGACAAAAAAAAAGATGAAAGGATGGCTAGAATCAGACTGCAATATGCAAGGAGAAAACTTCCAGCAGCGTGAGAGCAATGAACTTCAGGTACTAAGAACAGCAGCATGACTTCAAAAATACCTAACAGTGGGCCAAAGAAGTCTGGCAAGTTCTCAACCAGAAACACATTCTGGAAGACCAGTTTGCTTGTTTGTTCCTCTTGACAAGAAAAATAAATCGAGGAAACAGTGCTTACCACAAGAAGGATTGGAAAAGCACACTGCTTTGCAGAAATAATATTTGACTACAGACTGAGAACTAGCTACAATGAATGGTAACTATGGCTCATGTAATGGACACTTTTTATTGGTGGAGGGATTGGTGAGTGCCATAGGAAAAGATACTTTATCAATAACAAAACTTAGTGATGGCCTCAAAACAACAAGAAATCCATCCCTGTGTTCCACATGAAACCCAAGACCATCAGTATTAATAACTTAGGAAAAAAGTGGAGGGAATAAACAGAAAAGCAATCTGATGACTAAAGGGGAACTGAGGTCCTCAATTCTCCCTAAAGATCTAGAGTATCTTTTTTTTTTCCTTAGTTCAGCAGATGACTCGGATATAAAGTGTCTCCTCCTTATGAGCTGAACATATACTACCAGGAAATTGCCCCATACAAAAACAGAGCTAGCATATCAAAGGTCTCAAAAATAGGTATTCATAAGGAAATTTACCTTTTCTGTGACAGAGGTATTGCAATATTAATGCTGAGGGGGACACACTAAACCACACAAACAGAAAAAACAGGAGAAACCTATGAAAATATGAAACATTTTGCCTTTGTAATTTAGAAGTGGGTTCATTTCTGTGACAAATGAACTATACAGTCACATAGTTTATATGAATGCATGGAAAGGGCACGTAAACCCACAAAGACCTTTTAATATGAAAGCACAGGAGCTCATTTACAGCCCGATACAGCTTTTAATCAAAGGACAACACCACATGTATCACAAAAGTAGAAAATTAAACCCAAAATGTGCAACCACATAGAATGAGTCCACTTGCAAGCAAAAGGGTGACAGGACAGGGACATATCCTTCAACAGTGTAGTTCTAATGCAAAGGAGAGCTTTATGCCTGAGCATCCTCAACTGCCCTTCAACTTAGGAAAATACTTTTGTCTCTTATTTTGACTAGAGATATAGGAATATAACAACCTGCCATATATTTATTACCGTCCTCTGTTCAGGAAACGATTAGTGTTCTTTTACCTTCACTAAAGTAAATTTTCCATGCCTTTAACTGTCACTTTCCTAGCTAACATTCTTTGCTTTTCTTAAAAACATCCTGAACTGCAGTTCTTCAGACAAGAGAACACAGCTATATTATTTCCAGTATTGCCTTTTACAGCTTTCCTCAAAAACCCTGACTTTTTTTTAAATAAAACACTGAATGATTAGGTATTTTCAGCAAGTTCTCTGAAATTACAGGTCCCTTTTATGCTAGAACTCATGAAGCAACAAATTTTATTTGTAAGGTAGGTTGTAGGACATACTTTGTCTGCAGTAATCATCAAGAATAAGAGGTCCTTACCCATCTCTGACTTGCAAAAATTTGGCTTTTCCTAAAAGGTGAGCAATTAAGGTTTATAAGAACAGCTAAACGCACCACACAAACATTTGCTGTTTTTGAATGACTGCCGTAAAACAATTAGTAATGGCTGTTCTTGGACCGATCAAGACTAATATCCAACACTTGAGTAAGTGTTTTTGTATCACAGTAGATTTCAAAAGCTCGTAAAAGAAAAGAAGTGAGGAAAGGGGGCTAGTTAATTAATAGGTTGCTATCACAGACGCTTACATACTTGGCTACCTCATGTGAGCCCTGAAGCCTATATTCAGCATAAATGACAGGGGAACAAAAGATGTTACAAAATTCCACTCACACCACAATTATCCTCCATTCAAAGCCCCCAGGAATAGATTGAGAAATACAGATATAGAACACAAACAGAGGGACTAAAGACAACAGTATGAAAAAAATGCTGAAGTGACACACATTGAGCCATGATGATTAACTACTGCAATCCTAGCCTGTGTTTTGTTCTTTCCCTTAGTATGACCAGAAAGTACAGAAAAATCAGCTGGTGAAACAACACATATTTAACGCAAGATGATTGTTATCAGAACTAATTGTTTTAAATTTTAGGGCTCTAGCGGTAACCAGCCTAGCCAAAAAACTGTGATACCAACTTTTACTGACTTTGCTAGGTAACTGACAAACGCAAAAGTACTACTAGTATTTCTGAGCTATGCCCACCTCTTAAACCCAGTGTCTCTAAAATTGAGTTTCTTTGATCTAGATCAAGTGAGTATACAAATTACCATGCTGAAAGACTTTCCTTCAAGACCAAAGCTTGCTCTTATACTTTAAGGTATACAAAATATTTAATTCCAAAATGAGAAGACCTAAGGGACAAGTTTCCTCTGATGACTGGCATTTCTCTTTTCCTCTTTTATTCACGGTTTAACACTTAAGATTAGATCAGCTGCTGGAACAACCATCTCTACAAACTTTCAGAGATCTATAATCCTTATGCTATGCTTCCAAGAGCCTGCTAACCTTATTCCTTTGAACAAAGGATATGATAACGTCAAGAGCAAGCTTCCTGTTGTTACTCACTCTGTCAGAAATTTTCAGACTGAACTACACAGTTCAGTATGGAAAAAAAGTCTAACCTTGATTAAAAAAAATTTTTTTCACCTGCAAAGCACTATTTTTACTCTCTAGGTTTTGAGTTCAGTTTTCTGTCACAACTACTGTTATAAGCTGTGCAGAAGAAGTAACTTCCAGAAGACATCACTGAAACAGAAAAGTATTTTTTAGTAAAAACACTGCCTTAAATTAATTTTTTTTTTTTTAAATGAAAAAGAGAAGCTATTACTTGAGAAGAAAGAGAGGAGAGGAGTGGAGAAACCGTGACTAAAACTTGGTGACGTTAGGGGTGGGGGAGAGGAAGGCATAAAATGCTACCTCAACTTAATAAAAAACCCTAATCCATTTTCATATCCTACATGGAAGGAGAACTTCAGTCTGAAGTAGTGTGGGTGGGACTTACCATCAAGTGATCCAGGACTGACAGCTATGAACTGCCCCAACTGTATCCATAAGAGGATGAAGCAACTCATTAATAACGGATTGGTGGATATGGGAATGATAAACACTACTATACCTAGAATTGCAGGTACAGATTAGGGGGAGAAAGAAAGAGAAAGTTAGAAAATACTACGCAGGAAATACAGTCAGCTCAATGGTCCTGCATTCCTGACTTCCTTGTTATTCTCAGAGAGGTTAACCATAAATAGTCACTGACTGTGTTTCAACTGAATTTTGGTAACAAAACCAGCTCTTATTCAAGCACAGAATGTGCACCATCAGGTATGATCCAAAGTTTTATGTGGAAGTGTAAAGCAAGAGGCAAAACATCTCACTGTTACAGTGTAAGGAGCTCAACTGGAAAATGCACAAAAACCTGAACTTCAGCACTATTTAGTTTTAGACTCCCCTACCATTTATAGATTAAAAGAAACAGGTATAGAGAATCAATAATGGTATCTTCACCTGTTTTCATAACAGAACAGGACCTTTGGGCACAATTATTGCAAAGACGAAAGCTCAGTTCACTGGATACTTTTTAAGAAATCCTCCTGTGATAGCATATTTCAATTAAATATAACCTATCAGGAAAAATAAATAGGATCACTCTTAAAATAAGGGATGATATATCTTACAATGAACCTTACCTTGAAAGGTTTGTCCCCACTGTGTGTCAGCATATGCCTCTGCAACCAACTTTGACTTGTTGAAGGTGTATTATATACTTTGCAACCTTTCCACAAGCAAACAAACACCTAATAGAGTAAAAATGTGGTAAGTTTACACAAGAAAGAAAACAGTAAAAAACAGATTAGCAAAGAAGCCTCTTTTCACAATACAAAGTACTTCGAAGAATTTTGAACAATAACCATTTTTTTCTGCAAGACACTTCTCATATCTCACCAAGGAAAAAATAATTACAACCACAAGTATTCAAAAAAGAAGGTTACTGGAATAAAATAATAAAGGAACCAGATGCTCCTGCAGATAAATACAATCAAGAGCCACAGTATCCACCGTAAAGTGTTTGTGTTTGCACCCAATATCTGTATCCACCAGTTATTAAGACAACATTTTTAAACGACAAATTTACATTTTCTGGGTAACAGATACAGGAATAAAACCATTTACTCATAAGCAAGTAATAATTTTATTCTTTGAGCATGAAAAATTAAAACCTCTTAATTACAATATAGTTGTTTAGATACCAGAGTTATATTATGGAATACTGGATACCTCTAGTTAGGGCCTTATACTCAATTCCTGACGAAGTTACAATTTCTCATAGGATTCAAAGCCTATGGGTGTTTTGTGATTCCAGCGAACAGATCAGTCACATGCACAATAGCGCATTAAGGGGAGTAGAACTTACTCATGCTGCTTTTCTCTCTCCTCTCATTGCATCTATCTACAACTAAGAGAGTGAAAAAGCTCAATGAACTTGCCTTTCATTAGAATTTCCTCAGCAGGCCTGCGTGTGAAGGGAGGTATAGCTCTGATTTGTAGCAGCAAAATGCAGTCCCCAGGAATAGCATTGTCCCCAATACACGTTTTCAGAACTGCAGGAAACTAATTGGATTTGAGTTTCTTGTTCTCTTTTGGAGATTAAAAAACTCAGCCTTCAAGACTGTATTTTTCAAAACAAAAGAGCAGCCACAGGAGTGCTACGTACTTGCTGTATAATATACGGACAGTCCAGCTTACTCATACAAAGCTGGAAAACCCTCCATGTCTGTATGACTGATCCAGATCTGACACATAAGGCCCAACCCCCTAAACCTTTGATGTCTGCTGCTCTTCAGTTTTGAAATCCCCCTGAAGCCACAAAATTGGAATTTCTGAGATTCCTGGCTCTGCAAGAGATCCATAACTGTCCCAACATTTTCATCAGCAACTGCAGACTGCAAGGCACTCAAAGGAGTGACTACTATGAAGTCACAGATTGTGGAAATGCAATCCCTCCAAAAAACAAGCACTTAGTTTTACAACAACCCACCAGATGTCCAGGCAAGGCTTCTTAGGGACCCTTGTCAAAAGCCTGAATCCAAAATATTTAGGAAAAGAATTTTTGGGAGGTAAAACTATTTTGTCAAAACCCTCCTGGGCTCTTCATCGATCTATCTGGTTTGGTTTGAAGGCATTATCTCAGTATTAGCTTGAAAATACACATTTTACCATACAAGGGTGCTTATCACATTGCTTTTAAGCTCTCAATAAGCAGTTACTACTCCTGCTTTTTTTCAAATTTGTAGTCATTGTAGTCGAGTAACATCTGAAATCCAATCAAAACCACAATATAATTTCTAACACCACTTAAACACCTCGCCAGCAGGTGGCAGACAAATCCTTGAAACATAACAGCCAGGACCAGTCCCCTTCCATAGGATCAAGCTGAACAACTTTTCAAAAAATAAACCAACTGCAGTAGGGGGATAGAAAGTGTGAACCGAATGCAACAGTTACTAGACACCTGGTACTTCCAACAAGCTCCTCCTTCAGAAAGACAAATACAGTCTAACATTTTCTAAATGAAAATATCCACAAGTCACATCACATGGAATGTAAGTGAACAGAAATACAACACCAACACTCCCACCCCCCCTGGAAAATATTCCAGTCCCTTTTTAAGAAACAGAGTCATGGATGGGATAACAAAGATCCCCAGAGATGCAGTTACGTGGAAGCCCACAGGATACTGATACATCTCATCCATTTCATTGCTTCATCCAGTATTCATATAACACTTTCATAAACCTATAAAGTGAACTACAGAAATCATCTCATGGGTGGCTAAAAAGCCAGCTCACTAGATGGATGATTCTGCTTAAAGCTTGGAATGAAAAAAGTCACCAAATATGAAGCTGTAAGTTCAATCATACCAAAAAAACATTAGCTAAATACAACTGGAGTCATGGCTGTCTCAGTGACACAATGACATAATAAATTAGTTAAGGTAATGCAAATTAGCATTTTATTTAAGTCTCTTATTCACTCAATGTAAAGAGTAATGGCCTAACATTTTACTTCTGAAGAAGTGACAGGACAAAAAGTCAAACAATAATGACTATTCTAGGTTAAGATTAGCTCTCCAAGAAATTAAAGAGCTGCAACATACAGTGCCGAAGGCAGGTAGATGGCTTGTGTGTGATGTAAAGGCAGTTTACATGACATATTCCAGGCATCAAAAGGTAATTTGGAAGGTTGGGGAGGACCAGGTAGTTAAGTACAGAGTTGAAACTACACTACTGGAAGATGTTTTGAAACATGAAAATCGTGAGACCAACAGAAATTGCGTCATTTGACCAGGGATTAGACTAAAATAGACATGATTATATATGTACCTCAATTTAAAAAAAGAATACTAGATGCAATTATATTGAAGGTATACTTGCCATCAGTACTACAGACAGAGCTGTTTTGGTAAGACTTTGTACTCAAACCAATGAGTCTTATCTTCCTGTGTATATTTTACCTCTAGTAAGACTCCATTCGTAAAAATAATCAAGATATGACTTCACATGCAGTAACACATACACTAATAGTTTTAAGAAAATGAATTCTAAGTATAAGCACTTAAAGATACACCAATAGCTTCAGGATGTTGAGAAGTTGGCACGTCTATCAAAAACCTGATAGCTTCAAGTCATTTATTAAAAAGAACTTACTACATTCTTAAAGTTAGGCATTCAATTGAAAACACAGAATACCAAATCAAGTGAACTATACAAAAGACCCAGCTGCATGCCTAATACCAGACTGCTGAAGGCCCAACCTTAGTTGCCACTAGCTATGGAACTGATACTTTAAAACATAAAATTGGCTACTGTCATTAAAGAGTAAAATATTGGCAACTGAGAAAGAGGGAGAAAACAAAAAAGTAACACCAACCCCTCCTCGTTGACCATCCACATGTATGGAGCGAATGTGATCTGCCAAATCTGGGCTGGAGCTGAAGCAAGCATGGCAATGGTCCCAACAGCAGTTATAAGCAATGCTTTTTGCAGAGGAGGCAGGAACTCCTTGTCCATTCATCATAACTGGAGTTGAACGCCCACTGGAAATTGTGCTGTCTACGTCCATAATAGTGCTGCTTATGCTGAAAGACAAAAAAGAGAAAGTTTGTATTTGTTGCATGTTAACAGAATAAAAACTGTAGCTCTTTGGAGTTTTGTTTCAGATATATTTAGACAGGTTGAAGAGAAAATCTTACACAAACTTGCTATTTATTGTGGTTCATCACCTTAACAAACACACCGTCAGGAAATAGCTACTATTATTCAACAGTATAGCTTCTTCTGGACACTAGCAACAAAAGGGAGGGATGGAAAATTCTTGCATTCACTGACTTGTCAGAAAATTAACTCTCATGTGATTAACACAGTCATTTTTAAGCTACATTAAACAGCCATTCATTATTTTTATTTCCCACGAGAGAAGAAAAGGGAAAAAAAAGGCATGCTGGGTCAGACATGGAGATGTATCTAGCCCAGCATCCACTGCTAACACTAAATCCTTAAAAAGAATACAGCAGTGAAGTTCTACAGAAGGTTTAAGGTACTCCCACACTTGCCCCAGCATGGGGTGTCAGTGTCCATCACATGCATGGTCTAAACTAATGCTTTTTGTTTTGGTGGGGTTTTTTTTTTGTTGTTGGGTGGTTGTTTTTTTGTTTTTGTTTTTTAAACTTTCCAGAGAAGCCGGCAGCAGCAGTGGGAGCATGTGGCCAGCAGGGGTCATTTTCATCAGCCGTTCTGCTCTGTATTTTGGCAGATACAGAGCCAAGTATCAAAGTGGACCAGAAAAAAACTGCAGAGAGCGTGCTCTTTCCATATGTAAGCAAAAAGTATGGAGATAGATGGATGTTCTTCCTACATAAACACTGAATAGCTACTAATGTACCTTTTTTTACCTTGTGAACCTGTTTACTGCCTTTTAGGACTTAAGTTTGTCTTCCACAGAGCCACAGCATTATGGAACAGCTCTTTGAAAGGACCTCAGATGATCAGATGGTCAAACCTCCTGCTCAAAGAGGAGCAAGTGAGATCAGCTTGCTTGTGGTCTCATCGAGCTGAGTTGTTAATAGGCGTTTTCAAAGGCTGGAGTTTCTGCCACCTTTCTGAACAATTTTCCCAATGTCTGATTAACCTCATTGTGGGGGAGGGGACAAGTTTCCCAACATCTCATCAGAATTTCCAGTGTTGCAACTTCTGTCTGTCGCCTCTCATCCTTGGCAGCTGCAGGGCTGAGATGACTCTGGCTCCTCCTTTGCTAAACCTCCCTATCGGGTCACTGAAAATAGCAATAACCCTGCCCTTCTTATCCCAAAACTGAAGAAACCCAATCTCTCAGCCTCTCCAGTATGTAAGTATCTGGGATGAGTCCCAAACCGGACACAGTAATCCGGACATAGTCTTAATGGTGTCAAGTAGAGGTGAAGAATCACTTCTATTGACCGTATAGATACACTTTTGCTAATACAGCCCAGCATGCAGCAGTAATTTTTTTTTCCACAGGCGTCTTTACATATTCTTCTGAGCAAAATGCAAGGAAAAAAGAATCTAATTACATTACTTTGAAGAAAGAAAATAATTTCTATTCACCTCTATGTAATATTTATAATTGTCTACCTTTTATCATATCCCTTTTCTCCCCCACTTCTTGCACATAATTACTATGCTAAAGCATTCTGCTTTTAAAGGTATAGGTGCTGTTCCATATTTTTGACCATCACTGTTTACATACCCATTATTATTCTATTACACACTTTGAGAAGGATGAAACAAAACCTACATTATTATTCAAAACTTGAAGATATCATTAGCATGTTTGCTCTTACGCTCTAGAAGTCTTTACTAGTAATTTCCCACGTTCTCTGAAACTTTATCACTACTGTGCTAGCATTTTTTTCCTGTGATAGATTTTGAAATCATCATAGATATTTGCCACCACATGGATTTCATTGCATTTATCAGTATAACATGTCTTGCCACAGTCAAAATAACAGACTCCCTTTAGCAATACTTTCCAGTTAAGCTTTAGTTTTAACTGCCCCAAGTAATTGGGTTTCATGAGCAAATTCTGATCCCAGAGATACCAGCAAGGTAACATTTGTGAAAACACTGACTACCATATCCCAAGCACAGATCCCTTAATCTTCTTCCAACCCATTAGCCTCCTACTATTATTAAAACTGACCAATTATTCTTAGGCCTTTTTTTTTTTCCAAGTTAAAAAGAAAGTTTTAGAGATCATCTAAACAGCTTTTTTTTTTTTGCTTTAATAAAAGTGTATCAAACACATACTTACTAAACACTACACAAATGCCACATGCTTCCCCCCCCACCCCCAATTTCAAAAAAGATCTAACAATTTACAAAGCGTGGCTTCTACCCATGGAAGTCATATGGGCTTTTTGCTGCTACACAGCATTTTTCCCTGTGCCTGTTACTTTTATTTTCTTCCCTTTTCTATACGCTGAATACATACAGCTTTCCATGATCACTCCCCACCTCCCCCTCACCCCACCAAAGCAGTCTCAGTTCCTTTCATGACATACAAGCTCACAATCCATGACTAGCAAATAAAGAAAAGGTGGCCAACAGAAGCCTAGAGATATGGTTTTGAGTATGTTCCATATTGCTGCCTTCCCCAAAAAGCTTATTTTATATTCACCAGAAACTTCCAAGAAAATGCAACTAACACTGAGCTGAAGCTACCAGTCCCAACAGCATTAACAGCCATTAACTACAACTACTGGTAATAATAGTTTAGGATCCCTCTAAGAAATTGTCAGAAACTTTAAGTGCAAAATATGTTGCAAGCAATCCCAATTTTTGCACCATTCTGGGCCCACAATGGATGCAACTAGGGCACTGACATCCCCTCCTTCCTCAGCTGATGCCTAAACCAGAAATTATCCCTAGAAGTAAAATTTGTAAAACTGTGTTATAAAAGCAAAAGTTTGCCAACAGGAAAACTGAATAAATAATTAAATGTGACCCCACACACAGCTGAGTGTGAGCTATCTGAACAGTCTTCTCAAAATCAGTACTTAGAAGTAGGTTTGAATGCATACAACACGGCACATAGCCTGACCACTTCTGTCACATACAGTAATGTTACCCAGTTCAGTGGTTCCAGCAGGAAGTTGCTTAACCAAGGATGGCAAAGCACTGCAGATGCAGCACTCTGCAATAGCTGCTTCAGACCATTTCATGTGGATAAGTAACCCTAACTTGGTCACAGTTGAAAGGTACCAAAGTACAGTACTCACTTTAAATAGAAACTCAAACTTGCAAACTATTTTATAGTCCGTTTGAGTTTCTACATCCACTGCCAGCATTAGTACCATTCTCAGAAACCCCACAAATAGGCATAAACAAACTTCCGACTAAGAAGAGGTACAGCGCTGGTGACCGCAAGGATAGACTGCGAAGGGGTATTTAGCATAGTTCTCTCAAGGGTTCCCTGGTTTTACAGCTGGCCTTAAATGGGAAAGCAATGAGGAAACATAACCCAGAACGAGTTCTGTGAAAGAACTGTGGGGAGTTGTGGGGAGGGGGGCAGAAGTGCTCACTCATGCACATGTGTGTGGTTTCTTCAGTTCACAGGCATGCAATCTGGTTAATTTCTCTAAGCAGAGATAAAACCTCAAATTGATGAGCCCGCAGCACAGGAGTTTATTTCATATTGCAAATGAAATGCAACATACCTTGTCCACCTTATGATACAAAGTCACAGGTCTCTAATTTTACAGCCTAAGGAATGGAAATACTTAAGGTGGTTTTTTTTTTTAGTATGCTATCCTACCTGTAGATTACTCTTGTTTTTGGAGAAAAATATTTAAAAGTCAACTAATAATACTGATCCAGCAAGAGATATCCTGATAAGTAGGGTTATTAATGACATGAGAAACCAACTAACACTTAGAAAGCTGATTTAGTTATAGTTTAAATGTTTGCTTGATTTGGTTCTAACAGCTTAAGTGTTTGCTAAGGGCTAACAGATTACAGTTGCATACATGATATCAAAATTTAGTATCGGAGGAACTGAAATAAAAGGTTGCCCACAGCACCTAAACCAAGTAGTAGCATAGAGAATTTCTTGGAAATGGCGGATGAAGCGCTACACTGGACTATATTTCTATAATCTATTCAAGATACAGTCTAAAAATGGAAAAAATGTAACTGAAATCCAGGTGAGTGATAACAGATCAGTATTTTCTTTAATAGGGAACACCTTCCTTTCCTCTAGTTTGAAAAGCTTTGTGTAAGGCATTAAAGAGTACAGATGAATATTGCTGTAACAGGATCTACTAAAGAAATAGCTAAATTGCTTATAAAACAAAATGGCCAGGAGTCACACAACAAGAGATCACTGTTTTCTGATGGCTCTTTTGATAGGCTCCAACAAAATGCAAGGAACTCACTGCCCTGACACACTCCTCCTCTAGAAATACCCCTCTAAAAAATGCAAAATGATTTTTTGTTGTTTTCTCTTCTGTGCCTCCATAACCAACATATTTCAGGTGATTCGGCAACTCACAGTACTGAGAACCTAGCTTTCTCACTTAGTAAGTTCCGGGTCACCCAGAAAAAAGGTGAAGGCTGTGAAGAGAATCTGTGAAAGACCAGCAACACCTTTCCTCTGTCAGTGCCCTGTACAGCTCAAGCATGTGTATGTTTTCTCTAGTCTTACACACACTGAGAAAATACCAGGAAGCTTTTCAAATAAAAGTTTGTAGTGTACATAGCATCAGAGAAGTCACTGACTTGGGAGGTCTCTTGCCCTTGACCTGCCGTTTCAAGATGAAGCAGAAAGATGATGGTAAGTTTTATAGTCAGAGCTGTGGCTGCTGCTAAGTCTGCAAAGACTTAGCTGCAACGCTGTTTTTGTTAGACCTGCTGATTCACCCACTTTTTTGTTTCTTGGGATTTCAGAAAGGGTGTGAGGGCAGGACATAAAAGTGGGTAAGATGTATGCACACACTCCACCATCTTATGTCATCCACTTGAATCCTTTCCTGACCAAAAGAGTGGAAGCACATCAACTCAGCCCAAGAAGGGCTGGGACTGCTAAAATAGTGTCTGTAAATGAACGGGGCTTTTCAATCCAATCTGACAGAATTATCTGCTTGAGATGATCCAAGAGAGGGAAAAGTTCCTTCACAAAGGGAAAGTAGTAATGGAAGTTACATCCTTCTGCCTTCCCATCTGAAATCCAGAGAGACTGTAAGTGGGAAAGTAATAATGTATATCAAAGAGGAGAAAACAGAACAAAGTAAGGAAAACAGACATTCTGGCAAACTACTGGTAACAAAACAAAGACATTGAAACAAATTTTTAGCTAAATAAATTAAAGCAAGTTTTTCTGCCTTTCCTAAGCCCTTTTTCCCCAGCCAGGAGATCTGTTTAAATCCTGACTGCCACTATCAAAGCAGAATGACATGAGTAGAACTTAAGCACTTGTGGCATTCCCCTATTGCTCGTGACAGACAGGTCTGGGTTTGCTCCCAAGCTGTAAGCAGGCTCCAGCTCCATTGTAATGGATCTATAGACCATAGCCTGATGAAGAACATTAGACATTTGAGTTTCAGAGAGTTCAACTCAGGGGTCATCCCAAACAATGGAGCATCAAAAACAGTCACTGCTGGAGAGAGCCTGCATACACAATAGCTGTTTTTAAGAAGCACCATTCAAAAGACCGACTAATTACTAAAATTTAAAACTGTTACAGCAAGCACATCATAGTCTTCGAGCTTATGTTACCCCTACTTTCATCCTAATCCGAGCACCAGAATCAACTTGAAGTAAAAATCACAGCTCTAGAGGCAAGAACTGAATGCCTTTCTAAAATACCTTACTACACCCACACCTCATTTTACCAAGTCTGCAAACACCGGCAAACAGTGCCTTCCAAACATAGCAAGGTAGAACTGAAAACACAGAATCTTCTCAGAAGAGTCAGACCTTTTTCCTCCTCCTATAGTTTCTCCCTCTACCAAGAGATCAACAGCTTTGAAATGATACTGACATTTAAAGTGTGTTAATTAAGCAACAACACTAGCACAAGCTTAAATAAATAGAGGAATCATTACCTCAAAGGCACTTTGAGACTTTCAGGTCTTATTTTTACCTGTAGCTAGAAATGATACATCTTGATTATAAGATGATTCAGATTTTTTTAGCACTTTCATGTTAAAAGGTTAGTACCTGCACAATCTATACGTGCATGTGAACCCAATGCATCTAGCTGGTTAAATCCAGTCCAAACTGTATTTAAAAACAATCCTGAAACTGAAACAAAAAATAATAGCTAAAAACTTATAAGAAGTTGCAAGTCATTTTCACTTTATAGAGAACAAAAGAAGTTCTTCAAGCATTTTATTAAGTCCTGGATTATTCTTTTCCTTTAGAGATCTGAGCAACATTAAGCCACTGTTGGCATTAGGTAAATATGAATATTTTCTATGAGGAAGAAAATCTCCACATTATTCCCAATTTAAAAATGCACACATTTCAAACCACATAATTTACCACATGCACACTTCGGCACTAATTGTTTTGTCCAGTTGAATGAGAATGAAAATGTAACAAGACTGTGATTTAATGCATTAAAGAAACTGGTGTATTGCACACCATTCCTGACACGTGCTTGCTCTCCAAGGAGATCAATTTCCTCACTACTGCAAGTAATCCCTTCCATTGAATTTAACAAATGGAACACCCAAAAAAATTTTTCCCTTTTTTTGTTAATCTTCCAGAACAACAGACAGTAGGAGTCTAGAAGGCATATCAACACAAACAAAAGAACAGCATAATTTCATTTTTGCTTTCCATGAAGCCCCATTAGCAACTGTCCACTTGAAGTAATAGTAGAGCCAGGCATTGAACACATGCACAAAAGCCCAATCAATTTGCTATTATAGTTTTAATGTCTGCTAAACATACTCCCTCTAGACCTTAACTGAAGTAACCTTCCCTCAGGCAAAATTCAGACCTAACAGATGGGCCTTATACCATACCCTTGAGGGTCGACAAGCACTACTTCAGTCTGATCAACAGGAGCTCATTTCAGAGTTACAGTACCTCCACCGAGAATGCTTAGCTTCCAGTCCCCAGATGTTCAGTAGGTAAGCAAAGGACCCAGCTGATTTCAGCTAATACCAAGGGAAATGACTGTGACAGATCCTATAATAAATAACCTCATCTTGTAACTCAAATTAAAAATGAGCAGAGATTTCAGTGAACACACATTGCAGGGTCACTAAAACCAACACTACTGAGTAGCCGTCAAGCTGCACACTATACTAATGCAAGCAAGGAATGTTCAGGAACAATTTCTTCTGAAGTACACAGCGATAATTCAGTCATAAAGCATCAAATCCACAGAATATTGCCTCTGACTAGATCAAAAGCAAAATTAACATTCAACAATCCAAATACTACGAACCTCACTGGAAAGAGGTGAATATTTTAAGGATTAAAAAATACCCTGCTAGTTTCTTTAGCTTTTACTAGTCAGTGAAATGCCCTGTCATTTCTGCATGGAGCTTCAGTGACATTGTTCCAATCCACATGAGGGAAGCTTAAGAAAGCAAGCTGAACTGTAACACTCATAAAACAAACTTAGAATAATGAAAACTGTGAATAACCATTTCTTACAGCAACTTCAAGGGTTAAAAAATAGAATACAACAGAAAAGCTTTTACAACTGGAAGACCAAATCACAAGGAGGTACTAATCCCAAAAGAAAACAAACAGCATCAATCCCAATCATTCAATTACAAATGCCAAGTCAAAACAGAACAAAAATTGAAAGGGGGAAAGAAAATGACATGCCTAGTGACACACCCCAGCACCTCATTATTTTCATTTCACTAGGAAAAGTCAGGAGTGAAAACAAAGACTTCACAGATTTCCCCATTACTCTATCTTCTACTCCTTTCCAAGACAAGAGGTGGAAAAACTCTAGTGTACAGTTCTGGCCAATGGACTAGTTCCACAAAAACACCAGACGACCTAGCAGTTCTACAGTTTGAGGCCACCAAATTCAAACTGATTTACACTCAGTAGTTCCTAATGCAATCAATGGTCAAGTGAAGACAAATCCTCACAAAGCTTCTAAATGACCAAACTATCAACCCTGAGCTCCCATCACTGATAGGAAGCTCCTCCATCTGTCCTAGGATTTTTGTATTTTGTAAAATCTCCATCGCTTTCAAACATGGGAGCCGCTGTATCTTCTCCAAGAAGCATCACATGATTAACTTGTACTTTTTTATGTTCCACCCAGCAATACGAACTGCAGACCAAGGCTGTCAAAAACTGAAGTAGGACAAACATCGCTTCTAAGAGCTAACAATTTCAATGCTACAACTGAACTTGATACAACTGATTAATAACAGAAATTGCTACATCAGCTCCTAAACGAAAGCAGAAGAATAAATTCATATGGTTTTGTATTAAGATTTAACTTTTGCTGACCTTCAATGAATATTAAGCAAAATTTAATGCCAGCCTCTTTATGAAGTTACTATCAGAACATCTGCATCAGGGTACCAGTATGCAATAAAATGCAGTGCTCAAGGCAACTATACACAGGTGTCCAAGATTTAAATTAATCTTTGCTTTATGCTCTCCAAATGATCATGTCAATTTAAAAGCAAGATTCAAACAGATCCAAAGAAAAATTAAGATTTCACAAAACACGAGCAAGCGCTGTTAGCCAGCAACAGAGTAGAAAAGTTTTACATTTGCCTGATCTTTTTTTGTCCCTCTTCCCATCTTTGGTGAATTTGGTCTTTTATGATGCATCCACATTGGTAACAGATATACTCCTACTACTAAATTTCCATGATTTATCATTTTAATTCCCCACATCAAGCATTTCTGTTCCACAAGCAAATCATTTTGCTGTATTTTAATGGATGTAGTTTGATTGTGGCATGGACATGCCATAATGCTTTAGAGTTCCTACAGTTTCTTTTAATCTAACCAGCAAGTAATCCAGAGAGAATCTTCAAAGTAGACAGAAAATAACTTCAGTTACCCGAATTTCTAAGTTGTTGGTTTTTTGTTTTTGTTTTTTAATTATTTTCCTGAGAAAACCATTGTCTTTAAACAGAAAGTATCCAAAATAATTTCATGACTGATTGGTTTCTGAATTCAGGAAAATCTACCACCAGTAAGAAAAAAAATAGCGTATGTGGATAAACCACCAAAGCAAAAACCAGAACAAAAACAGATTGCAGAACACTAAACAGCTGCCAAAGAGAAAGATAATTCACATGGCAACAAGAAATTAGAATACCTGGATAAAAACAATAAGCCAGAGCTACATGAACTGGAAGTCCACCACTGTGTTTTAAAGGCAGTACCTTCTGTTCACATCTGCTCTTGCAGCTCCTATCCACAAAGACTCCTGATACCAGACAACACAACCAACTCCCTGGCTCTTCAGAGACAAGGGAGGAAAAATAGTATAGGCAAAAATTGCATATGTCAGCAGTTACTTTGCAAAAGTGATGAGAATTAACCCAGCAAGTAAGAGAGAAAATACTAAAAAGTTAAGAGGAATAGAAAAGGAAAATAGCAGTGTTTGGTGGTCTAGCATTTTCCAGAAGCACCTTCAGGTTCTTAATACCTTTAAATAAGTAAAAGCAAGATTAAGGCAGCTTCTAGCTAAAAGGAAAAAGGCCATGATTTCCAGGACTGCATGATTTAAGAAAGCACCCACTCACTTGGAAGCACTTGTGCTTCTGAATCACTCAGGCATTTTTTTGGAAATCAAACCTATGCATTACATGGATTAAGTTATTCTAACAAAAACATCTCAAAATGAACAAGACTCAGAAAGTATTCATAAATCAATTTAAACAAGTCTCCAAAACTTTTTACTGAATATCTATAAGTTATATGACTACTAAGAAATCAACATAGTGGAAAATAGAACAGTAAAGGGAGATAATTTTATAGAGCGTGACAAGTGATAACATTAAAAAAACTTGTTTTGAAATTCTTTTTGAAGCAGCAGCTTGTTTCAGAGTAAAGCTATGTCTAGGTTAGGTATAAATACCTAGAAAAGGGAGCAACACTGCAAACACTTCAGACTGATAATATAAAACCAGGAGGAGATAGAAAACCTCTTTGAGATACAGAAATCTAAGGAACTTAAAATAACAAACATGCACAGGAAACAAAACAAGACTGAGAAAGCATGTTATGAATCACCACCTCTCTAGAGCTGTTTCCACTCTCCTGGTTCACTTACCTTGATTATTTAGATTGTTAGCCCTAGAATATTTGGGCTTATAATATTTACATAACACAAACCCAGGTTATCACCAGATTCGTAACATACAGAGAACAAGTAACACAATAAAAGTTTGGAATGCCAAAATTTCAGAGGAGCAGGGAGAGAGTAGAACAGGTTAAACATGCATGCCTTGTGATATGACAGCAGAAACACTACGTATGCAAAAGGATTACACAAATCAAGAAACTGTAAGTAGTTCTGCCTTAAAAATACAAATAAAACTGACTTTCATTTCTGGGAACCACATTATCTTCAATTTGATAATCTCCTTGGAAAGTTAGGGAACAGCAACAAGTGGTTCATAATTTTCAATCTTTCCTGATAGAACAGTATGTTTACTTGCACAGCTTAAGAGAAGCACAGAAGAAACACATTCAGTCATTAAGGAACCACCAGAATTATTTTTTTTTAACTGTGCTTTCCATTCCAAAAAACATAATAAATATGAAGTAGTCTTATCAGCACTGGAAGTTAACAGCCTTCAGGCATGGTGTCAAGGAAATTCAACCTGCTATAACTCTTACCCTCCCACTCTCCCATCCTCAGGATACCTTAACTCACCCCCACCCCAAGAACACAAAACTCAGAAAAAGAGCAGAAGACAAAATGACCAAATAAAGATGCAAAACTCCCATAGGAAGCCTAAAAAAACCCCTCCAGTTTCAGTTACCATCATGTACAGATTCAACTTAAGAGAATAAAAATACATAGATAGGATAGCATTCTATGAAGTAGCAGCTTTGCCTATTCATACCTCAGTGAATAGATGCTACTTCAAGTATTAACCAGCCATCAAAAGCAGACAAATCAGCAAAGTAACACTCCACTAATTGCCTCAATTCATAATAGAAAGATCATAAATTAGGATCTGATTCCTATTCTGCTGGACACTGAATTAACTATGACTCGTACAAATTGCATGCCAAGTTGTAGATTAGACAAGTTAGCCTCCTAAGGAAGTCTACAGAAAGACATGCCAATAGTAGTTTTATTTCAAATGAAAAAAAGAAAAGTTTCTGTTTCTCTGTTTACTGTGTATGTAATGAAAATATTTTCTTTGCACCTTTAAGATTTTTATATTTGGAATCTAAGTTATGATTACAGCACAATACACTACAACGATCAAAACAAAGACTTCACTGCAATTTTACAGGGCAACTGGTAATTTGTACAAGCTGCTGCACGGAACAACATCAAGATTAAAAATAAGTGGAGATTCTTCATACTAAATTCTTGTGTAGGTAAAGTATATTTAATAAATGATAGTACCACTATATGTGCCAATATATTGTCTTTTACAAGCCTCTCAACTCAAAGAACTTAAGTTCATTTTACTTCCTATGACACTACACAAGCTATTTGAATTACAGCACTCTTCCACAGGGCATCAGGATGACAACAGGGTTTTCAAGATCATAAAACTTTTGCTTTTCTATCACTAACAAATACCTTGGCATATACTTTCTTTAATAAAGGGTTACTTACAGTATCCATTAAACATTAGCAACTGAAGTTTAACAAAAGATATTTAAGATCTTAAATTCTAGCACAGAGAAGAAAATTAGATATGGGAAAAGAAATCCCAGGCCTTTTTTTTTTTGCTCATTTTACCACCATGAAGGGAAAAAAGTACACCAGTATCTTACATGAGACTTCAATTTTTTTTCCCTGATTATTTGTTGCTTTTTAGTTTTGCAAAGTCAATATCTGAGAACTGTAAACACTATCTTAGCACATCACTAACCCCATGATAAATAGCAAGCATAATATGGAATACTTACATTTCAATTTCTGAAACAAATTTATTGGAATACATTTATATTCTAAACATGAACTCCAGACAGAATGCATGTAAAGTCATAAAAAGGAACCAGTTATATAGATAGATAACAAAACAAGGAAACCTCTACCTCAAAGAATCTTCCAAAACTACCACTTTTGTTTTTCTGCAACTCATGTCACAATTTTTTTTTTTTTTTTTTAATAGCAACTGGGAGAGTGGATAAAACTCACTGTTCACACAAAGGAGTTCCTTACTCTCTTCTGTTCCCTTCTCCTGCACAAGTTAACTGGAGATTACATTCCCACCTGTTTCAAGGATTCCCTGCAATGAGTTGGCTCCTTTACAGCAGGGACCAATTTTTCACTTCCTTTGGGTTAAGCTCTGACTTTTTCCTCAGGCTATTAGGCACATCTCATTCCCTATACCAGAAGTTTTCTCTGTGTATCTCAGGTCTCCCCCTTGCCAGAAACCCCTAGTCCCATCTCAAATGCTCCATCTGCTCCCTTCTATGCCATGTCCCCACTTTCCTACCCAATAATAAACTGCTCTAAAACTACCCCCATGCAATGGGTTCTAGGTGTACTTCCACACTGCTGCCTTCCATGCTAGCTCTGCACACTGCTCATTCCTCCACCATTATTCTCTAATTGGATAGTGTTTTTCAAAAAAGATGTAAATATATTAAAGCTATTGGAAAGCTGTGCAGATCTGAGTAAGAGTGGCTATGGTAGAACATTTCCACTGCATCATCCAAAAAAGTTAGTTTGATCTGTGACCAACTCTAGAAATGCATGATGTCACACCGTTGCCAAATGGATGTTCAGGCTGCGCATAACACCCAGTTTAACTTAACTGAAAAGTGGAAAAGGGGAAAAAAAGACCAAAAGAAAGAAAGGAAAGAAAAAAACCCCAACAGTTCTTTCCACTATTGCCTAGGAAATTCCCTGAAACAACCCACCAATCAAACCTCATATTCAGAAGTTACCATACTTAAAGTCAGAAACTTAAACAAAATGCACATAGACCCGTGTGGATGTACAAATCCAACATAAAAGCAATACTATTTATCTCTTACACTGAAGAGGAAAATATTTTTCTCAAATTCTATGAAGTATATTTACATCTTACTACAATAAGTATAACAGCTCATTATACCAAGCTCTTTCATCTAGTTCACAAAAAGACCTCATGTTAACCACTCAATTATACCAACCAACAGCTTTAATAATAAAGATACTCGCTGTACAAAATATCTGGGTTGTTTTGTCTTCCCATCAAAAGCTATTTTCTTCAGTGCCAGAAAGGCCTGAACATAACCATTACAGAGACAAGGGGTTTATTTTGCAATTTGAAAGCAAATAACAGCAACAATAAATGTAGTCAGAAACACTGCAAATATAATTTTCAGCAGAATTCTGGAATCTCAGGTAATCTTCTATATAGCCCACTCTAACACGTCAATATTACACACACAAAAAAAATGTAACGAGTTAACCACCTTGCCATAAGCGCTAATGAATGATTCTTCACTTCCTGGATAGGAACAAGTGAGACTATGCAGCAAAGACAGGCCTGAAGCACTTTTTAATCTGGTCACATGGATACGTGAGGCATACCTATTAGCACCATGTGCCTTCCTGATTATATTTCAAATTTACTATTTTGCCTTCATAAACATCACTCATACAATTCACATGTCACTGCCTAGTTAGTCTTGAAAATTCTTCACTTTTAGGAGTTTAAAATCTACATAAAGACTGTATTTAAACTTTTAAATAACTCAGCATACATATTAAAAGTTGAGAAGGCCTTCATTTTAAACGAGGTTTAAAAAACAGCCTGAATCCTGGGTTTTTCATGTCTAAATCTCTTATCCTTCAACCTGTTAGTTTCACACTGCCTCGTTTCACTTAATAAAATGAATAAACCTGACAACTGAAAAACTTTTCTGAAACATGTTTTCAAAACTGCTTGCCTATTACACAGGAACAGAATAATAACATTTCTAGAAGTATTCTACAAGTCTAATATGGTTAAGATAGCTAAAAACTTCCTGAAGTATTATTGAGCATTCCTTGAGTCAGTCCCTCCCAATAACCAATTCTGTTGGTAAATAACAGTAAACATGAAAAGGCTCAAAAAATAAAAAATAAACCAGCCTTACAAGTTATATGAGAATTGCCCAGCCTGTGAAAAAGATGGACATTAATTAGTGCTGTGCCTGAGGGAAAGATTAATACATAGGTCCAATGACAACCTGTTACACTTGGCCTACCAGCTAGTCAATCAGCACTTATATACCAGTCAGCAAAAGAGCTGGTATCTCCAGCTGAAACATACTTTTTCAGTGCTTCTTGCCTAGTCAGTAAGAGGATGGAGCAAAGGATAAACTGCTAAAGAAGGATAACAATGATGTAAGAAGAGAAGACCAGGGCTAACTTCTAGGTGAGAGTACAAACATGCAAGACAAATTCATAAGGGTGAACAAAAAAGCCTTTCATTTAGCTTTACTACTTAATATTTCTGCTAAACTTATTACAGTTGCAAGATCTACCACTGTTCTCTAAATCAAGCAAAATCTGATAATGACACTATTTCAGATTTAAATATATCTCCATAATAAACTTTCCAGTAAGCAATACTTAAATGATTTCAGTAATCTAACATGAAGTGTTTGTAAGTAAATATTGTAGTTCAGCAGTAACACATCAGTGAGCTGCAGATGCATCTTCACTGCATTCAGATGGTTTATACCCGATCCCATGCATCTGCTTAAGGTCTCACTTCAGTACCTGAGGCCCAATGCTAAACTCAGTCGCTTACAGTTAACATATAGTGCTTATAGTTAACTGAACCATTATTTTTTCTTTTAAAGTCATATCAAATGTTTCTCAGCATTGAAATAAGACTAGCTGCTCCAGAGAACTCGGGAGAAACATATCCCTCTTTTCAGCACATGTCTGAAGTTAGGGAAAGGCACAAGAAAATTACCAGCATTCACATGCTGATAGCAGTCTTTAGTTATCATCCAGATTTACAGTTAAAACAGACTTGAATGCAGCCTATTATTGAGCCAGCTGATTCGAGCTTGCTCAAAAGTCATAGACAAACTTTAGCACAGCAGTGGAAACTTAACCCAATTCCCAGGGAAAACCTGGAATGATTACAGATCAATGAGATGCCTACCAGTCCTAGGGTTATTGCACTCAATTCTCATTACTAATACCACTGAGCTGAAAATGCCCCCTGGTTATCCTACATATCAGGTTGGGTTTTACTTTTTGGTTTCTGGTTTTTTTGGGAAAAGATAAAAATGTTTTAACAAAGTACAAAACCTATGTGCATAGAAATAGATGGTTAAAATTCACCCTAAGTTTCAGGGCATCAATATTCAACATTATATTTATTTCCTGTGTTGTTATAAATACGTAAGAATTTCCTACAGTACTGCCCCAAATTATTTATTCTGTTAGCAGATACTCTCAAAATACATTCAAAATGTTAGTAATGGAAGTTGCTGAACAGTAGTTATATTTTGATCATATGCAAGATTTTCCTGTTCAGCTGTTTTATTTGTAGCTGATTTTATATTTGATACCACTAAAACAGAAATCAAAGAGATAACACATTGATAATTGTGGAAAGTGATAAAGACCAGACACAGAAAGAGGAATTTGATCACTCATGGAATTCAGGTGCTCTCACCACACCCTCTTATTTATTCAAATTTTCTAAAGAGGAAACAAGAAAAAAAATCCCAAGCCTAGGGGCATGATCTGAATGTTACCAAACCTGCCTACAGCAGGAGAATCTTTACCAAGTACACCCTTCTACTGGCTTCCTCTCACTTAACCCAGGGACTGTAAATTCAAGCATGTTAGTTCAATCTCTCTCTTTCCTTTTCTCTCTCCTCCCTCCCCCCAGTAATCTTGTCTACAACACGTTGTGAGACGAGACACCAAGTTCCATAGGACTTCAGAGACACAGGTAGCCAGCAAAGGTCATGAAGTCTATACAATACACTATTTAATATAAAACATCACTTAATAGACAGAATATCATTCTCTAATAGTTACAAAACTTACATTTTAATGCAGAGGTGACCGAATCAATGAATGATTAAGTCTTTAAGGATTTTATTATCATAAACCTGTACCTCCACCTGTAAGCCTAAACCGTTCCCAGCTCTTCTCTGGTATTTCACCATCCCACCTCACATACTCTTTAGCTCATCCACTACCTTTTGCAACACTTTGCTTGTCTGTCTGATCATCTAAAAGGCACAAGATTACGTTGTGACTGGCTTCTAAGCAGCAGCAATCATTTGGATCACTAGGTCAAAGCAAGTGACTTGCTCGACTACATGTAGCAAAAATAATACAGCACTCTACCATGCTGCAGCAAGGAGTGCACAGAAAATGAAATTTTCAATCACCAGGAATAAAAAAAAGTGACACTCTTGGTAGCATAGCTCTTTTCCTACCCAACTCAACAAGCAGGCTTTGAAATTACAGCACAAAATTCCCTCTCAGCACCCCAAGTTTTCAGCCTGGAAGTTCAAGATAAAACTTTGCAAAGATTAAAAACAAGGCACAATCCTTATTTGAACCACTAAACACAGAGTCCCACTGCTGCAACTGAGCCTGTACCAATGGTACTGGAAAGGAGCAACGATGAGAACACACATAGATTTAACTGTGTGACTACAGCAAGAGAACCATGAGAACAATGACGGAGAAAGTAGCACACTAGCTCTGGAGCGCGCACACAAGACATTAATGACGCTGTACTTCCAGAAAACCCCTGCAAGTTATTTCTGTTATTTCTTCAACCCACAAATTGACATGCACTCAGATAAGATCAGGATTCGATTTAGATTTTAATTCAATGAAAACCAATAAACTATTCTCTTAAAACTCCATTATGTACCTGTTGTTTTTCCAGAAGTCTACTCTCATGCGATTTCATGTAAAATCTCAGCTTTTGAAAAAAACAAAACAAACCAACCAACCAAACCCCCGACACCCACTCCCCTCTTTCCATCTTGCACAAGTTTGGAAGAAAGAAAATGTGACTCCTATGGGTCTCAAAAGTCAGATGGAAACCAAAGAACTGCATTCCCCCCCCCCTTCAGAATTTTAGGCCAATTACATAGTTTTGGGGAACCAACTCACGAGGGTTGTGTCTGTTTTTAACACTTGAGGTTAGATCTAGTGATGCCCCACTTGTGAAATACAGGGATTTGTTTAACTACACAGAATTTGATCAAATACATTTGAACATGTATTCCAAGTACATTTCTGAACCAAACCAAGTAGTTCTTTCACACTTAACAATGAAACTACCTTAAGAAAGTACAAGCAAAATTATAGTTGTTACTTAAGTGTAACTCTAACAGGGAAGTCTGATACTTTTTAATGCTAAACTGAAATAAAAAAATAGCACAAGCTTCTTAAACTATCTGAAAGGACTAGTTAGTAAAAGGACGATACAGCATTTTAAGACTGCTCTTATGTCCATTTTTCATCCTATTTCCAGTTTGTCAATTAAACCGTTGCACACAACATCCAAGAAAGCACTCCATAAGCCATGTTCTTTGAAATGCTTGACTTAGTAGGCTAAACCAGACCCAAGAGGTAGAATTCAACCATGTGTGAGAATTTGGTTGTGCCTTTCCACAGGAATCAAGCAAAAGTCTCTGTAAGACTGGATACATACCTTTAACATACAAAACCCTGAGAAATAATCTTCACACTTACTATTATGGAACTCATCCAAAGATGATTTTGAGCTTCAAATTACTGAGCCCCGCTTAATACTGTGCATGCTTATTACATGTGCAGACCTAATACAGAAAGGCTGGTCTCCTTTTTATTTCAGTAAAGTATATTTTTTTCCCCACTTACGCTTTAAGAGGTTACCGCTCGGTTTTCTGCCTCCAGTGCAGAGACCCTGCTGCCGGGTGCAGGTAAAACCACATCCACGGTTCATTTCCCATCCCGAAGCGCAAGATACAACCCCGAAGAACCCCAAAAGCACCATCTGACAAAAATCAGCAGCTCCCGAGGAAAGCGGCAACCCCATATCGCCACCTGAACGGGCAGCGCCCCGTCCTCAGGTCGCGGAGGGGGAGGGGGGGGGGCGGGCGCGGGGCTCTCCCCAAAACGCCTAACGGTGCCGGCCACAGCTCCGGCAGCCCCCAGGCTGCCTGCCGCCCGGTGCCGGGCCGGGGGCCGGCGGGGGGAGCGCCCCCTCCTCCCAAAAGCAGCGGGCAGGCTCTCGGAGGGGGCCTGGCGGAGCAGAAGCCGCGGCGGGGGCGGCAGGCCCGCCACAGGCCGCCCCCCGCCCCGCCCGGCACAAGTTGGCCGGAGAACCTGTGGCTGCCCCCGCCCTGACAGCCCCCGCTCAGGCCGGGAGCGGGGCGAGGGGCGGTCGGCGCCCGGGACAGCGGGGCCCCTTCGCTGCGGCGGGGCGGGCGGGCTCGCCCGGCGCGGCGAGGCGGGGAGGCGACCGGACATGGCGCCCGCCGGCCTCCGGCCCCGGGACCCCCCGCTCCCCGGGGAAGGGCGCGGGCGGCGGCCGCGGGAGGACGGGACGGGACGGGACGGGAGGCGCAGTGCACTGACCTGTCCTCCGAGTCCATGCGGCTGAGGGGCTCCCCGTCCGAGGACATCTCCAGGCTGCCCCGCCGGCCCCCCGACGTGGCGCTGCAGCTGCTGCTGCCGCTGCTGCTGCCGCCGCCGCCGCCGGTGCCGTAGCCCTCGTCGCCACCGCTGGACACGCTGCTGGAGCTGCTCCCCCCGCCGCCGCCGCCGCCGCCGCCTCCGCGGCCCAGCCCGTCCTCCTGGCTGCCCCGGGGGCCCTTGGGCTCCTCCTTGGCGTCGGCCTCGCTGCTGCCGCCGGGGCTCAGCGAGCGGGTCTCGTCGCTGCAGCAGCCGCTGCTCGTGCTGCTGCTCCCCACCAGGCTGCTCTCCTCCTCCTCGCCGCCCTCCTCCTCCTCCTCCTCCTCCTCCTCTTCCTCCTCCTCCTCCTCCTCATCCTCCCCGTCCCCGGCCTGGCTGGCGCTCTCCGGGCTCGGCTCCGACATGCTCTCCGCCTCGCCGTTCAGCAGCAGCAGCGACTCCGTCTCCGCCGCGGCCGCCGCCGCCACCGAGGACGAAGGCGACGACGAGGATCCAGCCCCAGCCGCCTCCTCCTCCTCGGCCGCGGCGGCCGCCGCCGCCTCGCCGGGAAGCAGCCCCTCCGGCTCCGCCATGTCGCTGCGAGCGGCCGCCATGGCGCCTGCGAGTCGCTGCGAGCGGAGCGGAGCCGAGCGGGGCCGGACGCGCGCGCCGGCGGCGGCGGCGGCGGCGGCAACGGCGGGGGCGTGCGCGTGGCCGGTGCGCGTGGCCCGTGCGCGCGCGGCCGCGCTCCCCCCCACCTCGCAGCTCCCTCCCCTTGCCCTTCTCACCCGCACAATCGCGCGGCGGCGCGAGCCGCAGAGAGGAGGGGCCCGGGCCGCCGCACGCGCTACGGAACGCGCCTGCGGACAAACATCGCGGGGAGGGCGGAGCGGCGGGCCCCTGGCGCGGGGTGGGGAGGGGGGCGGTGCGCGGGAGGGGCGTTAACGGTCGGGCGGGGCGGGGCGGCGCGGCGGCGGTTGGGATCCTGGCTCGCTCCTAACGCCTCGCTTGAATCGCGTCATCGTTACTCACCGCGTCTGGGTGAAGAGCGGCTGAACGCTCGCGGCCGGAGGGGAGTCCCGCAGGACCAGCCGCGAACGGAGAACCGGGCGCTCCCGCCGCCGGAGCGCCTCCCCCTCCCCGCCGGCCGGGAGAAACCCCGGCGGCGCCAGCGCCCCACCGCTCCCGGCCTCAGCAGCCGCCTGGCTGCGTCCGTCAGGAGCTGGGCAGCCTGAGTGAGGCCTACGGGCCTGCCGGAGGGAGGGGGCGAAGAGACCGGGAGTCACGGCTGAGGAAAACTTGGTGACATTTGTATCCGTGAGAGGAGGCTGTAGCGACTCCGGAGCTGATGGACTCGTAGTAACTAAAACAGGGAGGAAACGGAATCTAGAGCTTACGAGAAAGGGAGGAACGGGGCTCCTCAGCAGAGAGCTACAGGGCGCAGGGCACGATGTGACATTACCCAGTGAAAATCGCCAAAAGGCGAGCTCAGCTGAGGCACAAAGGAGACGGAAAAAGGTTTTCAGCGATACTGAGGGAAAGGAATGAAAAAGCAGTCGCGCTATGCGGTGAGGAGAGAGAGCAGAGAGAATAAACTAGATGTGGCCTTCAACCTCCATTTGCAGTAGAGGGGCAAAGGCAGTATGACCAAAGTGGAACACAAAATAGAGATTACTGCATTTAAATGGAAGAAAAACCAAACAGTTTAATGTACCCAAACTGGGGAAATTGGTTAATATTTTTCTATTTTTCTGGACCTAAATTCTGTTCTGGAGGCATGGGGTTAGTAAATTTGTTGAGTTGGGAATTGTGCCATCTGAAAAAAACAACAGCTGTGTACATGTAGAAGGGGAAAGGTGAAAGATAGATGAACAGAGTGATTGTCAATCACATGCAAGACTTCAGAAAAAATTATGAAAATTGAAGTAACTTTAATATTAATGTAAAATGGGATAAAGTTTACTAAAGGTAGATCATGCCAGACTAATGTGGCAGGCTTTTTGACAGGGGTCTCATCTACATGGACATCAAGAAAGCGTTGGATAAATTGTCATGTGGAAGCAATTAGCAAAAGTTTATAGGATGGGGTTTTGCAGTAGAATGGGAAGGTGGGCAGAATCTGAACACAGAGATGAAATCAGGTAATTTGACAAATTATTGGAGGAATGACAAGGATAATGGAAAGCATAAAAAGCTATTCCACCTGAATTTTAAATGTCATATATACATATGTCAGTCTTTACCCAACTCTTACAGAGCTTGCCACATAAAAAAAAGAAAACCCAAACCCAAAAAACTTGAAGCAGTGGTAGTTTAGTTTAAAAACAAACTGCAGAACCACAACTCAGTCCAGAAAAACATTGTGCATCCTCCATAATAGGAAGAACATCACCAATTCAAGTTACAGCAGGCATATCTGGCACATCCACAGATATCTGAGATTCCAGGAGAAGTTAACCGCGTAGGATTAAAATCTGGAAAGGATGCTCCTAAGACCTGCCTTAGCATAGCTAGAGACGGCTCTCAGCCCATCAACAGATAAAATCGTTAGCAGCAACACCAGCAGCCCGTGATGCAGCAGCATCAAAATAGGATGCCACGGTGCTGAGGTGTTGGAGCAGAGGGACGTGGCAACGGATTAATCTTTGGAAACCAACCAATGACATCTTTAATCTGCAGAGGAGCATAAGCAAACTTTGGAAACCAACAACAGCGAAAAAGTTATGATAGTTTCCCAGATTTCTAGAAACCAGCCTCAGCTAGAAAGTGGAAAGGGTAAGAACACTTTAAAAAAAGAAAAAAAAAAAAGACAAGGAGAGCTGTAATGCTGTTTCATCTGTGTGACGTGTGTATCAGTGGTCTCCTAACTCCACCAAAACAGTGACCAAACCCTGAGCTTCTACATCCTCTTTCTGCCTTTCTCCCGCCCTCCCGGTAAGGACGCGCTCGGTACTTTACTCTTTGCTGACAAAGGTGTGGCCCCCCGGGGTGGGTGTTGCTGTCACTAGTCTTATCAAGCACGAGGCGTGAGGTTTCAAAAACAAACGACACCCTTTGATTCTGTCAGAAGACGGCAGGAGCTGAAGTAATTCCTGTGCCTCATCTACCCATTGATTCCCTTCTCGAGTTCTCTGCTGCAGCCAGGGACAGAATCAGAGAAGTATCAAGTCATGAGAAAACAAAAATATATAAAGGACCTAGGGAAAAGACACCTCTCACAACCTAAGAATAAGAAAAAAAAAAGGGGGGGGGGGGGGAAGTTATCTGGGAGAACTCCATGTACCCTAATGTAAATTGTCCAAATCCACTCCACTGTGTGTTCAGAAGCCCACCACTGTACTCTTTTCAAGTCTCTCTGGGTCTCTTGAGGTCGTGTGTGCACGCAAAGCTCCTTGTGTTCGTGTACCGAAAGCACGCAGGGTGATTCAGACCTCCCACTTTCCTAAGTAGGGCAGTAGAGACGCCAGCTCATTAGGTAATTTGTGTATTCAAAGAGGGTCAGGGAAGGAAACCTCAGAACACAAATGAATAGGAAGGCCGGTGTGAACCTGCCTAATGGAAACCACTTAGCATTTAAGCAAGAGATCAGTATCGAAGGGGTCACTACTGCCGCAGTCAGTCATCAGAGAAATGCTCTGTGATAAGCTCTTGGTGATCTGTGCTCAGTTTTTCAAAACCACACAATTCTGCACCCGGGCTTGGTCCATGAGCGCTATAATAAAGTCCTAATCGAGTGCAAGCAGCAATGATTACTTGAGTCTCTTGTTACTGAGCTTTCCCTGTACAAAAATATCCAGCTTAGCGAAGGTAAATCTCCTTTTTCTCCAAGGTTTTTGACTTTTCAAACCTCTTGAAAGAGATCTGTCTGACAACAGGTGAGTCCAGAACTGGCAAAGGCATCTAAATCACTTGTGTTTGAATGGTCTGATAAAAGCTCAAAGCAGGAGACAAGCTGTTAGGAAATCTGTTGGAAAAAAAGAACTTGTACATCCATTTACACTTTGAGAGTGGATGTTACACACAAAGGGCTTCTGGTGTGCTCAGTCTCCCTTGGTGTGGTGGTGTTACAACAGGGACAATGCTTTAAAGCTGAGATATCTATGTTGAGGCATACTAATCTGTGGTACTTGGAAGACATTCTCAACAAAGTACAAAATTTAAAAAAAAATGTCAGTAGGTAAAGTAGAAGCAGCTTGTTCACGGGCAAAGAGTCCAAGCAGAACCATTCTCCACCAGTGCAAGAACAACCAACCCTGCAGACACAGCAGAGCAGGGAGAGGAAATTAAGATTTTATTCTCTTACCTCAGGAATACCGGGGTGCAGGGCATTCACGTTGACAGCAGAATCAATAACGAGCAGGCTCCAAAGAAGTAGTTTCTTCTTTTTCTTGAGTCACAACAATTTTTCTGTCTTGTGGGGTTTTTTTTGAACGACAGTTAGGTGAGATCATCAGAAGGTTTTGTACGTGTAAGGCAGGTTTTTTGAGCTTTTTTTCCTAATGTTGATCAGCATCATAATACTATGATGTATAGTATGTAAGCAAAACACTTCAAAACAGGAAGAAAGGCCTAAAAAGAGAGGGGGAAAAATGCTGTAGGCTTAAGATACAGGAAAAGTGTCATCCTGCCTTGCACTTATTAGGGTACCAGGTGAAGTTCTGTAAAACCAAACCTTTGGTCACTGATCTGCCTCCTCCCGTCCCTGCCTCCGCAGGCATGTCTTAAGCACTGCAGGAAATTCCTGCTGCCTGAACCTCATGACTCACCTTGCTCACAATATTCTGCCTGCTCAGCAGCCTCTGGAAACTGCACCCTTCCCTTCTTTCTGCCCCACCCTTCCCCATCCAGGTCTGGAGGAAGAGGGTGCAATCTCCCATTGCTTCAAGTAAGCATCCAGCACCCGGTTCTCACCCTTCCCTTCAGACCGGACTGAAACTGCCTCGTTCTGCAATTCTGACCCCACCCTCTCCTGCAGCACCCACTTAATTCTCCCTTTAAACTCAGCTTCTATGCTGTTTTCTTTTTAAAGCTGCCTTTAATCTTTCCCCATACTGTTTGCTTAGAAACTGTGACTAGAGGAAACTTCAAGCCTTGCTTAGGTTGGGTCAACCAAAGGAAGGCTGCTGGGAATGCATGCTGGGCTGGGGTCCCTCTTGTCTCCCTGTTGGGCGGTGAGCCCTCCCTGGAGTTGTACAATGGCCTTGCAAAACACTTTGCAGCACTATGAATTCCAGATACTGCTTGGGTCCTTCTTCCCCCTGTTCTCTGGCCATGCTTTGTTACAGCTCTCATGGTGACATACTGCTGCTTCTGCTGTGCCAGCACAGCTGTCTCTGAAATGCGTGCCATGAGCTAGACCAAGGAACTGCTTTTAGTGGTAACTAGGAGAAAAAAATAAAATGGCATTCGGTTGCTGCTAGGTCGTGAATCTTCAGAAAACGCCGGACAGCTCAGCTAAAAGTAACCGTGCCCACTTTGGCGATGGGAAAAAAGGGAATGGGAAAATTAAGAAATTATTAAGGTGACACAAAGGACCAGGAGTTAGTTCAGGAATGGAAAACCCCATTCTGTCATTCTGGAGCCCATCCAAAAGCACATCCTAACATTAGTTATATTTGCATTTGTATTATTGTAATAGCTCACAAGCCCAGTGGAGACGAGGGTGTCTTTGCATTAAGTGATCTATAAACACAAGCGGTAAGAGGAAGCCCATGTTCCATAGGTGCTCCGATATAATTGAAAGGGATCGGATATTTTACAAGTGCATAACACCTCTTCTCTAAAATGCATGCTAACTGATGTTAAATTTGCTGTCAAATAATATTGAAGGAAAACACAAAAAGCAAAACAAGAACGCATGAAGAATTCTTGTAAGAGAAAGATACAAGGCTTTGAGTTCAAGGCATTAGAAGGCCTCATGATATGGTTCATTTATGTGCTTTACAGCTTGTTGCAAAAACTGAAACATAAGCACAGAATTTCAAATAGATACGATTTAGCTATGATAAGCTGTTAGTTATTACAGATATCACTGAGAACCAACTCAGAATTTGCTTCAAAAGCAAAAGCTGCTTGCAGTACTTCTGCAATGGTATACCTATCTGAATATTAATCCTGTCACTCCATGTCTCTAAATTCTTTTGAGTTCCAGGGATGTGCCTAAGTCTATGCTAAAAATGTGTTGTGCTTTTCTCTGAAACTATCCAGAAATTTTTCCAAAATGCCACATTGGAAAATTTAAAAGGCTGATGCAATACATCATATGAACAGGTAAAACAATAATATATGCAGTACTGTACAAGCAAACAGAGCATCTTTTCTCTGTCATGAATATCGTCAGTATTTTTATGTTATTATTCAAAAAACTATATAAATTACCAGGGACATTTTCTTTTCCTCCCAAAGTATCCTACACCTCCTTGTGTACATTTTCCACTTGGCACAGTTTGCTCTTTTTCAATAAAAGGCAGCCAAAATTCTTAAGTCTCAGAAGAATCAGCATTCTTAAAGGGTGCAATTTAGATTAGTTTTAACCAGAGATAATTAACATATTTGCTTCCAGATTAAAGAGTCCTTACATGCTGTTAATTCGGGAATGTGTGTTTTCTACATTCTTATGCAAAACAGAGCTCGATTCCAGCTTTAAATGAAGGTGTGCGCCCCACCACGAATACAGGGTTGCCACTAGTACGTCCATTTGTTTTCTGCAGGTCACTTACTACAGAGCATTACAATAAAACCAGGGGAGGTCACCCCAGCGGAGGGGGCAGTTCTGCACAAGCGCTCTAGGCAGTAACTCCCAGCAGTTTTTTTTTGAAAAATGTAGATGTGAAGTCAAGAGCAGAGTCTTTCTTTGCACAGACGGAGATTCTTTTCAAAACCATAAAAGTAATCAAGATCTTGCATGTTGCAAAACCGGTGTGTAACCATTACAACCGAACAGAAATGCATAATGAATTGAATGCTAATTAAATACAAATCACAGCTTGGAAGGAGTACAAGTTTACAGCAGCTTTTCCACATTCTTCTAGGGTAACTTTAAAACTCCCCTTCTTCAATTTGTGGTCATAACTAGAATATGGGTTTTTCATAGAACAGCCTTAATTTTTTTTAAATGAATATTTCATAAAATTTAAATGAAAAGTCCCTTGCAGAAATCTAGTTATAACATTTGTACTTTTTTTTTTCTTGAAAGAATCTCTTGTCTTTCCAACATCCTGCTTATGTGAATGCATGTCCTTCCAACCAAGGTTCTCAGCTTCCCAGAACATGCTGTGGTGGGCCCAGCAAGGGGCCCTGAGGATAATTAAGGGAGCAGAGCATGTCAGATGAGGAGAGGCTGTGAGAGCTGGGACTGTTCAGCCCAGATAAGTGAATGCTTAGGGGGATCTTGTCAAGGTATATAAATATGTAAGGGAGGGAAAGTAAACAAGATGTTGCCAGATTCTTCTCAGTGGTATCTGGTGAAGGGCAAGAGGCAACGGCCACGAACTGAAACACAGAAAATTCTATTTAAACACAAGAAAAAACTTTTTCCCAGTGAGGGCTGTCAGGCAGTGGAAGAGGTTGCCCAGAGAGGTTGTGGTGTCGCCATTCCTAAAGATATTCAAAACATACCTGGACACACTCCTGAGCAGCCTGTTCTAGCAGATGCTGCTTTGAGTAGGGTGGTTGGACACGAGGATCTCCAGAGGTTCCTTCCAACCTCAACTATTCTGTGATTCTGTCAAGCTGAGATATTATTCCCACGTTACACAAAGACACAGGCATCATCGAATCTGCAAAACCAGGAAATAATTTTCTGAGTTCCCAGATATAACCATATACCCTGGCTTTGCCCCATCCTCACATGGGGATGAAAACCACATTCACACCGGTGATGCCTTGCACCATGATTTCTAAAGCTGGGAAGGGAGGCCTAGCCAGGAGCCACAGAAGCTGAGCTGAGCTGCACGACTGGGACCAAGCGGTGAGTCCCTGCCCACAGGTTTAGATGCAGCCTGAAAGACTAATGACTGCATTCAGAATTCCTGTGAGTGCGTGCATGACAAATTTAGGGTCCTGCTAAATCCTGTGAGATAAAAAGTGAGGAGCGACTAAGATTACATGTTTTCCACGATTGCCAGATCTTGGTATGCTAGAGAGTTAAGGGTGAGAGGTTATCCTTAAGAGAGACATTTACCACACAGCCTAGTCAGCCTTGGGGAAGATACTGTCATGGAGAAGGTGTCAAAGTCCAGATTTCCCAAAACCTTGACAGCTGGATGGTTCCTCTTCTCTCCCCACTGCTCTGCTTATGTTACAAGAAAAATCCAGGTCATGGAATGTTTATCAAACAGCTAGAGATATACAGCATTAGTGTATTTAAATAGAAATTATTATTTGGTAGGCTTGAGCACAAGCAAACACCTGAATTTCATAAAAGTTCAGCTTTGCATCCAAGAACTAGCCTTCCATTATTATGGTATTCACTGAACAGCAGAAGCCATTCTCAAAGTAATTGAAACTAATTTAACAATTATAAAACCAGTAGGATGATTTTATTGTCATTTGCCACTAACAACATATTTATTACAGATAGTGTATTTGTCTTCTGAGATATTAAAACAATGTTTCCAATTCCAACGCTTCAAACCTTTCCTTTAAGATCAAGGATCCATCATGTTCATGGAAAATAAGCCAAGTCCACAGAACTACAGCGTCCCTCCCTATTCTCAATCAATCAGATCTGAGAGAGAGAGGGAGATTGATGAGAACAACCTACTTTTCTGTGCATGGCATTCACTGAATGTGAAAAGGGGTTTCAGCAGGACCGAGAAAGTAGCTGTTGTCATGACAGCACTGGGAAGCCCAGGGACTGAAAAGATCTTCATCAGCTCACTGCAGCAATTCTGTGCCAAAGCAACTGTGCTGCCTGTCTGCATACTGACAACAGAGCCAGGGGAATGCCTGCTTGTCAAATCGCCCTGGTTTTAGTCTGCAAACTTCCCCACTCTTGCCCTCTGAAACTGGAATGTAGTTGCAATCTGGCAAAAATGGAACTCTCCTGCGCCCCTCCTCTCCCTTCCGTACCACGCACACCTTCTGTTCATCTGTCTGGTTTAACAGGGGCAGCGCCTAGCCTTCCTCTACTCCCTTTTGGCCCTCCCTGGCAACAAAAATGCCATGTAGAAGGCAGCAGTAATCTGTAAAAAACCTGTACAAATACCAGCACGTTCTGCAATCCAACTCCATAGATGTAACAACTGCCACTCGTGTTATCTCAACGTTATGGGCCGGCATGTCTGCATGCTGTGATGTTTGCATGGCAGCTTTGGGGCAAGAGGCTGAGAGAATTTTTGTGTCAGTATCAGCTGCTTGGGGATATCCTCTTGACAATGGTGGGATCTTGCCTGGTCAGCTTTGGCCATTCCATTGCAAGTAAATGCATTGTCTTTCCCGCCGCAGTTAGGCAACCTGCCATCCGTGCCAACTGCCTCACTGTAATCACCACAAGCACCAGTTCTGGGGGACCTATGAGACTATTCCATTCACAGGGAACCTTTTATTTTACTGAAATGGCTGAAAACGGTTGCTGCATGACTGAGATCCTCATAATGTAAACAAGGAAGGAGAAAGTAAGGTCTTCTTGACCATGCACATGTTGATCAAGTTCCAGTACTGTTTGAAGCACTAGGAAATATAAACATGAATATTTGGAAACTTGCATTATGCTTCTGCTGATTATCACTAATGGAGTGGAAACTCAGATCGAGCACTGTACCCCCAATCTTGCAACAGCCACCTTTATTGCAAATTAAATGATCAGAGATGCGCACTCTCAGATGAGCTCTACAAGCCTCATCTGAAACTTTGGCCTCTCTGGTATTGATTGCAAAATTCCCATTGACCTTAGTGGGGCCAGAATGTCAAACTTGGCCTGAGACCTGGGGAATGACGGAGTTTTGAGGAAATCATAGCAAATCCTGATATTGTTGGCCTATGGAGGATGGCTGTTAGGAGGAGGTGGGGACTCGGCACATACCACACAGGAGAGTCTAAGTTGCACTGTGACCCTTCTATAATTCAGAATTTAAATAGTTCAGAGGGTCCCTCTCTCAGGAAGCCTGGAATACATTGCAGAATTGAGAGACCTAAATCCTAAATTAGCTTAATGCCCCGATGACGTGCTGCACGGATGCGCTGCATGTCTTCTAATAGGCAAAGCAGCGATTCCTCTCTCCTGAACTCTGTTCCCAGCTCAGTTGCTCACAGACTCTCCAAAGCAACTGACTGTTTAGGAGCAGGCAAACCATTTTATCATTTTGTAATGCAGCAATTTAACCATGGTTAAAATGTGCATAATAGAGTCTCTTTCCCAGGATTGCTCTGAGGTATAGTCTCTTTGAAGCCTTCCAGTGAAAGCGGTTGTTGTACTTACACAGGGAGTGCTCTCAATAGAGATGGGCCTAGTTTTTAATCACATAACGCTTTTCATTCTATTCAGTCTTTTAAAACTTTTTTCAGTGAAGATGAACATTTATTATGTGCTTAATGATTTTGGCCTAGTGACACATTTAAACTGTATTCAAGAAACAAATACTGTCCAGTACTTTTCCTAGGCGGTTCAGTGCCCCAAAACAACCTACTATACTGCTTAAAATATAGTAGGAAAATGTGGTACTATAAATTCTGAGCAAGCTGTTGCTATAGAGGCCTGCTGTCAGGACAAATGGCAGCAGTTTGGCTTTATATTACATTTAACTAGATAATTTATCAGAACCATCATCTTTACAGTTGAATTTCTAGCTGGGTTTGGCAGTGTTAAGTATTTGCTTCATCTTGGTGAATGTACATTCAGCTATTTAAAGCCTGGAAAATATAGGAAACATTTTCGTTATAACACTTTAGAGCAAGATGAAAAAGATCTAATTTTAAATGTGGTGCCTCTTACAACAATTCACGCCTATGTCTTCACGTAAAACTGGGGACTCTAAGTTGAGAAAACTGTCTGATTTAGGTTGTGCTAGTGCATGAGAGGTACCACAAAGAGGCAGGTATTATAGAAGTGTAACTCAGGCACTGAAAAGTGTTAAAGTATCAGCTCTGTAGAGAGCAATGACCTACTTCTGCCTTGTTTCTTCTGAGGAAAATCCCTTAGCATCACTTCAGGCCATGCTTTCTGTGCTCCCTGCTACCTTGAGGACCTGATCTTACACAGATGTTCCTCAGCCACATTCACTTCCCAGTTTGAGAACCACAAGTTCCATGTAAAGAGGTAGCAAAGCAGCCGTTTAAAATGGGACTTTACAGGAAAAAAAACCCCATTCCGCCCCCCCGCCCCCGATTATTTTCACGTAAATTAAGTGCTGGGCCAATGGCTGCGAACCACTCGTCTTTCAGTTTTGTTGTATGAGCATGCATTTTGGAGGTCGTTTTCCTACTAATACAGTCAGATTTTGGAACTTACTTTTATTGCACTATGTGATCGCAGTCCACCACCTGCACTGTGCTGTGGTAACCTCCTTCGGCATATTGCACATATATTCATTTCCATTACGTGGAACATGGTATCAGCAGCTTATGCTCTATAGTAGAATATACATGCAAACCTGAATAACCCAGTCTATATCATGCTTAACAAAGTATATCAAAATAAATCCTGGTTTAAAAGCTATACAAATATTAAAACATGAGAGTTGAGAGTTACTCCCCTCCTCCCTTATCTAATTATAGTATTAATAAGCAACATGCTGAATTTTGGCTGAGATGTAGTAACCACAAGAGATCAGACTCTCGCACAAATTCTCTCTTGTATCACCATGTTTGCAGTGTGAGCATGTTTAACTTTTAATCATACAAGCTGTCCACCTGAAGCCAAAAGCGCTGTTCCCATCTGGGCTCAGATCTGCAATATGAACACGAACTCTGTTGTCCTGGTTGTACACGACTCCAGCTGAGGCCAAGAACATACTTTCTCTGTTTTGCAGTAATTTGTCCTGTAGTTCCAGCTAAATGTGATTGTCCTCTTTTTAATTGTTGCTGTGCATGATTAAGCAGCAATACCATGACACTTAAAAGTCACTTTGTCCTTATGGCTGGTGAAGCAACCCCACTTTATGGGCAAAGGAAGGCTCTGAGATGTGGCTACAACTTTGCAAAGGAACCTGTTTATGCAAAGTCACATCAAGAACTTCTTTGATTGAGGTTAAAGGATCAAGTCTTTAATATTTGAAAACACACAAGAAACATACAGCACTAGATCATTGAGTATGAAGGTAAATAAAAATACAGCCTGGCATTAACATTTAAAAGGCTCTAATTTTTTCTTCACAGGTAATTAGTTCACACAATGAAATAATCTCCTTTCTTATCCTAAAAACACATGCATAAAACAGCTCAGATAACATCATTTACATACAGGCTGCTGCATCCGCATGTTAATGTCTGGCAGTGAAAAGTTCAGACAAGTTTGTAATCCCTGATTTCCTGCGCGTGCTCAGCACCCAGATTCCCAGAAAGTCAGAAGAGAATGGGATACTAAATATTATGAAGATGACAGGTCAGCTGCGGTCTGTGCTGCATCTGGACAGCTTGCAAGTTACACAGTTTCCCAGCCTACAGGATCTTTGACAGTTCTGGACATTTTAACATCAGGGTTTTTTTTTAAACACATATTGGTATCTGTATATCACAGTTTCTTTTGTCAGTCACTTACGGTTATGGCGATCGCTCTAAGCCTATTGTGCTGCCGCCACTTGCTTTGTCTGCCTTAGTATATTGCTTGCTATCGGAACCAATCTGCATTCCCATTTAAAGCACTATCATGTCACCCATCAGCAATCATTTGCTTTCATCCCTTAAAACTACTATACAATGGCAACCACGCCATGAGGACAAAAGCACAGGCAGAGAGGAAAAAGGAGGAAAGCTAAAGTGGGAAAGCGGCAGCAGCAGCTGCAGCAGCGAGGCTAACTTTGTTCTTTCGGGGTCCTTCCGGGTGAGTACTTGAACTTGGACTGATAATGTGCGTGCCCTTCATCTCCTGCTTCCCCTGTTAACTTATCTTCCCAGCGCAGATACTGGAAGGAAGCTTAGACTGGCTGCTTTCGCATCAAGGCCAACAGGTAATAACACTCTTTTTACAGCACAAGCCAGTGATTCTGTGCCTACTGACAGCTGCAGGAAAAAGGGAGAGCCTCCTATTGCAGTAATATTGTGTGCTAGCAGCACTTCAAAACACAAATCCAGCTTGCTGGGCATCCTTAAAATCAACAGCTCCTCAACAGTTGTTGGAGGAGGCCATCTGATGAACTGAATAGAAATCCAGTTTGCTGCATTGAGACAAAGATGCAGTTACAGCATCCAAGGGTTTGGGAATTGCCTAGAAAGTCTGCAGTGCTTAGGCTTTAACTGGGATTCACTCCAGTATACAGTCATCCTCCTAATAGTTTAGAGCCATCAGCTGTAAAGAGATCTTCGACTTCACAGACTGCCTATGATTAATTGCCTGAAAAGGGTGTAAAAGTTAGGGATTCTGTTCAAAGGTGAAATAACTGAAGTGCTCTAGCCTGGAACCAGACAGACAAGGAAAGATGTATGGTAATTCATGTAGAACACTTCTCTGAAATAGGCATGGCTCAAAGCAAGGCTTTAGACTCCTACCTTTTACAAACATGACCTAACGGTGCTCCTTGGAGTCCACAAGATTTTAATGAGGCAAAAATGATCAAAGTGTCATGACGTCTGTTCTTCCTTGTCCTAAATTCTGGATAATGGAAATGAAGAGGAGCTTAGCTAGGTTGTATTTAGCTGATCACACAGAATAGAATAGCTTTAAGATCACGAGATAGAAGTTTTAAAATAAAATGCTGTGAGTTCAGAGTAGTTGGATAACTACTTGGATAGTTGGATAACTACCCCTCATATTCCAACAAATCAGATTATATAAACACGTTATGGTTTTTCCAATGTTGCAATTCATTTGAGTATTAACCAATTCCTCTTCACTAACACAGTCTCCCAAATGGCTGAGAGGGTGGTTCTTTAATTAGTAACTGCTCCTTTGTAAATAGCAATCAGTATCTCACACATCATCCAGGCACTTTGCCTTTATTAAAAATATTTATTATTTGTAGGCACAATATACCACAAACAGTAGTTACAAAATATTATAGGTATGTTGGCATGGCTAAGAAAACAGCCAGAAATGTTAATTCAAAGGTGCTTTGGATCAAACAATCCTGGGTTTCCAGGCTATCTCCTAGCTCATGAAATGATACCAGTCCTCGCTCATACACAAGTTGGCTTCTGTACAGTACCAGCCCTTGCAGGTGTAAACTCTCCAAGACAGTCTCCAGGCAGCCAGAAATCAAACATGAATCAGAAAGTTCAGTTGTCTCTTTTCTCTGTCTAGATATGACCATTTCAATGTATAAAAAGAATAAATGCAATAGCCAAGTTGCAAATGCAATCTTTCCAAGGCTGGTGGATGAGCATGAAAATATTATTAAAAAAAAAAAAAAAAGATTCACCTTTAAAGCTAAAACATCTGAAGCTGCCTCCACATTCCTGCTGACTTGGGATTTTACCAAGAAGTTAGTTGCACAATACAGAGCGGTCGACTACACATGTAATCAGTGTCAAGACTCAGCAGAAATTAATATTGTGAAGAGGTGATTTTTCTGAGTTGAGAGTTGCTGAATTTTGCAGCTTTTTTCATTTCATTCACTTTGAAATGTATTCTTGTCAATTAATAACAATTTTCTCAAATAAGTTCTTATATATTTGTTTGTACCTACTAAATATTTAATTTCTAGCAATGGGACTAGTACGTTGGAAAAAAAAAAGCTTTTTTTATTCTAAATAGAATCTATTGCTGAAAATAAGGGAGATTCATATGCAAGTTACTTGGAAATGTTGGGTACCTCACATGATATGCTTTGAGCTTGATCTTTCAAGATGCTAAGCACCTGCAGTTATTAGCAATTTCAAGCAAGAAACTGGTGGCCTGGATTCAGCTGCTTATGTAGGGACAGGCAGCTGTTGTATGGATGAGGCATTTTTTCTCCATACAAGGAATGCAGAATATTTTACATATTGGGCTGGAGTGGATTTAAAGTTGCAGAAGAGCGTCCTGCACAGTGCCAGCCACTTCACTGTGATTCAGGAAAACTACCAGATGAGGATCAGGTATTTTTCTGAAAGTTTTCATTGACCAAATCTCTAGGCTGTAAGTAAATCTTGCTTCTTCTACGTATAAAGTGAAACCTGCGGGGTCTGCCTTTTTTTTTTTTAACAATACTCATTTCACCTTCAAAAGAGGAAAAGGGTGTTTCCATTTTTAGTCTGAAATTCTTTGAAGTATTCCTGTTCCATAGAATAGGAATCTGGATAGAATTTGACAAAAAATTAATTCCTTATTTTAGGTTTGGGTTTCAGCAATAAAGAAGTTAATGAGATCACATCTGGTTTTGTCCTGATATACTCTAGAGCAGTCCACTGGAAACAGCACCATTTGCTTACAGCTTTTCTTTTATTCCAAACAGAACCTAACCTAGCCTAAATAAGTGTTCTTAAACACATCCATAGCAAGACTGCCACGTGAGCCAATTAGTAACCACTGTGGTGATGTTACTTACCCATAGCTACAATTAAGAGTTGCTTGCAGTTTCACAACAGCAGCTAGATAATAGACAGACCTTAAAAACATTTTCTTTGGCATACGACAGAATGAAGAAACATCACAGAAAAATACAAAAAAAACTTCATTCCACAAGTAACATCTGAACACTGACACATCTGGAACAGCTGGGTAACAAGTTGTGCGTGTCAAGTTCAGAACGCAGCTGCTTTTAGCCTTCATTTTGGGCCAGACGTTTGCTTTCAGCCACCAGTATATGCCATTTTATTTTGTAGCAGCTTCTTCAGTGTTCCCATATGGACAAGCTAAACAGCTCCAACGATATAACAGCAAGTATATATAATGTTCCTTAGAAGAAATGAAGGCCAGATGTTGCTTTGTTATCTTCATGTGCATCCTTAAAAAAGTTAAATTAAGCTGTTTCAGATATGTTATTAATGCCAGGTATAGGCAATTTGTTCATTGGCCATTTAAATGTCAACTTTCCAAAGGATGGAAAATAACATTTTAGCTGAGATTCAAAGTGAAATAAGATTAAACTACCCTAGAATAACTTAAGAAAATAAGTATCACAGGGACAAGAAAGTATTGTGCAGAAAAGACATGATGACCCACTTCTGAGATCTGAATGAGTACTATTTATGGTTTGTTTTATTAGAAAAGAAAAAAAAAACACCCACCTTATTGTTACAATATAATGAAAACTTTGGGGTAAGAGTTATCCAGCACCACCACTGATTAAAGATCTTCCACTCTGCTGCTTTAACTCAACCAGGATATAACTTAAGACACCACTGCAAGTACTAGAGAATTTAGTAGATCTATTACTAACAGTGTAATCCATTAATGTTTTTCATGTATGTACTCCTGGTTACTACATCTAGTGGATCCAACAGGGTGGGTAATAATTCTCTCCCAGACTGTCCAATTAAAGTGATTTAGATAGAAATGAACTGTTCAAAATTTTTCTGATTTCCTGAAAATAGAACCTTATTGGATTAATTTTATGACAGATATATTTATGAGGAAATATTAACTGAAGACTAAATTTTCCCCCATCAGTAATAATATAAACAAGGTTTGGGTTTCAACTACCTGGCGAGGTCTTTCTCTTTGAGCCAGTCCACAACATACAAAAACTGCCAAGACACCAACAATAACTTTTTGAGTAATGTCACTTTATTAAGGGACTTAAAAGAATCACATTCTCTAATAGCCTTGGAACAATGCAAATCGTGAACAAAAGACAAAAATAGATGTAATTGGTTCTGAAAAGCATGAACATCTGTAGAGAATGTGTTGCATTATTCCTAAGGACTCTTGCTTTTGAAAAAAGCACATGTTCCATATATACAAGTGTCAGTGCAATAGCCAATAAAGCAATCAGTCAGAAATATAAAAATATCCTAGATACAAACTTAAAATAGATGTTTGAAGGCTGACAATATCAGTGTTCTGATATTCCTATATCTCAGGAGTATGATCACTGGGATGAGTTATTCTGATGAGGTAAGAGACAGGAGATGCCCTGTGACAACACAAAGCCATACATTTTTTCTGTAAGACACAAAAAAAATAAGAGCACCCAATGAAACTGCAAGTCTCTGCTGCAAGTGCCCACAGAAAGTGAAATTATAGTCTATGAGCATTAATACATTCCTGCAACATTTATGTTTGCTGTCTTTGCCAACAGTTGTACCAGCAAAAACTTGCTAATTCTCCCACCCTCCCCCAGCTTCAGTATAAACTGCACGTACTTCGCAGATATACCAAACTGACAACTGCTTTAAACAGACAAGATCTATAAATGTCCAAAAACCACTTAGTCATTCTTTCCTTTATTGGTTGCAATTCTTTTCTTGGCAGCAAGGACAGAAAGAGATTGCAAAGCTTGACAGCTGAACAGTTCTCTCTAGAAGGGTTAGGGAGAGAACAGGGAGTGTCATGTTTGCTTTGCCCCAGGTGTTCCAGTGATGCCACTGAACTTAAACCTCAGCTGGCTGAGCAATAAAAATCACGTTCCTCTTGTTTGCTCTGTGTTTTGGATGGAAGGATGCACTAATTTGGGGCTACTGTTCCAAAGAAAGAAGAAAGGCTATTTGGTCAAACTTTCAGCTGGATGCTCTCTGCCTGCATCACGATTCATCTTCTTTCCTTCAGCCATCTCTTTCACTATGACCCTCCAAGCTCTGCTGCTAAATTCTGCTTCCTATTTCTTCACTTTTAAAAGAAAATGGCAAAACAACAGGTAGATGGACAGTGTACTCTGTTTCTTTGTGGCAAAGAGACCCAGGAAGAACTGGCAGCGGAGCTGGGAGTGGCAGAAGAGTACAAGAAACACAAACTCCTACTTAGGGGGGCAACGATAAAGAGTTAATTTCAAACTGTGTGTCAATTCAGGCACCCTATGGAAAAGCACAATGAATTACACTGTCTCTAGTACAGCAATATTAACTTGAACAGGATATGATTTGTGTGATAAAGCACAACAGGAGCTGGCAGTTGTCATCTCATGAAACCTGCCTTACCACTTATGGCACACACATGCACTGAAGCACACAGCAGTTGCCTGAACCTTTAAAAGATTTCTTAGCTTTACATCCTAGATTCAAAAGCTTTCCCTTAAATCTTTTCATTTTTCATCATTCTTTTCTAAACCTCTTTTGTCTCAGGCAAATTCAGACAGCTGTGTGAGATGGAAAAGTGTAGCAAGTAACATCTGTAGTATGATGACACTTGACAAATTATTTCAGGTTTTCTTTCAGTTTCTGGAAGATGCTTTGCAGATGTAAAAGCCTCAAGGAATCATCATATTTCTCTCCTTAACCCCACTGAATATGGCATTCAACATTTGCAAACTCCGAATTACTACTCACCACACCCCAGTAAGACAGGCTATTACCTCTCAAGTAAACAGGCAGGGAATGGAGGCACAGAATGACTAAGTGATTATTCCAACATCACGATACAAGTCTGGGAGAGTCGGGAGCTGAACATGTATTTCTTGCGTCTCAGTCTCAGGTTGCCTTTTTGTTCGGTGTTGCAGCCTTATTCTTTCCTGTAGAGGAAGACTGAAATCTCTTAAGAGTCTGTCACTGCTACTCTGGTTGAAAGGTGATGTTGCCAGTGAGATAAGAAGTGTTGCATTCCCCACAGCAAAAGGTGGAACACAGTGTGACATCTGTTTGCTGGAAGAAATACTAACCATACAAATCCTTAAGAACATCAACATTTATTTAATATGATATAAAAGAAATGGGATATGAACATTCGTATTTGAACAATAATAAGTGACTTCTTATACTTACATCGTATGTGCTCATTGTATAATATATACACAATGAACATAATTACATTTGTACACAAACTAAGTACTGGATTGAAAACCTGCTTATTGCTGTACACACCCTAACCCAACGAAGGAAAAGCCCAGTACCTCGGAATACGTACACTCCATTTTATTGAAGAAAAAGTAACCACTAACATTAATGTATATGTTGACAGAAGTGTGGCAGTAACTGCTGACATTGCAACCTGACCGAGAAATAATTACAGCAGAAACAGGACATATTTTACTAAGCAAAAATAAAAATGGCACATTTTAAATATATCTATATGTATATATATATAAAAATTTTACAAATAAAATGTTAATAAATTGTAGTGTTGAAAAAGTGGAAAACAAGGTTTAGTGGTGATACGTAAAATTAACCGAGTTATGCATCTAAAAGAAGCAAAAAAGTAAGCTTATATGATCCATAATTAAAAGAACATTAAATTCTGGAGAATAAAGTTCTGACTGTAGGCTGCACATGAAAAAGAGCCTTTATTTTATGTGCACTGAAATCATAGCAGCAAGCTGGTATCAGGAGAACAATCTAAAGGTTGTTGAGTGTACATGTGGGCCATTTAAAGCTCTCTTGGAATAAACATTTTCCAGGAAGTGATAAAATGATGCTCTGTGGCCAAAAGCATCAGAACTATGAATTTCATAGATTTAAAATATACTGTACAATATCTTCTCATATTTTCATAGGTCAGGTCCATACATCTCAGGCATGAATTGTTTCAACAGAAGCCATTAGTGCTGAAAGACAGACATAGATTAAGTTACTCTATTTTCGCAACAACAGAATATTGTATAAAGCAACTCCCGGGATTAAACACAGCAAGGAATTTCTGACCTCATCCCAGCAGTAGTTATCAATGGTGTAGAACATAACAAAGTATTTTAGAAATCAATTGTTTCCAAAATCAATTTTCCTGATAAATAATACTGCTGTCAAAATACTTTGACAGCAAGAAGCAGAAGCAAGCTTTTTTCAAAATTTATACAACTTTGTATGAAAGGCAGTTTATTCTGAGAGTTTTACCCTCTTGTACATGGCCATCTCCAAATGTTCTTCATATGAAACCAGTAATAATAGCAAAGACCCTAATTGCTCTTAAAAATGACAGGCACGGTTTGAAGAGGGATGCAGTATTCTTCAGTTGCTACAGTGTGATGGGAGCGTAGCTGTAAGGTGTTCTGAAGTTCAAGTGCTCCACCCAGAGCTTGCTGCGTTTTGGTAATTGCTGAAAGGACTTCTATAAATAGCTTTTAACAGTTTGTTAGTAAAAATGTTTCTCAGCTTTGGATCCAGGTGCTGTATAAAATTTCATTATCCCTCCATTACTCAGTGTAAATGTAATGCTTAAAATGTAACAATGTTAGGGGTGCAGATCCAGCTTTGTCTCTGCAAACCAAGAGCTGTGACAAAGAAAGTAGCTTTGTGTTAATGGGTTTTTCCTTAGTCCTACATTATCCTGTGCCACCAACTTCCTATGCCAAATTCCCCTGGCATCATGCCAAGGGTATAATTTTACTAATTGACCGTAAAAGCCAAATATAGGTATTACCTCATTATTCTCTGAAATCTACCATACATTTTCCAGATGCTGCCTGAAAAATTTGGTTGCGTATGAACAGGGCTGATCCCACAACTGTGAAGTTCCCTCTGCCGCATGGGATTTCTTGCATCTGACAGACACTGAGTTCTCGCACATTAAAAGACCTGTCTTTCAACAAAGCGCAAAACACTGGCATACTGGAATGGCTACCCCAGAAGGTATGGGGCAGTAAATACTGCAGGCAAGCAAACTATGCTTCATACATCTCCTATGTATACTAGGCCCAGCTCATGGCATGAATTTGTTTTGGAGCTCCTAGGAAACAACCAGCATAGGCATCAAGTGCAGCAAAGAAATGTGGAATGTCTGTGCACATAGTTGAATACTTTTTCTAACTCAATTCAAATACTAAACAGCCAAAAGGGGTGTATTTTAAGTTCTGGAATCCTTGCTTCATTATAGCGAGGCATGTATAAGCAGAGCATTAGTTTTACAAGTGCCATCCCAGATGCACCATTTCGTCGTAAGTGATTAAGGCCTATTTGTAGCATCATCCTTAACATGGAATTGTTACAGCTACGGTATTACCTATGAGGATACACCACACTGTGGGATGTCAAGCCTTGGGCATTAAGTTACAAAGCAGATCACTATATAAGCGCCTCACTTTCACTAATCTCACATTGAGCATAAATACTTCAAAAGAATTTGCTGATCTGATCATTGGAGCTGATGACAAGAGCTGAAAGCAACCTAATGCAATTGGTAAAAAATTTCTGGTGAAGTTACAGGTTGCTTCCCCTTTGAAGGAAGGCATGCTGTGGCTACGGACAGAATTCAGCAGTGCAGTTTCAGTTTCACTGCTGACCTGAAACTGAGTGGATAGGGTAACGTTTGTCCTATTTAAAAAGAAGATGCATGATAACTGCATGTGTACTTATACAGTGAAACTGAAAAGCATTAACACAAATCAGTATTTCCAGAAAAACTGAATAGTCCAACTTATCTTTTTTAAATAGTTCTGTAATAAAGCTTTTCAATAAAAGTACAGAAGTCCAAGCTAAATCTAATCATGACAGACCACATCCATCAGGAAGCCGGCAACACGGTGTCAGTACTGAATGCAAAGAGGACATTTTTCACTCTCTCAAAAGGAGAAAAAGATGAAAATAACTTCCTTTGGTTTTTTTTGAAGAATATAAATAGTTTCCTGGCCATAGTTCATACAAGAAAGGTGTCTGTGATGAATAAGTCTATTTTTGCTAGGATGAAAGCTTGGCAATACAGATTAGGACAGTAAACGGAAAAAAAAAAAGGCAGCAGTTTCAGATCTCACGCGGAATGACTGAAAACATCTCAATTTTAAAGTTTTCTTGATTTTAAAGTTTTCTTAAATTATATTAGCTATGGCATTTAACATTACTATTGAAACAAAGTTCATTCGCTTAGTAGAAAGCTTATTTAAACAGGTACTTCCTGACAACAAAGAAGTGTTGATTGATTCAAATGCTGCTAAAGTGCTGAAACATTCACGTTGGTATCCTATTAATTTCTTTAAACACTTGTACAAACAAATATGCTTACTTATATTTCCATTAAGTAGGTAACACTGCAGGTGGGAGCATGTAAATCTAGCCTGACTCATGATTTCAAACTTGATTCCTAGAAGAAATCACCTACAGTGACAAGGGAAGAGAAGCTGTGTGGGGCTATCGCTACAGAAAGAAAAAAAACCCGTTTTGTAATTGTTATATTTCTTCTACCCCCATTTTTCCCCTTCCCGTTTGTCATGCCTCAGTCATCTATGTCTTAAATCATTAACTCTTTGGGCCATTAGAGCACTCCCTCCTATGCACCAGTAAGAGACCTAGCTGTAGTTGCCTATTACCACAACTGAAGCATCAAGATTCATTTGCAGCCGAGCACTGATGCTCATACCTTAACTGGGTATCTGTTTTGTAACAGCTTAGGTCTCTCATGTGATTCAAAGGGCTATTATCTTGCCAGTTGTGGAGAATGTGCTTGATAAGCCAATTAGTCCTTTCTCTTTGATTTTGGATAGCAAATACATTACTTGCAAGCAAATCAATACATGTATTTGTTTTGTTTTCTGGTTAGTTTATAGTCAACATTGCAGATAACTTTGTCTTGCCAAGTATTGTCCACAGAAGTTTCTCAGAAAAATAACTAGAATACACAGACTTAGAAAAATATTAGGAAAATGGCAGGAGGGGTGGGGAAAAAAAAGACGTACTTCTCTGTAACTATACACACATGAAATGGGATCCTTCTGCAAGCTGTGTCTGTGCAGATGGAGCTGGTGACAATGACGATTCTGGTGAAGAAGGCAAACTTTTCACTGCAAGTCATACAGCAAGATAAATGAGAATACAAGTTACAGAAAGCATGACTTCAAGCCATAATAAATATAAGCTTGAAAATCACCATTTCAAGCCATAATAAATATAAGCAGAACCAAATGAAAGTTACGTAAGTAAAGACTTAAAATCTGATCAGCACAATGAGTTCAGGGGAGAGCATAGCTGTTCTCAAGAAAGATCATTAGTCAGGCCTATAAATGACTAGTAGAACACCTAAGGAACAAACAACAGACACATGAATGCTGATGCGTTATTTATGTTGCAAAGAGAGAGGAAAAAAACCCAAGAAGTAAAATTAAACTAGTCGGCATACTCCCGGACCCACCTTTATACCCCAGCTCAGATTAACTAAGCATTTTTTATTCTGCTGAGCACTATAAAATGTATTTACAAGTTCTGGTTTTGATTATCAAGTCACAGAAAGGATTGCTGATTGCACTACACAGGTCCAGGTCACCTTTTATATCCATAAATTGAACCATTTTGGCTTACTTAACCATTCCCATCACGAAACATCCTAATAATGTCTTGAATTCTATCTTCTTTCTTCCCCCTCCCCTACACACTCCCCTCCTTTCTTCTCTTTGCAAACAATTTTGCTTTACTCCAGCCTCCTTTTCTTGCACAGTAGTACACCACCAGTCATTTTACCAGTCAGCTAGTGTTTTCTGTTTCTTCATCTTTTCTTACACCTGAAAAGATGACCAAACTTTTACTTGCTAGTTCAAAATCTACTAGTTTTATTGGCAACTCTCAAGGATTCCTCAATCTTGGGGATACCTGCAGCCACCCATTAGCAAGGAGGTAAGGGTAAATAATCTATACATATCCAGGACTGAGATGTCGTTCTACAAGATGAATAGGGAAGGATTTGTTCTAAGCAACAACTATAGTATGACTCAATTTCTGGCAACAGTTATTTAATTCCCTGAATTAAATGCAAGCAGAAGATCTACACTAAAATCTCAGAAAAATGGAATTTCTGTACTTGTCCACTGGGAAACTATTTTTCTCTGTGTTTTAAAACCCTACACTTGACATCTAGATTAGCTCAGCACCTTCAATTCACAAGGGTTTCAGAGCATCAAAAGACATGATCAAAATGAAATAATTTTACATATGTTTTACTGTATAAGCTGTGCTTCAGTCAAACTCTTTTCCATACCTGCTGTTGCCTGATTTCCTTTTGAAGACTGTGCTGCTAATTCAAATGAAGAAATAATCTCTCCTTGTTCTTGAACACTAACTACTTCACTTTCTTCTGAGCTGGTTTTGGGTTTGTGGTTTGTTACTGTGGTCACACTCTGCAAGCTGGTTAAAAAAAGCACAGTGTTTAGAACTTACTCTAACCTAATTTCAGGTGCTAACCACTAAGTATAGGAGTTACAATTTAATTTTCTTCTGTTAATAGAAAAAAGTTGCAACTTGCAAGTTTGTGTAATATAAATTAAACATGTATTTTGAAACCCTTCTGCCTTGTAAAGTTAAGACTTAAAAAGAAAGGCACTGGAAACTGAATTCCTTCCCCTTGCATACTCATACAGTGTCCTTCTGCATGATACCTATTTTGCTGAAGGGTGCTTTAAGTAAGTTATGACCTAATGTAAGAACTCACTTAGGATCTGCAGTGCAACTTATAATAATGAAGTTATGAGTCCTTAAGAAGGAATATCTAAGACACAATATTTCTCTAATTCTGCAATACCCCAAAAGAGTGAAAAAAAGTTGAAGCAGGAGATACAGAATAAGCTGTTTAGTCTGCTCCTGAACATGATGTTTTCCTAAATATCAGTGGTAAAGAGCTTGCTATGGAAGCCCTGGCTGAAACTTTCATAATAAACTGATACAAAGCTTGAACTGACATTACTAAATACATTTTGTATCCCAAAGCAAGGATTATGAACATGTTCTGTTTATAATGGGCAATACTTGAAAATAAACATTGCTCCTCCCACCAACTCATCACCTCTTACTGAACCCCTGCAGTGGTTAGGTTTCTCACTAGATTTCTCTATATGTACACCACTCAAAAACATATAAATATACCTTATAAGTATTTACGACAGTATTTCATTAGTCGCTTGGTCCAGTCAGCTAATAAATACAATGTGCAAGTTTAAAATAGCCTCTGAACATCTTGTTTTATTTTTACCTTATATCACCATCATGTGTTTCTTCCAATTTATTTTTCTTTTCCTTTTCTGCTTTCTCTTCATTACTCACTTCTTTTGACTCAGATACAACATGTGCATCTGATAAAAGATCATCAGTTTTTGTCAGCTATAAAAAAATTGAAATCATGAAACAAAAAGCTGTAACACATACTAAGTGGAAGATAAAAGATACAGTTTCAGGAAACAGTTTTATTAACAGACAAATTTTGCCATCATGTATACTTAGTAACTCAGAATTACATAACTTAAGAAATTTTTATCAATACCATTCAGGTTAATAGAGTTATCCTGAAACTTATACCACAGCCAATGGGCAGGGCTTGGCTTAATAACTTCCAGAACTTGTCTGAAGTCTTTGGATTGCAGCCTGCCTATTTTTTCATGCTATCCCTCTCTTCACAATGCCAATGGAGATTCCAGCTACTGGAATATATTGCTGATGAGCCCGAACACTACTCTTAAAGCTCTGATTAGATATAGCCAATATAAGTGTATTACATTATTTTCCTTTAAAAGATTTGCATACTTAACAAAGCAACAGACTCTCAATACAAAGTGTTTTTTTGAAGAATAACAACAGTTGTTAATTATCTGATTTTATACCATTGTCCATCAGACACATGTTTAAAAAAAGCTAAATATAAAATAGGAAAACAAAAGGAAAAATGAGTGAGGAAAAAACCCCATTAAACTATAAGCAGGATATGATTATGTAGAAACAACTCTAGTAATCTGTTCTTCACAGTCAGTCTGCTTTTGCTGAGTGTTCAGGGCACTGTAGTACCAGAAACGCCAATGTAACTTGCTGCCAAGTGAGTCTGAGACTATCTCAAAGACAGAAATCAATCCGGTGACCAAATAGCACAAACTACAGTCACTGCCTACTTCCATGTATAAATTGTTGTGTCAGCTTTATTCTGCTTCCTATAAACTATTTGATGCACTAAAGCCAACCAAACAAACAAGTCAGGTGTATTAAATTATTGTAAAAAACTACACTGGAATATCCTAAGCAATGAACAGATCAATGATGATTATTTAAAGATACATTAGTATCGGTTTTGTTTCCAAAGAGATAAAGACCATAATTTTGTAATATTCCAAATCAATCACAACAGTAACAGATAAAGTTAAGTAAAATGGAATTTAGGAAGACTATATACAAGAAAATTCAATTTCTCAGCTACAAACAGATCTGATACAATTTTGCACTTCTCTATAGAATATTTGTTATATATATATCCAAAAAGATATGTTCATCTTCCAAGCAAAAGGAACTGGCTCAATTTCCCATACTTTGCTGTCTAAGGCTTAAAATATTTTTCTACTGCAAGACAGGCTGATGAACAATTCAACACAGGATATTTTAGTACCTCTTTAGTAAAACCTGAATTATGTTCTTGTCCTCCATCATGTTTTAGTTGTGCCATTTCTTCTCCAGGATTTTCATTATTTTGTTTCAAATTGTTTTCTTTACTGGTGCTGTCTAATTCCTTCATGTTACCAGATACAATATCATCTTTTTTTCGATTCTGTGGAACAAAATTGATATATAGATGTATTCTTAAAAAAGTTATCACAGTCTCAGTTCTGACTCTTGCACTGTCCTCTGACTGTGATAAAAAATGCCCCCCAAACTTAAAAACCCTTAAGCATACCACATTGCAATGAGGAAAATGGAAATTGTTAAGGACTTAGAATTTCCTCATTTTTTACCTTTCAAAACAAGTTCAGCCTCTCTAATAATTTTTTTCTCTGTAAGATTATTGTATTTTCTGCACCACTCTCCCAAATCTCCAGCATTTTTATTCGTCACCTTAAATTCCATTCATATTTAGCTCAGTCACACACAGGCTTAGGAGCATTCTTATTTGCATTCATAATCACTGTTTCTTTGTTGTTTTTTTTTTTTTTTTTTTTTTTTTTAAATAGCTTCTCCTAGTTTAAAAAAAAATGGATAAAAATCTGCTCTCAATACAAAATGCAAAGTGCACCTGCATGCACTTTCTCCAGTTATCTTGGGTGTCTTCCAAGCCTATGCTGTTAATTGATTTAACAGAGGACAACATAGCATTTGATAATGGCAGAGGATATTACTTATTCCTTAAAAAAAAAATACCCATTGCATAGAGAATAATTTGATATAAAAATTTTGAGAAAGGATGGTAGAGGTGACTTAAGATCGTGAACTGCAAACGTTATGTTGGCAGAGTAGCAAACCAAACTGAAGTGAGGTTCATATAAGTCTCACCAAACTAAGTACTAGGGCTGAGAAAAATAGGAGCCATGAAAGTAGTAAATCTTGTGGCTGAATTCCTGTGATTTAGCACATGCACTCTGTTAAGAGGAAATTCCATGTAAGTCAGTTCACAAATCAATCTCTCTACTTTCTTTACTAAAGTATGCACCCATATCATACACTTGTCCCAAACAATAACAATTGTGAAGCAACTTCCTTTTGTATTTTGGTAATCACTTAAAAATTACACAGTAGGCTGTTTATAAAATCCTTTTTTTCCTCTGATTCTTAAATAGCCAAATCCCAGCTGAAAAGACGTCCAGCAGTTAATGCCATTGCACCATTTTTCTGTATAAAAATAAATAGGCATAGCAACTATGCTTTTAAAAAGAAGAGGTATTACTACAGTGTTATACCTCATCTTGGGGCTTTTTGCCAAATAGCATTCTGGAAGAATTAAAGTTGTGATAGAAAAAGTGATTTTGTAGCACGGACTACTAGCTAAATATTCAATTCAGAGACGTTCTCACTTATTCTATAAATTTCTTATCCACGTACCATAGGTTTCACACAGAAGACTAAAGGACGTGCTGACATGAACAAAATTCTTTTGAGTTCTGTATAGCAAGTAGTGCTGGCACAGAGGATATGGCCACTTCCCCCACTCTGCTCCCAGTGCGGTAGCTAACCAGGTATGACACGTACATAACTGCAGTTTCCTCACCTTGAGGTATAAAATGATACCATAGGAAAAGTGGTAAAGCTCAAACACCTTTGTAAAAACTACAAAAAGAAACATCTGCAAAGCTTTGCTTTGCACACCCTCCACTTGAGAAAGGCAGTGTTAATCACAAAAATATTTGTAGGAGCCCTCTTCATATATAGCATTCATGATGTCATCCTAAATACAGATGCTCTCACGCAAAGGCAAAGCTTGAATTCAATGTCTTCCAGGGATTGAATGTTGTTGAAGGAGAAGTTACTTTTGTATAGCTCTGAAGGCAGTTTAGCATGCTCAGAGAAGAAAAAAAACAAACCTAAAACTTATTTGGAAATATGTGGCTTCTTAACAGTGTAATGCATTTAATCTGGTTTTGGAAAATCAGATGTTAAAATGTGCACAAAGCATAAAAAAAAGGGCATTTCCATGTCGGGGGGGAAAAAAAAAAAAAAACAAAACAAAACACAACAAAAATCAAAACCAGTGTGGTCTGAGGAAAAAAGTATGCCACAAGATTGAAAAAAAAAAAGGTAACTCCATTAAGCTATTGAATAAGAAAACTACTTCTTAGCAGTTAGAACGTAGTTGGCTGTCTAACATTCACTACCCTGAATCTATTTGATATTTTTGTCCTCAAGTGGTGTGGGGGTTTTTGTTAGTTAGTTGGGTTTGTTTTTTTTGTTTGTTTGTTTTTTTTTAAAGATGCATATTCAGGATAGCATTTCCTGGTTAATGACAAGCAGTTATACCTTCCTCCTCTCTCCCCACCCTTAACCATTTAATAAACTCACTTCTTTGCCTTAACTGTTTAAGAATGAGTGGAAACAAAAGTGAGGGTTCTATTTTTATGTATTTATGGGCTCAAAAACCACAGCAAAAAGCACCAGTTAAGAGCTATCATCATAAATATACATTCCTACCTAAAAATGTTACAGATGTTTGGATATATTACGTGGCAGAAAAATCTTCATAATTTATACATCAACTGAATCATGATTCTCCCTGACACTGCTTTTAGCCACAAAGCTTGTAATTTCATGTTGTTTGCTAAATTTGACAAAAAACCCCTGTTAACAAACATCACAATGCATAATCAAAAGTATGTAGATTTGAACTATTTATTTCCCAAAAAGACAAAGAAGTGACTTCTACTATCATTAGGTATAAACATGAAGATTATCTTCTCCCTTTCTCTTGTGTATGGCAGAGAATTGTGACTGTTACTCTATACAAGCGGTCTCAGATAAACACCTATAGTATCGTGATTTTGGTAGAACAATTTTGTAATTTTTTTTTTTTTTAGTTGGACACATTAAAGTTTTTGAATAACATGGGGCCCACCTGTGCCAATTTGAATGGATTATCTCTGACAAACGACAGACTCTGTGAAGGAGACTGGTCTGAAACGCCAATAATATTGAGTCCTTTTCTCTTCTCTCTCAGGCAAGCTTGTTGGTGTCTCTTTATTCTTTCCATCTGTTCCTCCACAGTCATTCGAGGCCGTGTGCTTTCTGCAAGACACAGCTGCTCCACTGCACTTCTTGGTCTTTCCTTAAATGGAAGAATATATATCTCTCTCTCTCTATTTGTTTTTAAAAAAACAAGATTCTAAACTTTAGCTTATCAGAAAAGGTCAACTAATGATTTACTAAAAAGCAGAAAAATAGCAGGCAAGTAAAGATCTATGTATGTGAAGAAAGTACAAGAACCAATTAAGAAGTGAACACTGAAATTCAAAATAAAAGGGAAGAATAATTTCCTTTTTTGAACAGTGACATTACCACCATCAATGATAAACATTAAGAGAATGGGTAGATGCTCTCTTAAAGCCATCCTATCAAGTTGAAACAATTTACCAGACGTTAAACAACAGGCAAACTCAAGTTACTTGACTGAGACAGAAACATAATTGAAATTTAATCACCCAGGACATTTGTACCGGTTGATCTAATAGTGATTTCTGGCTTTTTATTTCAAGAAAAACTACAGCTGGCCATCATTTAATGCCAAATGCAGGCTGAAACAAAGTGACTTTATCAGCACTTAAAAATCTGTAATTCTAAGCATTATTCCAAAATAACACTTTACCTACTCTGTTCTTGAAATTCGTTGATTTTTGGTTAGATCTGTATTTGTAAAAAAAATATACGTTGGGCTAATCAGCTGCATTCAGTACATTCGCAGTAACTGATTTCACTTCTGAAAAGCGGTATTCTCCAGTCAACATCCTGTGACTTTCTCTCTCCTCTACCATTCTTCCTAGAACTTCTCCTCTTCTATTCATGCTCTAACTATGGCAAAAGTTTTCCTCCCTTTTGCATGAACTACATGTAAATGTCTGTCTTCAATCCAGACACTACAGGACTTTCTAATCTGAAATTCCAGGATTATTCTCCACATATTGCTTACTGTATCTTTATTTTCTGGCTGCTTTAGGTATCTCCCAAATCATTTTAGTAATGAAATAAATAAAAGCCAGTATTTGTTATACAGGGGCTGTGAAATTGCCCCAGAAGCCAGATGAAAGTCCTTCAAACTTTTAATTTAAGATGCTTCATGTCCTTTCAACGCAAGCCTGAACTTCAGTAGCTTAGTAGATTTACCATTACTGTTTAGTTCTTGCCCAGTTTGAGCATCTCTATGCAATTTAACATATATGACCTTTATGATTTTGTCACTCTTTCTACAGCTGTCTCTATTAACTTAGTATATTGTATTTTTCTAACAGGATACTTGTAAAGAAAATTAAAAAGATAACTACAACTTTTGAAGCAACTACAGAAATTAAACTTAGAAATGAACACATCAACTATTCATCAATGCTTGAAGATTATTTTAAAGTACCGTTCTCGGATCTATCTTCTTATTCTTCCTCAAAGTGACATAGGATGCTATTGTCGAAGACTCTGGCGTTGGTGATTTGGTTCTGGGTGGTACAACTCCCACAGGAAAATGTGACCCTGCGAAACAGTAAAGCAATATACTAAGTGCTATGCAAAACATTGCCAAAACAGTTTATTGTTTTCTAGAAAATACATGTTGTCAGCCTTGGAAACTATTCTTCAAAAGACAGCAAAGATTTTAATGCCTAACTATCATGTCTGTTAAGGTACACAGGCAGATGACTTTCCCCATAGGAAACTTCTGCATATGGCACAAGAAATTGCTGGACATAAAAATATAAAAATTTTGTCTGTGGGAAACAGACAGAAATTAGATAGGACTATGTGGAATGGCTAGATGTCACAGATGGTTAAGGGGAAATTACGTGAAAGATGGCCAAACTTCATTGACAATCGGACATCAGTACTGGGAACTTTTTGTGGAATAGAGTTTGCAAGGCCAGTAGAGTGCCTAGAAAACCATATCAGTGCTACCACTTAAGGCCAAGCTTACCTAGATAATAGCATCAAAGATAAAAAATTCAGAAAAAGTGGGACCAACGAACATAAGCAATTATGGGGTGGGTTGTTTATTTGGGAGGAAACAAAGGCTGCGAAAGGGATGGGGCAAAGCGGATGGAAAAGAACAGGCATGGAATAATGGAGAGGAGGGGGAATAAAAGGGGCCAGCTTTGCATAAACAAGCCATTTGTCAGTATGCTTGTCTGACCAAGCCCCATGCCTCAGCATTGCAGTCTGTCCTATCTTCTTCTTAAACTTCACTCAAGTATTTTCCATGTGAGTATGCTTTCCCTTCTGCGTATAAGAGCATGAGGGATGCTAGTGATCTTCAAGCCAGGCTAGCTTGCCAGTACGAAACAGCTACAGAGACATCATACATAGGTCTGGGGGACAAAGAGAGGAAAGACTGCAGGTCTGTGGGTTGGCTACCAGAGGGTAAGTTTGGACCTGATACCAGGGGAACCTTTTGTCTGTGAGATGCTAACGAACTTAAGACAAGACTAGATGGCAAGCAGAAAACAAGGTGTGGGAGCCAGCTGTCCAGGAGACCTTAGATCTAGGCATCATATAGTGGAGAGGCCAGAGCTGACTGATGGAGATACCATAGGCCTGGCCAGCTCTTCCAATGGAGGGACTCATTGGTGCGTGTGCACACACGTGTGCTCATGTCTATATGTGTATAAGATCAGCAAGCAAGCTTTGAGCCTGGTTAGCTGGCAAGCGAGAACAGGATGATGCCATTTGTGGTGTTTCACCTTCACGTGAGTGCTGATCTCGTTTATGCAGTGCCTGCAACAGCACTGGTCTCAAACCTGTTTGCGTTATCCGTTGTGGCTAGCTGTGGCTGTGCTTGTGCACAGTGGGACTGCGTCCTCAGTCTTGCAGCTTGCTGTACTTAGGGACAGGGAACCACAGCAGCCAGGCTCTGTCTGGCTGGGAGCTGAGGATGTTCTGCGTCATAATGTCCACTACATTCAGCCTCTCGTAACAATATCCACCACTAGTTTTTCTACTTAGAGAAGGCCTGACAAAATGTAATTAAGCTGGTAGAAAACCGAAGGAAGTTAAAACTTACCAAAATATACAGATATAATTAAATTACACATGCTTCATTCTTGCTTCTTGATACATGCAGGAAATCAAACTATTAAAAATATTGTTTCCTCACTGATTTTGCCTAAAAATAGAAATGCTGCCTTTGATAGCCAAATTATTTCTCCTTGCTTTTCCTGAAGCGCACAGATTTCAGAGGATATATTGACTCAGTGAAGGCTCAACTCTTTCTCCAAATTGGTTGATAGGCTGACAAAATAGTCCGGAGGTATTGGAGTGCCAAATCCATCGTTCAAAACAAAGACTATAAGCAACAGATTTTGTCTCCTTTAGACGTAAAAAGGATAAAACACAGCAGAAGTCCATTTTCCTTTTGTGTCACCTTTATGTACCACTCAGGTCATAAATATTCCTCTGCCTGCAGACAGCTGTAAGGGTTACTTTACATAGTCCCATTAAAATGTTTCTCTTTGATTGCTGACATTTGAAAAGAGAGGGAAATGGCTGACAGAAGAAACATGAGAAGTGTCTAGTACAGTAATGTGCACAATGAACTAGAAAAACATTTTTAAAATTTCATCTGAAATTTACTCATTTTAGAACCACCCTCAATATGAAACTGCGTCATTTAAGCAAGAAAGAAAAATTGCACGATGAGCTGCCTTTGAGTTTGTTTCCTTTTCAGCTAATGAACTGTTAAGATAGAATGGCATAAAAAAGTTTGTTGGAACAGGATATAGTTGTAATGGCATACGCACTATTAAAAAAACCCCAACCAACCAGGAATGGTTATATTTTTCCTACTGCATGAGGATTGTTATTGTAAGTGAAAACATAAAACAAGAAATTCCAGTTAGAAAATTCACATGCTCAAAAGTGAGGACTAGATGATAAAACACAGCTATGCTAAACCGACTTCACACTGTTGTTTAAGAAGATAAAAAGCCTCTTGCTGCTTGCTACCATTGCAGCTATTCTTTCCTCCAACTCCAAATATTATTTATATTAGAATAATTTGTATTATTGTTTTCCCTTACTGAGGACTGTTTTTCTAGAAATGGACATAATAAAATTATTTGAGTTTTTACAGAAGAAGATAGAAAGCAGATTGGGGTGCTCAGAAAGTATTGGTTTGCTTTATATAATCAGCGCAGGCTTTCTTACATTGTCTTGACAATGACCTTCCCTTTTGTCATAAATTACTATAAACAATCTGGAACACCACAGGTCAATAAAACCTGGGTATGTTGTTAGAAAGGCAACTTCCTCAATTTACGTGACTGTTGAGTAGGAAATCTCAGACTAACCCTTGCACTTTTCACCACCAAAAGAGATTTAATATCTATCTTAAGTGAACATTATACCTCAGCAAATACCATAGTGAATCTGAATTGACTAATTGTCTGGTAAGTGCAAGCTTAATTATATCACATATCATAGGGCCATTCACATTGTTTACACCCAAACTGTATGCTAACCTTTGTTTTAAAAACCTCCATTACTGTTCTGATGAAAATAATATCCTTATATGATCATAGTTCTTGGTCAAATTCTGGTACTGTTGCACCAGGCTGCTATGTACATGCTTAGTCAAACTACCGTAACAGAAGGGCAATGATCTTGCTGGCACTGGAAATATCAACTGTTACAGTAAAAAAATCGGTAAGTTTAGTTACTTTTTCTAAAAGCTCTTAATACAGTTTTTGGGAGGTGCTCAAACTACTTTTCCTGAAGTCACCTTTAACAAACTGTTCTGTGTGTTTTAACAAACAGAATTGAGAAGCACTTCCTGGTAAAAGACTCTACCAAGCAATTAGTAGCTTTTATGGAAGCTAGATGAAGAGAAGAATCTAAAGCATTTAGCAATTGCAAAGACCTTTATTGTCTGTACACTCCAAGGTCATGATCATTATTCCTATTATATCAGGGGACAGAAGGCAATTCAACAATTACAAGATTAAAAAAAGAAAACCACATTGTTTCCCTGCCTTATGAGAGCCTGAAAATTCTGTGGTGCTGCCTTTTTGGACGTTCCAGTGACAGAACATCGGGAGCTTGATTCAAAAACTGAATAATTGTTCAAGGGCAAGAACATAAAATGGGTAATTGTTCAAGGGAATGGTGTGTGGGGAATGTGAGTGATGTGATTAGACATGGTGTCAATAAGGATTTCAGGGTTGTTGGTGAGTGTAATGTTTGATTTTTCTGTGGTGTAATTGACTGAAATCTTTCTCGTCATATAATTAAATCATTATTTTATCATGGAAGCTGTTTCATCATATTAAGAAATGGACAGGCTACAAAAATACAAAGGATGATATAGCTTCTATAACACAGTTAAAGCTTTGTATTCCTTGTGAAAATGGCTGAAAGGTTGTAAACACTGTGCCTGGGGACAAACCTTTAGCTGTAGATTCTGATTCCGAAATTTGTTCTGTTTTTTCTTCGCCATTAGACTCATCCACTTCTGCTACTGTAGTTAACTCCGGTTCACTCTTATAAAGCCTGTAATCAGGACCCTGAGGAACAACAAGTTATATAGTAAATAAACAGTCATTTTTGTACAAGTATTTATGTCTTAAGACTCAAAACAGTTATTTTGTGATGATTCTGCTCCCACGTTAAGACAATGTTTCATTGTTCAAGTGCTATTGCAGCAGTATTTCTTTATAGTTAATTTGAGTATCATTTGCAGACTTTCAGAAATTACAGAAAAAATTGCCATAAAAATGTGGAGGATTGTTTTTTTTTCTTTTTTCTTTTAAATGATCTTCAGGAAACAAATTTGTATATGGCTTCAGCAAAAACTGATTCTGAGCCTAGAGTTTTTTAAGAACTTGTGAGTAGAAGAATTTAATTTTCTGCGATTTACTCAGATACAGGCATTTACGTCTTAAGACATTTTATATATGCACAGAATATATGACAGGAAAATGTGAAGAGCAAATGATGGAGCTGTAAATAAAACTAAGTAACCAAAAGTAAAAACATAACACAGAAGTAGCCAGATGACAAAATAAAAACTGTGACTGTGCAAAGGAAGGGGGATGCTTCAAGAACAACGTGGCAGTTTAAGCCACTTACACAGTAAGATCCATTTCTGTGATATCCTTGAACTTGGTGAATCTTCTTTTCTTCTGACAGATGTACTGGGCCCCTGCTATAACAGAGCAAGGAGCTGCTATCACTGGGCAGAGGGGGGATTATGGGAGGATGCTCTGTAAAGTCATAGGACCGAGGGAGTGGAGGACGAGGTGGGACTACTTCCTCTTCCTAAAGATTGTAGAATAGTCACCTTATTTAGATGTGCACACCTGTTACAATTATTTATAACTTAAAAAGAAAAATATGTTACCATAGCTACACCAGCTATAGATTTGGAATTAAAGGGACAATGTCACACAAAAAAAAAAAAAAAGCCAAGACAGCTTTATTTTTTGGGGGTTTCTTTGGTTGGTTTTTTTTTTTTTTTTTTTTTTTTGTTCTTTTGTTTGCTTTTGATTTTATTACTACCACCTAGACTGAGATACTTCAAGAGTTTCATTATTCAGATCATCAAGATTTTCAATTCTAACACCTGCACTTTCTGTTGGACATGTATGAACTTCCTGAATCATAATTTAAAAAATTGTATTCAATATCTTTAAAAAGATTTGTATGTAAATTAAACTTTTAGAAAGTTCTGTAAGCCAGATGTATATTGCATAAACTTTAGACAGCCATGACAATGTCCCTTTAAAACTGTAACTTCTAGCCAGGTTTTCAGAGAAATTGAACATTTGGGAGCTCCCACAGTTTCAGCTGTTCTTGTGGGTGCTCTGGCCATCTGAGAACCAGGTTCAATATGTGAATAGACATATAAAGCAATGTAATTCTTCCCATGAAAGGTGTGGTGGGTAGAAAACAAATCCATAAATCTGGGTTTATAGTTCTAGGGTAAGAGCCTAGGGAGAGGAAAAGGTGAGAAATGGAAAAGAGAAATATACCAGTGAGAATAAAGACACAGAACAAATGAAAGTGTTAGAATTCTAGTGGAGATATCAGTCTTTAAACTAATTCATAATGCAATATTTTCACAGAAACATACTGAATACATACTTCAGACATCCTTAAAACAATTATAATAATGCTCATTTTATCATATGTATATCAGAAATTCAGTGATGCTAAAATGGTAAATATACTAAAACCATACCTCATTTTTATATTTAATAGCTGAAAATGTCCTTGATCCCATGATGCCTGTTTGGGGAAAGAGGGAAAGGCATAGAAAGAAAGAGAAAAATTGTTTTCAATAAATAGCTTTTAAAATATGAACTATAACGTGTTGCTATCAAACAAATACACAAAGTATCAACTTAAAATAGATGATTGCTTTCGTCTTTTCTCAGCAATTGTATCATTTTTTCAAACATACAAAAGCAACTATGGAGCTTATCCTTTAAAAATGTATATGGTCTAATCTCACTTCCTACGAGATAAAAATAGTTTACCTGCCTCTGAAGAGCTTCTTTGCTGTTTATGTTTACTTAAACCCTCCATGACATCCTGAATTCTCCACAGTTCCTTCTGAATCTGAGCACGCTGTATCCCTGCTGACTCAGTCTGCCAGTAAATATCAGCATATATAGGTGATAAATTAGAATACATTGCAAGCAGAAAAAAGCAGGAAAACCTTTTTCTTTCTTTAGACTACACTGCATACCCTTTCCCAATGAAGGAGAATAAAATGCAGTAATGGCAGACACTCTCCTTTCCCATAAAAATGCAACATTCAAGTAGTCAGAAACAAAAAGTATACGGTAAAGTAATTTCATAATGTGTCAGTCAGTTAATTTGACAGCAATTTGCTAGTTCAAACTCCACTTAAGAATAGAATTGTATCTACTGTTTCCAAAGAAAATCCAAGCAAACTTTGCACAGGAGACCTACATACAACGGAAGAAAAGGAATCATCAGTTCCAATCCTAAAATAGGTGGAGATGAACATGGTATTTGCATACTAGCATATAAACTGTGGGCCTATTTGCATTCCTGGCCATGTAGGCTTTGGACTGCGTAACACAAATTTCTCAGCTCTTGGGCTTCCTTGTAATCTCCCTTTCATAGCTGCATAGAAAATCAGTCCCTGGAGCAAACAGCCTTTAATGCCTCCCAGCATGGACCACACCCATCTGCCCATTCCAGATAATGTATGCACATCTGTGTGTGCGTGTATGTCTCACAGAAAGATCTCCTCAGAAATTCAGAACTTATACTAACTGTCCAATCCTCCACAGCACAGCGAGCTAATAAGATACGTCAGATCTTGTTCATCTCTTCATATGTATGACCTGAAGCAATACTTAGAATATTTTTATTATAATTAGTTTTGATAGAATGATTTAATAACATTTTGAAAGATTCAGTTAAATGGAAGGATTTGTGTGAAGCTTTGCTATGATTGTCATAGCAATTAAGGTCTAGAAAACTACCCCGTTTTGGACACCATCACTGAAACAGAAAGAGGAGGGAGGCTTTCAGACACAAGAAAACCAGTGCTGTAGCTTCAAAAAAAGAGGAAGAACTGAAGATCTCCTCAGAACTTACAAACTTTTAATTTCTTTTTACATCTTGTAAGTTAATGTACCACATGTCCCCCTTATTTCATTAGTGTGTTTTTTAAACAAAATCATAGAGAATGAAAGTGACTCAAATGTACTTTAAGACCTATGCCACACCTGAATTTCTCCAAGTCGATCGAGTTGATCCTGCATATGGTTCCTTGTTACAGTTACATCATATTCCAATTTATCATATTCTCTCCAAGCTCTTTCCAGTTCCTAAGTATATAACAAAAGCAAAGAATTACAGACGCACATTCAAGTAAAAAAAAAAAAAAGTACATTTATTTTTCTTTATTCAGTGGCATGAAACTTCAGAAAGTAATGCATAGATATCAGCAATAAATCAATATGTACTTTAGAGAATGCAATGTTTAAACAGATTTTTGATTTTCTAATGATACTGAATGGAATTCAAACAAACAGCATTTTGTCATTTCACAAATGAAAAAGATAGGCCAAAGGCAAAATCGTCAGAATATGTCTTTACAGTCAGCAGACATGTGGGTCTTAAGCTGTCCTTCTGCTGAGGCAGAAAACCCACATAAATGGATGCAAATTTGTCTCTTTTATCACAGAGAATACATATGTGTGAGTGCACAGCATATGTATGTATATGCAATGTATTATGCAAGACAAATATAAGTCATCGACCCCTGCCTGTAAGGTTACCAGTGAATGCCCCAGGCCTGCTAATATACCACATTGTTTTACACATGTGAAACTACAAACACCAGAAGGGAGAAGGTGCAAAAAGAAAATCATCTTTAAGGTCAACTCTACCATCTCACTTTTTAAGCCTACATCAAGAAATTAAAAATTTAATGAGGGAAAGTATATCTTGAGGGTTTCCTTTCCCCTGATTTCCTTTTGCTTGTCCAACCAATTCCTTTCACAATGTAGTCTAATATTTAGACTAAAACCAGTATTTCAGGGCCTACTTTGTATCACTTTCACCACAGCAAACTACTGGAATTTGACACTGAAATATCTTTTTTGGACATATATGTAAGTAGGCAAAAATGATTCTTTACCTTGTCATTTCAGTGTAGAAACCAACATGAAGTGGAAAAGGACAGTAAATAACAATTCCCTTCCTTTTCTATTTTTTTTTTTTAAGGTTTTTGAATTTTTGAAAGTACATGAAAAATCTTAAATGTAATGGCCCACTATTAAGAGAGACCATGACAGTATAACCTTTTCTTCTTTTCATCCTGCAGCTGCTTTTGCTTAAAGTCAGTCACCTATCTGATTGAATATCTAGTAAAGTTTGTGGTTGCTACTATTTTGCCATCACATAAAATAGCTTATTTGTATTAATTACTTCTTCTGTAATCGATTTTTCATATTATAAAGATGAAAATTACCACACCAATTAAAGTCAGTATACACTCATTCCTGCCGCCCCCCTCCCCCCCCAAAAAAAAAAAAAAAAGTGAAAAGGTCACTTTCCAGCTGCCTTTGACAAAAATAGAAGCAAGTAAAAGACAACTGAATTTTGCTGGAACATAATGAAAAATAACCAGAGACAACCCAATTAAGAATACGAACATGAAGATAATAGTTTAACACTTCATCGAGTTTTACTGGCAAGAACGTATTACTTACTGCAGTAGCTCGCGATACTTCTCGACAAGTGCTAAGTAGTCCGTTCTGCAAGTCATCTCTCTGTAAGACTACATTTTGTATGGCTGCGGGATTATCTGCATTCATTTCTATCTCCTGACTTGCTGATAGCAAAGCTTGCTCAAGCGTGTACTATTATAATAAAAAGAATTATTTTTAATGTTCTGCATCATTGGACTGATTTTCATTTTATTTCAGTTACCAATGTTCTGATAATAAGCATGTAAAATAACATCCACTTTAGGTAATAAATACAATTGTCCTACTTTCTCCTTGTGTAGCTGTTGAAGCTTCTCTTCCAGTGCTTGTACAGCTTTATCTTGCTCACATAAACGGCTAAGCTTAGCCTAGTATATAACAGAAAATTATCATAATTAGGATTTCATTTTTAACATCCTCAGCAATCAAAATATAACTTGGTCAAATCATTACAAGAATCTATATAAAATTTTATTACCACAAAATACGAATTCTAAAACTCTGAAGGCAGCAGTGTTGTATTTTCAAATTAACCTTAAGAAACTCTCCTACGATACTATGAAATAAGTGTTACTATAACTTGAAACAGCATGGCTTAAAACATGTAATTTATGATTCTACAGCTAAATCTTTACAACTTAATAATAGGTATTAAACACCATTTTAATTTACATATTCCTCAGTATTATGCAGAGCATTGCATACATTCACGGTCTTTCCCATGGTTTATTTCAGGTTCTTAACGGTTAGTTACTAATACTATTCAGGTTCTGCTCTATTTTACCTCTGATTGAGGTTTGGGTATGACTAAATTTGTTCCACTCCAGCTCCAGTTCGAGCAAATAACTATTCAGTGCACTCTAACCAATTTGAACCAGTTTACTTTTCTATTTGAACAACTTTTTTGTGCTGCTCTGCCTACTTTCTTCTTTACTCTTAAAATAACATCCCTTAAATCAGTATCTGTACTCTTAGTTGCATTGTGCAAGAATGACTAGACATGCATCTGTATGCATATACAATATGACTCTATGTGTGTATTTTTCACCACCAATTTTAAAACTGACTCTAAACACCAAGCCCCTTTTCTTTAGTAACTAGCAACCCAATATGCTGAATGGTAACTACCCATGCTAAATTTCAGTTTTGGAATATCGGTCATATTTCCTGAGAAATTACATCTCTCATGCTTATAACTGAACTACAACTACAGAGTTTTCCCTTCTAAAGTAATTAATTCCTTTCTAGAAGCAATTCGCCTTTGAACAGATATAATACTTGAAATTTCAGCCTAAAATGTAATACTTCCTGCAAGTTAGAAGCTTATTACAAAAAGAATCTTATGCCCCTCAATTTCACAAAGCAATTTCTGTTGGTAATCACCTACATGAACTCTGTTTCAAACCCAAAAGTCAAGGGGGAAATCATTACCAAAATAGACAAATACCAACATTTCCAAGGAAGAAGAAATACAAATGACTTACATCAATATCCAGCTCTTCAGTTCTATACTTGTATAGTGTACCCCTACATTCTTCTTGTGTTAACTATAAGGAAGAATAACATTGCCATAAAACAACTTAATTGGACTATGAAAATGAAACTACTGTTCAGCTTAAGTTTTAATACAGAAATCAATTTTTGCTTGAAAGTCAAACATACCACATTGAACATTATAGTTTTGGCCAATATATATTAATGAAGATAAGTAAATGGAAGTTCAAGCAGATTGTCAGTAGAAAGTTGCATTAATTTAATAGGCTATGTCTCTAATGCAAACTGGATTTTTAAAGATGTACAACTAACTTAATCAAACATGGATTTTGCAGGAAGATGAAACTGCCAGAGTACACCTAGACACAGTTATGCATCATTAGGTATGTTTTCTTATGTGCATTCCAAATACAGGGACTCATTCTACTTGGAATTAACCATTCTAGGCCCACTAAAGTCAAGTGTATTCACAAGGAGGATATTCAGATGTGAATCTGAAATCAGAACAGAATGACCTAAGTATACATGTGTGTAAAATACCTCATTACAGACATATGCCCAATAAGTGCTGCCAAACACCTTTCTGCCTACTTTTTTGTATGGATTCCCTCCCCTCCAACAGAGTATTACCAGAAATGCCATAAATGGAAGCCCTTCTATTTTATCTTTGGACCTAGGCAAACTTGCCTCCTCATGCTAGTCAGCATGTAAGTTATCCTCAAACTACTTTCATACAGCTCCTCACATTAAGTTCTTGACTCTTTCAGTCTCTGAACTGACCAGTAACATTTAAAAATATTTTACATGAAAAAAAGGTAGCTCCCCATTTTAGAATGGACTGTCACATACAGTAACTACTTAATGTCCTATACAGCAAGTATTGGCATAACACTATCAGCCTTCATCTTCCATTTTTAATTAAAAACACATGCACATCAAGTCCCAACACAGACGCTTTCCTTTCACGTATCTGTCATAATTAGGTCATCACGACTTAATAGTGCAAGAAAGACTATAAAAACACAAGTCCATGTTAAAGGACACTTATAAATAAAAGGACTAGGGAAGGGTTAATCAGACAAGCATTCCAAACATACAATAAATCTTCAACACACTTAAGTGTTTAAGTGTTTCATTTCAAGACATTATGTCCACATACCTCATGCAAATGCACCTGGTGACAATTTAGAAGTATGTATAAGTGTATTAAAACCACACAGTAACTTTCTTTGAAATGGACGTTTTATGAAAATGAGCGTTGGAATATGAAAAAAGCCACAGCACTTTTGCACCTCATGAATGTCACAAAAGTTAAGGTATCTATTAAAACTCCTACTATTGTAGAGTTGTGTTTTTAACTGTTGATTTTATCACAATGAGAGAAAAATGAGGAATGGAAATATTTAAAAAAAACTCATAAACATGGCCAAATGTCTTTAACTTACAGAGAAAACCTAGTTATATTTCACAACAGAAAGATTTTACAAAAGAAAGATCATCCCCTATTAGATAAATACATCTTTCCAAGACTCTGCTCAGCATTTTATATGGCTTGCCTGGAAAAACGTAATGTTATTTTTTCAAGCCAGTATTTTTTACGCTTTCTTTATTTTTTTTAAAAAGAGAGATGTTTATTTTTTTTAACATTTCAATCTTAATTATAGGCGAGTTTAAAACAGCTTGCCAATTCAGCATCCTTATCCCTGCCTACCTCCTAAAAGGAATATATTTTAAGTATTCAGAAAAGAAAAACACATTTTCAAAGAATACTATACGCGTGCTAATTCTTCTTATTAAAATCCTATCACACTTTTAAAATTGCTGCCAACTTCTTGCTTTTGTCAGCAGTACTAGTTTCCCCACAATAGGCACTGCTGGAGAGCCACCTCATTTCAACATTTCTGCTGTAACATTTTACATAGACTTAAAGACAAAAACTCTAAAAATAGTATGAAACACTTAATCCATCTCTGACAAAACAGCACCTCCTCTTTCCACAGCACATCTATAAATCAGCTTAAGGCAAAAAGCGCTATTGCATCCTACTGGAATTATGCGAGGAATTGCAGTAGACAAAACGCAATTACACACTACAAGCAAGGTTAACAACCTCATAACCCTGGAAAATGCATTATAGGAGCTCCAACGATCAAGTTATCAAAATGTATTTTATGTCACATTCAACAAATGCCTCTCACCAAATTGTTCCTACAAATACTTTACCAGGCCAGTAATTTCAGAGAAAGAGTGCCACCTACTGAACCACTGACATGACTTGCTGCCGACATCTGCACTTTTCCTCGACATTGGCCTACTGAAATACAAAGCCAGTCCATTCCTCTTAACATGGTGAAAAACTGCACAGCTCCCAAACATAAAGGAGCGGCACCCTGAATACCTACAAACAGAACTTACCACTTCTGAAAGGCAAACTGCACACACAGAGTTTGGCCAAAAACGTATCTTACATGTGAAAAGGCAAAGTCACATTAATTGAACCTCCACCTTATGTTAGAAATAATTTGTCATCTACTTTACAGTCTCACTGTACAGTCCTCATCTCTGTCAAACGCCAGTACCAGATGAACCACAGAAGTGGATAAATCCACCACAATGGACACAGTATAAGATGTCCTTAGAAGGAAATTTCTTCCCAAATAAATGCAGATTAGGCAAATCTCTCTCTTGAGACGTAAGTTTAAATCCCTCATTTCAGCAGTCAATATTAAAAACATTTAAGTGACAATATTATTTCATTACTTTATAAACTATTTTCAGATTTTCTGCTAACCATTCTGATTCAATACATATATGGGAGGAAATTTCACACCCTGAGAGCACACTAAGCATCTCTGCAAGATACTGCACTTAGAAAATTAAAACAGGACAATCTAGGACGATTTGTGGGGAGCACAAGGTTAAAGTCAGGCTTCCAAGAGGCACTTTTTTTTTTCTTTTTCTTTTTTAAAGTATTTCTTACTATCAGAAAGCAAGGCAAACAGGCATTTGCCCCACCGTAAGCAAGATTCTCCTCTAATTTTGCATAACGCGACAGAAAACATTTCAAATAAAAATCAGAAATACAAGACTTTTAGCTCAAATACAATCATCTCATGTTCATTAAAAACCTGAAAAAAATATTTCTACCGGCAAATCTCAAAGTCTAACATGCATAACAGCTTAAATGTATGCAGCTGCAATAATAATAATAATAACAACAACAATAATAATAGCCATACATAAGATCTCCCTATCCTTATAGGAGCAAAAAATCAAGGACTCTTTTTATAAGTTTTTAACATGTTAAGAACAATTATCCAAGCAAAGATCTGGATGCTAGCTTGTTGCACTCAGATTTTTGTTTTTTTCCCCTTTAGGGAACTCACACATACGAGAAATTGAGAATAATTCTACTTTTTAAAATCAGCATATACTGCTTTAGAAAACAAGATTAACTCTCCCTACCTAGTACTAGAAAGAAACAAAAAACCCCAAAGGTAGAAATGGGTCCAGGCTGTAAAAATCCTCTATTTTTCTTGTCTGTACATATGGAATCATTGCCCTGGCTTATACTTTTAAATTTACAGTACATTCTGTAGAGCAGACTGATGTAAGTCAAAGTGATTTAAATAACTGTGAAGATGTAACAAATCACAAATAAAAATCTTATAAACAACACATTTGAAATAGTATATATTTTAGCTATTTTACTAAAGAACCATTAATCATTACAAACAAGCAGGAAGCAAGACACCTCAATTTTTAATTAAATCCAAGCTTTTCTTGCTTTCCTTGGCTTAACTCTAAATGAGCTCAGTCATAAAACTGAACTGAATAAACTGAAGCAAAGAAAGATCCTTTTCCCTACCCGCAGGAATGGTTGTGGTCATCAGAAACCAGTTTATCATCTTGACAACAAAACAGGTTTCAGTCACTTACACAGAGGCTTCTCCCAATTGTCTACATTTCTTATAACACTGCAGCGGGAAAGACGACTGGTAAAACCAATTTATTTTATTTGAATAAAAAATTAAGTGTTGTTTAAATTTTAAATAAGTTGCCAGAATTTTAATCAGGTTAGTTTTGCATTACAAAAGTTTAGAAGACTATTTAGGCAGTGAAATTTTGAGCGTATTTTTATCCTTTCCTGGAAGTCTGCTAAGGCAGTATTATGTACAAGAAGCTTCATCCATGAAAGCAGAAGGTCTTGCTATTCTCCAGTTTATGCAATACGTGGGTTCTTCTCCACAAACCTGCTAACATGTCGCAAACACTCTGACCTGAAGAGACCACATCTCTAGTGACAAAAGGTTATTGAGTCTTCATGACCTGTTAGATTCACTGTTTCTTTGACAAGAATGTCAAAAAAGGTGCTTATTCAGGGTCAAATACGCAGCAGCAGGTATGTCTACAAGGTGAAGGCAGCCCTGTGTAGCGATACCTTAGCTGACAGCACAGCTTCATCAAGACAGCACTCTGAAATTTATTGGTATTCCTAAATAAGCAGGCCAACTAGTCCAGGCACGGCTATACCTCCAGTATGGCTATATTAATATTAGAAGCTGAGCTAGTTTACCCTGACACATGCAAAGCACCTCTGTTCATTATATGTATGTTGACTTATTTGTCTTGCATACTCTGTTACAGAAAATTGTTTTGCTTTAAACAAATCATAACAGCTAGACTTTTTAAAAAAAACAAAACAAAAACAACACCCCACCCCACCCCCACCCCCCCAAAAAAAAAAATCAAAACCAAAACCAAACCAACCACCCAACCAACCAAAAAAAACAAAACCCAATTTCATTTAGGGCTTGAGGGCCTTACTTCTCCCATTCCTCTCCCAAATAGTTCCTTCAGGTTTCATGTTAAAGCTCCTGTTTTGCACATAAGAGCATAAATTAGAAGATCCTGAAATCAGTCACTCACAACCTTACTTCCTTTGGAAAGCTGAGCCTTTTCTTGCAACTCCTCTGGATCACAAGCAAATCTATAACATGGAGTTGACTTCCAAAAAAATGAAACATGAAATTAAGCTGCAGCATTTTTTAGAAACATGGCAAAGTATTAATCACTAATAAATGACTTCTTTAAAGGGCAGAACGTCTCCTTTTCTTCAACCTATGCAAACTTTATATGTCATTTTGGCTCACAAGGGCACAATGCAAGTGTAAGGGAACCGGTCACATATTCCCTTCTGACTGGCAGCCAGAATTGTACACCTCATCTGCTGCTGCAAAACATCATAGTCGTTTAAGTAAGAACAACATCTTTGTTTCAGTTGAGGCTAGAAACTTCTTAAACATTCCCTGATGTGACAGGAGCTATTCAGTTAAGCCCCAGTATCCCTAAGACACTGCAGCGCCAAGATACGTATTGGCCATGCTCATAAGTTAATGCAGGTCTCAACTCACAGACAATATTTCCATTCACATTTCTGATTCTTCTTCCATCTTACCATTTACAACCATCACTAGATACTCTGTAAGTGTGCACGGTTAAGTCTGCTGTGACTTTATGAACAGACACTGCCTTTTGGATTTACAGTCCCCAGATCAAAGTAATTTTGATCCTTCCTTTCTTCAGTGGCTAAAGGCTTGGTAGGTGCAAATAAAAACTTGTAAATCCACTTCCTAGAACAAAACAAAATTGCCAGAAATGACCAAGTAAACACCACTCACATGCTTTTGTAGTGGTCAAAAGAAAGAAGCACCTTTGAACACTAATTGCAGAGAATCATGCTAAGACAAATGTTGGAAGCTTATTGGAAGTTTCATGAATTTACTGGACACCTGAATAAAACATCAACTAATTAAATCATCTAGACAGAAAAAATTATTCAAAAGGGTACATTTAATACTTAACAACAAAAACGCAGCAAAAGCCATGCTAACGATATTGCAGCATTTTATAAAGCATGGATGACTTGTGGTTTTCCAAAGCAAATAAGAGAAACACCAATGTCATGAATAAATCTGAGGAACAACCAAAACTGTCACTAAGGAAAATTTTCGCAGATGATAAAGCAATTTCATTCACTATCCAAGACCTTACTTGCTGGTACAGTTGTGGTCTTAGCGCCGAGTTCTCAATCATAGTGTGAACCATGGTGATTAAAGGTTCATTCTCTTTCATCTATTTCAAATCAGGAGGAGCATACAGCAAACATCAGTTTACAGCATGGCTAGATTTGAAAGACGACACTGTAAAATATAGCCTCTACTTTAATTTTTTCTAATAATGCAGTAGATTACATTTTACCCCATGCTTTTTATATATTCCATCATTCAGTAATATCAACATCTGAAAAGTTTAATAATATCAAACAAATGTAGCACAACCACATAAATGCTCAAAACCAATGTAATATTTATTCACCAACACTCTCCCCTTTTTAAAAATAAAAATGTTTAAAATAAGCCTGGCTTTGCATGATATTGAAATGAAAAGTATTATCGGATTATGGAATAGGAACACTCAAACCTTTATCAGAAAACCTTTTAAATTATTGATTTAATAATTCAATGTACATTATAAAGATATAAACATTCCCAGCTTCTGAACATTGAAGCAAGATTTAGACTTATGTTCGTGTATCACAAAATGCCTTTATATACTGCACTTATTATACTGTATATAACATACTGTACTTAGGAACTTGGAATCATTACTCATTGGATTTATCCTCCCCCATATAAGGGTGTGAAACAATTTCAGAACTGGTCAGGCATTCTCTATAATGATTAGTATTTATTGATAGGTGTGCAAATGTCAAAACCAGACACTTTGATTATTACAGTAAAAATGGCATACATTTAGGATTTCAGACAAGTATGCAACACAGGCAATAGTATGGGATTTTTAGTTTTAAAAAGGAGATTTTTGTAACAGTAAGGGAAAAATTATGAAAACAGATAGTTTTTCTCTCCAAAAGAAACTGAAAAGTCACTTAATGCACAATCCCCTCCTATTTTTCTTGGAAATTTTAGGACCTCTTCAGCAATACCTGTTTCAAGTATGCTTACACAGGAAGGAAGTGTGTGTATGAATATTTATGATCTTTCACTCTGTCTTTATGTACATATATGCACTCGCCATGAACTTGCATGGCAAGGTTTTGTTTCACAGATTGAAATGCAACAGAAAGCCTGAGTTTTGATGCCTTTTGGAATTTCTTGGCCCTAATTATTTAAGAAAAAACCTAACTTGTACATTTGGAGAAGTATTTTTTTTCCTCCTTGTGGGAAACACATTTTTCTTGTTTATTAGATAGAGGACCTTTTTGTTGTTGTTGTTGTTTTTTATACATAGTAAAGTCCATTCAGCTGACAAGTTAATCACCCAATAAAGAGTAGTGTTTCTTAAGAAGGCAAGCTTATGATGCTCTGTTTGTTCAAGGCAGGAAAAACCCCAAACAAGCAACCCCTCCCATTTGCTTCATCATCTACAGTATACATAAACAGAAAACTAGAACTGACACAAGAAGTTGTTCTCCCTTTACATTAAGATTTTGACCAAAGAGTGGGTGACTGGGTGATACCAAAAGATATCTCAATAGTACGATCTACAATAAGGTCCAAAGCCAAGCAAAGTACAGCCAACTGAAATATGTGTAAAGGAAAAATTGCTCCGAGTCTGAAATATTTTATTAGGAGTATACTGGTTTCGATGCATTTTGATTAGGATGATTTCAACAGCTTCAGGCTCTTTGGCTAATTCTTTTTTACAGTATTTCAAATTTTCCCTCTCTGACCAATAACAGACAACGCCAGAATTAATTCCTGTGGAACTGTTCAAAGATTGTTTTCATCCAGATATGAAAAGATGCAAAGTGGATTTGCTCAAAAGATGTTCTGAAGTAAAGTTTTGTCCTCCAGCCACCTCCAACTTCTATTTACAGGACTTCTTCCAGTATTTTTACTACCATTGCTGCTAACCTTGCTTATCTAACACTGTTGCAAGGGCCAGTTATTTTCAGAAAAGCTCCAGTTTGTTAAGCCCTTGTGGAATGAAGATCAAAAACCAGATAATTGGTAAAGTAATGCCAATCAAAAGAGCCTTTGTAGCAGTCAAATATAGCATGCTTTTTTCCCCCTTTAAGAAATAACATTTCAAAAAAATACTGACATTTAACTATTGGGAAGTTAAGTTCTTGAGGGAGTATGTATCTGTCACAAACCTGTTAAATAAAGATACTGCACACACGAGGCAATGCATACTGAAGAACTGGCAAAGTAAACTCGAGTTACGTGGGACACAATGGCAAGTCCCATGCCCTAAAAGGTGAAGAGGATAGCTCTTCTGTGCTCTTAAAGCATTATCATGAGACCACTCCCAAACTGAATTTGGACACTATTCACATTCAATAAATAGATCAAGGAAAAATATTTGCTTGGTCGTAACACAAATAAGCCTTGATTTTCTCTCACTTCAGAAACAGAATAAATTATTTTGTACAGTAAAAGACACCTTTTAGATCCTATGCATAATATTAGTAGTATTATACTCATACAGTCTCTCCAATTAAAGAAGTCACAAAAATTGGAATTAAGATTTTCATAAGCAAACTGAAGTATGAACTGCCTTATGTCACACAGCAACCCAGCAATAAAACCAAATAAAATCCAGCAGTCTTGGCTTTATCACTTTCTACTTCTAGTAAATAACTCTTCCTGCCCAGAAGTAATGCTTCATCTTTGTTTTTTTCTTTCCTGATGTACTATATAAAAGCATTTTCCAGTTGGAAACAATGAAAAAAACACCTCCTTGACATATGAGCTATATGAACAACTACATTATTTATGAGTGAGCATCTGAGTGGGTATTTTGTGTTTTAAGCTGTAAAGCTAAACTATTGACAATTTTTCTCTTCCCTCTTTTTCCTAAATTCTCTTCCATGTTTGATAACACCCTACAAAGATGACATTTCAGTACGTGCTGTTCTGGTGGCAGTGATCAGCTGGAATAGTGCCTCCCTACCAGGACAGTTGACCTAACTGATGAGCAAGGACCATATGTTATGGGTGACAAAAGACTGAGCTCAGACTGGCAGTTTTATCCATTTCCTCTCAAGCTTCCTGAAGGTAAAAGCAGTAGTAATAGGACCTGACCAAGCTTTTCTCCCACCTTTCCTCTGCTCTTTAATCTTCTGTCCAAAAGAAGGAAAAAGCACTTTTCCTTCCTGCCTTCTTTTTGCAGAAGTGCTGCCTCCACCACAGTCTTCTTTTCACCCTACAGAGCCCCTGTCCTTGAGCCTCCCTTCTTCCTCTGGGGAGGGAAAAGGAAAAAAAGCAGCAGCAGAAAGAACAACAGTGGTGTCTGGGTCAGCTCACTGTACCTTTTCCAGATAATCTGAAAAATACATGTAAGAGTAGTATCCTATATGTTGCTAACAGAGGACATAGAATTTTAGGCTGAAACACAAGGTATCAGTTACAGTACAAGATATCTGTCGCTCTGTCCAAAGCCCCTCGTACTATTCCAGCCTCCCTTAATTTACTACCTTTTCCCAGAACCACCTTCAGCATCTCAGAAAGAGGGTGGTGAAGAAGAGAAAACAGAAGCAAAACACCAAGACAGTATGGATGTTGGCTGTGGGACCTTCACTCTTATTTGACAACTTCTTGTTCAAGTTCTGTTTATTTTTATGCACCCTTTGAAAACTGGAAGAAACTAACAATGAAATTACCAGCAGAAGTATATGAACAACTTAACACCTAAACTATTCCCATAAAAATAGCGATTTCAAAAAATGGGGGGCAGGGGGAAGACTAAATGAAATTCAGTAGAGCTTCTATTGTGACAAACCAACCTGGGATATGCTGAGATCAACATGACAACAGGCATGGAGAGTTTTACATAGATGGCTTGAGCTTAGTAGAAGAGGATTTTTCAGCGAAAGAAAAGTTTTACTATCAACATAAAATTAAGAAGCATACTAAAAGACTGCTTTTCTGGAATTCTCCGTAGTAACAGAAAGATTCAAGTGGGACCTTCTGCCATGGCTTTATTTACAAAGGAGAAAAAAAGTGTGTCTAGCTTTTACTTGAAAAAACCTATGCTCCAACTTTTTGTTACTGTTATTGTAATTACTGGGTACAAATACATTAAGGAGACTGCTGGCTTGGATTTAGTAATACACAGTAAGTGATCCCTCAAAATTTGGTAATGCAGAAGACTGAGATTATATGTGCCCCCATAACACGTCCCATGTTGGCAAACAAATCATCGTTGCCTAGGATTGCTAGCTATGTCCAAAGAACTACTACTTAAAAGGCAAATGAGACTCCCACCTCTCTACGAACCTTAAGCCAGCAGAGTGGTTCACAACCTCACTTTAAAAAAAAAGGACACGTGACAATCATTCTTTTGTCCATAAGACATCAAAGAAATCATATGGCTTGGTATGTGTGTCAGTCTCTTCAATCTTTTTTTCTCCCTCTCTGAACTCCAACAACAACAACAAAAATTCTGAAAGCATAATACGAAAACATCAAAAAGCATAACAAGAATTTCCAAGAATCTCAGAAGGAAACAGCAGTACAAAAAAGAAGCATGACTTAAAAAAGGCTATGGGATATTCTTGAGTCTTGTAAGAAAGCCACCTAATCAGTAGATAAGAACTTACTGCAACAGCATAAAAGTCACCCTCCCTACACACGAACTTCAGTCTGCCTGAAAATTCACCTGTGCAACCTCGGTACAAACTTACTAATAGTTGTTATATACGGTATGGAATTCTTTGTGATCGAAAAGGTGAGAGTTGAAGATAACATGCCTGGAGTTCCACCACATGCTCTAGGCAAAGCAGGTTTCGGCACTATTTTCAGAGATTAAATATGACTGGAAATACCTAATTTAAGACATTTAAAATTCAAAGAGGGCAAGTTGTTACACAAGCTGGTTACAGACCCAGATAAGGAGGAAAGGCCTCAACTAGACTAAAAGAAACTTTGTTTTTTTTTCTTCGCAACATAAAGGAAAACTGATAATGGACAAAGCAACAAAAAGATATAAATGAGATACCACCCCTAGAAGCAGTGGTACTCAAAGCAAGAAGGCTCTTAGGGGGATTTATTTCATACAGGTAGGTGGCAGTATTATATTAAAACAAGGGAAAAAAAGAAAAATTGATCAGAAACTGGGACAAGTATTCCAACCTGCTCTTCCATAATTTTGTGATTAAGGATTTAGGCTTGATAATGATTTCTTACTGTAAGAAGTGCAGTGATTTCTTGCATCTCTGCTAGGGGTAATTATGGCACATTTATAAGATTTAGACAATTCCCTAAATTAATGTTTATCACATCGCATTACATTTCTAAATTTTATCTGATGGAAGTACAATGAAAATCCTTTTTACCACTTTGCATGTTATACACAGACAGTTCTCTCTGTTTAATCCTGTCTATCATACTGACAAGCTTGGCTAATCAAGCAACAGCGTGGTACATAGTTTTACACTTCACATGGACAGTTGTCCTTTCTTGGCAATGAACTACATTGTTGAAGACAGAATTATTCCCTTATTCCAAAATATTATAAACTGGAAATATTTGAGTTGGTTGAAATATTTTGGCCTAATTTGGCAAGTGGTTTTTCCCTACTGTTTTCGACCTCCTGCAGCCCCTTAAGACAAGAGAGAGATGTTTAGAAACACATTGCCATCTAACTGAATTTGTCACAATTCACACCTTGTTTCCAAGAGATAACAGGAAAATAAAGTCACTAGGTGAACCAAGCACACGTGCAAGTGTGTGTGTGTGTGTGTGTCTCTCCACGAACCTGTGTGGTTTTTAGTAACTAACTGAAACCCTATCACAGGAACATGTAGGACATAAATGTTCTAAGAACAGTTGGTTTTAACTGTAAGGCTGAAAAATTTCATTAGAAGAAAGAATATTAGAAAAAGAAAAAGCTTTAGCAGATTTTATATTTTTAACTAACAGACACCTAGTTGCTTAAATTTCTTCTAGGCACTTATGACTGTCTTTTTCAAGTGGTAGCAAAAATTTCCCATTTAAAAAACTTCTCACACACGGCTTGTATAGAAGTAACATTTGATCATGCAACAAAGCCATAAAATGAGGTATGTGATACCACAATTCTTCACTTGGCAATCAATTATTTTAGTGAAGAGAGAATTATACCCTCACTCTGTAAGTTATCAGAAGTTGTAAAGAAGTAAAATCTTACTCTTACATAAAACTTTAAGAAATAACTGAGTAAAAGGAGAAAAAGTAATAAGCCATGCTATGATTTGTTCAAAACATTTTTTCATGTTTGACCTCCCTTTCATTTAATGACTTGTAATGTCTTCTTAATTCGCAAAACTAAAATTAACAGAAGTACTAATTTTCTGTAAATTGCATGTGTGTCATATGAGCTTGGAAATATATTATGACTTCGGTTAAAGATGACAAAATGCTACAGTTAGTGTTATTATAAGAAGGAAATGAAGGACAGAAATTAATTGCTGAGTGGCTACTGTATTCTGACAAATTTTAAACTGATGGGTTTTTTTCCATTACATGTCAAATATGTCATCAATTAAGATATTCTGTGCTACTTAAAAAGGACATGTATTAAATATCCAACTTCATAAAAAGCACCTAAAATCCTTCTCCCCAAATATTTCCAGCTTGACAGGAGCAGGCAAAAAGCATTAAGAAATGTAAGCACACAAGAAAATTGCAAATCCCACCTGATGATCCAAATATATGGCATTCCTTTGAAGGTGATGTGCAAGAATCTCATTCTAGCAGGCAGCAGTCAGGGGGAAAAAGGGAAAGGGACAGAAGGTGCAGAATGCATGAAAAGAGCTTTAAAAGATGTAAACTAGACAGTAATCTTTCTGTTTTACATAGAAATGTAATGCTGTTTTTATCTGCTTTTTTTGGTGAACTGTTAACAAGTTTTGATCCTGAAACAGAAGTGATGTAAGTTTGCCACAAATCAGACTATGAACTACTACATTGCATTTTGGTTTCTACATACAGTAAGCTCATGTAAACGTCTACTACACAGACAACTATAAACCCTTTGATAAATCTGCGTTTTAAACATGTCCTGATTTTCGTACACAGATTACAAATAAGATTGTATCTGATATGAGGCAGTATAAACAATAAATTAATCTTATGACATCACTACTAATTTTGATTATAACAACAATAGGTTAAAAACCTTTAACTTTAAACTTAACTACAATATATTTTATAATATTCCTATGTAATTTTGACTCAGCTAATATCAAAAAGCTATGAGTAAAGCCTCAAAGGGTTAATAGCAGAACATCACATACACAGAAAACCAATGTTACTCTATTCTACGCCCACAGTAGTCAGAAAATTTTGCACCAATGGTACAATCCAAACTTTGAATAATGAATGACTACAAGTTAGTGAGAATGGTACATGACACACATTGCTTTATAGCTGACCTTTGGGCTGCTGGCCTCAAGTTTTAGTTGCATGAGCTGTGCTAGTGTGTGTTCCCGGATACTACTCAGTTCCGCTTGCTGCCGTCTCAGCTTTATTAGCAGCAGCGTGAGCTCCTCTGGCTGAAGGAGTGCAGTGTGAGAAGCCAAAGAGTAGAAAAAACGTTAATTGGTATCCTAAACAACATTTAATTAAAATAAGGGTTCTTAGTATTTTTCTTACAAAAACTTTCTATAGTGATACAACAAAAGATACACAATTTTCCCCCAAATTGACCACTTTCAAATATATATTGAAGAGTTAACTTTTAACTACTCAAAACAATTGATACTGCAAATGCTGTAGGAGTGGTACATTCTGTATAAAGGACAAAAAAAAGTGAGGATTTTGTAGGAGAAAGTCTGTGCAGCCCTCAAACGTTTTCTGGCATGCATATCAAATTGATATTATTTACTTAAGTGAAGGGGGAGATAATTCCTGCCCTTAGGATATCATTACCTGTACATCAACAGCCATTTGAGCTTGGTGAAAGAATCAAAAAATGCCCTCAAGAAAATTTAGTTTCTAAAATAATTCTTCAAATGTATGCATCAAAATTAAGAGTAAAAATAATAAAAAAAACACAATAACCGAACTACATCAGAAACAATCACCTTTCACAAAATCAAACTGCACAAGCATGACAGAAATAATTTTCTGTCCCACCCTCCACAGGTCTGAGGCTACCAGTTAATTTATTGCTTTACTTTTATGACTAAGATGTACAATACAGCCTTAGGAAGGGATGAAGGATATTATTTAAAACCCAAGATTACATATATAATGGAAATATAGTCACACTCAAATGGGTATTTGTCAGGTAATTCCAGACAAATCAGTTTAGGTCAGTTTGGGGAACTCCACCTGAACCATTCCTGGGAATCTCTTCTATTAGCAATACTTGAAAGAAAACAAAACACTTAACATCACAAATATCTTTGTTATGTTCCTGTTTGCTTCTGTTTCTTACACTTCTCCAGAAGTCAGACTTATAAGAGGTTAAATATTCATCCAGCATTTTGATTTTCTCACAAGTTCTGTGAGTTAAAAAAAAAAAGCAACCAAACCAAACCCAAACCCAAACAACCCCAAACCCCCGCCTGCTCTCTCCCACAGTCACAGAATTTCCCCAAAGCAAAGAAGTAAAGAAAAAAGCTCCAGAGAACCACATATTAAATTACTGAAAAATGAATATCAGTTTCTTAGAATAAAGAAGAAAAATCCCCAAGAGTAAGTGGGGCACTGGCACTGTTGTGAGCTTGTACCAAAGTAGCCCACTAGAGGGAGCAAGGGATTTTCACATAGCTTCAGTTGTCAAAACCATTTGTTTTGAGGGAAAACCAACACCTTTTTTTTTTGACCTAACTGACCTAATGGCCAATCTTCCTCTTATAATATACCTGGATTTAAAATGCTTAATTTCAGAGAGTAAGCGTAACAATCTAGACTGCTATACAAGACATTTTCAAGTTCTCTCCAAAAATCGGTGACAATGCTTTCAGTCTGAAAATTAATATCATTTCAAAGCACAAAAAACCCCTCATTTTTGGAAATAAGAGAATTGAAAGTAACTTCTTCAAACAAAAGGAACAGTGAATCACTTCTTCAAGATCAAAAGTCTTCTCAGTATGTTCTGCAAATACCCAATTTTAGTGCATTAGGAATAAACTATTTATATGGTACTCAAATCCAATGTTTGCAAGCAAACTTTTTTCCATAGAGGAGCCCATCGAACAGGAATTCCTACTTCTCTAGACATTCATAATGTTGCAAACGTTTTTGACATTGCTGTAAGTGCTGTGCTTTTGATACAGCTCTCGGGACTCTTGCAGCAACCACAACACAGAATCTGTTTAAAGAGCTACCTACAGGTTTCCTCCTCTGGCCCCTGCAACACTTGTGCTGCGGGCAGGACTTCTGGTTTCTACAGGCAGAAGCTTGGACCTCCTTGCCCCCTACCCTGCTCATCAGTCCAGCTCCAGAAGCAGAGCCCAGGAGAGCTGATGGGGCTATGAACCCAAAGCAATGTCTGCGGAAGACAAGGCGCAGAGATGAGGCGCCAGCTGCCAAAGGCCAACCCGTAAGTTGCTGAAGGTGCTAGGGATTCATGCTGGGAAGTGCAAGAAACAGGGGTCGAGGCAGTGGACGGACCGACTGGGAACTGTTGCCCACAGTACTATTCAAAATCTGTATTGTCAATTCATAACTGTCTCAAACAGTAATTTCAGATGGACAGAGAAAGATTACAGAAAGGAGACAAAGCCTGGTAAATAACTGTAGCAAATTTAGGACAATTTCTTAGCTTTTGGCTAAGAGTCATGTTTCAGTTAGGAAGGTGGACAGTATTCACCAATATTACTTTGATGAAATACCTTCAATGAGAGTTTCAACTCTACCACAGAATAATGGAAGATGTCAAAAATGACATCATTTTACCAAATGCAGTTTTAGTATCCTTAAGATTTCCAAAAAAGGTAAACTTTACATTTAGGATTTTCTAAATACTTAATGGAGAAATAAGTGTTCTGTAATGTATCAAAGATGATTAAAAAAAAATCTGTATTTCTCAAAGAAAATCTGGAGTCAGTGGCTACACAATACTCTCAGAATTCAATGTAACCACAGAGTACTTCCTCATTTGCTTTAAAAATCCCTGATAATTGAAATAAAGGCCACATTTAATGCTAGCTTTGAATAGAATAAGATTTCAGTGTTGCCTCTTCATACTTAAAGAATTATTCATAAGAAAAAACCTCATGTACCAAATAAAAATCCAACTTACTGTTTTGCCTTGGAGGCTCTGAGGAGTAACAGGCTGTAAACTCAGACCTGCTGGCATTGACCTTCTGTCGGGCACAAAGACATGCTGTACAAAAACAAAATAGCACAGTGTGATCCATAGTTATCTAAAGACTCAACAACAATTAAATGCTAAAAAAAAGTCAAGACAACATCACACTCATGACAAATCTGCTATGATTTGTGCCAGCTTTGGCCAGTCATGCTCCCTGCTGATCTACCATCTAGGACACTTGAGTAAGCTACCTCTAACTTCTAGAAATAACCCAGCTTTCAAAATTCATTTTAATTAACAGTCCTCCCTCACAGCTGTTGCCCTAATCATAGCCCATGTAAATAACAACAATTTTAGTTTTTCACCCATCACTGAAAGCTGTTTAAAAACCTAAGATCTCTATATAGATAGAGTTTAAATCTTAAATTTACCCTACTGATTTCAAACAGTCTTCTATTTGTGTTTCTCAGTTAATGGAAAAAGCTAGTTGTATAACTAAAAAAAAACAAACCCAAAACACCAACAAAAAACCCACAAACAAAAAACCCCCCACAAAGCACACCAACACAAACCAAACAGCATGAATAACCAAACGTAAATAAGAATCTTGTATAAAAGATGCTAAATATGAAATGAAATACTAGCATAAGTGTTCCACAAGGAAAAAAATATGAGAAAGCAAAACATGGCTGAAAGGACAAGTAAGCACATGCTCTGCAGCACTGATCCTAGTGGTATTTCTTAGATTTGTGAGAAGCACTGATCACTAAATTTCCAGTGCAGTTGAGACAAAGGATGTCAAAACAAAATGACTCCTTGTTGATAGCGACCTAAAAACTTCCAAAAACTAGACTTAGTAATCAACTGTAAGTTGCTTAAACTGCTTTAAGATGTAGTTAAAGATTTTTTCCCTGCATCAAGAAACATAAAGATACCTGAGATAAAGATTTAGGAAAAATGTTCAGGAGTATTCTATGTAAACTCTTGTTTTACATCTAACCGAAAGAGTAATTTTTATGTAACTATCTCCAATCTATTAAAAAACATGCATAATACAAGCATGATGGATATAGCAAAGCCACATACGGCACCCAGGTTTACAATTCTTCGTGTCTCCCTCTCACTGATGAAGGCCAGCAAAGTCACACTAGTCAAGCGCTAAGGTTGTGTGCAAATAGACTCTGATCTTGAGTGATCCCCCTAATAACTCAAAGGCACTGCAAGAAACAACTACGCTTAGTTTTCTGCTGGAACCCAAGGCAGCCACACTTGTGGCTGAAGAATAGAAAACAGAACATGGAAAGAAATCTGGGATTTTCAGTCCTCTTAGAGTTCCAGCTAAAAAGCTAGAAAGGAGAAAGTTTTCTGTACATAAAACAAACTATTCTGAAAAATTTGCCTATGGACTCCTTTTCTTTCCTTTAGAGAAATATAATATCATGGACAGTAATATTAGGACAACATGTTTTTACCTAGTGTATTAGAAAACTATCTTTTTACAACCTTTAGATATTTAAATGCTCTTTAAAATCAAACCTTTGTCCATGAAAAGTGATGTAACAAACTTTATTATAAAATACACTACAGTGCAACATGAGTTTTACAGTAACCATATACTTTCTAGTAAAAAACCTTGTAAATAAGATTTTTAACTATTAAATAAGTATTTTTACCTTAGTATGATGCGTTCTGTGTCTGCGATCAATAGTTACATCTCCCCTTTGCACTGGTGAAGACACTTCCGATCTGTAGGTCCTCTGTGGGGAATATCCTTGGAAACCAGTGATTGAACCATGAGAGGGTGAGGTGGGAATCGAATGCATCGTCTGATCAGAAATATTCATCATAGTTTTTGGGCTACTTAAAGTACTGTGTCTAGTGAGAGTTGTCTGCTTATTGTAAAACTGACGTTGCTGCCATTCATAGAGCTGCCACATTGTGTCATCGCGCATCGACCTCCGTTTTTCTTCGGCTGTTACTGGTCCTATGGCTCTGTCGTAAGCCGATGGCGTTACACTGCAGAGGCTCTCCGGCCGTGCTTTGCTGTTTCTCGGTAGTGTTCTGTAGCCTTCTGGGTACCGGGGTAAAACTTGAGGTCGATGGCTTGGCATGTTTCTTGGTAATGTCTGATATGAGATTATGCTGAAACACAAATTTTCTTTTTATTAGTGGACAGCATTAATATTATGGCAATATAAAGTCTTTTAATATTGGTTAGGTTTATCTAGCTAACTCTTACCTTTTTATTTTAATACTACAAGTGTCATTTTAAAAACATGCAAGAAAATCAAGATGACAATTAAAGAATCAACTATACTGACTGAATGCACTGTAGCAGCCGAAACGTGATCCTTTCTCTGATTAGCTGCTTGATTATATAATCCACATTTCATCTTTTTAGCAGTATGACAGTGTCAAGTCATAGTAGTGTCAAGTTTAGATCAAATCTTGTAACTTGTCTATATGCTGGATAGGTCAAAGTTTTGAAAGCTATAAAGTTCTATACTGTTTTCATATAAGCCCATTTTAAATGTTCTCTTTTTCAGAAGTGAAAAAATCTCCTGTTGTTTCCCTAAATAAAATCTTGAGCAACAACTATGGACATTAAAAAAAACTATGTTTTTTTTAATAACAGGCCAAGGCAAAATAGCAGTAATTGTCTAATGAAATTATATTTTGCAATTATCAAGGACAAGCCATTCCATATCAACTATTCAAGCAAAACAAATAGCAAAATATTTCTTTGTTTGATAAGAATATTGTATTGCTTTTCAACTCGGATATGAATTCAAAAGCTTATTCTTTAATTTGTTGCCACATTAAAATTCTGGAGTGCTACAGTCATTTAGCAACTTTCAGCATTAGTTGAATAGCAAAATTTTCCATACCGAGTATTGATGCATGCCTAAGTATGACAAAGCATTTCTTGTTTTTTTCAGAGGACAAAATCTAGGTCATAAACATTGATTCATTCAACCCTTATCTAAAATTCAGATGAGCACCTCTTAAAGCCTTTTGCTACTGATCACATCTATGATAGATGCTTGCCCAGAGACAACAAAACTGATCTCAAATTGGACACGATTCAGCCATCAGAGGGCAGCAGCTTCTAGCTACACCCCAGACTAATTCAAACAAACCCCTGCCACCACGAGGTGCCAGAATCTGGTTTTGAATGACTTCGGTGGCACAAAAACGTTAAAGAAATTATGTAGGGCAAATGGCAAAGTAAATCAGCATTATGCATGCTAGATCCTTATGGAATAACTATCAAGGCAATTGATGATGGTAAAACGCACTTTTCACTGAAAATAGTTAAGCTGAGTATTTATGATCACCTGTTACATTTTGGAGATGAAAACTGCTATAAAAAGCTTTACATACAAAATCTGCTACAGTTTCTGAAGCTTTCCAAGAATTAATGAAGTATTATCCCCATTTTGTAGACTGGACAGCTTTCCATTCTCACAAAAAAAAAATTATAAAAAAGGGAAATGGATTCTAAACCCTATTCTTTTGCTGTAAAACCTGCTGAAATACCTCTAAATTTCTTCATGTAGCATACCATTAATGATAAGGTCTTTTCTCCATCTCCATATTTAAAAAACAACCAACCAAGACACTTCTGGGTTCAATTACTAACTTTCAGAATATTACTTTAGCTATTCACAAACGGGTATGGTGAAGCCTGCTATTTTCCTGAAGATATCCAGTAGCTAGATACACCTCACTCACTGACTCTTCTCTCCAATTTTATTAATTAAATGGGCAGTGTAATCCTGTTGGCTCCTTTAAATATCCTGGACAACTTGAAGAAAAGCTGTCTGAGGTTCTTACTATGTAAAGATAGCAAAGTAAAGTCTGTGTGCAATTACTTATATTCTTGAACATTTAGGAAGATAACATATCCATCTTCTATTGGCAAACCATGAAAATTTTAAAAAGCCCAACTGCCTCAATATTAAGCCTTGTTTCACATCATTTGATAAAATCAAACCAGATTCACCAATGTCCTGTTGATACTTGCAAAAATGTCATTCTATTCAAAGTCTAAAAAACAGCTCGACAGTACTGCAGCTTATAGCTGCGTTGCACACAAGGGGAGGCTGCTGCAGCCAGTCAAGCAGTCATGCACACTGTGAGGTTGCAAAATATTTCTGCAACTGTCATTATAAATAGCTCCCTACAAATGTTCCCATATGAAGAAAAGGCTTCTGCATGAGTTTAGAGACCCTTTATAGACACCTTTATAGGCTGTCTCTAGGATTACTGTTGGGTAGCAATACTGGTTCTGGTGTCCAACTTGGACTATTTGGGAAAGCGACATTGCTGATAAACCTTTAGGGGCTCAGTTTTGCAATGTTATGAATACCCTCAGATCAAAACCTCAAAATAGCCCTTCATCCTAAAGAATGCAAATACCAGCTGGCCCAGAATACAGAACTTTCATGGGTGAATCAACCAAACGGTGGCAGAGTGCAGATGGAAACCTGGTGTTGTACAGCAGACATTTAACATGAGACTTATATGGGCAAGGTGGGGAGACAGAGGCTCACATTCTGGGTTAGCAGCAACAAAAAAACTCACTTAGTACCATGCAACCCTTGTGTATTTTTTCACGTTTAAGAAAGACCACTCAAGTGAACCACTTTTGGTGGAAATATTTACTCATAACTGACTTATGCAGAATTAATTTAATGAAATGATACTGAAGTGGAATGTTTTTTATTTAAAAACCATTTATTTTTGGTTAAAAAAAAGGTTTGTCTTCCTCAAGGCATCAGTTGTCTTTATTCATGTAGCTCTTGTGAATCTAGATGTCTAGATCCATGGAAACGGCAGATAACAGCTTCAAGAATTAAAAACTGCATTGCCAACATTCTCCCTAATTTCTCAGAAAATCTACTATGGCATCAGCATGTTCCTCTAAAAAATTAGTAGAATTAGCAGAATCCTCTTCATTCTATATTGAGGACAGATAACAGTTCGTATTTGATAAATAGTTATTTAATTGAACCCGTTTGTTAACATTTTAGTATTCTTAAAGTCCTTTTTTTTTTTTTTTTCAGTCGGACACACCAGAGATACTCAGATTGGTCCTCCATGATTTCTCTAACACATTAGAGAGACAGATGCAATAGAAAGCATCTTTGTTAAAAAGTCAGAAGCTTTTCCCCATTAAGTGAGACTACTTATCTCAAAAATTCGTGTTATGAGCTGAACAGGTCTTACTACAAACAGCCTTACTAGCCCCTCGCCCCAATCTTAAGCTTTAACATAAACTGGAGCTTCTTTCTACTCTCATTCACCACCTTCAATTCTACTTAAATTTCTGTCTCCAGCCAGAAACTGGCAATCTGAACAAAAATTAAATTTAAATGAAACCACATTCTAAAGACATCAGCATACATTAGAAATTTGGATCATTATTCAAGGTGACTTCCACAAAAAGCGAAAAAGATAGCTCAAGGCCAATTTTTTTTCCATTTGCTACCTTTATGTAGAACTGCAGTTGAAAGCATACTGTTTGTGCTATCAGTGCCACCCTTATTTAAGCAACAAGTGGCCCCTATAGTCAAGAATAAAATATTGTTAATTAGTAACATATTGTTAACGGTACTTCCCTCTATTTGATTCCCACAAAGAAATCAGTTTTTGGGTTTAAATACTTGTTCGCAACTGAAAAATTGCACAGCTATTCAGGTTTCTTTTGTTTGGTTTCAAGTTTTACAGTCCAATTTAAAACATCTAATTGCATCAAAGAGCCTTCTTAGTTCTCATTACGCAAGCATGCATAATATAATAAATGTCAGAGTGTGCAAGTCTCTCTCTGTACTGAAAATTCAAACTTGATCAAACTATTTGAGTCCTTCATGAAACAACACATTGACAATTCCTAATTATATTTAATGAAGGACTAAAGGCAATGAGGAAAACATTCAACCAATTTTAGCAAATGTATGTCAAACTGACATAAATTTTTCAAGTTTTTGCAAAAAATGAAAAGCCCCCAACCCCCATATTTTGAAATTTGCAGAAAACACATTTTCTGAACTTGGTTCTATCTTAAACTCTGCTCTGCCATCCATCTATACACAAGTTCCCTAATTTCCAACTCTTCAAAACATCTCCTGTGATACCATCTCCATTACTTCCTATCTAATACAATATTAAAAACTTTTATATTTTACTGCTAGAGCTGCTTGCCTGGAAGCCAGCCTCGAAGCGATGTCCCTACACCTCTGTCAGACAGAAAAATTGCTATCGGCACAAGATTCAGTATCATTCACACATAATTTTAAAGCTTCATGAATAAGCACTGGAACTTAATATTAGAACTGGGAGATGTTTAATTTCATGAGAAGAGAAGCTTTAAGCATCAAGTTAGTTTTCTATGATTTACTCTTAGGTAAAGCTTCTCTCTCTCTCTCTCTTCAGTTAAAGATTGTTTAAAGTTTAAAAGCTCCCTGGAATATTTTGGAAGAATTTTAAATAAAATATTATTACAATAATTTGTGAACAAAAATGCAGAAGACAGGGCAATTTCAAGAACAGATTTTAAGAGGAAAAAGAATTTTTATGATTGATGACACCTTCTCTCTGCTAGTATAGAGAAATTTCTAGCACCCAAAAAGAGTTTCTGGCCATTTTTATTAAGTTAATAATATAGTTTAATCTATTAATAATAACTTAAATGTTAATAAAAGAGAAACTTTAATAAATCTGTTATGAGCAGTCATCCAGGCACTTCTTACAGAGAACAATGAATTAAACATTTATGCAACATAGATCAAAACCTAAAGAATCTAACCAGGATACAAGTCTAAGTATTATTTGCTAGAAAACCTAGCAAAAAAAAAATTTTCACATAGTACTTACCCTCTTGTTTCCTCTTCTTGTCCTTTTCCTCTTTGTATTTTAATCCACTGTTCCAACTGCAGCATTGAATTAGTTCTCTGCATAACTCGTTCAGACTCCATATGTGACTGAACCGCACTGTGCTGACCTCCATCTCCAGTGTCTGCCAGGACAACACCAACAGCTTTATTCTCAGACCCATTTAAATGAACTGGTCTGAAGTGTCCAGCCTGAATTGTGGTTATGGGTAAAGTCCTGTATTCGGATCCCAAAGGATTTAGCTTTACACTGTTAATTTTTGTTAATGGTTTATCTTGCCCAACTTTCTGGAATCCATATTTTTCAGCTTCCAAAGCTTTCTTCTCCTCATTTTTGTTCACTTCTTTGTTTTTCTGGTTATTTTGTGCCTCTGGCTTAATTAGCACCCGATGGTTTGAAATATTATTTGCCTCTCGAGATGGTGTATTTTCAGTGGTCAACTTCTCCACTCTGCAAAGGAATATATGACAAGCTATAATATCAACAAAACATTCATTAAAAATAGTTATAAAAATGAAAAGTGAATATATTTGTGTTTACAGGGTTCTTTCAGTGAACTCCTGTCCAGATATCTTACACCAATATCTTGTCTTTGAGAGAAAAATCCAGGACACATTTTCATAATAATCAAGGACAGGCTGGTTTTGTTGTTGTTTTGGGGGTTTTGTTTTGTTTTGGGGGTTGTGGTGGTGATGTTTGGTTTGGTTTTTTGTTTGGTTGGCTGGTTTGGGGTTTTTTGGTTGGAGAGAGCGAGTGTGAGAGTTTTTTCTTCCATGTTCTCTATCTCTTTGCTATTTTAAAAGTATTTATAACATGGGGTAAATTTTTTAAGCCAACTTCAAAGTAACCCCCTAGAAAAAATGTGCACAAGAGGAAATAAAGCCAGAGTCTGAAAAAATGGATATTCAGTTCCTGGAGGGCTGGACATTCAAACAGTAAAAATATTTAGTGGTTCTCCAAGAGCTAAAGCTTCCAGGTGTCAACAGCCTGAAATTCAGACGATTTTTAAAGCCATCTTTAAAAATGGTAGCATATTACACTGCTGACCAGCTTGTGATTCACAATACTGCTGAATTTAATATATAATAAGCTCCTTTAAAAAAAACAAACAGCTTTTAATGGTCGCTGGCATCAATTAGGTTTCTCTGGTACGTTATCACTTTGGCTGGCATACATTTTGTGGAAAATAACTGTGGCTTCCCTAATTTTAAGGGAGAAAATAGCTGCTGACTTAGGGAACCGTACCACAGAAATAATGATATTTTTAGAGCAGTTACTGCTTTACAGTACTTACAGAAGTACTCAATGTATGCAGTTCTATTAGCTATCTTCTTTTTAAAATGCAAAATGCCAAGAAGCTCTATGTTTTTCTGTTCTGGGATGTGAACTGAACATTCAGCTCAGAGTGTGACATTTTTTCCAGTTTACTAGAAAAAAAAGTACAAAAACCCAAAAATGTTTTGATCAACATTTTTTTGGTACGGGAACAAAGAAGAGGAAGAGATATAATTCTTTAAGATTACATCTCTGTATAAAACCAAACCAAGACCAAAGTTTTATTTTAAGATTATGTCAAATTAACCTTTCACACTGGTTTGCACATCTTTTGCATATGCATTATTCATCTTTATAACTGTGACCAGTTCAAGTGTCTAATCTGTGTGTAAAAAGGGCATCACATACACAACTGACCAAGAGCACAAGTATGACCACTCCTCTGAAAAGTGCTCTAGTTCCAAGTAGAGTAACTACGTACATAGCTGTAAGCATTTTTGCTTACCCCGTCTCTAATATGAGGCTTAAATGTCCAAGAAGTCTACACTTCCCAGAAAGATTATTTAAGCCATGAATTCCCAACAGGCCAACAACTACTTGGGACAGAACTTCAGCAAATACATAAAGGACTGAAACTTTAAGGTCCTTACAAAATACCACCAACTGCTAATCATATTGGTCACTTAATTTTAAACGCACCTCCCATTACCACCCTACTGTTGCTATGAATTGTCCATGACGTGAAAGGAATCAAGAGACTCCTGCCTTGACAACTACACCATTTCAAACTTATCAGTCAGAAACAGCAAGACATCAACGTCCTCTGCATACTGCACGTGAGTTAGAATTAAATGCTCATGGAATTCGCATGTTAACTAGAGGTGTTTTTTTCGCCGTGCCTCTTCCTGACATAGTTGTGATGATCCCAATCTCTTCTTGATACTTCATAATGTTATAAAGTCCTCCAAAACTCATTCTATTAATATGAGTAGCTCAAAATAGTCCTTTTGTTTCAGTGATTATTCCAGAGCTGCCTCCATGAAAGCGTACACACACATCAAACGTATTGCAAATGAAAACATCCATACCAATAATCTAACATGAACATCTCTTTGGCTGTATGCTTCAGCATTATTTTTAAACACAGTGTTTTTCTCTCATGCATCCAACCTCTGCATTTAATAGTGATGTATCTGCTGCTTTCTACTAGCAGAAAGGAGAGGGTAATATTTCTGCCAACCATAAAGTTTAGAGAAAAAAAAAAATCTCGAAGCAGAACCACTTTTCATGTAGACTTTTGTGGAGGAGGACACATGTGGTAGAACTGCTATATCTACGTCATCTTTTCTATAATTTCCAAGTATCAGCCAAGAAATGCTATGCTAATCTCCCACTGCAATTTAAAAGTGAGGTGTTTTCTTTCTATTTTTTTTCCCTGAGACTTTAAACTGTTCTCAAGACCAAACATTTCTGTCTAGGTTGCTTCTCAAGGTTATGAAAAAAAACTGGATCACCTGCCCCCTCCCACCTCAAAACTGTACTACCCAGTGTTTTACAACAAACTAAAGGAATTCCCTAAACAGGAAAGTGAATTAAAAACACAATTTCCCACAATTATCAAGTCAAAAAAGGGTGTTAAAATTTCAGTTTTCAGCCAGCACTCAAGAGTTTACAAATAAATTTAAGGACTACCTTGCAAATAATCCTAAATACAGGCATTAATATATGCAACATGTCTTGATAGTACCACCTACCCCCTTACATAGCACTTTATATCAATCTTTCTCAAGGTGCTTTAGAGCAGAGAAGCAGTTGCCATTTTACAGACGGAAAATCTGTGGTGCAGAGGGAGAGTGGCATCTCCAAGGACATTCATCAGATAGGTGGCATAGTTAAGACTTGGCACAGTGTTCAATTCACACTATCATATTTTCCACTGTGGATCTTAACTAAAAAAAACAACAAACCCCAAAATCACAGAATTGTTTTTCCATGCAATCTCTATGCTGTATCACTTGTTACTATGGTTATACACAGTAGAGCCAAGCATTTGTACGTGATATTCTTTGCAATGGTGTAGAGGCTCAATGACTGACATTCGAATAGACTTCTGGTTTCTCCTTTAACTTTGTACGTCAAATCAGCCAACTTGGTGTGAGCAAGAGATCTCTTTCCACAGCAAGGAATCCAAATGGGATAGAATTATCAGAAGCTAATAGGTAAATGTAAGAAACATAAATCCATATTTATATTTGGCTTCGTATTTATATCTGTCTCTCAAAGACATATTCAACAAGATTTGCAGGGTATTTTGAGAACAGGAGATGGAGAAGACAAAAGAGAATAAAGCATTGAACATACGTGTTTCAGCATATACTGAATGCAATTTATAGATTTCTACAACAAATCAGGAATATGTATGGAACAGTAATACAGGAAAAGTACTATTTTTCACTGTTTTATATAAGTAGATAATTCTGAAAGGGGAGGAGGGATGTAATCAAGTATCACACAGACATGAAGACTGATTTAACAAAGCCAAGCAGAGGCATTTGAAAAGAAAAAGCCATCTTTTCCAAACAGAGTGATGTCGGTAAACCCCCACTGTGGATGTCATTTTGCTAACAAGTAGTTTTTTGGCAGCTTAGCTTATGCTGTTCAGGGAGAGTAACTACACTAGGAGGAAAAAAAAAACAACTCCACTCTTTTCTCAGTACATGCTGCATCATTCAGAAGAAACAAAGGCTCTGGCACACACAGCTGACAGGGAAAGGATAGAAAAATGATGCTCTTAAACATGGGAGACTAGAGAAATCAGCAGTTAGGGTAAAAATGTTAAATCAGTGTGTTGGTGGACACTAGCATCTACAAACACAAGCAAGCAATCAGTACTCATAGATACAACTTAACTGTGTTCTGCAGTGATACAACACGGAGTAAGACGTTTTGCTAATCCAGAGAGGTTGTTTGAGATCATATTTTGAGTCGTAAGCTTAAATAGTTCCTCATTGACTAAAGTATTTGTGTTTAATTATTTTGATAGGTCTTTCAGTACATGATTAAACTTGAATTTACTATCTAGGTAAAATTAAAACCAAAATGTTTAGAAAGGAGTAATTACAGTTAAGTCAATAAGACCAAATAATATTTGTCCTTCCCTGCAGTTATACATCAGAAGGGAGTTTTTTTGCTACGACTGCAGATCAGTTCTAAAAGAAATGATTACATTTTTATTTTCTCACCTCAGTATCTCATTTCTGTATTATGTGGCTAACTATGTGTAAAAAGTAAGAATATTTTATGGAAGCTGGGCAAAACTGCCACAACTTAATGTTTTAAATACTCCTTTTTATCTTTTTTCTCTCCAAGGATCTCACATCCTCAGAAAAATTAAGATGCAGATTGCAGCTCTGAAATGATTTAAAGCCGAAACATTCAATTTAACAGACTGTTGGATTTGGACTTTCAGAGTATCATAAGCAGTGAAGTTCCTTGACTTCTAGATTTAAAGAACTATACTGTGAAAACTGTGACCTATCATTGGGCAATTTATATTAACAAGCACTTAAGAGTGGCTCAACATCAGCTTGCATAAATTTTTAAGGAAGTAAGTTCTTAATAACTCTAGCTATTGTATTTTAAGTATCTAGTCTGTCAGAAAACTGTATACAGTTCAATCTTAGAACCTCTCAAAAAGACAGAATCGAGAAACAAAGGCACTGGCTGAATTTGACTGAACCAAAATCATTTATGCTTAGAGCTATGTGCATGCCAAACTTTAGGTTACTTAGAGATGAGGTAATACAATACTTAATACTTAACAGATTTTTACAGGGACAAAACAGTATTTCTTCTGGATAAGATCATATCCTGCTACATGGTTCATTTTAGGAACTGGTTTGATAGCCAAAAGATGGGTTCTTTAGAAAACAGATGTCTGAAGGATTTTCTTCCTTACTATAGCTAACAGACATTAAAGTCTTTGAGACTTCACTGGTCTTGAAATGTATTTTCTCTCAAGTAATTATTTCAAGACTACTAACAAACTTTTCAAAGAGGTCACATCTACTTTTGTTTCATTCTAGGATTTCTTGCCTGAATTAAAACAAGATGGTGTTACGTTAGTCGCTTTTCTTGCTTTTCTGATACTTTTTTTGGCTGTTGGCAAGCCCATTCTGCCTGTGATTTCCAGGCAGAAAACTACTGATTTTGCTGCCGAGTGCTTTTCTACTCGTTCAGTGTGCTACACTGATTCACCAAGGAGTGAGATAAGCACCTGAAGCAATGCAGGAGGATGAAAAGTCTTAGATAAGCTCAGCTGTGTTGGGAATCCCGACCATTTGCCTATACACTGCTGAACACCTGAAATAGAGAGATGTCAATGCTGGAACAGGCACTGCAGCTGAAAGGAGGTGGTAGACGTGCATGGCCAAGCATTTCAGGAGGTGGGAACACCCTTCACAGCAGCAGACTGCACATCAGTCTTTGTTAGAGCAGCCATGGCACTGCAGCCAAGGAAGCACAACTAGCCTGCAAAGCTGTGCCGGGCACCGAGCTGAGCTCACTACAAATCTTGCTAGGCTCTGAGGCAGCAAACATGACTGTACAGCTGTATTAGTGAACTGCACAAAAAAGTGGTTACTTACATTACCATTTTGGATTGCTTCTTATGTTAAAAGAAATGTCACAAGTAATAATGTAACATCTGTCTATATAATTAGGTGCACCAAGTATCTTCTACAGAGCATTGACTATTATGGGAGTGACTATGAAGACGACACTTATTAAGGAGGCCCTGTCAGGTGGAGATGTACTTTTTTCACATTAATGTTTTTCTACTACAAAGATGTCCTCTTCAAACGTTCAATCTTCACAGTATTGCAAACTCCAAATAAAGGTCATTTCACTGGTTCAAAGAGATTCAGAACGGCCCACTTCAGTATCATTTGCCCTACAAAGTGCTTATACAATCAATACATGATTCTTGTTTGAAGTTAAGTGGGTCTGATTTGGTATAATAATTTCTCCATCTGTAAGCTACCATAGCTATCTGCAATACACTTACAATGTGAACCAAAACTCATTTTTGTGGATTAAGCTTATTATTCACTATGCTACATGAGATATTTTATTTTGTTACGGTAACACCATTCTTTTAAGTGCAATCTCTCAAAAGCTCTGAATGAAGAAATTAAAAGGTGAAAATACTATTAAGTATCTGCTTGCTTATGCTCTATACTGCTCTGCTCATCCCTCACCTGTATCATCTATTGTTCCCAAACAAGAGGAGGGTTACAGGAGACAAAGAACATAGCATCTTCATATATAATACGAAATAATACATAATCGATCAAATTTCATTGTGGTAATTGGACCTACCACTCCTCTTTTCTACAAGCTGAAATCTTTTATTTTCAGTAATTTGGGGAAGAACAAACATAACAGCTGAGAGCTTGAAGCACATGCACTATTTTTCCATAGTACAGAAAATAATGTATTTTTCTATGAAACTATTTCACTCTGCTGTCCAATGCAAAGAATTAAAGATTTCATATATTATCTCTATGTATTTAAAGGAGCTTTTAAGTTTTCCATTGATAGGGTTTCCATTATAGATGACATGAAGCCAACCCAAAGGACACCATTCAGAGAGAAAATGACTCTTACTGGATTAGACTGCAACAGACAATATTCAGTTTCTGAGAATACACAGAATACACAGAATCATATAGGTTGGAAAAGACCTTTAAGATCATTGAGTCCAACTGTAAACCTAACACTGCCAGTTCAGCACTAAACCATGTCCATAAGCATCCCATCCAAACGTCTTTTAAATACCTCCAGGAATGGTGACGGAACTACCTCCCTGGGAAGCCTCTTCTAATCCCTGACCACTCTTTTAGTAAAGAAATTTTCCCTAATATCCAACCTAAACCTCCCCTGACTCAGCTTGAGGCCATTTCCTCTCATCCTTTCACTTGTTACTTGGGAGAAGAGACCAACACCCACCTTGCCACAATCTCCTTTCAGGTAGTTGTAGAGAGTGATAAGATCTCCCCTCAGCCTTCTCTTCTCCATACTATACAACCCCAGCTCCCTCAGCCGCTCCTCATATGACTTACGCTCTAGACCCTTCACCAGCTTTGTTGCCATTCTCTGGACACGCTCCAGCAACTCAATGTCTTTCTTGTAGTGAGGGGCCCAACCAGTGCTGAGTACAGGGCGATGTTCACTTCCTTAGTCCTGCTGGCCACACTATCTCTGATTCGAGCCAGGATTCTATTGGCCTTCTTGGCCACCTGGGCACACAAGGCTTTCAGTGGTAACTTGCTTTTCCTTGTCAACACATGGATAGGATAAGGATAAGGTTCCAGATCAGGTAAGTATAAATTTGATGACAGCTTAATGATGAATAAGAATAGCTCCCCACAGGTTGCCCATAGGTGCAACTGTTTAATTTAGCCAGAAACTACAGTTGTGAATTTGAGACTTAGACAGGTTTAAGCCAAGGACTACCACCAGTTGAGCTCCTAGTGCTGTTCAGTCAGGAGGGCAAGGGAAGTCAAACATGCCTGCACACAGTACTTGCCATGGTACTACTTCTGATGCTTCTGGCTAAAGGAACTAGTCAGGTTTTTGTCCTCTAGCCCTTTACTCTCAATGCATCTGTACTCAGAACAGAACTTAGATTATCCAGCATTGTTAAATTAGTAAGGGCTTTTCAATATAAAGAGAAATTACTTCAGCCAATTTACATTCTATTTTAAGGTATGCCCTTTCATTTCAATCAATCAAACTAAATATGAGGAAGAAATACACTGTGCCAGTGTTTTGAAAATCCACGTTACCTTTTCACAGGCTCTGTCTGCACAAGTGCTGCATCTGTCATGGCTTTCATCCACAACTCCATTTCCTTCCCTGTATCTGTGCAGAAATAATAGGTCCTCATGTTTGGATGAGCTGCCTGATTGGAAATGACATGGTCATTGCAATAAAAATGTAGGATTCTGTAAAAGAAAAGAGACAAATAATGTTACTGTGTACTTGCTCTAATGTTTTCTATGATAAGATTTCTGCAAATAATATAATCAGAAATATATCAGAAGGAATACTTCAATGTTTCTCTGTCACTGCATTCATGTTTTCAACATAATTGCCTATAATTTTCAATCATAGCTGCTTCTCCATTAATACACTCAATAAAAAGCCCTTAAATTTCTTCAATCTATTAAAAACTATCTTGATTATCCATTAATGTAAATTAATATAATTATTATGAATAAGATTTTGGCATAGATTTTTGCAGTCTGAAGGATACAGTAAGTTTTAATTTCTACTTACCGTAGTAAATAAGTGACGTGTTGCTTAGGAGGTCAAAAGAAGAGACAGAAGGAGCTCATAAAACAAAAAAAAAAGTCAAGAGAAAATATTTAGTAGTGAGTTATATCATGATTAAAAAGATTAGCTGTGAAACACTCCTAACAATGATTCATGTAATATTATGATTTCAATGATAATAAAACTTTATTTTTATTTATATGTAAAGATACTTCGTATCTAAGTAACGAAAGAATTTTCATTAGTGGGATAAGTCTAGCTGCGGATATAGTTTACAATTTTAAAACACACAGTATTTAAGATCCATGAACTAAAAATTAAGGACTAATAATAAGTGATATTCATCCATTTTCTTATTCTAGCCATTATGTCTATATTTACATCAGGCTAAATACTTGAATCCTCTGCTACTGTACTACCCCAAAATCAGTCTCAGAAGCTGTTTGTCAATCCTGTTTTGCATAACAACTCAGTAAAATGAGTTATGTTCACTAGGCTACTGTGCTTTCAGATATAAAATTAAACAGAAAATTTGATTCCCTTACCTTAAAGGCATATTTGCGGTTAATATGGTCCTCAGGAGAAAGCACAGATATCTGAAAACTAGGTAGAAGTATGCTACCTAGTATTCCTTCTTCTTTCTCATCTGTGAATGTACAGTCTTTGATTAGAGAAACAACGTGTTTTGACACATAATACTTGTATTCAGACCCTTCAGTGAAACTCTGTACTTAACACAAGACCAGTAACAAGAAGTTTACCTCGGAAGAAAATGCATTAGAGAATCAGGAAGTGAGACTGATTTGTTACGTAGGTGCCTGCATACAGCCTCAGGAGTGTGCGGGCCCTCTCTGCCAACACACGCCACAGAACCCGCATCACACAAGTGTGCGCCCCCAAAAACCTGCTAAGCACTGTGAAATCCAGGCCATTTGAATATGGCCACCTTCAACTTTTTCCCAAGATGGACAAGCATGAAAAAACCCTCGTGGGAGTGCCAGCTCTGTAAGATAAAGTACATGAGCTACCTTACAGAAAACACAATTGGCTTCACCTAGAATTTTTCTGGAGATCAGTGCTTACCTGCATCACTTCAAAGCTGAAAAGTAGATGGAAGTCAAGCCTCTAATTCAGTGACAAGAACAATGCCTGCTATCTATTGCCTGCTCAGTAAAAACTGCAAATACCCACGAGAGCAGAAGTGTTTTAAAATACTGTTTAAGACTGTTGGTCTTTGAGGAAAATTGGCACATTCCTCTTCTGATATCGGGCATATTAAACTACAAGATTGTTACAATTCCCATGAACAGTTTACACTCAGTTACATTCTATTTGTAAGAATGCATGTGTTTCTGAGCATTTGTAAAAAACAAACAAAAATTTCCCAAACCAAACACCCTTTTTGGAGAACATTGGGGTTTTTTTTTGTAAAATTTTAGAACAATCCATTACAATGATAAATTGACATTTTAATTGGAAGGAACAACCACGTCTTAAATCCAATTATACTTTAATAAGGGAATAATTGGATGCAATTCAGAAAGTCAAGCTGAATTATATTTCAGATACAGAACTTCAATTCACAACCAGTATCTTAGGAGACTGTCCCCCATAACACTTCTCTTAGCTGAAGATACCGTCCACAACAAATGACTATGTATCTATGAAATTAAGAAGAAAACATAGATATTTCAAAGTTTCAAGCAGGGAAAATTTATACTGTTACAATTAATACACATGTAATCAGCACAATAGGACTACCTGGATTTAAAAACCTTTTCCCAGTTCTCCTTTCCTCACTAAATTCTGAAAAGCCACAACTTTCATTTAAGTTATTCATATGGGGAAAGCTCTGCCCAGCCATATTAGCATTATGTAATGTTAGATGCCAAAATTGTTTTCTTGGATAGTTATTTAATTGGAGAACTAAGCAAAACATTATTCCGATTAAAAGATAGAAAAAATGAAGGGAGTAGATTTACTTTCAGGTACTCAACTGTACTCGTAAGTATGCCTGACACCATCCCATCTCTCCCTCTCAAATATTTACTCCTTGCCAGTCACACACACACAAAATTCTCCTTTTTTCCCCCGTCCCAGAATGCATGGCAAATGTTGGGGTTTACTTTATTTGGACTGCTGTTTTGGGGAAAAATTCCCTTCTGCTAGATTATACTCTGACTTACAACTATGTCACACCCACTAGTGCCATATAAAAGCATTAAGCATTTTTATTCCACTGAACAGCTGCATGTCTGGAGAACTTTGGTCTTTGTTAGAGACATACTGCTACATTACATTTCCAGATTTTAAAAATCTGTTTCCCATCAGACTAGCTTTTATCTACACATTACACTGTCCCATACCCATCTTTACTTGTATGCTGTGTATGAATAATACAAGAGAAAAATGGCAGATCTTCTGTCAAGCTCTAAGATCTTTTATTTGTTGCAACAATAACCTTCCAATATGAAAGCAGGCAGTCTTTTATGCTTCCATGAAAAAGAGTATTCTCTAAGCTCTGAAAAAACCCCAGTGAAATAATTTTTCTTTTCATCTATAAATTAGATTTAAGGATTAGCTGCTACCATTGTAACACAATTGTGAAAGTTCCATAAGATTTACTAACAAAACCAAAAAACCCCAACATCACAGTTGTGTAACCAGAAACACTGTGATCTGCGAGTAAGTGCATGGCTTCCCCCTTTCAATTTTTTCAATATCTGAGACAGAATAAACAAAAACATAAAAGCACAGGGTTTAGAGTGCAAGTTCTTTATATTTTAGTAGCCATTTCTAATACCTTTAAGACTATCACTACACATGTTTAATTACACTTTATAAGCTTTAAGTGCTTTCTAGTAAGTGAACGATAGCTAAAAGTGAAGTTTATCACATAAACAATTTAGATTATTCTGCTTGTATTTCAAAGTATTTGGCACACTAACATGTAGAAATGAAAAAGTAAGATTATAGAGCTGTTTGGATTTATTTTATTGTTGGTTTTGCTTCTTCCTTTTTTGTTTTATTTTGAGATACTTCATGTCCAGTGCTTTAAGTCAGTTTAATCTGTCCTTAAGGCAGCTACAAAGCAGCACTTTCTTTAGAACCTTTGGAAGAGAGAGCCTAAAGACTTGTTTAAAAGAAGAATAACCTATAAGAAAGCACAGAGTATATAATGACCACTTAACTAAATGCAGTGTAACTGTATGACAACCGATGCCTCCATGACTGAAACTATAGCCTAATTTTGACTCAGCAGTGGTTTATCCAACTACATATACTTCTCGGGGTAAAGAAACAAAGCCTAATGATTATATTCTGGTTATTCAGAATTTGTTAACTAAAACAATTACAATGACAAAGCTTTTGTGTTTCATGACCTGATTTGTCTTGATTAGAATAGAACCATGCTGCACTTTAACAGAACAGCATTTTAAATTCGTCACTGCTTTCAGCATCACCAGCATCAACACCACTTCTATCAATTCTGAAGTCTTATCCTAAACTGAAACCCCTTCTTACCCTTCAAAAGGCTGCAGATGGCCTTATCTGTTAATTTTCCTCTATTTTGCTTTACATGCTTTACAATCCTTTTTGCTCTTAGCCTCCTCTAAACTATTACGGTTGTACACCTTATTTCAGGATTGAATATGTTTCCATATGCACAAATCCCATTTGTTTATCCCCTCAGGAGCACTACAGTTAATAATCTGTAATGGTGAAGGAATCAGTTTTCTAACATACATATCTCCAGACTAGAATTATAAGCAGCTAATTTTTCTCATGTAAAGTAAGTCTCATGTAGCTACATAAGGATACTAACAGATTTCTTTGTTCCAAATACAGCAGACACTTAGATGGAATTGGACAATGTTTCACTTTATAAGTATTCACGAACACTGATTAGATTCTCAAAAGGAATATAAATTCTCTTTATCATTCCAAAGGCAGAGTTTCAGCTCCCCTGCACTATCCCTTTCCTATCCCCATTTCAGTTACTTCATTTGCATGAAAAATCAGATTTAACCTGGCATATTTAGTTCCTAACAACAGAAGCAGTGAGAAAACTACAATCCAGACTTTAATAAAAGAGGTAGCTGTGAATGGGTTTGCTCTTTGAGTGTACCTGACAGGCAGGAAGCAATTATGTGAAATTGGTAATTAAAAAAAGAAAGGAGCCGGGGGGGGGGCGCTTATAAGATAAAAGTAGCAGGCCTGGATATTGACAGCTATACAACTATTTTACCCATTAAGTTAAGTAGCAGCTTAATTTTTCTTACATTTGAGTGGTGTGTCAAAATTTATCTGCTTCAAGTAAAATTAGCAAAAGAAGCTTTCCTGAGTGGAACTTACCTCTGTAATAGAAGAGACACAGATCTGAGAGCACAAACCACCTTTTCTTCCACAACTTCATTCCAGTACTATCCTGTATTAATCAAAGTGATTAAGTAAGAACTTTCAGACTGTTAATAGTAATCGTTCATAAAGTAAACCAAGTACTACATAACTGTGGTGGTGTGCTAGTAGTTCATTTTCTTGGCTAAGGTATCTTCTCATCACAGACTTGACACTGCAAACAAATATCATAACCCAGGAAGCCTGAAGTTCATATGAATCAAGAATCAATGAAATGAGAGCCCATTATTTTAGCATGCTAGAGACTAAAATCTACAGTTAACTGAAAAAAATGTATACTTTTTTTAAAAAGGAAGAGAGAAAGTTAATACTTAGGGTACATCCTCCTCCGTTTTCTGAAGAAACTCTCTGCTGACCTTCATCTACTACTACCACTCATATATCTAGAGCAAATTTCTTTCCCAAATAAAGTTTATTCCTAAAGCAATTTCATTTTCTTTTATGCTTATAACCAATTTACACTGCACAACTCAGAATGAAAGACTGCCACCACTACTACAGTGTAAATGAGCCAGAGCATTGCAGTGCGCACAACCTAGTAGGATCAGATTTAATAAATATGTTAATCTGTTCCAAGAAGAAAGGTACATGTGAATTATCAGTATTTTTGTAGTATATAGGTTTTGTGACAACCAAGGAGAGGGATTCTATAATGAAAAACTGTGGGGTGGTGTGGGTTTCACTTTGGGTTTGTTTTGGGTTTTTTTCTGAGAAAAGTCAGCATAATTTTTAGCCTCTTATTTCAAGCTCTGCTCCTTTTGGGGTGGGGGAAATGAGCTGAAGGAGGGAGAAGAAAGGGTAAAGCAAGCATTAGCTAGTAAATATTATCCAGAAAAAGTTAAAAAAATCCTTTGCCACCAACATTTTCATAAATACAGTAACTACACACTTTATATATAGCACCTTCCTTCTGAGGACCTCAAAGTGGTTTAACAAACACTAATGAAGTCTGGAAGTACTGTCCATAGCAGTCAGCTCCTATTTCACAGCTGGAAAGGCAGACACAAGGAGGGGAGACCGCATTCCCTCACCTCACTGACAAGGTCACTGACTCAGTAGCGGATTAGGATGCCAGACCGCTGGTCCAAAGGACACTGGCCATAAAAATGAACCATATGATGTGAAAATGCCCAAACTTCTTCAGTATAAAGGATTATCACAAACCCTCAAGACAGACATTCTGAAGAGGCTGTTACACAATGTCACATTTATCTTATCCCATCACTCAAAAAAACAAACAGGTTTCTACACAGCCACATGTAAAATTCTACCAGCAATGAGACACGCTAGGAATGATCTTTCAGCCTTCTTCAGACATAGAGGGGCATACAAAACGATTGTGTGGTTCTCATATTTTAAATTCTTTTCTACTTTAAAGTACATCCTTTTGTATCAGTGGATTTATTAATTATTGTTCCCTCTTCATTGTGATTATGTGATAATAAAGTTACATACATATAGTTACTGTGAACTGTGTGTTCAGAGTAAATACCTTCCAGAAAAAGAGTTGATGCTGGACTTAAAAATTAGTAGAAAAGTGACAGAAGAGTGGCATCACATGCAATGAAACAGCATGCCCTGAGTCAAAGAAAACTTGCTGTTCTCTGTGATTACACAAACATGTTAAGAAACTTACTATCTAACTAAAACTAATCTAATTAAGAAATTTACTATCAAAAAGAAACCTGCACAAGCTTTCACTACAAATTTCTGAAGGTACTGTTGGCAAAACTCTTGACTAAATGGCTTTCAATTACTACTACAACATTGAAACACAGAGCAACCCCTTTTCTTACAAAAGCCAACCAAACGTCATAGAATTTAAATAATTTTACACATAAACCCTGTCCTACAGTATGCGTTTGGACAGTAAGGCAGATTGAAAACTGGTTGAACTACCAGGCCCAGAAAGTGGTGATCAGTAGCACCAGTGGTGGCCAGTTGCTAGTAGTCCACCTCAGGGGTTGATACTGTGGCCAGGACTATTTAATGTCTTCATTACTGACCTGCACACTGGGACAGAGCGCACCCTCAGCAAGTTAGCAGGTAATACGAACTATGAGGAGTGGCTGATACACCAGGTGGTTGTGCTGTCATTCAGAGGGACCTTGAAAGGCTGGGAAATTGGGCAGAGGAATCTCATGAAGTCCAACAAAGGGAAATGCTCAGTCCTCCATCTGGAAAGGAATAACCCCATGCACCAGTACACACTGGGGCTGGTCAGCTAAAAAGGAGCTCTGTGGAGAAGGACCTGGGGGGTCCTGGTGGACAATGAGCTGATGATGAGCCAGCAATGCACCCTCATGGCAAAGGTGGCCAACAGCATCCTGGACTGCATTAGGAGTGTTGCCAACAGATGGAAGGAGGACACCCTTCCTCTCTACTCAGCACTACCGAGGTCTAGCTGGAGCGCTGGGTTCAGTGCTGGGCTCACCGGTACAAGACAGACATGCACATACTGGAGTGAATCCAACAAAGAGCCATGAAGATGATTAAGGTATGGGAGCATCTTTCATATAAAGTGAGGCTGAGAGAGCTGGGACTGTTCAGTCTGGAGAAAGGTCAGCTCAGGGCGCATCTTATCAATGCGCATAAATACCTGATGGAATAGTGTAAAGAAGATGGAGCCAAACTCTTCTCAGTGGTGCCCAGTGACAGGACAAGAGCCAACAGGCACAAATTAAGAAAGATGAAATTCCACCTGAGCAGAAGTAAACTTTTTTACTGTGAGAGTGATCAAACACTGGCACAGGTTGCCTGGAGAGGTTGTGGTGCAGTCTCCATCTGTGAGGATGTTCAAAACCCAATTGGACACAGTCCTGGACAACCTGCTCTAGCTGAGCCTGCTTGAGCAGCGGAGGTTGTGCTAGATGATCAAGAGATCCCTTCCAACCATCATAATTCTGTGATCTTAAAATATAGCTACTGTTTCTTCATTAGCGAAATAATACAATTGTACACTAAAAGGGACTTGGTAATATGAACAAAGAATATAATTTTTAGGAAAGCAACATCTTTGTACTACTTTATATGCTGAATAGCCATGGTCTGACATGAAACAAGAGACATAAAACAGAAAGAATCTTTAGAGTGTTCCAGTAAGTTACTTCAGGTAACAATATCTCTTCGTACATGTAAAACTCACTACAAAGGACCTCAGAATGAAAAGTCAGATCATCACACATCTAACTTTTTCAGAAGTAGGCAGCAAAGTCTCAGCAAACTTCTGTGTTTCTATTAGCTACTCTTATAGAGGGAGATCTTTATGCTCACGTGCATGGCAATAACAACTTACATAACACAGATACTCATGTGCACAACCCCCTGTGCTATAATTCAGACTTCATATTTCAATCAAGTTAACTGTCTTAGGAAGAGAGTCTCAGGAATCAAGTGACTTTTTTCCAAGCTAAAAAGTTTAATAGCCCCAAAACAAAGCAAAAAAATCTCTCACCCTTGTGACAACTTTTCACTCTCAATGCTGAATGAGTAGAGGCCATGTTTAGAGTATATAAACATGGAAAAATCTTCTACTAAACAGGTACTTGTAGATCTTTTTATCTGATAGTAATTTTTAAAAACTGACTCATCAACAGCATCCAGAAAGCTACGTGGGTCATACTAGTCTATCAGAGTAGGGACAGTAAATGACAACGTAGATTCAAGATGACATATACACATTTGCCTCAGCTGAGTTTAAATGACAAGTTGTTACAGGGTTCTTGGTGGATTTATAAAATATATTCCCAATATGGCCTAATCAGTTTTGTTGTTCAATTTTTGATCAAACTACTCTACTCTGATTTCCCGCAGACCAAGAAAGTGCAAGTGGTCTGGTATTGCAGAATAGCAAATCTACACTAGGCTGGGTACACAGTCACTAAATACTAAAGAGCACGTACTTCAGATTAGTTTACATTCAATAGGAAAACCTAAAATGATCTCTGGTTTTAAGATTATCATCTCTGAGTCAAGAAGCCAGGCATTCCCCTCTCTTTTCATAACTGAAAAATTGCTTGATTTCCAATTTGTTATTGGAAATATTTACTTACTTTAAAAATGCTACCATTGTATTTTATGCAAATGAGTCTTTTGTACATGATACACTTTACAAAAAAAAAAAGGAGGGAGTGAAAAGGGGGAAAGTACCTGTTTGTAGAGCCAGCCACGTCTGACAACTGGTGCATTAGGATTTCTCTTTATTGAGTTTGATCTCTTTCCGAAATTATGAACTTTCTTTGAAGATCGTGATGTCTAAATTGAACAGGTTAAAGAAAACATGACATCAATATCTGTTGAAAAATCATAACACATTTTATTTTCTTTAAGATCTTTTTTATATACATGTTCCTCTGGGGGATTGCAGAATACAAACTATCCCTTTTTTGGATAAATAATTATTATGTTGGTTCTGCTGGCGTCAGCATTTCTTTCTTCTTCCTCTGCAGAAAATTTAAAGACAAATCCCAAGACAAGTACTTAAATTTTTTTTAACAGGAAAAAACAATGAAATACACATCTGACCTTGTTATAAGGTAGGTAGAAAGCTTACCAAGCTGTAGAAAGAAAAATAAAATTAGTAGAGCTACTATTAATTATGAAAAATTACATCACCTGGGCAAGAAAACTCTACTCTTTCCTGCTTCCAATACTGGCCTAATAAACGAAAACTTGTTCAGTTTTCAACAAGATATAATTCAAAGGCTTCTCGTTGAGTCTATCCTTTCCTAACATGTACTAACTTTTAAAAATTCTTTCTTCCCTGCTCAAGAACCCTTTGCTCTATGATCTCTTGGCTGGTTTGCATATTCATTATTTTACCTGCTTGCACTAAAGCCTACTTTGAATCTTTGCCCATAAACTCTAGCACTTATATATGCTGTTGCTTAAACCTTTTACATCCTTACAGCTATGCAATGATCACAGATGATTAAGAGAAGTAGGATAAGTAACCATTTTAGAGTTTATTCTTCTTCTACTTGAGTAACTAAAAGGAATTGGAAAAGGCATAAAGAAACATGCAGCACTTTGCCAATTCACACTTCATTCTTTTCAGCCTATATTTAGAAAGCTTGTTCTGCAACTAAGTGAGCTGAGCATTTACTTGTGTTTTAAATTCTGTAAGAATCGGTGCCTCAGAGACCATGTGATGTGATATAGCAAAGTATCCCATTCTGCAAAAGAAGTAAAGTTCAAATACATTTTTTAAGCTGTGTTCATGGCTCTGCTCCGAATCTACCATTTGAACTGAGACAATATAATCCTATGCTTCAGCTTCCCCGTCTCTACTACTGAGACTAATCACAAGGTTATACAAAGTTCCTAAAGGAGAAAGGCTAAACAAACACTCGGGTTTCCTGGCAAATTAGGGTATGGGGTTTCTCTATGGAAATTCTCTCAACATGCATCACAGAACTGAGTTGGGTTTTATACGTGCTTCAGAGAGAATTCCACAGTAGGTTACAAATCATAAACTGAAAACTGCAATTTAAAATGATGTGCAGCTTTTGTCAACAATGCCATTTACTGAAGAAGAGAACATTGCTTAGCCAAAAAGAACAACATTACAAAAATTGTGTGTGTTTGTCTTAAGCCTACAACACAATGAAACAAGGTCATTTTGTATTTCTTTTTTGAAAGAATCAGGAGGGAATATAAAAACAATCTGAGTGCTTTTAATTTCCCTTGGAGATACAGAAATTTGACTCAACTCTGTTTGGAAAGCAAGATAAAGCAAGCAATTGAAAACCTAATTAAAAAAAAAAAGTAAAAGTCTTTCAGATTTTCATCTGAAAAATTCCACCAGTGCAAAATGGACAAATGTTTGTAAGAAGCCAGGAGAATGATGACATCCATTTGTAAAAAAGGAATATACAGAGAACCTGTAACAATCCAAAGCACATTACAAAATTAACTCTACATCCATCTCAGCTAACCTGTATGGCTATCAGAAGTGATTTATAACACTCATAAATAACTCATAAATAAAGAACACTGCTCTAATATTAGGTATTAAAGGTTCAAAACCTCTCAAGAGTGTTCCAGACTTCCTATGCTTGTACAATGACTAACACATAAAGCATGCTTCTGAAAACATAACCAACCACAAGTACTATTAATGTCAAGTTCAATAACAAATTCAGATAGAATAAATATCTCTTAGGTCTGATAACTAACCATATTGACTCCAATTTCACAAAGTTTTAATGGGTTAACTATACATCTTACCAACTGTGAATACAAACTTCCATTAATTAAACAGAGCATCACAAATGCTTTCTACTTTTAGTTTATGAGAACACTTTAGATGACTCCTGATTATTTTACCACACACTGCATAAAGAGAAAAACTTCACAGCAAATTCTGAGTCTCAAGACAATGAGTGTTTTAGGATATTGAAATATCATGGTTGTATATATAAACTAATTATGAGTTCTCAAACTTTTTAGATCACCTCCTCCTCTTGTTATGTCTGGGATCCCTGATCATCCCACACACATATCTAATATAACTCAAACTGGGAAAACAGGAAGAAAGGAAAAAGAATAAGAACTGAAGGGTTCAAATACACTTTACCCCACAGCACTAAAAATATAGGACACATTGCATGGCTCCAGCTTCTGGAGATGGCAAAGAGAAGACGAGGATATGAACGAAGGGTCCAACTACTAATCACTTGCTGGAAGGTGTAGAAGGTAACAGAGCCAGCAAACTTGACCCTGTACAGCTCCAGTACTGAGAAAGAAGCCAGGAAGTCCAGCCAGTGATATTCACTCTTTCCCAAACTTGAAGAAAACAAACACTGGCAGGGTTTTGAACTCTGGGCAACAAATCAGTCAGTAGTTGGGGCTGCAGACTTCGTCACTCTGCAAGCTGCTCTTCCCTCTGCTTAGCTGGTAAAGGACACAGAATTTATGTGAGGCTTCTTCCCCGGTTTCAGAACTAGCACAAAAGTAATTAATTAACACTAAACTTACTGCATCTGTATTTGAAAAACATGGGTTGAGAACCTTGCTGATAAGTAAACTGCCTGCATGTGAACTCAAAGAATGGAAATCTAAAGCTTTGTTACTTTCAACTTCTGCTTAAAAATATGTTTCCAGTCTTCAAGGCTTACATTATCTTCCAAACCACAAACCAACATGATGCTGCCTTCTGGATTTTGTAGGCAATTTCAGTGCCTTCCAATGTTGCAGTTTTCCATGAGCTGAGTGGGTTTCTGCCTCAGCATTTTAGCTTGGACCAGGAGGTTGCTCTTGAAGCAAACCTCCCAATCATTCAACTCTTCCTGTGCTTTGGTTTGCATAGTAGAGCAAACTGGATTTATTTTGTATAAGGCTACAATGTAAGATGACATGGAGCACTACTGGACTAGTCTGAATATAAACCATGAAAACACTGTACAGATGTTTGGTCATGAGCACCAATACTGCCCTTCACACCGCTCATGTTTATTATGCTGTTTGCTACTGTATCTCATGACTATTACTCCAAAATTTCTGGCTAACCTGAATCCTGAGAAGGCATGTATGGCTATAGCTAAACTAGCCATTTAAAGCTGGAGTCGCTCAAGCACTGTACAAACTATCTATAAACAAACTGATGAATATTTATCTTCAATTTGATACAACCTAGCTGTAATGGAGACATGAGGAGCTCTGCAGCAGCTGTCCTGGGCTAACACTCCATTCCACTTACTGTGGAATTGTACTGCGATTGTTAGCATTATTCTGTTGATAATTAGGTCAGCAATGGAGAGCAGGGGAGATGAACTGTGGAGGGTGACGGGTAATATGACTGATTTTACACACTAAAAAAAGCTGATTCCCTGAGTGCATTTCGGGACATATAATCATATTTGTCTAGGTAGTGATTTTAACATCAGGGGAGGGGAATAAAAAGGAAGACAACTACAAAAACAACTTCATTTTAGAAAGGGGTGGAAATATATACCTCTGTAGTAATCTCAAGCCTATGTAGATCTTTTTCACAGTCAGAGATCTGCACTAGTAGCTTCAAGTTTAGAAGTACACTTCAAGCTAATAGGGAAGCAGCAGCATGCAACAGAGCTGTAGTGTGTTATTTGTCCAGCGTCAGGTATATAGTGGGAAGGGAGAATTAGAAATAAGATTTTTACTGGGGAGAGACTGATTTTTGCCTCACCTCATATTAACCTCCAGACAGCAGCAGCACTAGACTTCATGAGTCTTTCTGCCACAAAATAGAAACTTCTCCAAGTTCCATGCCTATTTGGGATCAATTAACATTCATAAAAGGGAGAACTTATTTCTATACCCCTCAACTGTCTGAAACTTTAGTTGTACCACAAACTTTTCTTCCATTCCTCATTACCTTCCAATATTAGGTGTGTTCATGAGTTATATCTGAAAACAGGAACACCTGAAATATAGGTGTGGCAACCACACAAAGCATTCTTCTGCTCTGTAATTTCCTTTCCTCACAAATATTTTACTTCTCTTTTATTGTGCTGCAGTACACAGAGCCTCTATATATTATATTCAAAGGTTGATAAGAGAGCTAAGAATTTCAGGTTTTACTGTTGGGAAATATGAACTATAAAAACATAGAAGAAAGTTAGTTGTTGTACCCAGGTACAACAAGTGGGTGAACTCTATATAGCCATCTTTAAAAAAAATTCAACTCATTAGCCTTAAACAACAACCAGAAAATGCTGACTAATATTAGCTGTGGTTCTATTTTGCAAGCATTCATCTCCCAAAAAACAAAACTTTTAAAATGTTGTTGCAGTAATTCAGACAAATTTACATCTGAAAACTGATGTATGGTAATTGCACATACAGTCACATGAATCATTAATATTTTAAGTGCATTTAAATAACTAGAACAGACAGAAGGAATGAAAAAGCAGAATAAAAGAATAAAGTCTATTTCTTCAAAATATAATAATTTCCACAGGAAGCTAAAGTGTCATTAATCAGTGAAAGTAAAGAAATTACAAACCTGAGCCACAGTAATCTCAATTTCCTTTTAAAACACTATGAAACAAATATGCCAAAGGGCATTTTAAACTTCCCTTCTGAAAGAGAAGTGTGAAAAATACGTTTGTAGAACACGTGCTCCAAATTGTAACTCATTTCCTAGCTAGTTGTTATAGTTGGGAGCACTTCCTAGCTAAGTGTGTTGTAACTCATTTTCTGTGTAACTATTGCAATCTACATCACCATTACAGCTCTAACAATAAGTTATCATCAGTTTTTTTTCCTTGCTTGATTGTTTTAGGGCTTAAGTGGTTTTGGGTTTGGGTTTTTCTGGTTGTTGGGCGGGAGGGAGCAGGTTTCGTTTTGTTTTGTTTTAAATTGGCTTTCCTGCATGAATTTAAACATGATCATATGGAAGTTGAAATTATGGATTTTGTTACTGCTTATAATTCATCCATGACTCCTCTTTTTTCCCCCCCAGCAACACAGATAGATTAAGACATTTTTCTCATTAAGTAATAGTTTTCTAATGTAGGTCAAGGATTCTGCATGTCTACTGAGACATTTAAAACAACAAAAAACGGTTTCCAAAACGCACTTAAAGAAACCTTACGATGTTTCATACCACAAGGAAAATAAATTATTTCAATCCAGGTTTCTGAAACTAAGGAATTTGCTCAGTTAAAACACATTCCAAAGTTTCTTTTTCTCTTACAGGCTGGATTAATCTGCCAAAAAGCACTTCTCAGGGTTAAAGTTTTCAATGACTAGCAAAAGTATGGGGTTTTTTACCTTGTTTAAACGTTAACTGCTGGGTAGAAGAGATTACAGGTCTCTTGCCTGTCATCACTGATCAAAGTTGTTACCTTGGTGTCCTAGCAAACTTAAGGAAATTTTAAGTTTTGTAGCAAATGTACTTTCCTTTCAGGAAGACTGTCTAGAAAATCGAAAAAAAAATGCATGCAATTGCCTCATCAGCTTTATCCAATAAGCTTAAAGTTGATATAATTGAACCCATCACTTTGATAAACATCTGGGCATTTACCTTAACCTTCTGAGAAGCTGGGCAAATGGTGAAAGCGGGACACAAATTAAGATGACCTAGAAATTTCCAGGACTTTTCCCAGGAATTTTCCCAGGAACCCAGGACTTCTACTTCTGGTCCAATGACAGCAAAAATCATGTCGTCTGCCCTTCAATTTTACCACAGGGTTACCTTCCGTCTCTCTTGTAACTACTTCTTACACACAGTACAATTCTCTCTGTTTTACCTGAAGAAATCTAGTTATTTTTTTGGGATTGAGAAATTTCCATAACAATGCTTACCCAGAAGTCTGATCAGTCACTTAAGATTTTGCTAGTTCATACTAATTAGAAAGGTCAGATTCTGTAAACAATTTAAGTATGTGCAAGTCATAAGATCTGGAGATATTTGATAAAAATTACAGCTTCAGTGATAATTTGTTTCAGACACCTCAGTTTCCAAATTAAACATGAAAGGAGCCAAGTGCCCTGAAAGAGATATATGCTTTGTTTCTCTTTTTCAATGGAATACTAATATATAGCACTGTCTAGTACCTTGTGGAATTACTGAATGATTTTCATTTAATTTGGACATAAAGACTTACTCTGCCCACAGGGCTCATTGGATGAGCAGCATAATCTGATGTCAGATTATAGTTAGTTGCTTCACATATCATGCTTACTGGTCGCTCCTTCTTTTCTTCAGATGTCATTGCTGCAGCAGTCCTGAAAATAGAATACACAATGGCACCAGAACATGCTGTGTGTGCAGACTGCTATTAAAAAGCACCCCTAGATGTAGCCTAATACAGCCTGTGTCCTGCTTTTCCAATTTGAAAGCAATTCACACTTCACCTAAAGTTACCTGCACTGCGTTTTAAACTTCAATCTATTATAGATTAATTTCAATATGTTGTTTTAAAATAGGATTTCTCTATTAGCTTAAGGTGTTGGTGGTAGGGAAAAAGGCAGGTATGAACATGAGATGGAAATGGGAAGAAATGCTTTCTAAAGACCCCATATGGCTTTGTCCCACTTCAGCAAAAACATGCACGTTTGTGAAATTTCACATATTGCAGTCCTGACGGTTTTCACTCCAGCCACCGTATAACATGTTGCAGCAATGGTGGTGAGTAGGACACCCAATATCCAGCCACATATGAAATCTTGAGGTCAGGTATGACTTCCATGCATACCTTCTCATTGTTGTGTATTCTACAAAACTAATGCAAACATAGCAAAACCAAGTTATTATCCAACGATTCAGAAAGTGTCTCAACTGGCCAAGAAAATATCTGACTGAGGAGAAACTATCAGGCAAAATATGATAGATTAAAGGCATGTGATTGTACTTAAGTGATTAAAAAAATTTATTCCTTTTAAGAAGTTTATTGGATTATTATATAATATATAGGTCTTTTGCTAACGCTACAGAATAAGTGACAAGTAGAAATTCACACTGCATAAACACAGTGCGTTTCTATCATAAAACTAATCTGGGCTATGGTTTTTGTCTTAAAAATTAGTATTAAATATTTAATATTTCAAGTAATTTAAGCAAGTAAAACTTTATACTTGCTAATCTGACGTGGAAAAAATAAACTAAATATTGCAATTAGCAAACACTGAATCTTACTTCAATATTAACAAGTTCTAAAACATGTATTTTATAGACTGAAACAGATGCCACTTACTGCTCATTCACAACAAAAATACAGTTGTCCTGTGATGGCTGCCCTGTTACTGGATGTTTGCAGGTTACTTTTCGTTCATTATGACTGCAGAAGAGAGATAAGGAAAATTATTAGGCAAGAATTTTTTTATTTTCCAACTCAAGTATATAAATCCAGTATATTGAGTATATCACTCCAGTGAAAATGATTATCAATATTTCATTACAATATATAACAATCTATGTGTACAAACACACACACATATATATAAGCTAACGAAAAGGATAACGAGTATTAAAGAATTTTCTTGAATACTCTGGAAATAGATGGAAAACATTTGCAGTGGGTTGGTAATGGTTTTGAATTTAAAACTAGAGCAGCAAGAGTATTACTAGTTCATGTATGATCACTGATAATTCACTTCACATGAGACTATATTCATAAATAGGATTTCAGCTAGACAGGGACAAGTTAAACACAAGACATAAACAACTGTTATGTAGGGATAAAATAACAACACAGTAAATGCAACTGTCCTCTAGCTTAGAACATGAAGTTACTAATTTAAAATTTTCCAATAATAGAGATAAATATTCAGCAATTGGAACAGACTGATGCATCGCAATCACAGTTCTCCTTTTGCTGGTGACTTTATAATTCAGAGTGCTACTCCCCTGCAGAGTTGTTCTTGGGAGTACCTTCAAGCAGCAGGGAGCCTGCCAGCTGAGGGCTTCACCCTCATCAGCACAGAACACTCACTCTGCAGTATCTTGTTCCCCTGAACTGCAGGTGTTGCTAGATCACAGCAGCTCCCACAATTTGGAAGAAATTGCCAAACTTCAACAACTATCAGCTGCTGCCACTCAAGAAGAAAATGTTTTGACTTGAGCCCTCAGCCCTAGAGGGGAAGGAAGAGAAGGGGAGGAGTTGCCTTTACTGCCTATCAGATACGTCAATCAGCTAACAGTTGTAACTTGTGCCAGCTGCAGACTGGGGCTTTTCTACCCCCAGCCTCCATGCAAGCAGTGGGGTCCCAGCCCCAGTTATGCTACGAGCACACCTGAGAGTGTGGAGCTGCCAGCTGGCACAGCAGCAAGACTATGCAACTACGAGAAGCAAGGGTGGGTGAACTGTAATAACCCCCTCTGAACTCTCTGGCCACAAAATGTAGAAAAGAGAGCAGAAATGGTGTACTGATGAAATTTAAACCTGGTTCAGTGATTAAAAAAGCATACAAGCAGAAAATAGACTAAGAAAGGGCAATGAGTATATAATGCAGATGTGTCATTTGGATATAACCTGCACGCTTCAAAACAATCTCTTCTGTTTTTAACACTAATATTTAAAATCAGAAAAAGTATATAATGCAAAAAAAAACAGTATCTGAAATCAGCACTGTAAATCATGAAGGAAGTAATTCCACTTGATATTCTTTGCAAAAGTAAATACTATGTCATGATAATCTTTTTCATGTAAGGTATCTTATACAATACTATGCCTTTCTTATCACATCTTGAGCCCTGAAAAATATTCTTGGACAGAGAACAAACCTGGATGACAAAAAAAAAGTGCTTTAATTACAAGACAGCAGAAGAGGTGAATAACAACAAAAGCTTTGAGTGGCATTTCATCCTTAACACCTATTTCCTTTATTGCCTACACATTTAACCTTCTTAGCTTTCAAAACAATGAAGCACAGCTCCTCTCACAAACACTATGCTCTCTATCCTTCCTGCTTCTTAGAACAACCTCGACTTAACAGGACTATCTTAACATTCCTCAGGCTTCTTGACATTTCCTTTGGATCATAACAGTTTGCTATTATGGGGCATTACTAATTAAAAGTTACCTCCAAACACTACTTTCATAGTCAATGGATAGTTGGATAAATCTGCATAAACCTAAAGTACAAGATTAGAAAGATAGCCCAATTCCTTGCACTATCTTCACTGGGATTTTAAAAACCAACGAATACCTAAATGGATAGATGTGTTATGGAGCTTAACTAATGAGCTAGCAAATGCTGGTACTTTATCTTCGAACTAAATTCAGCAGAATTCTAAGTTTAGCTTCTAAAGAAGCTTCTGTTGCAGAAAAGCATCCATTACAATGAGGGGACAGAAAAGAGATGACCTAAGTCTGTGCCATTCCTAATTGCCACAGTCCTACAATGCCTTTCAGGTGAAAATGGCCCAGATTGAAGAGAATTAAAATTCAAAATATTCCTGAGGAAGCATCCATGGGTTTTTTTTTGTGATTCCTCTTTTTCTTCACTTCCAAAAACTTTCTTTTTGTTCCCCCTGACATTTCGGAAACTCTCACACCAAAGTGAAAAAAAAAAAATTAAGGAGATGAGCTGGCACTCCACAAGCTTTGCCAAAATGTTGCTGTCTTGTTCACGTTAAACCTTGACAGCTGCTATCAGCTGACATCCAGAAATGTAGAAATAAATGGATCAGGACTTCTGCTCAAGGACCATCAATACTCAGGACCGCTACAGAGGAGGCACATCCCATGTTTTGTATGAGTGCACCCAGCTTACACTGACACAGGAAGAAGCCACACTAAAAGACTATAAAGGGGAGGTCATACAAAACTAGGAGGGAAAGCAGGAAGGGAGAGGAAAAGAGAGGAGAGGAAGCACTGACATAAACCTATTCAAGAATATTTTATTTCAGGCTTGAGTAATATATCAAGTCAGTATTCCAAAGATATCAAAATGTTTTTGGACAAAATACAGTTTTCCTTACTACTCACACACACCGATATCGAGACGTACAGAGGTGTAGCTGACACTACATTAAAAAGGCAAAAAAATATCATAAACATGAAACTCTCTCTTGTGGGATATACAGTACTTTATTCCTAGCATTGGAGACACCTTTATAGTCATTTCCTCCTAAAAAGGCAAGGCAATGAAATAACAACCTTTTCTTTCTTTTCAACTCAGATGCAAGTGAAATCTCATGAGTGAACACTGGAAATTCAGCTTGTACAACTAAGAAGTGTCATGACTGTAAATATGTCTAACTGGATGAATAGATTTTAAATACTTCCATTTGAAAACTTCTTCATTATTCATCTGAATTATTGCATTAATTTAGCTGATATTTTGACAAGACTCCTCAAAAGACCTGTGTAAGGTGTAGAGTAGCTTGATAATTATTGTCATAACCCTCCCACATAACAGTAGGTTAAGGCATTTGTTTTAAATTCTATCTTGCAGACTACAGAGTTCCATTAAAACCAAGCTACATTTTCATATTCACAATCTTCAACATCCAATTTAGAGAGTTGTTCAGTTATCTATGAATTTCCAGGTCCACACACATGCTTAGTATTTTATATATTACACTATAATACTACATACCTCATCGATAAATCTCAGGGGAAATAAAGCAAAAATTGGTTGTTTGTTTTTTTTTTTCTTTACTGAGACCTCTAATTTCAATTTTCTACAAACTCCAGTGTGTAATTCCAAGTTTAAACTCTGCATATTTATGTGTCTGAACTTTTATTATGTGGTAAAGAGTGATTCACTTTGACACAGGCAGCTAGAATCCAGTGTGTTAACTGTTTGCTTATGCAGAGATACAGCCTCCAAGAGGTATAGGGAAACAACACTCCTCTTCCTTCTCTCTCCAATCAGTTTTTCTTATCAACATGTTTTGAGAACACAGGATAACTATACGCACACACTGTTGCACTTACACTGAAGGATATAACTGACCTTTAGTATTTTAGCATCCACAGTTAGGTTGTATTAATGGCATGCTAAACACTAGAGCCAAAGACAGAACAAATTCCCTGTGTATTTTATTAGTATTCATGAGCATACTCTCCAGACTCAAGTACGTGGCACAAACTAGTCCTCATTTATATTTGCTACTGGAATGTGTTGGGCTCCAGAAAACGACACAGCTGACTAAGATGACATGAGAGATAAGCATTTCAATGCAAAATAAAGCATAGTTCTTGCATGTATCAAGATAGTATTCTGTTCTTGATTCCAATAGTGGCATAGGTCAACGACCTGCTATAAAAGGAACAAAACCAAAACAAAACAAATGCACAATAAATAAATAAAAAACCCCACAACACAAAACCCTAACCACAGCAAAATAGCTCATGCAGGGACAAGTTCCATTTTTAGCTATGTCATTGCAAGACAACTGTTACCAATTCAACAGCACCAACTTAACTTGACCTCCAGAACCTTTTCTCCAGAATTTTTAAACTTCTCCTTTCCAATCCTTTCCTCTGAACACTGCAAGCTTTGGCATCATTTAACAGGTAACTTAGCTCTGGCACACAGACAAGCCCTCAGAGCAAAAGGATTTATCTTCTTCAGGTTAGAAGTTGACAGTAACCTTGAATTTGACTCATGTTATTTGCCTTCTTATCTACTCTCCTTCTCCTTTCCATCCCTTGAGACCCTTAATCTCTTTAGAAGACAGGATTATTTTACTTATTTTCTAGATATGTTCAAAAAACCTTGTTGTGCAGTTTTAATCTACTCTCTAAACGTACAGTCAACAGCAATCTGATGGTCAAATGTGATCCAAGGACTACTAAAAAAAGCCCTCCAATACATCATTCAAATGTATTATTCTATTTGTAAATAGCAACAGAATGCATAATTCCAGGAGCAGCACTTGCCAACAGAAGTCCTACACAAGCAGGATTGTTTGTTTGTTTTCGTTCTACCTTGTGTTTTACAGGACTGCTGACCCAAAAATGCTGTGTACCAATATTTTTTTGTCACACACACCACCACAAAATCAGCAAATTTGAAATTCTGTCCAGTTTTGCCATTTTAAAATTGCTATAATCTTTAACAGTACCAGTTTTTTTTGGATAGGGAATAAACTCAGATAATAGCAGTTGGAATGGAAAAAGAAGAGATATGTAATCCAGTTGTACAGGAGGATGCACACAATTAAAAATGAAGGGTTAGACCACCTTTCTTCTGGAATAGATCAGTTCACTCAGAAGTGGCAAGAAAGATCAAAGTACTAGGGTGGAGACAGTTGGTTTGGGGTCTCTCCATTGTATGATTTGGTTGAGTTCCCTGTCTTCCCCCTGACAAAAAAAAAAAAAAAAAAAAAAGAGCTGGGCCAGAAGTCCCAAAGACACATCTGGTTTTCTCCCACTAAAATTAAAAGTAGATGCCACTTCAAAGCTTGTCTCATGCCCTTTTTTTGTAGGGTTTATTTATGTGTTCCTAAATGCTAAGGCCTTCTCATTTGCTCATTCTCAACATGACCATCAAAGCAAAGGCTGAGTTCTACTTCACTGAAAGATTACAAACAAAATCATAAACCAGGACGCAACTTTAAACAGGCCTCCATTTCTTTAATTTAGAAAGACTGTTCCTTTTGACAAGTGAACACTGAAGAACACGTTTCAGAAGAATGCTACACCAAGTATCTGGCTCCTAACATTTATTCTACATCTTAGATAAGGTTCTAATTTCTGAGGTTCTCATCTCTGGTACGCAAACATGCAATCCCTGTATGTCACAAATATACTCAGACTACATAGAGATATTTCTTATGAGAAGCAGTCTTATGCATTTTTCTTACCTGCTTCATGACAAAATACTTTAAAAGATTACAGATAAGGTAAGACGACCAAAATTACCAGAGCAATAAAATCATCCTCTCTACATTAAAGCTAAATTTTTGCACTGACATTTAAAGGTAAGGTTCAACTAGAGATAATTGTAAGACAAGTCTAGGCCAGCCTTACTCTGCTTCTGTGAAGCACTTCATTCCTGAACTGGGGCGGGGAAATCACATCAGCAATTTTTACCATGTGTGCTTGCTTTCTAGTGTAAGAATGTCTCATTTCTAATTGAAATAAATGCAGTAACTTACAGTTATCTAACAAAAAGTTGTTTGAATTTGGAAAAAATTTAAGTAAATGCAGTCCCTCCACAACTGTTAGCAAGGATGTGGTCTGTGGCTGTACCAACTCTTCTATTTTACTAAATCTGTAATGCCACATTGTACAGCAAATAGCAAATGCAAGCACTTTTTTGTCAGTGCTATAATACCCTAGAATTACGAGCCTTTTTTCAATTAAGCTTTTTAAACAACAACTTCGGAAACCAGGCTGCATGGCTCCACTGGAAAACATATGAGTATGGTAACATAACATCAGGGAGTCTGAACAAAAGAGGGTATAAAGAGACAGCAAGTTTCAAAGCAAAGTGCTGACAGACCTGTATAACATCACATATGCTGCTAAGAGCAAAATGTTTATAATCCTTTGTGTGTGCACACGCTTGGGAAGGTGCATATAAAATTCTACTAATTTTCTTGGCAGACAATGCAAAACCTAAACTATAGCTGCTGCTGCCACCATTTTTTGGTCTACTCTGAGTTTATTTTTTCAGGCAATATGTCAATTCTGTAGACTTCCCTTTTAAGCCCTTCTTAGTTACATTTATGGGAGTTTTGGTATCCTTGCTGCTGCTGTAATGAAAAAGCACCTGGACATTTCTATACAACTGAACTCCAGCTTTTAATTTATTATTGATATTTATTTTTCAAAAGATTAAGCACTACTGCCCTGAAATTGTAAACCTTTCTTTCAGTGGGACCATTCTAAAACCAGATTTATATTCCAGTGAAAATATTTTTGTAAAAACAAAGCCTTTTCTCACTTAGGCAGGTACGATTAACATGCGTTCATGTCATACTTCCAATGTAAAACTGTAAGTTTATGTAATCCAGTGCAAATATTAAAAACTCTTTCAAAATGCTAGGATTAAATACTTTCTAAAATAGCATATACTGTATTACGGATTGAGAAGGTTTTAATAAGTTACTGTTCTTTCTAATCAAGCATTGCATTTTCAGGAAAAGAAAGTTTATTGTTTCCAGTTTTCACAAAACTTTGTGGGAGGATGTCTTTCACTCTGTAGATAACATATTTGGGAATTTGTAAGATACTGAGACTTGGTAAAGGCCACAAAAGCCACACACCTTTAAATAGAAGTGTGGCAATTAGTGAGATGTACTTGCCATGTGTCATCAGTTTATGTAACATTTCTCTACATACATTTTAAGCCCTGGGCACAGTGTCTAATATAGTACCTTGATAATAGCACTGCAGATGAAGAAAATTTTCAGTTCTGTAAGGATTAGTCTGTAGTAAAAATTACTAATACATCATTTGCTGTTTGAGACAAGTTTGAGAAAATAGTGAGGTGGGTGTTAGAAGGCAGAACTATCTGTAAGCCTAAGATTTGATAGTTGAAATCCCAGCATCCCTTAATGGTTAACTATCTGGAAAGCTTCCAAGAACTAGAGTAACATAACAATTCTGCAGTGAGAACCCACAATCTGTTTTCTAAAGAAAAATGGGATTTGGCGTAGCACGGTTCAGCAGGCGGCTGGTGGACCAGAAGCAGCACTGGATCCTCTAATCTGGCTGCTACTGCCTCTTCCTGTTGAAGACTGACAGCAGATGTCTGATCAGCTAATGCTGCGCAAAAGCTCGCTTCCCTGATGCAGGAGGGACGCTGCAGCCTCTCCTGAAGAGGTGGAGAGGACAGAAGAAGTAAAAGCTAACTTGTGGAGAGGGCAACAAAAAGCCACAGTCAACAGTTGTTCTGATACAAAGAATAAGCTTTCTTTGCTGCTGAAGCTAGACCGCTCAGATTAGTGGACTAATAAATTGCTGCATTTCATTAAGATGAGTTAATTAGGAACTATTAATTGATATTTTTACACATATGATATTAAAGGTTTTCAGAACCAGAAACAAATCTGACTTGAATTTGGGCTGTGCAACTGTATGAGCACAATGTACCACACTACCTGGAGCAATTCATCACGCCAATTAAATCAGAGAGAATTCAGTTGTCTTAGCCTCCACAACTCTAAGCATCAATTTCAGTAAAAACTTCTGGCAAATGCTTTGATAGCTGCATACCAACTTGCAATGTTCTCGAAGCTCACTAGACAGAAGATTATCTCCAACACATATCACTAAGCTCAGTTCTGCAAGCTTTGGCCTTTGTGATTTATTACAGTGTTAGAGAAGCATAAGTGAAATGGGCTCTTGAGCAAGTGTTAGAAACAGAAGTACGAACTCAAAAGGCAATTTTGACTTATGCTTCCATTTCACTGTATGAAATATAGAGACATTTTGCAAGAGAAATCTGCTCTAATAACAGTTCCTTTTACCAATTTTTACATGTTTTTCAGTGATTTTTTTTAAAAAGAATTGCTAAAGATAACTATAAGAAAAGTGAATGCAGACTAATTAAGCAGCTTAATCCCTATATATGTGTATACATATTAAAATACATTAATATATGGCCTATACAAAAAAACCAATCTTGCTGTCATAAGTATTTCCAACTGAAGTCTGACTTGGGTCAGACTTCTCTGCAAGCTCACATGGTTTCAAGAGCTCAAGATGTCTCCAGTTAGCATACCCTGAAAAAAGTCAAAGCTGTGCTGCAATGTCTTAATTTCCATTCAGCTTGAAGAGGCTTCACTGTCATTTCTCTGCACCTCTCAAGCACTGACAACCTTGACTGTCCTGTCACTCAATCCAGTCCCTTCTCCACTTCAAGTTCAAAAGGCATGTCAATGGATTCAGTAATCAGAGGATGCAGAAAAAAAAAGAAAACTTTGTGTTTCATTCGGAAAGAGTTGTGCATTTGCTAACATGAACAATAAATCCTACAAGCACTTACTCACCTCAGTTTTTTCAACCAGTTTGGAGCATTCTCTGATACAGAACAATTGTTTCAGAACAGCCAGCAATTCCTCTTCACAAAATCTAGGTATTGAGTGAATTGCTATAGTTGCCCCCTATTTATAGTTCTCTTACCAATGATCTGCTTTGCCCCATATACATTATGGATCAAATTTCTTTTCATCCCAGTTTTCACCATATTGTGTGGGGCTTGGGTGGTGTTTTGGTGGTTCCCCCCCCTACCCCCCCAAGGTGTAGACAAAAGAGCACACTATAAATATGTTCATCATCTACTGCATGACTCTTCCATTTTCAATATTTAGCACTTAAAAGCCTTGTCTCCACCTCTCCGTCTCTCCCAGTTAACAAACCAGAGGACCATGAAATGATTAACTGTGCATGTAGTTCCTTCCCCAACTTTCCACTCCTTTTGTGTAATGATTTCAATGCTTTCACTGTCATGCCTTCTTCCTCTCCCTACTTTCCACTCTTCAATAACAGCATACAATTACCTATTACTGAAATAACCCGAATTTGTGGATTTCCATTCTCTCAAAACTCACATTCCACTTTGCTTCCATTGTTGGTCTCCTTACATCTTAGCTCTCAATTATCTTCACTCAGGACTGCTTGCAGGTTTGTTAAAAGATATGACTTACTTAGTATTTTTTTTACTCTTGTATCATATGACTCAATCTTGTTTACTTTAGTCTCAAACTACTTACAGCAGTGACAGCCTTTAAAGAATAATTGCAGGAGTTACAGCACAAGTCAATTGTTCAATTAAACTCCTGCTGTAGAACTGTAAAGAAGTAAAGCTACTTAATTTTACTGAGTTACAACTGCAATATATATATATAAAATGTATTAAAAAAATAATTTCAGTAAATTACTACCTCAAATTCAACAGCCGACTTTCAGGAGACATTTGGTAAAATCACACTGTGTTGCTTTGCAAATCTAGCTAAGCACATCAGGATCAAAATCTGATATGCATTAAGAAAAGTAGTTAAATACCTTATTTCTCTTAAAAGTTTCCTACCTTCAGCCAGATTTCTAGGGATATCTTTCCCTTATCCCATCTGCTATTATTTAGGATTATTCTGGTTTGGGTTTTTGTTTGTTTGTTTGTTTGTTAAGATACACATATCACAGTATTAGCTGTCTATGAAGCAAATCCCTTTTTTATCTTAGCCAAGGTTACACAGAAGTGTAACAACAAAACACTGTCTTCAGACAGCTACATGACTTCCATGATTTCTTGATCACCTTCCCAATGCCTTAGGAGTTGGCATACTTCCACAGTCGCATCTCTAGTAAACAGCCAATTTTATTAAATAACAGACTTCTATTAATAAGCCGGTAGAACTTTTAAAAGAAAGCCATACTTATCAAGCATTTCTATCAGAATGTACTAGGTCATAACTAGGCACTTCCTCAGTCTGCTCAGAGAGGAAAATGGTCTGGCAAGCTTCTGCAAAGTAAATACATTATCATCTGGGAAATGCTTAGAAATATTTCTTTTAACAATTTGACAGAAGAAAGCAGCTGAAATGTTGGTGCATCCACTTGCTTATCAGTTTTAACTGTGGTACCAATTCAGACACATCCTGTGTTTCGGGTTTTCCCTCACAATAGATCTTATTTTGCAAGAAATATGGCTAGACACTGAAATTTATAAAAATAATTATTTTATAAATGAACAGTCATCACTAAAGCTTTAACCATCGGCCTTCTTAAAGCCATTGTAAGGATTTAATTGAATAATCTTGGTGGTCCACCAATAGAGCATATGCAAATATGTGCACCAGACCCCAGAGGATAATTAATTGAAGCTTACACCATGTGTGGACTTGCATTCATCTCAGACAAAAGAGTACAAACTCTATTAAAAGTATTCATTGTTTATGACGTAAAGTTCAAGTACAGAGACACACAGGGTATAAAGCATGGTACTGAACTGGAACGCTGAACGTGTCAGCTGTCATCTCCAAGGTCTGAGGGCACAGCTCAGCCTTGCTCAGCTCTCTTGTTTCTTTCAGTCCATTCAGGTTCAGCTTCAAGAGCTGATCATTTCAGAAAAATAATAATATAGTTGCCTGAGAAGAATAGCAGCAAGTTGTTTTGGAAGGCTCCAAAAAACTGAAACGTTAGGGATTTGTTTGATATCACAAGTAGATAAGAAATTATCTCAGGATTTTCTCTGCACACTCACATCCTTTAAAAAAACACTACATTGTTTTCTTGAAACATCCACACTCAATGTTCATGTTTGCACTTAATGTTCATTTGCTCATATTTCAGATTAAAGATCCCGGCAGAGATATAACAGATTTTAATCTAGAGGTGTGGACATCAAATCAGGCTTGTGGGAAACCTTGAGAACTGATCTAACTGCAAAGAGGCCACATTTCCTCTTTTTGCACTGGTTTTAAATTCATCATTCCCTACTATTCATCTTGCTAGCTTCAAGTATTTCTAAAAGTTAGGCAGGCCTCAACACTTCAGCAAATACTGCTTATCAGAAAAACCACCATTATAAAATACTATTAAAAAAATACTGAAGAGTATCACACTTTGATGTAGTGTTAATTCCTCTCACACCTTTGTCTTAAACATCCGCACAAGTCCTTACCAGGGAGAGAATGCCAGGCCAGATGGACCCCCCTCTGATCTATGGCGATGGCTCTTATGCTCCTATGGTGAGTTTAACTTGGATTTTCAGAGTTAAGTGACTGTCTATGCCTAATTGTTGGTGCTAAGAATACCTGTCAGCAATAAGCAAAACCAGCCCTTTACAGCGTTGATTCTATCTACCATGCTATTTAATCCTACTAGTCTACAGCATTAATTCCTTGCTTTGATGTGTATGATCAAAAAGCAATGGAAGCCCACAGTTTTATACAACAAGAAAAGGGCTGAGAAGTATGCCACAGAAACAAGCAGAGACAAATTACAGCTGGGAACCGGAGGTTGACGCCCTCCCTCTGTTACCAGACACAAAATGGAAGAGTGGAGCATTTAGAGGCACTGGTCTAAAGGAAAATTTCCAAGGTTAGTTAACAGGTGATCAGTCAGATTCATATGAAGAAAAAAAAAAAAAAAAAAAAAAACCCAAGAAAAAAACCAACAAAAACCCACAAACAAACAAACAAAAAAACACCTTTACAAATACAGTTTTGGTTTGCTCTCTCTTGATCTGTTATTATATGCAGCACCACAACTGGCAGGAGCCCCAGATACTGGAGTATCTTTCTGTTAGTTCAGAATGCACACAGAAGTTAGTAACATTATGGTAGTGTTATCAAATGTAGTCATCTGATACTTAAGATTTGTAGCTATGTAGAATCATTTACATAATTCAAACTTCTCCCCCAAAATAATCTAAAAATTGCCACCTTAGTTAGAAAAAGAATACTAAGCAAGAAAAAGCAGTAAAAATGATACTTACATATAAAGATTATTCACAGTAAAAATTATTATGATAAAATCCATTGATTTTAGAACTAGTCTACCTACAGATAGCAAAAAAAGCAAGTCTACCTGAACAAAAGATTAAGTACTATTTCCTTTACATAGTGTTTTAGCTACTTTTTCCCATTCCAATGCTAAATTTCTCATAAAATAAATGAACACCACAGTTTAGACAGACCGCTGAAGTAGTAGTGACAATTTATGACAACTTCAGCAACACTGTTACTCATTATTACGTAAGGAAGTGGAACAGATGAAGAGTAACTACAATACACTTTCTCTGTAGATTAAAGCAATTTGGCCTTTTTAAATAAAGAAAAAAATCTGTATGATGGGTAAACACAAATACAGTCAGGCATTTTAAAAGGTGAATGGGCTAAAATAAGTACCATAAGAACAAGGTCATTTAGGTAGTAGGCTATACCACTATTCAATTCACCAGATGAAATTTTAGCACCCCATCTGATCAAGAGCTCACATCTACCACCAAGTGCTTATATGCAGATTGTCAATCACTTTGATGCCTGTTGGTCTCGTATAATGAAACCACTGGCTCTAGAAGTTTGGAAATTTCCATTTGACAAGAGTATTTCTTGGCTGCCTCCCGTTGTATTTTCACATCTTCAGTTTCAACACCTACACAGATTGTTCTGCATTATCCATTTCTTTCATAAATGCAAAGGAACAACTACAGTTTGTTTACAAAATGAACTGCCGGCAGATTTGATGGCTATGCAGAAAATATACACAGTAAAAAAAAGTACTGTAATTTAGTCTTAGTTTTACATCCTGACCCTCACAACTGTATCTTTATCCCACAAGACAATAACAGTTTTTATTAAAAACTATTGCAGACCCAGCAACACTTACAGAAAACAGCACATCGAGTTGTCTCCTCCAATTACAATCATAGGTCAACTGCAGCAGTAGAAAAAACTGAACGACAATACCTCCTGTAGAACAGACATGATGCTTCTGATGACCTTGCCAGCATTTTCTCACATTAAATTTAAATTCATTCACTGGGAGCTGTTTTCTTTCACAGGTGGTTTTTTCAAGCTGTTGTGAGACTCCGGGGTGCTGGAATTGCGGCATGCCATTCAAAGTCTACACTCAAGCTATCTTTGGCCAACTCTGGTAGGCTGCTCTCTCACATATTGAGTAATAAAAAGCTAACAGCATCGGTGACGACTTCTTGAGTTTTAATCCCAACAGCTAGAAGCTTCTGATGGGAAGTGTACACACTCACACTCCTGCCACAGGCCACTGAGATTAATAAAACACAGGGGCAGCTGTAACACTGAAGTATTTTGATGTTGCGCATAAAATACAGCCCACAACCTGCAACTGATATAGAAGCCGCACAGGCTTCAGCACCACAGTAAAGCAGGCGCATACATGGCTGTTGCATTGGAAGTGCGTATGCCCAGCCCACCCGAACAACCGAGACACCTGTCATCTGTGCAGGTCCACATCTTCTGCTTAAAGCCAGGTCTTGGGGCTACACTCTTAGAACTGCTTTGAGAAATGGCTAGCTGCTCTAGAATGACAAGCCCCCTCCATGCTTTGCTCTGGTGCTGGCACTAGTGCCCAAGCAGTCATGCAGTGATCCAGTTCATGGCACTAACCTTCCTGCAGACTCACAGCACAGGGTGAAGCGAGGGGAGATGGAACCTGCCTTTTTGACAACAGCTGACTGTTGCATTGATGTAACTACATCCTCAGCCTAAAGCTGGCAAAAGTGACGTTTTTAACGTCAGAGCTGTTTATCTGTACTAGACATTTCTAAGAATGTAACTATATGGCAATGAAAAAAATCTTAGTGAAGATCCATTTTATAAACAAAGGTAAAAATGACAAATCAGCTTGTTTCATTTGTGTCAGAGCAAGAGGTCAGGGACAAAGGGACACCTGGATGGCAGACATCACACTCACGTCAAAGTAATTTCAATGGAATTTTTAAATGACAAAGAAAATCCAATACCACTCTTTGTATTGGGTGGGAACACTATCTTCTATCAACTTCTTCAGGAATTTGTTTAAGGTTTTATGTTGAATCTGGCTTTAGAAAGAATTTTAAAGGACTAGTAAAATCATATCCAAGATGATAAATTAACTGCAGTTTACCATATGGAATATTACTCATTTCTCCTTTTACCACTAGAAAACATGAACATAAGGAAGATATTTGCAAGGCAGTGAATTTTCATACGAAACCCAGAAGTGAAAACTCCTTCCTTCATTTTTTTTTTTTCTTTCTGGATTACACATTCTATCAGAAAAGCAGATTTTAGGTTACATTTCAAGACTATAAAACAGAGTATTTAAAAAAAAATGTTTTTACAGTATCATCTTATAGAACATTTCCAGAATCAGCAATTTTAGAGATATTCCAGATCTATAAAGTAACTATGCTATGCAGAATTTTTACAGATCTCCAGCTACTCAATACAGCTCTACATGTTGTGTACCTTCTGAAATTAAATTGTTTCAGAATGGTTTCTTCTGGTATCCACAATTTCCTAGCATTCTTTATGGGTATCCAGCCTCTATATGGGTGTATCCCCTCTCCTAGCTACAAAGTGTGGGGGTTTTGAAATATAGTTAATGGCCAGCAGGTTTATACTAGCACAATACTGTATCACTGTTACAAAGAAAAAAAAAAAACAACCAACCAAATAAAAAAAAACCAAAAAACCAAACAACCAACAAAAACCAAAACCCTAGTTGTTGCACTAAAAAGACCCATGGTCCTTCCTGGCAGAAAAGAGCATTGTTCACTTCTTTATTTGTTTGCTTTAAACCCAGATTCCTGGTGTCCAGTAAAAATTCAGGCACAGTGTAGATCACTGAACAGGTATCACAGACCAGCTCTAACTCCTTATCAGCCTTTTATTGTGTATGCCTGCTCTGATCAGCATAGTAATGAAAACTCTAAAACAGGCTACTGTCTAGAGCTATATGTACAATAATGTTACTCCTTAATAGTGGACATTACAACAAAAAAGTCATTTGAAGGCACAGCCTTTGAAAAAATCTTTCTGTATCGTGTTTAGGACTGACCATTCACTAAGAATCAAGAGATCACAAAGCAACACCAACTTTAAAGACAGCAACTCCATAACCCAGGTCTTCACTGGGTAGAATTAACGACTATTTGTGAATATTATCACTTCTCCTTCTATCCCATTTGAGTCTCATAAAAGAAGGATCAAGAATTTTAACAGTGGAGGGTTCAGGGGGTGGGGGTGCGGGGGGGGGGGGACGACTATTCACCAGCAATTTCTCATTCCACACAAAAAAAGGGCACAAAACCAATTGCCATTTGAACAACTCTTCCATGGAGTATGAATGTAGGAAGTTTGGCTGTATTATTGCCTTAGGCCGGGAAGTTTCCAGATGTCCGCTGACTGCAGGGTGTGCTAACACTCAATTTGCTCCTGTTCCTTGGCTGCCTCGGGCAGGGAGTCTGAAAAAGCTCTGCCAATGACAAGTCAGCAAAAAAGCTTGCCATGATCTCCTCCCTCTTCACGCCCTTTCTCTGGTGATAACTGAGGCAAAAACATCCAAATCAAACAAGTCAGCCTACTTTATGCATTTTAAAGGAGCAGAAAATGCAGAAGCCAAAATATATATTATATCAACTTCAGATAAATTTTATTTGCTCTTTTACTTGGATAGTTCCAAGCCTGAAAATGATTGGCATAGCTACATAACTAAGTTTTTAATGATTTAATGCTAAGCTAAAAGCTTGATCCCATAGTATGTATTTTATAGAAGCAAACATGGTCTTCACAAAATAAGCGTTTTCAGTATTTTGCAAAAAAAGAACATTCTAGAAGATGTAAACAGATCAATGTGTGAGGCAAATCAAATAAAATGTTAAGGCCAAGCAATAAATTCATCAGCTTCACCAAAAGCAAGTGTGAACAAGTGGTAATGCCTTGCCATGAGCATTGTTCATACTTTTCCTCATTAGGCAGAAGGTATTTTGAGGTAAAGAATTTATTCAATGATCATTGCTCTGAACTATTTCACCACTCAGGTGAAATCAGAAATTTGCCCCTTCCTCTGTCCACCCCCCAAAATAAACACAACTCTTTAAGCTTGTGAAAACTTCTGGCAGAATGATAGCTTTCAGTCTTTTCGTGAAGTAAATTTGTTTCTAAAGCCAGATAAGGGAAAATACAGATCACATTGAACATTCACACTTTGTGTTCCTTTAGGGACTATTATTTTTTAGATAAAATTGGAGTTTCAACACAAGAAGAAATATATTTAATCCCCCATCCCCCCCCCTCGCCCGAAAAAAATAGGCAGACTGATACAACTGGCTCCATTTAGAAGCAAAGCCAGAAGTTTCTTTCAATCACTTGGCTTGGTAACATATACCTTTAAAGTACACCAGTAAATTCCTCATTTAGCTTCTATTAGGTAGCCACACATTTCAATCAAGATATACTTTAAGGTTTAAAAAACACTTGCTCATATTTAAACTGTATCATTTTCTCCTTTAAAAAAAAAACCCTAATCCTGCAAGAGAATGGGAAACTTACGAGCAAGACTGTTACTCCTATAGGTAGGAAAAAGTAACTGGAAAATTCCAGCCATCACCATGCTAACTCAACTCAGTTAACCAAGAAAACCAGAAAGCTTCATATTATCAATTATGTGATAAAGCTAACCTATGTAATAAGTATCTTTAGACCTATATTTAAGAAAGGCCTCTCTCATTCCATGCCCTTTTTTATTTTCCTGGAAGGGATTTAAGCAAGTTATCCTGATTAATTTAAAAGTATAGCTGCATGTTTTCTTTTGGTAAAGAAAAGCAGCAAATTAACAGTTTACGCACAATCCTAAATTCCAGTCAATAGAACAGCTATTTGTGTCATTCAACTTATATGACCCCTAACCTAAAATGCTACCAGCACCTCATTTTTGTGTATAACGTCTTTATTCTTTCCCATTTAATAGTACATTCAATAGGGTTTACGTATATCAAAAAGCACAACACACTTTAAACATCTTTGAAGACAGTCTGATATAACTGCCTATAAAAACCTATTCCGGCTAAGCCCAAATTACACTAAAAAAAAAAAACCAGTGATAAAACTGGTAATAAAATTTAACTTCTCAAGCTTTAAAAAAACCAAAAACCAAACCCAAGTAAATATGATAAATATCTCACTAAAATGAAACATTAAAATTTATCTAAATTCAACATTAAAATTTATTTGGAAACTATAATGACATAGAAAATAGTTCTATTCATGAAAATATTATTTAAAAAGCATTTCCCACAGCTCATTGCTTTTGGTTCTGGGTTGGAAGCCAACCACCTACATGAAGAGTCAGAGCTACAAAGGAACTTTTACGCTAACAGTAATCTGCCAAATCACATAAATCAAATATTATATCAATTCCTTATCTGCAATATATCATCACCACACTACTGTATCATAAAAATTGTCAGTTGACGCATTAATGAAATTATCCTAAGCACAGGCTTCTGAAAGCTAACATATTACATCCACGTAGCTACCTACAGCTCTGATTCAGACCATCTAAATTCAGCCTGGAAATGATTTCCTGCTGGAAATCAATATCTAACTTTTACCAAGATGAGTTTCTCTACTCCCCAGAATCTTCAAACAGATGAATAAGATATTTTTGCATGTATTCATCCATCAAGACTTGCCAGCCTTAAAGAAGACACCAAAAGAAACCAAATCCAAAGTGACACAGCAAAACCCTGGGCTTCCCTTGCAAAATACCTTATGTGGATAGGTGTGCTGTAATTTTCTAGCTGTAATATGGAAGATTATCAGCATATTAAAATAAAAGCCCTTTGAAAACTGGAACCTGACAAGATTTTCAAATGCCATACTATTGCAGCACTTTACAATTAGACCTTTAAGTGCTAGGGAGGAGAAAAGGCAGCATGCATTTTACATTTCTTCTGCAATGAGAAAACAGTTACCATGAAGTGGGAACTAAAGTGTATTTCAGTTATGTAAAACTTAAACTACAATCAGATACAGTGTTGTGGGTTGGGTTTTTTTCTTTCTCAATAATTTTTATGATGACAGATTCTTCAACTCAATACGACAGTCATATAGAAATAAACATACAGCTTGGCAGATGATATACATACAGATACATACACTGCCTGGAAATGTATCTGGTTTTCCATGTGGTCTCCCACTACACACATATACAACCCCCAAAATAACATTTGAAAGATGGTCATCTATTAACATTGCCATATGAGCTATATGTTAAAAGAAAGTAACTTACTAGTGTCTATTTGGAGAGCACTTCCCATTCTGTGTTGCAAGCTAATTAAAAAAAGCTCAAATTCCTGCTATATTCAATCTCTTAGACAAGTAGATCTAGTAGACAAGCATGCCTGAATAAAAATCTTGGAAGTTATGCACAGTTAAGAGTACGTAATAATTCATTAGACACTTAATTTCTACCCAAAATTAAGCTTCTATTTTAAATCTTAACTTGAATGCTATAGAACTTGTATGCTACTTTGCATATATTGTGAATTACTGAATGCTTGATTTAAAAAAAAAAAAAGGAAAAAAGAAGTGTTTTTTCCAAAGCAGGAGGAAATGCTTTACGTCTAAAGAAAAACAGTTGTTAAAATGTAAAAGAACTACTCACCAGTCTCCGGGGAAATTCATTCTTTACCAAAAGCTTGATGTACAAACAACAAAAACCACACAAGCATGTGAGGTACAATCCTTTTCTCTGGGAAGCTGCTCCCCAATGAGTACTGCACAACCCTGACCCAGAGAAAAAACAACTTAGCTGTCAGGATTGCTAGCCTCCAAGAAAGCTGATACCAGAGTGATGTCACATACTTCTGAAATGTTACTGCAGCTCCAAATTATTGACTCTCTTCTACCAATAAAATCTCTACCTCTAAATGATGGAAGACAAAACATTTAACAACAGAATTAAGTTTCAACAGGAGCTAATAGTGAAGTTTTTAAGAGCATAACATGGGGTTAGACAAAACGTTACAGTCAGAAAAAGTGAAAGGAACAGATGCTGGCTATGTTATCTAGATAAGCTCTCCTAATTTACCTTCAACCTGCAAAGTTTTTATTTGTTGCAGCAATATTTATAAAACATTTCCTGAGCTGGAGGGGAAGAGCAAAGACTACCACAGACCACCACAGCACTGGGCATCTCTCTGCAAGTCCCCAGCTAATCCAGCCGAGAAGTTCTTGAGTCCACATGGTGGCCCTCAGCTAGGCCACCTTTCTCACTCTCTTGACTTCCTTCTGCCCCAACATTTGCCCCACGATTCTTCCTCTCATCCTGCATGCCTTGTCCCAGTCACAGGGAGTACTTGGAAGCACAATGGACTCTAACCTAAGATCCTCAGAAAGCACTTGCCTAATTCCACTGGGAAACAAAAGGGTAGGAAACTGGATGAAAAGAAAAAGTAATAATCAGCTAAAATGTAATCCTTGTGTGCTAAGATCAGCAACTTTGATACCAAAATGGATACATCCAAACTGCTAATGCAGGATGTGAAGCTATACACACTGTGAAGGACACCGCAGAAAGGAAAGGAATGATCATAACAGAAGTACCGAAGGAAATTTCTATACAGGAAAGAAAAACCGTGGACTAACGTTCTACTTTAAAAGTATAAAGCAAAAAGGAGATGAACAGCATGAATAAATTATGTGGTACATAAAATTTACTTTTGCAGAAGTAAAATCTAGAGTTGCAGTTGCAGGGATGGCTGGGGTCTTCTCCAAATCACAAAATTTAGACTAGAGTACAGACAGAGATTTTTCATATTAAAATCATAAACATCAAAGTTTATCTTCATGAATATTTTCAAATTAACATCACACATCTTTAAATATGACAGCCCACAGATTTTCAACAGTCCTGAACCAACAGTATGCTAATTTAGAGCTGGTTAGTAATCAACGGAGGCACTGTGTGGGGAAAGTACTGCCTTCAGTCAACTAGACTGAGAGCAGTGCAAGCCTTTCAGTATGGAAGAGGCCTGCATTTTTTGACGTTAAAATTAGTGAAATTATCTGTGACCTATAAAGAGAAGAATCTTGCAACAAAAGCTCCTAAATTCACAAGATAAATCACTACTTTTCAAAAACAATCCAGCATGAGTAAGATGAGAAATTCTAAGGAAAGGATAAAAGGACAAACCAGAAAGAACACACAGGCCTTCAAAGTAAAGAAATGGCAACTCAAATTAGACACTAAAAACACTCTTTTGATAGAAAAAATAAGGACTGGGAGAAAAGCCCCAAAACTGGTATGCAGTCAGAAAGGGGTTAAAATGGGAGTTAGCTGAGATGGGGACCAAAACCTAAGTAACATTCTTCCTCAGTTTTCAGTGTGAACAATATCAACCACGGGAGCTGGGAGGCAGAATGAACCAACATAAATAAATGCATGGGGAACAGGCTGCCATTGGGGCAGAGACGAATGCGGTTAAAGAGAAGCACCCAAGTGCAAAACCAGGAACCAACTGATGCACAGAAGACTACTGCCAGAATTCAATCCTGTTCAGAGGACTAACTTAAAATTAGTGTTTTCATTAGTAAGTAAAAAGAAAGGCATATGTAATGAAATCTGCTAGTGACAAAGCCAAGGGGCATCATCAGACATATGAGCTATATTTGATACAATATGAGAAAGAGATGAGTTTCATGCAGAAAGAAATGGATAACCAAGAAGAAGGAGCAACGATGGTGGAACAAAATTGCGGAGTACGAATGTAAGGTGATACCCCTAACTAACAAGATATCTGTTAAAAAATATACAAGAACGTGAATGGAATCCTGTATACACACAGATCGTTCCAACCTGAGATCTCTACCTCTGTGTCCTGTGGCTACTTCTGTGGTAAAACACAGAGAAGTCTGCACTTCCCACTGCCTTTGTTCCTTTTATAATAGGTCCATAACCTCAGAAAGGTTGAAAGATAGCAGAATCAGAATATGATTAAGTAAGGTACCTATGTCAATTAATTATACCTATTACTTTAAACTAGAACAAAAATAAAAGTTTACCAATATGACCACTCACTCTAAGAGAGAATTTTACAGAAATAAGCCTCACTTGGCCAAGCAGTGTGAAGTAGGACAGGACTACAATACCTAAAGATGATTCTAAGCTGTATAGATAAAACACTAGGAAAGGTAAAAAACACTTGCGGCTAGAACAAACAGACAAAAGTTGCCTGAGATATGTAAATTGGAAATAAAGAGCTTTAAAATGAGGCTGGTCTTGTTGATGGATGAGATCATACAACTTTTCTGTGTCAGAAAGATGTTGGCTTCAAAATCCACAAGTGCTAACCCTTAAGGCAAGTGACCTATTTTGAAGCAATTTCACCTGTCACACTTAGAATGGCAAAAGTCTGGAGTGCAAAACCTGAGCAGAGGAGTATCTAGAAAGGTATGAAATATGAGACTTGAAGTAAAAAATTAGCAACCCAGAAATCAGTTGGAAAATTGAAGAATTTTACCAGTCATGTATTAAGTGGTCAATACCACAGACTATGCTTCCCGTTTTCGTTTGCTTGCACGTTTCATGTACAAAATTGATCCACTGCTTGAAATTAAGCTGGCAATCTTTTCCTCCTTTTTTGTTAGCATACAATAAGCTTTATAGAAGTAATTAATCTCCTGTTAGTTCCATGGCATTAATGCCTCTCTTTGTAAGAGCTGTGCTATTTCTAGAAGAATCTAAGTTTCATTAATAGCCTCCAGCCCTGATTTCAGAGTTAAGATTTGATAAAGCATTAGCACATGATGTTTGAAAACAAAAACAAGCAGGACCAAGGCAGCTGGAAGAGAGAAGAACTATCAGGTTTGAGACATGGTAGCTTACCATCAGGGGGCTAATTTTGAATGAGAGAAAAACAGTATTAAATTACACCAACTTTCTGCTATTTTCCAGTTTTCGATTTCAGTAAAAAATGAAAATAGTTACTTCACAGCAAAAAGCTAACTCCCCACTTTTGGATGGCCTGCAAACTGAGATAGCACCCACTGCTGAAGCATTATCATTTAAAAAAAAAATTGTTTAATATCATAAAAATGTAAGATAGCTGAGATAAATCCTGAAAATCTAAATCAGAGTAGGACAACTGGCCACAATTCGTCACTGCTGAGCATACTATCCTGGAGAGCGAAGGACTGTTCCAGTAAACCTAATTTGCTATTTTCAAGTAAGAAGAAAAATTATTTTGTTTTTCAGTCAAGCCAATATAAAGACAAAACAACATAACCGGGGCAAAGGAGCAGGGGAAAATAAAATTGCTCTGGGCACATATGTACAGATGACCAGACGGCAACCTTACCTATATTTTCCACAGAATTTAGGGTTTTACGTTCATGTTAATATTGAGGTCTTTAGACATCAGGGTTAGGGAATGTGCTTCTGATGAATGCAACAGACTGTCTTATGGACAGCCTCAGGATAAGTACTATGCTATATAAAAACCTTAAGTCAAAAAGATTTTCCATAAAATGAGACTCATGCAAAAATGTAAGTTGGACAAGACCCCTGGTGGTCATCAAGTTCAACCTCACGCTCAGAGATAAATTCAATACCGGATCAGGTTGCAAATGCCCTTGTCCAGCTGAGTTGCAAAAATCTTCAAGAATGATGATTTCATAGCCTCTCTGTGCTCAACAGCTTTGTGGTTTGTTTTTTTTTACTATTATTATTTATTTTTATTTTAACCTGTTAGAATGTACATTATTGCAATTTATGACCATTGCTTCCTGCCCTTTCTTTGTGTGCTTCTGAAATGAGTCTGTCTCCTCTATAAAGCTCAGGTAGGTAATGAAAGACTGCAATTATGTCCCTGCTTTTGCCACCTTTTCTTCAGGCTAAACACTCCAATCTCTTTCAGCCTCCTCTTGTACATCATATGTCCTGGCCCTGTAACCATGCTAGTGCTCAACTCACTCATGTTTGTGTCTCTCTCTCTCTCACTCACACTGATGTGACCAAAACTGGACACATTATTCCAGAGATAGCCTCAAAAGTGATGAATTGGGGAGAATAGTCACCACTCTCGCTAAGGCAACTCAATATGTGGTTAGCCTTCGTCACCATTATAGCACAACACTAACATTCAGCTTGCTGTCCACCAGGACCCGCAGGTCATTTTCCGAGATGCTGCTCCTCCACCTGCACATTTGCCTTTGCTGAACTTCAGCATGTTCCAGTCTGCTCACTCCAGTTTGCTGAGGTCCCTGTGAACGACCACCCTGCCCTTTGGCATACCGATCCCTCCCCTCAAGGATGGTCTTATCCAGGAACTTGCTGATGGTGCATTCTGCCTCACTATCCAACTTGCTGATGAGTGTTAAAATAGTTTCAGCCCCAGTGTCAACTCCAAGAGAGACCTCTTGTAAACAGCCACTCGTCTAAAACTTCAAAACTATTGACTGCTACTCCTTAAGCCCCATGGTGTAACCAGTTTTTCACCCATCCTGTAGTCCACTCATCCAATCCATACCCACTCTTTTGGATACAAGGATACTACATGAAACTACATCAAAAGCCTCGCTAAAGGTAAGTGGCATCCACTGTTTTTCCCCTCACTTGCAGAGGCAGTCATCGTAGAAAGCAGTCAGGTTAGTCAAGCAAGATTTTTCCTTGATACATCCATGCTGTCTGTTTCCAATTACCTTCCAGTCCTTCAACAAGCCTAGAAATAGTTTCTATGAGCATTGCTCCATAATTCTCCCAGGAAAAGAGGTAAAGTTGATCTGTGTTTATTTCTCTGGATTCTCTTTCTTGCTTTTGTTTTGAAAACAGTAATGTTTGCCTTTTTCCAGTCATCAGGGCTATCCAAGCTGATAAAAAGTAGGGATGGTAATGATGCCCACCTAACACAGAACAGGAAAGGTCTCTCTACTTACTGAAGGAATTTCTTAAAGAAGCAGACTATTACAATGGATGAGTAACAGATGACATGGATTGCATTGTGTGGATACTAATAGACAAGTGTAAACATGCATGAGAGGTACTTATTATTTTAAAATGACAGTTAAGTTCAGCTGAGCAAGAGGCTCCCAATATCTGGTTTTTCATAGCAATATGGACAAGCTCTATTTAAATCTTGGGCTTTCATGAAGTGCAACACTTGTTTTTTCATTACGTATGTGTAAAATAAACAGAAAAATATTGCCTAGATTACAGGATTCTCAGAATAAAAGGCTGACCTTTTTTTTTTTTTGAAAAGGAAAAGGTTATGTTCCTGGAGTAAGAATCTATAGCTATTTGATTCAAACACCAGTCAGAAAATAACATATAACTGAATATCTTATTAAAAAAAAAAAAAAAAAAACCACACAAAAAAACCCACAACAAAACACAAGAGTGAGGGGACCTGAGGCAGCTTATGTCTGTCAAAAGAAGAAAGAAGAGGTGGAACAAAAAAATGACCCCACAGAAAAGACATCGCCGCTCCTGGCTGCAACCAAACTCAGGTTGCTAGTATGCTCCAGGATCTCCTGGCTGACTTCTACTATTTCTGCTATATCCACGAAATTGCTGTAAATCTATGACTGAAAGCACTGATGTGTTGCTCTAGCATTTCTTTAAGCTTGTTCTGCTTAGTTTAATTGAACAAAAATATTAATGAATTTTAAAGTAGGAATTTTGACTGCTTGCTGTTGGCAGAACAGACAGAACAAGTTTTTCCAAAGGGAAAACTCAATCTTGTCTTGATCTAAAATGTCTTGTTATGCCCCAAACATCAAATGGATTAAAGATATGTAGCAGAACCTATGTGCAGCACGAACATTACCAGTCCAGCAACCTTAGCAGGGATGGCAAGGCCTGAACACCCTGTGAGACACTTTTTCTCAGTTACAGTAACATATAAACTCTGACGGAGAACCTTAAATAAGCTTGGAAATAAACAGTCAGCATTTAGAGTTGCTAGCCTTTCTTGAGTAACATGTTTTTAGTACCCTCTACATGTATACAGCCTTTGATTCTATGCATTTAAAATGAAAAGAAACAATGAAAATGAAATTGTTACCTCCTTTCCAATAGTTTTAGAGGAAGGAAACAGTATTTTTAGATTTACTTCTGGAAGACCAGGATTAAAACAAATGTCTGTTAAAGCAACAGCCATGCGCACATTAGTTTAAAAAAATACATACATTGCTCAGCTACGGCATGTTCTGTTAAATAAAGCAAACTGCACCCCAATCCAAGTGATGTAGTTACATTGCACTCTCACGCTGAGAGGGAGCTTGCCATTAGGCATAGCTGCAACAAAAAGTTTCAGAGAAGAAATTTAGCACTCTAAGTCAACAGCAGTCACAATCTACTCTTCACACTAATAATAATGTAGAGTCCATTTTCTTCCCCTCCTTTTCCAAAATACTTTTCATGTTTAATCCAGTCCAAATTCAGAGTGTAAACCTTTGGAAAAAAGCAATCATGAAACCTGATTATCTAGGAATTTTACTCACTGTAAAACAGATTTTCAAGCATGTGCCAGACATGAAGGACCCACACTCTCCCACAGCTCAGCACTAATACCTGAATCTTCTGAAATAGAAGACAAATGCTCTTATTCCATTCCCTGAAGCCTGTGGCAGTCTTCTGCTCCCCCCAGTGGCAAAAAAAAAAAATAAACCAGAACGAGGCCATTAAAGAAGCATCACACACTCATACAGTGCTGTTCTTGAAGGTTCTTCAAACCAAACATTTCTATTACTTAAAGGAGAATTTTTTTCTTCTACTAAAAATAAACAAACAGTCTAAATCAACATTCACCTTGAACCCACATTTACACAAAAAAGTTTCAGGAACTGATAAATATGAAGTAGTTGATAATGAAAACATTTTAAATTGATCTAAAAGCCTAAAGTTAAGAGCCATTTTCTCAGGTTACGATAAAGAAAAAAGGCCATAATTTAAAATAAAAATACTTTTAATAGAAGTATTAGTAGCAATCTTCTGTTTAAAAAAAAAACTCACAGAAAGCTGCTGCCGCACAGATGTCACTTGCTTACTCTTATCAGCATTCTGATGTATCCCGTCTTATAAGCTTCAAAAAGTTTTTAAAAAGTAAGCATAGCAAGAATAGTATTTTCTGAAAGGTGAACCAAATGAGTATTTAAATAAGTAATTCTGACATTTAGTGTAACTTTGTGGCTATGCCTAGATACAGTAAACGCTTAAGTAGCAGTCTTCTATGTTAAAGGATTGACTGCAAAATCATGTCATTTCAAATATTTTTGGCTTATTAGTGGCATCTAATATGCAGTTTAGCCTCATCTAACAACTAACTGACCTCTATCTCAAATTTGTACACCACTTATGAAAAGTGACTTTTAATATAAGAGTCTTAGAGATAAAAATTCAATGCGAGGAAGCCAACAGCCATGGAAAGCATAATGGGTGTGACATGTGAAGTCTAGTAACTGTTTAATAGAACTACAAAATTTAGCAATTGCATAACAGAGGACTGCAACAGCAGTATCCACTAACATGAACAGTGTAATATTTCAAAATTTCTAACAGGGATATTGATGTATTACTGAAAAGCTTGATGAAAAGCATCATGCACTATTTTCTAACTATGCAAATGATTGCATGTTAGCAGTAGATACCCTGCTGTGGCAACCCTTTGACAAACTTGTTTTCAATTCAGTAACAAAAATGTGGAAGGACTGTTGCTTTGGTCAAGATAAGGTATTGTTCAAACTCCACATGCCAGGGAAGGCTAGGCAGCAAGCAAGCAGATGGCACAAACCCAGATAAATCACAGGGAATGACATCGAAGCCAACATCCAATGTGGTGACTGAGATTTCACTGGAGACTGTGATCTGGCTGGATTAACCGTAAGAGCTGGCAAAGTAGTCTAGATGGATTCAAGTACACAATAGGTAGAAGTTGAGGTTCAAATGGGGAACAGAGAGGAGGACAGGAGCCTTCAAGAAAATGACAAAAGTAGGTGGCTTAGACCGAGTCTGCAGATGACACCAATTTGCAGGGCACAGGCTGCCATACAGAGGGACCCAGACAGGCCAAGGGAAGGGACCACCTGGACCCCAGTGACGTTCAACAGGGCTGAAGGCAGGTCCCTGCCCCGGGGAGGACGAGCCCTGGCAGCCACCCTGGCTGGGGTCTGCCTGCCTGGGGAGCAGCTCTGCCGAAAGGGGCCGGGTGGGCGGCGAGCTGGGCATGAGCCAGCAGTGACCCGGCAGCAGAGATGGCCAGCGGCCTCCCGGGCCATACCAACGGGGACACGGCCAGTAGCTCATGGGAAGGGAGGGATCATCCCCTCTGCTCAGCACCTGTTGGACTGTTTCTGGAAGACTGCATTCAGTTTTGTTGCACCCCAACAGATGAAAGAGATTGATAATGTGTCACAAGTTCAGCAGAGGGCCACCAAAATGGTCAGGAGCTGGAGCACCTGCCCTGTGAGAAGATACTGAGGGAGCTGGGCTGGTTCACAGCCTGGGGGAGCGATGGCTTCAGAGGTCCTAGCAGCAGCTTGCTTGTAGGTACAAGGAAGGCATCAAGAGAATGAAGCCAAGCTCCTCACGGTGGAGCATGGCCAGAAGAAGTTGAGAGACAACAGACATGAATGGAAACCAGAGAGGTTCAGACTGGACATGAGGAAAAACTACTTCACGCAGGACAGTCAGGTGGTAGGACAGGTTGCCCAGAGAGGTTGTGGAGTCTCCATCCTTGGGGACTCTCAGGACCATACAGGATAAATCTCTCAACAGCCTGGTCTGAGCTCAGAGCTGACCCTGCTTTGGGCAGGAGGTTGGACAAGTGACGTCCTGTGTCACTTTCGAACTGAATAATCCTGTGATTAACTACCAGCCATCTTCAATAACCTTAAGGAATGACAAGAAAGAACGCTGGGGCTTTTTTATTTATGCACTCAATGAGGTGAGATACTGAACCCACATTTGAAGGTCCAGAACATTAACATAAGACTTTAAACACTGTATTTAAGAAAATCAGATATCAGATCTCACTGGCCCAAACTGAACCCATTGCAGGTAAGCAAAACTTAAGAAAATTAAGTTAAAACTTAATTCTTAAATTTACCAGAGGTTTTAAGCAATCCAAAAATTCTCTAACATAGGTATTGAAAACCACCTATATGCTGCACTTCTTTTAAATAGAATATACTTAAATGTGCAATGTTTACACAAACTCAAAGCTGTCTGATACGTTAGAGTAGCCCCAAAGGATGTTACAATAAATATGGTTTAAACTGCATCTAAAGAACTTCTAGGTTAGAGTTCTTCCTCTTTTTCCAAGGATTCCTGTACCACCCCTTTACTTCTAACAGAGAGAAATAATAACCTTCATTAGTTTTGCATAATTGGAGGTTCTTATGTGTTACTAAGTCAAAGCCTTTGGATTATCATAAAGTAGTTCTAGTCAACCTTCACATCCTTCATTATTCTGAGGAACAAAACAATGAACTGACCAACCCATCTAGAAAGAGTATGTTCTGTCAGTAAAATGAATGCTATCCACATGAAGTAATCACATCAAATGTTGATATTAGCATTACTACAAGCAGCACTGAAGCCAGCAAGGCAAGGTTTACACAAGGATCAGCATCTGTTGTTACATCTACTGACAATGCTGGAAACGAGTTACAAGCTTACAAAGCAAAAAACCATTGTTCAAGCTTGAAATAAAGGCCGCAGTGCTCACTGATTCAGGAAAGCTGAAAACCGTCATGCTGAGTTGAAATTACGTATGTTTATCAGACTAGCTGAGAAGAAAAGGCGTTAGAGTCCAGTAGAGGGGAGTGAGATTTGTTAATAATCTTTTTTTTATTATTCTTTTTTTTCTCCCTCTAAAGGTGAAGGTGCTAAAGTGATGGGATTAGCTGAAGTGGACAAGAAAATTATGTAGTATAAAACCACTGAGTTCATGAGTTTTAAGATCTAATAGATTTCTGAACTTCATTCCCATGCTTGTCTTTCAAATGCATTTTGCAGACTTTCCTTGAGGATTAGGACAATCATGCAAGAAGTAGCTTTGTAAGAATTTTTCTCCCACTCCCTTTTAATGGTTTTGAAAGTGTTCATACCAGTGCACAGCGGTTGTTAAGCTTCGCTGGCACAGTTTCCATGAGTGCATTCCACTGAGATACATCAAACAAACTACTGTTAGGTCAGTCATTTTGATATCTCAAGAATAATTGGGATATCAAATATTCAGTACTCAAGACATATTTTTTCCAATAATTATAGGAAGATTCACATTCCAAACAGTTCAGCTCTTTGCAGAATAAATTCTGATGATCCACATCCATTGGCTACCCAAGTGAATACTGCCTGTCAGAAAACATGAATTTAATGTTTTGGCAGAAACAGAATTACTGGTAACCATCTCCAGAGTCATAAAGGACTTGGCACACTTTGAAAAAACATATAGTTAAAAGTTATAAGCTTCTTTATTCCATGTATTTGGGTTCTGTCTCTAACATAGATGAGACGACATGCTAGAGTTATTTGTCAGTAACTTTAAACCATAACATCTGTAAATTATAATTTCTGCCTCCAGAGTAAGGACTGCAATGTCAATAGAATCAACAAAGGAATCTACTGTCTTCAACTAATATACTTTCTAGATCAAAAGCAGCAGGGTCTTATTGATTATTATTACTTGTTACTGTAATTCTTCAATTAAACTTCTATGTTCATTCTGTACGAGAAAGCTGTAGAGAACTGTAAGTATATTGACCAGTCACAATGCCTAGATTTTTAGCAGTACGAATGCTATTGGTGTGTGCAAGAGGTCCCACAAGTTAAAAAAAGTACACTATTTGCACGCAGACTGAAATGCTTTTCACTGAAAAAGGGTCCAGTCTTCTAAATTGTAAAATTTCCCTCAATGCCACAGGGATATCAGAGCTTTGCAGAGAACCAGCTGGAAACATTTTAAAACTTAAGAATATTTTTCTTCTAGTGCATTTCTAGAAATGGCTTTACCATTTTCATTTAATCTTTCAAATAAAACTATGGAGGCAACAAGAGAAAAAAAAATCAGTCTGGGAAGCTAAAGTGCTTTCTGGACCAGAAAGTCAAGAACAGTTAGAAAAACTACAACGTGATGGTGGTTAATGTAAAGTACTGGCTAGACTTACATATATGCATATGTACACATGCCCATGCACTCACACTGCAGTGACTCCGACATTTCTTAGCTTCTATTCCCTTGAGTGCTGTGTTATTATTCCTTCATATAGTTCTCAGACTTTGTTCCAGCTTTACATAGGTGCAGCAGAAGTTTTCAGAATAGGTGCAGCAGAATTTTTCAGAAATTTTTATGTGAAAATGGAGGAGGGGACTGCAGTCAGAATCTTTCAACATTACTTCACAGTTGTCAGAAGATGACACATTGCTGCTCTAATAGATGTGTCACTATAACAAAAAAATGAAGAAATTAAATAAATCTAATTTGGTTGAAGTCCCACACTGATTAATATATTTAATATCTCTAAACAAAATCTGAACTGTTCTTACTTGATTTCAACACAGACATGTTAATGAAATAAAAAACTGCATCCAATGGATCAAATTATCAATTTGAATATATCCTGTAAACAAGAATCATTACAACACACAATGAGGACAAGAATACCATAGGGATCAGAGTCCCAAGCTGATGAAGTAAGGACCTTAAACTTACCATGTTACAGGGCAGTGCGCCATGTTAAGATACCAGAACGGGCTGTGAGTAATCTGGAATTCCTAGATGGGATAATGCAAAGCTAATAGCTAAAATCTCAAAAACAGTCCAGCCTCATGAGCAAAAAGTTTCTCTGAGGCTATCTGGCTTTTCTTCCTACGGGGCCAGGTGCAGCCCTGCACTGACATGCATTTCAGTACCTGAGGTATTTCACTGCCAGTCATTCAGTGATGACAACATCAAGCTAACTGCATCATGGATATGCCCTTTAGCTTCACTTTCTGGTTCATTACACTTTCTACGTGACCTTGGTTAAGTAAGCCTCTGTTTCCATTTCCAATTTGTACTATCATGATATAAAATACTCCCCATTATTAAAGCAACTAAATGTAACTGAAACTGCAAGACACTAATGCTGTAATGGAAGGTTGTGGGGAATGTTTTCAACTTATTCTGATCACTGAAGCAGTTAAAAATTAAATTCAGCCTAAACCTATCAAGTACCAGTTTTAAAAATCAAACTCACTAGGTCTAGAAAACAGTTAAGAAAGGTCTCAACTGCTTAGCATCAGGAGTACTCCAAAGGGCTCAAATAGCTGGTTTTCCTTTCCTTCTTGACCAGTGCCCATCTGTAACCAGCTACATCTTACAGATATTTCTTTAAGATACATTTTTTGGGTATAATTTTAAGGATCTGGTGAAATTCCATCACTCTCATAATTATTTTCTCTGATTCATGCCACATTCTCTTTCCCTCATCCTCTGTGCAAATCCTGCCTCTCGCTGGCATTGCTGTGATCCACTGAGCAGCAGCCAGACTTTACCAGACAGGTAACCTGAAGCTGTCTCTGCAGGAAACACATTATGGCTAGAACCATGCTGTACTTTGACATACCTTCAAAGGTGACACTAAAGTACCTATTTTGACAGCCTCAACGTGAGGGCTACTAAAGATATCCGTCTTTTCTTTGCTCATAGAGAAAACAAATGTACTGGGCAGTGTGGGATGAAACAGATGGTGTTACAGAAAATGACATTGGTTTAAGTCACGCCTTTTCGTTCTCTGCTAGGATATGACAACCTCGATGTTTCAGGCTATTTTCTCCAGGAGGAAAAAAAAATGTTTCATACTATTTCTCAGAAGAGTAAAAAATCAAAGAAAAAGTCTATTTTAGGTTTCCCAGGGAAGATAAAATGTCTTATATCAGACAAATTTTTATTTGCTAAAATTGTTCAAAATTGTACTGATCTGTTTTTTAATGACAGTTCTAAAAACCTTTTCACATTTCTTGAGTCTCAGAACATTTTTCCCTCAAAAACCTCTATCATATGCTGAACACGTCTTGTCAGAAAGAATTGGCACAATTTAAAATAGTGCCATACAGCAATTTTGCTTTTTTGTTTTTAACTTAATCATGGGTTACACTTAATATGGCCAAATCCCACCCCCCCCAAACCCTCTGTAAAAAAGACTCCATAGCAAATATTGTTCTATCAAACCTTGAAGGTCATTCCACTATGGGTGTTACTTAGTTTTGTCACCAAACACTATGTTTTCACTGATTAAAAAGTCTTTGTTTAATTGCCCATATGTTAATTTTCATGTAAACAACAGATTATCCTACTAACATGGAAATGTTAAGATGCCTGTGTAACCACCTGGAAAAAACCTGCACACATTACTGTATGTAAAGGGAGTATCTGAAATATAAATACAAACAGACCAATTTGTGAATAAACTTTAAATACTGAAATACTGATTAAATTCATCATTTCTATATAAATGGGAAGCTATAGAACATGGAAACCTTTTGGTGTTTGAGGTTTTTGGACAAGAATGTACCACAAGATGTGAATTGCATACAAGCCCCTTCAAATGGTCTGAAGTGCATAAAAATTAACTTTTCATTCTTTTTTCTCAATGCTTGTGCTTTGAAAGAGCATAAATTTGTGATTGGCTTAGAAACAAATAAGTCACTGTATGGCACATACTTCCATTAAATTCAGATTAAAGAATGCACAATGCAATTCTAGTTTTCTTAAAGCCACTGAGATGTTTACATACTAAGCTACTGTCTCCCTACCACAGCACTGAAGTGTGCATAAGACTGAATATCCTAAAAATGTTTCAAACGTTGATGTTCTCTGAAGCATAAAATAGTATTCCAGATTCTGTAAAAAAATGCGAATGCATATATATACATAAGTCAAGCAATGTTGTATTGCGCTGAGAACACATGGAGAAAATTAAAACTTATGCACTCTTTTGAGAAACATTCCCGTACTTTTTTTTTCTTTTTGTTTTTCCCCTTTTCTCTTCCCTGTGCTTTTTTAGGGGGGTGGAAATTCTGACCTACAAAAGGGAATCCTTTTTCTCTTGGTCGTCCTTTAGGAAATGTAAAGCTCTCAACATTCACTTTATACAAAACCATTTTCTAAATTTTTATTGATAGACATTCCCACTAAATACCTATTCATTATTGAATTGCAATGATCTAGTATATTCCCGGCTAAAATCTGCCAAAATTCACAAGACTGTATGTAATACCCATCTGAAACTTCAATGTACTGAAAGAGTAGAGATAATTCTCAGCTCATGCAGCCAGGACTTATCCAACTCCTTACCGTTTCCACTCTCTTGGTACAAACAAGCTGAAGATTTTTTAAAAATAAAACAATTTAAAACATTTTGGGTTTTCACTTTAAAAAAAACTGTTTCTCAACTTATACTACATACATATAGGAAGAACTGATAATGCTTTCTTTATTTTTCCATAAAAACTCAGACCCAATCCTGCCATTACAGCCAATTATTTTAAACGAGTACTGGTGTGCAGTTTCTTTTTCATTTGGAAAAGTAAATTTAGATCATACTTGTGAAACAGCTCCACTCTACAAAAAAAGAAACTAAAAAATGGCATTATTGTCTTGAAAGTATCTGATTGCAGCATACTGTCTAAAATGGGTCAAGATTTGATGCAGAATGCTGACAAGGTTTTTAGACACAACCTTCCATCTAAAATTGTCACAGGCTCTCCATCTGGCACATGAACTGAGTATGTGCAATTATCAGCTGTAGTAAAATCTTTCATTTAGAACACAATGTGAATGGAAAAAGACTGAGTCTTCAGTGTCCAAAAGACTTTAATAATTCAAAAACTAGTTGGCAGGCAGCCTAAGTGATATATATATATATACAAGAGGTTCCCCTTCACCCCACATCCCTAATTTCCACATCCTTTTCTGACTTTTTTTTCCCCCCTTAGTTCTGTACAAACTTTTATATTTAAAAAATTCAAGCAGCACAAAGTTTATTTAAACTTTATTTCAGCCGTGGTGCTTCCTCAAAATGACTAAAGTCACTACCACATTCCTACAGATATACTGCTCTTCTAGTGAAAAAGTGCCACACAAGTCAGTAACTTTCATTCATGTGGAAAACTGAATAAGTTTTTTCATCTTCTTCAAAAAATAACTGAACAAGGTGAATTACATGCCTTATATCGCCAGTCACATGAATAGGCACCTCAAAGATCCTTCCAGAAACCTGGAGTTTCTGAAAATCTGGAAGTTAGGTCTACATAGTGGAGTCATAAAAATTTAAACCTTACATTCTGGTATTTTATTGCAAGTTACAATATATTGATCCACAATAAAGTAAAATCCTACTGATGACTGGCACGTGTAAAATGACTGAATCATAACATTCTTTGAAACTGAATAAAAACTGACTATCTTTTTGCATTTTAGTTCTCCATTCAGTGCAATTTAAGTGCATTCTGAATAAGCTTGTACAACCGGCAGCCCTTATACACATTCACCCTCCCTCTTTGCATATTCTCTGTGCATGTGTGTATACATATATGTATACACACACGCATTAGATATATAAAGAAATTAACAAAACTAACACAGTAAAATTACAGCAAAACGATAGGTAATATATGGGTGTCAGGTTCTCTGAGATCTCAGATTCAACTATTTATGCATAATCACCATTAAGATCATAACACAAGGTAAACTTTTCTGCATGCTACCAATGACCAAAAGTGGACTTATATGCTAAATAAAATGGGTATAGACAAGAGTAGTACTGCAGAGTAGAAAGTATCTTGCCTGGAAAATTTGTTAACCTTAGAATTCCTGTTTTGGAAAAATAACCAAAGTCAGTACTGACTTCAAAGGAAAAGATAAACATTATTCTGAAAAGTAAAATAGACAAGATCAAGGTTATAAAAATAACTTAATTCGAGATGTTTAACATTTACAAATTTCTGCTTTCCTCGAGACTGACAATTTACCTTATAAAACCTGTAAAATACAACTTTTTATAGTTTATTCTTAGTTATTTCAAGGGGTTATCTCAGTAGAATCATACTAAGTTCAAACTTCTTCAGCAATCCAAACCAGAAATCTCACATTTTTGCATGCTCACAGTGATAAAGAAACACTGCCAAAACAGCTAAATGCTACTTTCTTCGCATGTGTTAACCTTTTATAACTCTGTTCCTCTTACATTGCCATTCCCATTGCTTGCTCTGCAGCCACTAATGCAAGTCTTTACCTTTCTCATCTCTTTGTTCCCTTCCTAAAAGGTCTTAAGTTCTCTAGGTTTGCTGTTCATCCGGAAACTGTCCTATGGCAAATCTTCATAGCATTTTCCAGATCTCTGAGACACACAGATGGCACCTGAAGGCACCACCATTACGAAATGATATATTCTAGTTATAAGAACAAAAACTTAGTATTAGAAATAACCTACTTCGAAGATAACAAGTCAGTATAGTAATATATTTTGTAGAACACAGGTCTGCAGTTACCCCTCGCTGTCTCTCTTTCATCATTTGTCAGAGTCGCATGCTAGAATCCTGTTTTGGCAGCCAAAGTACAGGTTTTCTGATGGGTTATGACAGCCCTTTGCCACATCAAGGCCTTAATGAAATGTGTTATCCTCAGGCTTTAACAAAAATCTTAACTATTACACCCATTTAGATAATTTCTCCTGAGAACCCTGTACCAGGGGGTCAAGCAAACTAATGTGCAAGTACTCAAGATTCACACACACCACTCTCCATCCTCTCTCCCTTTCAACCGGGACTGTCAAGGCAATGATGAAGCTTACGGGTTTATTGATTTTACTCCTATGAATCAGGTCAATTGGAATCATAACAGGGGTTATGTTTAGCAAGAATCTCTTCTGTCAGGCTCAGTGGATTCACTGACAAGTAGTTTTTCCCATTGTAATTAAAATCTTTTATCCAGAAGACTATTTGAAGTATATACCCACAATCACAACAGGATAGAAGAGTACTGGGCTTGTAAAAACAAACAACCCTCCTAACCCAAAAATATGTCAATTTATTATAATTAAGCCCTTCAATCTCAATCCAGTGATGAACTGTATTTTAGGAAGTAACTCTAGTATGTCACAACTGAAACCTTAAAACACACATGGAGTTCAATCATGATATTAAATCATCTTTATTCACTGGGAGATAAGTGCAATTAGGAACCAACTTTTTTTTTGGGGGGTGGGTGGTGTCAGAGTCTTTCATTCACTCACTGCTTTTTATAACCCCAGTTTAGATGTTTTAAAAATATAGTGTCAGCTGCCTTTTTGCTACAAGTTAAATGCGTTGCATTAAAGAATTTAAAAGTCATATATTGCAGATGATCTTGGAGGCAAATAAGATTTCAAATCAAGTGCAAGAATTGAGCTTTGATAATAATTTGATTCATAAATCCTGCCTTCCCACAGTTAATTAAAAGTTAATTAAATGTTAAACTGTATCAAACATTCACTCGAGCTACTATAAAAGACTACAAATTTGTTCAAAATTCCTATTACATCCTACCAAAGTGCAAAATCTCAGTCATAACAAAGAACGAAGAGATTACTTTTTCTATTTCTTAGCTGGTTAAAGGAGGAAATACATGCATATCTATCAGCAAAACTAACAGATGGCAACAGTTAACTTACCCTGTTTAGCAATTTGTGTTGAAACCAAGTACTGTAAATATCCTTCAGCATGGTCTTACATAAATAAAATTCTCTATTGCAAGACTACTCAAACTCCCTCTAAAATAAGAGATACACAAAACAATCTAGGTTTTAAACCAATTTAAGAACATAAAGAAAATGAAAAATGACTGAGAAGTGACGGTTGAAGAACTACTGCTATACTTAGAATAGTTAGCTAATTTGAAGTCAGTAGAAAAAGAGATATATGCCAATTTTTTGAACTTCTGAGCAGAACAGCCTCACATTCCTGTTAAAAAGCAGTTCTTCTCCAGCAAAAAATTAATACATATGTACCAGAATTATTTTACTGAAGTGAGTGACGGCGGAGATATTTCAAATAGATACCATTATTAGAGAATAGAGACAAGTATGAAGCTGAGTTTTTCTGAAATCTAAAGGCATTAGAAAGGAAAGAGATGAATATCGACTCACCAGGAACACTGGCGATCTAACAGGAAGGCTTGTCTCACATCTCAAGTTTCCAGTTCCAAGACAAATCATATGTGCACTGATAGAAAGATGACAAAAGGGCATGCTGTGCTCTCCTCTACTTCAGTTGAATGACAGCTCTACTAACAGGGAACCGAGACACACACTGCAAAATCTAAGAGTGGGTACTTGATATGAGCATGCTCGGTATCTAATTTAAAATGGCCTGATGCTTCATCTCAGCATGAGATGGCCTACTTCCAAACAATTTCAGAACTTTAAGTCAAATTGAAAATCATAAATTGGAATATGCAAAACTCAGCCACCAAGCAGTGTTGATTTTTTTTTTTTTTAATTTACTGTGCATCAGTGCAGATTCATTTGCACTACTTCCCTGCAGGGCATCCTAAGGCTTAAACACTAGCATCATGTGCTTGAATGTAATTACATGATGTCACTGTAATAGACTGAAAACCTTTTCAGGACAGCATACGATCTGAACACTAAGCAGCACAATTCATAAATCAAAGACAACAAATCCATTAAATATTCTCCAAATCAATTTAAGAATTATCTTATATGGTGATTTCAGGGCAGCGGTGGTTTTGTGGTTTGGATTTTTTTGTTTGTTTGTTTTGGTTTTTTTTTGTTTGTTTTGTTTTGTTTTTGAGTGGGGGAGGCAAGAAGGAAGGCTAGAGAACTGTCTAATAAGTGATTTATGTTCCAAAGCAGTTTACCTCCACTTAAAGTCTCTTTATACATAAAGAGATCATTTAGCTTCTTAATGAAACAATTTATTTTGACATCAAAAGCCAGGTAATTCACATGCAAAAAGTCCTTTGTCAAAGAAAACAGACATTCAAACCCTTTCCCTTTAGAGATTAACATCTTTTAATTCACCCACAGACAGACACAAGTAGTATAGAAGTCTTCTATGTTTTGGTTTTCTCTATCTCACAGGCCTCTTTCCATATTTATTGTATATTCATTTTTTCAAATGACTACATCCTCCTTCTCCTCTTGTGGGAAGACAAAAGCTATGCCCCTGGCACTTCTGGTTTTTTTAAATGCTTTCCTGCTTATCATTCAAGCTGAAAGCAAAGCCAGGCAGGCTATTTTATAAATGCTATATTTTAAAAGACTCTATACAAAAACCAACACAGCCTGCCTCCTAGTCTCTACCACAGCTGGGGACAGAAATACTTAACTGAATTTGGAATAAACTCTACTACTTGGAAGGCATGTATCAAATCCTCTACTTTTACTATGGTGGATAAAGGTTAAGACAATGTTCAGTAGAGAAACAAGACATTATTCTTAAGCTTCACTAATGTCTACAACTAACTTAAAAATGAGGCTTTCGTATTGATGCAAAAATGCTTGCATTTACTATGAGAATCTGCAGCTTGAGCCATAATGATCTGAAGTCTAAGCCTCACACACTGCACTCCTATGCTTTGAAAATTGTCTTGGCACGAAAACAAAATATTTACTAAGGTAATTATTTTAACATTCATCCTCGCCCTTTGTCTTTGAAATCACATAAAATGATACGAAGTATTTTTACTTCAGAAATTCCTTCCAGGCATAAACCCAGAAGTCAAGATGCACAACAGAGAGCTATGGCACAGTTAAACCTGATTTGCATGAACAAACTGAAACATCCCATTTCTTATTCCAGAGATAATACTACATTGATATAAAAAGAAGTTTATTTATAATCATGTAACACTAACTGCATTAATTTGATTTTTAATTGCATAATACCTTGGTAGTTAAGTTTTCTTACACCAATACATACAAAAAACAACCCTCGCTACAAGATCTGTCCAGGCTGCAAAACCCAAATGAATTCTACAATCTACCATTAGGTGATGAAAAGTCTGCTTCTTGATAAGAATTCCGGTATTTCCTTGCCAGCTAATGAACTCTTTAAAGAAAAAGGAAATGAGTATTAAATCATATTTCACATTTTTATCTAAGCTTATCTTCTCTCATCACCTAACTTTTCATCATTTGCTCCGTTATTGCTCTCTGAACTTCCGCTGAGATTCAGACTGGTGAAATACAACTTATTTTTAAAACGCAAGATGTCATTAACAAAAGAGTTGCCTCCTGAGTAAGAAATGTTTTCATCCAGGCAGGTTTGATCTAACTTCATTCTTAAAAAAAATAATAATTAAAAAAAAAATCTATATGTACTTAATCAGTAGTTTGCAGTTTCCCCATATAGAAGATAAAGGGGAAAGAGTAGTCACTAATAAAATCCATTAAAATTTAAATAAACACTGTTCTCTTGCTTCAGGTTTATTTGCCTTTGCTTCCCAAAATCCCATCAAGCTCAGCACAAATGATGAGAATTGATGAGAATTTTCTTTGAGCTTGAGAACAATTTACAAGTTCAAAAGGTCTGCTCTGAAGTTAAATTTTTGTGTGTATATTTTCCCCCAAAAGACAAATTTTCATGGAAAAAAAAAAAAAAGCTTTGCATTTCTTGGACACATGCCCAACTTCTTAGAGGAGCCTAAGGAAGTTTCAGGACAGTTTTTGCTCCTTCTTTTGATGAATCTCTATTTTATTCTCTTAATGACTTCCAAATTGTAGCTACAATAATGAAATGCAAAGCGACTATGCGTAGCACAAAAACAAAAATACTTTCATTTCACAATTAATGCAAAATGCTACTTGCAAAGAAGTCTCTCACTGAACTTGAAAGGGTTCCTTACAATGCCATAAATTTGAGTTTCAAGATCTGTATATTTGATAAGAAAGTTTTATAGTAAGTGAGTATAAATTTGCTAATTTGCAATCTAATAAACATCTCTTGAAAGAAAAAAAGAGAAATGAATAGATAAGTAGGAAAATATACCCTGTACATAGGACTTCCAGAAAACAGTTATTCTTCTGAACCTGACAAAGCTGGTATTAGATTAAAATCAAACTTCAGACCCGGAAGCTGAACCATTTTTCTAAAGTTTCTGCATCAATATCCAAACCAAAGCCTTGTTATTGCACAGCACACTAAAATTATGCCAGACTGCTGTGCATTGCTATAAAAACTGAGTTCAATGAGCCCTAGGACAGTATTATAGGAATAAGATTCATTTCAGTAAATTCAGCACACACAAGACACGACAGAAAATGTTTAATGACTGAGGTGGTGTTGTTTTTTTTTCTTTTAATATATTTATCACAAAATCAGGTGGTGAACACTAAGACATCAGCTTCTTAGCAACAGTTCACACACAAACACCTTTGATCACCTGTTCTGACAGCAGAGCAGCTCATTTTAATAAGATTGGTGTTTTGCATTATGTTTAGGTTCATTTTAAGTCTCAGTATCAAACTCACCACTACTTCAGAATGAAGTATGATTCACTTTTAAGCTTATAACTAGGCTTTATATGGATTTTATTAAAAGCTTTGACTTACGCAACTGATGTTTTTAACTAAACATGATAAATTCTTCAGTAAATTATATACAGCTGAGTTTCACAAGACTTTCTGGCATCCTAAAAAGAATTCCACAATCATGTCCCTTATACACAAGCTTTCAGCTCTCTTCCTGGCTTTGGCATGATCACACAAGTAGCTTTCTTGGATTTGGTCTACTACAAGTAATACCTCAAAATGCCTCTCTCAAATACTACATCACAGATATGTAAAATTTCTTCCTTTTCTATATAGTTTAAAGCTATGTTCTCCAGAAATGTGTAGCAATTTAAAATCTGTTTGCCAATATGTTTGTAAATCTTAACTATCAGCTGACCTATTCAAGTGGAAAGAACATCTTTCAAACAAAACCACGAAAAAGCGTATATCTGGGTCTAGACAACCACAAGAGAAAAACTACATATGCAAAGTTCAAAAGATGAGTCATTTTTCTCTTATTTACATAATATAATTTACATTCTTGTTTCTATGCATAGTTTTTTCTATTTCCAGTGTGCCTATTGTGTAATATTTAAGTCTTTGTATACTAATATTTCCCTGGGTTTTTTTCTTTTGTGATTTTTCTTGCACCTCAATTGAAAATATTGTCTCGGTTTACAGCTTTCTTTTTCATCCCATGTGTTATTTTTGCTACCTTCAACTCTCTTTTATTTGTTCCCTGTTGTTAACCCATCTCCCAATGCCTTCAATACTGTAAGTGAATTAAATAGATGTTGAATACTACTCATGAATAGTAACTTCAAATGATCAGGAAGAAAAATAATTGAGAAAAAGCAACACACAAATCTTCTGAACTTTTATTAATGCACATATCATATGGCTAAAGGCAACAGGAACTGATTAATACCAAAATCAGGACTAGGACATAAAGACACCATAGAAAGATAGTGTTATTATCTGTGGTGTTTGTTTTACTTCTGCTACTATCTATGTTTTCACCATTTATCCGAGTAGTTAACTCCAGACGTTCAGAGAAACAACAAGTCTCTTACTCCACACGAGTTTAGCACTCTTAGCGCACCTGAAGCAAATGTAAAAAGAACAGATAGTCTTCAACTATCTTGTGGGGCTTGCACAACCCACCAAAAGGGCATTACTATTACTGACTCAAAGAACCTTCTCCAAAGGATGTCCTCCTCACCTCATCTCTTCATTTAAAGGCTTCATGATGGAGGACTTGACAGTTACATGACATGGCATGAAAGGGCAAATGAGGTACCAAAGGATCCACAAAATATATTTACTACATCAGCTGCGAAAAGACCTGTATTCTACTCCTTATTAAGTTATTGCAAGCCCCTGGTAACTCTGTCTTTTTATAGTCTTCCACTCTTCATATGCCAACAATTAGATTGAAAAGTCAACTGTGAGTTTGTGCATTATCATTTATATTGTGTTTTCCTCCCTAAATATAGGTATACTAAATGCTACAGATACAATAGTTTGTGCTTGTGCTCTTGAATAAGTATAATGGAAAAATAAGGTTTATATCTGCTGTTCAGTTCGTCTTTAATACATGACCATAGAGAATCATCTGGAAAATTATATGATACAATGTGCCAGAACATATAAAACTGCCACTGCTACCCAGATTGTTAGTGTTGTTTACAAGTTTATATATATATATATATTTATATTACAGGGTGTCTGAGACTAAGACCAGGTCTGAACCAACCACCTTTCATAAATACAAGCTACATATATGCCTATCCTGATGACAAGCTCTATCTGCATGGAGACAGACAACCCATTACCTATCCCCAGAGTAGACAGAATTCCCCCTCACCCATTTTTCTCTTAACAAATTTGCTTTTCTTTTATTAAAAATAGTCATTAGCTTTAGAAACACGTTCAAGATGGGCAAGAGAACAACAGCCTGACAAAGGAACTGTACTTGGTAAGGCAAATTCTTGACTGTTTCTGAAATTAAACCCATTGTGCCATTCCTTTTTATTTTGTGCCTATTCCCAGAATTGCCATTAAAAAAAATCTAGTAAGTGATTCCGTATATGAATATGTTTACTTCTGCTCAAAACCAACCATCTCAGGAATCCAGTCAGAATACTTCTTAATGCCCAATGCAATTGATTTTTCTGCAAATTTATTATCCTGCAAAAAATTGTACAAGTCCAAGAAATTTTTTTAGGACAACATCACTACAGACCTGGATGGCTGATAGCACATCCTTCAATTCTATTTCACATCAATAAAAGCAGCGTAAAATATTTTTCAGTTTTGGATGCAACAGAACACAAATGAAACAACCCATCAACCCATCTGTAAGAAACATTGAAGCTCAGCAGCCCTTTTGTGTTGCAAGACTTACAGCCATTTTCAAATCCTTATTCAATAATTGTCACAAAGCACAAATCCCTTCTATAAACTGACAAAGCCCAGAGTTAAAACTGCTGAGATACCATCTGGAAAATACCTGATTCCTCCTCTCAAACTAACTTACTAGCCAGCCAAAGCTCTTTGCAAGGTACTTAAACTCATTCTTAATCACAGTTACGCATGCGCCTGTTCAGCTGCTTCTTTGTATTAAAGGAAGGAATCTAAAGTAAAAATATCATTTTGTAGAGTTATTACTTAATATTTATGAAACAAAGACAATAATTTAATAAATTTAAAATTAACTATTTAGAAAAATGTGCTACTCTGACAACTTGCTGACTGTGTACCTGATACAGAATTACAGACACGAGCACTGGCTGAACCAATCCAAACAACCACTAAGATCTCTGCCTCATCTCCCAAGTCTCTTGATATGCAAAAATTAAGTTCATGAAATACCTGTAGTGAAAGAGAGGAGGACAATGTCTTCTGCATTACAGAAAATGTAATGTATTGCAAAGAAAATGTGTATTACTTATTTCAAAATTATTTAAAGCAAAAGACAGATCAGCACCACTAAATAGCAAGGTAAGAGAAGCTTACTGAAAGAAAGAAAAAAATCTTAAAGTGTTCAAATGGGAAAAAGAATACTAGGTTCAATGAAAACTCACAAACAGGCAAGTAAAAAAATAACTACATTGCGGGCTCCGAGGAACCACTTGCAAATGTGTAGAGGGTGAAAGGGGGAGAGACAGACCCTGTATCTTAAGCCTAATATAGCTCCTCTTTCAAACTTCAGAATCAGGACACCTTTCAACCAAAAAAAAAGAAATTAAAAATATAAATAAAAAGAAAAAAAAAATCAAGAGGGCTGATAGAAGGTATGATCACTGCAGAAAGCTCAGCTATGTTATTTTTCTGTATTTGTTTCCACAGCTGGGGACGCCTTTACGGCACCCTTATTCACCTAATTTACTCAGGGCAGATTGTTCAATGAATTAAAGTATTGGTTGAACAGGGTGAAGCAGCCAGATGGTGTTCTGTGACCACAGAGCTTATCTACTGTCCAAGGTGTCCAAATTGCCTCAGTTCCACAGAATTGGAAGGTCCCTGACTACGTCAAGTTTTACAGAGCTTCCAGGGTCAGCTAGAAGGCTACAGACCAGGTAAACCCTATGGTTTGTACCAGCCAAAGCAGTAACAACTCTCATAAATAACTGAATTAACAGGTATGAAATCTGTTGCAGCAGGGAAGAGTCACCACAACTTTTGAAAAGGAAAGCCATACCTCAGAGATCTATCAGACCTAGTAGTAGTAAATAAACAAATTAACAACAACAACAAAAAAAAACAAGCAAACAAATAAACAACAACAGAAAAAAACCCAGACAGGCCTTTCAGCTCACAGAGAACCTGGTTTTCCTAAAAGCATCCAATAAGATCACTCAAACCTGCTCAAAGAAACTAAACTGCCAGAGAGTAAGGGGGAAGATTGTCACATAGATGGTAAAGGATACGAATTAATGAGACCTGCAAGGGCTTGAGCTCACATATGCTCTTCATCCTGATTTCAAAAAGGGGATGAATACACAAGTAGAACATTACCAGAGAGTATCTCATACCAAGGATGCTACTCAGGGTAACAAGGACAAGGGCCCAACTGAAGAATTACAGAGGAACTATGTAAGATTAGGAATGCGAGCAGTAAAATAGCAAGTGATATTTAACAGAGGTAACATAACGTTATGCAAATGAAAAAAAAAAACACCCTGTATTTTACGTATTCAATAATGGGCTCTGAGCTGACCAGTTCTACTACGGAAAAAAACCTTAGTATTGCAACAGGTACCTTTTCATAGACTGGTCATCTCAGAGAATTCACAGAAAGTTTTGTGTGTAGATTAATTCTTACCCACATACAAACCAAAAAAAACCACAGAAGTTCCAAAAAAAATGGCAACAAGCATGACTAAAGGGTGTAGACAACTTTCCACACATAAGAAACAGAAATAGACTGATAGGCCTCAGACTGGGGATGTGATAAAGATCTTTTTATCACTCAGGCTTTTAAGGCAAACAATGCACCACTGCACCTACAAGGAAAGCAGGACACACCAAATGAAACTAGATAGTAGCAATTCAAAACTAAAAAGGTGATAGTCCTTCATACATGCAGTTGCAGCATGGAGCTCTGTTTAGCCTCCAAAACAACTCCTGGAGAGTTAGTGTGGGTTCAGGAATGAATACAAAAACCCATCGCATCCAGTTAAATACAAAGATATCACCCCTGTTTCTGGAAGTCACTGAACCCCAGACTGCTGTTGGCTGAGAATTCTTGTGTAGGGTCTCAAAAAACAAAACAAAAATCATTATCTCTGGCTATCTCAGTTTCTGGCAACTGCTGCAAAAACTGCAAATACATTCTGTTAGAAACCTTGAAGACAAGATATGTCAAACTAATAGAGATAATTTCTCCTATATTTGGCTGCTTTTCTCAGCTACTGTAAAGTCCAGTAGGAATGGTATTATAGTATCAGTTTATTACAAATCTAAGGGTTTTGGTGGTTTGTTTTTTTTGTTTGTTTTGTTTTGGTTTGGTTGGTTGGTTGGTTTTGTTTTGTTTTGTTTTCCAAACTTACAAATTTCTTCAAACAGATTCTTCTATTCCCCTGGCTTCTCCAATGTCCTTTTCAAAAAGATAGAGAATGATCCACCAACTTGTGGCATGGAGTTGACTTTCACTTCAAATTACACTAGCTTGCCAAATATGAACATCTTCCTCCAGCAGACCAGAGCTTATGGATTGTTCCCTATTTCCCTGTAAATTGATATTAATGTAGCATGGACTGTGGAAGGGAGAGGAGAGTAATTCTCAAGCCACAGACATTGAAAGATTATTAAACCAGTGAGCAGGATAATTAAACTCTGAATGATCCACAGCTAATTTGCAGTTGAACTTTACTACACAACACAGGTGTGTAATTATAATTTTCAATCAGTTACTTGATATAAGAGTCCTTGTTAGGGAGTTCCCACAGATAGATGTCTAAAACAGGGATACTATTTAATATACTTGGACAATAAACTCACAAGCTACTATGTAGCTGTTTAATTTTTTTCTCAGCTGAATCACCAGATCCAGCACAGTGCTGGATTAGTCACTAATATCACAGGCTTTCTTTCCATACAAGCTGCCACCAATTCAGCAGAGCTATCCTCACCAAGAACTCCTACTGTCAGATACCAACCACTTAAGCCTGCTGAAAGCAAATCTAATCAAAGTGACAGTTAAAATAAAACCAGCACAGATGAAATTCATTATGGCTTTCCCTTTTGTTAAAGTCAATTTAACTGATCTAATGAGCTTTATATTCCCCAATATGAAAAAGCCTACATGCTTTAATAAAAACTAGAGGGAGCAGCACTTTAAATGCTTTTTTAATTGACTTTTGTTTTCAGGCCAACAGCCCAGGGATAAAGTTTCATTATTACTCCAATATTTCAAGTCTTTCAAAAAGTATACAATTTGTACTCAGGATACCATTCAAACGTGATTCACAGGAAATAAGCTAAAAACAAAAACACAAGAAAATCAACAATTAGATTGTATTTACATGACTAATAAAAATCTCCTCAGTTTTGAATCCTACAGTTAAATTCTAGTGAGATAGCAAACACTAAGAATATTTCGCAAGCTATTCATATTTTCTTAAAATACCCATGTTTAAAATTAAGACGTACTCACACTGACGTGGTAATAATGTATATTTACAGTATGTTTAAGAACAGGAAGGTAAACATTGGATATTTGACTTCCTATAAGTAAAAGACTCGTTCTCATACAAAGCACTTAAAACAAAAATCACAGGAAATTTGAGTGGTAAAATGTGTGCTATATTACATGCTGAAACCAAACACTGAAACCCCAATTAGTCCAAAAAGGAGAAAGAAAAATTAATGAGCAAGATAGCCAATACATGTGGCTTCAATGCAAGCCAGAGGAAATTCATTTACAGCTTCACTTAAACTTCTTTCAAGCAGCCTCTGACAGGCTTTTTTAAGGTTAACGTATTACTTAGAAAAATATATATATGCACACACCCACACACATTGATATACAGACAGTCACAAAGCAGTATTGAACATAAAAATGGAAAAAATTTTTTTGATCTCCTACTTGAAAAACAGAAAAATAAAAGAAAGGTTAAATGCTTCATCCTCCACTGATTATATGAGAACATTATTACTTTAATCCACTGTTGACGACATGAGAAGATCCAGTAGAAATTTGCTTGCGTTTAAAGACTGCTGCTGATTTTGCACCTTTTAAGCCACTTGTGACTCAAGATTTCAAAGCAAACTGCTAAAACAATAGCATAACTTCAAATAAAAAAAGAGATGTCAAACTGCTCTTGGTCTTAACTCAAAACGAAGAAAGAGAAAAATATAAAAAATAAAAGACTGAATTACCTGTAGTAATTCAATGTTTGAAAAACAGAATCTTGGCACAGTATAGTGTGAGTCCAGGCACAATATCAGTGTGCAAACAGCAGAAATGGACAAAACCTGAAAAAGTTTACTTCAACTTGTCTACAAGTTTCTCTTCCCAATAGCAGCTCTGTATTATTATGTGTGTAAGTATATTATACACAAAGAAGTTTATCATTGCAATGTGCAGTTTTACAGTAACTGGTTTTGTAGACAAAACTCAATGTTTGTTTGACATGCAGAGCTCAACCGTGCACAGAGCAAACCCTACCAGACCATCCCTACCTCATGTCCAGCTACAAAATTCTCAGGAAACCATCTGCAGACAAACAGAAGTTTAACTTTTTTATCACATGAATTCCTCAATCTTAAAAAAGACAAACAAAAACAAAAAACAAACAAACAAACAAACAAACAAAAACCCCAACAACAACAAAAAACCACACCAAAAACAAAAACTCGGTGGTCTGAAGTGCTTTAAAAACAAATTACGTAGAGCTACAGATTTCCATTCAATATCCTATGCGGCACTTCAAACAATTTATATTATGTGTGAAACCCCTTGAAACAATGATCTAATATACTCTGTATATACACATGTAGTGTTGTTACAATAGTTATGAAACAACATTAATTATGTATTAACTTTCTTTACTGGTAACTCCTTAGCTGCTAAGACTATAATGCTCAGCTATTACCGTATTACCAAAATGCATTACTGTGCTCTCAGTTGCAGAGGGATGCCAGCCCCACTGCAGTAGGTTGGCAGTATTCTGCCACTCGCGAAAAAAATGACTTTGTTATATTTCCTCAGCGAAGAGTGCATTACAGGTGTTTACTTCTGGCAATATCTTGTACCTGCAAGGAATAATGAGGCAGCAGTGCGAAATAAAACCCAACTATTAATTGGGGGTTATTAATCAAGTATTAATAATGGCCTTTTAATTTTTCCACCTACAGGAGGGCAGTTTCTGAGGCATATACTTGCAGCTTCTATCTCACTGTATGTCACACCACAGCCCAACAAGCAGTGCTGGGATAGACATGATTGCACAGCAGTGCCTAAAGAAGATTCAGTGTTATCTTTCCCCCATTTTGAATAATTCATTCACTGTTAAAAGGAACAAACAAAACACAACCCACATTCAAAACCCCAGATACCCACACACTCCCCACTCAAAAAACAGGGTCTGAAATTCAGTCACTTGTTTAAAACTGGAAGTTAGACAAAGAAAAATGTGCTTTTCAAAAAAGTAAGTTTCAATTAATGTGCTAACACACTAAAACCCTGATCTTTGTTGGCAATCCCATCCCTCAGTCCCTCTCTCTGATGCAAGGTGTATTCAGACTTGTGGTGTTTGTGTTTTTAAAATCTAATCTAGCCTAGATAAGACACTCCCAGGGTTCCTGTCAGACATCCAAATATTATATGAAAAGTATTAAATAAGTTAATTCTGTCATGAGTTTTAAAAAATTTCTTAATGTATTTAAGATAAACATACATACTACCAATTCTTGAAAGTAAGTTTGTGTTACAGTAAGTATACTTACTGCACTACTATTTGTTTTATTATTGAAGACTTGCTGTTAACAAAACACAGCAGTTGCAGGGTTTGTGTGTGGTTTTTTTGGGGGTTCTTTTTGGTTTGGTGTTTTGTTTTTTTCTTTTTTTAATAGCTTGCTATAAGGCTAATATTCAGAGAAATCTTTCACCCATCTGTCCCCCAATTTTATAATTGCTATTTCCTCTAGGTTTTATAATGGGAGGTAAAAATCGATCTGCCTAAGCAATAATCTATACTCCACTGCCAACCAATGTAGATAAGGATCATCCAGAGAGCACACACAGAAATAAAGAAATGCTATCAAAAACTTGTTAGAAATACAAATTCCTGAATTACATGCATACAGATATTTTAGTGTCATTACTTTACCATCATTTAGAATTACTATCCCCTCTTCACATTTTAAACATGATATACATGAATAACAAGCCAAACCTGTTTTTCTTAGATACAGGGGCATTTTGATTCTTTACTGTTACTTTGTGGCATATAACTTTTTTCTTTTTCTTTTTAATCACTTTTGACAAACTGTTTCAGACTATGTACTTGAGAAATGACTTATCTAAGTTGACTGCCAGGCATTTGAATTTCCTCTTGAGTCTGAAGACAGAAGTTACCTTTGATAATTATCAAATTTATTCCTTCTGGATACAAATTTTAAAACCTAGATATTTATTTTAAAGACAAGATATAGCATTTCTGCTCTTTTAAGCCTTTGTAAGAGATACTCAAAAGTAAAGTGTCAGCATTAATGGTTTCCTGTAATGGGCATTTACTCCAAAGCTTTTAATTTTATTAATGCAAAAGCAGCATTAACCCTCAAACATTTTACCGAAGTTTTAAAGTTTAGAAGCAACTTTAGAAAGCTGAACTGACTGCTACACTGGTGTCCCCTCCTGGCAACTTTCTGCTTTCAAACCACATACAGATCGTTTAAAAAACGATTTTTTTGTTTTGACACCTGTCAACTGCTTTCCCCAGAATCCTTACCAGTATCCCAGAACAATCCATATTTTAAGTGATTCATACAAGCATAACCTAAAGAGTTGTAAAAACCAACTGTTTATAAGTTTTTTCACGATGTTAAGTGTGATGCAATAATTAATTGTAGGAAGTACATCTGAGCATAATTACACATAAGCTAGTCCTTTTCTTTGGCACTCCAGTACTTGGTATGGCTTTTGCAAACTCAAGCCACTTTACCTGGAAAACCTTATTCCTGTGCCAAGGAGTCAAATATCTCCTCCATTAATATTTTAATGTGGAGCATACATAACTTATTCACAGAAGTATCTGAAAGAAGTAACTTGATCTACAGTGTAAATTAATGTACAAATGCAACTTAGAAAAAATTAACCACCACCCCCCCCCCAAACAAAAACTAAATCCCATCCAAACATTTAGGTTGTCCTGAAAAGACAAGGCTCGTAATATAAGACAGTCTGCATTTATTAAGATAAGCCTCATATGTTCTTCCTGGCTTGAACAGCAAGAGCAGGAAGGTTGCCACAGAGATAGCTCTTACCCTAACCACATGCATCTTAAGTAGTAGAATGGACACAAGGTAAATGTATTCAGAAGAAATATTCTCACATTTGTTTGTCCAAGACTTCATCTAAAGTTTCAAAGATACTGAAAAAGGACTTACATAATTTTTTATACAAAGAACAGAGTTTGCCTTCAGAGTGTGGAAAAAAAGAATTAAGTTTCCTGGGAAAAAATATTTCTTTCTTTCCTCTGGGCTATCTACTCAAGGTCGAGACAGAGGGAGAGGAAGAAGGAAAGAGAGGGCAAGAATGGATTAAATAGAGTCACAAATTTCTATTCCTAGCAATAACAGAATTACTTTACTTATCAAATCTTTTATCATTACAAAAGTCACTCTCTTTCCTCTTCTGAATCAATGATTCGACTGATTCACGCTGAGACACCTCTACACCACCAGTGACCTTTGCCTTCAAGACACATAAGAATTTGGTCAGTTCCAGTAGACTTACAGCCCAAAGAAAGCGCAACCTGTTAGAGATGTTCATTGGGAAAGCAACACATGACTAAACATTTGCAGCACAGGTGTTATAAAGTTATTCCATAAAGGCTAATGCTTTTACCAGTCAGTGAATTACAAATTCTTCAGGAGATTTTTAGGGAAAAGCTGCAGAGCTTAAGCCCCTGTTCTAGCTGCCTCCTCTACCCTGTTCCCTCATTTGGTATCACTTCAGTTCCTGTTCACACACTCCATAGACCTAACTTTTTAGATAAATAAAATAACATGATAATAAAATAACATGAAAAATTTTGTTGTAAGACTGCAGTCTGCACTTCCACATACTTACAAACATACCCACATCTATTAATGCAATTGCACACGTGATGCAAAATAAAATACCATGGAGCTGTTAAGGATTGAGATCAATTTTCCAGATTAGAGAATTAAATACTGTCACCAAAGAAAAAAAAAAATCAGTCACTAAGCATTTAGTCATTCCTAATTTCTGGGTTTCTCAAATCCCAACATATGGGTCCACTACTATAAATAGTCAAACACTGCTCTAACAAATAAAAGCAGTTTTCTAAAAAGCTCACCAAATCAGGGGGATGTGTGAGTCAGGAAATAAAACACTTTTGGCAAGAATATACTTGTTTAATTTAACTAATTAACAGTAGTGTCTAATCATGCATGTCACGTTTATAAAACATCAATACCTATTTCAGTTAATTCCTCGACATTGCTTTTGAAAAGGAATTAAAAGCTAGGAATGCTTTCTGTATGTCATTTAAGAAGTTTATGTAAGAAACATTGCTGTTGCCACTGCCAATTTGAAACAAGTTCCATCATTAGCCATAAATTATAAAATAGACTCCAAATTTCTTACTCAGAAATTCTGTTTTGCAACAGGAATGGGAATATGATGATTCAAATCCAAGTAACATATCGTGATTTGTCCAGACTAACAGCGTTGCAATGAATTTGCCCATTACCATGTGCTTCCTGCTGATCCTATCTCACTTTCTTAGAAAGTTTAATAATTACTTCTGAATGTTTTGCTCTATGTCTAGAGCCATAATAAACTATCCAGACCTGTCAGGTGATAGTTAAAAAAAAACAAAACAAAACAAAACAAAAAACCAACCCCAAAACCAAACCAAACCAAACCCACAAAAAAACCCACACCATTTTTCTTCTTCCCTCTGGTGTATTCTGGTTCATCTCTTTGGCAGTTTTCAGGTGTGAAATAAGGGGATATGGCCTATTAATGCCTTTTTGTTGAGAATAATTTCAAAGGCATTAAGAAGGAATAACAAGCATCACGTGCTTTGGTTATCAACAAAATTCAACACAGAATGATTTATCCAGTGATAATATTACAGAACACAGAGAAACAACTTACTGGCAATAAGCAACTGTCAAACTAAATGATAGATCATCAATAATACAAGTTCACAACTTCTAAATTGACAGATCACTGCTAATTAAAATAATAATTTTAGAAGCCAACTTGACATTTGATTTTCTGTATACATTCTGATGATTTTCAAGTGTCTTCGACATTGGCAAAAAATACCCAAATATTTTTGTTAACAGGAAGAACACAATGAACATATTTTAACTGTATTTTAATTATGCTCCTTGAATTAATTTGGAGACAAAGTCAGCGCTTCCATAATACAATGAACTACTTTCATTCGATTGCCTAACTTTCAGTCATTTCAATGACATAAAAAGCAACAGTCAAAACTATTTCACCACTTTTCCCCCTCACACGCACTAGCTGGTTTAAAGCACAGCTACCCAATGAAGCCAAGCATGCTTGTTTCTACAGCAAGGATGAAAACACTGAATATGGGTTTTGAACAAACCTGGGTTTGTTCAGCCTGGAGAAGAGAAGACTGAGGGGGGATCTTGTCAATTCCTATCAATATCTGAAGGGCAGGTGTCAAGAGGATGGGGCCAGACTCTTTTCAGTGGTGCCCAACGACAGGACAAGGGGCAATGGGCACAAGTTGGAACACAGGAAGTTCCACCTAAACATGAGAAAAAACTTCTTTACTGTGAGAGTGACAGAGCAGTGGAACAGGCTGCCCAGAGAGATTGTGGGGTCTCCTTCCCTGGAGACATTCAAAACACACCTGGATGCAGTCCTGTGCACCCTGCTCAAGGTGCACCTACTCAAGCAGGGCGATTGGACGAGATGATCTACTGAGGTCCCTTCCAACCCCTACCATTCTGTGATTCTGTAATATTGCAATTCTCTTCACCCTGACATACCTACTTTTCCCATGCCATCATCATTTGTGTCCCATTAAATTTTACTCCACATCCTACTCCCACAGTATTTTTTTTGTCCTCAGAATCAACTTCTAAGCTTATGCCAAAGTAAAATATTAGACTGGACATTGATTGTGTACTTGTAACAGGTTTGCAAAGAGGAAAAAAAATACTGAGAGCTTGAAATAAAGACTGAAAATAGCACCTGCTTTAAACAGTCTGGATAATCTCTGCTACTAAAGTGAGACAAGACTAATGACAGATTTCTTTTCTAGAAGAAGCCTAGTCTTTATGTTTAACTTCAAAGCCTCACCTGAGTTTAATTAATTTTAAACACACAGTATTCATATATACTGTATATGTATACTGCAGTCAGTATTTAGACTTGTGCAACAGACTAACATCACCTCTTACTCAGAGGTTGAGCTGCTCAGTCTCCAAGAGCTACCATGCAAACCAGGATGTGAAAAAGGAAAATCACTCCTCAGCCAAGGTGCTCAGAGTAAGCGACACTAATGCTTCTGAAAAGAGAAAGGCACATGGCCAGTCAGTATTGTGCTCTTGGCAAGTGTTTGCTCTGAGTTTGAGAGAAAGCCGACAAAATTCCCCCCCTCTTCCCTCTTGCTTCAACATATCACTCCTATATGAGCACGTATTAACTGAAGCTAGCCATCCAGCTCCTCCTGCAAAGCACTGGGATGGGCAGGAGAACAAGCAGTAAATGCTGCCATCTACCATAAAGTTGAGAATTTTCCATTTCAGCTGGCAGCAAGCAAGCAGGGAGATGGGAGGGGGAGGTGGAGGAGCTGCTGGGTAAACACGGCAGCCTAACTCTTATCCAGTTTTAATCTTTAAAACATAACAGACACTAAATAAAACCCACAAGAAAAAAGACCTTTCAAAAAGTGGAACCCACGTCGAAGTATGGAAAGCAAAATGTAAAGCCACAATTTGCCAGGCCAAGAAAAATCACCTCTGGCACGTGGCACAAAAATCAAACAGAAACTTTCTCCAAACAGACAAAAATCTTCCAGAATCTGAAGAAATAATTTGATCTGAAAATGCAAAAGGAGCACTCAAGACAGACAAAACCACAGCAAAAGAGCTAGCCACGTTTTTCTCATTGGAGAAAACAAGTTCCCCTTAAAAGTGCCAAATTGTTTCTTTATAGCAAGAGTTTTATAAACTGTCTCAAAGCAATGTACAAGAGATTTGTTTTACAGAGCAGATAAAAGTGAACTGCAACAAAACCATTAGGTCACATATTTATTTAATAATTCTAAGGAAGTAAGGAAAAAAATTAGTAGTATGACATAACAGCATACCTCTCACATAAACTGAGTTTTGTATTGGAAGAATGAACATGCCAAATGGTGATCTTATGTGCTATAAAGTGCTCCAATTTTTTCAAGTTTAGCTTCTGTATCGGGTGAGTTATCAGGTATTATAACGAAGAACAGAATTGACAGGTATTTGACTATATATGGTATGCTGCAAAAGAGTCAAACATCACCTCTCTAGAGGAAAGCCTCACCTTGCACATTTACTCCAATGGAATCATACTAACCAGATCAATAAAGCCCATCTCAAAAAAAGTCCCATTTTTACAAAGTCCTTCATTCAGACCCCTTAAAGAAGCCTAACTGCTATGAAACAAAACAGAGTCCTCTGTATGTGCAGGTAGGAAGATGCAAAATACAAGAACCCATTATACTCAAGATATTCATAAGCTATCTGAAAAAGCAAGTGAATAGCATAGGAATAATTTGCAATTGATACGAAATTATTCAGGACAGGCAAAATTAGATTGATGAGAGTTGCTGAGAAAACCCGTAACAGCCTGTGCCTGAGATACAAGATAGCATTTGAAATCAAGCACATTAATTGCAAAGCCATTCTTACAGGAAAGAAAAGCACAGAGACAAAGATCAGGCTTGAACTAGGCACTGCCTCTGAGAAAAGACCTGGAGATCTACCCGGTGGTTTCAAAAAGTGTCAGCTCAGTGGCAGTCAAAAAGGCAAACATGTTAGAGGAATTGATAACAGTAAACAACCATATCACCACTGAACTCTAGGGGGCATGGAGATCCATGTCCCCCAACTCCAAACGCGTACTGCCCCCATAAGGGACAATCAGAAACATGGAATGGTCTAAAAAAGCAGAGGTTCAACTGAGCAGGACTTGAGCTTAGAGAGCGAAGAGGAGACACACGTGAAAAGTGGTGCAGATAAACCAGAAAGCTGAATTCAAATGATACTGAAAATTACTTCTACACAGGAAGCATTCATCATTTCTCAAGATGTAAGAAGCAGTAATGTTAAGAGTAACTTTACTGAAAAGCAAGTTTTGTTTAACAAAAGACACAAACGGAACCTCAAATTCTAGATCTCCTTATCACAAAGTATTCTGGAGAGCAAAAAACCCCACACGCATATGCAGAATGAAGTACTAACAAATACCACAATGCACTTTGGTGCAGTTTTTAGCTGCACCCACACTCTTCATAGTTATCTGTCATTACACACAGATCTCTCTGGTCTGCCTAGTAAAGCCATTTTGAAGTTATACTCTAAATTACCATTGATTTAAAAAAAAAAAAAAAAAAAAAGACATCCCCCCAAAGCCCTTAATTTACTAGACAATTAAGATTGAGCTATAAAATACCACCTGGACTAAACATCCCTAAGGCAGCCTTAATATTTTTTCCACCACAGGAACATGGGTATCAGTGTAATAATAAAATAGAACATCTAAGATTATAATAAAATCCTACCCCTGAATATGCATTTAGGGAACACACTAGCATTGTTTTGAAACTTGTATATAATTCTTTATGAGAGCAAACTGATGCTTGTGGGGCTTTTCTCCCCTCCACCTATTAAAAAAATATGTTAAATCGATATTCATGTCACAGCATAGAACCTGCACTCCCAATTCACTAGTTTATTAACAAACAAGAAAAATCAATTATTCCCAGCAGGAACACTTCCACACCCTAGCACAAAGTTTAATTACTAATGGCACTTCAGACTTCAAACCAAACTTCCAAAAAAAGCAAAGCTGTGATGCATCCTACAGAATATGCTTTAAAACTGCATGGATTTATATCCTTACATCACATCATGGCAAGGTTAATATTGTAATTCAGATGAACTGACTGTGCTTTCCATCAAGAATTTTGCCAACAACAATCACAGAAAGCAACATTTGGGTAGAAAAGAGCACTAAAAGACTCTTTACTTGTTTCACAGGCAGTCTACTCAGCCATTGCTACACATGTATTTATAAGAAAAACAGCATTAATTCCCAAAAGACAAAAATTAATTTCCCTGCAGAAGGAACATTTACATATGTGTAATCAGATGAACAAGGGAAAATCAGAAATTCAGTGCCCCCAAGAATGCTGAAAACACTTGCTCCAGCATGCAAAACAAAGCTGATTCCTAAATATGACAGGCAGTAAGTTACATTATACTAGTTCCAGTCTTTAATAACCAATGAATAGATACCATAACACAGCTGCTTTGATACCATGATATCATTACAAACGTATGCAGGCTACCAACGGTATGACAGTTTTTACTTAGACCTCTTTCTTGTCCAAGAAACCAAGTGGTATTTTGAGTTGTACACTACACACAATACAGGAAAACAAATGATCTTAGTCAAGGACTAGCATCTTACCTTACGTATAAGCACAGAATAAAACCTCTACTTCAAAGAGATTACATTCAGATATAGAAAGAGGAAAAGACAGACCAAAAAAGCAACAGAATGCAACTGATTAATTTACTTAAGGAAAAACAAACAAACAAAAAACAAAACCAAAAAATCTCTCCTGAAAGTAATATGCAAGTCTTTCAAAATGCAGAGAGCAACCTAAAGAAACAAACAAAAACCAGTTCAACAAACAATGATTTAGAAAGTTTAAACGCGTCTGAAGTGACATATTAATTTGACAGTGGGAGAAATGATGTTCATGTGCTAGATATTTTAATGCCTTCATATGTTTAATAAAACAAAACAACAATTTGCAGGTATGTTAGCATCATGAATACAGATTGTCATTGTAGGCTGTCCCACCAAGGCTTATGAAACTATCAGGGACATTCTTCCTTTTAGACCATTTTTCCCAGCTCCAGCTTAAGATCATTATTTCTTGTCTTAACTACCAATAATTACTCCTACTTTGCTGAAGCTGTTAATGTATTTCTGGAATTACGCTCCCTTTCAGCTTTCTTTTCTGTAGGCTAAGTAACCTCTTCTTACAGGTTGTGTTTCCCTGACTGACTCTCCAATTGGCTTGCACTGGTTTTGGTATCTCAGAAAGTCTGTACTCACTGGATGCAATTTCACATGTGCACCTGGAATATTCTTGCTTAAATACAGTATGCATATGAACTTACAAACATTTCACTGTTTTCTACACTACATTTGAGGTGACTGGTGAAGAAAGCAGAAATTTGCATATTCTGAAATCCCCTACTGCCTTTAGTAAGGGTCTAATTCACCCTGAATGTTAGGCAGGCTCCCACTCTAATAAACTGGATTGGGGACAACTGGCTTTCACAATCCAAGATCCCCAGCACTGATGAAGTCACTGGCATGTCTCATCTTCAACAGGAACACTCCATGTTTTTAATAGTAAGGGGTTTTTTCCACCCATCCCACCCCCCTGCCCCGAGTTTCAAATACACTTATAAAACAAATCTTAAAGAATTTTATAAGCCAGGCAAGATTTAAACAGGTACAACCCTCAGATACTACCCAATTGACATACAATTACAGATACACATATAAACGCAGGTATCTAATAAATTCTGGAAAGAGAAGCTGACTAGCACTCAGGATTATCTACATATCACAGGACCTACTACATACTTCAACCAATCTTATAGTGGAAACTCCCACCACACATTACTAAATGCAGAGAAATTTTGCTCTATTTTTAGATCATTTCCAACAAGAGGCTCTACAGCTTTGTAGATGCTTTTTTTGTTCTAATCCTTACCACCTACAGGTGAGGATGCACCTGTGCAGCACTCTCACACTAAGGCAAATTAATTGTACAGCAATCTCTAAGATTCAGTTACAAGTCCTATCCAGGATGATCAATTCCTGGCAAGAAAGAATACTAATAAGATTGTCCTCCAGCAAGGACATAAGAATTAGTAAATTATTATTATAGAACTACTGCACTCCTGACAAAGAAATCAAGATGCTTTTGATAGTCAATTAATTACAGATAGTCTTGAAAGTGATCTTGTAATAAGGAAAGCTTACTCGACAGTACACAGCATGATGATCTCCTGTTGGTCTTAGGATAATATCAACACTTTCTTTTAAACAAAGCAAACATGTCACTGAAATATATACAACTTGTCAATAAACTTCCCTTTTGTGGAGAAATGCTTACTCTACCCTACAAGTGCCAAAAATCTGCCTCAGTTTCTTTACAAAGCAACAATCATTGTATGAACATTCAAAACATTTTCTTGATCTGCACCACTTAGATAACTGCTCTAATTTTCCCTTGAGAGAGGCAAATGGAGGGTTTTTTGAGGTTCCTTCCTTGATGTTTTCAGAGAATTAAGAAACCAACAGTAGTAGAACTGCAAACAAACCACCATTATGCTAGTGGGTTGGGAACGGCCAACAGACAAACATACTTTTAACTTCTAGACAGAAGTATTGCTTCATAACTATAGGCATCACGTAACATCACTGGATCTAGTATCTAATAATATCTCTCTCTCCTCATCCTGTATATTTTCTTAATAAGAACTTATTCTGATTAAACACCAAATAACTTCCCCCCCTGTAACTACTGATAATTCCAGACTAAGTAACTTTAATGAGTATTAAATGAATAAAGCTTTTTCAAGATTTAATTTTTAGGCACAACATTTTCCCAAAGGAGTGACAATGGTACAATCCAACTTGTCCATTTTACCAATACAGCAGTACTTTAAAAGAAATTGTGGAACAAAAAGGAAGCGAACCATTTGCCCATGGAGAGAATGCTAATCCAGGAACAATTTATACATTAATATAAAAATTATTATTAACAAAAGATTGACATTTCCTTAAATGGTTATTTCCTCTTTATTACAATATTTTAGAAGTTACCTATATATACTCGCATTTTTATGTGAGAGCTACATCATTCCAGAAAGTAGGACAAAAGTAGACATGGAAATCTTACTGGCAGTGCCAATCTCTGAAACTTTCAGAGAGCCTTTGCTGCCAAAAGCACTTCAGAGAAGATTGGTTTTAATGGGACTTGAGCATCAGTTGACTAGATATCAATTTCTACAGTAACTGAGGTCAACCACAGAGGTCAATCTCCAGGATGCTCCTAAGAATGAGAGAGGAGTGGCTTCAGCAAGGAAGCAGGCTCAAAAGTCTTCCAACAGGACAACAGCATGGCCCTACTGAAATTTAAGCAATCCATTGCATCTGCAGTCTTTATTGCCATTCTCCTGCCCAAGATGTGATGGAGTGAGAGTAAGAAGAGAATAAAATGAAGAGAAAAGAAGAATGGGTTGAATGCAAGACCGTACCAGTGCTAAGCCTGGCTTTCCCATTAATTCCAAGTTGAGGGATCAAATCTCATAACAAGAATGCACAGAGATCAAAGGAGGAAATCATCAGCTATGAAGGTATGTAAGAAATGATCCAGTATTTATAAAGGAATAAACTGAACATAAACTGGAGAAACCCCAATAAGCTATACAGGTGCAGAATAAAATTCAGCCAATGCCACTCCTTCCTCTCAAATCACTGTAGTTGATCCTCTAGCTCAAGGTTACAAAGCTAAATAGAAACCCTGGAATAAAAATCAAGCTCATAAGCTACCAATTAGTTCAGCCTATAGTAGACTACTGAAACACTTTGGGCCTACTCTGAAGAATAAAAGAATTGGTTACTTTGGCTAAAGACCTTTCCCAGACTTATAGACTCCCTTTTCCAGGTTTCCCCTTCCAATATTAGATTAGATATATTTATTATATATATCCTGTAAGACCCACCACAACAAAAGACTCTGTATTCCTATTTCCCTTCTGTTTTTCTCCACCCTCTCTTATATGCTGTCCTCTCACTTTACTTTCTATTTCACACATCTACAACTGCTTTAACTTCTCCAAGTTAGGACATCCCTTTCTGTGTCAGGCTTACCTCTTGCATCAATTTGCCTCTTCTTATTTTACTTCCTTTTAAAGCAGGTTTGGTCCTCTTGATACCACCCTACTATTAAGAAACCAGACAATCTCTACAGGTTTCTTGCAAGGAAAATAAGGATTAGAATGAAATACTGCATTTTAAAAGGTAGCTTCTTTCTTTGAGTACATCCAAAACTGCTTCTCACTTCACAAGGATTAAGACTATTACTCCTCTACTTCAGAGATCATGCTTACTACTGACTTTAGAAATGAATTCTAATTCCTTTTGTAAACACCACCCTCCCCCCCCTCCCCGCCCCCGACGTTAAGGAAGCTTTGGCATCTTTTTTTGTGGGACCTCAAAAACAAAAACAAAAAAAATCCAACACCCAACTTTAAGTCAGTTACAAAGTCCTTCTTCATATGGAATGAATCCAAGACAACAGCCTAAAGGCACTGGTAGCAACTTCCTCAAGGCATCATTTTTATTTCAGAAGCAGTTTGAACACATTTAGGCAATGGGGAAACAGGCTTTTGTTTATACAAAGTTACACAAGAGGGCCACAGGGATCCAAAGAGCAGATGCAGACAGAAGCCTGAAGCTGATGGTGATTTTGATGCTGATGTGAAGAGATTCCTCACCTCCTGAGCTGAAAGGTTCAGTGAATTTTTAAAGCAGCAACACAATCACACACTGCACTTAACACTGCAAATCAGTTTAGTAAAGAATATTCAATCTAATGAGGATATTACACACTCAGCTGTTAAGACATTGAGATCTACAGTTTCTATACAGCTTGTACAGTGAATTCAAGGGACTTAACATCCTAGCTGTCATTTCTTTAAGTAAATCTACTGCCTAAGATGGTGTCACCCTGGTAGCAACTGAAAGTCTTACAGTTTTAGGTTACACTTCTCATCACCGATACCTGCTGGTGAGCAGGAACAAGAGACAAACTGAGAAATTCTCATCACAAGAAGCTCCTTGAGTAATAGCACCTTTTGGAAGCAGCTGGTATTAAACTAGAGAAACTACACGAATGAGATGGTTTAATTTACAGTTCTACTTTGCAAAACACAAAGCAAACTTGTTAAAAACTAGAGAAGCATTTAAAATTGAGCAGGAAGTAATACACAATTACAGATTGTTAATAAAGGAATGAAGGAGCTGCCAATGTGCTTGAAATGATGAGCTTCACCATAACAGCAGCAGCACAGAAGAGCCATGTATGCCCTTTCTGAAAGCTGGCACAATAGAAAGTACTTGAAATAACACAGGTGAAACTATGAAAACATAGGAATCACCAGTGAGGGATGGCAGAGGGAGTTTTAAGGTGCAAGCTGAGCTGAGGCATTGTGAAGAAAGCTTCAAAAACATGTCAAGTTCTATCTTTCGCTGTGTTTTAACTGCTTTTGGTGTGTAAGCTAACTCTTTTAAAGCCAGCCCAGGAATCTCTACACTACAGTGTAAGTGTCAGAACAGGCATCCCTTCTGAAATAATTTTTGAGGTGCCTGAAGCTACAAGATTAAATCCCTTACGAATTCTAACTCAAAACACTATCCCATTTACAATAACAACTTGAGTGTTGTTGATGTAGAGGTTCCAGCAGAATTTGCTGGCATGCAAACCATCTCAAGCTTAACATACTGCTCAGCTATGTCCACTGTACTGCTCAGTTATGTCACCTTAACTGACTAAAAGGCAACTTAAGTTGTACTGACTGCTGACAAACACAAAGACCAATCTGTAGGCACATTTCAAAAATTCACCTGCTGTCTGAGGTGATGCGATTTATTCTTGGCTCTGAAATGAGGACAGAGCTCCTGAGCTGGTAGAGCAATAGACTGAGAACCAGAACATAAACGTTCTGTTTCTTATCACAACCGACTGCAGCAACATGACAGAGTCAAAAAAGCATTCTTTAGAAGGCACTTTTCACTACTGTTTTTCCGATTTTTTTCCCAGATCATTTCCCTGCTAAATAACACAACATGGAGGTGTCAGATATGCAAACTTTTATTGTCATGTTTTCACCTAATAAAAAACATTCACTCAGACAGTGGTATACAGCCTATAGCATTCCAGCTACTTGAGTGGTCGCCTGGAGTTTTTGAGAGGAAATTGCGTAAAACCTTGCTGGAATGCATAGAGCTTTCTAGCAAGAGTAAATAACAACCCATTGCTGTACTGTACTTGGAAGCAGGGATAAATCTGCCACTTAATTTCAGCTTTGCCCATTAGAAAACTTTGAACAGTTGCAGGACACTGCTTTGAAGAGGTTGTCTTTTAGTGTCAAGAAGATCACTGTCCTGTTATGCCTTAGCCTGAAGCAACGGCATTCAAAACGTCCATATGCTATATTTAGTACTAGATTGTTATTTTCTTAGTGACTAAGTAGAAAAGATGATCATTGCTTCCAAGACCACAAAAAAACCACCTGAGGCAACTTTTTTTTTTTTTTCTCCTAGAAATATAAGTAATTTCACTTCTCTACTTATGGTTCACAAATAATCAGAGTGGACACTAACCCTAACCAAACACAGGGTTAAGACTTTAAACCTACAAGCTGCAGTATTTTCTTCTGCAAATATACCTTGAGCTTCTCGACATACCTTGACATCATAGCAGTCAAAATATGGAGGTCCAAATTAACTAACCTGGTCATTTTGAGTTAATTGCCATGTTTGGTTCACACAGTATTGATCATTTCAATAAACATGATGCAAGCTCTTTAAAGAAGCCAGTGCTGCAATCTGAAGTTTATATTATGCAACTTGTGTTAATTAGCCAGTTCACTGTACAGAATGACTCCACCAGCTGCAGTCTTTCTGTGACTAGAGCAAAGGAGTAGATTTTAACTTGTTTTTCAAAATTAGATGTTATTGCTTCAAAATATAAGGTATTTTATGAAAAAACAACTTCCTGAAGTTATTTATTCGACTTTTTTTGACCATTTTTATATGCCATGCAGCTAAAGTGTCAGAGAGAAATGCTCAGTATTCAAAAGAATACTCTCAAAAGAAATTCAATACAAATTCATTTACAGACAGCTTTTAGGCTACCATTTTGGGGTTACTACTACTTACGTATCAAAGTCATGCAATACTTCAGAGGCTTTTGCAAGCCCTTGTTATTTCCAAAAGCAAGATAAAATGGAGAGTAACCGATAGAATTCTTTATTATTTTTATTTTGTCAAAAATCAAAGGTCTTATTCAAGAAGAACACATGGAAGGAGCTCATTTGAAAACAAAAGTGTAAACAAAACTGGCAAAAAAGAGTAAATAACAGCAGTTCGGCTGGGAAAGCAGGGAGCCGTAGTGCAGCTCAATTCCACATGGGGGACCCAAGTCTAACACTTAACAGCTCTGACACCGAAAATTATTGAGGCAAGATATCAAAGTTCTGGAAGAAGTTTAAAGTCTTTCTGAAGTGGTATGTCCAGTCAGATAAAGGATCTTTTTGGATTATCATAGAAGTAAGAATTAGAGGTACATTAATGTAGTTGATAAAAGGACTGTCAATTCAAAACTGGGGAGTAGAAGAGCAAGCATGCATGAACGAGAATAGCTGACGTAGTGGAGACTGATCCAGACTACTAACTCAACATTTTGACAAACTCAGCTTCGTATTTGTTTCTTGAAGAATTGACTGATTACACAGGGCTGGGAGGTGGCCCACAATAACCCACCATTCTTTAATGTTTTGAAGCTGTGTCATAAAAGCAGTTACCTATATTGCCAAAATAAACAGGCCCCAAACAGATTCTTGAATACTAAGGATTTTTCTTGATACTTCTTCATTGGCTGTCATATCAGATATTCCAAAAGAGTTTCTCATTACTTTTCCCCAGAGCAATTTCCTTTGTAACAGTGACTTCTTAAAAGCAAAGATGACACCCAAGAAGTATTTTAATAGCAAAGAAAATTACTTCAAGTTGAAGCACCATGGCAACTAGAAGTTGCTATGCATTTGAAGTTTCACTTCTGAATTTCCATTTAGAACAAACCAGAGTGGTTTCTTTAACACCTAAACACATTGACAGTCCAGCTCTTCAAACAATGACATTTTCAAGTGTGATTCTCCATCAATCAACAATTAAAACAAGAAAAAAGTTAACAAAAAGTTGAGACTTGCGTTTGTGTTTTATTGGCAAGAATAAATATTGAAATAGTGGGGGGTTTGTGGGGGGTGGTGTCCCTCATGAATTGTTTATTGTCTAACAACTATTAACATTCTTGCCAGCCTTTTCATATGGAAACACAGGGGGCCACAGAGGAGCTACTGTGCTCACAGAGGAACGGAAATGTCAGAAAAGCTGAGAACATGAACGGGACACTATAGTAGGATGACTGAGGTTATCAAGTAGAGATGAACACCTAGCAGGAATATCCAAACTTAAAAAAATAAAAGCATTCTACAACTGGTTGCAGAATGCTGTTATATGTCCATTTACAAATATCTTCCAAGTATAAAATGTTAAAATCTGCACAAGGTTAAGTGTAGTACATCTTAAAAGTATGATCAGAAGAGAAGTAGCAAGTAAAGCTTTTTTTTTTACTAAACTAACAATTTTTCAGGAAAAGTGTAAATTTATAGAATTTATAGAATCCATAGCGATGGATTTTCAAAGTACTTTGCATGCTTTAGGTAAGAAATAGTTAAAGAAATCTGCATGAATGAGTATGTATCCTAACAAACTCTTCACATTTAAGCAGTTTAAGACCTGTTCTAGTTCCTGTGCAGAAAAAAAACTACAAATACCTCCAGTTCACAATGCAGCTCAGATTCAGTTCTTGTGATTATGTACCTGAACAAATTCTTAGCAAAACAGATTTTTTTAAATACATCTGTTTATTTTTAAGCTTTCATATATGTTTTAGACTTCTGATAAGCATGAAATATTGTACTGTTCTCATATCAGAACAGCTACTGAAACCAAATGTTTAAAGGGAAAATTTGAACACAGAATAATTGGTAAGCACACAGTACAAGAGTAACTTTGGTTAGCTAATAACATAGAAGCTTACCTTCTGGATTTATTTTAGTCCAATTAGTGTGCTGAGAAAATTGAAACCAGAACTGCTTGCTCATTTACAAAATTGAAAGGCTAAAGTAAATGAATAAATATGTTCTACTGCAAAACAGACGTTTCATGCATTTGCCGCAAGATACAACTGTGTATTCCTCTTGCACGTAACAGTCTCCCAGGAATATATAACTGGCCAAAGAGTCTGTGTCCAGGGTCCAAAACATATTTCAGTTCAGTGATTCTACCTACCCTAGCATAAAGCAGATATTGCAAACTCATATCAATATCTAATTGTGTGACAGCTATAACTTAAGCCACGGGCCCCTTTCATACCTGAAGGGATCCCTTTTTCTTTGCGATATTTTAGCCATCCTTTTCTGCTAATACACAGTACTTTGGGGCTCAGATTATAATCTTTTAAGGAACTGAGTTGCCAGAGTTTGTGTTTGCATTTCTGCTTAAATGCATCTCCTTTGTTTGAAGTAAGTTCTTCAAAAAAGTCAGTTTGTTTTGTGAAAACAGTTCATATTTAAAATGAACAAATTCCTGAAATATGTCACTATAATGGCACAAGGAAAAATACACCATATTTCATATTTTTGTTCTGTGTTTTTACAGCTGTGTGCTAAAACAGTTACTTTTGCTAAAAAAGCTATATTTAAAACTAGTGTTGGCAGTCTTTATTTATTTAAATATATTTAAGATAATGGATTACTTTTTAATTTCTACATCAAGTATTCAAACAAAGTACGTACATCCAGTTACAGGCTGTGGAAAATTTATAGATTCTAGATAGTAAGTGCTTAATACAATACTTGTGTAACTGTAATACATCCTGTGTAGCCATCTTTGCTGAAAAGGCCTCTAGCAGCCACCAAAACTAGGCAAGAGGAAAAAAAGCAGGCCTTAAATGAAATTTCAGTCAACAAGCTAAAATTAAGAATTATTATTTTGATGCCTTACTGGCACTTACATTTCAAAACAAGGAAATTTCTGAACAGAAAGCAGCAGCAAGGGATCACAAAAAGGACATAATAGAAGGCTCTCAAAATCTTATAAGAACTGAGTAAGACTATCAGATTTTTGTAAAAAGTTCAAATTAGCTTAAAGGTATGCTAAATTAGAAAGATTCACTAGTTAAAAAAGGCACATTCACTAGTTAAAAAAAAAGGCACATAACTTCACAAAACGTTTAAAATCCTGAACAGTTTTAATCCAAGAAAAGTTTTGAACAAAGAGGAAAATAAGCAGGGAAATAAATCAGAAACTTTTATTTTATTAAATTTTATTTCAACCGTTGTGTATTTCCTGCTGATAAGTAACGAAGAAGGACATTTTAAAACCTTGTGTGAAATACAAAGAGGATAAGATAAACATTTAACAGTAACTGACTACAGTAGCAAGTGGAGGAAAGAAAAAGGAGCATACCTTTAAAGCAAAACCTTTGGTGCCAAGGACTTGATGTAAACACTACACATTTCAGTTTGGTTTGGCTTTGTTTTCAGATACTTCACAGTAGCTACAGATTAGTTCCACAGATTAAGCAGCTGATACAGAGTACCAGGAGAAGGAAATTTAAAGCCACTAACTACTTTCCTTCAATGGTCCACCCGGGCTGACAAAATGTAGAGCTGAATGAAGGTTTACATTTCCTGCAGGTAACAATCTGTGCAGAAAACACACCAGGGAAAGAGTGCTCCAGCTTACAGAGACGCTCAGCCCACCACAGAACAGAAATCTTAAGAGTTTCCAACAGAGGGAGCTGGCCAAACTTGCATGGTAGCTTTACTGTTCTCAAAATAAAATTAAGTCAACCAACCACACAGAATAACTTATTCACACTTTTGTAGGAAGCTGAATTTGAACATGCCAGCAGTCAGGCTATTTAAAAACTGGGAAACCGCATTATTTTACAAAAAGATTTCAAGGCAAGCAAGTGGCAGGATATTTAGTTCTATTTGGGATATTTTAGTTGAATATGATAATCACACTTAAAAGAGAGGGTTTTTTTTGTCTATGTCCTCTCTTGTTCTATTTTTGCCTACAAACCAGTAAAGCATGCTCTAGGTGTGTCTCAAACAGCCTTGCAGTGGGTTGTGTCTTGTTCCAGCAAACAAATGGTATGGAAGTTAGTAAAAGTTTCAAAGGGTCTACAATTCTAATTCCATAATCTTTTTTAATTAGTAGGTCTGCTTACAGGCCAATAATGGACCATCAGATGGAGCAGCTTTATCACACAGTGGGCAGGGAAGGCAACACTGCAAATTAATGCATGCTCCCAATGATCTGACAACATAGTTTTTATTAAAAGGGATTCTTAAGGTGTAACCATGACTGCAAGACAAAGAAAAAAAGGCATGAACTTTAGAAGACTTTTTTGTTGTTTTAAAAGCCACTAAAAATCCAAAGGAGTATGACCATTCTATCTTACCTTTTACTGTAATTCCATAAGAAATCTTGATAACGATTACTCATTGGCATGAGTGCAAAAGTCATGCAGCGACCATCCTGAGTCCCGGCAATTTGTGAAAGAACACTTTGATGTGGATTTAAATTAAAAGAGCTCTTCCCCTTGCCCCCAAGGCACAGTAAAACTCAGATGCCGACTTCAGTATTTTGGCTTCATTTATAAACTACTTTTTGACTGACAGAAGACTTCAAGACATTCTCTTTAATGTAAATGGGAAGATAAGAAGGTGGCTGTTAGTCATATCCATAACACACAATGTGCATATTCCAGCTACCAGACAGTCTTAAAATTACCAGGATTTTAAATATATTTTTAGCACTTTAAATTACTGCAGAAGCAAAATTATATTCCTAAGATTTCTTAGAAAAAAAGTGAGACACTTCAGTATTTTCACATGTAAGAGCTACTACCATTAAGAGTTGATAAGGATCTGTAACTAATTAGTTAAGATGCCAGTTGATATCTGTTAAAGATAAAATAAAAATGAGCAAAATCCCCTCACATATTACATACCAAACTGATGTCTGTCTACTTTTTTTTTTCCTTAAGCAGTACTTGAAAAAAAAGGAAATATTAGTTCCATTAGGCTACTTAAGATTGTGAGAAGACTTCCAAATACACTTCTATACATACACACACACACGAATATCTAGACATTTATAACCTGACAGCTCAGAGATGCATTTTGGTAATTCAAGACCTAAGACAGGCTAAAAGACAGCTGCCTGCCCCACCTCAACCCTCTGAGTTTCCATGCCTGCAGCATGGGAGGCAGAATCCTAAATCATAGAACGATTTTGACTGGAATGGACCTCTGGAAATCATTTAGACGAGTTCCTCACTCAGAGCAGCACCAACATGGATCAAGTTGCTCAGGGTCTTGTCCTGTTGATGGAGATCCAACAAACTCTTTGGGCAAACTGTCCCAATATGTGACTACCGTTATAGTATTTTTTTTTTCCTTCCTAACACTTAATTCAATTTAATACCACTACAACTTGTATTTGTTGTCTTTCATCCTATCACCATGCACCTGCAAGACGACTATGCTTACCATCAACTCAGCCATCAATACACATGCTGATTTGTGAACTGTAAGCCAAGGAGTTTCTTTATGTTGTGCTATAAGCAACAGACACATCCCTTTGCTGTGTTGGTTTTTCTAAAAGCATGATGCGAAAAGATCTTTAGTAAAAAGAGTAGGGAGGTAGCCTCTTAAAATTAAGATCTAAGTGAGGTAACCTCTTAAATTAGAACACCATGAATTGTTGAAGTCTACCTGAAGGTAGACTCAATTAGGGGATTAACTCAGCTTCCTTTATCTTGCAAGTTTCCAATCTTATTACTTATTTATGTAACATATTAGTGTAGTTCATTTTCTGTCATATTCAAATTAGAGTCTTCCTTCAGAAAATGACACAGTGTTTCAGGTTACATCTGCCACTTTAAGCGCCTTCTCACCCAGAAGACTGACTTAAAAGTATTTCTGAATTACCCACCACTTTTGGTAACTATTCAATTTCATTATTTCAGAAGTTCAAATGTTATTTCACTGATACTGCTGATTTCTAACCACTTCAGATAAAATACTTTAAGAACAATTAAATATGGACAGCAGATTGCACACTGAGAGGACTGTCTGACATCAGCACAAGCTTTAAAAATGCTGAAAAGCTGTACACGTTTCATATGTATCATACCACGCTGTATATAGTATCTTATTTTGTACATCACTGTCTTAATATTATGGACTATTAAGGAACAGTAAAATTTTGAAAATTCTTAATTCCCAAATCTTTATCTTTCTCTCCCCTCCTCCCCCTAAAAAAAAACAAATAACCTTCTAAACAAAACAAAGACTGGAATTTTTTTAGGATTTTTTTTTTTTTAAAGGAATGGTCTAATTAACATGTATAGAGCAGACTGATACATACAAACTATCCTTTGTGATATGTGCTGGAAGAGAAAGCATTGCATCACCAACATTATTACTAACAAACATCCAGCTACAAAGCGCAAGCCAATGCAAAATGTCTTCCAAGAGTCATACTCCTGCTTGAAAATGCTTGGCTCTTCCCCCTCACCCAGACAAAGAATCCAAAATCTCAAAATCCTTAAAACTGAATAACTTTTATAAGCACTATGTTGAGCCAAACATTCCTTCTGCACCTGCTCTTTTTTTTGTGTTTGATTTTACATTTTATTGTTGCTATTTTTATTTATTTTAACTTATGAGTTGTCATGTTATAAATTCCATTTATCCTCATTTTCCTGGTAGGTACCAATCTGATGTACTGTTTTCCATGTTAAAAATCAAAACACATATTCAGGAAACTACTTCCTGTCTTGAGGGATTTTTCTGTTGTATCTTCTTTCAAAAAGATTAAACTTTAACCTCCATAAACCAAATTTATTTAAATATTTTGGTCTGAAAAGTTATAAATCCCAGTTATACAAAGCGGTGTTTATGAAGTCATACAATTTTCACTCATTCCTTCTTTTGCACCAGCCTAATGCATTATTTCTCAGGAAAGCAGAAAAGTCAACACCAGATTAAAGTTTGTATAGTCCCAAATTATTTAAAAAGAAAGGGGAAAAAAAAAAAAAAAAAGAAAAAAGAAAACCCCACAAGAGCTTCATAGCAGTCATCAGGTACTTTCCCTGAGGCCTAAAACAAGTTTTTCCTGTTGACCACACCAACCATAAAGTTCATAGTTTAGCAAGGAAGAGCACACTCCAATTAAGTAGTGGTCTACAAAAAGGATGTTTAGTTTTTCCTTCTGTACTAGTCCTTGTCCATTTATAGATTGAGGTAAGATAAGTCACTGCCAAGACTCCTCTACCCCAGCATTACTCATGTGTTTTAAGTCAGAAGTGGAATAAAACAGTGAAAAGCTTAAGAGACACTGTGTTTGAATAAAAGCAACACAAACAGCAAAGCTAGCATTTTATTGCTATTACCCATTTAACTACACATTGCTATACACTTGAAAGACAAGGTCCTAAACTGGTTGTAAATTGCTGTAAACTCTAGGTTCATCACCTGCACCAACGCCCAGGAAAGCTACAATCACAGGGACATGGCATTGTGCAACATACTAATAATCTTAAAACAAATCTCACTAAACCTTATATTCACCACAGTTTCATTGCATAATTTATAATAGCTACAATATTGTTGGTCTTAAAGCAATAAATCTAACTTCGCCGATGAATGTCCTCCATTGTCTGACTTGAGTTCAGTTAAAATGAATCACACAAAAGCAACCAACTATTTTTCCCGCTCCCAAAGATGAGGGTTTTGTATTTGATCAAATACTCATCAAAAGGGAAGCTAAGCACCTATGAAAAAAGCTTCACAAGCACTTGCTATTTCATCATGTCAAATGAGAAAGATACTGAAGCTTTGGACACAGGATAGCTAATATTTGATAGGTGTTTAAGAAAAACATTGGGTGGAATTGTTCTTAATTTGGAAAACAGATTAAACATCCAGATACCTTTCAGGCCATAAAAAAGTATTAAAATCAAAGTAAAGAGAGGAAAATATTACCAGATAGCTCTATGAAGCTTATAAAATAGACACTTTTACACATTGCCACAACAGACATAACAACAGGACTGTCTCCAACAGGATGAAAATGAGCAAGTCTAGCTTTATGCTTTGAAGCATATTATTAGTCTAAAATAAAAGTGTTTACTCTACTTCATCCTAACTTACATTGTGCCTTATGAGAGAAAAGGTGAGGGCTACAATTTATATTTGGGTCATTTCAAAAAGAAGCTTAAGTTCTGTTTCTCTTCTGTTTCAAAAAACAATCTGTCTTAAATTCTCAAATTAATCTTTCACAGATTTCTGAACTACTAACCTGGCAATTATTACCCTCTTAAGCAATCAAGTTGCAAAGTTAGGATTAATTTCTAGGTAAACAAACCCCAGACAATACATTCAGAACTGGAACACTACTTTAGAACAGGGACAGCACTCCTACCAGGTACAGGTGTATGTAATCTCACTTTATGAGCTCTGTGACTACAAGTAAGGTCCTGGGCCCATTAAGCCCTGTATCATTTGCAGTCTTTAAGTATAGTATTTGTGGTTCCTTGCCCTCTGCTAAACTCCTGTATTTTTTTCCTCAGTAACAACATTACTAATAGGAGTGCACTATTTGAATACTCAAAAATAACCTACGACAAAAAACACCCACCCCAAAACCCCACAACACATGTACACTGATTTTACTTCAAAAACCAGTCAAAGAAATTAGCATGAGTTAGATAAAAGATTAAAGCCTTACATGTAATGTTACACAACTGCGGTTATGACTCACATTCATTCAGTTTCTGAAAGAAACAGGTTTGATCAAGCGAAAAAAAAGTTGCAGACTCAACAGGTAAGGGGTTCTCAATATCCTGCTCCGTAAATGAGCTGCTTATAATATTTTTGTTATTCTTACAAGTTTGCCTTGTTCATATTAAACTATTCCATTCAAAAAGAATCATCCCAATGTCTTTTTCCTTGGAGGCTGGGGGCAGGGAAGGGGTAATTCACTTATTTCCCCCCCTACACTATTCAGAGCAGCTACTGCCACCATGCTATAGGCAGCTGGGGTTGCTTGCACCAAAATCTAAAAATTTATGCACCCTAAAAAACTACTTAGAATTTCCTCCTATTCTTCATTGTACCACTTCTTCACCTATGCTTCCAAATTTTTTCCAGAAGCATGAACTAAAATTAACTGCAGCGGTGATCTCATCAACACAGATTCTCTCTAGGAGGTGCCCAAAAGTTCACACTTGCTCTATTTTCTGAATGCGGGTGAACACCACACTTTGGAAGACGTCTGTTAGACAGTCTTCACTCTGCTCTACTAGTGAATGTTAAGAACTTGAGGACATGTTAAAGATGTGAAAGCACAGTGGAAATCTCTAACAGCTATCAAGCTGGAAATACTAGCACACAGCACAGAACTATGCAGTAATGCAGCTTTGGTCTGGAATTAGTACAGAAGTATGCCAGAGAAAAACAAATGAAAAAAAAAACCAACCAAACACACATGTCCTCTTTGGGCTCCAGAAAATCAAGAAGTACTTCCTGAATGAATTAAGTAGTGGATTCTCTAACATCTGAAACATGAATTAAATTTTGAGGCTCTTCATAATATTTTTCCCCATACAGAATAGATCCTTCTACATGTTTTCACAAAACTTTGTAGGAATCAATCATCTTTGAGCTCCAACCCACACGAGGCATGCCTGAAATTACTTACTGTACTCAAGTGTCATTAGATAAGAATTAGAGACATATATCAATTAATCTCTCCATGGTCACATTTCGCCCCTAATAATCTTTTAGCCTGGCTTTCCTTTGGTTGACAATCAAGAGAGAGGACAACACCATGTAAGTCAACAGCCCTTCAGTAACACACTCACAGTGCACTCAAGCTGACACAGATCATAGAATCATAGAATGGTTTGGGTTGGAAGGGACCTTAAAGATCATCAAGTTCCCACCCCACTGCCATGGGCAGGGACACCTTCTGCTGGCCTTGAACACTTCCAGGAATGGAGCATCCACAACTTCTCTGGGCAACCTGCTCCTCATAGTGAAGGATTTCTTCCTTTATGTCTAATCTAAATCTATCCTCTTTCAGTTTAAAGCTATCACCCCTTGTCCTACCACTACATGCTGTTGTAAAAAGCCCCTCTCCAGCTTTCTTGTAGGCCCCCTTCAGGTACTGGAAGGCTACTATAAGGTCTCCCCGGAGCCTGGCCTTGCCCAGGTGACAGTAGCTATACGACAAAGTAAGGCCATATATACACTGGCGAGGGGGGACATGCATGAGAGGAAGACTGTGAGAGAGAGAAGAATGAGACAAAGCAGCTCTCAGAGGGTAGCTGTACCTGTACTAGTCACTTTTCTCTCACATAAAGCTATTTTTCAGTGAAGTTATCTGCATTTGCCACATGCAAGTTATACTAAGTGAAGTCTGCAGAGAGAGTATAAAACTCAGTCAACTCAAAAAAGTTACCTCAACTGAGTTACAATCCTGTACGTATATCAGTGGGACCACAGTTACAATCCCAGACTTTCTCCCCACAATTTATTTCTTCAAGAAAAACATACCTATGAAATAAGATTAGGAAATTAATCTATTGGCATGAAAAGGAAGTAGTTACAAAAAAAATTGTCAAAATGTAAAAAATTAAAATCCCCAAAGTAAGTGTGTATGTTATCTAACTTCTATCAAAGATCCTCTACAACAAACAAAAAAATAGAGGACTCCATCAGTACACACATTTTCTACAAAAGTCCATGTTCCTCTCTTCTCACTTTATACCCCCACGTAAGAGGGAACTCTTTAATTTTTAAATTATATTTGAAATATAAATTAAACTAGGTTTACTTGTAATGAGCACTGCAACAGGCTCAAACCACAAAAAAATTCACACAGTGCAAGTAGTAACAACAGGATCCCCAAATTTAATGAAGTTCTGACTCTTTTTACCATGTTTACAGGTAATATTTACAGCTAACGCTATACAAACAACAGCTAAAGGAAACACATAAAATAAGACTGCACTGTTTTCCAGCCTACTTCCAGGTCAGTACAAATGTTTGAAAAAATTGTCTCTAAAGAGCAAAAATAAAAAATGAAAGTACCTCTGTATCACATCAATAAATATATATAATACAACAATGTTTTGGAGAGAGATGTTTAGTATCTAAAAAAACCTATATACATCTGAGACTTTATAACATACAGTTTGTTTGAATGCATTGTATCAACACATAGTTAAGTCAAATAACTACATGATGGTAGCTTACATCTGCACTGTTAAAACATACTTGGAGCACTACTCTTATTTAGCATTATTTAATGCAACTTATTTCATGTATATTGTACTGTTGAGACTCTCAAACCTATCTGTATTACTAGCTACCTAAGTTTAAAAAAGGAACACAGCATGATTTATCATTCCTTAAATCTGCCTTCTGCGTTTATGGAATAGAATGACATTTTAGAGAATACATAGCACATCACAAACCAGAAACATCTATGTTTATAGCTGTAAGCAAATATTCAACTACTATTGAATTAAAAATCCCAAAAAACCAAGAAAACCCACAACACACACACAAAAAGATTGAAAACAAAAAAACCAACCACCAAACCAAACCAAAAAAAAAACCCCAAAACCCCCAAACCCAAACAAAAAAAACACACACACCACAAAGCAAACCTCATTTTGTCTGGTAACACCAATGTGTTTTTATAACATCCAGAAAAGCTGTCACACTCAATCCACCTCCAATTCCATTTCGAATTATTTAGTATCAAATACTTCATGGACAATGTATGCATATATAAAAGCATGAAAACAATTAAAAGTTAAAAATTTTTGCATAAAATCACAAATTTTAACATTTATGTTCTTCTGCTGTCCATTCACATGAAAAAAAAACCCCAGTAATATGAACCAAACTAAGAAACACTACACCATCATCCATGGTATTGAAAAGGTTTAAAAAGCAAAAGAGATTTTCCGGCCCATGCATCTCTTCTACCATCTAACAGTTTACAGGACCAAACCAGAAATGAGGCAACTCTCAGTACTGCTCTGCAGCTTCACTCTATGTTTCTATTTCCAAGTGCACCACAAATGCTCTCAGGAAGGTAAGCAAAGTGTTGGATTTTTTTGTTTGGCTGTTGTTGTTTTTAAACAATGCATTTAAAGACACTAACATTATCAAGCTCCCTCTGCTGTTGTATTTACTCCTGAGTTGTCAGTTAAAGCACAAGACCAGGAAAAATGCCTTGTCCTAGACAGCGTGGGTCCTAAAAGGAGAGGTAATCTTGATTATAATGACTTTTTTCAACAAGGTTGTTATAAGTTTAAAAGTTTCAGAGTTCCAAATTCAAGATAATATGGAGTTAATTTTTATTAATAGTTACTGTAGCATTTAAAGATTTCAAACAAACTATACAAACTAGTATGAAGTAGAAATAATCCTTGCCTTCAAAAAAAAATCTATGAACATATTAGAAACACTAAAAATACTACACAAAGAAAAAGCACCATAAATTTCTGGTCCTCAGCTCACCACATTCAGGATGAGTTGGTACCTTAACCCATCTCATAAACTTTTAATCTATGTTTCAACTATTACTCATTGGTGTTTCATCTTATTGACTCAGATATGAAGGGGTCTTCTCCCCCAAAATGCATTTTAAGTATTCTCTTAACACCATACAACAATCCAATACTTAAACTCAAACTACAGCTTTTTACTAGAAGCCTGAGGATGGTGCTTGCTTACAGTATTCACCCCAAGCCGGACTGCATCACATCACTCTGTTCTGAACGAAGTTTGAGCCAACCACCTCACTTCAAGCTTCAGTTCCCTCCCAGGTACACCCAGACAAAACTTTTAATGTCTACATTCAAAGTCTGTCTTGATCTTTTAGCTCAGGAGGACTAAACTGAAAATTTACCTCTCCTTGGCACTGAGATCCATGAAGATGCCCAGTTTGCACTGTTACTGAACAAACTGTGTGATTTCAGAGACAATTACAACTCTCTGTAAGCTACAACTGTATTGGTAAACACAAAAGCAGCAAAAGACCAATCTCCGCCCAACCCGATATCAAGCACTTCTCGGAGAAGAAGTCTGTGTACATAGTTACATTTTTGCTTAGCACTCCTCCTTCCACATTTCAGCTAAAAGCTGATGCCCATGGAGAAAAAGCTACTACAATATTATCTTCTTATGGAAGATCCACTGTTTCACTCACAAAAATCACCCAGTGATTTAGGCTGGAAAATACTTCTGGAGCTCATTTAGTCTGACCCCCTGCTCCAAGCAGGGCCAGCTACAAACCTAGTTCAGGTTAATTAGAGCCTTGTGCAGTCAAGTTTTGACAATCTTCAAAGACAGAGACCCCACGGCCTCTCTGGACAAGAACTGAGCTGAGGTAAAACACAGGTTATGCACTTCAAGGATATTTACATTTTCTTATCATCAAGAGCTGGCAAAAGCCCCTACCATTGCTGACAAAATGATCTTGCTATGTCAAATAGCACTGACAAAGTTAGCAGCAGCAGCAGCTGTCTATTCCCTATAATAGAGTTTCGGCACTGAAAACTTGTTTCTGACAGTATTTTTCAAGGCAGAACCATTTCCTTAAGTCATCTTGCCAAAACTGACAAAACTCCTGGTATTCAGTCAGAAATACTTCCTTTATTTCCAGGCATATAGGTCCATGTTTTTAATGCTACGCTGTGATAACAGGTAAAGCAAATACGCCGTATGTTCTCTGCCTTTAAAACCAACAGACACATCAAATAATCTGTGGAGAAAAAACAGTGTTTACAAACAAGTCAGATAAATGAATAGCCTTTTCCTTTATTTTATTGATGTGATGAATGACTTGCCCTTCTGAAGTCAACTTCTTCTGTTTCTTTTTTTTGTTTGTTTGTTTTTTGTTTGTTTGTTTTTTTTTTTTTTAAATTAATTATAGTAATGGGCACAAAGACAACCTAAGGATTCAAATTCTTCCAGGAATTTGGAGCCAAGGTAAACACTCCTTTTGCCATTATTTTATATTTGGTGCTCCCCTCCCTGCCCTCTATTCCACCTTCATTGCCCCCTTTACCACAGAAACATTAGCAATGTTAAGTCAGTTCTTTTCTGCTTTTGCTGGAATTTGAGAGATCTCAAACATGAATCATTTTATCTAGACACACCTCTACCTTTTCTCATAGTTATTCATTAGAATCAGTGATTAAAATAAAATTATTAACCTGGAGATTGAAAAAAAAAATCTCTACCTGCTCAGTCACCTTGGCATTCATTTTCTTACATCAACTTCAATAGTCCTCTAGCTGTCATCTAGAAATCTAAGAGAGGGCCTGAATTTTTAACACAGAAACTAGCAGAAAACTATACAAATCTCAACTCGTTTCATATGTATACACACACATGTGCACACATACATGATAATCAGGAAGAAACATGAAGGGGAAGTAGCCTTCCCCCATCCCCAAAGTCACTTTTAAAATTTCGTAAGAGTTTAGATTTGTATCTATAAGCATAATCAAAGGTTTTAAATAGTTCTAGATATTAAGCATCTCAACACACACTGCTAAACCGGAAGTTAATTCTACTATTCTAATCAATTTCTGTCAGTACAGTTACATTTTAACTCTACTGATCTACCATTTCAGATATCTATTACAGCATTTTTGTTCAAATTTCTTTGAACAGACAAGTTGTTCGATTCAATAAACAGTATTATCAATTTTGCTAGATTCTAAACTTTCTGCTGGTTTTGGAGGCAGCCATAAAAGCAGACTTCAAAGAATATTTTTACACCTCTATTTCAATATGCCTTCTATGGTAGAAATAGCAACTACTTAACTGTTTTAGCTAATCAAAGAAAACTAAGTATAAATAGAAACATAAGTGAGTTGCAGGGAAATACTGAGCTGGCATTACTTAAGTACACACATAAGAACACTGCGTAAAAACTATAAGCAAATCTACACAGTGGATTCTTCCCCAAATAGCAGTACCATGCAGCATGCTATTTAGTGAGAAACATCTCAGAATTAACAAACCCTCTTAAGACAGATGGAGCTATGCCAACATAAAAGTCTTTTCTCTGAATAGCTGATACTGACTCATGAACTGGTATTTGCAGAAGCACTTCTTGAAAGTGATACAGGTTCAAGTCAGCTCACAGCTCTGACTGAAAACTATTCCTACAACAGACAAATTTTCAGGTTGGTTTGACTCGCCATACCACTGCATGATTGCAAAAGCCATCGTAAGAGACAAAGGACTACATGACTAGCGGGAAAGGAACCTGGGGGACTGATCTTTTCTAGAGGGTTTCAAATCAATTTAAGCTAAGATGAACTTATCCTGGGAAAGTGTTCCAAAGGTACGCTAAAAACAAACAAAAAAAACCCCAAAAAACCCAAACCAATCAAACAAAAAAAACCCACCCCCACCTTTCTCTTTGGAGTGAGCCATTACCTTTGGACTTCACAAACCTACATCCATACTATACAATTCTTTGACCACAGTTGTGAAAGAGTAACTGATTTCATGGGTGCTTCAGAGAGAATGTACAAAGCATGAAGCAATTGTTCCACACAGCACTCTCACTCTCTTCAAATGGTTATGATTACAAATGGTAACTTCCACTGAAAATTCCATGCACAGAGATTCTTGTTACAGAATTAACTTGTCTGAGGGTTTTTTGTTTACATACTATATATTGTCAGCACTTAAAGCAGCCTCAATTCACCATCGCTTCAAGCCTGCTCAAAAAGTATACATCAAACACTGGCAGAGAGCAAAATGCTACTGTGGCAGCCTTTGACATAACACAAGGAGTTATCTTAGAAGTTATTTCCTGTATTACAGAATCACAGAATGGTAGGGGTTGGAAGGGACCTCTGGAGATCATCTCATCCAATCGCCCCTGCTTGAGCAGGTACACCTAGAGCAGGGTGCACAGGACTGCATCCAGGTAGGTTTTGAATATTTCCAGAGAAGGAGACTCCACAATCTCTCTGAGCAGCCTGTTCCACTGCTCTGTCACCCTCACAGTAAAGAAGTTTTCTCATGTTTAGGTGGAACTTCCTGTGTTCCAACTTGTGCCCATTGCCCCTTGTCCTGTCTGGTTCCATCCTCTTGACACCCACCCTTCAGATATTTATAAATATTGACAAGATCCTCCCTCAGTCTTCTCTTCTCCAGGCTGAACAAACCCAGGTCTCTCAGCCTTTCCTCATAAGAGAAATGCTCCAGTCCCTTGCTCATCTTGGTAGCTCTCCACTGGACTTGCTCAAGCAGTTCCCTGTCCTTCTTGAACCGGGGAGCCCGGAACTGCACACAATACTCCAGATGTGGCCTCTCTAGGGCGGAGTAGAGGGGGAGGATAACCTCCCTCGACCTGCTGGCCACACTCCTTTTAATGCACCCCGGGATACCATTGGCCGCCTTGGCCACAAGGGCACAGTGCTGGCTCATGGTCAACCTGCTGTCCACCAGCACTCCCAGGTCCTTCTCAGCAGAGCTGCTTTCCAGCAGGTCAACCCCCAATCTGTACTGGTGCATGGGGTTGTTCCTCCCCAGGTGCAGGACCCTACAAGACTTGCTCTTGTTGAATTTCATTACGTTCCCCTGGGCCCAGCTCTCCAGCCTGTTTAGGTCTCGTTGGATGGCAGCACAGCCTTCTGGTGTATCAGCCACTCCTCCCAGCTTTGGTATCATCAGCGAACTTGCTGAGGGTACACTCCGTCCCTTCGTCCAGGTCATTGATGAATATGTTGAACAGGACCAGACCCAGTACAGACCCCTGGAGAACACTGCTAGTTACGGGCCTCCAACCAGACTCTCTGCACCATTGATCACGACCCTCTGAGCTCTGCCATTCAGCCAGTTCTCAATCCACCTCACTGTCCTCTCACCTAATCCACACTTCCTAAGCTTACCTATGAGTATTCCAATTCCTTCATCTATTAAAAAGAGTTTTGCAAGAGGTAGGTCTTAAAGAGTTTTTTGTAGGGAATGAAAATTTGAAACAAATGTAGCTGCACCCTAATAATTTATCATTTCTGATGTGGAAGTACCATCATATGGATTAAAATGTAGGCGTAAGTAATTACAAGAACTAATTAACCTGTAAAGAAAACAGAACCTATTCTCTGGTAAAAATATTTTTCAAGTGTTATTACTTTATACAGAAGAGTTTTAAAGTAATTGCATACAAAGATGTTGTCTCTCTAAAGTGGAGTCCATTTGCTATTTAGACTTACTTTTGGAAGACTGGAGGTTTTGGGGTTTTTTGTTGTTTGTTTTTTGTTTTTTTGTTGTTTTTTGTTTTTTTTTTTTTGGGGGGGGGGGATTTTGTTTGTTGGTTTTTTTTTTTTGTGGGTTTTTTTTTGGGGGGTGGGGGGTGGGGGTGGGGTTTTTTGGTTGTTTGTTCCCCCCCCAAAGTTCTGCTCATGCTTTTGCTGTCAGCAACCTGGCTTAAAAAGCTGAAAACAGTGCCAAAATACTAGTTGCTGACTTCTCTGCCAAACAATTCTATTGTTTTTCAGGATTTAAACTGACATCTTTTTGGGTAAAGTAGTAGTCACAAAACAGTCCAATTTGAAGAGCCTGAAAAATGGGAAAGCATGGCAAGACTTTTATCAACGTTTGGAAACTCACTCAGTTATTCTTTAGTTTTGTTGTTTTCTTATTCTCTCTTCAGAAATGGATAAGCCATGCAAAAAAATCAAACACCTTTAAAAAGCTTGGCTGAATTCCCAGTAGGATTAAATTTAGGCAGCACTGGTAGAATACTTCACAACCTAATTCCTGGTGATGAGTAGCTTAAATGAACAAATTTGATTTATAAATTACTAGTTTCCAATATTCTTGTTACTCAGTTCTCTTTTATTTGTTTACTAGATAAAATGAGAACCCAGGTTTCTACTATTATTATATACTTGTTCCTAATCTTGTTCCTCCCAATCCAAATAAGAAATAATTAAATGCAAATGAATCCTCAACTAGAAATCCAGGTGGTGTTACACTAAGCAGCTTTTACCAGCTAAATTCTCTTCACAGCATTCTCTTTGTATTTTTAAAGATATTCCCCAGGCACGTCCAGCAAATATAGGAATTTATTCCTATCTATTGAGACAGTTTACATGTCTATTCCCACAAATGCACTTTAACACCAGAAAATGTCATCTGTGTCAGCCAGGAAGTCTGTATTTCCACTCTTCAAAATATCTGAAAAAGGAACAACACCACAAGCTTTCTCTTTTCTTTAATAACACAAGATAATACTGATTCCAAAAAACTAAACCTTTCACAGAGTCTTCTAATAGAGAGTTCTTGTACTCCAAAGCCTTTTGCAGTTTTGCATATACAACCTACAGTGATTTAGTATTAGCAATAGCAAGGTAAGTCATTGTCTTTTAGATTTTATGAATATGTCTGTTACTTTGCAAATCTAACTTCTGACACCAGTTATAGGCTGCATGCAGGAAAACAAAATTTAATTTTCAGAGTTGACCAACACTGAGATCTGTATGTAAGAAAGCTTCCAGTTTCATTGCTCAAATAAATTCCTACAGTTTCTCTAATAAAAAAAATTAAATCTCTAACTTTTTTCTCTAAAGTTGTATAAACTATGATTAAAGCTCTACTATACTTGTATCCCACTTGCTATATTTTTCAAAGAATTTATTTCTTGAGAGAGTAATATAAAAAGGATAGTTATTTCCTAATAATCCAAGTACTGATTTAGAGTTGAAGAAAAATCATTCTTCAAATGCCCATGTGCTTAGATAGAACAGCCATGTCTTTTGGGAAGAAAAGGAGAAAATAAAATATAATTTTTTTAGTTTTTGCAAATAAGTAATCCATCTGTCATTTAGACTGTTGAAAATATCTAATTCTACCCTCCCTAAGCTTGTATCGTCTAAGTTAATCTCTAACTATCTCTAAAATGATCTCATAGCATTTCTGAAAGCGGGTACAAGTTTAACACTTCAATTCCATTTACAATCTGAATAACAATTCATCTTTAAAATCTCTTTGTCAGGTACCATCTCACTCACACAACTCTCTTTGTGCAACAAGTTAAGTCAGTTACATCAGTCTAAATCAATACTCAACTAGCAGAGAGTATCTAGTGATTTCATAACTTTTGTGATCCTCTCATTAAATCCCTGTGTGTAGTAAAGCTTAAGTAGGAAGATCAGTAGCCTTTTCTTATTTTCAAAACAAGTTCAGACCAATACATTACTATAGGGAAAGTATTAAGTATACAGCAATGTTTTGTGCACACACAGCATCCATCAAAGCTTTAGTGATAAGATACCAGTCAGAGATACTCTGCAAGACCATTCCTAAGAATCTGCATAACCATAATTAAAACAACTTTCCTCTCATTTACTACTAGTAAATGAATATTTATGACTTGGTGATTAGTGTTACTCTTAAGAGCAGCTGAACTAGGTCAGGTAAGAAGTCCGTGTTACACAGTTCCCTGTTCCCAGCCGTGACGAATAGCAAACGTCTTTGAGAGCCCATCAGAACAGGAGAGTCACACAGCAATACCTTGCTTTGGCAATTGTAAGCTTCAGAAGTGGGATAGTAAATGAAAGAGGTGACCACATACTCTTCTTCCATGACTGCAGACATACAGTGCACAACATTCTGAGCTATACTTTCTAGATGTTTTCAGTCACTTTCCTTAATTACACGTGTTTCTTTCAGACCTTTTGAACATTAGCCACAAGGGTCAACTCTTGATTCGTAATTCCTCCTGCTAGTTCCTTCACTGGAATATACAGCAAATGTGTTCTCTAGTCTCCTTTCTACCATTTATAATTCTATAGACTTAACACTCTCTGCATCAGCCCTCAGTGAAGTATTGCAGGCATTCCTTCAAATGAAAAGCTTCCATCTTGGATCACCCTTGTCAAACCTCTCTGCATCTTCTCTAGTCTTATTATATCATTTTCCTGTTAAACCAGTACTACTTGAGCATAAAACTATGCTCATATTTCCAGACATGCTTAACTGGAACAATATTATTTCAGATGTCAAGCCTTTACAGTCACATGACTTTTTCAACTGGAGTCTGATTTTAATAAGTCTGTTTTCTCTATACTGTCGATCAAGGCCACAGCTTCCATTTTTTTCCTAAATGAACATGATAAAACATAATCTGAATATCAATAGACTATATTTTTTATACCCTGAGGGCACACAGTTCTGTCAATTCATAGACCTAATATCATGAAGATGTCAATTAAATTTTAGAGAGTAGTGCTGCCTTTCAGATAGGAAATCTTGTTAAAAAGAGCTAGAAATCCTTGCATAAAAAGGTCAGTCAAAAGCAGTGGCATCATGACAAAAAAATGACACCTAAGAATCAAAAAGAAGTATCTCATTTTTGCTTTCCAAATGAAATGATTTAAACACTTTCCTGAAAGGCTTAGGATTCTCTCAGAACTGCCAGGAGACTGTGGCAAGTGGTAAAAAGTAGAAATAGCCTCTGCTTGGCTCCAATAAACAAGCTATCATTGCATATGTCTGGACAGCACTGGTCATACAGCAGACGACAACAAAATGCTAGTTATGTATAGATGCTCTATTTCCACTTGCCTGCCACGGCAGTGGGAATGCTCATCATCTATTGGTATGTTCCCACCACTTTCTGGAAATACTAGTAAGACAACAAATTGATATCGTTGCATGCAAAGTGGTTTTTTAAATGCATGTAGAGCTTCCTTGCTGAAACTGCAAAAATATTCATTCTATGAACAGACATTTGCTCTAAGTTTATTTTGCAAAGGGGAAATAAAAGATTCAATGAAGATATTGGCTCAGAAGGAGATAACAAAAAAAACCAACCCAAAACAAAAACTTAGCTTTAGAAAAACATGACTAAAATTTAGGACCTGGTGGCTCCATAGACCGAAGTGATAAAACAGCATTTGTCATCTGCAAATTGCCTGTATAGATGTCCAAATCACATCAAGGAACAAAAAAATATTATTTAACTTCTTCTGGGAAACAAGACTCATATCTTAACTTCAGTGCCCACTTCACAAAATCTGTACTACTATTCACAACAATTGGGATTTATATGGAAATCCTTGAAAGACATTCTGAAAGAACATGGAGCTTATACTCTCCTCTGTACTACATGTTATCACTGAATTCAGTATTCAACATGGCACATTTAGAGAGGGCTATTTTTTTTCCTAGTTACCTTAAATAAGAAGCAGTTTATTACACTTTTTTTTTTTTTTTAAAGAAACCAGTGGTAGAATCTGCAAAGAGATTTCAATTTTCAAATCACTACCTAAAGAATGAGCACTGCAAGTCAGCTAAAACAACTCTTGAACCAGTATTAACACTACACAGATGTGCTTTTTTTGGTTATTATTTTCCTTTGGGAAAGTCCCTCTCCCCAGGCAAATACAAAGAAAAAAAAGAAAAAAGAGAAAGTCAATTAAGTAGTCATAATTAACAAGTATATAAAGAGGAAAAAACATTCACTAAAATAAGTTCTCTATAGAATGTCATTACAGACCTCATCATCATTTTTTTTAATGCTGAACTACTTATACAGGGTAAACAAGAAAGTATTTTAATTGGCCTCTAACTTCATATTTTTCCACCTATTAAAGGTTTTCATTGTGGTACAAGATTAATCTGTTTTTGTAGCAAAAAGATCTCCTACAAGCAGATGGTTAGCTTTGGTTAGATAAAAAAAAATTCTTCGAAAGGAAGAGCTAAGCCATGTGAAATATTTAACATGAACCACTTTAGCTGCCTCAAAACAGGTTATAAAGATATATAAACTTTTGATGAATTCACACTATTCAGTTCATCTACTGCCCAGACAGGTCATATCTTGAAGACATAGCTGTTTCCTTTAAGTTCAAGAGAACAGTAATTGTATGTAAATTCCTGGCGTAACTTCATGTAGGGTATTAATCACTCTCTCCACAGCTGCTGGGACTACATGCCAGTCCTATTCCCAAGTATTTGTAGAAGCACAAAGCAATCTTTCTTATAGATTTTTTTTTTCCCCATGAAAAGTTTTTATTCTAAATAAGTGTACCCATTCAGAAACATGCTGCCTCTCTTCACTCGGCTCCCTGCCTATTTACTGGTGTAATTCACAAAATATTTCTACCACTCAACAGGTTGCTTACAGTTACTGATGGACATCAACTAATATCCTGATACCATTATCTTTTCTGGGACTCCTCAGCTTTCTGTGAGTCAGTTTTTCCCAAATTATTATCCTGACCATTACTACACTACCAGGAGAATCATAATACTGTAAAGTAGTAACACTGGAAGATGAGTACAGCTAATTACTGAAAATAAAATCACAGCTTCAAAGATTGTTCCACACACAATATTTATATACTCTTCTTTATTACACCTTGAGCAAGTATATATACATATCAATTTATTAAATATCTAAGTAGAGCTTACAGACTAATAATGGTCTCATATAATTTCTGGTGGCCCAAAGAACTATCAGAACACCAAAGAAGAAAGATCTGAATGTATACAGAAATAGCTCAAAGCTACCAGAGAACTCCAGAACAAGCATTTCCATGATATTTTGTGCAGTATAAAACATGGTCTAAAAGCATGAAAAGCTGAGCTTCTTTGGAAAATGAAGAAACAAGAACAGTGGTCTTGGATGCAAATAAAAAAAAAGCAAGTATTTAAGCACATAGATGAAACCCAAGTTGCTAAGTTATGAAAATGTATTATGAAATTAGATTCTTCTCCCTTCCCATCTCTTTTGAGTGCTGAATGCTAAGTATGTACAATTATACGAAATTAAGTCAAGCAACTTTTTTTGTTTTTACCATTTCAATACATAACTTGGAATGCAACCAATGAAATAGCAAAATTTATCTCTAAAAATAAGACCAGAGCCACTAAGGCTCTTGATTATGTTTTCCTTACAAGGATCCTTTGCAGAAAAGTACATGTTTCAGTTTAGAACAATGATAATTAGTGCCTGTGGGAATAAAGCAAACTAATTTTTCCACAGCAATATAATTTCCTGTAACTTTAATTTTTACATGATGATACTCCAGTAGTTGCTCAGATACAACATTTTACAGTCTACAGTGTGATCAGGATTTTAAACAATTAGCTGTTTTCAGTTTAATCGCCCCCCATTTAAAAGTTAGTTTTACTCATTTGTTATAAAAAAAACCTGTATACGAAGAAAAAAAATTTACCAATAAACTGCACATATTTTTAATGATACTAACGAATTCCTCTAACTTTGGATTAAATTGTTTAAGATGACAAAAGCAAACAGATGCAACTTGTAAGTGCACCTGGAGTACAGGTGTTGCAGCCATCCTCTTCTCAGTATTGCAAGAGAACTCCTTTTCAGAACTCCAGGAATCCATCTTCACTGACTAGGAAGAGTAATATTTAATCTACATAACTGGGGGCATAGCCGAATCACTTAAGTACAGATATAAAAGCTGACAGTGGTTTGCAGGGACACAATGCTACAGAGGCTACACTCCAATGTCTAATGTCGGTCCCAGGGTACACTTAATGGACACACAGTTCAGGTATAGAGGAAACTACAGTTGTCCTTAGAGCCCTTGAATAGTTATTTTTCATTCAGCAATGGTAAGAAACAGTGTTTTAATGGGAAGGTAACTGTACAAAAGACAGCAAATGCAACCAAATTTGAGAGAACAGATCTGCATCCTTTCCCACTGAAATGAAAAAAAATATTAGCACTTTTTTTCAAGTTTTAATGATGCACAGGGAACTCTGTTTAATCATCACACCTCATGAGTAGGATTCATTAAATACTTCAAAAGAAGCTTCTAAAAAAGACCAATATTCTATTTTACAGGAAAAAAAAAACAAACGTACATTCCCTTGTAGACTTCTCAGCCAACAGTATTGGATCTTTCCTGAAATAAATCCTGGGGTTACAGAATTAGACCAAGAAAAGCACTGATGCAATGATGAGTTTAACAGACATCATGTCATTCACTCAGGCAGCTCCAGAAGCCAAAACAGAGTCAATCCATATGGTGAAGTTATGCACATATTAGCATTTACACCATCCTTATTCCCTGACTTTAAGGCTCTAGAAATTCAACAGCACTGTTGCAAAGCATTGTAAAACAACAAAACCAAACAAATCTCTCAAATCCTACACAGCTAGTCACATACCAGACTTCCTGTAATCCTGCTGATGAAATTCCCATAATTTTCAAATGGAAATTAGAAATGGCTATTACATCATTTCATAAACAACAAGAAACCCCACATTCTTTTGATTAAGTAACAAAAGTAGCTTTTTATTTTATTTTGAAAGAAAGCACAGAACTCAGATTAGCTGTTCCTGCTACTTCACCGCAATTAACCTGAATTTTTACTTGAATATTTTAAGCATTGTCCTACCAGCACACAGGTATTTATGCTTTTCATCGTTAAAGAGAAATCATATGTAGAGCTGATCTCCAAGTAAATAATGTCAAGTATAGTAAAAAATGCTGTTCAATGGCACAAAACTAAGTATTAATAAAATGATCCAAGAAATGTATTTGAGTACCATTCTTCAAAGATGGCTTTACACTCTTTAATACATTTATCCTTGCTTCAGAATCAGCCATTTCATCATGTAATAATTTGAACTTAAAATTACTTTACTTACAAGACAGCTACAAATGCTTTCCATTTCAAGTTGTTTTATTCTCAGTTCAGCACTGCACTTTTTCATCAATATAACAATTAATTTCAGTATGCACTTTAATCCACAAAGAAAATTGAAGCGTAGCATTCAATAATCAAATATTTCTTCATCTGAGTATCATGAAAGCCTCCCACACAAAACCACAGATATGTTGGTAAAACTTTACTAGGAACATTACAAAAGCACTGTAAGGCAGTTTGACTTATCTAGTGACCGCAACACTATTTATCTCCTCACAAAAACGAAACAGCTTGATAAAAACAAAGCAAAAATCCCCTGACCACAAGTCACATTTTTTTATTGTTATTTCACAGTGACATTAACACAACTTCTTAGAGACCTGGAGATAAAATGGAGAACGAATTGGTCTTGTCATGGTGTGGCCAACAGAATACACCAAAGAACAACTCAACCCCTGACTTGTCCATTAACATTGAGTTTATTTTCTTCTAGTTTCATCAATTAGATGGATTACTTCGCCAAAACTAATAGAAAACGGTTCAAAAGACAAATATGCCTAAACTAGGCCAATGTACTGACAGCACTACAAAGCAAAAGAAACTCACATTCAATTGTTAAATCTATACTTTCACTCCCTGTAAAACTAGAAGTGCTGCATCAAGTCCTTAGCAGCATGTAAATGAAAGTAATTCAAACTACCATATGGCCAATTAAAGGCCATTACTGATCTAAAGGAAACACACTGATCATTTCTCCCTCAAAAGAATGACTAGCAGGTTTGTATGAAGTACAGGAGAAAGTCATAAAAAGCAATTTGGTTCTGCTTTGCTACATGAATTTACCACAGTCCTCTCTTGCCACCATTTGTTTTCAAGGAGAAAGGGAGGAGGGAAGGAGGTGAGGGGAAATAGGGAAGAATAGATGTGCTGAAGATTTTATTTGCTATCAAAAGCACCTAAGTTTAATGCTTAAGTATCACCATTTTAGATACATCACATGTGAGCATGCACACACATATACCACTTCCTCTGGCTTACAACCTTAAAGAAATGATATATCAAGTAATCTATAAGTATACATGAAGAGGTTTTTAAACATATCTGTTAACTACCATGATTATAGTGAGCTGTCCCTAGTGCTCACTCTTTTGATTTTAGTTTAGGGAAAAAAGTAAGCTTAATTAAAGTAAAAAAAAATCTGCAAAGCATAACATTTAAAGTCTTGACTTTTCAATATTTAGCAACGTATCCTGAGCAGATCCTAATTTTGACTGAATAGCAGAAGATCCTACAGGGTTCATTTCAGGCTGCAGGCGTTTGATACTGAACTGACCTCACAGTATTTACATTCCCCTTAGGAAAATTTGGCATGCAGTCCAACTGAGGAAGATCACGGCTAACACTACTTGAGCTACCAGTGCTCGAAGCAAGCCGAATAACAGTGAAAAGAGTAGGATGAACGATAAGGACACATATAGAAATAAAATTAAAAGGAATAAAGAGAAAGAGAAGGTCAAAGAGCAGACGAAAACAAGAATTGAAGAGACAAGAGTTGGAGACAGTTCTTTTTCTGATACAAAAAAGTCCCTATTTTTTTTTTCCAAACTAGTATTGCAGACAGGCTTTTCAACTAGTAAAGAGCAAATTACTTCAACTCAAGGAAAATAAACTGATGAGAAGACTTGAAATATTTGTCTCTGCTCAAAACAAATTAACAGCTGCCAACTACAGCTTTGTCTGCGTTGCATTTGATTTCTTGTTGCGGTTGCCATACCTATGTCAAATTTGGACAGAAAAAAAAAAAAACAAACAAAACAGAAAACTTCCCCATTATCTCTGCTTTTGACCATGCCCACTACAGATGTAAGAGACCTCTGTTGAATCCAGCAGTTAAATCCAAAGTGTATTCGCCTCCATTCATTACTATTTAGGTTCCTACTGCTGCAAAGAAATTCAATAGGAATACAAGAGCCAGTGAGCAAATCTTATTCCCATTTTTCCTAGAAGTGTTTATCCCATTTTCAAACAAGTGAAAAAAATGTTTCTTCTTTACAGATTCACTCTTCCAGCTACATAATCTCCTATATACCAGGCCTGGTGAAATTGTACAAGAGACACAGGTTCTGAACCAACTCAGATTAATTTCTTCACCTCCTTGAAAAATTAAATAAAAACCTGAAGTTAAATATCATTTATTTGAAAACCCTATTTCCAATTGCACAAGACAATTTTTAAACAAAGTAATAAAATAACTGAAACGCAAGAGTTGTTGTACAAATTAATGTTGCTTGCAATACCTGTCTAAAATGACGGTACCTTCAATCCTCATCAAGAGTTTGAGAAGCTTCTGCCTGCTTTAATGACTTACAAATAGCATCACTGAAAGTCAAAAAGGAAAACCAACTCCATTACTGAACAACTGCAAAAGACCCTCTCCCCCTCTTATTTAAAACCAGGATGCTAATAATTCCAGCTCCTCAGCCTGATGCAGTCTCTCAGGCAGCCCAAGCTCAAATCACTGAGAGCTGTGACCAACCCCACTTACAAGCTAATAGGACATCACTGCTTTCATCAACAGATTTTTTTCTACTTATGTCTCACTTCACATAGTTCTTTTCCATCTACAAAATTACAAGATTTCCACATAACTTACATATTTGAGCTTAAAGATGTTTTGAAGCAGCAGGCACCCAAACAAAAGATTACAATGAAGAGGATAAAGCATTCGCATTTGAATTGACTGCTGAATTTGATAGCACTTTTTGTTGTTTTAAACCAGGAGCAATTGGAGGCAACAGAAATCCCGAATTTCTTGTTAGACAGGTTTGGCACTCTCACCTGAAGCTGAACAAAAACCACAACAGAGTGAGCTCTATTCTGGAGTGTATTGCAAAATCTCTTTTGTGTTTAGCTTAGGATACAAGAATAAAGAGCAGTTCAGGAAAAGGTTCAGATTTTTCCTGATGTCTGTACATCTTTTTATATTTTGAAAGTGAAGCAAAATGCAAGTGTTCCATGTATGAACTCTGGAGAGGGGGTCGTTGAAAAAGGCATAAAGAACAATGCGGGGGCAGGGGGGTGTAAGCATAACCACTACTGGCAATGAGATGGCCAAAAGGATACTCTTTCATCTAATTTATATTTAAACAGAAGTCACTTTAACCATAATACTAAGTATCACTCATCTAAATCATTCCAAAGCTTGACCTTCTATGCTGTTTACTATGTACTGTGCAATGTAGTCAACTAGAAAATTACACAGAATTGTTTTGTTGTCAGTTTATCTGCTTTTAAGAACAAAACTTTTCTTAAACACTATTTGTGGCAAACACTGCAGAGAAAGCTTTAACCTGGGTAAATATTTAGTTTAATTTCCCTAAAAAAACCCCTTTCATTTAGTAATCGAATTATCAGAAAGACAGGAGCTGCAGAAAAAGAAATACAAAGCTCAGTACAAAATTATATGAGTCAAACCACCTTCTCCAACAGTGTTACCACAATTCGCACTCTGCTTCCTTCTAGTCTCATCTCCACACTACTTCAAGGCAAGGTTTATTAAGTGGCCTTGCCGATTGTCAGTTCATTTTTATCTGAAGTTGAGCAAAAGGAGGGACAGAAGCAGGAGACAGACTGTATGGCTGAGACCAGAATATACTAGTGTCTCAAGGTTTATCAGCCTGGTGTAGTCCCTAGGTATGCTTGTATAAAGAGATAAGAAACCCTAAATCATTATTTTTTTTACTGACCAGAAGTACGGACAGATGGCCAAGAGTCCCAGTAATAAGCATAAGTATTTAGGCTCCCGAACTCTTAAAATTCATTGTAGAGCAATTTTAATAAACTACCTCCTGCCTGATCAAGGATAACTTTAGTGACCTACACCCATAAAATTCACTATAGTAAAGATATTCTTAGGTGTTCAATTCAGCCAACTAAAAATTTATTGGTTCAAACATCAAATGCTTTTAACTCTGCAGATACAATGAAGATGGATCAATTAATAAAAGCTAAAATTTTATTAACTGAAAAAAAAATTTAGTAACATTTGTGTGCTTCATTAACTGAAAACATTTCAGTGTTTCAGACCAAGTAAGCAACTGATACCCACATCAAGTACAGAAGATATAGATTGTACCACAAAAGAGATTTAAACTCATAACAGATTATATGAATTTCTAATGAGGTTTAACTTGCATCATTATTCCGATTAAAATTGTTTAAATAAACATTTGATGTTATGATATTGATTGCTCAAACATTTTTGTTTGTAACTTTCTTTTTCAATCTTCGGTATCAAACTTTATCAAAGAATTCAAGAAGTTTTAAATTTATCTAGAGGATTCTCTTCATACATGAAAAAATACAAAAGAAAGGAGCCTTACCAAATGGTGTAGCCAACATGTAAAAAACCCAACTAAACAAAAAAAAAACCCAACCCCAACGGTCTTAGTCAGCTTTACCCTCTCCAAGAAACCAAGTCATCATTTTCAACATTCAGTCAGATGAAAAAGTTTTCTTCTTCCCCATAGGGATTTGAAAGCACCACTTGTTTATTCTTGTTGCTTACAACATTTTATTTCTAAGTGAGCTTTCTGTCCTTCTTGTAAAGCAGGTTCATTGAAAAATTTTGAAAATTATATGTCATCTGTTTTTACACATCCCAAAAGACATTCTCGAAAATGATAAATGTTAGACATTGGGCAGCAGCTGCATAATCTGTAGGATTTAACAAAAAATTAGAGAAAAAGTGTCAGAATTGTGCCAGTAGCACAGCTCAGATAAAAGCATCAAAAGCTTTATTTTTTGCATGATTTACACAATTTCAGTAGTCCTACTTACTCAGTGAGTAGTAAAGAATGTAAAAGTTTCCATGAACTACTGGAATTGAAAGGTGGCAAAGACAGCATTTTAAATCAAAACTTTCACCAGGTATTTTCCTTTCAAACACCTTTGTTTACTAGGACCCCTCTTACCTGGCCTGACGCTGCAATGTTTCCAGTTAAAGCAGCACAAAATTAGTTCTTTAAGTATTTGTTCCTACTAAACATGATTTCTAATAGATTCTGGAAAAGAAAAAGCAGGAAGCTAATTTTAAAGGATAGGTTGCTTGGCAAAACACCTTTCCTTACAAATAATTGTTCTTACTAAGTCACTGTGGAGAAAGCCATGAAGAACTAAGTTTCTGAACCTTCCTGAATACGGAATTGTCTTTTTAATTGTTTATAGAAAGCTCTATGACCATCACAAGCCACACAGGCATTCAAAATGCTGTCTAAATGCCTTTTTCTTTTCCACATCATGGATTTCAAATGAGTATTCAACTCCAGGTTTTATAGGTCCAGAGCAGAAAGATGAAACATTACAAGCAACTATTTAAGCAGACGTCCCTGCCCTACTCAATGCTGGGGAGTAGGAATTTTTCCCAAAGAGTTTTACTGGAGTGTCTACACTATCAAGTTCCCATCCCCAAACTTCTACTTCTGAAGGTAGCTACTCATGCAACTTCTTCCCCCCCCCAACATCGCTGTCAGAGAATACCCCCCCTTCAACCAAATGCAAGAGCAGGCGAAGTGAACAGAGAGAAACAGCTGTCTTCCACATTCAAAAGAAAGAAGGAAAGGGAAGGAGAGAGAAGGGGAAGTGTTTAAATTCAAGTATTTACTTACTGAAACACAAGAAAAACACACATATAGGCACCAAATTGGCAGAAATCCCAGCAGTCAGGGCTGTGGAGCTTTGCTTCCAGCCAGTGTTTGCCTCAAGCTTCACAGGAGTGTTCTCCCTCTCTCACACACACAGAAGCATACTGAAGATCACTCTGAACTGCCAACCAAAATGTATCTCAGGTTTATTGAAAATGTAATTAATTATAATAAGAGCCAGTGTAACATAAACATATGCAGGAAAAACAGGCTTAGCGCTGCACCACAACAGACGCTAGTTTTGATCCAGTACAACAAAACACTTGCAGACCACAGAAAAAAAGTGCGTGCAACTCCTTTAAGTAAAAGCAAAACATAATGTACACCAGGTAAAACTTGGACCCATAAAAGTTCTACCGAATAGTGGCTACACCAAGTAGACGTTTCTGTTGGAAAAGTTCACAAGGTCCTGCCTGACACTTAGGGCGGTTTTGGAAGTGTCCCTCAGTTCCAGATACTGTAGGATATGGGTACCGAGACAGGGAAGAGAAAAAGAACCTGTGCAACACCCTGACACAACAGGAAGAGAACATACTGGTACAGGTCCCAAAATAATTCTTAGAGTGAATGTCATTTCAGTTATCTTTTCTCCAAAGAGGGGAGGGGTTGGTTGATGCAAAAATGTATCACTATATTTATAAAATAATGCAGCATCCACCTCCATAAAAAGCTAAAATTGATCAGCATTTCCTTTTTTTTTTCACCGCCCTTCACACATTGTAGATACTAAAAATGAAAGACCACAGAAGAATTTACTTCACAGTAATAACATCTTAATAACATCTTAAAGTATATATTAGCTTTATCTGCTATTATTAATCCCATCACCAATTAAGGCCAAAGTTAGGGAAGAAATGTTACCAATTCCAAAACCAAGGATCCAAAACTAGGGGAGTTAACAACTAATTTGTTAACAGATATCAAAAAGCTTGAGCGTCTTCAATGTCTTTCTCATGGATTTCAACTCTTCATGTAAAAACTTATATATAGATGTTTTTGTATTTTTTAATAATTATCCATTAATTCTTACAAGCGTTTAAAAAAAAAATCAGCACAAGTTCCCTCATGTTTTCAAGTCTATCTTAGTAAAACTAAGCATTCAAGGTATTACCCAATTTAGAAACACACTTCAGGAAAAAGACAGCTCAAAACATCAACCACAGACATCACACTCAAAGAGAGACTTTATAAGCACAGTAATTCCTAGCATTCACATTTTACTTTCTACCTGCCAGACTAACTTGGGAACAGGTTCATAAGCCAGGGGTAATAGGCCCTGCCAGACCTGCACACGAGTCAGACAACAAGTTTTTACAAGGTGAACTTTTGCCACCCTCCCCTCTGGGAGAGATGCCATCAAGTTCGCTCCTAGGAAATCAGCTCCCACCCCTACTCCTTTTACTGACTTTCCTCTGCCACCACTCCTTTCTGCCTGGTTGAGTTTCCACTCCTCTCCCTTCTGCAACTACTCCCACCCTTTTAGCCTTCCTCAGTACATCACTACCTCCATACTCTTCCTTCCACATCCCCCCCCATAAGCTGCTTTTTGGATACAGTCCCACCTCTCCTCCTTACACCTGCACCCATTTCTTCCTGTGTCTAGAATCCTTCCACCTCCATGCCTAGCTTTGGCATTGCACCCACTCAAACTGTCTTCTCTCCTGCTTTAGCCCCCTTGAATAGCTTGTCTCTTTCACAACTCCCCCACAACAAGATTCCCAGATAAATGCCCTTTTTGTTTCTCTCTACCTCCTCGGATTTTTCTCCCCACAGAGCAAAAGTTTGCACTTCTCCTAGGGCTCCTGGGTGACACAATTTCATCCTTCCCACGGCAAGACCTGCAGCAGAAGCTGTAACACTGCAAGATGTGTTTCACTGAGTGGCAGCACTGTGAAGTGCCAGAGCACGACTCCCCACACGAAGTATTTTTGGTTCTTGAAATACTTTAGTGGAAAAAAGAAGTAAATATTGAAATTGATAATAAATTTGGAGGCATTCCTAAAAGTTCTCCTTTTCTGAACAGCTTTGCTCACTACAAAGTTAAAAGGAATGCAGGTTAGTTTATTGTAATGCTATGTCCCAGTTCACCCATCTAGCTATATGCCACCATTTGACCTAGAGGTCTTGCCATGAAAGAATGAACTGAATGAAGGTCAAGAATAAACTTTATTCTTTTCTTAATTTTAGTAAAATAAAGGTTAGAGGTAACAAAAGAAAAATGGAATTTCTGGGAGGAACACTGTGATTCTTACTGTTGGAAGAAAACAATCTGATCTGTTCTTTTTTTTTTAAACCCCATTTTTAGTCTCAAGAAAGGGCTTCTCTGCAAACCTGACTAGCTGTTCTTTGATTTTTCAGAAGAACTTCTCAGCTGAATGGGAGAGGATCTTTAGAATGCACATAAAAGACAAAGGTTCAAACAAAAGCTGAATCCTCAATGAGCACAGGTTTATTTTAGTAAACAACAGAAACTCAAGGCTGAAAAAAGATCTTATCCCTTTTAATCACTTCATAAATTTTTCTTACCTTCCCAATCTTCAAGCTACATGCTTCAAGCTACAACAAGCAAACCTGCATTGATAAAAGTCTCTATGAAAGCATATAAAACCTCTATTTGATGCAAGAGTGAACTCACCTCAGCTTTGGCCTGGGTTTGCCAATGCCTTGCTTCAGCAAGAGACAGGCAAAAATTGTTCTGACAAATACAGAAAAAGGTAAACTTCAGCACAAAACTCTAAAAATGAAACTTTAACCTTCTTAATTCTTTGAGTTTTTAAGAACTTTTTCAGTCAGCTTTTGTACTGTCCCAAAAGTATCGGTCCTACAGCAGAGTTAAGAAATATCAAATTCTAACACCCAAACAGCTTATCTAAAAGTGCATCTGTAGAAGCCAAACCAGTTAGACTGATGCAAAATTCCTCAAATAAGACCCTTGGATTGATTTTTAAAACAACTTTATTTGGTGAATTAATAACCTAAATAATATAAACCTGGTTTAAAAAAAATCAATACAAAAATCCTAATATATGTTCAGAACTACTGAAATGAAAAAGGGAGAAAGGCAAGAAAAGTAAGTAAATGCCTGAGTTTAGATAGCCAGGTGGTTTTAACCAGCAATAAGGGTTCCTTAAACGTATGCATATGAATAAATACACACAAACATATATACATACAAAGACATATTTATATAATTTTATTGCACTCATAAACAGTACCTTGGTGCCTAATGACTATGCAGTCATCACGGTACTAAAACGATCAAGTTGAAAATTCTTATTGACCTTAACAGATGGAGTCTGAAGCCCATGACCAGGTATGTCTTCTCTATTGACAAGTATCATACTGGGATAGTCACATGGGTCCATTTCCTTATGCACTTATAAATAATGTACGTAACTTAAGCCTCCCATACTACTACCCAGCTTAAATCTGTTTTGGGGATAAAGCCCTTAACTTTCCAAAGCTCAATGACTGCTCAATACACTAAGCATAAATAAGTAGTCCAGTGAAGTATTCTAAGCAGAACCAAAGAAAATCTCAAATTTGAAAATCATGGCATAGCATGCTGAAGAACTGAAGAATTTTCCCATATCTTGTTTTACTTCATAATACAGAAGATTCAGTAGTTAACTGATAATAAACTAATTATTAAAGGTTATATTTGAATGTGCCAATTCTACAGTCATACAGCCCTATAGTCCACGTAAAAGTTTCATTATTATATAAATAAAGATTACACTCAAACCAAGCATTATTTCAGAAAAGTTTACTGACAGAGTTCTCATCAAGTGATGAGGAAGGGCTATCTGCGCATATTTCTAACATTAAACAAAACCAGACTTTCTCACTCCCAAAAAGGCAAAACACTTTAACAATGTAACCACATCTCATGAGAACATATACAATATATTATGGCACTGTGTATTTTTCTTACTCCAAATAACAAACAACACCTTTTGTCGTTTGCATTTACAAGGGATGGGGAGGATGTAGGGGAAGGATTCTGTCATTACCAAGTATTAGAATTCTTCTTCTAATGCAAAAAACTGCAAAAAAGGTCAAAATCCTAGCTAACATCAACTTGCTAATACAACCCTACACAAAACCAAAACCACCTTATGCAATGGCAACAACTCCATATCCACCCCTGCTCTAGGTGTGCCTGCTCAAGCAGGGGGTTTGGACGAGATGATCTCCAGAGGTCCCTTCCAACCCCTACCATTCTGCAATTCTATCCCTGTTTCAGAATGTCTTTCCTTTTTAAAGCTAGAACAAATTCAGTGTCATGGTGTGTGTGTGGGGGGAAGTGTGTAAAATAGTCACCATTTGGTATTTACTTATACTGAAAACGAATATACACATTCCCAAGAAAAATAGAGTGTCCTTTAAAAATAATCACATTTCAATGCAGTCCGTATCCCAAGTCATTTGTTTGAAATGCCAGTCCATGGAATGTTAAGATTTAGCTGACGATTATCTCCTCGACATCATCCCAATTTGATTATACAGTGTTTACTACATCAAAGCCAGAAAAAGCACAGTAATAGATTCAGCGACACACCCACTTGGAACAGTAAAGACCTATTATTAAAGAACCATAAGAATAATTTTCAAAAGGTTTTTATTTTCAAACACAGTCTAGCATAAGATCTTACCATAAAGCAAGGTTGTTAAATATTTTTATTCAACCCACATATTTGAAGCTGTGCCTCAGAAGTTAGGTGAAATTATTTATGTGATCAGGAAACTTGACTATCCTCCTTGTCTAACTTACTTGGCACATTACAGAAATCCAACAGCCAGGATTCACAGGGCTGAATGCATCAATAGCCTCCCATTAACATTCATTCCCTCGTAACCTTGTAACTCATACCCCAACATAAAACAATGTATTTCTTTCCGACCTGACCAGGAACAAGTTCTCAATATTTTTAGTTTTAACACAGTTTTATTATGCCATAATCAACTTAATAAACATTAATATTTAGCAAATCAGTATACTCAAATGAGCAGGTTACAGTTAAAAATCCAGATGTGGGGATGCCTGTATAGCACAAGGTCACAACAACCTGCACTGTTTCCCACTCATGCGGGAGCACCACAGAAGTTTAGATTCAGACAACTGGAATTATTATAATCAACACATCATCCGCAGTTACATTGCCTAGGACTACAAGATAGTGATTATAATGTTGTCATTGTCTACATTAGCTCTCACATCTTCTCTAGCACTGGTAGGGCTTGAGTGCTAGACAGCTTTAAAAGGAGAAGGCATCATTGAGCAGAAGTTTAAATTCAGCCTGAGAGGCTACAGAGCAAACACGTATTTAGCTAAGGATGCCAAACTGGTCATACCATGTGAACATTTCAGCAGGTTTGACAGCACTATCCCTGCTATCCTCCTACATCTATCAAATCACAGAGAAGTGTTGTTTGTGCAACATGTTTTCGAAGATGCAGCCCAACTTTTAAATATAAACAGAGCTATTTAGTGTTGGCTATCAGCAAAACAATCAGCTTAATGTACATCCTAACAGTTATGATAACACCTTGAACACAAGATCTTATAAGGACAAGAGTACACACACACCTACCACTTGGTAAGTTTGTGCATAAGCGCATCAGTCACTCTACAATAGCTGTCCACTCTTTTTTTTTTATTCTAAGAAAACTCAAGTTGTTATTTTCCAGTTACTATAGCTAACACATTGTTCATAGGTGTATTCTATGAGAACAAGTTCCATCTGAAAGTCTAGAAGAATTTCTTTTTATATTATATACACACACAAATATAGCTTTAATTTTCAGTTGTTTTCATATAATAGCCTGAATAGAACACCAGAGGTGAAATCCTTAGTAGATTTCTGTTCTCAGTCTGGTGTAGTTCTTGTCAGTTGCTACACAACACTAGTGTCATGTAAATTACAAAAAGACAGAATAGGACAGTAAAACAAACATGTTGCCTATTAACAAGAAGACCCCCTCTAGAGGGCCCAGCACCAGTTCTGATGAGATTTTTGGAGCATTATCCCCCAGTATATTTTTATTTTGTTTAGGATCAAATAAAACACGTTCCTATATAAAATAAACCACGCAACACATACGTAACACCCATCTCAATATCTACAATGCAACTTACGCAGAGCAGCTACCTTTTGCTCAACACCAAGACACAGAAAAAACTACCTGTAGCGTATAACCTCTATGACTATTAGTAACCTTCACTCAGACAAGTTATCCCACTGATGACACTATTCATTTAAAGATGGCAAACTAAACACACGGTGTAGTGAGTAAAAACTCCTGAATGAATTGAGAAAAGCCTGCAAACTGTTAAATAACAGAAGCAGAAAAAGTAGTATATTAACCAGACAACTATACATAGGTACCACCTTAAAGTTTTCCAGATAAGGATGGTCTGACTACCTGGAGAGGAAAAGCTTCTAAGCAGTTTGTACAGATCCAATCAACACGACCTCTGGACTTCTACAGCAGAGCTCTATTTCCATGCCTCTCATTCAAAAAGACAATACATAACAGCAAGTCTACCACAGTGGATGCAGCCCTCAAAACATATTAAAACCTGAATAAAAAAATAATAAAAATCAATACTAGAAGCAGTAACAGGAGGTCTGCAGAGACAAGAGCCACATTAAACCTTCAGAGCAGCTTTAAACAACATAATTCCTAGGGAACAGGGCTGAATCAAGACCCTTCTCCCAGTGATGAAGTAAGATCTTGCCTTTCTGAAAGTATTTATGGCATGACAGCGTATACACACAAGTGTCAAACAAACAAACAAAGGTATTCTTGACTTGCAAGGACATTTGTTGCTAGATGGTCACACTCACAGCAGAAATTTCATTTGAATCTGCACCCTTAAGCAGCTTTTAATTAAAACTATTAACACAAAAACTCAATAAATTGTTTTAGCTGTGCAGAATTCAGTAAACAAGGGCCTACATACACTATGACGAACTTGAATACTCCTTCTAGATTTATAGCATAACATTTAAATTCAGTTTGGAACACATTCAAGATTACAGCAACATTTAGACAAAATAATTGAAAATTATAGTATTGTGACAGATGAACATTCAACTTACTTTACATAATATCTTGCACCTTCAAAAGTATAAGCTTCCTCCCAACCTGTGGGTAAGTCTGGAAAACAAGTAGCAAAACATTCCAATTAACTTTTGAGATGATGCTAGCCATACTGGTCTACTCCCTAAAACTAAGGTAGTTAAAATATTGTGTGTCTGATTCCACATGTTGAAAGCTTCAGTCCTATAAACAAATACTTTAGAATTGACTCACAGTACTGTCTCCGTTTAAATTCTGTAACCCAAGGAAGCTACATGCATGAAAATCTGATTTGGATTTCTCGTTCTCAAATAATAACAATAAGGGTTTAAGTGTGCCCTTATTTAACAATGTTCCTTCCTTTGACCAGTAACTAGAACTCACGGTCATCGCCAGATCTTTCTGCCTTGAACTTCAGCAGCATGAAATTACCTGACAGGCAGAGAACTAAACAAAAATCAATTTACTGACTTTGCGTTACATGCAAGTCACAAGCATCTTAACAGGCATGATATCAACTATACCACTGAGCATTAGCATTATATTAGCATAATTCCACCACTGTTGTGACTAACAAGTGTTCCCGCAGTGTTTACAACTCTATTCAATTTTACATGAAAATAATTTTCAATGCAAATCTAGTGGAGGAAGTGGGTACATCTTTTCCTTCTGTTATCACTCCTAAAAGTCAGGAACCCACATATTAAAAAAACCCCACCACTAGTGGTTAATTTTTTTTCAAGTAACAGCTTCCTGATGTGATGGAAGCTCTGAAGATGTCAGGCACCTCTATGCAACTCTGGATACATCACTACCCTTAAAAGTTTGCCCCAGTTAATAAAAACAAAAATTGATACGTAGGACTCGCTCACTGAATTACAAAAGCAAGAATGCATTTCCTAATTAAAAAATATTCAGTCTGGGTCATGTGATTTTTTTTTTCCTCCCAGTTTACTTATTTACTCCGGCTTTTTTCTTCACTCTTGTCTTCTCTAGAAAAAAAATCAAGGTGTCTTTCGATAACAGCACAGGGCAACGTACAGCAAACAGGAAGTCTCTCTAGCAGAAGTATTTATGGCTGCTGTAAGAACTTTGCAAAAAATACCTTTCCAGTGCTGAGTATCTCAAGGAATAAAAAGCACTTCAATTCATAATGGAGGACAAAGCTTCCCTCATCATCTAGTGAATACCTCACAGTATTACCTAATAAGGAGCTTTATAATAATATACACTTCCAAGAAAAGTGTTATTCGCTCAAAAATTGTTTCTTAAGAGAAGACATATTTTGAACATATTTTGACTAGGTTCTAAAACAATGGTCAGGGCAAAACAAGATATAAAATGCAGAATTAATCTGTTCAATCATATCTGTGTATGAAGAGATTCATTAACATACACATGAGTGAGGAAAACTGCAGAAACAGGGTTTTTTTGCAGACACTTCAGTATCTGATTGGCAAATCGTGGTCAGTTTATCCAAGGTCGTGCCTCACTCTTACGTTCAGAAACAAGTTTAATTTACTTGATAACAACTCTGCTACACTACATACAATACTCCAGATATTCAAAAGCAAACTGCATTTCCTTCAGAAGGCACTTAATGGCAGAAACAAATGAGACAGAAAATTACTGGGAAATCAGCATCAGTCAGAGATGCTGGTAATAGTTTAAAAAAGAGAATTAATACGCAGCTAATGTCAGTGACCAACAAGCAAAGCACTTCCCATACATCTGCCTCCACGCATATTGCTGTAGATGAAGGCCAGTTTCTCAATTAATCTGAGCACTGAAAGCGGGGAAGAGAGGAGCCCGATAGCAATCAGTAGTTCTATTTCCCAGCATTAAATGACTTCTTACAAACAACAGCCCTTCACTGCAGATCAAACTGCAGAACTGTAACAGCCAGAAACCTGTGCTTTTTAAACTATTCCCAACTCAAGAAAGGCTGCCCACAGTTTTCTAAAAGGCTGTTTCTGATTTCTTAATGCGTAAGTATTAACCAAACATAAAAAGCAAATAATCTGATATAGTCCAATTCACTTGCAGATTTTCCTGCGATTATCCAAGTGATTACATGCATAAAAACAACTCCACTTATTACTACACTCCACCACCTCCCAGTGGCATATGCAGCCTGTGTGCAATTCCAGCAGTCAGAGTTTGGCTCTGGGTCTCCAGAGTGTCTGCTGTAAATCCTCCCCCTCCAGCACCTCCTGCTGCTACTTCTCCAGAGTGGAACAAACAGCAGTAGCAAAGAAGACCGATTCCACCCTCCTCCCTCCAAGTTATTCCTAATGTTTCAGTCCCTTTTCCTCCCACCTATTCCACCTCTCTCAGTCACTTAGAAACCACCCACGCGCTCAGCCTAGATGGAAGCCAACGGAGGAAAAGGGTTTCTAGATGGCTACGTTTAGTGGAATCAGCCTCCACATCTCTAGTACACCTATCGTGGTTATATCTAGGTACCGCTGGAAACAGGAATAAGATGAGTGGTTTAACGCTAAACTGAGAAAGGATGCTCTGCAGGTGAATAACCGGGGTAGCCTGTAAGAAGCACGAGAGGAATAAGGCGGTCTCTAATGGTAACCGTACAATATTATCGGGGTGATACAAGGCAACAGAAAGAAAGCGAAATTGCAGACACGGAGGGAAGGCACGGGAGCAAGGGAAAGCGTTTCCAGAAGACGACGAGGAGCCGGCTGATGGCGAGCTGGGCACGCCGGGCTGCGCCGTAGCGTCGCCCTCGCTCAACCCGGGGGCAACAACCGCGCGAAGTGAAGCGAGGGGAGCGCGGAGGGCGCGGGATGAGGAGTTGCCTCGGGTGGCTGCGGTGGCACCAGGGGGCTCCCACGGGCGGCCGGGCGGCGCGGGGGCAGCGGGGAGCGGCCGGAGGGGCTGCCCGCGGGGCGGGGGAGCCCGGGGCGACGGGCTCGGCGAGACCCCGGGGAGCGGAGCGGGAGGGGAGCGGAGCGGGGCGGCGCTCGCCGGGCGGCCGGGCGGGGGCGGCCGCGCCGGGGAAGGGCCGGGGGGGGCCCCGGCCGCCCCCGGCCCCCGGGCGGGGCTCCTACCTGCGCTGCGGCGGTGCCCGGTGATCACGGCCTCTCCGGTGAGCGGGTGCAGCCAGGTCGTGCTCTTCGCCTCCTCGCTGCGGGGACGGACACAGGGACCGAGTCAGGCAGGCGCAGCCCCGCCGCCCCCGCCGCCTTCCCCCCGCCCGCCCCCGCTCCCCTCCTCGCCGGCCCCGCGCTCACTTGATGAAGAAGACGCGGCCGCCCTGGCTGATCCCGTAACTCCAGCTGCCGGGCAGCGCCCGCAGCCGCTCCGCGCTCAGCTCCGCCGGGGCCGCCATGGCCGCGCCGCCGCCGCCGCCGCCACCAGCGCAGCCGGGGAGAGCCGAGGGGAGGGGGGCTGGGGGGGGGGGGGGGGGACGCGAGCACGAGCGAGCGCGTCCCCGCCGCCACCGACACCTTGGGGAGGGGGAGGGCACAGCGCGAGGGGGAGGGGGCGCAGCGCCCCGCCCCGCCCCGCCCCGCCCCGCGCGGGCCCGCCCCTCCCGCCGCGGGGGCGCGCGCGGCGCCCTGGCCGGCTGCCTGCCGGCGGGGGCGCGCCTCCTGCCGCCGCCGGGGCCGTTGGGGCGGGGCGGGCGGCGGGTTCCGGCGGGCGGGGGCGCGCTCGGGGAGGGAGCCCCGCGGGGCGGCGTCGCGCCACGCCCGGGAGGGGACCCGCGGCCGGCTCGGTCCGGGCGGGGCTGCGGGCGGGGCCCGGGTGCGCGGAGGCCCCGGCCGGCCACGGGCGGGCGGGCGGGGGGTGGGGGGGGAAGGGGGCCTCGCCCGGGCGGGCGCCGTCCGGTGAGGGAGTGCGGAGCGCGGCGTGAGGCGGTCCCGTGTGGCAGATGCGGGGCTGGGCCGAGTGCAGCGCGTTTCGTCTCGCCGGGGAGTGAGCCCCGCGCGTCTCGCGGGGGGGGGGGGGGGTGTCCATCACCGGCCGAGGGCCCGGCACACCCCCCCCCCCCCCGCGCACCGCCCGTCCCGCGGTCTGAGCTGCGAATGTGAGGCACCACCTCGGCCACCTCTCATCGGGCCGTTACAGACACGCATTCCGACAGGAAATTAAACTTTTGTCAGATTTCCTCCAGGAGCGTTATACGCTCTTCTCATACCCTCAACTTTAACCAGGTTTTTTGTTTTTTTTTTTTAGTTTCTCATGTAAAGGTGTAGTCTTAAGAAGCAAGAGTAAAGAGGTGCCGTATTTTTTCTTCATGTAAACAACCCTGCCTGAACTGCGTGCCTGTCCTCCAAAAGAGATCTAGTACATGACATGCATGCATGTTTTCAGTGTTGAGGGAGGTGGTAGTAATTCAGATAAAATCCACGTCTGCAAAAATGAAAGTGTGTGTTGTGTATACTTTTATTCACCTGAATAATCTGATTGCATGTGCATTTATGCATCGCTATGCACACCTTTGATTCAAGTTACAAATGACAAATGTAAATTACTAAAACCGCATTGTGGCCATGTTATTTTTAAGAGGCTCTTGCCTTACAAAAACACTTTCTGAATGAGGAGTAAAGCTGGAAAGTCTGATGGTATTCCTGTGTCCACAAAAACATTTGAAATTCACAGCTGACGGTATTCTGCGTAGCAGCTTTGTCCTCTCTCTCCCATTCTGAACACCTTGGGAAAAATAAAATTTGACGGACCAAGTTGCTGTGTGGTTTGGTCCCCACCACCCCGTGTGGTCAAAGCCTTAAAACCCAGTTGCCCCACACAAGATATTCCAGACCTGAAGAGAAGTGAATGTGTGGGCAGATCTTAAGTTATCTTTAAGTAACTGGATGTAAGACAAGAATTTTTCCCTGTCCAACAATAGCCTTCACTTCCACTCACCACTGACAGCATCTGAGATTTATAGTCTGTCGGAAAAAAAGATATGCTGGAGAGAACGCAAGTTACTCTATAAACAGTTCCCTTCTCTCCGAAGAGCAAGAGCCCTTGGATGATGAGTAGAAGTGAATAATGGCTCTCCCTCTGAAGGGCTGCGGAAAGCTGCCTGGCAACAGCACGGGGGAAATCACATGCGTGTTGGGCTCCTGAGGTGGTACTGGTCATATCCCAGTAATTCCTCATGCAGCCTAATTAAAGCAGAGAGCAAGCGCTCTTCGATCTCCAGGACACTGGATACCTTCCACCATGCAGAATCAATTTCCTTCTCTAGCAGAGGAGGGCATGCAGCACAGCTAGACTTATATTGGCCCAGATCCATAAGTTAGGTGTTTAGGTAGGAATTAGGTGCATAAATCCTGCCTAGTCCCAGCATGTGCTTTGCCAAACACCTTCCTTAGGCAACTAAATTTTGCCTGTACCTTGCCTTGCAGCCTTCTTTCTGCTTTGCATATGTTTAGAACTGCCGCCATCTTGGTAAAACCAAGAGCGCGGTACCTAAAATATGTCAGAGCCTGACTGAATTCTCGGGCAAGACATTCCTCCAAGTGCCGCAGAGGCCTGATAAATCGGCTGCATTCAGGCCACACCTAAGAAGGGCTTAGAAGATTAGTTTCTGTGTAACTCACAGCAGGCAGGTTGGTGGCAGAGTCACCACCACAAACTCTGCAGAAGACCTCTTCAGCCTGAAGGATGAAGGGCATTTAAAACCATGTCACTCACTTCCCAGGAAGATGCTTTTGCTCCAGGCTATAAGCTGTTCTGAAGCTGAGACTATTCTATGAGTATAATGAAGGTGCTCCTCCCGCCCCTTTGAAGTCGTATTACTTTGCAAATATGATTATTCAGCTACAGGGTGGTGACGTGACTTGCTGGTCTCATGAATAGGAAGCTTAACCAGGGAGTGATGGAAGATCTTGGTTCTACTCCATTGTTCAGGGACTCTTATGTATTATATGTTAAAGAGTCATCAAAAAAAAAATCCTGTATTAGTTCTGGAACATATGGAAAGCACATTATGACTGTATTTACAGGAACTAATCCTGCAGGATGCCATGCACCGTGAACTCACAGTGATTGAGCCCAGACTTTTACCATTTTGTGGAAGAGAGCTCGTGAACTCCAAACAGTATGAGGGAAACCACACCTGCATCATTTGTGCAGGCTGGTGCCGGTGGTTTTTCTTTCTGAAGGCTGCTGTTGGTTCCACAGTTAAAACTTTTGCTTCAAACTTAGTGTAAAAGTTTGATAAAAACACATTGCACATCAAGTTTTCACAAAGTTCACTAGAAGTACCTCTTTTATACAGTCAGATAAGTGCCTGAATGCTTTTAAAAGAGGGACTCGAGAGTAATATTTTCAAAAAAACCACATCACTAAGGGGAGTAAAAATCTCTTTTAAATGCAGTTTATATCACCATAACAACTCCATGCATAATTAAAGATACCACATCTTGTACCTTTCACATCATTCTTTTTTACTGTAAAAATGAGCTATTGATTCCAAATGTGAAATTGGTCAATCTGATTTATAAGACTCAGAGAAATCCATCAGGATGCTCCCATATGGCCAACACGTTTTTTCCCAGAAGAGTTGAAGACAAACTGTTGAAGTGGTGACCGCCACTGACACAACTGTTCTCTGCTTTCTGCATGTATGGACTGATCTGTCTTCTGCTCCTGTCACCGATGGGAAATGGATAGAGGATGTGCAGCAAGTTGTTAATCTGTGTGTGAGGCAGAGCCCTCCCACCAATATACTGGCCACCCATCACTGGGAGCTTGGGGTAAAGTAGAAACCCAGCTCCACTGAGCCGTGGTTCTGCATTCTGACCCCACCTTTTCTCTTTCCTCTTTCACCTTCTCGTGACAGTAGCTTTCCTAGCAACTCCCTCAGGATCAGGGAGTAGTAAGGGAGCAGTAAGTTTATTGATGTTTAAAAAAAAATCATTTTAGCTCAATAATGTGTTATAATCAAAATATTTAAAATTCCTGAGGCAAAAGAACCCTGCCCACAAACAATGGATCCCTTTAAATGGGATTAATTAAAAACCAGGAGAACATTCATTGAATAAGACTCAGAGAAATCCACCCACACCTCTCCCAACAGGTATGAGGTGACAATGAATATGATGAGCCAAGAAAAAAGGGACTACATCTAAGCATAGCATCTGACAAAACCAGTAGCCTCTGAAGCAGGGAGCGGACTGCAGTCCCGATGCTCCACCTAAAACCTCTTCACAGAACTGTGTTCGTCAGGGTTGATTCTGTGTATTCTGTCAATATGAATCAAATTGGATGAGGTTATTTCATGGAGTCTGTGACTTTACATTTTTTATGCTGTTTAACTAGCAAGACAGTATAACACAACATCGCAAGAAAAGACCATTGCTGGTGGTGCAGTTTTATGTTACACAGTCTCATGAGGGAGCTGCTTCCGAAGGGTGGGTTCCTTTTTGGCCCATCCCTAAACTTGAGTTTTTCTTGCCTCTGTACCGATACTGCAGCCCATGGTGAATTAGATCAGTTTGCTTATCTGGTAGAAAATAAATCACAAATCTTCTCAAATAATTAATTTCCCATCAGATCAGTAAGCTGATCCAACTCATCCTGAGGTCCTGAGGTCGCTTGATAACTAGATCCAACACATGGGGTGGGAAGAGAAGAACCACTCCTCTTAGCCTACATTCCTCAATGACAGAGGGAGGGAAAAGCAACAAATACGCTGATTGACGTTCTCTGGAGTCAGAGTATCTCTGTGTAGATGAAAGAAACAATTAGCCTAGGTCAGAGGAAATAAGAAAGAGGAAAAAAGCTGTCTAGCACAGCCTCTGCAGACAGCTCTGTTGGTAGAGTGGAGCCTCTCCTTTGCTCTAAATAAAGAGCCTGATAACAATTCAGGGTCCTGTCTGGTAGCTCTGAAGGCTGCAGGTTTTTCTAGGGTTCATTGGTATAAGCGGCACAGTAGTCCTCTTCTGGGTCAGTGCAAAGCATCAGTCTGACTGAACAAGCCTTGGGTCATTAGCCTCCCTGTCACCAGCACGAGATATCCTAGCAGACTGTCTTCACAGGCTGTGAGATACAGAACTAAAGCCTGCACTTACTCAGGCAGTAGAGACAAAGTGTTTATTTTACCATTTAATACGTTTTGCGATCTGTGCTTTACAGAAAAAGCGGTTTTGCTTATTTCAAAATTTCTTTTTTAGCTGCAATTAATGATTCCCACGTACAGCTATGTTGTGTGAAAATTTTGTTACCTTTGGGACAGTGAATCCTTATATGAGGCCGATTTCTTTTAAAGATTCTATCAGACTAATACAAAACAAGCTCCAAAGCTAGAACATGAGATTTGCTTTTCCCTGGCCGGCAACATCAGAAAAGCAAAAGAGCTTATTACTCTCTGAACCAGCATCATCTTGTCAGAATCATATTGACCACTTGGTGCAATTTTGAACAGAGAACATTCTTTTTGTAACAAGTCTCTTCTCAGAGACTTGTTTACCTTACTATCCATGTCATGTATACCATGATGAGCTTCTTGCCCAATCTTCCAGCCCATCCATCCAGAAATGATGGATGCCATAATAAGGACCTTCAGGTGTCTTTTACTGATTGTATAATACTCAATATCTCAAAAAAGACTGAGTCCTCAAGATCAAGAGCTGCTTTGCTGGAACCTTCTTTTCTTCCTTTTCACACCACTTCACAGCCTCCTTGTTTAGGAAGCCCTCAAGCCTACCATAACAATGGTTGTCTGTGACTTTCTCCAACAGTCAAACACATTTTTTAATCATGTTTATGGCCACGATTAGTTTAAAATAATATTAGGAAGGAAAGAATTTGTGAGGGAAATAGTGATTTCAATATCCCACTTGTCCTCTCACTAGCAGTTAGCTGCAGCTGGCTGAAGCTAGGAAATTTAATCTTTCAAATAACCCTCTCATTTGAATCATCCAGAAGAAAATCATGTACAGTACAACACAAATAAATTCTCTGTCTCTCAGCTGGCTCCTCTGTTTCACAGATCTCCTCAGTATCTGGTAGACCTCAGCACCTGCTTTTCTTCACACAGTTCTCTTCATTGCTGCTGTCCAACTCCTCAAAAACCTGCTCTGTTTCAAACTCTAGGAGATGCAGAAGCTTCCTCTGTTCTGGAAGAAGCAGAAGATGACCTGTGTTTCTCCTAAGAATTGTCTTTGTTCAGTAATTGCTTGAACAAATAAGGAGAAACTTCATGTGGAATACCTGGAAGGGCTTCACCTGTGGTCTGCATTATGTAAGATACACAGAGCCCTATGGCTGTAAGGGCTTTCACTTATGGGGTCTTTTCTCATATCTTTTCTCATGCATTTCCCCCCTTTTTTCTTTTTTATGGGGGTAGTGAGAATTGCAGTATCTTTGTATTTAATACTACCAACTATATAATGAATTTTAAGTTATTCCCATTAAACTTCCAGCAACTGGTAGTATGTTTTCAGAGTAAGGCAAAATAATAGTGTGTTTCACCCTTGAGATTTTTGTGGACACCCTTGTTGCAGTCTTGATGACATTTTCCATAAAACCGTTATGTTGTGGATACCCATGAAGTGCTTGAAGGGATACTCTTTCTGCAGGACTTTTAACATCATAATCAAATCATGGTCCATTTTCTGTAATTACCACAGTTGGTGTAATACTTATGTCAGTCTTTATGGACTAGACATAAGATTACCAGTGTAGCAGTGATATTCTTTGATAGTGTTATAGCAGAATAAAAAGAAAAGTAAGCTATTTTTAGTCTGTAATTTTCCCAGCATCATAGGCAAATCCAGGCCACCTCTTAACTTGTTGATCTAAAGTTACCTTGAGTATATTTAGATACAAGCTAATATCTGTTCTAACACTTGTTATGTTGTTAACAGCACTCACCTTTTAACATCTTAGCACTTTCTTTCCGGCCTGGGCCGTTTACTAGAAATTCTGTTCTTATTTTGCTATATTTTCATGTACTTCAGCTTTCCTATGCACATCTTTTTCATTTTATCTTCATGAACTCCTGTTCTTCTATAGTTTCAGCTCTCCCAATGGGAGGTAAGAGAGAGTATTGTTCTTTGACATTTGTTTCCTTTACATCTAATTTACAGTTTATTCACAATAAGAATATTTTGTTCACTGCATGACATGAGTTTTACCTACTTGTGCTGGATAGGTATATAACTGAAAAAAATGTTACTGAAACTTTACTTGCAAAATTGTGTCCAACTCGTATTCATTGTATTTCAGGTACTGGGATTGGATTTTTCTGACAAAATGAAGCTGTCTCCCAGGGCCACTTTTACAGCAGCAGTGGGCTAGTCAATTTAGTCAATATAGTCTATGGTGCAGTTCTTATTCTGGTGTAGGTACCTATATCCGCTCAGTTGAATCACACCTAGAACTGTTCTGACTACACTGACTAGCACTCCTTTAACAGCAATGGGATTCTTCCCCAGGCAGAAGTAGAGTCCTGTATCGTAAAGTACTGTAGTCAGAGGAGACAAATCCCATCTGAAACATAACTATCATTTGAACAATTCCCACAAAGAAGCCCCCATATAGAATATTTCCTTTAAAGACACTGGTAGTCACTGATGGGAAGCTTTTGCAAAATGTTTTTGCTTCTTACGAATATAGCTGTGCATTTTCTTCCAATCAATCTCTTCCATTGTTTCTTGAAAATTCGCTCTGGTTGATTGCATTTTTCAGACTTCACCTCTGAATCTTCAGATCTATTCTGCTTCTTCATTTTGTGACGTGGTTCTGCAGCATCAGCTGGCTTCCCCTTCAAAAATTGTAATCAGATCTAGCCCTGTTCTGCAGCCAAGTTAATTCTCACAGTCTTTACTAAGCTAAAGCTGTGCTGTTCTAGAAGCATTTCTCTGAGTTTTGGGTCTCTTGTTCCCTGTAGTATTCTGATGTCAGATCTGATTTTTAAAATTACGCAATAGACAGTACTTTCAAATGTTGTAAGTATCTTGAAAGATTTCCTTTTTGGTTTCAGTTATACAACTGCTGTGTCTCAAATATTTCAGTCTTTCCAAGAGTGCAATATTTTCTCAAATCTCTATAGCACAAGATTTCTTATTTGCAATCTGGTGCTTCTGGTCTTGCAGTACCAAACTCTCGGAAAAAGAGTTACCTTAATTCATCTTCCTTTCATTAGTCCTGTCTCCTTTTTAAAGAAAAATTGTGTTATTTGATTGAATCTCCTCCCACCATATCCTTCATTTCTGGAGAATTTAATCTGCTTTGAACTTTTTTAGTTTCTGCTCCGTAGTGTCCTCCGCTTACCACTTCTTCTAGTCTTTTATTTCTCTGTTCCATCTTTTGTTTTTACCTCTGCTAGTGCTCACATGTAAGGATTTTAAGTTGCATTAAAGAAAATGCTAGATTAGTGATAAAAAAGGTGTCTTTAATAAAAAAAAAAAGGGTAATGCAAAAAAAAAAGGTGCAAGAGAGGAAGGAATTTGTGAAGGAGAAACTAAAAATGCTTCACTAAGCCAGTTGCTGGCACCAAGTATTACTGACAACAGTTGCTGTACTGGAGAGCATTCCATCCCCTTAAGGCAATGCGTCACTCAGTTACAACCAGAAACCCACTGTCATTTGTCTTGCTTGTTCTTGCATAATCTCAGTTGCTAGTCTGTACATTAAGTTTTATGCTCGTACAGTTCTGTCATACTCTATATATTCTTATATACTATTGTCATTAAAATGGTTTTCAACCTTTTTTTGATTTGTGGAGCTCTCTTTTCCAGGGGAGGCAGGAGCCCTGTGTGGCAGGGTTGTATTCACTGAAAACAGGGTTATCTTTCATTAAACACTTAGTAGTTCACGGATCACACACAGTCTGTAGCTCCCTGGTTAAATATTGCTGTTAATATATCTCTTTTTTTCCCAGTTATTTCCATTTGTCCCAGCTTGTAGCAAAGGTTAATCCAGCTTGCTTTGTAGTAGTTTCCTTTTATCCTTATACTTTACGTTTTTTGAAATTAAATTTTCTTTATTAAGCAATATTAGTCTCAATTTTTTTCTACAGATTTCTGCATATTTAAAATATCTTGTTTGAAGTATTTATTAATTTAGAGTTAGCATCTCTGCAGTCCCTGTAGGTTGCCCTCCCCTCCCCCTTCATTATTTGACATTAAATACCCAAAAGCTTCTGGGGTTTTTTTGACTTAAGAATTGCTGTTGTCTCCTGCATCAAGCTCCCTAAACTTTTTAATTTGGTTACCTTACCAGTCAATTCCCTTTCCATCAGAAGAATCTTACAGAAAAATAGCACTGTATTCTGTTTGTTCAGTATTTTAAATACTGCTTTTCACTAGCACATCAATTTTCTTTCCCTCTATTTCCTTTCTGCCTCCTGCTGAAAAGGAGAGCAGCAGAAAAGGGGTGCTCCCACTAGCTTTTACTTTCTCATTTTACCTTCCTTTCTCAACTTCCTTTTTATACCTCAAATGGCTGATGCCCATTCTGCCTTGAACCCAACTTCCTCATCATCATCTTTGCCTCTCCCAGTATTCCCCTTTAACTTGCCTGCTCTCTCCCTCCATAGACGCTTCTGCTCCTTTTAAAGAGGACCAGCATAGCACAGAAACAGGTAGAAGCTGTGACAGAATGACCTCTCCTCTGCTCTTTGTTTTCCCCAAAGGTTACATCTTCTCTCCAACACTGGTGGTGCACCTGTCCTCTCTTGTGATAATTTCTGCAAAACTCTGCGCCTCCAGATGGTCCCCAGAGGAGTCAGAATGGTGCTGTGAATGAGGCTTCCCTCCCTCCAGTCTGTTCTGACTATCACTTCTTTTTTCTACCTGGCCACTTGTTTTCTATGTTTAATGTCCATGTGACACCATTTTTCTCTGTCTCCTGTACTGAGCCTTCCGGTAGAACTAGCTTCTGGCTTTCCATTTTGCTCTTTCTGTAGCTGATGATTTCATTTCCTACACTGAGTTCTGTGGTCCTCTGTAAGTCTGGATCAGCTGCTTTATTTATCCAGATAAGGACTCTGTTTTGCTTTCCTCATGCCACTTCAGCATGCTCTTGTTCCTTCCATCAACCAAGCTACTGAGAACATTAAACTCTACTGTAACTTTTTAATATTTCAGGTTTTAGAGAGGGCAAGAAGCCATATGGCAGAGTTGCGAATTGAAGAGATTAATGTCTCGAAGCTTTGTCACCATGCATTATTATTCCTAAAACATCATGAGAAAAAAAATGCATACTATTCTCAAATTAGGAAGAACACAAGAAAGTCTCAGTGAGATCAAGCTGCTGGGGAGAGCTTGAAAGAAAGACAAGAGAACTCTTGGGAAACTGAAAGAAATTAAGTAATCCTGAATCTTAGGAAATGACAGAAAAAGCAAAATGGAATTCCTGAGTAAGGGCAGGGGGAAGGGCATTTAAATAGATCCTATAACAAAGACAACTGCAGAGGGGATTGCAAAAGCACAGAAGAATGAAGCAACCCTGCTCAACAGAAAACAGGAGTAAGCAGCAGTATGCCAGAGGCCCCAAAGACTGCTGGTGTTTCACAGCAAGCTGCAACAGCGGAGCTCCCTGCCACATGGCCACCGTGCTAGAGAAGTTATGTAAACCCTAGCGGGTGTATTAAACTGCATTCAAAGAGGCCACAAGAGTATCAGATAAATGACCTAATATTTGTGGTAGGAATGGGACAATGCAGTTGTTATCATCTGTGTGTCCCTTCACTAATGTTGAAAGGAACGGAGAAAGTTTGCAGAGGAAAGAACATGCTTGATTCCTGCTTGATGATAGATTTTGTTTCTAGCACCACATATGAAGATTGCCTGTTGTAACAAAAAACAAGCAGAGAAAGAATATGTTTTTTTAACAAGAGTTGTTCAGTGCTGTTTACATGATCATGAAAAAAAATGTTTTACCAGTTCAGCTATCCCAGGGAACAATTTCTTAAATTTTGTTGACCGCTAGTGAAAAGATCATGTAAACCAGCAGCACTGTTTATGCCACCAGCAGAATATACATTTCCAGTAATGCAATGAAGTCAAAGAAAAGAAATAAGAAAGAAATGAGAAAGACAGATTTCCAGTATAATAATATTAATGCCACAGGAATGCTTACACCAGAACACCTATAAAAAAGAGAATAATAACAAGAAGCTGCAGAAGAGGCCATGGTTGTAGGCTGCCTCCAGTACAGGTGACAAGAAGGAAGAAAGGCAACAGTTTGTAACCACATCTCAGCAGCATGCAAGTAGCTAAAAGTACTGGAAACCACCCCATGAGGACTGACATCAGAAGATGCTTCCACATTCCCATGGGAGATAACATAATGGGATAGACAGCAGCACATTACGCAAAAGATAAATCTAAATGGATGAGAATTCAAAATGATTCTGGAACGGTTGTGCAAGGGACAGTTGTGCCAAAAGAGTACAAGTGTTTCACCATATATCTGAAAAGACTATAGATTCTACGTTCACCCAGTAAAGCTATGTTAGATGTTGATTGACAGTTCCTAGGGAACTGCTAGAATCACAATATAGAAGAATGAGTGCAAGTGGAAGAAAGATAAAATCGATTTTGGAGCAGTTGTCACTGGAAAAAAATCCCCAAACCCCCAAACCTGTTCAGCTGCAGACCTGAAAGATACCTCATTCAATTCTGCACATGTGCAGTGTTACTATACTTCACATACATATAAAGTGTTTATAGCAGTTCCTAAGGAAACTAGAGAAAGGAAAGAAAAATGTTGCAAGAAAAATATGAGAAATTATCAGCTACTTTTACTGTGAGTGTCAGGAATGAAAGAGTTAGCTGTAGAAGGAGAGCTTGGTTACACTGGTGTTAGGGAGGCATCTATAAATAAATCCATTTCACAGGTCTTCACAGGATTAGAAAAAAGGAACAAAATAAGATTGAGATAATTTGCCATTTCCTTTGGTATCATAGGTCTTCATTGCTTCTCAGTATCAAGGCACTGTAGTTATTTCCAAGACAGGAAGTATTGGATAAGTACTTTTTAAGTAAAAACCCCATTACTTCTGTGGGCATCACAAAAGTTAATACAAGTATGGTTTTGGAATGATACTTGCTTCATTCAGCACGTCAGATATTTGTTAGGTTATCCAAAGCCAAAATACTATTAGAAATAAGTGACACAAGAAGCTTTTGGCAAATGCTTTCCTGTGAAAGAATCAGTGCTAACTATAGCCCTTGTGTTTACACTCACAGTCCTTAAACGTTTATTCAGTGCTCTGTTAGTCTTCAAAAAGAATCAGCCTTATGGGGACCAGATTACTAGCATAATATCTGACTGGTAAAGCTGACAGAGAACACAAAGCTGAACAAAATGTATAGCCACATGTAGGTCTAAGAAGACAACCTTGCCTTGCGTAGAAGGAAACATAAAACTCTATAAAATCTGAAAAGGAAACAAGAAGTGTTTCAAGCCTTAAGATACATAAATTTTAAACAGCATAAGAATAAGAATTACAATAAGAATTACTTTTGATTTTTTTTTTTTTTTTTTTTTTTTTTTTTTAATCAGATTCTGTATGTACCAAAATCTGTAGGGAATCTCAAATGAAGGTAGTGCATAGAATCTCATTTGTTAACCAAAAAGGTCCATTCACTGTGTGCTTCAGCAACTGTAGAAAACAGTGCGTCTTTGTAAGATTTAACAACTGTGTTTAAGAAGTAAGAACAAATGAAAAGGAAAACCAGAAGCCTGTCATGAATTTCAAGTATTGCAAACATACAAACAAACCCAACCCAGCATTATGTCCCTGTGGAAATGAAAGTCTTAGTAATGACACAGACATTTGAACAGCTTACTGAGTATTTGGTATGGTTTGTTTCTGTTGTAAAAATGCCTCTTCAAGCCCTTAGTGGCACGGCTGAATCCAAAAACATTAAATGAATTTTTACCCAGAATACAAATGCTGTTACTGCAACTTCGCAACTTTCTTTTTGAACTGAGCACTTCCCAGAGAAAGCAGTCTTACGGACACAGGTCTTATCAAGAGCTCCAGATATGCAATCACACAACAGGAAAGAGCTTAGAATCAAGGAAAAAAGGCAACAAACAAAACCTGAGGCCTTTGCTGACCTTACAACAACAGCAATTTCAGCATCAGCCAGCTGACTGGAGCCAGTTAGAGATGCACGGTTAAAAAGCCTGCTGGAAACTTGCGCAAAGCTGGGTGGAGCTGAAGGAACAAGCCTCTGCCAGGTTTGCTCTCATCTTGGCAATGACCTCCCTACCACTGACAAAGTGTTTCTGAAAGAATAGCATATTTTTAGAATTTCAGTGCTTTAAAAATAAGTGCTTTGTGATATCCACAAGGGATGCTGATATAAACAAATGTACGACAAAGATACAGCAGTCAGGTGGATGGCCTTGACCACACAGACAGACTCATGCTCCATCACAAAGCTGTAAAATATATAACCTAAAGAGAAAAAACAACCTCTTTTCCCACCCTGCAGAGTCACTTAATGGATTTCAGCAGCAAGTAGGCCACAAAGCTGTTTTTCTGGAATGGAAATGTTGTAGTTATTTCCTTCTCTAAATATACAGAGCAGGCAATAATGCTTAGAGAATCTCATCCATAAAGAAATAGAAATCAATAATGCAATACATGATACTCATGAAGTCCTGATTTGTCTAAAAGCTCTTTATTTCCAGTATAGCCTTTCATGGCGTTTGTGTTGCCGGCAGAAAGCTGCTGAGCAGTGATTTATCAGCAAGGAGGATAGATATCTGAAGCTGGGCTCCTATGTCCCCACTTAGTTACCAGAATAAATTGCCTGATTTTCAAGCTTAGCAAGAACCAGAAGGTCCCAGGAGCACACGTATGATAGAGAAGGAACAATTACGTAGCAGATCAAAGCTAAAGCAGGCTAACCACAGTCCGCTAAATTACAGAGGAAGCCAGGCCTTTAGTGCCAATTGGAACATATCATATTTCTTTTTGCTTTTCAGTTCCAGGTCTCCAGTCTGTAACGCACCGAGAAAGCTACTAACTTCAGAATCGCCTGTTGGTGACCAAATTCAACAAACTGGAGACCAATTCAGGGAGTTTTCACCTGACATTTTAGGACAGGTTTCTAAAGCCATCCAAATATCTTCTAATCCAGGATAATGTAATGAATTTTAAATTAGTCTCCAGATGTCCAACACAGAATAGTTTAAGAGACCTTAAACTCATTTAGATCAGCTTTTTGGGGAAGAGAGCATAACATTTTGATATTCATGCATTATCTGCAATGTTTCCTGCTTGATGCAAGCATAAAATTAAAGGTCTGTCTTCAGAAGGTGTCTGATGTTGTCAGAGCTCCATGTTACTTCTTATAGCTCCAAGTGGCCAGAAGTAAAATCAAACTACCTTGGGCGGATGCTGTTGACTGTAATTGGTGTCACTCAGGCAGAAGAAAATGGCCTCAAAACACCACAATAAATCAGTTTATTATGAATAATGTATTCACAAGTAAAGCTTCAGGCTCCTGTGGGCTACAAACATTTCATGTTTCAAGACATAATGAGAAAAAAAAGTAGTAATAAATTCAAGCCTATTTGCTGCAAAAGAAGTTTTTCGGTTTGGTTCAAAGAAATCTAGTTGGAAGTAACTGAGTGAACATCCAGAAAACAAAACCCAAATATTTCATCTTCATTACATATCACCACTTACATAAATGGACCCAGACTGTAACCATAATGAGGTCAGTGAGGGCCCAGTCTCGTTAGAGGTTATGGACGCTACTAGAATAAAAATAATCTCAGTAATATTTACCACACTAGAACCAAAAAGCCTCAGAAAAATAAATCTAGTGTTCTATGTTTATTCTGACATACCAGAAAAAAAAATACTGTTGCCATTTTCGGCTACATCTGATCCAACATTGCTTTAAAGTAGCGTTAGAATCACATACATAGCATTTTAGAGCACACTGTGTGCTAGTCAAATAGAGTCATGGAAGGTCATTTGTAAGAAAATTACATAGTAAATCTGTTTCAGTAGAAGAGTGAAGAAATTTCTCCTCGTTATATCCCATTTTGTCATGTATTAAGTTTAACTCTCCTCTTCCACTATAATTTGTCATCTTGACACAAATATGACTGATTTTAGAAAGACAAAAAGTTAAAATGCTCAGTCTCAAATGGACTTACACTAACTTGCAGCATACAGGTTAAATGCTATTCAGCTCATATAACAGGGAAGTGGATTAGACCTGTAGATCTTGTAATACTGAATGTATCTGGCATGACTCGACTGTATTTTCAGTTTAAATTAGTGGTGAGGAGCATGCAAGGTTCCTTCAGTGAGAGATTTGCTGTTGTTGAAGAATGACCTAGAATTTTTACATGTAAATCTATTTATTACCATAAGCTTATGATTTTTTTGGGTGGTTCTCTTTAAATTTGCATATCTGTTTGTAGGGCTCAAGCATAGTCTCATCTGTGTGCTCTCCCCTTCCTTGCGCACTGGTGACACTATAAGGTTCTCAGCTCTTGCAAAAACATGACTCATATGGAAAAAAGTTTCCTTTTGGGAAGTTCCACTTCGTTAGGTCTGGTATGAGCCAGTCTCTTCTAACCATTCCAGCTCAAATACTAGGACACCTTTGTTCAAAGACCAGCTCTCTAATTCTCTGCCAACACCTTCTCATGAAGGAAACTAGCCTCATAGTTTCCCTAGGAAGCCTCAGCCACAGCCTTCTGCTTCTCCCTCTAATTCCTAAGCTTACAACTTCTATTTTGTTTAGAGGCTTTGCTGCCACCCTCTTTCATTAGCTTCTTCAGAACACAGGCAGTGTTCTTAAAGGTCATCAGTGCCCAAGTCCTTGTCCATGTCCCCACAGACTGAGTGGATCCATATGAACCCCATCTGAATACCCTTCTCCTTGCCCTGGGCCTATCACATTTGGACTAACACCTAGCGCCCATTCTCATCTTGTCCAACCACTAAAAAACTCTGTGGTCAAATCCTACACCACAGGTCTGTGTTTTACTAATACTCCAGTGCTTATCTCAGTACTCAAGAACATTAGCATTTGCACATCACAAGTTTCAGCGTGAAACTTGCAGGCTGCCAGTAAAGTCCTCAAATCCATTCTGAATATTTTTTCTTCTTAGAAATCTGTGCTGAACCTGCAAACCAAGTATTCTAACATACTTGGGAAAATACACAATGAAAGAACCCATTTGAGTCTAAAACCTGATCCTAGAATTAATACTTGTTTTATTTTAATCAACAACTGAGTTTTAAACATCCTGAAAAATAGGAGTCACAAATGGAAAATTTTGCTATTTGTGCAGCCCCAGTATTTGTTGTCCAAATAACTGTGAGCAAGAGTTAAATATTCTTGTAAATAATCACACACCCTAAGGTTCTTAAATTTTTTTTCCCCAATTCTTATTCATTAGCACCATTTTCTGGTTCTGTGAGATACAGTTTCTTTCTCTGCTCTTGTGCCATCCAGTGTTTGTGCAAAAAAAAAAAGTGACCTTACGCATATTCAACTTCAGTGTTTCCAGAAAATCCAAATGCTTAAGTTAATTCCCACAAATTAGTTGAAAAACATTTATATTGATTTTAATATTAACCTAGAGATGCCCAAATAAAAACAGCAGGACTTACTGAGGAATAGTGTAAGAGACCACAATTAAAAAAAAACCCTCCAAAATCACAGAAACAAACACACAAAAACCCCAGCAACCTTACAGTATAATATTTTGATATAATAAGAGAGCAGAGAGAGATGGGTGAGATTTCCCATTTCCCGTGCACATAACTCATAATGATATTTGCTTCTTAGCAGCGTTGCTTTAAAGATATACCCTGTAGCATATCAACAGCAAATGTACTTGAAGAAATCAGGATCAGTTAAGAAATGATTCATGAGCATGAAGAAGGGCTGCATTTGTAACAAATATTCAGGCATCTCTGCACGTTTTGTGTTCTCACCTCCTGCTTACCAAATAGCTTCTCTTTGAGAGTTTGCAGTATTCCCTGCGGAAATGGAAGTCCTAGTCCAGTCGCCAACCACACCTTTTTATTTTTAAATACATATATTTGCACCAGGTGACTAAGGCTTTTCTTTCCAAGTTAAACAAAATGTTTTCCTACATGATGACTACCCTGTATTTTTGGTCCCTGCTTTAAAGCTTCATGGAGACAGCAAATTCTTATTTTACTGTGAAACATAGCAGGTGGAGTCACTCACAGGCATATGATGTAGTGTTGACCTCACTTTGCTACCTCTCAGTGGAAGTATAAGGGTCTCTCACCACTGGGATTTTAAAGCAAGATAACCACCGTGACATACTTATATCCCTGTATAAGATACAGCAGTGGAGAATAAACTGGAAGTGAGAATTAATTTCTTACTCATCAGCAAGTATGTAGAGCCTCTAGACCTTGTCACATACAGTTGCTGAACATGTTGCACAACAGAGCCACAGTAACTCATACATCTATCATGAGCGAGTCTTGTCTCCATGAGCATTTCCACAATGTCATCAGTGCTGGAGCTCAAGCGGTGGTGTTGGAAAAAAGACTTGAATTTTTTTGGAACAAAACCAGCGAGGGTGGGCAAGTCATAGACTGGGATAGGAAGTCTGGTTGTGGCTTGCTGAGAAGATCAGATCCTCAGAGTGTGTTAAGCCTATGATACAGTAACATTTTATTTCAACAGCAGAAAACACCCTCAAGTTATAATCTAATTAGAGACATTAAGATTCATTTGCATGGTGTGGGACATATTTTAGGGATGAGCTGCTTTGATCTTTAAGAAAAGGCCGATAAATGGTTGTCCTCTACTGTATCTAAATCAGGTAACTTGAAGTTAATATGAACTGAGTTTCAGTACGCTAGAATTTACATAGAGATGATTAACATGTCAAAGGTAACAGAGCAGACATTAAATGCAGGCATGTTATGCGTTTATGACTGGCAGAAGGGTTGGTTTATTGCTGTCCTAAGAGATGAGTCCTAGGTGACTTCATAGTCTCTCAGACAGAGTAGACAATATTCAGGCAGATTCAAGTACCCCAAAAATGGGTTATAACAAGCACTCCGTGCTGGATATAAGTACTAGAGAGAGGGGGAGAGGGAGACAGATTTTACCCTCTAATGGAGACTATTTTCCTGAAATACGATCATGGATTTTTATTCAACTCTTTCCCTAGGTTAATATAATCAGGTAATTCTTCTAATCTGTATTCAGGACATTTGATCCAGTAATAATTTAGGAATGAGAAAAAATATTAAGGTCTCTCTTCACCTTTGCAGAGTGTGGAAATTGACTGCAGACTGTGGGCCCAAATGCCTCATGTTATATCTGAGAACAAGTTACAATCAATCCTCTGGTTTAGTGCACATGTTTATGTGAGTGAGATTATTAAAGACCATATATAACAGAGCAGCCTGTTTGTGACTCTCTGTGAAGCACAAGTTAAAATAAAGGGGGTGTATGGCATACAGCTCTCTCCTCTCCAGCTGCATTTAAGAAGGGGGAAATTCCCCTTTTTCTGTTTAGCTTGCTGACAAGTTTCCACACTAAGCTCTGCCTCTGTCTTGGCCAGTGCACTGATATTTCTTTTTTTCTGTTTCTATACACGTCTCTTTTCCTTCTGTACACCATCAGCAGTCTGGGGTCCTCACTCTTGACATCCTAAGTTATTTTCCTATTAGTCATTTATTTTACAACTGTGCTGTCTGTCTGCCTGCTTCTGATGCCATTAGCTGTCACTGCATCTGCAGTATGCATAACAGGCTTTTTATATATGAGCCAGTTGCTGCACTAATATAGAAACTGTGCTGTGCTGGAGATACAAGTGTTTTGGGGTAAATATGGGCTCTTTCTTATATGGAAAACCCACCCCTAGCTGTCATTTATTGCTGCTCACATTATGTACTTGCATTCAGAGAGCTGAGTGAGATAGTGCAGACTAATACCAGCATCTTTTCTCATGCATGTTTACTTTCTCCAAAGAAGATTTAATAGATTCCTTGTGCATTGAGAAAGCCTCTGTGTATAAGCACATAAGGGAGATGGGTAGACAGGCTAGAAAAAATAGAAAGGAAAGATTATAGTAGAAAATTAAAGTAAAATCTATTCATAGAATTTTTTTTATAGTATTGTATTATCTATTCAGCATCTAAAGCCCAATGTCACTTACAATTGCTTTGTAAGATTATCATAGCTGAGAAAGGCTGTTTCCCTTTGACGTTCCACTGCACCAGTGGCCTTCTTTATTGTTTTTAGTTTTGTACATGGGCAACAAGTCCTTTGAGCCTCCCTAGCTTTTTTTACTTCCTACTGCTATTAATAATTGTGGACAAATCATGTGGGTCATAACAAGTGAAAGACTCTGTCTCGATCATGAAGAGGTGAAAACCAGGTCACTGCTAAGCTTATCTTTTTCTTGAGAATCCACAGATTTAGATTGTGTTGTATGGCTTTGAGAAGGTGTTTAATTGTATCTTATCTCAACTTGTATCTGTAAACACAATAAAAATTAATAACAATGCTATACGACTATTGCAATTATTAACTGCTTTGGAAGCCTCCAATGAACAGTGTTAGGCAAGTACACAACATTATTGTTAAATACAACAAGTATTGCCTGTAGCACTAAACCTGCATTCCTACATTGATTCATTCATTCCATTTGCACCCAGAAAACGTACTGGGCCAAAGCCTGATGTCTCCATCCAGATTTTAACCTAAGTTTTACTCAGACTAGCCCTGGGTAAAAAACAAGGTAAGCAAAAATTACTAATAATGCTAATTGAATGAGTCAAGAGATGCTTCTTGGCTCTGCTGGCCTGTTCATTACAAAGATGTCCAGAAAAGGAAAATAAATAGCACCCTCCTCACCCTGTTTTATTCCTTAATGAAAAGTAAGGAGGGTCTGAAACAACTCTTTTTTTGTTTCTTTTTCTGCTGTGCTTTTTACATCAGCAATTCAGTCTTTTTACACTGTCAGACAAGTGAAGAAGATGACAAGATTATAATAAAATACCTAGAACTGGGGGCAAACATTTTTATTCGATATTATATTGAAATCTTTTTGCCAGATACCCTTGTGTATTCCAAACTTTATGCTGTTTAAGTTACCAAAGGAGCTAAAAAAGTATCTGGCTCTGGCAAGGTGGCAATTGTCCTTGCAGATAACTGGTTTCAGCAGTCACAGTATTCCTGTCTCTGTGTACGGCACTGTCCACCCCCTTAGCTCCCAAAGGAGGGAGGGCTGAGGCTCACCACTGGAGCCCAGATGCCTCTCCCTGACTGGTGTACTTTCCCTCTGGGAAGATTGCAAGCTGGTGTGGGTTAGAACAGCCCTCGGGCTTCTTATCGGCTGCTTTCCCTTCCGTGAACCAACTGAAAAATCTGCCAATATGTGGTTGCATTTTGAGAACAGGTATGTGTGACAAGCATGGAGGTGATCCTGGGTGATTTGTAATAAAAAGGCTGTCACTCTCATGGCATGTTTGCATTATGAGCAGGATAAATATTTCACTCTGACAGATCTGTCTAGTTAGCAGAACTACACATCTAGGCAAAAGCAAATTGTCCTTTTATCTGCATACAAGAAGGTTCTTTAAGGTGCAGAGCCAGAGCAAATAGCAAGCAGAATGCCGAGGAGGGAACCACAGCAGGCAGGTGCAAGCAGGCTGGCTGGTGGGATGCGTGCTTGGGTCTGGCCCTGTGCTTTGCTCCGAAAGCCAGGTGGGCAGAGCTTGTAGGCAAGTGAAAGGCTGGATAAGCTTAAACATGCTTGAAACGTGGCTGCTAATTTTGAATTTTTTTCTCTAGTGCATTATTCTAGCTACTAAATAAAAATGATTCATTATAATAATGTGTTGGTCAGTACATGTCTGCCTATATCATGTTATACGTGCTCTAATGTCAGCTTGAGTTTTGGGAGCCAAGCAGTGTGATCCAATTGCACATCTACAGACAGTGAGGTAGAGTATGAACATGAGCAGGTGCCTGCACCTTCCAAGGCAGGACAATAAAAAATAATTCGCATCACTGTGTCCTGTCCCTGAGAACAAAGAAAAGACCCTTCCTGCGGAAAGGGCAAATTGTCAAGTGTGAAAGGTAAGGGTCAATGCAAAACTTTCAGGATAAGACTGGAAGAATGACAGGGTTATACCTGGGGGGAAGTGCATGGGTGTCCATAGCCTAAGAAAAGACAGAAACAGAGTGGAGTAGAGCTGCCTGTTACCATGACAATAGGAAACAGTGTATCTGTGCTCAGAACAAAAAGATTAGCAGTCATCCGGGAAAGATTCTCATCAAAATTCTACCTTTCCTATAGTCTAGTGAATGGAAATTTAACCTTTTATGTGAAAGATTGTCAACTCATTGGAGTCTTGCCTTCCTATCCCACCAACAACTAATGCACCCTGTAACAATTACAAATTTTGTGTGTTTTTATGACATTTTTCACATCCATTTGAAGGCATATCAGAATTTGATGGTAGCTGTAAGTGTGATGTGAATGTGAGGAAGAACTTTTCCGGGAAAAAGAGTCTCTCTGTAGTTTAAAACTCTGCTCTATCACTCTAGTGAATCCTAAATAAATTTGTATTTTTACCCTTGATGCTACTATGTGGTTGGTCCATTAATTCATTATTGCCTTTCACATATGCAATCATTTACATAAGTATGAAATGGTTGTAAAATACTATCACACTGATGAGGTGGTATTTTACCTCCACTTTGCATTGTTATAGTAATGATTCCTGGTTCAGGGCTCTGGTTAATAAAATTTAATAGCTTTTTCCACTGGAGCTGTTTTTGCGATCTTTCAGCTATCTCTGCTCTCACAGGGTGAAGAGAATGATATATCCAAAACTGTCATGTTCTAATGCCTCAAATGGTCTACCATATGCTTAATGAGAAATGTGAGCTTAAAGTTCAGCAAATGGTAGAGTGACCTGGGTGATGGGTTAAGCTTGATAAAGGGACCAGTTAATTAAAAAAAATCTGAAGGCAAACAAATTACTCTTAATGTTTTACTGGATATTAATGCTTTATACTGTAAATTAATTGCTTATTCTTATGTAGTAATTAATTTTGCTTACTTCATGTTTGTCCGGCACACAGGTCTATATGCATGTTATGAAACAAATAAAAGGAATGAAAATGCACTGATCTAGATGTACAGACACACTCAAAAGAGCAAGTTAATTTCAGTGGCTTTATACAAATACCTAGGAAGTCTTGTTTGGAATATTCATGCTAAGCTATTAGTCATCTTCCCAAATATTCATTTAGATTTTGTTAGGCTCTTAGAGGAGATATAATCAAATATTTGTGGAGCCTGCATACAGCACTGCTGGTGCAATTGTGTTTTGGATTCCCTAACATGAGGGAAAAGTTATGTGGGTTGCTTCTGTGCTCTAACAGGCTTTGCGAAGCCCTCTGATTTGAAAGACAGCTATTATTTCCCCAAAGCCTGACACAGTGAGTGTTCACATCCTGATTTTCATTACTTTCATTTTTGGTAACTGAAAGCCTCAGTCTGTGTGCTGCAGAGGTTTCATTGTAATCAGACTTTTTTTTTAACTTTACTCAGCTACTGTTTGCATTAGAAGCAAAAGAAAGGCATAAGGATTGTACTTTCCAGTCAGGTTCCTTTTACATACATAGCATATCCAAATCTCGTTACTTTCTCTTCATACATGACATCATTCATAAGACACATTTGTTGAGGACTCTTTGGAAGTTTTCTAGTAGTTTAGAAAGGTACTGTTTGGCCTCACTCACAATCTTTTTTTTTATCATGATAGGTATAGACAGCCTATTTCTTGAAGTTTAGACAAGGTTTTACTGTAATAAAGGTTGTAAATAGACATTTTATTTCATGGTGCTCTGCTTGCACTGGATACAAGAGAAGAATTACAGCCCTACATATTAGTATATATATTCTGTATAAAAATCTATAAAACTACATGAATTATCATAAGAAAGAAGTAATCATTCAGTTTCTCAAACATAATAATTTTTAAATACCAGTAGGAGGACTGTAAACTGCATCTAAGGGGCAATTTCTGCAGTGTAAAAATTGGCAGATACAAAATTTGCCTAGAGATACTAATAATTTACCACTTGTGATCCATGTAGTGTTCTGCAAGTGATTCTTTGTACACTAAAGTGAAGAGAGGTCTTTGTGCAATAATGGTAGTTATTGTACAAGGCTCAAGTATGCATGTAAACATTTTCAAACACTTCTGTATGTCTTGGAAATTCAAAATGCATTGGCATGAAAATCAACATTGTAGCAAATTCAGAATCCCAACCCAGTCAAACACAAAATCCAATCAATTAATTTTTGTTTTAAGAACTTAATGTATTTTTAAATATTGGACTCTACTTGGACTAAGTTTAAAGCTAAGTGTTGAGGTGAATATAAGAAAAACATCAAAAATTCTGTCAATATTTTAGAACCTCTTCTTTCTGACTCTGGCTAAGCCATAATTCACAATACAGAAATATGGAAGGAGAGTTCAAAAATCACAACCCCAACTTTTCAGGCACTACCATAACTACCATTTACTTAAACAGCCTATGTCAGTTCTGTGGCTCCATGAATGTTCCCCAGATCTCCGATCCAGGTACATATCCAGTCATGTCCAAATTCCTCTTCAGGGTGAGACCTGGTTGTGCACCTATGAGACTTCGATGGATGGGCGAGGAGACAGCTGCAGAGCTCTGGAAAAGTTTAGGATAACTGGCGGAGTATCAGTGTAAAACATGCCATGAAGTGTAACTACCCCATGGTCTAAACAATGTCAGTAAGATTTAGGTACTTCTCTAATTCCCCTTGAAAGGAAACCACAGATCTCAGGGTTTTTTTTTAGTTTTGTTTCTGGTGGCATTTACCTATGTTGTCTTTGCTAGGGATCTTTAAAACTCAGTTTATCTTATTGCAAAAAGGCAGGAATGAAGCCCACTTGTAAAATTGATATTTAATTTTAAGATAGCTAAATTTTAAGATAACTAAATCACTTTTATCCAAAACATTCAAATATGTAAAACACTGCTGCTGTGTGAGCTGCACAAATGTGCCCCATTGCTCAGGGAATGACTGGTGCTTGTTGTATTGCAACCCTGTTCTAATGAGCTGTTCTCATAGTTCAAGATAGAAAATGTAAAAAGTAATCATCTGGGATCTTGATTACCTTTGCCTATGTTATAATAAGTCCTTTATGATAAAACAAAAAGTTCTGAACAATAGTGTCTGCATCATCATCAAAAGCCAAGATTAAAATAAATGTTCAGTTATGTTTGGGAAAATCTGATGGCTTGATTTTCCAAAACACTGTGTTTCTGGAAACAACCTTTGCATTCAAGGTGCAAATGATAGAGAAAGATAAAAGTAAGGTATTTACTTGTAAAATGTAGTCAAATTGGAAAAAGTTAGAAATTGACTTTTACAAAATGAGTCCTTCAATAAGCCATGGTCAATAACAACTTTAGCAGAAGGGAGACTAAATCTACTAGCATATATGGAATGAGTGACTTAATCTATCGCTGAATGACTGCCAATGCTGGGGTGGAATACAGCAGATGTTTTTCATGGAAACTTTAAACATAATTTTCCAATAGAAAGTGAAGCATAATACTGTCTCTAGTTGAAAGAGTAGGAAAAACTTCAGTGGGTCCAGTAACTACTGTCTTCCTCCCAGTAATATCATTTACAGCCTTCTTTCTCATTTCAATTTTAATAATTTTTCTGCTAAAAAATCAAGATACTTATGAATAAAGTAAAAAAAACTGTCATAGTAAGCTAAAGTGGAATTAATTCTGCAGAGTAGCAACAGAATTAACTAGTCTGAGGTGAGTAAGCTTGTGTACTATGCAAAGCCTACACATTTAGACCTTGTTACTTATCTTAGCTAGTACATAGATGGGGAACAAACACTTGAAAAAGCTACCCCACAATTGCAGCACCAGCTAGTAGAGGCAAAACAACAGTGCACAGTTTAGGTAATTATCAAATATAAGATTCTACATTTTGTAAAGACATAGCAATGCTAAATGATGCACCTGAAGTTGTGACCTCCGATGTAGCTGTTCTCATCACTTCTGCAGAGGATCCCTTTGGGGTATACCCAAGGTGGGCTCTGTCCCTAGGGCTGTGCAATGCCACATCAAATCCTCTGAAATATTCAGTTTTTAGCTTAGAAATGTCTATGCTAAGATGCACAATAAGAGAATATGAAGAATCTTGACCCATAAATGTCTTGTTTTACCTAAAGTTTCCTAGGATTAGACAAGAGAAGAAAACCTAGTACTATGCAAAGTTATGGGGAAAGGTTTCAACAGATATGTGTGTGCATGGGGAATCTGCATCATGAAATGCTTTCTAGAGTGAGCCAAAAGTTTTAAATTAACATTTATATTGTATAATCACAGGAAACAGAAGAATGACAAACAACAGTACATTAATCCTGTTGGTAATCTTATTAATGTATTTGCGATAAGTATCTATACAAGTTTTAAAAGTCAAATACATTAATGTGTGGATATGGATTATCCCACAGTTCATGCCATGGAGATGTAAGGAGAGCATGCTTGATTAGAAAGAGAGAGAAAGGAACCATAAGCCAGTCCACAGCCCCCACACTGTTGCTCACTGTAAAGTTATTTCAACTCATTTAAAATGGCTCAGTGATGAGGTTTTCATGACTTCCTCTGGGAGATTATTTTACAGAATTGCAAATCTCAGAAATAGGAAGTGTAAATATTCCCTCAGTTAATTTAATTAAGCTACTCTCCATTCTTGCCCTTTCACAATCTAGTAATTTCTTTTCTTACATTACATATTCCTCTGAAACTATTTGCTTGAATAGCCACTAATCTGACTAGGGATAGGGAGGAATCCTTCTTTCTCTTGTTTCTCCATGTTTGATCCACTGATTGACTTGTGTTTGTAAGGAAGGGAGAAAGTCACACAGGGCATCAGGAGACCAGAGGAATGCACGTGTTCACTTAGGGGCTGGCTCAGCTAGCACCACCCACAGAAGGATGCCGGTGGAGTTTTGCATCATTACTTTCACCATGCTGAGCACTTCAGTAGTATGTGTGACTTTATCCCTATAACACTCCTGTAAGGAAGCAGAATAACCCTATTTTAAGATACTGGAAGTAGAAACCAAGGCATTCACATAAGTTGTTAAGCAAGTGATAATATGTCTCTACCACACAGTGCAGTACAATGCTGAGATGCTCATGATACTTCTAGCAGATTAGGTAGGGTGCCGGAAGCAGCATCTGCTGGTGTTCTCTGCACAGAATACTTTGCTCTGTAAAGAAGCTAACTTGGGTATCTTCACAATGCACTAAGAAGTGTAAGCATGGTATCTGTGACAGATGTTAAATGAGCGCAGCTCTGTTAGGCAGTTAAGAAAGGCAAGTCTAAGGGGCTCTGGTGGAGTCCTGGTGAGAAAGCTGCTGACTGGCGTGAAAATCACAAAAGATGATAGTGATACAGGACCTTTCTTGGCAAAAGCCTGCAATAATGTCATCTTAGCTCTGTAAACTTAGGGTACAAATCAGTGAATATTAAAGCTAAAGTTTTCATAGCAATAATGTCTTGCCTCTGTTGCTTAGTTACTTATTAGGCTGCTAATTTTCTACTTTTTTATATTCAATAGGCTACAATTGCTGGCTTTGTAATAATTGGAATCAGATGACCTCCTTGATCCAGTAGAACTATTGAAATTTTACTCCAGTTTCACTGAAAGTGGGGTTTAGTCATTATCTGTAAGGGGGAATTAGTGTTTAGAAGCTCTGTCCACATATGAATAAGAAAGGTTATGCTCAGCTATCCCTGCCACACTAGTGCTGAGAAAACGGTATGAAATTAACAGGGTAAGAATACATGAACGAATTCAACCCTCTCTGTCTCTGTCTTTAGTCAGAACAATCAAGATTAACAGATGTCCAATATCTTTTCCCCTAAACACCCTTTTTTTTGGTTTTGTTCTTGGTTTTGTTAAAAGAAACGCTCTTTTGCACTTCCTGAATTCCTGCTTATGGCTAAAATCCAATTCAGAATATCAGTACATCTGATGGTTTGAAAAACTAATCACTTGCTCTATTAAAAAAAAAAATCAAGGTCAGATGATGAAGGTTGCTTTAGTTAAATCAGTAGAGTTACATCAATGTTAAGCAATTATAAATGAAAGAAGAACCAAACTCTAAACACACTCTGTAGGATTTGACCTTTAATGCAGAGCTGTTAATACTTGAACTCTACTCTTTGTACCTCTCCTTAGATCTCCACTCATGCCTGTTGTCTCCAGTTCCTTTTTCTACTTGGCCCCAACATGTTCAAATCTTAATGTCTACCCAATGACCTTCTCTATCCACAAATAATTTTTTCCCTTTTTGCTCTTGATTTATTAACTTTCTTTTAAATTTACTAGATGTCAAAAGCTTGTCAAACATTCTCCTTTCTGTCCTTTACTACCTTCAAACCTCCTCCCCACCCTCTTTAAAACCCTACTGTTCTCTGCCTGTCTCCTGCTGGCACTGGTACCTGTACTCAGTAACTTAGAGGAGGCAGTTCTGCTTCTTCAAGTTCAGTAAATGGATCAGCTCAGCACAGAAGGCCAGAAGAATAGTACGGCAGTGATAAGGAGATGCTTTTAAAATTGTCTGGTAGGAAATGGAAGAATGAGCATCAAATGGTCAACTAAGAGAGGGTAAAATCAGGTGCAAATCTCTCCTGGATTTGCTTTATGGTGTTAAGAATACATGCCTGTGACAATTGACATGCAATATTTTCTAATAAACTACATCTCATGTTCAGATTTTACCCTTCGTGCCTGCAAGGTATGTTTTGTTTGTTTTGTTTTGTTTTGTTTTGTTTTGTTTTTTAAATTGGGCTTGTGACCTTTCTGATTCATGAAGTATAAAAATAGCAAGTTCTTAAAGAATTTTTTTTTCCTGGTGGTGTTGAGTTTTGAAAGTGTATTAGTAGTATGAAGATTTTTCTTTGGGGGTTGCAAGCAGTGTTTACTCTGACACCTTGTGAAGGGGTGTTCTATTCTCATGACAGCCTATTCTCCAAAATGCTAAGTAACCACAGAAATGTAAAAAAATTACAACTGCCAACCCTGTGTTTAAGTACATATTCAGATTTGGTTTTGCTGTGATGCTCACCATTTCATTGATTGTTTTGTTTTTTTTTCATGTATAGGTCATCTTTACAAAGAATGCAGTTTTGCAAAGAATGACCTTTACCAGCACTGTTTTCAGGTTTGTAGAAAATGCCATTTTGCTCTCAAGTGAGGTGAGATTCATGTGGGAAAGACTGCTGCTCTGCAATCCTAGAAAGCAGTTGCACACTTCTTTCTTCCTAGACAGGATAAGCAGATGCTTTCTTCAGGCCTGCCTGGAAGAAAGTGTGGCTGCCCACTCTTAGTCAAGACTACTCTTGGGATGCCAGTTAGTCCTTTCCACAAAGACATATTGCACACTAGAGTAGTGGTATCAAACAAAATGCTCTCATGTACTTACATAGGTTGCAATATTGCCCTCATCATTTTATACTTAACCTCCTGATAGACTTTAATCAATTTATCTGCACTATGCCTCTAAGTTATAAATCCACAAGTAAAAGTCACAGAAGTTCCCTAGAGGGCACAGATTCATCCTAACATGTTCAAACCCACCCTGTAACAAAAACGGGGTACAATCTCATCAAACCATGGGCTACACCATATTCTAAACCTTTTGGAGAAACGCTCTGTCCAAAAATGCTGATAAGATTGAATAGGAATTTCAAAGAACAAATTTCCATAAGCCTTCTAACATGTTTGCCATCAAGGCTCTGAGTGAAGTGCAGAGGCTCCGTCGCCATTTCTGCTCGCATTGAGGGCTTTGGCTGCCCACATTCAAAGCCAGTGCTGGTACGGCGTGGCCGTGACTTTGGGTGAGACTGCTGGGCAAAGAGCTGGGTGAACAAGAGCTGGGAGAAACTTGGCTGGGGGATTCCCCTGTTTGCACAGGAACTATATCTAAGCACAGGCCCTCCCCCTCGGTCCTCACCTGAGCTATGCCACAGCCTTGCCTGTCCCAGATATGGAGGAAGAAAGGTTACTTAAAGCTACTTTTATTCCTCAAGACATTCTCTATGCTGGGGGCAGGGTGGGAGAGAGGGCTTTCATTCATGATATACACACAGCTTCTTCAGAGATATACAAAAACTTTCAGTAGCAACTTCTTTTAACGTGATGGCATAGCCTCTGCAGTGTGCTCCCTTCCTGAAATGTGCGATGGGTGGAAAGAACCTGGCTGCTACCTAGCATCTGCACTCCGAGCATGGATGTGGGAAAGGGGGAACAGTACGACAACCATGCTCAGAGAGCACCTAAAAGAGTAAGGTATTGTAAAGTGGGTAATTTCTGTCCTCTGGAGTAAGCAAAAAGATCCCCGTTAGGATATTTAGCTGTCATTTGATTTGCAGGTGGAAGTTTGATTTTGCAGATGGAAGTAATTTTGTTCTTTTTAATGAAAAAAGATGAGATCTTAAAACTGTTCTTCCTAATTTGAACATTTCATTTCAGTGCTATGATAAAAAACTAGAGAATTGTTAATGTGTGGATAGAAAACCATGTAGTTACACACCTCTTATTAACCTGGTTGTGAATAGGTCATTTGTTTGTGAATAACGTATTTTACTCATTAATACATGTATGGATCAGTTATTTACAAGAGGTTACAACACTACAAAAATATAGTCTGATTTTATTTGCAAAGTTATTTTTAAACTGTCAGATTACTTCTAATACTTACATGTTTTTCCTGTATTTAGCCAGCAGTAACCAGTGCTGATGTAGTCCCTGATCTGTTAGAAATTTAATATACGCTTAAGTTTTTACAATATGAGTATTCCTGTTAGCTTTGATAGGACTAGTGACTGGGCATAAGCATGTGTAAAAGTCTTGGTGAGAGCTGATGCCAAGTCCTTTGCTGCCTAAATCTTGGCAGGAGAATGACCCCAGGCTGGACTGGAATACTAGGAAAAAAAAGAAAGTATATGGACGCTGTTCCTATTCTCCCGAGTCATACAGACTCTAAAAATATTTTAGAAGCTGTGCACTTCAAAATTAAAGAGTGCATTAAAATCTTCAAATTATTTGTTTTAATAGAGTATGTGTAAATATACACCTCTAACTTTGTTTTTCTATCTTTATAGAAAAGTATTGTTCCTTAAGTTAAAGACATTTTCGTGGTCAGCCTTAAAGGAGAATATCTGTTTATTAACTAATAGAAAAACTGTAGTGCTTGATGGCAGCAGAAACAGCATCATATTTCAGTTTGAACAGCTGCTATTGCCACGGCCAGACCTGGTAATCCTTTTTGAATGTACACACAGAATAGGCCCAAACATGAAGATGTGATTCAGCAGCGTCCCTAGAAAGACGTTTATGACCTAGACTGAAGCCACACCTATGTGGCTACATATTGAGTCAGCAGAGCAGAAATTGAATTTTCAATGAGTCTAGTGAATTCAGCAAGCTCCCCCTTGTGTCACTGACCTTGGGCAAGTTATACAGCTTTCCAATATTTCATCTTCTATATAAAATGAATTTAACAAGACCTAATCATCACACAGTATTCTGTAGACCTCAGTGGAACTGCAGCTGTATAAATGAAGGCAGAATTTAGCACGCAGCCCTGACACAGTATTTTGGGGTTCTCAGAAGACTTTTGACCAAAATGAAATATAAATTATGCAGGAACTGGCTAACATTTAATTAAGTGAAGCCTCTTGCTATTTTGAGAACGGTGTCTTAACAAGCAAAATTAGCAGAAATATTCTGCTGGTAGAAGCCAATAGCTTCTCCAGGCAGAACTGGTCTCTTCCCATCCTGATAAGGCTGTAAAATCCTGTTTTTATGAATCACGTATCTCCCAATTTCTCATATTATGGGCGCATTTTTTCCTTTGCTTAGCACTGAAGAACGAGTGCAGCTAGCAGTGTAAGATGATGGCTGGTTTTTTTGGTACACACATGAGCAGAATTGCTTAGTAGTTTAAGCCACTTTGCAACTGTACAAACACACTGTGAGCAGTAGGAATGCACTTATGTCCCCAAGGACCTAATCTGGCTTGCAGAACTTCCACTAGTGGCACAGATGTGCAAAAAGCAAAAACCCGGCTTCACTCTCTGGTTGCATGTGCAGAATATGGATGTAGCTAGAAAATAATAGATTAGCATTTCTACACTGACTTTTATTCATGTTCTTGAATAATTTTATTTACACTGAGTGGTAAGAATCATATCAGTTTATGTTTCATATTTGGAAACTGCACCAAAAGTGACAAAGTGATTCCTTCAAAATCATCCAGCAAGACAGTCTTGGAGAAAAATGTGCCTGTTTCACTAGACTGTATTGGTCTGTATAAATCTTCTTATTTATGAACAGCTCTGACTACTAGAATCTATTATTTATATTTCCACTAAGCTTATTTTTCCCCCTGCAGTAGATACTCTACAAAGGCAGAATTGTTGTCATTTTCTGCAGGTACTGTGATTCACTGGAGTATTGTGGACGATAATGAAGCTGCACTGCAGATACTGTTAAGCAAGAATCTTTGTAAAGCCATTTAAAATTCATTACCTAAAACGAGTGTAGCACTTTAAAAAAAGAATTAAAACAAAAATGCTTGGGTTGTGGATTTTCAGTGATAAAGTAACTCAGAAAAGGTTTGTTCTGTCTGCATCATTGACCCCACACCATCAAACATTTTCAAGCAGTGTCAGTGTTTATCCTCAATGCTAGCAGTTTGATTTACATGCATACAATGTACTAACAACACATACACTGAGAGCTGGTTACAACCTTAAATAGGGAGAATTTGTCACCTGTCCACAATAGTGGCCTGAGGTTTACACTGGTGACAAGCAAATTTCAAAAAGCCTAGATGATTGGCTCCCTGCCCAGAATTTCAGATCATCAGAGGTTGGCACCCCACTAAAGAAAACAATAATAAAATCACAGACATGGTCACTGCTGAGCTACAGAGCTCCCTAGCACAGAAGAGGTGTGTATAAGGCACTAGTGATGAGGGGAGCTGTGCTGCATGCCCTGTGATCAGTGGTGGAGCTGTGTTTTAGGAGGTTGTGGCTGTGGGAAGATGGTAAAACAGGCTGTGTGAAGTGCATAAACTAACTAGCATTGACTGAAGATGCAGACGTCTGTTTTTAATTTGTATGAAGCTGCTAATTTTTAAAGGACGAATTAGCATATCTCTAATTTTAACTAGGGGGTTGTAATTAGTATTTTCAGAAAACGTGGTAGTTGCTGCAGGCATTGCCAGAGCAAAAACCAGGTTCCAGTTCTGCACTGCTCACCTGGAGGAACAAGCCCCTTTGGCCAGTAGGAGTAGGCAAGACACAGTGACCACAGCACATTTTGTTCAGTAGGAAAAAACTTGGAAACACAGCCCCTCTTTTACTGTCTCTCTCAGAAAACAACTTGATTTTCTCTCAGAGAGTGCAGCATTCTGATTTTTCCCCTGAGCATCAACAGATGGATTTGAAAGAAGTCTCCACCATTACAACAATATTTCAGTCCTTTAATTGTTTCCTCCCCTTTAGAAAACTAGTAGCTGATTTTATCCAAGGCAGCGTTGGATAGTTATAGTCATAGTCATAGTCTTTTACAGCTCTAGAATCTATATCATGCTTACTGAACTCCTGTGGTTTATCTTCCAGTGTTCTCAGCTTCAGGGGTCCTGTATATCACTGTAGAGTCACTTCGCTGCCATCTTACAGCAGCCATTCTGGTCACACCCCAAGAGCTGGGGAACTGTCTGACCATTTCTCTGGTCTCCAGTGGCTGTAGGAGTAGGTTTGGAAGAGAGCTCTTCCTTGTGATGTTGAAACATGAAATAACAGCAGTGTAGTGCATTATCCACCCCTGACAAAGACTTGGAATACCTTCCTTAGACTCTGGCAACACTCCTCTAGCTTGTCATGCCATTAAGACATTTTTTAACTGAATTGGAATTGAAACATTAACTCAGTTCCCAGAGGGGATAGTTTAGTCGTCTAAGCATCGCATTTAAAATACCCAGACACTTTCAGTCTTACAAGATCCACTGAGCCATTCACTATTCTGAGATACAGATAGTGAGTTTCATACCATTTACCTGGTACGTTTTCTTTTCACATGAGATCTTGAAATCCAAGTAATGCACCTTGTGGAAATTTTTGGGTAAAGATTTCTCCTTTTTAGCTATATATAGAAGGTACTTTAAAAATTACAATCATCAATTTCTCTGGTCATCTTTACATTGTTTATTGGATTACACCATGCAGTGATAACTGCTTTTTAGGTGGCAACATGTCAGTGTTACATAGAGTAGCAAACTGAACCTTGGTCACTCAAGACATAGCCTCAGTTTTCCACCAGCTACATTTCCTCTGCCAGCTCTTGACACTAGTTGAGCTTGTCCCCATCAGCAATTGCTTTTAAGTGGTTAGGCAGGCTGTGTATATAATTTCTGAAGTAATTTGGAATTCTTTGGAATGAAAAATGTAATATAATATTATATCATGAACCAGACACAGCATACTTCTATTGGCTTGAGACTGGTTCCAAATGAGGATTTGAGTGTTAAATATGCTCCTATGACATCCTATGACATACTCCTCAAAACTGACTTTTCTTAAGTTTATAATAATTGAGTTCATCCTGGTCTACAGGATTTATTTGTGAAGTTTTGCATTCCAAAAACTCACTCAACTAAATGGGCAGCCCTTTCTCCCACACATGACTCTGTCAACACCACGAGATAAACAGGGGTGGTACTTCCAAAAGAACACTAGATTCTCGTATCCGCCTAACATCAGACAGATACCAACCTCTCTCTATTCCCATGCCACAATATCTCCATTCATCACCCTGTTGTTTAGTTATAAAGGAATAAAGGCGGCTTAGGAGCCAGGACAGTCCTGATGAGAAGAAATGTGTGACTAAAATTTTGATTTAATGGCCAAACTGTGGCTTTTTTGTTAAAAAAACATGGGAAGAAAAATTCTTAGAAAAGCCCTTACTTAAACCCTTGCAGTGAGAGGCCAAGGCCAGAGCTGTGTGCCCAGCTCTGAAAAGCCATGGCCTTCTCTGCCTGCTGAGTATCCTGGACACCTGCTGGAAGGCAGAGCACTTACTGTATTTTCCCACCTTCTGGCAATACACTTCCTTTAGAGCTATGTGAGTTAGCTAAGAGTCTTTTTCCTGGATATATTGCTGGCATTGCATCTATTTACTGGTGTAGTCCGTACTAGTTACCAAGCCTTGCTATACCCTTTCCACTGTTTCTCTCCTGGAAGATGAATCATAGATCACAGGGGCTGATGGGAAGAAGGAAGAAGAGCTGCACAGAGGTATCTGATATTCTGGAAGAAGAACAACAACTGTTCTCATGGGGATCTCTGTGTACTGAATTAGGACAAAATGTCTGTATTCCATCTTTAAACCAAAACCCCCAAACCAAACAAAAAACAACAACAAAATACAGTTTTGCAGCTCAGTTTTGCTTTCACCCACTAGCTTTACCTATGCTTCCCTCCTTCTCTTCTTAGTCCCAACTATCATGACCTCCTTTGTTAGATTTTCATTTTATAACATATAACCTGCAGTTTACAGATAGAAACTAATAATGTCAGAACCCAGACAGACTGGTAATGGAAGATATAATCCACTAAATAATGCCATTTCAAGAGCGTCAGCTTTGTGTTTTAGGAGTAGCCTGGAATTTTCTGTAATTGTTCATTCTCACAAGAGGAAAACTCATCTTGTATGGTATGTGCTGTGTTTTCTTTTACTCCAATTTTTTACAGTATTCTTATATGTGTAGGAAGCATGATTTCTTTTTTTTTCTGAATGTCTGTAGCACATCAATTAGGTGAGCAACAGAGTAATAGCTTTCAGTATCTTCATTTTAATTGTATGTGTATATCTCATGAAGCAACTAGTATGGCTGCTTAAGCTTCCATGACATCTGGATTTTGCAATTGGCAATGTTTTTATGTTTGACTGCCTGGCTTCACAGCAGAGTGACAATGAAAATTTGTTTAAACAAAAAGAATGAAGGAAAAAAATCTGGTTTAAATGTTTCCCCTTTTTTTGTTGTTTTTGTTGTCAGACAACACAAGCATGGTAGTTATACAACAATCTTGGAGTATATATAATGAACTAATCCTCTGAAACCAAATCTCCAAAGGCTCTGTGATTATTTTCAAACTGCCTGCCAAGATCCCAAAGTATGATAATTAATGAATTTTAATATATGTGACAAAAATCCTAATAGAAGTAGGAGAGGTGCAGGAAGCATTAATGAAATTAAACTGATTTTTTTAGGTATGAATTTTGAACCCTTCAATTTTATCTTTAATTATTAGTTTTAGAGGATAGCCTTGAGAAGTTCAGTGACATTCATGGTACAGTCAGAGGTGTGGTGGAGAACTGTGGCAAGAGACAATATTTTCTCAAGAGAGTTTCAAAGAAGTCCCCAATCTTGTAAGTCTTCTGTATGTTTTTTGCAGACTCAGGGCCTAGAAAAAAAAAAAAGAAATGGTGAAAAGTATAAGGAGATGAAACAGCTTGGGTATACTTCACAAACAGAGTATGCAGGAGAGGCGGGAATAGGATACAGCTGTTCTGATGCCTAAGCCCAAGGTGCAACCCTTTAGGCCTTACTGACTCTTACCCTTTCAGCACTCCCATTCATATTTGCAATGGAAATGTGATTGCAACAGTGATTAAAACCAAATTATTTTGGGAGAGTTAGAAAAAGACTAATCACAGAAATATGTGATAAAGAGTAGTTCTTGCATCAATATGGCTGGGATTTTTTTTTTGTCCTTTCCTTTCCTTTCCTTTCCTTTCCTTTCCTTTCCTTTCCTTTCCTTTCCTTTCCTTTCCTTTCCTTTCCTTTCCTTTCCTTTCCTTTCCTTTCCTTTCCTTTCCTTTCCTTTCCTTTCCTTTCCTTTCCTTTCCTTTCTTTTCTTTTAACATGGTCCAAATGTAGAGAAGGATCTCATAGAAAAGAAAAACCACTACTGATATGACAAAAGACAGTAGTTATCTTCTACAAACCCTTCTTTTTCTGATTTAAATTGTTGGTTATACTGATTTTGCATACCTATGTACTAGCTAGCTGATGAAATTTATGCTGCCTAATGAAAAAGTGGTTTAGATTGTCTAGTGTATGGAGAGTGCACCAGGAGGATGGTGCAGGAGTGAAGTAGGGGCCCAGTGAGGCTGTGGAGTCTCCATTCTTGGAGGCCTTCAAAATTCAGCTGCACAAGGCCTCCAGCAACCTCACTGATTTTCAAAGTTGACCCTGCTTTAAGTGGGAGGTGGGAGCAGAGGACCTCCAGAAGTGCCTTCCGACATGTCTTGTTCAGTGGGTTTACTCCCTGGAACTGGTGCTGCTCTGTGCTCCCTAAATCTGGATTCAGTTCCTCCTGAGGGAAGTGGAATCCCTTACGCAGCATTTCATGTCATGGGAGCAGATTTGGCTGTGTGTGTATGCTTGTGTCAGGAAACTGAAAAGTAAGTTTGAAACAAAACTTCACAGTTTTCTAATCACTTTTCCCTTTTACTTATTTGCTTAAATAAAACCTGAAGAAAAAAAAATTACCTTTACTGTGTTTTTCATTTGCTTTCAATTTGAAAATGCAATACTTCCAGCATGTAGAATTTGATAATATTTAAAAAGGTTCTAGAGATAGTCCCTAATCAAAGAAAAAATATTATCATTTATAAACTAGTCTGGAGCAAATTCTTTTTCTAGTACTTCATATTATTTTAGAAACCCTTAACACCAGCAGGAAGACTTCCTTCAGAACCATTGCATATGTTGAAGATGAGAACAAGCAAATATTTTGTTATATGTTCTACCATCTTAGGCTGAAAGTTAAGAATGCTATTTGACTCCAATAATATATATTTTAAATTATACCTGAAAATAAAACATTTTTCTTTTCATGACTAAGAGTTCCAGGTTCCTTCAGATTATTTTAGAGGATTAGAAAACATGAGAGTAAAAACAAAAACAAAAATGCAATGATGCACTGATAGTCACATTCCTTGGAAAAAGAAGCAAATACTACTATTAAAGAAAATTTAAAAGAAAGGCAGAAAACAAGCCCAGTTCTTTGGCATTCTTTGCCTGCCATCAGTCTTATTTTCTCCAGCAAAAGACTTGAATCCTCAGAGAGTATGCAATTACTACTGCCATTTGTACTCTTCTAGTGCCTGGAGGTCTCAGTCAGGGACTGGGCCCTATTGTGTATGTGCTGTACAAACACATTGAAGAGCTCATTGTAAAACTCTTCTAAAGCAATAGCTAAGCAGAATATGAGAAACAACTGGAGAGCAGATGAAGGGTGGTACACGGTCAGAGGGAGGTGATTATGATCACAGCTGAAGCAGCAGTCGTTGCAGCCACAGACTAATCATTGCTGAAGGGCTTTTTGGCATTTAATCTATGCAGCCATCATTGGCTTATATAGCTGCCAGCGCTGCAGTAAGTGAACATCTTTAATATGTTTATCTTCATGCTCCCTCCCTGTGATAGGAAAGCATTATCTTCATTTAACACGGCGTTCACATACTTAGCTCGGTTGGGGTACTCCACCCTCGAGGAGCACTGCAGGCAGATTCCCTCCCTCTTCCCTTTGTTCCAGCCCCGCAGGGCACTGGGGGTGTCCGGGAGCTCCCAGCCCACCTGCCAGAGGGGAGGCCTCTGCATGACCCCACATGCCGAAGTGTTTCTCCCCAGACCACCAGCAGCTTTCCCCCACAGTGAAGGAGGAGGGACCCTACCAGGCCCTTGGCCATGATACTCTTGTTCTGGGCACTGCGCACTGGCTGTGGCAGGGCTAGGGCAGCCGCAATGCCAGCAGCAGTGCTGGAAGCTCAGCGGGACTAATCCCATCAATTAACACATTATCACAATCGTGGTATTTAGATGGCAAAGGCAGTGGTAAAACATATGGCCGCCTATATCTTCCCCTTCCCTTGTTCTATCTCAGATTGCATTTAAGAAAATTAAGTGTATATACATTCATATTGACAGCTCCAAGTCTTGTGATTTTTTGTTCGACATTGGGTTTTGGGTTTTTTTTTGTGGTTTTGTTTTAAATAAATGGCAAAACCCTGGGAAGATGGAGAAACCATTTATTTACCTGATTTGCAAGGCAGGTAAAACATGAAACCAGCATCTCCTCAAGGTCTCCAATAATTTCCAGTGCTTACTACTTTGAAACACAACTGAATGAAAATCTTGTGAATACATACTAGGTATGGACTCATTTGCTGAAATACTCTTCAGTTTAATTTTGTCTGCCTCCTTTCAATTTTAATAACTGATTATCTTCCTAAATACACAATGCAGATTAATTGACTCTGTGGTTTGACTACAAAAACCAGAGGCGTAATCAATACCCTTTATCCAATTTATTTGGCCTGCATGACATTTAGGTAATTAGAAAGCAAAACATAAGGATCAAAAGAGCAGAATAATATATTATTAACAGTAAAAGGGACTCTGTTTTCTTTCCCAAGTGAAGCAGTATTAAAATGGCTTTAAAAAGATAAAACTAGAAAGTTTGGCAGATGCATTTTGCTCTGCATGCACTGTTGAATCCCTGTGCTTTCAAGGCCATTTCAAAGGTTTAAAATCATAATTTAAGGCTCTTATTCCACAGTGAATAGGAAAACAAACACACAAAAGATTGGAAAACTTCATGCTAATAAATAAAACAAAGAATTCTTGCTCCTGCAGTTTGCAGCCAGACAATATTCCCATTGAAACTGAAAGTTCAAGTGTGCACATTTGGGGATTTTTGACTTTCCCCCAAACTCCTAACTGTCCACTTAAAACTATTATAACACCCGCTTCACACACATGAGTATATTGAAAACCGTCTACTGCCATTGGTTCCTAATGTGCTCCTTTTTCATAATCCACCACTAACATTTACGACAAACAAGTGTAAAATTGCTGTTGCTGCTGCAGGTGAGATGATTTGTTGCTTGCTCTGACAGCTCCTCGTGCGACTCAGCTGCCCATGCCTAATGCTGAAATGTAAATTATGACTAAGTGACAAAATAAAGAAAACCATGCCCCTTCACTGGGCCTCCTTGTTTTTTCCATCTTGTCTTCCCATGCCCCTTTCCCTTGTAGGCCACTGTACAGAGGGTTATTTTGTGTGAAATAGAGCGCGGCAGTCTGATTATATAAAACTACATGTGGCTGTCACCAGCTCTGTCACTGGCATGTAGCACCTCCGAGTTTTTTAATTAGGGTTAGCGCAAATCTAGTGTGCTCCTGCTCTCCAGGAAGCCCAGACATTTCACCCAGTTCATGTTCAACACTTGCACCTGGCTCAATGACCCTCACTGAACAGCTCCAGAAAGCTGTTATTGCTGCTTGTGGTTATGTGCGTTTCTACTCAGTTTTTGCCTATTAGCACAAGTAATATTGAGCACTGCATTGCATTTTATATTCTGGAAGACTACCAAAACTTTCTGCTTTATGTTGGCCAGAGAACTGGAGGCCAAGACACAAGAGTTGCTCTGTTCTACATTGGCTTGATTTCTAGGAGTGATGTTTGTGTAAGGAAATACAGTGAAAATAATAAGCGTTTCACTGGAGGAGCATGGAACTACATTTTAGTTTCACTTTCTGCACGCTGTTCAACAAATTGGGAGTTTTGTTTGGGCTTGCTCAAAGCAGGAGGAGTAAATAACTCCTCTGCTTGTTGCTCCAGCTTGTGTTTGCCAGAGAGGAAATATCTCTAACACCCAATGTTTGTGTGTGCCACCCCTCACATTGGCCCTAAGCATCTTGGCAGAGATACTACCAGCTTACGTCTGTGGTATTTCTGCAAACACAGAACCTTCAAAAATCTCCACATATTTGGCTTTATTTCGATTTGCTACATTTATGGGGGTGGAGTAACCTGGGTTTGCCTATTTCACCTCACTGCACTTTGCACTCAAAATACTAGGCAAGGGTAGTAGGTAGAAAAACTCCCCCCGCAATCACACAATACACGCATTTGCATTTATTGAGCAAGATTTGATGCCAGACTACTAAAAGCAAATAAACAAGCAGAGCAAACATAAGTGCAATCCTAGGTTTGCTTGATAATTGGATACCTTTCTATTTGCCCAGTGTCTCTTAGCTGGAATACCTTAAGGGGCTCTCCAGCCTTTAAAACTGGAGGTTTAGGATATCTGCTAACACTACCCAGAGACTGTGCAATCTGAACGACTTTCTTTGTACCCTCCTAGAGAATCTTTGGAGTTTGGATTTCAGGTGTAAATGTGGCTATTACTGACAGTTCTCTGGAGGAAGTTTACCAACTCTCTGGAGTACTGAATGGTGATTTCTGCTCTGACATAATCATTTGGGCAGATGTGGTTTGTGCAAATTGTTATTAACGAGTCTGAGAGTGTGAAAGTTGAAGAGATTTAACTCCTTTGTTTTTAGCTTGCTGAACCCATGACTGCCTTCCATCTCCACCTGGGTAGGGCCTTTTACCTGGTTTATTAATATGTTCATGGTAAGCAGACCAGGCACTGGTTGCACAGACTCACTGCAAAGGGTGAGGCTGTGGCTATGCTGCAAATTTTTTTACAAAGAAAACATATGTGACATGAAGAATCCTTGTGATGGACTGAAGCCTAATATGAGCCTTAGGGGTTCAAAGCCCTGTATAATATAGAACCTTTAACATTTTCAGACATTTTGAAAAATTGTGTTTTGCTTCTCCAGTCTTTTTTTACTTCTGTCACATTGCCACTAGTGGCCAAATATAATTGTGTAACTACTGACTCATTTCTGTCAGGTTACTCTTTAATGTCTCTATTTTTCATCTGGTACTATTCTGGGAGTAAAACGCTAACTGCTAGTTCAGAAGAAAAAATCCCCAAGATTTACAGATGAATGACAGATTAATTAGCTTTCAAATTCTTGACTTAGAAGTGTAAATGATTTTTAATTAAGTCTAAATACATTTTTCCTCTTCTTCTTTCCATTCACTCTTTATAGAATCAACCAGTTTCCCACATCATGTTCCTCGTCATTTTTTGTGTCTGCTTTTTACAAAGCTACAAACTTGAGGGCTGGCTGTGCAGAATTCTGACAATTCATTATTAAAAAAATATGTAATCACAGTAAATATTCCTGCTTGTGAGTCACAACCAAGCCTTTTCTCTTCCCTGAAAGCCTCAAATGTAGGATAGAGGTAATAACATTAACTGATGTGCCAGCATGGGGTACTGGTGGCTCTTAACACCTTTTTAAACAACTGTCGAAATGTGGTAAGAGCTCCCTACAATACAAAGCAGTTCAAAAGTCTTTTTGCTTTCAGGTTAAAGATACTGTCTGTTATTCTGATCAGAAAACAAGTGCCATTTCAGGCTGATGGCACTAGATGCTAAAGCATAATTTTGGCTGTCCTTGGTGAGTTTCCTGTTACAAAAAGCGATAGGCTGTGTCAGTGTAATGAGCCTAACCAGTCTTGGCAACCTCAGCTGCTTATTGATGTAACTCTATTGCTAGTCAATGAAGGTTAAACTTGTTTGTGAAACACTGCAGTGTTATTCTCCTAGAGCACCACTGGACTGTAATTCAGGTACTTACCTTCTGAGAAATACAGAAGTTTAAAATAATCCAGTCTTGTGTGAAAGAAAAACACATTTTGCTACTTAGCCACTGGAACCAGGCTATACATGCACTCTCCTGCTTAGCTTGACAGTGGCAGTAACTGGTTTTCTAAGATACGTAGAAAATTCAGTTAATTTCATTTTAAGTATTAATACAATTGGCTCCAGCTTTTTCTGGATTTTGCAATAGATTCTCTAAGGTTGTCAGCAAAATAATGTTCAGGCATGTCATAACAAGACTTTTTTGTTGTCTAAGAGGTAGCACACTCATAGTCATCTCTTTCATACAGGTATTTTATCAAGATTGAATATTTATAAGCTATTGTATAGCTCAGCAAAAAGAAAAAGGAAAAAAGTACCAGTCACCTGATCTCAATTTAGCCTTAATTACATAGACATCCTTTATAATAGTTATTCCATAAGAAAGGTTGCTGCTTAACATGTACCAGACACTCAGAATGAAACATCACTGGTATTCATAAAAATGTTTACTTGCATTTCACAGTCTGCAATGTCCTTTCCACATAGCAGTAATACAGGAATTTTTACTATGTGTGGACATTTTGGAGGATCATATTGATAAAGATACTGAAAAAGGAAGTGTATTAGATTATGCTGTGGTCTGCCAATTATCCGTCTTCCAGTTTTTAAACATTGTTTGCGGTATGTCTTGTAAATGCGTGGCTCAAGCATTCTGATACAAGCTGGTGTTAAAATGTTAGATCCCAATTTTAAAATTAGGAATGCTGAACAAGAGAATTCTATTGTACAATCTAAGCACTTCCAGTGGCACACTGAGGTTTAAACTTGAGCTACTTGTAGCTATCATGATTTATTCCCTTTCTTTGCTCTATTTTCTTTGTTTTTAAGAGTGTGTGGATATGCAAAAAACAGTGATTTTATGCTTGGATTTGGTTTTGTTTCTCAACATATTGGGAAATACACCCTGTGTGTGTCTCCCTGACTTCGGGTAGAAATCTTGAAGTTATTCTTCCTTATTTTTTGTTTTGATTAAATTAAAAAACAATTAGCATTTTCAGCTACTCTAAAACATTCTTTTGTTTGAAGATGTGTTATACAGCAGTTTTAGCAGTTACACCTTTTCACTTCATAGTCTGGATGACACTGAGTTACTGAAACTGGAGAATCTCTCTGGATTTTTTTCATGCTTTATCCTGGTTTACTATTGATTTTACAAAAAATTTCTCTTTTTGGAAAGGGAAAAACCCCCAGCCCCAAGTTTTAACTTCAGATGACAAAAATAACATTATGTTCACTTAAATATATGGGCACCCTGAGATGAAACTGAATTTCCCAACCCACACCAAACAGGATTGTCATCTGATTTTGTAATGGTAGGTTTGCTCTGACTGTAGTTTTCAGGCATTCAGAATCTCTGTGTATTTCACAGAGAGTTGTGTGATCCTTGGTATGCAAAGACGAAAGGCAGTGTTCAAGCTTTGTGGCAGCTTGTTTGGTTTTGCATACGCTTGTAGCTTGTTTTTCTAATAAGTAAATTTTGTTGTTCTTTTTGTTTTTCTTAAAGAAACACTGTTGGAAAAACCCCTAATTTTATAGAGCCGGTTCTCTGCTTTATAGGACTTACATGTAAACTCTGTAGGAGTATCCTAAATGGTCTCTGTCTACCCCAGTCAAATGTGTTATGGAAGGTCCAAAAGAATTGGTTACCTACCAACAACATTCCCCTCTTCCCCAGTCTGTATTCTCCCATCTTTGTGCAGAATTATCTCTTTTCATTTACAAATGGTTAGCAAGTCAGTATCCACAGATGGTGCCTGATGATAACATTTGCTGAACAATTTACTTTGTATACGTGATTCTTACAATCTAATGAAAGTTTCTACATTTTCTATTATCTTTTCTTAGATCTTTTTCCTGCTTTTCTTTCGTGCTGTCATTTTATTTCCTTCTAATTACAAAAATATATTTTCCTTTAAATAGGAGAGCTACTTGGTAGGTCAGGTGTTTAAGGCAAGTGTTGCGTTTAGCAGGGAAATCATAGTATAAGGGTACTGTAAGTTGGAGGGTGCCACACAGAGCACAGAAAAGTCTTACTTTTTAAAGGAAAGGTGTTAGGTCAGCCCTTGTGCTGGACAAAGTCATTGTAGGCTGCTGACCACGGAACAGTGGCTATGAAATTGTGGCTGGATGGCTGTAATACAGACTCTCTGGTCATTTCAGGGGTTACTGAGTAATGGAGAGTAATAAGCATGTCGAAGTCATAGCACTGGTTTGAAACCACTTTGCCAGTTTGGCACTCTAGTCTTGTGTCAATCATAGCAGAGTAGGAGTAGACCCTACTTCTAACTCGGTTTCTCTAGATATTAACAAATGATCTGTCAATCTGCAGAGAAACTAAACAGTTTCTTTTTATATAAGCTTGTGCAGGATGAAGAATTTCTCCCTACTATGAAATTATTTAAATGAATTTAGTCATCTTTGCCTTCACTTAAAATACCAATTTCTGTAACTTATTCATTGCAAAAAAAAAAGCAACTCTTGGTGACTAATGTTGATTGTACTGTGAGGTTCTCAGCAGATAATTATATTTAAATATGTGGGTTTAAAAATAAATAATTGTAGCAAATTAATGCAAACTAATAAATTTTTTTTCTAGGCAGAAGTAATTTCTTGAGGGAAGTACTGTGGCAGTTGTTTCTTTGATCTTTACTGCTTGCCTGAGAACGCATTTAAATTGTGACACTAAGTAAAAGTAAATGATAGAAAATAGGTGTGAAATTAAGACTGAGCTTATTTTTTGGAATTCAAGTAAAGTCTTCAACAGACTTACTTTAAACTAGTCCAAAAGAAGAATCAGGCCTTTTGTCTTCACATCAAAGCAACTTTTGAACCTGACTTTTCACTTTGCAAAGGAGGTTTTGATATACCATGTGGGATTACAAATAGCAAAGATGAATAGGTGTGCATCTAAGTCACTATAAGTGCTATCTATGAACAAATGCATATTCTGGAGGTGTAGCATTTTGGACAGTGACCATATTAAACTTCTCCCCTCAGATGAGCTCATAGAAGAATATAAATCACAAGTCGGTTATTGTGGAGTGATTAGGGCCATGCAGGGCAGGCTCTACATGAAAGGTGTACAGCACTCACCTTCAGACAGCAATTCTGCTGTTTGCATCAGAGTCTTATGACAGTTCAACTGGATCTGAAAATGATGCAGAATGAATGTGATGAAGAACAAGAGAAATAGGCCCTCCTTCTTGTACTAAAGCATAGCAGCAAGTAGTAGGGAACACTCTGCTTTGTTTTAGCTGTCAGCAAAAATGGGCTCCTGATTGATCCTTCTCCAGAGGAAGAAGGGAGAAAAGAATTGTTCAAGAAATTGAGAAAACTTTCCATGTACTTTTAATGATTTTTTTTTGTATTCTTAGTTATTCTTTGTCCTTCTTGTATACCTAAAGATACTCTAACCAAAACCCCAGAAAATCCTAAGTACTCATGCTGTTTGGATTTGAAAACTGAGTACAATGTGTGTAAGACATTGGCTTAACCCATGGAAGCTCACACATTTTAAGTTGTTCAGGCATTATCTTTTCTCAATGCCTCTGCTTCAGTTTAGGCTTCAGCTGTGAAGAGTTTGGTGAATGAAATAAGAACATTTATGATACTAATAAAACAGTGAAGCTGAAAAGAAAAAAGCATCCAGAAGCCAATGGAAGAAAATGCAAGGTAGACTGACAAATCTTTTTATCATACAATGAACTTGCAAATATAACATTCTGTGATCACATTGGAAGAACAAATAAAAAAGATCACCAACCATTGTTAAAAGCAAAACAAAATCTTACAGAATTCATGCAATTTTGCCCAGAGTTATGTGAAATCAACGGCTTAGGCAATCTAAGCTAACTAACACTGAAGAGTTGCAGGTTGAATGTCAGTCATTATATATTAGTTCCAGTACATCTGCTTCAAGAGATGCATCCATCCAGACATCCTTCAAAAAGTGAGTGAAGATTTTAAGTTTTCCCTTCTGCAAAGAGAAAGGAAAGTTCTATTTTTTTCTGAACCTTTCTAAGTTTCTAAAGCTCCAAAGGGCTTTACAATCATTAACTCTCACAAGATTCAACTGAGGCAGGCAGTATTATATGAAGTGTATAGAAAAATTGTGGCACGCACTTACAGGCTACATTGTGGAATGGTTTGAACTTGTGACACTCTGCCTGTGTCTACACTAGTCCCGCCAAAGTGCTTTGGGGAGGCTTGCCTTGAAACTTGCCTTTCCCATGACTCAGGAATCATATCTGTCTGTGGCAGGTGTCATTAGGGCTCTTTTACAAAGAAAACCAGAGTTCAGAGAGTAGATTGGATGGCTTGAGGTCCAGAGCCCTTTCACACTGCACGCAACTGCTTTACGTTTTGGGTATTGCTGAAGAATGCTCTATATGTCAAGGTTTTCCCTAATAATTAGAGGAAATCCTCTCCAGAGCTGGCCCTGGGAGTACTCTAGATCTCACCTCCTGTGGCCAGGTTCCAATTTTGGCTTTGACAGCATTCCTTGGGCATTACCCACAGCAATGCAGATGTAGCCATAAGGCTAGATCTTCAGAGGGAGTGAGCACAAAATATGTCAGAAACACCCAAAAAATTGGAGTGAAAATATATGCTCCTGTTCAAACTGCTTGAAGGCATCAAAGATAGAAAATAGAAAGCTCTGTTTTGGCACAGTTCTTAGAAAATGTGGTAATAAGATATATAGCTAATAATTTTGCATTAATGGAACCCCAATAGCTTTTTTAAATTTTGGTTGCACCAGAGAGGTTTTCTGTTTTGCTGCCCTTAGCAAACTTGAAGCAGTTACTAGCATGTAAATGAAGAAGTAAAAAGTTTAATAAAAAGAAAGGAAAACATTATATTTTACTCAGAATAAAGGCTTACAATATTTTGTATTCCTCACATTTTTTGCTTATGTTTCTTATGGACATATAATTAACCTTACAACTTTATTTTTTTATACCTCTTTGAATAGTAAATCTTCTCAATTGTGAGCTATGAGACTGAGATGGATATCCCCTGCATAAAAGCACAAACCTGATAGTCTTAGTGTTGTGTGGTAAAATATTACAGGGCTAATCAGGTTTATTATTCACTTTGGAAGGCAAATACACAGGTGTATCCAGTTCTACTTTTTTTTCATTCTGCTGGTCTTTTGGTTTTTTACAAATGTTAAAACTCTGTTTTTTAAATAGTTGTCCTCATGGAGCAGGCTCCAGATTCATGACTAAATTCAGACTAAATTCTTTAACATACAGTAAACAGGCAGTAGTTAAACTTTGGGGGGTGAAAATGGCAATTCCTAGAAAATCTTCAAGCAGGAAATCTTGCCCCTGTCTGAATAGTGTGAAAGGTCAAAAAGAGAAGAGATTTTCACTGTGTATAAAATTTAATATTTAAATTCTAAGGAAGTTTTTAAACTGCACTTGGTTGAGTCTAGCATAGGAAATGGCTGATTTTTTTTTAAATGTGATTGGCCTGAAATTAGGAGTGCCCAAAAAGGTAACTGATCAATGAAGTAATTGTCTAAAAGCTTTTCTGAGTTTTGCTCAGACTATTTTAAGCTTCGTTAAAACTATCCATGGTGAGTGTTTTAAAATGAAAAGCTAAAAAGTCCGTGTGTCTGGCTAGTCCTTGAAAGAGGATTCCTGAAGATTTTGGACACCCTAAAAGTTTAGCAGTCCATCCCCAAACCAAGGCTAGCTATAACCATTGGTGAAAGTCTGAATATTGTTGCCCTCTGATAAACAGGCCATGAAAGCTAAATAATTTCCTCTGCCTACTTTAACCTACATCCAGTTATGTTCATTTATTTTCCTTTGGACCTTTCTTTCTTTTGCTTGAGTTTCCAACTTCTTTTAATAACAACAGAAGAGAACGTGAGTGCCCGATATTTAAGGTACTGGGGCAATCGTAAACAGCTGAACAGTTCTCACAACATATTTGAGACTTTAGAGAGAAGTCATGTTGCCAGTGTGACTTCCTGGCTTACAGTTTTTGGCAGTGCAGCAGGATTCTGCTGTGACAAGTGAAGTCTGAAACTATCTTGACATATACGTGTTTCCTAATCAAATCTCTGCTGACTTCCAAGTACCTGCGCCACGGGTGGATAAATCCCAGCTACTGCTCCCTCCTGAGTAAAAGGACAGAGAGTAAATGTTGTGGGCGATGTTGGGTATGGATGAATACATCTTGTCCACTTCTGACTGGGCAAGACCTGTGTGTAGCCTTTTCTCAGGTGCAGCAAACACCTTCCTTCAGCTTTGGTTTATATTCTCTGCTGCACCAGATGTAACAGATGTCTCTGGTGACAATGTTTTCTGTCTGTCTTAGTCTTCTATCATACAATAGGATGAATCTGCTGACAGACATAACTGTCTTTCCTCTCTCTTTCTTCATGAACTATGGGAAGACTGCGGATGCGCAGCTCTGAGGTGAAGCCTCACTTGAAAATTCACAGTAGGATCTGAAAAGTGGACCAAAACTGCCCCCTTCTCTTCAGGCAATGTTTCAGAAGGAAAAAAAAAATGAGAAAATAAAAAGGTAGCTCTTGAAAGGAAAGAAAGAATCTACTTCCCAGCACCTCCAAGGGGCAAGACTGATGACTGTTTTCCTACTGTTTGGCACTAGCTTGTAGCTTGTTAAATGTGCTGATTTTAGACATGCTGATTTTAGACAGACATTTTAGATTTTTTTGCATACTAGTTGTTATAAATCTTAGTATGAAATACCTCATGTTCTTTATGTAACATATTAGCAACTAGTATGCCTAACAGTTTAGGGAGGGACAGATTCTTAGAAGTTACAGATCTTTACTTCTAGATAATCAAGTCCTTTATCTGATAGGGACCCTTAACCTTACTGGATCTCAGTTCTCAACTCTGTAAAGAAAGGATAAACCCAGCACATTAATACATGTTCACTAATATATGCAAACAATACCTTTTTGAATCCTACTCGAGACAAAGCTCCCCTAGAAGAATCACCACTGGTTTTGGAAGGTTAAATTACAGCCCTCAGTGCAAGCATCTATTACTGAACCAATGATTATGCTAGTAGTAGTCATAACCATTTCGGTATGAAGGCCTGTAGCCAAAATGTTGATGCTACTCTTATTGTTGTATGACCTTTCCTATGTTTCCAAGAAAGCTTTGCTGTGCTGAGAAGAATCTCCTGACCTAAGCTTTTAAAAAGATTGGCAGACTATTCTGAGTGGGAGGCTGCATGAGAGCAAAGGATAAATATTTGCAATACAATGGAGATAAAGAGGAGGCTGGAAATGTTACTGCAACATCAAGGCTTTATTTTACTTTTCAGTTTGGGTAAGTGCCAAAAGGACTAAATCAGCACACTGGAAAATGCAAGAATGAACTTTCTTAAAAGAAAAAGATAAGTTGCTAGCATCAGGAGTACAAATTTTATTCTGAATATGACTCTTGGAATTTTTTCTCTTCTGAACCTGAAGTAATACTAATGGAAAAAAGTATTGTGTTTTTATTTCCAGCCCATATATATCTGCCTTTATAATTTACATAAGTATTGTAGTGGAATATTAACTTCCATTATTTATGAATCTATTGAACTTTGCAAGGATGTGCTGACAGTTGAAGGATTATAATTTTAAAGGTAGTTCAGTTCACATCATAAATATCCTAAAAGGTCACATACTACCTTACAGTAACATCTGAAGGAAAAGGAGCTTAAAGCCAGAGTTGTTTCTGTCAATTCAGAAAAAGTTTCACCAAAATTATTATAGTAGATATCAAAAAATACAAAATTATCACCCGATGGGAATATTTTTATATGTGTTTTTGTGAAGTGATGTGCTTCCCATGGGTATTGTGTTACTATGTGGAGTCCCTCCTTTTGGTTCTCATAGAACCTCACCGCTCCGGGGTTACCAAAGAACATAACTAAGATCACAGCATTCAGGCTATCTTCATACAACATGTACATTGCAATATCAAAATCCACTGGGTTCTTAACATCTTTGTTTCAGATGTCTACCTACCCTTGAAGTATCACAAACAAAGAAGGGACTCAGCATTTTCTGGCAATTAGGTCAGCTTTACATTGTGGAAGGAGAGGAATCCAAAATATGGAAGAAATGAAACTTACTGTTTACGTGAAAATCTTATGCTGTGGTAATAATGACAAGTCTGCATAGCAGTTCAGTCTAAGTAGTTTATATGTGAGTTGTTTCCATTGAATAGAGATCACCACACTGGTGATCATCATACCATTGCATCACTGAAAAAACTTTTACTAGGATAAAATATTGGATAAAATATTCACAGGTAAAACTGGAAATAGTCCTTACAAGTGCACTGACTAGAGTAAGGAATATTACTTCATTTGTAGTAACTGTTCAGGTTTTTTTCTTGATAATCTAATGGCAAATAGTGACTTATTTCCATTTACGTGTTTGTAACAGAGAGGGAAAAACAAAGCACGTATTAACTTAGTGTATTAAAATGAATCGATGGATGATACTGAAAAAATTGGAATATTTAATTGCATTAAAACAGCGTGCCTGTAAAATTTCTTGTCATCTCAGTTTTATACTTGTTGTGCTATCTTCCATAATAAATAGTGCTAGCATAAATTTATAAGAACTCTTCTTTATAAAGAGGCTAAGGAGACTGAAAAATATAAACTGATGCATTTTGGCCAGATTATTAAGTTTTCCTCAGAGAGTTTAAAACAACATGCTACACTCACATTCATTGTCAGCAACTAAGAATGTGGCCCAATGTCTATACAAGTCATATGCAGACATATTTTTTTTTACCACTGTTGGAATGAAAGTCAGAAACATCCTATTTTTCATTTAAGCAGTTCCTAAATGTAAGACTCTCACACTGTATCAGTAATTCATATAGCTTAAAGGACCAGTCTGCTACTGCAGAACTGAGCTGTAGATCAGTCTTTAGTAGCTGCTTGCAGTCTGTACACTGCTGTGTAATGTGTGCTAATAAAGCAGATGCCAAGTTGAGAACCTGGCTTTGAACAAACTGGCTTATTCAAGTATGGGGAGCTGAAGTACCCCCATTAATGAAAAAAGTTGGCAAAATTATTTTTAAGGAGATAATTTCATTTATTATTTTAGTATTTTCATTATCATGCTAAAGACAAATTAATTTTTGCTTTTTAGCAGCAGAAAGCATGCACATCAGTTGCAGATGGCAAGATTTCTGGTTTGGGGTTAATTAAAATGCTGTAAACTTACCAGGAAGAAAAGCCTGTGATTCTCTTTTTTCCCTCTCATAATTGAAAATAAGCCCAAGTAATCAGTGGGTTCTCAGAGGTGACGGTATAAGCTACTTGGACTAAGGGAACAGCAAAGAGAAATACAGGGCTGTCCAAGTGAAACTCCAAAGGAATTTAGATAAATAAACTCAAGAAATCAAGATGGAGCCACAACATCAGATTACTAAAACACTTTCTTTGTTTAGGAAACTGTGTGTGATATAAACCCACAGTCCTTATTGAAAACGTGTGCTTACTGACTCCTCTTAACTATTTCAGAATCAGGATTACACCTACTAACTTCAGTGGGACTACTTGTTAGATAAAGGATGACAAATCTGGTACTAAAGTGGTAGACTCTCTTGATGAATGTGCATCCTAATTCTCGATGACATTTAAGTGAGTGAAACATATGTACAGAGAGAATAAAATGCCAAAATGTGTTGCTTTGCCAAGTTGCCACACTTGGAAGCTTTCAGTAAATTTCCATGTGTTTGTTGATAAATTCTCTGTTTTGAATAAAACATTATTACATTTTTAGAGTAAATTTAAAGTGATAAGCCGTTAAGGTTAAGCAATACCTTGCTTTTTTAATTTTTTTTTTGAAACACCTGTGAAAGAAAGTGATTTCTTCACTTCTGTCTAGATATCTGCAAGAAGCCTGAATTTTCTGGTAGCTAACTTACTTGCTGTACAAATTTACATTTTTAAAACTCAGAGGCAAATATCAGTTCAGAAGTCTTAAACGTTTATTGCTAGAAGTAGAAATTAGCTTGGTTAATTGTTAAACATTGGACAATTTCCTGGGTGATTCAATACATCAGAGGAGTTAGGTAACCCTGATTAAGAACTCAGAAATAATTGAACAGGATAGATTACAAAAGCAAGCTTAAAATGCAAAGAACATAAGAGAGGAATTCACCCTAACGTAAAGACTATTATATTTATATTTCATTACAGGGTTTTTTTTGTTATCATTCTACAGTGTGTTTCAAAGCTTGCTGAAGTTATTGAAAATACAGTGATGGCAGCTAATATTTGGATTTACAACATTATTATTTAATTATTTAACTTTACAGTAGTGAAGAGAGATCTATGCACTCTAATTAAAATTTAATAGTGTGAAACAATAAACAATTTTAATTAGTATTAGATTGCTTGATAATACTAGTTAACATAACACCAGCTCCTTCACATCCTTAACAAGTGATTCTGTGATGCGGTTCACATAGCACAGCAAGTCCTGAACTAAAAATGCTGTAGCTTTTTCATCTGTCAGAAACCTTGTATAAATCAGGGGGCTCTGTAATGGATATATGAAGAGTCACAATATATGGAAACCAACACTGTACTCTTCTCAGTTTAAAAATCCATTCCCATGTACATCTACTAACCTCTCACCTTCTAAATCTGTGTTCTCTGTCAACTCAACCTGCAAAATCAATCAGACAAGTACGTGGGATGGTAAGGAGAACCACAACAGCTTTCAGCGAGGGGCTGCGCTCTCTGACCACAACTACTAGCAGATGCCTGGAGAAGATGTAAAGACATAGTGAATATACATTTAATACCTCCAGAATATTCTCTCAGTATCCACCACTGTGACTGAAGAGCTTCTTATTTATTAAAGTAAGCAGAATCCAAATTCATGTCTGGATGTTGGCAGAATCATATAGCAGTTTTTGGAAACATTCTTAATATATTGCCCCTTTCCAATTTTGAGCAGTGGACCTCTCGGTGCTGAGGCAAACCCCATTGCTCCCGTGAATGGCCACCTTTCCTTCTGTCACTACGTTCTTAAGGTCACTCCCATCTTTGCTTTTATGGACCAGTATGCATTGTTTATGCCTATTGGCTTCTAACAACAGGTTCCTTCTCTTTTTCTCTAGCAATATTTCTAACAATAAGCAGTTGTTTTATTTCCTGTCCAGGAGGTACCTCTATAGTACCTCAGTTTAGACATTGTCTCTGCTACTTGATGAAAAACCTTGAAGTTGCAAGGAGAATTACTGTAAAAAAATGGAAGATTAGGACAGTTTGCTTACCAGTTGTTTTATAAGGTTTGAAAATCTGTAGTATCTCAGAACAAGTGAAGGTTCAGTCTGATAGAAAGCTGAGTATTTTTCTGCAGAAGCTTATAGAAATAAATTGTAGGCAATTTAGTTACAGAAAGAAAATCAAAGCCTTTGAAATGTCACACTGGCAAAGCTTTTTTTTAATGTAGCGTGGCTACTGCAGATAATATGCTATACCTAGATAGGTAGAGATTATAGGTCTATCTGTATCTGTATTTGTCTATTAATCTCTACTTCTAATCTCTATCTGTATGATATCATAGAAAATATTAATAAAGTGAGGAAATTAGGATATATAAAGTATTTGTGATGCTCATGATTATTATCTATCAAGATATTTATTATATATTTTAAGATATATATCTATCAAGTATATTAGGAAATCCCATTTACTAAGAAAGGAAGAGATGCCTTGTTCAAAAATCATGGATTCTGTAGTGTTATTAGTCTGATGGCACATATGATCCTCACCTCCTGCTAAATCCTCTGTGTCTCATCACCAATAATTACCTGCCCATCCTTCTGACTTACTGGAATTATCAACCTTCTCACCTGTTCCGCTCTAACATTTCCTCTTGCTCCTTATATTCCAACCACCTTTTCCTCTCAGGTAAGACTCAAGTCCCAGTCTGACTAATAGTCATTTTAACTCACAGCAACAGTTCTCGAACTGTACTTAGATTAAGATCAGAGGCTTCTGAAAGAGAACTTGGATCCCTCAGAGCTGGTATATCCACCTACATCACTGTGTATAAAGGTATCACCTTCTCTTCTAAGCCTCGTTCTTATCCATTAATAAATCATTAGGGTAATTATGTAGGGTATTTCAAAAACTCTTGTAAACTAGAAAACTTCTAAAAAGTAAACAGATTAATCACAGTTTCCAATTTGTCCTAATATCCCATTAAAGGTGTATTATTTTAAACAGATGTGATCACTTCTGAGCATATATTTTCTTTTGATATCCTTGCCAATATCAGTCCTATTAGTATTTAATTCACCAATATGACTGCAAAAAGCTGGATGTTTGCATTACTGAAGATGTTAATAGATGCAGTAGATCGAGAAGCTCCTTGTAAAATCTATGTGGTCAATGAGCAGATGAAACAAATACAAATTGTCATTAATCAAAATAAAGTTAAAAATACATGCCAGCTTTTAATGTACATAATGAGTGAAGAGTGATGGGGTTTTAGAAACTTCTTTTTAGAATATATTAACTTCAATGTACTGATCATATAGTGAACAGTACTACTTCTTGCTTGCATCTTGCTTTTGCTGGTTGGGTCAGCATCTAATTTTCACCACATACAGTGATAACCACGCTACCTAACTGTTCATACCAACCTCTCTGCCCTGGGGAAGGGTGACCTGTCATATTGGCTGACAGTCTCATATGGCAGCTTGAGCCAAGAAAACAGCAGCACTAGGGATGTTATCTACCAAGGTATCAGCTAATGTCCCAGAGAGGACACTGCCCTCTCACTGTACAGACTAATAGCAAACACATGCCCCAGCGGATACACCTCCTTCAAGAAGCCTGGTCCTGGCAAATGAGACAAGGCTACACATGCACCTACTACCCAACACCCTCCTTTGTCCTGTGGGCCCACACAGGAACCTTCTTGTCCAGATCTCCTGGAAGCAGCCTTCCTGCAATATGGTCTGCAAGGAAGAGCATTGATGCCACCTGTAACCTTTGCTGTAGGAAGAATGGCTACAGGCAACGGTTCAGTGTACATGTGTATCTTCAGACATTATACAGGGCCAGTCCTTTTTCTTTGCTATGTTACCTTCTCAGACATACTTGAGGAAGTGCAGAAGTAGTTGGACCCTCTTAGAGGCTGCCCAAGAAGGCAGAGGCTAGAAAAGGAGGGTTTGAGGATGTTTGCACCAAGACCACTGTCTCCAGTTTCCCCTGGAGACCTTGGAGATGCTGTGGGCAAATAGAACACCCACACAGGCCCTCACACTATATATATTCTGGAGACCCACTAATCAACCCTCACTAATTCTTTTGAAAGAGTTGGCAGCTACTCCTGGGAGATGGAATGGCCTCAGCTGGAGAGCAAGAAGCAGATCCTTGGGACAGTCTCTTTGTGCATCCTGTCTGACCTATTTCTGATTATATTCTTTTGGAGTTGGGATTCTGAGCAGAAATCCAAATTTTTTTTCCATGACCTTTACTTAATCTAGGCATTGGGGTATTTAAAATGAATATATTATCCATTTGTAGCCCATGCCTAACCATGCTGATTGTAAGAAGGCTTTTACTGGGATCAACTGATTAGGGATTAAATATTTAAGATTTTTTTTCTGTTTTGTTCCTAACCAGGGATGGAACTACTTTGGAGTAACCTACTCTGAAATAAAACATGTAATATTGAGTGTTTTGTTTTACTCCACAGTAGATTAATTTCTGTGCATTTCATAAGATCATGCTAGCATTAATTAATTTAAGGCTGAATTTGTAAAGCATTAACACATGATGAAATCTTTATATATCTATTATTTGAAATGATCCCAAGTGCCAGAGAAATTTTGATTTCAAATATGGACTTTCACAAAATTCAGGGTTGTCAGAATGGTGGTTCAAGCCATTCTAATAATGACTATTTACAGAAGAGATGGAGTGACTCACAAAAAGAGCTTTCAAGCCAAACTGTAGCAATGTATTCCTAGAAAGTAGCTAGTTTCTTTTCAATTGTCGGCTTCTCACTATGATCAAAAAGGGTTCAACAGCAGTGATTTGTAGCACTCTTCATTTTCATCAGTGCTTCACAATTCATCAGTTTCAAACCTAAATAATACTGTATCCCACTGCAAATGTTCCTATAATCCTTTCTTCCTCTAGTGACCTGATCTGCAGAACTACAGGGGAAAACCCCCCACTGTTCAGCACTAAATATAAATCCTTCATGAAACAGGTCCTTCCCCTTTATCTTTTCCGGTGCTTTGTTATTGCATTTAATGATCTGTCTATGATTTCTCTTATTTTATTTCTTTTAATAACCAAGGAAGACCAGACAAATCCACTTTAATACACTCATCTCCTTGAAGTATCCCACTTGATAATTATAGATAAAATGATGCTAAAGAATATTAAAAAAACAAGTTTAAGGGAGCAAACGTGCAATATATCTGTAACATTATACTCCATTGTCCCTTGCTGTTTATTATAACCCTCCCTCTTTGAATGTCATACAAGAACTCTGAGACACCAATTGGTGTCAAGTTTTATTATTATCATTTTATGGTGCAATTTCTGCATATTGCTGGAGAAATTTTAAACGTTGAATATTTTTATTTTTAAAATGGTATTCAAATTAAAAAAGAGATTGATATATCCAGGATGTATGTCTTCTTTCCCGGTGCTCATCTCTTTAATACTTGATTAATATATTCTTTAGGTCTGATTTCCAAAAGAAATGAAAAAGCAAGGCAGGAATTTGGATGTCCTACTTTCCTTGAAGTCCCTGTTATTGCCTTAGTTTTGTTGAAATTCTCAGCATATCCTAGAGAGACTTTCAAGGTGTTGGCTTCCTTATCAATGTCAGAATTCACCACATATCTGAGAATTATCCCCTACCTCTGTTCCGTGTGATGATGGGTTCCGCAATACCGTGTCAGACTTTATCCTTCAGAAAGGCCCTCAGCATGTATTACAGCTGGACTTGAAATGTTTTTATTTCCTACATGGAATTATGGCCAAGTAATAAGCTAGACTCTTCATGTTCTATAAGCAGCGGGTAAGCTGAAGGGGACTGAATTCAGAGGAGACACACAAAGTCTGTCTGGAATGGAAATCAATTCCCACAGGAACCCCATGGATTCAGAGGGCACCTCATCACCCTCCCTAATCTCTCCTCCTATTCAGAGAACAGGTGCAGCAAGTTGTTTGTAGGTCCTTGAACTTGTGCAACTTAGTATAATTTAGATATGAGTTTTATATCTATATAATTCAGAGAAGCAAATTTTTCTACTGGAGATCCTTTAGGGATACCCTTGTGAGGGTCTAATAGGCTAAGTCTGTTCTAGTTTGTAACAGAGTGACGTGGCCAATTTGCATTGACATGCCCAAGCTTTCTTCTGCCCAAAACAGGACGATCACATCCAAAATCCTGTTCAGAACAATCTCTGGCATATGGTATCCCCTGAAATGTGCCCAGCATAAGGAAGGAGAGCTGACAATTAGCATATACTACCGAAAAGTTAGATATGTAGCATAAGTTCAGTCAGAAGAATCGCATCATCTCTGACATAGGTTTTCAGATACAGGGCAAATTATGCAGAGATGTTTAAAAAGTCTTAAAAATCAGAATTTCTCAAATTTTATCCAAATGTGACATACAAAAATCAAAGAGTCAAAGGATAGTTCGTGTTGGAAGGGACCCCAGGAGGTCATCTTGTCCAAAGCAGGGTCAGCTTTTGGATCAGAACAGCTGCTCAGAACTGGGTTTTGAGTCCGGCTGCATTTTGACTACCCCCAAGAATGGAGAGTGCACAGCCACAACTGTTAGAATCCCTGAAGCCATCTGGGATCTCACCCTCTCTCCACAGGGCAGGTGCTCCAGCCCCTGACCAACTTTGGTGACCCTCTGCTGAACTTGTGACACTTTATCAATCTCTTTAGGATAGATTGGGAGGCAACAAAACTGAACACAGTCTTTCAGACACGGTCTAACAAGTGCTGAGCAGAGGGGATGATCCCTCCCTTCCCACGAGCTACTGGCCATGTCCCCGTTGGTACGGCCCGGGAGGCCGCTGGCCGTCTCTGCTGCCGGGTCACTGCTGGCTCGTGCCCAGCTCGCCGCCCACCCGGCCCCTTTCGGCGGAGCCGCTCCCCAGGCAGGCAGGCCCCAGCCGGGGTGGCTGCCAGGGCTCGTCCTCCCCGGGGCAGGGATCTGCCTTCGGCCCTGCTGAACGTCACTGGGGTCCAGGTGGCCCCTTCCCTTGGCCTGTCTGGGTCTCTGACCTAAGTGGACAGCATATGCTCTTCCTCCAGTGTTTCAGTTAATTTTGTTGAAAAAATTTCCATTTTCTCCTTGAGATTCCTCTGCTAATGTTTCTTCTTGTGTCCTTCTTCTCTCTTCTAGGCCTCTGTCATTCATGATGTAAATCCAATAGATGACCATTGCACTCCTCCAGATATTTTCCAGCCTGGTGAAAGGCTTTGTTGCCTGTGAGACTGTGTCTCCTGACATCTCTGAAGGCAGGAAGTATTCTCTGCTGTTTCAAATAGTCTGAGCTATTTATTACGATATGAAGGGGGATTCATTGGCATGATTTAATAGTTATTTTGATAAAAGGTAAAAAAAAGGTTTTAAAAATTGTGGAAAACAGCCATCCAACTTCCAAAGAAAATTTTAGAAAGAGTGAATCTGGTCCTTCTATCTAACCTGGACGTGCTTTTGCCATAATACAAGTCCTTCACTGCTATTGGCAATATCTGCTCCTACAAGATCTGAAATAAGCTACATCTTTCAAGCTGGAAAACTGGTAGATTGGATTGGCAGTTTGTGAAAGCACAACATACAGAAGAAGGCAAGAGCTTGATATATTTGCTGACGTTTCATCTTTGTTCTTCTATTTCTTATACTGACAAGTAACTGTGGAATACAGATGCAAAGGAAACATTTTTAAAGAGAGCAGTGAATCAGTGTTCAAGACGTTACCTATGATGACAATTTCCTGGCTCTCTATGGTATTTCTTCTGTCTGAAACACTGTTCTGTATGTCATTCCCCATAACTTGTTTTCCTTTACCTCAAGTCCCCTCTTCCCTAGTTTTCTTATATAATAAAGCACTCTAAAATATACTGCTTATACTGTTCTGTTCTGTTTTCTTACACCGTCACTAGTCTTCTCCTTCCCATACATATGCATCTTTAACATACAAAATTTTAAAAGTGGGAGCAATAGCTTGGAGGTCAACATCAAGCCATTCAATCTGCTTCCCTAAGGAGAGTCATTGTTAGCTGCACAAATATAGATGCATGCAAATAAAGATGCTAATGCTTCATTATCACTGCAACAGAATAATTTGTACTCTAATTTGCATCCTCCCAACACTATCTATCTATCAAGATGTAATGAGATATTTAACATGTCATTATTCTATGTACACACATGTTTTATACATAACAACCTGTTATCTGTCAGCTTAAACCAGCACTGTACTCTACAATTAGATTCTTTCCCCTGTAATTATCCTAACATATGTCTGGGCAACCCCACTAGAGTCAAGTAATATGCACTGGATATAAATCATGACAGAGTAAGGCATGAACTCTTTTAGTTTGGTATTTTATATTATTTCATTTTCTTGAAACTCAAGATACTTAAGAGAAATGGATTTTTAAAATGAAAAATCTATTCAGTCTTCTAAGCAGATGGCATAATACTTATGCATGCCTTCTTTATATTCTTATTCAAGAGGATTAAAATGAGCTATCCAGCAGGGCAGAATATGGATCAATATGTGTTTTCAATGGCTCCTGGTTTTATTTTTGCTGAAGTCAGTAGGTGTTTTGCCACTCATTTCCAAGAGTGCAAGATCAGGTCCAAGTACCTAGAATTCACATCCATCCTGTCTATCTCCTTTTTAGGTGCACAAACACTCCAGAAATCTTGAAATTCCATTGCCTGTGAGTAAACTGTACTAAGAAACGTGGAGTTCCTCCATAACCTGAAAGTTTTGCCATGACACAAAGTCATTCCAGTTCTTCCATTCAAATGGCTGCTCTTGCAAATAATCTTTCTCAGTAAAATAAAAGCAGTAGCTTTTTCTTTGTTCCCAATGAAATTAGCATCTGTTTTTTTCATGGTTATATACAGTAAGATGTTTTCTGCCTTCTGTGCCTCTGTTGTACAAAGAATGCAGTGAAAAGAGTGTTTGTGTATTTAGTAGAGATGATGCATGATAACATCAGGGATGAACTGCAACAGGTTATTCTCTTCACCTTCCCTGGCACCTTCTGTGTGAGCAGAAGGTATTATTTTCTGACATCAGGTAAGCACACCGATTTTCCAAAATGCTCTGTTACTTCAAATTCAAGAAACAGAAAAATGAAATTATTCAGATTAAAAGACAGTGATTAATTAAAAAGAAGGAAGAATGTGCACTATTTTGAAAAACATTAGGTAGGAACAACCCCAACTACACTGAGACTGATGGGACTGTTCTGTTCCATAGGCATGCTGTAATATATTGACAAAGTAATTTTAACCCTCACTTTAACGTTGTTTCTTTTCCCTGAGAAGGAATTCCTCTCCTGCAGAGAATTTCTGGATTTTTTTTTGAATTACACTAATTGTAGTTTAACTGGAGTGAAGGGGACCTAGTGCATCCAGTTCTTTTGGATCTCATAATATCCTTGTCTGTTAGCTACTTAGACATCAGCAAGTAGCAAATTATAACACAATTTTATTTTCTTAAAAAAAAACCCTTACTTTAATAATAAATGTGATCTTCACAGAGATATTACTTTTGGATTTTTAGGAACTTCAGAGATTAAATAATTTTTAAAATTAGACTTATTCACAGTTTTCAACTACTGTTGCTTTTCAGACAGTAGTAGCTGATACAACCTTGAGTGCACTCTCAGCGTGGAGCAGCATTGAGATATGATTAGGCAAATGCTTTAGAAATTAGTGCACACCCCTTTGGCATTCCAGATTTACATCTTAATTTCCCCTCCTTTCATAAACTGTTAAATATATTTCCATGTGTTTTTGTCCAGTTAGCATAATGTGCTAGGATGTATTTTATATGTAGAGACATTTTGCTGAAATATAACAATCTGTAGCTATTCGATAAATAGGTCTGGATGCTTTCTTGTAAAAACATTTCACTTTCATTTCCAATTTCAGGTCACCTTACTGGGACTGTATTTATTCTCCTACAGACAAGAGTGTTAAACAGATCAGTCCTTTCTTCTATACAGTAAATAATTTGGAACAGGGACTATAATTTACTCAATATCTGTATCATTCTCAGAATAATGTATTCTCAAATTGATTGACTTCCAGTCACTACCACAATACAAATGTTAAAACAGGGCTACATTTTGTATTAAGGCAGATATTAGCCAGTACTCATGGAAAGCAAATTTAATACTGGCTTGGATGAGTATCGACACTACACAGTTCAAAGTTACAGTCATCAAATGTTTGAAAGGGAGTATATCAAATACCTTACTGGGCAGTCAAAATGGCTCAAATTGCAACTATCAGACACTTAAAATGAATTGCTCATGAATAAGCAGCAGGATAAGAATTACTGACAGAAGCTATTCGAAGAGGAGCTTTGAACAAATCAGGGAAAAAAAAATCATGCTCTTTCAGTGACAGTTCACAAACAGAGAAATGACGTTTGGCAAATAGATAATTCAACATGAATTACTCACTCAAGACTAGTAGTAATACCTAGAAATTATATAGAGCTTTACACATTCAGTGGATTGTACAAACTGACATTAATTAAGTTGAAGTGCATCTTCATGCCTACTCTTTGCTTTAAAATTCTCCTTAGTAAAAAACCTAGTTTAGCACACACAGCTTTTCATGCAGACTGGCTGTATGACTAGTAAAATCTCCATCTTTATGTGTAAAAGCAAATGCATAAAAAGAAAAAAGGTTAAAGTGTGAGGTAAAAACACAAGGCTAGCTTGTCAGTTTATAGTACACCATAAATTGGGAATGATGCACAGTTGTGACAAGCCTAGGGATGGACTTGTGATTTCTCAGTTACTGTCTTTATTATCGGGAGAGGAGAAGGATTCATCTGCTGAGCTGGTACCAGGTGAAAGCCTGACAGCTGACTCAGCGGAGCTGGCTTGTGCAGAACCCATACGCCCTACAATGCCCATCTCCATTCCTGCACAGGAAGAAGCACCACCACCATTGCTGGAATAATTTACAAATTATTTAGCATGTGAAATATGTGTCAAAACACTTCAGAGGGACAGGAGAGAAAAGGCTTTTGCATGGCCTTTTTCATCCTTCCCTTCTCCCTGCCTCCTTTCCCACTGTATATATGGAAGTTATTCAGGAGAGTATCTGAAAAAACAACTTCAGAAAGCTGAACTGTACAATTAAGTCCAGAGTAAAAGCTATTGGAAGAAAACAGGAAGTCTAATAGGTTTGGGTCAACCTCATAACTAAAGGCAGTATTTTCTATAATTTCTCCTAAAACTTCTATGAAATTAATTTCATAAGTATTGTCAAATCATCTACCCTCTCTGTTCAGATAGACAATAAAAGCATGAAGTTGAATAGCCCGTAAGAAATACATACTAAAATAATACAGGGCACCCAACACTGGTGTAATCCAGATTTTGGAGGATGCCTTGCACAGATTAGAAATTAGAAATTGTTCTTAATACACTTGAGAGACTGCATTTCAATTTACAGAGATGATACATATTCTAAAGAGATAAAGAAAAATAAATTAGCCCCAGTGTTCTTAGTTGATGGGGTTAGAAGGCAAACTCATTAGCACATTCATAAGACTTTTGCTTATCTGTACACCAGCTTTCTGTTGCTGAACAGACCTCCAGAGTATGCACTAGTTCATTTCTCTGCCATTTTCAGCGGTGCCACATGTATAGAGTTCAATATTGTCCTAGTTATTCAGCACTGGAGAGTAATCAATGTGTCCAGTAGCCACTCACTCATGTGTAAGAAAAACAAATGGCTCAGAGTCTTCAATCTCATTGCATTTCACTGGTGGTGTAATTTATAGGGCTGATAATCGAAAGTGGTACAAGTTCCCTGAGTTAAGTTTTCTGCTCATTTTATAATATGCTTTAATAAATGAAGTAGGTTGGTAAGCATAATTACAGTTCTGGTTTTTGATATTTTTTTCTCTCTCTTTTTAGGATTATATTTAGATATAGTGGCAGTACAATTTTAAAAACAGCCTTTCCTTAACTACCATATGCTGAGTCTCTCCCAAAGCTCAACTCTTTTAGGTACAAACTCTTAGAGAACGTGTAAGTTTCTGACAGACAACCACCTGTCATGTATTGAATGTATGCATTATAAATTGCATGTCCCTTTTATGATTACAGAAAGTGAAAACTCATACTAGGCATTCAAGATTCATTAATAATCAGTAGCTCCATCTTTTTACTAAATTTTGGTATTCAGATAGAAGGGAACACATTCATGATGGTGTTCAAGACAAGTGCAAAGTATGTCTGGCTATACCTACATTACTAAACTCATCTGCCTCAGGAAGCAATTCCTGACTCTGTGGCCCTGAGGCATAACTAGAATATTTTGTGTTTTCAAAGTGATAATAAAGTGAGATAATCTGAAAAAAATGTGAAATCTTTACTGCAGCCTACCAGAGCAGTGTCTCCAGAGCACAATGCCAAAAGCATGCATTGCTTGTCCTGCAGCCTGTCCTGAGGGTATGTGCTTGTCTTTGTGGGCACAGGGCCTGCTGGTATCATGTCGGAAGTCTGTCCCAGGCTGAAAAAGCCCATTTTGGCACCATCAGTTTCATGTTTTCTGCCTGGAGTGAACCCTGAAACAAACTACAGTGCCAGCTGTGCCTTGGTTTCCTCCTGGATGAAACAAGTTTACTCATTCAGAAAGGAGCCTGGAAAGGCCCTGGCATACCTGCACTATGAATAACCAACAACCAAGGCTGGGGAGGTCACTTACTTAACAGCACAGAAGCCCCTTAGGATGTTATGTGGTCTTGCCATACTGACTAAGTGCTATAAGTGATACCATGGTCAAATAGATAATTAAATACCTCCCACACCACAACTTCCATGACTATACCAGCTTGCAGAACTTCTTATGCTCATCTCTAAGTTGTAAAGAGCAAGCTTTTTGTCGCCTGCCATGTAAGATCCTGGGTTATATACAACGATTGTTATTGAAGGACGTTGTGCTCACATTTCTTCCTATAGCATGATTTTCCATTGCATATCAGGGGAAAATGGAGAGAAGTGGTGAAGAGTACTGGATCTCCACAAAGTGGCTATCGACATCTAGATGTTCCCTAGAGATCTGCCTTCCAAGCACTAACAAGGCATGATACCCTTTTCTGGATAGCTCTTTCAGCCTACTGCTTTCACAAATATTGTGTAATTAAAATGACAAAAATAAAAACATTGACTCCTACACACCTGTTTTTTAAACTGTTGCTTAATATTTACTTAATTTTCATAATAGTATTTAGTGCATTCCCTTCTTTAGATGGATCTGTAACCATAGCAACAACATCATCATCTCATAACACATTCTTTGAAACCACATTCTGAAAACATCACATTGTTCCGACTTGTATTGTTTACTCTGATGCTTTGGATAAAAAATGATTGAACCTATTCTGCTGTTGCTCCAATAATGATACTCTGCAGTTCGGTAGCCCCTTCCAAACAACGAGCTTTCCATGTATCACTAAGTGGTCCTCAAAACTTTTGTTAAAGGTATTCTGCATTCCTACCAAGGTGAGAAAACTAAGGCAGAAATACGTGACCTGACTTGTCTACTGTCAGACAGAATGTATGGGCAAAAAGAGGCACCAGCACACATTTTCGATGTTTCCAGGCACAACCATCACTGTTCATCAATTAAGCAATGAGGTATCCTCTAGATCCTAAGTGAAAAAAAGAAAAAAAAAAAAAGAAAAAAAGAAAGAAAGGAAAAGAAAAAACTGAGAGATTTGCCTTTAAAAATCAGGCTGAAGTAGAATAATTCCAGAGGTCTGAGTGCAATGCAGTTTGGGTAAAAATTTGTTCCAACATCTAGGTCATTGGCCATAAAACACACACAGAAAGCCAGTGTGGATTTCTCTTGCTTACACTGCTATTTGTTTATGGTAACTCTGTTGAATTTCAAATTTATGCTGATTTGAGAGAAGAACTTGACCTCTTGTTTTCACGCAAACCTTTACCACATGAAAAAAAGAAAGCAGCAGTAAGAAAATCTGAAAGAAGCCAAATAGTTTCTCAACAGCATGATTTTCATAGTTCCTTGTGAGGCCTCTCTGAAGGGTGCAGTTGTACTGCTTTTTGTGTAAATGACGTATTTTTGTCCTTACCCTTTTATTGCTATTCCCATTAGAATAGAACGGTAAACATTTTTAATGATGATATGTTTTCACCCATTATTCAACAAATATACGCAATGTCAAGTTAGAGGAAATGAGGCATGAAGTACTGCAGGCAGAGTTCAATACAATGCACCATAGAGGCTTGAGAGCAGCTGCTGAAAGTCATTGTGCTAAAATTTCACTTTGAAAAAGGTACACTTCTGTACAATAGGCTATGATATTTCTAAAGGAACTGTTCAAAGCCTTTTGTGTAAATCATTTACATTGCCATTGTGTAAATAATTTAATTTTAAAATATCTGGTCAGTTGAAATGCCATGAATATTTGTATGATTAGTGTTTGGGCTTGAAAATGTGAAAATACAATTAAATATCCATTATAAAAGCTGCAGATTGCCCTTGATTGTCATTGCTTTGGAAAGAGAGCATGTAGGATAAGAAACTCAAAGTTGTCCAGCACAGTAAAACACCTATTTAGTCAGAGCTAGGCATGAAGACACTTTAGTAAATCTCTTCCTTTCATGGAATTAATCCTTCTTTAATGCCATTGATTTTAACAGAACATAAGGAGGTGTTTATATTTTCATGTTACCAGATTTAGAAAGTAGCGCAATGATGTAATTTTATACTAATATACCTTCTGGCAATGCTGAGCATGGACTGTCAAATGCCATTTCTGATGACTCATGCACATATACTGTGGTCATTCTTTTGCCTTGCTTTTCCTTTGATGCTCTGGCCTTTCAACTTCTTCATGATTTCTCTGCTCTTCTGAGCCGCTCTGAGTCCCTGTCTGACCCTCGCTGACTCCAATCTCTCTGCCTCTTATATTAGGCAACCTGCTTCCAAACACTTTAATTTTTTAATTTCTTTATTTCTGCTTCTATTCATGCATGGAGCTTATCAGACTTCTTTGGGGCAAGGGGGGAAATTAGTTTGTTTCACTGACAAGAAGCACAGTTTTAGAGCTGTGGATTGCATGACATTCATGAATGCTGAATAAAAGAACAAGAATACAAAGGACCATAATATGTGAATGAAGGACACCCTACCTTACTGAATATCAAGGAAGGGAAAGAAACTCTATGAAATTTTCATCTCTCCCCTTTTTTATTTAAATAAACTGAAAAAAGGGAATGCTACTTAATTGAATACTGGTATCACAGTCAACAAGCAGTAATGCACTCCAGCACTTTCCACAGAACTGCTCTGTAGAAGGATGGGTCGCTTTGTCTTTGGATTTTATCTGCTGATGGCAGAAAAATTAGAAAACTCAGAAACAACCCTAACTGGGTCCAGCTCTTTCCCCCCAGCTCTTCCTCTGGGCTCCTTGCCCGGCCAACCTCCAGTCTATCACCCCCAGCTTCTTGTCCAGCTTGTTTCTCCCTTGTTCCCATACTCTCCACACCACGCTGCTCCCAGTCACATAGGCTCTCTCTTATGGCTTTCTGGGGAGTTTTCTTCCTTGTACTCTGCCCTATGTGTTTCCTCTTGTCGCTGTTAAATGTTGTCTGGGATCCTGAGCTACACCAAGTCAAGATAACTCATTGCAGCTCCCTTTACCTGCATCACTTTTCAGTCTCCTCATCCAGTGAATCTTCCCTCATGGCAGAACTACCCTTCACTGACAGTCACACTAATGCATTTCACTTTCCCAATGAGCATAACTTGAAGAAAAAAATCTTTTCATTATCCTTATTCACTGATACAGTTGGATTGCATGGCTCAGGCTGTACTTAACATTTGGACTGAAGCAGGTATCTAGTATGACAAATTTTAGCCCTTTCAGTAAAAGTTTGTCAGATTAAAAAAAACTGTATTATAACAGATAGTGTCTGGCAATCTTAATAATAAACATAATAATTTTAATAATAATAATAGCAGCAGCAGTCACTCATAATATATATATTTTCCTTGATTGTTATGGAAGATTTCCCTGTAATATTCTTTTGAAATTATATTATATTTTCTCTCTGTGAGTAAATTATAATTGACACTACAGTTTATCATTTGAGAATAGCACCATGACATTACATTGTTAAAGGCTGCTTTTTTTCAGCTCACACAATGGGAAAGAATCTATACAATAGAAAAGATCATGTAGTTGGTCTTTCAAGGTCAGCGAGATTAGAGTGAAACAAGCAAATGTGGTCTACCATTGGGAGACTTATTACGGCTGTATGGCATAGCTCTGTTTAAAGATCTTCATTACATTCTTAAATGTTCCTGCTTCAACCAGCTTCTCCTGTCTCTGTCCCTCCCCTCTCCAAGTCAAATGGGTAGTAGAGAAAAACAGTTTGCAACTGTTATTCACCATCTCAAAGAAAAAAGCGAAGACAGAATGTAAATTTAAAAAATGTGTACTGCATTTAGTACTGAAATGAAATATAGGTGGATTTTGGCTTTATGTTTACGAGGGACTGACCAGAAAAATGTTAGCGTGCAATCCAGGATATTCATGTAGAGGTAATAATTTTCAACATTTCTTACAACTTAGGAGAGAGTTTTCCAGAAGTGTGCAGGAATTTAGACGCTGTGTTTACACTATGAAGGACCCCATTGCTTAGGTTACTGGAAGAGAAATAAAGACAGCTTCAACACTAGTAGTATAACTTAGGTACATTTTTTTTATCTTCAGTTTACCCACAAGGTATATATATGTTGACAAAAATATCTACATCACAGAGGTATTATAAAACTTTACTAATATGTAATCAAAACCTTAGAGAATATATACCAAATGCTATAATGATTTTCCTTTCTTTGCTTCAGACATTTTTAGTCATAAAATCTTTTACATTGTTTCTCAAATCAAATTAATACCCCACAGTAATACTGAGCATGACATGTATGTTTTCCCTAAGTAAGTCTAATTTAGCACATAATATGCAGAAAAGTTTTGCACTCTTCCTATAGGATATTTTGCTGAAATTACTCCACATAAATCAAAGGGAAGGTACCAAAATAACTTCAATGAGTCTCCTGTTTGCTTAATATTTGCACATTGGGCATAACTGATTCACTCTCTAGTGTGCCCTGGAGAGTTGTGAAATCCAAAAGAGGAAGCATTCTCTGTTGAAACAACATAGTATTATTCATGAAAATAAAACTGCATTGAAAAAAAAAAGCCTACTAATTAACAATCTGCAGCAGATCTATTATTTCCCAATATTAAATAATTAGCATTTTTATTACTGTACCATTATATACATCATTGGCTTATTTATTAAAGAGATGTAAGGGTTCTTAAATTTTCATGAGTATGGTTTTATGCAGTAGAGGATTGCTTTACTGGAACAAGCTACTCCCATCCTTTTTTCTCATTTTCATCACCCATTCTTAAAGGAATGAAAGGTGATGAGCCCAATAAAGCTGAACTTACTATATCTTTCCATATGCCCATGTATTATTACCATGACATTGCAGTGTGTTTCTCTCTCATCTTTTCTCAATTTTTCACAGTTATAGTTAATACAATGCAAAAATAAGCTAATTCATTTGCTCTGTTTCCCTACAAGGGTGTGTGGAGTTCTTGGAAGTTTCATTTGGAAACTCATCTTCAAAAGAAGCTCAGTAGGAATCGCATGTTCTCTAGTACCCTCATCCATTGACGCAAGCCCATGCCCTGTGAAAATGTTCTAAAAAAAGGCAGATGACAAAGTATACACATATTTCAGTACAGTGTGAGAGAGATACAAAGTTCTTTAGGACAGTGTTTGTCTGTCCTCCGGAGCCAAAGAGGAATGCTGCTGTTGTGTATTCTGTTTGTTGCTTGGCAAATATTTGATTGTTTTCAATAACTATGTGTCAGTTCCCATGGAACAAAAAAATGGCAGAACAATTGCATGAACTATGGTCAGTGACCAAACAGTATTTGGCAAACATCTCTATATTATGGTATTTTTCCCACAATTGGGTTTGCTGATCAAACTAACAGTTAGTTATTTATTACTGGTGGAAGTAGGGTGAAATTCTATTTATAAGCTATGGAATATTTCTGACTTATTGAACTGCACAATCACAATAGCAGCATCTACTAACATCTACATGTGATTTTTATTGTTGTTCTTGACTTATCTTTGCAAGCCTAATGCAGCAACGAAGTTGAGCTATTCACTGTTCTGTATAGTTATGTCCAGGCGTGCTAAAGCACTCAAATGATTGCCTTCCAGGAGAGTATTTTTCCCCCTTTGCAAAGGGAATGAGATGGCAAAGATTGCTGTAGCTTTAGCCTAACTTATTTAGACATAAATATTCTTAAGAAAGAACATTGGGAAGCATAACCCAGATCGCACAGAGCATATAATTGTAGAATCCACTCATAGGGGACAACCTCTCCTCCAATATTTAGATATTGACCTGATTCCCAAGTCATCATAAAGCTAAAAGTCATCATTATTTATCATGTCAAATAAAATTGAGTCTAAACTGGCTGTAGGTACATATTCAGGTCTTTCTGAGGGTCCTTATTTAGAATAAAAGTGATAGAGTAGTTTGCAATAATAGGAATTTACAATCAAACTCTGAAATACAGAGCTATTCATGGCTTTGTCTTTGATATGTACTTAAGACATTATTATAGGCATATGGTATAGGGCAGAATCTGATTTTTTGAGACTTGCATGGAACAGAATACGTGTGTAATTTTGTATGAAGTTTTTTTTCTCTTCCTTTTTTAGTGTTGTTTTTTAAAATCTCATCTGAAGGTAATGAATGACCATATAAAAATAATAAAGCCGATAACCTAATACATCTATTAGGTTCTTTTGAATGGAGAACACTAGAGTGCCATGAGCTGGGAAAGATTTTAAAGAGATTATGGGCTGAAGATAAGAATCCCTATCTGACAGATCCCTCTGGAGGTCAGGCAAGGAAAACAAACAAGCAGCCACGTGGCCAAAAGATGATCCCCTAGCAAACAATTAAAGGATATATGGGTCAGAAAAGGGGGAGAGAGGGGAGGCAAACCTGGAAATATTCAGTTCTACAAGGTGATTGAGGTGTTGATACAAACAAGTATCCCTTCATGTTGCTGATATCCCAGCTCTTCAGCTGTTGAAATGCTATGTATTTTTTTTAAAGGCAGTTGTACTCTGGTCTGGTTGAACAATTGCCAGTGGTTCCCTCTCTGTCGTGCATTTATAGCTGATGTGACCTAACTGTTCCATGCACTGCATCAGCAATGCCCAGCCCTCCAGGTTAGGCTGCTCAAGCTACTGCAGAGGTAGGGGAAGCACCGTATGCAGCAGCTAGCCCTCCTGTTACCTCCCTGTGAGACCCAGCTGGCCACAGGACAGTCCAGCTACATGTGAGCAGCAGCCTTGCTGCTTCCCCAAGTAGTGTACAGGCTATATGTGTGGTGCTGGTCTTCACACATGCACAAGTGGCTCCTGGAAAGATGGTACCTGGCAGATGCCAGGTATGGATAGGGACCAAGTGAATTTTCTGATGGCAACATCTAATTCTGTCTGATTTCTATTTCCAGAAGCCTTGGGGGTCTCCCTTGTATGCCCAGCAAATGCTCTGAATTAGACAGCAGAAATGATCCCTCTGGTACCCAGGGTGTATTGCACATGGCTCAGCCTGAAAGTGGAGGAACTGAGTGGTTTCACTCCATATCAGATGCTAAGTCACATGTGAAGTGTGGTACATGCTGGGGTAATTATTCTGGAAACCATGACATCTTTTTTCAAAAAGTTCCAAGCTAATGTTAGTGCTCTGACTACTCTCATGAAGAAGGAACTGCCTCAGGAGGAAAAATATCATCAGAAGGACAAGTGTTAGCATTATAGCTTTGGGGAGAGGCTATAGATATGGGACAAAGTGACTAAGCTTTGCTCAAATAGGGCAGATTTGTACAGTACAGGAAGAAAAAACATTTGCTACTGAAATCATGTCTGTATATGAAAAGAAAACAATTTTACAGCCTCCAGCTCTTGAGATTGTAACAAATATGAATTCTGTCTGAAGACCTCAAATGCACTTAAATTATTGCTAAATTAATTCTGTGAACAACCCCAGCCGAGGCTGGAGAGAATGAAATTTTTTTTTTTTTTTTCACTTGCTGTGGAAGTATACTTGCTGAATCAGAACACTTGAGGTAAGATGGATTCCACAGAATAAATTAGCAGTGTGCTGGATTGAAGGTTGGAGTGTGTTTTCTGGCTGAAAAGGACACAGAAAATAGCAATGTCTATTTACAGAGGAGGAGTTTCCAAGCAGAAAAAGGAAACAGTTAAGAAAAGGAAAGAATAGAACTGTTTGAAGTGAAGTGATACATCAAAGATGTATTTACTATTTAGGTAACCTATATGCTTTCATAATATTTTCTGTTTCTCTGACTTTTTCTTTCTTTGTCACAAATTTTTGGTTTGTTTTGATTTAGGGTTTTTTGCCCCACCCTGCAACACTTTGGTCAGCTGTCCTATATGTAAATGATGTTTTGGCCATCATTCCTAGCACTACATTACTCAGAAGAGAAGACAACTGGTGAAGTGTTTTCTTTCTAAACTTTCCAAGTAGTCCTACACTAGTCTGTAAGAAAAAAATATACCCTGAAAAGTGAGTTGGGAGTGAAGGCAAAAAAGGAAAAAGATAGAGAAAGAAATATCTAAACTGCTGAGAGCATCTTAGCTTTCCTGGACATGCACAGGATTTTTGTCCAAACAAAAAGGATCACTGGCTATTCAAGATACAACTCATGAGCCACAGGGGTTATTGATGAATATCATCAGAAACACAGAATGTCAATTGTTCATGGCTTTTTTTGTACTCAGAATGATGTTCAAAACCACTGGACTACTCACTAATTTGCCCTTTTACCCACACTTTGTTTCATTTTCATTTGTTGTCATGCTGATCTGAGGGTATTTAATGTAAAGCTCAGGATCCCATTGAAGGTAATTTTTTGTGCAAATAAATGATACAGAAAAACTAAAACCTTATTATTTCTGCTTTTATAAAAGGAAGAGAGCATGAAAAAAAGATAATTTCCTCTTATACCCAAAATGTTGTTCATACTACATACTATGAAATAAGACTTTTCTAACCAAAATCCCAACATCAACTTGTGAACTAATTACGTTAAATTTAGATTATTTCATAAACTACTGTAGGTTTTCAGAACTGTTATCATTGTTACATGCTAATTATATGAAATATCTCACCAGTTTTGCAAAACTTAATTTGTCTCTTAGCTGTTTCCCTTTTCCAAAGTGTCTGATAATGAAAGCGTTGTTAAATCACATTTCTAACTCATCATACCCGAGGAAGACGAGCTACAACATCTCAGTGGAATTCAGTGGAGAAAATAATGGATCTATGTAGAAGGGAGGTGGGTATGTAACCTTGTGGTTTATACCCACTCAGGATTTAGAACTCTTTTTGCATGACTGTCTTTATTATCACTCCTGGAAATGAAAGTGGGGAAATCGGTCTAAATGTAACTCCATTCTGTCACAGATGGACTGTTTCTGTTCTTGAGATAACTTCTTTACAGCTGGCCTGGGCAAAGTCTCCAGGGTAGACATAATAAAAGGAAAACCAGGAATGTCTTAAATGCATCCCTGTGTGGATAACGAAGGATGTTATTGACCTGAGAATTACAGCATTTGTCCCATAGTTTTGTGCCTGAGCTCCTATGCAGCGGAGGCGAAGGTGTCTCCACCCTGGGAAGTTTCACCAGTGCTATTCACTGGAGCAGCTCCACTTAGCCTACATAGACACGTCTTTCTTACAAAACTTTGTTAATTAGTCTAGGCTTCATAACACAGTTCCTAGTGTGGCATAACTAGAAGGATTGCTGGACAATTGGTATGTGATGTAGATCTCTGAGTCAGGTGCCCAAGCATGGAAAACTGTGAACAACCTGGAAATATAACAAGAAAAGAAAGAGTACTACAAGGAAAATGCATTTGTATTCTGAAAGCAGTCAGGATGCAATAAGGCAGAGTAGATCAGAAAATGACCATGCAGAAGAAAAGCATCACTCAAGGAAAAAGGAAGTGAGCAGATTATTGTGATGGAACTCTAAGAGACAGCTCCCTCAAGGGCTGTATGGAATATGTTTGTGAAAGAGCAGGAAGCATAAAAATGTGATGCCATGGAAAAGAACTTAGATGACAAGTGAAGAGACAGTGACAGGCCAGATATGAGACTGAAAGTAGCTGGAGACTGAAAGAGAAGGAATGGTAAAGAAAAAAGAAAAGAGGTATTAAAAGAAAGAGTAGAACTTGTGACTCAGCTGTTGCACAAACTCTTTGCCTAAACTCACAGGTGCCAGAGAGGTGATGAAACCATTTTACATCAGGCTTTTTTTGGAACCTGAAAAAGAGCATTTGTATCATGGAAAGAGCAGCAGGTGAAGTACTCCAGTGCTGATCCCTGGTTGCTGAAATGACTCATTCAAGCCATAGACAGCTACACATAATTAGGGATAACTGAGACTGCTCTAATCTGTGACCAGGGAGCGTTCAGCCAGTTTATTGCTACCTCTCCACTTTCTCTTGAGCGGCTCTACATACAGCTCTTGTTTGGCATAGTTATGTTCCTCAGTGAGCATAAGAAAAAATAGAACTACTGTTTAGGGAAATTTGGTTAAGGCAGAAAACACAGAACTGCCTTTTCATCTGATCATTAAGACACCAGCAAGGTCTTCGTGGCAGAACAGGTGGAAACAATTTGCAAGATGCTTTTGAGATTACTTACTGGTAAAATGGTACTGACATCAGAACACTTGATTAGAAACTTTGAGGAGCACACCTATTAAAATAATTTAAATCATATGTTATACACACACACACACATACATATATATGAGAATGACAAACAGTATTTTATATGGAACAGTAGAAGGAGGAAAAAATCAGACAAGAAAGATCAGGACACTCTCTCAGACATAAACCCCCCAGTTTTGTACTTAACTGAGTGCAAAGCACTGAGGGGATGATGTAATGAGGAGCACTGCTAAAGCCCCTCATAATCTAGAAGTCTCAGTAGCTACAGTATGGAAAATATTGGTTGGGTCATGCTGCTATTAAAGCATCATTGATGATATAACTTTCTGTATCAAGATTCATTCTCTGAAGGTTATGCTAGTATGTCCGTACAAATCGTAAGTGTCATGGGTGTCTTCAAATAGAGCAGGAACTGTGCTCTAAGAAGTGTTGTGGCTGGAGACAATAAGCACATACATTAAATGAAGGGGGTTCATTCCTGCCTGTCTGACATTCATTCAGCCAAAAAGAAATGGGAAAAAATATCTGGAGAGGATGTAATTACTTTATTTCTCTGTAATAAGAAATTGTTCTCATCAGTTTCTGAAGCACATTACAGGTATTTCCTAAGTTAAAGACTGTCATTTCCACCATCTACCTGTGAAGAAAACAGAAAATTGGACTTCTCAGTGAAGGAGGAATGAGCCTTTCACTGCCATTTTAGGGTATCTGCACAACAGAGGTGTCCTTTACACTAACTGCAGATATTGAAAAATTTATTGCTTAAATTCCTGTTGAACAGAGCTGTTTACAGATATAGCTACATGTTCAGTGATGGCTTCCCCAGTCAGAAGAGTACTCTGGAAAAGTATGTAACATGACCAGGAATATGCAATCCAGTTTCCAGTATTATGGGTCAACAGAAAGTGTCCTCACCTTAAAGTAAAGGTGAAGAAATGGTTTCTAATGCATGAATGGCTTGTTTTCACATCATCCCTATAAAGACAGGCAGTGTAGACTTATGGAACTGCAAACCTACAGCTGAATTTCAGACACTAAATTAAGTGGTACAGATAGCAAATAAAAAGAATCAGCTGCCAGGACTTGATTAGAATTGTGTCTAGTTTGCTTTGTTTGGTTTTTGCTTTGGTAGTTTAAATCACAGTTCTTAGTATTAAAACATATCTGTTCAGGCAGCTATTAATATCCTCTGAGATTTAGAAGCAATTACATTTAAAAATGGAATTGCAGAAATTGTATAAACAGGAATGATATTTTAAAGAAATTAAACAAAGACCTTAATTGCAAATCCAGTCATATGACTGAGAACAGGAATAAACCTTTGTTAAATAAAGTCTCAGTGACATGAAGAAGTAATAATCTGACATTTTATTGCATCAATTAGGTGTTTCTTTCTAGCTACTAAATACTAACCTGATTATCAGTTGCCATCACATTTAGAACTACTGTAATTTTCACTAGAAGAAACAAATGTGTCCAGTGAGTTGACTTACTTACTATGTACCTAAGGTGACAGCACCAGGGACTACCATAGACTGTGATCCTAACACAGATGGTGGCCATATCATGACAAGTTCCTTTCAGTAATTCCATGGTAATAAATAATGACAATAAACATTTGTAAATCTAAATGAGGCTGAGAACAGTCTTGGTCACTTTTTTGGTCAGGTATTCTGCCGTAGCAAGCCATGATAAGAAAGATTATCATACCCACTGTAAGTTAAATTGTCCAAGTTTTTTACTTTTATAGTCTAGATAAAAATTCAGTCCTGTTCAAGTCTGTTCCACTCTTTCCTTATAAATTCCTAAACAATATGAAACTTACTTGGGCTCAGATTTTGTTACAAGCCCCAAATTAAAGCCATGTTCATTTTCGTAAGATTAGCCAGAATTTTCAAGGAGGTTTGGGTGAAGTGTAGAGCTTGCATTACATTTAGAGAAAAATTTGGCTGACTGATTGGGTTGGCATTACAGAATGCTGATTTTACAGCACAATGACAGCTTGGCAGATACCACAATACTTTTTCTATCAATATTTATCTTAATTTTTTATAAGACTTCTCATCAGTTGTATTTTCCCAATGATTATGTCTATGTCTGAGAATCCTGTGGGTCTTAAGATTACATAATAGTCTGCAGCAAAACACAAGTGCAAAGATCTACTGAAGCAAATGACGCAAATGATGAGGATCATGAGGCAAAGAGACTGACAACATGAAAAGTTATATTACATGCACATATACTTTCCTGACCTTAGTCCTTAAAGAATTACTTAACTTTTTGACATGCTACAGCCATTCTTTAGTTTGTAGTCCAGGAAGATCATGCAAAATTGTGAAGAAGCAAGAGGATCATTTTAGGTAACCTTTGTGTACAGCAACAAACAAAATAGCTCAAATATTAACAACTACCCAGAATAAATATTTGAAAACACTGCTGTGAAAGGAATGACTTTCAAGAAAAAAGTTAGCCAGCCACATACAATTTCGAGTGTGAAAAACATGGAATTAGACAAAGAAGTTAACCTGATTTGTTTTCTGAACTCTAACTGTAATGCAATGTCAAAAGAACAGTATGGCATTTATTTAACTTTGTGGTTGAGTCATATACCTTGGATTCTACATAGTTAAAGTTTAAATCTGAGTGAAAAACATTTGTCTGAATCTGTTGAACAAAGAACTGGAAATTTAAAAAGTATTCTTTGTTTTTATCAAAGTTTTCACTCGTTAGAAAACAAATTCCTTCAAAATCATTAAGACTATTTCTTGCTCTTTTTGTAATAGTACATTCTAGGTCTTAAATTTCCCCTTTTATGAGAGGACATTTTCAAAATTTTTGAGGCTATTCAACAAATGCTTTCTCAGCCAGAAACATGAATTACCACAGTGCTTACTTTTGACTATAGAGGAATAAGAGCCTCAAAGCTGTCTGCTTAAGCGGTCTGATTTTTCTCTCAGTTACTGGTATATATCTGCTGAATTTTCCAATTTAGAACCTGATCTGGCATAAATGAATTCAATAAGATATTTGTTGTTGACTTCTGAGATGTGTTGATGTTGTCATGGTTTAGCCCCAGTTGGCAACTAAGTACCACACAGCAGCTCGCTCACCCTCCGCCCTATATTGGGATGGGGGAGACAACAAGAAGAGTAAAAGTGAGAACACTTGTGAGTCGAGATAAGAGCAGTTTAATAATTGATAATAATAATAATATAATGAAAAGAAAAAGAGAGAGAAATAAAACCCAAGAAAGACAAGTGATGCAAATGAAAAACAATTGCTCACCGCTAACAGTCCAATTCCCAGCCCGTCCCCAAGCAGTAGCCGTGCCCCAGCCAACTCCTCCCAGTTTATATGCTGAGCATGAGGTCATGTGGTATGGAATAACCTTTTGGTCAGTTGGGGTCAGCTATCTCAGCTGTGCCCCCTTCTTGTGCACCTTCAGCCTTCTCGTTGGCAGGCCAGTATGAGAAGCTGAAAAGTCCTTAACTGTTTAGCAACAACTAAAACGTAAGTATGCTATCAATATTATTCTCATCCTAAATCCAAACAAGAGCACTATACCAGCTAGTAGGAAGAAAATTATCTCTATCCCAGCCAAAACCAGGACAGATGTCTTTAATGAAAAGTAAACCCCAAATTGTTCTCTTTCTGAGTTGAGCTAGCCAGGAATGGAAGCTGAAATTACAGCTTCAGTGGAGTCATATTTCCTGAAAGAAGAGGAAAAAGGTGACCAGGAAAATCAGAGCAGCTGTAATCACCGACCTCTATATTTAAAACCATCAGAAAAAAAAATATCTTTAAAATTAATGAGTTATCTTTGTCTATAATAATTATATACATGAACAAATATCTTCGTACATGCTCAGCATTTCACTTCTGAGCAGGTAGAATTGGATTCCCTGCCCCCACTACCCAAACACATCTGTACATATTCGGTCGACATTATGACAATACTTTGGGTATTTTGGAACATTTACTTTTATTGTCAAGTCTGTTTGTTGAATTTACACTATGTAGTATCTGCACAGATGTTTTGTCCCAGCAGCCTTTGAACAGAAATGTGAACGAGGCTTGCACATGAGCATGAACAGCAGGATCAGAGCTCTAGGAAATACAGGGAAGCATGAAACTGCCTGAGAATTGGGCATGAAATGAGAGTTAATGATTGAGAAGTGACAAGTGCTTGTTACTTACTGAATACATAGCTCTGGGGTATTTCACGATGCAATATCATTAAACAAAAGCCTACTAGAAGATAAGGAAATGGTACTAATTTTTGGTACCAATATAGGTACAGACTTCCCTGTGAATATACCTGTATGTGTGTGCTTGCTTATTTTATCTGCAAAGGCATATTCATGACTCTACTTTCTCAGTGAGATGAGTTGTATGTTGCAGTATATCCTAAGAAAAGTAAAATATGAATGGTACTTGAAAGCTGAATTGTACTCTTATACCATAAATAAAGTTCTGAGCTTGGATGGAACTTTCAGATGGGATGTCAGTATCACTAATAATAAATCTAAAAAATTATCCTCTAGTCCAGTTACAACACAACTAATTCCTAGCACTCTACAGATTTTAATTCTGTTGAAACCAAGTTAAGGTCTAACAATGTTGTAAAGAAATAACCTAACATAGCTATATTTGCAGTAGAGATGTGTCCTTCCTGGTGAACTAGAAATAATTCATGACTTCTGCACATAGCGTTAGGAATTTCAAAGTTCAAATATATGCTTAAGAGAGTTAGAAGCCTGGCAGATAAGGTGAAAGATTCTGACTTTGTTTTTTTTAGTTAAGTGACAGAGGAGTTCTCTTTGATTGAAAGATGGCTGAACTGTTGTAGAATAGTAAATGGGCAATTGCATTCTTTGTCATAGATTTTACATTAACATTTAATAAAGGGGAATAAAATCAGCTAATAGTACTCCACTTCTGCTTTCCTTTATGGCATATATCACATAGAGAAAACCTACAGTGAAAGAAAATACAGGATGCAAAATTAACTACAGGAAAAAAATGGAATTAAGATTACCTGTATTTGAAGTTATCCTTTCCTTATATATATTAATTATTCTACAGTCTAATTAAATGATCACATATTAATTTTTTCTCTAGACTCCAGACTCAGTCATGCACAGAATGGATGGTGCTTGCTGCCCAAGGATTTTTCAACATTTGGTTCAGTGTGCAGCCCCAAGCCTCACACAGATTCAAACCATATTCTGAAAACAAAATTTTTTCATTTCCACGTGGACTTTTCTACTTATATTACAATATCTAAGTGCCTAACCAATATTAATCAAACTAGTTCGTAACACTTTTGTGAGCTAAATAGCTTTATGGTTTCCTATGTACAAAGGGAAAATGAGCCACATCAACATCTGCCTGTGGCAAGCAGTGTAGAAAATGTCAGCCAAAATGGTTAAAGTCTGGTGATGTCATGAGTTGCTAATTAGATGGTCTAGTGATAGAAAGAATCAACACAATCTGTAAGTGAAATTGTGCTCTGTACTCTCTGTAATATTTTCAGCATTTTTTAATAGTTACTTCCAGCATTCTAGGGTATATTAGTAGTAATAACACTTTAGCCCAGCATTTCAAGAGTAATTACATAGTGCCTTCTTATTAAGTACTGGAGTAATAGGATCAATGCCTAAAGCTGCTATAGCTTGTTTATTTCTGAGCTATGATCTCACAAACAGAACAGGGTCATGTTAGGCAAATACTTCAGAGTAACTTCAGGAGAGGTTTCCAAGGAAATTTTAGATGCCACAGGGGATTGTAGGAGCATGCTCATTCTTCAGTGAGTACTGCATAAAGCTGTACTTTCAACATGCTGACAATCTACACCTCGCTGGGAGTTTTCCAAGAGAGGAAACATGACTCTCATGTTGGGCTTGTTGTGACATCTCTATACAGGTCACAAAGACACCAAATTATTGTGCCACAAACCATGCCATGTGTTACAACAACCAAAATAAATGAAAAATGTATTCAGGCATGTGCAATACTTTGCCAAATAGAAAGAAATTTTACTGTATATTTAAGAGTGTGCTGATGTAGGTGTGGAAGAGACACACTGCTGCATACTGGAGTTGACAGAGAAAACTTGGTGATCATAGCGGCTTTTTTCAGAAGCAGAATATATTTTAAAGAATTCAGAATAAAGTGAAAAAAATCCCCATGTTTGAATGGACATTTCCAGAGTATGTGTATAAGAGCTGGTACAAGAAGGTAGGAGTTAGTTGTATTCTGAGTGTGGCACTTGCTCTTTAGGTGTCAGTTACTGTTACCTTTGAATTTCCATCACCTATATGAGGATAATATTATTGCACAAGGCTTCTGCGAATCTTAATATAAAGAAAACACTTTGAAATGGCAGAGGGAAAGGTATTATATATAAATATGATAAATACTGAAAACTCTAAGATGATGTTGTTGGTTGCATACTTATTTCTGGGTAAGAATTATGAGTTTGTTCCTTTTCCTTGTATTGTTTATATTTCTCACAATGTTTGAGACACACATTTTACCCATGGAGGATCTTGGATTTTTATTTATTGTAAGGCATTTTATTTCTTTGTTTTAAAGGAAAGTTGCATGAATTTATGTGTATGCAAATTTCTTATTCTCTTCAGGTGCCTAAAGCCTTCGGTAATTGAAGCTGTAGTATAAAATTTATGGTGTTATTTGTAAAGTAGCTTACTGGAAAGTAAACTAAAAAAATTTAGTATTCTCTGCCTTGAATCTAGAGAAAACAAAATTTAGTTTTCCTGGCTGTTAAACTTAAATCAACCTCCTAGGCTCTTACTGTAAATCTCACGCACCTTATTAATAACACTGGCCTGAATTAGTAGGATAAAGACAGCTGTAAAGCTTATCTCCTGCTCCACAGTTGTTAAGTTGTCAAATCAGGGCACTTAGGTTAAGATTAATTCTACTAAAATGCCTACTCCAGTTAATTCCCAGAAGCATTCTGCAGTAGGACATATCAGACCAAACACCATAAATAGTTGTAGCGAAATATGATTCTGAGGTAACATACATGTGCTGCTCAGTTTATGGCTGGCTTTATTTGTACCAGGCTAGAAGAATAAGAAATTCATGTCCCTGACACCTCTCCCCAATGTCTAGGTGTTGCAGTTGTATTGTTTAAGGCATATATACACTCACAGCCTGCAAGAGTCATGATTAACTCCCTACACCTGAAAAAATTATGATTCCTGCAATGGCCTAATGATACAGATGCTCTTCTGATGATGCATTAGAACAAACATTTTTGAGAATTATAAGAGGAAAATTAAATATGTCTGAACTTCCTCAGCAGTCTTCCTCTCTCCCTGGAGAGATTAACCTCTCTCTGAGTTTTTGACTAAAATTACTTCTCAGGCAAATTCTTTGGCATCAAAGATAATTTAAAGAGTTTCTGGCCTCCTGTACCTCTGTCTTCCCTTTGGAAAGGTATATTTAACCCAGAAAATTTCAGTGGATGGCTTTGAACTGCCCTTATGAAGAAACATATAAAAAACTTTCCAAGATGAGACGTAATCCAGTCAACACAGGTTAGAGCATGGAATTAGGGACGCTAGTTTCTGGCAACTATGGGTGTTATACAGTTACTGTGCATAATTTAGCTACCTAAAGAGCATTATGAGATGAGCAGGACCCACTCTACTCACACTTAAGTCTTTGGATCAGTCTGAACGTGAGTCAAAGCTTGGTGCTTAGAACATTAAAGCAATCCACTGTACACATGTACCAAACTATAAGGAGTTGTGTGCAGTTTTAATATTATTTCAGTTCTCTGTTAACTCAGGAATTCCTAGGCATGTTTTTTTGCTGATTATTTCATTACCATATGATAGACTTATAGCATGATCTAAGTGCTTAATATCTAGTCCCACAGACAGATTTGAAAATGCAGATGTCAATGACCTGGCAGAGTATTTATGCTAATGGTTTCCAATAATGGATCAGGGCTCAAGTTTTCTGTGTGCCAAAGGATCTCTGTATCTTATGGCACAGCAAACACAGTCTGTCGCTTTCTTGGTCTGTATAGGTCTGATCCCAAGTGTGCAGCTTATTTGGAAACTGAAAAATTCTAATTGCTGTGGAAATGGAATAAATATATGACATTTCAAGAACAGCTTCTTTTTTTAAAAAAAAAAAAAGAAAACAATAATGCAAAAAAACCCTAACTGCCCCAAACTTCTCTATCAGTCAGAACAAGATGTTCCTGTCTAAAAAAACCCAGACAACATTTTAAATGACTAGCAGTTTAGCAGTTTTTGTTCGTATACTATTTCGTATCCTATAATTCATAACTACTGGATTTGAATCAGTTATATCTATGGAAACAATACAAGGGCATCAAAAACATATCTGTTTCAAAATCCACCATTTTGGGACAGCTCCTGTATTCAGTTCAAGGATCGTAAGGTACATATATATAAATGCAATTGGGTTTCTGGTCTTCCAAGTGATTATATTTTGCATGACTTGTTTTACGTGAATTGATTTATCACAGGTACACTTACCTGCAGCTTTTCAAAGAAGTTTTTGGACTACTAAATCCTATTTTTCTAGTACTCCAAGGGAGTAGAGTTTTGTAGGTGTTCTTTAATTCAATTTTTCTGTTATGATACAAAGTATCACAGAAGAAGAATCAGTATATATCAGAAAATCTAGAAGCAGTGACCTTTCTGTGTCACCTTGATATGAAAATTGAAGTCTGTGACTGAACACATCTCTTTAATCAGCTGAACAGAAAAAGATGAGACATGAACAAGTGGAAAATAGGAAAGACCAGAATGGATTTCAAGAAAACAGGGATATGCATCCAGAATACATTGCTGCAAACACGACTGAGTGCAGAAATAATGTGGGCTGTTAGCAGATTTGCAAAACGTGTGTGCAAATCCTATTTTTGGATTAAATGACTCATGTTAACTACACACAAACCAACCAACTCTCTGAGTAAAACAGAAATAACTTAAATGCAAACATGTCCTTCAAAGAATGTTGTGGGGGTATTTTTTTATTATTTTTTTAATGTAACAGGCAAATGACCTGTTAGTAGAACTGGCAGAAGACATAGGCAGTTGCTTTGGGAAGCTGTTGACTGGAGATAGTAGACACGTCCTTTGCCTATGCCCATGTGTAGCTAGTTCAGGCTTGCTGCCAGCCAGCTCAGTGAGTACCACAGCAGTTCAGGATTTAAACTGCCATCATCTTCCTCCACCAGAAACAAAAGAATGAGGCCATGTTGCCCAAATAATATTAGTCAGGAGAAGACACCTCTCTCCAACCAGGTAGGTTTAGTGCCTTCTCTCTCAGGAACTAGCCTCCTGTCCTTCACATAAGGAGCTACTCCCTGTATCAACCCTTTTCCTTTTCTATGTTGAACTAGAAATTACATGAGAGGTGAGAGAAGTTGCAGCTGGAGATTAAGTGTCTTCCTCAAGGTTCCTCTCCAGTAGACCCAAAAACTTATATAACTGGCTAGACATTAGAAGTTAAGGTGCTTACAATATAGCTATAATTACTTTCTAATAAAAATGTCTCAATTTGTCTCTTGGGAATAATAATAATTCATCACATATCAGATGCTTTGATCTACATTTACAAACATACCTCCCTCTATGGGATAGATAGATATGACCCTACAAGGTCATTATCCTGCTATAGAGAAAGAAATTGGAGGGAAGACAAGCAAGTATGTATTGTGATGATCAACATGTGTTTCTGTAGTTAAAATGATGGCGCATAAGGTAGAAACCATCAGCTTCACTTCTCAGAAAGACAGATCTATTGAAATCTGGCTCTATTTTCTTAAGCACATAACTGGCACAGTCTTAAACTTTTTATTTCGGATACAGCTGACTAACAGGATTGACTTAGCTTTGTGCTAACAGTCCAACATAAACCCTATCAGAATTAACATTAAGACTTCCTGGCAACAAGAAATTGCAGTTTCCTTACTATAAGAGAAGTTGGACTTAGTTGCATTCAGAAATTATCACAAGGCCTCAACCTCTCAATTTCCTAAACCTACCCCTAATTCCAGTTTCATTCATATCACAGTGAATAATTCTGACTCCACAACTAATAGAGCCCTGCAGGGTTACAGAGAAGGAGTTACTGAAGTGGTGCAGAGTTCAAAGAAGGTATGGCAAGTGTGAGAACTGGTGCAGGTAAGGGCAGGTGGCTTTTCCTTAGTTATAGTGGGGAATAGATGACTATAGGTCTCTAACCATCACAACATAATGGAGTGCTCCTGGAGTGTTTGGGGAAGTCCTGGTATGGAGTTATGGCTAGGGTTAGGATTTCTAGGGGTAGCTCTCGAGAAGGTACAGCAGAGAACATTAAGTACAGCAGGGCTGAATACCTTTACTGTTTAGTTATAGGTCCTGTAATTATCCATGGGCTATGAAGTATGACAAGGGTTAAAATTGGTGTTAGGGGTTAGGATTGTAGCATCTAGAAACCATGTTTAATGATAAACATCAGATAAACAATAAGAGTAGGGAGGAAGCCATTGCTGGCAGATGTTGCCTTATGCTTTGCTGTAGAAGAGGATCGTGTTCTCTGATATGGTATTAGGAATAAAGACAAGGATGAGGCACAGGCTAAAGAAACTAGGATTTACAAAACATGCTCCAAAGTATCTATGAGCCAGACTCCTAATATTACCAACTCTTTTAATTGTGTGTGCTTTATGGTAGCTCATCATTCCGTCTCCAGTCGTAATCTTGACTTGAACTCTACTCTTTTCATCATAAGTCAGCCCTTCTAAGGACTGTATTGGATCATCACATACAGAACCCACTACACTTCCAGAAGCCACAACAGCACAGTATTTTTTTCTGTGAATTAGTATTTAATCATTAAATAGTATCCTTAGTCAACCATTTGCCAGGATATGTTGAAAGTTTCCAACAAAAATAAATATTACTGCTTGCCAATGCTATCACCTCCACATACCTAATCAGGTTTTTAGGATGAAGCGGAAGCTGTTTGTTTGTTCCTTCAAAAGGATTCACAGACTATTTTAATAAAAGTACAGGTGATGTGTTGTTGGCAAAATTTTAGTAATTACAGTCTGCATATCTGATATCCCCTGCTGTAGCTGTTCGCTTTCCAGCACAGTGTTGTAGACTCTTTTCTATCAGAGATCACAAGGGTGTTATATTTTACAGAGAATGATACAGTTCTGAATTACTACTGTGATTTGTGATAAAATGCACCATGTGTATCAAAGATTTATATAAGTGAACTGTACCATTCCAATTAGCTGTTGGCTTTGTGGATTTAGGTAAAAGTTTAAAGCTCTATCAGCTTGACCAGCAAGATACTTTATCCTCTAGCTATTGCTTTGTCATTGCATCTTGACTGTATAATCAATCAAGGCTCTTATTTTTTAAAGCATTTTCTAGCCTGTGATAGAATGTGAGAATACCACAGCAAAAAAGAGAAATACATAGATGCTGGCATTACATTTTTCAGGCTAAAGCTATTAGAAGATGGAAGCATGAATTACTGGAAAATACATTTTTTGCATAAAACAGAACAATCAGGCAGAAAAAAAAGAATAGGATTAGGCAGAGTTTCATATGTTTCCTATACAGAAGCTAAAATTTTCAGAGAGAGTTTTCTCTGCCCAGACCATGGTTAGTAATTTTGTGTTTTGCAAAATATTATAACAAGCAGAATTCATGAGCAGAACTTAGCACTTAGAACTTGGCTTAAGAGACCTACTCTGTTTAAGAGAAATCATCCATACACATTTGCTAACTGCTAACTGGAATTTGAAGTTCCCTAAATAATTCGGAGACACAGTACTGTACATTATGCGTCTTTTAAAAGCACTTTTACTTTTCTGAAACCCAGAAAATCAACTATGCGAAATCCAAACATGGGAAGAATCAAAGCACTGAGAGATATTTGAACACTCGTGAGAAAACACCTGCAAGAGAGTTCTGTGTATTTATTACTACTGATGTGGCCTGCAATCAGAACATCAGTCAAGGACTCATTCTGTCACAACATTTACTGTCAAAAAGATAATGCTTACCTATAGCTAACAGCTAGAGAGATAGCACTGGCATATATAAATTACTTATATGAGAATTGAGTGTAGTAGCTTAAAATATTTTTACTTTGCACACAGCAAAGGATTGTAATAGATCAGTGGTTTAAATGGGGTTCAAAACATATTCTAAAAATACCAACGATGTGCTGCAAAATAAAACAGCAGTTTTGTTTATTGTCTTGCCCCTGCTAGTCCTTGACTCAGCTGTGTAATAGATTCACATCAGTTTGTCTTATTTTAATAAATTCTTTGCATTTAGTTCTTTAGTTTCAGAATCTTCTGAAAAGAAAAAAAAAATTAAAAAATCCTTCCCTGAAATATGTCTTTTTAGTTCTTTATAGGGAACACCTGATCACTTCCCAGTGGGATCCAATAACAGCCTGTGCAGTTATTGGGCTCCTAGCTTCCTCACCTTTAGAGGACTTCTCCTGTAACAAATATAGAACAGTCTCATTGAAAGAATCAAGACTAATTTATTTTTAGTAGTAGAAACTGAGTATTTAAGAACATGCTGAATCATATTATTCCAACATGATTCACAATAGCACCACACTGTACAGTTACACATGCACAACTTGGGAATTTTGAAAAGAAAAGGGGAAAAATTAGTATTTTCTATGTAGTCCTTCTCACCCTCCCACAGGGTTTGAAGAACCATTGCTTGCTCTTCCCCCATCATCACCTTCCACCTCTCCACTTACAACAGTGCAGCCGCAGTGGCTGAAAATTCCAGGTGGCTGCAGTGATGGGCAGAGGAAAGGGGAAATTATTTGTTATTGACAGCTAGCAAAGAACCGGAGACCAGACTGGAGTAAAATCTGTGGGCTGACAGAAAAGATGCATTTTGACATGTTTCTGGGTAGCTAAATAATGGAAGGCAACTGTTGCATTGCACTCTTGTAGTCACCAACTTCTCAATATTTAAACTGTGATTTGCAATTAGAATAGCTACAGAAATACATTCTACCTTTTATTGTAATGACAAACAATTATAAAAGAAGCATCAGGGGGGTGGTGGTGGTATGTGTTGTGTGTCAGTAAATGCCCTCTGATAGCCCTGAAAGGGTCTTACACTCTTCTGCTCCTGAAGAATTTATGAATTTGACCTCAGCAACACAGAGTACACATTCTTCATCCTATATGACTGAAAGCAGGAGGACATGCAGAAAGACAAAGTACTACCATAGTCATACTGCAGTCCTTGTGCTAGGCTGCCGGCAGCACTGCAGTTGTCAGCAGAGCCAACAGTGGAACTGAACAGAAACATTAAAAAAGGATGCATAAGAAAGTTTTAAAAAGCTAACATCTGGATACAGTTACTGGAAAAAATTTACCGCTGTGACTGACATCTGGACTGCTGGCCTGCCAAAAGCTACCTATTAAGCAGCAAGACTTAACGATTCTGTTGCTCGACTGGACATCGAGGATGTCAAATAATCACACAGTCCCATTTGTCAGCTAGAGGAAGATTGCAGCACTGGCTCTGCGTGCAGCAGGCAGCACCTTGCGCACCCGGCTGCGAGGGGCTTGCCGAAGGTCATAGCCTCACTCTCTGCTTCATGCTATGTCAGAGCACACGCCAGCCTGCTTCCTGCTGCTGCATGCGGGGGCTGGGGGTAACAGCTGTGGCCAGGGCAGGAGGTGGCCCCAGTGGGCAGCAGCAGGATGCCCGATGTCCCAAGGACCTCCTTATCTCAGTTTTGTACTTTCTCCTCACCTTATTTTCCCTCCCATGGCAGCAGCACTGCATCTCCAGCCCTAGCCCCTGGCCTTGTGACGAAACAAAATTCAATAAGCCTGGAGCTCACTCTGGAAAGATTGCAAAGGGCTCAGAGATGACCATAATGGCTGTAGTAGAGAGCTACAGGAGACAAATAAAGCAGGTGCCATCATTCAAGGCATTATTTTGTTTACACTGATATGGTGGTTTGCTTCACAGTTTTGCTGACACCTGTCCTGTTTGTGCACACAGATTTTGGGATATTCATGTAGCTCACTAGGCATGCAAAACTAAAGGTTGGTTTCAAAATACTGCTTTATATATTTACAAAATATATAACTATATTTGAAAATATAGTTGAATGTATATTTTTTACTATCTCTCTGTACTATTGCCCCAAGCCTGTCTGTTTAAAAGGCATTTGGACAATGCCCTTAATGACATGCTTTATCTTCTGGTCAGCTCTGAATTTGTCAGGCAGTTGGAATAGATGATTGTTGTAGGTCCCTTCCAACTGAAATAGTCTATTCTGTCTGTTCTGTCTATTGAAATTTTTAAGAGGCACTGGTATTAATTCTTTGAAGTCGGCGTGAATTTTGCATATGCACTAGAAGCAAGATGATAGGTTCAGCCATTTACAAGAACACATAAGCACATATTTACAGAGTTCTGTAGTAAACTTGATTAACACTGCAGATTTCCATATTGAAAAGTCTGTGTGTTTTACTTTGGTTACCAAACAAAGCAAGAAGCCTCTGCTGTCACATGAAATAATTACATCAACAAAACAGGAGTTCTCTATCTGAATTTTGTTTTGAGTGGTGAAAGGAAAAGAGGAGTTGCTTATATGATGGTCATCATATTACCTTTGAGAAATCAATTCAGCCCACATCCTGATGAGTGTACAAGTGGCTAAAATTTATGTTTTGAGGAAAGTTATATAACTGTGGGAAAGGTAATGCATATTATGGCACATGACAGATTTATTACCTTAGATTCCCCTGCATTCCCCAGTTTTGAAAAGTAAAAGTCTAGCAATGCTTTTATGAACATAGCACTAAATGGTCCATAAAGAAATTGTACTTATATCAGAATGTATGGTCCTCCATGTACATAGCTGAAAGTCAAAGCTGCTCAGCAAACAGGAGGGATGCTTCCTGCTGGGGTGAGAGGCAGGCGTTTATTACATTGCTATCAAGTCCCATTAATTCTGGGAAGCAGTTTGCCATCCTTAGCATCTGCACAGCAAACATGTTACCAAGAAATAGGGTGATGGAGGAACAGCAGAAACTGTTAACATTGAAATATGCCCAAAACAAGAGGCAAGCAACAGAGGGGTGTGATACACTCCATAGTCTGAATGAACATCAGTTCAGAATTTGTAGGGCTTTTTATGGAAATTGTCTCTAAGTACTTCAAGGCCTAGGACAGTCCTGCAGGTACCCTGCTTCTCTTATGCTCAAAATAATTAAAACACTGTTCTCTTCTGGCATAATCCATTTTTACTTATGTGAATTAGTTTCCTTGCATTCATAGCTCATCTTGGGACTGATCTGTTCCCCTCTTTTTTGGCTACTCTTTGTGGGCCTGCAATAACTTTTTTCCCTCCCTCTGTAGCCCAAAGGTCCCACATTCCCTGAAAAGCCATTTTCTGTAGGGCTGTGCTTTCCAGTCCTGCCTGCCACAGCTTGACAGTTCCTGGGGCTCACTTTCTTAATTTTTCTACTCTTGGCTTTGAGAGCTCTCTAAAAAAGCCCAGCTCTGAGCAGGGCTTGAAACTCCCTCATATATCATGTGTTCAACTGTTTAATCCCTTCCTTCTCCAAGGCTTTTTTGTTAGGTAAGAGAAAACCTAGGCTCTAAGATGAGAAACAGCCATGATTTTCTTGACTTTTCTTGTCCCAGTCTTCCTTTCTATGATTTACTGCTTGATCTCCTTCAAACAATCTTCCTCCCTCATTTCCAAAATGGTGTATATGATATTTTTTCCAAAAGAACTCTTCATCATCTCCACTTTTTCCTAGCCTTAGATGCTTAGTATTCATTACAAGGGTCCTGACCAACTTTCTTGAAGCCAAAAGGAATTTTTGTCACCTCAAGTAGAAGTAAATCTTAAAATAAATCCTGAATATTCTAGTATATTCGTCAGAGAAATATGATAATTAGGTCACCTTACCTACTGTTCCCCTTTCCCCCCAAATAAGAACACAGAATTTGGTCACTAACTTCCTGTTTAGACACCTAAAATGTGGCCTGAATTGCAAAGTATTTATCATCCAGGTAGTTTCATTGCACTTAAAATAAGAAACACATGAAACAAGAGCAGGAAAACAGCAAGGGCATGTTTTGAACCTGTTTAACTGCTACTAAACCCAACAGAACTGAAGAAGGTAGAGGAGCACAGATGTCACAATTTTGTCTCCATTATTCATTTGGCAAGGGAGTTTTGTCTGGTATAATCAAGAGTAGACAATTTTGAGTATGGCAAAGATGTGCTGTAGTCATAGTGAATTAAAATGAATGTGTAGTTATCCATCCAGTAGGGATTTAAAAAAAGAACAAACTAACACACTTTACAGATATTTCAGAAGATAAAACCATTAAAGGGGAAAAGTTCAGTTCAGTCTCTGAGCTGGTGTGACAGGGTGGTGAAGTATGCTTGCCATGAATAAAAATAGAAAACTTATAAGTACGTAAATGAATCAAGAGCTTCTTAAAACACATGCCCTACAGCATTCGCTTCCAGCAATTTTGACACATTTGTCCATCAGTATGTGAATCAAAGAGATTAGCTTGAAATTATTTGTCTTAGAGGGAAGGAAAACACTAAACAAGAAAAGAGAGGGAAAGATTTTCTTTGCAACAGCTTCAATTTCTTGCTATCAGAACACAGAATAAACTGCTTTATGCACAAGTTGCCAGGCTGAACAATATTGTTCCCAAGTTTCTCCAGTTGTCTGCCACATTCGACTGCATGCAAATAATAATAATGCTGTCATTATGAGAAAGAGGAGGAAAAAAACCCCAATAGCATTTTGTATGCCAGGAATAAAAATCTTCAATGCTTGAGAAGAAACATGATCAAAAGCTGCTAAAGAAACTTTTTCCTTTAATGAAAGTGTTACCAGAATACTATTTAGGTTTTTAAGACAGCAAACAGATAGGCTCATTTCATAAGACATTTAACTACAGGTTACTGACATTAATAAATTAAAATGATCTTTTTTGTCATATCTCATTGACCTCATATCTTATATTGGTAGAGATAATAAAAGTAATAGAGATTATTCTTTTCATGCCTCCCAAATAGCAGATGTTTGAATGCAACAAAAAGTAACAACTCACATAATACATTACAAAAACAAAACCAAAATGCACTTTTCTAATAGTATTTTCAAAAAATTGCTTCACTAAAAATAAAAATAGACTTAAGATACAGAAATTCGTTATAACATTAATAATATTACAGCATTTAAAGTTTCCTGCATTACTAATCTTTCTGGCTCAGTTCAGCTGTGCTTCCATTACACTTCACATGCTCCATTTGGACTTTTACAGGGCATGCAGCATGTGACCTCTCATCTGTAACACATAGACAATATAAAGAAATTGAAGGCAAAGAGCAAGAGATACAGATGGACAGTCACTGCAAATCTATAACAATGATACAGCATTGGCTTTGTGAACTGTGAAATCCTTTCTAAAAAACCTGCAAACTAATATATCATACTTTTATACATAAAAATATACATACATATACATAAAATATGTTATTCTCTGATATTTTATTAATTTATTACACTGCAATAAGTTGTCAAAAATATCTTGTCTCATATCAGGCAAAACATCCCACAGTCTAATAAAAACAATGGCAAAGACATTTGGTCACAGAACTGAAGTGTTATCCATGCTTGCCAACAGCAAATCCCACACCAGCTAAAGGCAGACAAACAGCCTTCTCTTCCACTGTGCTCCAGCAGCTGCCAAAAATCAAAATTGGACAGATCGTATATAGAAAAAAAATTTGGGGAGTTCAAGACAAATTTGAGGCATATGGTCACTGTACTACATATAGTTATCTATCATTCATTGTTTGACAGGAAAATATTATTTTTCTATCTTTTATGTTCTATTTTCCCCCTACCAATGCCTCTTATAGAAATTTTAAGGTCAAATGTGACCATTGCTTGCTGCAGGATGAAGATTTTTTTAATGATTAGGCCCTAATCCAGCTCCAATTAAAGTCAATGAAAAGACTGTAATAGCGACATTGAACCAGGCACAGTGCCAGTGCTTCCAGACTTTGCAAAGCCCTAAACAAAGGTGCCTATTGTACAGTGAATCCCACATTCACTAATCCAGCTATCTACATCCAGTAAAGTTGTAGCCAGATTTTTGCAAACTGCTGTAACCTTTCTGACAGGAACTGACTGGCAAAAACAATGGCCAGGTTCACTGGAAAACTACTGAAAACAACTGAAAACAAAACATAAAACCACATTTCAGCCCTTCATATAATACGAATTATATTATCTGGGTTCTTGGTAAGAAGTGCTTGTGAATCTCCATTTGCAAGCAGTGGGTTAAATTGCTTTACAGAAACAGAACATTACTAAGGAGCAGAGATGAAAGGGAAACTCAGTAAGACTAACAGCTCGGAAAAACAAACAACCCAAAATGTGCAAGACCACCACACCTAAGAATACAATGAGTGGGAGCAAAAGTAATCAGCCATTAGCCATCCTCACCAGTACCTTACATGCTCACTAGTGTCTAGACATGGATGAAACCGGCTCATGAGCAGAAGGATCTGCTCTCACAAGAGCAGGGGATAGCAGAGATCCAGGTTTGGGAATGCTGCTGTCCACCCTGCCCACAGTGGTCGGCATTCACTAGAAAATGGAAGTGCCAGTGAAGTTGCTGCTCTGGACTGCTGATCTTGATGGACGAGCTGTCTGCTACCACTTTTTCTTGTGAATCTGCTTTGCCATTAGCCATTCCCATTAATCTGCTCTCTGAAGAACATTTCTACCCAAAGGTCTGACCAGAGCTGGTGAGTCACATCACAGCAAACCCCTGCAGCATCCCAGTTCTTTTATAAAGGGTAGGCAGAACAAAGACTCCCTCCCACAACAAAATACCAAGTGAATCCTTGCTCCCTTCCTTAAAAATCCCCTAAAAAACAGACTATCTCTTACAACTCCTTTTGCCAAGGATTCTTCACCTAAAACTGCAACTATAAATATCTGCTTTATGATTCTTTCGCCCTGAAGCACAGAAGCCAGACAGGTTGTCCAGGATTTCTCAAACCTAATGAAGAAGATCATTAGATCCCAGTTTGAGGGAACCGGGGTTGTTTAGCCTGGAGAAGAGGTGGCTGAGGGGAGACCTTATTGCCCTCTACAACTACCTGAAAGGACGTTGTAGCGAGGTGGGTGTTGGTCTCTTCTCCCAAGTTACTAGCAATAGGACGTGAGGAAATGGCTTAAAGCTGCACCAGGGGAGGTTTAGATTGGATATTAGGAAAAATTTCTTTACTGAAAGAGTGGTCAGGCATTGGAACAGGCTGCCCAGAGAGGTGGTGGAGTCACTCTCCCTGGAGGAGTTAAAAAAATGCGTAGATGTGGCACTTCGGGACGTGGTTTAGGAGACATGGTAGTGCTGGTTTGACGGTTGGACTTGATGATCCTAGAGGTCTTTTCCAACCTTAATGATTCTATGATTCTATGATATTTTCTTCAACTTTACAACCAGAAGTTCTTGAGAGAGAACCAAAATATATATTTCAAAATACGTATTTAAATCAAAATTCTCTGGGTCTGGCCCCTTGTAATCACATTACCTATTCTGGAACTTAATGAAAGGAGTGCTCTTGCCATTGTGGACAGCTGTGCTTCTAGCATTTTCAGGGAGATGCTACTTGCCTTCCTTAGGCTACTATGTTTTCTTCTCATTTCCACCAAATCACTTAAAAGGTGTGCTTGATAAGTCTTCCTGTCAAAGTAGATTAGTTTTAAGTGGTTGTCACCTGCAGATGTTAGCAAGGATTTGGGGAAAGGTTATGAGAAAGCAATCTAGTACTAGTACAGGGATGTGAGAGAGGGCAAGACAAAGTAATTCGCTGTATTGGGTTTGTGTGGCAAGGTTTTTGTAGCAGGGGGGCTATAGGGCTTGCTTCTGTGAGAAGCTGCTCCCATCTCCAACAGAGCCAATGCCAGCCGGCTCCAACACAGACCTGCTGCTGGCTGAAGCTGGGCCAATCAGCAACAGTGGTAGCAGCTCTGGGATAACATATTTAAGAAGGGGTGGGGAAGGAAACAAGTGAGAACAACAGTAGTGGAGGAAGGAGTGAGAATATGTGAGGAGAACAACCCTGCAGACACCAAGGCCAGTGAAGAAGAAGAAGAAGGAGGAGGAGGAGGAGGAGGAGGAGGAGATGCTCTAGGCACTGGAGCAGAGATTCCCCTGCAGCCCATGGTGAAGACCATGGTGAGGCAGGCTGTCCCCCTGCAGCCCATGGAGGTTAACGGTGCAGCAGATATCCACCTGCAGCCTGTGAAGGACCCCACACTGGAGCAGGTGGATGCTGGCAGGACTTGTGACCCCACGGGGGACCCATGCTGGGAGTGGTCTGTTCCTGAAGGACTGCATCCTGTGGAAGGAACCCATGCTGGAGCAGTTTGTGAAGAACTGTAGCCCATGGGAAGGACTCATATTGGAGAAGTTCATGGAGGACTGTCTCCTGTGGGAGGAACCCCACGTGAAGAGTGAGGAGTCCTCCTGAGGAGGAAGGAGCAGCAGAGATAATGTGTAATGAACTGACCACAACCCCCATTCCCCGTTCCCCTGTGCTGCTGCAGGGGAGGAGGTAGAGAAATCAGGAGTGCAGTTAAGCCTAGGAAGAAGGGGACGGGGGGAAGGTGTTTTTAAGATTTGTTTTTATTTTCCTACTATCCCACTCTGATTTGATTGGCAATAAATTAAATTAATTTTTTCCAAGTCAAGTCTGTTTTGCCTGTGGTGGTAATTGGTGAGTGATCTCTCCCTGTCCTTATCTCAACCCATGAGGCTTTCATTATATTTTCTCTCCCCTGTCCAGCTGAGGAAGGGGAAATAATAGAGTGGCTTTGGTGGGCACCTGGCATTCAGCCAGTGTCAATGCACCACAGTCACTGACAAGAATATTTTTAAAGTTTTAAGCTTGAAGTACCAGAATCACTCAGAGAAGGTATATGTGACACCACCAACACAATGCAAAGGTAATGATCTCTGTCCTGGTAGACGTTGGATTCACCCTGTTGTGGAATGGCTATGCTGTGGTTGTGGGACTAAATGTTCTGCTGTTGTAAACTGGATAAATTTCAGAGAAGTCGATGAAGCTGTATCAGTTTAAACTATCAGATAATCTGATAATCAAAGAACTTTTAAGTTTGAATATATTGAAATGTCATTTATCTTTGAATGTATGCTACAATAAGAAAATACTAAGCATATTACCAAGAAATATTAAAAATTAGTTCAGAAATCCTTGCTCCTTTTAACTGCAATGATCTAAGATGTTCAAGAACAGAGATATTACAGCTTTATAAATACAAAAGCAATAGAAAAAAGGAAAAAAATTATTTCTGTACAGAATTGACATGATTTAAAAGGTCTCTGCCAGCAGTCCTTTCCTATGGTGCTGTCAGTGGTCTCTACTTTGTTATGCTGCAAAAAGTGGGTCGTCTTGAGGTGAATACAGTGCTCTAGGACTGAAGAAATTTGGAGAGTAATTCCTGGTTTGGCATCAGGTCAAATGCTTATATAGCTTACATAATCTAGGGCTCATGTAATTTTGTCTTTTTGAAATGGTTAATTATAAGACAGAGGCTGTATCCTGTTGGGTTGGTACAGATCAGTAGAATAGGAACCTGCTCTTCCTCAACTAAGACTTCACCACTGTAACTTTATAATGAGACAAATAACATCATCTGCATCTTTCGTCTAAGTGTTAGAGTTCTTAAATAACTGTAGGACCAAAAGGCTTTTCTGATTTCTAATGGTTAATTGAGGTTATATGCAGGGTCATCTCTCCAGAACAGATTGTTCTCAGAGACTCTGTATTTGTTAACAGACTGAAAAGGGTAAAAAAACTTAGGTTGAGTTGTGGGGTTTTGTTTGGTTGTGGCTTTTTTTTTCTTTTTTCCTCCAGAAAAAAACATTGAATTTCTTTGTGAATGTCTAGAATAAGTTATTGTGGCACTTTAAATGTAGAGAGCAGAACTTTTTGTATGCTATGCCAACTGCACTACAGACAAAGTTTTAGAAAAGTAGTGCTATATTAAGTCCACATCACAGTGTTTGTTGTGCATTTGCCAGGTCCAATTAAGCAAAATTTATCAAGGCTGGCAACAATCAGCTTGTTTCATCTGCTCGTTGAAAGGCCTGATCCATATTTTCTGTGAGAAAATTAATGGTTGGCCTGACTTAGAATACTGATCACCACTTCAGGTAAACAGTAAAAGATAAAGAAAGCTGAAGAGACCAGGACTGTCTGTGCTGTTTATTATCCTATGTGCAAAGTATTACAATTAATACTCTATTTTTTTTTTAGTTTTGGGGAGACAAAACATGATTAGTTAACAAGCAACCAAAAGGCCTGGATATAACCATCATGCATGACATAAAATTGGCAAAACATTGCTTTTTTCTGTTAGCTGGAATCTGAGAGACTGTTTATCATCTTACTGGAAATCTTTAACAAAATCACCATAATATCAGTTATGTAACATGTACCCGGTCTAATGGAGATTTTACTAGCTTTCTATTTAGCCTTTCTATCTGTCAACTGGCTTTTGTTGATGGCTGTAAGGGAACGTTATAAGAGCCCGTTGAAAGTTGTGGTGATAGACCAGTAGAGAATAGATTGGTACAGCAGTGTCAGGAACAATCACAGAATAAGTTATACTTAACACTGATAATTTTAGTGTAGCTCACCCTACAGAAAACATAGCGTGCCAGAGCGTGCAGTAATGGAAAGATGCTGTGCTACAAAAGATTTTGTGACAAGTTCTTATCATAGTAAGAACTATAAAACTTCTTCTCCATTATTCAAGCCACATAATGTCCCAAAAATAGACAGGCACTCTTTTTACCTGTCTCCTTGCCTCTGGATTATGTTGGCTGCCACTAAAATGACTCAGTCCTTTAAATGGGAAACTGTAGGTCATTCATCTGACAACCTGGAGAGGTTGGTTTCTTCTGCCATTGCTTATGCAGTGGCCATCTAGGAACACTTCACTCACCATTCTGCCTTTAGGGAGAGCTCACTGATCGTCTGAAAGCAGATGGAAATTTGTTGTTTCTTCCCAAAGACAGTTTTTGTGTTCTTAAGCTGCTTGCTAGCCAGCTTGATTACCAGCATTAGTACTGTTCCAAAATAAAGACCACAGATGATGTGACATAGCTAACATTCTTGTAAATGAATGCTGACAGTGCTGAGAGAATTTACCAAGCTTTGTTATCTAAAAATTTAATTGTGGGGTTTTTTTTTGAAAAAAGTTTGACAGCAGTGATTTAGAGTATGACAACTTTGTTTTCTTCCAGAGATTGTTTTTAGAGAGATAAACAAAGTCTGACGGAGAAAAACATTGTGCCTATTTAGTCTTCTGAACTCCACTGAAGAAGTTATTTTTTGATTACTGTTCTACAGCTCATATAAAAACTATACTAATATTACTTGTTGAGCTACCTGAAAAACACAATGCAGAACAAGGCATCACAACTGAAATAAATTTCATTAATTTGTTTTTTTATTCTTCTCGTGACTCAAAGAAACAGCTCAAAATCATTTTTAATACAGGCTGTGGCCTCATTTCTGCACAATTTATGACAGTAAATAAGAGTGTACTGTTCCCTTCCCCATTAGTCCTCCTTTCCATTTAGAGACTTAATTTTGGAATTTCTATTGAATAGACATATTTAAAGTAATGAATGGCCAACAATGCAAGAAAGGCCCAAGTCTATTCTTCACTCCCAAGTAAATTTGACAGGGGAGAACTTTTGTCTGATTGTTCCTCACTATTCTTGCTTCAGTGGAGTCACAGAAATTCTCACAATGAATCTTAATGCAGACTCTGATGTGACCAAATTTTAGATGCCTGGAATTAGAGACTGCTTAACTAGACTGCTGTGTATGACCCACATCCTTTGGATGTTATTTATAAAGAAAAAATGGTCTTGCCGGGGCAAGATGGGACTTTCTGCCTCAGGAACATTTGTTTATTAATTTCCCATGGGTTTTCTACTCGGCCATACTCATTTCCAACAGAAGTGTTGCTATAGTTTCTCTCTTTCCTCCTTGTTTTTAACTTAATACCCTTTCTGATCTAGGTAATGATTATTTTTCTTTTTTTACATTACTTCGACCTCTGAGATTACTAGCAAAAAACCAGCATTTGCTAACAGACACCTCCATTTCCTATTGGCTGAGCCTATTTAACCAGCATATAGTTTGTTCACAGTGGCAAATTGTACCAATTGCATGATATTCACTGGCAAATACTGAGGTAACTGCAAAAATGTCCTTTTATTAATAAAGCAAATAATAATGGAAGTCATTTAGTTAGGATGTGCTGTGTCTCTGCCAAGTAAGCATTTTTCTTGCTTTTTATTCAAATGAGCTGCATATGAAACAACCAAGGGTCAATTTTTAAGCAGTACACTGGATATGAGTTGGGAAACCTCCTGCTTCCCCTAATTAGGCAGTGAATAGGGCACTCCTGGGTGCTATTCTGAAAATATACAGCTAAGTTATTAGGCATGTTCATTTTGGCTGTCAGTGTTAATTTGTTATAAACAAAGATAATACATGTTTTGTTAAAGCATAAAATCTGTATGAAGAATACACAGTAGCCATTACTTTCCTAGCAGTTGAAAACAGAGAGCAAGTTATTTGTGTTGTTAGTCTATCCAGAAGTATGTTACAGCATTTTGTGAACAGAGGAAACAAATGGCAGTATGAATGACACATTCACTATTATTCACTAACCATATAATAAGCTCCTCTATTCCTATTTTCCAGGACAGCTGGAGGATATCCTATCACTATTACATTGTAGCCTGTTACACAGCTGAAAGAATGAAGTCCTAACATCTTATCATTTAAGTTCTTGCTCTTTCTGCTGAGCCTAGTCTGTTCTGTGTACTTTGTATTTCTTGCCATAGATGAAGACAATATTGGATGACTCTACCTGCTTATTTTGAATTTCATGGTTAATCGTTCTATCGTAGTGATCTATCAAAACATAAAACCAGTTCAATTCAGTTACAGATGTCACATGGAAAATGGGATTCTCACAACCTACCAGTTAACAGTTGCTCAATTACTTCTACTGTGTGATATGTATTTATTGTAATCACATGCCTGTTAAAAGCAAGGGACTCATTTTGTGTAAATCTTATTCAGCACTACAAAAGTTCAGTTTCAATGTTAACTTCCACAAACCTCTTAGGGATGTGTTATGCTGTCTGCAGGAGCACTCCTGAGCACTCAGAGTTCAGCGTTTAAGTACTACACTGGAACTGACCTCAGGCAAAGTGGTTACAGACTCCCATGAACTGGAGAGAAAGGAAGGTATATTTTGTATAATATCAAGTAATTACCTAGATGCCTAGATTCGTGTATAGCTTTATATACACAGAATATATACATATTATATGGCACCATACAAATTTTTTTTTTCTGGAGAACTTGCTGAGGAAGCCAAACGTCAAACAACAAATATCAGTAAGAACATTTCTGTATGAATATGCTGTGACTGGTTGTTTTTTGTCTGTTGTTTTTTTCCTTTAACAGAACAACAGTGATCACCTCCTATACCCTCTCACAACAGTTATTTAAAGACTTACTAATATCAAAGCAGTTGTCATGAAGGACATAGTGTGTCCCTGGGAAAAAAAAAAATCAAGATTTAGTCGCAAGACAGACCTCTCCTGGGTTATTGGCTTAATCTGCTGGACACACTGGGTAGTTTAAGATTACAGTTTCAGTGTTTCAATTTTGCCACTCATAAAATATGAACAGCAAATGTTGCAGGTGGTACGATAGCTGAGATACCTTGACACTAATTCCAATATTCCACAAGGTAGTGATGCTTCTAATATATTCGGAGGGACACATCTCTGACTACTGAACACCTGCATCAGATATTGCATTGCCCTTCCTCAAAACCTGAAGTTTTAAATGACTGGCTTTGAGCTTTGTCTGCTGCTTATATATACAGAAAAGAGGTTGAGATGCATGTTGTGTCAGGAAGCTGTTGTTCACAAGAATTAATACTTACAGAGCTCTTCTTAGATATCGTTTTACACACTATTATTTTGTCTCTTTCTTCTATACTCTGCTCAAAAGAATATTGTACTATGCCACCACAGATAATTGCTAAGTGTTTTAAATTATATCCTTACAAGATAAGCTAGGGTAGAATAGTAGAAAAACCAGGATCTGCAATTAGTGCAGGTTAAGAGTGTTTTAGTGTGCCTTCCAAACCCCTTAAGTTGTCAATGTAGTTAAGGCAGTTAATTTTACAATACCCAAATCGCTAGTAAAACCATTTCATCTACAATTTTATTGTCCTTTAGAAAAGACATTTTTGTGCGACTCAGAAGCAAAGCATTTATGTTGTCACATGGCACACTTAATGGCTAAAAGACCTAAATATATATAATGCATTAACTTTTCATAAAACATCTAAAATATTGTTGAGATAATATTTGCCTTGCTGGCAAAAGTCAATAAATATTGAATGCTATTTAAGTTTATAAATTTTGGCTGCCCTACTAAAACAAATTTTTGAAAGTAAATTTGTGGTCAAGACATAGTTTTTAAGATCACTTTTTTTTTTTTTTTTTGCTTTTGACTGCCATTTTGAATTTGAAAGCTTCTAAATACAACAGAGGCACCTGTTCTACTTGTGTTTACAGGACAAGATACAATGCACAAGGCATTGTGTAAAATTGGGACTTTAAGTAGCCAAAGCAACAATGAATCAGATTAAAAGTTGTCATTCTGCAGAATCACTTATTTACTCTCTTTCTGACCCTGTTTTTATTTGGTCTTTCCTGTTTTCATTACCTTTCTTCCTACTGGATTATTTTTTTTTCTTTAGCTATTTAGCACCTTCTTTTCCCTTCCTTTCCCAAAATGCATACTGAAAGTAGTCTATTTAGCCTTTTTAAAAAAATAAGTACCACCTCAGTTAATAAAGTTCCAGATTCCTCCACTCTGTCTCACTCTAAAAAGAGCCTTTTTCCATATTCCAGAATAAGACACTTTAATTTCTAGACACTATTTGTTGAGGGCAGCTGGGGATAACAGAACCAGAAAAAAAATGTAAACAAAAAAAACACCTAGAGATTTGTTGCACATTTTTATCCTCTATTAAAGTAAATCAAGCCCTAAATGGGGCTTGGTTTTTTTATGTCTTCCCAAAATATCAGGATTTTTTTTTTTTTTTGCATCTTTGTCTTTTATTGCAAAACTGTATGTTCCAGGCAATTTAAAAAATAAACACATTGGTGATCTACACACTCCAGATGTCAGCATTTACAGTAGGAAATAAAGTAGTGACACAAATTTGATGACCTTAGTGCATGAAGGCCATAGAAAGATACAAAAATTAACCTATTTTTGGCTTATCACTACAGTGAACTTAAAAAATAAGCTGGGCAGAGAGGAGTGAGTCTTGATAATGACTGTAGCTTCAGCTGAATAAAATCCAGGTCTGAAATGCAAGGAATTCACTAGCCAAAGATATGATTATTACTGAGTTAATGAGTAGGTATGATTGCACAGAAGCATGTTCTTCTTCCCCTCTTTTCTTCAGTGAAAATTGGCTATTAGAATCTTTCGCCCTTTCAGTGATTAACACTTTCGCAATGTTTAATCTGCTTAATATCTGTTCCTATTCTTCCTGACTCTTGTAATGAATTCAGTTCTGAAGGTTCTCCAACTGAAATGAGGACCTATGCTTGCAAAGCACCACCTGCATCCCAAGGGGCTCACAGTCTAAACATATGACAAAAGGTTAAAAGAAAGAGACTATTTCATCCTCATTCAACAGATAGAGATCTGTGGCCCAAAGTACGTGGGTCCTTTCCTCAAGTCTCTAGTGAAGTAGTTATTAAATCACATTTCATACATCTCACTTCAAGAATTCTTAATCCTAGTATTTCCTTGTTGAAGATTCCTGCTAAACAAGGAAAAAATTATTTTGTAAGAAAATTGCATGTAGAAGTCAAAGAAATCTAACTGCCAACAACTATATTCTAGTGGGAAACAGCAGTATTTGCTGAGGGCAAATCCTCACTTGAGGATGAGACAGCACCTGGGAGAGGAAGGCTCCTTGGCCCTGGGAGAAATCCAGGGAACAGGCATGAGGGCAGCCTCTCCAGAACGTGACTTAGACAAATTCATCTGAATCATGGCTTTTGCCACTGGGTTTTCTTATAGGCTATATAAAACCATTGTAGACACCATTTTTCTGTCCCTAATCTTAGGAAAGTACTTGCTAAAAAGTCTCAGTATTGAGCCAAAACAATGTCTGCTACTAGGCAAATTAATGGTTTGACAGGAGACAAAAGCTAAGGTAGCAGCAGTACAGAGAACTCTGAAGACTGAGAAGAAAAAATATATGTACAAATACATCTGCTTTGATTTGCTAATGATGGCTCTCAGCCAGACTACCGGTATTTGAATGCCTGGTAGTCACTGAAAAGTGACAGTAGTTATGAGCAAATCACAAAGACACAGCTATTTGGAGTGACAATAATTACATAACTGGAAATTATTTACTTTTATGCATTTAAACTGAAACAACTGAAATAGTCCTCAGATTTGATGCTATCATCAGAAACACAGCTCAGAGCAATAAAAGACAAAAAGTAAAAAATAACAATGCATGAGGTAAGAAAAACAGAGAAGAGAGAGACCAAACTTAAACAAAACTCTTATATTTATGCTTGATAAACTCTCACCAAATATCCACTCAGAATGACAGTATTTGTAAGATACACTGCAGATTCGGTATGCAAGTTTTATATAGCATGATTGGGTTGATTAGTTTTATAATTGTGATTGTGTTGATTAAATAAGAATTTTTTTATATTTTTAAAAACATAAATAAAGTCTACAATGATGCTTTGTGCAGTATTAAATACTGCATCAATATGTTTTAGCTAACCTTAATCTTAATATAAAAAATGAAACAATTTTTTGTACTGAACAAATTGCTCATTGCTTCCCTCTGCCTTCTGCTCTTCTGCCCTGAGATTCCACAGACCCAAATCTGTGATCTCATTGTATTATATGGGATGTGTGGTGTGAAAAAAAAGGAAAATTGTTGGTTCTTTGGACAAGATTTATCTGTATCGCTTGGAACAAACTGAATATTAATGTTTTAAATAGTAACTAATATTTAGAGATTACAGAAAGGTACTAATTTCTAATTTAATATCAGTACATGTTTTTTTTACAAATTACATAAACACCAGACTTGTGTAGCAGAGCATAACAAAAAGAAATCAGCAAGTAATTTTGGAAGTGTTTAGAAATCCAGATCTTCCATTTATTGTGCTATCCAAGGAGTCCACTTGAAAGTGCAAACTTGTGTGCTCAACCTACATTAATTCACTGACATAAAAATAATGGGAGACTAATTTTATATGCCTTTTCAAAAATTTCAGTACATTCTGTGCCAAATTTGGAAGTTAGTTGGATTTTATATGAGTACTTGAGAGCAGACTACGTTCATCATCAATCAAAAATTCAAGGGCTGACAGGATGCAGTATTCTGCAGAGAAGTCTCATAGATGTGTAAGTTCCCCACCACACAAATACAGCATTTATGGGACAGCATGTGATTTAAAATTGAGATTTAAATCATTCTCCATGAGTACCTTTCTGAAGAGATTGAATTGATAGATATTACCATAACTTTGACAGTCAGCTATTCTAAAAAGGAATGATTTGTGACATAGCTGAAATTTACGGAGTTCTTTTTTTTATTTCATTGGCTGCCATAGGGCTGAATCTTCTCCCATCTATGGAAATCTTTAGGTCTCCAAAGTTGAACACAGATGTACCAACTGATAAAAAAACCAAGATGAAACACCACATATACCAATTGCTAGCAAAATTTTGTTGTCACTTTTGGTAATTACTGTGGATTTATACCTGGGTAAATTGATACAGAAAATATTGCCCTTTTGTTAAAAAACAGAAAAGTGAGGAGCTTTTTATTTTCTGGTATATAAGCTCCCATTTCCTAATATAAAACAGTAGACTTATGTTCACCTCTTTATATTCGTGTATTAGACATAAGACTAAATTTTGGTCTCTCTCATGCCGATGAGGTTATTGTAATTAATCTGATCTGCTGTTTGTTAAACTGATGCATAATCTGTCCTCTCACCCTTGCAACTCAACCTGAAGTCAACAACAGCTACTGCTGTTTAAACTTTTGGTGGATATGGACCACATTTCCTTCCTTTTTACCATTTTTCATATATGAAGACAAGCCTACATGAATTATGATAAATAATGAGTCTGTTGAGCAGAAATGCCAGCTGAATGAGAATGGTTTTGGAGGCAGAATTTGTGGTTACTTTGACCGTGAGAGTATGCAGCACTGTAAAATAAGTCTGAGGGTCTTACAAAACACAAAAAAAATACTGTCTTAAAAAATCCAAAACTATATTGACAAGGGAATAGCATATTTTAGTACACATATTCATTATGCAGGTAACTATTGCCAAGCACTTTCTAACAAATTTGAGGCAAACTATTCAGCAAACCAGCTTTTTTTGCGCCAGTCACCTTCAAAAAAGAATCATATTACCTAATTTTAGACATCAATTTCACTGGTGCTTTACTGCTCTATCAGATACTTACATCCAGAATAATTCTGTACAGAATGGCATAGCAGAACTGTTCAGGATACATATGTCTGCCCACACATCTGTGTTTGCAAATTATCTTGCCAGCACTCTTCAATCCCAAATCAGTCCCAGTTATACCTATTACACAACCCATAACATTTGTTTCACAGTTCCTGATATAGTGCTGTCTCGTAGCTGTCTATCCAAAGACAATTTTCAATATATAGAGAGTATTTTCCATCAGTGAAGTATTACTAGCAGCCCTACAAACAGTAGCCATGAGGCAAAATACATAATATTCCATGTCCCATCTTATCCATCAGCTTACATTAATTTTCTTTGTATCTCAGAAAGTCATCATTGTAAATTTAGTTCCAGAAAAATATTCATTCTTACACTATCTCTGCTAAAAAATGTAAAGAATTTCTGTATAAAGTTGCTGAGGTAACAAGGAAAAACAGAATAGTTTTTCATTCCACAATGTTATATTGAATTTGTCTATGAGAGAGCAATCAGATATGTCTTCTTCATCTATGTTAAAGATTCAAAAATATGAAAAAATAGCTTGAAATAAGAAATATTAAAATGTGTGTAACTCTTAAAACCCTGTTAAACAGCTATTCAATCTTCTGATGAAAACATGCCTGGCAACAGCCAACTTTTGAGATGGTTTTAAGAACAGAAGCTTGGACCCTGTGGAGGAGTTTTCTGATCAGTCAGATCATCACACACAGTTCCTGGTAAGGATGGCAGAACTTATTCAAAGAAATCAATTCGATAAAGTAAGTTGCTTCATCTGGAGAGATGGAGGTAGTAGAACTGGAGAAGAGCTAGTGGGACCTGGGAGACTCTAGCAGGAGCCTGTGGGTTATAGCAAAGTAGCTATTGGATGTTGAACTGATTGTGGTTTGTTGATGAATGTTTGTCCAAATGCAAATGATGTCTGAGGACATTCTGGATTAGGTGTGTTATTCTTCCTGCTTGGGGAAATCAGCCAGCAGTGCATTCCTGTACTGTCTGTTTTAGAAGTCCCGTCCACTTCTGCCTGGTGATACAAGGGAACAGACAAACCATTTCTGACATAAAACTGAGTGAATAATATGATTAATTATAAATTTTAGGATAATGTCTCATTAATTAGGGGAGTGAAAGAGAGAACACAGTACAGCAATTGCATCTAGTACAGTATAATAGGGTGAGGGTTGATGGTACAAGAGAATCAATGCATAGAAACATCCAGCCATATTTCCTTGAAAAACTGAGAGATTCTCATTAAATAAATATGAGACTCCATAAAGAAATTAGAGAAGACAATAAATTTACTAGGATACAATCTGACTGAGTCAGAAAGACACAGGGAAGAGAATTAGAATACTTCTAAGATGTCTGAGTTTGACATAAATGTGATTTACATCAGAAAAAAATGGAGATAGCTTCTCTCAAGCAGAAATGATCCTTCTGATACAGGTAAATTATGATCATCTAGACAGGGACATGAGGGAAACAGGGCACATTTCTCAACAAGTGAGTTCCTGATGACTAATCACAACAAACAAGACTTCAAACAGGTCAATATATCAGAACACTACAACACATCTGGGGATCTCTCAACACAGACAGGAGTAAAGGCAAGTTTTTCAAGAAAACCAAACATGAGTGAACAACTGCTGGGTCATAGATATAATCTGAACTCAAAAGGGATAACTCATATAATTAATTTTGGTTTTGAATTAACTTTATTTTGGATTTCCTCTGTATTTAGATCTGAAAGTGAAATTGCATTTTGAACTATTGTTTGTGAGCAAAGATCTGCAAACTAAACCTACTGTGATTCACAACACAGAGATGCTGTAAAAGGAGCTGGGTAGACAAAAATAACTAAGATTAGGGCTCTGCTTCAACCTTTGGTTCAGTGTTCAGAACAGCATGATGTCACCTGCTTTATGAATAGTAGAGACTCATTCACCACTTTGACAGCAGTGTTAGGTAAAATACTTTGGGTAGAAACCCCTGGGAACTGACAAATTGAAAAGTTGATGAAAGACATTCATAAATTTTAGATGGCCTTTGGTAACCTTAAGGACAGGAAATCAATTATTCTTGTTATTATTTGATACGTGACTGTCCATAATAAGTGAGTATACAATATTTCGTAGCCTGTAGTTCAGAAGGTTTGGTGACTGGCTGAAATTCAATAACAAAGGGTTGACTTCTGGGGTATCATCTGTTGGCATGATTAAATTTCATCCTTCCCAATGTTGATCCCCAAATGAGCAGGGCTACGAACTTTTCAGCCTTTAGTTTAAAATAATGATTTAATTATTCAAGTCCTGTTAAAGACAGAAACTCCTGTCTCCCAGATATCTACAAGCAAAAACAATCGAGATGACATTCTGGAGATTTCTAAGGATTTCCTCACACCACCCTGTACTTTCTATCTCACAAGGCCAAAGTAAGTCAAATGGCAATATTCTAGCCTCGAGGGAGAATGAGAATTAATTGTGTCAGTTAATCACCTTCTCGCAAGCACTTGTTTGATACTTTAAGGGAAGGTGGCTTTCTGCTTGCACAAACAACAAGAGCTTAATCACAAAAGAGCAGATGAAATAAAGGTCACGTTTTCAGTTTGTGAAGGTAACCTACAATTAGAGTAATTGCTTTTAATATATTCTTACCTTAAAACTTCTGAGCCTTGATTACTACTGGCCTTTCCCTAAACAAAAGTGGAGGCTTTTCAGCTGTAGCACCAAATCACATCGACAGGTTCTGTTAGCACTCACTATTCCCTGCTTGCTTTCTCAGCAGAGAAATAGCAGGAGAAAGAGATGGTGAGGTTAGAGTTCATGCATTTTCTTCCTCTTTTAGGAGCCGGCAAAGCAGGAGAGGTATGCCAAGGCAAACATGTCCAGCTTACTGATCAGTTCAGAGTGAGTTTCACAGCAGTGCAGAGAATAAGGCCTGGCGAGTGACTGTACCCTGGGTTTCTTTGTGATTGTTTTTGCTCGGAGAGTGCAATGCTGTACAAAGAGTGAAATTTAATGTCTATTTCCTTCCCTCCCTAACCCAGAGTGGGTATATTTGGAAGTAATAACAAGGAGCATCGAGCTGATCAATTCCTTTTACTTAGCTCACCTGTTTAAAAGGGAAGAAGAGATAAGTTATTGCTCCACTGCTCTGGTACATGACCTAACAATCTATGAAGTTTATGTGTGTTTTTAACACTGTGTAGATCAGATGTTTCAGTCTTAATATGCTTATGATTTTAATCTCTATTGGAAATATATATATTTTCCTGAATTAGCCAAAGGAGCAGTCAGTACAGCGGAAGATTCCTCTTTGTGGTTAGGCCACAATCCTGTGTGCTCTAATACAGACCCCAGTGGAGATCTGCAGCAACTTTTAGGGATTTGTGTGGTAATACACCGCTGCAAGAGTGAGGCTTTACACTGCAGAGTTTGCCTTCAGGGAATCTGAATTTTCAGGGAACCTCATTAGAATTTCTATATCTTTTGTAATAAATCTTTTTGAAGAGCAGGATATGCAGAAAAAGCAAGGTTCTTCAGCTTAAATGAGAACAAAATCTATTTCCTGAAACATAGTCCATCTTCTTGAGACTGGGAGCAAACATCCAGTAACTGAAAAGCTGAGCATGTATGTCACTGAAGGTCTAATGGTTTAAGTGCCTTTCTTTTGCATCCAGAATGTTTCAATTAATTCATGAAAGAAATGAGAATTTTCAGTGGCCATTCAAGGACTTTTGCAAAGACATAAGATGAACAGTTATGTATAGAGAATTGGGGCTGATAGTTTCCTGATGAAGTTAGGGTTACTAAATTGTACCATTATGTTTTGCATTCTATACAGCAATAGCACTCTGTTTAATCTATTTTTAAAATAGCCCACCTCAAAATAAAGTTCTTTCTTCTTTCACTTTAACATGTTTCATGTTGAAAAAAGTGAAAATTTAAATTATATCCCCAATTTATCCAAGGGAATGAAACTAAGTAATGAATGAAACAGAACTCTTACACAAAGCAAACTAACCAACACACCAGCCAAGCAAGCTGAAAATAACTAATGTATGATTGTGCAATTAAAGGTTGTATCAGAAAGTATGAATACTTAAAAGTAAACCTCTTAGTACTTTGCTTTTAATATATTGTTCTTTAAATAGAAAATTTAAATATAATTTTCAAAGAGCAAACTAACCAAAACAAGAATTCTGAAATCTGAAACAACATCAATATTTCTTTCATGCACAAGAGTGTCAATGTCTGTCACTTCAGTAAACAAAGCAAAAGGTCATAGCAAATTGACATACAGAGATCTATCCATAAGCTAGGAAGTTATAGTTTGGCATTGAATTTGAGAGCTATATGCAAACAGTAGAATAAATTCAGAGTTGAGCTACATGCAAAAAACAGAATAATATTCAGGAGCTGTAGGCAAGTGTGCTGGCTACAGAATCCATTTGGCTCCAGCCCTTATCCAAGTCCCATTTTTTTAACTTATTTTCCCTAGTCATCCCTATTCTATCCTTTATAAGCTTTTACCCCTGTGCATTGCAATACAGTTAATTCCTGCTTCTCTATGCTGTGTGGCTTGCTATCGTAGGAGTAGTAAAAACAAAAGAGAGATTATCTGTCTGCTTTCAGTGGCATGTAGATGCAGTTTCAAGGGATAGTCTTCATAAATATGGAAACAATCTGCTCAGTAAGGATGGGCTGTCTGAAGACCTCCCCTCTGTTCAGCACTTGTGAGAATGTGCCTTTCGTACTGTGTCCAGATAAGGGCTCCCCAGTACAAGAAAGACACTGACTTACTGAAATAAATCTAGCAAAGTGGCATCAGGTTGGTGAAAGGGACAGGGTGTATGCGGGGAGGCAGAGGCAGCTGTTCAGCCCTAAAGAGAGAAGGCAAAGAGGAGATATAATTGCTGTCTACAGAAGGATGTAGTGAAGACAGGTCGAGTGTCCTGGAGGCACACTGTGGAAGGACATGAAAATGGGCATGGGTTGGAACATGAGAAATTCTGACTCGATGTAAGAAGATGTGTTTTTATCTTGAGGTTGGCCCAGAGAAGTTGTGACCCTACTGTTTTTTTCAGGCTGTGCTCTTTTACAAGCACCACTCAGGGAGGCCAGTTAAATTGCTCTAACAACAGCAGGCTACTTTTGGCCACTGTCTCTCCTGAGAGTCAGATGTTTCCTCTCTGTCATATGACAGCACATATGCAGTCCACATGATGTGGAATGTGCCTTATGGAAAAATATCTTGGGGAGCAGCCTGCCTTGACCGCAGGCATTCCTTCCCCTGCAGCCTGATTCGCAGGAACACACACAGGGATAAGGAAAGGCAGCAATGGTCTGTCTCAACAGTACTTGCAGAAGTACCCCACACCTATCCCTAGCCTTTCTCAGGAGCAATGTGAGCATGGGCAGGAACTTTATACTCATTGATCTCACTATGCGTTTGTTAAAACTGACTTGGAATGAGGATGGCAGCTCACTTTGCAGCTCTTCCCTGTTGGATGCCAGTGCTCTACTATTAACTCCACCTCGTCTCTCTGGGCAGACTTCATTCTGTCTCCAGGGGCTTACTGTTTCTCCCACCTAAGACTCAATTATGACTTGTTACAATTTTATTCCCCTCATGGGTGGAAACTGATTTTTCCGATGCTGTTTGTCCTTGCTCAAGAAGCCAAATTGTATTTTACTTATTAATTTTTATTTTAAGAGGTCTGTGTATGTAGTTGCAAATATTTCTGTATCGTTACATTAATTCATTAAGATGTGGCTTCCATAGCATGGATGCAGGGTACAAGATGCGTGGTACTGGTACAAGCACAGTTTCTTCTTGGGAATTTATGAGAATATGCAATACTATTATAAGCAAGATAAACATATCTTTAATAAATACTTGTATTCCTTCTGTCTAGGTTTCTAAACAGGCATTGTCATAGCTACAAAAATCATACATACACAATCCTTTACTCAGTCTGGAAGCTTTTTGGAACAGATACCCACTCTTAGTGTTATTTCACATGCAAGATTGATGCATTTAAATACTCTTTTAATATAAATAATGATTAAAAGTTAGATCAAATATTATTTCTAAAGCTATGCTTATTTGTATAAGTGATGTCTTTTTAAAACAAATTAGATTAAATATGGGAGTATTTTAATGTGGGATAGATTCTTATGAGGCATAGTAAGTTTATATACAGTAACTCTGGTTTTAGAGGTATTTACAGCAATCTGTGATTAAAAATGGTTTAAGTCCAATGTTTTAAGTGATCAGGCAGTATTTTCAAAGGCTGTTATTCTGAAAAACATAGTATTTGCTGTTTTTTAAAAAAAAGTATGCAAACACAACAAACAAAAAAGCAATGCAAAGTTTGTACAGACACCAACTGCTTATAAAGCTTCAAAGTTCTGTAATTATGTTAGATACAGTAGCTAAATCAGTATTTCTAACTGTGTACTTGTACTTATTCAGCAACCAGGGAAAAAGTTTAGCTGTCAACCAATTATTATTGGATCATCAAATTTTCTTTCAAAAGAGAAGTTTGATTATGCTGAAATGTGTAGCGTGCTATAGATGTACCCAGCACACTCAGCTTCATCTTGCCTAGATACATTTATTTTTCAATAATTCCTCAAATATGCCTTTCACTGCAACCTTGTGAGGATTATTTGAAATCTGCATAGGATGAATCTTCAATGATACAACATTAAACATTGAATAAGTGACTACAGCTTGCATCCTGGATGTGAATTAAAGCTTAGCCCTTTTATGATTTTTAGCTCTCCTAATTTTATTGGCTCTATTTATGTCAAAGTGTGTATATGCACATATATATACACACTCTTTATGTTTTATATACATATATATATAGCCTTTTTTTCCTCCTCTAAAATATATTTTCTAATGGCAGGTCTGTCCTGTCCTTTATAGGGCATTTCATGCCCACAATGCATTTGCAGTGACCCCTGAGGTAGCAGCGTCAATGCCGGTATACTTACACTATGCAGCATAGCTAGGAATTCTATCAGAGATACATCATGAATTCCAAAATCAGTCTAGCTGCAGTAGCCCCTTATTGCACGTAATCTCATTAGCCTAGGTCTTAGCTCTTCTGACAGAACAGTAATCTGTTTCAAGAATGAGGCTGGTTAGTGTTTTGACATCCCAGTACCAAGACCTATTGTGCAAAGATTTTAAATGTATTTCATATCAAATAGATGGGAGATTCTTACTTGGTAAAAACTACAATCCAAAATCCAGACAGCAATCAGTACTTACCACACTAGTAGTAAAATCCTGAGCCCAGGTTTTCACCTGGTATGAAATCAAGTAACTAAACGGTGGTAAAAGTATCCAAAATTGATCTAAGTGTAAAATGGCATTTTTAATAGAATAAAGGATATGCTTTTCTAATACCTAATGCAGCATGGTTGTGTTTTAGTGCACTGTATTTAGTTAACATGTCTTTTGACCTTAGAAAGCCATTGATCGTGTAGGGTTTTTGTTTTAGCACTTTAACTATCTTCAGTTACAATTCATGTATGATACATGTGCAATGTTCTTATTTAAGCACAATACCATCTAGAGGACACAATATTTACTCTGAACATTCTGAAATGTTCTTGTCCTTTAAGGTTTTTCTCTTTTAGGATTCAGTAGTCCTTATTTTGACAGTCTAAAAGAAGTGTATCAGTCCTGCATCTATTGTATTCTCTGTCCTTTTTCAGAAATGGGACAGGCACCACTGTACTCTAAGAACAAGCACTCTTTTTTCCCCGCATACTTAGATTTTTTCCTGTTTTCTTCCTTTCCTTTTTTTTGTGTGGGTGCTTGCATTCACTGGGCTGCTTGCCAAACCTTCTTTCCTTTCTATGCACCAGTGTAAAACAGGATCTTCATCTTTTCCCCCTAACACACTGAAGGAGAACTTCTACTCTTTGGTCTGAAGCCCTGCATCCAGACTTTGCTTTAAAGAGAGGAAGTAGTGGTTGCCTAGAGCTCTGGATAGTGGCTGAACCACTGTTGAGCATGCAGCACAGGTCACACAGTGTGTACTTGGGGGGAGAAAGGTGTTAAGACCAACTTCCCAAGGGAAAAGTGGAATCTCCTATATCATGCCAGCTTCCCTGACATCAAAAGAAATGAGTCCAGCTGAAGTCTCATGTGTGAAGTCTTTATTCTCCTTCTGACCAGTCTGAGCAACCAGACCATCCAGCATTTAGCTTGTGCACCTGAGAAACAGCCTTTGAGGTACTTAGTACTCATGTCACACCAACCTGGAAGATGACTTTTGGCCTACATGGTCCAAAGTCATGAGGCTAATTCAGCTTTTATTTGAATTTTCTTCAGGTGTCTAAAGGCAGAAAGGAAACAGGACAGGCTGAGTTGAGCTCTCCTGTGAAATCATAATTTGGCTGTCAGGTTTGCACAGCTGAGAAAGGAGTGGACTGGCAAAAAGAATAAAAGCAAACAAATGCTGAGCAATGTATTTTGGCTTTTGCATTGTTTTCCTGCCTCTGGAGGAGGCAAATAACGTACCCAGGAAAGCATTTCTGCCACTGTTGATATGAGACTACAGATCTGCATGGAATACTTGAAAATGCATAAATTCCTCACTAATTACATCTTAAACAAACATTTAATATAATTTCAGATTTCACTTCATCATACTAATGAGCTACAAACAACTGTCCTTTGACCCAAAGCTTACAGCCCCTGGCAATTTCCCTTCTACTTAGCACATCATGATGTCTTTAGATGAGATTTTTACAGTATGACATAGTTAATAATTTGGTCTTTTAGAAGAAAATAAAATAGAGAATATTCTTCTAGGGAGTTAAAATTAGCAGGATTATGCTGTCTATGAGGGGTTTAATGAAACAGGAACAGAAGCATCAAAGTGACTTTTGAAAGCAGAATTTTATGATAAATATGTTGAGTTCTTCTTGTTTCCACTCCAAATTTTTGCTTATAAAAATATTGTGCCAGTATCAAAAGAAGATAGACATTGGAATTACCTACTCAGTTGCAGGGGTAAATTTGCAAATGCTTTGATCTCTTCTGGTATGGTCCTATGCGTTCACAGAATTGGGAGAAATTCTTTTAATAGTTATAAATATCTTTAGGAAATTCTTAAAATTGATCTTGTTTTTTAAAGAAAAGTACTGGAAATAACCTCAAAGTCTAAAATAAAGATATTAGTGGCAGGCAAAAATCCAAGTTTTTTTTCTCCATTCTGCACCTGATTTCTTCCCTTCCTCCTGTTATCTGAAGACATGTAAGTAACCCCCGCCCTTGCAGAATCTCAGCAACTTACAGTCTTTCATGTGTTTACTTTCCCAATACACAATGGTCAATTACCTCATCATTAAAAAGAACTTTACTCTACTGAATCCACAAAAGCAGTATGGAAAATTTAAAAAATTTGTTTTATACCTTCATAGTGCAGAAGTGATCAGAATGCAGTTCTCCAGCTACTTTCCAGGCAAGTCATGAATTATGTTAATCTTGCTCTTTTTATGCCCAGAAATTGCACATTCTGTGGTACACAGTAACACATTTTCTACAGGTGTAGTGGAGTGTGCTTCCTCTGAGTGCCAGTCCATAACGTAGCCGTATGGGCACTCCACTGGAAGAATGAGACACAGAGTTGAACCTCCTCAAATTAAGAAGACACTGAACACTGTTGCAGGGAGTAAGCTTGCTATAGCTCAGAGCCTACGTACCCATGGGCTGCATAGGTGCTTCACTTGACTGTTGTGTATTTGACTAGAGAATAAATAAATGCTTATAATTTAAATTACTGAAGCTTCTAGACTTTCAAGTCCATTTCTGGATCTAGTGGTATTAATTTAAAGTAAATGAATTGTTTCATAGTCAACAAGTTTCATAGACTAGGACACCAAAATGAGCAAGATAAAGTAAATTAATTTATAAGATAGATTGGAACATAGGGCTGGAAATCAGTCAGCAGGAACTTTCTCCAGGCTGATCTAAAGTTCACAGTCAAAAGAAGGGAATCTTTCTTCTGCGCTCTGTATTTTCTCTGTCAGGTCCTTCAGCTTTCTATGATCCAATATAACCAGCTGGAGCATCATAGTACCTATATCATACTATTCCTCCCAGTGGAAATAGTCAAATGATTATAATTAATCAAACAATTAAGTACTTTGTTGAATTGGGACTTAAACAGAGGAGCCAGAAAACAGCTGAAGGCAAAATAGAGCCTACGCATTTTATTCTTCTTTTTCTCCCCATCTCCCCATCTCCCCCTTCACAGGATGTGACATGTTGTTTTGAAAAAACCTGCATTTTAAGCACAGTTTGTCCCATAATCTGTATCACACATTTGGCAGCCTATGTAACTTTGATAATGGAAAATAAATTATTGCACACAGAATACCAAAATGTTAATTATGCTTTTCATTGGCTTCAGCTAAATCCATGTTTTGTAATGGATTTAGGCATACGGAACTACAGCCCAGAGGCTGAAATAACAGCTTGTTTTTTGCAGGGCTTACAGATCATAGAAACCACGTTGTCGATGTGTCTTCAAAATGACCTTTTGATGGGAAGAGAAAGAATGGAACTATAGATGTTCAGTGAATACGTACTGCACACTCAGTTATAATTACTAGAGGAACTGGTCTGAGCAAGAATATATTAGCAGATAATGTTAATCATTTAAGAAAGAACAACAGAATAAATTTGCATGTAGATGTTATATATGGAAAGCAATGGCACCAACTCTTTGTAATACAGTACCTAAAGCAATCACATTTATTTTATGGACATGCAAAACTGATGAACAAGAAGGTGACTTTTTACTGCAGATGCACTTCAGGCATTAATTCATTAACAATAGAAGAATGAATAATAAATACTTGAAATAAGCTATACCTGCTGAAATAGGTTTACCTGCTCAAGCAGGGGGGTTGGACGAGATGATCTCCAGAGGTCCCTTCCAACCCCAGCCCTTCTGTGATTCGTGATTCTGTGATTCTGTGATTCTGATATCTGTCTCTAATGAAGATGTAATTAAAAGTAAGTTGCAAATGGGAGGTCTTGTGTGAAACAAAGTTCTTAAGTAAAATTAATAATATATGCTGTGAATGGGCAAAAATGTTTTTGCCAGAAATAATAATGGGAATTTGTAGAAGATATTTACTAATGAACTCATACACATTAGAAACAAAAAAAAATGTTTTTTCTCATCTGTTGAATGCTATAAAGCAAGAAAGATAGCATAAGGAAACTTTGTGACTTGTAATATACTTGGTTTTAAAGGTAAGTTATCTATGGTACTTGTTTCAAGATCAATGGAGTCCTATTTAGTTCCTGATATATACAAGACAATACGGCTGTTAAAGGCATATACAAGAGTTTCTACTTCTCACTCTGTGAGTCTGACTTCTGAGTGGAGAGCTTCTCAGAGGGCATTCTTTTAATGGCATCTTCAGTGCAATGTAAAAACACCCCAAAACTCTCCAAGGTAAAAAAAAAAAAAAAATCTCTAATAATTCAGGCATCTTCACCTTCCTTTTGATTATCTCATCCAGACAGAAATTATTTCTATCTGAAACTAAAGAAATTTATTGAAACGTGTTTTTCCACTGAAACTACTCCTTAGGAGGTTTAGCTGTCAATTCCCCACTTAAAGAGAAGTGGCTTGCAGGGTGAATACATAGTTTTCTTAACCCTTTGAGGAACTCAGACTCTTTCAGCCAGTGAATTCCCAGATCTAGATATATTCCCCAGTCCTGTCCCAATCTCCTGTCAGTGCAGAACCCCAAACTACACATTCATTTCCAAGGGAAAGAAATGTGGGCATGTGAGCAAAAAATGAGCTATAGGAAATGAGCAGTCCACCATGTGCCCCGGCAGACTGACTGGCAGACTAATGTCAGAATGGGCCACTGCGGCAGTCTCCAGTCGTGAACATGCATGACTACGAACACAAACTCATATTTTCATCTTCTTTGTGTGTACAGGACTTAGTGTGGCATGCACCATGCATTTGGGTTAAAGTCTAACTCCCTGGTGGACAGACTATGTCTCAGAAGTCAAGTAACAGTGAAATTACACGAGCAGCACTGTCTTCAATGTCTTCTTGTCTTCCTGGGCCTCTAAACTTCTCGTGTTTAAAAATAAACAATGAATAAGTGAATAAGCAAAGACTTTTGATCCCTTGCTTTACCAGCAGTCTGCCCCTGACGGTTGTTCCTACCTGTTCCTACCTGCCAGTGAAGCTTGAGATGAGCATACCTAAGTAGCTGTAGGCTTGCAAGGGCTGGTGCACTGATCTGTGATCTGTGTAGGTAGATCGTGAAGATTTGCTGGTAAAGAACAATGTCATGTAGGAGAATGCAGCAGTGTGCTTGAGGATGTATGTTTGTAATTCTAAGTTTCAATCAGGATAGAAAATTTCCTGTTTCTTAACCTTTTTCATTTTGTGAAACAAACTTGTATTAACAATGAGAGAGTTTAATTTGGGATCATGGTTACTTTGCACACGTATCATATATAATTAAATTATTCCCTATCTTAGTTATTAAGAGCCAGCTATTGTTTATTTATTCATCACTTTAATGCATTCTCATAGAATACCTATGAGATCAGGAAGAACTGTTAGCTTTCCTGGGCACAGAAAGGCTGAAGATCACATATCTTCAGCGAGTACTGATATGAAATCTCTAAGAATCTAGATCCATGTGACTTGCCCAAAAATTAAGGAAGGAAAGACTGTGGGGGAGCTGAGATTTCAGTCCTACTCTTCTGGACAGTCTCCTCAAGTTCCAAGACAGTGGAATTACAATACTGGTCTCTTTTTTCTTCCTTTCTCCAGTTGTGAATGTGCCTTATTCACATTTTTCTTCAACTTCTCCCCACTTATGCCCTTTCCCTTATCCCTCCTGTTCCAGTTGCTAGTTCTCCTCTAATGTCATAATAGACACTGAGCCTCCATTCCCTTAAGGAGAGACATCTGTCTCATATGCAATTCTGGTGAGATACATAGGTAGAGCCCTTATAAAGATCTGTTTTAAAACTCTAATATTTTATCACTGTCAGCATGCTTTGAAAAGACAGTTATGATTATTGCCATACAGACTTTAAATTTTTAGACTTCTGGTTCTGGAAGAATATTTAGAAAGGCTTTCAGCTGCTCTTGTTACCAACACAGCATTTATGAATGCTATTTAAGAAGCAGTGTATGTAAGAGTTGATATGTTCCTTAGTAAGCAAATGGGAAATACAAACCTTAATTAAGTATAAAGATTCAAGACTGAAAGGCCTATACCTACATCTAGTAAAAAGCTGAGAATCACACTCCCTTTTCTTTTGAATGTGTTATATGAACAATAATATAAAAAACCCCCACGAAACCCAACCAGATCCTATTATTAGGATCCCACAATCTCAGGATATTTTCTGGGTATGAATTTAAGGATGTGTAGTAGTTCCTGTTCTATTCAAAGATAATCTGCTACATAAATAACTTAATATAACATGGGTAATCTGTTTTAATTATTATTAGGTCTCTTATTCCCTCAGTTTTGTATGATGGCAATTCCTAAGTCTTACTATAACAAATACCTCTTGTAACTTTGGAGAATCCCAGGATACTATGCTTTGAATAGTTTGTAAGAGTTAATTTTTGAAATAGTGACTTTTTGAAACCACTCCACATTTTTAACAACTCCAAAGCTTTTATTAAAAAGAATTATAAAATCCACTATTTGTGTAAGAATGGCGTACTGACATACAGACTTGGAAAATATCTTGCACTTGGAATGTAATAAATCCGCTTTTTCAGATTTGTTGAACCATATTAAACCATTCTTACTGCAGAAAGGAAAATAATCCTTGAATTTGGTCTTACTATAACTGGAGCATTAATGCATTGATTATTTGAAAGCAGTCAAATAATTGAGATATACACTTGACAGAATGTTCTTTGTATTTCCTTCACTTTTATTTTCTCTGTTTCAAAATCATGTTTTCCCTTCTCCACAGCTTGATAAGGAGTAGGGAGTAAGGAATACGGTGGGGATTTTAATACAGACTACAGCCTGGAAAACATACACGTGGAGGTGTTTTTTTTAACAATATGATCTTTTTCATTCCAGGAATGAAGCAAAGAAAGAACTAGTACCAATTCTGGAGAATGTAAGGGGGAAAACATGAATTTCTTCCAATGACTAGGAGTATTGATAGACCTTGCTTTCTGCCAACAGATAACTTGAGTCTTCAGTGTCTGTTAAAGATTTGTCTATTCTGAAACTACAAAGAAAGTCGCTTTTAATTCAACACATAGATTTGAAAATGAAATGAAGCTTTTTTTGCTGTGTCCTCATTTTGATAGGTTTTCCACCTGCTGCAGTATTAGCAAAACATGAAGCAAACTTTGTAATGTAAGCAGTAAATATTCAATCCAAATATTAATATCGAGTGTTAATTTACTTCCAATTTTAATGCAGCTGGAAGCTGACAATGAAGTCCAAGCTAAGCTCTAGTGTTACTGGTGTAATAAAAATGATAATTTTCTTTGCAGCAACAATTAATAGTAGATAGAAAATTATTTTCAGAAATAAAAAATTTGAGCCAATTTGGCTCAGGTACATTTGTACCGATGTATTGATTACAATGAGTCTGCAAGCCTGTAAATGGAGGAGCAGAGTTTCAACAAAAGTCATATTTTATTTTGAAAGAAAATTACATCTCTTCATGTAAATGTTCTGAACTGATAGAGTAGGTGATCTTCTCCTTGAGATAAACAACCATGGCCACTCAGTAACAACCAAAGATAAGAAGAAGGAGAAAGCACTACTGGAAGCATATTACAGAAAGATGCTTCATGATAATGTATTTTTGCAGGCACAAAGCAAGTGTTTAACAGTAGGTGTGACGGTGAATAGGTAGATACAGCTTCAATTCTAGCTACGCTGTACTCCTGGCTGCAGTAGAAACCTGTTGTAAGATACAGTTTGACAACTTATTTTTTGTTTTAGTTGTATATGTCTGCTCTTCATTTCTTTTCTTAAAATATGGGGTACTGATGACAATAAAAAGAAATGGATTCACAGACAGCTATAAGAATGTGAATGATTTTCAAAGTGCTAGACAGAAAAGGAGGGGGATTCTAGGAATAAAGACAACGTGAGTTGGAATGTATTCCCTATAGAACAAAAAAATTCTAGTACGGGCAAAAGAGTAAGAAGTTGCAACTAAATCTCAAACATATTCAGGTTCACAAAAGTGTATATGTAAAAGTTCAGTAAAGTTTTCAGTGGAGTTATACACCTTCGCTTTCTTCTCATAATGTTGATTCCTTCTCAAGTTTCAACTTTCCAGAAGAAAAAAAAAATTCCATGCCCATCATGGAGAATGTAGAGGGAAAATTGGCAAAGCCTGTATTGTAATTACCTTTTCCAGATTAATTTCATAGGCCTTGCAAAAAATGAGTAAGTTTTTTCAGCCAGATCAGAATGTTTACTCTGCCTAAACTCCATTCCTCCAAGCAGCTTTTGTTGCAGATTCTGGTATCACAAATTCCCTCTTTTATAGAGAAAGGAAACTGAAGGAAAATGGAAAGTTCGTAAAGGTGGACTGATAGAGAAGATAAGAAAACTCCCTAATATTACAATACTAAATGTTTTTATTATTGCACTCCTTGCTAGAGTTTTGCCATATAGAAACTTCATTTTAAAGAAGAGAGTATTTAATTCTACAGAACAGAATAGTATATTGCATAATGTCATATATTTGCATCACATAAGTGATTGGTCTGGTGGAATAAATGTTGAAACTGAAAGTCATCTAACTGCTTAGTCTTTTCCATTGCTCCCTACTGTTCCTTATTGTTAGTTCATGTTCAACATTTGTGTTTGAATAAAGTGCTTTTCTCACAAACCAGAATTTCTAGTGCTATGTCCCTGTTTCTGTTAGCACCTAAATTTATGTCCCAAATTTCATCTATTATTCTGCACTGCAGACACAAACTACAGTCACAACAGGCCATCTTCATTATAGTAGCCCTGGGTTGCATAACTTTTTAAATAAAATTACTCTTATTTTCAATAAAGAAATAAACACATATTCAAATAAATACAATGTAAAGACAGCTGCTTGCTCCTTGAATAGTCTCCAGCAGCAACACAGGCACTAAAAGAGCTGGATTGGTTTTGGATGGATCTCAGTAGCAGCTGTGGGGTGAAAAGAGAATGACCCATAGGTAATGCAGCTGCCTGCAAAGAACCAAAGGAGCACGGAAAATGCTCTCCATGCTCCATCCTTCTCCCTTTTCAAGTGCATGGTGCAGATTCTCTGACGAATGGGCATCTGTAAAAGGCATTGTCAAGGGACGTTGTTACAAGGGCAGCAGTCTGCTTCCTGCTTGCAGGAAGGAAATCCTGTGTGATGAGCGCCTTTCTGCCACAAAAATTAGTACAACACTCCCAGAATCTTTGCGCTGAGTGACCATGAAGGTGAACAACCGATGAAAAATGTGCTCTAGTCAATGCAAATCTGAAGAAATTCAGTATATATCAAAGGAACTATTTCATTTATTTCAGTTTCGTTCAAATAATGGCAACACCACAACCTCATCTTCTGCAGTAAGGCTTGGTAAATTAGTATGCTTATAAATAAAAATGGAGCATATGACTTTGTCATCAACAGTATAGAATGGTGTAGAATGACGGTTTTTATATTAGACACCTTTTTGTTATTAGTTTCTCTGGGTGATTAATTATCATATCCAGATGTACAGAGTAAGGAACCTCCCAAATCAGGTGTGAGTACAGATGCAAAATCTTCATTTTGCATCAGAAGAGTAATCTGAAGATGGTATTTTCACACAATGCTGGTTATCCCCAGAACCGTAACAATGTATAGTTCTTTGCTACATTTTAAAACAAAGATGATTAAAGCAATCACGGCCAGTCTAAGCACCAAAGCTATAAAGCCACTCATCGGTATTTACAAAAGGGCATGTTTAACCCATATGACAATGTAATTGCCACCAGCAATGATGAACAAAAGCAAACTCTTATGCTTACATTAAAAACATCTAATATTTATAAGAATAATGTTTAAATGTTCACATCAATATTTTTAGGAAGTTTAGTGTTTATATTACTGTTTGAAATTAAACTTTGTTTCTAATGAAACTCTAATTAAAAGGTATGTTTACAGAAAATAGCAAGTGTAGTAGGCATTTCATTTATTGTGATAAACATGTTAGCAAAGCATTACTGTCATAGTCTTAAAGTAAAACACAATCACATACATTGCTTTGGCATTTGTAATAAACACTGGGAGAAGGGAAGTAGCATTGCTTTATTCTCCAGTGCTGCAACACCCAGCACACATCCCTGGTCAGTCCTGAAGTATCTTCTGCACTAGCTATAAGAAATTTATTCCTCCTGTGTACTGACCTCCCTTTGTTCATGTGACTCTGTTAGGGATGTCTCTCGTGCATACAGAGAGGTATGCACAAGCAAAGCCTGAAGGCTGAATTTCCTGGGTTTCAGTACCAATGAAAAAACCCAGAAATAATGCCTCAATATCTTTGCCAACCTACCTTACTGATTTCCTTATATCCAATGCTACATACACTATGAAGTTACATAAGTAAATGTAATATTGGGTAAAATTACAAAGGAAAGTAAGAGTTTGCTTGCTGGGTCACCTGTAGCACTGTACTGCATTTGACAATGACCATTACTAGTACATTTAGAAGCAGTTGAAAAGTACATGAACAAAATAAAAAAACTCAGCAAATTCTTTTCAGTCACTATAGGCCTGAATTATTTTCAAAGTGGTGATTGACTGACGACAGTTTCTGCACTCTCCTGAGTAATCCAGAAATAAATCAACTGAACACTCCTGTTTTGTCTTTCTCTCCCTTTTTTTTAAATTTAGGCCACCGTATCAGATAGTGTGTTTCAGTAAGCATGGAGGCACTTATGTATTAGAGGCACTGGTCTTCAGATGCTGATCTTTGAATAGTTTATTCCAGTTCATAAAAGTGTGAGTAACAGGGAGTTTCCTCCGCAGATTTTTTCGCCATATATCCTCTGACAAAGCCTGAGTGTTTTCCAGAATGGCAATATGAAACTTGGTGTCCTCAACTTCCACAAATTTCCCCAAATCTGTGGCAAACTGACTGGTCTATCACATTTAAAGTCTCACTCACAGACTTGCTGGCGGTTACATGGAGGTTGGCATCTCTGAAGTAGTGTACCTGGAGGAGAAAGAACCCTGTAACTTGTGTGGTAAATGGAGTCAGGGCAAAAGTCCAGTCTGACTTCCAAAGGCCATTCCAATGATTTGAAGGCTGGTACTGATGAGCCTCAATGCAGGCCACAAACATCTGCCTCTTCCCCAGGCTTTTTTTGAACACACAGCAGTTTCCTTCAGGAAAGTGGCAGCTCACGTATGCCTTTAAGCCCTTGTGGAGGGCCTCTCACCACAGCTCCCCCTCATCTAGCATCACCCCGTGCAGCTGGGGTTTGCTGGTTACCCCACGCAGGTGGTCAAACTCAAAAAAGAATTTGTCCTGAGGGTCAAAGAAGCGGTTTCCGCCTAAGTTGTTGTAGTGGGTCAGTAGCACAGTGCGCCTGTTTATTTGGATGGGGGTGAAGTTGTTCTTGTTGTGACAGGCCCCCACGGGGGCAGCCTCCTGCCTCGCCAGCTTGTCATCTTGGACCAGAGTGGAGAGATCTCGGACAACCTGGCCAAACTTCCCGGGAGGGGACGGGCGCAGTAGGCTGCAAATGAGAGACGCCTTCTCCAGCTCGCGCAGCTCCTGCCCCGCGCGCATGCTGGGGGTGAGGGCTATCCAAAGGGCGGGAGGCTGCAGGCGATGGGAGGGCATGTGGGTTGCTTCGTGCTGGAGGGAAAAGGCACAAGATGGCGGCAGAGGTGAGGGGAGCAGTGGCGGGAAGGGGGCTGCCCTGTGGACCCACAGTTTGTGACCTCACAGTGGCACCCAGGCAGCGCCGGCGGGGGGTCGTGCCGTGAGGGCGCTGGGTGTCCTAGCAGGGCACGGGGGCATGAGGGTAGGGAACAGGAGCAAGCTGAGTTAATGTCCTGCCAAACGCTGCCAATGCCACTGCAGTGAAGAGGCTGGAGCAGGCGACGCAGAGCCACCATGGAGGAGAACAGATATCCTCCTCCTGCTCTACCTCCTCTTCCTTTTGCTGCTCTGCCTCCTCCTCTCCTCTCTCTGTCCTGCGACAACTGCCGTGGGGTGACCTCCCCCTGCGCACCCCTTTCCCCCCATGTTGGGGCCCCACCTGTGCCTGCATGGGACCCCCAGCTGGGGGGCTGGGGAGGGGCTGGGGCAGCCAGCCCAGTCTGCCCTGGCCTGGTCCAGCCGGGGCTGGCTGAGTCTACCTGCGTGGGTGCAGTGCTGGCGCCCTCACCTTGTTGCTCCTTGTTGTTGGTACTCCTCTTCCCGCCATTCCCCTCAGCTGCTGAATCCCCTCGGCTTCCCCACATTTTCTTCCTCTCACTGCACCCCTTTCTTCACCCTGACCACCCCTTGTGTTCCTTCACACCCTCCCCTTCTCTTTCTCTGGCCGTTTTTGTCACCTTTGCCCTCAGAGTCTCTGGGTGCGGAGCAAAAATGTCTTCCTGCATGCCTCAGAGCCTGCTGCATTATTGGAAATCAGAAGACAACGATGTTCTAGAGTATGATAAAAGCAAAGGGCAAGCTTTTTAGGTTTAGAAAAAAATTAAACTTCTTCCACTCCTCTCCCTCTTGAAAAGCAATGACACGGGCCAGAAGTTTCCTTAACCTGATCTCTCGTACGTGGTTTTTGTCCATCATTCAGAATGAGTTCAGGACTGGGAAGATTGATTTAGACAGCACAATGAAATTGCTTGAAAAACTGCAAATGCCTTTTGATTTTGCACATGTAAAACATGTTTTCAAGGTGAGGAATATGTAGATTAAGCAATTAAATACGTTTAGAAAACCAGTTACATAAGTGCCTTATATTTGCTGACTTTTTAAAATTAATGTTTTTAGAAGTGAATTTCATGCTAGTAGGGTGTGCTGAATCAGCAAATAATTTGCCTTGTTCAGGTCTTTTGTTTCTGTGTAAAATAGATAACTGAGTGGTTTTATTACCATCACCTCTTCACCAAACCAAAATACTGTAGGGTGGTGGAAAATATGTAGGTCTTGATTCTCAGCTTTTTTCTAACAAGGCCTAACTTGAGAAAAATAAAAATATTCTGGTTTCATCCCATTCAGTTGCTTCTGTAATCAAGCTAATGAGCCCAGATATGCCTGTCTGGTGCTGGGCAGAGCCATTAGAGTGACTTCTTAAAAATCCTTTTGCCAAAAGGACAATATGGAGTTGTCTGATCTGCTCAGGCTTCAGGTCAACACAGACCCTGCACATTTGTTCATTCAATTTTCCACTATACCTCTTCTTTGAAGTATTTAGAAGGTGTGCCAGATGGATACGAATTGCAGTCGAACACCTGGGGAAGGATGTGGCCTTGAGATATGGCAACATTTAAGGGATTTCTATGAAGGTTACATGACACAGCTAGGAATTGGACTTACTAATAAATTAATTTAATGTAGGAAAGCAAACTACCATCAAGTGGATGCAGTCCCAGTGGGCAAATACTGCAAAACTGAGTGCCTTTGGACATACTGGAATTTCATGTTGTTCAGGTCCCCTCTAGTAATTACTCAAAAGATGTATGATTTTTCCTTTTAGCTCATTTTTTCACCAAAAATAGCTGTTCGGTAATGCTGTTTTCTTAAGGGAATGAAGCCAAGTGGTTAGACATATATCTGATTTCTTTGTGAATTTTCTCACCAGCTGGCTGATTCTGTCTAGATTCCACAGAGGAGAATTAACTATGGCAAGTCAGAAACTTTTAGGTCACGTCATGCTGACAGGCAGGCAGGCAGGCAGAGGGATGGCATTAGGATTTCCTCACTCTATCTTGTTCCTCTCTCATTGTTCTCTGCCTTTTTAAGCCAAGGTAAAACAGGCAGCATGAACACAATCCTTGCTAAAGAGGCTGCCTGTCATTTTTTAACTTGCACTGCATTGAGACAATTGCCAACCTTGAGAATCTCATGAGAACTTGAAACTATTTCTCATTGTTTCCTGTATTTTCCACCTATTTTTTTTCCTGACAGAAATTTGAGAAGGATGATCAATTGTGGGTAAATAAGAGAGTAATTATTTGAGGAAGTGAGCTGCATAGAGCAAGTCTGATCTAGTTATATTTAACAATATAATATACTCAACAGTCTGATCTAGTTATTTGTAGTAGGTCTGTAGATATTCTTTTGTATTTGAGAGAGATTTGAGTCTTTTCAGTAGTTTTGGGGCTCAAATTGTCCATCAGTATAATAGTACATAAAAATGTAAAGCAGTCAGGAAGGAAATCTCACTGGCATCAGTCAGTAAGTATACATCAACAATTAATCGAATGGTTATACACAACAGTCAATTTTATAGAAAACATAGTTTTTAAAGAATAATCTGCTTTTCTCTTGTCTATTCTCTTTGAATTTATTTTACTGTAATGCTCCTTTTAGCAATATCTGAATTATGAGCATTAAGATTTTTAAGGAATAATACATTTTCATATAATTCCTCTCAAGACTGTCTTTGTCAAGATACTTCTTTTTCTGAATAGCAAAGATTTGATATGCATTAACAAAAATAAGAATAATAAAAATCTACCAACAAAAATTTTATAACAATTTTTTTTTATATCGACATGATTTCCATAACTTTAATTTGAAAAGCTCTCCTATGTAATATTATTTTCTGTATTTCATCAAGAGGCAACTGAGATAGAAAATTTAATTTTTTTGCCCAGCTTCACTCTGCGCCAATACCTAAGTGAATGTTTCCCGAGTCCTAATAGATTGTTTAATTCCAAAATAAGTTGCTATTTTATTTTTCTATTTAACAAGATAAATCTATGAGTAGATTTGCAGTTTTCTTAAAGATATTAAAAATTAGATTGAGGATATCAACCTTAGATGTGGGATTTCTCAAGCAGTAATGAAATGCATATTATTAGCCTTTGTACTGAATTATTTTCTTGCTGGTGATTTTTGTTAAAAATGATCATTACTATTCTTTTTCACAAACTCAAAGCAAATACTTAAGTACTGATTTGTAAAATTTTTGGCTAGAACTCCTCATGAAATTTACTTTTGTACTTGTTTTGGTTATCTAATATATTTTTACTTTTATTGGTGTACTTATTCAGACATCTCTTAGTAGGAAATGTACTGCATAGGAAGAAGCTGGTAATGTATCATTTGGCTTTTAGTTTTTATGGTGTCTCTTCAAAACTAATCTAGTAGTAATCACAAATATTTATCAAAGAGCAGCCGAAGATCAAGTAAGCCATTTCATGTTTATGGACACTTTTGGAGAAGCTCTAATAACCACAGTAGGTACCATGCTATTAGATGCTTAAATTTAGCCTCTTTGGTAGTCTCGGTTTAAGGAGCCAACAATTATGACATTTGATCAGCTTACAGTGATAATCAATGAGGCAATGTATTGCCATTCATTTATGATTTTTATAAGTAATTTTGTCAGTAAATTTCCAGAAGTTTCTCTTAACTTTTAAGAATAATACAAGCTAAACTGTTAGAAACATCTATATTTCATATGCACAACTACATATTTCATGCAGAATCTTTTAAGGGATAAATAAAATCATTAAGCCTGAGAAAAATGTAAATGGCAGATATGGTAAAAAAGTATTATTCTACTCAAATTCTTTTGCCCTTTTGATTTTTTTAGTGGCTTTTATACTGAAGCACTGAAATTAATTAATGTGCTAACATTTTGTAAGCTCTATGAAAACAAGCTTACAGTTTAAGAATTCTGAAAGTGTGAATTAATCTGAGTTAAACATTCTGGCTTGTTAAGAATAGAACACGAAGTCATAGGTTATTATAAAGTATCTTGTCTCCAAACTTTAATAGTGTTTCTTATTTGATGTGTTGAAACTCTTGGATCTCATGATAATTTGGTCATCCTTATTTCATTTTTTAGATTACTGTTTGCTGTATCTTGTTTATAAATTTAACTGACAGTATTTACGACATGGTTTAAATTGCTGTTGGAGAGCTATTATATTAAATATATTTTCCACTTGATAATTTTTATGCTGCAGATTTATTTTACTACATAGCATTTTAGAAGTTTTATAAAATGTGTTTTAAAATTGCATATGAGTTATATAGAAATTTACTGTAATTACTTAGGTGCTAATTATGTTATATGGTACATTTTAATTTTTACAAAATATTTTTAACACACAAAGTCAAATCTAAAAGTTGCATACAGAAGTAGAAGAATATAATTTGATAATGCATTGCAGTGACTGTTGCCTGAGGTTTTCTCTGTTGTTCTCGCTCTTATGATCAGTTATAATAGAGTGTTTTGTGTGTATCTTTGTATCACTGCATACCCTAGTATTGACTGTTTTCATTTTTTTTTCTTTTTCAGAAAACAGTTGACAAACGGAAGGCACATACAATTAACATAGAAGACTTCAGGGCAATTTATCGAACTATTGTATACAGACCTGAATTTCATGAACTTTTCCGTGCTTACTCTCCAAACTGCAAAATTCTAGCTGACACCGAGCTCATTGAATTTCTCAGAAAAGAACAATATGAAACTGAAGCTTGTGGAACGACTGCGTTAGAAATTATTTTGAAGTATGAACCCATTGAAGAAGGTATGCATAGTTTAAGTATTTGATTTCTAGCTCTTATTTATTGTGCTTCTGTCACTGACTGTGCTTATATTCTTGAATACTCATCTGACTAGGCAAACTGAACATTCTAAAGAAAACTAATGTAAGCAATAATATTGTATTATGTATGTTGTATAATATCTTTTGTAAGCACTTGTACAAAACATTGATTTTTTGCAATTCAGATCTTTAAACATTGTGAAAATAATAATACAAGAAACCATTAATAAAGCACAATAAATTTACACAGCATATTCCTCAGTGATTGCATATTACATTACTTACCAGGTTCATCATTCTTACTCCTTGTTGCAACAGACTGGTCCAAAACCTACATGTAGATTGCTTCAAACAAAATACAATTTTCATACAGTAGATAAGCTAATATAAACTGCAATAAATCTTTTTAATGCCCACTGAAACATGTGAATGACCATTATTAGGAAGCCAGACTGAATTTTTTTGTTTAGCTAAGTGTTCAAAAATCATTTTGCTTAATTAATTAAAGGAATATAAATATTGGATTCCAAAGATAAAAAAACCAGAAATTATGTTTTGTTAGCAACTGGTCTGTTCAGCCCAGGATATTTCTCTTGGAGCAAATCAACAATAATTAAATCAGTAATAATGGATGAATTTCTTTTTTTAATTTTCCATATTAAAATCTGAAGACTGAGGACAGAATTTTTGAAGACTAGAAAATGTCAGAATTTAATGTTATGTAATTTAGTTTGGTTTAACTACTCAGTACTGTGATCCACAATCACAATAAAGTGAAAAGTAGTTAAACCAATGCATTTCAAAGCACATTTTACAACCAAGATTGTTCTAATCCTATTGGGGGTCACGTTAATTGTTACAGCATTGTTGACATAATAGAGCTTTTTGCTTGAAGTTTATCTTAAAAATGGAAAGAATATGTGCTACTAGAGTTTGATATAGTACTTCCATTTTGTACTGTTTAAACCTACAATTTGTATGAATCATACTTTTTGCACTTGATTTGCCTATATTTTAGTGTCATATGGCAGAAAGTTTAAACGTAGAAGTAATCTAATAACAGAGATTTCACAGAGGAAAACAGCTTTTAAGGATGTACCTACTGAGAAGGTTATATCTCTTTTTCTTTACTAAGAAAGACTGAAAACTTAGACAGTTACAATCTGGTTTGCCCTCAGTTGGATATGATTGGTAATGATACCAGGGATGCATTGAAACAGTCTTATAAATGTGGTGGATCCTCAGCATCTTCAGCGGGCATAAAGTCTGGTTATTAATCTCTCCCATCATGTGTCTACTTATGTCATTGTCCATGTTTTTTGGGGTTAAAGCTATAATTATTTATGATCTCCCAGCCTGAAATGCCATTTCCATTTTGTTCTCTGCTCAGCTTCTAAGAGTGGGTCTCTAAACACAGAGTTCTACTATCACAGAATCATGGAACTGTCCAGATGGAAAGGGATCTCAGGAGGGCTCAAAGCAAGGTTAACGCTGAATTCTGAATAGGTTTCTCAGGGCTTTTTTTCAGTCAAAACCTGAAAACCCTAAGGACAGAAATCCACAGCCTCCTTCATGTGCCCAGAAATGGCTTTCAAGAGTTCTTGCACCATAATTTTCCCAGGGATGAAAGAGGCTGGCCAGCCTGTAGTTCCCTGAATTGAATCATAGAATCATAGAATAGTTGGGGTTGGAAGAGACCTTTAAAGGTCATCTAGTCCAACTCCCCTGCAATGAGCAGGGACATCTTCAACTAGATCAGATTGCTCGGAGCCCCGTCCAACCTGACCTTGAATGTTTCCAGGGATGGGGCATTTACCACCTCTCTGGGCAACCGGTTCCAGTGTTTTACCACCCTCATTGTAAACAATTTCTTCCTTATGTCCAATCTAAATCTACCCTCTTTTAGTTTAAAACCATTACCCCTTGTCCTATTGCAACAGGCCCTGCTAAAAAGTTTGTCCCCATTTTTCTTATAAGCCCCCTTTAAGTACTGAAAGGCCGCAATAAGGTCTCCCCGCAGCCTTCTCTTCTCCAGGTTGAACAACCCCCAACTCTCTCAGCCTTTCCTCATAGGAGAGGTGTTCCATCCCTCTGATCATTTTTGTGGCCCTCCTCTGGACCCAGTCCAACAGTTCCATGTCTTTCCTGTACTGAGGACTCCAGAGTTGAATGCAGCACTCCAGGTGGGGTCTCACCAGGGCAGAGTAGAGGGGCACAATCACCTCCCTCGACCTGCTGGCCACGCTTCTTTTGATGCAGCCCAGGATACAGTTGGCTTTCTGAGCTGTGAGTGCAGGAAGTCCTTGCCCTTTTTGCAAATGAATGCAACATTTGTTCTCTAGTCAGGGGGGCCTCCCCTGATCTCTACGGCCTTTCAAAGATGATAGAGAATGGTTTTGCAGTGATATCAGCCAACCGTCTTAACACAAATGCACCTCCTTTGGTCCCATGGAGTCCCGTGTTGAGTTCTCTCCAGTAATCACTAGTAATTATCTCTCCAGTAATTATCTTAATCTCTATCTGCTGCTAGTTTCTTTTCTGCTTGAGCCCTGTCTGTAAGCACAAAGCCTACACCTTGTTGATGAAGACTGAGAAAAAGACAGCACTGAGTACTTTAGCATTATCTGTGTTTGCTGTCACTGAACCACCTGCCCTACTCAACAGCAGGCCCACTTCTTTTTAAAAACATAGCCAATGTAGCAGTAAAAGTGCTCCATGTTGGCGCTGATGTCCCTTGCCAGTTTCAATTCCGGATGAGCTTTGGCTTTCCGAACAACATTTCATCATGCTGAGCATTATTTCTATATTCCTCCCTTGCAGCCTGCCCACACTTTGACTAGCAGTTTTATAGTTTCGTTTTTATGCTATTTCACTTTTACTCTGCCTCAGTGAATCCATGACGTTGTTGTTGCAGTAGAAGGAAGCGATCTAAGCAGCTAGCACTGGTAATTTAGCCTAGAATCTGGAGCTCAGTTGGGGTTCTTCCAGATTTCAGTGATATTTTGCAGACAAAACATTTTTTATACCAATGAGTTCTTTCTCCTTTTGAGTCAGGCATACATGTAGAACCCATAACTTCTCATTTGTTTAGCTACCATGGAAGGGTTTGTGTGTGGTTGCCATTGTTTTTTTAAGGAAAAGCTCCAGTTATATTTTGATGAGTGTTTAAAGTCATTAAAATAATCTGAAACCATTATGGAAAAAACTCATACATTTATTATGTATTTATTTTTATTTATTTTTATTATGTGTCTTGTCTTTTTTTATTTTTTCCTGTGTTTTAATTTCTTTATTTTCATGATGATCTCCTTTATCTGCTCTCTTCTGTCATTTATTTATCTTTTTATTTATCTTTTCTTATATTATCTGTCATTTATTTATCTTTTTCCTTTGTCCTTCTATATATTCTGTTCTTCAACTTGCTGTTGGTCATTACAAACCATTTTTAACTTTATTTTTCTTAGGGTTCTTATGTGCCATTTTGCTTGTCTGCTCATTATACTGTCTTCTCTCACTTGAGTCATTTAGTGATAATGCACACCCCCTCCCCCTCAAACCTGAAGACTTATATGTCCCCTTGACTTACTTGCAGAGGAAGCAGTATGTAAGATCTTCACAGGTGCCTGATCGCCATTTCTGAATCATGAGAACTCAGATGAGTGGAGGTTTGTTAAATCTGTAAAGTGTGTATTCAGCTACTGAACGCTGCTTCAAGTTGTGGTGTAACATTTCTGCTGAGTTTCACTGAACATAACTTGAGGCAAAATTTGCAACTAAGCTGAGAAAAGGATATCAGAGCTAACTGCTTTTTATCGCACGCTGTTATTTTGTTCAGTGGGAGTTGACTCTCAGGTGTTTAACTTTGTTAGCTTCCTTTGGTTCCCAGTCTTTGATAACGGATGGAATAGATAACTGGTTAAGAAAAATAAACCCAAGAAGGGAAAAATCTTCCTTTTGGGATAGTAACCCTGGAATATCTATGCTGATCATTCCCGTGGTGGGAAGAAGAAACTGGATCCCTCTTTCAATAATAAACAGAAGACATTTGGTGTTTCATTAACAGTCACTCACTGTCAATAGCTAAAAAACCTTTGATTCCTCATGCCATTACTTTCTGAATTTGCCTTTTAAATTAGAACATCTTTTATTGAATATATTCTACTGTTTCTGAGAAATAATGTGTTTACTAATTAATTATATAAATTACCAGTTTAAAAGGTTTCTTTTGTTTTGAGTTATCTATTTTGATGGGAAAGTTAATAGCCATAAAGCAGTTAAACAATGAAGAATATTTAGTCAGTTAGAAAACACATTTGTAAATATCAACTGAAGTTTCTATAGTTTTAATTTAATGTCTGTTTTAAATTTCAGATGCTGAGCCAAATTATTTTTTGTTTCTTCATCTGTGATAAAATTGTTTGTCTTGTAATTGGAAATAATCTTACTGAATGAAATGCATCAAGCACTGCACTGCTAGCCAGTCAAGGGAGGTGATTGTCCCTCTCTGCTCTGTGCTTGTGCGGCCTCACCTCGAGTACTGTGTGCAGTTTTGGGCACCACAGTATATTAAGGAAACAAAGCTACTAGAGAGTGTCCAGAGGAGGACCATCTTCAATTTATTCCTAGGATATACATTCTTTTAAACTTGTTTTTTCTGTGTGCATGTGTGACAGAGAGAGCAAGAGGGAGAGCATGCATTTGCAGGAGAGAACTTTTGATCCCATTGGCCAATGTAAACCAAGATTAGCAGAGTAGAGACCCCAGTCAAATTACTACAGATTTCATAAAGAATCATGTGAAATAAGAAAGATGACTTAAAAATCTCAATTAAGACAACGGCTGAAGCTGAATTTATGAGACACAAAAATTCAGGTGTGTGGAAGAGCGTGTAAATATCCAGTTTTAGGAAAAGCTTTCACCAGAGGAAGGCAATCGATTATGAGATACAAGCCCTTAGAAAACGAAACTGCAGCTCAGACAGCTGATTTATTCCAGTATGCACCAGTATTAGTTACAAGTGTAGGTTGGGTGGAAAATAGACTCCCTAGGATGAAACTCAGAGTAGAAAAGGAAAAACTGTATTCTTGCTTTAGCCAAGGAAATATTTCTGTCTTAGAATACAAATGTTTTAGTCTGACATTACATAGCCAAATTTCATAGTATGAAATCCCATCTGATAATGTTTCTGCCTTGAGGCTGTTATTATTTGATACTTTTAACAGCTATTGAAAGCTTCCTTCTTCCAACATAGCAGAGTTACACCCTTGTCTCTGATTGCAAGTATTTCTCATGAGTTCACCCCTAAAATTCCCAGCAGACATATTTGTACCCATTTTAATATCTCTGTTGGCCAATTAAAATAAGCATTTAATTAGTAATTTGGCTATTAGGAAACAAAGAACACAAGCATTTCAACACCTTTCCCTTCATTTCCCAGGCTCAACTTAAGTTCAGGCTCCTCTCCCCCCCGCTTCCTAGTCTCCATTTCAGTCTAGACACCTTTCCTCCCACCTTGTCATTGCTGCAAAAAAAAATTGATGAAAAGCCTTCTCTTCAAAAGAATTAAGTCTATAATTCATGTAATTCATTACAGATAAAGCATAGAGGATGAATGTATTCTGTTTTGAGCATCATGTAAAAAAACTCAAAACATTTTTTAACGACCCAGAAAATAAAAACTTAGTCGTATTGTTACAAGTATAAAACAATATAACACGTGCAGATGGATCAATAAAAAAAGTCAAGATACTAAATAAGATACAACTGTCAAAAGTTATCAGGGAAGCAATAAGTCATTCTGCAAATATGTTAGTTAAAGACCAAGGAAATTCTTGATCCTAAGTGCAATCAGGTGGCTAACACTACTAATGAGACCAGAGTAAGATTGCAGTCAAAAATATGGAAAAAACAGGCTAAGACAGGCTTAAATGACTTAAACAGATCAGTGAAGACAGGTTGAGAAATCCATAAGGTCTTAGAAAATTGACTGTAATGAGCTTGGCTAATTCAGGTTACCTTTGAAAACACATGGAGAATAGATGATGAATTGAAAGACTAGGAAAGATCAAATGTAATATCTATTTTAGAAAGGGAATATCCAAGGAACTAGACACCAGTCAGTTACCAGAAAAAACTGGAACAAATAATGAATATGAAACCACCTCTAAGGTGGTAAGGACAAGTAAGAATTTGTCAGGACATTCCATGACAAAATAGAATCCAGTTTTCTTCTATGAGAGACTAACAGCACTGGTGGATAGAAGAAAAATCATATTTTTTAACACTGTCTTGCATTCTAAAAAAACAAGTTGAGGAAGCAGGCAAAATAACTATACATAGTACACAAGAAACTCATTAGAATATTACTCTGATAATTTAGTTATCAATGACTTAGAGTCAAAATGAAAGGCTACACCAATCTACAGTTTCACTGAGCATTGTGTTGGGATCCAGATTTCAATTATGTCATTGATAAGCTGGATGATGGAATAGAAGTTAATTTTATTAAATTTAGATTTAACGCCAGAACTTCAAGTGTAATAGGGAACAAGATTAGATGTCAAAGTGATCTTGGCAAATTGATGGTATAGAAAAGAAGGATGGAGTTCAATAAGGAGAAGTACTACATTCCATTTAGGGCATCAAACATCAAGAAGAAACTTCACCAGGTGGAAAATTTTGCAGAAAGAAAATGAGAATTATCAGAAGTCTAAGGAAACCTAACCTAAACAGAAAGATGCGGTGAATTGAACTTCTTTCTTCTGGAAAGCAGAGGAATGAGGAGAAGTATGATAGCAGTCATCATATGTGTATAAGACTGAAAAAAAGGAGAGGAATAGTACAAAACAGAACAAATTTTTAGACAGAAAGGAAGTTTCAGGGTAAACATTATGGAAAACTTTCTAAAAATAAGGTTACTTAGTGCTGAAATGGAATTACTAGGATATCTGTGGATTCTCCATCAATGGAAGTCTTTAAGAATAGCTTTGACAGATGTCTGGTAGGAATAACATTTGTATGTTTAAGGACAACAGTGTATGTATGTATGATCTCTAGAGGACCTTCCTCCATATTTTCTATTTCTGTTTAGAATTTTAATACATTGCAAAATTTTCTAGTTCAAAAAACTGCACAATTTAGAAATAATTATTTTCTTTGTGTTACCATCATCACAATGATTTTAATAAATCCTCATTTAGATATAAAACTTTCAGTCTGCACACATACTGAAAATTGATGGTTGCAGTTCTAACCTGTAAATCGTGATTCTTATAGCTGTATTGAGAATTAACAGGTCAGATAAGTGTTTTGGCTTTTGGTTTTCAGGGATTTGTTTGTCAAAAGTTTGTATACATTGATGTTTTTAAGTTATCATTAACAGAATGTAATCTTGGATTACTTACTGCTTAATTATCACTAGCCTACTGTAATGACAAAAATAAGGTTATTTTGCAGCCAGAACTGGGCAAAATCCCTGACTAATTCAAACTAGGTTATGTCTTGAAGCAAAATTGACTTCTGAGATTATATCATTTGCAAAATTATTACGTTTGAAGCATGACATTGGAGCAGCAGTTGGCATTATAATGGGTCTGTTTGTCATTAAATCAGTTAAAAACAAAACATGGGATGACTATCACTGGTATGGAGGCAATTAGCACATTTTGTTACAGATGAAGTAATACAATAAGCTTGATTTGCAATTCATCTTTGTGGGCAGTCATTTATTTTGTTAAGATGCTATTTTTATTGCAAATACTTCTAATTTAAACATTATTTCATCACTATTTATTTGGAATTTTCCACTGCTGAGGAAGATATTTGGTGCTAGGAATCATAGTTTCTGCAAGATTATTTTGACAGTCTCTGATTGACATACTGGAGAACAATTCCTGTTCTTTCTGCAGAGAAAAAAAGATTCTCTTTGTGCATTGACTGACATATTACTTTCCAAAACTAAACAACAGCAAATATTTTCCTTTGTATTTAATTAGGACTACTACAAACTCTTCTTACTGGAGTCCATAGAATAAAAATGTCTCATGATTTTGAACCACAGCAGTTCATCTTCAGAATTGCACACATCTGATGTTTGTGTTTATATTGTTTGTTATGAATTTTAAAATTGCAGGAAAGTGTTATGCTGTATAACATTTAGCAATGTTTAGAATTGGCTATTAAAAATTATGGAAATACACAAATATAACCATCAATTTAGCTTCACACCAGATATTTTTTGCTTTCTTTTTTGTTCAGTGAGGAAAAGAAGGCAGATGTCATTTGAAGGATTTATAAGGTTCATGAGCTCAGAAGACTGTTCGGTATTTAAAAACGAACACAGGACCATCTACCAAGATATGAACCACCCATTATGTGACTATTTTATTTCATCTTCTCACAACACCTACTTGATATCTGACCAACTAATAGGGCCCAGCCATTTATGGGGATATACCAGGTATTTAGATACTGTTTTTTAATATTTTATACATTCTTTGGCTTTTTTTTAATGAATACTAAGTCACATATAAACCTGCTTGGCAATAAGGAACAAAACCATCACAGATAGAAGTAGAAAATGTGAGAGTGGTATTTTATTTTGTGTGTACACTTTTCAATATATTTGCCAAACCATCTGTTCATAGTCTGGAAACAATCTATTTTTTCACTTACATCTCAAAAGATCTACCTCGCAGCAAATGACATCTATAGTATGCTGCACAGTATATGATTAAATCAGTTTTTAATCTCAACATGCCATGCGAAAAAAAATAACTCCCTGAAATAAATGTAAAATTCCTGGGCAAACTCTAATCTGATCAATATACAGGACATAAGGGCACAGTACAGTGAAGTATGTCAAGGGTATCTGTGATCAGTGTATGTTGCAGTGCGGTCAATTTAGAAGCAACAACAACAAACATTGAAAGTGGGCACTATAGTAACCAGGAGGGAGAAGAAACTTTGTTTTTGAATATGCAGCATATGACTCCAAGAGGAGAAGGAAACCAGGATACCTTATTGCCAAGATGCATTTAGAAGAAATGATCAGGGAGGGAGAAAATGGGTTATGTAATAAAGGCAATACAGAGGGCGACAGAAAGTATGAAGACTGGAAGACAGGTGTCCACACTCCTATGACTTTGTACTACTTTAGAGAAGTGAAAGTAGTTGAAACCATCATCTATCTGAACTTTTTTGTTTTGATTGTTCTCTGGATATTCTATAATGCCTTGCAATCATCAGAAACACTAGTGAATTTATTTCTAACAGTATTTAAAATGATATGACATTAATACTGCATTGCTTAAAGTAATTGCAAAGAGGGTATAAAACCCACTCTCTTCCTCATTATCTGCTATTTATGTAAGGAAAATATAAAATGCTAAAATAAGCTAGAAGCACCTTTGAGATATTGTTAGCATGTAAAGGGCAACATGTGAAAGACAGATTGGTAATTAGGTAAAATAGTCTACAATAAATGTTTAAATTAGTAACAAGCCAAATATTAGCAATCTAAGACTTTTAAGGTGTTCCATCAAATTTAAGGCATCTGAGAAACTTTAGCCCTCCCTCTTAGAAGTAAGGTGGGGGGACAACAACTGAACTATGTAAAGACCAAGCACAATCTGATTCTGTAAGTGCGATGCTGTTATTTTTAAGTATAATGATTTACAAACTTAAGACGAATCCTGGAATAGTAATAAAAAAAGCCCATTAAAATAATTCTTCTTCTATTTTAAGCAACAATTTGCCATCATTCCAAAATTCTTTTATTTAAATCTTTGACCCTCATTTTTAGTCTCTTAATGAAGGTTATTCAGATAATCCATGTTACTCCCTAATGGTCTAATAAAGTTTATTGCCTAACATGCCAAGATAAACAACAGAAAATATAGCTCTGTCTCATATCTGTATAATTCTGTAGGATTTCTTTTCTTTTGTGATTAAAAAGTAGGGTTTTTTTTGTAATTATTCAATATGCTTGTAATCAGAAATACAACGACTTGTATAAGAAAGTGTGGCATCTTTCTTTTGACTGTAAAATTGTTTTTCTTGTTCTTTTGAAGTGCTCTCTTAAAAGGATGTCGTTGCCTGGAAATTGACTGCTGGGATGGCTCAAACAATGAACCTGTTGTGTATCATGGTCACACTTTAACAAGCAAAATTTCATTTTATTCTGTAATTCAAGTGATAGACAAGTATGCATTTGTGGTATGTATATATATATTTTTATATATATATATATTGGTTAAAATGTTATTGTGGCTTTAACAAAGCCCATGGACATGGTTGTTGTCAGTGATTCTCCAGGGTAGAAAAATATGAAACAGGGACAGTGCTTGTGGCAGTGGGCATCATTGAAATAAATTACGGGAAAATTGTGCTATCTGTTCTTAATATCTTTTTTTATTTTATTTAAAGAAGGGTAAACATATTTTGCTGATAATGATTATAAACCACACGGTGCAAGGAATTCAGATCTTACTCAGCTTGTTAGGTGGAATTCTCACCTGAGGTCATTTAAGAAAGGACTGAATATAAAGTGAAAAACTACTTCAGAATCAGTCTGATGTTTTACTCCTTCTTTATAGTTCTCTTTTTTTACTTCACTTATTCTTCTGTTGCTATCAGTCTGTCTTATATGGAATGCTCAAATTTACAAAATAGGGAAAAATGTTAGCTTATAGCTGAGTTTGAGATTTTGTTTTCCATTTCCTCTCTTTTTTTTTTTTTAATTCAAGGCCTGATAAACGTTATCACCTACTGCTGTCTTTTTGTCAGACAACTCATTAGGGCAATGTCCCTTCTGCCTGTCTCTGGCAAAGCAGCAAAAGCTGGATAACTTTTGGCACTGTCTCAGTCTTTTATATAGGTTCCTGGCAAAACTCCGGCTCAGATGAAATCCTGAACAACTATTAAGATAACTCTTATATTCAGGCCAACTTTTTGTGTGTGAATATATACACCTATGATCATCCATTTGTACGGATTATCATGCATATATGTTTATAGCCTTCTCAGAGTTAAGCAAAGCTAAATTTATTCTGTTCTGATTTCTATATAAAATATAATTAGTTTCTGATTTTAAAAGATAGTGAAAACAAAAGTACAGTTTTATTTCACTGTATTTCACAACCCATTAGATATAACTGACCTGTTTTTGCTAATACACAGCATATTGTACATAACTATAATACAAACATTATTTAACAGGCACAAGTTATAGTAAGATGATAAAATCACAACAACAGGCAATGGTTTGTACCAGCTGTCTATCCAGACTAAGGTGCTATTAGTGGTTAATAGCAAATGCTTAGGGGAAAAGTGTAAAAACAGGGTAAACATAAAATGGTACTTCCCTTAGAAATTGACAGTTTAGGTCCTGCCTAAGCAAAGATTTTATTCGGACTATTTGTTTTTAGAAGCTGCCAGTATTACTGGCAACTTGTGAGATTTACTTACACTGTCTAAATGGGCGTGTCTCATTTGAACTATTCTCTAATTTTTACTTGTTTTCCTGTGTTTCACCTGTCTTGCTTGAGTACTGTGATGAGTAAGGGACAAAGAGTCCCAAGAAAAGTTTGTGATATTATAAAAAAATATGTGTAGCTTGTTCGTATGAAGGCAATGATTTCTGAGCAAATTTTAAGGATACTGTCAACTTGAAATGTAGTCAGTTAAAATCTGTCATAAATTAAAGTGAAAGACAAATAATCTTGGTTTACTATGTCAATTGCAGTTTTAGAATCTGGTTTTACCTTTGAAAAACAAAACAAAACAATTCTCTTTTTTCATAACAAAACTGTATACATAATGGATAAAATTCTGTACACAAACCAAAACTTCTCCCTGACAAAACAGAGAAATATTTTAAAACTGTATCACTTACAGTAAATTTGTGGCTACAATTAATATTTAGCTGAAAGCCAATTTTGCATTGTTTATCACTGTTTCAGACACACAGTAGCCAATGCATCATTCTTTAGAAGCTCTGTGTATCAGCTGAGCCATTAACTCTGTGAGAAATTCTGCTTTTTGTTTCCAGGTTGTACTCTGCCCTGTGCGACTGAATCAGCCTGATTTTTGGCTGATTTAACACTTATTTTCTCTCTACTTTCTTTATATCCAACTTTAATCATTATGTTAAATGCCTCTGATAAATTATTTCTATGGATTATTGGAGAAATACAATTCAATATGCACTTTCCAAAGATCAGCACAGATATTATCTGGTTTCTCTAATAAAATATTGAGTCCTTCTTAACTGATCTTAATTTGATTTCCCCAGTTGGGCTTTTTCATCTCTGTATATGTCTAGCCCTGTTTTAACCCCCCTTAACATCCTGAGGATGCATTTTTTTTCTTCTTCAACTGTGCTTTCTTTTTTCCGTAAATATTGTGAGCTTTTTTATTGTGTTACTAACCCAAAAGAACTAACCTACATTCTGAAAGTTTTGAAAATAAAGGAAAATACAGATTACCAAGGGGACTTTTGTAAGATATTTTGGGAAATCAAGTAGTTATCTTTTTATATATTAATAATAAAACCTTTAAATTTTATTTCCAGGCATCTGACTATCCAGTTGTACTGTCTTTGGAGAACCACTGCAGCCCTAAGCAACAGGAAGTAATGGCAGACTATTTAGAAAGTATTCTAGGTGACAAACTTCTTACTTCAACAATTGGTGATACAGTGGTGACTCAGCTACCTTCTCCTGAGGTAATAACATTGCATTTTTCTTTGTGAATGATAGAGAAAAGAAACTGGGTTTGATTAATTTTTTTTAATGTTCTGAAACCGAATTTATGAAACTACTCATCTGGTGTCTGAAATAGACTTCAGGTGGTAACAAAAAAAATTAAAAAACACAAAAAGCCACATGAAATGATAAAGAAAACAGAAAAAGCAAAAATGAATCATGTGGGTTAATATGGAAGTTTTTGTTTAAAGGAAAACTCTTTTCAGTACAATGCTGAAGCATGTATTTGTTAAAAGCTAACATACTAACATTTTGCAAAGCCTTACATCCTGTAGTTTACATCAGTCCAACTTCTGGTGCTTTAGATGCATTACAAGTTTTATTTTATTTTGTATACAAATACAGTTAAGTAAAGTTTGTGGCTTGCAGTTTGTTTTATATGGAAACATGGCAGCTGTAGTAATGTGTCTTGTTATTTTGAACCATACTTACTAACACTGAATAAACCTGCATATCAAAAACTGAGTAGCGACACTGAAATTACTCTGATTTTTTTCAAGTAAACTATTACTCAATATGAATTAAGCTATCATAGTGTAGTTCATCTACAGTAGTCCGATGTTGGAGACGTGGTAGTCTAAACACAGAAAACATCATCTGCCTTTGAAGAGGGCAGATTTATACACAGGGAATGACTTGCCAAAGATTGTAGAAGTAAGCATGACTGATTCTGAACTCTGAACCTGAGAGCTATGCAAACACCTGATTAATTTAATTTTGGAAATTTCAAGTTATTAAATATTGTGTTATAGTGAACAGCTTCAAAGTTTCTGTTGACCTGTAAAGTCAACATTTTGAGGTTAAACTGAACAATCCTCTCCTCTCCTCTCCTCTCCTCTCCTCTCCTCTCCTCTCCTCTCCTCTCCTCTCCTCTCCTCTCCTCTCCTCTCCTCTCCTCCTTTTCTCTGAAATGAGGCTTCTAGTGTTTTAGTTTTAAAAGATGAAACAAAGTATAAATTTTTAAACAGCATTATGCTTTGAACCAAAATTTAAAAATCTTCACTTTAAACGTGTTAGTGTATCTGTTTCCTGCGAATTTGATTTTTGTTCCTTGGATTGAAAGAATTTCCTGAAATGTATACATGTTATTAAAATGGAAAACTGAATCTACATTTTTTTGTCAATAATAATGCTGACTGAACTCTTTCATCAAGTTCTGTTACTGCAAAAACATTCTCTCTTTCTCAGTGTGTTTCTCCCTCAGGCAGTGTTTCTCAGCTGGTGGCTTGAGACCCCTGGGATATGAAGTCAGAAAAGGCAATTAGATGGGTGTTGAAAATTTTATTGCAAACTAAAACAAATAAATTCCAATTGTTCCAGACTTTGAACATAATTTTCTTTCAAGGACAAAAGTTTTTTTTAATCTCTTGTAACATGAATACGTGGATACATACAAAATAGTTATTTAGGCTTGTCACTGTTATCAGTGATATATCAGATATATTTTATACCTTTTTTTATACAGTAACTGCAAAAGGAACAATGCAAATGAAAATGTGGGGAGGAAAAACACTGTCATAAAGAAAGACAACACACACAGAGATGTATTTTATAAAGGATTTGTCATGGAAAATATATTTTTGAGATGTTGTGTCCAAAAGACTTGCTAAAGTTTTACCATACTTTTATATATTTGTAGCAATGTTGTCATAAATGTATTTCATACACCTGAATAAATTTTTCAGTAAGCCAACATATTTTTTTATATTGTAGCATTATATTTTTATATCACACTGTCCAATATCACTCTGCAAACTTGAAAACTGTTCTGTAAATTAGAAAAAAATACAAACTGTGTTAATCATAAGGGTTTGTTTAAAAGCTTCTCAAAGCATAGCTGCATTCAGTCTAATAAATGTCCAAGGATAAGATGTCCTCTGTAGCAAACACAAAATCGGAAAATAAAATGAAAGGCTTGTGCGTCGAGATAAGGACAGGGAGAGATCACTCACAAATTGCCATCACGGACAAAACAGACTCAACTTGGGGAAATTAGCTTAATTTATTAACAATCAAATCAGACTAGGGTAATAAGAAAGAAAACCAAGTCTTAAAACACCTTCCCCCCACCCCTCCCTTCTTGCCAGGCTTAAGTTCACTCTTGATTTCTCTACCTCCTCCCCTCAGCAGCACAGGGGGATGGGCAATGGGGGCTGTGGTCAGTTCATCACACGCTGTCTCTGCTGCTCCTTCCTCCTCAGGAGGTGGACTCCTCAAACTCTTCCCCTGCTCCAGCATGGGGTCCCTCCCACGGGAGACAGTCCTCCATGAACTTCTCCAGTATGAGTCCCTCTCACTGGCTACAGTTCTTCACAAACTGCTCCAGCATGGGTCCCTTCCCCGGGGTGCAGTCCTTCAGGAACAGACCACTCCCAGCGTAGGTCCCCCGCAGGGTCACAAGTCCTGCCAGCAAACCTGCTTCAACATGGGCTCCTCTCCCCACGGGTCCAGAGGTCCTGCCAGGAGCCTGCTCCAGTGTGGGCTTCCCATGGGGTCACAGTCTTCTTTGGGCATCCACCTGCTCCAGTGTGGGGTCCTCCACAGGCTGCAGGTGGATATCTGCTGTACCGTTAACCTCCATGGGCTGCAGGGGGACAGCCTGCCTCACCATGGTCTTCACCATGGGCTGCAGGGGAATCTCTGCTCTGGCGCCTGGAGCACCACCTCCTCCTCCTTCTTCACTGGCCTTGGTGTCTGCAGAGTAGTTCCTCTCACATATTCTCATTCCTCTCTCTGGCTGCAATTGCACTGTTTGTTTCTCCCCCCCCCCCCTTCTTAAATATGTTATCCCAGAGCTGCTACCACTGTCACTGGTGGGCTCAGCCATGGCCAGTGGTGGGTCCATCTTGGAGCCAGCTGGCATTGGCTCTGTTAGAGATGGGGGAAGCTTCTAGCAGCTTCTCACAGAAGCCAGCCCTGTAGCCCCGCTGCTACCAAAACCTTGCCACACAAACCCAATACAGCCTGCTTTACCTAAGCAGTGCAAAAGAGATGTTACACAACCATAAATGATGAATTTAAAATACTGTTTGTGAGAAGGATTCTCAGTTAGTGTAAAAAAAAAATAGTTGTCACCTATATAGTTTACTGTTCCACTTTTTTCAAGACAAAGCACTAGCAAGAATAGGGAAGAAGCTATTGCATCAGGTATGATTCTGTAGGAACCCAACGGGTAAAGCCATCCCAGGAAGAAAATTGTACCAGAAGTATTAACACCAGTAACAGAGTAAAGGCATTGTTCTTTAATCATGACAGTCTTCTGATTTCTAATATAAGTCTAATAAATGATAGTAAGTGTCAGGATGATTAAAGTTCATTGTAATTGCTCAGATATGAGATTGGTTCAACAGAATGATAAGTGTTCATTGGCATGGCTCAAGCGCAGTAAATACATTTCGTTAGAGGCTGATAAAACCGATGGCCTGATAACTCATTTTGAAAAAAATTACTATGAATGATGCACTCAAGGGAATTGGTGTGCCTGTCTACATGAGTACTTTTACTAGCAAAATTCTTATCAGATAACTGTATCTATCTCTACTATATTCATATGCAACAAAAAGGGAAAGCTTTGAAATGTTTCCTCTTCTGAAACTTCCCTATGTAACTCATCTGTATTTGTATGTGAACCTGTATCTTTCATTGAATATTGAAATAAAGAAAAAGAAATAGAAAACATACCAAAAAGCAACATTTTTAAAAGAAATCATTATATGCTCTAATTACCCTACTAACAGGTCTTATGTTTTCTTTGTAGTGCTGTTCAGCATGTTCTGTGGCCAAAATATATTTCTTTCATCTAGATTATTAGCTGTTTCCTTGGCGTGTGTTTTTGAATATGCTTTTAAAATCTGTTCTAAACATTAATTTAAAATGATGATTTCTTCAGTGTTGCTTCTTTTTTTTTAGACTGTTACACTGTCTTATATTACAGCAAAATAAAAATAGGTGGTAAATTGCTTATATGCTACAATATTTACTTATCTTGATTATAAATGAATATAAGTGTCACACTAAAGTAGCTCGGTATTAAGGTGAATATACTTTAAATGGCTTTACTATGTGTGTGTGTGTGTGTATATATATATGAATTGAATTACTCTGAGTTTAAAAATTAAGGTATTAGGATTAGAGTTACACTGCTTTACCTCCATTTTCCCTACAATCTTGTTTACCTTCTTTTGTCATCTTCACATACCTTGAGTTGAGCTCCAACCTCCTCCCTTCTGGTTGGATCTTAGCAAGGAAGTTAGGAGGGATTGAAAGGGTAGAGAGTCTTTCACTCTTCATTGAAATTAACAATAACCACAGAGACAGTTTTTATGATATGCTCTGTTAGAGAATATTCCATTCTAATAATGTCCCTAGGGAAACAGCACAAACCTCTTTGCTTCCACGTGTGCCTCACATGCCTATCAATGTAATGGGCGTACTTCATCCCTCAAGTCCTCTGATTGCCTGCTTGACAACAAGTTATTGATCACTTAGTTGTCACCTCTTGTGTTGATGACCTGTGCTATTGCCTTCTTTGCTAGGCTTTTTTTTTAACAACTTTCATGTAGGATCCCTCAGAGATTTGGCTCTGGTCTAACCAGTTCAGCCCTCCTTCCCTTTTCTTTCAGATTTCTTTGGCAAGGACCTTCAACATCCAGCTTCTTCCTGTTGCATGAGACTGAACATTATGTTTCTTGGGTGGGAAATCCTCCTCATCTGACAGCTATTGTTGTTGTTCCTAGTTTTGATTCTTCCATGAAGGGGTACATGCAGCTCATGCAAGGTTTCCCTTTAATATCCACTTCTCAATGCTCTTCAAGACCTGAATCAGATGATACCCTTGTCTGTACATGAAGGGGAATCCCATGGCAATTACAGGTTCTTATTTAGATCTTGGAGATTTCCACAGAAATTATTTTCTCTTCTGTTGTCTGATCAGTCTCTTACTTCCTTTTCTATACCTGAGCTACACCTTTGTCAGCTGAGACGATTGTGTGTGTCTGGAAGGATTAAAATGCAGAGCAAACCCAGTCTTAGGTGTTTCCTTGGACCACAGCTCATGCATGATATCTCCTACCATTATAAATCTAAGTAAAAATCACAAGGAGGTCCAGAAAAGAAAATTCGTCACTGAAAGCTATTGCTCTCTGCTTTTTCTCAACACCCACTTGCCCTGAAACACAAAACCCAGAAAATTTCAGGGAAAGAGTTTTTTTTTTAATTCTTTGGCCTGAATCATGTGTTCACCCTGCAGCTCCCTGTACTAGTACTGTTAGTTTCCTGGAATATTACTGTATTTTGTAGCATCTCAACAGACAATTCTTTCTCTATATGTGCAGTAGACGAAAGAGAAGGCTTTTCCACTGTTATAGTCTTTCACATACCCCTTACCCACTGAGATAAACTGAGGCCACCCTTGAGCTTCACCAATCTCTTCTACTGTATCTATCCTCTTACCTCCTTCCCTCACAGATATTTTGTCACTCAATGCAACAGACCCACTACAATCCTCTCCTTGCAGTCTTGGCCACTATGGTGTTTCTAAAGAAACTTCATGATCTTCATTTAATATTCACTGGAATATCAGGTCCTTTTAGTCAGTTCCCACATTAAATTATATTTGGCATCACCGACTGGCACCAGAGAGCTCTGCTGGTTGCACCAGCACTCCTGGATTATGCTGATATAAAGTGACAGAATGTGGAATCTTGTGCAGCAATTTGTAGATGAATTTAGAAAAATAGTAGAATCCTAGAAGTGAGATAAATTTTTTCTTAACCTGCTGAATCTTTCCTCTCTAATGGGTTTGACAGCTACTGAAAGAAACAAGTGAGCCTCAAATGTAACACACAAAAAAGAATGTAAATGTGTTGATGCTTTTGATGAAGTTTTGTTCCTCAATTATTTTGCATCATAGTACATCAAACTACCTTACACTGCTGGCATGAAGCATACATGAACTACTTAGGAATTTTTCATTATTTGCAGGTTTCCTATAACAAAACTGGAAAGAGATATTGATGCATTGTTAACTGAAAGTGAAGTGACAACTATTGTTACTTTACAAGCCATCTTCAATGTTTACCACACAGCTGCAGGATCAATTACTATGTTGTGGTGGTTCAGAAGCATTTATAGCCATGATCTCCAAGGTTTCCCCATAAGCCATGCTATCTAAATAAATAGCCTAAATAAAGCCATGTTATCTAAATAAAAGGCCTTATTTAATAATCTTCTTGAGAAAGATTCATAGAAGGTCTCCAGTACAGCTTTATCCTCTCTGGGAATTTTAAATCCTACTATTAGGGGAAACCCAACTAACCCCATAGCCAGGACTCCTCCTTCATTTTCTTCACCTGTACCTACTCAATATACAAAGGAGCTTTCCAAATGCAGTCATTGTTTTCCTAGAACAGTCACTGTTTTCCCAGAACGCACCAGTGTGGGTGAACCAAGTACCACATTCTTCGACATCTGGATATAATATTTGAGTGTATGCCTAAGAGATTCATATTGCTTCTGCATTTTCTTCCTTTCTCTGTAAAGACCTGTCTCACGGAGAAACTTTCTAAACCTGGTTGTACCTGGCTGTCTATAATCTCTGAAAAATAGGTTCTTACTGACTGTCTGTAATGTCTGACAAAAAGATAATAGTCTGATTAACCTGTGGCTATATGATTCAATTTTCAGTCTAACCATATCCAAATTTTCCTCTCCCATATCTTCATAGGGTTTTATAGTCTTATTTTCTTGTTATTGAAAAAGGAGGACATGAAGATTTTCACTGAGAAATTCAAGACCAAGACTGCTTTAGCATATTTAATTCTGTGGCTTCAGTGATGAGATGCATTCCTATTTTTTTGACCTACAAGTCACATATGCAGATGTTTTGACCAAGTCTTTGCATCAGAAATATCTTTGCTTCTTAGCAAGTCAAAAACATTTCCAGTTCACTGTTTCGCCTTTCAATCTGTCTATAGCACCTATTCTATACAAAAATTAGAAGAAAGATGTTGAAAATATAGCATGCCTTGGTGATGACCTCAAAAATAAGAAAATCAGTCTTGTTTATCATAAAATTTCTGGATTCTCAGACTTTTCTCAGTGGTGCACAGTGAAATGGCTAGAGGCAGTGGGAAAAAACTGAAATACAAGAAATGCCATTTAAACATAAGAAAAATAATTTTTACTGTGAGGGTGGCCAGGCACTGGAGCAGGTCGCCCAGAGAGATTATGGAGTCTCCATCTTGGACATACACAAAACCTGACTGGACACAGCCCTAGTCTTATTGACCCTTGGACTGGATGGTCTCCAGGGGTCCCTTCCAAACTCAGCCATTCTGTACTTATATGTTATGGCTTCCTGGTTTGACCTTGGACCTGCCTCATGACTTGTCTGGCAGTCAGTGGACTACTTCCTGAACTTGCCTACCATCACCAGACCTGCTTTACTTGTCTTATTGTTGCCCTAGTTGGTGAGGTCATTGCCCCATGCCTGCCCTGCTGTCACCCTCAGCTCCTGGGTCACCTTGTGCAGCTGCTGGCCCTTGCTACTCTCTGACTCTGAGTTGTTGCAGATTGATTAACTGTGGGTTTTGCAACATATTTTCAGATGAGTTACACCCCATTTATTTGCCTTAAAAGTCTAAGAAATGCAAAATCATCTGCACTAGAACTTTCTCCAAGACTACTGTCAGATGTGTTTTTGATTGCACGGTTGGGAAAGTCTGTGTGTGTTTTCATCTTTCTCTAATGTCTGATGGACATAAGGTAAAACAGGACAAGGCATTGCCAGCTAAGGGTTCTGTTTTTCAATGGGAACTAACCTCACTGCCAACAGTTATAATAGGTCAAGCCTCTGAGCCATTAGCAAATTGATGCTCTCTTTATCTTTGAAGTTTAGTTCCTGAGTGCAACTCTTTCTGGTAGTTGAATGAGAAATAATACCTTGCAAAATTGTTTTTAAGGACAGAGTGTTTCTTAGAACACATACACTTTTACCCAGGTTTGTGTCAAGTTTTCACTTCATCCAGAAAATTAGTTTGCCAGTGTCACTCCTCCCAGTTTCCTTCTTTAGGCATGTTTTGCTCTTTTGTATTTTTAATAAAAGGATATTTAGAAAGATTCTCTCATGTATTTTGTATCTACTGTAGAGTACAATACAGAGCTGGAATTTTCAATGTAGGGGACTTCTTACTAGGTAACTGTATCATATGAAAGCTTGTTATGAGATAGCTAAAAAGGTGCTCCTGATATAATATCCATTTAACTAAAGCTCAGACATTACTGTTAGTATTTATTTGAAATATCTCAATAACTGTGATTTATAAATCTGCCACAAAGACATCCATTCATACTTTCACTGACTGTGATTCTCGAATCATTGAAGAACGCTCGTGTTGGGGTTTATTTTAACAGTTGTACTTAACAAAAGTGTCCTGTTATTTTCATTCAAGATAAATTTTGTCAATGCCTCAAAAGCTTCCCCCATGTTAGACTTCATGGAAGGTGTTGCATCTTTTCCCTATATCAGTATTTAATACAGTAATATAATTATTGAAATAGAAAATTATGTAAAACTTTAAACTGATTTTAACCTTGTTACTTAGCAAGATTGTCAGGATTTGATATTCCTCTTACCAAGCACCTATAGCTCGTCAGGAGAAGAGAGAACATGCTCAATTTAAATAGGGGAAGTTATTCTCCTCTTTTTACATTTCTCTCTCTCTCTCCATTTCTGAGGACTGAATTTTGTCCCTTTTTACATTTATTGCAGTGGTCAGTAGGTGGGTTTGCCTGATCCATTCCAAAGTGCTTGTGATTTTGTCTTGGAGTCTTGTATTACTTCAGCTGTTCTGGTTTGTGTTGTATATCCCACTAACCAGAATGCCTATTTAGTACAATAACAAAGTTTTATTCATTTAATTATTTAAATATTTGTTCAAATTGATTGTACTTGGAGGCTTTTGCTTATGTCAGCCTTGAAGTCCTGTTATGCTCTAGGGAAGATCTACTGCGTTTTACATATTTAAATTTTCTAGTATCCTTACAGTTTATATATAAGTACATGGTAAACATGTATTTTTTAAATATTTTGTATTTTATATTTAAACCAGAAAAGAGAAGTTATAGTTAATGTTCAAACTTTCAGCTCATTATCTGCTTAAAAGATTTAGACATTTGCATGAAAAGATGCCACAAGTTTAGCACTGGTGATTACCAATTAAAGAACCTGAATTTCACGTAGTCACTGATTTTGTAACCATACATTTATCATAATTTTTTTTAAGATCTGTTTGAAGCTCAGACTTAAAAACTGTGGTATGTCTTTTTCAGTTCATGGTTCCCTTTCAGTGATTTGGGTTAGCTATTATTGGAAGCTGCTTCTGGCCAAAAAAATAGCAAAAATTTTTCTTACTGGAGTATTTCCTGTAACTTTTTGAAGAGAACACTGTGATTTTAAAACATTATCTTTATAGAAAAAAAAATGTTTGTCCTACCTCAGGGTATTTACATCTTTGCTAACAGTTCGTAAACAGAATTTTAGAAACTATCTGACTTAAAACATCGTGGCCCATTTTTATATGATGGCACAGACTATGGTCTTTTTTTACTTAAAGCAAGTTAACACATAGGAGGCAGTTTTCCTTCCCTTTATATCAGGTCTTTTTTTTAATTTGTAGAATTAAATCTTACCTATGAATAATAAAATGCATAACCAAAAGTGGATAGAATTGCTTTTAAATGTTAGGAAATATGAAGATGCAAAGGAAAATTCAGGACTTTCTAAAATATGAGTAGCATTACTCATACTAAAACTCTTCTAAAAATATCACAGAAAAAAAAATGAGTACATCAATAAGAAATGAAGGAAATGTTAAAGGGCATCCTTATTCTGAATCACCAGTGCAAAGAGACTAATCAAATCTTACAATAGCATGGCATTGATAGATATTAAGCATAGGATATCTCATTCCACTGGCACACTGACAAACTACTAATACAAGATCTGAAATGATAAGGGAATTATCCACAATGGAGATGCAATGTAAATAAATGGAATGTCTATTTCTTTGCCTACGGCTCTAGTTTCTATTATAAAGCTTTGGTTTTATATATATGTTTCTATCATCCATGCTTTTCATATTTACTTAATGGATACCTTAAAATACAATATTTTAGATATCTTTTATTTAATGAGTGAGTATTTGTTCCTTGTTTCTGTAACCTTCCCAGCCTTCCTTTTCACTAGTGCATATGAAACTTCAGGAATATTTTTGTGGATTACTTTATCCAAGAACCTAAATTCTCCCTGGCAGCTCCTGTGTACAGAGATAGAGATGAATGTCTGATACATAATAGCTGTTTTACTATGAATATTATTTCAAAAATCTAAGTGAAATTTATACTCATAGGATTCAGGTGCATAGATGAAAGCCATCTTATTAGAAATTACAACCTTTAATGAATTTTTTTCCCTACATTTTTATTATGGAAGTTGAAACATGCCCATTTAAAAATAGAGAAACTGCTTAGGCAAGAAATTACCAAACTCTGTTAATTTCCCATACCAGGTAAAATCATCATGAGGATCCACTGTATAATGACATAACAACAAAAGTTTTAATTTGGTATGCTAGACAGGTGTGCACAAATGCACTAATCAAATAGGGTAATACAATTCCAGCAGCTGCAATGATAGCTAAAAGAAAATTCAGATTAAGATGAGATACATAAGTCTATATAAAAATGAATTCATGCACAGTAAAAAAAATGTACCTTCTGTGTCTTACCTGGCCATCACCTCTGACACTTACTTAACTTCCTACCTTAATCTTGCTCACAGTTTCAGCATATTTGTATCTGTATGGTGGAGAGTCTTTTTTCCCATCATGGCATTAGTCACATTCTCTTGTGCACTTTGAGTCCCAGATTCTGTTTGTTTTACTTGCTTTTGACTTCTGCCTCACCAATATCTATCTTCACTTCATTGTGTTGCCTCACTTCATTATATTTAGTTAACAGCTTTGCATGTGGATTGAACAATATCTAGATATGAAAATGTACAATTAGTCCATACATAATTCTAGTTACTAATCTTTAACCTCTTTTCTACAGGAATTAAAATTCAAAATTCTGGTAAAAAATAAAAAAGTTGGAACAATTGAAGAAGGTATGCTTAGGAGAGAACTTGACAGTCATGGTGAGACAGGGGAAGTTTCTGAATTTGAAAATCTGTCTGATGAAGATGAGACTGATGAAAAAGCCGCTCTTTACTCAAAGAGTAGTTCCTCAAAAAGAAAAAGTGAACATAAACCTTCAGCCCCACCTCGAAAAAAGGCAAAGGTAACTTTTGTCTCAATTGAATTAAGAAAACATATATATATATATATATATATGCCAGCTTTTTTTAAAAAAAGAAGGACCATATTATCTTAAAATACAGATTAAATTTATAAGGTAGCCTTTAAAATTACTTCGAGCAATATATTTTGAAATAATATTTTTTAACTCAAGGTTTCAGTTTTCCTGATTCTTATAAGACACTCCAAACTAGAGCATATTTTAGTATCCAACTAAAAAGCAACCCTTTCCTGTGCTCCCATCCTAAACTTCACCTGCATTTTTCACTTTCAAGTCTTGTGCTTGTCCCAGGTGCTCAATACTACAATAGACCTAAAATGAAGTTGCCCAACTACTATGTTGGTCTCAAGGCCTTCATGGACCTGTGTGTGGAGAACACTCATAGCAATTCCTGATGATGAAGGACAGAGTTAACTTTCTATTTCTTCCTACAGTCCACCAATCTATCATGGAAATTTTGAACAGTTCCCATTCCCCTATTTTCTTCTGTTCTGGATTTATGCATGAAATTAGGTGTAGCATTCTGATTATGCTAAAACCTTTTTAAGCACTTATAATGGAAAAGGTATTTTTACATTTATCATGTAGAAACTTAACATTAAATACTATATCTGAACGAGAGTGTAAAAATTGGGTGTAAATTTCTTTTTAATAGTCAAGTTGAACTTATTTTTTTTAACCAAATAGTAATTCTCTGCCATGGCTATCTGTGGCTCCATCAGGATTGAAATGGCTTTGTTCAAGTTTTTTCAGCAGGCAGGAAGCACCCAGTATCCAGTCATTTTTGTACATCATGCTCTGATTATCTGAATGTATCAGCATTCACCCTTGGCAATGCTCCTCAGGGCTCAGTGTTTTTACTGAGAGGCAGTGTCTCTTCCTCTGTGTAATCTGAAGGTCAAGATCTTTGCTTCTTTTTCTTTCCATCTGATATAGAGAGATCATAAGGAAAAATTCTGAGAAAGGATGGAGTCCTCTTTTGAAAAGGGAAGGCCAAATTTCCAAATAGGGTCACATATATTTGTAACATCACATTACAGACCAGAACATATACCACATACATCTTGATCAACAGCCGCAACAGATGTCTGGTCATGTTTCACAGGCAGAAGAGAAAACAGTTTCCGGAGTCCCACACTACTGGAGTGGGAGTATTTATTCTGAGGTCCCACTCTATTGCTCTATTGGAGGATGGGAGAACATTTGAATCCACACCCAAGATACCCTTAGTGATGCTGTTGGCTTTCTCTGCATCACTGCCTTTCACATCCAGAGAGTTGTGTTATTCAGGAGTTCTGTGCCAGTAGACTCCTATTGCTCCTCATGGGACATAGCCCCATAATAATTAATGTGCTTGAACTTTGCATAGTTTAAGAGCCACAAGCAGGCAGTCCCTATTATTTTGTCAGATGAGAATTTGCCTTCAAAAGCTTTAACGGAATATAAACATTATTAGTACCATCAGCTCTTTGCTGGCTGCTACCACTGATTAGCTCACAAGTTCATGCTAAGTAGAATGAAGAGGTCACATGGTATCTCAGTTTAAGAGATAAGACTGCTAAAATTTCGGTCACTTCAGTGCGCAGCAGCCTTTGCTTTTGCTTGCTTTGGTAATGGAGCAAGACTAAAGAAAGGCTTTGGCCAAAGAACTTTCCATCTTAATTAAGAACAGAGTTTTCCTAACTTCAGAGCAATGGTTGGAGGAATATACCTATGACTAATTTGCTTGGCATGGTAAAAAACTCTCCTGCTGTTCTATGTTTTGTAGTTGAGTTTGTGCTATTGATGTATAGATTCTCCTGCACTTTTTTTTTTTTCTCCAAGTACTTCCTACCAGTATACCTTTCCTAGTAATTCATCCCTTTAGGAATATGAAGTTGGACATATAATTTAAATGAATAATGTTAAGAGCCATGAAAAATTATGTTAATTTACATACTAGTCTCAGAAGCAGGGATATGATAAAGCTGTCCAACAGAACACAGTGTTAGGAAGCACTGGAAGCATCTCTCTATTCACCCTGCAATTGCTATGATGAACATAGAGACAATAACCTTAATTGTCTCTGACTGGAACAACTCTCACTATCAAAAATCAGATCTTAAACTTGAATATTCATTAATTGTGACACATTTTCCCATGTTTTATGGATCCAAAATTATAGTTTCTTCTGAATTGTTAATAATAATAATGAAATACGTGTTACTGTGATTTTTTTATTCTTCCATTATTTTATATTATGTTTATTAGATGAAGAAGAAAAAAATTGCCATTGCATTGTCAGACCTTGTGATTTATACCAAATCGGAGAAGTTTGTGAGCTTTGAGCATTCCCTAGCTAGTCAGAACTGCTATGAAAATAATTCAATTGGAGAGGTTCGAGCACGACAATTTGTAAAACATTCAGGTAATCTCTTTTGATTTAATCAGATAGAAATTACAATGTTGCTATGGTTCACCGCTTAGGCATTGGAAGGGTTAAAATTCTATGAATCACATACTGTCCAATTTTATTTGGTTGTTTTTATAATATTGTTTTAGAAATATCTTGTTACTTGCACTGCATTTTTACATATCAGTTGGTTTTGTAAGGAAAATTGAAACTAAGCTTTGTTTTAATGTAGTTTATAAGAACAAATATTAAAGTAGTATACAAAATGTATGAATACCTTTTGATTCATTGTTTTCTGCATCAAATAATTTAGAAGTTACAGTCAACACTTGAAAAAGAGTGGAATATATTTCACCCCGCCCATGTATGGTCTGTAGTACTCACTGGAGTTGGGCATGCAGTACCCCTGGCTTTGATGATAACTGCAGCTAAGAGAATCCACACTGGTGGAATAAATAAATCCCATAGCAGGCATTTTGCTCCATTGGATCAGATCTTTCATACCAGCCAAGTTGGGTTATTCAAAACTAATTCTGTGTTGGAGCGTCTCCATTTGGTGCATCCAATACAGTGCAGCCTCTGCTGTTTTAACTCCAGCTGTCTGCCAACAGCCTTAAGAGAACGTTAAGAACGGAGAAAACTGTCCATGAGAATGAAGTCTGCCACAGGCCCATTCATTCAGGGCCAGCCCAGCTGCCAGCCACCAAGTTGTGGAGATGATTCAATGGTTGGTTAGGTGAATGGTGTGGAACAGCATCACAACATGCAGGCTTTTGCCAGCTGTCTGTATTCAGAGTCCTCTCTGGTCCCTCTAGCAATCTAGTGAACATGGAAGTAGTTCTATTAAAAAAAAAAAAAGGGGGGGGGGGACGACAGGGGGAGGATGGAAAGGATCAGAGTATGATCCTGGAAATGTAAAGCTTTCTGTTTAATTACTAAACAGGAATAGTGTAGATAGAAGTCATTTGAAGTCTTCCCCATCTGTTTAATTCATGCCTTTGTGGGAGAGAACACTGCTAGGAGGAAGAAAATCAACTCACTTGAATAGTTAACATCTTCTGAAGATTATAAAGGAACCAATTAATTGTCTTTTAGAAATGCGCTGTTCACTCGTCTTGAGATTATTCAGTCATTTTATTTAAATGTCAAAACAGCAATCAAGCCAAGATCATCTTGGGGTGATTTTTCTTCCTATTGAACTATAAAAGAATGAGTGGGCTTTTTGATCCATTTCCTGGTTTGTGTCTTTCCAATTTGCCATGAGAACACAGTGGGCTTTAGTATAAAAATCATATATTTACCTAACAAAGAGGTGAAGAAACAGAATATTTCCATGAAGGAATGATTCTTGGTTATTGAACCTTTAACAAAAGTCTGCACTATAGGCAGAAATACTATCACATTCAAATATATACAAAATACTATCACATTTTAAGGTTTTGAAATAACCATATCTCAGAGAGGCCCATATACTAATGTTAACATGCATAGAAATGTCCTAAAATATAAATACATTGCTATGATATACTGATTGTGTAACCAAAAAATTGCTGGATCAGATTATTATATTTTTATTATTATTTATTCAAATAGATTCTCTTTATTAATAAAGTTTTTCTTACCAAGGTTTTGACGCTCTGTTTTTCAGCTAAAGAGTTTGTTTCACATACTTCAAGATTCATTACAAGAATCTACCCCAAAGGAACAAGAGCGAACTCTTCAAATTATAATCCTCAGGAGTTCTGGAATGTGGGGTGTCAAATGGGTACGTATATTTGCAGAGGCTGTTGCATTCCAGGATTTGCAGAGACTATACAGATATGAGAGTTTTTCCTTTCTATAGTATTTTTTTGTGTTATATAAGTTATATAATTTCCTTCAGTGGCATCACTGCCATTTTGTGTTATCTAACCTTCTCCTTCAGTCTACATATCCTAGTAACTTTACATCCTGGAATCCAGGAATTCCGATATAGAATAACTAAGGGGAATATTATTTTCACCTATTTACTTTTGTAATTAATTACACTTAGGCCCTAACTAATTATAAATACCACTTCGTGTTGAATAGCTATATTTTATCCCAAATATCCCAATTTATTATAATTCATTAATTCCTTTACCTATTTTTATTGGATAATAAGAAACACACTAATGAGAACAAAAAACATTTTTGTTTTGAACCTTATTTTGTATTACTCCTAGCCCTATGACTAAACAAAGCATGATTTTATCTTATGAAAGTGTAGCAGAAGCAGATATATAAACAACATTCAACAACTAAAACAGAATTTTCTTCTTTTTCTTCATACGTTATTTCCTTTTTTATTAATAATTCTATGATATTTATCTGTGGGTATCTCTAAGGAGAGTCTAAATTATGTTTTTGTATTTTACTGCCTGTTTGTTTGGGCTGAAATTATTACGTTAACTATGTTACCTTAGGTTTTGAGGTAAAAATGATCACGTTATGCATTAAGCGTTGTACTGCAAAAAAAAAAAAAAAAATTGCAATATACCTTTCAAGAAAATGAAAATAGATTACATTCTTTTGCATGCTGTATTAATCAAAGCCTATATCCTCCATGCTTATTTGTCAGCTGTGGCTAAGTTATAAATAGGGCACCTTTATAAGAGAAAATGGGAACGGTAGTTCTTTTTTTCTTTTTCCCCCTTCTTCTTTTCCTTTTTTCTCTTTCTTTTTATTATTCCTCTTTTTTTTTTATTATTCCTCATTTTTTAAAAAATTCTTTTTCAGCTGAGGTCTAGCACTCTTTATAGCTACTTTGTTGTTAGCAAGTGAATAGAAGCAGCTGCCTTTTTAGCTAAAGGTGGGAATTGTTGGAATGCAATTGCTTTTTCCTAAGGTTACCCTATAGCATTGAATTAGAAGAGGTGATGGAAAGATATCTATGTGTGATTTAGGAATTTTTACACAGCAATGGAAACCTCATCTGAAGGATCTGTGGGTTTTCAATGGTTTTGTGTGACTGGAGTGGCACAGATGCAGATGCGGACACAACAATTAATATTGGTGCCAAGAATTCCCAGATTATGATATGCTACTGCAAAGAAACCCTCAAATGATCCTAGTCAGCACAGTACCCAGGTACGGCTGGGAGCTGCTGGGAGTCTCCAGTGACTGTATAGATGCAAAGTTTAACATCTTAATTTCCAATACAAAGCATATTAGTTTCCTGAGCAATGAAACAATAATAATTATGTTTCTCTTCATTTCAAGTTAGTTTTTAATTTGAAATTGTAAAAATAAGCATGACTCTCCTATTCAGCAGGTTTTGAAAAACCTCTCCCCTGTAAACATTTTCCCCTTTTTAATGGCTTTAGGGGCAATCTTACCTTCATCATTTTTGTTCTTCAGTTTAAAAGATTATTAGTTACAGAATATTTTTCTAAATCAGTCTGCTACACCTTCTTCAGCCTTAGGTAAAGCAGAGAACAATATTTTTGCATCCATGTATATATTCTGTCTTTTATTCTGATTCTATACCAAGTCCACCTGAGGGAGACTATGGGGTGAGCAGGGCAGTTTGCTGTGGGCTCACGGTTTTGAGAGGTGAAAGGTATGGTCTTGCCTTGTTATATTACAATACACACTCATACAGAGACGGGCACAGGTTTCGCTTTGCCTGTAGGGCCCTGGAGCTTATGTGCACCCTTGCTCCAGGCTTCCACTTGTTTCCTTTCTCAGCTCCCAAAATATTTTCTGTTTCAAGTTACCTTCTCAGAAATGTTTTTAACAGTGTGCTATTTCCAATTAATCATGCACATGCATATTATTTATTGTTTAACCCCCTAATGTATCCCCAGCTACTCTTCTACAGTTATAGAACTTAGAAGGAGCATCATGCCTCAGCTTTCACTAAGAAATTGCTGTTCCCATGTCTGTGGCCCTGACCACAAGCAATGGAGGACGTCCCCAAGCTGAAGTTTCTTACCATTTGCTGTCCCCACCCTAAGCTATGCCATGCTGTCAGTGCCACACATTGAGGCAATGTGAGAAACAAAGACTAGGGAGATTGCTTGAAGTTGGCCATTCATTGCTGGCTGTTCCATGAAAGAACTGAAATGTACTCAGGCGCCCCATAGTTCTCTCATTGTTACAAATTCTGCTTCTCATCCTGACTGTTGTATTGAGGTATAGTTTTACAACTACAGTGGAGTAAAAAAATTACTAGCAAGTATAAATTCTGTTTGTGTTTGTGTCGTCATAAATATTGATTTATAGTACAGATTTGGACTTGGGTTAGGCTATTGCTGGAATTATCTTGCCATTACCATACCATTTGAAATTGGTTTGATTATATTCTGTCCTTGTGCTAGATATTCACTTAGCTTGATGTCATGCTATTGTTGGATTATTTACCTGGGGTGGTGCACTTTCTGTATGCTATCTACATTGCTATTAAAAACTAGTAAATTTGTTTCATGCCTAGAGCAAACACTGGCCAGAGATCCTTAATTTAAAACTGAATTCATCTCTCAGGCTTATCATACTGCAGTTTACTAGTTTTCTTTCAAGCCTGTAAATCTCCACACTGATCTCTGCAAACAATATCCATTTGTTATATCTCAAATAGGACTGAAGTTTTTCAAAATTACTACATTGACTGTTGACTCAGAGTATGCTTTAATGAAAAGTCATTCTGAACATTAGCACACAAAACATATGATTTTTGCTGTATAGGGTCTTTGGGCCCCTTCCTGGAAGAATTAGAAATATGCAGGAAGTGGTTAGATCTGCCCTCTTGGTCACATCATTTGCATCTTCATTTAAAGAGACATTTTTCTCATGGGAATAGGCTGATTATAAGCAATTCTCCACATATATTATTTCCAAGCCATGTCAGATCTATTCTTGATTCCCTAATCTGTTTTAGATAACTGTTTGGCAGAAATATAACTGTGCTTCATAATGCAACTCCCAAAGCTTCACTCAGTGAATCTTCTGCTGATGTCCTTCCACTGATTTAACACAGGTTTTTTAATTTTTGTGTCTGTCCTGTGTCCATATAGCCCACACACCATCCCTGTCTCCCTGCCATTGCACTCTGCATCCCATGCACAGAACTAATCCCTCCAGATCCCTTCTACCACTTTCCTGAAACTGTTTATAGGACTCTCAGATTTCTCCTATGTCACCTATTCCCCTTCCTTACCTCCTTTCACCCTCCCCACACCTGCTAGCTTACCATTCTCACTTATCTTTAAGTTCCTCTAACATCCATAACTGTTCTGGCTGGGCAAAGAAAATATATTAGTTTTTTTTCAAACCTACATGTAATACTCCCTGCCAGGCCTCTGCATCATGTAAATGAAGAAAGTTGAGTTATTCCTTCACTTGCCTTAGTGATAGACCCAAACCAGTGATCTCTTCTGTACCTTGCCATCAATTTTCTCTAAATTAGTTGGAGCGTGTTAACTCGGAGCAGAATGGTGCTCAGCTAAAACAGGATGAAATGGTCCAACAGCTTCAAGATTTGTTGGGGCTGAGGATGAGAATTATGTAATTGTGTAAACCTAATTTCCAGAGGAAGGCAAGTTAAAAACCACAGTAAAAAGTACAGAGTTTCCACAAAATCGCTTTTGGATATCACTGTGCACGCAGTGTCCATTCTCTGAAAACTGAGACTTGTAAGAACAGGATTGGTTTTGTGAACAAAGAGGTCTTATGGAGAAAAATACCTACAATAACTTTTTATAGTCTGGGAAAATTAATATGCCTCCTGCATACAACTGCAGTGTGGCACTGGGAAGAACTGGTTTGGCATATCCATATCTCCTTTTTATTTAGTAAATAAAATGGAATGTAAAGATTTATGCAGGGAAAGAAAATTCAGGACAGTTATTTAAATAAACAGATATCAGTTGTGTTACATTGACCGACAAAAACAGAGCAAAAAAATACAAATCAAAAGAAAACCTCAGTGAAAATAAAAATAGAAAGACTTAAATATCCTTTTGAATATATCCTTTGCATGCCATAGAAAACATTATCTATGTATCAAAACAGCCTACAGGAATGACGAAAACATGCCATAAGTTATATGAGAAAGCCATGGTATGGTAGGAACAGAATCTTGTTTTAGAAGAGGCTATATAGAGCATATGTTTTCTGGAGCACTCATAAAAATTTTTATGCTGCTGTGAAGGTTCCACTACTTGTATGATGGTTTTTTTCTTATTGTAGATTTTGTTTTGGCCTTTGACATCAAAATGCAGCTTGGCAATTTTGTCACATCTGTTTTGAGGTTAAATCTTGTGTGCAATAATATGACTAAAAATAATGCATAAAAAGATGAGTGATAAAGACTTCTCTAACTAGTTCTGATTTTAAACTCTGAAGCTATCTAGAGAAAAGAAACCCACTTATTTAGATCTTGGCATGTCCCACCTGTTCAACTTAAAATGACTGTCAAGTCTGACCTTGCCTGGGTTCTAAGTGAGTGAAAAATTAAAGAGGCAGACTTTGGAAAGCCTTATAAAGAAAAAGAGGGCACAGGATCACTAATTTACTTTGGAATTTTCAGTTGTTGTATGTTTTCTGTGAAACTGTATTTTCCTTTCTCACTGGGCAAACGGCAAAACTGGAGGCAACAGGTCTGATTTTTTTTTTTCTAAATAAACAGATTATGCTTGATTATGGGAAGTTTAGAGATTCTTGCAATCTTACTGAACACTATACTTTTTAGAATATGTGATGGAGTGTCAAATTTAGTATAGAAATTTTTGAAATAATGAAATTGAATTTGAGGAAAAACAGATTCTTCTGTTAAAAGATGATGGAATACTACTTTTTCTTATAGATTTAATTAGTTTTTCAGCATGATAATTTCATACTCTTGGTTATTAATTTTACTGGAAATTTTTTTATAACACAGCAGAAGTGTAAAGCAGGCATTTTCTGTAACATGGCTTTTTTCAACAGCTAATGCGACATCTGATACAAACTAAGAATATTCATTACATTATAGCTTTGAATTGTTGTTGCTTGAATTTCTAGTGATTTCTAGAAATTTGCAGTGACATGATTTAATGCTTTTATTTTTATGCCCGGTTAGATTATTAGAATACTTCAAAGCTCTTCAGAGTATACATTATTACAGTTAGATACTAAGTGAGCACTCTTAATCTAGCACTGTGATCCTTAAAACCTTTACATGACTTAACTCTAAATATTGCCTATTACATGAAAAGACAGATACGTCACAGCATTTCTTCTTTGTTCATTCTGCATCTAAAAGCCTAATATAGTTAGTCTCCAGCCATTAAACAGAACTTCAGCTATCTTTCCAAAATGGGCTCCAGATTTTGTCCCAAACTAAAACACCTCTTCTGCTCAAAGGCAGCGGATGAGTATGACACGTCATACACCTCATGGCAAAAAACATGCCCAGGCTGTTCTGTACAGCTATCCTTCCAGTCTAAAGCTCATTCTTTGTTTGGGCTTGCTGTGGCCTTATGCCACAACTGACTCATGGAGAATGAGCTATAAGAAAGTCAGGAAAGATTTCCTGCTAGCTCCCAAGCCAAGCAATGCCCTGGAAGAATGAAATGAGAAGGCATAGAAAAGCATCTCTTCATTAGACACTCCCTTTTCTTGGGGTTTCAAGGACAGGGCTAGTCATCATAGGTCAGTTGCAGAAAAGGCACGGGGGTCAATACCTATATTATTACTGTCTTCCTAATATGGCTTTAACAGTCCAAAAATTCATCTTTAGGAAGTGAAAACTAGGTCTTACACAACTTACATAAATCTCACTAAATACTGTAGAATAGTGCATTGTTGAAAGATAATACTAAGGTGCCAAAAAAGGAAGTGTGTTTATTATTAACAGTCCCGTAGTTGGGAAAAAACCCACAGCTGTACTAGGCCACATGGCCATCATGGTTTATGGAACCCTAAAAAAGGGTTGCTTCACCTCTTACTGTTTGCTCCTGTAAGTCCCCAGCCCAATGGGACAGCTATTAGAATTGCAGACTCCAGGGATATAATTAATCCCATACTTAAAGTATGGACCCATTTTTGGTTACGTTGTCCCTTAAGCTTCATTGATTAGATCCTCACTAGCTGTACTGGGGCAGCTAACTCACGTGTAGACATCTACAAGTTAGGTGGGACAATATCACCGTGGTATATGAAGCTACCTAAATACACTCACCTTTCCTTTGGAATGGCTCCAAGGGCTGGGAAGTGTTTTGAATGGAGGTTTCATGTTTCTCTTGCAGGAACATCTCTAACTGCCAGGTTTATGACAAAGTTCTTGGACTACTCTGAAGCCTGCTTCTTTTTAGGCAGGTTTTTTTTGCGTGTGTAATAGATACTGGAATTTCACTTAAAAGTAAAGAAACACAGAAATTTCATTGTATCATTAATTTTTCCAGCTATCTTCACTAAAGCCACAACTGCAGACAACTAATAGAGTACTAAGTAATTTATCTGAAACCTAGTCAATTCAAAAGAAAGGCAGAAAAAAATGCAGGGACACAATTGTCTCTGAACTCTTTGCTGACCTTGTTCTAAACCCTGTGTTAGACACCCAGACTAAAACAGGAAAGGGAAGCTGATAATATACACTGTTCTGCCAAGAAGCACAAGGCAAACAAATTTTAAGAATTATTTTGGAAAAGTATGTTTCAGGTGTGAAGTAAGTGAAATGACAACCAAAAGATGCTCAGACTTACACTGAAGTGTAACTTTCAGACTGACACATTAATTAAATAGCAAAAATCAATTTAGATTTTAGATTTGATAGTTTATCAGAAATGCTTTAGGTACTTTTTCCATGAGAACCTCAGAAGAGAGGATTCCTAATTGAAACCAGTTGCAAATATACCTGGACAATGGATGGCTTTTAATCATCTGACATCTTTTTTCCAGTAGAGCTACTTGTAATTAAGTAGAAACAATGTCAGTAATTATGAACATTAGAATGACTGAATTCTTAACATTTCTAATGACAGTGTCTTTAGAGCAACAGTATTGAATGAGCCCAAAGACAATAAGGACAGACTGACTGCACACAGTGAGCATGATGCATCATACAGTTAGGCATGTCACTCAGTTCTTAGAAGAGTAGTCCCTCTTACTATGGCAGAATACCTCATGTTGTAAGTCATTCATAAATTAAGCTTCTGCAGAATAAAAGCATCCATTTCAAATTGCATCAGTGATAAGCAAAGCCAGAAATTATAATTAAGCTTAATAAAATTTGGAGTCTGAATAGCTAAAGCCCCATTTTATTCTGTAAGGAGAGGAAAAAAATACATATTGTTTGACCAAAATTTTTGGTCAGAAAAAGAGATCAGAGACGGTTTATATGCCAAAATTTAAACTAACCACTTAAGTCTGCTGTGTGTTATAAGGGAACCAATCACTCTATACTTGTTTTTTCCTGGTAGACGTAAGTCCTTGTTCATAAAATTTGGGTGGGATCTCACCTATTCACTGGCTTGGCAAGAGGGCTGAAGCTGCAAAAAGATTTAAAAAAAAACTCACAAAGCCCAAGGCAAAGGGGATGCTGAGGACACTTAAAAGACTGACTTTGGACACTATGTCCACAAGCCTGAATTACCAGGAACTCAGAGGTGGCAGTGGGGATCAGAGTGACATGTCATGACAGGACCAGAACAGCAAGTAATGCTTAGGCTCAGAGCAGCCTGAGGAGGCTGCTATAGTTTGGCAGAGTCTTAATTACGCTGGAAGTCTTTCTAGTTTTTCAGTTAGACCCAGATAAAAAAGGTGTTTAAAAACCACCATATTCCACCATTTTTCCAGGTTACATGTTCTGATCACTTGGTGCTAGACCTCCTTCCATCTGCTCTTGGTGAGAAGGGTTTACTATGCATTGGATTTCTATTATATAAACTCCATCCGACTGTGTATTAGATTGAATAATATTTTCAATACACTAAAAGGGAAATATTATTTGAACTTGAGGGTATTCTGATAGTTAATGTTTGCACAGGGCTTAAAAATTAGTGTTATATTTGTCATTCAGGTGGCAAAGGTATTATCATATTTAGTTTGACAGAATTTGTTTACTACTGATAAGAGATCCTCCTGCTGTCTATGCTGCTTCTGTTAAATGAATGCTTGCTTCCTGGTATATGTAACAGGTGACAATTTGTCATCATGTTACAGTTTTTCCTTCCTTAAGATGTCTTCAGTTGGTTTCAATATAATCTGCTGACTGAATATACTCCCTTTTCATCCACATTTTGAGTCAATTCATAGTCAGTTAGCATGCCCTTTAGTCAAGCTGTGGATGAAATTTTTTAAAAGCCACCTACATCCTTTTGAAAAAAGTAATGTGGACTACCCAGCCACATAAGAACTTATGACAATATTTCTGTAAATTTGGGCAGTGATGGATTTGGGTGCAGCTGTGACCTGCATGCGAGAAGAAAGGATAGACAGTCAATGCCCAGTTGGGAGTGCTAACATGGAATGAATGCAGTGTCTTCATATCCAATCACATAGACCATCTCATAACCAATGACAAAATATGCCAGATCATTAGGATATGGTCCTGTTTTCATAGTATTTCCAAGTCTGTGTGGAATTCAGTTCAAATTTTGGATATCTAAGGCACAGCAGATGCTTTGCATTCATTGTGAGCGGCCCATTTTAAGAACACAGACAATTGGAAAAAGCTGAGAGGATGGCAACAAGACTGATCAAAGGGTTGGAAGTGTGATCTATTATGTCTCTTTAGACTTAAATGAGTGAAGTAAATCACAGAGATAGGAACGTTGGCACTGAGTGCTTTTTGCATATGATATTTCTGGAGATTGCATAAAATTCAGACATTTTGAGATGGATTTTAAATGGTATAAAACTCAATTAAGTAATTCATTTTAAGGAAAACTGGTGACAAATGTGTGCTTATCTATTTTAAAACCTTCCCTTTTAAATGCAGAAAATATATTAAACCTTCAGGTCATAATATAGCTAATAGAACCAGGAAGCAAAGAATAAAAAATAATAAATGACAATTTAAAGTCCCAATAAGAATATTAATTGAGAGGCAGCATCACAGACAAAAGACATGCAGTTTTCCTCAACTGCATTCAAATCATAGTAGCTTAGAAATCTAAGAACCCCAGTGCTCACTTTGGTTTTCAAAAGCTTTTGTTTTCAGTCTAAAAATCAATTATGTCTTAAATAGTAACGCTTATGGAAGGTGCTGTATTTCAATACTTAAATTGTGGTTAGTTCTGCAATTAGTTGTGGGACTGACTTCAGTTAAATGCTTGTGATACAGAGGTTTGGGATGAAGTACACCCTTTGTATTCCTCTGTGCATTATGGATTGTTTCATCTTCTTGGAGCAAGGCGATTTCCTAACTTACATTTGCTATTTGAAGTTATTTATATCTGGGGCAAACAGGGACAGCCATGGCAGCTTTGGTACTTTGCAAGAAGACTTGAGTATTAAATACTCTGATCTGAAGGAGATTCAGCCTCATGATTCCAGGAAGACTTAGATCTTGAATGCAGGAATCGCACTGAGGAATACCTTTGCTCAGGTTGTCCTCCAAATCCATGTTTTACTCTGCTGTTTTGATTTTGATGACAATATTAAAAGGCTTTTGGTGCTTAATGGAAGGAAATGGAGGAGAATGTTCAACTTACACAGTGCTAAACTTCAGGTGCCTGTACTTTTCCATGAAAACTGTATGTTAAGATTATGTACTGTTTCGATGGTTTCATAGTAAGCATATTTGGGCTTCTTTCCAAAAGAAACCAGCCGTTTAAAGCTCTCTTCATACATGTATTAAATTTCTACTGTTTCATAAAACAGCAGTACAAGCAGTTGTTGACAGTTCTGTTCTTGAATTCAGCAAAACTAAGAAGAAACATTGGGTAGAAATTCAGTCTTCCTTGCAGAAAGTTGTTGCTAAGACCACACTGCTAGACAATGGAAAACATAGGTTTTAATTTATGAATTTTGCCATTTCTCTAGAAGTATAAGGGTATAACTGCAGCTGGTTAAACACTGTGTATCAACAGTACACCATAAAGCAGTGTCCTAGGAGGTCCCAAGCAGCTACGAAAATCTTGCAAACAGTTGTAGTAGAGGTATGCATCTCAGAGAATATAATACAAATTTTCACTTGCAATACCGGGAAATCAGTAGGTAAATTAAAACTCTTGTTCGGTGTGTTTTTAACTTATACTAAGGTAAGATTAAATTGAGTAAAAATATAGTGTTGATGTTTGAAGATATTAACCCATAATAACATTGCCCTCACTTGTGTTGCAAAAGTAATTTTCCTAATATGATAAAATGTAAAGTATTCTCCTTTGCTTGCTTCTGTTGTTAAATTAGATTTTCCTGCTTAGTAGCCTATGAAACTTGGCAAATTTAGCAGCAGTCTCATTATGTGCAATCATGTAATTTGTTTCATCGTGTGGAAGCTGCTATTTGATGCTATGTTCGATTTGCCTTATTTCAGTTACAGTTTTTAAACCACATATTCTGAAAGTATGGCCTAGGGATTACCTATGGACTGAGGGATCTTGTTTATCTGTAGATCATGTCAGGACCTAGGCTTCAAGGGGCCTCAGGGTTGCAGCTCTGTAGCATTCATTGCACTGCTTGAATCAATGTATTGAGGTACAACAAAGATTATATAGCACCACACTTGGGTCTGTTTCTGGATGTGTTGAGTCACAAAAAACAAATTGTGAACCACTGCCAAAAAAGCTTAAAGTTCCTTTGCATATTGACACAGAATCTATGCCTGTATCTACATTAATATTTAGTTCAAAGCAGGAGTGCATGTTGTGTTTTGTTGTTGGTTTTCGATTTTTTGTTTGTTTGGGGTTTTTTAGGCTAGGTTCCCAATTGTTCCTACGTACTAGACATTGGTTCATGTTGCAGAGCAATCTTAGCTAGCACAGATGGGATTCCTTTCAGATGAAACAGAGGATGCACTCTGGGAGCACTTGATGTATTCCAGCCATTAATTGGTATTGAGGTCATGAGACCAGGCTAGAGCTCTTCTGAAGTGACCCCACTGAAAACATGCGTAGCACAAACATTAGGTCTGGAGTACCAGCTGCTTCACTCTACAGATCTGTTCCTATTTGTGTAATTTACTACAGAATTTTTTAAAAGGATCATCAAAGCAGTGAAGAAACAAATTTTTGCAGCTAAACAGATCCAAATTCCTTGCATTTTCCACAAGATAAGGATTTCTGAATTCTGCCAAGTGTTCATTCAATAGATCTATATTATCTCACAGGAACATGTAATAAGGTCCTCTTCCTGAATTATTATGAGTCACTTGTACTGCTTAAAGTCTTCATTTTTTTTCTTACCAAGCCATCAAGTAAATGACTTTTTATTATTTTCTATTTAACACGTCATGTTTTCACTTCACTGATTTGATTTGTGTATTTTCTATTTTGAATGTGACAGGAAGCTCCAATATACTGGAATAGGGTAAAATGTCATTAAACAGGTCTATTTCAGTGCTGGCTCCATGTCATGAATTACAGTATGCCATTGATGAAATGTGTTATTTTATTATTGCTGCTGCAGCAAACCAAAAATATTTTGAGATGCCAAGGAAAGGAAAGTCTGTCAGGTGTATACTAACAATAACCACCAGTACTGGAGGATTAAGCTTGGAGAGAGTTTGTTCACATAAATTTAAGAACACTTCTAAAATTGCTTCTACTTCTATAAACTTATATGTATTCGCACTGAATATTCTAACTCTAAACTAAAGCTTCTTGATCTTCTGGGTGACATACTTTTGTGACAAATTCTGCACCATAACTAAGCTTAGTAACAATCCTATGTTTTTTGCCTTCTGCACCCAAACTTTGTAAACTGGTTCAGGGTGCAGGGTCTTGCCACTGCAGAGAAACTAGTATGTGAATTTAGTCCTTAGGGAGAAGAAAGCTCTCTCATTTCATATTCTCCAAGGTCTAATTTAGAAAGAAAAAGGAAAACACACAACACACTACAGTGTAAAAAAAATCTATAGGGTAATTCTTAAAACATGGTGCACTTCTTTTGCTTATGACTCATTCATTATGGAATACTACTAAATTTAACAGAAATAACAGGATCTTACATATGAGTTGAAAGATACATATTATAATCTCATTTGCTTTTGTTTTTACTATTATTGTCAGAGAGTTGTTTTATAAAATGGTATCAACTGTAATTCACTTAAATCAATATTTATTTAATTTTATAGTGGCCTTAAACTTCCAGACACCAGGAGTACAAATGGAATTGCAAAATGGAAAATTCCTAGACAATGGTGGTTGTGGCTATATTCTGAAACCAGAGTTCTTGAGAAATCGCAATTCAACATTTACCCCACACAATGTGGGAAGATACAGTAAACCAATGTCTCTGTCAATAAGGGTAAGCTTAGTTAATTCTTGGTTTGCTCCATAAAATGTGAAAACAAACATTATGTAATTCAGATTTATCTGTTATCTATTATTGGTTTCTCATTTTATCCCCATTTCTGGTTGTTGGGAAGTTTAATATTGTTTTTTAACAACATGTTCAAACTCTCATATAGTATCTACTGCTGCTTGGATGGTTTCCCATCTGTAGTTCACTTATGTTTGCTAAAAATATGTAGGTGTTCAGAAGTTAAAAGAGTTTATAAAAATACATGATTTTTCATGGTGTTGTGTACAGAAATGCAAATATAACTTGCACTGTATCACAACCATGGCTGACTTGTCAGTTACAGTTGTAAGGATTGAACTCTGAAAACTCAGAAATTGAATGTGCACTTTTGGTGTTATTAAATATTAGTAATACCACATGTACTATTGTAATGCTAATTGACAACTTGAAATGTTTAAAGATATGATAGGAAGTTTTATGATTCTTTTAAGGTTCATTATTTTCCTTTGTGTACATAGAAGACTATTTATCATCCCAAAATGATATACATAAATGCAAAAAGTAGGATGAATCAATAAGCCTTTGAATTATTTCTACATCTCCCAAATTAAAATCTGATTTACTTCTTAAAAATATTAGGAATACATGTAATTTAAAAATAATGGGTTAGAAAAACCCTTCTTTTGAGGTCAAGTAGATGTTTTATAATTGTTCACTAGTTAGAGGACTACCTTTTCCCAATGAAAAAAGTGCTATTTCTGATTACACAGTACACTACTTGCATAAATGTTATTTAATTAGCATAAAATTAGTGTATAATTGCTATTTTGTTTCCTTCAGAGAAATAAACAGTGGAGATAAAACATTAGCTGATAACAATTATAAAATACTTACATAATCATGTACCTAATCGAGAACATTTTAGTGTCCTAACAGTGAGCATACCAATTATGAATAGACATTACTCGACGATTTCAAGCACCCATGCATATACATCAGTTGTTTTAGCCCTTATTTATATAAAGCTGGAGTTAATTAAGATGAGGAAAAATCCCCAATTGTAATACAGGAGACAGAAAAAATCATTGATAACGGGAAGGAAATGTCTGAGTTTGGAAGAAGTTGGAAAAGAGAAAGGCAGCTTTTTAGACTGAGGATATAGACTGAGACAACAGGCTGGGTAGTGCAGGGTGCAAAGAAGCAATGGCATCCCACTAGCTGAGGGACTGTAGGGCGCAGAGACCCCCATTCATAGAGTCAGCAGCAAAAGCCAGGAAATGGTGGTTGAAGACAAAAGGAGTCAGGAGCAGGAGTCAAGGGAAGAACAGTTTCTGCTAAAGAAGAGTTACTAACTTGATGAATGGAGAAATTACTTAACAGAGGGCAAATATATAAAACATCTAGGGGTCAAACCTCTCAGACTGACTGTGAATGAGTGAACGAATGAAGAGAAGAACTTAAGTGAACATAAAAATCACACAGGACCCAATTTTACTGAATTCGATACCCTTCTTAACCTGATGTGCCACAATTCCCATCAACAAGAAGCATATAGCCTTTGAAGCAGAAATACAAATATTCAAGGTATTTTATATGGAAACTTCTGAGCCTACCATGTTATTTAGTACTCTCTCTGAATGTCTGCTTCACCTTGTGTCTCAAAAATTGATTGGATTTATGGATTTGGGTTGCAGTGTGCTGAAAAGAGCTCACTCTTTTCCCACCCTGTGGGAGACTTAACCTGGGTTTAGCAACGGGGTAAGAGTGGGAAGCAGGACTTGGCCAATGTGGCTGAATTTTCATCATGATATTCAGGGCATTTCAAAGAACCTCCCCTGGTTCTAAGTGAGCAGTCCATCAATGCTTGCATCTTGCAACGCTTTCTAGTGAAGGTAGTAGCTATTTTCTAGGACAAAAGCGGACAGCATCAGGGTTTTCTAAGCCACTACTCTTCAATATTTCAGGCTAGAAATTTTCTTGGAGCAAGGTCTTACAGAAAATACTTAAGCAAAAGGTGGAATTTGCAGCATTTGATTTTTTTTTGGTGATTGCCAGGGGAATAAGGATCTGTATCATGAGTTTTGATGCTTAGTCCTGAGATCGTCAGTCATATCTTACACCTAGGTTTGCAGGCTTGTTCATCTCTCTTGATACATTCCATACACTGATTTCTAAAAAGCAGATTACTGTACAGATGGTTATTCTCTCCTAGGTGTCCTGAAATATAGATAGAAAGCAGGCAAAGTTGTGACTTTCATAAATCCTTTCTAAGGCTGGGTGCCAGATTACAGGGCAGTCTGAGGCAAAATTTCCAGGTAGCTAACTAAATTAAGGAGAAAAACATCAGGGAGCCTACTAAATGCGGAGTTTGTATGTGTTGCTGTGAAAGAGAAGGAACACAGTTGAGACAGTCTGCTATATACTCTGTAACAAAATGCTGATGTCACCACGGGTGTTAGGGCTGCTCCACTAGACACTGCTTTAATAGGAATTCATGAGCTTGATCTCAGAAAAATGCAGAAATCATGAGACTGATTCCTCCAACATTATTATTTTGCATGGTAACCAGATATAATTTTCATGGCCAGTTATTCAATAAAAACTTAAATCTGAAAATTATTAATTAAAACATATCAGATTTTGTGGTGTTTTTTTTTTTTAATGGGGGTGGTGAAATACTGCCACAGGCTGCCCAGAGAGGTGGTAGATGCCCCATCCCTGGAAACATTCAAGGTCAGGTTGGAGGGGTCTCTGAGCAACCTGATCTAGTTGAAGATGTCCCTGCTCACTGCAGGGGACTTGGACTAGATGACCTCTAAAGGTCCCTTCCAATCCAAAGCATTCCATGATTCTATAAGTCAGTGAAATTAACCAAGAATTAAATTAAATAGGAAGCACTATATGCCTAATTTCATTGTGTTTAATATGTATTTTTATAACAGTTTATGGCTAGTATATGCTTCTCATAGCAGTTTCTTATGGAACAGTTTTTGCTACTATGGCTATTATATGGCTACTATGTAAAGTTCATTCTTAACGTTATTTCAGTACATTACAACTTTAATTTTCCAGCTCATCAGTGGTCATCAGTTACCACCCAGTAACCTGTCGAAGACTAACAAAGCTGACCCTTTAGTGCAGATAGAAATTTACGGTGTGCCAGAAGATCAAGCAAAAAAAAAGTCCAGTGTTGTAAAAAGCAATGGTGAGCATCAGTTTTACTCTCTTGACTGTGAACAAAGCATGATAATATTTTATAAGGAATTACCATTTTTTCATCTCAATAAGTTGTTATGTACTTACAGAGACTGCAATTATTTCTCTCTAGACTAGGATCTTCTGGCACAAAATCTGTAGCAGAAGTTCATGCTATGTGCCATTTTTGTAAGACTGGTAGGTTAAGGAAGCACAAACTCTCCTACGTAGTAGCACTCTCCCAAAGGAGGAATGAATGCATTATCTTTACTCACTGTTGTGGTCTCACCCTGGACAGCAGCTCAGCCCCACACAGCTGCTTGCTTACATCCCCGCATGGGATGGGGGAGATAGTCAGAAGGGCAAAAGTGAGAAAACTCATGGGTTGAGGTAAAGACAGTTTAATAGATAATGCAAAAGCTGCACACACAAGCAGAGCAAAATAAAGAATTCATTCACCACGTCCCATTGGCAGGCAGGTAGCTATGTCCAGGAAAGAAGGGCTTCATCATGCATTATGCTTCTTGGGAAGACAGAAACTGTAACTCTGAACCTCTTCCCTTCCTCTTTCTTTCCCCCAGCCTTTTTATGCTGACCATGATGTTCTGTGGCTTGGGGTACCCTTTTGGTCAATTGGGGTCAGCTGTCCCAGCTGTGTCTTCTCCCAACTTCTTGTGCACCCCCAGCGTACTTGCAGGGATGGGGTGGGGTGGGTTTGCAGCGTGAGAAAGTCAGAAGTCCTTGACACTGGGTAAGCGCTGCTCAGCAATAGCTAAACCATTGGTATGTCATCAACGCTGTTTTGGTCACAAATCCAAAACATAGCACCATACAAGTTGATATGGAGAAAATTAACCCTATCCCAGCCAGAACGAGTACACCAGACCTTTTTTTCTGAAGAAATTTCTGTGACTTCCTCACTTAGCTCATATGAATTTTCTAGTAGGACTAGTCCCTTAATCGCTTGACAGGTGAAGCGTGTACTCTTCGTAGTTGTCTTCGAGCATTCCCTTAACTTTAACATACAGATCTTATTGATGTCTCAGACTAAAAGTTCCCTGCGATCTCCCTTCTTCTGTGCCTCTGTCTTCTGTTTTTCCTTTTTCTTTTTTGTAGATGGCTGCTGTTTTAAATCAGCACCTGAATTTCTTTTCTCTCTGTATGAACATCGCTCAAGACAAAGCACCACCCCTCCTGTTCGACATCCTCTTTTTGTATTTTTAGTCAAGCGATCACTTTACTACCTTAATTTATTTAGCTTCTGCCTCATTTCCAAGATTGTAAAAGGGGAAACTTCTTTGGCAAAAACATGAAACTGGTATGGCTACAGGAAAATTTAAGTTGAGCAGAGGTTCTTAACCTGGCTATCACTGTCCCATTTTGCTCTCTTCTAAGAGATGACACAACTTTCTTAGGCTTTTGATTTACAGTAGTATGTAGCTAATACATGACAAATCCTTAGAAGGGGCTGGCCTGCATACTGTAGGCAAGTCCCAAGCTCTCTGTTTCATTCTGAGATCTTCCCTCTGACAGTTTTCTCCATAATACATACAAAAGATGTGACATATATGCCACTACAGTCAGTGGGAATCTCATCATTTATTTAAATGGGCACAGAAATCTAGGGAAAAAGAATTAATCTTCACCAGTTCAGACTAGTGAGAGCAGATACAATAATTCAGATATTAAGTAAAATAAATGAAATGGTATTTTGATACTGTGTATTTTCTCTTTTCATTAGCTTTGAGCCCTAGATGGGATGAAATATTCTCTTTTACTGTCCAAGTTCCAGAACTGGCATTGATACGCTTCTGTGTGGAGGATGAGATATCTTTGGTTGCAAATGAATTCCTTGGTCAATACACTTTACCACTGCTGAGCCTGAGTAAAGGTAGTATTTTTATGTAAGCCAACTATAACAGCTCAGAAAAATCTACAACATTCCAGGCTTTTATCATTACTGTAGTATTGGTGGAGTACAGCATTATGTTTATTTCCTAAAGGTTAATTGTATAACCATAGGTGAAAATTACACTCTTTGGTTTTTTAAGTCATTGTAGTATCTGAATGCAAATCCACAGTGTAGAAATCAAAAGAATATTAATTCCTACTGCAGTATTCCATTCTAGACAGAAACTGCTCAGACAGTATTTTAACTCATTATAATAGGAAACAGGAAGAAAGATTAGTGAGAACTACTATAAAGGCAACAGTTTTGTGCACTTTCGACTCAGGTTGAAAACCCAATACAAGCCAAATTGAAAGAAAAAAAAAAAAATCCCAAGATACCTCAGGTAACCTATCTACAGCTTTTCAGAGCAGAGAATGAAGAATATAAATTAAGCAAAATACTTACGCTATTTTTCTTGGTAGTGTTTCTTTTATTGTACCGATACAGCTTCTGGAATCTTATGTGATTAATAGGCTGTACATAAAGAGCAGCTGCAGAAGTCACTAGGCCAAAGAGAAGGGCTTATGTAAAATAGCTGTTTACTATATTGAATTTCCAAAGCTATTTCCGACAAAACAAACCGCCAGCTTTTATTAGTGAATGAAGTCGTGAAGGCAAAACATTGGAGCTGGCAATGGGCACTGTGCCTTTTTTATTAAGCTTAACAGGATTTTTAATGGCTTTTTCTTTCCAGGTTCTGAAGTCATAAAGCTGTTTGTGATTCTTAGTTGAGGTTGAGGAGTTACAGAAGAACAAAGACATTACTCTTAAAGCACACTTGCTTTTCTCCAACATAAATTTTTACACTGATCACCTTTTACTTTCCTTTTATTTATATATTTCAGGATAATGAAAAAAAATAATCCTGCCAACTCACAGTGTCTGAGACAAATTTAAATAGCAGACACTAAAGCTTAAATATGCTTGCAAAACCATAAATTTGGGCTTTTTTTTTTTTAGTATAATTTTTCATTGTGTCTTTAATGTGCCGGTATGATTAATTTCAGTCACAAACAGGGAAAAGTAAAAGCATGCAGATTGTACAGGAAAGATTTTCAGTGGAGTAATTCAAAATCCTAGGAAATGAGCGTAGGTACAAAAATTATAAACAGTGCCAAACAAATTGCCCCAAGCCTCACTTAACACAATGTAAAAAAAGTGTAAGATGCCATCAAGATGCCCAGAGGCATAAATAAAATGCTTTTAAGAGATGAACTAACAGATAATTTCAAAATTTATCACAATGCTTAACATTGAGACTTCTGGATTCCGGGTCTGGAACCATGGTTTTGCTTTAGGTACTTAAGCTCCCTAAATAGTGAAAGGAGAAAAAAATGTGTCTTGCCGAGGGAGTCAAGACATTCTAGATTTCTGAGGAAAGAACTGTATAAACCATGCTGAAGAGTGAGTTAGGATTTAAATCTTACTCTTCACAGTTCTGATTGCTTTAATCTGCACTATAGGGCTGTCCCTCCTTCCCTAGGATTCATATCCCTGAGGTGTCCCCTGAGGGCAAGTTGCTTCCAAAAGCTGAGCAGTGCTTACACCTTTTTTTGATTTGACAGGCAGTGGGACAAAGTTGTGCCATTGTCACCCTCCACTGCATTTTCTCTTGAAAGGATTCGAATGTATACCATCACTGCCTTCCTTTCTCCAGCAGCAGCTTCCCAGCTCAGCTGTAGATTACACTGGGGAAGAATGCTTGCTGCCTACCTGTAGCAGTATTTGATTTTTCATGCAATGATTAAGTAGGTATACTCAGAGGGGCTGAGGGTGAGAATACATCTCTAGGCGGGTGGTTAAAGGCAAGAGGAGGGGGGGGTCCTGGGTTACAGTCCGTATCCTTATTATTACTGCTATTATCACTGGCTCAATGTATACTTAATTATTTCATACAAATTGGAAGGATTTCAATAAAAAAGAAGTTTTACTTCTCTCAGGACATTTTGTAGTATAATCTGTAGGTAGGGGCTAGAGCATGGTCTTTAGAAATGAGTCTTTGTCCTTGAAGTGTATCTTTGAATAGGAAGTAAACCAAGTATTCCACATACTATGCGCATGCTCTAAAAGTTTATCTCAAAAGCATATTGCCTGGACTTAGTTTTAATATCTGCTGCCCAGAAGCTGAACATTAGATGCCAGGTGAACTTTCAGGTTGTTTAAAAGAATCAAGAAAATCCAAACCCAAATAAATGAGGGTCCCAGAGACTACATACACATCCAGACACACCTAAAGAAGGATTTTGAAAACTGCAATTCTGAACATAGATACTTATTCATAACAGATACTTACTTAAATAACTGCAGTTATATATACATAGATAGAACACAGGACATTTTTTAATCAGGTCATATTGTTTATTATTATGAAATAATGGACAGTTACAGTCACAAAGCAATACAGGTTTGGGATTTTGGAGAGGAGATTGTTTTGTTTTTTCGAGAAGTAAGTTCATTAAGTTTGAAGTTGAGAACTATAGCTTCTCCAAATGCTTCAACAATCAGATGAACATGTAGTTTCTGAGACGCGCCTTATCCCTGATACTGGGAATAACTCATATGTGAAAGCAGATCCTTAACAGACTTAGGATGTCATGGTAGAAGGTCTTACACTACAGTTTTTTTATGTCCCAGCTGGACGGTGCATTACTGCTGCAACAACCTTCTTCTCTAAGGCATTATCACTGTTGATTCACAAGTTATTTAATTTGCTATCAGAACAATGCGTGCAGCACAAAACATCTTTGGATGTTAAAATATATGCTTCCCCCATCTTTAAATATCACTGAGCTAAAAGTTTGGAAAAAACCCACATCCTGAAAGACACTGGAGTTTTTCACTGTGTCCAAAAATGAATTGAAATTAATTTAATTCCAGTTGAAATACTGTGTATGTATAGGAGAAAACTTGTAGAAATGGGATTTGGGTTCTCTATCATTTCAGTTTATTTTAAAGGGTTATTTAGAGAATCATAAATTATGCCTTATTTGCATAGTAGATCATTAAAAACATTCCATCATAATCTTTGTGTTTGTGGTTAATACACTAATAAAATGTTGTTATATTTACAGGTTACCGTAACGTTCCCCTGTTGTCCAAAGATGGTGGCAATCTCGAACCTGCATCACTGTTTGTTCATGTCTGGTATTATTAAGGATGCTCTGCAGTAGCAGTTGTCCTGGAAGATCACACCCTGCTCAATAAAGCGACATCACTAGGCTTGCAACAACTCAGTGGTCTGATTTCCAGAGTGGCATGTTCTCAATGATTTCATTAAGCTAATGGGACTTCTTGTGTGAGTAAATGATATCCCGAATAAGTAATGGCTACTGATGTTGGCCCTACCATTACTTAGAATTAATTCATAAAGACTGAACATTTTTTGGTGTTTTTTTTAAATTTAGTTAATAATTTTGTTTGAAGCTAATTTCAAAATCATGATTAATTACTGAGTGAGAATAATATTCTAATATTTATGATCAGAGGCTTCAAAATTATGAGAATGTTACATTGACATTTTTATTTATACTGAACAAAATTTCTCACCGTTGTATCTCTCCAAGGGAACAAGAAAAATTACACATACTATGTACCCTTTAAATTTATAATGAAAGCAGCTTCTGATTGGGCTATACTTCTTTAATGTCCACTGTAATTTTGCTACCTGGAAAAATAGTTCTGAGAAAAAAAACCCAGCTCTTAAAATGATAGAAACTCAGATGCTAATATTGGTACCTTTTCTTAGCTTAGTCTTGAACCTCCTGCTGCTAAAGAAAGACAAATAATTCACAGACTGATTTGTAAAAGGCTGTGTTTCTCATAGCAGCAGGGAGCTCAGGATACATCTTACTGTGAACTCAGGAAATAGGAAGCACAATGCTCTGAGGTGGACTCGAAGAATTTTTGAAAAGGCAAGGGTTGATTGTGTGATTTAAGATCTCTGCAGACAACTTCTTGCCTGACATAGCTATCAGTATAGGTCTTGCCCATAAGACACAATTTTCCCATCTTAAAAATGGAACTATTGTTGAGCTTCCACAGAACTATATCTACCCAGTTAATTGCAGATTTGTTACTCAAACATGGTTTTATTTTTTTTTTAAAAAAGGATGTTATATTGATAGATTTGTTTCTTTAATACCAAACAGTATTGCTTATGTTTGCAGACAGTTCTGATAAAATTATATTTTAATGCTCTTTTTATTTAATGCCATTTTAATGCCATTTTATTTAATATTGCTCTATGATGGAAAATCAGGGCATGTGGTAAACAATGATTAGAAAATGTCACAGGAAATAACACTATTAGAAAATTGCATTATAGTTATAATAAGGAAACCAAGACAGTAGACTAAGAAGAATCGAAAATCAATATTGAACTGTAAGGTCAGGTAACTTGATAACATTGTAAGCTGGCCTCAATGTGTTTTCTGTGCTTGAGTGACAAGTCACTTGATTCTTTACCCAGGAGAGCCTATAATCTAAAATGTTAGACTTACTGATCTTTGTAGTGATCATATCTGTATGCTTGCCAATATCCCTTTCATGTGGTAAATATTTTATAGCTCTTTTCAGCTCCAAAGAATACTAATAATATTAATATTCAAGCAGAGTTCCCCCTAATTCCCCTTACTGAGGAGGAGTTTTATTTCCCCAGGCAATCTGGTGTATTTATTCTCAGATAAAAACTGACCAAGTGCTATAGTCAATTGGTTTGATGCTGAGAAAAACTCCAGCTTATTTAGTTTCCTTCATAACACTCCTAGTCCCCCTTCAGGAGCTTTATACAACATTACCTTCTGAGGATTGACTTGTGAGTGTCCTTTGGGAGAATGCGGCAATTATCTTCAGCTTCTGGCATTACTATCCCTCTGTTGACCACGTGTCCACGTGGTAGGACAAATGTCAGACCTACTCAGTATATGGTAATTTAAAATTTTACAGCAGATCAGATCACAAATCAACATGTCTCCTCTGCCTTAAAAACATGCCCTTGGTCCTGGAAAGGTATATATACATGATCAGGTATATGTGTGTGTAAGAGGTTGGCAATAATGGACAGTTCATTATGGCTGCTCACATGCTGAATGTTTAAAGATGTGCTTAAGTGCTTCCTCAATTTAGGTAAAAATGCTTTGAAGAACAGAGCCCAAAATTAGCCTCAGTGAACTGAAAGGAACCACTCGCATTCATTGTTTAATACGCATATATACATTTTATAGCCCTGAGGTCAATGCTTGTATTGACTTGATTCCTTTATGCAGCATAAGAATGCAATGCGGTAAGACCAGTGAACAAAGATTCCTTATAGCATGATCTTAAATAAATACCACACGGAAAGCTCACATTCAGTATGTTTTATTTATTTGTGAATATTAGCTTCTCCCTACTCCTTTCTTCTCACAACTGACCAGTTATATCTGCTTCTTGGTTGTCAGAATAAAAGAAATGATGACATATCTTACTGACAAATGAATATCCTGGATTGAGCATTATATTATATCAAAAGTTAAAAGCACACCAACATATACTGCACAAAATGTGTAACGTGCAAAGCTTTTAGGTTCTTTTTTTTTTTTTTTTTTAATATATTGATCTTATAAGATTTAACATGAAATTTGCTAGATATCTGAAATGTATTGGCACCCTGGGAACCACCCCATGGTTCTCTGGTGAAATCATCATATGCAGTGGAGTAATAGCAGATGCTGGTAAATTACATCATTATCAGCATTGTTTCAACACAGTCAGCGGAATTAATGGGCAAAGAATTAGGCCCCACACTTCGATGTGTACAGAATTTAGTATTTTTACAGTACTATTTAATATGAACAAAACAAATATTGCTGTCCTAAGTATTTCCTGCATGCTGCTACAAGTTCTTAGCATGTGATTTCTTAAACTCACACTGAGAGGAATCAGTTGCAGGAAGATGGTAGCAATTTTAAGACAATAGCCTTATGATTAGAAATGTTAAGGTATGTGATCAGCAGATGACTGCATATCTCAAGGGCAACTGAGACAAAATGTACCGTGGGAAATTGGATAAAGAAACATTAGTGGATAAATAATTGAATTATCTTAGACAACATCTAAATTTCACTGTTTCCCAGTGGATACCACATTTCTTCATTTAACTGGACACTGCTCAGTTGAATGTTAACAGCTCCCACAAATGTTCCTTTGCTTTTCACAACAAGCTTCAGTATACGGCCTTTGAGCTCTGTGACTTTGTCGTACACAACCTGAAATAATATATAGTGAAACAGAAAAAAACCATAGGAATTTGTGAATCTATTTGACAGGCAAAACACTTACTTCAATACATCATTCAGGATGATGATTACAACTTTGTAATAATTGCTTTAAACTGCCCTCCAGAATTATAAACTACTAACCATAAGCCAAATTCACTCAACTTAGTGAATTTAACTCAGAAATATATTTGACCTTATGTAGTTTATATAAAAGAGATTCTGCCAGCTTAGGCTTGTGAAATCTGATTACCAAGCATTTATAAATAAACTTGACACCTATGTTGTGCAACGCTTCAGAGAAAAAAGTAGGTATACATAATTTTCCCTCTGAAAACTGAAACTCTAACTTAAGCAGAGTTTTGAAATCAAATGTGAAGAAATATCAGATCCTCCATGAAGGTCACCAGGGAATGACAATATGGTTGATTTTCTGGAGGAGAGATTCAGATGGAGGGTACTCATCATGGACAGCGCCATGAAAACATAAGATAGGTTATTCTGTAAAAGTGTGCATTGTTATAATTTTTAAACATGTTTCCATAGCAGATGCTTTGATAAATGGTATTGCTCTTCTGCAAAAATGAGAAAAAAACAGGAAAACAGTTTTGATGTCAATTATTTTTTAACCTATGTATATTGGATTTGTTACATGTTCCTTAGTAGTGCCCTAAAGCAACTTTATGTTGCATTGATATGTCTCATAAAGGTGTATCACATCAATGCACAGTACCTCAGAATTTTTTTCCTGTCCTGTACTTGTGATTAAATCTTGTGCTACATACCAGAATTAAAAAAGGTCAAGCCAAAGCAAACCCAAATTTTCTTCTAACCAAGACTTCCATAAAACTTCATAACTGTTCTAGATCCAACAAACCTACATCATAAAAGAGATAATAATTTTCCTTTGAAAATTGTCTGTATAAATTTTACTGTTTGAACACAAATAACTTTATGCATGATTCTGGATGCTAACTGTATCCAAATGTGCCCATTATAAAAATACTTGCATTTTTTAATGGACTCATCAAATATTAAACATGACAGAAAGCTCAGCCCACTCCATAGAAATTGTAGGTGTGGAACATCTCTGTTACTCAAGAAGTGCTGTTAATACTTCTCAAATTAAATGAAACAGCTTGCTTAGCATCTCTTCAGAAAATTGCTAAGGCCTATAGTTTTTAAAATATCCTTGAAATTACCTTAATACTATGAGAACACACTGAGGTTAATTATGAAATGTTAATGGTGTATTTTCTGAATTAAAAAAAAAAAGTCTGGAGTGATAGGCTAACAAGAATGAGCTGCATTCAGAACAGATTCCTATGTTTCAGTCTCTGCGTTAATCAAAAACTGCTGAGTGAACTACATGGGGGTTGATGAAATGTGAAAGAATGCTCTTAGCTAGTTTCAGGTCTGAAAGGTAAGCTTTGTTAAGAGAAGTACATTTAATCTAAAATTTGTATGGCTGGAAATGTTTTTGCTGTTTTAGTTGCAATGGAAAATGCTTTAAATTTTAATCTCTCTGTGCTGTTTAAAAAGCAAACTCAGTGACATACTGTCACTTCAGAAGAATGGGAAAGTGAAACCACCTCAAAGGAGTTTGCCATGCAATCTGCTTGTATTTACTGTGCAGTCTGAATGCAGACTATACATATAGTACTGCTGAGGAAAAGAAAAGTCGGACAGAGCCCCCTCTAGTTTGGATCTCTGTGGGCTGGACTGCTGAGTCCTCTCTGTACCTCCAATAAGAAGAGGCAGAAATAGCCATGGGAGATGTCCTTTAGACAGGGATAGAGTTTATAAACGCTCAGCCCCAGCAATGTTCCTCATGCTGAGTGGCAATAGAAACATGGTTCTGAACTTCACAGGTGGGCCCAGGAGGCACAAAATCATTGGTTCTCCCAGACACCCTAGCTGGCCTCGGCTGCCCCTGTGGGACCATGGAGTAATTTTGTCTGCACTGCAAACTGCAGGGATGTTGCAGCGAGTGCCAAACAGACACGACATCAGACTACTCTGGCAGCAAGCACCAACAGAAAGGACACCAAGATCTCTGGTGTAGGGGGATAGTTGGTGCTGTGGGGATGAATGGCCACTGCCACAGGTTGTGGGGGAAAGAAAGACCACCCCCCCTCACTCTTTTTAACTAGCTTTTACTAGAAAGGTCTTACTAGGGAGCAACATTTCCTTTTCCATTCACAAACCATTGGAAATCATAGTTTGGAACAGCTGTCATGAAAGTTGCACCTGGTGCCTTTTGGGTTTGATGTTTACTGTGCCTATTTCACCAAGTATGTATGTGAATTAAAAATTCCAGCTTCTCTGTCCCGCAATGGCATCTCCCCACCAAAATCAAAGTGAAATGATGAAGAAAATCCAAAAAGCAAGGACAGGTACAGTAAGTGATAATATAATTTAGAATAAATCTATGATTTGATTACTGAAGTGATACTAATGTTACCGTAGAAAGGTGACTTGTTTCTTTGTCAATATATTAAAGATATCTTCTTCAGATGTTGCTTTAAATCACCAAAAAGTGTACATGTTAGCTGTAAGAGCTAAGAAATCTTCAGTATGGTGGATCACAACAGGCATGAACTGGGGTAATGAACACCTTTCAATCTTTGGACAAAAAGAGGCTTTAAGCTTTGAGCAATGACAGACCTTACAGTGCAGGGTGGGTGGTTTTCAAATGATCCTAAGAAACTGTTTCTAAAATGGTATTGCAAATTCAGCTGGAGCAAGGTATATATCATCATAATGTAGGGACAGAAGAAAGGTCTGGAGATAGCTGAATTAGTATGTGGATAAAACAAATGCCACCTGCCAGAATTTCATAATCAGAATGGTTAAATCCTGAAATGATTGTGTAGTAAGAATATTTGCCTCCCGCTTATACAGCTAGATCAAATGGAGGTGAGTTATACATGGCCATGCAGGAAATCAGTGGGACAGTTAGGGCTGGAATTCAAGTATTCCTGGCTCCAAAAAGAGAAGCACTGTTGACCTACAGGAGTCTAATGACATTTTAATCACAAATGCAAGACAGTTGCTTCTCCTTAGGTAGCCATGGCACAGTTCCTAGATTTGTTCTTAATTGTCCAAATTAGCTTTGACGCACGGTGCTGGAGCGAGCGTCTGTGGCTCCTGGTGCAGCTCCCCTCCTCCCCCTGTCAGGTTTGCTTGCGCTACTCTGGTTATAGCAGGCCAGTGTCCCCTCTGCTCCGAGGGCAACCGCAGCAGCACTAACAGATTGATGAGGCCCAGCTATATTTGCTTACATTTGGCTGCACCCAAAGGGCAGGACGGAGAGAGTTGCCCCTTGTTCTGGCTTCATTGTGGCAATGCACACTGTGCTTTGTCTTGGAGGTTTGCTCATTTCGTGGTGTGCATACATGCAGGCACTCAAGAGAGAAGCTGAGGACAGCTGAGACCTTGAAGCATGTCTCAGGGCAAATGCTACACATATGAGCAAGACCCCACTGCAGTTGGTTCTGGTCATTGAGACTTGGCAAGAGTTTAAACTTAAATCAGTCAGATTTATTTTCAATTTTTTTATTTTCTTAGTTTTCACTAAACTACTCTGGAACCTCCCAAGTTAAGTGTTATTTATTCCTAACGGTGTTCTATAAGCAGGTATGTTATTCTTTTTCTCTTTACACTGCATTCCATTTTTTCTGTGTTCTTTCTCCTCTTCTCAACCACCATTTTTTAATACAATGTTATACCAGTGTGAATGCAACAAACTCCAAAATCCAAATAAAGGATCAAGAAAAAAAAGGCGTGCTTGTTAAAAGCAACTCCAAAACATTTGGCATAGTTCATTCTATTGTCAGCCCTCCTGGACTTTCACATCTTTACTCTCACACATGAGTAAAAATCAAAAATAAAATGCACTTTTGCAAGGCTGATAATTTGCTGTAGGCAGGCATAAGCAATAAAAGTATAAAACTAAAACCAAAAATACCCAAGAGAAGCACATTTCAGAATTTTCTCAGTCTTGAACACAGAGAGAAATTAATATACAGCTTCCTTCCAGCCATTTGGCTTTAATAAAAACTTATGAACTCATAAAAAAGGCTAGTACATTTCTGTACACAGCGTTTTGGACAGTAACTAACTTAAAAGACAGCTGACTTATATTTTTAGTAGTTTTTCTTCCCTGGGGCGGCTTCTGCCTCAGTCTACCAGCCTTGGATAGAAAAATGCATACAGAATGATATCACATATGGAAGAACAGAGCTGCTAACAGCACAAGCATTGGGTTTGAAATGTCCAAGTTCAATGGAACCATATGTCCCCGCTGCGATTAGCAGTTCCTGGTGAAAAAGACTGAGCATCTGTGAAGAAGGCTGCAAGTTTTGAGTAAAGGATATTAAAGTTTTCATGGAATTTCTCTTAACAGCAGTGGAATGCTCTTTAACCACAATTAGATCTCCTCCCAGTGACTACTGTCTGGCTGCAGACAGGATTTCGGATTTTCTCGCATTCACCTTGATCTAATAATGATTAGAAAGATAACAGTCTTCCAGTGTTGCTGGCTGGTCCTTGTCTGTAGTCCATTTTGGATATTTTACAATGAATGTAATTATATAATAATATTCTATAACTTTGCTTTAAATATCCTTCAAATGTAAAGGAGTTTCTTTAGACAGGTCAATTAGACTCATTCCGCTGTCTCTTTGGTTGCAAAAAAAGGAAAGAACATAACAAAAATACAAAGCCCAGTTCCCTGTTATTCCACTGCAGAACCATAGGGAGAGAAATTTGTCTCAGCTGTTAGCAGCGATACTACTCGAGGAGCCTACTTACAGAAGCGCTGGAACTCATCAGTGTAATCAAATACATGTGGGAAAAGAAAAATAAAAATATTAAAACTCCAGGACCAGGAAACTAGAAGATAAAGACTCTTAGTCTCAGCTGACTAACTTAAGCTTTGTCATATCTTATCTATGAAACAGGGTGGAGTGGTAATATTTTCCATGCCTTCTACTATAAAGCCTGCTCAAAGTGCATTTATAAATTGCTTTGAGATCTTGAGGAGATTTGTTATATGTAATAATTATAATCTCAAATCCCACCTACTGTTTGAATCTCATGTGCCCTTACAAAACAATACAGTTTATGCCACTTCCTGTTCTCTCGTAAATGTTTCTCCAAACAAATGTTTCTTTTCACCCCAGAGGCATGAGCACTTCAGTGGTGTGTGAAATAATTATATATGGCTGTGAACTGCTAGCATTTTGACATAAAAAGAACTGGGCTATTTATTACTTTGTTATCATTTAGGACAATGATAACCAATTTGGTTGTCTATTTTCAAATGTGAATTTGAATAACAGCAGACATTCAATTAGTGCTTTTCATGTTATTGTACAAATCTGCATTCAAAACAGCCTGGATTTTGGTGCAATGATGCTTGGTTTCATTTGGCTAACATGTAACTGTGGTTATGGTGTAAGATAGAGCAGTGTGAATAATCCCGCTGCTTTCCTGAAGAGAGAGACATAAAGAGATTGTTTCACTTCTGAGAAAGATGCAAAGCATGAAATTGCCCCCATTTGTTGTTCAGCTTATGACATGTTCCTTCTTTTTGATCATACTCATGGTAACAGCTCTAAATGATGTATTGTTATTTTATTTCAAGAGTGGGCAAAGAAAATCAAACAAGTAAGAAATGGTGGAAGAAAGTGAATGGTACTCACAATTTCATTGTAAGTAGGGTCAGAGCTTTTTGGAGCTGTTCTTGTTTTCCTTCGACTGACCTCATAAGGGTATGGCAGAAGATAAAATTCAGCATGTGCACTTGGGGCAGAGCCATCTGGGAGGCACTGAAAAACAAAATGATCATAAATATGAATGCCCATGTTCTAGCAACGAAAACAAATAAAAAGTACCAAATGAAATCTGGACTTTAAGCAGACACAGAAACATGTTACATTCTCTGTATTCTCTTGGCTAAATTGGAGTGCTAGTGCAGTAAACAACAGGAATTCTTAGAATTCAGCTTAATATTGAATCAGGAAAATAGAAATGAAATAATACAAGAACAAGGTAAAATTGCCTATCTTTAATATTTTACGTTCTGATGGAAAAACCATTAAGCCTCAATCTACTTTAACTCAGCTTAATCTGATACAACATCTAGCCCTTCCATTTTCCAGAGCAATGCATAGAAACTGGATTCTAGCCAGTAAGCTCTTATTGATTTTAGCCCCTAAGTAGCAGTGCTGGTGCGGGGGAGAACTGCTTGTTTCTACGGCTGTTTCATAAAGCGTATTACTATAGAAGAGCCAGGACCATTTCCTGCAGCAATATGGGCAGAAGAGGATTCTTATAATAACAGTCTTTCCAATCTCTCCCATCACACAGCTGCAAACTCTCTTTAATTTTCCAGTTCAGATTATTTAATGATATTCCATATATTCCATCTTATGGTAGCTACATGAGACCAGAGCCAATCTATTAACCAGGCTCAGTCATAAGCTAACGCGGGTGGGTGGAGAGTTTTTTGATTACTTCTCAACAGCTGTAAGGTTATTCCTTACAGGCAGGCAGCAACATTACAGTTACTTAGAAAACACATGTGTAGTATGTATGAGAGGCTTTAAAAGAACACACAAGAAACATAATCAAGAAAAACTACGGAACAGGTATCTTGCCAGCATGTGTCACTTAGTGCTAAACTTATCATTAAGCAGAAACCTTTGTATTAGTAACACAGTATACAATCAGAAAGCACAAAATGGGACATACCAAAATATCCGTAATTTTAATCATGTTATCAGCATTTTAGGCAGCGAGTTTACCTGACAGCTCATAGGCAATCCAGTGACAGGATGGAAATGAAAATGCAGGCAAAAAGAAGAGATCTTAAAATGTTTGGAACCAGTGAATCCAGAGCATTACACAGGCAGTTGCATTTATATTTCCCATTGTAATTTTACCTAGCTAGAATAAAGTAATTTCTCAGATTTTGATTATTCACAGTATGTGTCTAGAAATGTGGGGCTTTCTACAAGCATTATCAACAACACATCCTTGTGATAGGAGAAACTGCTGGTGTCCTAGCAATAAATAACTTCTCTATTGGGAAGAAAAACAGTGCTTGTGTGTGTGAGTAACCTGTTCCTTCACAACAAATCTCTAGTTTTTGTTATCTGAAATGATCCTTCAAGGCAAATGATGTGGTCAACTGCAAAGCTTATGATTGCTATCATTAACACTATACAGCATCAAAGGATGCAGTCCTCAAATCGTTACGTATTGTCAGCACTATGTGAATGCTTAATGTTACTATTGTTAAGCTCCCCAAAGTATATCTGATTTAAAATATACATAGGATTTAGATAGATGGAACTCAACAGCCAAAATAAGAATGCAATTAAATGGCAGTGAAACTAACAGGAATTTTCCTAGGACAGAGTACCATACTGTTAATGCAAGATTTATAATTTGCACTGTCCATTTGAAAGCCCATCTCTATTGATCTAGGACTATACTAAAACATCAATCAAGGATTATAAATAACAGTAAAATTAACAGTATCTTCAAAATCAGGAAGGAGAAAGAAATGTAGCCTTAAATACCAGTCCAAGCAACCAGGATCCTAACTGTAATCAAGCTCTTCCCTTCTCAAAGAATAGATAAGCATCACTGTAACTTGAAGGCCAACAGATTTTAGTTGTTTCAGACAAAAAAGGGAATATTGTTAAAAAAAAAAAGGGGGAGGGGTGTCATTCTTGAAGAAGACCTTATCAGCTCAACTGCTGAGGCCAACACAATGATCTTCACTATCTCAAGCATGGAAATACTGTACAGGGAGGGTCCTGTAAAACATCAGGCTTTATAAATCATCCCAGCAATGTATTGCCTAACCAGGGACCATGTCAGAGCTAATTTCAAAAGTTGAGGTCAGCAGCAGCTGCAAAGGGCACAGGGCTGAGGAGCCCAGGTGGCAGGTAACGGGCTACAAAGGTAACAGAGAGGACGGCTGCATCCATGGGGTTCTGCTCCCCTTTGACAGGGAGTAGTCACAAGTGCTGTTCCCCACTGCACACCTCAGGACAACAAAGGCACAGATCAGGGCAGCATCATTTGCATTTGAAACACGCTTAGTCTGACATTCACCTGCCAGGGAAAGAATCCAAGCTGATTGCGGTGTCAGGACCAGGGTATCCAGAAGCGCATGCGATGAATCAAAAAAGTCAGACAAAATTGTCACTACTACTTTGAATTGGTCCTTGTACTCTGCTAGCAATGCTGGCACATTATCTAGCCTTCAGCCAACTAACCTTCCTCCATCAGCCGACTCCTCCCAAAATCTAAGGAAGGCACTTTGCAGTAGGGCTGTGGCCATATGAAACACAGACAGAAAACTACTTCCTTGGTATACCTTTGAATGTAGCTAAATATGTGTTGAAAAAGGTGAGTGGGAGGACAGGGTCAAGAGAGAAAATCAAAAAAGAGAATATTGTAGTGATTCAGAGAAGAACACTCAAGGCAGAGCAGTTGCTCTGGGATCTTTCAGAACTGAAACAAAGCCACTTTTCATGAATAGTAGCAATCAGCAGGCAGACTGTTAGAGGCAATTTAAACTGCAGCCACCTGAATTCCAACTAGAGATCTTAGTTCTGGTTGTTGGGTATTGGGTTTCTTTCCCCACTGCTTTACAGATAATATTTTCCCACTTCATCTTCCCTTGCTGTGGAAAGGCAAACAGGCCACTCCAAATTCCACAATTGTCCCAATTTTCCATCTGCAGTGTCACTGTTATGCCATCAAGCGATCAAAAAGCTTCAGCTGAGCACTCTTCAAAAGCCAGATCACATCTTCCACTTCTCAACTGCCCTCCCCTGCCTCCCAATATGACACAAAACATCTAACGAGGGCCTCTAAATTTTAAAAAGGCTCTGTCCCACTACACATTCATCATTCAAAACTACTCAGGAAGAGCAGGCATAAATCAGCTATGGCTTTACAGGAGCAGAGTCTGCGTAGCTTGTAGGATGAGTTTGTGCTGGCTTCCCTTTTGATTGGCACAATAGCTGAATATTTTCTTGTGAAGAGCCTGCTTCACTGAAGGATTTCTTGAGACAAGACTTGCAATGGCCATGGAAGGAGCTGGACTTTGCTAAACCCTCCCTACCAGGGAGAAAGAGGGGTCCTGGCAGTTTGACAATCATAGTATGAAAACAGGAGTGGAATTAACATGGCAGAAATATCTTTTTAAATCTAAAGTAGGTGAAATTTGAAGTAAACTGTTTTATTAAGACAACGGACATGGCATGCAAAAATCCCAAGCTTTTGGGCAAACTAGGCCTTTCTCAGACTTTCAACTCAGACTGCATTGGCACATTTATAAACTTAGGTGAACATGAAGAATATCTGACCTAAACGCCAGTCTCATCTGCACCAAAGAATATCTGTTTTCCTGGGTCCATTATAAACACAGAGTAAGATCTCTAACATATTTATGAGTAATTCTGAAATCCAGCACACCCCCTTTTTGTTATTATTAATGGATCAAAAATCACTGACATCTGTCCATAGTCCAGGCCAGAAGGAAAATCAAAGCGTACCTTGGGAATGCCATTTTGCACTTTAACTACTCTCCAAAATGTTTATAGCTTGAATGTACTTGTGATCAAACAAACAGAAAAAACCAAAGACTTAGATTGAATTCTATTTATGTTTAATTTTGTAGTCATTTCATTAACTCAAAGATAAAGAAAGTTTACTTCCTTTAAAAGAAGTTACTCCCAATTTAAATTACTGTCTTAAATCTTTGATTGTGTATGCTGGTAAATAAATTCAAGCTACAAAAATCCATAAGGCTGCAAAGGTGTAAAACCAAGTTCCCAACAGAAATGCCATAGCTCTCCTTGCTATGCCTATAGACAAAAAAACCCCAGGGATTTTGATCTGCCAATAAAAAAATTTTAGTTGAATTGAGAAGCTGACTCCCTGTGCTTTCTCCAAATACAAACAAGCCACGACTGAACAATTTTTCTCAGTGAGTGACCTGCCTACTTGACCTTGATAATGACTGATGTTTTTAAGGAACTCTGTTACAACTGCCTGTATATATGTTTAAAAAAGCAGTTTATTTCTGAAATGTTATTTTCTTCTAAAGTCAGGCAAAAGGTGATGAAAATATTTAAGAATGAGGGGGCGTGAGGGAGAGGAAATAATACTCTGGATTTACTTGTCTCCACATCTGTAATTCAATACTCAGAAACTAATACAGGCTTGTATCTGTTATGGCTGTGTTCCATTTTTCACTCCAATTTTATTTTCCAAACCCAAAACTGTATTGATATTTACTTACAGAAACCCATGCAGATAGGTTATGTCATGTTCTGTGTAATTTAATTTTAAATATAGTAGCTGTAGCTGGGAAATAGTGAATGAAATTCAATTAATTTTTCGACGAGAATTACATTATCCTAATGACTTTTCTCCCTTGATCATTATTAACCATCCACAACTGTCCTTAAGGATGGATTCTTTGTTAGCATTACGAAAGGCCTAACTACTTCAGAATCTGCCATATATTAAACTATGCAATTTAGCAGCCAATATGAATATTGGGCCTTACCCATTTTAAGGAAAGTTTTATGATTCTTAAAAAATGCACTTTAGGGATAATTTATTGTAAAGATTTTTAAAAATCACCTCTTCCTAAGTGACATCAAATTTTCCTTTTATGTGACTATTGCCTCAAATTTAAATCATGTCATCAGTTTCTCTTAGTGTTAGACATGCAGATATCTTTCCACCTTTTGTCCTAGAGTGAAACAGATTGATGGCTCCTGAACATTTGATAGTTCCAGTTGCTGTTCTCTTTTTCCCATTTTTCATTTTCAACCATCTTGACAAAAAAAATGATCAAAGGTAACTTGCATTAACTAATACCACCTTTCCTCCTCTATAAATAACTTCCTTTCTTCCCCCAAAATTAATTTCCTGGACATTTTCAAATCTCAGTTACTTTCTTTCCCTTCTTCAATGAAAAAAATGAAATCCAGGCTTTAGAAAGGCTCCCATTTCAGCTACTGCCCCCAAACTAAAAAAAAAAATAAAATTGTTCACTTTGTCCTATAGCTCTAACTCTCAGTTTTCCTATCCTTTACCTTCCTCTTGTGTTTTTCTCTTACATGCACTACCATAAGAATTTATCTTCTACATAGTGAAGAAAGAACTACAAAATATTCCTTAATGTTTAACATTGAGATATCCTTACATCTTTAAAAAACATATCGCTGTAGCAAATTATTAGAAAAAACCTTCACAGCTACAAAGCAAAATGTTTATATATTAAGTGTAGACTTGAGAGACTTGAGGCAGATTTGATTATTATCCAATAAAGGAGGATTAGAAAAAATTCCACAGAAGAAATCAGCCTTGCACCCCTGTAACCTGTAAAAATTACTAGCTGCCTCTTGACTAAATTAAAACTAGTAAGAAATGTGGGAAAGCCATCACTGCTGCTACACCATCTTTCACTTTCTCTGAGTCCCTGTGTAACTTAGCAGAGAAAGGCTAAACCCTGTCTTTGTAAGCTGCAGCCTAATTAACAAATACAGCCTCTGCCTCAGAAAAAGATAACATCCTCTGGGCTAATTCTAAATTTAAAAAGCTGAGAAAATAATCAGCACTAAGACAATGATATTACAAAGCAAGAGGTTGCTTCAGAAACAGATTAACAAGATACATAAACCTTCAGGACAAATGTGATTGCTGTGTGAATGGGTGTTTGCGTTGTTACTTCATAAATCCTAACTTGGGATGGAAGACCATTACGTGTTTTTCCTTTGAGCTCTGCATTCCCCAAAGCACTGAACACTTCTGTTCTACTCTGCTACTAAGCTTTTAGTTTTCCTGCTACAAAATATTTTCAAACTACTTCAAAGAAAATTAAAAATAAAATCACATTTGCAGTAATTAAATAAAAATTACAAAAGAAGATAATCCACTATATCGCTATGGTGCACCCTGCACTGTCTGCTATTGGCAAGACAAAACAGAAAAGCAACCGGCCAAAAGTGATTGCACAAATAAGGTATTTTTTCCTAAACAACTGTTTTTTTTTTCTCCTAAAATTTGAAAACGTTTAACTGTTTCTCTGCAAGAGAAGTTTTATTTTATTATATTTTCTGATCCCAATTCTTTCCCCCTCTGTGAGCAACTTAATTCCTATTCCTAACTTCTTTCCTGTCTCATGGATGCATCCAGGTATGTACATAAACAGAGAAGACACAGTGTCAGAGGTCACTGGCAAGGAGGTCACCAGCAAAGCAACAAATAAATAAATGAAGTTTATCTCAATTTAATGCAGGGAAATAAAAAGATATGTTGTTTCAGAACAACATATATTTTGTTTCATGAGAGTTCTGGAAAGCATTTTTTGAGCCAGCATTTTCTACCTTTCAGAAATCTGGTAGCGTAAGTGGTGTCAGTGGAACAAGCCTCTGGATGGCTTTGTCATTTACTATGCTAAAAATGCAGAGGTGCTCCATCTGTGTTATTGACTTGAATCTCCAAATATAGCTTATGCACTTCGTGCAGTCCAGTCCCTTCAACATCCTCATCAACCTGCCTGTTCTGCATGTAGCTTGTCAGTGCACCAAATGGGCGAACAGTGGGTGCTGTTAATTCATGAAAAAACAGTCCTTTTTTTACTGTAGTTTATTCCAGCCCTTTCTCTCCCAAAGAAATATAGCATTTTGGCAAAAAAAAAGTGTAGGTTTATTGGTTCAGCTTTGTAGTAGAGGAGCAAGGACTTGTGCAGTCTAGCTGTTAATAAAAGACAGTATGCTGCATTCCTAATGGGAGAACTATGCTGGCAAAAATAGGGTCTAGAGCTGTTCCGAGTCACAAAATCTCTAAAGAGTGAGCCAACCAACACTCTCAAAGGTGTCCTGGCTGTCAGATGGGAAAAACTAACCTTCAGTCACTGAGATGGAAGGGAAGCTTCACAGCTAATGCACTGCAACAAACACAACAGTTCTGGGCAAAAATGTCAAGGTGCTGACCTATCCCAGTGTATATGTGAGGTAGGTGTGTAAGTTTCCAGTAAAGTCTAAGCAAATCTCTTTAATGCTGTCAAGGAGGGAGGCCAGAAACAGATTCAACTCATCATAATGTGGACATCTCCTGTCTTGGCTTGATGAAATTGCCCACACATTGGTGCCTGGCACCATCTGAGACATGTAAGATGCTTAAGCTATCCACATAAACCCTCAGAAATGACACAAGCCTTATATGAGGCCCTCCTCTTCTGCAGTGGCAGCTGGAGGCCAGATGGGATATATTTGGTCATCTCCTATGTGTTTAGGAAAATGAATTGGGATTTAAGTCTCCGCTGATCAAAATGGGAGCTTAGGCATCTAAACTAGGATCCAGTTTGTAAAATAGTGCTGCTTCACGTCACCTCAGGTGACAAAAAGTGTATAAGGAACTGGAAATATGACAGGCTTTATGGGAAACTGGCACCATTCTGGAGTGGTAACTGGACGTCAAGGAAGATACTTCATGGTACTCAAAACAGCCATGATGAGGCAACTGAATTCTATCACATGATATATTTATGCATCTTAGTTGCAAACCGAATCCCACTCCAATTAGACCAAGGCACACAGACAGTGGGATTTTTTTAAATGAGCAAGTATTGTTTGTTAAATATTTAACAAAACCAGTTCTTTTCTTGTAAGGAGAAAGACAGTTCTGGGAAACAGGCTGGATCCCAAAAGATTCAGGGCTTCCTAAGAACTATGTAAAATGCTTCTGATCTGCTTCAGTCATTTGAGAGAAAAGCCTGTCTAACTGCTTACAATGAAGTAAACAAAATGAAAGCTGGCCTGTGATACCCAGAGGTCATAAGGGTTTCCCTCCTGAGCCTTTATTTCTATAGAGCTCTGAATCCAGAATCGAACACTTTCAGAAAGGTGAGGAAAGGAACTGAGACGTAGCTCTAACACCCTGTTTAAAAAGAGTAATTTATTGTCTTGATGATCCAGAAAGAGTTATATATTAGGATAGACACAACCCCAAAAGAAATGGGGAAGAGTCAGTACAACTACGTGACTATAACTGTCACGTAAAACAGGCTCATGCCTTTTACTGACCACTGGCAGTAGCAGACAAGGAAGTGTAGAATTTAGCACCAGCAAGTAATGATACAGCTTTGTGTGTATTCACTGTTTCTGAATTAACAGAAAAGAAAAAGATGTCTTAGAATGGCTCGTGTCCCTCAGTCTAGCTCCTGAGCTCTGACACCCCTCTATAACTTCTCTATGCTCCACATAGCACCATGTGGGTATAAAAATGTTACTGTATAGCCAGAAGTGTGAATGTATTAAATGTACAGCTCCCAGTAAAAGATTTGAGCAAGTCTCACATAGAAGTTTTTTTTCTGAAAGAGAAGGAGGTGACAAGATATATTCTAGATTCCTGAACCACATGCTGTATTGCTATCTTTAAGTCATTTAAACTCTGCTTTTTTCCATAGATGAAAGAAATCAAGGTTCAGTCATGCTTTAAAATTATATTATTCTATGGATAAGCAATGTTGGTGCAGGGCATAGAACGCAGAGAGGAGACTTCATGAACAGATCTCTGAAGCTTTTATTCCAGAATTACCACCAAGCCTGTAAAGAAGATAAATTCCATTGCTTTCAACCCTGTATGATTATTGTGTTTGGAAGATTTTATTTTCAGATGAATAATTAGTCACAGTCTATGACACTGGCTGAGATAAGACTGATCTAGTTTGGACCCTTAGAAACATAGATCCCAGAATTTCTTCTCTCTTTAATAAAGCACAGGGGAGAACAAATACTTAAGACAACATCCCCATTTCACTTTCCTTTTGAAATCACTCAGGATTAACACCATTGCTGCCTATTAGAGGGCATGAGAGAAAATGAGCCTTTAAGAAAAGAAACACAAGCAAATGCTGTTGTTCTGTTTCTATTCTTTTGTCACATACATATTCTTTTCTCTCCTTGCCTAGGTACAGATAGTAAGTGAATATAAAAATGCATAAAGAAATAGTGACACCATTACCTGTGTCTTCACCCTGCACTATTTTTCTTCTCAATTTCTTAATTAGTTAAAACAGTCTGTATGTGCCTGATCCAGACTATTTTTAATTTCTGAAACTGTATAGAGCTACCTCTACTTTTCTTTAGATTATTCTACAGCTTGCCATCTCCCTTTGTAAGAAAGCATTTCATTAAATGATGCATGGAATTTCTGCTCCTTAATTACCTCTCATTACTTCTACTTACACTCTTGCTCAATATCCTAAATAAGTCCTCTTGAACCTTGCTGTCTTCTCCCTTACATATTTGCACAATTAACTTGTGTCCTTGTTAGTCTGTTCTTAACTAAGTTAGGTTTTAGTAACAATAAATCATTCCTGAAGAATCAATCACTCCCAAGTAACCCTACTGAGAACTGTTCTTTGAACTTGTATTCTAGTTCTAAAAAAAATGTCCTGAGAGAAATATTTTACTATCAAAGCCTTGTAAAAATGAACTACTTTCTTTCTGCATCATGACACCAGGATCTGGCCTTTCTCATTGGCATCTCTCATAGCAACCTCACGTCCCACCATTTGCTTGTTTTATCTTCACATTACTGTGGGATATAGATCTATACCTCCCTGAGGAAATACTTTTCATTTGTCCAAGCTGGTTGTAGGGTTCTGGAAATTACCTTTGTTCTCTTGATCTTGCTCTGTCTCCACTATAATTTTTAATGTTTTCTTCATTTGCAACCAGTGGCAAATTTAATTTATGTTCACCTTCATCTCCCAGATCACTCATATTATTAAACAGAGCTCACTCTTTGTTGTTGTTTTTTTTGTTTGTTTGTTTTTTTTTTCTAATTTAGCACATATCAGCTATGTAAGGAATTACTTATTTAAAAATTAGCAGTTAGAATTTAGAGCTGAGGCAGTATTGCGACTGTGACAGATTAAAGGGTTTAACAAGAAATAATAACACAACTTTCTGTACAACATATTTGTCAAACACCTTTCCTAACAAATACATTGGAATCCAACAGTAATCCCTGTGCCACAAGAACACACCTCATGTCTTCCCAGTTTAAACTACTGCTGAGTAGTAGCACCCTTTTTTTATAGGTGTTCAGCTAATTTTCAGTCCAAAAAGAGAACATAGTCTATCTAAGTTAATTTGCATTCATTTTTAAAGTAAAAGCATTTTCTATGAATATAAAATGAAATCCAACTTCTTTATAAGTTAGAGTTAGTACAGGAGCTTTCTTTTTGTGGCTTTTTATTTTCTTTTTCTGTGCCAGTCTAGAGAGAACTCCATCTGAATGTGTTACCTCCCTCCATCAGCTAAACTGCTGATTTCATTCTGTCATGAATACTTTCTGAATAACTTTTGTTCAGCTCAAAGAGATTTTTTCCACTTGTTTTCCATCTCTGGATGACTGGTAAGGCTCGGCTTGCCTATGCAACATCTTCCAAACCCTGTTGGCTGATCCATGGGCTGCAGTAAAGAAAGCAGGATACATTCATAATATTCTGAAAGGATAATGTGGCTTTTTATTTAATTGACAGGCATTGCATTGCTTGCAGGTAATATATTTTCCATGTAAATCTATATAGTGATATTCATAAAGTGTAAATCTTAGTGGGCCCATGAGAGGAACAATGGGAACCAACTAAGACTGAACAAAAATCCCCACCCCTTACCTACCTCAAGCTAGAGCCAAAGCCCAGCAAAGGCAGTGGAGCATCTACCTGTATTGTATGTGGGAACTTCCCTACAGACCTGCACCTGCAGGCTTAGAAATAGATTTCATCCCTGTCATTTAGGGAAAATTTGGCTCTCACCTTTCTTCTCAAAGCATTTAAGCCATCACATCTCACAAACGTTTTTGGAAGCAATTTGTACTTGAATGGTGTAGGACATGAAATGGAAAGAGACTGGATGTCTGTGTAAGCCTAAATCTGATTACTAATTCGTCACCCACATATCAGCTATCCCAGAATCACTAATCACCAAGACTGGTACATGACAGCTTCAAGCTTTGATAAAAGGAACGCTGGAAGTAGTTTTGGAAAGTACTGTAGGAGTTTATTTTTCTCCCAGCAAATTTTCCCCTGTAAAATTGGTTCTGAATTCATCACCCACACACACTTTCCTGAATTCTAGTAACATTTTACATTTATTGGCATGAGGTTCAGAATAAGTTGGCTTTGTTTCTCCTCTCCATTGCCCCTGAGGAGTTATTCTGTCCTCAAGAAGTAATGGGCAAAAATGTTTAGCAGCAAGGATCGAAAGTTTAGCTGCTTATCTAGAAAAACAGGGCATGCCTGAAGTCATGGCAATGAAGTCGGCAGACAAAGCAGACTTCCTTCTGAGCCAACGCTGAACCACTGTTCCCTTCTGGTTCTCTGTGAAGCAGGAAAAGAGATATATTAGCCAACCTTTTCTGAATTTCAGATCTGGCTATTTCTTTTGCCTCTGGTGTCTTTTTGAATAGACAAGCAAGCCCAGCAGTGCAGCAGTAGGTAGCCTGGCTGTTTCTGGCTGTGCAGTACTAAGCTAGCCCATAGTCTGCTATATGTAAGATCTAGTATGGTGCTGATATCCCCCATTCTCTGTGTTGGTTAATACAGTCCGACACTGTCTGGAACTGGCCCTGAGCATTTCAAGTTCAAAGCTGTGTGTGTTTCAATTTTCATAAATCCATCTCCACAGCTTCTATGCAGATCTAGGAGCCTACATTTTTAAGGTAGACTCTCTGACTTTCTTCCTAGCACTCTTCCTGTGCTTCTATTCCTGCCTGCTCCTATTTTTCTGGGTATTGTGCTGCCACAACAGGACTGTTTTTGTTCTTAACTAACAAGTTCTTTTACATGCCAAAACAAACCTCCCCCAGGGCTCCTGTATCTTCCTTCTAAAATCATTTAGTGCACTTAGCCAGGTACTGTGCTATTGTGATTGTAGAATAAGCCTGCCCTGGCTCATCCCCTCCTGCTGCCACATCCTCCATGACTCAGAGGTGTCTCCATACAACCTCTCCAGGTTTCATCCCTCCACAAAAGTCTCCTTCTAGTCCAGGTTCACTTTATTAAGGCAATATTGCCTGTACTGCCTATGCATGAAGTGCCCAGTGTTGCACTGTCTGCACTTGAGTGGTGCAAGTAACGCCCCAAGAGGCTTATAATATGTATATTGTGTGTATATATACATATGTATATATGTGTACATATATATAATATGCATAATATGTATGTATAAGTATAATTATATATAATGCATACTTGGAAAATTGCATTTTATTAGCATCATGGCTTTTGTGTCTTTGAAAATTGGACTTAAAGTTTTTTTCCTCAGCAGTCATAGTGATGCCATTCAAATCATAAGTAGAAGCAGTGAGTCTGATGTGAGTCACCTGACTTACAGAATCTCAGAATTCAAATAAAACTATGAATTGCTGTGGAAAATCCAGAGACTGAAACATTGTTAGAATCTTATAAGTATCTATTTAACAAAATTATCTTCATTGTGCACCCACAGTCTTAAACAGCAGACAAACATTTGCAACGTCATGTCTCTCTTCAAACAGTTTCTCCACCTGCATTTCTGGTCTAGATGCAAGTATTTTCTCAGTGAAAAAATATAGCTTGTGCTTTACATGAGGTTAGATTAGATTAACGGTCCTTTCCAGTTGCAAAATCTGTAAGGCTGTTCTCCATTGTTGGTCTTTGAAGCATTTTTGATAGAGTTTTCTTCAAGCAGGACTGGCTTTCGTAACATAAGATTGAAATGCTGATGAGAGGACAAGGGAGAGGACATTCTGAACTGGATCTAGGGGTGACTGACTTGTACATCTGAAGCAAATTTGGCACATGCGGATGCAACAGATCAAAAGTGCCTGCACTGAGTCCACTCATGAACCCACATAAGACAGTCCTCTGGCAGGTCTGCACCAGACCAATGCTGTCTCAACTGCTATAGCATTTTTTTGCTTATGACATCCCACATGAATGGGGTTAGCTTCATGAAAATATCTGCAAAGCCATAGCATTGCACTATTTTGACTTTGTCCTTTAAAAAACCTATGTGACACTTGACAAGGGCTATAAACAACACCTTCTCCTCAGGGATTCTCTCATCTCATGCACTGTATACTAGTATAGGATTTGCACAGCAGGAACTAGATCTCCTATTAAAACCCCTAGAAGTAAACCCACACAGATAGTAAATAAAATTTATTTACATGGATCAAAAGTCTCTATCATAATTCCTGTCAGTTCTCTGAAGCTACATTTGGGATTGATTTGGCCCACTACAATTATTTTCACATTTGAACACATCATAAAATCTCTATAAAGAGATAAATTAAATGGGGAAGAGCAGCACAAAAATTATTTACTATAAATTATGAAATAAAACAAGATAGCAAAGTAATCTCTGCACAGATGAACCACTAAAATATAATTAGTGAGACTCTGCAAAAGACTGAATATACCTGAAATAGCTTTAACATGTCTTGAATAAGATACCATCTTGGCATACTTTTAAAATCCCTGTTCAGCTCAGCAGAAAAAAAAAAAATGGCAAAGGAAAGGAAAAAGAAAAGAGAGTGTGTCAGAGAGATTGATCTATATGACTGGAAGGCTGAGAAGATTATTCATGGGATAAAGAACCTTTCTGTTATAGGTTACTAGTCTGACCAGTATCACAGTACCCCAAAGCACTATCATTTCACATTCCAGATCAGATGACAATGGCCGGATGGCCGGATAGAAGGAAGGAATCAGAAGCCCAGCATTTGAAAACATGGTTTCCTAAGTGAGGCTGCTAAAACAATGACCTTGTTTCAAGTCATGAATCATTGCTAGTCTTACTGAATTGGACTCCTACAACTTCTCTGCAAACTCTGCAAACTGATTTGATTTGTCACTTACTTTCAAAAGCCAGACAATAGCTTAAAGTTGTATTGTCCCTTTCCATAAGGAAGTGAACTGAACCTGTATTTTATTTTTGCTGTACACAGTTAACTATGCTGTAATTTATTTTAATTTAATTAAATGGCTGGGGCTTTCTAAGTTAAAGAACATTGTCAGGAGCCTATACACTAAATATGATGGAAACAAAGAGAAAGACTATTGCCAACATCTGTAGCTCTGTTTGTGTGCATCTCCACATCACCTGCCTGAACTCACAGTGACATCATCAGCAAGGCAATCACTTAAATATACCCCTTCCACCAAATAGAACTTTACCAGAAGTTTGTCAAAGTTGCTTAGCTTTAAAAAGCACAGTAGAAATAATAAAGAGGGTCTTAAACGATGTCCTGAAGGTAAAGTTCATATAAACTGGACCTGTCAGCAGAGGCTGATCTCACCTGTCAAGGTGGCACACAGGAAACCAAAGACAAGTCTCTCAGGACAGAGACTTATTAGATGTTATAGACCAAAATGAACATGCTTGAATTGCAAATCAGAAGCCAGAGCAGCCAACAGAGAGCAGTTGGAGCTATGTAAGCCTCATGTGTCTCATACAACTAATTAAACATTCTGCCTCATTTTATTACTGGCTGGTTCTCACATAAGCTCCTCAGTTTGGCCCCATTTAGGGAAAGCGATTGCAATCCAGTTTGGGATGGAGGTGGCATCAGTGTATGCAGTGAGAACCCACAACAGTTAATAAATGCTTTAAGCTCCTAGCTAAACAAAGATAGTGAAGGATCTCTTTGCCATAGCCATTACTTGAGACTTGAGCAACTGGGAATTCAAGAGCACATCTAGGCAGCTGAACTCATTATGAAACAGACACAATGCTTCAGCTGAGAGATCGCACACGGCACCAGCTAGACCTCTCAAGATAGCCTCATCAGCCAATTTCACCTGTCTTGTGCTGCGGGAGCACTGCCCGCTTCCCCCTCTCATAGTCTGGCTCCAGGAACGCACAGCATTTACAACTTAGCCTCATGACAGAGACTGTGTTACAAAGCTGAACATCACCCCAACAAACAACGTTACTTCTTAAAATACATCACTACTCCCTCTGATGAGCTCTTCCCTATTCATAGATCAGTCATGCCAGACTTCAAAGAAATGTATGGATAATCAATCGATAATGCCAGGCTGACATCCTACAAAAAGTCATGCCGCTGCCTGATGCCTTATGTCTGAAGGGTATCAAAACGTGTCAGGTGAAAGGGCCAAAACAGTCACCAAAACTGGTTTTCTATACGGCCTGGAAAAGGCCATTAGCAACCATTAAGGAAACCCAGCTTCCATATCTGTCCCATTCCTGCAACCACATTGAGCAAGCTCAAATGAAGAAAGCAAGTGTTAAATGATGACAGAACAGCATTAGAGTTATTTTGAGTTAAAATTATTTATCACAGAAAGGATGTCTGAGGATTAATGTTTTCACAGTACTCTGCAAATGCAAGAACTTATGAGTTATAGATTATGATAAAAATACTCACAATGTTCCTCATGTGTTTCAACATTATTGTCAGACGGGTGTTCTCGTAGGATATGACTAATTGTACTCCAGGCTTATGATCAGTTGACTGAGGACCTACGAAAGGCCAGACAGTTTGACTGTTTAGTTAACAGGTCAGCAGAATTCCATCTAAAATATTGCAGTACACATGAACTAATATATAAAAAGTTATATATATCTTTTTATATAAAAGAATATAAATATATAGATAGCGTGCTTATATCAGGGACGAAATTAGAAAACATGGATAAGGAGTGTGATGGCAGAAAGTGGTCTGACACACAGTGCTCATTTTCTTTCCTGTTTTCACATTGACAGTGAGATTTTTTGTTTTTTATTTGCTATCGATGTGAATTTCAGAGGGACATTTATGCTTGAGTAACAAATAATTGTTTTTTTTTTTTTGGCAATCACTGATGACTCTAGTCAGTATTGTTGCAATTCTTCTGTGTGGTTAAAAACATCGGATATTTTTTTTCCCCCAGTTCCCAGCAGAAAGAAAAAAAAAATGAAAAAAGAGCAAGTTTCCAGACCAGTTCCAAAACAACTGTTACAGAAACAACATCTATACCTATCATATATAAATTCTCCCTTCCTCATTCTGTATTTTTCCTGTTCCAGGCTGGTTTTCATGCAGCCCATTGCTTTCATAGATTTTTCTATTGAGATGCATTTACAGAGTTTGATTCTGTTCCCACTGAAAAAAATACATTTTTCAGTTTCCAAGCAAGAAGGATCAGTCTCATAAAGTGGAAGAAATGACTAAGCATATCCTGTTCCTTCTTTCTGCTGGAGGCATTGAGCCAGCTGTTTTCACTGCCAAAAAGGTGTGTCCTTGAAGTTGGGTAAGTAATGTGGCTTACCTGCCCCACAGAGGCAGCGGAGAAAATAAAGATGGCTTTTACCACAGTATACCAGGTAATGGTGAACACAACAATCTCTCCTCAATATCTACCTGACCTTCTTATTTTGCAGTGTTAAGCCTAAGCAGGGTGGACATGAGCCATTTTGCACCACTTGGTCTGAGACCTGGGGTTCTCATCACCATGTGGTTATCATCAAAGACAGTCCAGACACTGCCTGTGTGAACTAGCCTGGTTTTACTTATGCAAACAGGACTTAATTTAATTAGACCAAAGCTGTATTACACTTTTACTATAGTTGGAAAAATAAGAACTCAGTCCTGCTAACCTTACGACAAAATAGTGATCTCTCATGAGCTGGGCCCTGTTCTGCCTGCCTCCCTGTTAAAGAAGTAACCTTGAGACCTCAGACAGAAAAGTCCTGCTCCCCTGCATGCACGTTGGGATCTGCCACTGACACATCAGCCTTAAATCCACCACAGGGTGAGATAATAACACGAGACAAAACAATATAGTCGTAATTAATTCTTTAAATAGAAACATATCTTTTAAGAAGCAGAAGGAATGAGAAAGGATGATGAGAATGAAAGAACTACCATCACATGTGAGGGTTATGCACTAGCAAGAAGAGGCTAAAAAGAAAAGAGAGTATCAGGATTGTTCACCCTCACTAACAGGCAAGATTCCCACGTCTTCCTTTCAGCCTCAGCAGACACCTGTGCACTCTCTGTTGCGGTCTTGCTCTCTCTTTCCCACATGTGTACCAGAGCTGGTACAGCCAGGGTTGTGAGAGCAAGAAATCAAACTCCCTCTCCTCAGCTTTACTCTGTTATTCAGCAGCAGAGGCAGCAGTGGGGAAGGTACACTGAATAAGCCACATTGGCTGTATTTTTCTGAAGAAACCATATGTGTAACCTCTGGAATGAACAGAGGCTAAAATAACTGCTAAGCAGATAGAATTAGAGTGGTGTCCTGTACTACTGACAGCCAGAGAGCTAGTGCAATTGCCACTTATCCTAAGGAAAGGAATTCAAATGAATTAAAAATAACACAGTGTGTACATTCAACTGCCATAATACAATTTTTCCAGGCAGCCTGGATATCAACACTTCTGAGTTTCTGATGTTGGGCTGGAATTTTCAAATATGAATCCATCTCCAATTTCTTCCCTTTAGAGACTACAAAAATACATTTTTAATCCCATCCTAATTAGAGAAGGGCCTGAATCAGACTCTTGAAGAACTGAAATCTTATGAAGAAATCACTAAGCTGGGACTTAGAAGATCGAGGTGCAGTTCTTCATTTGTTATTCTCCTTTGTGAACTTTGATAAATCACTTAGCCAGACTGTACCTTATTTAATTTCTTGTTGTATGCAAATAAGGACAGGGAGGGATAGGGGATGAAAACTCCATGAACCAGACAATGCTGAGTTTTTTGAGGGTAACAAAAAGCCCACAAAAATCAGTTCTTCCTGCCATCACACAAAGCCATTTTACCATTATTTTTTTTTAAGTTATGGGTCCTTTTTCCTTTAAGCTGCAACAGGAAAGGTAGAATCCTAGACCATTAAACACAGTATAACACAAGGGGAGTTGTGTTTTAACATAAGGGCACAAATCACTTGCGGGGCTCTGTTAACTTTGTGAATTGCAGTGGGTCCCCCTGAGCGGTTTAGCAAAAGCAACAGATTTCAGAGGCTAAATTACATCATTAGAACTCAGCTGAACACTGTGCCTTTCCTCTCCTACCACTACTACCAGTGCCTTTTTCTGCATTACTTAAGTTTTATAGTGTGAGTGCTCAGATCCAGTCAAGGAATTTCTCTGTGGGAGTTGGCATTTTCATTTAGAAAAAAACAACTGTGAGTAAGTTTCTAACCAAGCTGAAAATAATGAAAAACATCGGAGGGGAAAATGCATTTCTAACTGAGTATGTAAAATGAAGTCTGAAACAGACACTATGGGCACAGCTATTACTAAGATATTTGCTCTTGCTATGTAATAAATTGAGTACTAACAGAAAAAAAATAAAAAAAAAATTAAAAGGAAGGAAAAGAAAAAACTAACAGAGTGTAGGGAATCTGATAAACATGGAAGAAACTTCTATCACTTATATTTCACAATAAAAGACAGTTCCTGTTAGCTGCACTCAGCTGTTATATTTTAGGTTTCCCACATTCAGTGCTAAATCATAGGCTCTTTGAAGTCTAGGTGATTTTAGCTTCAAATGATAATAAAATGAACATACAATAATTACTTCCAGTCTATCCAGCTTGGGCAGATGGACTTGAGCTCAGGCCCTGCGTTTTTAGGAACTGTCATGCTCTATTTGCACTCCGTTATAGGCAAAGACCAAATGCTGGTCTGTTGTAGATACAGGACAAAGCTCCACTGACTTCAGCTGAAGCAAGATTTCCCTCGTAGGGATTGATTCTTCACTCACCGGTGTCAATGCAAAAACTGTCAAATACCAAACGAGGAACCCTGGAACACTCGTAGCCTTTTTCTGTATGACTTGTGCCTGTGTGTCCCAGCACTCTGCAGTGGAAGTCAGCCACCGATCCCTACTGCAGAAAAACTCACTGTGCCAGTTTATAACCTCTTTTATCAAGCAACATAAAAACTAGAAAACTGTGGGCCCTTTCTTCTTTTTGAATGACAAAATTAAGGCAATTAGTGTTCAAATTTCTACCGAAGGTGTAATGATCTTCAGAGCAGGCAAGGATGCAGTTTTTTTCTTTATCTAAATGGTCTTTTCTGGAATGTTGGAGAACTACCAGTACTATATTCTATCATTTATGCAATGTTTTCATTAGCAACATTTTAAAATAAGCTCTGCATTACACTTCGTACAATGCATGAGAAATATAAACAGCGAGGAAGATGCTGTACAGAAGACTGACAAAATCAATAGGGAAGCTATAATTTAATAATACATTGCATTTCACACGTGGACTGCAAAGCAATGTGAAAACACTAATTAACTAAGCGTCACAGCACTATGGTTGGGGAGTGAAGTATTATTCTGTATTCTGCACCCTCAGATTTTTCTTAGACATTTCTTCTTGGTGACAGCCTGTTTTGACATCTGGCACCAAAGGGTACTGGAACATGTTTGGTTTTCCAGGGCCAGGGTTGAACGCCCCAAGCCAACCATCTGCCTGCTTCAGCTACAGCTTGGGTTTATGAGCCTCCAATGTACCCAACTTCAGATAGTCAGCTGTAAGTACATTAACTGTCTATCTCATTGGTTTCATCCCGCAAGCCAGCAAGAGGTGCTTATGGCCAGCAAAACAGCCTAAATGCAATTAAAGTAGGAATGCAGCTTGTGGCAAAAGCTTTGCATCGAGAACGACCAACTGCAGCAGATCGAAACACTACGTAACATAAGCAAAATAGCCTACGCTTTTCTGGGACTATTCATGAAGACTGCGATTCTGCATAGAAAGGCATACCGTATGATAGCCGTTTTGGAAAGCTTGGATTTTCCTTTAGAAGGACACAGAGCCAGTTGCTCTACAGCACTAAATGGACAGAAGCCCATTGAAATGCATGGAGCACTAATCAAACATGCCAGAACTGGACCTGGGTTGTGCACTGTTACAACCAATAGCAAAGACTTCATGATTTCATAACTTTGGCAAAACAGTCTGAATTCTTAATATTTTCAGGAGATATAAACTCAAGAGAAGAAAAATAAGCAAGATTGATACAAAAATGTTTTTGATAGATTTTCCTTCTTCCTTTTTTTAAAGGGCCTTCATAAAAGGCTGTCAGTGAAATCATTCCTGTTATCTGCACTCACTCCCTTGTAGTGAGCTTCGTATAATGAAATGCTGACAATATTCAGTATAATTCAGAATTCACCCCACTGGGACTACTGAATCAGTATTCATGTCAAAGTAAATTTAGCACTGATTTTTAATCTCTTCATTGCTAGGAGCACAGTACAAATTCATAAATTTTAATTTTATTTTACTTTAGTAAGTGTAATTACCTACAACATTTATAAATTAAAGCAGTGTAAGAGAAAGATGCTGTCTTGATGAAAATTCATAACCTGCTTCTATTGGGCATTCATTTTATTTTATATTGATCCTAACTAAGAGACAGATGATTTGCTTGCGTAAAGGCTGAGAGAGAAATCACCAGATTCGTGGAAAGCTACAGCCCATATTAAACCTGAGTTATTCTTCAAAACAGGCAAAAACTAAAGCCCTTATAAGCTCATAAAGCAATGAAAGCTGTGGGGGAAGGTTGTATTCTTTTCATGGAAATTGCCTCTCTCCTGCAGGCCCAGTGAACTTAATTCCTGCCCCAGACTAACTATGGCACTACTACAGGGCTTACTTTCAAATCACAAGTGTTTCACGGCACCCTCAGCAAACAAGAGTCTCCAGGGCCACTGTGCTCTTCCCAGCAACTCCTTGTTCGCTACCTGGCAGCTTGGCTTGATCAGCGACCTCCTGACTTAGCTGGACTTGTGTCTTCTCCTTCTCACAGGATGGATGATAATAGGGTGCAGAATGCCATGCAGCAAAGATCTAAGTGAGCTAGCTAGGGTATGGCGGCAGCCTAACTCCATCAACGAGGGGTGAAGCATAGACTAACATATATGAAAATAATTTTTCAGGAGGGTAATTAGCATGTGCATGACTGGTCTTCCTCTGATAGCCGAGCTAGCTCATTTACACCTAAGCTCACCTACTTCCACAGTTCATTGTAATGGACCATCGACCAGGTGCATTCCCTTCCTTGTTGACCAGAGGCGGTGCCATACCCAGAGCAACACAGCCCATTATTCTTGTTCTCTGTTTTTACAGAGTCTAAACTCACTGGGTCCTGATTTGGACCTTGTGTGCTACTGGTATTCTATCAATGATAGCGATGAATTTTCTACGCCAAAGGGAGGTCTTTTTTTGTTTTGTTTTGGTTTGGTTCTTTTCTCCTGTGTTAAACAAAGGTTTTGCCCCAAGTCTAGAACTGAAGTGTCCAAAATTTAAAAGGCAGCGTTCCTGAGCCGGAAGAAAATAATCCCTCTGTAATGATACTGCTTGAGGCTAGAGACACATTAATCTCCCCTGACCAGGTTGTGACCTTCACCTCCACTAACTGTATAGTGAACCAGCAGATTGGGTTACCTGTCACATAGCTTTCATCAAACATGTGCTAAACACATTCTTACCTCTGTTTCTTTATTCTCTTCTCTGATTTTGATGTCATTGACAACAAAAATAAAGGGCTTACCCTTCAGACTATATTGGCTCAGGACACCACTGTAGGAATTATGAGGCTGTCATTTATTTCTCAACTTTATTACATACTCAGTTCATGCTTTTGCATAAGACTTTTGCACTCAGATTCTCTGTAATAATTAGGCACCTAATCATTACTGAAATGTCAAAATCCTTCTAAAGACCTGTGACTTTAACTCCCTTATGCCTCAGCTCACTCTCACATGTCTGCATCTTTGGTTAAAGAGTCTACAGACAGAGGCAACCCACGGATCCAGACTACACACTACATTTGAACTCTGGTTTGGATTTTCTGTGACAAGATTTAGCCTTGTATATTCCTAACACCCAGAACATCTTTGCATTATCTCCTCATTCCTTTGAAAAAGTTAGAGCAACCATTAGTAATTTCCAATAGTCATAATGGATTTAATATGATAATGGCATGCCCTAATCAAATAAACTCTACGCAGGGGGAATCTTCCAAAGGCTGAGAAGCCAGAATGGGATTTATTTTGTTCTGATGGATTAAAAAAAATGGTCCCAGCAAAAGAGATAATGAAGCCCCTGTCCGCAGGAAGATTAAATTAACTTAATGGACATGCAAACCAAATATGCAGGGCTACTTGCACTCCTTTCCGCATTGTGGATAACTGGTGATCTTGGAAGCTATCCTGTCACTCGGAGCACATAACAACCAGCTGAACTGTTGTGGTGCAGAGTGCAGCTGCAGGCTTCTTTATGAGATTTTTATTTTGCCTAAAAAAACTGACTACATGAGATTATTTTCAGTGCAGAACTAGTGCAATGGAAGACAATAAACATTCACAGTTTACATTTTATGGTTTATGCTTTGGCTTTTAATGCTGTAATGCCAGAGATCAGATTAAATTAGGTGCTGGACAGAAGAGGGAAATAGGTTAAGTATTTAGATAGGCTAACGGAACAGTGCAGAATCTCATTTAGTAAGAAGTGAATTACCACTATCATTAATAATGTATGCCTAGGCATTAACATAACGTTCTGTTATTTACCTGCTCCACTCATTGCAAAAATGACTTTAGAAATCATCCCTGATTCTCTTCACTTGTCCAAGCACACATTGTACTTTGTCATGACTCAGATCTTTTCCTCCAGATTCTTTGAGATTTTGTTTTGTAAAACAAGAAACCTGCCACAGTTTGGGTAAATAAACTTTTACTTTGCATATAGGTATGTTTATTCAAAAAGAAATGAAGCAAGGCTGAGGAGAATATGTCAAAGTGAAAGAAAAGTACAGGTCACATTAGTAACACATTTTCAGAGACCTTGAGAATTAATTGTTGGAATCTTTATTTAAAAAAAAAAAAAAAGCCACCTCAACACTTTAGACTCACCTTTTCATTATTATATTTAATATTATTAAAGAATAATATTATTTCGTTCTTAGAAAACAAGTAAGATTGGTAATCCACATACCTAAGGTCAGAGATGATGCATCTTCTGCCAAGGTATTTTTGGAACAATTCAGGAAGAAGCTGAGTACAAGCTCATTCTGAAAGAAAATAAAAATACTTTAGGGAGTATCATATGTTGTGCTCTGCTCCTTGAATTATTCCCCTCCAAGGAGATTGCTGGTAGGTTTGTAATGTATATATTAGAGTTAGCAACAAAGGGGAGCCTTTCCCCTCTGATCGTAGGCAAGGACACCAGGGAATGATTTCTACTCAGGCACTGGGAAGACACTGGTGCCTCTTACCACTGACTCAGGGACGCTGCATTGGTGCCTACCTGGCCCCTTTCTGTCAGCACACTTCCAAACAGCAATGTGCCACATGGGCCATAGAGTTGCATTCTTGCTTGATCTCCAGCATTTCAAGATATGTATTAGCAGCTGCAACTACTTTTACAGAGCAGCCCATCTGTGAAACAAATGCAGGAGAACATCTTTACTGTGTACTGTGTAGTCAGCATGAAATTTGCCCTTGGCACAGGACCGACCCCAAGCATCTGACCTAATGTGTGCCTCCCTGAGGCTCAGATATTGTGCATACCTCCCTCACATGGCGGCTTAATGGACACTCACACTGAAAAGTTCCATACAAAGTTAACTCCTACCAGAAAACAATGGGGAGTGAAAGGGATGATCATATTTCGCCATCCTGTTTAAAAGAGTAATCCACCTTACATACTGCACTATAACTTTTATTTTTATGTACTGACCTGTACTGCTTTAGTGAACCTGTATAACAGGCAGTTACATTCAGCTGTAGAGAATTAAAACAATAAACCAAATCCCCAGATTTGAGTAATGTGCAAGGCAATAAAAATGTGAATTCTGAAATGGACTCTTATGATTCTGAATCAAAGGTGGACAGTAATTGCATTTTATTAGCTGTTTTGTACAGCTGTATTTCAGAATGGCCATTCCTTAAGATGGTTAGAATTGCTACATTCATATTGATGTTACTTGGACTGACACTGTAATGAATGGGTAGAACAAGAGACTTTTCAGATTCTAGCATTAAAATGACACCATTGTTTTTTCCCAGGCCACGGAAAATAATGTGTCTTTTATCGGCAACATGTACTTCATGTAGCGTTTGTCTTGTTTCAATTTGACAAGATGTGGCATGATTTGTGCAAGGAAAAAAGTAAAGGAAGAGTTTAGTGATAAATGCAGCTAGTGAGGAGTTAACACGTGGTTACACCAGACAGAGGAACAAGATATGTATGTTCAGCATAGAGATAAGATTTTGCAATCTGGATTTATTTTAGCAGTTGCCTTTTATTTTTCATTCTACTGTTTGGAGTTTTTCTTCCCACACTGATATTTTCTTTAAAAGAAAAATCAGGGAGGAAAAAAAAGGATAAACCAACAGAATTGTTTTCCTTGAAATGAATGACAAATCCTTAACCTATTAGCAGCAGACTGCCAATATACCTGTCTTTTCTGAGCGTGACTAATTATTCTCCCAACTCGTGAAGACAGCTTACAGGGGAAAGCCCATACATCTGCTTCAGCTTCCAGTAGCTTTAAACAGCCGAGTTATTCCCTGTGGGACCTCCATTTGCTCTTTCAGCACAAGTCCCAAGCGTAGGAAATCTCAGGGGCTGAAAGAGTATTTTTGGCAGCTCAGCCTTTATTTGACAGCATGAAAATAAGCAGAGAAACTTAAGTAGCCCTTCGAGTTCAAAGATTTTGAGAGAAGTGGGCAGGAGGTGGAAGGAAGGATACACTAACTGACTTGAAAGAGAAATAAAAATTCCACACTGAGCAGCTTGGTGTTCTGCTTCCTCTCCAGTTTACTCTTTCAGCAACAAATGGAAATATATGAACAGAGATGTTTGTAAACAGGAGGTGCAAAGATTGTTTCAGGTGATAGTTCTAAATTCTCATTTCTAAAGGAGAAAACACCCTGAAAAAAATGACATTTGGTTTAAGTACAGAAGTGGAATTTGTGCAGATCTTATATCAGGCATGAACACGACAGGCATGTACACTGCTGGTGCCACAGCTCTGATTTCAAAGCTTTCCCTGTCTGTGTGTCCATTGTATTCAACAGGTATTGAAGCATGTGGGGAAGCAGCAAGGCTAATGTTGGCAAACGGAACGCAAAAACGTAATTGAACAGCTCATGTTGCAGGGGCACATGCAGCAGTCTATCCAGGGCAAAGTGCTTCAAAAGCAATGGGGGAGATCTCCTACATGTTTGTGGCAATAAGGATTTTGCACACTGTTATTCATAAGACAGCACTTTCTCCCTGAACTGTGTTAATCTGCCTTCTGCCACAGTCCATCATTTAGATTTCCACCAGCAAAGTGTGTAAGTACCTTCTTAAGTTCACCCTTGGTCAGCAGACCACCAAAGCACACACTGAACTTTCAGGCGATTCCTAAATCAGTGGTTCTTCAATCAATTGGACCCCAGTCAATGGGACTGAAGGGTGTGCTTAGAGTTAAGCATGCATCTAATTACACTGCTAAACAGAAACAGACACATCAGAGCTTTGAACATACGTATGATCAAAAGCACACGTATTTAGGTGGATAGAGTCCACTTCTAAACAAGCAACTGTTGTCACAAAGACGTGACCACAGGTGGAAATCTTAGAGACCCTGTGACAGCCTTGGCAATAGGCAGGCACTGAGGATGACCACAAGCACTCACCTACCCTTTTTTCCCCTGGAATTCTTACCTTTAAACCAGTAAATGGAAATGTCCTAAAATACTGCCCATTTAGGGATTTTTAGGACAGCCTCCTATCATTTGTCTAACCATTCCTACCTAATAAGACAACAATCTTTAATAGGTAATGTCGATATTTTTCCAGGTCACTCAATAACATTAGCCTATTGGGGAACAGCCAGGTATGTATGGGTGCATCAGTGTCGGTCTGGCTAGAACTCATGCATGACCTTTTTTTCAGCCGCTAAACTCAAAAGGGACAAATTCCATCTTCACTTACACTAGGATACAACTGAAATAAGCAATTTCAGTGGCATCAGGGGAGCTGGCACAGCTCTGCACCACTGTAGCACCGTAGAATTTGTCTTCTGCTCTCCATCAGAGACTAACTAGAAAAGCACTCTGCTGTTAGTGAAACACAGCCAGATTTCAAGCCAGATTTAATTTTGTTAGAAAGAAAAGCAGCCTCTCCTCTGCTTTCAGCTTTCTTTTCAGCTGTGTTAGAGTAGATGTGGGGTCAGAGAACACCCATGCACCTGTTATACTTTAACAGGATGGAGAATCAGCAGGAAAGAAAGAAACCACAAAAAGCTGACCTTGCTGCAGCTATTATAACTTCACGAAAGGAGAGCGGAAAAGAGAGGACTTTGAACCCTGCCCATTTTGGCTCTGCTGGATGCCTTGCTGCAGGAGTACGGGAGTGGTGGGAGTTTAAGGGACCCAGATACCTTAGGCGCACTTTGTACCACCGCGTAATGTACTGCCATACGGGCACTGCGGGAGCTATTTTCTCATTTCTGCAAATCTCAAGTAGCGCCAGTGAATAAAATACATATGAAATATGGGAAGCTCTTATCAAACTTGATTACTTTTACAGTGTAAAACATTAGTCACTCTAGAACAATGCTGTGGTCCTGGTTTTCACTGTATGCTTGAAAATGAGTGAACGTAATTTACAATCATTTCCATTTACATCCTCTTTAAAGCCCTTTTACACAGCCTATAAGTCACCATAAAGCTGTTTAGAGAACTTATCCATAGCTGATACACTGTCACTGTTTGCTTACCTGTTTGCACAACGTTTATCTTTGGCCCCAAAGTCCTTAGTTAATTTGGATACTTAGAAAATTTTTAGAGTCAAAGCCCAGTATACCTTGTTTCTTTTTACTGATTAGCCTGTTGTGCACCTGCACTTACAATTATGTTTGCCAACCCCCCCTCCATGATAAACAAACCCCCTCAAATATCCAAGCCCACTGAGCTTGCACACAAACCCCATCTATATGAAAGATGTGGGACAAATGACATGTTTATTTAAGGCTATGTAGTTTTGCAAGATCAGTATGTACATCTAGTGTCTCAGTTGTGTTATCAATAACAATATCCACAAATTAAATGCCACTTCTTTTAAATGGTGAGGGATGGAAAGATTATCCATAGAATGTTACTAGCTGGCTGATGGTACCAAATGCACATGGTTGCTATATAAAACATTGTTTTAGATTCAGTTTTAGATTTTTCTCTTGTAATGCCCAAGCCAGGTGGAGGTTGTCTTTTCAAGATAAGCGTGAAGACATTCAGCTTTGTGAATGCTGCTGTTTGACACCAGGGCCAAAAGCAGCCTAAATTAATGGAGCCGTACCTTGCTTTTGTGTCCCCAGGGAGTGTAAAACCTTCCTACAATACAGCAGTAAAGTGACAAGACATTAGGGCAGCTCTAATTTATATGATAAGTTAAAAGATTTGGGCTGCAATCTCCATTCAGCCCATCACTCAGTTGGAGTTAAGAGTAAAATAGAGAAAAATGTCAATGTGGTCAGCAGCAGCTGCCTTTTGTCACAGATTTGATTTATACTTCGGTAACGTATATTTTTGTCCTCCTCCATGTCACCAACCTCCAATTTATTGTTTCTTGATGCTCTACCTCTTATTGGTGGCACCACATGGTTGTTTTGCCATTTAATGAAGCAAAACTCCAGGAGTCTAAGCATTGTTGAGTATGTTGCCTTGCTGATCTAGAAGACCCAGGCTTTTCAATGCATGCAGCTGATGAGCCGGTCAGCAATGGCGCAACAAGCACAAAACTAAATATTCTTATAGTGTGATCACATATATTGCCATTGCTTTGGGAGGAGTAGAATGAAACTAAAAAAGGTGCTGAAAACTGTTTTTGATCCTGTCCTAAGTGACTCAATATGACAATGAAGGTGCATTTAGTGATTGTGTAATGAATATAGCTTGTTGTTCATGTATATAGTCTGGTGGTGTAGTTATTCATGACCAAGTTTAACCTGAATTTAAGAAAAGCACTCCTATTCTAGGCAACTTTTCAATGAATGTCTAAGAGGAAGTCAACAAATGAGGCTTACGCTCAAAGTAAACCACAGACTTAAAAAAGTGCTTTGAATAGGGACGGGCATAAGCACGTTTAAACTGGCCCAACAGCAATTATCTCCATCATCTGAAGCTTCTACATTTATTGGATCTGATACTAAAATTCAGAGATAGAGAAAGGTGGCTTGAAGTTTCTATTCTTTAAAGAAGGGTTTAAAGAAAAATTTAATTCCATTTGAGCTACAGTACAAATGAGAAGGCAGCTATTATCCACCTCTCTCCTTTGTTCAAACCATTTAGCAAAAAAGGTCAGTGACATTCTGACCTACTCTTAACTATAACACAATTTTCATAAACAGAACTTAGTCTGGACTAAAAAGCATGCACTTAATGCATGACTGAAGATGGAATTTGGGTATAATACAATCCTTTCTTTATTTCTAGGATTTTTAATTACTTAATTGGTAGAACCAAGTGTGTAGTCAGTCCTGTGTGGACTGGCCTAAACTTTTCAGAGCTGAAAACGGTGTCTAGTCAATCAGGGTAATGTATTTACAGAGATAGCAAGGGTATTTTATAATGAATTAAAAGCTCTTCTCTCCATCTCAGACAATAGTCCAGCATACCGTATAACTACAATACAGCTACAATACCATATGGGTAAAATTCAGCAGAAAGAAATGTCTGTGTCAAGAAAGTAAAGGGAACCCTGTTCTTCAGGTATCTGCTCTTACAAGATTTCTTCACAAATTTCTGAATTAATTATTCCTACATAGCTTTACTATTTCATAGGAATGACAGTTTGGTAACGCCTGAGAACAGACAACTTACTAAATGGTTTCGATCAGGCTCCCTAGCAATTTGAAAAGGACAAATTTTACTGCAAAGTTGTCCAAGGCACAAAGAGAGACAAAATGATTGTATTTGTTTTTATCAAGAAAGCCTCCTAGTTTGGCTTTCTGCTCAGAGTAAATCCAAGATGACACCATGACACTTTTAAAAGAGTCATACCAAAGGGAAAAGTAAAAAAGAAGCCTTCAGCTGGGAATACAAAGAAAATTACCCACTGACTGGTTTACTTGTTCTAAGTGGGTCAGAACAGGTCAGTATTTTCTAAATTTCACACATGTCCCAGCAGGAGAAGCATATTGAAATAAAAATAATGATTCAATGTTTATAGAGTATCAATAACTGTAAAGGTTATCATCTAGAACTGCAGGTTAGCTGCATGGTGGTAAGCAAGATGGTTTCCTGCATGCAACAGCACTTTACAGATGGAAACAACCTGCTCATTACTCCATTTATTATCGTGCCCCCCAAGTCCAGCACACCAGTAGCTGTGCAGCCCTCTTAGGAACAAAATTGTTTTCTTCTCCTCATGGTTCAGCACTATAGGCTGTACCAGACTGGAACGGTTTTCAGAAACTGCATAGTCCAGCGTGTCTGAATAGCCCCAGTGGGCTGGTTCAGAGCCCCACCAGCATATGTCCCCAAGCAGATCTGTCCACAGTTCCCTCTGAATACCCTATTCATGGTTGTGTCCCAGCAGCAACATGCTGGGAGAACTTACCCAGCTCCATGGGTGCGTGCTGCAGGACCGTAAAGAGAGGAGCGAAGGCATTAGGAAGCCCATTGCAAGGCAGCATGCTCTGGCTGATTACTAGCCCATTCACAGACCATGGAGCAGGAGGGAGAAGAGAGCTTCTGCATGTGACCGGGAAATGTTTTTATTACTATCCCAGGGCTTTAAGCAGTCTAATTTTTTCAACTGTAGATTAGGCTTCTACACAGCGGTGCTTGGCCCAAATTGAAAATCCATGTACCTTACAGCAGCTCAGAGCACAGCAGAAGATACAGAGCTCTTCATTTCTAGGTCACTGGCTTATATCAGTTTTTCCTCAGCTGTGACCAAAAGGCGCTAATGTAAAATAAACCCATGACCCTAACAAGAGTGACAGAAATTGCACAACAATTAACCCCAACTTGCGCAGTTTATTTGGCAAGGTCAGTCAAGGGAGCCAAGCACCCAAGTCAGCTGTCCATACCAAATTAAGTGTAACTCTGTGAGACAGATATTATCTATCCTCTTTGGAAATCTTCTCAATTTCAACTCAGGGCACAGATTTTATATTCATATTAATAAGAAAACTGCTGTTTGTTTTACGTATGGACAATTTCCTCTCTAATCTCCATTACACCATCACAGCTGGGAAAGTTATATAGCTAGGCAGCAAACGTTTTTCTCCTCCTGCAAGATGTTTGAAATTTTGGAGAAAAATCATCCTGTCATACCCTCTTTTGGCATCCTAGACTGTCTACGCTATTAAAACAAACCAGCCCCAGTTTGTGCTATGGCCCTGAGGCCACGGGACATGACATGGCTTACCTGGCAAAGGCCCAAGCTCTGCTAGAGAACGTGCCAACAGTGAAACAGCAGGGTCAACACACGAGCTCGTGCCTTGGCTCCCTTGAATTTACCAGCCTCCACGTAAGCCTAGGATCTAATGTAAAACACTGTTTTTTGCTGCCTGTCTGACAGCTTTCCTGAAAGTGGCTGGTCACTGGAAGATGCTCCTTTCTCTCAGATCCTGGTGTCACTATCAGTAATTGACCATTCAAATTCTGAAGTGATGCAGTGTAATGATTCAACATCCTCCCAGTGTGCATGGAGCCTGTTTGTTGCTCTTGGCCCTGGCTTTTACAATGCTGAGGTGCATAAGGCTTTGTCCTGGGCCAGACAGTGAAGAGTCAGTGTTTGTTACTGTTTCAACCTTTCATTTTGAAACAGGAGAACATCAAATCTCAGAAAACAATAATGAATAAAAAAATGATAAAGCACCAATTTTGATGACAAAATGTATCATTCTGATAATATTGAAACATTCTGGTTTTGGTGTTATGTTTGCAAAACAATTTCTTCTACATGTCAACTAAATTTTGAAATTAAGAGTATTTCTGGGCTGAAAGAATGGAACTTTTCATTTAAAAACTGTCAAAATCAGACTTTTCAATATTTCAAAACTTACTCCTTTTTTAGACATTACATTCCTTAGAACCTACTCCTTACTGTCAAAAAATTCAGTGAATCACTACTTTTGGATGGCAGCAAAGGAAGAGAAGTTATTTTGAAAAATGCCCTGCCAGGTCTAATAAACTATTTTTCAGTCATTCTTGTCTTTGTCTTAAGTTCTAATGAATGTTACAATGGCTCCATCTCAAAATGGCTGCATTAGAAGACATGTCATTTATGTAACCTTTTTTTTTTTTTTTCCCAAGTGAGGCCATGGAAAGCTTCCTAATTCATTTGGTACAATGCTACTAGAAGTCATACCCAAATAAAGTAAATACTGGAATTGCTCACATTAGCCAGTTTCCTGGATCCACTTAATAGCTGCTTCAGATAAAGATTCAAATCCTTCACTCTTTTATGTTCAAGATCCGTAAAAGGTAAATGCCATGAGTGGGGAAACCTGCAAAAGAAGAATATTTGTAAGTATAACTCCTGTACTGTATTTGCTGAAAATACTTCCAGCTCTACTTAACAGAAGAAAATAAACACCTTCTAAGAGGTTTTGCAGGTAGGGGAAGGGATGGGTACGGTGTTCAGAGGATTGTTTAGCCTCTGACTCTGGTTCTTCTAATAATTTGCTGGTATTCTGTTTCATATTACACCCTTTTTTCTGTCTAAATCATTAATTAAAAAAAATTTAAAAACCCTAAAAGCCACTTATTTGCATTTTATGGTATCTAAATACCTCTAAAAAATTGTCCTTTTATGATCCCAGGAATTTTTTGCACCGTGCACAGCACAACAGATCTCTGATTTCAGCCCAAGTCTCATGCTATACAAACCCTTACCATAGAATATTGAATACCAAAGCCTTACAGCAACAATGTGACATTTTATGAATATATCATTGCTTGCTTTTTTACCTCAGCTATTTAGAGTGTAGATAAGTTTTTCAGAGCAGGTCTCTGATCCCATATGTAATTTCAGGCACTAGTATAATAAAAGTAATATATGAAAACAAATGATTGTCGCAGTAACAAAATCAATCCCAACAAAAGCAATAACAATAATAATAGTAATGTTCTTGCTGAATTTTTATTAAGATGAATGTCATTTCAGTTTAGTAAATAAACCACATATGCATAGAATGGCCTCAGGTCAATTTTCAGATGCTTTGGTTATTGAAAACATCAAAACCCCACATTTTTTTTACTTGAATCATCTTTATGTTTTAGAGACAATACACATTAGATCAGTCAAAAGGTTAGATTTTTAACAATACACATAATCAATTGATATTAACCTTGCCCTGACAAGGACTATTTCTCTCTCAGGTTGAAGGAGCATTAGAAAAGCTATCTGTGCTAAATTGCATGTAATGGGTTTTGTGATATGGATTGCTGATGTTGGGATTCATAACTAATATTATGCTTTATGTCCTCGAATCTATGTGATATAGAAAGGTAGAAGTTTTGATCTGGTTGTATTTAATGTTACACCACCACTGTAAATAGTTAACCATGTCTTGTTTACAAACCTCTTTTTTCTGGTACAACCTTGTTTATCCACTAGATCTCAAGAGATATCTGAAGGCTTCAGACAAATGACTAAAGAGCCATCTAGCAGTGTAATATACTGAAAAGAGACACTTGGCTGGCCTTTTGAAAGGCAGCTGGTCAGATCCTACTTTGAACAGGTTTTACCCAATTCCACAGCTCAGTGATAGATGTCATCAGCTTTTCAAAGGCCAGCCAAATAGCAACACATGGAGCACTGGATTCCCATCCCTAGAGAGGAACACTGGCCAGCTCTGCAAACCACCCAGCTGTAAAAATGGCAAATCGCAGCCTCACCTAGTGAAAATAAAATGACTGAAGATGATTAACCCACAGTTTTTGTTACCAAGAGATTCAGTGTAATTAGATTTTATGAACTGTAATTAGACCTGTTGGGTTGGGCTTTTTTAAGCTTGTTTTGTAACAGAAGGTCTTTTATGAAGAGAATACCAATTAATAAGATATTGTAATTCCTCTTAGGAGTGGACAGATCTTTATCCATCTTGTGTAATACTTCTGAGGAAGAAATCAGGGCTGGTATACCTTAGTCTGCAATTAAAACAGCAAGGGGCCAGGATGATAGCAGCATATGGTATGTATGTATGTATGACCTTTTGATTATTTTTGCCTATAGCACTGAAAGATCAGGGCTCAGTTAGGCGCTGTACAAATGAATAGTAAGAGGCGATTCTTGCCTCCTGAAATTACAGTGGCAGGACACATAATGAGGCGGGGGAAGTGATATGACCCAGGATCATGACATATATAAGCCGCACAGATAAAAATAGAGCCCAGGTCATTTGGCACACATAGATAGCCTGTGAAAGTTCTGGGTTCCTCTGGGGCACAACAAGGACTTCTTTCAAGAGATTGTAGGGAGGATCTGTTCGGAAGCAGCTTAAAATTAATTAGACTGTATAACACAAAGAGAGGACTCTGGCTATAAAATGTAGGCCCTCAGAAGATGCATCTGAAGCACAGTGGTCAAACAGAGGACAGAGAAACTGCTGATTGGTAGCACCAGTAACTGCTGCAGTGAAGGACAATATGAACCTTGTGGTAGTACTGAACACTTCTTTACAAGGCCTTCATTCTTTTGCTGAATTGCGCCTATGGCTGACACTGACTTTGCACTTGCGAACACACTTGTGTTAGAAAAGGTTAACTTCCCAAGCTGATTTTGAGCTTTGCATCTTCCTTAAGCAGAGCAGAACAATATAAACTTGTGCCACGCGCAGACATGCTGCATAGCAGATTCCATTTCCTACTTACTAGCTTGAAGAACATTCTGTGTATAAATTACGTCACTTAAATGCTTTGTTGGGTGAAAAGATTTTTGGCCTTTTAAAAAAACGATAATTAAACACAATTAATGCTCTGTCTGAAACCAAATAAGAGAGAAGGTGCTGGAGTGCAAGGGCTTGCTTGGGGCAGCTGTGCTTTGACTTATAAATATGGGCTGAATGTTTACAAGTCAATAGCAAAATTTCAGATGCTGAGAACTCTTAGCTTTTACCATTAGTTTCTTGCAATAAAGCCAGTATTTAGCACTCATATGAAGCAGACTCATATCGCATTATTTCATCCTAATGAGACATGAATATATGCAATTTTATGAATCAATACAAAGCAGTAACCAAGTCCTTTCTGTTAGCAGTTCCAATTATTCTAGTAATATTAGACATTTTACTTTTAAATCATACATTTTCAAACTGATTTTGTGGTTACATTATAGAACAAGGCTTTCTCCTTCCTTTGAAGCATCTGGCATAGGCCAGAGCTGGAGCTTTGTAACACATAGACAGACTAATGGTTTGGTATGATATGGCAGTTTCAGTGATAACTTTCTAAAAAGAAATAGGTTTATATTATTAGAATAAAATCTGGAATATGTGAAAAGCCTCAAACTGACAAAGTTCTGTTAGAAAACAACCCAAAACTTTAACATTAAAGAACATACATATAAAGAAACATCATAAAATGAATTACTTTAACACAGTCTTGGGGAAAGATCATACAGTGACAGATTACTGCTGGGACTGAATTATGACAATAAAGCTCTGGAGCTCTTAGACACAGCCTCAGTACATGCAGATTAACATCCTGTAAGTTCTGGAACTCTCTTCTGCAGTGAAAATGTTGTGAGGGATTTTATTAAAGGTAGATTTATCTGAAAAATGGCTAGCACTATTTTTGAAATTCACTACAGGGCTTCTGAGGTCTATGTTTCTAAAGAGAAATATATTTTCGTTCAAAGGGCTCTACTCACCACAGGAAAAAATCATAAATAGGTACTTGTTAAATATTTTATTTTACAACCTAATACTTAGCATGCAAATATCTTCAAATCAAAACCATGATTCAAGCACTTTCAGTGTTTAGTGAAATTCCGGTTCTCACCAACTGCTGCAAACTGGTTCATGTGAGCCAGTCATAATGAGTCAAATTGGAGTCCATTAAAATCCACACAGGTAGAAGGAACATTCTTTAGAATTAACTAACTTAAAGCCATTTAACTGAATGCCTCTCATAAGCTTGGGGGAATATCAAAATTGGATCTGAATTTCGTGGACTTTACTTTTTAAGTCAAAACCATGTTTTTTGTGGCTATTTACTCCAGGTCAGACCTCGAAGACCTTTCTATTTTTCAAGCGTATCACTTGAACCTCAGCTTGGTTCAAGTAAACTGCTTGTCTTTTTGGCCAGCTTTATGTTTTATTGTAGATTGAGCTTGAAGAGGAGCTTTTATCAAGTGAGTCAGCATGACTGTTCAAGAGAGGACTACTTTGTTCTCTATGGTGTGTGCAGTACAACGTATATGATATTTGTATAATACATAACTCCACTTGTATTAACAAAGCCATGGACAATCATTGCATAAGGCAAAACTGTTTTACATAAGACAGAAATGAACTGTGGGACTCCCTGTCCCAGAAAACTGTGAAGAAAAAGGATTCAGAATATGAAAAGCAGGAATAGACATGCACATGGATAAAAAGTAATATTCAGAATTACTGCAACTAATGATAGCATATTTTTAAAGAGAAATTAAACTGAATGATGCGAGGCACAAATAATTGAGTTTTGGGGCTGGGATAGTACATAAGATTATTGCATATTTCTCAGCTGGGGAGTATGTACATCTTTTCGTAAAAAGGTTGCTGGCACCTGCCAGTGTCAGAGATTGGCTTGTTTCTGTTCTGACCCAGTGTGAACATTCCTACATTGTTTTAATATATGGATTTTGCTATGAGTTTTGATCAGCACCATGACGAAAATAAAAACTAATAGAAGGCCCTTTCATGCCTTTAATGAAGTCAATACCACTCACCCTTTGATTTCAGGAATAGCTGTGTCAGGCCCAAGCTGTTCCCCCCTTCTTCTCCCATTAAAAAAGGAACAATGAAATATATAAAAGTTAGACTGTCACAATGGTCTATGATTCATTTTCTTCTGGGGCTGAACAGAAGGCTTGATAGAATATGTCGCATTGCCTTTGTGTTTCTAAAAAAATGTCTGCCGTACATTTTCTTACATTTATATCTGTGCACAGAGAGAACCATTTAACAGCAGAATAACATTTGCTAATATGCTGCCTTACTCTGGGAGGGCATGTGATGGAAATTGCTTCTGTAGATGACTGTGAAGTTTTGAGAACTGGTCGAATGATTTTTCCACAAAAGTGACCACGTTGCAGGTTTGCACCACCTGGACTAGATATAGCTGTATTGGGGAAAAGGGAGAGGCAGAAAAGAGAAATGATCAGAGAGGCACATTAAAAAAAAAAAAAATACAAGAGAAAATACAGGGTGATTTTAACAAAGAAAAACCTTTCTTTAATGTAGTGCCAAGTGCCAGAGAATTCAGTTTGTAATTTATAGCCTTTGCTGCATAGAAAGATAAACTTGCCTGGATAGCACACAACTTGAACACTGAAAGATCACTGCAGTGTGTGAAAACTAATAATGCACCATTAAAGCATCATATAACAGCCTCCGATTTCTATTAGGCCTCCTAATTTTGTGCCATGCTTTCCTTCTGGATGCTTTAATTAGCTCTTGATTTATTTTTCACTATAGGGCATGAACTGTTCTCCTTAATGGCTCCCTGCTAATAGCTGTCTGCCTGGTGTTCTTTCTCTCCGGTAGCTTATGGCACTGCTGTTCATCCTGTGATCCTTTTAATGTGGCACAAGCGCATCTTCTATAAAGGAGGAGGGAGAGTATATAAGCTTACAGAAGAGTCATTAAAGATCAAGGCAAATGAGGGCAAGCAAAGAACATAATACATACGCAGTCAGACTTTTTGTTGAACCCCAAAATGGTGGCTCTTGCGATTGACTTCTCTGTGTCCAGCATCATCCATTCCTGGGGGAGAGTGTCTGGAGCTGGAGGCTTTGCAGACCCTGTCATTGACATCTGTACAAGTGTGTGGATCAAGTTATTGAGTTTAACAGGAAAGCACTCCAAACTTTCCTTTATTTTCCTGAAGAACAAACAAACAGAAGAGGTGCTATTTATGCATCTGTTTTGTTTCCATTTCTTGATCCTTGTTTTCATGGATGCAAGAACAAAAAAACCCCAAATTCTAAAACCTACCTCACACAAACATGTACCCACATACACACCAGTCACCACTATTTGCAGCAATACTGCACGTCCAGCCCCTGAGCTCTACTTGCCATAGCCTGTCTCATGGCTTACCTTGGGGTAGTTATTCTTCATGAGCTGGATAACATCAGCTTTCTTTCGGACAATAGAGATGGACAGAACATTTCAATGTGTGTTTTGAGGAGTTCCAGGGTAGAACAACGTATGTTCACTTCGACAGGTAGGAGAGAGTGCCCTAGCACTCTTTTTTTGATTTCACTAACTTCACATGGACTTACACGTGTTTGTGCAAGGTTCTTGCACCCAATTTGTGATTTAGCTGTGCATGATGTGTTGCTAAATCCTCTACCCAGTTCTTAAAAGCTCTATCTGCATGGCGTTGCTTAAGATGAATAAAAAAGAAAGAGAAATTTTCCCCTCCTATCTCCCCTCATCTCATCCCTGTGCAAGGGGAGCCAGTAAACACTTCTAATTTCCTGGAGTTTTAAGATCCTTCATCAGAAAAGACAAAATAGATAAAAAAACCCCTAGATATACATGTAGATATGTACTGCAAACATGTTTTGACAGCAAAATGAACTCGACTTGAGCAGTAACACTGCAACATAATCACCGATCTTTGAAGAGTAAGATGCAGTACTCATTAGAAAACACTTGCCCTCTTGAATTCAATTGTTGGTTAAGATCTATTTAACTTGTGATGCTAACTTTTTTCTATTTCCTGCTTATTTCTACAGCTCTCTGAAGATATTCTGCATAGGTTCTGATGTTATAGAACAACAACGCATTAGCTTCAGGCCATACGGCAGCAAATCTCTACCAAATTTTGCGGGGGGGGCGTTGTCTGTTGTTTTTTTTTTTTTTCCCCCAGTTTTCGACTATATCTAACTAGCTTACAAGGGCTGACAATACACTTAACCACCTTCATCATCCCCTGTTCAAAGCTGAGCAAATGCTTCACCTGCCATTTTAAATTAAATTCTTATTCATGGATTTCTGTGAGTAGGTTGGATTGCATAGTGCAATCAATTGAAATCAACCCCATTCTTTGCATTAGCCTAATTTTCATAATCTCAGACAGTCTGGCCAAAGTCTGTAGCTTCACAGATGCAACCATACCAAAAGGAACATCCTACCTGCAGATAGCTCCCTTGTTCACCACCCCCCAAATTGAGATTTCATTCAAAATACTGTGTGAATTTATCATACACAAATTAGGTATACTAAACTCAGGAAAGAAGATGTCTATGTTTCTCTTAATGTAATACAAGGAAAGGTATCTCTGAATTGATTCAGTTAATTATCTTAATTATTAATTACATTTCCAGAAACAGATACATACATACAGTTAAATAAATTACACAAATTAATACTCAAATGGAAAACAAGAAAACAAATCTTATTTCAAAATATTAGTACAAAATCAATTAATTGCTGATTAATTAGGTTGCATCTGTGGTGAACTTTTCCTTTTTAACTCCTATGTATTTAATTTAATGCATAGTTTAAACACTTCCTAAATCACTGAGACATGATTTAGGTTATAGAATCTGTAACTGGGCCATACTATAGCAAAGCAGTTAGGGAATTTGCAATATTACGATAAGAAGCATGTTAACTTTGCAGCTAAATACAGTGCATTTTAATTCACATAAAGCAGGCCTCGGCTTATAACTAGTATTAATGCAGATGTCATCACTACGCAGAACAGCTGATATCAGAATACCACTATTCTTTCCATTCCAGAATACCACTATTCTTTCCATTAAGCTTCTGAAATACTTTTAACACGCACATTGCTAATCACATACTTTAAACCTAAACAGAGGCTTTTGTTGTTATTGTTGCAGATTTTCCCTGTGAGTTATTTTAAATGATTACATTTAAAATAAAACCAGAAATATACGTCATTTTCTCCCTCTCTCAGTATTCTGTTTTCCCTGTATGCAGTCCTCCCTGTTATAATAGAAAACATCAAGCAACACTTATGTCATATTATCAACAAAGAATTGAAAAGATGTCTTTGCTCTTCTGATGACATGTCATAGTGTGTCTTCACAGCAAGGTAGAACAACTCTGGTTATGGTCCTCTGCACTTTCTTTCAAGGACAAACTGGCTTAAGGAAATCCTCTTTCCCACAGGGTCCCAAAAGCCAGGTCCTAACAATGTATGGAGCAGTGGGGTACACTGAACCCATGTGTTTTTGCTTTTTTAATTTTGCAGTTTATTTTTGGCGTGGATTATTTCAGTGACCAAGTTCACCACACTGTGGTAATCTGATTCCACTTTCTCCTAGCATTTTTAAAGTTCATCCTAAGGTTCAGTTATGGAACTTTCTCCTTGAACTCTTCCAGATCCCCACACACCTTCTTTTCTGCAGAGCCACATTAAGTTTAGCCATAGATGAAGAAGTTGGTAAGGTCAAGGGTATTCATTGCTGAGATCCTCTTGCTCCCTAGGCCTTTACCATCTTTGCCTGCCTAAAGCTGGCTCTGCTGTCACAAAGATGACAAAAAGTTTCTTAGTTATTTCAGAGCTCTGGTAGCCCAAGCTGCTTAGAGAATTAGTGCCTAATGGTCTATAGATGGGAAAACTAAAGTGACCTATACAAAGGGCATCAAAAACACAAGTTAATCAGAAGCAAACAGAAAACTGTCATTAACTAGAGTAAAATTAGTTGTGAATCACAATATTGCTAACACACAGTTTTCATGCAGAAAAATTATTTTTTCCACATGACAATATCCATTTACCAGGCAGAGTAGCGTCTGACCTACTTCTCAGGAAAGTGAGTTAAATATCTGGGATTATTGAAAAGTAAAGACTTTCTGTTTTCCACCTGCTGAACTGACTTTGAATTTCAGATCTGGCTCACAGTCTTTCTACAGAACTGTCAAATTACTGTATCAGGTAGAACATGCACAGACTGGTTGGCTGCTTGTGTAAACATAGATGGTTGAAAAGATTGGCTAACATTTTTAAGAGTGACAAGTATATAGTTCGTGCCTTGATTTTTAGGAAGTAGACATTGCTTATGGGACAAGTATTCTGAGGGTTGGTGCTTAGATATTTTTTGACACACCAGCCTTTCTCCACAGCCTTTTAATAGCACATACACTCATTATTACTGACTAGTTTTCCAGGTCTTAGTCTTGGTACATATAATAATAAATATTCACCCCAAACTTCAGAATAATTTTCTTTATTATTCTTGATGGCATCCTGCTTCTCATTTCCATCTAGGCCTGAAATAATTTAGAGTATTATGAGCTAAATTTATTTTCATGGGATTCTCAGATGTTAATGAACATGGTGTTTCATTTATATCCAACTTTTCCATCCATGAATTTACTAGGCTTCATTTTAAAACAAGTTGGGTAATATGCCCCCAACAGCTTTTAACAGATTTTCCAGAATATTACTGCTTTCAGGGACAGACCTTTTCTCATTTTCAGCAACATTTATTCATGGACAGTTGATATTCTTTTTGTGTACAGCAGTGATAACCCTTCAGTTTAATAACTTATTTCCCACTGTGATAGTACACAGGCAACAATCATATTCTTTTTACCCCTTATTTTGCTAGGCTTTAAAATCCAGGTTTACTTCAGACTAACTCTGATCCCATGGGCTGAGCACATCATGTACTCTCCTGAAGTGCATCTTCCAGTCTATTTTCCCTGCTAGTCCTCCTGTGCACCTCTCCCAGAACAGAGGACATTCCTCTCCCCTGAGCTGGTGGCATGTGGGGTTTGTACAAAAGTATGAATACCTCAGACAACATAAATTGCTGTAGCAATCCAGGAGATTCCTAGAATGCATTGAGGATAACTTCCTGAGCCAGGTCATAGACAGCACGACCCAAGGCGATGCAATACTAGACTTGATGATCACCAATGCAAGTGAGCTTATCGGTGATGTCAAGATTGGAGGCAACCTGGGCTGCAGTGATCACGCATTGGTGGAGTTCACACTCCTGAGGGATATGGGGAAAACAAGGAGTATATTCAGGACCCTAAATTTTAGGAAAGCAGACTTCCAGCTCTTCAAGGAGTTAGTCAGCAGGACCCCCTGGGAAACGGTCCTCAGGGACAAGGGAACAAAAAAGAGCTGGCAGATCTTTAAGGACGCGTTCCATACAGCGCAAGAGCTCTCAGTTCCCAGGTGTAAGAAATCAGGCAACGAAGGGAAGAGACCAGCATTGCTGAGTTGAGACATGCTGGTCAAACTAAAGACCAAGAGGGAACTGCACAGGCAGTGGAAGCAGGGACAGGTGTCCTGGGAAGAGTATAGGGACACTGCCCAGTCGTGTAGGGGTCAGGTCAGGAGGGCCAAGGCGTGGCTGGAGCTGAATTTGGCAAGGGGTGCAAAGAATAACAAGAAAGGCTTCTACAGGTACGTCAACCAGAAAAGGAAAGTTAAAGAAAGAGTCCCGCTCCTGATGAACAAGAATGGTGGCCTAGTATCAACAGATGAGGAGAAGGCTGAGGTACTCAACAACTTTTTTGCCTTAGTCTTCACTGCTAACCTCTCTCCTCACCCCTCCCGAGTTGATGCACCACAGGATAAAGACCAGGGGGATAAAGCTCCTCCCACAGTAAGGGAAGATCAGTTTTGTGACCGCCTGAGGAACCTGGATATACACAAGTCTATGGGACCTGATGAGATGCATCCCAGAGTCCTGAGGGAATTGACTGATGTAGTTGCCAAGACACTCTCCATGATATTTGAAAAGTCATGGCAATCAGGTGAAGACCCTGGGAACTGGAAGAAGGGAAACATTGTGTCCATCTTTAAAAAGGGTAGAAAGGAGGACCCTGGGAACTACTGTCCTGTCAGCCTCACCTCTGTGGCTGGGAAGATCATGGAACAGATCCTCCTAGAAGCTATGCTAAGGCACATGGAGGACAAGGAGGTGATTCGAGGCAGCCAGCATGGCTTCACCAAGGGCAAGTCCTGCCTGACCAACCTAGTGGCCTTCTATGATGGACTGACTACATCAGTGGACAACGGAAGAGCTACAGATGTCATCTATCTGGACTTCTGTAAGGCCTTTGACATGGTCCCCTACAGCATCCTTCTCTCTAAACTGGGGAGATATGGATTTGATGGGTGGACTGTTCGGTGGATAAGGAATTGGTTGGATGGTCACATCCAGACGGTAGTGGTCAATGGCTCAATGTCCAGATGGAGACTGATGACGAGTGGTGTCCCTCAAGGGTCCGTACTGGGACCAGTACTGTTTAATATCTTCATCAGTGATATAGACAGTGGGATCGAGTGCACCCTCAGCAAGTTTGCAGATGACACCAAGCTGAGCAGTGTAATTGACATGTCAGAAGGACAGGATGTCATCCAAAGAGACCTGGACAAGCTGGAGAGTTGGGCCTGTAAGAACCTCATGAGGTTCAACAAGGCCAAGTTCAAGGTCCTGCACCTGGGTCGGGGCAACCCCCGATATCAATACAGGCTGAGGGATGAAGAGATTGAGAGCAGCCCTGCGGAGAAGGACTTGAGGGTACTACGTGAGCCAACAACGTGCGCTTGCAGCCCAGAAAGCCAACTATATCCTGGGCTGCATCAAAAGCAGCATGGCCAGCAGGTCGAGGGAGGTGATTCTACCCCTCTACTCCGCTCTGGTGAGACCCCACCTGCAGTGCTGCATCCAGCTCTGGAGCCCTCAGCACAAGAAGGACATGGAACTGTTGGAGTGAGTCTAGAGGAGGCCACAAAAATGATCCAAGGGCTGGAGCACCTCTCCTACGAGGACAGGCTGAGAGAGCTGGGGTTGTTCAGTCTGGAGAAGAGAAGGCTCTGGGGAGACCTTACTGTGGCCTTTCAGAACTTAAAGGGGGACTATAGGAAGGATGGGGGCAATCTCTTTAGCAAGGCCTATTGTGACAAGGCAAGGGGTAATGGTTTTAAACTAAAGGAGGGTAGTTTTAGACAGGATATAAGGAAATTTTTTTTTATAATGAGGGTGGTGAAACACTGGCACAAGCTACCTAGAGAGGCGGTAGATGCCCCATCCCTAGAAACATTCAAGGTCAGGTTGGACGGGGCTCTGAGCAACCTGATCTAGTTGAAGATGTCCCTGCTCATTGCAGGGAGGTTGGACTAGATGACCTCTAAAGGTCCCTTCCAACCCAAACCATTCTATAATTCTATGATAAGTTCAAGGAGGAAGTCTGCCGCTGTTCCTCTGAGGCACATACAACATGATCTTTACAAACTGCTTGAATGCTGCTGAGAGAAGCTTAGTACCATAGTTTTGTCTGTGCCCTTTCAGAAGTCACCAGCTTTCACTGGTGTTTCAGTTGTTTGGGAGATTTCTTGCTGGCATATCTGCAGCCACCTGAGAAACAGGGATTATTGGCTGTTCAATTTGAGATTAGCATCACGTTTTGAAAGGAGTTACTGTGAATTGTCCAGTTTTGCAGCTGCTGGCATTTGTGGTTTGGAGTACTTGACATGGGCAATGACAGGTACCTAACAAATGATTCTGTTAATAAATAAGTAAAGATGGCAGCTGACCCAAGCAGCATCCCCCTTAATCAGGCTGCTGAAGATATGCTATGGTGCTTCGCTGGTAATTTTCAGATCCACCGTGCATCTCTTATTCATGGGCTTCTATGAGTGGCTTAGATTGCATACTGCAATCAATTGAAATCAACTCCATTCATTGCATTAGGCTAACTTTAATCCCTTAAAAATAATATTAAATATATATCCCTTTACAGGCACATTAAAAATGTCAGGCAGCATGCAACACTGTGCTGACATTTGAAGATATCTGCAGAAAACCAAAAAGGAAATTTATATCCAGAATTAAGATGGGTTTCCAGTTTCAGGTAAAACTGTGTTGTCAGGGGAAGAGGAAAGGAGGGAGGGGAAAGGATCAAATTGAGTTTCAAGGATCAAACTGAGTTCAGGCCAGATGCTGGAGAGACAACAATGTTTCATTTGGCACTAGGTGCACAGAACTGACAAGCAAACACAGAAACTGTTGTTTAACTCTCAATTGGTGCATTGTTGATCCATGAACTGAGGGTGTGACCTTCCAGAAGGCTGTAAGCTGTGAGGCTTAACACTGCCGCTCATCAGCTCATAGCAGTGAACTGACCCAATGTGAGAAGAATACAGTACACAAATGAGACCACAGATTGTTGGATATGTTTTAAATCAAGAATGAGAGGAAAGGAATTTGGTAAAACACAGAATGCTTTACAATCCTGAAAGGGGTCAGTACGTTACAGTCCAAACTCCGGTAACATTATTCTGTTGGCTAAAAAGGTGACAGCAAAGAACAAATTAACATTGTTTTGCCAGGAATATTTGTGACATCATTCATTATTTCATGTTGTTTTTTAAACAACAGTAGAGGCAATGTCAGTATAATTGCTCAAACCAAACTCAGCCAATAGCTAAAAGCAACCTAGTTCAACAGAAATACAGAGAAATATTGTTCTCCTATTTCCACTAGCAGAAGATTGGGATTTTCAGCAGATACACATTATATGATCAAATCTGAAAGATTACAAAAACTACCTTGTACTTAAACAAGAAATAACTTTCTGTTGGCAGATTTTAACATTCCAATGACCACACCTTATCTAGAAAAGAACTTTTCAAAAACAATAAAATGTTTTTGGAAGTAATTACGGAGAAAAAGGAGCTACGAATTGTGAAGGATTTGAGAGCTACTGGAAGTTGTGCTAATAACAAGAACTTTCAACTTCCTTGGCTTTCTAAGGACAGCCTGAAAAATAGATACAGGAATAAGCTTCAGAGTGACCATGAAAAGTGGGTGATTGGATTTTTTTTCTTACCTGGACTTTTTGTATAACAAGGAGGTAGGGAAGAATTTTTCTGAAGGACAGGAATAAAGATGACATAGGTAATGCAAAGCTCACAAAAACCTCAATATATTAACATTCCTGGGGGCAGGTTGGAAAATGCTTATACAGAGAGCTAATTTCTGCATTAATACAGGTGTCAGGCCATCCCAAAGTCTTTATTTTGAAAAGTGTCTGGATACACTTTTCAGAAGTTGAAATACTACCAGACATGAAACCTGATGTTCTGCCTATGTTTAGACATGTAGAAATGTTAGTTAATACATGAGCTGAATTAACACAAATTATGTTCAATCATGAATAGAAATTAGAATAAAGAAGAAAAAAACCACCAAGGGAAATGAGATCTATGGAAATTCATGAGCTGATGAGAAGAGACCTTCTTCTTGCAAATGAACATATATAATACAAACATACCCTAAGAGTATTAAAGAACAAAATATGCACCCTAGCTATATCTGGCTTTTCTATGTGATGTAATGGTCCCTATGGACAATAACAAATCTGCAGTTTGGCATTTCAAAAGAAATTGGAACAATAGATCTGGAGTTCACTAAAAACATATTAGCAGATAATACAGTTTCAAATAAGAACAGAGCCCACAGCAGCTCTGAGTGGACCCAAGCAGGACTTGAGTGGCATTTCCACTGTGAAGGCCTTCATTACTTTGACATCAACCCTAACAAGAAATCTAATGGGAAGAAGAACATGCTGGCCTCTGAGACCTACCTATAGACTCTCTGGGCTGAACAGGATATCCTAATCCTAATAGGAATCTCTATCAGGCAACAAAGCACACCAACTCTTCCCACTTCCAAAACAGTGTTGAGCCACATCTCCTTCCTAATGCCAACTGTTATTCCACATGCTTTGGCTGATAAAGATTGCAGTTGAATTCCCATTCTGAAGTCCCTCACTTCCTTCATCCTAACCCTCAAAACACCACAAACACCTTGTTCAACTCCAAGAAAGAGTGCGAAGCTACAGCTCTCATCCGTTGTCTTCCAGCCAAGCAAGACTGCAGTGATAATAACCCTAAACATAACCTTTGTCCTAACCAACTGAAAAGCATACTGATCCTTTCAATCTCCAGAAGAGTGCTGGGCACGAGCTCTGACCTTTGCACGACTAATGCAATTTTCACTCTCAAGACTCACATTTCCCTATTTGTTATGTATATCCTAGCCTTTTTTTTTTTTTCACTAATTAAATAAATTGGGTTTTTTACTCATGAGGGACAGACACAACCACCCAAACTATTTGACAGAATCAAGACTTTTATGTTTTAACTAGAAACTGTGTGTTTCCTATTTGAAGTGGAAATACAAGTCTGTAATTTGGGAATATGTGAATTTTTAAAGGAAAGGATGAGGTAGGAGTAGATGGCAAATGTGAAGCTGTAATTAAATTTTAAAATAAAACAGTTTTTTTAAGGGGTGTGAGGGAAAGCATATGAAAAATCTAGTGTTAAAGAAGAAGGAATTCAGTGCTCTGCTGTGTGTAAAGTAATGGAACGATAGTTTTGTTTGAGAGCTTCCACTTTTTCTCTTCAAAGAAAGGTCTTCCTTAAACTCTCCAGGAGTCTGTTCCAGCCTTCTCCAAACCTGTGACCTCAGTTTCTGATTCGAATAGATGAAAAGGAGACATATAAACAACACAATTCAAATTGCCGAAAATCTTCATATGGGCCTCTGTAATAGTAATGAGACTGGCTCAGCTGCTCCAGTTCAAGCTTTCATCTCATTTATTCATTGCAACGTGCCCTCTGGCTGTTCTGAAGGGTAGGGGGATTGCTCTTGCCTCAAGGCAGTTTGCACAGTGCAGACAACTGTGCTACCTTATGGGAGTGTCCTTTAGGGCTCTGAGTTTGAAAGAAGCCCTTCACTCACAGTCCAGTGCTGTGACCTGGATACGTGCCCTGCACTTGGGCCAGAGGAAGAGGTCAGAAAAGTCTGGCTTGCTTTGCATGTGGATGTGGCGTCCAGGGTGTGTGAATTCATGGACGGTCCTTGGGAAATGATGGTTTTGCACAGGACAGGGTCTGACAGGGACAGATTTTCTCATACTGTGCCTAGAATAGGAAAGTGAATTTCCAAATCCAGTCAGTCTCCACTGGCTCCACCTAGAGCATCATCACATAAACAGCTGGAATTATATGTAATGCAGAGGCCTGACCTGAAAGATCAGGACTGAGGGCTTCAAATTTATTTTATACAGGTCACCTGCAGCTCCTCATCAATAATCCTCAGTTATTATCACAAGTGAAAAGTTTCATTATTCTAACACAAATCAAGCTTTAAACATACATATATTCACACACAATGCTTTTCTGTGGTAGATCTGTTAAGTGCTTAAAAGGAAGAATCAGTTCCATTTTTGCAGGTGGAGAAACTGTGGCTAACAGAGTGGAAGTAACTTGCCTGAAGCAACACAGAAGGTTCAAAAGAACAGAAAGGGGAATTAAATGCAGGAATTCCAGGTCCTCAGTCCATTAACAAGCTGAAACTTTTTATGCAGTCCAAGTCCTGTTGCATGTAGCTGCTGCATTTGAAATCAGAGAGGAAAGCTGACTAGAAATAAGCCACAAAGGTTTCACCATGAAAGCTGAAGAAATCTCTAGGTGCTGAATAAGTGACTTGTTACAAATGTACCAGAAACGCACAACTATTTCTGCCAGAAATTTGAGGAGATTTGTTATAACATGCATAGGAATGGACTTTCTAAAAGTAAACACATGAAGACCAATTCTCCTTTTGTGTAATTTCACTGATTACAACCTCTTAACGAAACAGAAAAACATCTTTTTTTTTTTTTTTTTTTTTTTAATATGACAGCTTTGCTTCATGCCTAAAGGAGATAAGGTTTCTGGATTATATTCTGGTTTTACCTTGTAAAGTAGCTTGTAGCCTGGAGGTCTGAGTCCTGAGGACGGAGGTTATCATACACATACTTCAGATCCTGAATGCTGTTTAGCTCGGGCAATCCTGCATGCAGCATCTTAAAGTAAAGAAATATCATTAGTCCACTAACTATTAAAAAGAAATTTAAATGAAATGGGGCTAACTGGGAAAAGAAGGGTTTCACACCAAAAGGACTTCTTGTAAAACACAAAGTTTTGCTGATGTTAAAAGTGGTTCTGATGCTAGAACAATGCCTGGAACATTAAAATTAATATATTGCATTATAAATCTTCACACTGAGGTGCTGGAAAGAGGCATGGGTCAAAATCATTGATCCATTTTAATTATTTATTTTCTCTTCAGATATCATAATCTCAATGTGTGCATTGCTAAGCTTCCTTCATAGCCTTCTAATGGTGACAAAGGGAAAGTGACCAAATTCAGCCACCTGAACAACAGTTAACTACATTTCTGTTATGCTCACAGTGTTATCCTAGTCCTAATCCAATTTAGTGCAACATCACCTTCTCATTTGTAACTACTGATTCCACCATTGCTGCTCCGGACTCCTCCTGCAAAGGGATCATAGATTCACTCCCTTTACAGTATAAGGAGGAGGAAGGTTCCTTTAGACATCAGTTCACAGCAGGAGCCCTGACTTGGGTGCAGAGGACTGCACTCTCTAGAAGTGTATCATTCTTCATGGATATGAAACAAATCTGTTCTAGTTAGTTGGCCAAATTAGGTTCAAAAGACAAATAATGCAAATATTCCTCTTGCAAAGTAACACAACGAATAGGGTAGACAACTGAGTCTGCAGTTGTCCCAGATACCTCCCTCCAGGCATTTTAAAATGTCAGCAACAAAAATAATTTTGACTTACTTCAAAAGCTACTGATTTTTCTCAACAATCACAGTAAGTTGAGAGTGATGCTTTGTGTGTAATGGAGAAAAAAAAAATCACTCCTTCACACGGCTCAGAAGGAAATGTATCTGAATTTGCAGTCACTGATGTACATTCTTCATTGATATTTATGCCTAGCTGAGACAGAAAGAGCCACTGAATTTTGCGGATAACAGCAAAGAAGAAAGGAAGCACTGCTTTTATTTTAAGATTTGGTTGAGAGAAGAATAGACTAAGGAGAAAAGAGATGGAGGGGTGTTTTCCTTATTCCTTCAAACCTTCTTAATATTTTTAAGTTAAGTTTCAATATTTTTTATATTTTCTTTTTGGCATTCTGAGGAAAATCTTGCTTTGTACCTAACCCAATCTATACTACCACTGGACAGTTAGATTGCTGTCTCACAGAGTTCTGGTTAGCAAGGAGCAGAGAGAATGAGAAAGCTCAATGAGGTGAATTTAAGTGAGTTGAGAGCAGGTACAACAACAAAATTCAGCACTTAAAGACACAAAATCTATATGCCTTCAACCCAATTCTAAAAGATGATAACAACTCCTGTCCCCTTTTAAAAAAAAAAAAAAAAAAAAAGAGTTGCTGCATAATCAGTAATCAGATTAAGCTTCTTACCCTGCATTAGAAAAGGGAACAATGCCAAATATGACCATAATCTGAATGATCTCTAGTGCAACTGAAAATCAGGATTTATTTTTTTTTTTTTTAGGTTCTCTGCATTGCAGAAGGTGGGAAACCATTTGCTGAAGGGAAAAAATGTCTTTAGCTGGGCACTGCCTACACAGTGCTTTGCTGGCTGCAAGGGGGTCTTAGAGGCTTATTATAGTGCTTCATCCCTTTTGTTCCACATAGCATATCTTTTGTGTTTTCAGTCCCCCGATGGAGGAGGCTTCTGAAAACTGTGGCTAGTGATACTAGATGCTCATTAGACAAGACATGGAACAACTGTTCTGAAAACAACTACAGGTTGCCTAGGCCAACTTAAATGTCACTAGATGCCTAAGTTTAAGTGCCTGCATTGCTCCCCTCGTTTGGCCACACTTATGGCTTGACCTACCACACTTGGTTATTCCACGCCTTCTGACTCACTGAGGGAAGCTGCCTGTGGTCTTCTTGGGCCTGGATTTAGAGCTGGTGCACGAGGTGCAGCCTGCCAGCCCATGAAAAATGAATAGTCCTGGCATGTACTTTCCATGCATTAGACCTCCAAAACGGGGGCGTTTCCTGATCCTCTTTTCCCAAACAGTGTTTCTAAGTTGTAGAAGGGTGAAATGACTTGTATGGGGACATGGGATTCTGGAGTCTTAGATCTGCTCTGTCTAGGTACTGTCTCCTGTTTTATACTATTAGGTCGACCTGTTTCTTGTCACAACAGAAGCAAGTTGATCAATCACTTGCTGTCTAGTGTCACCTCTAAGCCCCTTTTAATAATTTTCTGCCTGGAAAAATCTTCATAACAGCAATGGATTTTGCATTTTTTAAAACTAGTCGAAAGGTGTTTGTGTCCTGCGATCACCTTCTTCATAATAGTTCACAGCAATTCTTTAGGAGAGCAAAGATGATGAACTGCAGGCATTTATGCAGCTGAACTCTGCCAGCAGACTCTTGGGTCTCCCACAGATGTTTCTGCTTTTGAAAGTGATGGAAACTTCATGGATTATTTCTTACTCCCAGTAGCAAATGTCAGTACAGCTCTAGAAACACGCTGCTCACCACCAAGAAAAAGTATCATGTCCCAAACTGGGCCAAAACCCCCAAGTTGTTCATATTCATTGTTTGCTAGAAACCACCAACAGTTACTGACCATCCAAAGCAGTTTACTACTCCTGTGAAGTACTGTACTTATTTTTAAAAATAGCCTTATTGTTTAGATTTTTTAACCATGTTTTATAAATACCATCTCAGAAAACAGAATGTGGGAGAGGAAGGAAAGATTAATGATGCAGATTTCCAGATAGTGAGAGAAATCTTAACCTGTCACTGATACAAATAGGCAGTGGTTAGTTTATCTTGCCTTTTCATGATCTGATATTTTGCATGGAAATGAATTCAGAGTGGAACTTCTTCACAATCTCTTTACTTTTCTAGAAATGACCCATGAAACTAAAACATTTTGATACTTACAGTTTCCGACCAACACCCCATTTCAAGTGCAGAACCAGACTCACCCTTCCAAACATCACTGGCAAAAACAAGGTGTTCGCAAACTTGTCTTGTTTGTTTAATTTCCTTTTGATATGAAGTGCTAATCAGTGGATTGTGAGTATGCTGCCAGTTATTTTTCAGTTATGAAATGCAACACAATTAACTGAACTGCAGCCCGTTGACAAACGTTGAAACATATCTGTATGCTGACTTTTAGCTCAGCACTATTATGTCTCCTTAAAGATCAGCAGAAACACAAGAAGATGCAGCATGTCCCGAATATAGACAAACCTGAGCTATATCCAGGCAGCGATAGCTAGTTATTTCAGAGCTCCTGCTGGGAACATTTTCCTAACGTGCTCTCTCTGTTATCCCAGAGTAATCTAACATCATTATCTCTGCTGACTGCAGAAAAAGGGACTGCACTAGGGACAAGGAGGTGGGCAGATGTAGTTGTATTTGCAGCACGTGGTTTTGGGCAACCTGTTCAGAAATGCAGAGATTACTGCTGTGGATGAGGGAGTATGGATGCTCTTGAGTTTTCCAGAGGCTCTTTAACTTAGTATCTCCTACAATTGCACTCTGCACTGCTTTCAGTGGAAAATTATGCTTTATGACAGAAATGCAGTTTTGCTGCACCTTTGTGACTACTTAGAAGCAGGGTTAAGAGATCTGGGGCTATCCTTCCTGCTCCATATTGGGAAATTACTCACTGTACCACTGCATAAGAATCTGTGAAGAAGACAGAAACAAGATGAGCAAATTCTTGCCTTTTCTCCCCTCCCCATTGCAGAAGTTGGAGATGATAGAGGAGTATTTACAGAGCAACTTCTTGGCTGTACCCCAACCTCAGCAGGGGTTCTGTTCATAAGGTTGTGTAGATTTTTCATGCCCAGACCAGTCACCTAGGTTTTGCATTGGGCCCTGGACTTAAGTTTTAGATTAATATCTTAGCCAAGCAACTTAGTAAATATTAGTTAATTTAATATTCTCATTCTACCCGTGATTGGGGAAAATCATTAACCTTTCACACACAAGTAAATAGAGGCATAAAGCAGTTACAGAATCTGTAACAGCACGTGAATCAGTAGGAATACTTAAGGGATAAAAAATCTGAGAGGTCTTAAAATCCTATACAAAAGGATTTTTAAACCTGTGTTAATATGGGTACTGCTCTTTTTTTCCTGTGTTTGCCATCCTAAGAAGGGAGTGTGGAAATCTGCAAAAAAAAAAAACATTCTAATGGCATCACTGTTAGCTGCAGTGCTGCTAGGTATTGTCACATCACCCACTCTGAAATATTTAGTTTATTTTGTCTTGCTGTAACCATGTACAGGATTGGTAAATGATTGTTAGAAGACCTAGAAAAAAGGCTGAGTGAAATTTCTGAATGTGAAACTTGTACCCAGCTTGTTTTGCAGTTTTCTGCTATTTTGTAAAATATAATGCATTAAAAAAAGGAAAAAAATCAAGCAGCTTCTCTTTTGTTTTCTCAGAAATTAGTACTGAGCTGGATAGGGTTTTTTTGCACAGGAAGTGCACTAACATTTACTGCAGTGCAGCTGATACCTCTTGAAATCACAGTGCTACTGGAGGCAGCAGAGAATTGGTAAAAGGGAAGAGGACACCAGAGGAAATTGATTTTTGGTTTCATCCTCAAGCTTCTTACCATCTCCAGCAGTTTCAACAGTAACTGGCTGTGTTTTCTGACTATATTATAAGCTTGACAGCAAAGCTCCACAAACTCTTGAAAACGCTGTGGGTTTTTTCCACCTTCTGTGATGAAATACTCCATCTCTGATGTGAAGATGAAGGGAGCTCGGTCCCTTGAAAAGAGAACAATTACATGAGAAATTTCACCAAAAATAGCAAACCATGCAAGAGAGTTAATATTTGTAACTCATTATTCACATTTGTTTTTCCAGTATTACCTTCCTCATTATTTCATGTCTCCCTTCCTCAGTGTGGACAGCTCTATTGCTCTGCCTGGTGTCACTGACTCATTGGGGCAGAGACAGGTCTCACAGCAAGAGCTTCCTAGTGAGAAAGCCAACAACTGAACAAGTTTGGAGCTTACATGTTTTATTCTGGCTCTTCTTTACTTTTCTTTTTAAACTCTCATTGCTTTAATTTCTTGACTCCAACCTGAAAGTGAATCTGGAAACAAGTTCTCTCCTGGTGTTGAAATATTTAAAAGTTGTTTTCAAAGAGGATGGGATATAAATGTCAACTTCTCACTAGGCAAGAAGTGAATATAAGAAAAAAAAAACCAAACTACTCCATAATCCAACAACAAAAAAATACAACATATGATGCTATCATTAAATATACACCATTCTGAAGGGATGTTTCTGACCCATGTTACAACAGAATAAACCTAAATACATTGTCTTGTTTTCTGTACAGTTACTCTATATTCACCCTAGAGAAAATGAGGTGCAGAATCTGGCACCATGTCTTGCCTTTTTTTCTTATCACTAGCATAGTTTGTGGCTATGGCATGCTATTGCAGAAGAAAACAGATTAGCCAGGCTTCTGCTAACAATCTTATAATTTGATAGTTTCAGAAAGGCCTGATATACTGCATCCTTGCACAGAAAAAGCTACTGCAGTGATCTACTCATCACAACTGTGTATACAGAGGCATGTAAACAGATTAGAGGGTTATATTTAAAGGAAATGTACACAGTGTGTTAACCCTTAATTCAAAATGAACTTGAGTAAACCAAATATTCTTGGGAAGCCTGATGGCAGAAACAAATTCAAGGATCTCTGTTTCTTGCTAAGACCTCAAACATGGGCTGAGTCTGAACCCACTCTGCTTGCTGATTCATTCATAAATGAGACAGAGAAGCTTTCCTAGGACTTTTCCTCATTTTCCTCTAAATATTTCTGCCTTCTATTATCATAGAAAGAAAGTCAAGTTGCCGTGAGATTCTAGGCTGCAGCTGGAAGTCCTAGTCAAAAGAAATGTTCAGGTGACCTTCCCTTTCTTATGCCTGGAAATTATTCCTGTTTTACATTGAAGATAACTTTGAAAGCAGACCTCCTATGGGTGTCGTTCACCTCAAAGCAGCCCCGTCCATTAAGGTGTTTTTTTTTTAATATATTATTCAATTTCACCTAGTTAGTACTAGGAATGATGAAGGTCCACAATAGTCATTCTTATTCTTTCCTTCCACATTTTTCTGTATTATGCAAGATGTGAGTTCACAGTGTGACAGTTATGTTGCACTATGACTGTTACACAGTTATTGTGTAGTTTTGTGCTGTAGCTCTCAGAGAATTACAAACCTGTGTCTATTACTGATATCAGAGGTCAAGATTTTCCCAGAACATTCAATCATCCATTCATTATCTTTTAGCTTATCTTTTGTTTAGCAGTGGTATCTAAAATAGACATTAAATATTAAATAAATTGATGCAATTAGGGTCACAGAACTCAATTTGTTGAAGCCAATAAGAAAGAGAGAGAGAGCCAGAAAATTAGCAACGTTAACATTTTCACTTATCTGTAGACAGAAGTCCAATCTAAATCCTGATTTAAAAGCATTTTACCATCTTGAGAATGTTTAAAAACCAAATCTGTTTCTTTTCTGCATTTATGTTTTTAGGCCAAAACATTCCAAGTAAAAACTACTGCTGTAGAGGTCCCATATGATGTATTATGTTCAAAATTCATATTTACTTTCTGATGTCCAACTGCATCAAAAGACACAATTACACTATGAAAACATAGCCCTTTCTGAGCTAGTCAAAGTCTCCCACATTATGCTACTTGAGCAGAAAACAGATACTGCAGTCAGAAATTACTGGAAGAAATATGCTGTTTAACATTGTTGGGTTGGGCTGTGGGCCAACTTCCACATAATGCAATGACTGCAACACTAGTCAATTCTCTTACTGTTGTTGCTAAGGATCCATTTAAACATATAACTGATATTTTAGTAATTATATTATTTATAGACTAATTTTACTTGTAAGATGATTTTAAGCAGTTTTGCAAGTTTCTTAAATTTCTCAGTATCACTTAAGACTGTCATCTAAGGTGGTAGGCCTGTCCTCCCTTGTTAACCTGCAAACTATGATGTAGAAATTTGCTTTCCCTGGTTTTGCTCAAGGTCTCGTGATATCAGAGCCTCTCTTGCAAAGTAACCCCTGCAATCAGTTAAATGCTGAAGCTCCATTCTTGCATGTCTCTGAGTAAGCCGCTGCTCCTAAAAGGAACCTCTGCAATTGAAATTAAAAAAACACATAAAGCCAACTTAGTATGGGAGACAAGACCCACTAGAAGGAACAACACAGTCATTTCTCACGATAATATTAAAAAGCAAAGTTTCAGTGGGAGGAGACGCTTACTCACTGAAGAGTACATTAAGGATTCTGAAAAACCAATTGACAGGGTTGACTGCGTATAGATGCAAAATGTTCCTTGCTGCTTTCACAAACTCCTTTGGAATATAAAAACATAGAAGAGGATAGTCTACAAATTACTCCGGCAAAATTACAAACAGCCAAGTCAAGCTACTGTCCATCATGCATGGGAAAATTTACATCAGCAAACGACAGAAGTTGTTTTCGCCTACATAAGAAAAAAAAGCAGTGCATGCCCCGGTGTTGCATGAGCATTTTAATTTATCACACACACGCACACAAATGAATCTTGCCCCCGTGCATAGCCTGTATTTCTATATTTAAAGCAATACATCTCTAACTGACAGCCTTCTTTGTGGCATACAGCTAAGATCATATTACATGATGGCATTTATTCAGAAGATATGCAATGCATCCAAAGGCCTGGTAATAATAACTATGAAAGACATCACTCATTCGGACATAAATGTATTATGTAGCTTGCCCACATGAAGTCACCTAAAAGATATAAACATGAAATACTTCCTACCCCCAAACATACTCTCAAGATCACAGCTAAACCCTGTAATACTTTACATCCATAGGATGTTCAAAGACCAATGACTGTGTTACAGCCAGTGGGACAAGAGCCCTTGGCCTAAAATCTGTATCTACTAAAACTTGCTGCTTCCATCAAATTAATGAAATGACTGGCATCAGTTTAACAAAACTGGTATGATGAAGTATTTTCAAGTAAAAGCCTTTTACCATATCTCTCTAGAAGACCAAAAGCCTTTTTCTTCTTTATGGTGTGCTAAAGAAATACAGAATTGAAGCATTCTTGAACAACCTTTACTGTACAATGGTAATGTCAGGTACCATAATTTCTAGAAAAAAAAGCCTCATTGAAAGAACTGGTGTGGCTTGAGACAGACCAAAGATATACATCCAATAAGCCTCCCCAAATCATTAAAGCTACCTTATCACAGCTTGCTCCCTCTTCTTTTTTCCTTTCTTTTTTTCCCACTAAAGCCCTATGTGAGATTAATGAGCCCTTTGGTTTTTATAACAGAAATCAGTCAAAAAGGCAATATCCCCATTTATGACAGAGTCTGATTGCAGTCCTGGACCTTAAAGACTTATACTTTACTATGGTTGTGACAAAAGAGTTTACTCAAGTCATTCAGTGAGAAGCAAGGCTGGTTTTATGGTGTTTTTATTTTTTTTTCTTGTGTACTGCTTTTAGAGATTTAAGATTTTCATGGGAATGTGTTTTACAGTTCCTCTGGAGATTAAGAATATTTGGATGATATGTCATGAGAGGGATGAAAGAAAGGAAACCTCAAGCAACTGAAGAGATCATCATGCAAAAACAAACTTTGTCTGGGGTGATGGGAACATTTACTGGGACTTCACTGTATGCTAGAAATATGCTGCCTTCCAAGAAGACCAGTAAGATCGTCAGGATTTGTTGTGAAACACTAGATTTAAACTGATTAACAAATCTTGTAAGGTCAACAATGGTTTTAGGTTTTCCTACTATGTACTACGGTACAGAACATTTAAGAATGATACATTGACTTCCTTTTATATTAAGTAGAAAAAGCATATGAGATAATCAACAACAAATGACCTTCACTCTGATCCAATCTAAACTTCCTAATACTGTAGTTATGGAAAAGTTCAAGTCACACACAGTAATACAATATCAAAACAGTTGTAGTCCAAGTTGTCATAGGGACATAGGAGAGAGTGCGTGAGAAAACATACAGAACTGTTTGTAATTTAAAAATCAGCTGCTCAACAGCATATGCCCCCCCATATATTCCCTGACTGATTTAAAGTCATTTTGGCTGAGTCAAGAGTGACTGATAGCATTCAGCATGACTATGTGGAATTTAGATGTATCCAGTAAAACAGGAAAAGCTTTTAGGCAGTGTTTGAATGCTGACATCCTTTGCTCTGCAGCAGAAGCCAAAAGCTTATTGAAGAACACACTCACAAAAAATAAATGAACATGAGTGCTCATTTCTCTAAGCCAAGTGAAAATACCTAATCATAGTAATCATATATATTTGTAGACACAGAAAAAACATGAGCAAATGTATTCCTTTCATATATTAAAGAATGAAACAATGAACAACTGCACAATACAATTTGTCTCAAGCAAGCACATAGAGAGTCATAAAAATAAGTCTGGAAAGGGGACCACAAGAGATACTCCATCTTTCTGCTTACCAGGACAAGAACAACCACAAACATGCTTCTGAGATGTTTATTTAGCCTATTCTCAAAGACTTTTAGTGACAGAGTTCTTCTCCAACCTCCCTATCAAATTTCTGTTCCAGTATCTCCCCCACAGAGTTTTTTTCCTTAATGCCTAATGTAACCTTGCTGTGCTTTCATCCTATTCATTCTTGTTCTTTCCTAAAGGAACATGAAGATTCTGTCTTCTTTACAGCAGTCTCAAATGTATTTGCAGACTGCTATTATGTCTTTCCTCAATATTCTGTAGACAATTGTTTCAACCTTTTCTCATAAGTCTTTTTTCCCAGATGTCTGATAATTTTAATTGCTTTTCTCTGGACTCCTTATAATCTCTCTGGATTTCTTATTCACATCTTTCTGAAAGTAAAATGTTGAAAATATTCCAGCTGAAGTTTTACCAGTGTCACATGAAGCAAAAGAATTACTTCACATTTCATGCTTTCCAATTCAATATTCTATCATCAATTCATGTTCAACTTGTCTCTAGTATAACTCTCAGATCCCTTTCTGAAACACTACCAATCACTGCAAATCCCAACTTTTGTCACAGTCAAAAACTCTTATAATAGGCCTCTACTAAGAAACGAACAAACATGTTCTCTATCCCATCATACTGGTTACTAATGAAAATATTGAAAGATGTCAGTCCCATCACAAACCTATTATAGGTGACAGTCTCTTCAGCAAGCATAGAATCTAAATGATGTAAAAATATCTTAAAGGGACCTCATAACAGAGCAGTAATTCTGAGCTTTGTATAAAATATAAATACTTCACTTGCTGGACCTGACAGCAGTTTTCCCATTGACTTCAATGACAGTTGTTAGCACTTGCATTTTCATTGGCTTGTATTGCAAATCTATGTTCAGATTTGTTTAGAAAACTTTTCTGTTTTCTATTCCTTTTAGTGAAGAAATCTTGCTAACCGTTCCACAGATATGTGTCTGCTCCTGAAAAGTGTAAACAGCCTCTTGCTGAGACTTTATTCCTCAAATCACCCAGACCTGATGCATATCCATCCATGTCTAAATAAAATGACAGTCTAAATTTCAATTGCCAAATAGTAACTACAATGATATAAAGAGGAATAGAACAGAGAAGTGAATTAACAAATTTGAAACAGTGTTCCAAAAAAACCAGAATTTATTTATCCTGTGGGATTTACTCTCAATTGTATTTTTAATACCTTTTATTTCCAGTAACAGACAGGTGGAGAGTCGCTTGCCCAAACAGGGAACTCATGACTAAGCTGCAAGGCAAAAAGGACGTATATAGGAAGTGGAAGTAAGGACTGGCTACAAAGGAAAAATATAGAAAATTTGCCTGGGTGTGCAGAAATGGTGTTAGGAAAGCCAAAACTCAACTAGAGTTAAAACTGGTGGTGGACATGAAGTGTGACAAGAAGTTCTACTGATACATCATTAATAAAAGGGTGAACAAAGAAAATATGGACCTGCTGCCGATTGGTGATTTAGTGACACGGGAGCAGAGACAAGGCTGAGGTACTCTTTGACTTATTTGCATCAGTCTTCACTGACAAGGCCCCTCAGGTGGTAGGCAGTGAGCTGAGCATGAGCCAGTGGTGGGCCAAATATGAGCTCTGGAAGTGATGAAGGCTAACAGCATCCTGGGCTGAATTCATGGCAGAGCAGTGAGTAGATGCCCTTTACTTAGCACTTGTTAGTCCATATCCTGCCAAAACAAGAAAGATGTCACTAAACTGGAATGAGTTCAGCAGAGGGTCACCAAGGTGTTTGGGGGCTAGAAACTCGTCTACGAAGAGAGGCTGAGGAAGGTGGGTTTGTTTACCCAGGGGATGAAAGGTTTTCAGGAGACCAAACAGCAATCTTCTAGTATTTATAGGAGATTATGTAACAGACGGATCCAGGCAAGAATGAGACAGAAAACTGAAACAGCTGAGGTTCTGACTGGCCTCTGCACTATGAGGATAATTAAATATTGAAACTGGTTGCCTGGACAGGTTATCCTGGCAGGTTTTCAAGATTCAGCTGGTCATAGTACTGGGTAAACGGGTCTGAATTTAGTGTTGACCTTAACCCCTTAATAGTAACACAGAAAGATTCATGAATGCCCTGAGCATCCTTGGCTCAGGTAAACTACATGGCCTGGATATTCAAAACATGCATCTAATAATTTTGACCTACATTCTTCAATCAAATGACCAAGCTAAGTCAAGTCTATACCAGATAACATGGTTTTAACTCTATTATCTGCCATTTCTGCTGATTTTTGAGATACCTGTTGCATAAAAATTTTTCTAACTACAAATTTGAAATCTCGTTTCTGATTACAGTTTTACCCACATTATTTTTACATTAACATCTATCTTTAGAGGCAGAAACATCAAAGTAGAAAGAATCTCCTGAATTCCTTAAGGAACTGAGGACAGTTCTTAAACCATTATGGTCTGATTTATTCATTAAGTTAGTTGTTCTTATGTGTATACCAACTTTGCTATTATAATTATTTTTCACTATCAGATCCTTAATGTTAGCTTTCCAATAAAATCACTGTGTTGCACATATCCGCTTATTTTGATGAGTAGTAAAAGAAATATTTCACACAATGGACTGGCCTATTCTGAAAGATTTATCTCTTTCTGTCAGTAATTGAGTTGGTTACACTGAGATTTAATCATGCTTAATGGATATGGTAGAAAATAAGCTATCATACTCACTTAAACTGATGGCTGTGATTCATCATTCTGTTAACATCTGGTTTCCCCATGTAAACTAAGTCATAGTAACTGTTTATTTGTGCCCCTTTGCCTGTGCAAAGTGCAAAGGAATGTGACTTAACTAAAATCCCTTTCATTGTGGCCCAACTGAAGTTAGTTTGTAAATCATGGAGATTTGATTACACCTGGTCCCATAGGATTACATGCTAAGTGACAGTATAGTTAACACAAATGTTTACAGCTGAGGTTAGACATGGTTACAGTTCTTGGTGTAGACCTAGTATTTGCAGTGTGTATCGCTACAGGGACTCATCTGGAACCTTACCTTGTAATAGGAAAATTGGCAATAGACTTATGATGGGAAAGCAGAAACTAGTTCAAGGCATCTCTTGGTGGTTTTCACTATGGCTGCATTGCCCCAGTCTCTGCTGTGATCACTAGTTTTTCTGCAGTCTGACCGCAGAATTGATTCACTTCTGTCACAGAATTTCAACCACTTTGTACAGTCAGCTGCTTGTATATTTTGGACGAATCCAAAAAAGATCCTCCCTAAAAGAAGATGGACTCTGCTTTAAGAACATACATGTCTTCAATAGTTGCAAAAATTGTCCTGTTGCAACCATGTGCATCTGATTGACTGGTTAAAAAGCACTACTGTGTCCAGCTCCGGCACCTTCTGAGCTGAGTTAAGATCCTATATTCATAGACACACATAGTCACCAGCAACGAGACTGCCTAACAATGTTAAGATAGATTCAAATCCTTTACACACTTCACATTCAATACCTATATTTGAAAGTGCTCAGTACAGCATTCCTGATGCCTTATACCATTTTCTAAGACTATCAAATTTTCCAGGTTTGTTAGGAGTTTACTACTAACCCTATTGATAAAACACTTGAGATTGGAGCAATTCCTCTTGTTAACAGACATTGTTGGACAACTGCTTTTTGTGTTCTGACTGACCCTCAGTACTGAAAAAAAAGATTTTAAAACTCAGATCTAAAAGTTGCCTTAAAATAAATAGAATAAGTGGGCTTATATCCCATATCTACCAAATATTCAGCTAACAGGTCTTTTCAGTATGAGATGGCTATTTGGAAAACACAGTGGTAGATTGTTGCAGGAGTTTTGTGTATCACCAGACAAAATAGAGAAATAAACCTGTAATGAAGTTGAATTGTACAGAAATTCCTTAGGGCAGGTGATGAAATCCTCCATGAATTAAATATATCAGTATGCTTTCCAGTTAAGGATGAAGGACAAAGGTGTAGTGTGCAGAACAAGCAGAAAAAGATACCGAGACCAAGCAATGGAGATTAATTTAAAAGTGCTTGATGTAAACTTGACTGTGTGTGAGAACAGCTCCCCCTGAACATAAAAAGGTATGTACAGAAAGCTTTTGGAGAAAGAGATGATAGAATAAAATGTTTCTGATGGGAATAGGAAAGAGAAAATGCATGTCTCTGTAAACAGTTATACTTTGAAAAGGATAAAAAATAAAATCATATAATCAAAATGGACAGTGAACATGATGTCTTTTTCCCCTTTTATTTCTGCTTTATTGTTAAAATTCCTGTCTCTATAGTTGCATTTGACAAAAAATCACAGAGTGACTAATAGAAAGAGAAGGAGGGAAGGCGAGAGGACAGGAGGAAATCCCTGAAGCAGGGAGTTGATAGGGAGTCACTTAAATAACTCATGTGCAGTAAATTTCCCGAAGCAGAGGGAATTCCATTGGTGGCTCTGAAGGCATCAAACAATTTCTCTAGCCCAGATAATTGTTAACTAGAATACATGATAACTCCTTCAAGAAAGCGGCTGTTCCTGAATGTAGGAAAGCAGTTTATGCCATGCTTGAATTCAATGAAAAGCCAATAAGGATACTGAGAGTTGTGGCAGACAGGAACTGGGTTCCAGGAAAATCAATTCAGTAGAAAAGCAATGCACTTGGATGAACAAAGCTGGATAGGGCCAAATCCATACAGATACTGTATGGGAAAAACAGTGCCACCCTTAACTGCCTGGGTACTTTGAAAAGAATAACCAAAAAAATTAAGGATACAAAGTGGACAGTGAACATAATTTACTCTGATTTCAAAAAGCTTCAGTTGAATACCCTCCACAAGAGGCTATTACTGAAAATAAATCACCAATGGTAGAGGGCAAAGTACTATCCAGGCTAGATAATTAGAGAAAGCATCAAAAGAGCAACAATAAACACCTAGTCTTCAAGGCAGAGAAAGATAACAGAAATGCAACTGAAACTCACAACTTGTGCAGCTCATATGTTCTCAGATTCAACTTGTGCTCTCAGAAATTATGGACTTCGACCCTCATAAATTCAAGCCCATTTAGGCCTTGCCACCTTGGAGGTGACATTGTTTCATCTTTAGGTCTTTATGTATATTTCACCTTTCAGTCTTTATGCAAAGACTTATGTGTATGACTATCTTTAAACTTCTGTATAGTCTTATTAAGATCATTGGGGCTACTAAGGTGCTTTAAGTCATGAAATTAAAACTTTCTAGGTTTTCAGTCAGAGATTTTTGGAGGGTGGCATAAAGGAAGTGCTGAAAGTGGGTGGTGGCAAAGAAGTAGGAGTTACCAGTTCACATAAACTAATAACTCCAGGCTGATCATATCAGAAAAATAAATTTAAACTGCAGAAATTGAATTAATAAAAAAGCATACTGAAAATTCCTAATTAAATCTTTCAACAGGTAGTACAGGTTAGTCCAACAGTTTTCATACACAAATTTAGAAAATGAAAAGTGATTTACTTAAGTTTTTACTTTCAAGTTTTAGACTCTTCCTTTGATGAGTACCCTACATAAAAATTAAAAAAGGCAAAAAGAAAAAAGTAAAATGTGAAATTCTCAAATTGCTATCTTCCTTCTTTTCCACTTTTTCATATTTTTAGGAAAAAGATGGAACATATGTAGATACAATGTAGTTAAAGACTGTAGCTACAACTTATTTTTCCCTGACTGTATACCAGCTTTTCTGTTTTAGAAAGAAATACGTGAAAAGAATGCTTTTTTTTTTTTTTTTTTCAAATAAACACTTCCAGAGACACAGTAACACTCGTTTTAGGTTATTAACACTAAATATGAAACATGTTACTTTTAAAATAAAAGAGGCACTTCTACTTTTCTATATGCTCAGACTTTCTTAAGTGCTTTTCAGTATAGGAAAACACTAACATAGGAAGAAAGTGTGGGAAACATAGTTTTCCCATATTTTTGAAACTTCTTTCAAAAAACTGGAATTTCCCAATGGAATAGTTAGGCTGCCTCTAGTAATTAACTTTGTAGAAGAAAACCAGCTTAGCAGATTTAACTTCTGGGAAAACCACACCAAGACGCGGGATTAGTTTGGCAAAGAGACAAGAGGGTTTCTGTGATTCAGATCAGGGAAAAGAAAGGCCAGTGAGTGTTATAAATAATCAGGATGACTGGGTATTTAAAAAAAAAGAATGGACACCTAGGTTATCAAAAGGTGAATATGTAGGGTGCCATGAGCTGGACTACTCCATAACTTGCCGTCAGGTTTCAGACTACACATCATTGACTGAAAAAATATAGACGACAGTGCTGGATGTGACTGGTAGTAGAGAGGATGAGACTGCTGAAGTCAGGATTAGTTCAGTTAGCACAGGATTTAAATAAATTTCTTCTTGCTTAATTCACCAAAGAAGAGGTGTTCAAAAGGAACTGGTCAGAACTGAAAAGAAGAAAACAAAAGCAAAGAAAGGATGGCAGGTACAACCATGAGCCAGTCACCTTCTTCTGTACCATTTGATGACTGACCTAGTCCCATATGATTACCTGGATAAAATTACACCCACTTCAGTCGGAGTGGGTCTAAGATGATTGTCACAGAATACTCAGTAGATAAAGAATAGGATGGTTATATGAAATTAAACAAGAAACGTTTCTTTATACAGTTTGAAGTGTACCTGCAGAATCACTGCTTTAGGGGAATGCAGGGTCAAATGTGGTGGCTGGAACAAAGAATGAAAGAAGGAATTTTTTATTACCACTAATGAAATGTGTCATCCAGTATGTTTAAAAAAAAAAAAAAAAGAAGGTAATGAAATCTCATAGTTCAGTAGGAAAGTCCCCTGTGGGACTTTGGGAATAATTCTTCTGCCAAGCTCTGTTATTATGCTATTGGTTAGATACATCATATGTCTCTCTCCAACACTTCTGAAACATTGGTTCCTAGACCCAAGTAAAGACAGGTTATTAGCAGTATATAATATATTTGCTGCACTGTGAAGGTACCTGGAACTGGAAAAGACAGAAAGTTCCTGATTCCTCTTCCCTCTGAAATCAATAAGTGCTGAGCTACTAATTTGTGCCTTGGACTCAAAACTCAGCAGATTTATCGGACATCATTTAAAGATGAGGGCAGGAATTAAAAAAGTTAACTAATTCCTTGTTGGGGTGTTATACAATCATGAATGCAAAAGTGAGCATGACTGCATGAATCATATCAGCTTCAAACGGTTCTCTGAAGACTCATATTGGATTTGATAGAAAGAACTGCAGCCCATGCATGACGGTGTGCAATTCTCAAAGCTGCCATGTACGCCTTTCACTTTATTTACATCAGAAGAAATGCTCCATATGCAGAATACTGGAGAGTACCTATCCTCATGAAGCTTTGTGAGGAAAATAAGAGTTTGTTAATGGCAAAAAGCACTCCCTGAGAACAGAAAATGGGCAGCTGTGGCAAGCAAGTTATCTTCCTAAATTCTGAAAGGACTTACTCTTTTAAATAGTTCAGACAGGAACTCCTTTTCTATAAGCTTTCATTCATTTGCATAGATTCCATTTAAAAAAAAGAAGTTTGTTTCTCTGATGTGTGTAAAGATCAGCTGCATGTATAGGGATTTGCATCAGATATTTTTCATTCTTTAAAGCCACCTATAGAACTTCACAAGTATGTATATAACATCTACTGCACAAAACCCTAATGATCAGCACTAATAATTCTAAAGATTTGAAAGTATTGTGCTGCTGTTTTATCAATATTATTTTAGGGGTATGATATTGTTGGGGGTGTAAAGAACTCAAATAAATATCTAATAAGAACTCAAATAAAAATCTAATATAAAGAGTGTTAAAGAAACCAGAGGCTAAACCTATTTCAGGCCTTGCTTTGTGGGAATGAGTAGATACAAATGGCACTGAAGGTTTCAAATTTTGAGAGTGCCTGGAATTTATGGGATGTAGCAATGTGATATCTGTGTGTTCCTGTGTTCCAAATAATATGTTACATTACATGAAGGTGCATACAGCTCATAAGAACTATAGCCATTAATATTGTATCTGCTGCATGTAGGTTTGAGGAAGACAACCATTGTTCCATGATGTTCACAACCTATTGTTAAGTGTGAGTCCTAGTTTTACTAAAGAACCACAAGGGCAGTCCATGAATGGAGGTCCCAAAATGTGTTATTTTATTTTATAGTTTAAAGGCAACATACTGCATAGAGAAACAGGGAAAAATGGCTGCTGTTTATGGAAGTGATTATATTTTAAGTCATCTTCTTAGACTTTATAAGAAGGTGTAGTATGATTGAGTTGTAAACCAGTAAAATTAACATCTTTTTTTATAACTGTTATTACACGATTTCTGTTTAAATTTGGTTGTTGCATCCCCCCCTATATTTGCTTCGTCATGTCGTTCAAACTAGATAATTCTTTGCTCATGTAAAATTACTGCTCTAGAAAATTCCTGTTAGGCTCCAAAAGGATGTTTGCTGGAGTGAGGGATGCAGCACTTGACTTAGAGTGTACATGAGTATCTTTTTTTATTACTCTGTTCTGCTTTATTGTTTCCACAGCAAATAAATAGGATTAAGGGAGCATATCTTAAATAACTGACAATAATTCTGAGCACTGCAACTACATCTTTTGACTGCCTGCCTTAGAAGTACTTATTAGCCCCATCAGCTTCCCTCATATCAATACTCCCATGCTGTTATTTCTGTCTAACGCACTGAGATAGTCTAGAATAGTCAAAAGCTAGCTTTGGAAAAAAAAAAAAAAGAGAGAGAGAGAGAAAGGAACAATTAGCTCAAACTTAATTCTGGAACTAGTACTGGAAATTATTAGGAAACATGGAGGAAAGACACACACACCCCCGACATTACTCATTTTGTCAGTATTAGGGATCATTTATCCATCCTTTATTCTGCTGTAACAGCTTCTTTGTGTTTTGCACATACTGGCATTATCCTATCTATTCTTATTCCACCCCAATTCATTCCTCCATAGTATGTTCACATCAGGTACTAAAATAGATCATCACACTATTTCATTTATCTTTATCACAGGATAGTTACATCACAGATAGATACAAACACAGAAAAATCACAGCCTTTTTCAGGTAAAATCAGGTGTTTGCAAAACAGCCCCTGAGCTCAATGAGGTTAGATGTAAAACTTCAAAAGATAATAAAAAAGTTTGCAATTTTACCTACAGAGGCATAATGTAATTATTCTCCATGTCTATTTGGAAAATTAGTTTCTTCTCTGAATATGGGAAGAAAGTAGTCAATTAGATACATCTATGGTTTTGGATCCATTATAAGGATGGTCATCTGTTAGAAAAAAACAATGGACATCAGAATTCTTTGGCATAGGCCAGTCTACTGTTCTGGTCACTACTGAACTCCATCATTCAATCTCTGACCAAACAATTTAGATTTTTTTTTTTTTTTAGACTGAAAGGGGATCTCCAACTTCTTATTTTAATTCCTTTTCCAGTCATTCCTGTATTTTTTAGTGGTTTTGTGAACAATGAAAAGTTGTTGTTCTGGAAAATTCAGAAAGGAAAAAATCCATGATCTCATTTCTGTTTTTTCCATGGGTGTTGATAAGACTGTGAAACTTCAGAACACTGCTTTAAAGTTTAATATGTGTGTTACTATAGATACTAACCTTCTTATGCTTCCAAATGTCTGTGCATGACCTAAAAATCTTCCAAAATCTATGTGGAACATGTGTCCAGCCTTTGTCAGCATTATGTTGTCACTGTGCCGATCACAGACTCCCAGAATGAAGGTAACAACACACCAGCCAGCGCAGGAATGAAAGAAATTCCGTATTGCCTAGTTAGTAAAACAAAAGCACTTACTGGAAATACAGAGACGTATTTGTGGTGCTAACAAGAAAACCAAAAATTGTAGTTCTACAAATGCTATGCATGTTGCTAAAATTTTAACAGATGGGTGTTTGCAGGAATGGTACCCAAACAAGTAATACACAAATTTCAAAGTTACACTGCAAGAACAATTTTATGCAAGAGGTTTTCACCTTGTGTTTTACAGATATTTGGAATTTTATGGAAAACTTCTAAGGTGAAAAGTACCTAAGAAAATCAAGCTTCTTGGCAGAAAGTTGACATTTTCTGTTCAATAGCCTGCATGTATATTGCAAAAACAATCATTCTGAATTTAGTTGGAAATCCAGAAATTTAACCATTTGCTTTGCAAAGAAAGGTTATTTTACATCACTGTATTGTTCTGTACCTACATGGACCTTTTTTCTCCAGAACTCAATTGCCTTTCTCAAATCCTAATTAACCAAGTCTCACAATATTCCAGCCCAAAGAATTAAGCCCCATTTTACAGAAAGGAACTGAAACAAAGAAAGGCTAAATCGTTTTCTGCTCATAGCATCTGCAAATCTGAATAGACTATGGCATCAAACCTAGTGTCATGCAGAGAGACCCAAGAGAGTGATTAAACCAAAAATCAGTCTAGCAGTCATGTTTAATACAACCTACTCCTCTGATGCTCTTTTACATGGTGGAGATGTGTACGTTCACGGTCAGTCCGCTTCGTGTAAGTAGACTGCCTCATTCAGATCTATCTCGTGAATCTCCTTACAATATTATATTGTGGCATTGCTCTTTGCCAAAAATGTGCCCATGGCAGACGTAGGAAAATGTACAAGCTAATGATCTGCTCACCAGACACTCGTAGGTGGATTCCAAGTTTTCTGCTAACTTCAGCATGAAGTATTTAAAAACTATGACTTCTCCTAGTAGAAGAATCTACCCAACCTCTTTCACATCATACAAATTCAGTGTCCTTTCTCAGGGGAGAGTTATTCCTGATCCAAACAATGATCACTCTTCTACCCCAAAGCATAAGGAATAGCTTTTTTCTTTTTTTAGTGTTACCTACTACAGTTTAAGAACTGAAAATGCAGTTCTTACTCAGAAGTCTTAATCTCCCATGATTCTTAATTACAGTGTGATTCATTCATATAGAAACGCAAACAATCCTAATCTGTGATCTTTATGTTTTTGGACAAAATCTACATTAGCCAAGGTAAATCATTATTAGGCATTGAGGATTTCCCTGTAGATGCAGGGTGCCACCTGCAATGGCTGATACAGATGACAGCACTGTGGAAGACTTAGGCCACAGCACAAGAGTTTGGAGAATTTTATGTCTGACTGTACTACTTACTTACTTTGATGACCTTGGATAAAACACCTAAGCTTTCTGTGATTTCGTTCACCCAACTGTAAAATGAGGATATTAAAACTTATTCTGCATGAGTTTTTTGAGCACCTTAGAAATAGTATTGTATGAGTAAGAAAATTATTAAGGAGTAAAAGAGAAAGGTTCATTCACCAGTGAGTGCAAGGTGAATGCAGAGTAGTAATTTTATGCACACTCTATGCAATCAGATCTGACTGTATTTTATATGTTTAAAAAATTGAAAGAAAATGGATAGAAATTGGTTTTAGAATATTCCACATTAATGGTACCTTTTACAAACAGCAGCAGCAGCAATAAATCAGGCTTTCAATCAATAACTAATAGTATCTCAGTTTTCAATTGAAATGTTGGCTGCACTTCTACCATAACACTGTAAACACACAAACTTATAAAAAAAAAATCTATACAGATTGTTCCTGTTTAATTGAATCAAGATGAAATACTAGGAATTCAAGCGCTCTTACTGAAAATATGGTTGAAGAAACACCTATGGAATAATTTCAAAATTGCTAAAGTTTATCAAACATATTTATGCTATACATCTACTAATAAACTGTTATAAAAGCACTTCTTATTTAGAGTGGTAAACACTCAAATCTCCCCTTTAAATTTAAAATTTTGGCTACTAATCTACTGTAGGCATGGAGTAGGGTTCTAAAAACTGTCCCAGTAACACAAACATTAAAAGGTTTTTCATGGGCCTGAGAACATGCTCAGACAACAAAGAATGAATGGAAAGAGTTCCTTGGGAAATCTCTGCTTCTATGCATAAAATTTCCAATTTTTTGGCTCATGCATAGTGTCGAATTTCATAAAATCAGATACATGACATAGGATCATACAGTGTGATATGAAAAGCATGATCTTATGTATCATATGACTAGGTAGTTTTGATAAAACAGCTTTCTAAAACTGTGGGTATTGACATGGTTATTTCCAAATACAGAAAATACACCAAGACTTTGCATGGTTTATATAAAATAGAGTATTAGAGAGCTGAACTAAAAAATAAGTGTTTTTGAGTTCAACACAATTTCTACTTCAACTTCTCTTCACTTTACTACTGAACTTCAAAACATCTCTATGACACATTTTTATAGAAAATGTATTACAATGCATCTGATCCAGAGCAATATCTCCTTAGAAAGAGAGTGGCATTTAAGTCAATTCCCTGGCTTCTGTGCATGTGACTTATTTGTCTTGTGTCTGAGTCATTTGTTTTTGCTGCTTACTGCCATTTGGTTTCCTTTTTCCCATGGTAAAACATGAAATGTATAATAAGCTTCATTATGATGTTACCTCTTGGTAACTTGATTCCAGAGGATGGTGATGACGGAACCATTTTTTAATTGTGTTTTCTTTCAATGGTCCTATCAGACCAGACTCCCTGTGGATCTTCGCTAGTGTGGTAGCATCTGGCACCATCTGTACCAATCCTAATCAGATAGAAAAGAGTTCACATGAAAAACCTTCAACTTTAAAGAGATATGAAGACCATCAATACATATTGCCTATTGTTGGATTATTCCATGCAGAAAAAATACATGCTTAAAAGCTTGTAATATAATGAATGCAATAGAAAATATAGATCAGGACTGTTTTTCTCTTTGGACACAAAAACCAAAGGACACTTAGTAAAAAGTGGCAGTTCTGCAAATGAGAAATAAAAACATCAATAACAATATTGTGGAAATAACTGCCTCAAGGTAGCAACAAGGCCAACAATTTAATGAGATTCAAAGTGGGTAGAATATGTACACAAACAACAAAAATCTATAGGATCAGATATTTACTATGAAATATAAAGTTATATAAAGGCAAGAATGTTACACAAATTTTTCTGCAGTATGTGATGCTGATCACAGCTCAGAGGAAGGATGCTAGATAGTACAGAAATTAGTCTGATCCAAGATGACATAAACTGGGACTTTGAAACACAGAGAGAAGCCAAGCATTTTGTAATGCTTCACTTGAATCCTCTGCCTCTACTGCATGCACTTAATTCCTTTTTTTGAAGTGAGACCTGGCTTGCCAGCCTTCTGTCCCTGTGCCTGTGGTGTGGTCCCCTGGCACATCATCCAACAACTCTGCACTACAGGAAGGGCTTCCTCTAACAATTTCAGCTGGTGACAGGCTCCTCTACTATACCGTGCCTGGAAAGTTGGATCCTAACAGTGCTTTATCTGCTTTTCACATTTCTATGAAAAGTGATTTCTGTGTTCCCACGACTATGAAATTATCATCTCCTATCTCCCTTGTGTAGAAAAGGTGGCCCATGAAGCAAGTTGTTAGCCTTGGACTTGGAAGACCTGGGTGCACAAAGTTACTTTAGCACATGCCCTGTATGGGCCTCTGGCATGTCACTTGGTCTTTTTATCCTTAATCATTAATTGTAAATCAATTATATTAACACTTCTGTAGCTCATAAGGAAGACATTGTGAAGAAAATCTGTCAGACAATGAGAGATTTTCTGCTGCTATGGTGCTGAAAGGAAGAGACTGTCAGACAGAGAATATTGTTTGCAGATGATCCCTGTATCTTTCTTGGCAAAAATCAAATTAAGTGTTAGTATATGAGAGAGACTATAATATTATGTTAAGAAATGGTATTCTTGTATTATTTGCCTTTGAAGCAGAAGCCTTCAAGTTTTGACTCCCACCCCTACAAAGAAGGGAGGAGTCTCTTTCAGGTCACATTAACCACCAGCCATGTCTGCAAACTCATCTATACTTTCTCCTAGCTCCTTCAGATCATTCATCTTCTCTCATTTCCTTTTTGTGGCTCAGAAAGCAGCGGATTTTTTTTTTTTGGTAGTTTTTGTACGGAAGGTAATCTGGATACATCAGTCTTCTATTTGTGCAAGGATTATTTTCAGTAAAAGATTTGGAGAGTCAGTAAAAAATAGTAAGCTTATTGCTGTCAGTAAATTTCTTTAGCAAGCAATTGGTGTCCCTGCTACAGCTCTGCTATAACAACTGTAAAAGAGAGAAATAAAGCTTTCAGATGAGTCAGGCCTGCCCTAAGCAGCATAAATCGCAAGAGTGGTATTTCAAAATCAACACTGTGAAGCTCTCATTACTTGTCTATGGGTACTTTCCGTAGCCACATGCATCTAGTTACATTTAAGCACCTATGCAGGATCACACTGGATTAAACCTTTAGTAGCTCTCGCCAGCTTTGTCCAAAGCTCTCTTTTTGATGTGTGAAGTTACTTTTAAGAACCTGGTGCAAGCTGATGGTGTTGAGGCTTTTGGAAAATTCTAGCCTAAGGTGCTACAAAATTCAATGAGTTTGGTTGTACTTATTCTGGAGAGGCAGAATGAATAAATAAAATTAACATTCAGGAGTAGGGAAGTACACAATTTAGGGCCTGAGTAACAGAAATTCTGAACATTTATTTTCTTCTTTAAGGGGGAAGGTAAATAAGACACCCATGAAAATAACAGTTAAAGGGAAGATTTTTGTATAGTGCTGTTTACATGAGATATGAATAATGTAATACAGGTAACTTTCAAAATGTAAAACTGACCTTGGCCTTTTCCTGTAGATAAACACCTATAAATGATCATTTGCATATCCAGTCCCTCTTGGAGCCAAATGCTGTCCATCACTCGAATAATTTGCAGAACCAGCATATCTTGACGTAGATCATCGCCTATCTGTGAAAATTGCACAAGAAATCCAGGTTTCTCCTTCAATACCAGAGAGAAATAACTTCCTATTTAATTTGGATTTTTTTTCCCTCACCAAAATAGCTACATTCATTTTAGAGTAAATCTCTCGTTTTTCTTCAAAGTTGCTACTTTCTGTGTCAGAAGAGGACAGAGTAAATGGCACACATAGGCAGAAACAGTTTTGGCAGCCACTGAGATGGTAACAAATGTTCCCTGATTAACTGCAGCCTTTCTGCTTATTATTTCTATGTAATTATTAGAGTTTGAAAATTTAATCCGGAGGTAGGATCCTAATTTAGTGGCATTTTAAAGTCTACCTAATGCTAGATCCCTTTTCACAAATGACAGTATTTGTCTAATGTTAAGCTTCACAACTTGGTATTTGCAGCAGGCTGAAGGGGGATTTTATGATGAATTTATACTTTATCCATGACATGATTCAAATTCAGTTTCAAACAGAGATGCAGCGTTGACTGCTCTCCCCATGGAGTCGGTCAAACAACAATTGTAGTGAAATGGGTCTTTAATTGTAGCCATGAGAGGTAATGAAGAGATTATCTTCAACTATGGCTAAGTAAATGGCCTGTGAAAACAAAAGCCCTGCTTTTTTTTTTTTCCTCCTCCCCACCTCATCTAAAATACATGTGACTTTTACTGGTATATTTAAGTGCTTTATTCCTTTATTACATTCTTTTATATAAGCATTCCAATCTACAGACATTTAATGCTATGAAATAAGTACTTGAGGAGATATAAACTATTCTTTAAAAAAAAATCAGAACATATTTTTCTTTCATTTAAAGGTAATCTTAACTCCAATTAATTCTTCTTAGTACCTAAACCTGAGAAAAATCTTATTCTCTCCACTTATCTTCCCTCCTTCCCTCATGTATAGAGTCAGTAGACAATTTAGTATGATATCAGTGCTTATAATTTTATGTATGCATTATCCATCATGAATAAACAATGAAACTATAGTACAAGCAAAAGTTACTTTAACACAGTGGTTTGCTGATGGGTGAAGGTGATGTCAGCTATAATAATTCTGCAGCAACTGGACAGTTGGTCGTTTGTTGAGCATTACTGAGCAAGGAAAATACTGTCTAGGTAAAACCAGCACAAATGTTTAAATGCTGCATAGGCAGGCATTTGCTGAAGTTGCTCAAGTAAGTAGGAGCCCCTCTATTTAACGTTGATTCTCAGATGAAATAGCATAAGAACCAGCTTTCTAAATGTTCAGAAAATCTTAACGTTGCTAGCCTCCCCCTAACATGCCTGGAAAGCATACTTGTATTCCTGAGAATCACAGCTGCTCTAAAGGTCAATTTAATTCAAGATGGCCTAGAAATCTTTTTTTTTTTTTCTTTTAATTTACTTTTTTCAGTTTTTAGGCTTCTCATTTGGAACATGATACTGCAGAAGATTATGTTTTTGGCAACACTAACCATTTTGTATCCATCAGCTATTTTATGAACTTCTCTGAAAACGGCATCCACTGTTATGGAAGACTTTTGCTCTTTTGAAAGTAACTTTAGATTGCATGTACTGTCTTTTGCAGATGGACACAGCACTATCCTTAACTCTGAAGTTTTGAAGGTGACAACTGGCAAATAAACTGGAGTTTATTTTCAGAGTCAGTTCCTCCAAGTAACTCCAATGAGACAGAGCTCCTCTGCTGTTCCCTCTGCCTCTGTCTTCCTCAGCCCATTCCCCCATGCTGGCTGATAGGGGCAGAATTAGTTCTGTGTATCAAAAGCAGTCTCTAACTCTCCAGTATTTTGATTTGTTAGAGACATATGGGCAAGGCTACTGGATTCACTCATTCTGAACTATCGCTTCTCTGAGACTTGCCCTCTGACTCCAGCATGATAAATAAACTAGGTTTAAAATATAAACTTCATATTTTAGCCTGGTTGTCTCCACTAAGAAAAAAAATTTCAAGAAGTCATTTGATTCTCTACTAATCAAAAAGCTGATACTTCAGTGCATTGCCTCAGCATATTCTGTTAAAAGTTCTACTGTCAAAAATAGTTGGGAGAAGTGAACAGCAGAGACAAATCAAACATTCTCAGGCTCAAGGTTTAAAACATAAATTAGGTGAATTTCAAATCAACATTTTCGATACAAAAAGAACTGAAGATTAGAGGAACAACATACCTTAAAAATAACATTGATGTTTCCACTTGGAGCATTTGCATTGATGAAGGAGATTTTTAATGGAAAAGCATTGGATGTAAAATATGAACATGACTTCAGGGACAAAAAGATGAGAGAGAAGAACAGTGTCACATACACAAAACATCAGGCTAATGCAACACCTCTGAAAAAGTTACCATCTCTAAATATTGCTCAGTAGCACTGATAACAAAAACAAATAGCTCTTGATATTATTGACCATTTAATTGGGTCAGGAAAATGAGAAATTCTGTTTTCCAGCAAATTTGGTTCACTCAATAATCAGATTATATGAATGGATAATATTTTCTATACTAACTGTTTTTCATTTTCACCCAGGTCTATTAATGATAAACTTTGGCTGGGACTGAGTGGACAAAGTACATAAGACTGATCTAATGAGAATCAGTAAAGCACTGAAAAGCCTTCAGTCCTATTATTTTCTGAAAAAAACCCTGCTCAATCATACAATCTTTATGGAAGCAAAGAACCTGCTAATTTCTTTGGTGACCTTACTCTGGCTGAGAATACAGGAAATTCTGAAAAGCACAATTTATTTTATGTGGAATTTATGTTATTTAAACATAAATTCTAACTTCTCATGCCCTACAGCTCCTTGCATCTGAAGACCTCAGAGGGCTTCAAAAAGCATTAATGAGCCAAATACTGCAAATCCTGTGTGAGTTAGTTTGGTATTATTATCATCATTAAAAAAAAAAGGGGGGGGGGGGAGAACCCACCGAAAAAAAAACAACCAAAACCATAAATTAATGGCCTGGTTTCTAGAAATAATGAGCACCCCACAGGAGCTACTGCTGTCCTTATCCACCCCATCCAGTGGTGGAATGCAATGGAGGCTAATTTGAACAAAAACGGTACTAGACACAGCTGTCTCTTGCTTTTCATCCAAACATCTCAAAGCATGGTGCAAGCATCCAAATATTATCTTAGCCACATTATACCTCTGCGATGTGCAATAGCTATTATTGATGATGAAATCCTGACCCCATATGGAATTTTGCCAACTGAAATGTCTCCATAAGTGCTTGAAAGGTTACTGTGAGATAATGCATTACTGATAGAGCTGGGAGCAGTGCTTGCTACTAGTAAAATCAATAGATGATTCTAAAATGAATCAAATTTAGGTAATTATAAGCACTTAAAAATTCTAATTTGCATGATTATACTGACATACAGTTCAATCAAGAAGCTGCATATATTTATAGCAAGATAATGACCTATAATGATATAAGAAAAATGAAAAAAAAAAAAGTCTCTTCAGATACTTATATTTAAACATTTTGTATCTGTCCAGCCAAGCTGGTGCAGTATAAATAGCATGACTGTACAGTGCGATACCTTCCCATTAGTCATTATTTCCAAAAAGCCTGAAAGCAGTGAGAAGCAGCAGGCTTCAAATTCTTCTGACTTATATCATACACAATTGGCCCAAGCCTGTGGGGTTCTGGAAGACCTTCGTTCTCAGTGAGATCAAGGCTGGATAGCAATTACTTGGAGAATCACAGGTCAAAGGCAATTGAAGGGATCAGCACACCTCTTAGAATTAGGTCCATGGTGGATAACAAGCCAGAGAACAAAAATAGAGCACAAATTGCTGTAATTAGGCACCTATAACTGGTAATATATATGGGTGCTCAGGTTTGTTTTCTTTTGCTGCTGGATAACTTCTCCTTCTCCAGAGATGGAACAGCTAATACCTGGCATAATATTGTTTATGAGAACATTTCTAAACAATGATTAACTGAGCCTTATTACTGTAGTCAAAGTAAAGTCAAGTAACACTAAAGAGCATTGTTTTTTCCTTTATTCTTAAGTCATTTTTAATAGAGGTCATAGACACAGGTAAATTACTGTGAATATTTAATATTTTAGCAGTTCTCAGTCATGTGCCTAGTCTCACCTCAGCAAAAAGAGAGCCAGCTCTAGACATTTAGCTACTCCCATACGTGACAGGGGAGAGTCTTAGATGAGAAAAAACCTGCTACCAAGAGCTACCTGAGCAGGATGGTAATCAGGTCTCAGCTTCAGTGAAGCCAGGTGCCCTTACCAACCCCAACACCACAGCAGGGCAGCTGACCTGGGAGCAGGCTGCTCAGAGTTTGAAAGCTCTGCTGCCACCACTGTGCAAGGTGAGACGTGTGCAACACCCACCCCACTAGTCGCCTTCACCTCTGCCTCCAACAAAGGCCCCCTTGTTTAAAGGGGATTAGGCGAGATGTCAGTTTACCGGATGACTCATGTTCAATACAAGTCAATGCAGCCATTCACTCCCTCTCCTCCTTTATACTAAAAAACCCCAATAAAAATCCAAACCACAGTCCATTGCATGAGCTAGACTTACGTCTGCCTCTACACCTTGGACAACAAGCGCGGGATTCAGGGGAAGCCGACAAACCTTTACCTCCAGGAAGAACTGCTGAAGTCTGTTGAGTTCCACCTTTAACACCTCCTGCAACGTGTGAATCATTAAGGCAACAAGAAAGAACATGACAGCAGCTTTTAAGCTGTTGACTGTCTTTCTACATTTTAAACAAGCGGTACAATTTCTGGAGCTAGTGGCATCCATGTAACCTTATAACAGCTAATGAGGTCACACTGAGGTGCAGTTATTAAAAATAAGAACTGTGATTTTACACCACATTCACACTTTTTCTGCCTAGATGCACTACCGGTTCATGCTGTTATATGGGTTCAGATTCAATACCCTTCATCAGGGGCTGATTAGCCTTGCACCTGCTCTGCTGCATCTCATGTCTTTCTTGCCTTGCTGGACAGCTTCACAATTTGTTGCTTGTTGTCTCAAGGTTGTGATCTCTCTTGCCTAACTGTAGGTGTCTTAACTACAAGGTTTGGGAGTTTCTCAGGATCACAGTAACTGCAGCCTTGAGATCAGTCTCTAAAATCTGAATTATGCATCAGTAATGTATACTATATCACTACTATTACTATTTCTTTACATGGATTTTTCTCTTTACAAATATTTTTGTCTTTTTACTTCCATGTTTGCTTTGCTTCTGTTAGTAGCAACACTGAGAGTTTTCAAAAAAATCCTTTGAAAATCTTTGAATCCTTAACAAGGCAATAAGAATTCCTGATAACTTTCACGATACCAGCAGTGGCAGGTATATTTTTATTTGGCATTCTGGTCTGTCTTGCTGAGATCTCAGCAAGAAACAGTTTTACACATCAGGTAAGTAACAACAACTCTCTTAGAAAATTAAGTTTTGAATTGGAAATGTACCTTTGCAACATAAAAGCTGCACCTGCTGGAGAAGACTGCAAGCCTTCTACTGCCAGGAATGCACCTCTGCAGATATGCGTACAGTATTAATTGCTGAATGCTATATTTGAGATATTAAGTACAGTCCACTCTGTTTGGCTTTGCTAAGAAATGAGGATGTTCAAACTGTCAAGAACAACTCAGCAAAGTTTTCAAGAAACACTGCAGCTTTACAGGGGACAAATATTTTGGGATGAGGTGCTGAACGTGAGCATTCCTTTCAGTAAAATATTAATCAGCTTTGCTGCCATTCTTTCTGACCACCTTCAAGTCTGGCTGAGAAACCATTGATGAAGGAATTTAAATGGCTTAAAATATCTGCTGACCTCAGGAGTAATGGTGATGAGAGTTGTCCCATTAAATACATGTGTTTGACTTGTTTGTAGAGCAGCACAAAATTTTACAAATTTTAGTCAAATCTTTGGTTTATTTATGTAAAGGGCATTATAGGAAAGAGGTATAACCTTAGAAAAAATAAAATTACCTGAAGAAACTTAGATGGAAGGGAAGGTATTTTTTAACAAACCTTTCTTTGTGGGTCACTGGCAGCTTTTACTTTTTTGGCAACATCCTCCAGAATTCTGATAAGTTTCTCCTCCTTAGAAAATTCATTGTTCAGGGTTTTTCCAGCACAGAATTGGAGAGCAGCCAGTAGTTTCTGATACCAGATTTTGAAATGAACTTCATTCTGTGCATTCTTCAACAGCCTGAAGAAAGGAAGGGAAAAAAAATCTGTGTATCTAAACCTGACTTTTATTTTGTATCACCTCTAGCAGGAACAATAAATGCACTCCAGACTAATCTGTATGTGGTGACTTTGGGCAGCAGAGAATGAAAAAAAATGTTGTTTATTTGTTGGCAGTACTCAAGTCCCATTTGATAAGTAATGAGATTCCGAGTGTGTTGAATCAATAGGAACCTGCCATTTCTTATTGTCATACATAGTGCAGCGCTCGTATTGCTTCTTATTTCTGCAAGAAAAGTTTATGAAGTGAAAATAAGTTGGATTTTTTTGAAGTGCAGTCTTAAATATATATCCCCAAATCTATTCCTTTTTTTCTCCTGCTAGTACACTTACACAATCAAGCACATCTTTCAGCTAGGAGGTGCATTTAAAGACCATTTTAGTCTCAGACGTATCATCAGTTCTAGAAACTGTCGCTCTTTTAAGTTGAGGAGACATTTCTGAAATTGGCTATATTGCTAAAAAGAGTGAAATGAGCCCACTTTACTTCTTTTTTTACTGGTAAGTGTTGGTCTAGAGCAAAAACTCAGCTCTTAGTTCTACTGATGTTTGTAAAAGCTTTGGAACTGGAGTTATTACCAACACAAAAGTCAGAAATAAAACCAAAAACATACTTTTTTTTTTTCTTCCATGTTTACCATGCAGTCTTCTCTAATTACACATTCATTTGGGCCAGGAAAGTTATGGAGTTTAGGGGTTTTTTTAGTTAATTGAACTGATCACTGGGAATTTTTTTCCTTATGTGGGCCAGAGGTTTTATACACATTTGATTTCTTTTTATAAGTGTAGATGGAATCACCAGCTTTATATTGCTACTAACATCCTGCCCATTGCCTGGGATTTCCCTTTGCCTGAAGGACTGATGAACTACTCTTTGCTTTTGTCTGAACTTTCCTCCCCACAACTTCATCCTTAGGAACATCTCACACCTTAAATTCCTTATAAATGAATCTTAATGCAGTTTCCCTTACCTGATAAGTTTACCCAAACCTAACAAATAATGCTAGTTTTCACAGGACAGAAGTCAGAGAAACTGTTGACTTTCAAGGCACATCACACATGAATATGTCATATAACAAAAAGCAAAACCAAGATATATATCAAGCACTGATGTTTAAAGGTAAAAAATCATAATTCCTATAGACACTTTAACTCCTTCAAATCATATGTAAGGCATTACAATATTGCTACCGCAGCCCATGCGTCTTTTGTTGATGAGGGATTCTTGTCATCTTTCATAAGACAATGATCCTTCTAGGTCTTTTTTTCCTATATCATTCAAGGTGGAATAATATCACCTACTGTTTTCTGAAAAGCCTTTCCAGTTGCACAAAATCTCTGAACATCTGAGGGTTTATAAGTACTGAAAATCTTAAAAGAACATGTGGTGTTTCTATCAGAAATGCCTAGACATGAAAGGGAAGAGATATGAGAAGTTTATCATCAGCACTCTCTGGAGGAGATTGAAATGTCATTTCCTTCTGTAGACTAGTAAAAACAAATAATTACTTTTTGGATCAGAAAGAAATACAAATTATCATTGCAGTGCCTGGTGGAAGGCAAACCCCAGCACAGAGACTTCTGTATTCTTATCCTGAACCCTCTACAAACTGAAGAAGGCTGAGAGTACATGCATATATGGTGGTGGATAAACTAATTCTTCCAGATTTCAAGCACAGTAAGTCCAAGATTCCACAGGATGGGATTCATTTGCTTAAATGTATATCCCTTGTGCCATTTTAGATATCCTAGGAAATGCTGTTTGGCCTTGGAAGGGCATGGGTCCACTACAGACAATATCTCATGTGTGCCACTCCCATGGAGATGTCTCAGATGCCCCATGCTCTGTAAAATAGCCTATGTTTAGGGTACTGAATCACACTCTGCAGTGGCCTTTTAGCTCAGTTGTAGGCAAACAAGATGATTTAAAACAAAAACATACTCTGTCCACTTTAACAGCAAGACAGGAACAGGCTTGGTGATTATTTTTTAAACAAAAGCATTACTAGCACAGTCCAAACTGTCACACGGATAGGAATTTTAGTCTACCAAAGCAGAGTCTACCACCTCAGTTGCAGTCCAGCTAAGCAGCTTGCATTTCTCTTGGAGCACAGGCAGAATGAAATTGTTCACTTCTGCCCTGCAAAAACACTGCAAATGCACCTAAGAAAAGCCAACATCACTGTGACACCTATTTTGAACTGGCCAGGTTATGGTGGTGCAGAATCTTCTGTCTGCACTTAGGCTTGCATTGGAATCAACTCCTAAGCATCTGAATCATATTAATTCACCTCCTCCATTATTAATGGTACCTCTTTAGGGAATCCAGAAATGCTACCTGTTCATGTTTGAGAAGTCCCTTTAATCCTTTCAGATATACAGAACATTAAAACAACTTTTATTTCCCTAAAATGAAAGGCTTAGGATTCCACATACTGGAAGCAAAATAGCAAAACCAAAATGTTTTCCTATTTTGAACACAGCTACTCCCTGCATAAGGCAGATCAACTTAGAAGATCCATTTTTTGATTATTGTTATTATGGCTGAGTGTTCACAGAAAATAAGCTTATATACACATACGATATAAGAATTTCTTTTTGATCTGGGAAAGAATTATGGGCCATATTCAGATAGCTTATGCATAAGGTGTGCATGAGGACAGAGGATGTATAGAGTCTGAATCCTCTCACGTGTGCTTCTAAATGCCAGTCCATGGGGAAAGTTGAGGCAGTCATCAAGATCTCACTGGTAAAATCCATTTCCATGCCAGCTGCAGCCCAGCACACGCTCCACAGTCTGAATCCACATGGCAACTTTTGACAGTGCATGTGCTTCCTTAGCAGCCCCACGAGGGAGTCAGGGCTCTGCACTCAAAATGCATCTGGCGACTGCGGTACAGGCAGCACAACTTCTGCCTGCCTGCCCACTGGGGTAGGTATGCTTTTAAAAGCCTGTAGACCTTAATTTGCAAAATGATTTAGAATAACTGGGTCTGACTTTTATATTCATTTTATAAAAGCAGTCCCAAGGAGGATAAAAAGGACAGCTTTTAATGTGATGACTCATTGTAGGCTTTGCTGAAATGTTTATTCAACAACTGAACAAATATACAGTTGTAATTCTGTCTTTCCAGTTTCCTGGTCCACACATCTTCAACCTGCCATTGCGAAAACTCAGCAGAAATAGGGAAGTCTGCAACTTCTGAGGCTGCAGGATGAAGAAATGCTCAAGACACTAATGAAATTTTCAAGTTAGGACAAGATGCCTAGCTGTGACAGAGGAATACAAAATTGGAATGATTTAAAACTCAAGGCTGCCAGTAAGGAAATATGTGAAGTTTTTTTTCTTTCTGACAATTTTCACAGGGTTCTGCAAGACAGAACTCAATATAAAAGTCTGGCTTTATGCCAGGCCTATACAGAGGATCTTGCTCCTCACAACAGGAAGACTTCCTCACTCTTCAGGGTTCTCTGATTTGGGACAAACGCCCTTGTTCTCAGCAAGGCCAGGGTATTTCAGATACACTGTCCCAAGGTCACTTTCTGGGAAATAGCACAACGGAGCTGGAAACAGTAGGATGCTGACCTGAAATTTACTAAAGACAAACTAGACTGCCCCTGCTTAGCAGCAGTCAGAGGGTCCACGTCAGATTCTGGGGTGCCCTGAAAGATGCCGCCAACTTCCTTCTGCAAGCAGCTGCTTCTCTTCCTTTCTGCATGCACCCACTCCCTGCCTGCAAGGTGGCTCCAACCCCATTTCCGGGCACTCACAGCTGCAGAAGCATGTGCATGTTTTTTCTGGGTACAGAAACACAAGTATGCTGGAGAGATTTTTGCCACAGGGCAGGAGGGAGGTGGGGTTGAATCAGGCTGAGTTGGCTGCTGTGTCAGAAAGAAGAAACAGTGCTAAAACCAGCAGACGTGGAGAAAAGGGAAATTTAAAGGGCGGGGGGGGAGAAAAAAATAAGGAAGGAACGGAATGAGATTGGATGGATCTTGGTGCCAAAACAGGTGAGCTGGCCTCATTCTCCTTCTGTGGTGTGGGGAGAGAGGGAAGCTGGTGCTCTAAAGGCCTTGCAGCAGACACAGTCTGCTCTCTGAGTTGGATTTGGCAGACAAGTGAAAGAGTGAGGCTGCTCAGACAACTCTGCTGCTTGAACATCTGTTCCTTGTTTCCTTCAGAAAAGAGAGCAGGGTGAACCAGAGAGTAATGTTTGACAGCACAGATTAATTTGCAGGTAGCCTGTTAAACCACACTGTAGCAAAAGAAACCCAAGAAAAGGCCAGGATCTCCAGTATCTTATTGCAGGTTTTAGCCCTACCTGCTATGAAAGAGCTAGATACAGTTTGACTGGGTTATTTACGTCTGGTGTCAAAGTCAGAGTAGTGACACTAGTTAATTCATTTCCAAGTGATGTCTGGTATTTATTACACAAAACTGTGCCTATCAGCACACACACTGTGTAGTCTTTGCTTAAGGCGTTTTGAATTCAGAGACCCACCATGAAAATGAGGAGCCTTAGGGTTTTAAAGTGAGTGCTGAGGTACTTACTGTCATTGGTCAATCTTTGGTAAACTCGACTGAAGAAGTAAATATGCTTTGTTGTGAAGGTATATTTTATGCTTGTTTTCTGTTTCACTAAGCTGGAGGCAGGACGAGTCACTGAAGAGGAGAACATTAGTACAAGACTGCAGCTCATTATAGCAGTAATTGTTTTAAAATGATTCTCCACAGCCCTTCGTATCAAAGATTAGCACACACACTTCTCTACTACTGCACAGCTTCCATGTCTGAGGTTGCCATCCATCTTGATTTTCATTAGACATCCTGCAACACTCCTAAGCTGTCCTTTGTGCTCTATTGTGCCATGGACCTATGTGACACACCTGAAGCATATGTAATATTTCATTTTTGACTCCTTGAAGAAAACATTTTACTGTTTGCATTCTTAAACAGGAAAATAAGTAACAGGCGTGGTTTGCCATTGGGGTTGCATTTGGGCTTTGCAGCTTCTTAAATCCCACTGGAATTTACTCACAGACACAAGGATGAGAGAGATGACAAAAATGTGCAGCTGAAGATTAATACCTCCATTGAGCCTGTGATGGGCCATGAGGATGTGTGGGCAACTGCTGCTATTAATTACTCAGTTGCAAATAAAACCTTTCCTTTTTTTTTTTTTTATTTTATTTTATCTCCCCAAGATTACATTGGACAAGGTTTTTACTTCCCTGCCACTGATAATGGGAATAATCCCTTTGATAAAGATACCAACATAGCAAGTACTGCACAAACACTGTGAATTCCAGCAAATTCCAGATTCTATCAAGTACCCATCATCCTCCATCCCCTACGCCCATAATTCCCCTTACTCTGCAGAGTACAGCCAAGTCTGCAGAACTCATCTTTTTCACTTGCTAGCTGTTCTGCTCAGGGATGACCTCTTTAGACACAGCCAAACTCTAAGGCAACAGAGTGCCAAGCTCGTAAATATGACTGTGCCTTTTCTGATCTCTTTGCCAGTGCCTAGAATGGATGACTGAACTTGCTGAAGCTCTCAGGAATGTGTCTATAGCATGGCAGCTATTGCTTCAGAGAGCAGAATGGAACGTTTGCACTTGTTGCAATGTAATCTCTGTTCCCAGCCTCCTTCACAGCCTTGGTGAGATAAGCCTTCACTGGACAGCAAAATTTAATTTCATCAACCTTGCTGGAAAGGCTTAAAGTGGCTTTATTCTCATGGTCTTTTGTTATTCAAGAGAAGCATACAGGCTATCTCTGTCAACTACCTTTAAAAAATAGATACAGAATGATGCCTCCTTTTTTAAATGAACCTCAAATTCTAGGAAGGTATGACTTATGTACTACAAGTCAGAAAGAAAACACAGGAAACAGCAGCATCGTTCTGCGTAGAGGGTTGGGGCATGGCAATCAACAAAGCAACAGACGTAAAAATAAATTAACTGGGAAGCACAAAATGACTAACATGTTGAGAACAACACAATTTCTGCAGGGCAGAATGAGGAGCAAAGTCAATTAGGCAGAAGAGTTAATGTACAACAAAGATGGAAGGGACATAGCATTTCTTCCAAATGACTGTAGTACTGGGCATTTCCCATAGCTTTACAGAAACACAGTGCGAGATCATCCACTTGAGTGGAAGGACCAAGACCAAACTCCCTTTCACTTTCCCTTTCTTTGACTGAGTACAAAGCCAGCAGAAAGGGAGAGGCACAAGAGGGCTGGCAGAACTCTGCCTCATCTGCTGGTCTTTATTCTCTTCTTTCTTGCTATTATAGAACAAGAAGAGAATGAAAGTTTTCGTTTCTTGAGTAGACTGAGTGAAGCGTGGTACAATGTTTTCTCTGAATCTTTCTAACCAAGTAAGTCTCCAGGATGGAAGAGCAGCAGCTGTTCAGTAGCTTGCAGCACCTGTCCACTTTGGCTCTTCACACCTCGCACATAAGAAACCTGCAGTCAGTTTCACCTGCTGCTTCTCATATAACAGAGCTACTTTTATAGACTCGTTTTTCAAAACATTACCCTTGAACATAAAATACCTCTGCTTAAAGTTAAATTTTGTTTTAGAAGTCCATGAGATACATTTGCTTTTGTTTTTCCGATTCTTTTTTTATAACATAACTTAGAACAGATGTCTAACACATTGGTCTCCCTTAGACAACAAAAAATTGTTGCAGACCTAATATAAAGTATGGTGGTTAGGCTTGAGAAACACAACATTTCTATGGAAGCCAAGGGACTAGTTGCCGTTATTAGCTAACCTTCTCTCAAAGATCTTTATGAACAAGGCAACACAACTTGCATCCAGACAAATCACTTGATCCAGTACATTCAATCAACTCAGTTCCTCCCACTCCCACTGAATGCTGTAACTGTGGAATGCATGTCCTGCTGACTCACAAAAATTAGCAGATTGTTGAAAACAAAGGCTATGCTACGGTATGCAAGTAAGTTGCCAAACCCTGCTAGGTTTGCCTAACAGAACAATGCTTTATTTAATACATAATATAATTAGTTGCACACACTTCTGTATTAAGAAAATAAACTCCAGATAACACTGGTTTTGTCTGGAGAAGAAAGAGCATTTATCTTGAAAATTAATTGTATCAAGAATTAATAGGACAGTATAATGGTGCACAGGTACCACTATCACTACCAGATAGTAGATGCTACCTGGTCTAAGGTCTAAGCAAGAAATGACCACCCTCAGAACATGTCTTCTCTAATTTTTTGAATGGACTTGTTAACATCAATCTAAGTGCTACAAGAACTGTCTAGTAAGAAGTTTTAACAGTGTCTGTCCCTTTCTGCTCCAGTTTGTAAAAAAAGAAAAAATAAAACAAATTGTTAGCAAAGTTGCTCTCTTTCTAGTCTGCTTCTCTTCATTGGGTGGGGTCTGCAAGCAGCAAAGGACCAAATTTATTAACACACTACCATGAACACAAAAAATACCTGCAGCAGAACACCAACATAACAGTGGTTGTTTCCAACATCTGTATACAACAGTGTTGATCTTGGGTAATTTCAGAATCTGTGAGTGTGGGTTCAGTCCACCAAAGATCCTACCCTAATAAAGCATCAATCCAAAGCTAGAGAAATGAAATGCCTTCACCCTGAAGTGTCATTAAGTCCAAGAGCGACTTAAGCTCAGGCTTGCAACTATAGGTCTACCTGCTCTCAGCTATTAATAGAAAAAGTACCACAGTCTCAGTAAAGGGAATCAAAGAGAATTATTAACTTTGGCCTCCGAAAACTGTATTCTGAATAATAAAAAAAAAAAAGCTGCTTAACAAATGTATTGCATTTAATATCTGCATGAAGATTACCAATGGGGCAGTATTATTTTGCATTCAGTAAGAAACATGGCATTCAAGTCTGGCATTAATTTTGAAAAGTCTGGTTCCATCTTTGCTAGTGCTTTCTTCATGTGACTAGGTATGTCCCTGTCTGCACTTGTTTCAAAACTGTGGATTTTCTCCTCTGAGCAAATGCCATACTGTTGTCAGAATTTCATGCATAAGTATCTTAACACCAGAATCAGCAAGTCTGAAAGCTACAAACTATCTATCTTTATAATAGCTTAGAGTAAATTTGTGGCACGGGAACTGAAATGCGCCATTCATTCCAGGCATAACAGAAATTCTTGTATCCTTCCCAGTGGGTAACTGCATTAGAAGCTTGCAATGAATGGGATTAGATAGGATAATAACCACTAAAATAAGCAGACCCAATGGCTGTAATGGGATGATGTCCAAATATGCCAGCAATTAATTAGATACAGGAGGTGACTAAGCTACTCTACATTCAAACCATGTAAATAAAACGCAAAATTAATCCAGGTTCAAGCAGTCTGCTAGAGCCAATGGAGTTGCTAAGCTTTATACTGTATCTGAATTTAGGCCACAGTTATCACAGCAATACACTGAGGAGAACCTGAAAATGTTTTTCTTCATCTGCCTATTGTTTGCTTAGTTCATGTCTACCAAATGGCTTTGGATAGTTTCTGTAGCTTCCAATTAGGTTCACAGCTGGAACAAAAAAAATCCCTCATGACACCACAAAACAAAAAGTATGACACAGAACTAATTCTATATTGTTCTGCACGCACTGGGCAATCCAGATTTACATAAAAATGAAGAATTAAACCTGAGTTACACTGCAGCACTTTGGTTAACTTCACTTTAAAATGCTGTATGCGCTTTTTGCTTTTGGGATTTTTTTGTTGTTTTATTTTTTTTTACATACTAATACAGAAGTAGCTTCAGGGAGAAAACTAAAATTGTCTTTCTACAAGGACATTATGGCCTTTGGCTGCTCATATTAGGAGCAGTTCCAGATTTTATTCATACATTCTGAGCCAGATCTGTACTTTATAATCCTACAGTTTTTGGACTACTGTTCTTATGACTCACCCTGGGCATGGGGAGGGAGGGGTTTGTTTTTTGGGGCGGGAGGTGGGGGGAATAGGAAGAGACAGTGACATTGTTTTGCAAATATTATGTCATTCAAAAGAATTTATTCTGCAGAGCAGTAGATCATGAGATGGGCTGTTAATTTTCCCATTTGCTCTGCATTTAGTTACAAGAATTTACTTTGTTTAACAATGTCTACAATCAAAGCTGTTATTTTTCAAGTAAAGTCTCAGATTTTTACAAACAAGGTGCTCAGATGCCAACAGCAGAGGAAGGATAAATGAGATTGGATACATTCCAAATTCATGAAGAGTTAATGTTTCTTTTAAGGCAGCATCACTTCTACCTCTCTGGAAGAACCTGTCTGTAGATCCATTGTGTTTTAAGCACAGGTAATACAGGTGCAAGAAGAACTAGGATCTTGATCCCATATTACTTTCTGACAGACATGACATGTCTGTCTCTCTGGATCTTTACTGCTTTAGTTAGTGGCCCTGCTTATCTTGTTTTCCCAATATCTAAGAAAGGGAACTTTTTTCAGATCACTGCTTACACAGGAATAGGGAGGTATAATGAGCCTTCAGCAGGTACTGCTGTAGGTGTTTCAGCAATGATGGTACCTCAGTGTAATTACAAGATTGCAAAACTTTCTGTTTTAAGTATTCCTATCATATCCAATGTAGTATGCTTCCCGTAAGATGTTGAGTCTTCTTTTTCTGGCAATTTGCCATGTGGCATCTCATTAGAGAAGCCTACTGAAGAGTACAGCTTCAGTAATAGGACCAATGCTGCACAACAACAAAGAATGCATGGATCAGATCGTCAGATCACAGCAACTTGTTACCTCTGTGCATATGTGTGTGTGACTTTGTCAAAAGAATAACTCTGAAAGAACCTCCATAGCTGAAATAAAGTGGTGTCATGAAGACATATGGTCCTTTGTACTTCAGAAATAACTAGCAAAACTCATTTGTTTTCAGGGAACAGAAGACAGAGAATCAGACTTTTCAACAGTGGAGTCTCTAGAGTCCCAATAACAGTTTTTCATCTTTTCATGATCCTGACTTTTCTAAGGGAGTAATCTCTTCAGACTGCAGCTGTCCTTATGCATAAGACTACTCTGCAGTCTTCCTCAAATGAGATGATACCTACCATGTTTTCATTTAATTAAAGCAGAGCAGACCATGAGAGACGGCTCTTGTCAGCTCATTCCTGTCAGTGGCAGGACAGAAGAACAAGCATTTACATTGTAAAGAGTGTTTCTGTTATCGTCATACCTCTTCTTTCTAGGCCCCTTTTTTTTCTTCCTCTGGTTTTATTTTTCTTCCTCTTTTCTTGGTCTCTATTCATTTTTTGCTCCCCCTTATGTATAGCAATAGTACCTTTTGCAAGTGTAGGAGAGGAGAGCAGAGCAGAGCAGAGAAGGAAATATCTTTAGATTTCTCTTTTTTAAATATTGGTCTGGTTCTGATCTTCCTCCTGTTTCACTGCTTTATTGCCACCAGATATTGGCTTTGTAAAAAGAGAAGTGGGAATTTGAAGTTAAGTTCATGTACCAGGGAAAGCTTGCTGTAAGACATTAGTAAAAGAAAACTTTTCTTTTTTAGTTGGCCCAAGGGTATTTTCCTAGTCGACAGCTGGCCTAGTTACCATGGAAAACAGAAGAGCTGGAGGGCAGGCACAGTAGGAAAGTGAGACATAGACCTATGTGAAATTAGGTTAGCTTAGTTTGCAGAGGCTTGCCAAAATTAATCTCTCATTTCAGATAGCTTGTTGCTCTTTCATCATTGAGTAGTAGACATTAAATTTAATCTAGGTTTACAAGTCCATCTTAGCTCTGCCGGGACATGTTCAACTGTGGGACCAGATCTGAATAAACTTTTGAATAAACTAAATTCCCTTTTAATGAACCGCTAACCAAGAAGGCATTACTTCTTAAGCTTTTATCAAGGAAATCTTACACTACTCTCTTCAGATCAAATCATATAGTCTTGGGGTTAATATTAATAGATTTTAATGTCAGAAGAATTTAAGGCAGATATAGGAAAGAGAATCCATCTTGAATTCCTAATTTTACTCGCTGGGTGACCTTGGCTAAATTCTTTAATTTTTCTATGCTTTTGTTTTCCTTTTCAAAAGAGGAAAGGATTATTTACCTTTTCATAGGATGCTGTGTTTTGTTTTTAAGTTGCTTTTATGCCACAGAGGTAAATGCCATGGCAAATAGGTCTGTTTAATAATATTGCCACCTCCTTTCCATGTGGTACTCGTATAGCCAGCATTTTTCAATCACATGGGAGAAAATAGCAGCCCCCAGCATTTTTTCACTCATGAGAAAAGCAGAATTAAGATCTAGTTTTTGTGAGGAAAAGTTCAGCTCTAGCTCCAAGATTCACAATCACATTTGTGGAATTGTTATTGCAGTAAGCAGATGTCATATTTCCATATGACCTGAGTCAGGTAAAGAGTGGAGCCTACTCTCCAGGGGCAGTTACTGCATTGGCAGAATAAATATAGATCAGCCATCTGACACAAAATGCTGCTGGGACTTTGAAACTCACTGGCTCTGCTATAGGTATCTTTCTTGCACTCGGAGTGCTGTCCTTACGTTCATTCCGTATGAGGATGCAGCTGCATAGTGGACTGAGAGGCAGAAATCATAACTTTCCTCCTTTCTCCCACCATACACATGCTTGCTCACTTTTATTGCATGAATACCCCTGAATCAATCACATTTCTCCTTAGATGTGTACTCTGTTGAGTGAGCAAAAATCTGTGTGTGCCAAAAATTAATATGGATAAGTGCCATATTATTTCTATCAGCAAAGCAGTGGCAGTACCCACAGGCTGGCAGCCATGGGCGAACCTTGCAAAGCCAAGCAAATTACTGCTTAAACCTCCTTTAAATTGCTGTTTAAAACATTCCTGACGATAAAGTGGGGCAACAGCTGAAGACTGCATGTGTCAGCTTTAAACTGATGCAAAACATGATATTAAAATGGGCCATTCTTTAAGTGACTTTCCATTTGCACTGACAATTGCAAGAAAATTTGCCACGATGGCTGCTTAAATTAATTTCAACAAACCGCCCTATCAACAAAAACACATACATGAGATTTGTGGGTTATACAAGTGATTTCAAAGCTGGCTAAGCAGTGCCTATTAGAAAAGTTCAATTAATAAAAATGCTTCTCCAGATAGAAATCATCACACACAATGGAATGATATTGTGGAGAAGGTTAAGTAGAAGAATAAATACTGACTTCTAATACCAGACTCAACAAAGGAAACACTACAGGTCAAAGCAGAAATTAGATGAGCTAGGTAAGCAGAGTTTTATCAGCCATTGTTATGCCAAGACCTAAGAAGTGTTGAAAGCTTGTTTACTGTCTGACCTCCTCTGTGCCCAGTGCACAGGGTAATTATTACAGATAGCAATGCCCTATTTCCCAAACAGACCACTTCCCTTGCCGATGTAGAAACAAAGTCTTCCCTCAGTTAAAAATGTATAATATGTTACAGCACTCACGATGAGTGTCTGTTTTTTTAAATTAATCCACGCCCATGGATTTGGCTCTGGAAATCCCTGTTCAATCCCTTCTACATTAGCCAAGATGGCAACTGCCACACTAAAGCTAATGAGCCTGATTAATATCAATTCAGTAAATTAATTATTTTTCCAGACACCAGATAATTTTGTACTTATCCAGACATTTATACCCATTTAATATCAGCTGACATAACATAATTTCTCATTTAACACTAATTGAAAACTACTGGTATATTATTCCAAAGAGCATTTGCTGTCACTTATAACTTATGGTTTTTTATAAGAGTTATTTTTCAAATAATATTATATTATGTTTTCTGCCTAGTTGCAGACCTTCCATATCCAAGCACATGACTGGTGATGTGGACAGAATGGAAGAACCATGTAATTTGTCTTAAAGGTTTTCATTTTAGCAATTTTTCTTCATATTTTCCATTATATATTTGTAAAACTTCTGACTGAAACAAATGAATAAAAGTATAAGAAACAACTCTTCATAAAACCGGTGTTGAACATAGGCCCTCTAGTTTGGTTTGTTTTTTTGTTTTTTTTTTTTACTAAATAATTTGGGGTTTGTTCAGCTTGCCTTCAGGCTCGGTTTCTTCAGATGCTACAGAAGAAAGTGCACATCCCTGCTGCTATGCCATTTGCTCTTATTCTAACGTAAAAGATAAAATCCCTCACTGGCTACAATTGAATGTCAATATATATATATCAAGGAACTGACAAGAGGTAGGAGGACGCATGCTCCATTACATTGGATGAAAGATAGTATTAACATTTGTGCAATGGAGTGTTTTGCAGTGGCCTAGCACTGTCATTGCTGGTGGCAAGTGGAATTCCTTGGGGCTGAACATATCATTTGACCAGTTTCGTCTGTCTGAGATCCTATCATGTGGTTTTCACCATGATACTATCTTTCAGCTGTAACATGTCCTGTGTGGAACACTACAGAAAGTTACTGATGAAAGTCTCCATCCAAGAGATGATACTTATTATTGAGTTGCTTATTTAGGAAATACTCGTATAATTCTCAATCCTTCCTAAGATGAGAGCACCCTTTCTGCAAGATGTTATCTAAGGACCACCCTGATGGCTCAAGAATTGAAGGACTGTGGAAACTGAATCAGTAAACAAGCCAAGAGAGTTACAGAATTCATCTGTGACTTACAGAAACATCTAACAGCTGACATCGGGAGGGACCTCAGGAGGTCCTCTGGTCTGTTCCCTGTTCAAAGCAGAGCTAGCACTGATATTGGATCAGGTTGTTCAGAGGGCTTGGCCTCAGCAGCAGGCTGGGAGAATTCCTGAGACAGAGGAAGTAACAGAGGTGCAATTTGACCATATGATGATGAGTCCCCAGAACACACTCGAAAGATATGACCTAATGTTAGGCAGGTCTTCAAGGATACAGTGGCTTACCTTAGGAAGACTTAAAATCCTGTTGGTGGTTCACCTTAGGAAGACTTAAAATTCTGTTGACCATCATAACTTTTTGGAAACAGTAACATTCACTTTATGGGTTCATTTGCTGCTTATTCACTGGGCAAAGAACTGCATTTCCAAGTTGTGAACATCACTCTGGTCAACCTTCAGTCCCATCAACTGCATTGCAACTGAAAGGCAATTTCTGGCAAGCACGTCTAGCTTGGGCCCAACTGTCACAGGAAGAGCAAATACTTCAAAATTTCTGTGATATAGATTAATTTTCGGGTATGAACAAAGACCCCACATTATTCTTTACACTGTCTAAATCACATCAGCCAGAACTACCCTTGGGCACAGAACAGCAGAGATTGGGGTTTTGCCTATGCCACTGCCTGGACAACATTACCACTATTTGGCCTACAGTCTTACAAGTTCTTAGAAAAGCTATGTCAGGCAAAGGAGGACAGTTCAGTCAGAGTAAGGATTTGTGTGAAATGATCAAGTATGAGTCTCCAGTGGCTCCTCTTGAAAGGAAAGTTGATGGCTGTTTATTTTCTGCGATCAATAACTTAGACTGAGGTAGAAGCACAGAGTGGTTACATGTCTAGTCACAAGGGTCTCCAGAGGAACATGTAGCAATATAGGCAATCAAATCAAAATTACACTATATAGAGAGGGGAGAGTAACTGCACAGGTTATACTTAGGAATAATACTTTTTTGTGGAAACGGTTCTAAATCTCCCAGTTCTCTCAGGAGGTCTTCACCTGAATCTAAACTTCACAGATGGGAGAAATTAACTCTTATTTATCAGAGAACACAGCAGAACTATATTACTAACTGTACTACTTATCTCTGCTCTCCTCTTTTGCTTTTCTGCATCCTTCCTCCTATAAAGATATTTTGCTTTGCTATCCTTCTCAGTTCCCTCAGTGACTACTCTGTCCCTTAGCCTGCCTAAAGCCTGTTCTGCACCACTTCAACCATAGTTCCATTATCCTGTGCAGACACTGGAAATATTGTGGCAATTCCCTCCCTTTCCAAACCAGTGAAGACTGCCTTGACTTCTGAGCCTGGGAGAAGAATTGGGATACTGAAGCAGGAAAGACAGAAATGTTTGCAGAGCCAGGTGGAGGGAATCCCCAGTTTCAACCCTTTCAAGTGCCAGAAGCATGGTGCTTTGCACATTACATCATCTACCCATTTCCAAGTGAATCTTGAAGACAGCTTTAAGTTTCCATATATAAAACACCATAGATTAGATTATAAAGAGCATGCAGGAAAGCATGTGCACCAGTGTATGTATATCTGTAAATACAAAACCACAACCACACACATGTGAGAAAGCACTGGTCTGGGAATGGAGCGTATGGAGGCCTTGGGGGAACAGTTATTTTAATTTCACTGTATGACAGACTGGGAACAATTGCTGGGAGAAACTGAACACGAAAACCAAGCACTTATGCAAGGGAAAGGAGATTTTTTTTTTTTAATCTACTTGGGTATAAGCCCTGCTACACAAGCTAGAAAAATGAAGAATAAGAAGCATAAAACAGGATTTTACTGAGAGATGTTGAGGGCTACTTTGTTGTTTACACTGAAATGCTTAGTGTCACCTTTTGTGTTTACGGATTTGAACTCTCCAAGCCATTTATTAGATGAGATGAGAAAGGAAGTCTCAGTTTGCTGAGGGATGGTGCTGATTCGAAAAGATCATCCACTTGTGTACGTGCCATTGCTTCTTTATTCAAGTGGCCATTAAATTTTTTTTACTACATTATATTATTGTAATACCTATGCCAGTGCTCTCTCTCCTTTTAATAAGGAGGACTTTATTACTCCTAGTTTTACTAACAAGATGGTTCATTTACTTGCTCATTCACTATGGTTTATCTATATTCTTCTAAGGGAAGCAAGAACAGTCAGCAGTGGAGAAATCCTTTTTCTGGTTCGGGCCAGGCAATCTCTAAAAGCCATTTCCTAAAACATCTTAAAATTGATCAACCCTGCAGTTCTTCTCATCATTAATAATATTAATAAGACTATTAAAAGGTGTTGGCCTTACTTCCACATCTGTTTATCCACACAACAGAACCTCCTCTACTCTAGAGCTGTGAATGCTCCATTGCAGTCTGCTTGCATGGCTCATCCACACCTTGGAAATTTGGTCCTCTAATTTTTTTTCTGATGAGACCAACATCCAGCATTTTATTTTGCTTCTGTCTACAAAAATCTTGACCTGACCAGAAGCAATATAACAGTAGAAACAAATTCATATTCACCTTTTAAAATTTTCAGTGGAGGCAATTTGTATTTGCTCTTTGAAAGACAGACAGACAAATAAATACAATAGCTACTCCAGCACTGAAACTTTGATGAAATTTACAACCAAATAATTTCCTGTATACATGCTGCCAGCAACTTATCCTGTCTTAAATCCCACCCTCCACTTAATAACACTTTTTTTTCTTTTAATATAAGCAAATGGGTTTTTCCTCAAGTAACAGCCATCAGTGAACAGCAACCAGGTGAGATACCAATGGTATTTCATAAATCATTATGTTTAAAAGACAGTCTGTTTTCAAGCTAAGAAGTAAGACAATCTTCTAATAGTTTAGGATTGAGCAATTCAGATGAACACCAAGAGGAGGAGATATAACAAATAGACCTGATATAACAACCTTTGTATTAGGGATTGCCTTAAAATATGTGTTGCATCTCCTCTAGGTTTGGTTTAAAATAATACTGGTGACTTGCTTTAGAATGAATGGGGTACTTTTCAACAATATGGGGGGAGGGGAAGAGAAATCATTCAAAATAGCTCAATGTGGCACTCAGTGGGTTACCTCAACCACAAGTCTCTACTTTCACATCTCCAGTAACTAGCATAAGTATTAAGACCTTTTTTTTTCCAACTTTATCTGGCATTTCAGATACCATCTGAATATTTGTATCTAAGCTCAATGTTTCTGTGAAAAGCTTTGATTTTGATGAACATTTAAAAAAAAAAAATCCAGTGAAAAATTCCTTACTAACTACCTTACACCAACAGCCAACCACTATTGGTATAATATTGTGATAACATATCTTTGAATATCTTTATACAGGAATAATGATCTTTCAGAGACAAAACTCACTTCTTGTAGCCTGATTTAATTTCTGAAACAAAGAAAAAATTTCATGAACTTTACCAAACAACACTCTGTGTGTTTGATGGAAACCACAGTGGAAGCCAAAGAACTATCCAGCAGTCTTTTGACCGAGATGTCTACTGGCTGTACAAACTATTGGGTAGAGTTTGACAGGCTTTAGATTTAGAAGGAATCTTAATTCCTTTAGATTCACGGTCACCTTCTGTCATTTAATTCAAAGGTCTGACATACATCAGTTTTAACCAAGTGGGCTCTTTGCTAAGAAAACACTGAATGAGATGATGTGAGACATGGTCCGTTGTGTAATTCTCTTGCTTAAAAGGAGGTTATTACAACATGCTAGCAGTGCTTTTCAAGCAAAAAAGCCATGCAAAGACAACTCATCTGACAGTTCTTTCTCTCCTCTCTCAGCTTACTTTTAATATGGTCCTCATACACATGACAACATTATGATTACAGAGTAATATACCATTTAGTACGGGTGAGCATTCAGAAAGCAATTAAGCTTAAGGAAATATTTTCAAACAGCAAGGGTTTTATGAATTTAATCCTGAAATAGTCATCATCTGCAAATACCTAAAAATACTGAATTATAATAATTCTGCACTGTTGACCTGGGAGGACCTTTTATCAATCCTTCTGTCTCTCCTCTCTAGAAATATTGCCTTTTATTATAGTTTTTGATATTTTTATTTTATTTCAAAACCTGTTTATAATTTTATTTGATTTTACATTAGGGACTTCTTTTCTTAGAAAAATTCCCATTAGTCACAAACTAATTTTCTGTTAAATCATGTATTGATGGGATATATTCAACAAAGATTAATTCATGATTCTCCTTTTTCTAATGTTTCAGTCATTTAGGGAAAGGTCCAAGGCCTAGCTTTCATTCTGGTGGAGAATGATGATTAAACCTAGAAATATTAACCACAGAAACATACAAGTAACAGCAATATTAAGATGACCAATAACTCATTCCACTGAATGCTCTGTATCCACTGAATCCTCTATCTGTTTATTCATACTTTTCCCTAAAGATGCCACTGAAAGTGTTCAGAAATAGGAATGATTTACTAGACACAAACCTGTCAGACAAGGCTGTGATCAACTGCATGATGACTATAAATGAGGACTCCCAACATATCAATCCAAGAAACTCGGAGCCTGCACTGCATTTATTCAAGTCATGTGGTAAGAACTTTGCAACACACATTCAAAGAAAAATGAATTGAAAACAACTCTCTAGGGTAGCTCAAGACAAATTTTGCCAAAAACTGGTTCAAACAGCTGTAGTTAAAAGACAAAAGCTTGCTAAGATGGAAAGAGCAAAAGACCTATAACAGAGCAAGACTTATAAAATGTTTTACATAATCTGATGCAATTTTGAAACATCTGCAGATTCATTTTGCATAAAATAATTGCCATTTATACAAAAATGCTTTATACAAAGGAGATAATAATGAAATAGTTTCCACACATTCACAAAAGGTAAAAAGTGAAAGTGCAAGCATGAAATGCGAAGCAAATAAACTTTTTAGATATTATATCTGACAAATTTAAAGTGAGGTGTCCTCTCCTAACATTTCACCTCAGCAGTCAGGATCAGGTAGCACCATGACTCTTTAGCAGAGAAGTGGCCTGCTGGAGGACACCTCTCAAATGCAGGATTGCAACATTTCACCTGTGAAACACAACACCAGCTGCTCAGCTGAGAATCACAGGAAAGTCTCCATACTCTTCGCTTTTTGACAGAGGATTTCACTCTCCAAAATCATTACAGCCTGATTTGTGAAATTTGCATAATCTTTAAATTGCAGCTACTGTAATTATTTATGATTTGGACATTTCAGATTATTAAGGCTGGTCACTCTTCATATATTGGCCTAGCTAAATGAACACTTAAAGCAAATTTCAGTGTAAAGACATAGCTTCATGGATTACTTTCAGTCATCTTTTTCCAGCAGTCTTTCACAGTACAAAAACCAAAACAACTCCTCCACATCCATCAAATTCATGCCTGAAAATTATCCATTTGAAATGACAGAACTAGATGAATGTTTTGTCAAAACCTTTCCTGAGTTATTACTACTCTGGTTTACATCCCCAAATGTTCCTCTGGGACAAGTAAAGATTATGTGAGGTATCCGTCAGGAAAGATTTTGGCTCTCTGTTTTGTTTTTGAAGGAAGCAACAATAAAACATTTTTAATGGAAAAAAGATGAAAGGCACAGATGAAAGTCTAGTGTGACATCTGCACAGAGCCCTGCTCTGAATCCCTTCCTCAGCAACACCTGCTCTGCTTCCTCAGCCCTGTTCAACTCCGCAAGCGGGTCATTATAGTTCATCACATCCCAGCATCAGAGACATGGTAACAGACCACCAAAATGGTGCGTTCAATCCTTTCCACAGATATTGAAAATACAACACCCATCTTTCATATTCAGTTACATTATTGGAGGGGTTATGATAGATATGACTTGAAGCTAGTAGGGAGATTTCCAGCATAACTGAAAAACAAGATTTGTCAGCTTCAACGTTTTTAAATGTAAAAGGAGCCAAAACAAAAATAAATCAGACAAGCAGTGTTTGGAAAAACAGTGTACTGAAAAACATTTTCCTTAGTGCTACCTTATAAATCATGAAGCAGCTAAAAGAACTAAGGTCAGTTGCTCTTTTTTTTTTTTTTTTTGGTTTGTTTTCTGAAATCTTTCACCTTTTTTAGTTTATCTTTTCAACTCTAAGTAGGTTCACTTGTACACATACATAGCAGTGTATTTTTTCATGACAGTAACAGGCACTGATAACTTGAACTCAAATCCTAATATAGAGTAGCAAAACAACTGATCAAACATATACTGGGACTGGCTATTCACAGTAAGAAGGACCAACACAGAACAAAATAGAGGTATTTTGTATTTATATTAACGTCATTTTAATGGGTTGGGCTTTTCAGCCTACTCTACACAGCTATTTAGGAAGTTCATTAATAATTAGCAGACTTGATAACTTCTGACTGCGTGAGAAAGACACCATAAAGTAGGAAAAGGAAGACCTGGAAGATGACCACCTGTTTAATATGTTCAGATAATTAAGTGTTGGGCAGATGGGTATCTGCTTGATTTATTTCTTCTTTTGAAGTCTTCAAATAAATTATGGTTAATGTAGACCAGTTTTGACAGCAAAAAATGTATTTCCTTTCAGAAAATATGAAGCAATAATCTATCGTTCCAATGCTGGAGTGCTGAATGAAACTAAGTGGTAGCTATTTTGGAAAACATATATATTGAGGGACAAACCTCGCAATAGCAGAGAATTTCACTGGGGTCTTTTTAAACTTTTATACATTGCTTATGTTCTTTTTGCTTCTTACAGTTCTTTTTTATATAGAAAATGAAATAAAAATAAATATTATGTTCTAGCCTTGAAATCAATAGTATAATTCACATTGTTTTCAGTGTGCTGGATTTCACTAAGAGTTCCTTTTTAATCTTACATTCTTACTTACCTACAAGATGTGGACTGCAAAAGATAGAAGACTACTCCCTTTTCTCTTGGTTGTCAGTCAAAATGCAGAGAAATATTATAAACTAGAAATGTTCTGTAAAGTTTTAGTGACGTAAAACTCTACAAGAACTTAGAAGACAAGCTACAAACAGACATTTTGCCTTCAGCAAGAATTTCACTTAACTTTTTATTTTCTTGAGCTAAGCATACTAGATTCTCATGCTCCGCCAAAATTTACAAACACTCATACTCTTCCATGGCAATGAAACCCGTTTCTTAGCACCACCTTCAAGCAACTGCCACAGCTCTTAGAGGACACTACACTTCTCCCCATTATTCAATCCTCCTGTGGAAGGCAACCATCTGTGAGACATACTCCTGGCCACCTGCTGCCCCAAACAGCTGTTTCGATTGTATGCTGCAGCTGCCACCTATGAAAGTAGCTAAAAGCCAAAAACGCTCAAGGAAGTGGGAAACTGATTGGCAGGTTGCCAGAGACAGAGGAGTGGATTAAAACTCCAGCACAAAAGCTGACAAAAAAAACCCTGTGTGCAAAACATGGTAGCAAGAAGATAAACAGAGACTTTCAGCAAGCAGAAGGGCCCAAAGGGGCTCAGCAGGTTTCTTTCCCTTCAAGCAACTTTTCTGCTTTGCTAAAACCGGTTTAATAAGTTCTCACCATAGGTCCAGGGAATGGGAAAACTTGCTCTGGCCTTCACCTCTCCCAGGAACTCTGATGGGAAAAGACTAGAATCAGAGTGAATTTCTAGAAGATAGTGGGGCAGGGTAAATGTTCCCCATGCCTCATCGACACTAGGAACTGTTGAAATAAGATTAAAATGGGATTTAAGAGATACACGGGTCCTGTGCTGGCACTGTATGCATGGGCAATTTTTAGTTTTCTTGAGAAGGGGAGTGCATTCAGAAGTACCAATAAGTAGTTGAAACACTGATGGATGCAGATGGCCTAAATTCCTCAAGAATTTAGAGGGGGGAAAAGTCACACATGATAAGAAAACAAACAAACAAACACAGGCGTAAGATCAATTACCTTTTGACTGTAAATAGCAGAATTAATGGGACAAATCTGCAGCAGATACAAGCAAAGAACAGACTAAAGCTATCCTGATTTACAACAGCTAAGGATGTTTCCCAAGAATGAATATTCTATCTGTTCTGTCCACCTTTGCCAATTACTGTCCCATAATTTCTAAATAAATTCTTCAGACAAACTTATCACTGCTTGATGGAAAGGAGTTAACAATTTTCTATCCACATTAATATTAAAAAGATGATGAGCTGGTACAACATTATTGGGTAACTGCTTATCTCTGGTGTGCAGGGAAATTGAATCAATTTTAAATAACTTAGATATTATTATAAATTATATGTGTCATTAAAATAAGTTGGTGTTGACAGTCACCACTAGTTCTGGTAACTAGTTTCTAGATTTACAACAGTGTTATAAAACATGGAAGTTAAAATCAGCTGAATTTTCCACTATGGTTCTGAAATCACATCACCAGTTTTGTGAGTTACATTAGAGTCTTCTTTTCCAAGTTTTATTTTGGGCAAGCACACTGTGCACAATATTGTATTTTTTAATAACGGAATGGTAATGTCATTCATACAACTAAAAGTAAATATAATGAAATATTTAAAAATAAATATAATCTTGTTACTAAAGTTTGTTTCTACCAATCCTTGATTCTTGGTTGTTAATTTGGTAATGAAACAGAATGCAATGCTTGAGAATAAAATGTTACCTAATCGCATTTCTTAAAAGAAGTTACATGAATGTACATGCACACGTGTTCCCCACATTATTAAATCACTAAGCTTCTTTTTAAAATCTCTTTAGAGATAAGTGGAATACTGTTTTCCATTACTTTTATAAGGACTGAAATTCCATTTGTGAACTAAAGGAAAGCCTTTATTAATTAATTAAGGCTTTATTAATAAAGACTATGAAATTGCTGTTAAATTTTGTAAACAGAATTTACGACTTGGGAAACTGCCTTTTAAAATACTGAACAGGAATATGAATAATTACATTAATTGAAATGTTAGTTTACTACTGAAGAACATGGTGGAGCAGAGTAACCAGTGAAAAAAGTGTACCGTGTGAGGAATACAAAAAGCAAAATTTTAAGAGATGTGTGTCATATTTAAGTTCTCAGTTTAGACTGAAACATTTGAACAAAAAGCCTAAATAAAAGAGGTACCCCAGCTCCTACCACTAAATTAAATGGGACTACTGGATGTTTGCACAATTACTTTATGCAGCTAAACATATATATCACACACACAAGTTTAGTCAGCCTGTTTAAAATTTACCAATTTTTGAAATTGAGAGCAGCCAGCCAGCAGGTATATCATGTGAAACAACCTCCCCACCTAACACTAATGACCACTCAGTTTATATTAGGTGTACATAGTTCTACCACTATACTTCCAAGGATGACTGCCACAGGGGTGGCTACTTTTATTTCTGTCTGCTGTATTTGCTCATGTTTCCCCAGGCTCCCAGGTTTTGCCATCTTCTAAGACATTGCCATTAGGTGAATTTGTTCTCAGAAACAAGTCATCTCTTGCAATTTATTGACAGGTTGTTCCATGATAAAGAACTCAAATACACACACCTGATCCACTGTTACAGTGTTTCTCTCTCCTGATATTATCTGCTTTTTTGGCTAAGGCTGACCTGGCAGCAAACTCTTTAAGATTACCGAGTTCACAAGGGAATTTAGTGGATGGTAAGTGTTAGCTGGCAATGTACTCTTCGGTTATGTTACCAAGATCCTAATACTGTCAAAATTACATGCATTTCTGTCTTGTGACTCAGTGAGACAGTACTGAAAGACAATAATGAAGAATATTGATTAGAGAAAATAAATTTTTGCATTACAAAGAAGAAAAAACCAAAGGTAAATATCTGAATATTTCTAGAAATGTATGTGTGTGTATATATATGTTTTTATACATACACGTATTCACATATACATACATACAAATGCATGTTAATTTTAAGATTTAACCAAAAGCTGTCCCCCTAGGAAACTAAAGTTCACATTTCAGGTAGAAGATACTTTTTATTTAAGGATAAATAGCAAATCACTATTTATACAATTAGAAATATTATTTATGGGAAGTGCCCACAATCATGTGTGACTCCAGGTTATGTGTAATTGGAAACAAGTTTAGTAAACTAGTAAACTAGTAAACAGTTCCATCTGCAACCAAAGCAGAAGACTACAATCAAAATATTTAACAAAAACTCAATAGCTGGTGATATTTCCAATCACTAATGCACACAGGGAGAAAATGTGCTTGAAAAACAATCCATGGTTGGATGACATGAAGAGGGCTGCTACCAGCTGAAAGGCAGAGAATACAGTGAACAATGAGAAATATTCTATTTTATGTGGGTATGTATAGTTGTTATATATTAAAAGATACATGTATATAAAATAATTTTTTTTCCCCACATTAAATTGTACTGTGCCAGATAAGGATATCTATTATTCAGGATGGAATATCTGCTATATATTACCCAAGATTATAATATTAGACAGCTTGAGTAAAATTTGGAAAAGAAGTGGGGATCTACACAGGTCTACACTGCAAAGTCAAGAGGAAGAAGACCACAGATACTCAATCATTTTTCTTCTGAGGAGAAGAGGGGAGTTAAAGAAAACACAGGCAAACCAATGATGTTCCCACTGTCCATTGAACTCTAATAATTTCTAATAATTTCTAATTCCACAGGAAAATTACCAACTCTCTGGGCACATTTAAGGACTCTAGACTGGACATTTTATATCCAGTATGACTAAGTTTAATATAAGATAGTAGAAATTGTCTCAGGCATATTTCAGGCACTGTCAGAAAAATGACTCGCTAAATGTGGTTCCTCTTTATTTGACAGATACATTCATTAGGCATGTTATTGTTATCCTACTCATTTCAGTGAAACAAATACATTCATAATTCTGTTTTATCCCCACTAACACTTCCAGGGATCACGCAGGTATGAAAGTATGATCTATGCTCTTTCTGACCTCACATTTCATCAACTAAATGATTATATTTCACATTGTTGTCTTTCCTTTGCAGGAAGGAAAGCTTTTGTTTTAAGGGGTCTGAACCAATTGAACTGTAAATGAAAGCTCAGTTCAACCATCATTACTAAACATGAAAAAGGAAAAAAACAAACCCTACAGCAGTTTGATTTTGAGATCACAGGGCAGTTGTTCAGACAGCAGAAAGCCACATTCCTATTCAGAGAGCCTTGAAGTAACAGCACAGCAAACAGAATAACCACCACAAGAAATAATACAATTACAGAGGTCCTTATATTGTAGAGGTAGATGGTGAATGGCAGTTTCTGTCAGGACTGGTACATACTATTGGAAACTCTACCATCACAAGTCAGACTGAAATGCAAAGGGGTAAGAGATACACTTTGACACGCATGAGAAGTCTGACAACTTCAGGAGAGGTCAGAGATATCACAAAGGCAGAATCCTTTATAAGTAAGCCAATGCTGCTTGCAGCTTGCAAATTTTGAGGAAGACTTTTTTCCTCAATCCAGAAAATGTGGAAAAATACAAATGGTATCTTACTTAAGTGAACAGAACTTCCCCCCCTTCCTCCCACCAGGGGCAGGATGAAGGCTGAGATAAGTAAGTCTTTTATACAATTTACCCATACACAGTACTGAAAGGTGAATAAAGAAGGAGCAAAAAACTAGGTTTTCTGTTGATTTTTAAACAAGAAGAGAGTTTGTCACCAATAGAAACATGGATAAAGTTCACTGTAACAGAAAACTACTATGGTAGTATTGGCAAATGATCTTACCAGTAAAGTTGATGGGCTAGCTGGATGCTCTGAAGAGAACGATTCAGCAGGAGTTTCACTAGAGGACTTTCAAGATTCCACTCAAACTTGAGTACCTTAACAGATAAATTAATAATAAGAATCACTTGTATGCTGGCTTTGTTGTCTTTCTTTATAACAAAATTAATCAGAAAGGACCCAGTGCTTAGTCTGATAGAAGCAATCCAACATACAGAGAATGCCCTAGCAATGCAATGAGCAAAGAAACTTCAGGACACAAGTGTCTGCCACCATCTATAAGACAGACAGATATCATTCTGATTCTGGCTGTGTTAACTTATATGTAAATATGCAGCTTTTCTTCCCTGCTTAAAACTATCAATGCTATATTTATTTTTTTTCCAATTACCTGGTTTGGAAAATAAACTTATTTGTGAAACAGAAGCTGTGGAAGGTGAAAGGTCATGTAAGTGTCCTACTGTGTGAATGCCGGAAAGCTGTGCAGGTTCCACTGCTTCACAGTAGTGGATTACATAAATATATTCATACTTGTATACATATATATTTATCTAGATATATGTATATATGTGCATGCATTTATATAAATATATGATTAAAAACACAACCTCCCCCTGAAGAACTCTGAAATGTGAAATTATAAGCAATCCATGTGCACAGTGTTACAATGCAAGGGAATAAAGCTTTCAAAATGGCTGGTTCCTCCTTACCTGCAACATAGGACCTACTCAACCACAAAATAATTGCTTTGGAAGCAGTGGGCCCATAACATGTAAAACATTAATTTCCAGTGAAATGCAATGTACATCTATAAAGAGATAATTCTACACCCAAATTGCCCTGGTTACTCTGTGCTGACAATGATTTTTCCCATATATGTGTTATTAAGAAAACTATGCTTCGTTGCAACACCATTTGCTTCCTTGACTGCAATGAAGCCCTGCCACCACCAGCCCCTGGTCTGGTGGTCATAGCAGAACTTCTCTTGTTCAGAAGCATTTTTTATTTTTCTTTTTTGCTTGAAAATACCTTCTTGTAGTATACAGAAAAATTCAATCAGCATGCCAAACAACTACATTCTCTTCAGTGGAAAACAGTCTATAGCTCAGCCCTAGTGTTAATTCAATTATTGCATCAGCTGACCAGCCTTTCTTATTTATTCCTCTTACAATGTATCAATCAAACTGAAAGAATCAAAAGTATTTAATGAAGTTATTGATCTGGACAAAAGGCTTCTTTGGCTATCAATTTCTTCCTTACCTGAACCAGCTGTGGGAGGTATTCTAACAATTCATCATTTGACAGATTTTCTATTTGTTGGACCGCTGTTCTGCGAATATCTTGATCTGGAAAACTAGAGCAAAACAAATGGATATCTTCAAGAGCTACTGAACCACTGAAACTCTCCTGAGCTCTCACTGATATAAAATGTTAGAAAAACAGGTTTTCTCTTAAAATGGAATAGGGAAAAAGATTCATTTGCTCTACTGTAACAAGAGTCAAGAAACACACAGTAGATAACTTAATTGGATGGACTGTTAGAGTGTCACACAAGGGAAAAAAAAAAACAACCCTGATTTTCAAATACCTTTTTTATTTTAAGCTGTCATATGTTGCATTTTCTTTATATGTACTGAAATATGAAGCAAATTATGGATCTTCTCTTGCTGATCCTACTTACTTGAAATAGGAAATTTCCATGCCATGGGAACTTTTAACAGTCACTTGAAGACTTGTTTTGTTCTGAGCAACACAAAAGCTTGAATTTTCCCACACAAAAAGGGTTTGTTTCAGACAATTTATTCCAATGTCAGCTCTTCTGGTTTGTATCATAACACAATAAAAATATTTTTTAAACTGAAGTAATTTTGAAATGGAAAATATGTTTTCTTTTTTATTTTTCTAAAGGAAAATTTAGTAAAAAATCAACACCTTCCAGAAAGGCTCAAAGTTAGTGAAACAGCCATTTCTGATGGGAAAATGAGTATTCAGCATAAGCTGTATTATCAACAAATTCCGGTTGAAACCAGAGAGGCTGTAGCCCAATACAGATTTTGTGATGGAGTTCTAACTGTAAAAATGATAAAAGAGGAAAACATGGTGTAGCATCAATGATAAAACAGGGAAAGAAGGCTGGATAATATTGCTGGTCAAAATATTTTTCTTTAAGAAAGAAGAGTTAGGCCTCTGGTGAGGCCACATTTTGAATATTATGTACAGTTTTGGGCCCCCACTACAAGAAGGACATTCACGTGCTGGAGCATACTTGATCGATTCCCAGTTAGAACCTGGCACTTCCCCACTGGCCCCAGCCACCGCCTCTCTGGCCTCCTTTCCCACCTGCTAGCTCCCCTCCTCTGTACCAACAGTGGCTTCCAGAAACTGATTTTTGCCTTCCACACTGAAGATGTTTCCATTCCTACGAACAGTAATAGTACAGCCACATAGCTGGACAAGAAGTACAGGAACTAGGCCTTTAGAGTCTAGATTTAACAGTGATGCAGAAGGATATGACTTCTTAAATCACAATTCTGCAAAGCAGGGGAGGCCTTTATTATCTTTGGGAAACACAATTAAAGACAAACAGAAATAATACTGAAAATAAAGCTATCTACATTTTTTCTTAAATCAAATCTTTACTATTGAGACAGAACATAGTAATTGAAAGTCTCTGAAGTTTGTCCTAGGCCTAACTCAGGATATATCCTGCATAATTCAGTCAGCCAGTTTGTTTAGCAGCAGTCTCAGACTTTCTCTTTTCTACATTCCGGGGTACATTCTGCATCCCTACCCCAACTCCAACTAGAAATTTCTAATGCAGCATTTCTTCTCTTGTGAGGAGAGGTTGAGGGAACTGGGATTGTTTAGTCTGGAGAAGAGGAGGCTGAGGGAAGACCTTATCACTCTCTACAACTACCTGAAAGGAGGTTGTAGCAAGGTGGGTGTTGGTCTCTTCTCCCAAGTTACCACTGATGAGAGGAAATGGCCTCAAGCTGCACCTGGGAGGTTTAGATTGGATATTAGGAAAAATTTCTTTACTGAAAGAGTGGTCAGGCATTGGAACAGGCTGCCCAGGGAAGTGGTGGAGTCACCATCCCTGGAGGTGTTCAAAAAACACGTAGACGTGGCACTTCAGGACGTGGTTTAGGAGACATGGTAGTGTTAGATTGACGGTTGGACTTGACGATCCTAGAGGTCTTTTCCAACCTAAATGATTCTATGATTCTATGATTCCATGATTCTAATGAAATTTTTAGTGTAACCTGATGGATCAAAAGTGACTCTTAACAGAACATTTTCTCTCTTTTCAGAGAAAAAGACAAAAAGTATACGGTATTTCTTTTAATATCTGAAAGCTGAAAAATAATCTTTTAAGGACTTCTTTTGAAAAAATAAAATACAAAAATAACTTCTACCTTTTCATGTGTTGCATTTGGACATTAAGAATGATACACGGAGAATTTCATGTACACAGAAGTTGCCTAGATTGGTTCACAGTTAGCTGTTCTGCTGTCCCACTTTCACAAGGAAAGGAACAGATGTGCTCTTTTGTGTATGTCTGCTACATGGTGTCACCCTGAACTATCTATCAGTACTTGAAGCTTGTCCCTTGCCATCCCAAGACTCTTCTGTTTTCTGCTGAAGCAAACTGGAAATGTTCATACAGACCTTCCAGTCACCAGAGCCACACAGTGGTCATCTCTGCCAAAGGGGCAAAAACGTCTTCAAACAGCACCACAGTCAATTAGATATTGTTCAAAAAAGCTGGTGGGCTTTGATCCATTTCTCTGAGGTCAAGTACCTGCCCCACAAAAAGGAGTGAATCTCTCCACTCTGATACGGCTATTAGGCTATTTTGAAAATCTCTGATTTGGTAGCCTAGGCGTACATAAAATTGATGAGTAAAGGACACAGATTATCCTGTCAATTCACCCTGGAGAAAGTCCTTTGAAATCAGAACCATCATGTATGGCAGGTGTCATGGATCCACCGCTATTACTGCTTTACGACCTCACCACAAAAACAAACTTCTGTTCTCCCAGTTTCCCATCCATCCAGTACCTTTTGCCAGCAATGTACCGACTAGAAAAATAAATCAGAAGTGAAACAGGGGAGACAGTACCACATTTGCAGCAATGACTGCTCATTGCTATCAAGAGAGAAAGAAAAGAAATTGTAAAGATAAGTGCTCAGAAGTATAATGGCACCTTCAGCTCCAAGTTCAGTAAAACAAGCTGAAGCAAAACAATATGTACACGTTGATCATTGAATTAACTACAGGCCATCAAATAAAAATGTGGATATTTTGAAAAAGAAGTCTAACAGTTGGGCTTTCTTGAAAGCCCTGGCTTCTGTGCTGCAATCAGCTGCCACCTGTAGCACTTTCAAACCCTCTTTTAACAATGCAGCTCAGGTCTGATTTTATTATTTTGTTTGTCTGTTATGGTACATATTTGATAATGTTTTTAATACAGTTTATAATTGTTTGTATAATGCTGAGAGGGCCTTGATGAGGAGAGAGGGAATACATTATAAATAAATTATCATAATAGCCCCAAATTAGCCCATTTTGCAAGGATTATTTTTTTTATTTGTTTATTCTAGGCAACCTATTAGGAATATGAACTTGTTACTTTAATATTCACATGGCTATTTAGAACAAAACATATTTGAAGGAGGACTGCATATTAAAAAAATTAATCCCTTTCATATCATCCTATCTTCTAATTATGCAATTGTTCCAAAGGCCTGTGTGCCAACCATGTGCAGATAATATGGAAATTAGTCTTTCCCTTCCCCTTCTCGCCTAGTTCAACAGGTTACTGAACAGTAAAATATGCTTTATATGGGCACAAAGTCAAGCAGAAAAATGTTATTACTTATGTTACTGCTTGTCCTTACTAGCAGCCAGCATTTGAATATATGCAATGCTATGATGAGAGAAACTCTTACATTTTTTCCAGCTAAACAGAGAATGAGAAAATTATTTTAGTCCCATCATTTCCAGAAAATTCAACAGGTAACATTTCATTTGTTTAGAATTAATTTATTGTAGGTAAAAACTGGGGCTATATCTAAGTTGGCAAAGTATCTATAGAAGATGTGATTAGAATAACATTGAGCTGAAGTGCATAGGCACTGTGGTGGAAAATGTACAAGTCATTTGTTTCAGGAAACATGGCTCTTATCACTCTTCTTGAATGAGATTTTGGTAATTTGTTGGTCCTGGTTACTAAACTGTTTCCTTCAGCTTGTAAATCTCAAGGTCAGCTTGAGGCTAAGTTGAATCTTTTTGAAAGAATGGATAGTTAACATATTCTCTTAACTACCTGACAATTTGTTAAACCCCAGATGTAATATCCGTTGCTCTCTTGAATTTCAATGTTGTTCAGGGCCACAGGCACAATAGAAAAATATTTAATTGTATTTGTTTTACCCCTTACATTTGTATTTGAACAAACATTTAACATCCTCCGAAACACTAGAACTACAGTAGATACTTATGAACTTAACTAGTATTACCTGGTGCTTACTCTATTCATGCTTACATACATCAGTTTATTTGCTAAAAGCCAATAACAGGGTAAGGTCTAGAAGCAGATCTAAGTAAAAGAAATCCTACCCCTCACATGCCTGGAAACTATGCCATCTTGTAGTCTCGCAATTAAGTAGGGCTTGAGGGGTTTTTCAAGTGAATAATCTTGCAAAGTTTTGAGAGTTGCATCAAATCTGATTTCAGTAATCCATAAATTAGTTTTTATTAGAGGACATAATTGATTTTTTGGCTCTGTGACTCAGTGCAAGAGAAATGACTTCAGGCCTAAGAAAAACAGGTTCATAGTTTGGATATTAGGGGACAGCTGATTTTCAGGGCTTGCTACAATGAATAAGTATTTATTTACACAGATAGGAAACTCTGGAAGCAGAGAGTGAGATGACTGTATCACAATCAATTCAATATTCCAGTCTTTAAAGGCAGTCTCCTAAGAAAGAGGAGCTCATCTGTACCACGGCTCATCTATATCAGAACAATTTTGCAAATGATTTGAACCACAGATTATCAGGTTCCTGATATGTGGCCTCTGATAATAGCTTCAGAGAGGCAGGAGATTCAGGCACTCCTTTTCCCTAGCTGTTTTATGGTTGTCACCAAAATCTCTGAGAATTAGCTAGGAAAAAAGCAACTTAAAACAAAAACCTTTAACAATGCTTGTATGACTCTTTCTTTGCATAATTTCAAAATAGTAATTTTCATTCAGGTTTCCAATTACTTCTAGTTGTATTTTTTTTCCTCGACAAACAACCTGTTGGTCAATAAATAATTAAGTGAATAGAACTATGGTGTTCCTCATCCTTTTGCCTGACTGCACTGTAACATATTGTAGCTTTCTTCTTTTGGCTGATTTTATTTGTCCTTTCTTCAGGTAATGAGTACTCCAGAAGAGAGATTGACTTCTTATAAGCTTGTTCCAGGTTTACATACTCAGAGACACTACTGAAAAATAAACAATATGTAAATGATAGTTGTTGAGTCTAGGCCTTAGCAATAGGCCACACTATGCAGGACTTCAGCTTTCCCCTTCACAGCTCGTTTTGCAACCTGGGTTCTCTTTAAGTTATGAAACTGATTTCCTTTGATATTTAACCTCAACATGCCCTTTGCTTTTTTGTTTTTCCCTCCCTGCACGATGCCAATGATTGACAGCCACCCATTTTACAACTTCTGTCTAAGTAGCTGTAGATTGTTAGGTGTCCCTTGAGACTTTAAGACTGTTTTTGTAATAGTTGAATTTTGAGCCGGATAAGCATAGATTACAATTTGCTTTAGGAGTAAGAACAACTTACAGTCTTTGATTCTTTTCATACAGATAGCCAGTAGGGAGCTATTTGTCTAGCAGTACTTTTCAGCTAAACCAGATTCAAACAGAAGACTAAGCGCTGCTGAGGCATCCTGTGGATTTGTGAAATTCTCTTAAGATTTTAGCATTTGCCAGTGGTTGTAAATTACTTGACTGTAAATGAGAAATAGATGTGCATTTCATTTTTAAGAGTTTCATTATCCTAATTTTATTGCACTGTCTCAAATAGCCCTATGCTGGAAGATATATGTCAGGAAAATGGAAATGTACAGTTCACTACATTTTCTAGCACGTTAGGATCTCTGTAGAGAAAAGAATGGCCTTTCATGAGCCATCTTTTAAGCTAGAGGCTTATAACATGCCACATATTTCTGCAATTCCCTTCACATTTTAAGTTCTGTTGCATTTTCAGAGACAGACAGACTCTGGTCCCATGAAATACTTGTTATTAAGTCTGGTAGAAACAAGGAAGGCTGAGCTAGCAAACCTGTTGGAATGAAGATATCAATTCAAAACAAAAAAACCCGCTCTAAATAGTAAAGCATATCATGTCAGTGACAGGTGCAACTGGGCCAGGAGAGAAGGTATGGAAGAACTGTTTAAAAGAATAGACAGATAAGTTTTGGGTGTCAGTTTAAGTATTTTAAAAGTAATTAGACAGGAAGAGAGAAGAAACTTAAAGAAGAATAATTAAGGAATTGCTTTAGTTTTAGCACACAGATAAAATTAGCAGGGCTATTTACTTTCTGTTGGGTTTTTACATTCCTCTGAGGGCTTCTAAAGAGAACACTGGGTGAGTATATGAAGATTAGAAAATGGCAAGGACTAAAAGAAAGTACAGAAAGATAACAAATACCAACAGTAAAAAGGAGACTGGATTTTCAAAATTTTCAGCTGAAAAAGAGTAATATAATCACTCCTCATTGCGATAAAACATGCAAATCCTCCCCATTCCCCCCCCACCCCTATACACACTGCAAAGCTCATGGTCAGATACACTAGCTCTTGCTTTGGCTGATTGATTGGCAGATGGATCCATAGAATTTACTCACAGAAAATATCCTTTAAGTAATGCTTACACAGATTTGCTACAAGAAATCCTGACTAAAACAACTAGTAATAAGTTTAAGATGTCACGGAGACCATATGGTGAACCATATCCTAGGAGAGAACAAGATAGGAAGAAATTACAAAAAGCAGTTTTCCATTTGAAATCTGTATGATCTAGAAGGTTCTTCCCACCCCAGAGACAAACTTTATTCTCTGTTACATTAAAACAAAGAACAAAACATGGAAAACTTGATTATTTACAGATTTAGCCTCCTGATTAGATTGCATACTTATGGACAGTAAGCATACCATATCCTACATAGTTGTCCATTGTTAGTTGTCTTACTATAGCTGTCTGTTGTAGTACCTTCATATTTATTGCCAAGAAAGCTAAAAAATAGTTAAAGGCAGCAGAAAAAAGAAGGAATTAATCACATTATGATGCTTAAAACGAAGAGCTGTCTTCTCCTAACAATGCATACATCCTCACATAAGTTATCACTAAATTTCATGTACATTACTACAAAGCAGTTTAAAAGCTTTATCAGTAGTGCGTTCTGTACATCAAAGTATCAAATTAATTGTAGACTGTTGCTTTGTTCTTATTTCTTTGCATAAGCCCATGTTTGCTTTCCACACTGATATACAACTACAGCTTTTTAAAGCAAGTAAGATGCAAACAGGCAAGATATGCTCTAGCTGTATCTGTTTGATAAATACTCTGTTGGGCATTCTGCTGTGGACTCACAGAGAACAGAGAACATTCTGCTTTTGTTAAAACAACAACAATCTGATTCAACACTTCTAAAATCAATTTGGCTTTCAAAGGGTAAGAACAAACTCTGGCTTCAAGGTGTCATATTTTATTACAATTATTGGTTAGAAAGTGAGTTTTGCATATATTGGTATATATCCTAACATCTGAAACTTCATAGCTACTCGGTTACATAACACAAAAATCAACAATAATACTGTGAGAGTCAAAGGCTGAGGGATACTATAACCAAAAGGGCATCTTTGGGCAAGGAGAGGTAGGAGGCGTCATACCTTCCCCTACTCTGCCTGCCCCATACAGGGGATTAAGTAAGGTAGCATAAAACCCCTCTGCCACCTTAACATCTGATCTCAAAATCCTCTGAATCAGCATATGGTTTTAAAGGAATGTCCTTTTCCGTGCACTTGCCCTGACAGAGCTAGAATTTAGCAGAAGGTTTCTAGGAAAAATTGTTAAGCCTACCAGTTAGGTTACGTCTTCACCTCCACTGTCTACTGATAAAAAGTTCTCTCTTAAGAATGGTTGCAGCCATATACAATACTGGAAAATGACATACCTTCTTTGTTGGCTGTTTCCTCATTCTAGCTCAATTTCCTGATTCCTAGCCATGATACCTCACAGGTCTGCAAGTGTACTCTAGATGTGCCAGAAAAACAAGGTTGGAGCAAACATTCTGCTATTTAGGTTATTGAATATATTTTGGCTTTCATTTTCAATAATTTGAATAGCAAAATAACCTGACAAAAATTTGTAAAAATTTGTTCTATATATACAGAAAACATTGACATGTTAGCAATACATCATAAATGATGGCATTTCTAACACTGCCTTCAGTTTCTTTCTGTCGTCAAGAAAATTCTCTGAGTAAACAAGTGTACTGGTGTCATTTCCCTGTCTAGTGTGCCATGCAAAGTAGATACAGTTATAGAAAGCTCTAACTCCACTAAAGCTTGGCTTTTTACCAAACTCAATAAATGAAGTCAATGCTAAAATGCACAGGGCACCAATAAGCAGTGCTGAGTAGGAGGGACCAGCTCTATACCTTCTGCCTTAGGGAAAATTAGCAGTGGCTTATAATCACCCTTCCCTGAAATTAGAGGTAAAACTAAGAGTGTAAAATCTTATTCTGCACTTCCCCCTGCCATCCCCTCCTTCCCACCTTTATTGATTAAAGAAACATTCATTATTTTTTAAATTGGTTTTTTAAGCGTTGTCTTCTGGGGCTTTAAGAATCAATGCACTTGCTGCAAGAACTGGATGCAACGTTGCTACTGAATTTATCTGTGAAATGTACCATGATTGTGTTTCCGATTTATGAAAGTTCTTTCTTTCCACTGCATAAATGAGTATGTTATCATTTGGCTCCCTTGAGATGTGCCTGCAAAGTGGGAGAGCATTAGCTGGAGAGACATGCTCAAAGAACAAGAAATATTTATTAAATTGTACATTTAACTGTGTAGTGAACAAAACACTTTAGAAGTTTCAGAAAGTTGCAAAGAGCGTTCTAACTCAGATACGTGATAATGGGGCTTGATCTGTCAGGCCACGATACCTCTCCCTAGGCTCTGTGATGCTGTCTTCTAATCCAGGCAATGAGGTAGCATCTCCAGTGATTTTTGTTTCTTTATACTTGCAAATGTGAGCTTGAACTTAATCATGAGGACAGATACTGCTTTTTTGCTCTGAGAAGAAGGATAATTTAGAGTCCCAGCCCAAGGCTTGCAAAAGTGACTAGTGATTTTGAGTTTCCTCTCTAAACTGTATAAAGAGTAAGCACATGCCTACAGGAGGAATTCAGGTTCTCTTTAAGACACTGCAAACTAAAGTTCCACCAAAGGAAGCATCCAAAATTCAGAGTGATTGGAAATTCTTGGTCTCTTTTATGGTATTGCTAACAATATGGTAAATTGTGGTACATAGAAATGACACAACTTAGAGTTGAACTGTGGATCTCCTTGCTACAGGATGTTCTGAAACCTGAATGTTTATGTGGAATCAATTTTTATCTGGAAAAAATCATAGAAGAAAAACGCAAGAGGGCTCAAACTAAAAAATTCTCTCTCAGGAAGTCTCTGAGCTGCAGATTACTGGAAGTTGGGAGAGTAGCACAGTGTCATTATGTTTGGCCCATTCTCATTGTCTTCCCTAGGTATCTGTTGTTGGTCACCACTGGAGACAGGATGCACTACACTGATTTTTGGTCTGATTTAGTGCAGCTGCTCCTGCATTCCTGCATTTTGTTAACCATACATGTAGACAATGGTCAGCCCTAATTTATTTTACTTACCTATGATTTAATAGTGATGGTAACACAAGTCCTTAAAATAGATATGAATATATAAAGAGCATTGCTTTTATATTCTGCTCATGTTTTATATGAACACGGATCTTTCAGCTGTGTCTCAGTAATCACAAGAAATCAGAGAGCTGTTTTGTGGATGATAGAAGTGAGGAACCGAGTTGATGAATTGTCAATGCCAAACATAATACAGGATAGAGTTGAATGAACCTTCAAAACCAGCTCATTTATGGAGCCTACAATCCCAAGTTAGTGAAGGTAATGGTGAAGGAAAGTTGGACCCTATCCAGTGCTACTTTACTTTTCAAAATGATTGAAATCTGAGAAAAAGACAACCAAGAGAAAAAAAACCTCAGAAATCCATTTATATGGAAAGTACTCTTCTCCTCAACCCACTCTCTCAATTTGCATATACATGTCTCTCAGCAGTTAAATCATCTCTGAAACTAGACATCCTTAAGGAAATGTACTCCCTCTGTTTCCGAAGGTTAGCTTCCCAGTTGTTCACACACCTACAAAATATTGTGGATATGTGGACAGAATTTTTTTTTTTTTAAGAGGATTTGTTCTGTGATCCAGAACTTCTTTCTGTAGTGTTAGCATGAAGCAAAAATAGCCCAAATTGATATTATCTGTTGTGAGAAAGGAACTAAAGGGACAAAGCAGCTAAGATTCTGATCAGAAGTACTTGTTCTTTGGCACCACTGCAGGTGCCAGCCACTCCCAACGGTGGCACCAGGAGAGACAAAATGGTGACATCTTCCTGTCTTTTCATGCAAGCAATCTTTGTGGTAGCCAGAATGAACAGTGTGTACACAGCATGCACTACACACTGAGAAGCTCTGTGACAGGCTGACTCATATTAAATATCCTGTGAAGCACCTGGCAGGACTGATATTCTGCACCACACCCTGATGCAGAGCTGCATCTTCCAAGAACAATCAAGCTCTGCATTTTGCAGAAATGCCACCCATACACAGAAACAAAATTTGACAAAAGGTCTGATCTTAAAGCCTGGCATACTCTGACAAACTATCTCAAAATCTCTTGCTACTCTGAGGTGTGGATGACAGCACACTGCCCATATACTCCTTTCTACATGGTTCTTTTATAAATTAGAAATTGATTCTAATAATTTAATAATGGCAAATAAGATAACGATAATATGCTCCAGAACCTGATCTTTCAGGATCTTTGCTTCCATAATTTTCACTAAACATAAAAAAGACATGTATGCAAATATGTGAAACTGATAATAGTTCAGATATAAAACTGAGACACAGGTATTCTTAGGAAATTACATCCAGAGGGAAATAACAGTTGATAGTCAGTTTTACATTATTAAATGACTATTTTTTAATAATGTGGAGGTGAGTGTTTACAGTCTTTTCTCATGGAAAGCTTTAGATGAGGTATTTTTTTCTGAAGGTACAACATGGAACTGAGATTGCAAAGCTGGTGCAGCTTGTGCTTACCCAGACAAGCAAGGGCTTGATAAACCAAATTTGCTCAACCATTTCATCCGTACGTTTAAAGTTTTCACAGGTAGATCATTTAACGCAAAATACCTCCCAAGCTTTTGGAGGAAATGTAACTGCTGACACAGATTCTGCCCCCTGACATCTGCTGTTACATCATAGGTAAGACTATCTCCAACATCAAGAAAGCCTTCCAACAAATAACCAGCTCCCAGTGTAAGAAGTGGGGGTGGAACATAAGGCATCACAACAGAATTTATTCAAAGTATGGGGAACTGACTTCAGAGTTTCATCCTATCTACTTCAGAAGATGGACTGTATGTATTTACATGGTATCATAATCTGGAAGCATATTTCAGTCCTCCTTATCTCCCATTAGTCACTTCATGTCTGTACAGTAGCTTGAAGTTGTGGAATGCTATGTAAGCGCTAAGTATTTGACTGATCACCTGTTGCCAGAAACTGACTGAATCTGCTATAGAGAATGAAATACTCATTTCATTATCCTGAGAAATAGAAAACCTTCTCAGCCACGAAGGCAGGGCTGGCACGTTCAACTCAAGGTCATCACAAGAGTTGCAACTATATCTTCACTTTGACACAGGGACAGAACTGAAAGCACAGTCAGTGAACCAAAGCATGATACTGTGCTGAGCAAATTGAAGTGCTGAATTAATCAGCACGTGATCATTCTGTTTATTGTTATTTTCCTACTTGGTTTATTTTCCCTTACCTGAAAGTCAGAAGCCCAAGTGCCTCCACAGGGTTAGAAAATCTCCAACTCCTCAACACAGCATACATTTCTGATATAGTCATTCGATCCCAACTGGGTGCACTGCCCAGTACCAGAGGAAGGGAGCAATTTTGATTATTGCAGTAGTAACGATAAAACCATAAGATTCTTCTCTGTTGCTCTGAGAGTCTGGAAGAGAAGATTAGAAATTCAGTTTGAAATTAAAACCACCTGGAGCTTTGTGTAGCAACAAACTTTATTGTACAGAGGGGCCAAGTCATACAGTACACTGCTTTTCGGCTAAGTACGTGTTTTCCTTGGGGTAGGATATCATTTTCTGCAGACCTGCTTTTATAAGAAAAGTGATACTTATACTCAGGATCTGTCAGCCTTGGGTCATATAAAAATGAAGTGTCAAAAGCACACATATATGGTTATTTCACTTCCCAAGTACTCTCATTTTTCTTCTCCATTGTCTCTGTTGTTGGTGTTGTTTGTTTGTTAGTTTTTCTGGGGTTTTCTGATGGTGACAAAGAAGGTGTAGTTATCACCGGGTAAATTACTGTTAACATCCATCTGCTACACATCATCTCTAACTAACTACTGTAACAAGTAGATACACAACATTACTAGCCATAGCTTTAATTCCTGCCCTTGCTTTGACTGTTTGATGCAGGTGTGTCTATTTTTAGTGTATTGGCATTTAAAATAGGGTTTAGGCACATCCATGCACATACACAAGAACATGAGCACGTGTGCACGCACACACACACACACAGAGTGTGACTATCCCTAGCACTGGTATGAGTTTGGAAAAGGGAAGGAAAGCTCCCAGCACCTTCTATGTCTGTTTGCAATGCCTAGCATGCTGTGCTTCACTGTACTCACTTACAAAAAAAGATGCAGTATAAAATTTCTCATAGATATTAGATATCTAAATGACATATTGATAAAATGGTCAGTCATCGCACCATATTTCACCACAGTGAGAAGTGCCTCAGAAGCATTTTTGCTATATAACCTCTGATTTGTCAACAGTTCAGATATCTTTGCCTCATGCATATTAAATCCTAGGTTTTGATACCATCAGAAAACAAAAAGAAATTCCCCAGGAGAGACAAGCTCAGACTATCTCCTTAATTTGATATCAGAGCCTTCAAAAGCAAACTTGAGAGTGCAAACTGATCTCCAGTTCACACAAAACATTACTGAAACCAAGAGGAACATCAGTTTTCTTGACCAGATTGTGATCCATCTACTTAATAACATAATGTAACTGTGACTTTAAATGGACCTAGATATTTCAGAGCAAGGTGTGAGAAACTTTGTAGAAGGCTGTAAGTAAATATCTCATTTCCAGTCAAGCTTTTCATTATCCAGATGTAAGCCGAGCTCAAAATCCAAGTGTTTACATTCCTTCCAAGGTTGTCGTCTTTCTATTTGCAAAGTTTTGGGACATTCTTAGCCAAAAAACTACCTCAGCCCTGCTCTAACTGTCAAGATTGTGGCTTTCACAACTCATAGCAATGAGTTCCTTTGGCTCTGTATGCACTGGAGAACTTTTCCAGAGAGTGGCGGTAGAAAGATGGGCATGTTTTTTACTGCCACAAGAGTAAATGTTTATTTCTTTCCCTTAGGAGAATAAGCTCATAAATGTATGCAGAAGATGAACCTAACTATGATACAAATTCTGTCATGTCTTTTAGTAATCATTTCAAGAAAAGTATCATTTTGGTAACCATTTCAAGAAATGGCTTCAGAATTCACAGCATGTCTGTTGTGACAATATTTGTGTGAAGAAGTCACACACAGAAAAAGGGATAAAAGTAGGCCTAAGACTTTATTGCCTATCTGGTTTTCTTATGCATTTAGATAGCATTCTTCAGGACAGTTCAGCTAAAGGAACCGCTTTTATATGTTGACTTTAAACAGGGATTTAACCTTTCAGACAGCATCCTCCAAACTAGACAATCTGTTGTTCAGATTAAAGCAGCTAAAGCCTCTACTGAGCTTACAAAGGGAGATAAGAAATCAATCCTTGTATCAGGTTTTCTAAGTAACAGATTTCTCCCTCTGACTTCACTCCAGAGGCAATACCATTTTCTCTTTCCATGTTTTAAAGACCAGAGATGAAATTAAAGGTTGGGTGGGGTGGGGGTTTTTTTTAGGTTTTCATTTTAACTTTCTTAGCTGTAATAAAAGTTTACATACACATGTAATAGGATATTTAAGATGGATGGTAAAAGTATTTTGCATACATAGAACATCTGAAGATTGTTATGCCAATAAGGACATTTCTTTGGCTCAACAGTGATAAGATGCTAATAAAGCCTCTTTATGGATAAAAATGCAGTTTATGATTTTTTAGGTAGAGTTGTATCTAAATTTCCCTCCATATAAAACCTATATTACGATACATAGCCTTCTACTCAACACAAATAAAAATAAAATATCTTAAAACCTAAACAATTCAGTAGTTTTCAGTTTGAAAGTTTTCATTAATCCCTTTAGCTTAATGAAGCAAACAGCTTCTGTGAAAGCTTTGTAACCTGGTCTTAATTATTACTTTTTTTGTGGAGAAATGGCAAAAATGAGTTTAAATGCTTCTGAGCTGTTTTTGTTGTTCATGTTCAGTACTAAAGCAGAACAAGAAAAAAGCAAAAAGAGGAAAGAGCAGCAAATCTAGCAAATGCAAATTTCTGTCCCCCGGCACCAATTCTCACTTGCAAGTTTCTCTCCTGTGGACAGACTAGCAAAGTGTGCAGTGTCACCACACTTCTTTAGACCTGTTCCACTATTCACCCACCTGGAATTAGCCTTTCTAATCACAGTTCACAGCAACAGCACTCTCATGACGACTGGTAGGCAAACTAGATTTTTACCAGGTAAGTGGCAAAAAGGAAAAGGAAAAGAAAAAGGGAAGCTGAAAGAGAGGAAAAAGTAAGGTAGAAGGAAAACAATGAAAGAAGGAAAGAAAGACAGCAGAAACAAGACTGTCGTCTTCCTGGCTTCAAACCGGTCTGATCCTTATGCTGGGAGCCACTGCACAAGAGCAGGTTGTATCCCATTCAAAGAGCAGCTATTATCTCAGATGGGTAGTTTTCTCAGGTTTGTATTTCAGACACAGTAATCCTAAAAGAAATCAAAGGCTCACATCTGAACTGTTTTCAGAAGTCAGCCAAAGCAGCTAGCAATAACTAATGAATTCTCTTGGTCTCCCCTCTCTTGCCCGGTTTGGTGATGACGCCAAAGGTCACAGAGCAGCACACAGTGAAGGGCTGTGAGGACCACAGAGCCATACGGTGAAGTTCGTTTCCTTCAGTCCCATTGATCCCCTCACTAATCAACATGCAAGAGATGCTGGCCATGGAGACCAGTGATCTGAGCCAGCTACCAGAGAGATATGGGTCCAAGAGTCAGCTACTGGGAAGATCATATGTCTAGACCAGCTACTGGGGAAACCCACATCTGTGTAACAGGAAGAGGTCCAAGCACCAGCAACCAGAGTGTGGTTGTGAATCTTGGAGGTTCACATGTCTGGGTGTCAGCAGCTGGAAGGAGCAGGGAGATCTGTAGCCAGCTACAGGATTGACTATCTGAGCCCAACTACTGGAGCAATTAATAGTTTGATACTATATATAAAAATATAGGTATATATGTATGTACGTACATGTATGTATTCCCCCAGTGGTCTTTGATCCTGATCAGGCAGAGAGAAGGAATAGAATCAGGCTGTCCGTGCTGTCCATTTTGTGGCAGTGCTACATATTTTTGTGTGCTGGTATGGTACTGCTTTCTGCCTGTGTTGCTTTGTTGATATTCCTACCAGGAATATGTGGTCCACCTCTCTAATGGCTGAACCTGGGGACATGGAGCCACAGCAGCCTTGTATTCATAACACTACTGGATTCAACAACCTATAACAAGGTCAAACATGCAGTTGTCTGTTTTTAACCATTGTTTTTTCTTTTTCTGCCATATTATCTGTCCATTCACATATTCCCTCTGCTTTCAGTAGAATGAATAGAAGAATCCCAACAGCCTGAGAAAGGTTTCTTGGGTCTTCTAACCACAGACACCCATTTATTTGAAAATCATATTTGAGGCTTGTAAGCCTGAAGCATCATCATACAGACATATTGCCACTGAAAAGCTACCTAGATTCCTCTTTTTCTTGACGTACAAAAAAAAAAAAAACCCCAAAAAAACCCAAAACCCAAAAAACCCCACAAACCAAAAACCAAGGAAGGAAGAGATCTTCAGATATCATGGTAATAATGTGTTTGGATACCAATATGTTGTTAGAAATTTTTTTAATAAAACTCTGTCATGACTGAGGATGGTAAAAAGAATTCCTGTGATACAGATACAACAAAAATTACAGGCTGACAGATTCCTCTTGATCAGAAAGTACTTAAAAAAGGAATCCCTTAATTCAAATCCCAAATATGCCACCCTTCACTTTCATTTGCTAGACCAGCTTTGCCCATAAGATAAGATAACTGAAAACAACAAACTGTGGAAAAATCCAGGACTACCATTCTCTTCCCTCTAAGAACCTGTTACTGAACTTGTCAAATCCTTAACTCCAGCCTGGTGACTTTCAGTGGTCTCTTCCCTTCATATTTCCACAGAACCCAAAATTGTTGTATTAGGGATGTTATAGGGTCTACCCTTGCCTGGTCTTTGTAATACCTATTTATGAACCTGTTATCCATGAATTTCTGTAAAGCCTTCATGAATCTGATGATGTTGTCTATGTCCACAGCTTTGTGACAGCTGATTTTAAAAATTCACCACTAACTGTCTTAGGAAGTACTTTCTTCTATTTGTTGAGGATTGATCTCCTACTGTTTCATTGAATGTCCCTAGTTTGAATATTATGGGAATTGATGATGCATTCACCTTGTCCACCATGATAGTGATTTTATAAAAATTAATCATACATGCACACACACCCTCTAGTGTTCTCCTCTCCAAACTAAGGAGTCCCAGCCTTTTTAGCTTCTCTTGGTCAAGCAGCGGCTTAATCTCTTTAGTCATTTTAGTTGCCCTTCTCTGTACATTTTCCAGATCTACTGTGTCCTTCCCAAGTTGTGGAGACAAGGACTATGCAGCATACTCAAAACAAAGCTCATCAACATTTTAAACAGCAGTGAAATGGCACAAACTGGCTTCTTCTCTACATTCTTCCTGACAACACCCAATATTTTCTTGGCACTTCTGGCTGCTGCTGCACATGGTACTCATGAGTTCAGGGAAATATCAGCAGTAACGTCAAGATGTACTTCCTTCATTGTAACTGCTAGTTCTGTGTTCAGTGTCATGTACAGATGCTTAGATAATTTTTCCTTAAATATATCCGCTTAAATTTATCCACATTGAAGCCCATCTGCCATGTTTATTCCCAGTTTTGTAAGGTCCTTCTGGATCTCCCCTCCATGACACAGTGTTTGACGATCCAGCATAGCTTAGTACCATCCGCAAACCTGAAGATTTCCCCACCCACTTCCTTCTCCATGTCATTGATGAAGATACTGAATAAAATTGGTCCCAGCCTTTAGCACTGAAAGACCCTACTGCTGATTCCTCCTTTCTGAAAAGCCACCATTAAACATCCAGTCTTTTCCTTTAACCAGTTTTCTTCTAAACCTGTAGCAACTTCATTTCTTTAACAATCTCGTCTGGAACCTCAGCAACGTTTTTTTGAACATCCACCAAATCCCCAATATCCATGCACCCACTGACAACCTTCTAGGACAGTGACAGGTTGGTGAGGCAGGGTTTCTATTCACAGAGGCCACATTGGCTCTTTCCTGACAAATTACTCTGTACTTAGCTAAATGCTTAATGATCTTATTCCTTCTTACAGAACCCAGCGTTTTACCATGAATAGAGGTCAGATGCGTTGGCTTGAAGTTCCCCAAATCACTTCTGGAGCTCCTTTTGCAGATGGAAATTTTGCTGGCAACTTGCTAGTGCCCTGGCACAGTAGCTATTCACAATAAAATACTGACCTCCCATTCATACTTAAAAATAAATTGAAAAAAGAACCAAATCACAGATCCCATGGTTACTAAAAATAATTTTACATTTCATTCTGTGTTTTTAAAAGTTGAAGTAAACATCAAATACACCAGCAAGTTTGCCTCTTGTCTTTTTTTAAAGAAATTGATTTTAAAAAACCCCAAACAACCAACATAGAAATTAGCACAGAAAAGTCTTCTTAACAAATACATCATATCACACTAAGAGAGTTGAACTGGCAACTAATGCACTTTTTGGCCTTTGATGGAGGATTAATTCACACAGTTAACTGTGATTCGTGCTCTGTAAGCACCTGTATTCCCAATTGCCCTCTGATTATATCTAAAATTATTTTATAGAGTACATAATCCTAATTGATAGTGTAACATACATACAGCTGAGCATACTAATCTGCCCAGTACACAGTGTTTTCTTTCACTTTGTCTTTATTCACCTTCTGTGAAAGCTAAACTTTCCATACTTCTTTCCTTGCTTATAACTTGACACAGATTGTTTTAATGATTACATGCCATTTAACCACTACAGCTGAAATTTGAGTGTCTTATTACTAAAGGAGGCTGATTTTCATAGAACCCAAATGTTTTCTTATTAATACTGATGTAGACTTGCTGCATCACCTGAAACTCTTATATTTTGAATCAAAAATTAGTTTCTCACTTCAAAGACACAAAAAGATATAGTAATAGAAAGGGAAAAACGATCCTTTTCTAAACTGCCACCTCCAGGGGCTTATTTAGTCTTTGCTGTGATCTATTCTCTCACTTAGAGGTGTTACTTCTCAAATCAATCGAGCAAGCCTCCTTCAAAGGAAAATTTTGTTTTTAAAGAATAGGATACATTTAATTGTGATTGATAGGATAAGTACAGCAAGCCAAGAATCAGCAGGGCTAGCTGAGTACAACTTACAGCAAGAGAGAATGTGTCTGCAAAAGTCTTGTAATATGCTTCAGGCAGTCTTTGGTTGGTTCTTCAAGATCATCTCTTCTTTCTTCAGGTTCAGGTTTAATGAACTCCAAATTAGTTTCTGGAAAGTCAATCTTTATTTCAACAAAAAAGGTGAGAGAAATCCTTTTAGCAATACGTATTCTCAGATACAACTGTCAATAAATGTTATCTTGGATTTGTATGGGAAGTATACAAAATATGAGAGAAAGAAGAAGGGACAATTCTTTGAGGATGTTCACTGTATGTAATATATTACTTAAATATGTTGGTGATAAACTCAGCCTACGAAAATCAGTGGGACCTTTGTCACTGACTTTCCTGGGAGAATTTCATCCACTGTATTTCAATTTTATTAGAACTGCACAAATTCAAAGCTGAAGTAATTTTTTCCTTTTTTCCTCCTTTCCTGGTTTTTAATGAGAAGGTTCTTAAATATAAAGCTTCCATTAACGTAGATTATTTTTTCTGTAAATGTAGGGATAATTCTAATGTGTAGTTTGCCAGTGTAAGAGATAGAAATCAGATTCCTGATTTTACTTCTGAATGTTCAATTTCATATATATTGTACAGCATCTACTACTTTTTAATTCTTTACACTTACGTATGGGTGTCAGAAATTTAGGATAATGTTTTTAAGGTACAGAGAAAGAAAACTTTCAACCAAAATTACAAAGTTTGAGGTGCTTGATAATCTGAGTACAGACTTAGCTGAAATTTAAAGCTTGTTCTTCAAAATTCAGCTCAACTTGCACATCCCATTTTGGTTTACTAATGTACACCACAATCATCTATATCTTTTTTTCAATATACATATTTGATATGCATCACTTTTCTAAAGGTTAACAAAGTTATTCCCTACAAAATACAAGTGTCTTGTCATTCACATCAGAAAAGCTATCTTTATGGCATTTCCAGCATGTTCACAAATCGTGATACTGTCACATGCATGGGAATAACTGAAAATGAAGTGGGGGGAATGAGAGATCCTGCTGTTCCATTTCTTTCAGCAGAAAGAGATTATAAATTAATAGCCATTTACTGTCTCAACTTCCCTTTATTATTAATAGGGGGAGCTATTTTAAGGCATCGTCTTTGACTGAACTCCTCAGACCAGAAATTCCCTATTTGCTTGTCTATTAAAAATACGGCATTTTTAGGCCAGCCTCATTTATCTGTATTATCTACTTTTATATATCATTTGCTAATAGTCATTCAGCTTTTTAATACAGAAAACTATTGGCTTTGCCCTTGAAGTATCCAGTTGCTAATTTAACCTGGAAAGGTGACAAAACTACCATGCAAACCTAATGCATTTTCAATACTGGGAGCACCATTCTGACCACAATGACTAGGTGCTCAGCATGTAGTCATTGAGGGAGAGCTATAGTGATGCTTACTGGCAATTTTCTTGTAGCCACTTCCTTTGCAAATCCTTTATGCTACTCAGTCTAATTGCAGGCTGTATGTTACATTTACAAGGGCATGCAATTCAATAGTACTCAGAACAAAAGTTCAGTTTTGAAAAGGCAGCTCTAAGTCAGGTACCAAGCCATCAATTTGTGTCAAAAGTATTTTTGGAACCAAAATTACAACAACAAAAATTATCCTATAAAAACCTTCCCTAGCCCTCAGAGGTGGTATTTGATATGAAAGTATCATACATAGTTGCCACTGTGCAGAATTATATGCTTCCATCCATTAAGATTACCATGCTCTCTTTGAGCACCTGTAATGGAAATAGGATTTTTAATTTGTGTGGTCTAATGAGCTGTGGGAATAACCTTTTTTCTTGCACTTTTTTAAAAAACAACCCTTTCCTTTGCTTTCTCGCTTTCTTACCTGCAATGTTACTGAGGTTGGTGTATCAGTACTGCAGATACCTGGGGTAATCATTGTTGTTGTAAGCGTGCTGTACAACGTCATGCTAAGCAGCACAGTTCCGTGAATAAGCCGCCTGCAATACACACAGGCAGAAATACTGCATCAGTACCAGAGACAAACTGAACAGGGTTTATTGAAATTACAACAAAGAACATGGAATGGATTAGCTTAAAAGGCAAGCAAAAGGAGAACAAAGCTTTCATCTGTGGCTAGTACAAATCTGGCCTAGATCAGTAGAGGCTGCATACTGATGGCCTCACTGGTATCTGTGCAGTTGCAGGGATCATGACACAAATCACACTGCCAAGACATTCTAGGTCAGCTCTGCACTTTACCACTGACTTCTTGTGTGACAGAGGTTGCCATTGAAGCTAGATGTAAAATAAGGATAATACCATATTTCTATCTCAAGATTTAATTTTGAGGACAAATACGTTAGAGATTGTGAAGTGTCAACACACTATATAAGGTGGAGGGCAGTATACATTTATTCCACAGAAAGAAAAAACTCAGGGCAACCTACTGCAACCACGAAGGATCCTTGCTGATTTTATGTGTAGATGGCAGGGAGTAGAAAGTATATCAGTCTCCAAAGAGGTGAAAGGAGTTGAGTGGGATAGTTTGTACCACATCCACTGCATGTGGTTTTCGGATAGATGAAAGATTATGGTCTGAAGTACCAGGCTGAGCACTACATGTACAAGTCTTATCAGAAACAGGCATGCATGTGGTCTACAGATAAGAAAAGCAGCACAATTTGGCAGGTTAACACAATTCAGTCTAGAGAACTTGAATATAATCCGAAAGTTCAGGTGTAAATTCTAATTATAACCAATCCACTTGAATTAACAATACAGTACCTGAATAAAGGAAGATAGAGTACATTGGACTTGCCCTTTAAATTGTCCAAATCTGAATGGTTAGTGAGGTCAGAAATTTGATTACGTTCAACATCTCTTCTTTTAGTGACAAATAATTTTTATTATGATAGTTCCAAGAACTGCTCAGTCAAAACAACTGCGAGAATGAGCTAGTTTCTCTTCTGTCCGTTGCAACAGAAACAGCCAGCCAGGCAGTGATCCCAGCATGAGTTTGCAACATTGCTGTAGGAATGTACCTTCTGAATTGCAAACTGAAATAAATTGTTACTAAGTCATCTGCAGAAGAAGTAAGAAACTCCTGCAAAGTCATTTTTACAGTCAACACTCAGTGTAAACCTAATTCAGAGCTAATTTTTCTTTTTTACTTCTCAAGCTATTCATGTTGTTAGTACAAACACTTTATTTTATTGTCAGAACACAGCTCAGGAGGATTAAAGACAAAACCATTTTCTGAAGTTTCTTTTGCAGCTATAGGTGCATTTGCAGGGGAATCGAGGTGGAAAAAGAAGCTGTGATGTGAACAAGATAGGACTCAGGGGAAAGCAGTTGTGTGATATGAAGTCTTTCACATTTAGGTCACTGATGTGAACACGTAAGTGACCAATGGTGGTTCAAAGTTGTTTTTCTGTGATGTGTACTCGGATGACCTTTAATAAATGAGTTGCATCTCTTCAACCACTCCTTTGTTGACAAGGTTTTACATCATAATTTGAACTAATTGGCACTTTTGTTAGAAGGGAGAAGAGTAGCTGAGAACTGAATGAACACCAAGACTAAATGATCCTTTTGAGCTCTCATTACTGCTAATCACTTTTATATTGTGCTCTAAAACTATAGGGGGCTTTAAAAAAAGAATCCATACAATGGATTTTTTTCCTGGGAAACCTGCATAGACAAATACAAGAAGTAGCACAGACCTCAGAGGCACTGTAGATGTGTTTATTTTAAACATTTTCTGAGCTCATTATTTCAACTTATTTGCACCCAGTACAGGTGTGGCTAAAGATTGTCCAGGAAGATAAGGAAGAATCGGCAGGTGGGTTTCTGAGTCCTCAACTGGAGAAACAGCAAATAAATCAATGTATCTTTGCTGGACTGAGAAGACTTCACATGTTAAAGCAGATGACAGGACTGTGAGCAAAACCAAAGACATTAAACCCCTTTGATAGTATAGAGATGGTATCTCCTAAGAAAAAAAGAATTTCTTTTAAAAACAAGGCACATATTTATGCCTTGTATATAGAGTAGCCTAACTGGTACGTTTACAAATAAGTGAGCAATTTACGTATCTTCCATCAGTAAGTCACTCTCTGGACTAAGGCTAGTCTGTAAACACAGTAGGCATTTTTAAAAAAAAGTGAAGAGGCATGGACAACTACGAAATATGGTGTATGTTTCTGAGGCACAGCTTTCCCTAGTAATCTTTGGGCGCTGTATGCACTGCACAGCTAACAGCAGGACCGAGTCTGCTTTTGGACACACAAACGGAACAATAACAGGGGCCATGCAGGTGAATGAAACAGTAAAAAGATGGATCATTATTTTTAGAAAAAGGAAAAGAAGCAGGAGAGTGTGCAGGATCCATTCAGAAAAGCTAGAGCTAGCATCATGAGCATCATAACCATAACCTTTACTGAACGGACAGATTCCTCTGTTACCTCATTCTGCCAATGAGCTCAGGCATGTCACTCCCCATTCTGCCTGCCAGTTTTCCCCTCTGTAAGGTGAGGGTAGTGATACTGACCTTTGTAAAGACTGTATAATGATCACAGCCATAGACAATGGCTTCCATCCAGGAACTTCAGCATCAAGCACATCAGAAGGAGAATAAACAAGTGCTACTATTGGCCTACTGCCATTTATTTATTTATATGGTCATGCAAAACCAGGGCAGATGGAAACCCCTGGAATTACACAAATTCCCAGCTCTTGTTTATTACCAGAGCTAAAATAAACTTCCCACCTTACTACAGCAGGACAGTACTATTTAAGGACAGCTCAAGTTACCCTAACTTAACAAAATCAACCTTGTGTTCTGAAGTCGCATGGGAGACTTCCCTCACCACACCCAGCAAGAGGAGATTTTTGTTGCTTGCTCTGTCTGATTTGGAAATACCAGTTCAAAATAAATTTTGTTGTTAGAATCAGTGAAGTCAGAGCAATGGGCACTGTGGGGGACATTACAACTCCCAAATTGCCCCAAATGATGGATTTCTGATTTGTTAATCAGCTCTGGATCACTAAACTATTCAGCACAAGAGACAAACACATTTTTTTGATGTGAAGGAATGGAAAGTTGGCATACAGGCTTGCAAACACTTTTTGAACTGCCTTTTGTGACTAATAAGACTTCTTGATAAAGATGCACCCTCAAGGGCTTTATTGGCATTGATTTATGACCCCTATCTAAAGTCAACTACCTGATAAGGATGAGAAAAGAGCATGTGGAGGCTCACCTACTGGACAAGTTGGCAGCTACATCATTACCATGTTCATTCCCAAATGTATATAACATTAGAGTAGAGTTACTGTTTAGACTACATATCCCAGGAAAATAAGGACAAAATATAGTGTAAAAATAATGTAATTATCCCCAAACCTGACGATATAAGCCTCAGAAATTCAGAGTTGAGGTTAAATTTAAAGGAAATCCAAAGCTGCTAAGCTATAAAACCCCTGTATCTTATGGCCCAAGAAGTCTTAATTCTGCATTGGAATGATACTGTGAAATAACTACTTTTTTTATAATTACAAATACTACAGAATTCTAGAAAATTCAAATTAGAGATATAATTTTCAACTGCAACATAAAGCTAAATGTCCTACAGACATTTATAAGGACCACATCTTCCATTCCCACAGTTTCCAGTTTAAATAACTTCCATAAATTTGAAGGTGCCAAATACAGCAAATACAAAATTATCAGATTATTCCGAACTTTTAAAACAAATTTGCAGTTATGTTCCTGATTCTTTCCTAATTTTTGCCCCAAAACATGAAGTTAAAAAATAAGTTACAAGCAATAACTTTAAAGTAAACAACTCCATTTAGGCAAAGATCAGAGAATATTTGCAGGAAGTCAGTTTTGTAAAGAGTGAGACTATTTGTACAGAAACATGCAAAGTTGATAAACAGTAATCCCAACAAACATTTGATAAAGAATATAGTGGCTGCCCTAGTCATGTTATAAATCAGCAGACTGCAAGACAACGGTCAGAATAGTGAGATATATTACTAGAATTCAGGAAATAATGTAAATTAAGCAAATTTGAAATTTACTAAACATCTGTTCACTGACAAATCTTTAACAACAAGCAACAAAAAAAAAAAAAAAATTAAACAGGCCAAATTCTTCAGAACATTTTTAGGTATTGTGTGGTTTCAACATGGGCAAGGTAAGGAGAATAGATTACAAGAAGAAATGCTAAATAATAAGTAATATGCTTTATTTAAACAGTTGGGGTTTGCTTCTACTTTTTAATATATTTCTCATACACTCTGCTTAGTCAGTATTTTTTTAAAGAACTGGAGTGTTAACATCTCAGAAAATAGCTACAGCCCTTTGATCTGGCAAGGGACTTTGACATGGTCTTGCCCAAAAGCATGAGAAACACGTCACACTTCTTGAAACAGATGAAAGGAATTTGTATACTTTATATGTTAAAATGAGTTCAGTTTTTCTTAATCTTCAGTTCAAACTAAACATAAAGAACTAAACTATGAAGCAGACAACTGACCATACAATGACAAAAACCAATTTGGAAGAGAAAATAGATAGCAACTTTGAATTTATTCCTCTCTGTAGAGTCTTTTAAAATAAAGTGTTCTTTTGCCCTAGGTCACTCAAAGATCAAGATTCCTAAGTAATATCTGGGAATGAGCCAAAATTGATAATTATTTTTCTTTCTCTTTTTAAAATAAGCCACAACCAGCTTGAACAGAATTCCTATGGTTGTAATCAGAATAAGATATAATGGGACAGAAATAAGGAACTGTATTTTAAAAATGTTTGACATTATTTTCTTTTTCCAATGTTTAAAAAAATATACATTTTTTTAACAAGCATCTAAATAGAGAAACAGAGGTCACTCTCTGTCCTTATCTTTGCTGACCCTGAGAAGAATGGCTCGGTGACCAAATGGGAAAAGGATTTGAACAAGGATGTTTGATGACCCAGGCAAATACCTCAGGGCTACTGGCTTCTTCAGGGAGCTTATTTCTGTCCTTTCCCCTATAAATTAAATCCTAGATGTGAGAATGTTAAGACTTTTTTAGAACTCAGATCACCTCTGAGAAGTTTTCTTTTGAGAAAGTGGTATTTTCCAAGTTAGAAATGTTTTGTCAAAGATTTTCTGGTCAGATTTCTTTAATCTCTTTACATACATTTATAGAGTTTGTTCATTTAGAGACCCTAATACCATAATCTTTGCAATAATGCAAGGTACTCTTGACACATTAGTATGACGCTACAGGTACAAATCTTTTCTTGGTACATACTTTCAAGTTCAGAAGTTCTCTATTGAAATAAGTCTTGAAGTTTAGTTGCATTCCAGCAGTGAGGGGAGTGAAGTTGGGATCATTGCTAGTTTATCAATGTTTTCCACAAAATTAGTGAGTCAAATAAAAGCAATTACTAACTTTTAATTTTTTTGTGGAGCAGGAAACGGCCTCTCAGTGTCCTACTGTTGCTTCTCAATAACTTCAACTAACTGAGAGCTTTATCTGTTAAGAATCACCTGACAGTTTTAATCCTGCTACTTTCTAAGTAGGTAACCCTGAGAGCTGCTTTACCAAAAAATATTCGTGATCTTCCAAAGAAAAGGAAAAGCAGGCTGGGTGAATGCTCAGATATTTTCAAGTTTCACATTTCAGAAGGAATTTCAGGGCTATCCTTATTTTTAAACAAGTTTATCAACCGATAATTCTGTGGAGTTGTGGTTGGCTAAAAGAGGAAAAATCATTTAGGTTTCTTTGTGTTAGTAATTACTATAATTGTAAATGACATAGCTATCAGATTAGGGGTGTTGAACATGCTATTCCTAAATCATTCCTCCCCAACAACTCAACTTTTATTTCTGCTTTGAAGGGTCATTTCAGCAATGATCTCTACAATTATAGAGCAGATGAAAGGAAAGTAGCCCTCTATCCCCTTCATTTTGTTGATTGTGTGTACCATGAAAGAATGGAGCCATTTTTCAGTAAAATGTTTGAAACTGTCTGGGTGACTTGGAGATCTACCTAATGAAAATCAACGTGTTTGCTCCAATGGCATACATTAAAAAGTATATATCACAGGGAGCTGAGGGCTTTCAGATCTTCCAAAAATCGTTCCTTTGGGACATGAATGCTGAAAAATAAGAAAACCTGTAGTACAACACAGATCCTCAAGAACAAGATTCTTACATATCCCATTTACCTCCAAAGGTGCCTAAGTGTTCCCCAATTAAGTTATCATGCCTAATGCTCTGCTTCTGAATGTACTCAGCACACATCAGCTTGCTGGGGATTAGAACATTTTAACACTTCATCTCAAGTTAGATAATCAACCAAGATATTCCCTCTATCTATTTCACCCTAAGCTTTAAAAAGACACACACAATGGAAGAGTGAGTGATGTGCTCTTCTTCAGACTAAGTATGAAAGAAAAGTCATCGAATAAAATGCCCAAGCAATCTTTGGAGCAGAGATTTCATTTGTGTTTCTTTCCTTCCTTCAAGCTAAGTGCTCTAATCACTAAGTCACAGAAGAATGCTCTCTTTTTCTGAACAGAGTAATCTTGAATTTTCTTCTGAAAAGATGGAAAAAGCCTCTAGCACAGTCCAACCATTTTCTAGTGTTTTAAGTCTCTCAGCTTAAAAGTTCAGTGGAGCCCAAGGTCTTTCAAACATAGGAAATTTATACATGCAATCAGATTTTTTGGCTTTGTTTTGTTTTAAATGGTGATTGCCACCATATGAAGAAGTAGATGAAGATGTCTCAAGGAAAGAGCTATAGCTTAAAGATGGATGCTAATGCAGAAACTTGTGGGGCTTGAATGTATCCATCTATGGTCCAGAGGGCATGCAGGGCTATCGTTTCTAAATAAACATTAAGTGTCATTGTAAAGGCTCGATCTAAATTCAAATGTCTCAGTGCTACTAAAATATATTTAAACCACTGCAGAAAATTTACCTTACATCTCTGTTTATGTATCACTGCAGAGACATTCAAGGATACAAGCATCTTTAAATCACTGTTACACTGTGTGCTGTGTAGAAAGAGGAGGTTAAAAAAGAGGAGAAAGCTTCTAAAGTGGTGTGTAGAGGGAAAGGTGCTCATTGTGGTCATCACTGACTGCCCCACTTTGAGCAGAATGAATGGGTGTGACAATGGAATGCAGACTGAAAAAAACCCAACCATTGTGAAAGAGAGGCTACACTGAGAAAGATTTTGCAAAGCAACAGGAAAGGGTCTTTCAACAGGTCTAGGAAACTTTATTTTAACTGTTAAACAGTTATATAAGCCAAATTCAAAAACAATGTATTGGAAAGAAATAAAAGTTTACGGATGGGGCTCTTACTGGCACATCAAGAGCAGTTTACTGTGACTGTCTCAGTCTTATTACAGCAAGGTCCTGAAATGAGTATTTCTGTCTTTTTATATTTCTCCCAAGTTGAGTACAATACTATTCAAGAATGGTCTTTTCTTAAGCTGCCATACAAAACTGAACTCACTCTTTTGGATACAATGGGGAGCACGTCCAAGCAAGCACTTCTGTATTTTTAGAGGTACTGTTTACTCCAAGTAGTTTTATTGTCAGCATAGTTTCCCTTGGAAGAGCCTTTATTCGTAGAGGAAAGTTGATTCTAAAAGAAAAATCAGAAAGGAGAAAAATAAAAGTTAAAAAAAATTGAGCATTTTTACCAGAAGTGAATTCTTTCTTCATTTTTCCAGATGCCTTAACACATATATCAAGCTATAAATTACAAGAGTTGCACTCTAAAGGAAAATGCAACTAACAGATCCCTTCAAGACATTGATGAGTATTGCCAAGCATTAACTCAGGTCATAGTACTTTATAAAAGGCATATAAAAACTCATTAATTTCAGTGGTAACCACTAGAGTTGACAAAGGCAGGAAAAGCTTAGTTAAACTTTTGCTTTAGAATTACATTATCAGTGAAGGGCTATTTCAGAATAAACAACCCTTAAGGGTGAATTGTAAACCAATAATTAGTTATTGCTGTCTTGTGTCTTCAGAGGAAAACACTACTTAAGAAACTAAGAGTTGTTTGTGAGTAAAGTATGATAATCATTCTCTTGTTCAGATGTGCTTTGGTGGTGTGGTATTTCCCAACCACAATTTAAAGCCAGATTTTGTCTCAACAGCAATGAGCGGTTCACATTTTTTAGTGAGAAAATTCAGATATATCCATATTCATGTCAACTTTGTATTGACCACTAACAAACTTGGTTGGTGATTCAAGTTGTTTATATAGATTATATGAATGCATTTAAAACTGTAACTTAGAACAATACTAATAAATAAGAAACTTTAATTCTGTATGGAAGAATTATGCATGTAACTACCCAGACATGTGCAAGTCTATGTTTTCTTCTTCCCGATGAGAACATTTATGGTGGATGGTTCATTTCTAGCTTTTTCCACGTATATTCAGTGGAAACTTAAACGTCTCAAGTGGAAAGTGAAATTAATTACAATTCTCTGTATAAACAAAATCAATATAAGGAGATAAAGGCTAAAAGAATTATTCCACATTGACAAAATAAGCATTAAGAAAACAAAAGATCTGCATAAACTTCAGATTAAGAAAACAAACTAGAAGATAAATTTAAAAAATATAGATTCCATTTAATTTTCAGATATTCAATCTAGACTGGCAGAACAATGTAACTCAGCATTTTTAAAAAGGTATATTCATACTTAAGCAGTAAGCAAATGTAGAAATAGGTATTTAAAAAGTATAATAGCCTGAAAAACATAAGTATTATGGGTAGCAGAAATAAGACAAGGTAATACTATAAGGTAAAATTAGCATAAGATTTTGGTTCTAGTTCCAAATCTATCAAAATTCTGCTGGCTTTGGGAAAGTTTCCTTGAATGCACTGAGGAGCCACTGAAAGAAAGTAGATGGTTTTCAGCTGAAGTTCTGAAGCACCCCAAATTAACATTAGTGTCAAAATTTCAGATTATCAGTCCTAAACATTTGGAAATCATTCAAATTTTGCCTACCTCTCTCTTTGAATAACAAAGCAAGACAGCAATTTCCCGCTCTTTCTAATTAACATGAATAGAATTGAGAAGCAATTCTCAGCTGTCTTCCCACATGTCCCTATTTATAGCTTTCAACTCTGCTTTCCCTGTCTAATGCCCTCTTCCTCACTTGTAATTAGTTAGAAACAATTATTGGGAAACTGAACTGTTTTACATGCTATAGATAGCTTGTTCTGTCTTTTTCACTTATAGGCCAACAACTCTGCCCATGTTACATAAAACTGTTCAACAAAGAGATACACTTAACTTTATTATTTATACTACTCTCCATTTTTTTGCCTTGTTCAAGTCAATCCTAATCTAAGATCAGGACTCATTTTTGAATTAGCCAGGGTTTTTTTCAGCCTGATTGATTCTTAACTGTATAGAGAATATTTGCCTTCCTAATGTGATAGAAGCTCTTCCTGGTGACCTTTTACCACACACATTTTCAATGGCTGTGATGAAAATAGCATATGGGTTAGAACGAAGTAGCGCTTTAACTCAAGGCAAGAAACTTTACAAAAAAGAAGTTCTCTCCTCTGTAAACTTTTTATGCAAACATATTCTGTTTCAGAAAGGTGATGTTATAGCCAAAAGATAAATAAGAGTGAACATAGCTTGGTTACAGTTTTGAGTGACCCATACTTCCTACAATAGGAAATGGTGCCACTTGATGACTGGAAAAACAACTGCAGTAATACTTACTTCATTAAAATACTCTATTTTTTAACCAATTCCAGCTTGAATTCTTGCAAAAAGCATTAATTAACATTTATATACCTGTATTTATTGTAGAAAAGCCAAACCAGCCTTTTCCTGGCTGGTTTTAAATTATGCCACTTAGGCACATAGCACTTTCAGTGATAATATGACACCAGCTCTACTGCTCCTTCTCTCTGTGTATTTCAAAATATTCTGAATGTACTGATTATTCTGCCAAGTTTGATGTTGTTTGTTTATTATTTCTTAGAGGGTTAGCAGTACAAAAAGCAAAAAAACACATTTTGTCATTACAGAACTGTGAGAAGTATTAAATATTTAAAATAAATTAAAAACAACATAAACTTTCTTCCCTATGCATATTTTCATACAGGAAAGAGCTGGCATCACCATCTTACCTAATATTCTGATACTATACCAAAGTCGTACTGTGGTAAGCACAACAAAGTAAAGCAGTCAGTTCATGTCTTTTTGTGAAAACGTTTGATTTTTTTGTTAAGTGCTGTGTTAGAATTGGAATAAGAACAGAATCTATTGACATGATCTCAACATGTCCAGGTCCTGCAGTAAACGTCTGCTTTATAAGCACCTCTCTTCTGAGTAGAATCTGCTCTGCCAACCCAGGAACATTTTAGTCACTCAAAAAAAGGGAGGGAAAGCTCTTGCTGTAAGACTGTTAGCTGATTTAAAATACTCATCTGATATTTGCATTTTGACTCAAAAATAGCATCCATTCACAAAATCCACTTCTGGATACAAGCTAAAACATCCACAAGTAATGGCATATCTGGCTACCTTGATTCTCAGCCTGTGCTTCTGGACCTCAAGTCATTAGGTCCAAGAAACTTCCCCTCATGTTATGGGATCTAAACAAATCTAAGCCAATTGGTTTGAGGTGGAAAATATGTGAACACCTTTGATGGTTGAGGGAAATATTTAAAAGTCTGCCAGACAGATATACATTTTTGGGTTTGTACTTTGGAATTTATTTGAATTGGATTTTGAAAATTATTTTTGAAACTCAAGCAACAATAAAACCAAAAAAGGTACACTTACAAACTAATACTATTAAGTTTCATACAACTCTAGATCTTGTTTCTGATGTTAAGAGCCTCTTACAAGCATCTATGACCTATGAAAGAATTTGGCCTGCATACTTAACTGCTTCTTTGTCCAAGAAGCTTTTTGATGGAATTGCAGACATTTAATATCAATTTTGCAGAGGGATAGGTTTAAACAGAAACCCTGAAGCTTTAGTCTGATTTCTTTATGTTTTCATGGAAATGGAAGAAGAGCAGAGTTTCTGTTCCAGTTATGGCTAAAGAATTTATTTCTATGCTACCTTCTTGTATTTTGTTTTAGAAAAAGGTTGTGTAAGATGCATTCCAGAAAGGCATCAGCCACTTTTAGAAGCCAAAAATGGTCATAAGCAATATAATCCTTCCCCTATGCTTCAATTATATCTGCCCATATGTACCATAAGATAGTACTTGACCAAAACTTGGACAAGCAAGTTTTTCTACAGAAAAAATAGGAATGATCCAATTTTTCTAAACATAAGGATAACAGTTATTTTCCAATCATACAAAAGATTGAGGGTTCAACACTCAGACTCTATGGACTCAACTGAGGCACCAAAGCAGATTTTAGGCCCTAAAAGAACTAATTTGGATGCTTAGCAGAAATGCACCCATTTTGTTTCTTAACCATAGGGAAGACATACTAAGCTTCCTATATCTCTTCAGGAGTGTTGTGCAAGAAGGTTACGCAGACTCTCCCTTAAGATAGACATGCAACAGGTTTGGCATAAAAAGATCTTCTTCCATTTGACCAGCTTCAAACTGTTGTGTGTCTTAGATAAAGGCAAACAAGTTATGAATTACACTCTGTATTTAATTATAATTTTAAAAAAAACCCTTCAGATGACTTGTAGCCTTTGTTCAATTACAATGTAATCAAGCTGCTTTCAGATTTAGAATGCAGTTAACAGTGATGTAAAATACTAAAAATTTCAAAGATTGTAAATATAAACATATCATGCTCAGGAAGTTGGAAGAAAACAGTATTACTGCCAAATCATAAAAAATTACATACTTCTCTCTCATCTATTGCAAATATGCTTTTTGTCATCCCATTGCTTTAACTGAATGTTGTTTGAGTGTGCACTTTGCTTTTCAATTGAGTTATTTTCCTCAAAGCAGACAGGCAGGTGACAGGCAGTTGGTAATCTTTACTTTAAAATTCCAATCTCAAATTAAGGTCCTCGTTCTAAAACCTCAGATCCTTTTTATAAAAGAAACCCCACAAAAGCCTTATTCCTTCTAAAAAAAGAACCCTTAAGAAATGTTACAACAGGTTCTCAAGCTGGATTGCATATCTATAGAGGTGGATCTAAAGGGCAGAAGTCCTCAAAAGAGAACAGAAATACAGCCTCTGGTTGCATCTCCTTTTGGCTCCACTATTCATCCAGGACACTTCCAGTGAATGAAAGCTATTCTCAGACCAGCTTAGTTTAGCTTACTATCAGACCAGACTTAGATTAGTCCTGCTTCTGTTCCTCTGGCTATCCCTCTCCTTTCTCACTCCCACCTCTCTAAGTTTCTCTGAATTCTGTGGAGTTTAATTTGCTCAGAAGAAGATCCATAATAAAAATGTGGGTCCTTTTTTTTTTTTTTTTTTTGAAATGAATATTCAACGTGTAGAATCTGTCAGACAAACATAGATCAAACACAGACCAAAACTTACTTCTCATTCCAGTCAGCCAGGAAAAAGAAGGACCTTTTAACTGGAATATTTTTGCAAATTTTCACTTGACATATTGTCTTCCCAGCATAAGTTAGTGAACAGGAAAAAGAGAAAACTTTGTAGCTACAAGGGGTGAAAAAAAAAAAAAAAAAAAAGATTAACTGTAACGTACCATGTCCAGCACAGTAAATTTGGGGCTAACCATTTAGAAATTTGTGAAGATCCATCCTTACATGCAAAAAGAATTGAAATAATGAATCACATATTAATGTGGGAGGGTTGTTTATTTTGTGTTGTTTGATTTTTTTAATGTTCAGAGTTCAAGAAAAGTACTTAAGACACCTACATTCTGTTCCATGTTTTTGTCATTAAGACTAATATTTTTTTTTCATAATTGCAGTCAAAGGAAGTTTGGACATAAGTTCTGAAGCATTAGAACTTGCTCATCATACAACTTCAGCCAACGATAAATCTATTTATACTTACTTTTCCCAGTCTGTAAAAAACAGGTTAGTACTTAAGGGAATCTATACATTCATTACAGCAGAAGCATTAAAGCTGTCTGTGTTGGCATTCTTCAGATACTTAACCAACTAGCTTCATAGTGTAATTTGGGTCTAAGGCTATCTATTGGTTCCATATTCTTCTCACTGAAATCTTATAAAATTTTAGTCAAAATAGAGGAATAGCATATAATCAACTAATGTTCTTAATTAGTGTTGTAACTTCCAGATCTTCCTGCCACTCTCAGCTTTACACCACATTCTGTATGAGAATGATGAACATGACAATCAGAGTCAAATCTGAACAGCAAATTTGAAGCATTTGCAGGTTGAAGGTGCCTGGCTTTGCCTTGCTTACAAGAATGATAGTTGATATCTTCCAGAACATGATAATAAATATAATAATTGTAATAATTATTGTCACAAACATTATCTCTCTCTCCTTCCCCCACCCAAGAAAAGGATCTGGAATCTGTAGTACCTATGAGGTATCAATGCAGAGGAAGGAAAAAAATATCTTATATAACTAGGAAATGTTTCCGCTTTTAAACATGGCATCTTTCCTCTAGAGTCTAAACATTACAAACAGATAGAGGATAGTGCAGTCAATAGTAGGTTTTAATACAATCAAATGATTACGCATTGATGTTTAAACAGAAGTACTGATACACAATAGACAGACATATTCCTGATTTATACACCATAAGGACCTAATTCTGGTAAGATTAATGCTTACACAATGCTTCAGTCTGACTGAAGTCAGAAAGACTGTTCAGAGTGCATGAACGTCAACCCATTTTAGGTCTTTGTAGAGCATTTTGCCTAGGTAACCCCCCTGTGAGTTCAAAGGCATGACTCTACAGTCTTGTCCGAAAGATCTTTTCATATTATCCAGATGTAGATAGGAATCTCATTTTTTGTAGAAACACATGCAGCCGAATATGAAGCTAGCAACATTATGCCACTGGCACCAAATAAGGCACACCTGCTTGGGATTTAAATGAGATAAAACAACAAACTGATAAAAGAAACAAGGAATGAAAATACAATAAAGAAAGAAAGGTAATCAGTTTTGCAACATTATTCTGCAAGTTGCAATGTCTGTACTTACCTTTTTAATGAGGACAGTAAGATAAGAATAAGAAATTGAGGGCATAAATATGAAAATTGACAAAAAAACAATCCACAAAAGTGAACTAGAGATGGATTTGACAGGACACTAACATGATTCTGTAAAACATAAGACAACTCACTCTCCCTTAACCTAAATGATTAAAAGAAAAGCCATTTATCACATACTGATATGTATAAAAAAAACCAATGTGAGACAGACGGTGAGGGATGTCAAAATTCTAACATTTATAATATATATACATGCAGGAATATATATTAAAATACATGTTACAAACAGCAAGATCATAAAACGTGACCTTCAGGAAAGAGAAAACAAGAGCTACGACACAGCCAGCACGAATTCACGCAATGCAGAAATAAGAACAGAGAGTATGGATGTGAATGAAGTTAGTAAAAGTATTTGAGGAAAGTAGGTGTCAGAGTAGCAGTCCATGCTAAGAAGTCCATGCTAGCTATGAATATTGGAAAGACTGGAAAGGGAAATTAAAGAGGAAGAGAGATTCTCATTTTCACATGCTTGAACATAGCATTCAACTCATCAGTGGCCTTTAGGCCATATGTAATTTCACATTTTTCTGGTAAAACATAAAATGCAGTGGGAACAGTATAACCATCTGAAAATCAGGACAGCAATTATAGTTCTGTATTTATTACCTTAACTAATGCAAATTCTCTCAGATTTTTATTAAACTGCTAATTACAGCTGACACTGTATAGTACACTTTCTTGCTCACAGCCTAATGCAAATGATTCCACTGTTTTTTAATCAGTCATTTGGAATTCAAGGTAAAGTGGGAGCAAGGGGAAAGTATCATTAAAAACTTGGAGAACAGCATTTTGACTCATAAAAATAAGCTACCACCCTGTAGTCACCCATCCCCCTTTGATCACACTGGAGTGGTAAAAGGAGCACACCAGTTTTTGCTCAGAGTCAGAGGAGCAGCTATTTGAAGAGATGAGTAATTTGACCAAATAAACAATGCAGAAGAGAATACTTAAATCAGCTTTTTATTAAAGTTGTCTCCCTCTTTTCTTTCCTGTGCTATGCTGATACACTAGGTATATTTGGACCTATAAACTATACTTATTTTAATCACCATCTATAAAGAGGATCATCAATGCATGTGCTTAGCCAAGTAATGTGGTTTGAATACACCAAGAGCAAAAATTACTGATAAATCTTCATTCAGATTGGGCTTAAGCACAAGTATCCCTCTGTTTAACTTGGTAAACTGGCCTTCAATTCTTCCAGTTACTTGTACTGCAGAGGCCACAAAAAGTCCCAGTCCAAACTCTCTCGGCATTCAGCACATGCCCTTTCCTCCCTTCTGCTGAGCAAGTTGGTCACAGAAGCATTTGTACACATACCGATCAAGGCCAGTGCTCTGATGTTGTTTCTATTACCATTCTTCCACACTGGTCAAGGGCAACCATCTAGGCCACCTCCTTGATTCTCCATCTATCCATGGGTCCTGGAAGTCTCCTAGTCAGTCAAGCTTAAGTAAATGCACATTATACTAGAGAAACAGTGGCAATACACCCACTTACTCAGTCTCTAACATTAACATAGGAGTATCACCAAAGGAACAGAGGTAAGCTAGTATCTATGAAAAATATGTGATCTAGGAGACAACACCTCTTTTTGTGAACACCTGCTGGATCTCTTCCTACCTGTTCACCCAGGATTCTGGGATGTTATGGGCAGCATAAACAGTGAAGCTGAGCTGGGAATCTAGGCTGATGTCTGCACATGAAGGGCTTTTAGGTATGCTGGCAAGCTGGAAGTTTACATCAAAGCTGCTGCTGTAAACATGGATGAGAGAAGAGATGGCCATGGAGAGCTCAGTCACAGCAGCCCCTATTAATGCTGAGAGGAGAGAGAGAGAAATAAATAAAGGTTAGCAATAGGTCATTTATGAAGAACCATATTTATCTTAAACCATCAGTTATGGCTTTGAAATACTTCCTAATAAAATTTAATTAAAAAGACATAACCTACCAACTGAAGCCAATTAGCCATCTGTGCTTCTGAAACCAGCCTTAGCTCATTTCTGGTGTATCATTAACAGTCTTTCATTACAGTCATTTCAAATTAGGGCATTTTCAAAATAAGTATTTTTAACTTTAGCAAGTTAGTGTGTGCCTTAGATATGCCATTTTAGTCTGTTAGTTTTTGTGCTGGAAGGATTTTTATTACGTAGATATTTTGTCATTTCAGCAGCTAAGAAGCTACTTAGTTCAAGGGAACTGGCAATGCAGCAGTAGAATGGAGAAAAGGCACTGGTTAAATTTTAAGACTATAAAGCTGTTGCAACTGTAGGTAAACAATTTGTGAAATAGATATAATGGCAGCCACAATCAGACATAGTCAGCATTCAGATGATCATGGATTGGTGATAACATTACACAATGATGGAGACTGAAATACATATCTATACAGATATATATGAAGTGCAGGCTGTACCCTCATTTATATCACACTTTTAGTTATGTTATTTCCTCTGGCTTCAGCACTGCAGTGCTCTTTTTTTGCAATTACTGGCTTTTATCCATCTTCCCTCTCTCCGTGTTTTTGGAGCAGCTAGGGATTGCCTGATTGCCAGTGTAAATTAAAATCCCTAGTCCTGGCAGCCTCCATTGGGTGAAGAGAGCTGGTACAAGCACTCATTTCCCAGGCAAGGGACAGGTTGAGAGAGAAAGTGTTAGAGTACATTGTATCATTCCAAGATCAGAATGATTTGTCTTCCAAGAGGAGTACCCCAAACTCTCCTTTTTTCCCCTCTAACTCATGGGTTCCTATGTGATCAAGAACATGCTCTCATCACCTGTTACAGTCCTGACATACTCCCTAAACTTGTTGGGCCACTGTATTCGGCAGCCATCTATTAGCTGTCTAATAGTGTCTATTGATTAAAAAAAAAAATTCCTAGAAATAGGAAGCCTGAGACTTGCTTATACTACCGTTTGCTACTTGGGATAGGTGCAGGAATCTTGTCCAACATCAGATACAGACACCACAATTCACCGGACTTAGCTATCTCAGCTTCCTGATAGAAATGTCTCCAAAAAACATATCCTCAGTCTGGAATTTTATTCCCCTTCTTTGATACCTTTTGCCCTTAAACTAGCAAATACTGAGAACTATTGAGTCACAAAATGCACTGCAAGCAGTGCAAAGGAATTATTTCAGTCTTCATTTTATAATAGAAAAATTTTAACTATGTAAGAATAGAGATATACATAAAATTGAAATAGCTTGACATATAGTGGGGTTTGCTACTGGAAATACTGACAGCAAGTTATTGCACTCATGAAGGACTGGCTAGAATACTACACCTTGTCATGTTGTAATGAAACATTTTAGGGACGAACAGGTTAAGAAAACTTGGTCCTTTGTGTATACTTCTCTGTCTAGCACTTCTTTTTAATTATCTTTTTATTTCTTCTCTTTAATATTTTCTCCATTTATCATCCTTCACCATAATTGTTCTGAATAAATCCTTTCCTCCAATGATTTTTTTTTTCCCTAGAATACCATTTTATTCTCATACCCAGTTCTCTTGGATGTGTAATAACAGTACCTTCTACTGAATTCTTTTAACATTCCAAGGGATTACCTGTAGTCATATACATAAAGCCTTCTTAAGAGGTCCAGAAGAAGAAATCAGTGGACTATTATTTGAACCAGTATTTTCTACTTTACCTGAAAAGTACCACACTATTTACATTAAGGAGAAACAGCTGCTTAGGAGACTCCCTGGCTCCATCTGGTCAAAGTTGCAGGCAGGTAGATGTAGTGTAATAGCAAAGCCCTTTATTTATGTAAATTGGCCTACTGAAGTCAATCATTGCTGAGTGGAACCTTCTCAGCATTTTCTCCAAAAACTGTTCAATGTAGCTCAGAAGCTGTGTAAACTTCTTGGTGTGTGTTGAAACGTACCCTTTGGCCACCAGCAGTTTTCACACAAGCCATATTCTAGGCTGTAAGGCAATGTCTCAAATTTTGTCTCCAGAACAAGAGGAAATATATTATATTTCAGCTAAGTCACAGAAAGAAGGGAGTACTCCTTGGACCAAAAAAAAAGTCAGGAGAAACATACACAATAGAGTAAATATTTTCCATAATAGAAAATTTACACACGCCAAGCAAGGAAGTGAATAAGATGCAAGATGCCTATCACTATATCCAAGCTATCCTGTCCACTGGCCATGTTTGCAGAAAAATGGCTCTCATGATTTACCTGAGAGACAAAACTGAATGCCAGATACATAAAAAACAGTCAAAGGGGGGGGGGGGGGGGGGGGGAAACCAACACAAAAACTGAGGGAAAACAAGGAAAGGCACAATTTTTGCCTCAATTATTTATAACATGCTTCAATCTGTCAGTGGTCAGGTGAAAAAAGTTTCTTGAGTGTCAAGGACCTGCCCACTCTACAAGATTTATGTGGCTAGATGGGGCAAGGTTAACAGTCTTCACTTAGTTACAGACGATGCCCATGAGACTTTCTGCTGAAAGGAGCTAGGAAATGTTCTTCTTCCCCCTCTCTCTTGAATTTCCACCTTTTACCTGTGGGCTTGCAGCCTGTGTCTGAATGCAATGAATGAATGGGATCCAGTCTGGAGGCAGGGCCTGGGAGGGGCAGACCACAGGCTGTCTTTCTTGCTAAGATAGTGTGTGAGGGGTTAATCAGTTGAATGGGGCAATCAGTTCAGCTGCCAGCAAAGGGAAACAAATGAAAGTTCAGCATTATTTATCTAATTATTAGGAGATCCAGAATGACGATCTTCTCAGGAATAGAGTTCCTCAGGTGTAAGCAAATGTCCAAGTATGACCTCGTCTGCAGCTGCAGCATTTTTTTCTACATTCAGTTTCTTACTCTTGTCAGGTCTTAGTTTAAAATGACTATGCTTTCTGTGCCAGAGTTAGCCCTTTTTACCCCCCAATTCTTCACTCATTAAGCCTGGTAGCAATTAACTAAATTAGAGACAAACATCTTGGCTAGTCTGTGAGTGTCCATTACTCAAAAGAGTTGGTCAGCATCTTTTCACTATATTTTTATGAGCTGCTGAATAGGATTTGGTACACTGAAATTATATTGCCCATTCATGAGGCCAGAGAACTTTACTGCTTTTTATTACTTTTATGATTAATAAATCTTGGTAAAGATATTAATAAAAACTACAGTGTTTCACTGATATACATAGCACAGGCTATGGACTTCCTACAGTGGATTCACAGCTTCAGCTATGCCAGAGTTTATTTTCTAGAAAGGTGTCCCAGGCATATGTAGGAGACAATGAATACACCACATTGCAAAGTGCATTGTGACCAACATTCATAATCTCACAACTCAAACATTGATTAATAATTGATAATTGATTTCTGGTATGAAATTATTTGGCATCATCTTCTCACTGAAGGTGAGAAGAAAAGAGACTTGCAGAAATGAGATGAGAGCAAGGGAAGTGAACTTTAACCACAGCTGCCAGGTGTGCTTATTTCTGACACAGGTTCCTTGTACACAAAATTTGGAGGAATAAATTTCCCCCTTGGTGAGAAACAAAACAATCCACACCATTCCTAAAAGTGTTAATGAATATACCTGCAAGTGCCTTCAAGATTTAGTAAGGAACATACTCACATATTCCTTATAGAAAACCACTTACTTTCTTCTTCTCAGTCCAGTATTACAATTCACATATTTAGTGCCAGACCTTCCAACAAGAGCAGGTACTTTGCTGTTATTGCACTAGCAGGTGATGTCAGTTTAACACATATTAAACATGCCCTCTCTGACTCTATATGCACATTTTCTCTGGGTGAAACATGACAAATATCTGGTTGAACAGAATTTGGAAGGAAGACTTAAGTCCCTTTTGACACCTTAAAGATATTTTGGAGAACAGGATTTTGATATTGTACTTTCCCACTTATTTTCAGAGAGAAGAAAAAGAGCAAAATCCTAAGTACAGTTTAGGTCATACAAACACACACAACACACCCAGAAAAAACACCCTTAAGATTTAGGTAAGGTGCTAAGCAGCATTAATTAGACGATTATTATAATAAGAAAAAGGCAAAACATGAAAAGGCTGTAATGCAAACACTGATCAGACGCAGTCTCCAAGCACCAATATTTACTTTATTGTTTCCTCCTACTAGCTGAAGAATCCTATGAATTATCCCTTGCAAGAAACTTAAAATCTCTGGCTGTCCTGGTATCAAAAATGTCTCTGCTCCTATATGCTTTACATAGTAGCAATGCCTTGGTAATTTCTGTCTAATTTTTGGGGGGAACTGGGGCATTGTAGTTATTTAAAAATTGGTCTTGGTTAAAACCCCCCTGGCTTTCAGAGCAACATATCAGGATGTAACACAACAACAACTCAGAGGTGAAAAGCCATGCTCAGATTTGAAAACAATGCAGGAGACACTTACGGAGATGAAATGCAATCAATAAAAGGCCCTTGACATTTTTCCATATTCCAAAAAAAAGTGATTTTTCCAAAGCAAACATAATGGCTTTGTGCTAGGAAAAGAACGGAGTGGAGTTTTCAATTTTATATAGGAAAACCTTCAAAAAACCTTTCATTTTGTTCCCTTCCTTTTTTTTTTTTTTTTGGAAACTTTCTGTGGTGAGTATTTTTATGATGAGGTCTAGAAGTACCTATCAAATCTCAAGCACAATTAACGAACCTTTACACCCTTTAAATGTAATGACTTCATTAAATGTATTGTCATCAAGGTATCTGATTTCTGCATTTACTTGAAAAGATTGCAACTCCATCAGTTCAGCTGGAAAAGACTGCTGAGTCAATATCATCAGTTCATGGTGCACACTAGACTTTCTGGGATGGGTCCCAGACAACTACTGATCAAATTCCAAAAGCTGCTTATTATGTCTGATCCGTTGAAATCCCTGCCTGAAGTAGCAAGGCTGTAGACATTGTATGAACATTCATTCATCAGCTTTTGAGAAACACACGCAAACTCAGTTTTGTACCAGCTTGCAGCCTGTCTTTTCATACTCTGGATTGCAGCAAACTCCAATGCTAAATCTCTAACTTGAATAATCTTAATCTTTATTTTCTGGGAACACTTGATGCTGCAGAAAAGTGCTAACATCTAGAAATGCATATCGTTCCTCACATTTAAGAAGAACTAAAAAAATACTTTGAGAATTAGAACATTAATATAATCTTCTAAGGACTTCATACAGAGGAAAAAGAACATGATCCAGACTTTGACATAACATGAATAAGTACTGCTCTGTTCACATCAATGGAATAATTTGGTCTACAGAGATAACACTGTTAATAAAGCCAGTTATTGCAACACTAAATCAAGGATAGATATTTTAAGTATGGTCTTTGACTTGCTTAGGCCATGGTAATGACTAATATTAAGTCTCTGATAATCTTTTATTAGAGAGAAAGATTAAAGCAGTTTCTAAACAAATTATTAAGTAAGTCTTTAATTTTAATAGTATCTTTTATCTTTTTCTCTTTTGTGGTAGAGAGAAGCTATAATGAAGAAAAACAAAACTCATGATACTTAGGGTAATAACTAACACTTGGGGGAGGAAAAGCAGAAAAAAAAGAATTTATTAGTTGGAGTAACTGATTGCTGCTCTTGCTGTTCAAATTTGATCCTGTTTCCTTCAAGATAAACGTCAATACGTATAAGAGACAGAACAGTACAAATGGGAAATGCAATCTGTTTCCTCCTCAGCTGTCAACGCTGACTTCATTTGCAATTGTGGTGCTAGAGAAAGCAAAGAATGTGGTTTCTAGCTTCCCGAAGATCTGGAAAAATTTACCAGCACTGAGCTAAGGTGGTGATTTTACTTTACTTTTGGGTCACAGGCCTGTAAATTTTTGCATGCCTGCAATTCTAGCCAGCTAAGCATAATAAAGTAAAAAGAGGGCGGGAAGCAAATGAGGTGGAAAAGGAAACACAAAGGTGATTTCAGAAGGAATGCACATCTCACCACCTAATTGGTTTTTACTTCTAGCTTCAGCAGGTGAAAATATCATCTGGATTCTTCTTAGGCTCAGTGTTCCTAGGTCAATGGATGGGAGGCCCCATGGCATTATCATGAAGTTGAGCACTGAGGAGACAGGGACTAAGGAAAGCTTGTCATCCCCAAAAGAAAAGATGTGTAGAATGGCTTTGTCCACTTCTCGGGGATTAAGCCTGGTTTCCAACAGATCAGTTTTGTTAATTGCTCTCACAAGTTATTTTTATCAGACATGCCCTTAACACCAGCTTTGATATGATAGCTAGACTTTTCTGTTAACACTCATTAGCCTAACTTTAAATATTTTGCTGGCTTTTAGAAGTTTATTTAATAGGTACAGATGTAACACATGTAATATGTTAAAATGTACATGAAATGCATATCACTGCATGTAAGAGGTCAATTTGAATTTTGGTTACCTCGGACAACTTTGAATGTAGGCTTCTCCACAGAGTGACTAATGGCCTGGCAAGTTCTGACTTGCAATTGGTAACCTGCAGTTTCTAATATTACACTACCAAAAGGATTCTGCAATTGTTATGAAATTAGGGTGTGCCGAGAACAAGCAGAAAAGCATCACTCTTCACAGTTGAAGGTTTCCTGGCATAAATAAATAGGTACAGAGAAGTAGACAGTAAAAAAATTTTATTCCTTTACTGTTATTCAATAAAACAGATTTTTCTCGAGGAAGCTGCTGATTCAGTGAAGTCCAAATTTGGAAATACCTTCAAGTAGAGGAATGTTTTAGATCCTCTCCAGCCAGGTTTTCTGAACAATGTGCAGAGGAAGATGTTTCTAAGGTAGATCTTGATTAATAACCATTCTTTTCATCATCAACAATTAGTTGCCATTAAGAGTGTTAAAAAAAAATCATGGGATGAATGGCTATATCCAAGGGATAAGAATCTTACAAACTGTATTTACCTTCCCCTCTCTTCTGCACCTGTGTGCTCTCCCCTGACCCTCCAGCTGCTTAGCTTTTCCTGGCAGCTAACAAATGTAATTGCTGTTTCTTTGTTTGCTGTTCATGAAGTTGAATAATGGTGAAACAAGTCTGGCATTTGTAATTCTGCATTTGAACCACCACTGTGTTTCAAAGGCTGCTGCAATCTTTGTGGTTGGTTCACCTTTTTGCCTCTCTGAGCACACTGCAATCGAGAAAAGCAGACACAGGAAAAAAGAAAGAGGGAAAAAAAAGCATCTCAGAGGCCACTTTTTTCCTCAAAAAAAATGGAAAGAGACCACTGTTCCACAGCACACCCCAACCCACCCCAACGTTCAGATCAAGGGCCCTTTGAAAGCATCTGCTTTCAAAGCTGCATGTTGCAGGCTAGCCACAGAGGGGTAGAGCACGACCCATGCCCCGATGTGGCTGTCACTTCTGGGAACCCGACACAGACACCCATGGCAGGACAGACTCCTGCACACCCCTCAGTCCACGAGGTGTTCTGCAGTAATGGTAACAGTACTGGGCATTAGCCAATGAGTCTAAGCTAATTTTAACTGAGGAATTAAACAAGGCAGGGTCTATGATTTTGTCCATTACTGTTAATTAACTTACTCTTCTTATGACAGTATATCATTTAAGACGACACACTATTTACACAACAAAAGACAACAATGAACTAAACCTTAAGGAGGGAGCAATGAAAGTTATTGGAGCGGAGTAGAAAAGCCATACACAAAAATAATTTTTTAGGCTTTCATGAGGTTTTTTATTTTCCCTTTTCTCCACAGAAAAAGCTGGGATTAAGGACAACTGGTATGACCACCACTAACTCTAATCAGTTCTTTCACTCTACTATTCACGCTCCACATTTGAATCTCTGGATCAGTTTGGGGAAATGTTGTGTTTTATTTACATTTTTAGATCACTTAAATGGTAACTTGTCATAAATACCTTATGATACAACCAAATACGTAAACATCTGCAATATACCAACTATAAAAGTTCACTAATGCAAACAAATAACAAAATGTGTATTTTCTGATGATACGCCTTAAATTAACATATTTTAAAAATAATACTTTACCTTTGTCTGGTGTTTCCACACTTTGAAGTGAATTCTATGAAGACAAAACCCAAGGGAAAAAGTGATCAGTTAGTTCAGAAAAGAACAGATAGCAGTTATAATGATTTTAGGAGCAGCACTCATGGAAAATAAGGTGAGAAAGGAGAAGGATGTATCCTAATGGTATGATGACAGAAGACATGACTGGGATTCAGAGTACCATGACCTGCTTTCCAGCTCTTCCACCTGCTTCCTCTACCATCTCAGACAAGTCACCCAGGACCTGATTTCTGACAGTATTTAGGCTTGTTAAGATACAACGAAGCACTTATCAACAGTTGAGGTGCATTCACATTTTCAGCCTCTGCATTGGTATAACAGAGATAAAAATACCCTCTCCATTCCTTTGCATGCCTTATATATTCATATGTGAATCCCACAGCCAAGCTGAGCAGGCAGAGCCTCAGCATCCTTTCAAAGCTGAGGAGCACAAAGTCTCCACTCAAGTGGCCTACATTTCACTTACATTCCTGTGCCAAATCAGCAAAAATAGCTATGCTCTTCAAAGACCTTTGAGCAGGCAGCTAACCAGAGACAGCCAACAGGAAATATTAGGTGCAGGGATTTAGCGGGTGTTTACGCCCTTGGTGCCTAAACACAGCTCTTGATGCCTAACATTAATTCAGTATCTGGATTCCTACCTCTTATATCCCACTGCTGTCAGCAGGAACTGCTGGGTGCTTATGACCGCTGAAAGGTCAGGGCAGTTATTTAGACTGAACAGACCAGCCTAATTAAACTTCTTTTCTCTTTTTTTTTTTTTTTTTTAAAAAAAGCTACTCTATTAAATCCCCAAGTACAACAACTGCCATCAATCAGACCTTACTCCAGCCTTCTCAGACACTGGGCAAACTTAAATATTACTGCACTGCCTGTGCCTCCCCACGTGTACAGGAAAAACCGCCGCCGTGGCAGGTAGCTCGGCGCATCTCCCCGCAGGACAGGCGGCACCCACAGCCCCAGGGCTGCAGGTGGGACCCAGCCTCAGCTCAAAGGCAAGCATGGGCGACTGGCTTCCCCTGCCGGCTGCTCAGTCTGCCCTGTCTTCGCCTGGCTCTGACATCAGACTTGCATGTACCAAGGCGACATAGAAATAAATTACTGAGGTGCAAATCTTGACCAGAGAGACTAGCAAGTTAATTCTGTGTTTCTATATTACCCGTGGCTTGCACTGTTTGAACTCATGTCCGTGAAAGGTTTACTATCCTTTAAAGTCATTAATCCCTTCGCAGCTGGCTGAGAATGCTTTGTGTTAGTACATATGTATTCAGCAAGGTGATTCTTAAAAATTACAATGCATGCAGAAGTGACATAAGTACAATGCTGGATGTACATACTCCCGCCAGTACCCAGCTTGGATCTGCCAGCATTTGTCTAGTAAATATGAAGAGAATTCAAATCCTTACTTGAGGGGAGAAAAGCAACCTCCAGGCTGAGAAATATGTTTTCACAATCTTTATAATGCAGTGAGACAAATGGGAACAGAGGCCTTTGTTCAATTCTCTCAAATTTTAGAAAGTAAACAACCTTTTGGAACAGCGCTTATAATTTCAACATAGTCTAGCCCATTTAATATATAATGGATTAGTGCCTGTTCTGGCCGGATTTGATCTCCTAGGATTTTTTGTGAGCTGCAGTTAGAAAGGAAGGAGGGGGGGATGGATGACAAAAAAAAAAAAAGAGATGAAAACCATTAATTGCGCGGCAGGCCCAGAATTTCCCCTGAATGGATTTTAAAATCCCAGGGTCAGGTTGGTTAGAGACTGAATGAATCACATTTACAACAAGACGCAATCAGTTAAGAAGAAACTATCGCTGGTGCCAGTTGCTTTCATAAGCTCTTAACTGCAGTACAGGATTGCACGGTACTGGCAGTAAGGAGGCACTAAGGAGGTAATAAGTACAGTTTAATTAAACACAGAAGATTGGAAGTAAGTTTCTTTGGTTTTCTTTTTTTTTTTTCATAAAACCAGAATTAAATAGAAGCACATTGAGGTTTTTTTTTTCAAAGTATGCAAGCACACATGTCCAGATATGTATAAACAAACATATGCTGGTACCCCATGTAATGTAGATTGGAAGGAGTAAGCAATAGTTTGCCTGAGGCATTATGTGCACATGGAGCTTGCCAAATGGATGCGTTAAAAATTATTCCACACAAAACCACACCATACGTTACACTAAAGCGTCGGGAAACCATGGTAAAAAAGCAATTAGAACCTTTTTTTCTGGCATTTCTCCCTTACCCAATGTGTAATCCTGCAGCACTTGAGATGTAACGGGTAGCCTCAAAAATTTCACTTCTGGTACAAGTTACCTGCTTGTCTGAAAAAAGCCTCTCTTCTACCTAACAAAAAATCTTGGGGGTACTACGCTGATGAACAGAATAGAAATAATTCAAGCAGACTAACAAGATATGCCAATATTACAGTATTTAACAATTTTTTCAGTACCCAGAATTCACATAAAATGCCCCTACACTCCAGTATGAGTTTAACTCAAAAATGGTTTGGAGAGTTGGTACTCCATCAAACATCCAATTGCTGAGTACTAATTTTGGCTACATATGTTGATACAGACAGGAAAGATGGTCCATTTTCTTTGTATAAATATTGATAAATATAGATAAAATCTGATTTGTTATATTTATATACCATTCTATACATAAGGTAGTTGCATATAATGTGTAATCTCTATTTTTATAAAATGGAACAGTATTGGAGATACAGAACATGCAGAAATATATTTTACTGCTTTTATGACATTTATAGTTCAGTTGCTGCTGAGAAAGATTAATCTCTTCATAAAATCAAAACTGAACTTTTTCTAGATTGATGAAGTCTTATTGTCTGTCCCAGCACTTATTTCTCAAAGGAGTAAAAAGCAAGAAGCAGCAACAGCGTTTGCTGGTGCAGGAGCAGTTTGACCTTCCCCCCCCCCCCCTCCCCCCCCACTTTTTTTTTTTCTCTATTTGTTTGAAGTCAGTTGTTAGTCAGGTCTGCTTCACCAAGGAGGGAGTAAGGGGGAGAGAGGTGTCAGTCAAGGTCAAAGGCAGCCTTTACAGGAAGGCTTCAAGGGACAGACAACTAGTTCAGCTAACCAAGCCTGAAAGGGAATGTTAAGGGAACAAAACCTCAGTAATGTAAAAACCTTAAAAAATGAGTAACAATCTAGTCAGTATTCTCCAAGAGAAACGTGGAGACAAGCAGCTTCTTATGTGACTATTAGGACAGAAAAATATTTTAAAACAAGTGATAAAATATTCAATTGGGACAGAATCTTTTTAATATTCAGAAGAGAGTATTCAGGAACAGTATCATTTCACTCATTACAGATGAGCAAACACCTTCATTATCATCACCGCTACCACTACTTGTCATTTTTAGCCTCTGGAGATTACAGCCAGGACCAGCACTCTACTATGCTGGAGATTGTACATATAGATAAGGAGAGGCATTCCTTGCTCTGAAAAGCTTATAATTTAAATAGGTGAAACAGAAAAAGGAAAGTGTATTACTCCCTCTGTGCGAGGAAGTATATGGAAGTTGGTGCAGCTGAACCTGTATATATTAGAGACTGTCTGTACAGTGGAGTTGGAAATTGGACACATGCTGGAGAATGAGCGATGGCAAGCTGGGAACACTTGGAGAAGGGGTTTTTGTTTGTTTGTTTTAGAGGTTTTGTTTGTTTGTTTCTTTGTTTTTACAACAGGATAGATCAGCTCATAATTCAAAAGATGACCTGTACTCTTTGGGTTTTATCCCATTATCTTATTCTTCATGGCATGAAATGTGGGGTTTTCTGATTGCTCGGGACAGACCACACGAATAGGAACTGATTCGGCTGTTTGACCACTATATCTATCTCTCTGCTGGAATTCAGAGAGGATGGGACTGAAAATGGACTCAGGGGTACTCAGTAAATATAAGCCAGTCATAGGAGGCAGTTTACATGTTGGGTTCACAGAGCTGACCTGAACACTCAAAGAGAAAATACACTAAATTTCTCTTAATTCCAAAAGAAATCTTTAAACAAATTAGTCCCAATAAATTTCTTCTGCTCTAAATCCTTCCTAAAGGAGAACATGTCCTGTTACTGTCCTCTATCTTTTTACTGGACCAAGCTCTTTATCTATCTCTTAAGAAAGATTCTGGGTTGACAAAATTGTTTTCTCAGGGGGAAGATGCTGATCTGCCTGATGCTGTCAGGACAGCCTGGGGTTTAACTGGAAAGCAGATCATGTGGATCCCTTGTTACTTCTTTTATCTCTTTCTTTACTGTATTTGCCCTTCAATGTACAGGAAGAACTTTTCTTAAATGGAGATATTCTTATTTCCATTTAAATCAACAACATCCCAGATAAAATGTGTGCTGTCACAGACCTGTTTAAGCTGGAATTTACCCACAACAGACTTCTAATAATTGATGCTGAAGTGGACATGAAAAGATTTAGGATGCTATAGAAATAAGATTTACAGTGAGTCATGACCTAGAAGGGAAGCAAGAGAAGGCGCTTATGTGAATCAGCTGGTCAGCTCTGAAAAACAACAAAAAAACCTAGAGCTATGTTGTTTCTTGCAGCTTGGTCCTTAACAATACTTGCCAACCTACAGACACAGCATTCATATAACTAATTCCAGAAGGCCATAGCTGGTTCTGCCCAGGGCCATCCAGTAATGTCTGCTCTGTCATCTCTAGTGTCCTTTGTTCCAGAAACATGGTGCAGGGTTTTACTTACAACCCAGACCTGCAGAGAGCTACGCTGATGTTCTAGAGTTTATTTGCTTGGGTCCTGTACTTTACCTAAGTTGGAAGCTATTCCCTCCCCCCACCCCCAAAAGGAATAAACAGAGGCTAAGAATGCAGAGATTTAAGAAAGGAGGTTTTCTGAGCATCACCGGATCCTCTTCAGTTAACATGCTCTTTGGTGAGTCTTTTCGTCTCCCCTGTAAGATGATGAGTATTTGAGGGTTTGAACCTGTCAAGAGTAAGTGTATATGGATGACCGTATATAATTAATTTGCTATATATCACTCCTATGACACAAGAAATGTTATATAAATAATTATGTTAGCTTTCTCCAGTCTTATGTTTGGGACCTCAGACTGTATATCAAGCATAATTAAATAAATTCCATTTATGTAGCTAGTTAGACATGTTTTTAATTAATACTCACTACTTAACTCAGTTAACACCAGTTATGCTATTGTTTACTTTCCTGTCCTAGATGTTCTCACACATATCACAAACCATGGGCTAAAACCAAAAAAAAACCCAAAACAAACAAACAAAAAAAAGAGAATGAATAAAGCTTTGCGAGCAGGTTATGATCTGAGAATGCATGCATCTGGCCCAGTTTGGCATGTTTTTCTAAACAATACTTGCTGAGAGAAAGAACGAGACAGAGACCGTACACGGAAACAAAAATAAAACCCTTATTAAACTTTTTAAAAAATTGTGAAGAGGGAATTTCATTAGGGTGGGAAAGAATTAGCATGTCTTAAGGTTACACCAGACTAAATCCAAGTGTTTAATGGCTTGATTTTCAAATTTGCTGAGCACCTGTATTTCCAAGATGCTGACTTCAAAAGAATTTTTGGGTGCTCAGAAATTCTGTAATTTGGTCATAGTGACTTGTCCAAGGTCATACCAAAGCGGCTGATGACAAAACTGAGAACAGATACTGCCCTCCAAAGTCCCAGTTCATTACAGTAACCCCTGGAAAACACACTTCACTGTTTTAAGAGTGAGTATTCCAGCTAAAATCAGGACTATATGATGCTGGTCCTTCTCTGCATAAATAGCAGAGACATTTCTCTCTGAAAAACTCATAATTTAAGTGACATTTATAGAAGGAATTTTTTTTATTCTTAACAACCTATGCTAAATATATGAAAATCAAATACTTTGAAATCTCATGATTTGGTAAATAGGTGATGTGGCAAAGCGGAAATTGGTATGTTTGGTGGGAATAAGAAAGAACAACCAGAGGAGCATATCAGTTACAGTTAAACACAGGACAAGTCCTCTGTTGCTCCTCTGTCACACACTGTCAACAATCTTTTCTATTTTTTAATGCTTCTACCTAATGCTTGTCAGCAGGAAAATAAGACAGTAAGTAAGATACAGTAAGACAGTAGGATGGCCTTGATCAATATGAAAATTAGTGATACCCATTCAAGCTCCAGTTTTAAAGAAAAAATAGAACATCAACTTGCATTTTTTACCTGTACCTTCACCAATGGCACCTCACGGAGTTTCTTGACTGCATCAGTAATGTCTCTGGTTTCCACAGAACAGAGGACACTGCAGATTGCTTTAGCTACTTCAATAACATTATCAACTTTATGCTGTTAATAGCAAAGAAAGAAAAAAAAGGCAAACAGTAGAGACATACCATTTATCAGAAATGCCTTACCATAAACTTCATGCCAGTGAGTATGTAGAAAATCCTATCTGCTCATGCAGAATTCAAACACACCATGTATTAGTCTGGCTATGTTGAAATCGCTACTGACCAAGTTTCCTAAGGGTAGCATAATTTTTGTTGAAGTCCAATTATCTTCCACAAAACATGCCTTGTTGAAAACTGTGACAGATTTGGTATCTAAGACTGATTTTGAGGCAAAACATTGGTCTGTCTGAACTTCATGACAGCAGAACCATTGTAAAAAATCTTCTGAGGGAACCTGAACCCAAATGATTCACAAACTTTCTGAGGTTTTATGATACTGTGAATTTATCCCCACTATTGTCTCCTACCCATCTCTGTGAGAGCTGGCAGACAGCCGTGTTCCTCCTAAAAATAGTGACTGTGTGGGAGGCTGCAAAAGCTGACACCTGTGGACTGAGTACTTCTGCAACTAGATTTTCTGCAAAATATATGTATATAGTTCAAACTATTAAACCTTATTGATAATAAATTTAGAACTTTTAAATATGACCATATGAAAAAAAATGTCTAGATGAATAATCTTAGAAATACTTTGGGGAATTCAAGAAAAAAAAAATCTGGATCCCAAAGGAAGGAAAATGCAATCTTCAAATATCATGTGCTCTATGTTCAGGAAAAAAAATAAATAAATAAAAATTAATGAGTTTCCTGCATAGTTATATTACTTCATTAAACCTTAAAATACATTCTCTGAACAAGTAGAAGCTCTCCTATAAATATTCGCCATGTCTCTGTACTGATAAATGTTCCTTTTAGTGTGATACAGCATGTCTATATACTGATAAAACCATTTCTCTAACTCATCCATTTCATGCCTGAAAAAGAAAAATTGTACCAAGATGAACTTTCCATTTTCAAGCTTAACATCTATATCCAGACTGTACTGAGAAGGTTACCACCTGTCATAAATACAAATAAATACAAAAATATATTGAGTTTACTAATTCCACATTACCTTCCTGGAGCAGAACTAAAGAAGGAATGAGTTACATAAAAGATCCTCAAATATTTGGTTGTTGGAATTCTTTTAAATATAAGTTGTTGGGGTTTTTTTAGTAATTAAAGACAGCAACACCTTTTCTTACTAGAGGTTCTGGAAAGAAAAAGGCTATGGCTGACTGTGATCTCTTAAGAACTTTAGACCATCCTTTGGTCTGACGTTGATTCACCCTTCTGCCAATTTACAAGGAATGCAGTTCCTTTATTTCATATTTCTTTCCTACCACTTAGATTTTTAAATTGAACTCTTGCAGGATTTACTCTCTATGCATACATACATTGCCATCAGAAGTAGAAACCTATAAAAATGGCATGGCTTTGTTACCATGTATAACACTGACAAAACCAAAGCATTATACATGCTGCTTTACTGCACAACTGTTGAAGAAATGCATATATATACACACAAATATATACACATAATTTTTAATTACTATGTATACTTTCTAATTAAAAATTAAATATAATTCTGATTTAGCATTTAATTTAAATACATTTTATTTTAGCATTTTTCTTCTTCACTAGTGGACATGGATTATTAGAACAAGGGATTTTATGTCTGTAAAGACATATTCATGCAGGGCAATTTCTGAGCAGTGCATGAGCAATAGATACACACAAGAGTAGTTCTTGAGTAGAGGAACAGCTATACTGCTGGACAGAAAAAAACTCAACAGTTTATATTTTTTTCTATGTACATATATATGCTGTTCCACAAAGACAGTTGGGTGTCTTAAGGAATGTATCCATTTCTGTAAAATATACTATTCTGTTTAGAGATAAATTAACAAAGTATTTCGTATTTTATAGAAGCTACTATACCAAAGACTTTGTTTATATGGTAGCTACTTCTAAAGAACATATTGCAGATCAAGGAGAGTAAGTGTATAAAAAACCTGTGTAATGCTGTATACTATGAATGATGACTTCTTCTTTCACACTATTTCTCTTTCTGGATATTATCACATAAAGAGTTTTCCTTTTCCATGTGTAGACATATGACATTGATTTTTGTCCCAAAGAAGGGAAGACAGAGATTAATTTCCTACAGAAGTTTTACATTTTCTGAAAGTCTAAAAGAATTATGGTTAACATCTTGTATATGTTTTTTCCCCTCTACATATTTAAATACCAGCAGAACCTTTGAAGGATATTTTGGTGTTTAAGTTATTTATATGATAAAAAAATTTTACTTCATTCTAGAACTTCTTCACTCTGTATTAAAAATTTTAAAAGTTTTCTCTTTACATTAATAGTACATTCTGCATAGATTTAAAAATGAAGGGCTTGTCAAATGATTACCAGAGCAATAAAAATGGCTCATCTGATTGCACACACTCTCTGGGAACACTCTTTGCATTTCAACCCCAACGGCACCAATCCACCCTCACCTTGTGCCAAATATCCTAAATGTTTTTTTATTTTCATTTTATACAGGCATTATCCATCATAAAATGAATTTTCCATTTATTGATCATTATTAATAATAATGATAGTGGGTTCATCACATAAGTCAGAAGTATTGGTTTCTCCAAGGCTTTCAACAGACATCCTTGAACAAGCAAATTTGGAAGTAGGTAGATAAAAGTGCAAAAAATTATTGATTTTTTTTAAGTGAGAATCTCAAGGTCTGACTGATTAGAACTGAATGCTTAAGGAAGTTCCAGTTGAGCACAGAACTTAAGCAGGTATGTGTGTACTTAATTTAGTACGTGTGAGTAGCACCCAGTGGCTTAAAGTTCAGAGTGTGTGGAGGGTGGATTGTGGTGAATCAGAGGAAGGGTGACAACCCTCCCAGTGATGTGAGTACTGGCTTTGAAAAATCAACATAATTATTCCCATGTAACCTTGGGATAGGAGGCAGTTATAAAGATCCCAATTTTAAACCTTCTTAAAGGAATCTAATCAGATGTTAGAGAAAATAAATAAACAAGAATTCAAAGAACAAATAAAGGGTTCTTATTTTTTGCTTTCTTTACTATATATTTTTGACTATGTCTTACTACATTACAGCTCCATAATTTTTCAAGTCAGTTATTAAGGCAAAGCAGTAACACTAGTTTTAATTATTATAGGTTTGAAAAAGCTACATACACTCTTATGCCTCTTAATGAAAATATCTGCATGGTGATCTGACCTATGTCATTAATTTGCAATCCTGCACTTTTAAACAATTAATATTAACTTTATTGAGTGTTCTTGTGTAGAATAGACCTTGTTAAAAAATAAACTATGAAGAAATTTAGCTCTAGAGTAACACGTGCATATTTGTTGCATAGAATGAATATTTGAAAAAAGTCCTGTCTTCCCTTTATGGAAAGTTAATAATCTCACATAATTGCTTAATCAAGGTAAAATTCTCTAGCAAAAACAAATTTAGGAGTGCTTTATTATAGGTCTGAGAAATATCTACAGAGCATCATTTGCAGATTGTAATGCCTCATTAACGTTGACATTATAGCTTTCTTTGAATTTGGAATCTTCTTACTTTAGGCCCTAAAATTTCAAGTGAATGTGAGTAACTACACTGATGGGTCTACTTCAGTAAAGAAATATATATGCACATTTGAGTTTGGAGACCTCAATTTTCCAAATGGTTGTGACTGCATCACATTTTATACACTAAATAGTCCCCTTTGAGAAGTTGCTTACAAAGAAAAGTTTGATGAATACCTACACAGTATCAAAACCAGAGCTTTACTTTGTAGCTAGGCACAGTTTAGCAGCTTTTAAATTGGTATGCATTTTGCAAAAGAAAAGTGTCAAAGATTTACAGAGAAATGCAGATTATTTTATCTACATATATTTACATATGTATTGATATATATTTATGTATTTGTGTACATGCCTGTATGTATATGTGCATTTATATGTGTATATGCATACACACTTGTTTGTATATGTTTTCTGACTATTCAAAATAGAAATACATATGGATCAAGAATATCCAGAAAGATTAAAATCTGGACTTGAATGCAGGTGACATTTCTAAAACAAAATAAGAATTTTGTGTTTTAACATATTTTTAAAGAAACCCATACTTCAGCATGATGAGTTATAACTGTGGAAGGGATGCACTGGAATATCTCCACACTACATCAGTATTCTTTGATTTCAATAACGTCCTTCATTTTCTTTCCAGTTCCAAACCCTAGAAAGTCAGTTAGCATGACAACCTGAAACTCAGATCAAATAGCCATTTTGTTTCTTGCAAGCTATCAGTCAAGTATGCATTTGTCCTTTAGACATTATTTAGCAGAGAAGATTTCCTAAGAGGTTTTTCCTTCAAGCATGTAACATTCAATTGGCAGCCCACAATACTTTAAAATAAAGCTTTTATGAGTTTTGCTGCCTAAACCTAATCTTGCAAACTATTGCATACTTGAATATATATCCTACATTTGTGAACATTTGACTTGTGGCTCTGCAGATACATATAGTGTATTGTATCTCTACTAATGCCAAATATTATACTGCCGACCCAAACGATTCTGTTTTTATTTACAGGTTCCTTGACTCTTAGAAAAAGTCACCCTTGATATTTTAAATTTATAGCATTTTCTTCCTAATCTCAAGCCAAGTTTTGTTAAGAGAATTAATATAATTTCAAAGTCAGGTTAAACAGCCTTAATTAAAAGTCTTCCTTAATTGCATTTGAGACACATTAATAATTAGGTACCTTTCACGTAGACGTTAATGCTTTTCTGGTAAAACAAACTGAGAACAAATACCTCTTTTTGCAATAGATATTCCACTTGACATCTATATTTCATAATAACTGAATCAAGGTTTCGTCTGGAAATTGGAAAAAAAAAAAACAACATCAAGTTAATAACAATTGGATAAAGAGAACAAGTTTGCGCTTTTTTCTTTTTTTACATTCTATAAATTGGGAATAGTTTAATTGACAGTGATTTTATGTTGGTATAAAATAAGGACAAATGCTTATGTAGACATCATGTAATTGAGCCTGAATCTCCATGGATTTTGGTAGTCATTTGCCACAAAGCATAGATGTAAAAATCTTCTGCTTATACCTGGAAGATACCTGTTTCCCAAGTGAAGGAACTCCAGTAAGTGATTTGCTATTTCAGTGTCTATTGAACTCCAAATCCCATTTTACTCTTTGAGGTTAAGCAAGTGCTTAAATATTACCTTGAAGAAGGATGGACTTAAGTACATGCTACAATACATTCTTTCTTAATCACTTCACAGACTAAAGCTGCAGAGAATCAGGCAAAACATCTGCAAAACTCAATGTTTCAAAAGCCCATGCTAAGTCACAAGTATAAAACTGTATATTATAAAAAGGGACACTGTTGCTACATAATTCATTAAACTTTATTTGCTTACATGCTCAAACTGTTTGAGCAACTACTTTTTCCATAGTATTACCTAAAGTGTGAATTTGGTTTACATCTGTAGATATACATATGCCACTCTGTAGTTCCATGCCTTTGTCATGCTACAGACATTACTGCAAAGTTTGTACAGGCAGATTGCTGTGCCTTAGCAAAGCTTCACTAAATTAATTAGGATTATGAACAGGACTATATACCTCTCTACACTAAATTTCAGTCCTGATGCTTCAGCTCTAAATCTCACCATTTTAGAACCACAGGATCCAAGTGCTATCCCCAACAGATAACCAGGATCAGAGTTTCGCTTTTAAGAAGCATTTGTGTAATTTTCTGTGTTTCATGCATAGTGAAATTCTAGTCACCATTTATTTGTCAGGTGGAACAAAAGAAAATTGGTGCCTATGAGCAGATGGCTAAGGTTGTTACACACAGGAATACACCTTCCTTTTCCTTTGACAGCCTCCTCTGTAGGGTCAACTCTTCAGGAAAGGGTGCGGAAACCTTAATTCCCACTTCCACACCCCGCCTAGCCTACTGATTGGTAAAATGGACACATTATTGCCTTGATGGTCTTCAGTGGAAGTTAGAGTTTGCATGTCTTTTATGAAAAAGTGGAAATTTCAATTCATATTCTTTCTTCAATGTTTATTTGTTTTACTCTATCACTTTATCCTTGGCTTTTTTTCCCTCTTCTATTTCCCACTGACCCTTTGTATTAGGGTTCTCTCTCTTCAGAAGGTTTAGAAGGAATTTGCCCCCCATTGCAGTCAAGTAGCTGAAAGTCACAAAAGTATTTTGATTGTTTCAGAAAAAATGGACTATTGTTTACAGAGAAATTGTGTGTGTCCTCATGTATCTTAGTTGGGCTAACTAAGCAATCAGAGATTAGAGTTGCAACTACAGCCCAAAGTACAGGTTTCATAGTACGTGGTTAGACTTTCATTATCTATATTGTGTGCCAAGAGAAGGAAAGAGTCATTGCACTGAAATCATCATACAGAATAAAGAAACGTTAGGTAGCCTTCCCTGTGCTAATACCAGAGTGCATTTCCCCGTAGATGCCTACCGTTCATCTCCTCCTACAGATGGTTTGGTTTTGCCTTTACAGCTTTTTATTTCCAATCTGCACTAGCCTTATCTAGCCAGGCAGTTTGAGTGTTGAGTAGCTGTCTGGCAATTCCTCCTGTAATCCTGTTAAATCATAGCTAGTACAAGTTGTCGCTCTGCTTTGACCAAGTCTTCAGGCATAACATCTTTTTCATATCGTTACTCAGCTCAAAAGTAGTTCTGGACATACGAGCTTGCCCTGAGCCTAGATGCATACAGGTAAGCATGTTTATTAGCATGCTTGGCCTAAATGCAGGTTTCAGAATAATTTCATAAGTTATAATACTAGTTCAAAAAATTAGCATATTTTCCATCTACCATATTTCCATCTTCCATATTTTCCATTCTACCCTAGAGAATTTTCTGTATAAAGTAGCCATAATTTTACATAATTAATAGCAAACAAATCCAGCAACTTGCAACAATTATTAAAATACCTCTATTAATGCTATCCTGAATCTTTGGCTGCTAGATAGCTAATAATACCCATATGTTATCACACAGACATACTTCATGCTTGTACATCATTTATAGCTCTGTATAAATACTGCAATGCTAACCAACGCATGAACATTCATTGTTGCTTTGACATTGAAGAAATTTCTGGAGCTTTTAGCAAGGCAATATGGTACAATAGTTTTGAAAACAAAAGAGAAAAGTACAAACAACTTGACAGAGTCAGTCTTAGATCCCAGCTGGTCTATACGGGAGGAAGACGATAAGTATATAGCATATACTTGGAGCATTCATTTTTCAGTTTCCTGTCAGCAGCACCTACTGTGGAGCAATGCTAAGTTTCCTTTCTAAAATGCTGTTTACCACCATGCTGCCTAACTAAGCTATGCCTAACTGCATGGATCAGACTAGCCATCATGTTATAGTTACTGGCACCTCCATGTCAGAGATTATGGGCCTATGGACTGCAGTTCTTCTGATGCACTCATTGATTTACATTGTGTTTGGTTTTCAAGCTATGAATATCAGTGCATGAAGCAATGTAGGGACTGCCAGTTTTATTTGTTCACATTTGTCTGTGAGAGCAAATCTGATTATTACAGAGGTATGGTTCCAGTTTGTTCTTTTTACTTCATCTTGAGCCAGTTCAAACAGTTCTTTTGCTCCTCTGCTGGATCTAAGCAGACTAAGCATCTCAATCAAGACGTTCTCTAAAACATAAATGTTCGTGTGCTACAATCAGAAATGTAACTACAGTATGTGCAGACAACCCTGAGCATTATTTTATTTAGCTGATCTAAATACTCACAACTGTGAAGACACAGCAATATGGGAAAGTAATCTGTTGGCCTTCCTAGGTGCCAGACAGATTTGCACAGCCTATGTTGAGCCCATTCTACTGCATCTCCATTCCACTGCATCCATCTACTCCACCTCTATTACAGCCCTAGCTAGATACAGAATTGAGGAATTATAACATGTTGCAAACATACATCCTAGTGCAGAATGAACACAAAGATGTTGTTGCATGTTATGTTAGAAACAGCTGTTATGATTAGATATGATACTTTTGACTAGCCTAGTCACAAAAAAATACTAGGGTGGTGCTACTTACAAGAACAAGGTCTTTTCTTCACTGTATGGCTCACCTTATAATTTTGGTGGTGCTTCAAATCTAAGTGCCTTCTCAACATAACTGTGCCAGTGCTTTCAGCTCAAGTTGCCTCTAATGGGGAAAAAGAATATGTGAACATGGCTGAAGAACTTTGCTCCAGGGAGTGATTTTTTGGATCCCTAAGTTAAGGAGTGCATGAAGGCGTGTATTCACAATACTTGGAGTAGCCACAGCTAGATAGAACCAGCTGTGCACCCAGCACGGCACCAAGTGGGAACTTACTCCAGGCCCCCTATGACTCTACAGTGCTACTAAGAGATGCAGGGGTTTTATTTATTAAAAAGGAGGGGTTCAGTTCAAAATGCCCAACATAACATGAGGCAGTCCGCCATGGCGGTATTTCCATACCATAACATGGAAGGTATGTAATGCACATCCTGGAGCAAGCCTTAAGTACAACACTGGAAGACTGCATATATGCAAGGAGTCTAGTGTGGTGCTGCCTCATGGACATAGCTTCCAGGGAGCTGTCCCTGGAATGAACTAGGAAGTGGATGAGGATCAGGTTAGGAAATACACTGGACACACATAAGTCCATGGGCCCTGATGGCATGCACCCATGAATGCTAAGGGAGCTGGCTGATGTCATTGTGAGGTCACTCTTGATAATCCTTGAACAAACATGATGATTGGAAGAGGTGCCTGAAGATTGGAGGAAAGCAAATGTCACTCCCATCTTCAAGACGGGTAAGAAGGAAGACCCAGAGAACTACAGGCTGATCAGCATCACCCTAGGAGGGTGATGGAGCAACTAATCCTGAGAACCATTTCCAGGCACATGAACTACAAGAAGGTGATAGAGAGTAGTCAGAATGGAAGAATGGATTCACCAAGGGAAAGTTGTGCTTGGCCAACCTGATAACCTTCCGTGATGAAATCATAGGTTTTTGACACTGTCACTGTCATGGTTTTAGCTGGGATAGAGTTAATTTTCTTCACTGTAGCTGGTACAGTGCTGTGTTTTGGACTTAGTATGAAAATAACGTTGATAACACACTGATGTTTTTGTTGTTGCTAGGTAGTGCTTGTACTAGTCAAGGACTTTTCCAGTCTCCCATGCTCTGCCGGGTGCACAAGAAGCTGGGAGGGGAGGGGGCACAGCCAAGAGAGCTCATCCAAACTGGCCAAAGAGATATTCCATATCATATGACACCATGCCCAATATATTAACTGGGGGGAGTTGGCCAGGGGAAGCAGCGATTGCGGCTCGGGAATCAGCAGCGTCGGTCGGCGGGTGGTGAGCGGTTGCATCACTTGTTTGTTTTTTTCCTTTCTCCTGAGGTTTCACCTCTCTCTCTCTCTCATTATTTTCATTTTATTATTATTATTACTACTATTTCTGTTTTATTTTAATTATTAAACTGTTCTTATCTCAACCCACAAGTTTCCTTACTTTGGCCCTTCTGATTCTCTCCCCATTCCCACAGGTGTGGGGGGAGTAAGCAAGCAGCTGTGTGGTGCTTAGTTGCTGACTGGGGCTAAACCATGACAGTCACCCATAACAACCTCATAAAGAAACTAATAAACTATCGGCTGAATGAGCAGACAGTAAGGTGGATTGAAAACCAGTTGAATGGCTGGGCCCAGAGGGTGGTGATCAGTGGCACAAAGTCTAGTTGGAGGCTGGTAAGTAGCAGTGTACCCCAGGGGTCAGTCCTGGGTCCAGTACTGTTTAACTTTTTCCTTAATGATCTGGATGATTGGGCAGAGTGTACCCTCAGCAAGTTTGCTGATGACACAAAACTGTGAAGAGTGGCTGATACACCCAAAGGGTCGTACTGCCATCCAGAGGCATGTTGACAGGCTGGAGAAATGGGCTGACAGAAACCTCATGAAGTTCAGCAAAAGGAAGCGCAAAGTCATGCACCTGGGGAATAATACCCCCATGCACCAGTACATGCTGGGGGCTGACTGTCTGGAAAGTAGCTTTGCAGAAAAGGACCTGGCAGTCCTTGTGGACAGGAAGCTGAACATGAACCAGCAGTGTGCCCTTGCAGCGAAAAAGGCTAAAGGTATCCTGGGCTGCATTAGGAGTATTACCAGCAGGTTGAGGGAGGTGATCCTTCCCTTTTACTGAGCACTGGTGAGGCCACACCTGGAGTACTGTGTCCAGTTCTGGGCTCCTCAGTACAAGAAAGATGGATGTGCTGGATAGAGTCCAATGAAGGGCCACTAAGATGATGAAGGGACTGGAGCATCTGTCCTATAGGGAAAGACTGAGAGCTGGGACTGTTTAGCCTAGAGAAGAGAAAGCTCAGGGGGGATCTTCTTGATGTACATAGGCACCTGAACGGAGGATGCAAAAATGGAGCCAGGCTCTCTTCAATGGTACCAGGTGACAGGACAAGAGACAATGGGCACAAACGGAAACACAGGAGGTACCAAGGGTGACTGAGCACTGGCACAAGTTGCCCAGAGAGGTTGTGGAGTCTCTTTCCTTGGATATATTCAGACACCATCTGGACACAGTCCTGGGTAAGCCGGGCTGTGTCCAGACATTACTTAATTAGGACTTATACAAAGAGATACCTACTTTTGTCTGTTTTGAATCTGCTACTTTCACTTCATGCTCCCTGTATACTGCATTGGAAGATACAGTAAATGAACCTTTTCTGCAGACATTCTCTGTGCTCCTCAATTTCATAGGCTTGTCATCTGTAAAATACCCATCTTCTATTATCTCTTCATCAGGATTAAGAATATTGTTACTTATTTGTTTCTCATATGGAAGGCATTTCAGTCCTCTGAGCATCCTTGTTGCCCTCTTCACTTTTCCCAGTTCTATTACATCATATTTGAAATGGGAGAAGCAGAACTTCCAACTGTATTCAGGATAAATGAACACCCTACACTGATACTGTGGCATAATACTGGGTTTTGGTTTTTCATTTCTTTCATAATAATTCCCAACATTTGTTTTATCTCTTTTGCAGCTGCTATGCACCAAGTTGACATTCAGAATTATTTATTATAACCCCAAGAACTCACTGCTGGTGGTAAAAGTCACCTCAGAGCCTATGATTTCATATGTGAATTTAAGACTGCTTCCTCCCATCTACATTTATCTTCTCAAAATTTCATCTGCCACTTTATCACACACTCAACTCAGCATTGTAAAATCCTTCTGCAAATCATCACAGGCAGCTCCTGTGCACATTATGGACAGCAAACTTTTGTCACTAAGCTATTACTGCTTTTTTTTCTCAGATAAGTTAGAAATGCAATTGAGAGCACAGGGCCTGACCACAGATCCTTCTGGGTCATCACTGCTGGAAAATGTTTTCTCCTACCCATCAAGCAGGAAATAGTGATCAAACACAGTTCAAGCTTTTACTTTTTCAATATTTGCTGAACTTGTGGTTGAAGAAAGTACTTATTGCCTATGCTATCAGTTATTCATTGCCCTACAGTAACAGAGGAAATTTTGCAGACCATAGTTGATTTGCAGCTCAACATCTTTTATCACATATCCCCTCTGAAGACTCTCTTTGCAGTGGAAAAGGCCACACGCTTTACATCACAAGAAATAAAACAGTCAATAAGTAGTGTGTGTATAAACTGTATGATTGGTTTGATCTCTTTCTAGCAAGAGCCAGAATGGAAATTTGGGCCATGCTCCTAGGAAACCAGATGGGTCCTCAGTAAGCACCAGATATTCACCTTGAACAAGTCACTATCTCTCTGTTTTCCTCCATCTGCTAAACGACAGGTATGGCATTTGCCATTCTTGGCAAAGTACTTTATAACACATTGATGAAAAACATTACAAAAAGTGTTAACAGTTTCTTTATCTAAGTGCATGAAATAGAACATAATGAAAGCTGAATGAGGAATCTATCTCATTTACTGCTTGTCCGTGGTAGGTTAGCTTTAAAGTCAGATGCACTTTGAGTGCCAAGTTAAAAACTTGTCATAGCTAGACTGCATTAAAAAAATAAAATAAAAAAACATCATTCAACTGTGAAAACACAGGCATAATGAAGAGCAAATCTATTATTTTTACAGTATTTACTCTTAAAAATTCCCTAAGAGCAATGCACGTGTGAAAATCATGACTCCTTCAATCCTGGGAATCTTTGAGAAACATGGAAGCTCTAATGAAACCTTCAATGACATGAAAGGGAGAGAATAGGAGAAAATTACACAGACCTATAAATTATTATTGATTTTTGCTAAAATATTAATCCAATTTTCTTTCTCTTTTGTATCATTCCTGTCCCCAGTAGGTCTTGGAATTGTCCTTTGGGGCCAGGAGGCTCACTACCAATATGAACAAACAGAAATACTGTTAAATACTAATGTTCTTACCGAGTCAGTCTCCAGGCACAAGTGTATTCTAACAGCTGATTCACACTGAACCGTCTTTGGTCATCCTCACACTGTGGAAGAGAAGCATATAGTGAGATATAGTATTCTGATAGGAAGAATGTAAGTTGGAGAGATTTGCTTGGCATTTTCCAGTCAGCATGTTCTTTTAGGAACTGTCAGAGTGTTCAGGATGTTTCAGTCTGAAATTTTATTTGGTGAATCCCTCTTATGTTACACTAGGTTGTACTATATAGGAGGCCAAACCAGATTATCACAGTAGCGCCTTCTACCTACATATAGATTAAGACTATAGCCAGGCCTCTGTAAACCCTGCCTCTGCTTTCTCATTACAGACAGCAGAAGGCACCCTTTTGCAATGGCAATATACACTAGTCCTGAAGCAGAAATCAGTTTGCTGCTTCCTTTTTTGAGAGAACAGAATGGAGAACATCTGTACTACCCTTACAACCCCTCTGAAGGGACTTCTCTCAGTGAAAAGTCACAGAGATGATCACGGCACTAAAGCATTTTTTGTATGATGAGATGCTGGCTGAGCTAGGACTGTTCAGTCTGAAGAAGGGAAAGCTCAGGGGAATCTTATCAATGTGTACAAATATCTGATGGGAAATAATGAAGACAAGGGAGTCAGACTCTTTTCAGTAGCGCTTAGTGACAGGACAAGAGACAAAGGGCACAAATTAAAACACATGAAATTCCACTTTAACACAAGAAAAAAAAATATCACGAAGGTAGTCAAACACAGGAAGAGATTGCCCTGAAAGGTTTTGGAGTAGGTTAGAATATCTGCTGAGAGACTCCAAGCTTGACCAGACCTGGTCCTGGGCACCCTGCTCCAGCTGAGCCTGCTTGAGCAGAGGGATTGGACTAAATGATCCCATGACGTCCCTTCCAGCCTAAACGATTCTGTGATTTTGCCTTATTTGACACATTCTGCTGACCAAACCTGTTCCCATTCAGATATAGTACTTCCTCCAGACCAATGGGTTTGTTGCCTTTTATGCCTTAACTTCTCCCACCCCATGGAGGCAGCTCAGCCCATGCTAGGCAGGTACTGCCAGCTTGTAGGCACCACCATGTCCTGAAAACTCTGCCCTTTTTCTGGCTCATGGTTGAGCCCATATCCCTGCAACTCATAGGGAAAGGTTACCGTGGAGTTTCTGACCAGCACGACCCCAAATTCACAGGTCAAGGATTACAAAGGGAATGACACTTATGAACAGGTGAAACCCTGGGATGGGTGGGGGGATGAGAGAGAAAAGAATTAAATAAGAAAACAGAAGCAGGAGAGCAGCACAGCACATAGGCATCTAGTGGTGATGAGCTGCTTTTTCCATAGTGGCTAGGACAGCTGCCAGATATTAATTTTCTTAGTATCTCTAGAAATGCAAATGATGGCTGGGATGGGCAGAACTTAGGCAACCAGGCTACAGCCTATTTATTTACATGTGTGCTGATCTAAAACATTGGTTTGCTCAAAGGTGAAGCAAAGGACAGAAATTAAATCTGGCCAAGGATACAGAAGAATCTGAAAGGTGACCCCATTTTAGGCTGGACTAAACTAATGAAACTTTCAAGTTCTTTGTGAAGGGAAGACAAAATGGTTTAACCTTAAGCAAAACATTTGAGTAAGAAAAAAAAAATCTTCTGTTCATCTTTTACTGTTGTAACTTTCATACAATAAACTAAATTTAAAAAAGACGAGAACAATGTAATCTAACAGTGACAAAATATGATTAATTATTTTTCCCCCTCTTAAACAGAATTTGAAAGAAAATTTGTATTTTCTAAAGAAAAAAAAACCCAGTCTTTTATTTGCTTGGCTAAAAAAGCCTTCACCTAATATTTTGAATGTTAGTGAATTCAAATATTGAAAGTTTGTTCAGAATAAGGTGACCACTCTAACAAGTTTTTCTAGTTAATTGAAGTATAGTAGTGGTCTAAAGCTAACATTCCTGAGCAACTTGTGTCTCTGCTATGGTTGGATTCAATTTAAATATGCTAATAGACATATGAAATAATTCACACTAATTCTGCTTTACATCGCTATATAGAGATTTAGCAATAGCACCATTTAAGGAGCAGGATCTTGCTGAGCTAGATACATTACAGGTGTTCTGTAAAGAATTCCCATCTGGAGTGCTACTATCTCTTTTATCACATAGGGGCAAGAAGTGAAAGATTAATTAGATGAATGAAATGGAACGGGGTGAAGGTAAGAAAAACATTCTCATGAATTAAGCCTTCAATGTATGTGTCTTAGAGCTATGCACTAAGCTCCACCTTGACTGGGCATTTGATCTTATATGAACACCTGTGTTACTTAGTATATTGACATGAAAGTGTTGAATGTTATTATAGAGGAGAAGACAGAGTAAGTATTTGTGGGTTAGGGGATGCATTTGAGAGTAGATGGTCTTTTCTCAGCTGATTTCAGAATCTGTCTCTGGACCCCACTGAGTTGCTCCTACAAAAATGATTACAAGACATACAAAAATAGCTTATGGATGCCAATTTCCTGACTGCAGCACTAATTGTGCTACATATGGCTCTGACCTAGTAACTGCTGGTTTTGCTCACAATTCATGTCTTCTGCCCACACCATGCTCTGAGGCTTGGAGAACCTGACCTCTGACAGCTATCATGCTGCTTCAATGCATGCTAGAGGACTGGTACAACACCTCAAGCCCTGAGAATATTTTGTAGTGCTACCATAACCAGAGGCATGCATTCCGGGAAGGAAATAGCACCAAGTACTCCACAGTTGCTTGCTATAATATCATTATTTGAATTTGTTACTTCTAGACAGAGCAATAGTCAATCACATCCATCTTGACTCTCAGTAGATCATATCCCCTTTTCTTATTACTATTTTTCAAGTCACGTTACCCTACAGATGAGTAGCATACATGTTCTGCAAAATCCACCCTGCATTTTTATAATGTCACTGCATGCTTAGCTGTCACACTGCCACCTCTGGAGACCTTAAAAATAGCAGAGCACATATGAACTGAGTAACCACAGGGACAAGGCTTGAGCTACAGAACAAGACTGAAAAATTACAAACTTTCTCCTTGATCTCATACACTGACAGGACTAGAGGACAGGGAGGGCTGAACTTGGAAACAATGTGACACAGACTGAAGGAGGGAGCCCTGAAGCTTAGAAAGAAATTAGGTATGTGTGATTGATAGGAACCCAGAAGCTTAAGGAGATCTGATGGACTAGGACAAAAGGTGGGTCTATGTGAATTATTTAGCACCTGAATACATATGGGCGATTACTATATAGAAGGGCTGACAAGATATGAATATGTTTCTGTGACACTAGTTAAAATACAACCTTAGTGGAGATTTCTATAAAATAACATATTCCAAAGTTCAATATTTGGAAGGATCCTATAGATCACAGGTCAAATTATCCCCACGAGTGAGTGCCAATTAACTCACAAAAATAAGCAGTAGCTACATATGTACATAACTGTCTGAGACAGTTGAAGAATCTTAAAAGTCTTGAAGTTTGTGCCTTTTTTTTTTTTTAAAAGCACACTATTTTCACATATTTTTATATGAATTCTGAGGGAGGGAAATTTATTTTCCATAAACTGCCTCTAAGTCTGTGACTTTCAAATACATTTTATGACCAAATTCACAAGTTTCAGAGAACAGCAACAACAAAATTGACTGAGCCCAGTGCAGACTACCTCAGATCCTTGAATTCAGTGAGGCCGGAGCAGGTTTCAGTAGAACCAGAGTTCTACAGAACTGGGTCCAGAGTGAAAGGAAACACCGCAGCTTTCAATGCACCATAGTGTGTGTCTCCTCTGTTAGGTTTCGTCTGGTCCTGACAGACTTGCTGGTGCTGGTGCCTGCGAGCAGAACCTCTCCTTTCCAATACGAGTGCTCTGCCACAAGCATGCCCTGGAGCTGGAGGAGAACTCTGGGTCTATGACTTATGCCATCTCAAGAGCTGCTCATGTTCTTTGCTATTTTTAGTAACCTGAAGTAACTTTCTGGCCAGAAGCTTTCAGAGCCGTGTCAGTTACCGTAAAGGGGTGATCCATAATTCACTTGAAGAAATCCTAAAATGTCACACTTCCTGGTTAAACCATATTGTAGGTTATTAATTATAGTTCCACAAATTTTTTGAGACAATAAATGTTTTCTAATGGCCTGAACACTGCTAATTTGTCTTCCAAGCTTGTTAGTTACCTGCCTGAAAGACTATGTTTGTTTGTTTGTAATAATTCTACCTGGTAATCGTAACCATTTCCAATCAAGAGATGCTCCTGGCCTCCACAGTGCATTGCAGTGTATTAAACCTCATTGAGACTTGTTAAACTGCAGCAGAGTTGAAGCAGACTTTGAAGATATTAATGGAACATGAAGCATTTCACAGTAGCACGATTTCAAGGGATACTTAAACACAAGAAAAGGGTCCCTTCTATTTGAGGTACTGTGCAATCCCTCTAAAAAGTCACAAACATTTAAATAATGGAAAAACTCCCCACTTTCTTATCATGATGGACCACTGACTTTTCCCATCTGTGATTACGCTCAGAATGTTAACACAACACACTATGCCTGGTAAAATATTAACCCCACTAACACTGGTATATGTGAAAATAAAAATGTTTTTGAACTTTCAGGAAATATCACCTGCTGGCTGCTTTAGTCCAAAAATCCCTTTCTGGAAGCAAGTGAGGCTCTTGTTAGAAAGCCATAAATGTTCTTTGCTGCTTCTCCACTGCAAAGATTCATGCTTTACCCAGATAATAAGTGTGTGGGGACAACTCTGAAAAAATGGGTCTCTTGGATAGGCAGAGCACTCCCTGGAAATGGTATCTGGATAAAGGTTTCTGCTTCTACACTGTTCCACTGCACATTTCTTCCTAAACACCACCAAGTCACTATGAATTTAATTAACATTTCTGACCCACTACAACCTGTGGAGTTTGTGCTTGAGAGTTGCCTCTTAAAGACCACCTAGGTTAAAATACAGAGTGGGACAGGTGTGCAGTCAAAACAAATCTAGCAGTCGTGATTCAGTATTATTCTAATCCATGTACACTGGGCCACCATTTGACAAGGGGACTACTGGATTTTTTCCACATTCATTGTCATTCTCAAGATTTCAATGTGTGGAGAAAAATCTGCCAGGTGTAGAATTCCCAATCCTGTTAACAGAAGTTCTTTGTCTGGCTATACAGTATAAAACTGAGCTTCAATATGTTTCCATATCATAAAGATAACCTTATGTTCTCTCTATAAGCTTTATCTGGAAGTTTAGTAGGAATATAGCACATTGAAAATTCAGGTCTTAAAAGAATTTTGTTCAAGAGCATTAAGGCTGATAAATCTCATGTCTCAAAAAAACAAAATCAAATTAAAGGTCACCCACTGGCTGAAAGACCTGTGATCCCATGTAAAGCCCCAGGCCAAATTTCTTGCTTGTAACTGTTCAGTTCAAGACAATTTCCTCTTTCTGAATGCTTCTTAACAGAATGCCAGCTTCCCACAAAAGGAAGCAAGTATTCACCTTAAAAAATTATGGTTTTCAGCTGAATTCACAACAGAAATGTGAACATTCAGTTACTGGCCAGAGTTCATAAGCTGTCTGGTTTAAAAAAATATTAGTTGCACATTACTTATATGTATCCACTTATATTTGTTATTAAGTATAATAGTAAAATAATTGTAATTTGCATGTACAGACAGATATTTTTAACTATGCATCCTGACTTCAACAAAGTTATGTAAGGTAAACAAGAATCATGAAGGAAGTCTCCAGATGGCATTGGTATAGAATTTTGCTTCCTTAGCACACAAACAAGCTTTAAAGCTTCAGAAGAGACTCCTGAACATATTGTTAGGTTCCAAAGCAGATAATTTTGGAGATCTATCATAACAGCTGATCTATAAACAGCAAATAGGTAATTTCCTTTATATTTTATTTTTTCTGTTTGAAGACAGAGTAACTTGTTGAGAATCAGTCATTGGCTTGGAAGTTTGAAGATGAGATGATCAGAAAGTTGTTTGAGGCTCCACATTCATATCAAACTTCTAATTTGTGTCACTGATTTGTCAAGCCAGAAAATATTGGAAACCTGCAACTGCCCAGCAGAAGGGTCAATAATATATTATTCCATTTAAAAGATAGAGATGCTGACCTAAAAAAGGTAAAAAAAATTTCCACCATTACACATACTTACCTGTGGCCATAATTATATCTAATCACCAACATTCCACTTTTCTCAAGCCCTTCTTTGTCAGTGCTATACGGAAAAATGAAGTCTTCCACCTCCTAATACAGATTGTCTTGTCACAGATCTAATACCAGAAAGGACTGTGATGACGACCTAATCTCTGTTTAATGCAGACAATAGAAATCACATGGTGATTCCTGCCTCGATCTCAACAACTTGCAGTTAAGTACCACAGATACTTTCCCAAGACAAAGCTCATTCCAATGGTCACTGGAAGTGTTCTTTTTGCCAGTGATATGGGGATGGGGTGAGAAAGGACACGAGATGGACACATGCTCACCCTGTCCTGAAGGTATATTCAAACACCAACTTATTTTCTCTAGACTGAGCGCAAGCAGATGGCAATTCATTGATCTGAACAATTTTTTAAGAAGAGACCTGGTGATGAAAGCTTCCATGTTTCCTAATTTACTTTCTTTTGGACAATGCTATACCAAGAAGAATCAATGGTTTTCAAAAAAATAAATAAGTGAATAATATTGGTAGTGATGAATGGCAATAATTTAAGCCAGGATTGTACATATCAGCACTAAATTATTCTGCTTTTATCTATAAACTGGTTAAAATGTTAAAAAAAACCCATACATACATATATATATATGTATGTGTATATATATTTATTTGGCCTCATTATAGTCCTTTTTTATTGCTCAGGTAATGTATTGAACTTGATGTTTCACATGGTGACACATAACAGAAATTAAAAGAAAGCCCCTGCCCTTTTTTGTTAAAAATCTGCCAACTGACCCATATATTGACAGACTCAGGCTGATAGAATACTTATGTAAAGCAGGTAATTGGTACTATCTGTGAACAGAATCAACACACTACCAGTCAACACTGCCCAGAACAAAGCTTCTGCTGTACTGCAAACTTTGGCTTGGAAGTAATTCAAGGTGGTCCACTAGGAATAAAGCTCACATTTAGTAGCATAGGTCAGTGTCATTACAGCTCAGTAATCCACTGCAAGGTTGCTCAAGCACAAATATTCTGAACAGGAATCTCCCTGGATTTAAGATGATGATAATGTTTTATTGTTTGTAAACAATCATACACCTACATGTAGACATTTCTGCATGTCTACAAACAAGCACATACACGCACATACACAAGTATGCATCACATGCGCAAACACAGCAACTGTGATTCTGGCTTTTATCAGCCTACCCTGGTTTTCAGTGATGATGACGAGAATCTAAATCTAATTCATTTTACACAGTACTTTGAGTGGTTTTGCACTTGTTATATTTCAAAACATAGAAAAGCCAATCAAAAATAAGAATTCTCTGACCACTTGAAACAAATAGCATTAAATTCTGACAAAACTGATTTTTTTTCTAGAAAGGTAACCTTTGGTCTTTTTTAATTTTGGTCTTTTTTGTGTGTTCTCTACAGTAACACACTAGATACAAGTACAGGAGCAAAGCAGAGATGTTCCCCAGTATGTTTCAACTGGAGTTCAGCAATAACATATGCATTCTCAGGAAAGCAAATAATCTCCCTCTAATTATTATTGCAGGTTGCTGCATAAAAGGATTGGTGGAATTTTATTCCTTCAGGGATGCTGAAAGAGAGGAGGAAAATAAGATGACATACCGTCCGAGCCAAACTTTGCTTCAAATTACTAGTGTTGTGTAGTCGAAGCTGAATGCAGGTGGTTGCCTTGCGAAGACTTTCATGGCTCCCCAAAGTACGATTACTGCAGTTTGGGGGGAAAAAAGAAAATGCAAATGGTTATCTCTGCTTGCTACTTCCTTCTTTTTTTTTCCTCTCTCCTCCTAAAAGCACCGGTGGACTAAATTCTAAGTACAAAGCAGATTGAATAATATAAAAACTGTACTTGGCACCTACTTCAGTGAAAACTGATGGCATTTGGTTCTGGCATATTTTCTGGTGAAAAAATTTCAGAATAATTGCTTAGTCGTATCTTTGAGTTCTGTAACAGAACAACAATGAAACAGAGAAAGAATATCTTAAACAAACAGCACATGCTCCCAAGCCTTGAGATTATTCATGCATATTCTTCAAACACAAATTAGTGCAATTTATATAAAGTGTCTTGGTTATGAATGCACCACTGCAGAATGACTTGTAGTGTTTGAAATCAAACTTGAAAATCAAATATTAACTATAAGTTTGAAAATCAAATACATTAAGACAAGCGGCCCTTGATTCTCAAAGAAATCAAAGTTCTCACCCTGTGCAGCTCACATACAGATAGTAAAGGAAGCTATGAGTCAGTCTTCCTCCTTCTCAAATCATATGCCAGCTCAGGTCAGATGCAGAGCTCTACTCACTCAGCTGGAGTAGTTCCTACAAACTACTCTGCTGGTCAAGGATGCTCTAGCACCCCATGACAGGGGAATTGCTTATTTTTATTTGTCTCTTCAGAGTAGCTTCTTGTCCACTTATTACTCTTGGCTCTAAGTTATAATACAGCCTCAGTTTATCACTCCTTTAAAATTACTTGGAACAAAAATAATTTCAGTGTTTGCCTTCTACTTTTTGTTTTAATCAGGTGAAATAATGCAAAAATTATTTCAGAGTTAAGGCAAACATCATCTTATATTTAAAAAAATCCTTTGGGATTAATGGGTAGGAAAAATGATGCCGATTTTTGCAAAGGCAAATTCATCACCAAAACAAGTTAATATGCACCATCAGTTACAACCCTAGTGCATGTTCAATTAGATTCATGTTGCTTTTTTTGAGCCTCCAGCCACACAAGTGCCAAAAGGGATATTCCATATTTATACAGATTTATAGCATGGTAAATTGTTACAGAACCCCCTGGGCCATGAAGGAAAGATGATTCTTTTCTGGTTTGTCAAGTGCCATGGAAAATGCAGAAATCAGATGTAAGCTGTGTTTCTTTCTACTTAAAATGGCTTTTGATGGAATGTCTGAATAAAACTAGCTGGATTTAGTTCCAAAAAAACACTTGCCCTATGAATAAATCATGGAAAGTGTGACTTAGGGGACAGACTCATATCTCACATGGCAGCAGAAGTCCCCAGCACAAATGAATGGTTAAACTTAAAAAAATGTATTGTACATAATTGCCATTCAGCACAATTACAGGGAATTCATATATCTTGTAAATGTTCTGTACCTACACTACACCATAGTTAAGTAAAATACATACTCTCCATTAGAGGTCACAAAAGCTGTAAGTGTAGATATAGGTTGTTTGTTTGTTTTTTTTTAAACAAATACATTAAAGGTTGCAGAGGACAAACCCATTTCCATCTGGCATAACAAATACCTAAAGCAAGGTCCTTTGATAGTTCTTCCATACATTTGCAGGATTCCTTGATTTGAAGAGCATAAAGTACAGATGTAAGAGTGAGTGAAGTTAACAGCAACACAGTGAAATACTTGTACTGGTGGAAAGCGTGTCCCTGTTATGCCTCAACCCTTCTCAAATCCTTTTACAAGCAAAAGTCCAAGCAACTGATTCCCAGTTCCTGGGACTGTACCAATGCATAGATTCTCTTCTGTTCCTCCTCAGCACATATCTGTGTTGTGCCTACTTATGGCTTTCTTGATATTTATTCCTCTCCTTGTTTCACCTAATCATGTCTGCCTCCTGACTCTAATAATAAACTCTCCCACGATCCTTGCATCCTTTATAAATGCCTCACACCTGTTCTTTACCTTTTACCCTACCATTATTCCTGCTCTTTCTATTCTGTCTCACCTTCAACCTTAGGACAGGCATAGTATCAAGAAAACTAGAAAGAAACACATCTGTGAGTCCTGAGTCACTTTTTCCTGATTCCCAGTATGCAGATTCCTATTGCAATGCCAACATTTCACCAAGCCAATGACAGAAATTGGTATAGCTATACCAATACAGAGGAGCTTTCTGCTAGTGTAAATTGATACAGCTATACTCTGTAGTTACAATTTTGTACAACAGATGTATAAAAACTATCTTTTGCCAGTGTAACTATTCCACATCATCATGCTTCCAGGAGAAACAAGCTACACCAGCGGAAGTTGAATTTTGTGGTATAACTACATTTATGCTAGTGGTTTGTGCTAGCTCTGCTGTATCAGGCAGATACCATACATCATCAAATCCTTTATTGACATAGCAATGCTGCCTGAAACATTGCAGTCAGAAGTACTGGCCATACAGTTGACTTCATGAGTGGATTTTATCTGCACAAATACAAAAAGAAAAGTTTTGACAGGTATTGTGACACAAGAGACTAGACAAAATGGATTAATGCTTCAATAAAATAATGCGGAAACCTGGTCTAGATGAAAAGTAAACTACAAGAAACAGAGTCGTAGCTTTGCCATAGATTGACAAACTACCTATTAGCCATATCCCAGGCTGTAACACACTATGCAGATCTGCTACTATACCTGTACTATTAAGATAAATTTAATGTAGACCCCTTTGGAGACAGTACGATTATTAGTAACTGGTTTACAGTGCTCTGAGCTGTGTAAAGGAAACACAAGTAAAAATGGTACAACATTACTAACAGTTTTCCCCTTATTTTTTGCTGGAATTACTACATGGAGAATACAGCTTTAATGAGAATTCCATGACAAAAGACAAAAAGCAAAAGGCAGTCTTTGTCTTGAAGAGACACGGTATGAACTGGTCAAATTAAAGTGGCTTGCCTGTGGTCCCACAATATATCAGAAGCAGAGAAAGGGAAAAATCCCTCAGTCTCTTGAGAGTCCCTCACCACTAGATGATTTTGCTTCCCCATAGCAAGGTACTCTGATGTACTATAAGCTCCAAATCCTAATGCAGTTCAATCAGACTTTTCTTTTTTTTTTAAAAAAAAAGGACTCAGCTGAGCAGCATCTCTGAATGAGAAACTTAAGCTGCAGTGACAAGAGAAAATGAAGTTTATTTTTTACAAAGAACACATTAATCCAAAAGGTGCTTGCTTCTTATGATCCCAATCTGCATGAATATAACTCTGCCCAGCGTATAATTAATAGCTTAAACTTCACTTTGAGTGAAAACCAATTCTTATTTAGATCTCAATTCTCAGAGAACAGAATTAGTAAGGCAAAAAAATGTCATCTATAAGGTCACAGGCAAGCATGTGAGCATAAATGATAAGCATTTAGACTTTTCTATTCCATACCCCTGTTCACTATGCTGGCCGAACTGCAAAGCAGTAAGGTAACTGTGCAAATTACACTATGGTAGAGTGTGGATGGAATTAAAAATACATATGAAAAGATCCTTTAAAAAGTCTGATGCCTTAAAAAAAAAAAAAAAAAAGGCATGTTTAGAAATAAAGCTTATAAATATCCTTGGACTACATTCCTTTGCTGGGTCTGCATTACTGCAACCTCTTGCTAACAGACAGATCAATAAAAAAAAAAAATTTAAAAAAGAGAGCCCCATATTCTTATATTCTGTCATGTGCTTTGTTTTATTAGGCATTTCAGGATGCTCCGAGCTTGTGGCCCGTAGCTCTAAAGGCAAAAAAGTCTAAACAGAGGATTTATTCATTGCTGTCACATGAGAAGGGTCGGTTTTGGCTTGCTACTGGCATTGAGAGCTAGGAGTTATTTGACACAAGCTGCTTAACCCCGATTTAATTTATTTTTATATAACATCTTTCATAAAGGGCATGACAAAATCATTTTTAGGGGCACCCATTTTAAGTCTAAGGAAAGATAGGAAACTGCGAGAGCAAGATTTAAAGGTAGATGTAGAAGGTTTGGATGACGGGATGACAAAGCAAAGAATTTTTAGAAACAGCAGATGGCCCTCCAAGAATTAAAAGATGATCATGAACAGGACAAGTATAAGGGAGTGGAGGTCACACCCACAGCTAGGAAACCCAGAGAAGGAGGGTCTATGGATACATATGAAAATCAGAGGAACTTCCGTGAATAGCGGTAAAAATTGATGACACAGGTAGGGTTTTACTCCTCTCTTCTTTCAAGGAGTCTCTGTCTTTCAGATAGGGTTCTGCCTCCAGATGCACTTACAGTGAACACCTGAAAAATGAACTGCAGCAAATCAACTAGGGAAGTAACGTACAACTTACAATGACATAAGGGGCTGGGACAAGGCAGCAATGAATCCTGATAGCTTCTGCAGGCACCGTAAGAAAAAATTCTGGGAAAAGGAAGTGTAGGAAGAAAGCCTGTAGGTTGAGGCAAGGCCAGGATTTCTGATCAGTAAACAAAATGAACTTAAAGACCAGAAACCAAATGAGATTCCAACTCAGAATTTCACAGATGGCTCTATTACTTATGAACTGACCTGCAGCCTATATGCAGCCTTCTGATTTTTTTAAAATTTGGATATTTGAAATATGGTATTCTACTTGTGAATCAGATAGGATGCAAACTCAAGGATATCTCCTTAGGAAGGGAATAACAGATAAAGAAATCTTGTGGTGCTGAGTGTAATGGTCATTAGCACACAAGTATTTTTTCTCCATCTTATTCAAAGCTAAATGGATTCCAGAAATCAAGTCTTTCAGGTGCTTCTGCAGGAGGCAGGGTAAGGTGCTCATTAATACAGACCAATATATTAGTAAATGAGAGCTTCTGAGAGATCTTCACAATGTTGTCTGGTTCACTAAACCACTCTGGTCTGAGAACAATTCATCATGTCACCATTTTGGCTTCACTTTAGTTTTTTCTGGATTACAGTAAAGCAGGAGCAGCAGAGTATTTATTCCCTTTGCTGTCTCATAACTTGGGGAACTTCTACTGGAATTCATCCCTGAATGATTTCCAAATACTCTTCTGGGGAACAACTCTGCACAAGTACATCAAATCACTCTGTTGGCAACATGAGAGGAAAGCAATTTGCACTAAAAGATAGCCCAAATGTATGAAAAATTTCACCCTGAGGCAACTCCACAGGCTGTGTTAAGCTACCCAAGGGATCATTACAGTCTGGGGTTTCAAATTTCAGATACAGGACTCTGATGAGAAGGCAGAAGAAAGGGAGCTGAAAGTACAGCATAGTACAGAATTACAAGTTGCTGAGGCCAGAAGTGCAGCTCAGTGCTCTCTGCATGGCAGTGAAGGAGCAAAGGAAAAAAGCTGAGAACATTATTGACCTTGTTTCACTGCTAATGAAACGTGCAGCGATTCTGAAAGTGCAGGAATTTAAACAGTCCACTATTGATGTGTTCTTCCTAACAGTGAAAATAAAACTGTTTAGAACATACTGTACACTGTACTGAAGCGCACTGAGGTCACCCTCAATACAATGACTCATTATTTCCATTTTCTTTAGCACTTAGTTTGAATTGAGAAGAGACTAGAAAATAAAAAAAAGCCCTGGCCTTCTTATGTAATTAACAGATCTATGTATGACCTGATTCTGTGCTCAGCACTTCCAGCATTGTAATGCTTTGCACAGCGCTCTGTTGTACCAACTCCTGCTTTATGGAGATTTGAACAAGAGTTGGCTCAGAAATGTTGAAGTCTCCATCTTCAGTTGCAAAGCATAATTCACCATGAACATCTGAACGTTTGACTTGCGTACCTGTGTAAGAGTAGAGGTGTCCAAGCTGGCTATAGAGCAAAGCTAATTTACACAGTGTGACACTTGCTTTCACAACTACATTACATTCATTAGTCAGGCTGACTTGCTTGGGGCTAGTTCAGGTAATCTTTACACTATACTGCAAATATGACTGCTTCTAAAAATTTCCTTTTCAGTTATAGACATATACTATTTTATCTAACACTTTTTGCATCTCTAACAGATGAGCTATCATTCCTGCAGTGCCAGCTTAACATGTTACCACAGAGAATTGCCAGCTTCTCCCCTTCTGCTGAAAGTCACTGTCCCTACAGCACAGCTGACAAGAGCCTGCACTTTAGCTGCTTCAACACAAAATCTGCTCACTTTTGCTGACAGCTGAATTTAAGCTGCCAGAGGGCAAGAAACAACTAGCTGAGTCCAGTAATGCTTTCAACCACCACAAGAGTTTACTTGAATGAATGTGAATCAGAGCATTTACTGCCTTACTTGTAGGCTACATACCTTTAGAAAGATCTGTTTGTATGCATAATGTGTTTTTCTTCAACTTGCAGTCAGCACCAAAGTGCTGACTTCATTTGCTTTACTACTGCTGCAATTGGATATGAAGAAAAATCACCTGCTATGCAGCTGTATAGTACCGTTTCTCCTCTCTCTGGTGATTTCCCCCTTTGAGGATATGCATACTCCCTCATGCTTATAAGAATCCTATGAGGTACTGGAAGTAGCAGCATTCTTCTATTATGGAAGAGAAAGACCAGGAGGACAATGGAGTGAGACAAATTATTCAAGGCTGCACAAAGCTTATATAAAGGAGCCAGGATTCGAATCCTTGCATTAGAGCACACCATCATCTCTGTAGAACAGAAGTACCATGTGTTCCAGGAGTTTCAGAAACTATACATTAACTGTTTGAAACATAACTCTCTAACTCTCCCTATGGTTCTGTTTACATGGCATGTAAGCAGAGTGCATTAAATGCACAGCTTATATTACACAATACATACCCAATACCATCTCTTAATGAGATACTTACTTTTGTAAGAATTCATCAGACCCGCAAACACTTAGAAGGCATTCCTCCTGGACTGGGTATCGATTTGTGCAATGGAGGATCTCTACAATTAAGTCATAAGTAATACAGGCAGCTGTAAATAAAGATAGCAAGAAAAATTAATAGTGGCTTGCTAGAGAATTCCAGACTAGATACTCGAGCAAAGAAAATAAGAATTTCACTGTAATTCCTATCTACTGCTGCAGACTAGCTCCATCAAGAGGAATTAGATCAAGCCACACCTGAATTTTTTTTTTTTAATTTTGCTTCAAATATCCTATAACAAGTCACAGAATCTATGTCCATTTAGAGGGAATTAGCAATTTGTTAGGTAGCTGGAATTAAGAGCTGAGCAACTTTCCCAAGCAGAAAGGAAGAGACAAATGGCAATTTTTTTATTTTTTTTTTTTTCCTCATGAATATTTTGGTACGTTTCCCATGTGTGGACATGGCCTGATGCAAAAGTTGGCTGTGTTGCTGCTCATGACACAAGAAGGCTCCAGAACTTTACTTGCTGTTCTTTTTGCTGTGCACACCTTTTTAGCCATAACCAAGAAGTAAATTAATGCTCAGATGCATTTCATATATATATGAATGTATATAATGTATTAGTATTATTTAACCTTATGTCTAGTGACATTATACTAGTGTATATTATATAATATATTGTATATATAATATTATATAAAATGCATATAAATTAAGAAATTCTATATCAGTTTGTACAATCTGCTGTTCAGAAATATTCTAGAATTTTGACAATTTTTTCCAGCGCTACTTCAGCTTTTTAAGCAATTTTCCAACCCTGCCAATACACCTCCTCTCTGTCCATTTTAGAAGAACTGATCAAAAAATGGAAAAGAATAGCTGCATAATCTGGCAGTCAAATTGCAAACATGTCTGATAAGTTTGATCTTTACGAGCATGCAGGGCATACTCAACCAGCATTGATGCTTCAAGTCTGAGAAAAAAAAATCTGACTCTAATGAAAAGATTTCATATAATCTACTGAGATGGTTTAACAATGCAAAATAAAGTCTGGACTTCCTCCATAATTCTCAGGCAATCTCACTGTAACTGATAACAGAAAAACCAACGTTGATTTTCCTTTCAGTTTTTCATTCATGGCATTTCTGTATTGCTTCAAAATTAGTGTCCATTAAGAGCTCTTACTACAACTTTTAAGGGAACTTTTTGATATAAAAAATGGAAACTACCTACAGTTAAATACAAATCCCCAGAAACTAAACATGTAACCCAGACTTGTGTGTTGACTAATTTACATCGCTCCAGGTTCAGACAACTGGTTCAAAATGAGCCTAACCAACCAGTTTCATTGGGTTTAATGGCATTCTGAATTACGCAGTCGCCCAGAGCAGCCAATTCATACTGGCAAATCTGGTCCAGAGTTGCTATGCTATTACTTTAGAACAAACCTAGAAATGCAAAATTGTTTTTGCAGGGAAGTTTAAGAACTAAAAAAAACTTCACAGGACAGCAGACCTTTTTTTAGGGGTAGGGGCTGTGACAAAACCAAAGCTGAAATAACACAGAGTTGATTACCGTAGATAGCTTGGGTTTTGGTTTGGTTTGGTTTTCCCCAGGGAAAACCAAACACATCAATGGATTCAAAAGTTCCTTCTGAAAATTTTCATTTTCTTTGCAAAGCCATTTTCCTTTTGCTCAGAAAGCCACTTTGATTAAACATTTTCTACCAGTCGTACTACTTTTAAATGTTTAGCCCTTTGACAACTTGCTGTTTTAAGCAACTCCACATAGCTGGTTTGACTTGTAACACACAGTACTTATTTGCTAAATTTATGCACACCAGAAAAAGGAGAAAGGTACAGAATCTTGAATTAAAATTGTAACATGCACATTTTCAGGTCACTCATTGGAAAAAAACCTGGAACTTGCTAGTATCATTCATTTGCACTCCACAGATCCATTTTCCTTTCCTCACTCTGCAAATGTTTTTGCATTAGCAAACAATTCTTTGTGCTCTTTGTATTAGACGGGGCAAAAAAGTATACTCCCTCCCTGCCTCCCCTCTTTGAATGTATCTTATTGTTTACTTAGCCTGCAAGCAAGTTTAGGATAGGGATTGTTTCTTATATCCCCTTCAGTTTTGGCTGGGCCTCCCAAAGTATTTTTGTAAATAAGTTATGCAAACCAAAAATCAAACAATTTCTAAAGTGAACAATGCTATATGATAAAACATTTGTCAGTAGTTCAGACTTCTCCATTACAGAGAACCCTTGCCTAGCTGACAGAAGTGCTGGAAATACTACCTTCTGATCCAAGTGTCCAGAGATATTCAGCCCTTCATTTCATGGAATCCACAAAATACTGATCATAGAATGTCCTGAATTGGAAGGGACCCACAAGGATCATTGAGTCCAACTCATTTCCCTGCATAAGACAACCCCAAATTCACACCATATGTCCGAGGGCATTGTCCAAGTGATTCTTGAATGTTGTCAGGCTTGGCGCCATGACTACCTCACTGGGGAGCCTGTCCCAGTGCTCCACCACCCTCTGGGTGAAGAACCTTCTCCTAATATTCAACCTAAACCTCCTCTGGCACATCTTCCTGCCATTCCCTCGGGTCCTATCATTGGTCACCAGAGAGAAGAGATCCGTGCCTGTCCCTCCTCTTCCCCTTGTGAGGAAGCTGTAGGCTGTGATGAGGTCTCCCCCTTAGTCTCCTCCAGGCTGAACAAACCAAGTGACTTTAGCCATTCCTCATACAGTTTCCCCTCTAAACCCTTCACCAGCTTTGTGGCCCTCCTCTGGACACTCTCTAGTAGCTTTATATCCTTAATATACTGTGGTGCCCAAAACTGCACACAGTACTCAAGGTGAGGCTGCACCAGCGCAGAGCAGAGCAGGACAATCACCTCCCTCGACCGGCTAGCAATGCAGTGCTTGATGCACCCCAGGACATGGTTGGCCCTCTTGGCTGCCAGGGCACACTGTTGGCTCATGTTCAACTTGCCGTCAACCAGAACCCCCAGGTCCCTCTCTGCAGAGCTGCTCTCCAGCCTCTTGTTCCCCAGGCTGTATGTACATCCAGGGTTGCCGTGCCCCAGGTGCAAAATTTGGCACTTGCTCTTGTTAAACTTTATACAGTTGGTGATTGCCCAGCTCTCTAATTTGTCTAGATCTCTCTGCAGAGCCTCTCTGCCCTCAAGAGTGTCAACAGCTCCTCCCAATTTTGTGTCATCAGCGAACTTAATTAATATTCCTTCAAGTCCTGCATCCAAGTCATTTATGAAGACATTAAAGAGTACTGGCCCTAAGATGGATCCCTGCAGAACCCCATTAGTGACTGGCCACCAGCCCGATGTAACCCCATTTACTATGACCCTTTGATCCTGACCCATCAGCCAATTGCTCACCCATTGCATTATGTGTTTATGCAGCTGTATGCTGGACATTTTGTCCAGGAGGACGCTGTGAGAGACAGTATCGAAAACTTTACTGAAATCTAAAAAGATCACATTGACTGGCTTCCCTTGGTCAACTAGGTGGGTAAACTTGTCATAGAAAGAAATTAAGTTTGTTAAGCAGGACTTTCCCCTCGTAAACTCATGCTGGCTGGGACCAGGTGTTTTTCAGTAACTCCCAGAACAATCTTCTCCATAATTTTGCCAGACACAGAAGTGAGACTGACAGGCCTGTAGTTGCTGGGGTCATCCCTGATACTGTTCTTGAAGATTGGGACAACATTTGCCAGCTTCCACTCAACTGGGGCCTCTCCAGATTTCCAAGAGCATTGAAAAATCATTGCGAGAGGACTCGCTATGACATCAGCCAGCTCTTTAAGTACCCTTGGATGAATCTCATCAGGCCCCATCGACTTATAGGGATCCAGCTGGAGCAGCAAGTCCTGCACAAGTTTGGGGTTGATTGGGAGTTGATCATTCACTCGATGATTCAACGTACTACTTTGCCAGGCTTTCCAATTAATACACTGATGCCTCCAATACAAGTAACCAAACTTATATGAATAAATGTGGAAGTCTTGGGTACCGTATTTATGAAGATATATTTATTAATATATGTTCACTGACATTCTGTAGAGCTTTGGATTTTCAGCTTTCAACCCATGAAAAAAAACTAATACTCAGCCTGTTACAGCCAAATAATTCCTTGACAACTGAAGAAAAGTTACAGCCAAATAATTCCTTGACAACTGCAGAAGAGATTCATAAAAAAGTATATCACTTAATGAAGCAGCACAGGAAGACAGGGAAAAAATTTATTTTAAATGTATTTAATTTTTTCTTATGTGGCTTAGGAGGTAAAAATTACCAGAGCTGGAATAAAATATTCTCCCATTCACCACAGATACAGGATGTACTGGAGCAGTGGCAGCTTCCCACGGTCACTAGTGACAGAATAATTCAGGCTGGGAAGGATCTCAGTAGGTCCATCTACAACCAACCTCCTCCCCAAAGGAGGGTCAACACTGAATTCAGACCAGGTTGTTCAGGGTTTTGTCCTGTAAGATCTCAAAAACCTCCAAGGATGGAGAATTTACAACCTCCATGGGAAAACTGTTCCAGTTCTTAATTATTCTCCTTTTTCTTATACCCAGTTGGAATTTCTCCTGTTTCACTTATGACGACATGTACTTTCTCTAACCTGTACATAACCTTGGGTGCAGAGGAAGCTTCGCAACTGCAGACTCTTAAGTCTTGAATTCAGAAACAGAGTCAAGGCTGTGAAAATTTCCACAACTATATGGGGATTACCTGTACACTTTAAATTAGGCACAAACTTAAATTCCTTCTGAATCAAAGTCTGAATGTTGGCCCATTTTGGGACTGCCAGAGTTGGTCCCAATTGTGACTAAAGAAAGTAGAGATCTACACATTAGCAAAGTTTAATATTTAATGTGATTTTAATTTTGCAGCAAATATGCAGAACATCTTTGACCAAGTATGCACTCAAGACCCATGTAAGCCTTGTTCTCCAAGTATCCTTCCAGATAACAAATGCATTTTGCATCTCCATGGAACTGAATTGTGGAAGGATACAGACACCTCAATCACTTACCATTTTGCATAAGAAGCAGAGGATATGGTGAGGAATCTGTCCAAACGCTGATTCTGAACTTTGATTCACCAAGGATATGGTCTGGGAACCTTGTTGCAACACTCCAGATTTTCCCAGTGTTTGTCTTCAAGTCAAAAGCGGGATAGGCATTTCTTATTCTGAAAAGAACATGTGATGAAATTATGCCTAAATAGGAATGATTTTCAGCTCTCTTATAAGAACAAACCAAAATTCTACAAGATACCTATAATAATAGTATATAGAGAGCTGTTAGGAATAAAGTTTTGTGCAAATAGAAGGGAAAATTGTAGCAACTCAAACTTTGTTTTCATGCATTAGTGAGATAACTACATATCAGATAGCATACCTATAACTATATCTTTTACTTAATAGGAAAACCATCAGTAAAATCTTCATGAACTTCACAGAATCACTGCTGAGCTAGACCTCAGTGAAGCCAAAAGGAATTTAAACACAGACTTCAGTGTACACTGAGTACAGTAGAAACAAGGGTGCTCAAATATGTGCTTAAATAACAGAGTTTTAACATAAAACTAACCAAGACTATGTGCACAGACAGCTGCAACAAGGACAGCTGGTAAAAATTAATACAGGAACATGCTTTCTATGCAAAATCTTAAGAAGTCCCTATTTTCACAGTGCTCTAGAATCCAACATGAAAACCTCATTACTAAAACCCTGGGTATTTATGTAAATGTCTGTAGAGAGCAATAACTGTTACAGTCATTGAGTCCCTCTGATATACCATTACCTATAAAATAAATTACCCCTCCTCCTTCCAATTACCAAAGACTTACAGAAACTAATTCCTCCTGAGGTACCATTTCCTAATGAACACTGGTCACAGGTATCATGCCTGTCAGCTGAGATTAAACTTGCTTTTTAAGCAAATACACTTTGCAGCTGCAGGTAAGGGTACATATTGTACCAGCTGAAGCTTTACATTTCACTAATTGGCCTGAATATTTTAGTAGCTAAACTCAAACATCCTGTATTAAGCATACTGCATTCTTTTTTGTTTGTTAGTTCAAGAAGCATTTTGTAGCTTCTGAGTTGGCAGTGCTTTATACCACCTCTGATTACAGTGTATTTTGAGCCATAGTTCTCTCACATAAAGTTCTTCATTACTGTGTGACCTCCTGCCTCAGGGCTGCTGCCCAAGTCTCTTAAACAACAGTATGAACTACTCTTTTATGCCATGTATTTCTATAGCATGATAATCCAATGAAGCAGCCCGTTTCCTACAATGAAAAGCCAGGGGGCATGATGTTTCAGTGGGGTAGGAGAAAATGAGGCTTGACAATACCTCTAGTACAAGATAGATTTATACTCATAGTAAACAATCATTATACTACAGAGGCTGCTTTGGTGACCTATGTAGTTGATGTCAGTCTATTTTCTCTGCGAGCAAGGTGCACATAAAGATTTCCCCTATCACCAAATTTACTCTTGTAACCTGTTTCTGTAAGAAGGCCAAGGACTGAATAAGACTGGAAACTTCACTACCCTTTCTCCAGTGTCAAATTAATGGGCTACGTACACACATGGGGCATGAATCACCTCCTCAACTTACTGGCAGTCATTTCAAAATGAAGCAAAACTCATCTCCTTACCTACCACCACACTATGTATATTTTAGGATAATGTGGGGACAGAATATTGATTTTTATGCTTTTCAGATAAAAATGCATTCAGTTCCAGAAAGTGTTGCTCATTTATGGCCATCTATTGTTTTCAAGGGCTTCTGGCCTGAGCAGGTGGGCAAAACATGCCCACTGCAAAATTTTGAAAGGTTAGGTCTTCCAAGGCATAACTGAAGTACTACACAAGTATCACATGAAGAAAATCTTGTGCTACTTGCTTGCTGTGCTGCATTAACTCAGCATATGCAGAAACTACTAACATTTATAGGGATTTGCTATTTCACAGCATTTCATAATGCCACGTATTTCTCAGCAGTGCAGAGCACACCCTTGAAGTAAGTAGGAGGCGGAGGAACTCTGCGTTTTGCAGCATTGAACCCTGAGACTATCAACTTGGCATCTTGTGGTATCAAACTCACTTTAGGATGTATTCTGAAGCCACCCATGGATAAACGTTCACTATAGCTATGTCCATAATTGTAGAAGTAACCTGATAAAGGGACTTTGAAAACTGCTTTGCAGTTGTATACAATGAAATGTTTCAGTTATAGATTGCTACCTGTACAAATATTACATAGAGAAAAACATGATGGGTTTCTATTTGAGCTACATTCTGGAGGTGCAAGTCTGCATGACACAGAGTTTGAATTACACATCTTGACTCTGATATATAAAACTGCCAGTTATTGAGATTCTTTGGGGACTGGAAGGATGCTCATCTGGCCAGACTGAATACGTCAGTTATTTGCAAACTGATGACATTTTTTGGTCTTTTGTTTGCTGTGACATTTTGTCCTAAGAATGCTTTCCCATTTATTTGATAGAAGAAAAGCAAAGGTTGTTCTTATTTTATTTTTAAGAGTATTTGCTAGTGATGCACACTAAACAAGTTACTGCAAAACAGGAATGGCTTAATTCTATTAATCTTTTTAGCCCTGTACATAAACTTACTTATTCACCAAAAAAAAAAAAAAAAAAAAAATCAATAGGAAGCTTTTCCTATAATTAGAGTGCAAAGTTAAATGTAGAATGTTTGGACATTAAAAAAATTTGAATATCTGAGAGGAAATCCTGTCATGTAGAATGTGCCTTCATGCATCTGATGTTAGTAGAATTGGGTTGGGGTTCAGACTGATGAACTATGGAAAAAAAGAAAACTGAGCACATGTGAATGAGTATGTTTCAAAGCTGACCATCCACCCCGTAAGAATATATAATATATTCACTGTTAATTTCAGGGCAACATCAAACTGGATATTTTTTTCTTTTTAATAGAAGCAGGCTTGGCTGATCTTGAATACAGTCAATTCATTAGAGTCTAATAAAAAAAAGCAGTATTCCATTTTCCAACTACTTTTTCTGGGGGAAAAAGCACACATTTGTGCTAACAACTTGATAGTGTGATCAGTGAATATCTACAAAGGAAAATGGATCTGCACAGATGGTCTAAAAACTTGTATTTCTTAGTGCTCATGGATTTCAACATGATTTCTTTTTCCGAAGATTAAGAAAGTAAAAAAAGTTCTACCCCATTAAGCCATGCTACTAACTGTAAGGGTAAACAATAACTAAAGGAGTTTTTGTCACTTGCTAAGTCTCACTTTTCATCATGATAGTATGTAGTAATTCTGCTCTCAGTCAGTCAGTTCCTCCAATTCTTTTTTCCTGCTCCGAGCTACACAGGCACTAATATTGTCCAAGACAATGGCAGAAAATGGATCTTAAGTTTCACACACTTACTTACCACTGATAAAGGGGACAGCTAAGGGAGAAAATATTTTTGGAATTAACATCCCTTTGTGGATTTTAATCTTTAAATGAAAATTAGGAGCATTTCCACATTTAAGTAGATACTGGAATTATGGCACAGTTCAGGAATGCAGGGAAAATCAATCCAATTGATATAAATAGGAAAATGTCATAGTTGGCTGAATAAAGTTTTTTAATTACTTACTTCTCCACTGCATTGCAAAAAGCAACTGTGTTTTCATTACTTCCTTGATTTGCTTCAACCAGCTGGATAGACCAAACTGTAGCCTAAAAATACCAAAATGACACCAGAAGAAACAGAGGTCAGTTATTTAGATAACAGAGGCAGAATGAGCATAAGGCTAACCTTGCATTTGGTTCCATGAGAACTAACCTTCAAACCTTATCATCCCTCATCATCCCTCCCCTGACTTGATGGAGCTCCAAATAAGCACAAATAACCCCATTTTGACTGCACTCTAAATACTTTCAGAGAAAAAAACACAGAGCCACAAAGCATCAGCTACCCTGGGTTTAACAATTATTTTTTAGCCCCCTGTGCAGAATATAAGGATTTCCAGACAAAGCTTTCAAAATTCACCTAGTGGCAGAGCATAGATAACTCCAAATGCAGATGATGTACGCTTAGTTTACAAAAGGGAGAGGGGACAAAATGAAGCTTATGCTGCAGTGAGTTTTAATCCTTATTTTCTCTTTCTGCCCTGGAAGGAAGCTCAGGATCCCTTCAAATTCCATAAACCTGTCAGGTAAGTCCCTAAGACAGATAACAGGAAGCCAGTGTATTCTGTTGAACATGAAAAATCCCCAGATACGTTCTCTCAACTTGTAGAGCACAGGTCTGAGCCACTATTTTGGGTAAAAGCACCCCCTTGTCTGTTTGCCATACTACCCTTCAGTCAGAACATTACCTTCAGGAAACAGCTTAACACTATTATATCTGCAAACCCATTCTACTGTTGTACAGAGACATATAGAAGGCTCAGCTGAGACACCAACTTTTAAATCCCTTCAGAAAGAGAACCAACTAATGACATGTCACAGAAGAAGAAACTGAGATATGGTGAAAAGTGCATTTTATCATTTCAATAATAATTTATATACAGGTATGTAAATTTATAAAAACTAATAATAAATAATAAACCCAATTTAAGATTTTTTTTTTCCCTGGAAGTGCAATATGAAAAGATGTACGCTGGGAAATTTTACTTACAGTTTAAAAAATTGAATGAATATAAAAGATGAAAGATGTGTTGGGAGCTGGCTAGTGAGAAGATCACAGTGGCAGAATTGAAAGCTCAGAAGTTACAAACCTTTTATAGATAACCATTAGTCTTGGGTCTCATTGTACATAGTGTTTTCATTAACCACAATAGCACAAGCATTAGGAGAGTGCTTATGAAATTTAAAGATAATAAGGGGGCATCATCAATAGAGGGAAAAATTGAAATGTCTTGTAGGAAAAAAAATGGATAACCCTGTGGGTTGAAATAAGAGAATGAAATTAAATTTAGCAATACAAGTTAGTAGTCCATCACCACCTGGTTCTAAAGACTGCTGAAAAAGCTCCTTCAAAAGTCACCTCCGCTAGTTCATTTTTTTCCACCTTGGTTAGACACCTACATCACAATTTACCTCAGCAGAAAGTAATAAAAACTTCTGGTGGAGGTTCACTATCTAGAAATTATGAATGATTTGGTAACAGTAATGACCTCCCAAAATTATGCAGTCATAAAAAAAACCCCAATAAAATACCCCATTCCTGATCACACTTACATCAGGGTAGACAGTTTTACAAAAAGATGTATTGACAAGGCTCTAGGAAGTTTGCATCCAGGATGCTGTGTACCCAGGTGGAAGACTTTAATCCGGACAAGCTCAGAGAGACATTACTGTGTTTGTGGGTAAGCTCTATGGCCAGGAGCAAGAGCACAGCTCACAGAGCACAGCAGGCAGGTAAAGCTACAGCAGTTGTTGCAGAAGGGGTGCAAAGGGAGCCCAGAACCTGCACTGAAGAATATGCAGTGATGGCAGTGACATGTCATATCATGCAATCTTCATCATGGGGTGCAGAAACTACCCCTGTGAACAGCAGAGACTTTGACCCACACAGAGCTCTAGAGGAGGGATGCTGCAGACCAGATCTCTGGCTACAGGGCTTGTCTGGTGCCTGTCCCTGGGGCTGGGGATGGCAGTGGCCTCACTGGTGGGGGTTGTGCTCTGGCTGTGGTGCCAAGCTCCTGGTGAAGGAGCTGCAGCAGGAGGTGAGCAGCCAGAAGGAGGAACAGGAGATTGACAGGGACTTTACAGAGCTAAGGACCACCCGAGCCCTGTGCTGCAAAGAGACTTTAGACTACCCTACAGGAGCAGTGGATAGAGACTTACACAGGAGGGAAGGCTGGAAACCTGCTGCTTCCAGCAACACAAAAAGGCTCCTTTTCCACCTGCAGTTCTGTCATTACAGAGCAGGTACAGTGCCCTGGAAAAAGTGCATGGAAAAAGAGAGATAGTGGATAAATAAAAAGCTAAGAAAACTAGGCCACAGGTAAGAAAAGGTGAGGCTGGGACACAACATTGAACCTTTGCTGGAAGCATTTCCAAATGAATCCTAATGGCAAATTTGCATCCTGTGTAGACTAGTAATAGCCTACACAGAGGAAATTAATATACCATTGCCAACTAACTCAAATTAGTTCTGGTGGCAGAGGTGTACATAGTAGATACATAGTTCCAACTCCATTGGTGAATCATGTGGATGAGGAATTTAGTTTTGTCATTTCTCTTTTCAGGTGTCCAGAAACTTTAATTTCTTCCCATGGTATATAAAGGTAAGATATTAGTTACATGATCACACATTCTTTTTCTATAGGACTCCAGTCTCCACTCATTGCAAATATCTGAAATTGTACAGTGACTGTGACAGAGAATTGTGTATGGAGAGAATTGATGACAACAGGGATACAGTAACAGAGTGCATCCCTGGAAAACTGGAATCTATCTTTTCCCATCCACAGATTTCTCACATTATGCTAAGCAAGTCACCTGAACCACTCTTCCCAAACATGAACACTAATTGTATATTTCTCATTTCTGGAGCACCCAAACTGAAATAATGAAGTTTGGTCTGATGATTGGGCTTGGGTGAAGAAGTGACTCTTGGTAGTTATTCTGAAAGCATTAGATCCTAAATATCATAGATGGAGCAGCCAAATCTATTGGATACTTTTAAAGCTGTATTTCAGTTTTCTTTCTAATATGGAAAAAAAAAAAATCTCTTTTCACAGGGAAGTTATGAAGACAGTTTCTTTAGTATTTTTGAACATCTGACTTGGTGATGACAAGGCCAGAGAAAATTAATGTTTCCTTTATTACACTGGACATATTTTGATTAGCACACATTAAATAAAGCCTAGAGCCATACAACTGCATCCAAGAGCTAAGGATCAGAATGACAGTATAATTTCAGCAATGTGAATATTTCATCTCGCATACCTATGACCTATCTTAATGCTAATGTCCATGTTTCCACATCGTTTCCATTTCAGTCTGTCTGCAGTCCTGGTTCTCATCTCCTACTACTCAGATGCATCATCAACTCATCCTGGACCTCACCAACCCATTCTGTGCTTGTTCTTTCTTTTGCTGTGGTGCTTCACTTTTCCAACCGTTCTGACAGTCTTACTGAGCCTGTCACCCTGCAGCCCTTCTTATCTTTTCTAAAACTGCCAGCCCAGTAGCAGTGAGTTACTTCTTCACAGGCTTTTTTTATCCTTCCCTCTCTCAACTTTCTTTCATTCTTATTTTCCCTTTCTTACTTTCTCAAGGTTTAGTTGCCAGCCCCTTGCCTTGGCTGTCTTTCTATCCTGACGTGGCTGTTTCTCCCTGAAGGAATTCCTGTGACCACACTGAGTTTTCTGCTACAAATCAATTCTCTCCTCTCTCCCATTTCTTCCTCTTCTAGCTAAACAGCTCGAATACTTCCCTGACTTAATCAAATCCTCCCACACATTTGATTGTAGTTGCCCTTTACTCACTCATCTCTTCTCTTCCCTCCCCTATAATTCTCTCCTTCTCCATCAGAGAAGTGTTTGTGCCTGTTCTTATATGCCTGCTTCCTCTAGCACCTCTTCTTCCGATATCATAATTTAATCTCCTCGTGCTCATTTGTATCCCACTATTTTCTGCTTTTCTCATGAAAAGGCTTATTTTTTTCATCATGATGTCAGCATGCTTTAGTTTTCTTATCGTAAGTGAAAGGCAACAACAACCTTTTGTCTCTCCACTTATTCATTCCCTCCTCTTTTGTATTCATCACTGAACTTCCAAAATGTGGTGCCCAGGATTATTCTTAAGAGTTCCTGTCCTCAGATATATTCCCCACCCCGCCTCTTCATCTGTCTGGGTCTGCTTATGTTGACTTCTGTAGTTTTCCCTATTCACAAACATAGAAACAAGCCAATCAAGTGTCTCTTCCCCTTTGCTTTATGACACTGTGATCACTGGGAGTTAAAAGCAGAAGGTGAACCTAAGCTGTCTTTTAATATTCACAGTGCAGAGGTATCCTGTAGGCTATTTCAGGATTCCTATAATGATTCAGAATGCTAACAAGGACTAGAGGAAAGGGAGGATTTATCATTTTCTTTTTCCTTCTCTCTGTCAGGATTTTGAAAGAAGGAAAATGAGGAGAGATGTAACATCAGAGTGAGTCATGGGAGTCCCGTAAGACATTGTTATTAAAAACAGCAAAGCCACGAATGGAGCTATGAACACCTGAGAGAAGGAGGAAAAAGATAAAGTATTTTCTTCAAAAAGACAGCTTGAGACAGAGTGTATGTCATAAGATCTAGCTTCTGCAGTTATAGTAAATATGTCTATTTTATAAAATAATTACATATATACATGTAAGTGCATGCAGACGATGGGGAAGACAGGGCATGGTATGCCTCATCTTTCAGGATCAGGATATGCCAGCCAAACTAGACAGAGGGGCAATAATCTGGCTCAACAGAAAAACAGATTCAGTATAATGCGTTGTTATTTTGAATCTTAGGTTTCATATCAGACCATACAAGATTTGTCATCTTATCTCTTTCAAACACATCTTACTCTACATTTCTGTACTTATCCCTCTGTGGTAGTTTTATGGCTCAATGGGTCTACTGGAGCATTCTAGACCATAAACTAGATTCTCTTCTGCTGGAAAATGGCAAGTCTCCATTAGAGTCAATGGAGATACTTCATTTTATGCTAGGTGAGGAACTGGCCCTATTACTTTAGAATGAAGTCTTTTTTAATAGGTAGATTGAAGAAATGTGTTGACATTTTAAGTATAAGTTGGTTAAAACATGAAACATGTAGGATACAGATTCTGCCAGTACAACATCCTCAATAGCTAGCCAGAGTGGGCACCTTCCCTTCAGAAGTTATTTTTTATGGTCTGCTGGGTTCTCTTCTGATATTAGAATCAAAGAGGATGCTCAGAGGTTTTCATACTGTATAAAAAACTCTTAACTAATCACATACTGTTTGTTTGAGGGCATCCTCCTTGTAAAGATACAAAATTACTGTAGGAAATTCTGACTGCCAAGTAATAAAGTTACACATTTATTAGAAAATATACCTGACACTTCCCTACATCTCTATCTTTGGAAGTAGTAAAGACCAAATAAGAAGTGAATAAGAAGTCTCACAGTTGCTTTTGGCCAGCTGAATCATAAGATACGTGACTAAAACTCTCTACAGGAGCAAAAGCTTTTGCTTCCCCCAAGGCATAAATGCTTTCTTCTCCATCAGGTCTTTAAATCAAATGCTTCTAATCCATGTTGCATCAGTGTGAGTGAATACACAAAGTGCAAGGACACAAACAAGAATAAAGAACTTTAAGCGCTGTTAATATAAGAAAATTTAAGTACCTCTTTGTCATGCCTAGAGCTGCTGGACCAGGTAGGTCCTATGCCAAAACTTCTGGAAGTGTCGGTTAAACAAGCTTCCCCAATTCCACTTTTATCTCTCACTTCTTGTCCACATGGATAGTTGTCTAAGAAAATGGGACATTGAGCGTTTACATTGCCAAAGCCTATGTGAAAACTCAGATTTGTGTTGCCTCTTTCCATGTTTGAATCAAACACATTTGTGACTCGAGTTATACTATTCCCTCCATAGATTTCTCTCTCTTGACTGTAGGGGTAGGGATCCACCAGAGAGAAGCTGCTGTAATCAGATAGTAAAGAAGATCTGAAGCCGACTGTTGGTGACACTGTGTCTTGTTGCCAGTGAGAGATAGGACTTCCAGGGTAAAGTTCACCATAAGCAACTAGAGGCTGACCACGAAGTTGCTGGTCAGGCACATTCAGACCAAAGACATCTGATGGGAAAAAAATTTCTTCATGATGATGTGAATGTGATGAACCATAAAAAAAAAATTCATTGCTGACTTCATCAACTATTCGATCGAATCCTAGACGGACCTCTCCAGCAGAACCAGAATGGTACAGTGGGCAAGATGCTTGGTCCCCAGCCTGTCCTTCACGAAATTCATTGTGTGAAAAAGGCACCATCCCAAAGTATGCCATGGCTAATTCTTCTCTTCAGTCTTATTAATCCTCAAGGAAGTCTTACAATAGTTCCAAGGTCAAGAGAGTAATGTTCAGAACTGGAGCTACATACCCACTGAAACCAAGCACAGAATAAAAGTTAAACCCAAAACTATCTAGTATAATGAAAGCAGTACACTTCTTTGGCCTTTTTTTGCTTTAGAGCTTTCACCACAGGGTAGAAATATTTTCTCAATCTGGAGCTTGAATATTCTTTTGCCTGATCCTTATTTCCAGACATTTATTATTATTATTATTACTATTACTATTATTATCATCATCATCCTGGACTCCTAAATAATAGCAACAGGATGCCTGAAACAACCTAAATACTAAAATACTAATTATGACAAATACTAAAGAAAACGTCCATATTCTTTCCATTATTTTACACTTGTGTAGCACACAATGCAGGAATCTAAAACAAGCAGGTAGGAAAGCATCGTATTAATGGTTGCTTTAACAGCAGTTTCATTCACATCTTCCTCTTTTTGTGCCTTAAATGTCTTCATATTCTACCACTTTTTGTCCTAGTATAATCAGGTGAAGAAAAGTTAAGTCAAAGAACATAAAAGACATGGATCTCCAATTAATATTCAAAACAGTACACCCCAAAAGCTTGGATATGGCATATATAAAGGAAAACAAATATAAATAAATTTCAGCCTTTTTTGTTTCTTTGTTTTTCAAAACAGATATCTCTTCAAAGCCTGATGTTGCATCGTTTTTAGTAAATTAACAGACAAGGGCATGAGCTTCTGCAGAAGCTCACCGTCATTCATACTGTTACTAGCAAATTTCCCGATATGATTTTGGTATGTGCCAAGTAGTCCTATGGTTTAGATAGGCAGCATGTACTGGAGACTGCTGTTAGTAGGCATGAGGGTATCTTTTTTAGGAAGAGAGCTTAGTTCTAAAACCAAAATCTATTCTGGGCCACTTGCCCTAAGGCTTTGGCCTGTTTCGTCTACTGATACGCATGTAGCCTAAAAACACAAATGACATGGAATAGCAATACCACAAAGTACACAGTTGTGCTGGGTACTTTATCACATAAAAGAAATAGAAACATCTGATTTAATAATCTAATAAAAAACGTATTCTGTAGCAGGAAAAAAAAGCTACCGAGATGAAAAGTGTGCTCAGAAATTGCTAAAGCTTAGCTCCACAAATAGCTTTTCCATTATGTCCTCAAGATCTATACTGTATTAGCTTAGATAATAGTGCCTTGCAATGAAAATCTATGTTACAACAGAAGGTATTCATCACAACTTTATTTATTTTTGTTTTATTTGAAGTCAAACTCTAGGTGACATAAGCTCCTGTCACCCACAGTGAGGAATGAGAAGAGAAATGAAAAGTTAAATAGGCTGAAATGAAATCTCCAAGTTAGAGGCTGAACTACTCTTTCAAGCACTCAACTTAGTGATTCCATGTGTTGTGTGCTTTGGTTTGCTTTAACTGTGCTAAAAAATAAAAAAAAGCATTTCTGAAATTACGCTAAGCCAGATAACCAAAACGATGCATAATAGTTTGAATGGTGATCTAAGCATGAACTTCAATTACAGAGTTGCTGTAATACTGTAATACTACAGAGAACCTGGCAGGGAGCAGAAACTTGTACAGCACTGGAGCACCGCATCTCTTTTATATAGACTCGCATTTAAAACTACCCATTTAGATTGGAAACTCAGCATGTCGTGCTGTAAATCTCAGTGGTTTAATTCTCACTTTCTAGTTCGGTTAGTAGGACTTTGCTCTGTATTTGGGCCAACTCCTGATCCTTTTCAAAACAGCATACAAAGTTCGGGAAAGGATTTAGCTCTTTGCCAGCCACTATTACTCCATTTGAATCATGCAATGTGCATTCATAACACCGCATTTTCAAAATTCACTAATGAGGAAAAATTTATAATGCATATTTTAAAAAAAAGGATTAAGTTTCTAGGTTCATTTTCTTTGCCTTGTGGTTTCTGAATTCACATTTTGGAGGGTTTGGCTTTCTTTCTCCTACAGCTATGAAGACCTCCTTTTCCTTTTAAATGACAGACGTGTTTTCACATAATCATGTGGTTCTGGGATTGGGGGTTTTAGGGGAGAATCCTTAAATACTGTAAAATATTCACTACAGATCAAGAGATTTGACAGCATCGTACAATGCTCACAACTTTGCAGATGCCGTCCAAGCACACGAAAAGACTTTCCTTACTTCAGCATGCACATGCATTCTAGTATTAAAGCTTGGTGCACTGTGGGCTCAATTTTCCCTTTTTACCAGAACCCAGGAGGAGACAATTGGGCCACTTGCTAAGTGGTAGGAATATTTGCTGCAACATCTTACCTGAAATATATAAGTTGTTAGAAGAATATGCAGCCTCCTATGTCTTCCTGTTCACAGACACATTTAGATGACCTATGTGCTTTCAGTATCAAGGGGGTGTAACCGTTTCATCAGAAGCTTTCCTTCCTGTTTAACCGGTTTACTGAGGTAATGATTCTTTCCCACAGTCTTCCTTCAGGGAAGTTTCAAACAGCAGTAACAATAAAAAGGTAACACCTTATCTGTTCTCTTTCCCAATTTAGGAATGCAACTTTTTTTTTTTTTTTTTTTTTAACATGGTGGTAGATGATCTCACATTTTCAGTACAAGTATCAAACATGCTTAAAATAACAAACAACTTCTCCAACTTGCCTCTTAGAAAGATCTCTGCACAAGAACAGGATTAAGAAGTGTTATGCTACTCCACCTTCATGCAGCTTCTGTCCACCTGCGCTGGTGGTGCGTGCTCTGAAAGGAGCTCCTAGCTCTGCTCACAGAAGAAGGAAATGGTACAAATCTTGCATGTCAGAGAGGCCCTCTGGTTTTGGGTTCTTAGTATGTAGAGCTGGGATAGTCTAATGGGGAAGAACTGCTCTTATGCCAGAATATTTCCCAAAGACTAATGAAGCCTTGCCCCTTTGCAAAGGGCCTGCTGAAGAGCTGGAGTAAATACAGCACTGGTCACGAACATCTTCCTAGACTTCAAGAAGCCCAGGACTCTCCATAAAAGGGAGCAGCAGAGTCTGCTCCAGGCACAACGCAGAGGGAGTTCCCTCAGGGACCATCTGCCTCCACGCTTCATACCATTCCTTAAAAAGGTATAAATTGCTCCACTGAAGTGGCTTTTCAGAATTCACACAAAATCCCAATCCTAGTCTACTCCAAGGTTGTTGCAGGCAGGAAAATATCCTCAAAAATAGTGAGGGAGTCAGTATCAATAAAACAACATTTGTTATAAAAAGCCATGCAGTAAGACTGAACAGATTAGGATAAAGCATTTAAAGTTAATAATTAATCTCAAATATCTTATAGCTGATAAACTGAATGAAGTAATACTTTGAAAAAGCATTACAGGGAAAACTTTGCCCTTCAAAGTATAGCAAAAAGCTGTCAATGATGTCATTGTGATTTAAAAGCAGTTAGCCAAGGACAAAACTTATTTCAGTTGTGAAAGGTGATGCGTTTTCTCATATATTCTCCAGCCCTTAAAATGTCACCTTGCTCCACAAACTATTTGGTGGCATTTGTGCTGTACTGTAGGCATTACCAATGATTACTGTGAAGCAATCCTGAGAGAAAGGAACACACCAATTTTAGGAGCTGCCATTTCAGAGTTTATGGCAGTGTGATGTTGCTTCATCTCACAGTGACTGGACACAGTAAAAGGAGGAGGATCAAGAAAACAGAGGAAATATGCATGGGAAGAGCTCGTCTTCCCAAGCAAACACAGAAGGCTATACGGGTAATATGAACTAGGCTGGGACACATCCCCCTCTCTCCCCACAGTGATTTCCAGGAGAAGGTTATTAAGGTTTTTCTTGGGAAACTCTGAACATTTTCCGGATTTTATTAGGCTTTTAAGGTGACCAGTATTTTCCTGTTTTCTCTTTCGCCTCAAAGAAGAAGGCAGGAAACTGCTGAGTCACTTTCTACCCTAATTCCTCCTAGAATTACCAAGAGTTGTCTCCTCCTCTTTTGCTGGCATGTGGGACAAAATCTCTAGAGACAGAGAAAACTGGATACTCCCTGGGATGCCTCCCTTCCTTCTGTTAGATATTCTCGCTGCTCCACCAACCGGCAGGCGTCTACATCTCACTCAGATTAAAGAGGAATCATGTATTTGATTTAGCCATGTGTGAGCATGCTCGTATGAGCTAGGTCTGATAAAAAGCTGTGGGTAAAGGGCTGGCGAAATATTTGCTCTAACACACCCCAAGATGAAATACAGCATCTTCAGCAGGCTTTTGCTCTCAGCATTTCTTCACACAGTTTAAAGTTTTCCCGAATGGCACCCTTGCATTTGAAGCCTTGAGGCTTCAAGTAATAATAGGCCTGCAAAGGGAATGCAGCAAAGTGTTTCAGCAATCCGTGGGGCCAGAAAACTAGCTAAACAGGGAGCCAGTGAGGAAACTGCTCCCTTTCATAAACCATCCAGCCGCCTATGTTACTATTCTCCAGTGCCACCTACTGTCATTTCCCCAAAACTGTGAGGCAAGGAACAGAGATCACCGTGTCATGCACAGTGGCAATTAAGCTTTATATCTGGCTGCAGGGAATGTCATCGTATCTGTCATCATCACTGACAAATATGGCCCCTGTCAGAAGGTTGCCCTTTATGGGAAAGATTCATAATCGTTGAGATCCTGCTTGAAGATGGTGTGATACAACTTATCTTAGATAAGTGCTCCAAAGTACTGCTGCACCAAAGCAATGACAAGGTATCAGCAAAACTACATAAGTGCAAGAGGGTTTTCCCATGTGCTGGTGAAAACAAAGTGATCAATGTCAAGATTTTGTTGTGTTTAAGCAGCAGATGAACAATAATTCTGGTAACAAAAAGATGTTAAGATCTGTTTTTGGTATTACAGGCCCTTATTGCTTTCTCACTTACAAGCTTCATCGAGCAGGGATTGTGCCTTCTTTACTTGTGTAGGAAAACCCAGCAGAGTAGATGCTGCTGGGCAAAGAAAATAAAAGTTGCAACAAACAGAATACAGTGGTTGAATCATTGTCAAATCATTCATCGTTAAGGAGACATTTGCTGTAAAGGGCAAAAAGGACTTCTCAATTCTGAAAACACTCCTCACCCTCTAATTTACTCACACAGAACATGTCAGGGAAAGGACAAAGAGAGAAGAGGAGGGGGAGGAAAGCAAAGTTTCACTTTTCCAAGAAAAATAAATAGAAAACATTGTTTTGCATAGAAAATATTTTCACAGGCTCTGCTGACACCTACATATAATAGACAAAGTTACTAAGTTACCAACACCCTCCCGAGCTTTGAAATATGCTGTTGTGAAATACCAACCTCCACAGTCTGCACACACAGACTGCAAAGCTAGCCATGACTAAATGTAGGCTACGGATTTTAATCTCTCCTTTTATTTGAAGATCTTTTGTACTTTGATCCTCTGAAAGGAACAGCACACTTTACCAGAGTTGTTTCTGGCAGAAAAAATCACTCCAGCTTTTAAAAAATCAAATTGCTGAGAAAATTAAGTGCTGAAATGGAGAACAGTCTTATTGTAACCATCTTAAAATACAGAGTTAAAGTAAGACAAGCAGGCAGATTTTTATACGTATACACATGTACACACATTTTCATATATGTATGCTTATATACAAATATATGTATGTAAACATACATGTATATGCACACAAGCATATATATGCGTGTGTATTTATATGTATATATAGATCTGTCTATAAAAAGCCTCATATATGTGTATACATACATATAAAAGCCTAATAAATGCTAAGTGACCCAAGAAAAGAGATTAAATGCTTCAGAAAAGAAGTCAAGCCACAAGTTTCAGCTGAGAGAGTCAAACATCCCAAAGCTAAGGACTGCTTAAAGCCAAAGCTTTTCTTCATACAGCTTTACAAATTTCACTTTGTCTTGTTTTCTTCCATTACTCTTACCTTCTGTGATTTTTTCCCACTGTTTTCTTATGTTATTCTTTTCGTCTCCCCAGTCCAGTGTGCCTGCTCAATGGCTTTCTGTGAAATTCAGCTTTGTCATTCCAGTGTATTCAATAGGGTTTGTTGACCTTCCAGAAATTTTTCATATCATAGATTGTACAAATATAAAAAACCAGTCTTGTGATACTAGCACACTGTTAAGACAAGCTCCCTAGCCACTACAGCAGGCTTTTTCCAATAGAAAATTTAGCGAGCTGGCTCATCACCATTCCTAAGACCTCCCTCCCGTTGCAGCTCATGGTGCATGGGGCTCTACAGGATTGCTAGGGCAGAAGGAGAGCAGAGAACACCCCAAAGCACAGAGCTCGGCCACTCTGGCAGACCTGAGCTGGGGTGACGGGGCCAGGGCAATTTTGCTATTGTAGCCTGGCCATGCTGCCTCAGGGAGCTGATAATATTATGATTGCCTTAAAGACGACCTAACTTAAGTATGGCTTTAAATTCAGCTCCTGAGTGACCACATAAAAGGAAAGGAGAAATAGTAATAAGGACACACTTGCACTCCTTGTTGGGCTTTGCTGTGAGGGGACCTTTGGTTCACATGATGTGTCAGCTCAGTTGCTTGTTCAGCATTCAGATGAAGTAGTAGGACTGAGCCCTTTTCTCTTACTGATGTCATGGGTACCTTCAGTGAAACCAGTGAAATTATAAAACTTTATACTAGGTTTATACTATTAAGCAGTATATACAATACTATAAGCTACTATATACTGTAAACCTGGTATAACATCTGAATCAGCTCTACAGTCTTTATCAAAGAAAACAAATTAATAACTGTTTAAGCATAAAAATACAGGCATGTAAAGCCAAAACAACAGCTTACTTATACAATATGAACCTTGTCTCAGTTTGCCTTTCCACAAAGATGCTTGCTTACATTTGCAATAGTGCACATGTTGCAGTGCCACATCTTAAATAATGCAATATTTCTGATTTTTCCCCTGAACTTCTCGCACATGGGTAGCTTCTTACATCTTTCTTCTGACTGTAATTTCATTGTCATAATTGCTCACAGTATGGCTGAAAAACTTTTTTTTTTAAAGCAAAACACAAAAAAAACAACAACAAAAACAACATGGCTTTTACAAAAAATAGTTCATGGGTGTATATATAATTTTTAAACCAACTGAACAGCATTCCTTATATGCAATTCAGGATATAAAGCATCTGCTTAGATAGCTAATTTGGCTGCATGCTTAGGTTGCCTATGCATGCCAGCAAAGCATTCATTACTGTTTTCATTAAAACTTTACCTGCAGCATGAAAGCCAACAATGATTTACTTGAGTTTTCACATAAATAATGCAAAGGGACTGCTTACCTGCAATAAAACATATTTCTGCGAACTGCTATGTGAAATTAAGCTCACAGCAGCCCTCCACCACAATTAGACCAGTCCTTGAACAAATGGCTGGCAAAAAGATACTTGCAGTGCTGAGAAACCAGATTCATTTATCACCCCAAAGTACCTTCCCCATCGATGGTACCCGCACAGATTATTCTTGCAATAGCAACTGCTCTCTGCTATGTCAGGTCCTCTGCTAGCCTTCTCATGGTTTTGCTAATGATGTTTTCATATTTACGAACCAGGGGAGCAACAGGGAAGTCCCTGATCACTAGGACCTGCAGAATTAAAAAGGTGAGGTGTGTCCACTGGGGCTTGGCAAGATACTTGCACCACAGCACTTCTGCAGCAATAAACATACACCCTACTCAATGATACCAAAGGTACTCATCCCATGTAGTAGCCATGACTTAGATTTGTGTTTTGCCTTGCACTATTTTGGGCAGCCCAGCCAAGCCTTATTGTTTCTGCTCTGCTGGCCTCCCCACCTTGCTCTGTCTTCCTCTCAAGTACAGCAATAAATTGATGCCAGGAAGTGAGTCAGCAGCATGGTGCTTCACATCAGAGGTGAGCTGCAACACTCGAACAATCGGGGAGGGGTTGGAACTGCGAGGCCCAGGGGGGGAGGGCAAGAGAAGACTGTGCTGAAGTAGAGACACCTCAGGGGAAGATAAAGGAGAAGGATTTAGTATCCATGCACAATGGCCTCTAGAGGCGGCTGGTATCTTCCAGAGACAGGTTCCCAGCTCACAATGACATCAGATCATCTGGCAAGCACTGGGTTAGGAAAGGAAGAGAGAAAGGTAAGAGGGTGCTCTACTCATCCCCACCCATTCAACAGCCCATGAAAACCCATCATTCAAAAAGTTCCATAGTCTTTACATAGACAGTAATTTCCTGGTACTTTTGGGTGGGGGGTGGCAGGTAACGACTATAAAAGAAATAAGTAGTACCATCCATCACCATGGCCTACAAGATGGCCAAAACCACTATGTACTGATGACATGAATGCAGATAGGGAGAGGCATACTTTTCACCACAGTTGCTGTGGAAAGTGAAAAAACAGGAAGCTTTGGGATTAGGTACACTCCCTACATTCAGCAGTGATGTCTTGTCACCCCTGCCCCATCAGCCTATGCCTAGCTCATTTCACTCTCCTTTGACGTTCATGTAAAATAAGAAATCTCAGTTTAGAAGAAGTTTTAGACTAAGGGCGGTGACACTGTTAAGAAAAAGTACATCACAAGCAGCACAACCATCTCCCTTCTTTCCCAAGGAAGTGCTGAACTTATCAGATCCATGCAATACCAAGCATGGGAACACCAGACTGCTCCTTCCAGTTCTGGCAGCATCAGTGTGAGAGCTGTCCTGATGCAAAGCTCTAAGCCTGGACACCTGACTGCAAACCTGCAGCATTCAGATCAAACATGAGCCTGGGCTATGCCAAAAGCAAAAGAATACAGAACTCTGTCATTTTGGTTTTCATTAAGGGCGGGTTGTTTTTTTTGGAGGAGGAGGGGACTGGAGCTTCAGAATGTAAGACAGCACAATTTGACCCCATCAGCCGAGTCAAAAAAAAAAAAAAAAAAAAAACCAAACCACAAACACCCAAGGAAGTTTAAATACACCTGACACTCAGGTGCTGAGGTGCCATCTCAGAAGGCTGTACTGCAAGCCTCCAGGACACACTCTAAAATGAGATATCATGTTGTACCACAGTAACATGTCCTTGCTTTGAGGCCTAGTGTCACAGCATGGCCATGAAAAAAAATCTATACTGGAATTTGAGAACATAACTATGGTTTATCTTGATATTAAAATACATCTCATCCACAGAATTCCTTGAACACCTGCACTTACTTCTGACTGCCTCAATTAACTATGCCATGCCTACGTTATAGCAGCAAGTCCAGGAAAAATCCAGACATCCTAGACTGAGACTGGAGCCCACAATTAATACATTGTTCATATCTGCTGCAGACTAGGATGAGCTACTTCATTCTTCGCTTGGTTGATCTACTTTTATATCCTTGATTCAAATGGAGTTATGCAAACTTCATGTTTGCTATCAGGCTATGAAAAAGACTATTGTAACTAGGATATGGTTTTCTTAGATGTAAATGCACATGCAAAATAGAAAGAGCTTTGATATTGAGATTTTTTTCCCCTGAGGTTCAAGTATTTTATCATTTTAATAATATTCCATTTTCCTGTTGCACTCACTTTTAAAACATCTTTTGTATTAGCTCAGAGTATTATAATTCCTTCAAATTTCCTCTGGAGGGCACTATTACCATAACTATACAATTAGCTACAGATGGCTATAATAGAGATAAACACTAAATAGCCTTGTTGGCAGGAGGCAGAGTGTCTTTTAACTAAGACAGCTTCTTTACTGCTGCCTGGGTTTTTAGTCTGCTTTAGAGAATATGGGAAATCTCAGCTACAAAGAGAGAATTTAGAAGTTATTACTGTAGAAGTTCTGTCTTGCAAAAAGGTGATGTGAGTTTAGTTTTTTTTTCTAGTCATCATCTTTGTTAGCTCGTACTACAGTTTGGTATATCCTTCAAAAGCTTTGCAAAAGTGATATTCCCAAGGCACAGCATCACCTGTGACACTTGGGGTTGGGAAGGGATGGAGGAAGTGATTATCTTGCAGATTCTTCCTGTGCTCTGTGGCCACTCCTGTATCCTTGAGGCTGGACCAGCTACTGTGAGACCTGTACTCCACTCTCCTCCCATTCACCAGAGTTGCCCTGTTCCACAGTGCAGAGCAAGGTCATCTATTCCTCCAGGACTTAGAAAAAGCCTGTCCAACATAAAGAGAGGGAAGGATAATATTTTGGAGCTAGGAAAGAGATTGTGACATACCAGGGTTTCTTAGTAGCTGCACAATTTTCAGAACGGAGAAGCAAACCAGAATTGAACCTCACAGTTCATAGGAAAACTTTTTTGAAAACAAGATAAAGTCGTAAAGGCTTGGAAAGGTCAACTTTAAAGTGAACGTGTATGTCTAATTCAGTCGCCCTCTTGTGATCATGCAGTATATAGCATGATCATTTTATCTGCTTTGAAATTTTGTAGGGTAAACCAGTGGTGAACTGCAATCCTCAGAGTTCAGGTTTTGAGGGTTTGTTTTCTGCCCCACCCTCACACCTTCTGGGAAACATCATAATTATGTACAAAAAATATTTTCTTTACTTTGATTTTACCACTTCCTCTTGTTTTTTCTTTCTTTTATAACTTACACTTATGGTTGTTTCATCTATTTTCCAATTAGACTAGAAAGTATTCGAGTAGGTGCAATACTTGTGTGAGACTTTTCATAGCAGCTAGCATAGCAAGGTTATAATAGTGATGATGGTCTTCGGATACTATAGCATATAGAAGAAAATTACATTGATACAATGTGTTTTTAATTAGGCCATCAAGCAAAAAAATAAGAGGAAAGGATATATTTCACTTATAGCAGGAATTATATATAACAAACTAATATTACCGAGAAAGAATCAGCACATACAACTAGAACAGAAAAATATTGGAATAAAAATAAAGGTTTTGCATTAACTTCTTGTGAAATTGTTTGGATCTGCATTGATATTTTTATTAGTAAAAATTATCCTTGCTCTTTTTCATTGATCCCTTACCCATTTCAACCTGAATACTATGTTACTAATTATCACCTAATTCAAAGGAAGTCCCCACGCTTGCGTTTTATTTCAGGATCTTTCCTTCTTCCTGACATCTGCATCGCCACACTGAACACTGAACTGTCACAGCTTCTCCTCCTAATCACTAGCCTTCAATAGCAATTGAAGCATTTTGTTTTAGATTAAAAGATTTTTAAAAACATAAAAACGAATGACATGAACTTTTCAAATAGATGTAAGAGGGGAAAAAAAAATGATAGGTCAGATTTTGGGTATACCAACCTTGACATTGTCCTTTTAAAGTACTCCCCAGGCAGCTTTAACTTTTGCAACCAGCACTCAAGCAGCCGCTCACCCTAGGGCCCAGTCAGCTTGGCAGGATGACAGAGGTCAGCATTTCACATGAATGAACAATTTCTCCAATATATAAGGCAAGCATTCAGCTCCCTCTCTCTCTCTTTTCACCTGTCCTTTAAAGTTTAATCCGAGACTATCATAGGTACTATGCACAATGCAATGAAAATCCCTCTTTCTATTAAACCTTTGAACCCTTATGATGAGAAGTGATACTCTTACAATTTTAAACTGTGAGATAGAAGCCACAAAAAGGCCCCTCTCTCTCTCCCCCATACCAGCTTCTTTTTCTTACGTACTTTCCCTCACAAACAAACCCCTGTTACCTCTCTAACTCAATTCCTAAGTATGAGAAAATCTTGCTGTTCTTCCAGAGCGTTCAAAGTGTGTGCATGTGGTGGAGCCAAGTGGGAGCAGTATTTTGACCAGATTCACTTTTTGGATTAATACATTCCTTTCTGCTTTGAATGTGACTGGGTAAGAAGAACTTGTTCTTTGCTTACACGCGAAGTATTTTTGGGTGGGAGAGGGAATCTCTGTACAGTGATGTGGTTCAGGAAACCGCCATGCAGAACTCGCAGCGAGCCAAATAAAACTGACTACGGTAAAACAAAGTCTTTTTAGTGAGTCCTAGTCAAGGCACTAGGCAATATGCACAAATTTTAATAAACTCAAAGGGGTTAGGGGTAAGTGATCACAAATCTACAAGCTATAATCAAAGACTTAACTCTTTAGTTCTGAAAAATGAAAAGCACATACCTTTCCTGTTATTAGTTGAATAGTCTGAACATGCATGGAATCTCAGTTCTCTGGACAGTTCTCAGAATGCACCTGTATGACTTTAGTTCAAGCTCACTGTTGAAGGAAGTTGGGAAAGAAAGCAAATAGAAGCCTGTATAAAGAAACTTGTATTGGCTTTGCTGTGCTGTTGCATAGCCAGCCAACTTCTGCACTCCCAAAATTCAAAACTCAGATCAAATTTCTCTGGGGTAGGCCGGGGTTCTGCTTTAATCCAATGTGCAATTTTTAAGAAAAAAAGACATTCAGAAACAGTTTCTGGGCAGCTATTAAACATACTGTTTAGCAAGATTTGATTAAAATAGATTAGATAAGATTAGATTAAGAAGGCTACAAAAACAGTAAAAGTGAAGTGCAGAATTTACTAACTGCTTTACAGGGTTTAGGTTGGCCATAAGATAATTTTGTGGGCCTTGGAGCCACATGCTGATACGTGCCTTCCCAAATTTCTGCACAGAAGACGACCACCCAGGGGGCTGTTAACACAGTAGAAACAATTGTGACTGTAAAAAAAACCCCATACTTTCTGAGCTCCAAACTGTTGTAAGGAACATTATGGTCACTGCTTTTGTACCAAAAAAAAAAAAAAAAAAAAAGCTTTAAGCAGAGAAAATCATGGAAGGGCCATGAGATATAAATTTATGACAAGAAAGAGTTAAGAAATTCTGAGCTTCTGACTATCCAAGTTGTCCCAACCTCCCTGTCATTTAGAAGATCAGTAACTAAAATGTTAAGAAGTGCAGGATTAACCATAAGGCCTGCAGTTTCACTGCACAAAGCACCATTTTGCCTTTTTCCAGTCAGAAGACTGTAAGAAGACTGTAACTGAGTAGACTAGAGCCAAGCACACATTTACTTAGACATATATACCAAATGAAGAAACGTGGAATTGCAGATGGTGCCCCTTTTAGCTAAAAGAGAAGCTTAAGCCATCCTGATCCTGATAAGCCTACAGAGGTACCAGTGAAGAAAACTGTCTTGCATTGCATTTTTTGTATCAAGCTTTTTTTTTTCTTTTTATTGCCTTTTACCTCATCTGAAACTATAAGCTCCAATGAACTGCTGAAGTTCAGTTACTATCCTTCACAGTCCCATATTGTTGAACCCTTTTGTTGCACCACTGGAAATATTTGGACAAGGTGAGATATCCTCTTGCAGCTAGACAGAGATTGTTGAAGGAGAACTGTAATACTCAAAACAAGGATCCTTTACAGAAACACGCTTTGTTTTGTTTTTCTCTCTTTTTGAGTGATATGTTTTAGAAAGTTTGCAGAAACAATAGTGGGGTTCCTCCATTTGCCAGAAGGCAAAAGCTTATGATCCATCCCCATCTCCGAGGGCTGAATTTCAGCTCAAATTCCCTGGAGCCTGGCCTGAAGTGGATGTTGCTTCAGTGAATTCAATTTTCCAGGGTATTAAGAACTGAGAAAGTAAAATAGATGACAGGCACTGAGGGTGGAATTCTAGCTCCACTGGAGGTTAATGGGGCTTTCTGCCACCGACTTCAGGTAGGCCAGGATTTCACCCCAGCTTTGGGGAGCAGAGCAGAAAAACGTTGTACAAGATTTAAACCTTTATTGTGTAAGGCTGAGTTTGGTAGTAAAATGTGAATAATGATGCTGACTTTGCTTGTAAAACTCTTTGAAAGGTATGGAAGGAAAGCACTATGTCAGTGTGTGGTATTAGGGATATTCCACTGCAATATTGAAAGAAATCAAGACTATTTCTAAAAATTGCTATTTTAAGGATATTAAGTCTTTGAAGGGGTTAGAAAAAAATAAGCCTTCTGAACAAGCTATGGATTTTCACATTCCTTTTAAGGTGGAAGGCACTTGAGCAATGATAGTCCTAATCCTTGACAGTCCCAGTTTGTCCCATTCTAAACAGACTGTTTTCCTCAGCAGATACATAGCACCACAGCAGAAGAAAAACATTTTTATATAATGGAATGGGGAAGCCTTATCACTAAGACCGCCCACAGTCAAACAGACAAAAAGCCACTGGGGCTGGAGACTAGGGAACTCAGCATTCTTTCTTTGCTCTGCCATGGTCAGGGCTCCTGTAAGATTTGGAGTAAGTCCATTTCCAGCTCTGGTCTTCCTGTTAGCTCACCTCCCTCTCTCCTTATAGCTGGGGAAGATTTTTAATAAACATTTGGCTCTAAAAATCTCTGAAAATGTGTCTCTAGAGCTATCTTAGATACTAGATCTAGTATCTAGATACTACTATCTAAGGGGATACTTTTTACTGTGTTTCTTGTCTCTGTTTCAGGGATGGGTTTTATGAGAGTCATATATAATGGTGGTCTTGAACTTCACTGTAGATTTTAGGGTGCTAATGTAACACACAAAGAAAATATCTAAAACTGATGTAGCTTGAGGTCAATCACAAATTTATTGGAAGCACATTTGGTCACTTAGTAAGGAATTATCAACTGCTAAAACTCATTTTGACAACTAAAAAAACACTTTTGATGTACAAGAGGTTTTTGATGCTCTGCCTTATCCTCCGAGGGAAATGAGGAGAAATGTAGAAGAAAACTGCCTTTAATTCCAACTCATAATTTTGTTGGTCTGAATATTTTACCTTGATCTCAGTGGTATGAAAACACATTAAGATATAGGCCATCTTAATACTACCAGATGTAAGGAAGAAAGGAAATTAAGAAAGAAAAAAGGCAATAAAGAAAGCAGGCAAAGCTGTGTGGCAATGGATCAAAAAAATCAGGAGCAAAGGAAAGAAAAGCAAATAAGGAGGGGAGCAAGAGAGATAAAGTCATCAGAGAGGGCAGTAGAGGATGGAAAAAGAAATAAGCAGAGAAAGGAAGGCATTATCTAAAGCAGAAGTGCAGTGGAGGCAAAAAATATTTAAACAGAGCAGAGAGATGTCACAGAAATAGAAAACAAAGTTGTAGAGAGAAAACTGATAAATTATGAAAATGGGTACAAAGAGAATAAGGAAAGCAACGGAACTGAAGTGAAAGAGGATAGAAAAAGACACCACTTCACCTCTGGGAATACATTTAATTCCAGTCAGGAGGTGGCTTGGGGCACACATTTAGTTGACCAAATTCCCAGGGAATTAAGAGAAAAAAAAATCTAACACCTCCCCAATCCCACAAACTACCATAGGATCTGGGTAACACCATTACAAGCTGCTTTTCAATGCCTTTAGGCTTTCTCTGGGCTAGCTGGATTTCTCTCTTCTGTCTTACTGCTCCAACATTTTTGCCAACCTTACTTTACCTCCTTAACTGCCTCCTACACCCTCCTCCCTTTACACTTCTTTTTGCTTGCAATTTTTCACCTTGATTTAAAAGGACAACTGTAATAAGTGCTTGTTTCTAACCAATGGTAACTGACTTAAAGATGACAGCATATCCACAAAAACTGGAGAACAATTGTATGGAAATGAAAATATGTCAAAAAGAAACAAGAAGCCAAGAATTCAGTGCAATTCAGTATTTTGTCTTTTATACTGCCAACTCTGGGTAAACATCCTCATCCACACACTAAGTGCTCTAGGTTTCTCATAGGCAAAAATGTTATAAATCTTACACTTTGAAGTGTGTAAATGAACAGCCCTGGTAACTTCAGATAAAATTGATTTTGAGGGGCTTGGATTTTTTTATTTTAATAACTTTTTCAGTAATGCTGCCCCAGCTATGCTCCTTCAGCCCCTCAAAAGTCAATTAGCAATTAGAAAACAGCTTCCAACTCCACTACCAGGTCTGCAAAACTGGGTCCAATTTCAATACTAAAATACTTGGCAAGAATGTAAAAGTCTTACAGCCATGACTGCAATACTTTTTAGAGTGGATTTGATTCTATTGTGCCAACACCATTTAATCTGAACTCTAGCATTTTGTAACATAAAAAAAAAAAAGTAGTAAGTTCAGCAGGCTGCTTTGGCAAAGCAGGCCCTTAGCAAGAACTTTTCCCACTCCATTCTTTGCTGTGAAGAAAGGAAAGCAAACCAGACTTGAAGCACTAATGAAGCACTTCAAGAATTAATGGTATGCATGTGAATGTGATGCTGTTAAATGTTATTTACTAGAGCTCCTGATTAGCAGCCATCTTACTGAAAAGAGCAACAAGACCTTGACACTTGCAGTCTGGGATTTTGAGCTAAGCAATGCTATACCAATTGTTGTACTGTACTAATGTAGCTTTAAACATCACATTGTATTTAGTATATAATAGGTCAGATTTAAGAGGCAGGAGGGTAACTAATTAAGAGTTTCGTTCCTTCTTGTATAAAACTTCTGATTGGGATGGCTCATGCTGGGACCCCACACAACATGGGTGGAGCTCCCTGTTTCAGTGACATCTGTTATGCATTAGTACAGCTGAAATTGATGTCTTCCTACATGAAAACACCTCTATAAATAGGATAAAACCTGTTTCACTCACTAGGCTCAGTTCTGGAAGCATAGGAAGACTCGGCTACATTTTGAGCATAGGTGAACTTGCACCATTCTCATGGTGAACATCCCTGGATGGAGGTAACTATCGATTTTTCAACTCAATCTCTGTTCTCTGTTTAATTTCTTAATCTTTCAAAACCAAAAGCTTTTGTGAGAATATAAAACTTGCTAGAGTACTTTTTTTCCCCACCAGAAAAGTTCCTAAGCTCTATGATGGGTTTTCTAGTCAAAACCAAAGAAAGCATCCCAGGTGATGATCATGCTGAGCCACAGTAGGAACAAGCAATGCAGTCTTTTATTCTAGGGGACTTTACAAAGCAAACTGAAAAACAAAAGCATTTCAACTTAGTGTAGAAAAATACTTTTGAACATTTGCACATGAAGCAAGCATTTTCTCAAAAGGAAACCAGAAAAGGATTGCAGCCCTGTTCACTGAACTGAGGGTTAAACAGGAAAAAACTCAGGCAAGTGAAAAATTACAAGCATGATCCGTAAAATATTCTGACAGCCCACCACAAAGTAAGCCTCACTACTCAAAGTCCAAGAAGAGAGTCCAAACTGTGCAACTAGAGCTGCTCAAATTGCCTGACAGGGATGATTCAGTGACTGGTTTTTCCCACAAAGAAAATAGGCATGCAGGACCCACTGATACTCATTTCTGCTTGTGCTGCTGAAGTTGTCCAGCTGACCCACATGGCCTCTGAGCTAACACTTCTTAAAATGTAAGCGTCAAAAATATTACAGTTTTCCAGTTATAACATACCAGTGAACCATCAAAGCAATGGACAGAGGAAACTGCCAAGCATGAAAACCAATCATTGCTAAAAACTTCACTTAATTTGGAGCAGAGAAAGAGGGCCTTAAACACCAGGGGTTACAGATTTTAAATTCAAGCAAAGAAGATTGTTTATAGGCCTTTAATACTTACCACATCTTTACAGTCTATGATTTCCACATAAAATGACAAGGAGTATCTCCTCAGTACAGGCTGTGTAAATCCAACCTATTGTAAACTGCTCTCAGTGTTTATCAGTAGAAACAAATACCACCTAGGCAGCTGAGCGCCAGACAAGATACTCTCCTCTCTGCCTAATCTGTGCCTCTGTTCACCTAATCTTGAACAAGTTTCTACTCATACATCCACATGCAAGTAATTTCAAAATTACCACTTTCCAAGTTTGGATAAGCATGAAAACTACACACCAGGATGTGCTCTGTAAAGTGAAAGCTATTGTGTTAGCACAATTCTTTTATGCACATAAATCTCAGTAATCGCTAAAAATAAGTGTGTTTAAATATATTTAAACTGCATGTAGGTTAGATCTGGCATAGGTTTTTAAAATCCTGGTAAAAAGAACCCATTTGGAACCCATTGTCCTCTTATTAATAGTGCTTTAAACTCTTGTAAAACTTAATTCTTATGAAATATGTAAGAGGAAGCTAAGTGGCCACAGCCCAGTACTGTAGAATGAAACAGGTCCCAGAAACAGGCCTGCTATGAAGAAGTAATTGACAGTGCTTAATAAACAAAGAGGGTACAAGTTCAGCAAAGCACATCAAGGCACACCATCCCTGCAGTGAACACAAAGGTCAACAGCTTGGACACTTTCCTAAGAGTATGCGCATTTCTCAGCTCTTTGCTGAATAGGGATGAGCTGGTCCCCAATCCAGCAATCCATTACAATGACAAAGTAGCTCTTAGTATGCCCAGTAACATGCATGACAGCAGCAATTTTTGAGCTGCAGCCAAATTCTGTCTCTAAGTGAGATAAAATCAGATCCAGGAGGCTAATAAGATAAGGATCAGTGCTCTGTGTACATCTATTCATTCATCAGAGCACCAATTTAACTACAGAAAAAATAAAAGGTATATGGAAAAAATAAAAGGGGTAAAAACCCTCCTTAGATATTATTAATGTTTCAGAAATTTTGTGAGAACATTGAGTAGTTATTGTCATTGCCAGTAATATTTTTCTGAGGGTGTTGACTGGCACAATGAAGAAGAAGCTGTGTTAAAGCCAAGCTATTAACTGCCTTTCACTCAGGTCCTATTCTACAATAGAGCGCTTTCACAACAGCTGCAAGAGGGGAGTTTATAATTGTAAATAAGACATTCTCAGTCACATATTGTACATATTTCTATATTTTTTACTGTAAATTCCTTAAGACACAGACTATCATTAATGCTAAATATATTAAAATTCAAATCAAATAGCAGAAAGGAAAATAAACAACAAGGTAATTAAACTTGCAACTAACACCGCATTGGAAAATATTGCAACAACCCCTAAGGAAAATTCAGAGTCCAGAAGAACCTAAAGAAATTGATCAAATGGGCAAAGAAAAAGTTTTCAACTTGGAAATAATACTATATCTTTAATTTATAAGCATGAAATCATGCGCTTACTGGAAAAAAAGTTGTTTTCAAGGGATTCAGCCTCTGTTTTTACCTCTGGCTGAAGAAGAAATGACCTCCTGGGAAGCATGCTGCCAGAGCTTCTCAGTCCTTTGCCTAAGGTGACTGAAATCCTGATTGGATGTAAGCTAGCATAGACCCTTGCCCTTTTTGTCTCAGTTAGCCCTTACCACCCTGTTTGTTGCAAGCTGACTCACAAGTCTAGTCTCTATCTCCCATCTAGAGTATTAGCTATGGGTGCACTCTAGGGAAAGAAATGCCACCATATGAATGAAGACGAGGACTTCCACACCTTTAGTGTGGAAATTAGAGTCCTTTGCACACACAGGAGCAATGTAGAAAATCACATTCGTGAGAGAAATACAGGCTGACAGATGATTACAAGTGACGAAGTTTCCACTAAAACACAGAACATAGGTTCTTCTTACCATAGTACCTTGTTAAATCTTCTGTGAAGACTAAGTCCTTATTACCAGGGGAACAGCCTTGAAAACTGAAAAGTCTGTCCTGTTGGTCTGACTCAAAATACACCTTTAGACCCAGTTTTCATAACTGGAATTTTTTAATGAAAACTGACACATAGATATGGTCAAATAAGCTTTGTATGTGCTTCAGGCAGGTTTTGAAAACCTATTACTATCATCAGGATCCCCATACCTCCAGCTTCTATTAAGGAAATCAGTGCATATCTCATGTTACTGCTGACACTATTAAAAGAATCAGGCAAGCACAGTGAAGATCATAGCATGAACACTCTCCTGCAAAAACAGACAGCATGAAAGCTTTGAAGTTCAGTTAACAGAAAACTTCACAGTTGTGGTGCCTAGCTAATTAGTTGCGCCTAATTCATTATACAGAGATAGCAACTTTCTAAAAAACAACATAAATATCAGGAATTTTCATTTCTTTGTTAGTTTCAATACAGCTAGAAAGAGATTTCAGGGTTTTCACAGCTAGTGAGAGTATAAATCGGCCTTGGCCTCGGTAGAAAAAGACCAAAGTATATTTTAGGAAGATAGCACTTTGAAGTAAATTCATTTTCATGCTAAATAATGAAAAACTGGTATAAAAATTGTTTAAAATGTTTCTTACTTAACAGAACTTTAGCATTTATAAAAAAAAGAGCCAGGTTGGCAGGCCAAGAGCTGAAATGCTTTCAACCCACTAAAGAGTCTAGGTATGGACAATATACCCATACTATTGACCATGTATCAATATATCCTTAATATTGACAATAAAACTCATCCCAGTGCTGAGGAGAATCTCTTTCTGGAAAGAGGGTAGCTGTCCTTACTATCTCCTTTCTGTCTTTGTCATCTCTTTACTGAGATGCCATTTCCAACACACTTCTAATTCAACTACACTTCAACAAAGCATATGAAAAGGACTAAGACTACTGAATCATTTTACTTAGGCTAAACAAACTCCTCCTGGCAACAAAGTGCTATATTACCTTCAGAGAAGGGCAAATCACATAAGGGTTGAAGGGTGAAATCCTAAAAATCACGTAAGGGTTGTCATCCAAGACTGGCACCCAATGGCACTGGACAGAGCCTCAAGAGACCACAGCTCAGCTACTGAATCTACTCTGTGAACTTAAGTCACTTTCTCTGTGCTTCAATTCCTCCATTTGTTTATTCTTGGAGACTGCTGATAGTGTGAAAGTTTAAAATTAGAACAACATACTTATTAAGGGTTGGTGAGAGAGAAGAGGAAGGGAGGACCTTTCTAGAAAATTCAGTCCAAGTTCTTTAGTAAAATGTACATGATCAAAACATGAACCAAATTGTACTGGATAGGGTACCACTTTCCCCTAGTAAAGAAACACTAAAGATTCATTACTAGTTAGAAGTGAGAATTTTTAAGAGATGAGCCCAAATACTACACCACATATTCACTATTGCCATTAACTATTTATAATGTAGAAGCACTGAAATGTCCATATTCTTTATTTTGTATTGTCTTAATATTGTTATCCTTACTTTTCAAGTATTTACCACTCCTCCATTCCACATACCCAGAAAATTTATCTCTAGAACTTCTTCCTATCACTGACATGTTCTTTGCCATTTATCATCTATAACTTTTTCACTTTCTTCTGATAAATCTGGCAGTGGTGCTTTTAGGATTTTTTCACTCCTCTGCCTCACTTCTTGAGCAAGTCTGCGTGTTCAGTGAAGTGAAATAGGTGATTTCAATAAAACCTCATGTGACAATGAAAGTTTAGGTTAAAGCACTTATTGCTTTAATGAAAACATTGCATAAACAGTGTACTAGCTTCCCTGTGCAGCTATACTCTGAGCTCTATATGAAAAGGGATGTATTAGACTGTGTTTGGATAGCATCTTTATCAATGGAGCTCTGGGATTACACACATTCAGCAGTGAGCATTATCTGCTTCTTGGGTTTCACACATTTTGGAAAAAGATCAGAAATTACTGTATTGGGTTTGCGTAACAAGGTTTTGGTAGCAGGGGGGCTACAGGGCTGGCTTCTGTGAGAAGCTGCTAGAAGCTTCCCCCATCTCTGATAGAGCCAGTACCAGCTGGCTTCAAGACGGACCTGCTGCTGGCCAAGGCTGAGCCCATCAGCAATGGTGGTAGCAGCTCTGGGATAACAGATTTAAGAAGGGGGAACAAAAAACCTGCACAATTGCAGCCAGAGAGAGGAATGAGAATGTGTGAGAGGAACAACTCTGCAGACACCAAGGCAAGGAAGAAGGAGGAGGAGGTGGTGCTCCAGGCGCCAGAGTGGAGATTCCCCTGCAGCCTGTGGTGAAGACCCTGGTGGGGCAGGCTGTCCCCCTGCAGCCCATGGAGGTTAACAGTGGAGCAAATATTCACCTGCAGCCCATGGAGGACTCCACACCAGAGCAGGTGGATGCCTGAAGGAAGCTGTGACCCCCGGGAAGCCCACACTGGAGCAGGCTCCTGGCAGGACCTGTAGGGAGAGGAGCCCACACTGGAGCAGTTTTGCTGGCAGGACTTGTGACCCCATGGATGACCCACACTGGAGCAGTCTGCACGTGAAGGACTGTATCCCCTGGGAGGGACCCCAATGCTGGAGCAGGGAAAAAGTGTGAGAAGTGCTCCCCCTGAGGAGGAAGGAGCGACAGAGACGATGTGTGATGAACTGACCACAGCCCCCATTCCCTCTCCCCCTGTGCCGCTGGCAGGGAGGAGGTAGAGAAAATCAGGAGTAAAGTTAAGCCCAGGAAGAAGGAAGGGGTGGGGGGAAGGTGTTTTAAGACTTGGTATTATTTCTCATTGCCCTACTCTGATTTGATTGTTAATAAATTAAGCTAATTTCCCCAAGTCAAGTCTGTTTTGCCCATAACGGCAATTGGTGAGTGATCTCTCCCTGTCCTTACCTTGACCCACAAGAGCCTTTTGTTATATTTTCTCTCCCCTGTCCAGTTGAGGAGGAGAGTGATAGACCGGCTTTGGTGGGCACGTGGCATCCAGTCAGGGCCAACCCACCACAATTACAAACACACTTGCAGAGTCTCTAACAAGATATTACAATATAGAAGACTTTACTGGCAAGGGATATGGTTGAGAGAAGGCTCTAACCATATTCCTCCAAGAATATCTGTAAAGAGAGAGCTTTACAATTTCTTTTTAGATACAGATGTACATTAGGAAGAAGTTGAAAGTGAAAATTTGACAATTTAACAATCAAAAGCCAAGACCTCTTCTGTACCGGAGAGAAATTGTTTTACTCTAAGATGCAGATTTTACTTCTCCAGACGAGTTTATGTGAGGATAATATATATTTCTTCCTTATGCAATAATAGTGATCTTCTTGTCCTGTATTTTTCATTAACATCAGTACTTCTTTATTGCCTTCTGAAGAAATAAGATAAGAGTTGCATTAAAAACTTCACCACTGTCAAATATATCTATTTTAACAGTGGGAAAAAAGTTTTTGAGGAACACAGTAAAACTACCAATAGCAGCTGAAACACAAAGTTCAAGCAAATCCTACATCATGTCCCTAGTTTCAGTTATATCCAGTACTTCGTTTTCATGCCAAGCAACCTCAAGTTCTTCATTTTAATTTGATTTTCTATCACTTCCATTTTCCTGTGATGGCCCGGGGTATCCTTTACCAACACTACAGATAAATGTCTAGCCCTTTTAGCCTTCTCATTTAGACTATTATAATTCTGATTCAGAGCTTGCAATTCCTTTCCAAAGGTTGATATTTGATCCTCCAACTTTGGCACAAGAAGTTCCCGGGCTTGATATTTCACATTAATCCCTCCTCTTAATTCTCTAATCATCTCAAATGCCACATGAGATGGACCCTCAGAGGATAAATTCACTGCTAACATTCCTGCCTGCTTGTGAGTCATCACAAGTTAGGGACTAAGAAACTGTAATTGAAAAATGCTTCTCTGCAACTTCTTCCCCTGAAACATTTTACCTGGTCAACAAATGATGCTCAGAGGATTTCTGTCTTCTCAACATCATCTTACATGCCAGAAATAAAAGACTACTGAATCAGAAAGTTGAGGCAAAACCTATTTTAAGAAAAAGAAGAAAAAAGAAGCATAGAAATTCCTAGGAAAGCAAACTTACATTTCTCAAGCTATCAGAGTTTAATTCTTATTATTACAGCATTCTACAGTGGCACCTAGATGTCTCACCTGAGATTTGGACCTCATTCTGCCATGTGCTGCATGAAAACACAGTGAAAAAACAGCGGCTTCTCTTAAGAGTTTAAAATCTATATAAAACCAATACAATAGAAAGTACACAGAGTAAATACATTTATATAGAGTTTTCCTGTTCTTAGTTTAGGCAATATAGTTGAGGTAATTTCTGATGTATCTCAAGACCACCACCACCACCACCCCGCCTTTCGCCAGTAGTCACAAGTCAGGAAGGAAACCAACATCAAAAGAAGGTGCAAAGATCATATCAGAAATAACACTCAAGTCAGCAGCAAGGTGAGGGTTAAAACAAAGACCTCACCAGTTCCATAAACAATACCCCATTATCCACCCTCCCCATGGATTCTGCTACCTTTGCTCAGAACAAATGAGGTTGTACTTCACCAGTGCAAAGCTGATTTGTATGGTACTGTTAACACAATGCACTATTGAGCAGTGGTGTAAAGACAGAAGAATCTGTCCAGACTGTGTTGTCACACAGCTGCTGTTCTGAGCCTCATCTTTCTCTGTTGTCCTCAGCCTTGATATTCATTCAAACTTTTGATAAAATACCAGTACTGAGACATGAGTGATTTGTCATCTTTATACCCTATAAATGCAGCATAAAAATAAGTTAGACTGATTGAGATTACACTGTTGAGGCAAAACAAAATAGGGATCAAATCCAAACTGACAGCTACATGAATTTTATTAGTTTGAAGAGAAAAATTTATGAAAAAACTCTAATCCAAAAACCAATAGAGCACTTTGCCAAATATGATGTTATCTGAGACTCATCATATTAAAAAAATTCTATTAAATCCCCCACTTTCAAGTTCAGCATCAAAAACACTCAGTTTAAATGATATTTCTGTCATTTTTTTCTTAACCTTCATGAAAAATTTACTATACCATGCTTAGAATTACTTGAATAATACATATCTTGTTTTAAATTCAAGTTATTACATGCACTTGTAAAATGCTATTTGATTTGATTTTTCCTCCCATACCTTAAAGCAAAATATGTGACAATTTTGTTTTCTCTTGGGTAGCATGTATACGAGCTAACCCATTCCTATGGGGTTTTCAACTGCCAGCTAATCCAAAGCTATTTCTTTTAGAATTGCATGCAATGAAGTTAATGGACTCAAGGGGCTTCTTTTTTCTCAAGTGTGTCTGTAGGGTTTTTTTTTTTTGTTGTTTGGGTGGTGTTGTTGTTTTTTTTTTTTTTTTTAATAAAAAGGTCCATAACATAGTTTCTCTTTTCTAGACCTCACACAAAAAAATTAAATTACAAGACCACAGCAGCATGACTAGAAACCTCCACTACCATAAAGGTTCTGTCTTGCAAGATGACTCATGCTAATAGGTCCCTGTTCTTTTTCAGAGCCTCTTTGCTTTATCAGGGTTTCACACAAGTCCAATGAAATTTACCATATATTTTTACAGAGGTATAAAATTTACTGTTAAATTAAAAGAAAAATCTCCTAATTATATATGCATCACTGCTACTTTGCTCTTCCCACCAGCTCCCTCCTCTCCTTTTCTCATATGGAATTGTTCTCAGAATAAATTTCTGAGCTTAGCTTTGCCTCTTTCCAAGAATTTTACATCTCATTTTTCCAAACTAAAACCTAGAATTGATTCTGTTTCTGATATACTTGACTCAGTGGGGTTTTCAGAAATAATGGAGTTTTCATCCCCATATTGGAGAGTTGACATCAGTGATGGCCCTGGTTCTAAACAGCAAAGTAGGTTTCATCCTTTTGATGCCCAAAATATCACAAGGTCAAAATAATCTGGGAGAGAGGGAAGGGAAGTCTCTCATCTCTACTTGAAGCAGTTCTGTTCAATTCCTTAACTCTAAATGAACTCCACAGAAAAATGTGAGCATACAAATGTGTTCTGACTGATTAAAAAGAGGATATCCCAAGAGCAGCTAATTTAATATTAGATCAAATGAACTGGAGTTGAAATTACCATGTTTTTGTTGACTATTTTAACATATTCAGGGAAGGCACAGGGATCTTTACATATTTCTGAGTCTCTTTGTAGTATCATTCTTCATATGTTATGCCAGTCAGTGTGGAATACATGGATTTGAAGGGATGAGGGGGTGGGAGAAGTTGTAGAATGGATTTACCCCAGAGAAGTTGATTAAAGTGATAAAAGAAAAATCCTATCATAATTTATTCTCTATTCTTTTTCTGCACTGTTAAACTGTGGGAACCTCTAACAATAAAGCTGTCTAGAGGACTTGTTGCTTTCGTAAGAATTAGTATCTCAGCTTAAGGTACAAACGAATTGTCAGAGAAGCCACAGCGTTCTTCCCCCTCCTCATTCCCTGTGTGATCTCTGATAAAAAAAAAAAAAATCTTGTCCAAGACTTGCAGGAATATTTTTTGGCAAATTAAGAAATCATTACAAGAAAATGCAACTCTGCTTTTCAACTTAGTTCTGTTTTTCCTTTCAGAGCAGTAGCAATGCTTCCTCATGTTAGTTAGGCCCACAGTTTGGTTTTTGTTTTTTTTTTTTTTGTTTTTTTTTTTTTTTTTTTTTTTTTAACAGCGAAGTGGGAGAGATCAGGAACTATTTTATTAAAAATTTGACAGTCAACAGTGCTTAGGGTGTACTTCAACAGTACAACTAGCCTGTGTGCTGAGCCACTCCAGTTCACTTTAACAACCTTATTTCCAGCCAGGTTTAGAGCATCTCATCAAATGCCTATATCTTTGGACGTAAGCTAGAAACGTGAGGTTTCAGTTTAATTCTGTCTGGAACCCAACCATTTCACAGCAGGTCATTGTCATTTCTTCTACATCTCTTCCTAAACTGAGAAACAAAATTCTTCTACATTTTACTAAGAAAAAAACATCTTAAATCTATGGACTATGGTTCCAGGAGAACAGAAATAGTGAGGACCAAACAGCAGAGTTACTGTTTTACTCTGAGTGCCCTCACAAGATCTCTGAGTCATCCAAGACTAAAATAGCAAATGAGTGTTATGCATGGATGCAGTGCCAACTATGGCTGAAGGTAACGGAGATTAATTTTTTTTTTAATTTTGTGTTTTAAGTGACTGAAAAGAGCACACATATTTACTTCTAGCTTTTTTCTAGATGATTGAAAGAAGATGGCCTAAAATTCTATGATGCAGTGATGATTCAAGGTTCAAGGAAAAGAACATCTACAGAATAACTAGGTAGACTGGACTTATTTACTGATAACAAAAAAACAATTCCAGTAAAAGTGAGATCTGTGGAGGACAGCCATGAATCTGTTGACAGACTAGTTCTCATCATCATCACAGCAGCAAAGACAGACATTCCCAAAACTGCTTCCCAAAAACCATGCAGGTTTATCCATCACCACGCTACCAGGAAAAGGAAAGTGAGCAGTCACCCAGATCAAAGATATTCAGTCACTGTTGCTCAGAGACAAGTGATCTTGTAAACTGAAAGTAGCTGGCAGAAGATGCAGTGGAAAGAAGCATTTCCTTTTTAGGCCCTACCATCACCAGTCATGAGCCAACACACAGAACTGCTGAGGAGAAAGAGGACAGTGAACTGAGGCACATGGCAGAAGTGTCAGTCTTGGCACACTGTTAGAAGAAAGGACAACTACAACTGAATAGCAGGTGTGATAATATATTCCTCTAGTCTAAAAAACAATGAAAAGAAAAAGAAAAAAATCACAGGCAATGACAGAAAAACCTTTTCAAATGCAACTGAAACTGAAAGGGAAAATTTCAGGAACTGGTATTGGGCCTACACCAAATACAGCTGATTTTTGAAAACACAGTGTAAGAGAATATTGAGGTTATATGAGAGACTTGCAGTGCTGGAGACCAGAGTTACATACAGAAATAATTTAGGAAAAGAAATAATAATTAAAAAAAATCAATGTAATGATAAACTGTACTAAAGAAAAGTCTAAGGTTATGACTTCAGAATTACAAAGCTTTACAAACCAAACATCTCTAGACAGACCCGTGAGTTGTAAAACAGTTGAGAGTTTATTGTAGAGGGTTAAGGGCCAAATGCTCAAAGAAAGAATATGCAATCTTTAGCATGACCGAAATGTCAGCCTAAAAAGATATCTTCCTTCTAGTGTTAATCCAATTTCACCACACATCATCAGGGTGTGGTACAACCTGCAAATGCAAACCAAACATACACTTACATGACTGTACAGATGAGGGAGAAACAACCAACAACCATAAATAATAATAGAACAGTCATGGCCGAGTTTTGTTTGCTCTGGCTGTAATATGGAGCACCATCTTCCACTGTTTGTACCTTCTCCACAGGACACTGAAATCACAGGAAGGATTACCACTATTTCATTGTTTGGTGTTCAGGTCTACAGGAATCTTAAACCATTAACATTACCTCAGATAAAGTATTACATAAAAATATTGTTTAAAGATTTTTCAGCTCAATGTTATTATATATGCTTTAATTTTTCTGAAGAATCAGTTATGTGCCTACGGATGATCAGCCCAAGTAAATCATTATCTAAAAAGAAACAGACAAACAATTCTGGAAATTCTTTGTGAGGCTATTCAACATACATATCATGGAGCTATTCTTACAATTGTGGAAGGCAGATCAGACACTTTCAAACTTTCTCAATTCTGCAGCAAAGTGTATACTGTTCCGCAAAGGGTATGCAGACTCTTTTAGAAACATCCTCAACAATCTAACTTATATCTTTGATGTGATATTGTTTTAGTCATAAGGCAAAACAAACAGATGGAAGTTCAACAATTTACCTCTCAACTATTATCGCTATCTTGATTCCTTGTTTAAACAAGGGATAATAGTGTCGCACAGCCATTGGAGATGCAATGATGATTTCCAAACCAGGCAGGTCACTGGGTTATGCATAGATTTCTAGAGAATAAATGTGAACTCATTCCCCAAGAGGTACAGGTATAGACCTGATGAATTTTTAGAACAACTGTGGAAATCTGAGTTTACAACGGCATTTGAACCAGATGGTATTGGCAGATCTCTCCAAAGAAAATCTTTTGCATGCTATGAAGGCTCTGAATTCAGAGCAAGTGTCATTCACTTACACAGGGAAAATAACAGCATCAATCAGCTAAAATGCTCATCAACCCACAAAGAATATGCAGCTCAAGACATACATGATATCATGATCTCCAGTGAATTATGGGGAGATCACAAAAATTCTTCAAGTAACAGCAGCAATGCCCCAATAAAAAACAAATCAAACAGGGATGATTGCAAACCTAGACAAGAATGTGGCCAGGATTTCGATGGATTAAGATTACACTATGACTGGATAAAATTTTTGAGGGATAACGTATAGGTGTGATTGGAGTAATCAGTAACAGAGAGAGAAAACAGAAACAGTGAATGCGAATATTACATTTGGCCAGTTATTACAGGCTCTGTGCCCCCATTTTGAAGTGATAGTGCTACTGATTAAATTTATCAAAAGCAGAGTAGGAAGATAGAGGAAAAAAGAAGAGATTGCTAGAGATCTAACAGACTTCACCTGGCCAGGGAAGCACTATGTCCACAACCAGTGATCAGAGAACTGAACAGAGCTATTCAATTACTATGGCTAACGGCTACCAGTGGGGAAAGCCCATGCAGACAGAGAAGAACCAAGAGTTTCTCACACTATACTCTGACAATATATCTGGCTAGGGTGAGAGAAGTCATAGAGAAATTATACTCCTGAATACAGAAAGAATACAAGGGGTGGGGTGGGGGGGAAGTCCAAGGTACTTTCTACTGTCAACCATTTTAAATCAGTGAGGTATTGTGTCCTACTGTTTGGTGAAATCAAATTATTATTAATGACAGACTATTGAGGTGGGTGCCTCAGCCTCTAACAACTTTCTTTTTCAGCAGGTCGTCATTAAGATATAACACTTTTTCAGATTTGCCAAAAACCTCCCTGTATGGAGGTTGAACCCTCTCTCTTTTTCCTCCTTTTGCCAAGGGTGGAGCATGATGAATTTAAAACCCTGCAGTAAGAGAAAAGGCACACTGCTGTTCTCTGTAAAACAGGACTTAGCTCATAACAAGTATAAATAACTTGACCTACTCTCTCTCCAAGAAGACAGCTCTCCTATTTTGTGGGAATAATAAGCATAACAATAGGTTAGAAAAAAAATATGAAATACAGAAAGTATCAAAATGGTAGCATTCAGTATTGAACAGAGCCAAAAAATCATCACAGTGTTACTATTAAAACATACAACTATTTTGACTTTGGCAGGAGTTACTTAGCACCTTAGGTTTTTATGGCATTCAAGAAGTTATAACATGCTAAATTCAGTTATAAAGTTGTAATTCATTTAGGCTTCCCAATGGGAGATTGAGTGTGTTTAGCTATTGGGAATAATAGGGCACACCCACAACTGGCAGCGTAATTTGGGATTCTTTTGGATAGAAAGGCAACGGCTGAACCCAGTGCGCTCAACTGCCCTGATATATGCAAGCCCCTTAGAAGATAATGGATTATAACAGGATGCACACTGTGAGAAATGTATTCTCTAGTGTAACACACTAAGGCAAAAGAGTGACATCAGGGATTAATTTGGCATTTACTCTTCAGAGGTTTTTTTCTGTGCTTGTAGCTATTACCGTTCTTTTGGCACAAACCCAGATTAGCCATTAGTATGTGGATTGCCACTACTCTGCCAAGCTTTTAGAACATAAACAAAAAATAAAAGCCACTTTGCTAAGATGACAATAAACATTTAAAGCCCAATAATATCTCCTTGTAACTTTGGTAACAGTAAAAATATGGAGCCAGCTTTCACGTACAAGCATGGAAAATGGGCTAAAATCATTAAGGCATTAGAGACTTTACATAATTAAAATTGTCCTTCTATATTTGCTACAATAAAAATAGCTATTTTACTTAGAGTAATTACAATTAGTGACTGGTGTTATTGTATATGTTTATTAAAATATTTATTTCTGTGAAGATTAATTGAAAAGTGGCAGAAGAAAGCTAAGGATAAAGAGTAGGGCTTTAGCAATATTTTACATCATGGAACACCAAAATGGAGCCTTAACCTATTTTTAAATTGTTTTCCTGAGAAGTGTCTTAATCTAAACTGTGGCTGCCTCGCTATTGCTTTAATTAGCCTGAAGAAATAGTATATATTTTTATTTTATCTTCCACTTTGCGGTGGAACAACTCAAATCTTATTGTTGTCTTCATGTGGATCATACAAATCTATTTGATGGAGTAAAGAATATTGCAACTTAAAAACAAAAAAAAAGTTGTTAATTTTCAACCCTAATGTTTCAAAAGCCAGGAGAATTTCAGGCATGTGTAAGGCAGGAAAGGGGTAATGGGCAAATTATTTTAGGAATGTGGGATTACTTTCTTTTCTTAAATAAAAACAGTCTTCATAGCAGAAAAATACTAACATGATTTGTGGTGCACTGGTGGCCATAACAGATTGGGATATGAATATTATATGAATATTTGTGTGGTGGAAAAAAATCCCTGTGACTTTAAACAAGATAAATGGCTTATTTGCTAATGACAGGAGAGGATTAACCTCCCCTTCCCCCCCACCCAAAACCAAAACATTTCAATGATGCCAGAGTTTCACCCTGCATAATAACTTCAGTAGCAGTAACGTTTCTTATTTTAATGCTCCATTACCAGAACAACCTCTCAGAATTGTTTTACTAGATTGAAAAAACAGAGCTCTTCTAGTTTCCCCTGCTTGGACACGTTCTCCAAAACCCATCTCCCTTCATTGTCTTTGTAGTACTTTTCTCCTACCCCAGCTTGGTTTTATTATGTCCCTGGAGAACAAGTGACCAGAACTGTATGCAGTATTACAGGTGAGTGTCTTCTGCAACGTGGCTCAGGTAATGGCAACAACTGTCCTGCCTCTGTGGAAATAACTGCCTCTGTTTCAGTTTCAGTTTGTCTTTTCCTATCCCACAGACACACCACAGTGATGGCAGCTCAGAAGTACTCCGAGTGCCCACTCCACCTGAGTTTTTCATCTCAGCTTTCCCCAAAAGTAGCGGTCTGCACTTTATAACAGAAATGGATGTTTTTAATCCTTAAAAAAAAAATTGACCTAACAGTTTGTACTGCTAAACCTAATTTTCTTTTCATTACTCCAAGGTCATTAAATTCCTATTGTAAAACATTCTGCATCTCAGCTTTCATTCCCTTTTTCTTTCCTGTCTTTGAGCCCATATTCAGCCTAATCATCCTTACAGATTATGAGGCACATTATTTATTTTGCCATTTCTACACTTTATCTTATCCCATCCTACAACGTAGAAGGCTTTTCTTTCTTTAGTCTCTTTTTATGTATATAGCTGAAAAACCTTTTCCTATTTGCTTTGACCTCTTTCAGAAGGTCTAAGTCAGCTTGACTTTTATCAAATCTTATCTGTACATAGCCTGAGCTCTAGCATATAGCCTCCTGTGCTGCTCAGTGCTTTTTTCACTCTCCAAAGGTGTTTTCCCCTTGGAGCTTGTTTTTGTCATGCTGGATTTGCAACTCTTCTATATCTGCATTTTCCACTGCTTAGTATTCTGGTTTCTGATGTCTTTTGTAACTCTGATGAAAAGAAATGTGAAACCCCTACATATTCAAGTTTCTGAGATTTTCAGTGCAGGTGACTTCTCTAACCAGATCCTTTTATGTTCTCCCAAGTTTCCTCTTTTGAAGTAACAACTGAAGCAACAATAACAGACCTGATGGATTGTCCAAAGAAACCTCTTCCTTCTATTCTTATGGTCACTACATCCAGTTTATTTTCACCAAACACCATGAACTAGAGAAACTTCTCAAACTGAAAGTGCTTCCTAGTTCTTATATTTATTTTTTGGCACTTGTGCAAATACAGCATCTGTACTTTACAAAGCAAAGTCCTGGAAAGACTAATTGATTTCTCTCAAGATCACTCAGAATATCTTTCTTAAAGCAGAGAAAGAAAACTTTGGTTTCCTGTGCCAACATTATCTGAATGAAGCTTGTTCTCCTCCTCTGCATTCTGACATAAGCCCCTTATAGACGCTATCAACAGTCACTTGTTTCAACGCTTATTTTTCCAAATCACCTCAACTTAATTTCACTACCTAGAAAGCATTTTGAGGCGTGAAGGAAGAACAGGAATAGGAAAGGGAAATCATGAGCGCTGCAGACTACAAAGATACTTATTGACCTGGATAAGTCATTGTCTGGTAAAGCTTTAGTCTCACCCTGTTTGCCATACCCTATATGTAAACAGATAAAATTCAAAGATCAGGGAGAAAATGTTCCTGTGACAATACTACTTCGTGCACCACTCCCCAGTTAGCTTTAAAGAGCTGTTCTGACACCACCAGTTACTGGACTGCAGAAGCATCAAACACAACATGGGTTAGACAATCCACCTGAAAAATTCCACAATACTTTGGCTCCACAAACAGTGTCATCTAGACCTAGTATGATAAAATAATGCCATTATAGTACAGCTATGGCTCAAGTATCTCAAAGAAGTGGGCTGAAGACCTTTGAGGAAACAACTGTAGTGCAACACAGTACTGCTGAGATATGTCTGGATGGTCTGAGAACCAGAAATATATCTGAGCCATAGCATCAATATGATTTACAATTTAATAACTTTCTGTTTCCAGAAATAAAGCAAAGTTGTTATTTAATGGCTGAAATACTGCCATTTTCGCCAAATGCCAGTAATAATTTAAATTCATGACTTCTGTATTATTCATGTGGTCCAATTTAATACGAACAGTATTTCTGGTGCTCAGTGTTTATGAAGAGTGTGTCTCTTTAGGGTATACCTTACTTTATGACAAACAGATGCTAGAAATAACTACATGGTGTTCTGCTGCGGTGAACTGGGGATTAAAAATAGGGCTCATAATTTTCTAACCTGAACAGGGGAAAGCATAAGGATCTTTTCTTGACAAGATGCTAGGGCAAGGTAGCATAATCTCCCCGCCCCCCCCCTTCTTTCCTCTCTACTGTTCTCTCTCTCTTCACTCAGAAAAAACAGTTGCTACTGAGCATGATTTACAGACTCATAAAGAAAACCCCACATTTATTTCATTATTTGCTATGCCATCCTTTAGGCCTCAGAAGCTTCAAAGATTAAAAAAACAACCACTGTAATTACAGTAAAGGAGATCAGAGGCAGAGGGACAACTGGGCCAAGCAACTCATTTTCCCTTTCTGAGAACACACATGCAAACACAGTGCTCAATACTGCTCCTGACAGGATAAGCCAAAAAGTGAATACAGAATCTAGTAAATGTGAATGTAGTTTACACAAGAAACCCAATGAAAATACATATTTATTTTTGATTCATAAAACTAGTCACTACTTGAGAAACAAAGAAATAACAAAACCAACCTGAAAAGACAGTGATTGTTCAAGCAAAAAGCACTAGAGATATGAAGGAAAGTACTTAGGGACCATTTTAATGCCTGTGTTTTTCCATGGAGTACTAAGAGGAAAGAGGAGTAGCTGTTTGATTTTCAGTTAGCTGGCAGAAGTCACTAACTGGAATAAATACTTTTTAAAACAGTGCGGGATAGTCAACAACAGTGCAGTGAGCAGCATTTCAAGCTACTTTGCTTTGCCTTACTAAAATATCTCAATGTCACCTTGGAAGAAACACTACAGCCTCAGGAGATCCCACTTCATCCTACTACCAGTACCTAGTGCCATGCAACACTCACTTTGTGGCTTCAGTTTTTACCTTGTTGATTTTACCAGAATTAACTCATAAAAGCTGTTTATAAGGATGCTGCACGCAATGCTTCAATTTTATGTGAAATGATTCAGTTATAACCAAATATAATCAGAAAATGGGTTCTTCATTCATTCTTCAATTAATATCTTCATTTCATCAAATTATTTTATCTTAAAATTTTCTCTAATGTTAACTACAACATTCATTATCAATCCTAGAAGTCCAGAATGGTTATTCTGTCAGAGTAAGTGCAATACACATATTTCAGTACTGCAGATGATAGCTACTAGTCTTTGACATGTGCTCTGATAGCAATACATCTCATTCAGACTTCATGGGATAGACTCTTAGCTGGTGTGAGCTGCTTAAGTCTTATAGTCTATATTATACAAGCTGAAAACCTTACTTCAACTTGTATTTAGCAAAGAATATCACAGACAAATTTTAGAAATATTTCTTTACATTATTTATACTATCAGCCATCATATGAAGCAATTGTGTTCTCCTGGTATTAAAATCTATAAATTTATTTGTTCCTGCATGACTTGGTTACTATCTATAAATGTAACCAGTGTTAAGTGTTGTTCTTCTGTTTCCTGTTGACCTGTTCCGCTGGGCTGAAAGTACTAGCTTGATTTAGTATTATCTGTACCAGTAAGCACTGGTAACTATACAATTAGTGCGGTCATAGAGGGACTCAATATTTATTTCGTCCATATTAATGTACTGGATCATGCTTTCCTAGTATGTGACAGTATTGCACAACTGTGTAACTAACTGCATACTGTAGTTAATATTAATCTTTCTGAGCACATCCATTGTATCACAGTGCAAGGTGTTATACTGGTTTGCGTAACCAATACAAGTACACCATGCTAAACACAGCACATACACAAAGTTAATCACATATTTATGCAACTTAGAGAAGTAAGATCTGACCAGAGACGTTTTGAGAGATGCACTACAATCACAGCAATTTCCTGAGAAACTGTACATCAGCATACACCAGTAAGAAGCTACCCTGTGATGAGGTGTCTATGTCAGGAGGGTGGTACCTGATGCTGTATAGAGGTGACGCGTGACAGCTGAGGAAGGAGTTTGCTCCACATTAACAGCATATCTCCTGCTGAGCCTTGACTCTCCCCCCACCCAAGACACAGACCACAGATGTCTCATGTACTTGCTGGACTCCCCATGAGGCTGTGTTTGACATGTGGGGTCCCAGAATGGGATGGACATCCTGTTACTATACAGTAACTGAGAAGCTTATACTGAGGTCCTGCTTTCTGAAGACCTGTGCAGGAGAAAGATTCCCCCTTTATTGCAGCTTTGCCTATCCCATTGCCCACAAGCTGAAGGCAGCATAAGGCACTAGGTAAGATGAAATAAGAGAATGTGAAATTTGCTGCCACAGATTACATGTTACAATGCAGTTAGATTGTCAGGTCAGGTTTCCTCTTTAAAAATTAACTAGGTTGTTTATTCCAGCAATGGTGTTTCATTCATCTATGGAGACATTTGTTTCTTTTTTGTTTTGTTTTTCAGCTACAGCTGAGCCAGACTTAGGTGGTAAGACTATCAAAGGACAAGGAGGGGAACCAGACCAAAAAAACCCAAACCAAACCAAACAAAAAAAAAACAAACCACAAACACACACGACCAAAAAGCCACTTCACAGGTCCAGAAGACCAGCTGTTGAGTAAACAGAACTTGTATCTCACTCAGGATGCTCAAATTAAAGCTGTACCTAGAAACTGCAAAGTTATAAATTAGCAAAATGACAAAATTAACATAAACTGGACTTAAACAAGCCCAGTTACATACAGCAAATCACTGATATACCTACAACTTTTATGGAGAAGCCAACCTCTGCTCTCTATGTAATTCAGATTAGGATCTTTGTTTGTTTTTAAATAAAGGATAACTTTGTTCGATCCTTCGTGACAGACCACCCTAAAACTAGTACAGCGCTGAATTGGGAGATAGAAGGACCTGAGTGAACAACAGGTGTAAGCACTAACATACCAAGAAGAGGAAGATCAGATAGTTGTACACTTGTCTAGTTACCTGCCCTGTTAAAAATCAAAATTAAAAAAGAAAGAAAAAAACAAACACAAAACCAAACCAGTACAGAAACCACCCCAGCCTCTTACCCAGGAGCTGTTTCTGGTTACACAATATGGAAACATCAGAGTCTGAGGAAGGCACTCTTTCGTTAATTACAGCACCTAACCAGTGAGCAATGGTAGAAATTATCAGTGAGAAGCAGGGGAAGAAAAGATTTACTTGTTTACTGAGGAACTTGGAAACCTAGATGAGAAAGAAATCAGCCAAGTCCAAACGTACAATAAATTCAGAGTATTTGTCTACCTTGTTATCTATACATGCTCTAGCTGAATACTTAGTTGAGATTATAACTTTGGTTAAACCAGTGGAAACAGATTCCAGTATGGACAACCTTCTCCCAATTCACAAATAATGGATTTCAGCTCCTCTTAAATTGACTATACACAGAAAAATCTGTAACCAAAATAAACCACTCTCTAAACCCAAGTAAGCATCCCCCCAGGAGTCTGCGCTGTTTAACAACATCAATTTAGTTAGATGGTATCAGTGGCACATAAGCCTGGGGCAAAACCACTAAATGTTTGCTTCCTGTGTTGAATCTTTTCACACGCTCCAGTTATTCAGGATAAAGCACATTAGGAAACATCTTGTTTAATTTGGTTTATTGCAATGATGAATATTGCTCAGTCACTTTTCTTGTTTGATAGTGGAAAATTAATGATCTACACATCACTAATTGTTTACTATGATGTCATGTACTTCATAGATTATTTTTTCTGTGAATGGTGGGAATGCAACGCATAATAGAAGCGTTTTTTTCCAAAATATTTGGATATCGAAGTATACACTGGTTATATCTTAAATGCCTTACTGTGGAAAACTATTCTATCATTGCCTCTACAACACTATTTCTAAAAGTGTTATTTTCAGTCAAGAAGTATCAACTTTATATTAAATGTATTTTTTTGACTAGCTGATGTGGAACAATTACGTAAGTTGTAGAAAGATGGCATCAGCAAGAACATCCTTGATCTAAACCATAGCTAAGTATTTTCAAAAGACAAGATCCAATTTTCTAAAACTGATGCTTACATTTGAGACAATTGTGCATCTAAGCTCTCAGATTTATGGGGGACAACTAAATTTTAGTGTAAAGTGAAAGTGAGACTTTATACCTGGCCATGAAAAGTTCCATTTCTAAAGGTCCGTCAGTTATTTAAAAATAAAACTAGCTGGAACTTTCCATAAGATAACATTGATTACTATGTTTATGCTGAGCTAATCTGTACTTATAAAAAATTAATCCTATACTAAAAATTGAAAATCATTAATGGGGCTCAAGGGAGAAAGATCTCGCAGATTTTGCAGCAAAACTATTGGTTGTTCGTATGCCCAGTCTATGAACAAATACTTACTTAGGTGGAAAAAAGATCTTTTGGGATAAAGACCTCCAGCATGGTGGAGCAGGCATACCCATTTGACTGGGAAACTGCTATTTAGGCCTGCTAATAGGCAGGCTCCCACGTGGGAATTGCAAAGAACTTCAAAGGTAATAAATCGATGGACCAGAATTCACCAACTACTCTCTCTGACTGAACCATGAGGAAGACTGAAGAGAAGGTTGAATTGAAGTACTTCCATAGCAAATACTCCTGTGCTCTTAGGCTTTCAGTCTCAAATTCACAAAACAGTTTTTAACGTACATTAGAAACTTAGAGTTGTTCACAGCATGATGTGGCTCTGAACACCTATATTAAGATGAACAGATTAGGGGTTAGGGTTTTTTTTTTTTTTTTTTTTTTTGCTATCTTAAAAGGGATTTGAACAGAAATTAGTGTGTTTTTTTCTTTTTAGAGAGATAAATGTCAAATAAACATCCTACTATTTCTAAATAGAGAATGAAACAAAAAACATCAGGCAGAATTTCTGTACTGTGATAGACTGATAGAATTAAGTAGTTGAATAAAACTGCAATCAAAGAAGAAACTGGATAAAAGGTCCATATTCTCACTGATGTACTCCATAAAATTAAATCAGAGCTGTAAGTTCTACTGGGTCTCCTTTCATTCCAGTGGACTTCAGAAGAGTCATGGTATTTATGCAAGAAACTATCTGTGGCAGGTCAGCAAGGCAATGCCAGTACCCAAATAGCAAATAAAGATTTCAAGAAAGACTTCTTTTCCCTGAACAATGCATTTTTAGTCAGCCGATTTTTTTTTTAAATGAGAAGTTTATTCATCTTATACCTGTGATGAACAAAACAAAAATAATATTAGAAAATGTGAAATGTTTACTTTTGATATTCTTAACAATATATTACTTTGAATTTCGAAGTAAATATTGCGAAAAAAGCATCTAAAAGTGCACAAGAAATTTAGTTCTAATCAAAACAAATTTGGAGATGTTGAAGAAGGGAAGATTTCAGCTCACACAGATATTTTAAACATACTGCTTGGGAATGGTTATCAGCTAGGACAGGAGAAGATAGCTATTAGACAGGCATTACCAACTTAACATTAGTACAATTAAAATTCGTTTCCCTCTGCACATCAAGGGTTCTGGCCATAAGCCTGGAATCTAGGAATATCCAAGTATGCTGCCAGTTTTTTCACAAAGCTTGTACACAACATTTATTAAATCATTTTTAGTGTTTACTAACTTGTTTGCATAGAGTGGTGAAGAGGTCAATTAACTATGCCTTTATCTGAAGATGAAAAGTTATCTTCTGGTGCTTAGTGGAATTACATCTTGATAATCTTGTAGAGTGAGAACTTTGCCTTGTAAGTAATAGAAATTTTTATTTATTATTTGCTTTATGCAATGATATTTTTTCATATTCTGACAAGCAGCAGGTAATACTGTCAAATTTTGCTATAAAAAGATGTGCAAGAGAGGAAACCTAGGCAACCTAGAATTGCAGTATTAGTAATACAAGTCAAAAGAGTTTAAAATTTTTAAACTAAGTTCCATCACAATACTCGAAGTGTCCCATCAAGCTTTGATTTTAACCAATTTCCAATGAGAAAAATGGGGGGAATATTTTTAGCAACATTACTCTGTAAGAATAAAATACTAGTTTGGAGAAATTACTACTCATTCATTATACGTAATACATACAGAATTTGACATTCCCATCACTATAACTCATCATTGTTCAGGGATTTTTTTTTTTTTCTCTAAACTCTCAACCTATTGTTAATGTATGAAAGTATTACCTCAGTTTGCAGATGGAAATCTCACTCATGATGGGAACTGCCCCAAATATCAGGCATCAACCCATGCATTGCTAAAGCAGCCTTCCTTTTACAGGGCTAAAATTGCCTTGTGGGGGATTAAAATAAGAATACCAAGAGCTTGTTTTCTTACTTGTTACCCCTGTTCAGTGACCAAGTAAAGGTTTTTATCCCATAACCATATGTGCATAAGTGATGTCATTCAGCAGTGATGCTAACAGGAGTTAGTACTCTGGCACTGGCCAGTGGCTTCCTGCATTATTTTTTTTCCATCTGGCCTTCCCCAGCCAAAAGCTTTCCTATTTACACAGAGAAATGTTTTCTGGATACACAGCCCATACAATAAAGTCATTTCAACTGTATGGATTTACACAGGCTCATATGCTCTCAGTCTATTTCTTTTGACTGTTACAGACAAAATCAAAATGTGTAAATTTAATGTAACATTTTATGAATACTTAAAACATAATCGCATCTTCTTTATGGGTCTTGTGCTAGCTTAGTCTCATTAAAATTCATTCTTATGAATGTGCAATGCAGAGAAAAGGCTGCTAACATGTCACAATAAACCAACTGTCTGAAGCCCTGAAAAAAAAAAAAAAAAAGAGGTAACATTTGCCTTGTACCTTGTAGTTTACGAGAGAAGATATCTAGAAGCAGCTGTAAAATGGTCATAAAATAAAATTGGAATTTATATCAAAATCACTCTTAATACCTTGGGGCTTTTCTATCTCTGCATAGTTTACCCTGAGAGATTTAATGGTGGAGTTTTATGTTAACAGGCTGAAAGTTATAGTGGAGTTGTCAGTAATACTACCTCTTTTTGGTGTGTCTGCCTATATATCAGTCTATTTATTTTTAAATAGCAAGATAGTAACCCCCACAAGGTGCAATATCAAAATGCTATTGGCAATAGCTGAACAGTTATAGAGCTGTTAACCATCCTTAATGAAAATGCTACTGAATGCAAGCATTTTTAGGTTTTTTGGGGGTTTTGTTTTGTTTGTTTGTTTACAATAAGCATTTTTTAAATGGGGTCATGAGGTAGAATGGACTTGCACACCACCCTTCCTGACCAGGTTCCCTACAGACCAGAGCACTGTTCTGACTTCTACTTACAACTTCTGTCAAGAGAGATTTATTTAAAAAAAAAAAAAAAGGCAGCATGAAAAACTGCAAGAAAATTCACATACATACTGAGTGAATTATGAAACATTTCCTGTATGGTGGTGTCTGGGGCAGTGGTGGAAAGAAGTTACCATAAAGGCATTTGAACAAAACAGCGTTGACATTAAGTCCTCTTTTAAGATAAGGAAGATATGTATGTGCACATATATGTGATAACAAAAGTGCAAGGAGCAGGTTTATAAAAATTGAAGGACTTTGATTAAAAAAAAGTTTATTGTAAATGCTAGCATCTTACTATAGGTCCTGCCTCATGAGTAATAATTGCCCTAATGATTTCCAGCTGGGGAAGAAAAAAAAAGATTGCACATAAAATAAAGTTTGTTTGGCATCCAAACCATGAGATTTTCACTTCCACACTCAGACATGATGCCTCCCACTGCTTGGTGGAGTTCTACATGAAATGTTTGCACAGCTTTACTATCCTGTCAGCTGAGTCTCAAGTCTAACCTCAATATTTATTAAGCTCAGCTTTTATCTATTCTCTATAAGCTTGCAAAAATGTGTCATTACAGAACTCAAACAATAAAGGTTCCTGTTCCCAGATGCTCTAGCATTCCAACCCAAAAACCTGTACTGGTAACTTTCAGGTAAGGAGATTCTCAGGAATAAGCTGAATATGAACTTGTACAACCAAAAGTACAGTCTGAAATTATTTCTTATTTAGAAAACAACACTAAGTGCCACTGTTGAATATATTTCCATTTCTTTGAGTACTACTTTGCACAGTGCTGTATAACCCAGATTAGTGGAGAAGACTGAAATGAAGAACAAAAGAAAATAAAGAATAATTACCTACAGTTGTTTACAGTATGATTAATTAATGTTTAATTGCCAGGCATCATCTTTCAATTAGAGCAGAGGAATCTTATTTCAGTTTCATGAAAATTAGAAATGGAGAATTCTGCAAGGCATAAAACAGATGATGAGCTACCAAGTCTCAATGAGTTACCTGCTCTGGAGCAGGGCTACTGCTACTCACCTCTGTGTGAGCACAGGCCACTCCAGTGTGAATTAACACACGTTAGCCTAGATCATTGCTGATCATGTATCTGTACATGACAGGCATCCTCCACTGCTAGGTTGAGGTGGGACCTTACATTCATAACACTACAAATCTGAGGACTGCCTGCTGCTGACTAATGGAATATAAGCTCTGCAGTTTTCTGGACATATTTACTTCTGAGAATAGTACCAAAACTTGCATGTAAGACTTCCTCCTTATTTCCAGCCTCCCCTTTAAATCTATTATATCTGTGGCCATTTTGTTTTAAGATACAGTGCAATGGCTCTTTTCTTATAACAGGCCATGAAAATTCACTTTTTGGGTGCAACATTTCTACTCATGAAAATTGCAAATCGTTGAAGAACTACTGATATCTTAAGTACTTCTTGCTGGGGGAGACAGAAAGAAGTGGAAGAGGGAACCACAACAGCAGCTGAAAGCAGGGTGCAAATGTTTGGTGCTAAAAGATCTTTTACCACTGAGAATGACCAGAGCTTGAGGTAGCCAACTGTACATATAGCACTTGGAAAAGCAGCTTAACTGTTATCTTGTGTCATGCATAGCAATGCAAAATTTCAGTCTTTTTAGCTTTGTTACACCTGCAGCAATATCTAGAGCAGTAGGCATTGCTACTGTAGAGAAGATTTAGGAAGCCCAAAGATACAGTAATTAGGCTGATATAAGACTATATCAGGGAGAGCCGTAATCAAATATTTTAATATACTGGGCTTCGCTTGGGGACCTTAAACACTGTCTGAAATGATGACAGAGCTACAGGCAGTTTCAGAAATAAAGCAAGAACAAAACCTGCACAGCTTTCTTTTCAAGAGATTAATTTCCACTGGGAGTAGAAATGCTGGGTTTGTGTTATCCTAATCCTCTTGAGCCACTACATGCCTTTAATGAAGTGTGGACAAAGCCAGACAGTGCTTAAGAAACAACAGTAAAGACTCTGTAAAACAGCTCCAAGCCCACAGAAGATGATACATTTCTTAGAACAAATAGGTTTAAAAATTCTGAAAAATTAAATCAAATCTAAATGGGATTTATATTTCCCATGACCAAAATGTCTGATGCCTTTGGCTTGGCTACACGGTGACCAGGGCTAACTTTAACCAAAATTTGATGAAGCCTACTAACCTAGGATTTGCAAATATTTGATCATCTTGGGACCAAAGCCAGTTAGGTAATACATTCCTAAGGAAGTGTGGATGAAAGTGTATTTGGTACCAGTTGGCTGTTACCACCCATGTATGATACCATCTGGAAGCAGGTTGGCAGCTTTAAAAAAAAAAAGAAATCTTCAATAAAAAGAAAAAAAAGCTGTTAAGTGGTCTCAGTACGTGCACTAAACAATAAGAGGTTTGTTTAAAAACCTCCTGTTTGCTTTATTATAAGCTGAGACTATATGAAAATATGTTGGGGGATGGTGCAAAAGTAGTAACTTTTTAGAGTAAGATTTTTTTTTGTTTCAGAAGCAAGTAGATTATGTACGGTAAAAGCAGAATCACACTGGAGAGAAGCAGGATGCCAGTCGTCTCATTTTTTGGCTAAATCAGCAAAGAAAACTTAGGCATCATACTCCAATGCCTAATTAGTGAGGTGCCCTGTTACACACCGAAATCCTGAGCTGGGCCTGCATTGGCCAGTGTCTCAGAGACAGGGAGAACATCTGGGACCTTAGAACAGGATTCACAGAAGTATGTGGGACAGGCTACCAAACAGCCAGTGGAGGCCCAACACCAACAACTTTTAGACCTCATAAGTAATTAGGCATCTAAGTCCACACTAATAGAGGAGCCTGTATTTCCTCTCAAGATTTACAGCTGTGATTCCTCTCCAGAGGTGAGATGCTTTCCTCCCTTCTCCCACTGCACCAAAAGCACGAGAAAAAGGAAGTCATGTTCATGCTGAGTTGTATCTCATTCCTCAAGAAGTCAGTGGGACCACTCAAAGACCATGATGTTACTAAACGTTAGAAAGCACGGCAGAGACTGGCCATAAATCTGAAAATCTTTTTTCCAGATACGTTGTTACAAAACAAGTTCATCTGCAAGTAATTTAATTTAGTTATTTGAGAAAAGCAGAGAAGTGCTCTGCACTGCATTGGATGTCTAAGGCCTATCACAAAAGCAATCAGATCACTCTGGAGACCAGCTGTGCATCAAGTAGATTGCTTTTATCTAAGTGATAAAAACCTTGTAGACTGTGAACAATACTGGGCATAAAACGTAACATTTTTAATGAACAACATAAAAGATGAAAAGAATGAGCACAAGAAATGGCAATTTAGTCAGAAGATGGGGAAAAGAAGCCTCCCTAACATGACATTTTATAGCAAGTGGGTTTTGGAGCAGGCAGAATTTAGAGGGGCAAATAGTACTTTTCTCTTCTAATTAATCCAGTTGGGGTACCTTGCAAATCAACCAGGAATGTTCCAGCATCAGCTGACTGAACCTAGAGAACAAGCATTAATATATTTTGGACCTGCTTCAGATCCAGGATAAGTCATTGAAACTCCATTAATTTCTATGAAGATGCAAAATTGGCCTTTTTACTGTAATCTTCTACATCAACATGAAAGAAAAAGCATAAACCATTAAGCATATAACTGCCTTTATATTTTATTTCTTTTATGAGGCTTCTAGCAGGACATTAACAGCAGATTATATCTTTTGTGAGCCATCTAACAGACATTAACGATGGAAGGGTGCCCAATAAATAAAATGATTGTTATTACTACTACTTATAGTTGGCCTGCCAGTACCAACCAATAAAATTTTAACGTTTGGAAAGTCAGGAGCTACTTCAGCACTCTGCATTTCAAACCATCCTCTTCAACTGTTAGAATTATTTTGTTTGTCCCAAACTGAACGCAACTAAAACTTCCCTTCAGCACCTAAATTTCTTTTTACAGCAGAGATTTGAGCACTGCAATGACAGCCAGGTGCAGGCACAGGCCAGTCCAGAATACCTACAAGTGGGGAGAAAATAAGGAGAAGTTTAAACTCAGTCTGACAGAAGCACAACTGAATGTGGACTTGGAAAATATCTGCACAAATATTTCATGCCCTTCTCAACATCAGCTTTTTGTCTGTGGTGCCTTGCTATGTTTTGTTTTGCACTCTCATCCACTATCATTCCTTATGTAGTTAGTGGTCCATTGCATCATTCCATTACATCTTGCTCACAAGCAATCAGAAGCATTTTGTAGTTCATTATAAAAACCAAAAGCCAACTGAAAACTTGGAATCAAAATTTGTTTTTTTCTAGAATGTCTCATCCAATACCAAAGGCTTTAACCATTTTAAAAAGATGAGTCAATCATTCCTAAGAGCAAGGGTTCCACATCTGAAACCAAACTATATGTGGATATATACTCATATACGAACACGCATACCCCTTTCTTAGAGTTAAGGCTTTCTAGGATTCAGCCTACAGATCTGGGTTGTGGAAAAAAAACCAACTTGTTTTTAATTTTCTCCTTGTCTCCGAGTTTCACTTTCTTGTATCCTTCAAGGAAGACAAAATCCACAAGCTTGGCAAAGCTCTCCTAGCAGTTACATCTGAGCAACCCTCCTGAATTCACAAAGTCTGCACAGAAACAAAAGTAGAGCTTATTTTGGCTACAGAAACATGCAACATCTGTCTTGGTTTCAAAATTCTGGAAAGCAGATATTATTCCCAAGATACCAGTATTGTGTCATTAGACTACTGCTAACATGCCTTTTCTTTAACTTCTTGCTACGGGAAGACAAACTTAGACATTTCTGTTTTGGAAAACCTTGTCATTTAAGATAAAAACATTTTAAAAGCCCAGAAAGGAGTCCAAGCAAAATGTTGAAACAAAACACGACACGTCCACATAATTTCTTTTAAAATACTGATGTTTTGGTATAAGTGAGTTAAAAGCTTAAAAAGGTAATGTTTGTTCACAGTCCACAACTGGATCTTAAGTATTTATTATTACTTGACCTCGCCTTCCTTTCCTTCTCTCTTTTTTTTAAATACCTTATCACCTTGTCTTTCTTTGTCTCTCCCATACCCAGAGTAAATTTTCTGGCTAACAACTAAGTGAAATACTGCAGGTCCGACTTCTTCCCATGACAGAAGAATTGTTTTAGTAGGTCTTTAAAAATACCTATTGATATGATTAGTACTAATAAAGAATACTAACCTCTGATCTCTTAGATAGCAAGCCCTACTCATCTATGGTAAGGCAGGGATACCAGCAATGCAAGCTCTCCAAGAACACTCTCAGATCAGTTTTCTCACTGCAGGCAAACCTCTTCTATTTTTGAGAAAATAGCTCAAGTTTCCATATACAACTGCTTCTTGGCTACTGAAGTCAGATTATGAAAAAAAAAGAAGTAATGATGATAACAATCCTAAGAATGCTACCAAACAGCAGACACAGGGGAGAGAACCAGAGAACAAGATCTCCTGCTCCCACCCAGGAAAAGGCACAATGCTTTTGGAACAGCCAGGCCTCCTTACGGCGACCAAGTCGAATACTTTCCACAAGGCAAAGGAGATCTTCTCGTGACACCTGTTTGCTTCAGCTGAAGCCACAAGAGAGGCAACTCACTGAATCACCGAGCAGTTTTATGAGAAGTCTCACAGAGCATCATGCATGTCAGGCATTGGTCAAAAGGACAACATAAACAGCAGCAGATGCCCCATAGCCTAAGACATCTGACCTGGTGGAAAGGGGGGTGATGTGGCCCAGCCACAGGAATTCATGAAACAACTTGGGGCCATACAGAAATCCAGCTTGTTTTTTTTGTTTTATTCCCCCCGCCTTTTTCTTACCCCTCCATATTTTATAAAAGGGTTTTTCAGTGTAGTTGCTTATATAGACACCTTCTAACATGAAAACGCATGGAGCCAACAGTCCTAACTTCTTGTTTAGAAGAGCAAAAATACTTGATTTTATGTTTACTACAGACATAAGGACATAGAACAGCACTACCAAATACCTTTTTGTTTTTCCTTCTACCTTAAGAGCTTGTGTTTATATTCTCTCTGAATAAACTAAGCCATAGCCAATAGAAGCAGAGTTTTTGATCCAAGTGACTTTTTAAGAGATTTCAAATGGCCTCAACAAAAAAAAAGAGAAGGGCAAGAGGGGCAATGAAAAGAAAGGCGGCATATTTTCTACATATAGAATCTGAATCCTGTATCTATAGATACATGCCCTCTCTTCTGGTTTAAGGGTGCCAGTGGAGCTGGTCCTGGAGCATGCATAGTCTTGCCAGCAAAATTTCTCCTACTAGAGCAACAGTGCTTGTCTGCACCTGCACATACAACGTAGCGGGCAACTCCAGAACAGGACACACCCTTGTGAACTCTGACTCTTGGGCATGGAACACTAAGCCTAAGGACACTAAGAACACTAAGGCTATCTAGGTAGGTTGTTGGGTGACATGTTTGCATTGGCTAGTTAGGTACAGGTGAGAGGCAGCCAGCATCTGCAGGGGAGCAAGTTTTCAAACCTTTTTAAGCAGATACTGATCATTGCCATTGATCAGCAACAAACAGAAAACTCTGCTATATTGGTAAGCTAAACAAAGGAGTAGTGTGTCAGAAAAGATACAGACTCTGGAAAACTTGAAGGAAAAGGCAGGTGGGGTAGGGATAAACTTTTAAAGCATACATGTTAATCATCTTGATGCCTGATTGTGCCTGTGGCTGCAAAGGAGCAGGAGTGGAATACAGAGGGCAGGCACTAGTGTCCCAGAATACATCTATCATTAGTACATCTCGTCTCTCTGACCCACTGCCCATGATAATACCCTAATGTTGCATGCAGTAGTTGGGATAGCGTGCCTATCTATGGCTCCAGCAAACACTGAATCTAGAACACAGTGCTGTCCAGGATGTTTTGGATGACAAGCCTGGAGACTAGTGGAGATACAGTTTCACAGACCTCCATGAGTCAGTGCCCTTGGCAGACCTACCAGCACTCAACTATTATGCCATAAAGTATTAAGAATCACATATGAATAGCTTCCAGAGTCTGATGCAGTCCAGAAAGAAACATTTGTGCTGCTTCTCCAGGACTTTTCAGTTTGTAATACAGATCCCACACCCCAAAATGGAAAATCTACCTTTGACAACCAACTTTCTAGCTGATTTTATGGTCTCAAAGATGCTGCAAATACATGCCAAAAAAAATGTCAAAGCACCATAGTGTCAGTTTGTTGGTGGCAGACTCCAGGTAACTAGCTATGCTCTCCATGTATTAAAAAGCAGCTGAAACAGTTATTCACAGCAATCACAGGATTATAGACACAGAGGAAAACAGAGTGATGCTTTCTCATGCAATTATGGTCTTATATCCCTGGTTCTGTCCATTATGATGTTTCCCATTGTTTTTCTCTTACCCTGCAATCTTGATAGCCACAAGCTACTGCAACATGTTGATGCAGGAGGATGACAATCAACAGTGGGTCCCTATCTCATATACGACTATCATTATTCAGCTGAGAACACTGCAAGCAAACCAGGGAAAAGCTAGAAGGGACTTGCTAGCAATTGATGCAAAGGTTTAAGCGTGATGCCTGACAACTCCAGGGGTGTTCAGTATGAACAAGACAAAGCCATTCTGAAGCCATCCTAAGAGAAGCCAGTGGTGAGTACAACTGAGATACTCCTTTGGAAAGGTCTATCACAGAAGATGTGGCTGAAGAGCAGCATATAACTTAAGTACAAACTAATAAAAAACAAGCTACCTCCAGATCAAGTCTAGAAAAAAGGCCATATTTGTGATGGAGAAAAAACCAAAACCAAAAACACACATCCCCTTAGGCAGAGCAGTAACAATTTGACTTATATGACAGAGAAGAAAAACAACTCCCCCAACAGACTACATTGTCCTACATAGTGATTCCCACTTGACCTGGGTTTGGCTGGTATAGAGTTAATTTTCTTCACTGTAGCTGATACAGCGTTTTGAATTTGGTATGAGAATAGTGTTGATGGCACACTGATGTCTTAGTTGTTGTTAAGTAGGTCCTAAGTGTCACTAAGTAGCGCTTATGTTAGTCAAGGCCTTTTCCAACTTCCCATGCTCTGCTAGGGGCACAAGAAGCCTGGAGGGGAGAGGACATTGCTGGGACAGCTGACCCTAACTGACCAAAGGGATATTCCAAACGGTATGATGTCATGCTCAGCATATAAAGCTGGGGGAAGAAGGAGGAATGGAGGGATGTTCGGAGTGATGGCATTTGTCTTCCCAAGTAACCATTACACTTGATGGAGCCTTGCTTTCCTGGAGATGGCTGAAAGCCTGCCTGCCCATGGGAAGGAGTGAATGAATTCCTTGTCTTGCTTTGCTTGCGTGCGTGGTTTTTGCTTTACCTGTTAAACTGTCTTTATCTCAACCCATGAGTTTTCTCACTTTTACTCTTCTGATTCTGCCCCCATCCCTCCATGGGGGAGTGAGCGAGCAGCTGGGTGGTGCTTGATTGCTGACTGGGGCTAAACCACAACACCACTGTACAGAGACAGCCTCACAAAATACCCTAGCTAAACACAGGTAACCACATATATCAAATACAGTCTTGCTAATACAGCATATCTGACAATAATCCTAACAAAAGCTACCGATCCACAGGCACAGCATCAAGCTTTCTGCATCAAAGCTTCAGTTTAGAGAAAAAAACACTAGTTTTCCTCATGGAGAACTACATCAACACAATAAACACCTATTCCAACAGACTGCAGAGTCAGGTTTTTACTTATGGTGTTAAGTTACAGAATGGTACCAACAGTATAGAGACTATCAGATACTGACATCTTATGTGGCAGAACAACGTAAAAAAAATTTTTTTTGAAACCTACATCAAAATTACTGATGATTTGCAAACACCTAAGGATACAGATATAATAAAAGTTTCAGCTTGATTTAGAGTCCCAGAAGCTGCAGTCATTTCATGAAACAATGCAGTGCCAACTTTGAGAGAAAACAATGATTGTAAACTGCAGCCACGTCCAAATGGTAGCTGTGCAGCTGTTGCCAAGGGCAGGTAAGTTCTCCAAAGCTTTGTCCAATTCCCTGTAACAAGGTAAGAGACTGTGACTAATCTCTTTTGTTGAAAAACAGTTCCAGACCCGTCATCATCACAGGTAGAACTGCTGAATTCAAGGATGTAACAGTGCAAAGTAATAACTATACTGCTATCTCACATATCTTGGGAAAACATGAAAGTCCACAACACAATACGAGGCACCTCTGAAACTGGCCTGAGCATAAGCCACCTAATTTCAAGCAATGATTCTGACATTCTTAAAAATAAAAAACAAACAAACAAAACCCTGACAATCAAGGGAACATGGTACTGATACCTGATTGTTGTTCAGTTTGGCTGGGGAAAGATGCTTTATGCACCTTCATCAGTAAGAGTTTTTTTCCAACAGTCAAATTTTATACAACACTGATCTGTTAGACAAGACTTGGACATTGAATGAAGCCTGCCACATTTGTAATCATTGTTAAAGAATTTTTTTTACATTCCCTAGTTATATGCTTTGTTGTTGTAAGATACTGCACAAACTTGGTTCAAAACATTTGACTTAAATCTCTAGATGTTGATTTACTATGGTAAATTTACTGTTTTGATATAGAAATATAGAAATTTACTGTTTTGATGACCAGCAAAAAATTGAATTAGAAGAGTAATAAATGCTGCGTATGCAAGGTAACCCAAATCTAAGGAAATCTGCTATGTTGTTGGGATAGTTACAACTAAACACTATATGGCTATTTGCTGCTACTCATCACTGTATGCAATACTGCGGCATGGGTAGCCTATGCAGAAAGGAGCTTAATATACCTAGCAGCATAAAATATTTGTAAGAAGACATGAGAAGTTCACATCTTGCAAAGATCTGCAAATAAGCAAAGCAGTAACTTCACATCCATAGGTCGGGGCTGTTTACATTCCAGGTTCAGTCTTTGCTAGCTGCCATCTTTATGAAATCAGTTCTGCAAACCTGACTCAGTCACTGGAGAAGCAGTTATGGAAAACAGAAGGCACAAACAATTCTGAACACTGCAGATCAATTGCTAAACATACACTGCTAATAAATTAGCATGAATACTTACAGCAAAAAGCACTTTACTAGGTTTGAGACAATCTGTAAGCTCCTTCTCCTATCAGCATTTTTGACTGAATTTGCTCATTCCCTTTCCATCATTCTTTAGATCCTATTTGTCACCATTTTTGTTGGTCCTCACTATTCAGCAGATATTACCTTTCCAAAAGAAAATAATCACTCTCAAATACTAGACTGATACTCTACAGCAGAATGAACCATTTTATCTCATAATCTGGCTTCTTCCTGATCATTAAATAAATTGTCCCTTTCAGACTTTATTAATTATAATTTCTCTCTCTTTTATAGTTTTTAATTGTGGAAAATTTACAAGTAAGTGATTATTTGACAGCCAAAATTCAAGATACGTTTTACTGGTTGTCAGAAAAAATTACCAGACCACTGATTTTACTGTTTACATGCTGCCAATACATAGAATATGAATGAAAACTCAAGATTTGATTTCTGGAAGAGCTCTGTGTGAAAACATACCATTTATTTCCTGTGAACATTTATCCTACTAAAATTCACTCATTCACAGGTTCATGAAAGTCAAACACTGAAAATATATGACTAAAACCAAGTTCCCCTTAACACTTAGGTGATTTTTTTTTTCCAGCACTAGTTAATGTGCCACAATCTAACTTTTATTTCTCTATTTAAAAAAAAAATCTATGTTTTATACTAAGAATTTATCATCATAAAATCATAAATCTGAAAGAGACCCCAGAATATACTCTAATTCATTTTTTGAACCAGCAGTTGATCAAATAATCTCATGCAATTATTGATAGATAATTGTTTAACCTGTTCTTAATGGTTGCATTGTTTTCAGGGCATCAGATCGCGTGGTGGGGGCTTTTTGTTGTTTATGGTTTGGGTTTTTGTAGGTTTGGGTTTCGTTTTTCCCTCCCCCGACCCCCACCCCCAAATTCTTACAAGTTCCTTTAACACCTATTCTAAGTCATCTTTGCTGCAATAAAATCTATTATCTTCCATTCCATCCAGCATGCAGACTTCTTGCTCCCTCTGCAGCAGCTATTTGCTTAGATGAACACTCTTGTGTCCTCCTTCTGTAGCCTCCTCAAAGCTAACTAGCCTTCTTGAGGCCCACTCAATACTCTAAAAGATCTCTGCTCATTTTCACTGCTTTGTCTTTAGTTGGTCCTCCTTGAAGTAGAGCACCTAAACACAGACACAATAATTCAGCTAAGACTTCTACAATAAATTACTTGCTTTTCAGGTTATACTCCTATTTACATATCCCAGGACAATATTTTTCACAGCAATATGATATTGCTAATTTAGATTCAGTGCGAGACCCATTAAGACTCCCCAACCTCTCCCACAAGTTGTTCTCTGTTCTGTGTGCATTAAACCAGTTTTATAAACATGTATTTACAGAATTGATTAAATTTCATTTAAAACCCTGGGATAAATAGTGAACCTCAAAAAAAAAAAAGGAAAGGTTTGTTAACATAAAGGCCATAATGGTCTTTCATTTTTCTTTTGCTGTTTTTCAATTCCTATCTCTGTTTTTTTTAAGGAAACCTTTTAAAGCCAAGTTTCTTTGAAGAGAGATACTGCTAGTCTGGGCTCCCTTCATAAATTTTCATTCTCAACGATTGTTCCCTTTTCAAAAAAAGCATAGAAAAACTAAGGCAAAGTTACACAGGAAAAAAAAACCTTAAAGAAAGCATGCCTTAAGAAAAAAAAAAAAGACTGCAAAATTCATCTCTTTGGATTCTGCAACAGGGAATCAGATCTTGACCAGGAACAATATATATCCCCCACTTTTGTTTAAGTGAGATTGAGAAAATAGTGTATGACAGTGGGTGTACAACAGTCATTAAAGAACACACCACGAATATGGAAAACTCAAAGTTTCTTTTTTGACCTACAAGAAGAAAATTGCCTATACATTTTAATAAACACTAAGTTATTCCCGAGACACGTGGAGACCAAGGACCTAGCTCTCAGCCTACTTTCCAAAGTGTGCTGTTTTACATGGAATAATTAAAAAGTCACAGGGTCAGAAAAGGAAGAATCCCTCTATCCTGCTGGTTAGGGTACTTCTCTGGAAGGAGGATTTGTTGCTTTCTATTGCAAGAATTGTTTTAAGTATTTAATGCAGCAATTGCTCACTGTACCCTTAGAAGTTCTTCCACAGCATTACACTAGAAGACAGGGCGTTCTTCTGAAAAGCAAGAGATATGGGCTTGCACCCTGTGCAATAACAAAGGACTTGGAAAGGACTGTGCAATACAACATTAGAAAGGAGGATTATGACCTCCATCTCCAGCTGGTCTCTACAAGGAAAAAAAAAAAGATAAAACCAAGTCTTCTGCAATTTTTGAAAGAACATGCATTTCTAACTTTCTTGCCTTTAGGGAAGATTTAGGGCTTAACACTATAGTGAAAGTGGGCAGATTTCAGCAAGCCAGAGTCAACCAGGTCCCTGAAATGAGCATTCACCTGAAATCATAAAGCTCGGCATTTTCTCCTGGCTACCTGAAGCAGCTTCATGCTCAGCATCCTGGTTGAGAATCCCATTATAAACTTAATTCTTCCCCCAGTGACTGTAGGGAACACGGGTACATGTCCATCAGACTGGAATTCCAGGATGATTCTGGAGTGATTAAAGATTACACAGGTCTTCAGTGTCATCTGCTCATGTCCTTCTATGAGGCTAACCTTCAGTCTCAGGAGACAGAGCACAACTTTTTTCAGAATATTAATTAACACTGAAAAATTAATTTGTGCAGCCCATTTGAAACAAGTTGAAGAGTTCAGGTTGAAAGGAGCCTTCTTCATTGCACTTTAAGGGACCTGAGCTAAGAATTAATAATTTGTCTATTAAGATGAGCAAACCCACTAATCCCCATGACAACTGTTATCTAACATTGACATCGAAATAGAGCAATTTCCCAGCCACAAGTAGTAGTTAATGCTTACTTTAGGAATTTGACAGTGTCTACACATACTGAATCATGTCCAACTTAACACACAGCAAGAAATATGAGGACATTTACTGTAGCAAGCTCCTTCCTCTCTTTCTCTAACCTACAGCAAAGGAAGATTGGGCATTATTAAAAAAATATAATGGCTGGTCTTCAGGGTTCTTGGAGATGTAAACTAACATGCAGGTGAGTTCAAAGACTTGGAACTTGCTACTTTCATAGTACAGGAGAGGAAGAGTCACCATCAAGAAGCTGGTTACAACTGTCACAACAATAGTCAACAACTTGGCAAACAAGGGCCTTTCCTGCCAACTTTCAAGAAGAAACCCTCTCAGTGCAGCTTAGAGAAGACATGTAATAGCATAGGTTATTTCAACTGGCTTCTGCAGGATGCTTAGCACGCTCATGTTCAACACAGAGTGCAAGTAGATCCTTTGTCACAGCTTCAAGAAGCAAAGCTAGTCCTGTTTGCTCTGTTATCTGGTTGTACCAATTCACACGTTTTTGGTTAGTCTATGTACAGCTCTGTATTTTAAAGGAATAGCAACTAAATTTAAATCTCCTTTGGGAAAAAACATGTTAAAACTGTAGCTTGTCTACAGCAACAGTGAATCTCTTTCTTGCAACAAAGAAAGAAGACTGAAACTAGTGAAATTATATCACTGTCAGTTTGTTCTACTGGAGAACAACATCGACTCTGGTTTAAAATTGCTCTCATCAAAAAATAAAAATCATTGTTTCCAGTGGGAAGCTCTTCTCTTGTTGAAATTATAGTGAATTTCAATTATTTTTTCATGGATTTATGGATTTTAATTCTTTATGGGTGAACTGTTTCTTTTGGAATTAAACTAGAAAACCATGGTGGTGTTGAATTTTATTAACGTTCCAAGCAATAAGAGAGACTGTAGGACTAAATATATAGCTCCATGCCTGGCAAAAAACTCACATCAGTGCAATTAGGAAAAGTCAGAAAGGTGCACTGCAGGGAAGAAGAAAAAAAGTACTCTGATATGCTTTCTCAGTGAAGCATTTGAGCAGTGCCCATCTTCTCTGAAGTCTTAGCTGTGTTATGACATCAAAATAATAATTCATTTACATTACTATAAGTCTTTCATTTACAGATTTCAAAGCAGCATTAACAAGGACGCATAAAGAGTAAGGGTTGCATCCCTCCTTCCAATAGCATAGCTTTGTGCTTTCAGACCTGCAATTACACACTTTTTCTTTTGTTAATGGAGACAAGACTATTTATTTACAGGTTGAAAAAGCCTTGAGTCCAATCACACACTGAAGACCAATCACTGGGTAAACACCAGCAAGGTTGAAACATCCAGACAATAGGGGACTGTTCTTCAATGATCACCTTTCTTCAGTCTAATTCCAGCAAGAGCTCCTCCCTATGTATCCTTCTATGGCAGAAAGCTGGGCACCATCCTGTCCTATGAGATCTGGCACTTCTGAGCTTCCTGGTATTTCTCCCTGTAAGCTCAACTCCCGAAACCTCACACTACAGTTACTCATTTGCTTATTTAATGAAGCCATTCATGACCACGACATTGGGGTCGTCTGTTAAGCTCCTCTGTCAGGGGGGAGGGAGGGCAGAAATCAAGGCCAAGGACAGAAGCCCTTTTTTTGCAAAATTACAGAGCTTTAACTTTGAACAGATGCATTAAAAAATAAGTTTAAGGAATGTTGATACGTTTAATACAAACATTTGAGGTGCTGGTTTAGTCAAGGCAACCAGTTTGTTCTCATTTCTGTTCTACTGCATTTACTCACTAATCTGAGTGAATCCTCCTGGTAAACCATTCTAAGAAAACATTTAAAACAAACAAAATAACCATTTTGGAGGCCTCACTTTTAGGTATCTCAAGTTGGGCATAAAAAATAGGGCTCAGCTGAGCCAGCTTCAGACAATTACATCCTGGTCTGATCTAGTCATCTAGACTTCCTTCAGTCAAGTGGAAGGAACAGACATTTTAGGATGGGAATCCTGGCATGGAAGCATAAATATGCTCTTGTGTTCATTGACCTCAGAGAATCCAAAAATGCAACACAGAATCCTAAATTCGGGCAAGATCAATCTCCCAGATATCCCTTGCACATTTTTTTTTTCCATTTTACACACATTCAATTGAAATGTTCCAAGCATGCAGTATTTCTAAAAAGGCCTTATAGCATTTTCGCCTGGAAATTACCCCAAAATGAAGCACTTACATGTATGTAACTAATTGCTATTTGTGAAAATATTGGCTTAGCTTTAGAGTAGATATACACTGGATGGTTCTTAATTTAGGAACAGAACAGACTTTTTCTCTCTTGAAGTTTAGGCTATTCAGGTGGATGGGTTATTTCACCGATTTTCAATTGTGCTGTAGCTGGCTTGATGTTCATTTGTAGTTAGCTTGATCCAGCACTACTTTACTACTGCAAGTGGTCAGAAGGAATTCACAACTCAAAGTTATTGTACATGCAATTAACACCACAGAAGATGCATACAAGACCCAATCTAGAAAAATTATGAAGCAACTCACACCACCTAATTTTTTTAAAATAAAGGTTTATTTCTTTAACACTTCCTCACAGATCATGTTTATTTCCAACACTTTTCTTACTTGTTTTGAAGTTTGAATTTGTTCAACATTAAATGCAGTGAAGGCTAATTTGCCTGAGTTTATTTCTTTAGATAGTCAGTTTGATGCTCTCACTTTTTCCATACAGATCTTGCAATCATTTATATGAGATTTATAGGGATGAATGTACACTTGATACTTCTGTAATTCCTAAACTTCCTAAACTGTGCAAAGAACTGAATTTGAAATTCAGATAAGAATCTCTCCTTGGCATAACTGACTCCTAATTTTGTTTTGTCCGTCTTTAGAGGATTTAATGAGTTGGTATTTATTCCTGACTCAAACTTCCTTTTAAAACCTACAATGCTCTCCATTTCTCAAAATTCCTTGTAAGTTTTCATTAATTATAGGCACAAGTACCCTCTAACATACTAATCATTACTAACTTATTTAAAACAGTATCTATAGAATATAAAAAAATGAAGATAAAGTATTAAATTCTGTAACAAATCAAATAGCTGCATGATTATGTATTATACACATTTAAAGATTTAACTAATGAAAGAGACTATGGATATGTTCACTTCTGTTCCTCAGGAAATGGAATAAGTGGTCAGCCATGCTGCTGCTAGCTGCAAAGACAGATATACAGTACTATAAATTGACAGAAGAGAAATATTTCCTCTTATTGGAACTTGCTATTCTGCTTTTCTTCACAGTGCAAGACTGCAGTGAAATATTTAAATAATTTCAAAGAAGTCTCACAAGCACCAACATCATTCATCTTCCCCACACAAGAAACAACACGTAGTCCACTAAATTGTCTATGGAGCAGAACATTTTCTTTCCATGACATGCACCTCAAACATCCTGTTTTCTGAATGTATTAGTTTTGCAAACTAAAAACCTTTATTAAAAACATTCTCAAGCCCGACAAATGTGGACTTCCCCCCTCCTTAAAAAAAAAAAACAGCCATTGAGAAAGTCTGGTGAACACCGAGCCCAGGACCTGAGCCTGAGAAAGGTCAAGTCTGTTCTAAATGCAGAGCCAGTGATGTTCCAACAGAGTTCAAAAATCCACATCCTCTGCTCTCCCATTCCCAATATAAATCCTGAATTATTTAGATAAGCTTTTTGGGACAAAGGTTAATGAGTCTTTAGGGCAAAAGTCCAATAGTAATCAGCATTATCAAATTAAACAGTTATGCTTTTTGTCACCAGCCCACACCAACCACAAAACCAAACTTTTCAGAGAATATTTTTCTGTAGCATGAATGCTACAGACACCCCACAGTCCCTGTATAGTCACATACCTATTTATCAGAAACAATGTTTCTATTTGATTTTTCCAAACTATAATCAAGACATTAGTTTGTTCTATACTTAGGAAAGGCACAATCTTTCCTGCTTCAAAAAAAAGAGCTTGGCAAATAAAATGAAAAGATAGAGTTTGTAATGGAAGAGAGGTATGTGATAAAAACATGCACTGAAAGAAAATCGAATACTTATGTCTATATGCCAAAAATTAAATAGCAAAGCAATAGTTATAAGAGTTCAGGATTCAGGGCAGTAAGTATATTAATGACCATCACAATTAACAGACACATCCTTCATTTAACTTCTGTAATTGCTCCCATCTGCTGAGATAAGTTGTTAAATACCTACATTACAAACACAACTGTATTTTCAGTTGCATCTCACCATTCTAGAGCATTAAATTACATACTATGGGGAATGGGAGGGCAAGAGATTTATTAGAGGCCAGGGAGCCCTGGGCAACTATACAATTCCCTGCTCTTACTCAGATCACAGTGACAAGAAAATGTTGGTTGGTGGTTTGTTGCGGTTTTTTTTTCTGGGAAATGTTTTCTATGGAACTACTAGGGCAATAAGCTTAAAATAAATCCTGTCAGATGTTACTGTGTTAACTAGAACATTACAAATTTATAACACAGACTGTATTAGGCAAGTTATTTACTGGCACAGAACACTGGGTTATACTGATATGGAGTTTAACTGCTCATACTTCAAGCCATTTATTGAGAATGGTTTAAAACCTGCCTAGGCTCCTCTAGAAGGAGTAAGAGGCAGCACTACTCCTACAGGACCAGACCAAAAATCTTCAATTACAAAATCCTGGCTTCAGTACTCATAAAACTTACTCAGACTATCTATTTTGGTCCTTATTTTCCAGATATTCCCCCCCCCTTTTTTCTTTTTAAAGTGTTTTACAGTTTCAAGTAATTAAATGAGGAGAAAAAAAAAAACCACAAACAAAAACACCAAGTGAAAACATTTTAATAGGGGCTGTAAACCTGCCATGCTATCAAACAGGGATTTGAAGTTTGGCAGGAAACAGCAAAGGCCTCTACTTCAGAAATGTAGGGTTTCCATAGCTCCTATGAAACTCCCTACATGCCTGAAAAAATTAGTTTCCTCCCTTTCCCCCAACACTTTACATCTCTTCAGTGTAGGGCTTCTTCAGATCTCCAGCAACTCACAGCAGTGCACATGCTCAAGTCTCTCAACTCATTTGGAGCACAGACTAATCCCACACAGCAATAAACATACTTCAGCCAAAAAATGAGCTGGATTTTTACTGCAGTTGGCTCTCTCCCATCTAATAGGAGAAAGAAATAATGAGCATCCGGACTGCTTCCACTATATTCTCAGTACTCCTGCTACTGGAGCTTCAGTATCATGAAGGAACAGAAGGAATGTTAAGACACTAGAGGAATGGGAGCAAAAGGGAGGCAGAGCAAAAGTTAAGTGAAGAGACAAGGTAGCACACCCACTGGTTTCAGGAACCATGAGGCTGGAGGCCAAGAGACTCTATGAGAAAAATGAGACTACATGAGAAAAATACCATGCTTGTATTGGTTCTCCACTAGTCTCTTGGACATCATCTCCTGGCCTCCAAGCCAGATGTTCAGTCTGACCCTGCACGGCTGCTTTCATGATTGTATATTTAAGACGGCTTTATAATTCAAAGATACCTTTCTATCCAGCCCTGTAGAAAAGACTTCTCTATTATTCTTCCTCTTGTCACTGTTCTATTAAACCGATGCTACTACTTTCCAAATTACAAATATGTTCATTAACCTCTTCATACCATTTCACAAACAACACCAGATATTATGACTGTGCATTGGACACTACATTTGCTGCTTCTACCAAAGGGAGAACTTCTCTTTTCCTTGTGTGCCAGGAAAAAGCGCATAAATGCTGGTCATGAGATATATGTTAAAAAAAATGCTCTGAAATGTTTGGATATTTTGTAAAAAGCTAAAGAGACTAACTCTGATTTCACATTAACCATTGTAAGTTAGTAGAAACGCCAGCTGTGTTACCTCAGTGCCAAAAGTAGCACAGAACCAGCAGTGAACCCTAGAAGTCTCTAACTTTTCTAGATGGAAAAGTTCAGGAAATATCAAACTGCTGGAAACGCACAACAAATTTTGTTATGTATTTTAATAGCAAGCTTTGGGATTAGAAGCACTGAAGTATCAGACATTAAAATGCTTGCTTTGCCTCCTTTGTATCTTCTGATCAACTCTCAGTCATGAATTGTAAAGTCTCACGGAGGCATTGTAATTAGCATGCTTCCTTCCTTTGTGGAACCATGCTGATTTTTTAAAGGGAAGTATAAGACATTCTTCTACTTACAATCGAACGTAAATTGTATAATTTATTAATTATTTCAGTAGCACTTGATATTTATTTTAATTAATCTTTAAGTCAGACATGAACACTGGGGAGTAACAGCAGGACATCAGAAGCAGCAAAAGTTTGGTTTTTTTTTGCTTGAGAACATTTTTAATGGAAAAGTAGATAATGCACTTTTTTAAAAAATATGATAAATAAAGTTTGATGAAAATAAACCATGTACAATGGATGTTTCCAAAGAAAAGAGAAAGCTACTGAATGTGATACCTATATGAGCAGGCCAAGAAATACAAGCCGCCAGCCCTGCTTCATCTCAGCCTTCCCTGCAGAGCTGTGCAGGGCACACTGGGATTGGTAGTCTCTACTGGGACAGGATTAGGAAATTCAATTAGACTCCTGTTTCCTCAGGTTGTGGCTGGAGGTAAAACTCTTCATGGCACCCAGGAGAGTTCCTGGGCTATAGGTCCTGACCCATGCAAAGCACCTTCTTCCCCTTATGTTCTCTATAAGAGGGATAAACTACACACAGATGCCAAAGACAGTTTTTGGAGCTAATCCTGAATTGACAGAGCCCAGGCTTGTATGCAAAGCTCTGACTAAAAAAAAAGGCTCCCTGGCACAAGGGAATTCATGCTGAGGATCAGCCAGCAATCCTTTCCATGCCCTGGAACTGACCAACATGAAGAGCAGACAATGGCAGTCTAGGCAAAGGGACCTATAGCCTCCTTTCTCCATCTCGTGTCACACACTGCTGCAGCAAGCCACAGCATGATCTTTGTCTGTCCCAGGAACTTGTAGCTGAACTATAGACAGTATACTTAACTTTTTCCACGACATTTTTAACTTGAAATGGCAACAGGAGTACACACTTCCCCCCGCGCCCTTTTAAAACAAAAAAAGACAAACAAAACTGGGAATCATTTTTCCTGGTCAAGCTGAGCTCCAGCAACCTGACATTCTGCTGAACCTTTTATTACAACTGCAAAATGGGAATTACTTTGGTCCTTGAAAACATTGAGTACAAGATTCTCAAGTTTTAACTCCATTTTCACCTAGCCATGAGTTATTCCTTACTAAGATGCTATAGGTTTTACATGAACACAGGCCAGTATTCACTGCTTTATTTGTCTGCATTTGGACTCTACAGATACCAGAAGTATATCAACATAAAGGTCATATTTCTGGGAAAACACAGGCCCTCTTTTCTTAAGGAAATCTGAATCAGATTAAAATAGCAGACAGACTTGTCTAAAAATAGTGTGGTTTTCAGTGTTTTGTTTTGTTTGTGTTTTTTTTTTTAAGATAACAATAAATCTGCTTAAATATTTTGGCTGTCCATGACCCTAAATAAATCACTTAGTGTTGTGTTTTGTTTCCCCCCATCCATCAAATTGCAGCTGGAATAGGAGGAAGAAGAAAAGAAAAGCAATTTTGGCATGACTTTTGTGCCAGAATCATTCAGGAGCATGCTTGGCCCATAACATGGATAGGATCAGCTCTGTGTTTGCTTAGGACACTAGCTCACAGGAAAGGTGCACCGTGCTCAGCACATCAGTTTGTGACCCTGCACTCCCATTTCCTTCCCTGTGCTCACAGTTATGCCCAGATGTGGAAGCAAGACAGGCACAGAGTCTTTATCCAACTTTACTTTGAGTTGCACACAGGGCATCTACACCCCGGAAGACATTTTTCCTACTCTATACTGCCATCAAAATGTAAAAATCACCTCAACATAATTGGAAAAAAGGAAAAGCCACAACTCATACCCCTTGCAGTCTCAGACTGTGCTTTCACTTAAGAAAAAAATTCTCATTCCAGCTATTTTAACTGACTCAAAATAAACTCACAGATAACAAGATAATTTGAAATTTGTGCATGTGAAGTAAAACCCACCTTCCTCCCTAATATTCACAACATATCTGAAAGAGAAGTATCTCATGCTATTTGCCCTACCAGCTAAAATAGGAGAAGAAAACCACCTTTTCTCTGAACAGAGACAAGCTCAGATGGCTTATCTTCCAAATATCTTTTCAGTAGTGACTGACAACAACATGACATAGAGATCTGCAAGTCTCCTCACAGCCGAGCCCTGTATCTCTCTACATATTGCACAGCTGCCCCATCCTTATTGTTACCCCTTGATCAAGGGGTAGCAGTTCCTCCAGACCTTTCACATTTGTGTCCCACTGGAGAAAGGCTCAACAACACAGAGTTTAGGTGTACTCAAACTATATTATAACTCACAGGTGGGAACTCCACAGCACACAGCGATTAGGCAGCTAGTAGCAAGTCCCCCATTTCCTGACTCTCATCTTAATAGTAGCATTTGTTTTGTAGGCAGGAACTACTTCAACATTTTATACAACCTCAGATACTCAGTATTTCCACCAGTCACACAGCCCATCCCTCCAAAAGCACCTCTCCAAAATTAACACATAACCTAAGATTAACATGAAGATTTTCCCATCTTTTTTTACACTACATGAAAGTATTAAAGTGATTGGAGACACATGCTTAAACTCCATATAGGTTGCTCAGCAAATCCCACCTCTTTCTCTAATCAGTGCACAGAGAAACAGTGGAGAAAGAAGCTGCTCTGCACGAGCAGGTAGTAGAAATGCTACTTTCAAGGTCACAGTCCAGATAAGAGGCTACAGAGCACAAACAACATAACTTTCCTTTTCATAATTGTTTTCTGAATCTGCCTGGTCACTCTGAGTTCATGTCGTCATTTCCCTTTTTATATGCCTTGCTGCTTTGCACATTTCAGTGAATCTTCACATGCAATGTCAAATACAGACAATATAATGGGAATTAAAGCTCTTTGAAAGCCTATGCCCTGAATTCAATTAGCAGTATCAAGGATCCAGTAGTTAGCAGCAAGCCCAAAAACACATAATAGGATTATTCATGAGTAAACTCTCCAGTATAGTCCTATCCAAATACCTTCTATTTTTGCTTTCTCCTCCTCTAGAAGCGATTACAATAACAGCAGTTTTTATTTTGAAGTCTAGCTTATTTCAGTATATAAAGTGGCATTTATGTTCATGCAGAATAGACATACCAATGGGATGTCCATTACCTCCACCTGCGTCATCACATAGCAGCACTACATGCACTGAAATGATAATCTGCTGCAACAGCAAGCATTAGCAAACATTGCCAAAGGCAGCCACACTTGGGAGCGATCATATATGTCTGTACTCCTCAGCATCTACAGCCTTTGATTCAGATGGGTCCTATCAACACCACACAACATTTGGCCTGGGTCTCCCATGGGTCTTGCCTTGGAATAATGAGAGTGCTGTCACAGTTTTCCACTGCCTGATGTCAAGAACAAGTGCATTTCATGTTCTGGTGGGGTGGAGATATTTCAGAATCCAGGGTCTTCAGAAATAGCCTTAGGAGATTTTCTAAAACAGAATTAGCCAAACCTAAGTCTTATCCATACAACCAGCAGAGACTCAAGTATCATGAACGGTCAAGGAATTTTGTTCCAGTGTTTACAGTTTAAAATATACACAGTTAATCTTTATTAACAGAATTTATAATATTTGTATTTGCTCCTACTTGCATCTCAGGTCACGTTGTCTACTCAGAAACATGAAGCTGGGGGGAGGGGGGGGAAATCAAATTCAATGCTTTGTCACTATACAAAAGATTTCCTTCCAAGCCTGAAATTATGACTCCCAAACTTAAAAGCAATCAGTTCCAGACACAAAACTCCAGAGCAGTGGAGCCAGTCACCAAACTGGAGTCACTCCCAGGAGAAATGCAGTGCTGCAGTGCAGAGCATAGGTTGAGAGAAGGAAGTTTTAAATAACTGCTCCAGGAATCAGCTGGAACAAACTGAACCACATCTAGCACAGGAATGATTTGAGCTACAAGAAAGCCCAGATCATAAAAAGTCCACAGCCAAGCCTATATCTACCACACATGCAAATTGCCATTATTTGATTTAGGGAAGTCGACATTTTCATCTGCTTTGCAATGCTCTGGCTTCAACAAAACTGTTTCAGGGCTCTTTACTGCCTACGTAACACTAAGAAATGGGTTATGTAGATACTATATTGCCACAGAATGCCTTTACGATGTCTAGGAACTTCCTAGGGGGTCAGATGCAATATATATACCTGTTTGGTTATACAGGAAAGTCAGTCTTTTTCTGGTAGAAAGCTCCTCTTAACTCTGATGCACTGAAGGAAAACTGAGCTCTTTGGCTGGAAAGAATTTGTAAAAGTCTGCAGTATTAGCACACTAAAAGGGGCAAAAAGCTTTGATGTAATTATTACCAGTAGGTGGTATGCATTAACTACTATTTTCAAACCAGCAGGTTATTCAGCAGCTTTAGAAACAATAAAATCCTCAAGACTTGAGGCAAAAAAAAGTTTTAAAAAAATCATTAACAAATCTTATGCATTCATGATAAATTGCAATTATAAGCAGGCATTCATGCTGGGAATAATTAGCAACATACCTCAACATTATTGAATGTCAATGAAGTCAAGAATACTCTTCATGAAAGAACAATACAGAGGAGGTGGCCAAGTTGTATTCAAAAGGAGGCATGAGCAATTCTGTTAATTGCAGAAAAAATGCCAGCTATAAATAGGATAGGCTCACAGTTTGTAGCATTTCTTCAAAACCAGGAACCAAACAAACTGAAGTGCAACAACTTTTCTCTAAAGATTTTAAAAGAGGTTAGACTGCTTGCTGGCCATTTTTAAAATACTTTTCAATAGCAAGATGTTGTTACTTTAAATTAGATCTTCCATGAATTAGTATTTTGAGTTCTGTCATCCACAAGAGTTTCCCGAGACTGTAAAGTGTACATCTAAGAGAAACATTAACTTAACATAAAGCATACATCTAAGAAGTAGTAACGTGAATACAAAACGTACATCTCAATGCTATACGGGCAGATAAACAAGGTAGCCTGCCCAGTTCCTATTCAGTACAGCAACAAAAGAAACATAAACCAAACACTGGTGGTTTGGACTGTTGTTCCCATACTTGTAGCAACACCAAACTCAAGTTTTATTTCTTAAGTATGCTCTAGTAAATAAAATAATTTCTTACCAAAGTTGTCCTTGACAGTGTCTCAGCAGTGTTTTAGGTTCAGTCCCCCTGCCCCCAACAATATACTGTTGGTTTTATTCAACAAAAATGGCAAAAGACTTATTCTTTAAGCAAGACTGCAAGAAGTTGAAGCAAAGAAAAATCCATACAAATATGTAAAACCCCATATCTGTAGTAACTTCAATGCCTTTAAAATCTGACTCTAAATTAATTGTCTCAGGCTAAGTGGGAGCCTGAGGAGGAGCCCAAGATTTTAATTCAGACCTCTTAATATCCAAGGTTCTGCTGCCATACTTGGCTGGCAAATCTAAACTAAATGAGAAAAAACAGAAGAATTCCTAGCAATAGGCATATTCCTATTTAAGACAGGAATATTTTTAATGAAGCAGAAAAGGCAAAAGGTTCAGTACATTTTTCTTGCCTGCTTGGAGAGAAGGAGGATGATGGGCTAGTATCACAACAAGATGATGAAGTACTTTCCAGTCCATTAGTAACTAAGGAGTACGTTAAACAACAACTACAAGAAATAAACACTCTTAAAATTAGTATACTTAGATAAGTCAGAGTGAATATTTGAAATAAATTTGCAGATGATTTCTCTAGCCTACCTGCATCCAAATCTAATACAATTTATGCCCTGAATATATTTTACATGACTGGAAGAAACCTAAAAGTCAATCTATATTCCAAAAGGGTAGCCTGGATACAAGAATAAAACCTGCACTAAAAAATCCACCTCGCTTGGCTGAATTTCAATCCTGAACACAGTAATGAGAAAAGGTCAATAAATAAAGGTTTAAATAATTGGCACTAGCTATATTCCTGTCAAAAGAAGACTATGCTGACCAGTGGGGGGGACGTGCATGGGCAAGAAAGTAGTTCTGGTTTCATTGTTGTTTATACTAGTAGATTTAAATTGAATATCCTTTACTTCCATATCACATTTGAATTAGTATCCCATGATGTTCTGATCAGTACTCTTTAAAAAGAATAATATTCTTAAAATATATTAAAAAATTTTATTTTTAATTGAGATATTTAAAGACTTTTTAAAAGAACTTTGAAAAAATGGAAAATTGTGCTCAGAAGAACCATGAAGTGAAAAAAAAAACCCCAAACCTCTTTTAGCAAAAGACTTAAGTGTTTGAAATCTTTTTAGGTCATCCAAGAGATCATCACCATCATGCTACAAAACACTATGTAAATACTTCCACAGATAGAAGTTACTATGTAATAAGCTGACCTTTAACAAAGGCTTTGTTTACATTACCAGGCAGCACAGTTCCACTAGGAGAGGATCAGTAGGGTGCTGAGGGCCCACACATTATGGGCTTGCAAGGGCAAGGGCATAAAGGAAGAGATATTTCAGAGCAGCCATAGCCTGCTTTCCCAGCACCAAATGCCTCTCTGCAGCTGAGGCACATTAGCTATGCTTCTGCTCCCGGAATGCATCTGCTGGTGGAGACTCACTCAGAAGGAATCTGCTCGCCTGCTCCAGGACCTTCTCTGATGTGAATGGCAGCACAGGGAGCGGGGCAGGAGATGGACACGGAGTGAGGGAGATTTTTAAAAAAAAAAAAAAAAGGCAGCACGAAAAAGCAAACCTGCTTCAAAACACACTCCAGATCTGAACTGACATGCTAATGTAGATGCACCCAAAAATCCTCATAAGAATCGACTGCTGGAAGCTGAAGTCAGTCTGAAGTGAATGCATAATTACCATTTAAAAAAATAATAATGGAGATTTATTTATTTGAACGAACTAACCACATAAGAAGTCAAGATCTCCATTTATGGCCATCTCAAAACCTAGGCAGAAAGCCCTTCTGGAAGATATGAATACCTTTGTTTGACTAAAGCTAACATTAGTCATGAAACCTAATGGGACAGGTAAACAATGTCAAATTGAGAGGACTATATCACAATTTATAAACTATATATGGATTAGACTATACAAACCAAAGGATCCCTTCTGGTTTTACATGCCCTGAAGTTATGAAAGCTCTCACGTAACTGATACTAAACAGCTGCAAATCCAATTCATTTTGACAGAAATGGAGGCCACTAAACATAACAGAGAAGAAGATGAAAAATATCACTGACTTTGGGCAAGTTGCGCTTTATACAGTTTTACAGTAAGAAAATGAGATGTTTCCTACCGATTTATAAAGCGTTAGTTATAGAAAACAAACTGTGCAAGCCATTGTAAAAGCAAAAAATCTGAAGTTTACAATATTATAACTGAAAGTTAAACTAATACATTTGGACATATTTTTAATCACTAAAAACTGGAAAACTTAAGTAATGCATATTAACATATTCCTTTAAAAAACACAGGAGAAATTTAACTGTCAGTATTCCAACAGCCACTTTATATATCAAGATTACTCACTGAAAATGCTGCATTAACAGGCACTCATAATAGCCATAATATATGATATTAAAATATTTATATTGATTCATATTGTATTAAATGTATTGGCAGGAATTACTTTAAAAGATCACACACAAAAGAGATACACGTGGAGAGGGCAGAGAACCCTCTTCAAGATGGCAAAAGTCAGCTTTTACCTGCTTATTTAGACACCTGCACAATAAGTGTTACTTTTGCAGAGATAATCTTTCACAACTTCAAAAGCAGCCCAGCAGAACTACACATTCCTGATGTTTTGGGGAAATCAGGAAACATGTAAGCAGAGCTAAATCCTAAGCATTTGACTTTTTGCACCCATTTTACAATTTTCACTAATGCAGTACAAAACTGCTCAGCTAGTTTCTCATCCCCAGCATAACTCCATATAGTTATTTGCATACACATTTTCTCAAATTCTACGTATGAATGGTATTCATGAGAGTTTGGAAGGTAGCCAAGACTTAAATCATTTATAAACTAAAAATTGGGTGAACTCATTTGTTTAGTGTATAGGAAGAGCATATTACTGTTACAATGCACAAATTAGAAATAGATAAACACCATTTATCTGCATTTCTGTCTAACATCAGCAACACCGCAATCACAAATCCAAGCTCTATACATATATATTATGAGAGAAATATGACATTCATGGAAAAACAAAATAGCAATGACTTCTTAGGTTTAATTCTGTCCCTTGAAGAAAACTCCAGGATGTCTGTCTTCACTCCTAAACTATGATGATACTTCAGCTTTACTGATGTGGTGTCACTACTCATAAACAAATAATTTCAGCAGAGAACTCGTGAGACCATATTGTCCTTATTGCACCTATTCATGAGAACTTCTTGGCAAACATAATTGGATTAACAGCACATGGAAGGGGATGAGTCATTACAAATTGTTAAAACAAGGCCTTTTGCAGAACAACTTAAAGCAGAACATTTTCTGATCATGTAAAGCAGCTTCTTATGGCTTGTCCACTTCTATAACAGCATTCAGGACATACATAAGTTTTGTACAACACACCTCAAGGTTAATTTCTTCACTTACATACAACTATACATTATCTTTCTTTGAACTTGTGGTAAAGTCTGAGTCAGTAATCCCAAGCACAAAATAATTCTGCTATAAGGCAGTCTCTAAACCATAAACTTGCTGCTCTCTGAAAGTTTTGGGGGTTCTTTTCCCAAAGAGAGTAACCCTTGGATGCTCTACTACTGCAGGAGCATAGCAGCAGAGCTGAAGTTAACATGTCACTAAGTACTTATATATACTGTAGTGGTTTTGTTTGTTGTTTTTTTTTGTTTGTTTGGTTTTTTTTTTCCCCCCAAATGGGGGAGGAGTTTTCATTGTTTCACTGGGTTGTTTCTTGGTGTTGTGTTTTTTACAAGACATGGTTATTTCCAGAAAACAAACTTAATTGCTTGCACTACAAATCCAAACACACAGCAAAATGGTAACATAGAACACAGTTGATCAATGGATTCAATTCATTGATCTGTATGCATGCATGGTCCAGTTTTACCATGTTTGGACACAGGCCTTTTTACATAACTGGAAAGAGTTCCTGAAGAGACTATGCAACTCAACACATAGGGAAAGCTAGTTCCATGTGAACACATGATCATACCTTACCACAATTCAAGAAGTAAAAGCAAATCACTTAGCTTTTTTAAAAAGCAAGCACATCAACAGACACCAAATGCTCCCAGTTTCTGATGCTGCCTCTTGAGGGTACCTAAAAATAATAAACATAAAAAAACCCAAAACCAAGCTTCAAAAAGAGAATTCACATCTGCAGGGTAAGACACTAAACAGAAAGGTTTGAAACCAACCTTCACCCCAAGTGTGGTGTTCTTGAAGGCTGGAACTTTTCCAACAGCCTTTCTTTCTCATTCAGCAACTGCTGTCTGGAACAAACCTCTGAATCTTCAAGAAAGCCTCTTTCTTTCTATTACCTCTAAAACATTGCTGCAGCCCCCTTGTAGGGAAGCTCTCTGCTCCTCTTCAGTTTCTTACCTTCCAACCTTCTACCTGCTCCTCACTTCCTCTTTCCCATTCTTCCTACCACCCAGTGTCTCACAAAAACTTCTCCCACCTGTGCATACTCCACCATTCTCTGGGGAGGAGTGATCTTCCCCCTTCAAAGGCTTATCAGCAAGCAAAGATACAGGAGATCAATAGGCAGCTCTTCTCCTGTCTAGGCACACCCTCATTTAAGAAAAAGTCTCACCTGTCATAGATTAACAAACTCACTAAACGGTTCTCCAATCCACAAAAGAAAGGAAGAATTCTAGAGATGAAGGCAATCACCAATACTTTTGTGACCTTTCATTGGTGGTGAATTTGAGGAATAAAAAAAAAAAAAATACCTAGAGAAAGCAGGAAAAAATCTCCCACAGTAATAACCTGACAAGCTTTTGTAGAATCCAAGGAGCTCAATTAGCATATGGTCACACATCAGAAGAATCATTAATACTTGACTGCCCTTAAAAATAGCAGACTTAAATTCCGCAAAGCATTACTCAACACAGTATGTGTGGTATAAAGCATCATAGAAATTAGCATGTCTTAAAAATGTGCATCTGTCATATGGACTTCATAATAAACAAGCGTGCACACACACGTTCAGGAACTGGAATGACTACTGTTCTTTGTGATAACCGACAAAATAAAGATCCAGAGGAACTTCTAGAACAGCCCACAGGCATTGCAAAACACAGGTGTGGAAGCTACTTCACTTTTTTAACTCTGAAACTATAGTCCTGCTTTATCCCTTTATTAAAAAGATGACATACTGCTCTGGACTGTCTTAATCACTGCAAAGCTTTAAACAACTCTGTTTGTCATTGGTGCACTTGTGATGGAAGGTAAGAGCTTTGGCTTTTACTCTAGCACTGAGCATACATTTTAACTACAGTATATTAATCAAGCGAGCAGTTTAAGATCAGCTGATGTGTGTGTTGCCTGAGGAGGTACATCAAGATTCTGAGGTCAGGGTCAGATTAAGGCACAGATATGACAGGCCTGCATCTGCTGAATCCTCTCCTGTGCTTATATAATGTTAAGAGCTTTTAAATTATAAACTGACTTAGTTCTCCAATCCATATCCCTGTGTAACTTGGTGAATCCTTGAGAGCAATCAAGAAATTGCATGACCTGGGAGGAGTCACCTTGTTCAGGTGTGGTTTCTGAAGTCTTAAATTGATCTTAAAATCATTACTTTTATCATAAAATGTAAGCATTTTTAGAAAATTTATTTTACAATAGACAGTTTAGACTCTGTAGTCCCACACTAAAGCAATCTGAAACCATTAAATCGTTATCATGGCAGAAGTTAAGGTGCAACTAGAAGTCAGATATAAAAATGGCCCTTACTTTCTTAGTATATCTTCTTATCTCTGCAAGTCATATCTGTTTATTCTCCTAACAAATAAATTTTTACTGTGGCAGCTTTCACCCTCCAGACTAGGACAAACATAGAGAGGCAGGCTGGATTCAGCCATGCATCAGAGACATGTCAACCAAGCCCTAAATGCAGAATCTTCTGTGGACTGAAGCAGAAGTAACAGTTTTGATTTTTTTCACACTGAGGCTGACTTTGCAGTTCTGGAAGTCAATAAAAAGTGTTTGACTTGTAAACCGAGCTGATTTGGTCTGGAAGTAATTGAGAAAAAAAATAAATGTAGTGCTCCCAGCATGTCAGCTTGACAGGGTCACTTTGCTTTTCTGACCACAATTCTACTTTAAAACTAACCTTTCAGCAGCTGCTCAGTTTCAGTCATCAATCCTACTACTGTTGAAAAGCAATAGCAAAAACACCCACTGACTTGAACAGGAACAGGATGAGGCTCTTGATAGCACTTATCTTATAAATGATAGTCTTATGACACAAAAAATGATCATAAAAAATCTCAGACAGGCAGAAAATATTCCTGTTGACCCAACTCAGATCACTAGAGACCTATATCCATTTGTTTTCTCTTCAACAAACAGAAGGGTTCATGATTTTATTTTTTTTTATAAACCAAGGCAAGGATATGATAGAAAACAAAACCTACTCTATCTCAGGTGGAATCTGAACATCAGTTTTGTAATAAGGTAGAAAATCTCTGACTCTTAACCATATCTAACAGGCAAGCATAGCCCCCCGCCTAAGGCTGCATTTTATACGCTGCAAAGGGTCTACACTGACCTGCAGGTTCTGGGCAATCAGAATCCAAGGCTGTGGGAGGAGCAACGCAGAAGAGATTGGTGAGGCCAGACTGGAAGTTGCATGCCCAGCACAGCCATGCCCAGGCTTGTTCAGCAATGGAGCACTGAGACCCCCTTTCATATCACTCCTGTGAAGTACTCACAAAATGTCACTCCTGTCTGATCTCCGAAAGGTAAGGTAGTAGTCTTATGTCTCCTGACACATTAAGGTCATGATACATGGGCAGCAGGGAGCTTATCTCTTTCCATGTGAACCAAAATGTGGTTTATCATTATTTCCTTTAAGAAAAAAAAACAAAACCAAACATAAAATTGGGAAGATCAGTTATTTAAGTTATTTTGTGAAAATAAAGAAACTTACAGAAGTGTATGGAAAAGTCAGCGGCTGTACTTTTTCTAACAGGTAATGTTGCATCCATCATTTCTAAACCTAAGTAATTTCCTAGATGCTCCATGGTCATTTCAGATGAAAATCCACTTTTGCTAGTTGTGATGCACAATAAGCAATAAATTGCAAGGAAGTGGTCTTAGTTTTCCTCCTGACTTGATAATTTCTAGCAACATCATTGTTGGTTTATCAGGATGCTCAAACAAAAATGAATGTTCAACTGCAAATGTGTTAAGATGTGCCATCTGTGCTCCGGGGTTACTCCTCACCACCCTCAAAGTTAGCTGACACAGTCAAAACACTCTTTGCTTACCAAAGTCAGACTATTCCCCTCTGCTCCCCCATTACACGGAAAACACTTGAGCCCTTTAAATGGAGCAGCAACATTGTAATGCAAATCATCAAATTGCAGGACCACTAAAACTCTCCTATTTCATTGCCCGCTGGGCATTGATTGATTCTGAGGCACCAACAGGCCTCAAAAGAGAAACAGAACAAAAAGACAAGCAAAGACGTAATTAATTCTTATGCAAGTTTCAATTTCAAAATTCATTACTTTCACTGCAACATTTTACCCCAGAAAGTTGTCCCCAGCATATCACGCTAAAATGGATGTCTTTTCACCTGTTTGGTTTCTCTGCTCTTGCAAATCCATTCAGCAACACTCCTTTTAGCACGTCATTTTCAAATTGCCTAGCTCTATCAGAAACAAAGAGATTCTTCCCACCCCACACACTGAGCTGTCATCACTGTATCAACGGTTCTGAGCAGTTACAGTTTTCTATACACTAATTAAAGCTTCATCTAGAACCTGAGCTAATTAAAAAACCCAACAAATTAAGTATGAAACGAACTGGCTCTAACTGGGTATTTACATGACACAGATACCTGCTGATGAATGTGTTTCTATTCTTCTTTTCCCTCCTGCTTCTTTCAGCAGCAGAGTCAACAGCTGTGGGCACACGAAGCATCTATAACAATTCAAGATTCAGATGTTAAATCCTGAGGTATTTTTTCCTCACAGTCATAAGCCCCATTAGTGTCTCTACAATATGCTCTGTAGTGGTATATACCTGGGGCTTGTTTCTATTGCCGAATTCCACTATCCTACAGCTACCTTTGATTATTTTTTTTTACTACTATTATCCTCACTATATGCATGAGAATAAAATAATTTATAAATTTCTCATGAGAGTCTATGTGCAAGAACTTCTCACAGTCAAATAAAGTCCAAAGAATGGTTCAGTAATAAATTTACACATTGCCCTCAAGAAAAAAAAACAACCCACAACCCAAACCCAAAAGCTTTCTGTGAACATGCTGTGTTTTCCACTTTTCATTTCTAAGCCAGAGAGATGCAAGACCTCCTATGCTGTACCAAAACAGTACATTACAGCTCAGTAAGTTTTAATGAAAATAGGTCCTCTTCAGATCTTAGCAACAAGATACACTTTTAACATGGCACTGTCAAGTCAGTTTTGAGTCATACCAGCTCCTACGAAATTTTGGACCAAGAAAAATATTCCGTGGCTTTCATTTCAATTCCAATGGCAATAAATGCCTAAATTAGTAACTCTAGCCCTGAAATGCTCTCTACTGCACCAAGCAAAACAAAACCTCTAGTGAGAACTTGAAAGTAATGTTGGCTATACTAAACTGTAACAATTTCCATTGCCCAAACAAAGAAAAACTCAAAAGGTACATAAACAATATAATTATTAATAGTAATTTGGATCATAAAAATCACTTCAGAATCTATATACAAAACATAACCAAAATAACTACTTGTTATCATTTTTATCTGCAGTAGAACTCTATGTCTGAACCTTATCTTGGAATATAAGCCTCTTATTCTGATGAAACTACATTTAGTAAAACATTAAGTAGCATTAAATGAAAATATGATGCATCTAATTAGAAAAACTGACCATAAAAATTTAAACGAAATTGTAGGCTTTAGTGTCAGAAGGCTTATTAAAAAAAATTCAGGGTATTAACTGCTAGTTTTCCAAGGGCAATTCTACTGAGAGCCGCTGGAGTATTCTAGCTAGAATGACACACTACAATACACTAATAAATAACTATACTCTACTTGCAAATTCTCTGGGACTACTTTAAAGGCGCACAAGCCTATTAGAGAGTGTAGGCAAAATCACATAGCTATATTATAACTTGACTATTCCGGCTGATAGATCTTGGAGTGTTCGGCACCTTTTCATATGAATTGCACCTTGCAATAGCAGTACCTTAAAGAACTTTAAAGGTCTTTCAAAGATGGTTTTTGTGGCTTAATCATAATTGCAATGGAAATGAACTTAAAAGGACATTCAACTAAGTTTACCATCAAATAAAAAATGTTTCTACAAAACTAGATATTTGTACTAATGCAAATATTATCATTTGCTTTTGGACAGTCTTGCAGTTTTAAAACTTCAGGTACCATGATATTACATGAAAAAAGGGCATGAACCTAGCCATCCTGTGGTCCAACTCATTATGATTTTTTCTACAGTTTAGATTTAAACGGCAGAAAGCTCTCTTATTACATGTTACAGTTCCGTACACAGGCACAGCATTACATTACAAAAATACATTTCTAAAAACAGTCTCAAATTTAAATGTAATGAGGTCGACTGAGGTCGTGTACCATAAGTAACAAAGCATTTTATTTGCATTTGGTGCCTTTGGTCTATCAAAATACTTTTTCAAAAAACAAATCTTTTAGAATTATAGAATAGCTTAAGAAACTGATAGTTCCCAGGAATTCCTAGATATAGTTGGAAGGAACCTTTGGAGATTGCCTAGTCCAACTCCCCTGATCAAAGCAGTGTCAGCTAAAGCATGTTGCTCAGGATTCTGTCCAGGTGAGTTTTTCATTATCTCCAAGGATGGAGACTCTACAGCCTTTCTGGGCAACCTGTTCCGGTATTCAAACACTCTCATAGTAAAAAAGGTTTTTTCTTACGTTTAAATTGAATTTAATGTATTTCAGTTTGTGCCCATTGCCTCTTTTCCTGTCACTGTATACTACTAGAATAGTGTGGCTCCATCTTCTTTACATCCTCCCATCAGGTGATGATAAGATCCCTTCCTAATGCAGCCCAGGATGCTGTTGGCTTTCTTTGCCGCAAGGACATATTGCTGGCTCATGTCCAATGATGTCCATGAGTATCCCAGGAGCTTTCCTGTAAAGTGGCTTTGCAGCTGGTCAGCTGCCAGTCTCTACTGGTGCATGGGGATATTTCTCTCCAGGTGCAGGACTTGGCTTGCCCCTTTGCTGAACTTCATGAGATTTCTGCTGGCCCATTTCTCCAGCCTGTCCAGGCCCCTCTGAATAGCAGCACAACTGTGTGGTGCATCAACCACTTGTCCCAGTTTTGTACCACCTGCAAACTTGCTGATGGTACAGCAAGACACTCTGTCCCATTATCCAGGTTGTTAACAAAGATATTAAACAATACTGGCCTCATTATTGACCACTGGCGTACAGCACTAGTGACTGGACTTCTGCTGGACTTTGTGACACTGATCGCAACAGTTTGAGCCCGAGTTCAGCCAGTTTTCAGTTCACCTCACTGGACATTTATCTTGCCCTTACTTCATCAGCTTGTCTATGAGGGTGGGCAATATGTTACACTGCCTGACTGTCCTCATGGCAGAAAATATTTTCCTTATATCCAATTTGAAACTCTCCTCTTTCAATTTGAGTCTGCTGTTTCTTGTCTTCCCATCATGCACCACTATGAAGAGCCTGGCTTCAACTTCTTGATATGCTTCTTATAGCTACTGGGGGGCTGTTAAGTCCCGCTCCTCACAGGGCAAGTGCTCCAGGCCCCTTGCCATCTTGGTGGTCTTCTGCTGAACTTGTTCCAGTTAGTCAGCATTCTTGCATGGGGAGAGGGGAGCAAAAACAAATGCAGTTTTCTGGGCATGGTCTAATGAATGCTGAGCAGAGGGGATGATCCCTCCCTTCCCACGAGCTACTGGCCGTGTCCCCGTTGGACGGCCCGGGAAGCCGCTGGCCATCTCTGCTGCCGGGTCACTGCTGGCTCGTGCCCAGCTCGCCGCCCACCCAGCCCCTTTCGGCAGAGCCGCTCCCCAGGCAGGCAGGCCCCAGCCGGGGTGGCTGCCAGGGCTCGTCCTCCCCGGGGCAGGGTTCAGTCTTCAGCCCTGCTGAATTTCAGGAGGTTCTTATCGGCCCATTCGTCCAGCCTGTCTGGGTCCCCCTTAGTGGCAGCTTTGCACTCAACCAGATCAAGTGGTACATCCAATTTAGCATCATCTGAAAATCATACAAGACTGCAAGCTGTCACCTCCTCCAGGTCATGGACAGGTCTCAGCTCAGCCCCCTGTGGGATTCCACTTGTTACTGGCCTCCAGGTAGATCATGACCTATTAACCACTACCTTCTGAACTCCACCATCTAACCTGTTTTTTACCCATCTGATTGCCCACCCAACCAGACCATCATGTCCCAGCATGGATGGAAGAATGCTGTGGGAAACCTTGCTAGAGTTGAGGCAATGACATCAACTGCTCTCCCATTATTCACGTCTAGGTATTTTATAATTGATGGCTGTCAGGCTGGTCAGATGTGAATTACCTTTGGTAAATGGTAGCTTTGATACGCATGCTGACTGTTCCCAATCGCCTTCCTCTCTTTCGTGTGCACAGAAACAACTTCCAGCTGTCCTTTCTGTGTTTTTGTTGAAGATGGGTGCAAGATTTTCCTTATTCCAGTCATCAAAGACTTCCCAATCTCCATGATCTTTCAAAGAAGACAGAGAGCACCTTCTGCATCCTGGGATGCAGACCATCTGGTCCATGGACTTAGTTAGCTAATATTTGTCCAGTGTTGCTTAAGCTGTTTCAACTGCAGGCTGCTTCTGAAAGTAGCAGGCATGCTCTCCCTCCTGCTCATAGCTACATACTGCCAAATCCTTCTTTATACCACTGTTTGTGACCCAGTGTTGAGTCAGGTCATTTAATTGATCCAGGATAAAACCAAATGCAATAACATTTTTTGAAATTTATTTTTATATCAGATCCGCAAGCTGATCTGTTCAGTCAAGTGGCCACAAAACCATAAGATTTAATGCTACAGAAGTCACAAGAATCCACATGAAGGAATAGGGGGCAGCTGAATGCAAACTATCTTCTATCAGCTTAGGATGAGCATTGAATCTTCTCTTGAATGTTTTCCTGAATCCAAACCATGGCAACCACAGAGACGGAAACAGCTCTGTAGTTTCCTGCAATGTTTAGATTCTGATACATTTGGCACTTTGTATTTGGAAACCGAACATCTCCTGTAGAACAGGAAGTTAGGAATAAATGTTGACTATTTTAATTTTCTGCTTTATTCCTCTAACACATGCTGGACATAACACAACTTCAGCTTGAAAGCATGCTGACCTTCACAGTATTTATCTAGCAGAAATTAAGAGTTTAGTAATTGCTTACTTATGTTGTGATCTAATAAAAATCTCATCTAAAAGATACTAGTATGAGGTGCCATATAACTCACAGATAAACACTGTAACACATGTAACACAGGCAAATATTAAATATATTCATTATTAATTATATGTATATTAAATACATGATAAGAAAACATAAAACCTTTAAAAAGAAACTGTTCCTCCTCACATCCCATAATGATTCAAGTCATGGATTTATAGACAGATAAGAATCACTGGGGAAAAAAATCCATCCTCTGCCTCATATATACTGTTCAAACACACATTTTGCAGAACATATCTACAATCAAAAAATGCAGGATATATGATTTTGAGAGTTGGGAGAATTGCAGATGACAAGGAACACGCTCAGCTGGAGTCTTCCTTCATCTCTAAAATGATGGAAGCAACCTCAAGCCTCTCCTGATTATTGACAGAGCTGACATTAAACTTGAGGGGCCCTAAGCAGAGGGTAAGACTAACATCTTAAGTACCATGCAGAAAGACCTTACTTCCATTACAGATAAACATATCTCACACATTTACTTGAGATAAGAACATATGTGTTGGCATTTTATTGCAGAACGTTTAAAATGCTGCAAATTCAAACACTGGTTTCTCTTTGTAACTTATTTGAGAACTCTCAGTAGGACTTTCATCACGATGTAGACTGAACAAACATCAATGACCACTAAAAATCATTCACCGTCACAGCAGAAATAGGTTAGGTGTCATTTCCAGCCCTAAGCTTTAATAGTGACTGGCTCTCCAATCAATTTCAAAGTTCATTTCAGCCTGTTTTTCCTACTTCATTGTCTGTAAAAACTTGTAGTCTAATGCTGTGCTCGTATCATCTGTCTCCAGGGCCCTATATCTTTCATATATTTTGGGGAAAATAGATCAGTTGCAGTTTCTGTAATTTTTGTATATGGGACACTTCTTTCTAAATTGTGGGAGATGTAATGTAAATACAGGTTGGATTGCTTTTCTAATATGCTAAATCCTCTTCACATCACAAGAACCCGTATTTTTTTTCCTAAGGAATTAACAAAAAAGACATTAATTAAAAAAATAGTGACTATCTTTTTTTCTTTCTTTCCTGAAAGTTGTCAATTCTTAATTGCTCCTAGGATGCAAGCTCATGATTTTTTTTTTTTCTAGTTGAGGGAAATGGTGTATGCACTTTTTCATTATGTATTTTTCTGCGTGTGATGTTTTTGACAGCTCACTAATTTTTTTGTTGTTGTTGTTTTACATGTGAACATCCAAACAGGCAGATCAATGGAAATCATGAAGGTACATGATGCTAATCTTGTATGTTATTCTAGCCAGAACAGTCCAATGTCTGTTAGTGGAATTGCCCTTTGAAAATCAACAGTGATCACCCTGAGGTTTTTTCACTAAGCCTTCTGACCCTTACGTTCAGACTCATTAGGAAAACCAAGACAGATTTTCTGTAATTTTGACTGTGAATGAGAATTTGAGTGAGATATTTCCATTGTTGAATATTGCTCCACAGTTTCTCCATACAAACAACAAAACTTGAATGCTTCTCTTATACTTTAGTCTGTAAGTGCAACCAATGGCAACTATTTTAGGAGCTCAGTCAGAGCATTAAGAACCAGAAATGGTTTAAGAACAATTTCCTTGGTCAAAATTCTTCTCAAATCAGAGATGGAAATTTAGGTGAGGAAAAAAAAATCAATGCACTCAATAACCTGGTAGCAAAGGTTATTCTTCCCTGGAATGTGAGGGCTCCTTACAAAGTTTTTTACTATAGCTCTTTTTTTTTTTTTTTTTAAACTTCTTGTATGAATAGATCAGAGGCAGAGAATAAAAGCTGTTTTCACCCCCTAAGAGCATTGCAATCACCTGGGATGTAGTAGATAGAATTTTAAATCCTTGTTCTGATTCAGGACAGGGACTTGAGCTCAGTTTTTTTAAATCTTAAAGAAATACCCCCCAATTACAAGATTATTTAATTACTCTCGGATGTTACTCCCCGTCTTCTTTTAGAACTTTCGCGAAGATTATCTGGAAAGTAACTATTTTTCTCGCAATGCCAAAAGGGGCGGGGGAAGACTTCAACACTTTTAATTATTTCAACAAGCAATATTGCTTTCTGGCCAATTCAATTACAGAAACAGATTTCACATTTTTTTACTTCTGAGATTATTAATAACTTCCTCTGTATACTGTGTTTAATTTGTTAATGTAAATTACAGAAATTAAGTTCTAGCACAGACCATAGTTAAAGATGTGTTTTGTATTTTTGTTACAAACAGATCTGCATAATTTGAGATAACATTCCCCTAGGCACTAAAAATAAAAAAGTGTAAACTTTATATTGGGATTTGAGTATAAGTACCCTCTGCAAACATTTAGCCTTGCAACTCAGATTTTGCTGAACTTGAATTAAGTTAAATGTCTAACTACACAGAAAAAGATTTGTTTTCCAGGAAAAGTCTCTTATATGAGACACAAGCAGAGCAGAATTCTGTCTAAAATTAGAATTTACAACAATTATATATAAGGAAGATATATACCATTTAAAATCCCTTGCCTCTTGTCATTAACACCTTATTTATTCAAGAAGGATTTTTTAAAGCTTCCATATGCCAGTCCAAGCCATATGATGAGACTATTTTTACGCTTTAATATTTGCATTACAGTGAAATGTAGAGGCCTTTATCATATGCTAGTCCCTTCATAGTTATACATTCAAAAGACAATCTGTGTCTGAAAGTTTGTGTGGAACAGATGTTAAACGAATAGATGGTTTATGTACTTACTTACTTAAAGTAAGAAACTGAAAATGAACTGGATGGTTTATCTTGCAGTAATGTATTGTTGGTGTGGGACTTCCAAAACCCAAAGTACACTGTTTACCCAAGAATCACACAATCCAGTGTTTTAAAGATTCTGAGCATATTTTTCATGCTATGAAGAAAAGACATGTATTTATATCAACAATAGATTATACATGCTATAAACGTTTATGTCTAGATGCCTCAGATTACATTCCCACAACACTGCCCATGAGCTATTCTCACTAGGCTGTGTGGTGTCCAAGCTTTCTTTGGGAGCAGAGTCCTATAAGTGTTTGACCACCTGCGTGCACTTCTGTGGCTGGATGTAAGGTAATGGCAGCCATAACAGAACTAACCCTGTCACACTGTCCTTACTCCTAAGGGTTATTAGCTAGGAGGCATATCATGAGACTGCAAAATCCTTCATGATACCGTGGGGGATATGCACTTTCAAAGTCTGTGAGAAATGTGTGAGAAGCTACAAAGTTTTGTTTTTCACATACAATGTGACTTTTCTTGAGTACTAATAGTACTTTATTATAAATCGAATTTGTAATTTCTGCTGAAACCACACTTTCTCATGGCCAGAAAGATAAAATTTCAATCACTGAATATAATAACTTGCCTCCAAGAGCAGTTCACCATTTTCAAGGGGAAAATGGCAGTTTTCACCTTTCCCACTACACCATGCAAAGAGAACAAAAAGTAACTGGGATTATGCTGTATCATGTCTTCCATCATGAATAAATACCTTTGAGTATCCCACTGGTATAGTTGGCCAGTTCACGTGCTATGGAAGCAGTTAGAATAGCAGATGTAAAATTTAAAGCGTTCTACCTGAAGATTTGGTGGAAAGTGGGCTTTAAAAGACAGATCTTCCCTGGAAAACATTAATCCATAAACGAAAAAGGGACTAATTCTGCAGGGATGCAAACCTCAGCAAGCTTTAGGAATCCTGTACCATACAAAGCAAACATCTGGCACCTGCTTCAGCCAGTGGTTTCTAACCGTGCTTTTTGGGTTGAAGCATTATGGTTATACACAGAGTACAGATCATCTTATACTCCCAATTCCACCTTATTTCCAGCAGCTAAGCTGCATGAAAAAAGCTAAAAAGGAAAGTAAATGTTTTTCTGATGTTCATTTTCTCCATAAGCAGTTTTGCCTCCCAGAGGTCTGGCGTCAAGTCATAAAAGTCCTAATCTACAGAACTGGGAATGAAATACAAAGTGACCTCACCTGACTAGTGATCTGCAGAGTTGTGAAAACTTTTAGCTTAAACAGTTCAAAATCAATCCACCATCATGTTCACTGCAGAAGTCATTTATCTGGTTAATAATTTATTTCTATTATACCTGTCAGAAGCCTACTAGTTTCATAGCAGAGCTTTACACATGTAAAGAAAGTTTACTCACTTCTAACTTGAGTAGCACAGACTTGAATAATTTTTGACCACCAGGCCTGAAACTAACACATAAGATTCTGCTCACTACAGAGATGAGCTGCTTTCTATGCACCTCCATCTTGGTACAGACATTTACATATCTGGATAATGAAATCAAAACCATTCCAGTACAGAGGGATGGCCAGCACAGATTTATTACTGGAAGGAATTAAAACAGACAAATGTACAAGTTGCAGGTCAGGACAGTCACACTGAAAGAAAGCAAGTGGCTGAGGCAATTTAAAGAGGCATTACTACTTCGTCTGCCACCCTGTTCAACCACAACCACATGCTTTTACATAAAAGCCCAAATCTAGGCAAATAATTCATAAAGAATGTACATTCACTTTGCAGCATTTCTTCTAACAAACGATACTCTCCTTCAAGCTTAATGTTATTCAAAATGTTTCAATAAGCTGATCAAAAAAAGTGTTTATTGCAATTTGAAATGTCAAAAAATGGCATTGTTTAGATGGGTGAGCAACTTCTGCAGCTGAGTTTTGTGTAGGTGTTCATGTAAAAGAAATTTAAGTTTTGTCCTCCATGTGTGAAGGAATTAAAAAATATCTCTGTATATATACTTGTAAAATGCAAATGCAGTGGTAATAACAGAAAATGGATAGAAAAGTTTATAAATAAGATTAAAATTAACTATTTTAGAGTAGATATTCAGGAATTCCTTCCATTGTAAATTTTCTCCATTCCATTTAGTTCTGAGAAGAGATGAGAAAGACAGTCTTTCAGAAAAGAAATGTCCACTTTGTTTAATCTTCAATTAAAACTTAATTTCTCTAATGTTTAAGGAATGTGCATACAGAATATACATAACAAACCGTCTCAGTCTTCTTAAGAAGCTTTTTTGTATTAGTAAAAGCAATAAAAGTTCCATGCAGTATATTCTTTAACATGGGTAACACCCTAATTTGGTTATCACATCTGCTGTCTAGATGAGAGAAGTGTTCGTGTAGTTAAGTCCCAGTAATGGGAACAGGAGAGCTGGGTTCTGTTTTTATCTTTGCCAAGGGTATAAAGTAAGAGTTTGGACAATTTACATCCCAAGTACAACATTCAGTACTGCTGCATTTGATTTTGAACAAGCTGCCACAACCTTAATATTGATGCCTAAGCTTCCTGTACAGTGAAGTCTCTCACTTTCCGATTTTGCTTGCACTCGCTTGGCTGCAAGAGTGCCTGAAACTGACTCGAGTCTTTCCTCAGCTACTGGGAAACCTCCACTGAGGCTACATCACAGAATTTATCGAGCTGAAACAATGTGAATGTTTCCCTGTTCAGTTTCACAACACACCTGCACGAAGTGCTGTGCCGGCCCATCATGTCAGCGGAGGAGGAATGAGCGGCAGGACTGTAATAAGCCAACATTGCCATGAATGAGCAAAGAGCAAAAAAAATCAGGGAAGAGAAAAAGCCAACCTGAGGACTGCATCTCAAGCACACTCCTTCTTAGGAGTTAACCTCTGTTCTCCTGTACCATGGACCATTTATAGGGGTTCAAACTGTGTTAATCAGCCTTTCCATGGCATAGTGATAATCTGCACATCAACAGAAATTAAAATCCATTCCCGAGCTGTGAGAAAGCCAGGTTCAAACTTCACACCTCTGCTTAAAAAGAACATCAGAACCATGTATTTAAATTGCCTGCAAAAGTTGCAACCTTGATAATGGGTGCACATGAATAAGCAGTTTGAGACTTTCCTGTTGCAGTAGTTTCAATGTATATGAAATAGTAAAATACTAAGTTGTGCCAGTTATACCACTGCTGACTCCAGTGATCTCGGCATCCCACAATTTCAAACACTAATGTTAAAATAGCTATAAAGGGTCAGACTAAAGTTCTTTTTAGACAGTAACTTTTGTCTTCTGAGTGAACAATAGCAAAAAAACACCAAAAAATCCCCATAGAGCAAGACAGGGGCATCCCCTGAACACACCTCCAGCCATTAGCAACCTGAAAGTCTGGGACTTTGGAGCCAACTTGTGTCTGCATGTTTATTGTTATTTTCCTCCACTATGCATTTCCTTCAGCTGTAACAAATACATATTCAAATACCTTGCCTGCCTCTTTTTTTTTCTGAGCTCCTGTAAATCTGTTGTATCTGTAATACCCACAACAAGCATACTGAAGCAGTGCTTTATTGAAGCATTTATACAATGCACAACAGTTCCAACAGAAGAGAGTAAAAATATCAGAATATATAAATATATTCAAGTTATATAAACCAAATAAAATAAGCATGAACAGAGTAAGTATACAAGTGTAACCTTCCTATTCACCAGTGGACTAGCTAAACCTATGCACCCAAGCATTTTATGGACTTTCAGAGCTAAACAGCCATTAGAGAGCACTTGAGGAGCCTCACAACGAAATCAGACGTACAGCAGACGCAGGGCGTCTTTTGTGCGGGTTTTGCCCTTTGTGCCTCACCTTCCACATCTGTCCTATTTTCCTGCTTCAGAGGAGTGTTGTAAGCCCCAGCTAAGCACTGTTCATCACGTAACTTTAAATTTAAATTCATTGAAAACATTCCCACACATAAAAAGGCACGCCCACCTAACTTTTTGCAAGACCAGAGGTTCAGTGAGCGATGAGAGTTTTGAAACCTGGGGCGGAGAACACCAGAGACGCGCAAAACGCTTATTTTTAGCAAGTTACTTCAGAAGCATTTGCAATAAAAAACCAAAAGAATCACTTTATTTTCTTCACTTGCGCATTCCTGGTACACAAGGATGACAGCCAGCAAACAAACTTACAGCAAAAACAAACAAACACCCCCCTCAGCGGGGGAACGCCTTTTCCTTCTCTCCTTCCCCTTCGTTTTCCCCTTCTTTTCCCTTTCCCCCGCCGGTTCCCACCCGCTCCGCGCGCGGCGGGGCCCGGGGCTGGGGGCGAGGGGAGGAGGCGGCGCCGAGGGGCCGCTCGCCGGGCCGGGCCGGCCGCCCAGGGAAAGTTTGCGCCGTGTGGGACGAGGCGGGGGGGCGCCCAGTCAAAGGAGATGAAAGCTACCGCCCCCGCCGCGGGCAGCTCGCCTACCGGCCCCGGCGGCGGGGCGGGGCGGGCACCGCCGCCGGGGGCAGCCGGGAGGAGGCGGGCTGCTGGGCGGCGTCGCCGGAGGGGCCGCGCCCGCCCGCGGCGGCTATAAAGAAATGGAGGCGGCGGGGCGCGGCCTAGCAGCGGTATGACCGACGTGAAGCTGGCCGTGCTGGGCAGCGGCGGAGCCGGCAAGTCGGGTAAGGCGGCGGGGGGGCGGCCCCGGTAACCCCCCCCCCCAGCCTGACTTTACCTCAGGTTTTCCGGGGGGGGTGCGGTGGTGCAGGGCGGCCGGGGGCACCCCGCTAAACCTGGCGTCTGCTTGCCTCCCGCAGCGCTGGCGGTGCGGTTCCTGACCAGGCGGTTCATCGGAGAGTACGCGTCCAACGCCGGTGAGCGCCGCGCCGTGCCGCGGGGAGGGGAGGGGGCGGCGGGAGCGGGCCCGCGCCCCCCGCCGCGGGTGGGGTGGGGTGGGGAGGGGGGGCACACGCCCTGTGGGGCCCCCACGCCGTGTGGGGCCCCCACGCGGGGCTGCACGGTGCGGCTGCCCCGGGGGACACAGGGTGCGGCGCTTCAAACGCGTGTTTGAACGAGGAACCGGGTAGAAAGGCGGTTTCGCAGAACTTCTTGGGAAGATTTGAGTTTTCGCTGGCTTATCGGCGAGAGTTCGCGGAGAAGTATGAGCTGTGAAGACGGGGAAAGGCAAGCCAGGTATCTGCGCAGAGATCACTTAAAACTCCAGTCGTGCACCCGGGCACGGGGGCTGGCGAAGTGCTCGTCGCAAAGCAGCTGTGAAGGGACTTGGAAGGAAAGATAACCGGGCTGCATCTGCGGAGCGCGGGTAGATTATAGTAAGCTCAATCAGAGAGGAGATAAAGAAGAGAGTAAAGAAATAGACTAAAAAAAAAATCCAACCCTCAACACTTGTTCTATTGAATATCTCCTCCTCAGCTCTGGAGGAGAGGTGCAATAGATTGTTTATCAGGCACTACTGGTTAATCAAAGCATAATGCAAAGCCCCCTGATTTTGCAGGAATGCACTGGTTTGATGGCTTTGTGAAAAGCCTCACTGTGTTGAGGATAGAATTTCTCATTCATGCCAGAACAAATATGCTGATCCTTAAGACAATTCTAAGGTCTTGGAAGATGGCAAAGCAGGACTTGAACTTTCACTAAAAACAGGTTTTCTTGTTTTGACCCTCCAATACTGCAAGTATCAGAAAAGGCATGTCAAACTTCCAAAATGTTTTAATTTTTAAACAAATGTCTGTTGGAATATGAGTTTAGCTCTATTTCTAGACAGGAGGAAGGAAAAGTGGGAATAGGAGTGATAAAATAAGAGATCATCCTAGAACACTTTTAGTGTAGTCACAGTATTAACTAAAAGTTTGTTTAATTATGGAAACCACCAAGGGCCTGCAGATTTGATACCCTGGGATGCTTGGGACTGATAGTTCATCATCAGATGAACTCTTAGGCGTTCTTCATTCTTGTCTTAAGATGAACATGGTGGTGAACTGAAGACGCTCAGTTCGAGAGACCATAGCCCTTACCTGTGCCCTCATTACACAGTTTGAAGTGTATTTTCAGTAGTGCAAACCCAGTTCTTGTCTATTTAGTTCAGTCACTCTGAGGAATTATACTGTAGACAGCTTTTTGGTAACTAGTACCATGAACACAAATTGGTTACGCTTGCTTAGAACAACTCACTGATTAAAATAGTGGTGGTCTGTCTGTACTAGAGTTGCCAAGGTTGCTAGTGCTGGTGGAGTGTCCTAAATCTGAGAACTGATACTATGGAAATATTTTAAGAACTAGTGTAGGGATATGATCCTGTAAATACTATTGATCTAATGCTACCTACCATGAGAACTCTTAAAGCACCAGATTTCATAGAAAATAAACATTATTAGCAAATAATGACTTTTGTGCCGAATCAGAACTTACACTGGCTTACTACTTTCATAATCCTGAACCTTGGTAGCAAGCTAGGCAGTCATCAGCATTTAGCTGATTCTGAGCATTGTGCATCCCCTTTGCCTCTATTTTGGAAGGTGAAAACTAGAAGTATTTGTTGCATGAACACTTCCATGGGAACACCACAGTGAAGAGGTGTTGGCCAGCCTAAGGGGTTGGGCAGCTCTGGTGTTGCAAAATGAAATAGGTTTGTTTCCAGTGTGTGTCAAAAAAAAAAAACAAAAAAAAAACCAATAAAAAAAACCCACCCCAAAAAAACCCAAACCCAACCAAACACAAAAAAAAAAACAAACCCAAAACCAAAAAACAAAACAAACAAACAATGCCCAAGGAATTAAATGTCCCCTCAGTATTAGCGAATCTCACTTTTGCCACCTTTTCTTTTGACCGCTGTCTCCAGTCACTCTAATGCTGGTTTTCTTTGAATGCCATTTATCTTTTAGAATGCATCTACACTAAACACTTATGCCTGGATGGGAGACAGATACACTTGGAAATCTATGACCCTTGTTCACAGGTAAGAATTTTAGGGAGCAAAGAAAGGCTATTCCTTATTCTGCCTGTGTAATGGTAGAAAGAGTCAGCAGGTTACAACCTCTCTGTCTGGTTCTTGGAATTTGTGCTTGATGGTTTTCTTGAAAAGATTGACATTTTATAGTTACTGTGGCTCAGAACTTCTGAGTACTTTCGCATTTCATGGAAGAAGCCCTTCATTGCTTAAACTTTCTGTAAATGCTTTTGCATTTTTGGAATATTACTAACAAATAACTTTTCCCACTTCTGTGTTATATAGGTAAATATAGAGAATTTATAGGATTACATGCAGTTTTCTCAAATGCCCTGAATGAGTGAAATTTAGTTTATAAAGCAAGGAGTTTATTAAATGTCTGTAGAAATGGTCAAAGTAGATAGGCCTGGAAGTAAGACTTGCATTCACAGAACAGATCCAAGGAAAGCCATAATGCAGATTTGTATGTGTTGACAGCTGAACTTTGATCACAATAAACCATTTTGTAATAAGGCTTTTTGTATTAATTTCTTTCCAGCTTTTGCAGGAATAGAGCAACTTTAGTACTTTTTAACACATGCAGACCTACGTAGGTCTGTCTGGCTAATAGCATTAGCTCGCAAGGTTCCTTTTTGGGCAGTGATTTTGCCTCTTACCAGTTAGGATAATGAATGCTAAAGCCAAAGCGCTGAAAGTCTGACTCAGACTTAAATTCAAGGACTTCAAAACTTAACCCAGTGAGCACATAAAATGAATGACCAAACAAATTAGCCTTCCTAGAGACAAGCAACAGCACTGTTTGTCCCACGGCAATGGGGATCCTGAGATAGCTGCTGTGCCATCTTACACTATGGAGTCCTTCTTTGCCATACAATCTGTGAGAAGCTACTGTTCTGTGGACTTATTTCCACCTACCTCAGACCTCTTTCCTAAGCCCACCTACAGCTTCCACTTACTGTCATATTAAATCCTGTGGCATGTGAACAGCTCTTTTTTAAGATACTTGAAACATTGGGAGTAGCAGCTATCTAGGGTAAAGCAGATCAGACTACATTATGGGTAGAGACTTCGGTTGCTACAGTTTGGGCACCTTTTTGCTTTTAAGGAGACCAGAGATGGGCTGTGTTAAGGGCAACTCCTCTTGCCAGCATTCACTGAGCTCTTTTGTCCCAGTTCTTCCTTAGGAACAAGGCTTAATGAGCTGCTTGCTGCCTTCTGCTGTTCTCTTCCTGAGTTCTCTTTAGTGTTTGCAGAGGAGTAGGCAGTGAGTAGTGGTGGTATTGTTTTTGTCTGATAGAACTGGGGATTCTAGAGAGATATGGATGGGGTATGGAGAGAGGTCCTGTATCCCATGGGAGCTGGGGAAGAAAAGTGGGTTCTGAGAGGAGGCAAAACTAGGGGACTCTTCCTTCCCACTTTTGTTTCTGCTTCCTGAAATCTTGCTGTGCTCTGAGGCTTTCCTCTAGTAGCTGGATCCCTGTTCTGCAAAGCTCACTGTCTCTTCATCGTGGGTTCATGAGGTGAAGATCCTGCTTAATTAATTTAATTTGCTTTTATGACAGGGTCACCCATCTAGTTGACCAAGGGAAGCCAGCAGATGTGTGTTTTTTGGACTTTAGCAAAGCTTTTGACACTCCCTCACAGCATCCTTCTGGTCAAAGTGTCCAGCACACAGCTAGACAAGTCCGTAATACGTTGTGTGAACAATTTACTGATGGGTTGGGCTCAAAGAGTTACAGTAAATAGGGTTACATCAGGCTGGTGGCCAGTCACCAGTGGGGTTCTCCAGGGCTCAATTTTAGGGCCAGTGCTCTTTAATGGTTTTATAAATGATCTGGATGCAGGAATTGAATGTATGTTAAATAAGTTTGCCAATTATACTAAAATAGGAGGAGCTGTGGATTCCCTTGAGGATCGAGAGGCTTTACAGAGAGACCTGGATAGATTAGAGAGCTGGGCAATCACCAACCCTATGAAATTTAGCAAGAGCAAGTGTTGGATTCCCTACCTGGGATGGGGTAATCCTTGTTATACATACAAACTGGGGGATGAGAGGCTGGTGAGCAGCCCTGTGGAGAGAGATCTGGGGGTTTGGGTTGATGGCAAGCTGAATGAGTCAACAGTGTGCTGTGGCAACCAAAAGGGCTGTGTCCTGGGGTGCATCAAGCACAGCATAGCTAGCCAGTCAAGGGAGGTGATTGTTCCACTCTACTCCACACTGGTGTGGCCCCACCTTGAGTACTGTGTGGGTTTTTGAGTGCCTCAATATAAGAAGGACATCAAACTACTAGAGTGTGTCCAGAGGAGGGTGACCAAGATGGTGAAAGGCCTTGAGGGCAAGACTTACGAGGAGTGGCTGAGGTCACTTGGCTTGTTCAGCTTGGAGAAGGCTGAGGGGTGACCTCATCACAGTCTACAACTTCCTCGGGGCAGCAGAAGAAGAGGTGCTGATCTCTCCTCTCTGGTGACCAGCGATAGGGCAGGAGGAAATTGAATGAAGCTGCATCAGGGGAAGTTCAGACTGGATGTTAGGAAAAGGTTCTTCACTGAGAGTGTGGTGAATCACTGGAACAGGCTCCCCAGGGAAGTGGTCACGGCACCAAGCCTGTCAGAGTTCAAGGAGTGTCTGGATGATGCTCTTAGTCATATGACTTAGTTTTAGGTAGTCCTGCAAGGAGTTGGACTTAATGATCCTTATGAGTCCCTTTCAACTTGAGATATTCTGTGATCCATCTGGGAAACAGCTGTGACAGACACAAGTCACCTTTCCTGCCCCTAAACCTGCTGCACAGTCACCACAATATTAACAAAAACCTGTTGTATTAAAGATACTGAAGTATTCAAATAGTTTTGGAAACCTGTTTCATCTTTGCTTTCTCATGCATCTCCTTTCACTGCCAGCATTCAGTTACCATCCGTCATGGGAAGTTACAGCCTTCCCAGTACAGCTGTTTATGATGCTGAGCTAATCAAGGCAACCAGGGTGGGATGTCGGTAGAGGCTATACATTGCAAGGAGCAAAATAGTAAACTAGTGAGGGGACAACTTAAACAGTCCTCAAATTACTATTCAAGAGATTTTCCACAGAGCAGAAGTTGATTTCTTCTTTTTTTTTTTTTTTTTGGTCAGCTTCCAATATTTTACCTGTCTTGTGTCCCATGGTCTTGTTAGCTGCTGCCAAATCATCTGCAGGGATAAGCTAATTTAACTTAGTTTTGAAATTACATTCTTTAGCTTCTTGGAACAGTTTGCAGCTGTTGCTTTCTAGAAATCAAAGTGTGACACTTTCTTGGGGTGAGGGTACTCAAGGACTGGTACAGCCCTATTATCACTTGTGTGACTCTTGCCACCAGTTTTATTAAAGTCAACTGCAGCTTGAAAGGAGACTCAGCTTCCCCCCAGCCCTGTAGAAATTTATCCTATGGGTAAATACTTTTCAGACTTGAACAATGCAAAGAAACAGAAGAGGTGAGTGGGAACAAAGAATTTTTAACAAATCAAGCTCACTGCAGTCAGAATATTAGGAACATGCAAAACAGAGCTATAACCAGAAACAGCACGAATACTAGTGGCTCCTGTACATTCCATTCTCCTGTAACTCTGCAGAATATTCAGCATAAGCAATGGCTGTACAGGTTATGCAATTTTACTGCATAAACAAAGTGTAAAAGTTTCATAATGAATTTGTCAGTGATCCAAAGTGCCATCTGAAGTGATCGTTATTTATTAGGCTTTTGAAGCAGGACTCACCTGAATTCAATGCCAGCACCTATTAATATCTTTTGCAAGAAAAGATACAACATTCTCGTATTCACAGTGACAAAGCAAATGCTCTAAAGTGACAACAGTAACATTCTTTTTGCATGTGAATTTGAACTTCTTTCAGCCACAGCGGGGGAAGCTCTCCCTCACAGACGAGCTCCACTGGGCTGATGGATTTATCATTGTTTATGACATCAGTGACAGAGCATCATTTGCATTTGCAAAAGCATTGCTGTACAGGATCCGAGAGTCACACATAGGAGCTTGTAAAAAGTAAGTGGCATTATTTTTGTTTCCTTCAGCAAACATACAAAAAATCTGAGAACATTTCTTTGAGCTGTAGGCATCCTCATAGCAATTAAAATCCAGAAGCATCCTGGTGGCTCAACACAATACCAACAATATGGTACCTGATGGTAAACCGTATTGCAAATTGCAATCTATTTCACTGTATCGAAAGCCAAGTACATCATGATTTATGTTCCTATTTCTTACAGCACTATTTAAATAATTGCTATAAATCTGTCTGCTGTGATTTACATGGGTAAAAAGCTGACATAGTCAGTCTATGCTTTTACTCCCCCACTCTATTACCAATGGAGATGCACCAATGTGGAGGCTGAAGAAAGCATTTCCCACAATAAATTAATCTAATACCATGAATGTCTCCTAAACTGCCTTGGTGGTGACTCCAGCGTTATTTGTGCACATGGGTGACCATATGGTAAAGAACAAACTACTTACTTTCAAAAAGAACCAGCAAAATTGCAAGTCTGAGTACGTATGGTGGTGTGTATTCCTTCATTAGTCAGCTGAGGTGCTTTCTAAATAAATGAGTGAAATCCTTTCCTTGCATCAGAACTGGAGTAAAATAAAAAAACTGACAGTTTTCTGTCTGTTTTACTGCTGACCTTTCTTAATTAAGGTTTCTCTGGTAGGAGTAACTTTAGCAAAAGCTTGGAATTAGGATTCCTGTCTTTTCTTCTGAATTATGCCACTGACACTAATGCATCTCTTGGCTCTATTCTTTTATCTACAAATGGAGATAATGATCAGCCTGCTTCCTCATGAAGTCCAGGAGCTGACAATATACTCGGCAGCGTAGAATATGAAAACTGCAGTGGATGAAAAATACATGAATTCACTGAGTAGGGGAACCAAATGAAAACTTACTGATAAAGAATAGCTTGCTTGGAAAATCCTTTGGTGTCTGACTATGGCAAATGGAAAACTGTAACTCTGCCTGGCAAGGTTAGGGGGTTGGTTTGTTCTTTTGGGTTTTTTGCAATGTCTGTTATCCTGAACATACATACTTTTCGTACACACTGTATATAGCACAGCGTACAGCACAGTATTTTAACATATCTTTTCTCTAATTGGAACCTTTTTAATTTCAGAATGGTCGAGACATCAGTATTTTTGGTTGGTAATAAACAGGATTTGTGCCACATGAGGGAAGTTGGCTGGGATGAAGGACAAAAGCTGGCAATGGATAACAAGTGCCAATTCTGTGAACTGTCTGCAGCAGAACATTATCAGGAAGTTCTGGCAATGTTCATGAAAGTCCTGAGGAATATCACCTCAAATTTCAAAGTGAAGGAAAAGAGACGACCAAGTGGATCAAAGTCAATGGCCAAGTTAATCAACAATGTGTTTGGAAAGAGAAGGAAATCTGTGTAAAAGAGGGTTAGTCCTGTAGTAGGAATAAGCTGAAATAATGAAGCACAGGCAGCTCTTGGGGTTCAGTCAATGTCTGGAGGAGTAAGACAGTAGAAACCAAAGGTGGGAGATAGTATGGTCAAGTGGACAGGGTCTAGACCTAGAAGACCTGACCTTCTACTTCCAGTTCTACTATAGATTTACTGTGTTAGGGCTATGTCACTTAAACTGTAAGATGCTCCTCTCTTTATCTCATAAGTTCTTCAGAGGAGAGTTTTAGTCTGTATTTATTCAACACCAGCATGGTCTTGGATAGAGCTTCTAGGTGCAACTGAAGTATAAACAGTTAATTCCAATAAACTCAGCCTTGCTGATCAAAATCTTACTCCAGAATTCTGAGAAGTAGTTGGTTATTTGTGCAAGAACACTTGCACTAAAGAAAAGCAAAATACTGCTGCTTTACGTGATAATGTATTTGTATTTAACTCAAGGAAGGACGATTCAGATCCTCACGTGCCTAAAGGTACCTAACACCTGCTGAAATTCATACGAATTAAATGCTTAGGCACCAAATCTACAAGAGATATTTACCCTTGCAGAGGCACCAGAAGTAGGGAAGCAGATAAACAAAGCAGTATTGTCTCCTGTTTCAGTATCTTTTTTTTTTTTTTTGAGTGATGAAAGAAAGTAGAGAAGGTTGAGGAGGGTGGGAACTGAAATGTTAGTGAAATGTCAGTCAGTGAGCACTGGACTCTTTTGGCAAGATTGTTGTATAGTGAAATAATTTTATGGGTAGGGTCAGTGTAACATCTTGGGCTGATCCCTTTCACAGAGCAGTTTTTGTGGACTGTAACAAAGTTTCCTTACCTGTAAGGTGGATGTGCCTGTCCAATTTTAGATAGGAGTGGAAGCTTGAAAAGCACATGGACTGGTAAAGAGCACAAGGTCTTCAGGCTGTCTGCCTGGATTTAAAGGTCAGCCTGCCGGTAAGACCTGTGCTCCTAACTTGCATAGAGTGTTTTTCCTAAGGACCAATGTCTTTACAATTAGTCATTGCTATGGTGTTGAAATGCCACTTGAGACAGCACTAAGCAATATGTTAGCTACACTTTTCAAATGTGTATATTAAACATCAGACGGGTCTAAATATGTTGTCAACTGACATTCAGAGCTCTTACTGTAGACTTAACTAAATAAGGGCTTAGCCCAGCATGTTTGAAAGTGCTGCGCTCATACAGAAATTCTGAAAGGGAAGAAAAGTGATCTGAAGATGAATTACTGCCTCCTATCCATTCCAGAGGACAGCTGGGATTCAGTCTGCAAGCTGCTGAGTTGAAGCCTGCCTCTGCTCTGAAATTTGACCTGCACGGAAACTAGTAGATTACTTTATCAGTCACAGCAGAATACTGATTTTTCAAATGTCCACCCCCATAAGATAACATGAAAAAGGCTATATAATCTTAGCATTACTGCTGTAAAATAAAACTAAAGCACATTTTAATAAGTGTTGACCAAAGATCACTTCCTTTTTTAAGGAAAAGATACTGTTTATTTCACTTCTTTTAAGACTATAAATATTGGAGTAAGGTTCTCAGTGTTGACAGGCACAGTGTTGCTTTATTTCTATGCAGATGCTGCTCTGCCATATCAGGGGTAGTGTATTTAACTGTATTGTCAATATCTATGAGGCTGAATTTGAAGACTACTCATGTACACTCTTCAGCTTTCCAGCACACATGGAATTCCAGAACTACTAATAGACTGTTGATCTGTCAGGTAGCTGTATCTTGCCAGCTTTAGCATTGTCAGATTTGAGAACTCTTACCTGTATTTACTGCTATGTTATTAAATAAACTGGATATAAGATGGATGTATTAATGCTTTTTTCTTTACTGTGGTATAAAGCTACAGACTTTTTGTTTTGACTGCTGGAGAAGTGAAGCACCATGCAGATCTGGAATTCCAATTAGAAAAAGTAAATCTGGGGATCAGACACTTGCACAAAAGAGAGCCTCTAGCTGTGTATCCTGTACATAGTGAAGAAGCCTTCAGGTACCTTTATACAGTGAACTTTATCCTTTAAAAATTTGTCAGGACAGCCCTGGAGAAGCTAATGAGTTTTGATTGGCTCATATTGATGGGAATGTGGACTTCCAGATAGGTGGAAGCTGCAGTGTACCCCCCAGTTTTCCTTCCCTTTTTGTCCATATGGGGTAAGTATTGGAACACAGAGTGGCTGTTTTCTGGCCCATGTGCTAGGTTGCACTTGTCTGAAAACCAGCTGAAACAGCTGCAGGATGCATTTGGACTTAAGCATACTAAAGCACACAGTATAGACATAATTTGATGTTCTTAGTATCAGGATTTCACTTGTCTTTCGTTGCTGGTAAGTGCAGATGAACAAGAGTGCAGAATTTGGGAAGGAATTCAGTTTTACAGCAGTAAAGCAGATATAAGTTCTCCCTTTCTAAGTGTATTTTATTAGTAGTTATTGTTTTTAAAAGTGAAGGCCTTCTGAAGAGAAATAATATACTTAAAAGACTGAAATATGTATATTGCTAAGTGTTCTTTGAGTTTTAACACTGAAGGTAATATGTTACTGGCTCAGCCACATTTGAAAATGCAAGCAATAGCCCTGCTTGCATAACAAAGTAAATGATGTAACTGATGTTTGATTATTACCCTTGACAGTGTCATCACCTAGAGCGTATCGAACTCATTGAAGAGAGTGGAAATGGAGCTGTGTTGACACAAATTGCTTCAGCATACAACCGTATTCCTTCTCACCAAAAGATTTTTGAAATTGCCATACAAGAGTTAAAAGTTTCTTGCTGTCATGTCTGGAAGTCCTTGTTCATATGAACTTTCAGTAAAATTTCGCCTGAGAAAGGCACTTAGAATTGATGTTCTCTCTCCCTGTCTTCAACTTTTTTTTAACTTTAGAAACATAGTGATGTAAAAGCAAAGAGATTCTACTGAAATAGAAAGGTACTGGCCCCTGGCTCCCAAATGCTGTCTCTCGGAGAGCTTTCAGGTGGTTTTTGAAGCTCTTTCTCACTATAGTTTTGAAATAAACAAGACAAACACAAACTCAGCTCCTTTTCTGCTGTCATGTCTGTATGCGTTAAACTCGTTCTTGTAAATGCTACTACAGTCATTTTCACAACAGGGCAGAGGGAAAACATCACAGAAAAACTTAAAGCATGATACTCTAGGAAGAAGGAATAATTAAGTGCTGTATTGAGGAGACCAAAAACATGCTGTTTCTTTCTAATATATTTAAATCATGCTAGCAATAAAAAAGGTAGATCAGGTTTTGATGCTGTGCTGTACTCTGAAGACAAAAGCAACTATCATCGGTTTTTTAGCCCATTGCTAGAAGCCTATTTCTAAAGTGATTGTGAAGGGTGAACATTGAAGCGCAAAGACCTTGTGAGTCATACGGAGGCAGTCTTGTTGCTTTCCTTTCTGTCTATCTGACTACACAGTTTTGAAGATGGTGCACCAGTAGATATTTGAAGATGTCTGATCCTGGCGTTCTGTCCAGCCAGGAGGCAGAGAGAGGGACGGTTGCGGTGGCTGTTGGCCTGAACAGGGATGATGCTCTCACTGACAGCTGTGTCCAGATGACTCAATGGTATTTCCAGAGGGCACACTGTAAAGCAGAGTGTATTTTGAATACCACTCAAAGCAAAACTAAAATTCAGTAAAGTATCCAAGAATACACTAACTTTCCATCAGGATGGCTGTTGGAGCAGATGCTTTAGGTTAATGGAAGTTTTCATACACATCTACTATGCTTATGGATATAGGAACAAACCCCAGCTCTGATTAACATGTTTGAAAGGAACCCTTGCCTATCCGCTCTGAAGCAAGAACTACATTAAAAAAAAAAAAAAGAGACAGACTATCAGACTACTAGAATAATCCAGAGCAATATATTAAAAAAGAGCATTCTACCTCCTTAAACCTGTCCACAGGAACACAGGCCTCTTTCATTGCTTTAACCTGCCCATGGAGAACAAACACAAGGGGAAGCTAAATTTTAATGTGTTGCTCAGCCAGTTTGAAAAGCAAATCCATTGTTTACATGCCTAAATGTGGATCTGGGCACCTAACTGTCAACTTCTCTTGTTTTAAAACTTGGGTTTGATTTTTCCGTGAAGAAGCAGTGCTGTAAATGCCTGGTTCCCCCTGGCCCCCCTCATTTGATATTATGTGAGACAAGCAGGCTATTCTGGGTAGGAAGTTATTTTTAAACAGACATTACTCTTTTCCAGAAACAGACTGTAAGTTTCTGTCTTCTTTTAATTGCTTTACAAAGTAAATTGAGTCCCTCTGGTTATATAATTAATATTCACATTTAGCCCTATATATTTGACATGGCTTGAGCTATTTACTGCCACACTCATTTTTAAAGACTGGCTAGGGGTTCAGATAGGCATTTAATTCCTGCTGAACTATGTAAAACATCCAGAGTTTTTTCTATGGAGGGCTCTACAGTACAGAGAAATATATACTACAAGTGAGACAAGTGGAGAACAGAGCTGTTACCTTGCGGCTTGAGCCAAATGACCTAAGCAGCTCTGTCCCCTTGTACGCGCCTATGTTCATATTCAGCAAAAAAATGGCATCATATCTATATTATATATTTTACTGCTTGAAATAGATATAAAGGAAGCTGAAATTAAAACATTTGACCTTAAAATTATAGGCATTGTGGTATCTAGTGAAGATTTCATTTTTAACAGACACAACTTTTAAAATGAGCTTCACACAGATTTTTATTCTGGGTTTTTTTGTTGTTGTTGTTTTTGGGTTTTTTTTTTCCCCCAATAGCGTTTTCTAACTTTTCAGGCGAGTTCCCTCCCAGAAGAAACTTTATTTTAAAGATGCTGTGAGCCTCTGAAAGTTTAGCAATCTTTTGCTGAGTGCCTGTTAAAAGTAACACGCTGCTTAATGAGGAGAAACCCAACAGCTTTACTGCTTCCAACAGCTCCCTCTCGTGGCTTTTTGCTCACACTTCATCCTCCTCGGTGAGCAATGAAGCCTTTTAGCTTCTCAGGTTGAAACGTCAACGCTAATAAACCCAAGAATGCTGGTCACAAAGTACAGGTAAAAACCCTCCTTCCTTCCAATACTATAAAATTCTGCTATCGATTATGCTGAGCGTAACGATATGACATTTCATAGGCTTCATCTGACAGCATCCTTACTAATAAAACTGCAAATATTGATAAGGTTTTTCTCACGACTGACACTTCTGAGCTCAGCTGTTTCACTGAAATAAAGTTCAGCTATCTCGCCTAAGAAGCTGAAAGGTTTCCTGTTAACATACCATCCATGCATATTAATATCCTCAAGAAGGGCTTGAAAGCTTCTGTCATTTTCCCAGCTACACCTATTGGTCTGATAAGAGGTCTGACCTCCACCTTGTCTTCCTACAGCTTCCTGAAGGTATTATCCCCAGAACATGACAGGGACACATGGCAGGGAGCTAAGGCAGAGTTAGGCAAGGGTGTTTCTTCTCTTATCTGTAAGCTGTAGTACAGATACACTGCTTCAATCTTTAAATAAACAAGGTCACTTACTGACTCCAAGGTTGGATTCACCTGGCCCAATATGGAGGTCTTCTAGATTCCCATAGGCTAGATGCCTTTCTACTGAACAATTTACCTCATCAAGGTGATGCCCCAAATACTGTAGATGAATCACACTCCAAAAGATATTAAACTCTCCACCAACTATAAGGGTAATTAGGGTTGGGGAACTCTAAAGTTAGGTGAGATGAATTATGTTCCACATATGGCCTCTTGGGGCTCTTTGCTAGCTATTTTGCCCTTCATCTTCAGCCTTACAGAGCCCATCTGTCCTACTTTACAAAGTCAATGGGGTCCCTATGGTTAGACAATTAACATCTAACTTCAGCTGACCACTGGGTCATTTAATGCTGAATTTATTTCATATGATTGATCAGGATGCTGGATTATATTTGATCCCTGCTGAACTTCATGAAACACCTTGAAATCCAGCTGTCACATGTTAAATTAATGGATGAACTGGAAATGAAGCCGAAGATAAGTTAACTGAGTACTTCCACAGATTGTTTCCAAGCTAGCTCATTAAAAACTAACTAGCAGACCTTGATGCTTCACTACAGTCTGCAGCAAAGCCATATTTTAAACGGTTGCCTATGGTAACTCCAAAAGTCTAAGGTGGAGCAGAAAGTTAAACCAGATCTCCTGACTCCCAAGTAAGTGATTCAATTAATCAGTTGTTTTCTGACTTGGAAAATATGTTTCAACAATTTGTATGTGAGCAAAGATACTAGCTCACTTTGTGACTTACTCTGATAGCAACTACCAGCCGTATGGAATGAACCAAGCTCATTACTTGCAAATGGACAGCATAAAATCTCTTCATCATGTATGCCTTGATTTGCCATTTGATGTCCTCCTCTTTGCAACTGGAGGATTTTGCACCAAACGGCTCTAATCTTAAAATATTTCATTAATAAGGCAGTTTAAATAAACAACAAAGTTGTTCAGTGAGGTATTTCCTTTGGACCACTGATGTGAGGCCACAGTCACACCAGTTTCTCGTCACATCTCCAGCTATTATAGCACTACAGTATCCAAACAACAGTATGAGAAGCCCAGAAGTATGCATGTTGCTGATGGACCAGATGGCTGCTGCTATACAGTATATGCAGCAGCTGAATTGTAAATGCCTTCCCCTCACTCAGAACGCTCATCTGGGTTTCTGTGTTATATTCTGAGACTTTTTTTCATTAATCTTAGGGGAAGATAATGCATTTTGAAACTTTACTTCCTTTTTCAAATTTGGCTGATGTTTACAAACAGGTTCAGAAGTTAGTGGGAGAATGTACTGACAGGGCAGTTCAGGAAAGGTTCAATGGGTATCTAGGCTGGAATCTGGGCTGAAATATTATTTTACACCTTTTTCCCCCCTTATGCAGTTAGATTGGTAAAATATAACAGAAATTGCTTCATAGTTTCTTCCATGTGAGATATCACCAGGGTAGCAACTTCTACTTTGCAACAAGATGGCTGCACGCAAAAAACCTAATTTAAACACAATCCTCATCTACTATAATGAATTATTAGAAATGTGTCTTGCTGGCATACAGCTAGGCCTCATTCTTCAAATTCTCTGCATGAGAATGCCCTCTGAGTGAGGTTTCCTACTTACTAACGACGAGTCACATAGGTAAAGCTACTTGTGTATAAGGGTTCTTATGATTGCTGGGCTGATCTAAATGGATGCACAATTATATGATTAAATACAACAACATTTTTTACTAACTACATATAATTTTGGCTGTCACTCAGAATTCAGTTGCATTAGATGATTCAGTAAATGACTGAGGTAGTCTGGGATCTGTCCTATACAGACCCTAGGGAATACTGCAAATAGTGAGCTAAATCCCATAACTTAGACACAAATGGAAAAGCTTTACAAAGACACTAATCTATACTCATCTTTTACAATGTTTGAAATCTCCTTCTGTTTGCTTGCAAAGCATTTTTGATCATTAATATACATTTACAAGCAAATACTATTGTGCATGTAGGTGTTTCTCTCTCTAAGCGTCCAGGGTGCATCCAGTTTAGCCTTTATTAAAAAAAAAAAAGGACAGTATATACAAGGCTGTCTGTCCTGAATGATCCAGTCTGGCTTCACAGAACTAGTTAATTTTTTCCCATCTAGCCATTAAAGAGTGCCTCTGAAGAGACTTTGTACTGCTGCTGTAAGTCTCCTAGGAGCAACATCAGCTGTGCTTAGCTTAGAAAGTTACTCTTTCTCCTTTCTCTTGTCTCCTTCTCAGTCCAGCTTCAACCTCTGGATCTTATTGCAATGAATTCAGCAGCAGAGGGTATGTACGCTCCAATTACTAATACATAGAACCTGTGTATTACAGCCTATTATCATGCTCTGATCTATTTTTAATATAATGCCCTGATAGGTGTCTGGGGAAGTGAGGGGCGTGGAAGAAACCTTTCCCTCTCTCTTCTTGTTCCTTATGCACACATAAATGTGCATGTGATAAACCTGGTCTGTTTTTGGAAATCTGTGCTAACATATTCAACTACAGATATTCCCAAACGGAGGTCAAAGTAGGGCAATACATATAACACTTTAAATACGTATAGTAGCACTTCTCAGGCACAAGTCACAGGATGAATAGATAACATAGACCATGTATCAGAACTCCTGCATTTCCACTTTGGCCACAGGGTATGTATGACTACATGCAGAACGGGACAGAGATAGATGTTGGTCTAAGAGAAGTTCTGAAGATTGTTCATAAGAGGACACCATAGCCAGCAACACCCTCCCCTGCTATTAACCAGTATTTTTTCTTCCTGTTACTCCAAATGAAAGGATTGGTTTTGCACCAAATCTGTTTGGTCACTGATTGCTTCCTAGGCGATGCTTTGGGCCAAAATTACCATCCAAGTAACACAGACATATTCCATGTGGGCCCTGTTGAGAATCACGTGAAAACTGATCTAAGCTAATTTTGAATGAGCAGGTTAGGAATTAGAAGCAGTCCAGCTCAATCTCAGCTGTACTTTTCACAGCAGGTATGCACTTAAAGGATTGGGAAGGCATGCTGATAAATAAAGCACTTGTCTTATTGGTTCCACCTTGCTTTTCTGAAGTTGCCATTTCTCCAGAACCACAGAGCTACCTTGTACCTTTGGAAGGAAAAGCACAGAACCTTTAGGCCAAACCCTCTTTCTCCCCAGCTATCTCACTTCCTTTGCCCAGCTGAGTAGAACAGATGCAAGCCTTTGTTTTTAATTTGACTAAACTCAGGGTCAAATCCTGCTTGCTCTTATTCTGGAACAAACCCAGAATGACTCCAGATTTACAGTGGTATAAGTGAGAACTAAATTATGCCCTGAAAATTCATTTTAAAACGTTTCAGGCACCTAAACAGATGGATAAATCAAGCACAGATTCTCAGGTCAACCTCTACCAGAAGGAATCTCTCATCTGACTTACGGTAGAAGTAAGATGCTGTGATAGGAGCTAACAATAGAAAGGGAGATACAGTAAGGGAGGGGAATATTTTTCCTTATCAAACTCACTTGATTTAATACAAGGCATGCAAAATTAATGATGGCTTTGAGTGATACCTGTATGTTTTATAGGTTTATAAATTGGTTGTAGTAAAATCTTATACATCCTATATCACTAGGTATTTTTTCAGCCTATTACAGGAGATATCTATCTAGAGTTGACTGAATTGTATTAATCTGATCCTAGTTTAATGATGCCTTAACATTTTTATGGGAGAATTTAATGTTTGCAATATCCATGTTCCTTATTTGAAAGTGTGACTTATAGGTTCTCATCTTCCTTAAATTATGAAATCCTTCAGCTAATAAAGGAAAATGATTATGGTTTGCAAAAAAGGCAAAGTCATTTAACAATCCATATAACTGTCTATTGTAGGTTTTTGCATAATAATTGTAATTTAGCTATTAGGAGTTCTAAAGGCAGTTATCAGTCATATGCCACAATTCTGAGGAATAAGGGAAAACTCAAATTATTTAAAGGCTTTGTACTTTCCAAAGGGCGAAGAAAAAAATACAGCAGAAATCAATAATACTTTTAGCAATGAAAAAAAAATGTTATACTGAAATAACCAGTTGTTGATGGCAATTTCTCTAACTATCCAATATTAAAATTTTCAGCTTTCCCCCCTTTCACTATCACAAATGGTCTTCATTTTATACAGAAAGCCAAGTTAGGAATTGAACCTACAATTCTTGATGCCCAAGATTTTCCATTTTTTACCCTAGGTACATGAAAAAGAGGTGATCAAAGAAATCAGATGGACTGTAAACCTGGAGAATATTTGTTTTTCACTTTGAAATGACTATCTAACGTTAACTTTGTATCTAGGGTATATCTTGACTATTTCCTTTATTGATGAGGAAGCTGCACACTTGAATCCAGCTTAGCTAACTGCATGTTCTTTCATATTTCTTGCACTATGGTCAAGCCTCTGCAGTTGGAAGATTCTCTTTTAAGGTCCCAACCCTCCTTCTTCCAACTTCCAGCTGTCCTCAGTAAGAGCTGTACCAGGCCACCCGGCTGAGGTGGCCACCCTCACCTCCATCCCTATGAAGATTATGTAGCAAGTCTCCCTAGAATCCATTTCCAGACATGTAAAAGATAAGAAAATGACTAGGAACAGACAATACGTATTTACCAAGGAAAAAAATTGTTCCTGACCAACCTGATCACTTTCTATGAAGAAATTAGTGTCTATGAGGACACAGGCAGAGCAGTGGATATAATTTACCTTGAATTTCGCAAGACATTTGACACAGTCAAAAGCACATTGGAGAGATGGACTAGACAGGAGGACTATGGAAAACTGGCTGGATGCTCAGGCCCAAAAGATAGTGCTCAGTGGTTCAAAGTCTAACTGGAGCTGGTTTCTACAGGCATTTTTCAGGGGATGATACTGGGACTGACACTATGTAGCATCTTCATTGGCGGCCTGTGCCACAGGAGAGAACCCACTCTCAGCAAGTTTGTGAATAACACTGAATGGGGTACAATAGTTGAGACACTGCGAGGCTGCCATTCAGAGAGACCCCCTGGAAAGAGACAGAGACAACTTGGAGGACTGGGCTAACAGGAGTGTTCAGTGAACATGAAGTTCAGCAAAACAAATGTGAATTCCTGCACTCAGGATGCAATAGCTCCATACAGCTGTATGGGCTGGGGACTGAGCAGGTGAGAGTGCAACTATGCAGAAAAGGAGTTGGTGGTCCTAGTGGACAAGTAGGACTTGAGTTAGCAGTGTGCTCTTGTCGCTATGAAGGCCAACTGCATCCTGGACTGTGTTAGTAAGAACAGTCAGAAGATTAAGGAGAGAGCAGATTGCCCTCTACCTGGCACTTGTGTGGCTGCTTCTGGAAGACTGTGCAGTTTCTGGCCCTTCCAGTGCAAAAGAAACAGGCTGGAATCAGTTCAACACAGGGCTATGAAGATGGTTAAGGGGCTAGAGCACATGATGTGTGAACAGAGGCTGAGGGAAATGGGTTTATTTAGCCCAGAGAATAGAAGGTTAAGGTGGGATTTAATTTCCCATTTCAGCTACCTACTAGGCTATAGAGAAGACAGAACCAGCCTCTTCTCAGAGATGCACAGCAAAAGGACATGGGTTAACAGATACAAGTGGCAGGAAGGGAAATTCCAACCGGATATAAGGAAATAAATTAAAAATGAGAGTGGTTAAGCAGTGAAAAAGGTTTCCCAGAAAGGTTGTGGAACCTGTGCCCTTGGAGATATTCAGAACTTGACTGTAAAATGCTCTGAGCAACTTGATCTAACTCTAAAGTTAGCTTTGACTGGACCAGGGATTGGGCTATATGACTTCCTGCTATCCTGTCCAACCATATGATCCTGTTACATACATCCTTCCTTTGCTCACCTCTCAGAGCTGCAGGGGAGACAGCATAGCTTCTAAGGTCCAAGTTAGTGGGAAATTTCTGTCTGTCTAAAAGAAAGCCAGTGATCTAGAAGAGTACTTTCTGTGGACCACCTGGTTGGACAATACTGACAATTACTGCCAAATCCTTAAGAATAGTCATGGAGGTGTGTCTGGTCATGAGACAGCTATAGACTTCTTCCTCTTCCTTGCAATATCCTGTTGCAAAGACATTTATAAAGATTTTCAGTGTACTTTTAATGAAAACTAAGATGACCCGATGAAAATGATCTAAATGAGTATGTCTTAACAAGTTTGAAAATAAGAATAATTAGAATATAAATTATTACATGATAGTCAAAAAACCCCATTGTAATAGGATAACTCTGCCTTAACTTCAGCTCTGACATTTGTCTTCCAAGCACAGTCTTGTCCCTCTCCACTTATATTTGATATACAGCAGATTTTTTGTAGCAGACCCGAAGGTCAAGACACAAAATTGACAGATGTGCCAGGTACACATCTACTAACAGGCATTGTAGCACGCGGTATCTAGAATGACTGCCAATTTTTATGTTCACCAACTACCTAAAACACAAAGCACCATTTAACAGACCAAAATATAGACCAACAAAACCATATTTTGAGTACCTCCTTTACACTCTATATTTACTACAGTGCTAACTATCTGTTATTGGTAAATGCTGGCCACCTTGCACACCAATTGATTTTTGCAATGACAGGATCCATTCTTTAAATGGATCTGCAGAACACGCTGAGAAAACAAGTGGTAATTGCCTGATGGAAAATACATTACTTCTGTGAATTGCTCATCTTTAATTCACTTAAAATAGGTGCAAAACACATAGGCAAGTTAAAAGAAAGAGGTGTCAGGTTAGTAGCAGTGAAGAAAAAAGAAAAAGCTGTTTTCATGCATCCTGTGGATGTTAACTCCTTTGAGAAAAGTGACTTTGAAGAGTCAGTTAGTTTCTTACCTCTTAAGAATTATTTCACTTATTGTTACAAAAAGTTCTGATCTATCTCTTTGAAAGGATATTCTCTGCTTACATCAAATCCAGAAACTGCTTTAGGAAAAGTGTTCTGGATGTTGTATGTCCTTAAAAAACCCCAAACATCAACAACAAAAACCACCAAAGAATGGAAAACTTTTCACTTTGAATTTAGCATTTAAACTGTTTAAAAGAGACCAGCTAATGCTGTCTGTGTGGGTATTAAGAAATAAAACAGTTTCTAAGGAAAACCTTTGATAAATGCATGATTACAGTTAAAAACAAACAAACAAACAGCTCTTCTATTCAGAAAAACTGTTCCCAGTGACTCCCTAAAGCATATCAGCCCTTGCTGCCTCAAAAGGGCTTTTGTAGGATCCTCAGACAATTTAAAACTACACAAAGATCTCAATCCCCAGCAGGTGTGACTAGGATGCAGACAGGCACTTCCACCCACTACTCGTTTCTTAGAGGAGTTTTCCAAATTATCCTTTGCTGTACTCATTTTTCCTAATCTTCTGTTCACCTGCATTATTCTTCTTGCTTTGAATCTCATTTATTTTCTCTCAGGTGACTAGCAGCAGTCTTCTCAGCAAAGATGTCAGCACTAAAGAAGTTACGAGTAAGTACAACACATATCATCTTGGTGGCAGATCATCTAGGGAATGTGTTACGCAAGATTTAGGTGGTGAGAGTCTTGATCCCAAGTTATGCTGGCACTGCTGAAAATCTCCTGACTGGTGTAAGGTGCTGTGCATGGGCTCGCATAATCTCAGGTTCAATGAAGGGTCACAAACAGCCACAGTCTTTCCTTCTACTTTATGGAAAACTATATCTGGGTTTCAGTGGGGCTTTCCATTAGTGACCTCTGAGTAATTTAGGGTAAATAGTGTTGAGAGTTATTTTTACCTTATTTACAGCATAATAAGTAGTTAGAGAAAGCTACTGAATACGCATCTTAAAACTCAACTGTTCTATGATTTAGGCTAATATAATACACCATTGGAAGCTGATTACTTTAGTTAGTTAAACCATAAAACTCCATTTAGATATGACTAGTAAGAAACTGGGCTATTAATAATAATTATTGCAAATGTCACTGATTTCAGATTATAAAACTTAATAGACTATCACCATTAAAACATGTGCTCTCCATAACTACACTGTGTACCAACTTGTGCTTCATTCTGTCTCTGTGAATCACTTCAACACTCTTTTCAAAGCTCTTCAAAGAAGAAAAGAGGTGTTTTCTAGGCAGTTGGCGAGAGCTTTAAGGGAAGAACCCTTTTTCTATTCAGGGCTTTGAGACAGAAACAGAAAAGAAGTCTAAATATTTTCCTCATTGTAAATACCTGTGTTAAGCCTTGAGTTGTGCATTTTCCTTTATCAGCCAATCTTTATGAATGACATCTTGTCCAGTTCTTGTGTTTCTATAGTCTGAGCTTAGGTGACAGGCTTTTAACGTTGGCTAGCCTGAGAATGCAGGATAGATCTGGCATTTGTGCTACATTTAATTTCAAATCACAGCAAGGGAACGTGTAATTGACCTGATTGGGTTATGTCAGCTGGCCCTTTCTCTTTTCCCTAATTCTTTCTTCCAGCTTCCTCTAAGTGTCACAGATGGGTAGGTAAAGGTGAGCTGAAATAGAACATAAGAATGTTAAATGATGGACTCAGTGCTTATCCTAATTTCAAACAGAACGGCTCTTGCAGAACGAAATGCTTCAACAGGAAGAATTTTTTCTGCTTTCTGACTATTCTACAGAAGAAATAATTAACAGCTCTAGCAATGGGCAGAGAAAGAGAAGTGGGAAATATGTGCTATCTGTTAGACTGTAGATCCAGGTTCTGGAAAGCAGGAAACACAGATTCCATGTAGAAATATGTGTTTCAGAACGCCCAAGTACATGGAAGTCCAGCACCTCACTTTTCAAGTGACTAAGGCCTGAAGTCTTTTATGAAAAGGGGGATTAGCTGCTGTGAAAACATATCACAGTGAATCTCTTCCAGCTGCATGCCTCAGTTTCCCAGTCTGCAAAATCTGTGTGCTACTTCAAAAGTCTCTTTAAATAAGGCTTGGAAATGTTCAGCTTAAAACATGCCTCATGTATATGAACACTTGCCATAATATTACTCACAAAATTGGCAAGTTGTTAATATAAAATAAATGAGGCTCAAAATTATGCTATAAAGCCAGAAATACCTAAAACCAAAGTGACATTTTAACATGGAACAGATGCATTTACAACGAGCAAAGCATCTAGAAATCAATCCAAGGGGCCTTTAAGTAAATAGCTGAGTTTGTCAATTTAGAACATTAGTGCACCTAGCAAATCATAGCTGCTAATGTCAACATATCATCCTAGTGCAGGGGACATAGAACAATAAATGAGATGGTAAATATTTTCTGAGGAGAGGTCAATATTTGCTATGCTTGATGCTGTTTAATTCCTCAAATCCATTAATGCTTAAATGGCCGGAATTCAGAGGTGCTCTAAAGCCCTTGCAGCTTCCTACCGACTTTGGATGGAGCTTGGGTACAGAGCACCTTGCAGAAGGAAGGCACCCAACCTGTCTCATAAAATATGCATACCATTTATAAATCCCAAGCTGATAATTATAGAATTAACCCTTTGTAGAAAGGCCCAAGACATGACCTGGGGTCCATTTCAGATCTCTTTTGGGAGTTCTTAGTCACCATTTCCACAGATTTTGTGGTGGACCATCTCCATCTACAGTGAATAAATTCACTTCAACATAAGAGATGAATTCCATATGCTGGTAAGGTCACTAGATAAGAATATTTATAGTCTTTTAATGTTTCTGTGGTTGGTTGTTTATTCTTTAGAGAGAGTTTATCTTTAAAGTTCCTGCCTGTAGAAAGTTATGTCATTGAAACAGAAACTGTGACAAGATCATATAGATAGGATCATGTGGCACCTTGCTTTTAAGTTGTTTCATGGGGTTAGGGACAGTATTATCTCCCGTATTGAAAGAATACAGCTTCCAGGACACTGGCATTGCTTAGTTAATGAGAAAGGACAAGTTTTCCCAAGCCACATTTTCCGATCCATATCCAAATGTCAATAATTGCCTCTAATTATCAGTATGTTCATACTTACAAGAGTGAGCCCATGTCTATTTTATAATTTGTTGCAATCTGTTATATTAGCAAAAGCAAATTATATTTACAGCTTTTTTCAGGTAGTTCTTCTCCCATCCCAAATACAGTTACCAATCATAAAAAAAAGACATAAAAAGTCACCAGTTACACCTAGTTAGTAACTCAGATATTCAGAAAGCTGGTGACACAACTTCCATGTGTTTGGGGATTTTTTTTGTGGAGGAAGTGGAAGCAGGGACAGAAGACTGGTGTACAGCTTGGTACACCTTTCAGGAGACTTGATTTGCCCAAGTACCAAACACTTGTCCTCTGAAAATCTGTATCAAACTGCAAAATCATTATCTCCAGTAACTTTAGAAAAATACAGCTCAGTGTCATATATGAAATTCCAGTCTAAAACTTGTCATGTTTTTAGAAGTTCACTTGCCAACTACCCATACAGTCCCATTATTTTCTTCTGAGTTATTCTATTTGCCAGTGAAGAACACCAGTCGTGTCATGAAACGCAGCAGGATATTTTTCTGACGGATTAAGTGCAGATATGACTTTTATAGGAAGGAGGATGAGCGGACTCCTGTGGGCTGGTACGATGTGCCAGCTTTGTCACTTCTAGTTGCCGGTGTGTAACAACTTAGACTTCCCATGAGAACTCGGAAAATGTTAATACTCAGTCCAACAGCTCAACACCGTAATCTCCTCAGAGAAGTAAACAAATTAAACTGAAACAGAGAGAGAGTGACCTTGGATAAGTTGCTTCAGCAACCTGTGCCACTTTGTAGTCCCAGCCTCAGCTGCCTTGCCTATCATTTTGCAGGCAGCCCGGGACAAGGCACTTGTCTGTTTACATGGCTGTAGCTTGGAGTCTTCTGCCGCAAGGGCAATGCAAGAAGCAACAATGGACATAAGGTCCTGCACATGAAAAGTTTCACACAAACATCCTTTATCTACCTTTGCAATACACCTTTTTCAAAGCCATAGCAAATCTCTAACAGGGCATAAGCACACTAATATAAAGGCACTAAATTTCCAAATGTATCTAGAAATGGAAAGAAGATTTGGGACCAAGGCGATGAAGCTGCCTGAACTGAAAAGAGCCAAGATGTAAGAGTTCAGATGGTTGCCTTTATGAAATTCTTCATTGGACCTTAATGTCCGCAGAAGTATCTGCAGAATTATTTGCTTCAGTGTGCAAGTGGGATTGTTTATGTATTCTGTGCTAAAAAATTGTCTCTCTGTTAAATCATTCAAACGCTTAAGACAAATTTTATTAAAACACTAATCCGACTGACCACCTTCAATAGTTTTCAAATAAATTAAATTTATTGTCTGCTGTAAGTACCAATCCCATACACGCTACTCCTGATCAATCTTTTCCTTCTACCTCCAGTTATGTATAACTTGATATGCACAAACTTTTTTTCCCCCTTAACAAAGTGTTTCTGGGAAACAGGTCCTACAGTTAGGATATTTTTCTCCCTCTTTTTGACAGGCCTATACATGAAGATAAGAACCCTGTTAGGATGCTGAATAGACTATCTGTGTACGGTGTTGCTCTAAACATATGGCTCTAAAATTCAGAACAGATATATCATTGGTGAAGTCCAGATAATTGATTCATAAGTCAGCTGCATCAGGCAGGTTTTTTGATGGTATCTTTATAAATAGGTTGGTGCTTTCAAAGTGCCTGATGGTATCTCTCATATTGACATGAAAGGCATTTGGAGGTTGGAATATGCTAGTTATACAACTTGTATTCTTGGTGCAGTTCATGGGGCCTGTCAGCTTCTCAGAACACTAATCCAAATATTTGGGTAAATAACCTTTCTATATTTATACTTTTTAGTATTTAGTTTTTCAGTCTTTTTGGTATCTTACTGAATTTTGTTAGACAATTTTGAGTTCTAAACGTCCATGTTGTAAAGAAAAAGCATGGTTATTCTTCAAAATTAACATGAATACAAACAGTTCATAACTTAAAATCAACAAAACACAATTAAATTCAACAAAAGACCCTTGGATTTTCCTGTAATATTTTATGCTTTTCTACCTGCCTTTCAGTCTCTTGTTTTCAAAACCCACAAAAACCAGTTTGTATAGCTCAGAAGAAAACTGATCACTAAGTCCTTTAAAAACAGTTTAATGGACTTACACATTCCCTACTCAGTGAAATTTTGGACCAAACTTAGAGACAAAAAAGCCAACAACACACAAACACTTGGTGTCATTCACTCCAAGCACACAAAAGTACTGGGCAACCCACACAACTTAGTTTACAACCTTTAAAAGCAAAAGCAAGATCAGCAGCTGACAGAATCCCCTTAACTTACAGGAGCAATTGCCTTCCAGGAGTTGCATGCACAGTGCCTGCAGGCTACTTTGAAAGCTCTAATCTATATTTTCCATTTTGAAAGAGGGGAAGCCATTGGTAAAACCGATAAGGATTATTTCCTCCTTCTTAAATATAGGCACTTAAATATTGACCACTTTTATACACACTTGCTCTCCGCTGTATATACATTTGTCTACATAAAAGACATAAGTATATCAAAGCTCTCCTGATAGAAACAAAAATATGGTAACAGAGAAGGGGATCTAGCAAAACTGAGGTATATCCACATCTCCTGGGTTGATTGACTGAAAAAAATGCACATTTTTTTTTTTAAAAAAGATGTTATTCCCTAGATGTCCTGGTTACTGTCATTACATACATCATGTCATTGACATTTTCAATTATTCCATGACATAAAAAAAAGAAACACTATCTGATACACAGAGATGTCTTACTAACACTTTTCATACATGCAAATGCTCACGAGTACTTCAAATTGTAAAATTATCATAGAATCATAGAATCATTGAAGTTGGAAAAAACCTCTAAGATCATCAAGTCCAACTGTCAACCCAACACCACCATGGCTCCTAAACCATGCCCTGAAGTGCCACGTCTACATGTTTTTTGAACACCTCCAGGGATGGTGACTCTACCACCTCTCTGGGCAGCCTGTTCCAATGCCTGTCCACTCTTTCAGTAAAGAAATATTTCCTAATATCCAATCTAAACCTCCCCTGGCGCAGTTTGAGGCCATTTCCTCTCATCCTATCACTAGTGACTTGGGAGAAGAGACCAACACCCACCTTGCTACAACCTTCTTTCAGGTAGTTGTAGAGAGTGGTGAATCCTGAACAGAGAGTTAAAAGAATTTACAAGTCCAGAGGGCTGATTGTGCTCTCACACCTAACCACATACTGGAGCACTCCCAGGGACACCCACATATCCCAGCAGAATAATACTTTAGAGATTTACAGAAGTAAGATGTAATGAAAACAGCTGGTTTGGAGGCCTAGTGGCATCTTAAACTCTGCCTAGGTTGAGTTTCATGCTGCTGTTAGGGAACCTCAGCAAGTGCTCCAGGTGGAAGCAGGCTGTACGTATCTCCTTTGTTATCACACAAGAGCTATATAGACAGTACGTGTTCATCACTCTCTCAAGATAAGCTACTGAGATATTTCACTAATTAAATTCAGTGTTATGGTTTGCACAAAGGTTTGCTGGCAACTTCACTGAGGATGACTTATGGTGAGGCTCAGCCACTATGTCTGTACCTGTAAACTGAGCGGGCATATTTTGGCTTGCACCACGCAGCCCTCCCTGATGGCACCAGGAAACAACAAGGGAACCCTGTAAGCCAGGAACTGTTCCCTGTAAGTAACGTGAATGAAACTCTGGGTGGTCTGAGACTATTTTTGGGGGTGGAGGGCAAGCGAGAGTAGGGGTAAATCTGATGATGGGTGTATGATTCTGTATGGTTTTAACATAATAGTTTGGACTGTTGGCAGAGATGAATTTTGCTTGACTCCAGGGAGTGGGGTGCCTGGTTTAAAGGCAAGCTCAAAGGCAAGAACCACTGGAATCAAAAATTTAATGCAAGCTAGTATTTGTGAAAAAATACCAATGCAAACAAGTTGTGGACCACACAACCGGGAAAGTTATCATTATTTCAGGAGTACATTTTGGACGGGACAGTGAAACCTGGGAAAAAACCCCAGCGACATCTCCATAGGCTGCAGCCGAGGGGGTGCCATGGGCAGGAGCAGAAACCTTGACCCTGGGAAGAGGCGGCATCACGGCCCCGCCGCCCCCAGCATGAATGGGACTTAAGGCAGCTCCTCCTGTCAGGGCCGGGGCCATGGCGGGCCCGTTCAGCCTTCCTCCCCACGCACATCTCGGGTGTCATTTTCCCTCCAAATTACAGCTGCTGTTTTCCCGCAGCTGCCATAGGCACAGCCGCAGCCCTTCTCCAGGCAGGATTAATCAATCTCTCTCATTGCAGAGGGGAAGTTAAGGGACTTCGGGCGTCCCACCCCTCCCACGCCCACGGCCACGCCCTGGGGCGGGGACCCGCAGCGCCCCCTGGCGGCACGGCTCACGGACCTCCCGCTGGTGGAAGCGGCAGATTAAAATGCTTGATGGAAGCTGGTTTTCCCTCCCTGCTCCAGCATGTGTCTCCTCACGAGAGCTTCCAAACAGATCATGACGAAAAAGAAAAGAAATTTTATCAAGGAGGAAAATATCTGATACTGTTTTTTTTTTTTTTCCTTAAGCTTACAGAGCAATCAGAAAACTCAGAAGGTGGCATCAAAGCGGCCTTTGCCCACACCTGACAGCACCTTTTAAAAACTTACAGTGCTTAATTTGAATGAAATCTCCCATCCTCGGCGTTACAATAAGGGCAAAGAGGTTTTTTTTTCTGCTGATACAACGAAAATATTGGTTTTAAATGAACAAACATGTCCACGTGTAGCTATGCTTACACTCCAAAGTTAATATTTCACCTCATTATTCTGTCTCTTCTTCTAATTTAGAGTCGCAGAGAGTATGTTTTAACAGGATAAAAGTTAATTTTTCAGCATACTCATAAATGGAGCCTATAAAGCAAGCTTAAGACTATTGCATCAAATCTACAGAGACTAAAACAACTTCTGTTTTATTATATATCTATTTTCAGTACACACAGTAGTGTCCAATCGCAGAAACATATATATAAACACACACACACGCATAAACACCTTTCTGAACAGCTTCTTACTTGCTATCCTAGCTAGCATTTACAGTAAGCATAGAAAAACACATAATTTTTAACTCAAGAATATCAATGTAATTATTGAAATCTTTTCACAGTAAGCTGAAATGAAACCACTTCTGATGTGCAGAGCAAAATGCCTAATAACATCAGTTCACATTTCTGCACAAGTTTAGGAGCGGTAAGAGAGGGCACATGCTCTGGCCTCTTGGGCTGCAAAGGGTCCTGGTGGACTCTTGCTGCACGCTCCCAAAGGCCTTCAAAAGTACCAGTATGGGAACTATTTTCCCCTGCACTTATCCAAACTGAACCCTTCTGGTTGAATTTCCCAGCTGGGAAAAACTCTCAGGCCAAAACCTCCGTATAAAACAGAACAACTGTTGCCATGCTGTACGCTGCTGCTGGAGAGGAATGGAGAGCAATGCCAAACCCCTCTGCTCTTCCCAACAATGAGCAGGTCCCTTTGTTTGTGACCTGAAATGCTTTTCCCCTTGCTTGCAAACACTTTAGAAGTAAGTCTGTCTCTTCAAACCTCAATTTAAAAGGATTATCCACAGCGCTCAAGGCAGGCAGGAGCCCTGAGCTCTAGCATTCAGCTTCCCCAGCGGGGGGTGAGATCCAGCATAGCAGTGAATTTAAATGGACTTTCTATTTTCATAGAAACAATAAAGAGAAGTAAGGCAGAGACAGAAATTTTATTTACACAGATTTGAACTAGATGAGAAGGTATCTAAATAGGAATAGGCAGCTGAAGAAAATAAGACTTGAAGGACAGACCAGAAGATTGTAAAGGTTTAGGTCTCCTCTGCAGCATAAGTTTACATCTTTGGCTCCACTGAGACCACTGAACAGAGCGAAGGACAGCTGATTTATATTTTCCTGTTTTGTCAGTACCTCATAGATTTTCTTTTCTCTAATAGCTTTTGCTCAACATTTTTAAATATTTTAAACCAAATTCAACCAGCACATCCTTAATCATCCCAAAACCTTAAAACAAGGCCAAAGTCCCAAATCCAGATGAAGTCCCATGGAGTGACACTGGTGGAGAAGAGTAGGCTCTGTTAAAGTTGTATGTGCTACTGCTTTCTCATCTGTCTCTAATAATCCCAGTTTTAACTTTATATACAATCACAGAATCATAGAATCATGAAATGTCCTGAGTTAGAAGGGACCCACAAGGATCATTGAGTCCAACTCATTTCCCTGCACAGGATAACCCCAAATTCACACCATATGTCCGAGGGCATTGTCCAAGTGATTCTTGAATGTCGTCAGGCTTGGTGCCATGAATACATCCCTGGGGAACCTGTCCCAGTGCTCCACCACCTTTTCCTAATATCCAACCTAAACCTCCCCTGGCACATCTTCCTGCCATTCCCTTGGGTCCTATCATTGGTCACCAGAGAGAAGAGATCCGTGCCTGTCCCTCCTCTTCCCCTTGTGAGGAAGCTGTAGACCGTGATGAGGTCTCCCTTCAGTCTCCTCTTCTCTAGGCTGAACAAACCAAGTGACTTTAGCCATTCCTCATACAGTTTCCCCTCTAAACCCTTCACCAGCTTTGTGGCCCTCCTCTGGACACTCTCTAGTAGCTTTATATCCTTAATATACTGTGGTGCCCAAAACTGCACACAGTACTCAAGGTGAGGCTGCACCAGCGCAGAGCAGAGCGGGACAATCACCTCCCTCGACCGGCTAGCAATGCAGTGCTTGATGCACCCCAGGACATGGTTGGCCCTCTTGGCTGCCAGGGCACACTGTTGGCTCATGTTCAACTTGCCGTCAACCAGAACCCCCAGGTCCCTCTCTGCAGAGCTGCTCTCCAGCCTCTTGTTCCCCAGGCTGTATGTACATCCAGGGTTGCCGTGCCCCAGGTGCAAAATTTGGCACTTGCTCTTGTTAAACTTCATACAGTTGGTGATTGCCCAGCTCTCTAATTTGTCTAGATCTCTCTGCAGGGCCTCTCTGCCCTCAAGAGTGTCAACAGCTCCTCCCAATTTTGTGTCATCAGCGAACTTAATTAATATTCCTTCAAGTCCTGCATCCAAGTCATTTATGAAGACATTAAAGAGTACTGGCCCTAAGATGGATCCCTGCAGAACCCCATTAGTGACTGGCCACCAGCCTGATGTAACCCCATTTACTATCACCCTTTGAGCCCGACCCATCAGCCAATTGCTCACCCATTGCATTATGTGTTTATGCAGCTGTATGCTGGACATTTTGTCCAGGAAGACACTGTGAGAGACAGTATCAAAAACTTTACTGAAATCTAAAAAGATCACATTGACTGGCTTCCCTTGGTCAAATAGGTGGGTAACCTTATTGTAGAAGGAAATAAAATTTGTTAGGCAGGACTTGCCCTTCATGAACCCGTGCTGGCTGGGACCAATGTCTGTGTTGTCTTTCAAGTGTTTTTCAATAACTCCCAGAAAAATCTTCTCCATAATTTTACCAGGCATGGAAGTGAGACTAACGGGCCTATAGTTACCAGGGTCATCCCTGTTGCTGTTCTTGAAAATTGGGACAACATTTGCCAGCTTCCAGTCAACTGGGGCCTCTCCAGATTTCCAAGAGCATTGAAAAATCATTGCGAGAGGTCTCGCTATGACATCAGCCAGCTCTTTAAGTACCCTTGGATGAATCTCATCAGGCCCCATTGACTTATAGGGATCTAGCTGGAGCAGCAAGTCCTGCACAAGTTCAGGGTTTATTAGGAGTTTATCATTCCCACAGTCATGGTTCTCTAGGCCAGGTCCCTGAGCCCACCATCGGTGTTAAAGACCAAGGAGAATAAAGCATTAAACATCTCTGCCTTATCTATGTTCCTGCTTGTGAGGTGACCATTCTCAACAAGGAACAGGCCAATGTTATTTCTGGCCTGCCTTTTGCCATTAATGTATTTAAAAAAGCCCTTCTTATTGTCCTTCACAGTACTGGCCAGCTTCAAATCTAATTGGGCTTTGGTCATACAAATTTCCTTCCTGCAGTGGTGAACAGCATCCCTATAGTCCTCCCATGTCACCTGACCTTGCTTCCACTGGCCATATACTTTCTTTTTTCTCTCCTTATTTCTAGAAGAATATCCTTGGTCAGCCAAGCCGGCTGTACTTCAGATTATAACTGTACACTCATCTTCCAGAAGGCCCACATGCTCCTGGAGGCTAGGATTTACACATTTTGAAGAAGCCTTTTTTGCCCCCATGGTTATAAGTGGGCTGTTGGAGTACATATCCTAAGGTGGCAGCACAACACCCCTGTTGCACCATAGCTTCACTCTGCAGCATCAAAGCAACAGAGAACAATCAGTTCCCAAAAATCAGTGCCTATCAACCAACATCCTGGCAGCTCATCTGACCCACCTCCATGTTACCAAACTCAGCTCTGTGATGGAGGACAATATTAGGGGTAAAGAAGTTGTGTGTCATAGTGGGGGCTTTGCATACAGTAACAAACACTACTTTTCTTTCAGAGAACTCTTATAGAGGGGTTAATGGTCTGACCTCCTCTGTCTATTCTGCAGTCCAATTCCTTCCTCCTTCCAACCTTCCCTCTTTTCTTTGTCTGGTCCCTCAGATCCTGAGGTCCTGAGCTGTTGTCTCACCTCATTAAAAGACGAAGAAATCTTTTCCCTTTCTTTCAATGTTGTTACTATCAGAATGGTGGTATTCACTATCTTTTAGATCTGTTTGTTAGTGGCCTGCTCAGCCAGGGCCCCCAGGGATACACACTGTTATCTCTGTGGTCTAAGACAGGTATCTCTTCCAAACTTAAGCAGCTTGAATTACTGGAGTTCCTGTGTGAAACTTTTCACTACAGCATCCAAAGGACTGGAAACCCTTTCAGTCACTAAGACTTAAATTTGTCCTTAGAGCATTCCTCTGTTTGGTCAGTTTTTTACAGTTCCTTATAGCTCATCTGCCCACCCATCTAACAGAGGACTCTTTGACTCTCTCCATCACACTTTCTAAGAATTAAAATTAGAGTATCAGATAAAGTGGAAGCCAGTTCCAACTTCGTTTCTGCCCCACTCCCCCACCACCCAAACTCTGGAGAAAGATTCAAAGCTGGAAGAAGTCTCATGAAAAGACCTGGCACAGTTTGGACCACTGGTGACTTGATCTGAGCTCAGTTGATTGCATCTCATGAGTTTGACATGCCACTGCTAGAGCTATGATTTACAGAGGCACATATTTTTTCTCCTCTGCACCTTATCGTACTTCTAGGACTACATTATAATACCTGAGTGCCTCACAGTCTATAATGCATTTAATCCTAATGACATCTCTGTGAGGGATGGAGGTGCCATAATTTTCATTTCATAGATGGGTAACTGGGGCACATTACAGACTAGAGTCTTGTCTAGGAGTGATAGCAGCAGGTAAGATTCCAGGTGGAGACAGCTACAGCAGAATAAGGATATCCACAGAGAGAATTATATCAGCGTAAGTATATTAGAAAATTCCTCAGTGCAGCCACAACCCTCAATAACATCCAGTTTTCCAAGGCAAGCAATAAAGAAGAACCTCCTATGCCCTGGCCTGGCACTTTTTCAGTGCCTGACTCTTAAGCCATCCTTCCTTTTTTATAGCATAAGATCCATGAAGCCAGTGTCACAGGAGCTTTTCTAAGTCTACCTGCCACAGCACAGTAGAAAGCTGGCATGTCTCAGTACTGTGGGGAGAGCAGGGATCTTTTCACCACTGCTTCCTTTCCTGTCTCTGCATGTGTGTCTGGGGGAGCAGTGTTCATGGCTCTCCCCTGTTAAGAGGAGGGTTTGGGCTACTGCACTCTGAGGATTATTGCTGTTATTCTGCCTGATTGAAAGAGTCTGGACACCTGTGGTTCTTCTCTTGGGGAGTTTTAATACCTACACAGAGTGGCAAAGGATTCCTCCAAAATCTAAGAGGATTGGGATTTTTTTATTGTCTTACAAAAAATGAATGTGATAAGGATAAATTTACCTAGAAACAAAAAGCAGTTTTCAAAAATACCTAGTTTACAAAGCCTTATCATATCTTGATGAATGATGGCCCTAGCTTTTTCGGATTCCTACTCCCTGAAGAGGACCTGGATCTCAGACAACTCCTCTTTTGAAGGATGGTCCCTTTAGTCCCATCAGGGTCTACAGTTCTTCTCTGCTGGCAGGCTTTCTCCTACTCTGGTCCAAACCAGATTTATAGTTTGGCCAGTGATAGGGAAAATCTTCAAAGCTAATAATGCTGGCATTATCCCTTCATAATCCTTTCCAGTATGAATATTACATTTGCTGTTTTCCAGTCAGATGGTACCACTGTTGGCTCAAATGGTTTATTAAAACTTCTTTCTACTGGACCTGCTTTGTCATGCACGATTTCTTGTACAATTTTGGGATGGAGATTATCTAGTCCTGTTAATCTGGTATTATCTTATTCACTTCCAACCCAGATGAATGCATTTCTGTTTCAGGCCCTCATTCCCAGTACTTATTTTGCTTTTGCTTCCATATTTTGTAGCAGCATCCTTCCTGAAAACTGGTACAAATTATTAATTAATTTTTTGAGATATACACAGAGAAGCTTCTGAATTTTTTGAAAGATGCATGATTTGAAACAATTTTAATCATTTCCTATCAGTGTTTCTAGACAGGCTCCTCTGCAGAATATTTTGATAGTAAGCATCTCAATAAGAATGCCGTCATACAGTTTACATAAACCATTACAGCTCCAAATTCATCAGAAACACTAGGCTATCTGAATGCTTTCTCTGAAGCAGTGTCTGAGAAAAAAAGACACAAACACTAAGCTTTTTTCCACTCAAAATACTGTAAGTTAGGAACATTATCATTATCATCACTCGCATGATCATTTAGAATTTGGTTCTGTGTTGGTTCTGTTTTCAGATTTAAAAAATCATGAAATAAAATTGAGAAGTATTGAATAGCAGGTTATAACCACCTGAAACAGAAATCTGACAAGGAACCAAAATTCAGCTTATGGTTGCTATAAGCAGCCTTACTAAAGCTGTTGGCTCAATACATTCAAATATTTCGCAGATAATAGAGGTATGTCAGATTTCCATTTTCTGAAGGCTAAATATCTTTTTACTGAACAAATATGTAAACACGTACTTTGTTAGTGTTACCTAGAAGATTTAATTCAGCTACTTATTCTAAATATCCAGTTCATGCAGGGACAAATATTTATACTTAGAAATATGCTCTAGCTTGGGAAAAATTATTGAAATAGGAATATATTAATATGTATTAATAGCATGACATCATTCAAAGAAAATACCTGTAATAACACAGGTTATTAATTATTTAAAAACCCCACAACACCAAAGGCTGTGCCCAAAGAAATAGACATATATTTGTCTCTCTTTTTGTGCATGAGATAATAATTGTTATGCTTATATTGATGCCTTTATTATTTTTTTTTTTAATTTGTTAGTTTGTTTGTTTCTTTAGAAAAGTGTCAGTAATTAAAAAAGTCCAGCCACTTGACACGGGATTTTTTTGAGAGGTTCATGAATCTTTTGTCACATCAGACCTGATGTGAATTTCATGTTACAGATGAAAAAGAAACTCGGACATGTCTCATGTAGCTTCTTGTTTCATCACAAACATTTCTCATAGCTTCAGTAGATAAGCAAGAACCCCTTTAGCATTAGCTTTCTTAATCAGACTTCTACACACATTGCAATTTCTTTTTCTGCTGGAATCTCATAGATTCTCTCATCCATTTCTTTATCAGAAAACCAAGTTTTGACACTCACACCAATTCCTTATGTGAATCCCCTGGGTAAATAAAAGTGACTAGCTGCTCCAGGAAAAAAAAAAATTAACAAGTCATAAAGCACCTGGAAATTTTAGATAAAGTACATGGCCTTTTATGAATAGAGCGCTGCTCCATGTTGCGGATTGTCTTTATTTTTAGGTGCTGCAATGTAATTCTTAGACTCTTAAGCAGGGAGCCCTAGAGGGATACAATACAAGTCCAGTATTTGCTGGCTTAATGTAAGTATACCCAGGGTATTTCCAGACATTGAAGTTAGGTAGGGAAGTAGGCTATAAAATTCAGTAGATTTGCAAGCAGAACTGATCAATGCAAAGATGTGCAGTCAAATCATATCTTTAAACTCTAAGTTACAGAGACAACAAGTTGCATGAATAGCTTCGGTTAGAATGCAAAAGAAGTTGTACCCCATCACAGCTCTGCAGGAGTAAAGCACAAGCATCCTTTATTGCCACGATGAAATGCAGTCAGAAGTTCAAGTGAAGCCTTCAAAGTCTAAAACTTTGCAGCTATAATAGCAACTGGATGTCTCGTGGACATGCTATCTATCAAGTATAGTACCCAATTCAGCAGTGTTTATGGTATGATACATTCAGCCTCTGTTCAAGAGCACTGTTGTTGCTGAAAAGACTAGGCTTCCAAGCCTTGGATGTCTGTGCCTGACAGGCATTCCACGTGTAACTCCAATCTCCATCAAGTTCTCACAGATTATTCTGGAACAAACTAAAACTTTAGGCAAGTTTGGATCCAGCTCTTAACTAACCCAAGATGCAGTGTTGGGGGAGAAAGCACAGTAATAATTCAAAATGATGAAAGCAATGCTATAGCAGGTCAGTTTCCTTGAGACCCATTTAGACATTTTCAGCTCAACAAGGCTACTACCAGTCCAGTTCTTTTAGCTTTGAGATTTTAATAAAGATGAAGAGCCAAAACAAAAGCAACATTTCTGTATTTTGTCTTATTCTATGTAAACGCCATGTCAAAACTGAAATTTTCCAGGATAAACAATATAAATGAACTCAAAGAAGTTTGGAAAAGGAACTTAAATGTGATTCAAACAATATGTACAATTACAGAAATCAAGTAATCTGACCAGAATTTTGTGTTTGTAGCAGAACCAGTCATATTTTTTTTTAATGAGAAAACTTAAAGACAGTGAATATCTTTTATTAGACCAAATAGCATAGCTGGAAAAACTAGATCAACTTTTGGGCACTCAGCCCGTCTTCGGGACTGAAGCCTAACAACAGCCTGTTCTTGCTTCCCCAAAAGGGGAGGAAAAACCCGCAGAGATTCATTTAGACACCTTTGCACAAACTGGCCCTACAGCAGCCTCCATTTCCTTTATTTGAACTATTTTCTGGGAGGACGGAGAGCTTGGTTGCCCCTTAAATCCCTTCTGTTGGGTCTTCAGTGGTGCTAGACCCTACCTCCTCGGGAAAGAAGAGCATGCCTGTTGTATGTGAGCTGTATGCATGTACCCTTGCAAAGTGGAGAGGGTGGCAAACCATGTGTCTTGGTGAATGGCTGGGCATGAAAGCAAAGATATTTTGTTTTGTTAAGACAAAAATATGGAAGATTTAATCTTCACCTGGGTTTGCATTCCGACCATCAAAACAGAGATGGGATTTAGAGTAAAAATAGCAATGGTTCAGCCAGTACATTAAAAACCACAAGACCCATTAAATGGAGTTTCTAATAAAAATTCTTCCTAACTGGTTAATTGCAGTTGCTAAATGATTTCTTTTTATAGTAAAAGCTTTATAATTAACAAGCCAGACATTGATTTCTAGTCATTATCAATTTCTCTATGATTATTATTGCTTCTATAATAATCTTCACTGTATTAACATAGACTAAGAAGCTCTTTAAAATAGAGCAGCTTCATTAGCTCCTGCTATCACAGGAGGACCTGCAGAACTCTGCACTTCAGTTAACCACCATGCAGAAGCTGAAAATAAATACTGCAAGACTCTATTCCTAGGGGCTGACGTGCACGAAGAAGTGCGAGAAACCTCAACACTCAACTCCGAGCACTTAACTCCCAGCCAGTAAAGCTTCTAAAATCATTAACTTGGACAGCCATGTTAACAATATTTCTGTGATAATCTTTATTGCCACATTAATGAAACATCTTTTATCCTATGGACCTACTACATTTGAAAAACTTTATCAATCCAATTGCAAAACTGGAATAATTTCAGCTGGGTAAATGTTAAGTGTGGTAAAACAGCCTTTGAAAACATAGCAATGTAATGAAACACAGTAGCATGGGAAAGGGGATGAATAGATTTCCCTGTGTAAACCTCCTGGCTTTCAGGCGTTAAAGTACACTGAAGCAGGAATCGGGATGGGACCTGAGACATACAGTTTTGCTCTTGTGAAATGTGCCAGGGAATCTTTGCAGACTAAGAAGCTATTTCTCATCCAAAAGGATAGCAGCTTACTCACTGAGCTTTGCCTGATCTTTTCCATGGAGATATGCTAAGACTGATAACAGCTATGGCTGTCCTTTGGACACACACAGACCACTCATTTCTGCCTGCAGATAACTGAATTCAATGAAAGTTTTAGTATACTTTGGATTTGTTTGCTTTTAAACTTATACTGGCTACTTTGCACTGAAATTTCAATGTATGATTCATATGGTTGCAAAGAAGTCACATAGAAGTTTGGCAACAGGACAACATTTTTCTGAGCTATGCAGGAGTTTTATTTCAGATATAGTTCCCAGATTAATTCGTGACATATAAAATATCATCTAATTATTTGTATTTTGAGGGACTATTCTTCTCAAACATTTCAAGTGATCTCACTCAACTCTCCTTCACAAATTTGCAGAAGAAATCAAAACCAGAGCACAGTGTAAAAGGGTTTTGAAAATATTGTTATGTTTTATACCATGAACGTAAAAGAAGAAGAATCCCTATGCAAGTCTTCAATACCTCAACACAAGCTTACAACACATGAATCTGGACTTCCCCACATTCCCAGATATGTCAAGATATGAAGATTTCATTTAGCCCATCAATAAGATTAAGAATAGCTGGGCAGTTTAGAGCTTTTTAAATGCTAATACCGAGATGAGCTCAGACCTGTTCTTCTGCCCTTGCTCATTTTACCTAAATACTGTGATTGTGGATAACAGAATGCAAGAAGAAACTACAGAAAATGGAATGGAATTACACCGATGGATTAAAAATAAGAAGTATTGAAAAAAACATTCTCATATCCATTTTAGGGCCATTTAGGGCTCTTTAATGTCTTCATAAATGACTTGGATGCAGGACTTGAAGGAATATTAATTAAGTTCGCTGATGACACAAAATTGGGAGGAGCTGTTGACACTCTTGAGGGCAGAGAGGCCCTGCAGAGAGATCTAGACAAATTAGAGAGCTGGGCAATCACCAACTGTATGAAGTTTAACAAGAGCAAGTGCCAAATTTTGCACCTGGGGCACGGCAACCCTGGATGTACATACAGCCTGGGGAACAAGAGGCTGGAGAGCAGCTCTGCAGAGAGGGACCTGGGGGTTCTGGTTGACGGCAAGTTGAACATGAGCCAACAGTGTGCCCTGGCAGCCAAGAGGGCCAACCATGTCCTGGGGTGCATCAAGCACTGCATTGCTAGCCGGTCGAGGGAGGTGATTGTCCCGCTCTGCTCTGCGCTGGTGCAGCCTCACCTTGAGTACTGTGTGCAGTTTTGGGCACCACAGTATATTAAGGATATAAAGCTACTAGAGAGTGTCCAGAGGAGGGCCACAAAGCTGGTGAAGGGTTTAGAGGGGAAACTGTATGAGGAATGGCTAAAGTCACTTGGTTTGTTCAGCCTAGAGAAGAGGAGACTGAAGGGAGACCTCATCACGGTCTACAGCTTCCTCACAAGGGGAAGAGGAGGGACAGGCACGGATCTCTTCTCTCTGGTGACCAATGATAGGACCCAAGGGAATGGCAGGAAGATGTGCCAGGGGAGGTTTAGGTTGGATATTAGGAAAAGGTGGTGGAGCACTGGGACAGGTTCCCCAGGGATGTATTCATGGCACCAAGCCTGACGACATTCAAGAATCACTTGGACAATGCCCTCGGACATATGGTGTGAATTTGGGGTTATCCTGTGCAGGGAAATGAGTTGGACTCAATGATCCTTGTGGGTCCCTTCTAACTCAGGACATTCTATGGTTCTATCATTCTATGATATTTGAAATACTGCCTCTATTTTTCAACATCGTTCAAAAAAGAAATATGTTGGAGCCACTTTCTCTAGTTATCTACAGTAATCTTTCTGCTCCTAAGAGAGTCAGCCATTGTGGGATTTTAAATCACACTTCACAGATATACTTTGTCAACTCTGTACTAAACTACACTCAGTCTCCTCTGGCTTTCACAGGAACTGGTAGATTGGATTCCACCTATCCTGCTCCAAAATTGGTCAAGCGCTAAAGGACAACTTTTTGTGGTTTCCTGTGACTTGTCCAAGGTCATTAAGATCTGTTAGACTGTTGCAATGCTTTTTAAATTATTAGAAATCTTAGTTCATCACTCAGAAAATAAACAGGAAAACCTTGCTCCTTTTACAGCTTTGTGCCATTCAGAGTGGCATAAATATGGAAAATTATACAGGAGGTACAAACTGATGGAAGATTAGATCCTTGGAAATCCTATTCAAGGAAGTACCACACACATGCTTAGCTGTAAAGCAAACCTAAGGTACCTGTGAATTTATCAAGATCTACATGTGGATTTGAGGAACATTTGGGGGGAGGAAAAAAAAAAGAAACCTTCCTGAGTAAAGCCTTCAACAGGGAAGAGGGTGGGACTGGTCATTGATTTTTCCAGAAATTTTTATTTGGTGGTCAACAGTTAGAACTATAATAATAATAATAATAATAATAATAATAATAAAAATCAATCATGGTATTTTACAAAGATTTGGTTGTCTTGACTATATTTTTCAGATGCTGCACAGATTTAAGAGCCCAAATCCATGAGAAAGAATGTTATGTGTACCTGTAGCATGCAGTGGAGGACTGTGCAGACACAGAGATGATATCTGAGAGAGTTTTGAACTAACAAGCTCTGGAACTGGCAGAACTAACTGGGAGAGCAGCATGCTATTTTGCTTTGCTGTGAGGCAAGGTTAATTTGTCTGAGCACAGTTTCATGTTAACCTGCATACAAGCCAAACTAGACATTAAGCCAACTGCATGGAATTGGTTTTTGGCCATGTACAGGCACACAACTGTTACTGCATTATGTGAATAGCAATGAGCATGCCACCAGACAGTGTTAAGGACTCAAAGAAAGCACAACCCTCTTAGTTCCTCCCCTTGTAAATTTGCTTTTGGTACTACTTCCAGTAGGTTTTGTGCAGTAATGCATTTGTTGATACAGACAGACCAGCCCATTCAGAGCTAGCTTGGAATTTGTAAAATATATATTGGATGGTGTAAATATACTCTAAGATCCTCTGCCACCTGCCTGCTTTAAAAATTTAAAAACAAGCCTTACTTCCATGTCATGAGACATGGAGATTCATATTTCATGGTCTTTGTTCATGATGCTCAACTGAAACTTGATTAAGGAAAAGTGAAACTTTGCTGTGCAACAGTACAAAACTTAAAATTAATTGATCTGACCATAATCATCAGTGAACAACTGAAGACATAACCAAGGAATCATCATGCCTTTTGAAAACTATCTAGATAAACTTAATGGATACATACAGCAATATGATCTAAGAGAATACATGCATTGATTTCCCTTTTCCATTCACCTAAGAGGGTATTGAAACTTTCATCTGATGCCACATTAAGGTATAATGTGCACTGATATGCAACAGATAAGGAATTCCCAAAACTTCCTTTGATGTCTTTCAGTCATATTTCCATCAAATTATTCACTATAGAAAGAATACACAGAGAAATTACTAACCACTTTGTAACTAAGCAATTGTTTTAGACCAAAACCATGCTATTTCTTTTGCATCTTCAATACAAATCTGCTTTTTTGTCCTTGTTTAATATATCTGATCTAGAGGGGAAAATTGTGCATATTCATCTGAAAACCTTATGGAGTGAGAAATCAAACCTGAGAACAAAGTCCAAGTCTTTTCATCCTGTAATACAGAGAACATCAAAGGGCCACACCTATGAAAATATTATTTCTCCTCTAAACTTTTTGTCCCAAGGCCACCACAAATCTCTCTGCTCTTGTTTGATTTATGTTTCAACAATGTTTTCAATAACCTCTACAGCTCATTGTCTATTGAGCAAATACTCTGGAAGTGTTGCAGGGAATTGTTATGTCTTAATACAGCATATATAGAATAATAAATATATTGAAACCAATCTGTTTTCTCAGATATAAAGAGTACATGAATGTAATTGGTATTCTAATTTATGACAAATATCCTGTGGCTAGAGTAACTAGGGCCCTGAACTGTAACATAAAGAAGAGCTTTGCATCTTCAACATCTCTTGGATAGGGCTGTGCACTGCCTCCTCCCTCCTCTAAAATCAGTGCACGGCTAGTTTAGATTCACACTATAGTACTCAGTATGCAAGCATTTCTTATAAATGTTTCAGAGCATATTCATCTCGGTCCAACTCTATTAACTTCTTGAGAGACAATCTATGTTTCATCAGAAAGTGGATTAAAGCAATTAAAAGCTCAAGGCATGTAACAATATAGGTGTCTCCTGTTACGCTATGATCCTACCCCATCCCCACTGCAAAGCAAAATGGCCAGACTACAGTCCTCCTGTCCCTACAGGTAAAAGCACTAGCAGCAGTAACTCTGCTTGCATTTATTGGTCATAAAGTTAGCACTCCATTATAATGATTTTCACTTTTGTGTGAGAAGACTCAGGCTGACAAGACTATATTGGTCATTCTCAGGACGTGTTCAGAAGAATTTCTTCACAACAGCCAAGAAAAGTAAGATGAATTGAGATGAATTACTACCTGTGTTGAGATCAATGATAGTTGATGGCTTCAGGTAAGTAATGATTTAAAAACCCCACAACTCAAGATATACTTAGGTTCTGATCTGAACCCCATATACCACCTGATTTGAAGAGATAGAGACACACAGTAACTATTCCTTAATCTAACCATGTTTTAATTCTATGTATTCTCTGGCATTGGTTCACCTTTCTTCATTCCTTATTTATTCTAGACACAATTTTTAATGCAGGCCCAAATAGAGTGAAAGAGACCATTTCCAAATCTGTTTCTGAATTTCACAACTAGTTTTACTTTACTAATATAAAATTCAAATCTAAAGCCCATAAGCTTCAGAGAAGCTAACATTAGGTTCAGCTGTGGCTACCAGGTTGCCCATGGTTCATGAAAGTCACTCATCCACACTCTCCTCCTCACCCTCCAAATTCCAATTAGATCTGGCGCTTTATAAGATGAAAATGTGAAATAATTCGCCAGATCAGAAAATTAGGCCCCATGTATTAGACCATCTATGTCTCTAGGTATTTATTTATCTAAGCATAGTATGGTTGACAGTTCTTAACAGATGTGATAACAACAAATAATTTTATAGTCTTATTAAAGTTTTATTAAATGAAGTTAATAAAAATATTCTGTCAGCATATAAAAGATTATTTTGAACATGAATCTTGAAGTAGGATCAAAAGATGGGTTTGATCATAACAAATTGTAAAGGAATCAGTAATAAGAGGGACTAATCCAAAGGACAGGGACTCCTAAAATTTTATCCATGGATGGCAACATAGTGGGTCAGACTTCAGAACAGGAGATCCATAAAAAAGTAACTCTGCCAAGAAATACTTTTATGTCCTGTGCTTGTAACATGAGTTGCCTTGAGATGACTAGCTCTATCAACTCAGTGCCTCTAAAAAAAGGATTGCCGTAGCTTCTGGTATAAACTAATAGCAAGGAATAAAGTAGTAGGCATGCTATTGTGCTTTAGAGCAGAGAAGCTCTACAAGTTCCTTCATGGCAGGGCCTTTGGGCCCTTATTCTTTGGCAGATTTATCCCAGTATTTCCTTTCTCTCTCTCTTCCCCCACCCACACTGATTATTCACCCCAGTTCTGGTTCAGCTGAAGGAGATTCTGGAGGTGTCTTGAAGGACAATTTGGGATAACTATATAAAAAATTCCCCTTGCAGAATGCATTCAGATGCTCTGAGAACTGCTACCTTACAATATCCCCAGGCTGCAAAGACACAGATGTATGGTGTAATATCTCCCTGACATTATTTATACTGATGGAAGGAAATTAATTTAAACTGCATGAAGCTAAAGTAACTGAATTTTTCATGAGAAGGAGAATGAACTAGAAAAGTGAAATCCATATTCCAGTCTGATACAAGGACCAGATACAAGGACTTTCCCTTTCCATTCTTGAGAGTACCTTAGATACTCCAAGTACTGGGTTGGAGGAGTGCCTGTCTATTTGCAAAGTGTGACGATGAAGAACCAATACAGATGAGGTCTTGTGGTCTCTCCTCCGACCCACTACATCAACACGTAAACCCACTCACCCAATGCCGTGCCCCCAAGGTCCTCCTCCATCCCACACCAGTGGATATGTGTGTGGATTGTCTGAACCCTGGTTCCAGAATTAGAAAGATTCCCTGTCTGGACACTAATACTGGCTTACCTTTTCCCAATCTATACCTCACACACAAAAGATCTTCTTGTATCTGGTCTTTTGTTCTTTTGATACAAAGATGTAATTAAGCTAAGGATTGATTATGTGAACCTAACCCAGAATCCATTTTGTTTGGTAGTTATATACCAACACCTCTTCTAATGTTGAAAATGCTAGGAAATTTTATTCAGTCAGCAAAATTTTGATGCGTGTATTTAATGGAAGACACAGTACAAACATGAATTGGCCATGATACAGCCATTTTCATAAAAGAAGTACAAAAAAATGTTTCAGAAGGAAGATGGCTGTAATTTCCTAAGTTTTACAGAGCTAGCTTATAAGGTCCTAACAGCATTGAAAACACATGACGTTATTGACAGGAGAAGCTCAGAAAAAAACAAAATTATAAAATGTAGTTGATTCAGCCATATTTCATTTATCTTAGAACCGTGATTACTATCTCTGCATCTTTTATTTTTAGCAGCTTCACAAGGACATAGCTAAATATTTCCAATAATCTTGGGAATTCAGTATTTTCATTTCCAGTACATAAAGTTGTTTTAGGTGAGAATTAGGAAAAACAAATAGTCAACCATTAATTTTAACATCAGGCAAACTAGGTGAAACAATGAGAGAATTACAAAGGAAAACCCTTGGAAAAAGTATTAAGATTGATTACCAGTATCCTGTACAATTCTATACAAGAAAGTCATGTCCCTCAAATCTGTCAGAATGAATGCATCAGCAGGATGGCAGCAAAGGTGTGCACTGAAATAATCAATTTGACTTTCACAGAGCCTTTGACAAGTCCCTCATGAGAAGGAATCTAGTTATATTTAAAATATACTAACTGAAAGTTGGATTTCAAAAAAACACCAAAAGCAACAATTAAGTTTTAGTTTTTAATGTGGAGCTCTTCTAGCTGATGGAAAGTGTAAGAAAACAGTCCTTGTGTTCTTGCTGCCAGAAAAGTCCCTTATGCTCACTAGCTGCTAGAGTAAACCTGAATGGCCTGCAATCTGCTTCCATGTGTGATGGAGAGCTGACACCAGTGGAGGGTGACTGCAGGATCAGAAAAGGGGATAGAAACTTGCTAGAGACTCCTACCAGACTGTGCCTCTGCACAAGGATGGTTAAGTGTTCCTTGGCTGCCCTTGAAGACCAACACTTTGTAACTGGAATTTATTCTGATAAATATCAGATAAAGCATACATATTTTAATGCAAAAGATATTGAAGATGAGAGGACACTTAAATGAAAAGATAATAATACATATTTATTCTCAAGTATCTAAAAATATTTTGCCTGAGACGTGCAGATTGTTTGAAATTTTTCTGCTCTTGTCCTGTGATATTAAATCTGAAGTAGATTTGACTAGCACAACAGAACTAGTGTCATTATTTCACTAATTAGTCCCATTTCTGCTGTTAGCACTGAAAACACTGGCTTTTTTTCTCAGTTTGCCTCCTTCAAAGACATGCCAGCTGAGTTCAGGCTCTGTTTTGAGACTTTAAATTAATAGCAGTATTTTGATCAAGCTGCATTTAAAATGACTATGATCACTTAAAAAGCATGTTAATTCCAAGCCACTGAAATGAATGGCTGTTGCTCTTCAGCTTTCTGTTTCCAGTGGGCAGCCACAGATACACAAGACTACGAACAAAAACCAGAGCGACGTTATCTGTCCATTGTAATGTCAAGCAACAAATCATTTGATTTCTGTAATATAATTTTTTTTCCAAAATAAACACAGAAACTGTCAGTCTGCTTTGCTTTGCATTTCTTTTCTCCATCAGCTGTAAAAACCACCCATTGTGCTTGGATATCATACAATGCATATGGCATGCAGGATCATACACTGATTTGAAAATTCTGCCCATACTTCAGTGTAACAAGGTGAATTATGGATAGAATGACAATTTTACAGGAATTGAATTTTCTTTGCTTTTGTGGTCTTCAGAGGGACTCCTAAAAGAACACTGTGTTAATGCAGTTTGCAAGAGGCACACATATGGTAGTCATAGAAAAGGTACAGTACAGATAGTCCTTAGCCATATTATTTTAACTATTAAAATCTAGGGAAATATTAGAACAAATATATACCATAGCACAGCATATCCATGGTAGCAGGACTCCCTATTCAGCCATAAACACATTGCTGAAGCTTTTTTTTTTTTTTAGGGAAAAAAATAGAGGGAAATATCAATTTTTGAAGAAATATTTGAGACTTTTCTGGTTTTTATATTTTCTTTTTAAAGAACAAGCGTTTTTTCCCAGATGAGGTGTTTCTTCTGTTTCTAAATTTTATTTTATATTTTTAAACAGAAATTATGAAAGTACTGCCTCCCAGTTTTGCAAGACAATGCAGTATTTCTTCTGACACGTTTGGACCATTTGATGTTGGCAACAGCTACATAATGAACATTGTACTTGTGAACAGATGCTATAAAAAATAAGGTGGGGTGGCACGACTTTCAGAATGTAAATACCGCGTAAGTGAGGTATAAAAAAGAGATAATTTCTTTAATGTAGCCTGCAATCACCTAGTAGCATGCTTGAGTTCCACTTAAACCCCACTTCAGGGTTCCAGTAAGATTGTTTGTGAAGCAATAGCTAAGCCATCTTTTTGCTCTCTCTCCCCTTAGACTTCTATATATAATTGGCTGAATCCCTCCCTGGGGTCATAAACCAAAGGAAATGCTTGCCTTTAAGAGACAAACTAATGGTGAGGGCCTGGGGGAATAACTGTACCTGTCAGCGTGCTAAGAGCTAGAAATGCTATAACCTGTTTATTGCAGTGATATAGTATGGCTTTTTCTTAATATCCAAAAATAATATTTCTGCAAGAGTACTGAAGGATGTCTATGCGTGTGCAATGCTGATGAACTCCCGCTTTTGCCTCTCCAAGTGGTGGTACCCACCCTTCTGGCTGGGTCCCCTCCCTCTGCAGGAGGAATTGGTAGCGCACAGCCTGGCCAAGCACATTCAGTATTCAAGATCCGATGTTACTGGATACCATACAGTGAAATTCCTTCTGTTTGCAGTCCCAGCACAACACTAATGCCAATCAGAGGAATAGCTTTGCCTCAAGAACTGAATCCAGTCAGAGCACAGGGCAAGAAAACCCCAAACCATTGTTCAGCTTACCTCTCTTTCAAAGCTGTCACTGCACCAAACCGCACACAACTAAAACAAAGAGAATCTTGCACAACAAAAATGAGAAATATCCTAATCTCTCTAATGGTAAAAGCCAAGTTCCCATAAACCCCAGAAGGTCCAGGATTTCACCTACGTTTTTCCGATACTCAGTATTCGTTCAGATAAGAAGAAAATATGACTTGGAGAAAATCTTCTTATCAGTAGCTCAGTGATACTGCTAGGAGGAGAAAGGATTCAGACAATATTTAAACAAAAAGCTAATACTTCAAAAGGCAAGATTGGGAGTTATTCCCTAGGTGGCTGAGTCTATTTCCTCCTATTTAAAAAAAAGATGAAAACATCCTGTATGGTAACCGATCACACTATCATAAAACCACTTCAGTCAGAGTTCTTTTTGCCTCCCATCCAGTTGAAGTCTGTTCTACAGCTTCATTCCCCTTGTTTTCAAGCCAGTTTTATTCAGGGTTAGTTTATATACATTTCTTCACACAGTCAGTCAACCCTGCCCATCAGCTCAAATGGTTCTTTTTTTCCTGGACATTTATCTGTGGGTGTTGATGATCTAAGCTAAAATACACCAGATTGTATTCTTTTTGGATATAAATCCACATTAGATTTTAAGTCTCCTAATTATGCCACTGTGCCCTTTTGCACAGCTTGAGCGGGCAGCCACATGATAACTCTGTTTACAGCATGATAAGTGTTTTTCTCTAATAGGACACTTCCTTCTGACTTGGGGAGAGAGAGCCCACCTGTGTTCACAAGATGCACATAGACCGTAAGACCTGCGCACAAGAAAAGAAAAGTAAAGAAAAAAATAATACACTCTTTAAGGAGCTTAATAACCAGGATGGAGCATTCGGTACAGATAAAGGGAAGGAACAAACTTAAAATCCATGAAACTTAGCATAAATCAACAAGCCTAAAAGCCACGCTGTTGCAAGAAGTCCACCAGGACAACTTAGTGAGCATAAACCAGGCACTAACAGAAATAATTGCAGCATTGGAGCCACAGCCAGTTTAGTGTCATGAGGCAATGTGGAGGAGGCAGGGTGGAGAGCAGCAAACGCAACCAGGCAGTTGGACTTTGGTAGCCAGCAGGATGGGAGCTGGTCAAAACGAAGGGGCGAGGGAGAAATGCTCATTTCTGTCCCCTTCTGGAATTTGTATTCCCAAGGTCTGAAGTTTGGCCAGTGCCCCCTTGTCCACCCTTTATAACAACCTGCGAACCCCAGCTGTAATGAGAGGCCTTTATAAGAGGCCAACAACAGACAAATTTCAGCTGCTGAAAATGCATGCACTCCTTCTGAAGTAAATTGAGCTACACCAATTTGCAGTCACCTCATGCTAGAATGTAATAGCCATTAAGCTATTATTATAGTTTGCCATACACCATATGCTTAGCTTGCATATGGCTTCCTAAAGAAATTGTCACCTTTCTCTTTTGGAAATGCTAGACCTCTTTAAGAACTCTGAATTGTATTATTTTTCTTTTTCCTTCCTCAAATTGTTCTTAAGCTTAACAGCAGTACCTCGTTTCTAATTAAATGGACAGATAGGATGCTGATAACATCTGCTTTCTGTAATAAAAACTATTGATATTGTTGACCTGACAGATTATCTGCAACAGACAGAGCACAATGGCCAAATCTAAAAAGCAAGGGAGGAAGAGCAGCTTAGCACAAGAATACATATTATTATTATCTGTTGTTCTGCCTTTTGGAATTATTAAGAATGATTATTGAAATTATCAGTCATCTCTGCTTCTTGTTCTGGCATATAAAATGGAAACAGTGATTGAATGTCACGAAGAACTTTGATCATTTTTTTCTTGATACAATGACTTTGTAAGGTGAGCTGCTTCTTTTTTTATGGTAGCATCTCTTATAGAAATCCCCAAGATTTATGACAGCAGATGTCATTTTTCAAAATTTTTGTCCCATGTTTTATGTAGCAAAACTTCAAACAATAACAGAATATCCTAATCATAATTTACATCTCTTACAAAGCTTTTTATTCAAAAACCTTAGCACTCCTATCATAGCCCAGTCCTGATTCCTACTTAAAGTTGTTGGTTTTCTGGGGTTTGCAGTAAAAAAACCTCGTCCTCTGTGAATTAAGGTCATACAATTGCCTAGTAAATACATACTCAACAGTTTTACTACTATGCTTAAAACCCCAACATTCAAAAGTGTCATATAGTTTCCTTAATTAAAACATCTATGTTATGGAAGAAACACCAGTTTTGGTCTTTAAAAAAAAAAACAAAACAAAACCTAAACATTCAACTTGGTCCTTCATGTCAGGACTGAAGAAATATTAGGAACTAAATTCTTCCACACGGCATTGGATTTGTAGCTGGAGTAAACTGGCCAGACTCCACTGATTTTAGGGCAACTCAGTTCATTTATACCGTGGAGGTGGCCTCGGGTCAACCTCAGCTTTCCTCCCCGAGGCTGGAATATCAGCCATTTACCCATTCCAAGAGGAAGCACTGTAAGCTGCCTGTGCCACTCAGTTTTGTGCATCTCTGGATGTTTGGAGGTCATGGTAAAGACAACAACCATCTATTTATCCCTAGCTACTGCATTTCCAGAGGTAAACAAACAAGCAAACAAAATGCTGCTATAGTAGATTTAATCTTTTCCTTTTGTTCCCAATGCCAAACAATAACACCTTACTTTCAGAAGCTGGCCCACATAATTTGCCAAGTATTCAACATTCAGGAGTTAGCTAAATACTTTAGCCTGAAAGGTATCCTGTTGTTTTTTTGTTTTTTTTTTTTTGTTTTTTTTTTTAAAAAAATGCTTAATGGAGGGTTTATCTGCATTTGCCAGTAATCACATGAGTCGAGGAACATGGGCTTTAAGAAAGAAGAAAACCAATCAAATATCTTGATGGCTGGCTATGTAGGACCCTTATCTTTGGATCAGAGTGTGATTTTCTTTGTGAAGTTTTTCTATGCACAAAAATATTACTGCAGATGGAGAGATCAAAACACAAAATTAAGAAAGCCTAGAAGTGCACCACATATACATCAAATTACTGGGCCTTAAGAAAAAATGGAGCAGAAATTTAATGGAAATATATTTTACTTTTACCAATTTTTCATTAACTCTTCCTGAAAAAAAAGTTCTCTTTTCAAAATATGAACAAAAAAAGTTCATTTAAAATCAGATGGAATTTCCCAATAGCCGTTTCAACTTAATTTTCTGTAATCTCTCTCATACTTCACAGTAGGTTCTCCTGCCAACTAACATGTATTAATTTTTAAATTAAGTAGAACATTGGTCAGATAACTTGCTTGCTTATGGTATTTAGTAAGCAAGGTTTATTTTTATGGCAGCTATTTTTTGTTTATATGATCCATTTCTCCTAAATTTCATCCTAAAGAGAACTTTCAGACCATTTCTAGGCTAAAAAAATATCTACCCATGCTCCTCTCCCATTTCAGTGAGCTAAAACTCCAGCAACATGCCTCACAATTTTCCCAAATTCCAGAGTTTTGCCTAGCTGCTCTTCTGCCTCAATTCTGACTGGCTGTTCTAAGGTGAAAGTTTGCTGCCCATCCAAAATAGTCTCCTGATCAAATCTCATTTTTTGTCTCTAGTGATGCAAAACCACTAATGTGCTTATAAAAAAATATTACAATGTTTTCTGCTGTTACTCAAATTTCTCAAAAGGTCCCTGTTATTTAGGTGAAAGACTCTATCTGTTGTGTAACTGCTCAGTCCTCACTTGTATTAAAAACTGTTCTTAGCTTATGCTCATTTCTCTAAACATGAGGCCTCATATCCATCACCATCTGTAATTAAAGCCTAAATTCATAGGTTGATGACCTTTTGATAACTTGTGGCTAAAATGTCATATTTTATTTTCCTTCCTGTTATTAGCCATGTAAAATGAATTGTGTACTGAACCTTCGGGTAATAGTTAAAAAAAGGCTCTTGTTTCAAGATAGGAGCTCAACAGACACTTTAAGGGTCAAAGTGTGAAAACAAAGACCTCTGGGTGACTTCTGATGGAAATTAGGTAAAATTTATGATACTCTGCAGCACCTAAGAATATATCGTATATGTGAACATGGCAACAAATTATCATTTTTGAAAATATTGTTCTCTCATTAATACTTTTACTTTTCTTACACATCATTGATGCATTGAATTGAGGTAATTTTCAATACTCACATAAATGTATTTTTCTTGACAGACCTATGTAAGAATACTTCTGCAAGATCAACAAAAATGATATGTAAATTTGCATTAACTCAAAGCGTGGAGCTTTCCACTACATATCCATGGATGAATTCAATCCCCAGCATACAGAGGACTAATATCAATTATCTACTGTCAGCACATAAAAATATTAATAACTGTGAGGTTCACAGATATGAAACATTGTGAAGCCAAAGTCATGGTTTTGTTGCTGGGGGATGTTTATGAAAAGAATATGAAATAGCTACCTTGTGATTTTTTTTAATTTTTATTCCTATGTAACTAGACATTAAGTGTATATAGATATAAATATTAAGGGTCTATAGAGATAACTATATATACAGATTTCACATGGCATTTAAGATATGAATCACAGTCAACCACATCAAAACTTCAGTAAGTGTTGCATTATTTACTACATAAATGGAAAATAAGGGGTAGTGGAAGGTGCAACTGCAGATATTTGAACCATTGGAATAGTTAATGAATTGCTGAACTATAAAGAGATGACCTTGATTCACTCTTTGTCAGTAAAAGACATAAAGCAGAAGAAAACAGTCGGATTTTGAGGCATCATGTCACTTGGTAGACATGGTAGAAAAAGTGATTGATGGATATATTGATGTATAGAGTGAAAGAGAAAGAAATAGAAGGATCATAAGTGTACACACTGAGTAATGTGTGTATATACATATCTGTTTGCAGATATGCTATAGGAAAATTACTCCTCCCTCCTTTAAGTGGTAATTTTAATCCTTCATTCTTTTAAATTTAATTTTAAATATAGTCTTGTAATTCTGAATTTTACCCAGCATCCAGTAATGATTACAAAGTTATTATCAAAATTAATTGAAGTTCTCTGACAGCTGCATAATTGACAAAGTGTTTGCTTCACAAAGATCTCACACACATTACTACTATGGGCAAAATTCAGCTTTGGGACCCATAACATTACTATGATTAATATTAATAGTAAAACAGAAACATTCTACATCTTGGACTCAATAGAGTCAGAAACTGGGCTGATATCTCCTTGAATGGAGTGGTTCTTAGTTTCTCAACAGGTACCAAAGAACAAGGAATCAGACCTGAAAGGTACAGTAGATAATGGAAAAAAAAAAAAAGGCATATGTCAGTAGTAAGAATATGGTATATATCACATTTTTACATGTCCTTGCAGAATTATGCTTTCAGTAACTAAGGCTTTACAGGTGGACATACTGGTTTTGATGGAAAATACATTTCATAAAATACCCTCGGAACAGTGCTTTCCTGACTTCTGAAGACATATAAACTGACTCTCAGAGGACATATATCAATCTAATCACACCTATGTAATCATGATAAACTTTATTAAAGAGGTTCAAAGCAAACCATTCTCACTTGGCCACATCCTTGTAGTTTATTATTTAGGAATGCTACTGTAAAGATGATAAAAATGACCACCTCTACAAAGGTTACACAAAACTTCTGTGCTACTTAGGCTATTCAAGCGTTGATCTTATGCCACTTTTCAGCAAAAACCCAGCAGTCTGCTTCTTCAATCTGTCGACATACTGATCTTTCAAGTGCACAGGAGCCATCCTGCTGAGTTCACTCTGTATGAGGCACCAGCTCTCATATGGCCTCTGAAAATCCTTTCTGTTTCAGAACCACCAAAACAGCAGCCAGCAGTCCTACCACCAGGGAGGAGCTCACCAAGCCTCCACTTCACTCCTCTGCTGCCAACAGCAGCACTGTAACTGAGGATGATTCATAGCTCATCTGGGAAATGAACTACCACTTGCTTTCTTATATCTGCTCAGCTCTTCAGAAATATTATCACATTTTGCATACATGCACCCATTTTGTTTAAAATATTAAACCCACTTGTTTTAGCTGAAAAGTTCTATAACTGCATTGTTTCACACAGCTTACAGAATTCCTTTATTCTTGCCAAAATGAAATCTTGAAAATAGGGCCTTTCTATAAAGAGAGGGGGGGTTACTGGAATTCAGTACAGAGACTGCACAGCCTAATACTGTCTGAACTTGAACTTTCTTAATTCCAGTGAAAAGCAAAAGTCCTTCGGGCTTCTCTGTATGACCAGGCAATTTTTTTCTGAGGATCATTCACAGCACTTTAAGTCTTATTTTTCTTAATACAGAGAATGTTCTATTAGCAGCACCTTCATCTCTGACAACTTTCTTATTATAGCTTTTGCTTTCTACTCCAAAGGCCTTGGAATATGCCTAATAGCTAAACTTATGTTATACCTTTCCATCTAAATAGCAATGATTTCCATTAAGGAGCTCTGACAAGCTTCAAAATCCTTTGAACTGAATTTTTAACCATCTAAATTTTTTAAACTTGTTTATGCCACCAGACAGCTTTTCCTGTAAATTAATTTTTCAATTGTTTCTTTAAGTTACAAACCAAGTTAGCACCATGTATACAGCCCAATGCCCAAATTAATGTAAAGCTACTACAATAATATACAATGGAGATTTAGAAACATTTTATATAAACCCAGATTAATTTCTTACTGTTGAATGCATAGGCCATCAAGATTTGTTCTGGCTTTGAGCATATTAAAAAAAAAAAGGAAGATAATCTAATATTCTTGGTCATCTAGTAGAAAAAAGGAAGGGAACAGAAAAATCTAAAGTCAAACAGGAAGACAAAACCACAGTTTCTCTTCCCTCCCCAAGCCCTGTATGCTCTGCCTTAGGTCAAGAGGCTTACTCATGGGTGCTGCAGTGTGGATAAAGTTATAGTATAAACTTGAAGATTATTACCTTCACAATTTAGAACATGAAACACTAGATTTAGTTGAAGTATATAAATTGTCTGCAAAGTAGATTCAAGGTACCAGTGAAAAACAAACAGATGAAACTTTGTTCTACATTGCATTGAGAGACACTCCTGAAACCTTTTGTAGGGACAAGGGGCTCTTTGAAAACTGCCTTTTAAATCCCCAATTCTTTTTTTTTTTTTACTTTTTTTTTTAATATCTCAGGCTTGACAAGCATTTTCCTGGTACAAAGAGAGATTCCTTGGAGCACTACACAGATTTTTTTATGGGTTTTATTTTAAGGAAGAGGACCACAGCAGTTTTGCCGTCTCCTGGCCCACACGTGGCTCATAGACAGGGAGGTGGAAGCTTTTCCGCCACCCACATCATCTGCTCATGTTCCTGCCGTTACATCATCAGGAAAAAAACCCACAAAGGTAATTTCACCAAAAGGCCCCCAGAATTTTCAAAAATTTGGAAAACTGAGATTTTCGGTTTCTTTCTTCAGGTCAATAAAATTTAAACTTTTTTCATAGTGAAATTTAAAGAAGGAAAGGCTTACTGGTGTTGGCATGGACTTAAAATTTAACTTCATTCTCGGTCCTAGTATCTGGGAGATGCTGTTGTGACACTATATATTTACTGACTAGAAATATCTCTCATCTCTCTGAAAGGATAAGCCTCTCTATTCTGCCTTCCAACAGTTAGCTTTCGGTGCATGGGTAATCCCTAATTACCTATAGAGGCTTGATAGAGTCACATGAAGGCCATTCTCCTTTGTGTTATAGTCAGACCAGAAGCAAAATTGAAAACACATCTTTCTATCTCTCACACAAATATGCATGCACTCACACACACACACTTTTTTTTTAACTTTTCATCATATGTGACAAAAACTGAAACTAGAAAAAAATCTGGTTGTGATATCACCCTGGATATTGCTTGCTGAAGTGCTAAACACAGTGGGTCACCCACCATCCACAGTTCCAGCAGAAATTGTTGTTTGTCAGTTAGCACTGTTCCACTAAGAAAGTTAATGTGTCAACTCTATTGCTTCTAGCAGTATCTGAAAGAAATCCTAATGCTGCCAGATTAGCAACAATTTCAGCGGCACTAGTGGCCAAGAAGCCCAAATGGGCAGTAGCCAGTGTTTTGTGTGCTGTCTCTCACACCTTGCCCCAGGCTCCCTTCTCATTATTACTGCAGACTTTGTAGACTTGATAGGACTCATGTGACTTTACTTAATATTTTCCTCAGTTTTTCCTCTGGCAGAAGCACATACTGTACCAAGGATAAGGTTTGGTTTGGCCCCCTTGGCTTTCAAAACTCAGTTCTCCATAGTCTCTGCCTGTGGCACTCTCAGTCGCACAGGATTGCATTAGTAGAGAAACCAAAGCTAACTATGGATCATTGACAGGTAGGCTTGCTGTAATTCCTAAGAAAGCAGATGTCAATACCATCCATCTTAATGGCTTATGTGTTTCTTGCAGCACAGCTGCCAAGCAGCTAGCTTAGGGGGAAGAAAGTGAATTTAATGGGACAAAAAGATCTCAGACTGTGCTCCCTGAGATGTTATCAGAAGAGAAGCCAGCATGGGACAGAAAGGGCATTCCTTAGTGTGGCATAAGACCGGAGGAAACATTCTTGAGGGTGAAAAGAAAAACCATTTATTTGCGTGAGGAGAGGTGAAAAATCCATTTTCCACAGAAGAGAAACAGCCAAAAGACAGGGAAGGACATAACAGGACAAAAGGAAACCTGGAGGACAATTAAAAATTACTTCTGTATTTGGAAATCTGTTCTTTACAAAGTAATGGAATATCTGGAAAATACATTACCTTACTGTTGCCACCATGACTGTTAAATAAGGAAAAGAGTAGAAGGATAGCTGTTTTTTCATCCCACAAATTTAATTTTCATTAAGCACAAACCAACTCATTAAAACAACCAAAACCTCAGAAACAATTACACAGACTGAACTCTGCAGGATTCAGATGAAGGATCATACCACAAATCTGGGGATGGACGTAGAAAAGGAATGGATAACTTTGTGAACATAATGGTGTTTACAAGCTACCATTATTAAGTGGGATAACTGCATCCCTGCAACATTGTTTGATGAATTAAAATGAAAAAAGCCACCAGGAAGCAATGTAGTCAACCCAAATTCGTGGTGGTGAAACTTTTATAGTATAAGTAAACTGTCGTTAATATCAGTGTATATATACGCAGGTCTTGATTAAGCCACAGTAAACTTGGGCCTATGCTTCCTGAAGGGTTGTGAATCTCAGCATTACTACATAGTATTATTTTTATATATCCATACACACCCACACTGAGTCTTTCTGGCCTGTGAAGAGGACTTCTAAAACAACAAATCACCCAGGTCTTAAACCCTTCCACTTGAGTCAATGACTCTGAGGGTCAGTTTTTGATCTGATCTCCCCACCAACAGCACACAAACAGCAGAAGCTGTTTGACAAGACTGGAACAATTCAGATGGCACAGTTCATCCACAGGGTATATTAGGACCAACTATCAAGCAACCTTTACTTGCCATCACCACATGAGTGCTTTGAAGAAAAGGACTGGTCTTCTGCCATTTCTGCACCACACTACAGGAATAAAGAGACAGTGAAGATATTTAGATTAGGCTTTTAGCACTTCCAGAATGTACCCCATGACACTGTCTCAGTTTGAAGTACCTTATCCCCATCTGCATTGTGTCATGGCTGAGGTGTGCTTAGAGGAACTCTCATCCAATACACCGTTGCTGCACTCCTGAGAGGGACTCTTGCTTCTCAGCTATGCAGAACTTGTAGACAAGGTTTAAAGCCTTGCATATTTCCATACACCAAAAGCCTCAGATACCATGGCCCTTCAGGGAGTCACACATCTCATAACTTCCACTGGCCAGCCAGCAACTACTACTTGCAGACAGAGGGAATGAGGAAAGGAGACTGCGCAGGGTGGTGGTAGCATCTCTTCCCTATTGAAATCAGTGACAATACGGCACCGGCAACAATACAAAGTAACTGCATCAACACCTCCCAGTTTCTCTATGCTGAATTCAAGCTGGAGATGCTTTCTGCAGATAACAACCAAGATTTGTAGCTGTGTAATGGCATCCTCCAGGAAGTCCTTCACTCTAGCAAGTACAAGGATCTCCAAGCTCTCAGCAGTGTAAAGGATGGTAAAGAGAAATGTTGTTCCTGGAGAGCACACCCATACCATTCTGCAGAATCCAGTTTCTATTCCAGATCAAAGCACTACCAAATATTTTCATTTTTTGTTTCATTCATCGTCAGTTTGGGGCTTTGAATTACTTCCAGTTCCCTCCTAGGAACGGTGTAGAGCCAGAAGCCATGCAACAAGGGTCCTTTCTGTATCACATATCTCATAAACTGTTGTATAGTCAGAACCGAGGTCCCATTTCATCCTGCTCCATGGTCTCATGCTGATGATGTAGCTGGACAGCTGGACCATCAGCAGCACCTAGCGCATGTGGCTGATGGAGCTGGACCAGAAAAAACAATGTGCAAAACAGGGCATGGCGAGCTCTGTAAATTCATGGGTTACATGGGAGACAATTGTTTGGAAATGCTTTTGGTATCACTGGAAGTTTTATAGTTGCAACAAGTACAGAACTGGCAGCAGAGATACACACTATGAATTAGAAATGAGAGGCTATTATTCACATGTGAGTAATACCAGGTAAGTCAGCTCACTTTGCTCTACAATGGAAGCGTTCATTGATCTTTGAAGCTCAGGGCACCAGGAGAGTGATCATTTTTGTTTAGGACTTTGTTAAGATATGAAATTTTATATCCTGAATAAGTGTATTACTGTTGCTAAGAGGAATAATACAGGAAGCTTGGAACTGGGATTACTCTTCACTCAGAGTACTGATTTTGTTCCAAGTTGTAATGAAAATTAAAAGAAATTAAAATGTTCATAAAATGTTTTCAAAAATATTTAGCTCAGTTGCAATATTTCCTTTCAATTGAAGTCATCTCACCTCAGATTTTGACTTCTGAAGAAAATAAGATTTGGAAATAAAAAGTAATCTCAAAACAAACAAAAAAGAGTGCATTTTGATTTAATTTAACTGACTATATCTGAATTTCCTAAACACTGACCTATTCCTGGAAAACAGTTCAGTTTGTATGAGACAGCATTTTCCAACAATAACAGTTTTGCTGGAAATTTTCTACCCCCCCATTTAATTATTAACTCCATAGTCTTTTTATCTTTGAGAAATTTTCTTCTCCTTGATCCCACTTAACCCCAAATCTGAAGAATAAGTTTCAATTCATAATTCTTTTGATGCATATAAGGTTTTCACAGCTCATGCTTCCCAACAAGCAAGGTAAAACAGACAGTGTTTAAATATTGTAATAAAGAGATTTTGTATTGAATGACAGTTATTCTCTTTATGATCCTGGCACTGGAGAAAAAGCACTGAACTGATTATATTTCTTGTTTTAAATATTCATGTGACAATGTTGAAGAGAGAAATGAATATCAGAATGAAAAAATGACAAGAAAAAAATGACTACAAGAAATCTCTAGACATTTATCACAGGCCTAGAGGATACAAACCAATCAACTTCTAAAATCTGCTCTTTGATCGAGATGCCCAGTTAAAGCCTACATTATTAATATATGACTCTGTTTAAAAAGTCTATTAATCAAGCAGGGATAAATGATTAAGTGGATAAAGCACTAGCCTTTGACCTGGCAGGCAACTTCCACAAATCTCCTATGAATTCAATTCATAAAAAAAAGAAAAAGAATGCTTCGATATCTGTATAAATTATCTGGAAACAATGGTTCTCATTGTTTTTCTCTGTGTCATTAAATTATTTTCATTTGCATGCAAGACCATCTCCATTATAGAATTGCTAGGCTGATAGCTTGCTACAGGATCGGGTATGATCAATAAACCGTGTTCTGGTTGTGTTTTATCTAATAATAACAGTAACAAACAAACAAAAAAATCTTTGACTACTGCACCTTTGTCTTCCCAAGTCTTCTCCATTCCTTTAGGGAGATTAATGAAAAAGGCCCCAACTCTGAAAACAGCTCTGTACACAGGAATTTTTGTTTTAGTGTGTTTTGGTAGGATCCTGGATGGGGAAACACAGAACAGCATGAACATATGCACGTTTTAAGGCCTGAGGATCCTGAAGAGTTCAACACTGAACTCTGTCATGCACTGCTACCCTCCAGGAGCATTGGAAAACCAAAGATTTCAATGAATTGAGTATTAAAATTAGTAATGAACTGAATATATGGCTCTTTTTAATAGCTAAGAAATCCTAGGTATTTCATATCATACTAATATTGATTTTTTCCAGGTTATTTTTTAGGTTTTTTTAAAACTTGCATCAGATTTTCCAGTGAAAATTAGTGTTTCCAGTACCTATTTGCACTGGTGGTAAAGATAGAAAGTTTACAATTCTGGTAGTCAAAGGCAAGAAGTGCTCTGTGTCATTTAGCATCACATGGGAGAGACTGTTGAGTTTGGGCACCCAGGAGGTTACAGTCTGCTCTTTTTCTCCTTGATGAGGAGGGGAAAGTGATATTTTTTAGGGTTTTGAACACTTGTTTCCATACAAAATTATGCAGTAACACTAGCTCTATCTGCTCTCTCATTGAGCCCTTAATTAGCCATAATGCATTATTTATTAAATCATATTGTAAAATACTTCTTAAACTTTTTGCATCCCACTGGAGGGTTCTCCCTCAATTTTGGAAGTATGGACTTTATAGAGATATGCAGCAATTACGGGCTTAATGTAGAAATTCCTGACTGAGGCTATCTGTGCTATGCCGGTGGTTAGATTAGATCACACAATGATCCTCCTGTTTTTAAGTGGAGGAAGTTATAAATATTGTCTATTATAAACACCCTTGGCAATTACTGGGCTTACCAACTGCAGTTACAAAACAACAGAATTTGCCAAGTACACGTCACAACTCAGGTCAGTGTAGTATAGCTTGCTGGTTAGCATGTACGCTTGTCCTTTAATGAAAGAGTTTGTCTGGAGGACATGCAAAATCCTACTTAATTTATAAAGTAAATTCCTAAATATTAGGGATTACTATTCCCAAATATTAATAGTGACAACTAGCAACACAAATAATAAAAGTTCTGTTGACAAAATAATGTCTTGTGTAACATTTTGGTTAATACATTACTGTAATCAGTTTTCTAGATGACAATTGGAAATTAATAACCTATTTTGTTGTTGATGAGGAGTAAAAAGAAAAGATACTATCTACCTCATGCTCTCTCCCTAGGTAAATGGATCCTGAAGGGAAAATAGCATGAAATATTTATTTATGTGATAAAATAAACAGCAGTGCCTCTGGACACATACAGGAAGACCTGTGTTACATGCTTGTGGTCTCTTTGCAAAACAGAAATTTATATTAGTGTACTGTAGAGGGGTTTTATTTGTTCAGGATGGTATGGGCAACTTACTGCCTTTTAAAAGACTGAAAATAATAGGGTCATTTGAAAGTGATACAATTTTACTAACGACAGAACTGGTATTGCTCTTTACTCACTTCAGCATCAGAAATCTTGTTTACTCACTTTAGCATCAGAATGTTATATATTTGCCCAATCCATATAAATCCTTTTTTTTCCCCCCCATCTGTGAGGTTCAAAAAGGAAGCTGTATTGATTTCTGACCCTAGTGTTCTGATTCTGATGTATTCCAAGACCCATTCAAATATCCCAGAAACTCTACCAGGGATGACTAGAAAATTTCCAGTGTTAATTTATAAATTCAAGTATAATTGCTTTACTGACCCTTTAATTCACTTCACAGAAGTACACTGAAGTGTCCCTTCTGCCTAGGAATGGTTTGAGGTAGAAGATAAAACAGAGATATTCTCCCAACTGTTTTCCTTTTGAGCGAAGAATGAAGAAGTCCAGCTTAGAGCAGAAATTGAGATCAGGCATTGGACTATTTAAAAATAATATAGTAATTCCTACTCTTAACTGCAACACAGCCTAAGCACAGATGTGATGCTTTGCTTTGTTACATACTTAAACCACATAGTTAACACAGGAAGTTTCGCAAGTTACATCTGCAGACACTGCACAGACATTGTGCCTTTCTTAGTGAATGCCCCATAGGATTGGCTCGATTGGAATTAGGTGAGTACAGGGAGTGCCAGAATATTCAAGCTTTGATATGAAATCCCTGCTGGAAGCTATCCCACTTGTGTTGCATGCTCAGTCTTTAGTTTTTTGTGGGTTCACTTCAGTACAGTAAGAGAAAATGAGGCACTTGATATGAAATCACCTGTTTCCTTAAAGATATGCAGACAGGATTCAGCACTGATTCCACCAAGTATTGCTGTGACAAATGATTCACTGCTGACATTGGATATGTAGTGACAGAATTAGTTACTTATGCTAATGAATAAGTACTGCTTAATTATATAATGTCACATATGATAATCTGCTATAAATAATATCTGGTACTAGGATATGTTATTGTCAGGCAGGCTTAAAGTGAATGCTGCACCTACCATTCAGGTGGGGGATTTTAATGGTGCCAGAGGAAGTATGAGGACAGTAGCCATCCCCAGGTAAATAATCTCCTCCTCCCAGAGATCTCAGCTAAGGTGCTGGGACAGAGAAGGTAAATGGGTGAGAAGGGTTACAGACCTTGGGCACATTCGGGCTTATGGAGACATTTTGGTTCAGATATGTGGAAAGAGAAGTGGAGTTCCCATAACCCTCACCTAACGAGGTTGGTCACAGAGAACCGAATTCACATGAAGGGGAAGCAGAGCATGAACATTGGCCATGAAGATTCCAGATTAGCTGAGTCCAAACCAATTTTCTTTGCATTCTTCATATCATGAGCTAGTACTGAACTGCTAATTCAATGGATAACATCATTAAGTAGTCACAGGCTAGGTATTACAGAGATCTAACAACTGGAAAGCAGAGGAGGTAGAAGAGGTCCAGTGTTGTCAGACGACCAGATGCAGAGGAAGAAAAGTAAATAATACCAAATTACTGACTTATTTTTGCTGAGACCCTTGACTGGGGTTCATTGCTGAATCACAGTGCCCCTGGGTGTTCTTTTGAGCAAGAACTCACTGACCACATTAGATACATGATGATAGATCTTTAAAAAAAATTTTCAAAGGCAAAAATGTACTAGGAGGAGTGTTGGGAGGCAGTTATGTTTGGAAGAAAAGGACTGAAACTTTAGTCAATCCTCAGAGTGATCAGTTATTTTCTATTTTTCACAACATGATGCCTGTTGAATTGAAGGATTTTTGCTAGTCCCTAACTAGCAAAACTAATCTCCCCTAATTTACGGGGAAGAAGTGCCCTACACCTCACTGGAAACAGTCTATGCAGTTATGGCAGATAAAATCTTTTCTTACTGTCCATCACAAAATTTGGAAATTTTATGTCCTCACAAAGAGAAGAACTTCCTGACTGGATGTTGTTACTGTAAAAAGCCAAATTGATACCTGATACCAGCTTCAAAAGAACATACAGACTCCTTTAATTGGAGCAAAAGAGCTAAGTTTTGAAATACTTGGAATACTTTACGAATAAGATAGTCTTAGAACCTGCTATATGTGATTAGATAGAAGGGAGTTTGGAGACACTGTATCCTTGAGTAGAATAAATAAGGGGAATGTACTAGAATAAGCTAGTTTAGTATCAATAAGAACTGTGCAACCAAGCCAAAAATGAACTGAGCATGCCCAGGGACTGGGTTCAACCAGCGGACACAGTGAGGAAGAGTATTGACGACCTCCAGAGGACCCTGGAAGACCACCGATAAGCATGAATGGGCATGTGATAAGGACATTTGCATATATTAATGAGCTCCAAGAACAGTATGAATATGGTAATAATTTACTAGAAATATAATTAATATGTATATTTTTGATTGCATATAACCCCTGTAGTAGAGCAACTTGGTGCGCGCACTAGGTGGAGCGATCCCCTGTGCACCTGGCGCCACAATAAAGAATGCCTGCTTTCTAAAAATACAAATTGAATTTTAGAAGGTTCTTATATTTGCTGACTTATGGTATTAAAACTAAATTCTTGCTCATATATCCTCCACATTCCAGACAGCTTCATATCTGAACTCATCTTTGATATATGCAAATTGGTCTTACCTTTGTTGTATATCCAGATGTATTTCTGCATTGCATTGCTTGACAAGGACAACATTGTCACAATGATTAGGAACATTTGTAATATCCCTGAAATGCATCTGCCATGGGTAGACCTACTGACAGAGCCACTGGGTGGAACTGTAGGGTTGATAGGGTTCACTCCTACTAGTAGAGATAGTCAGATCAGTTAAAGACTGGATGTAAATTATGAGCCTTATTCCAAACCTATTGTTATAGCTAGAGAAAAAGTCGTCCTCTCACTCTGTTAGTCCCTAATGGCACTCAGACTGATCTTTGAATTAGTTTATCTACAGGAAGTTGTGATGCTTTTTGTTAACGGAGATGAGTAACCATCACTATTTAATAAAAAGGGAGCATACCTGCTTTCGGTACAGAAGGAAGTCTGGAGGAAAAAAAGACATTTAGAAACAAATACAGAAATGCCCTTGGTGTTTTAGAGGGAAGATGAACTAGGAGAAAATTTTTTTGAAGCACACTGGTCTGGGGACATACTGACTAGAATTCCTTCATGTTATGGCTATTTATCGAACATATGTTTGATATATAATATTGAATTTGTAATTAAATTTATACATTTATAATATAAATTTATACATGTTCCTTTTCTGGGTTAAGTATAGGTGGCCTGTCCACCTTGGTAAAGACTGGTGATAATTGTCTTTGGCAGGAAAGGTGACACATCATGATACTGAGCCCCAATTTGTCCATACATATTATCACCCTACTTATCTAAGCTTTTGTGACCCTCTGCTTTTCCAGGGGGCTCCATCTCCTGCCTTAGATAGATAGAACAGAAAGGTCAATTTATTTACAAATCATTAAGTTACACATTTACAATACATCAATCATTAAGATCTTACAATGGTTCTTAGTTTGCTAACAAACATATCTTTGATGATTTTAGTGACCACTTCTCCACACCAATCCATAGGACAAGTTTGTGTGGCCACCGATGCAAATGTCACCTGCATCAGCAGGCTCTTTTTGCCAATATAACGTAAGGATGAGCAAAAGCCAGATAGCACCACCCTCCAAGGCTGTCAGACTGGGCCCAACTAATACCTGTGAGCACAGGCTCTGGGCAACAATATGATCTCAGTGCTGGAAATTTGTTCACCTGTGTGAATACTATCAAATGATTGGTGAAGCCAATTGATAGGGAGGAAGGAACTATAACTCCCTGAACACTGGGGCAGAGGTCAACTTGGTTAACCTGAAGGGTATCCAGAGTGACCACAAGGAGGTGTGACCTCTGCAGCTCTGCCCAGTTAGTAACTATGATCTAGAAGGTTATTTGCTTACTCTCTTGATTTATGAGAGACATTTCTTGTAAATGTGTAAGTAGGTAAACATTTTGTAAAGGAGTGCACACAATCTTCAGAATTCACAAATGCCAAGAGAGGCTAAAGACAAAATCCTATATTCTTTAACCATCAAAACTTCTGAGTATATCCGTAAGCCTCTAGGTAATCTTGAAAGGTCAACAGACTTGGATTTTTTCAGACTGAAGGGAATATAAGTTCCAGGGGGTAGGTTTGTCTGCTTCTTGCCCACTGCCAGCTGTTTGAAAGTGCTGAAACTACAAACATGAACATCAAATTAGGAATATTATTTCTGTTAAGTAAAAGCTAAAATTCTTTATACCTACAAAGTGAAGAATACTTCTAAAAAACTGTAACTGCTTATAGGAGAAGCTTAAGCCAAAGAAGTTTGGCTCATGATCCAAACATTAAGCAACTTGAGAGCAAAGTAATTCCAAATTGTGATTGGAGCCTCTCTTGCTATTAAATGTGTAAATTTTCAAGATTACTGTTCTGAGTATCATGTCTGAATGTTGAAAGTCAGTGAGGGCTACAATGCTGTAAATAACTGTCATGGTTTAACCCCAGCCAGCAACTAAGCACCACACAGCCACTTGCTCACTCCCCCATGGAGGGATGGAGGGGAGAATCAGAAGAGTAAAAGTGAGAAAACTCATGGATTGAGACAAAGACGGTTTAATAGGTAAAGAAAAAGCCATGCACACAATCAAAGCAAAACAAGAAATTCATTCATTACTTCCCATGGCCAGGCAGGTGTTCAGCCATCTCCAGGAAAGCAGGGCTCCATCAAGTGTAACAGTCACTTGGGAAGACAAAATGCCATCAGTCCTAACGTGCCCCCTTCTTCTTCCCCCAGCTTTAGATGTTGAGCATGATGTCATATGGTATGGAATATCTCTTTGGTCAGTTGGGGTCAGCTGTGTCCCCTCCCAGCTTCTTGTGCACCACCAGCTTACTTGCTGGTGGGGTGGTGTGAGAAGTAGAAAATGCCTTGACTCAGTGTAAGCCCTGCTCAGCAATAACTAAAACATCCCTGTATTATTAACACTGTTTCCAGCACAAATCCAAAACATAACCCCATGCTAGCTACTCTGAAGAAAATCAACTCTAACCCAGTCAGAAACAGCACAATAACTGAAACAAGCAAGCAAACAAAATTCAGTTTGTGAACTCCTCTCCATGCTGAGGATAAATTTTAAAAATTGTCACTTGATATTAGAGAAATTGATTATACTTTGACAACACATAATATTTAATAAATTTACTAAGCTGTTTTATAGTCTTTTCACAAGAGCTGTAGAGGTCATTTCACTGGCAAGTATAATACTGAGGTTACTTTAGCACACACAGAAACAATTTCCAACAATTTAGAACAGGATAGGAATTATGATGTCATATCTGATTGAGAGTAGAGGGGTGATTAAACAGGATTGCTTTGTAAAGGTTAAAATCTCTGTTCTGCAAGTACTAAGGAAATTTTATACAACAAAAATGATGGGCAGGATTCCAGGTGTTTGTTTAACATAGTAAAAAGAAGCACTTTGAGCTATTTTGCACCATTCAAAGCCTGGTTTTGATGCTGGTTCAAAAAAATTCTAACCCTCCAAGTCCCAATCCCTTTTTGTATTGGCATCTAGTCCAGTGCTCCAGCATCTCTAGCATTCTGGAGGAAGTTCTTATCCTCTAGAATCTGCTTTCCTCTACAAAACGCACCAGCCAGGATCTGTCATTGCTGCAAGGATATCGTTCCTACCAAATCAGGGGGTGGGGGGGTGGAAAAAAGGGCCAGATTAGCAAAAGCTGCATGAAATACCTCATGTCCTTTGAGTGTGTGTCTTTTGTTGGATGTGGGAAATCACCATTCCTTTCTACTTTTACTCATCCCTTAACCTAGGCATCTCTGGTTGTATTTGACCTACTGATCTGGCAAACACTCTTTTTGATGAATTTGATCTACTTCCATAACAGCAGAAAATTATCCTCTGAGGTAGTCTGGTAGCCAGCCTCATGTTAGCTTCCATTTCAAACAACTGTTTTGTTATTCATTAAGAAACATTTTTTTTTATTAATCTCCTGGCAAGATGGTTAAAATTTATGAGTCCTACCTCTCAATTCCAGATTATTTCCAGTTTGAATTTTAAGTAAAAATCTGGCTTGATCAGCTTTTACACATTTGGTGCTTCTATACTTTCTGCTGAGTATCTTTGCTTCCCTGTCATTCAGCAAACTTTGAACTGCCTTTCTTATTTTAAATCTACTTAAACTCCTTGATACATAGGTGTATTGTTCTTAAATTCTGGTTCCACTTTGCTCAGTAAGCCTTTTATCTGTTCAGGGTTGAATATCCCTATTGTCTACACAGTATTTATGTACATCTGGTTGTTTCAGATACATTGCAACAACAAATTATTCATGTTATAAAGAATGCTTAATATAGATACTGCTATAAATATTATTTGGTATTGTTTATAGTTACATGTCTGCTTTCTATCTAGTTCTGTTGAAAAGAAAGAATAGAAATCATATTTAACATTTCCCTGTGACATAAGCCTGAAGACTATATGGTAAAAAATATCTGTCATTTGCAGCAGAGTGTTTGTCCTCACTCTGAGTGCTGGTCTGATAAGGCAGGCTTAAATAATCACTTCCCCTTGCCTGGTTTCAATTAAAGTGACAGTAAGTAAACACTGACTAGAAATCGATCAGAATCAATGGCCTTATGGCAAACTGGTGGAGAAAAATCTAGCGCGTCAGTCAAGATCAGCCAAAGAAACAGTTGTGGGGCTGTCGTGTGGCCTCTGTTGGGAAGAATTTAGATCCTGTAACACTAACATAAAAGGGAAAAAGACCCTGATTCCGCACATGAATGAGATGAACTGATAATAGAAAAAAGGCAACCTGAACAGTTCACCTGCCTGTTTTTACCCTAGTAGCCTTTCAAAGGAAGAAAGAGTAACAAAATGTTTTGATATCTGCTGTCTGATTTGTAGCTGTTACAGCCACTGGAGCAAGGTTGTAGGCTTTGGGTTTTTTCACTATACATTTAAGCTAAACAGAGCAGATGTGTATTAGCATGTATCCACTTGTTTTGCTGCCTAGTCATTTAACAAAAAAATATTTCCCCTGTATCTACCTGTACAGCCGTACCCTAAGTCTGCACTTGTATATTCCTTTTCTCTAGTGAGTGCTTGACAACCACCAAGTAATTAATAAAAATAACTTAGAACCATGTTGCACATGTCTCACATTCCTACCCATTTGGCTGAAATAAGCCTAGCCTCAGAAAAGTTTAGGTGATTTGGTCAGGGAAAGCCAAAGCTCTGCCATCTGAATCTCCTTTTTTCCTCCAGTACCAGGACTTCCCTCCCCCTGCGGTGCTACTTAAACATTTCTTCCCATCTCTTTCTATGCCCAGACATGAGGCAGCCTATCTATTCCTGCAGTAGAATATCATGTTTGTCTTAAAGATAAATGAAGGTACGTTTAAAGTCTAATGATTGGATTTTACTCCTTATCGAGGTACTATTTTTTTTCCTAAAAAAAAGTTGGATTTTAATTTTATTTTTAATGCTTTTAATGCTAAGGAAATTACACTTCCGAGTAACTAGTTTGTAATTTGTGATCATGCATGATTCTGATAGTGAAGGAATTTCATTACAGGTACGGTAAAAAAAGGAGAATGCATGTACATTTGCATGTCCATGTGCAGGTAAATAAATAGTAAACCACATTGATAACAGAGGCCATTATAATTTGAATAAGATTATATTCTCTCTAGGAGAGATAAAGGGTAATGAAAGACAATTCAAAGCTAGTTTATTATTACTTCATCAAATACCTCAGCCTCAAGCTGATAAAATTCCCTTGTATAGCTCCCATGAGACATTAACTGCAATGATGCTGCCAACCATTTGTACTGATCTCTAAAAACATTAATATCACTATTTAAATGAGTTTGTGATGTAGTATAACAGAGGGTAAAGCTAGAGGTGAAACTGCTACATAAGCTTTCATAAAATGACTACAAGTGTGTTACTGGGCATGACAAAATGAATTATTTTCACAACAGACGGGTGCTCCAAAGAGACTTTAATAGACTTTTGCAGAAGGCAAGTTGGAAACTGTTCTGCAAAGTAACTTTCACTGTCCTCACCACCCTCAATGAAAGCCAGAACTTTTGTCTTCCTTTCTTTTCAACCAGGTAAGGAGTATCAGACTCCAAACTGTTCAGGAGTTTGACTCGAGTCTATTTGTTCCTGTCTTTCCCTGGCATTTTATCATGTTTCCTCATCCTGAATTGTTATAAGAATCTTCCCTTTTGTGGCCCAATGCCTGTGAAGGTTTAGGCAAGTGTCCCCATGATTGCCATAACGCTGTACATGGTGCAAAATTAAGCATATGTGTTAGTCTCTGCCACGTAGCAACTTCAGTGTCTTTCTGCTCAAAGATGGACAATTATTGCAAGGGGTTCACATCATTCAGAGAATACAAATCAGAAGCATGTCATGGTTTTGCATCAAGTGCTTCAGAGGGAAATGTGTCTAGATCCATTATATTACAGTTCCACACATTTTTACTGTGTTAATCCCTTCCCTAGAACCAGAAACAGCCAGTTTCATATAGAATTAGGAAGCTGCTGGCACTGTTGATTTGCAAAATAACCTGTAAATCTGAAAAGGAATTAAATCACATTTTCTGAACCAAGGAAATGATGGGGAAAACAAGGCAAGTAGGGCAGCTGTTTGTCTTATTTCAGATCAAAATGTTGGTATACTTTAAAAAAATTCATGCTTGACTACAGACATGTTAAAATCTTTTCATTGTAAACCTGATATCTGAGACTTTCTCACGGGGAGTATTTCATTAACACTTGTAAAGAAGAGGCACAGAAGCAAAAAGTACTGTTGTCACAATGTGTCACTTGACAGGCTGTGAGGGAATTTAACATTCTTTGGTAGAAATTCAGTTCCTTTCAGGAATACTCTGGAAAACCAAACTAATTTTTTTAAGTAGTAAAATAGGCTCAGCTGAGGGATGGCCTAAGGCATGCACATCTTCCCTGTAATGTTTGGGTTTGGTTTCTTTTCTTTAAAAAAAATATAAAAAAAAAAACATACCCAAAAAACAAAACATGGTTCAGAAGCTTCTTTTGGAAGCTAAGCCCATCAGTTACATGCTTGTACAAGCACAAGGACTACCCTGCTCCAACATAAATAATGATTTAGTAAAATACCTCTCCTCCACAAAGACTAATGAAGTGCCTGCTGATCAAGATTTAGCCATTGGCCATGAACTTCAGTTAACAAAACCATGGATATCTAAGTTAAAATCAGAATATTTTGACTTGAAATTTTATGTAGGAGATCCAGTTTGCTTAAAAAAAAAGAATAATAAAACTCAGGAAGGAACAAAGAAGTAAAGAAATTATTTAGGCATTTGCTAATTTAAAAAGAGGTGAAGAAATTCTTTGCAAGCTTACTGGACTACTTGAAGACAATCTTTTAAAGAACTTGTATTTTCTGGTTTACTAGCTAGCATCTTTATTTCAGTGTCTGAAATAAAGTGCATATAATGTACACAAATGCTAGAAAACATTATTCAGTTTTATTCATACCCAGGTAAGGCAATTTTTTTCTCTCTTCTTCTGCCTGTCTATGATGCCCAAGACTTAATCAGTAAAATAATTCAGACTGCTTAAATTGCCTTCCAGATAAAAATTCTTACTGGAATCAAGAGGCTTTTGCCAGAATAAGGTCAAGGAGAAAGTGAATGAATATGGAAGTTAACATAATTATTCATTATTAGTATTAAAACAATAGGTTATTTTCCCCACAAGAAGGGACACTACAGATGTTTAAAACTGTTTTGTGGGTTTGATTTTCAGTATCCATTTTAGAGACTTCCTTTTGGAATAATAGGTAATGTTGTGTTTTCCTTTTTTTTCCCCCTTAATTGGGATTTTTATTTTCTTAAAGGCAGAAAAAGAAATTTATTTTGAAGATATATAGTGTCTTTCTCATATCCAAAATGAACACAGTCACTAAAAAAATCTGGTTGTAGTGAAATGGGATTTTCCACTTCCAATCTGTTCTTTGTTTGTCCTTTTACAATTACCAAGTGACTGAGAATGTTTCAAACAATACAGTAAGTGCTGTATGATTTTGCATTCAAAGCTGCCCCTTGCTCAGAGCTTACAAAATAATGAAGATAAGAATTGAAGTTGCAGGGAATAGCTTTCAGTAATAAACATTTTTTTCAAAGTTGTTGTTTCTTAAAGACATCATACATATCCTTCCTGGTTCTTTTTTTCCATTTTTTTTTTCCTCCCTCATCTGTTAAAAGCAATTCTAACAGGTAACAATAAGTATTGGACCAATAAAACACATGTCCAGCTCTTCAGGAACTGATATTTCAATCTCTGTCATACACAGAGGTGGACTTAAGAGCTTACTTGTCAAGATTGTTTCTGTCGTTTCTGTCAGCAACTGAATCGCACCCTTCTGTTGAAGACATGTTGCGCCAGGACTCCGGCAGCACCGACTGTTCTTTTGCAGCAGAGAGGTGACACTTGCTCTGCTTTTCCTTTGCTTCCAGGCTGTTCAGATGAGAAGTGACTGCTAAATGGCAGTGCTTTTCAGTGCAATATGTTTAAGAATATAGGCTTGACCCACCTAAGAAACCCTCCCTACTGCACTAAGCAAAAGGAGAAATAGAAGGAAGAGCCCTATGGGACAAAACGCAAAATTCTGTGAAACCAAGCCTAATTCCATCTGGGATGAGTACCTCAAGGTTCATTATATACACAAGATACATCTCTTCTATAGGAAGTTTTTCAGTCCACTAATATTCATGCTATGAAGAATTAAAATTTATATTATGACAATTAACAAAATCATTCTGTTCCAACAGGACATAACAGAAAGCCACACCCATACACAACTCTGTCCTCTCTGAGATAATCAGTAAAATATTTCCATTCATCTCAGTGAGAGTAGAACTGGGAATATAGTTAATAGCAGAAGCCAGGAGGGAGGAATTAACAAAAATATTTACAATAGAATTGCCTTTGTAAAGATTAGACTAGAAACCAGAGATTAAAGGATTGTAATTTCAGCCATAAAGACACATCTAGAAATTTATCAGTGTGACAGATCACCCTTTCTAATGGTTTATAACTTATTAAAAAAGTATTTCACCTTCCCATGACAACATACTCGTGAGGCTAGGGTGAAACATGCAAGCCACGCTTAATTCATTGAAAGATTGTCTTAGTATTATGCTTCAGAAAACTGTTGTCATGCAGATGGTGTGAGAAATGAAACTTTTTCATTTTCTGACGGAGGACCATGTCCTAGCTCTTTGGGCTGGACAAAATAAAAGTACTTGGCTGGCTCAGTGACAGGATTAAGGAACAAGGTTGAGATCAGCCTCACATCCTACCCAAACTGCAAAACCCCTGAATGTCCCAAGGCACTCCTTAGGAGTCCTCATCCCAGGACCATTCCCCCTGCCTGCTTGCCTTTGGCCTCCTCCGCAGAGGTACAGCTCTGAGGAGAGGAGTGGAGATGCCTGTGGCCACCTGCTTAGGGCACTTTGCATGATATGGGCAGCAGCAGACCTGCCCCTCCCTGTAACAAAGACCTTTTGCCTCTGTGAGTTCCCTAAATACGAGTCCCCTGTGTAAATGATGGGCATCTATGCCAGATATGCTTTAAAAGAAAAAAATTGAACACACCATCTGCATGTGAAGAGTCTAACATCTAACTGCAGAAGTGGATTTGTGAATCCCAGCCCTGCAGCTGCTAACTCTGGGTTTTAGAGAGGCATCCAAGTTTCAGGAAAATGAGCTTGGATTTCGGCCTTTCCTTTCACCAGCCTTCCCCCCTGCCGCAGCTGGGCAGCCATGACAGTCCAGGTGCTACCAAAAACCATCCTCTGTGAGATTAAGGATCCGGCTGAGGTTTGTTCATCCCACTCCCAAAGGTTGGGCCCTGCAGGTAGGTGCTGTTACACATATTGACCTTTACTGATGCTGCACTGCAAGTCTGTCACAGCTGGTTTTAGTAGGACTATTAATGGAAACTTCTGAAAATGCTAATGAATCTTATCCCCAGCTGGCGATGGGCTTTCACAGTAAGAGATGGATCTGCAAAATCATCACAGATCCACATTTTCATTAAACAGTTCAGACGATTTTCATGTTCAGCTTTTTCTTTTACATTGATCTGCAAAGCTTGGTTGCAGACTCAACTTCCCAGATTTGATGAAGATTCAGCTCTAGCACCTCACTTTCACCCTTAGAGTCTTCACAGGGGTAATATTGTATATTTTTCACAATGTGGAAAACAAGCGCTAAGTGTGTGTTTTAATGACCCAAATAAGTGATATTGCATTATTCTTTTGAAGAGTTTGTTCCCTGGGGAATATGTTGGGTGAAGATTTTCCAGTCATATCCCAGACCTTCTTAAAATCACAGCAGATATAATCAGTTTTTGAAATGCCCTTTATACCTGTCAAACTAAATAAGATTACAGATTTGTCTGCTCACAAAAGTGTGATGTCATATAGTCCCATTTGCTGCAGTTCAAATCATTATCTATCCTGTCTGACAGTGCAGTGTGCATGATCTGCAAGATCAATGTTGGCTTTGTTAAAAGGGAAAAAACAAATATGATGGCTGCTGAATTCTCAAATGGGAAGGCAAAAGTCAAGATGCCATAAAACATGGCTGTCCACGTATAAGTTACCTTGACACAGGTAATTTCCTAATCAGCAAGAGGCAACTAGTTTAAGACAAATACCAGGAAACACAATAGGAGAGGAGAGTATTGGAGGAGTTTAGCTACATGCACTTCATTCGCAGACTGATAAGCAAGATCAAAGCAGCAAGTGTGAGAGAAAATAGCACGCCATTTTGGCACAGATAACTGGAGCTGCTCTTAACCCACCTCTCCAAGAATCCCTGGCGGTACCGTGCTTTAGAGTACCGATACTTCCCACCACACCACTTCCACACTAGATGCACCTAGCTGCAGGAGACAACTGACTGGTATATAGCATCCCTGCCAGACATAAGCTGTAGGACTATAATTTGGCCTCTAGAAGACAACTGGAAAGACTAGATTCAAAGGTTAAGAGATTGAAATGCTTTTAGGCAGAACCTCGAAGTAGCAAAGAAGTTTTTCATGCACAGAAGAAATTAGAGGGTCCTGCAGCATATTGGTTTCAGATGAACAGTTCTCCATAGATGTGCCTGAACTGAAACTCTCAGCCTGAATTTCATGAAGCTGTGAAGAAATTTGTATTTCTGCCATAAATAGCTGCCGAATCTGTTCATCACTCAGGGCATGTTTCATCCTCTAAAACTTAGCGTTTTCAATTGTTATCAATTATGTCCTATCCTATTCCCATACCAAAAGACCTCTTTTTTTGTTGTTGTTGTTGTTGTTTTGTCCCGGATATATCAATGATGTTTTACCAGCTGACTTGGTCTCAGGCAAATAACATTGTAAAATGTCACTGTTTCTGTAAGCTTTCTTTGGCTAGGATGATTGTAAGATTTCAGTGGAACTCTCCATCTTGGGAGGGGGAACAAGGACAGGCCAAGAGTATGAGAGGCAAAATTCCTGGTCCCTAATGGGAAGGAGCACCCATAGAAATGCCACTCTGGCTTTGCTTAGTGCCCTTCAAATTTTGCTGGGCAAATCATTTCAAGAGAGGACAATTTTAAGAATTTTGTTAATTGTTTGCAGTGACTTCTTAGCACTTATTACATACATTTAATATACAAGTCAAAAGAGTATTGCTAGTTAGATGACAAAACGAAGAGGTAGGAAAAAGACTGAACTGGGAATAAAAATATTGATTTAAATAATACTCTGTAGTAAAAGTAACAGTTGAAAAATCTTTGAGGATATACCTACACATTAACAATAAAAATTATTCTGTAGAAACAAGTTATAAGCTCAAGGTAGGCACAGATTCACAGGGAGAAAAAAGCAACTCAGGTTTCCCATTGTTAAAACAGACTTACGCTCCCTGGATAAATTCCTAAACTTAAATGCCGTTGTTTCTCTCTCTCTTTCCTGTGTTCTTTCCATATATGTGTTTGACACAAGCATCTTCAAGAATTACAATATTATGGTAATTTATTGGCACAGATTTATAACAGGTGAGAAAAGACATAAAGTTTGGCTCAAATAACCCAGAAGAAAATACTGAGGAAGTCCTGTTTTTTTAATGTACAGAGGACCGTGTCTGCTTTGGGGCAGAATTCTGCCTGTGTGGTGGATTAGCAGAGCTCTAAATGAGGATGCCCTTCTTTGAACTAGGATGCCCTTCACCTGTTTTCTTAGAGACCAGAGTATTCCTAAACCAGCATGGCTCATCTGTTTCTATAAATAACACTTTATGAGAGCTCAGATACACTTGACTAGGCAGAAGGGAATCTCTTAATTCCTGGTATTCAGTATGGACTTGGCTATTTTACAGTGCATTAAACATACAAAATGTTTTATTTATTTTGCTGTCAAAAAAATGTATGGCCTGCCAACTTTATTTCAACTTCACTTCAAACTGGCTTCACCCTTGCATGTGACTTTCTGGCAGTATTAATCTCACAGGCTGTATGTACTGTAATATACGTATTTCTGGCTGTTAAACTCTGGAGTAAAATTCCAATTTTCTTCCTATATACCTAAAAAGGTTTTCACTTCAAACCACCCATGAGCTATAAGCTTATCTTCCATATTTTTTAATGAAATCCTGTACCAGGTCACATTGTTTACTAAAATCTGTCTTTTGTTCTATTAAATAATTAAATATATATTTTTATATATTTAGTATATATTATATAATATAGTATTATTTATTTTGTATGTATATATTCTGTGTTAAATTATAATTGTCACTTAATTTAACAAAAGCTAAAGTTGATATGTGTCTCCTTGCCTGTTCCATCTTTGGAGGCAGAATGGGAAGAGGGAAGGAATGTTTTCACCATTAAGTTTCAGCAATTTTCTTCAATCTTTAGCTTCAGGGACCGATGATCTCAGTATTCCAGTACTATAAATGGGACCATATGAGGAATCTCAAAAACATAGAGTGAGAAAACTGTATCCGAAAACCTAATTTCTGACCAAAATCATTTGCATATGCAAAGTTTCTGAGCAAAGATGTCCTTCATACAAACTCGATATTGAAAATTCTAGCATTTCTCTGCCAAAATGATTATGACAGCAGAAATTTCAAACATATCATAATAAAATCTTCTTTTTCCCTGTCCCAATTGCCATTGTAGCTTAAGGATGAGTTTTTTGAGAATGCCCAAAGAGGGGTGGGAAATCTAAGTTATTTCATCATCCAGTGATACACACTGGTGCTTTGTGATATTTTCAGTCATGTTTAAGCCGGTAAAGGGACACAACATTGACTTTTGGTGAGATTATGGGCCCCATGATCAAACTCCACTGAAAACAATGGGGTTTAAGTGTACCTAAGAACCAAAGCCATAGGTGCCCAATTGATTTGGTAGCAGTATTCCTGCTGAGATTAAGACATTACTTCTCCCTAAATCTGGCACTTACTACCTTCCAGTGATTACCCCCCTAATAGAGTCAGAAGCACAAAACCCACGAGTGGCTCCTCTTCAATACAAAGTGATATGGCTTAGCTACAACTCATCTTTCTCAGCTGTTCTTACATGTCCTTGCACACGTCTCCTACCTGACTGTATCAAAGGTGAGGTAACCAACTCAGCTGCAGACAGGTTACAAGCAATACCAGGAGACAAGGAGATGGTAAAGGGACAATGTTGTTATTGAAGGAGTATCCTGCTTCTACATCTAGTTTTCTCTTCCCGAGATTACATGCTTTGCTACTTCTTATTTGGAAAGAAAAAGAAAAAAAAGCATACTAAGTATTAAAAAAAGGAAAATGTAGCTTCCCTTTACTGGAGTGACTCCAAAATACGCTCATGTTGGGGGGGGTGGTGGTATGTTCATTAACAATTTTGTCAGGTGCACATATTTTAGAATAGGTGTTCTACTGATGTAAACACTTAAGTCAATGAAGTTTCATGTTCGTGAAATAAAGCTATAATTAATGAAAGTTCAAATTCAAATGTGCAATTGCAAGAGATTACTAAAAAAAAGGTCTGGCAAAATGCAAGCCACCCCTAACTCTATGATCAACAGGATTGCGTTAAGTCACTTAGTCATGCTAATTCATCCAGTTTTATTACTAGCTCTTCATTAACACTCACACTCTGTGTAATTATGCAAATACCTCTGAAGAAAAAAATGTTCATTTCAAACCTGTTTTTTAGTTCTGGGGGAAGTGTAACAACATATGTTTTTCAGATACTGAAAGGTAGCACCTATGAATATATCACCACTAACTGCATTTCATTAACTTAAATGGAAGAGTTTCCTAGCGTCAGTGCGGCCCAAACTTTTTATATACCTAAATCTAACTTTGACCTAATGCTGAAGTTCACTCTCCCCTGAGGAGGGGGTTGGACTTGGTGAAATTCCTTATATCCTTGATTATTTTATGGTATCTCATTACTTAGGAGATACTCTGCTGTATTTGAATCTCCAATTTTGGGAACTGTATTGGCTTTCTGCTCGTAAATGTATGGCCTTTCCTCACATACCAGGCATGTTTGGGATGTGAAGCCAAATACCAAAAAAGAAGCAGTGGTGTTGGCTTCTTTTGGAGAAAGAGGAAGATACTGAGTGGAGGGGTGCTCCAGTGTAGGACTGAAGGCCTTGCCCTACCAAACAACCTGATGTGCCAGACATTTTGCCCTGGGTGCACAAATATGGTGTTGTCTGATGTACAAGAGAAAAAAGCACTTGAGAGTTCTGCGCATGGTACACCAGGGATCAAGAGGTATTGCATGATTTAAAGAAGAATATTTTTTCTCTATATACTTGATTTGGGGAATAGTCAAATCAGAGGCATTTCAGTACTGACTCTGAAAACCTTGAATCTGCAGAGATTTTCTGTCTCTGCTCAGTGATGCTCAGGTCAGCAGTCAATATGCAACCCAAAAGATGTAAGCGAGAGAGACAACATCAAACATTTGTGAGTCCTGGCTGGATCCGTGTGAATGCTGGAGCTCAGAGTCTGCTCAAAGATCAGCATCTGTCTCATTGCTGACTAGGGAAAACAAAAGGAGACAAGGACATCATTTACTGCCAACTGGTTATCATAGTCATGTGCCTTACAAGAACCTCCAGCCTTCTGTAACCCTCTTAGATCCCACATCAGATCACAAATCACAAGGGGCAGTGAACAAATCATGCATGTGTGGTTCCACTTCAATCCAAAGTTATTCTTGACATCCAAAGTGTTCCTGGAGTTATTATGTTGAAGCATTGATCCTAAAAATGCAATTTCTCTTCTGTTTGTCCCTTGAGACTGGCTGTGCCCGTTACTCAGCACATTCAAAACTGAACCTCAGGAACAGCAGAGCAGTAACAGCCCAAGTAATTCTGATTAGTACCAAGACAAAAAATAAACATTAAATTTCCTCTCTGCCCTTTTCCTTTCCTATACAATAATGCAACAGATCTTAACATTATAATTAACTGTTCTGCTCACTGAACAGCTATAGGATCAGGTTAAAGTCTGACTTAATTTCTGAGGAAGGTTTGTGTGTATGGGATTTTCTTTTTCTGTAATAGAGAAGACAAGGACTGAAGACTTGTGAATGGAAGTGAATGTGAATGGAAGTGAATGGAAGAACAAATCTTCCTGCCATGTTGTGGGAGTGTCAAGTGGAGTGGAACTTCTTTTAAGACAGGATGCCTGAACTATAGGTACAACAGTGTTAAGTGAGCCACATGACTGAATCTAAGATGGGGCACTATTTGGACAAAAACCCCCTTGCATGAATCTGAGGAATCTCCTCCCAGATCTGCATCTAGTTCTGTGTACGTTCATCCAGATACCCAATTGCCAAGTGTTATTACGCAACAGATATTTGAAGTTATTTGCCTCTTGAATTTGTCTGATAGCTTTACTTTGCAAATATATTTTTCATCTTGTAAATCACTAAGGAAAAGAGCTGGTTATACTTAGGTCATGCTATTTCAACTTCTTAGGACACCATCATGCATAAAATACACACTCACTCTTTCCCCCCTGCCCAGGAGAAGGACCAGTGTATAATAATAAGTGAACATCGTATTATTATTATAAAGACAAGATTAACAGGAAATGCTATATCTCTGGGCACATGCACACATATACTTCATTGCTCCATGATCTCACTCCTCACAAAAAACAAACTGTTTAATTCTGATTTTTAAAGAGCAAAATCATTTGCTATATTGAAACAGCCCATTCATCACATAAAGCATTTGATTCTGTCACCTCAAGTACTTGTTAAATCACTTCCAGCTGCTACAATCAAGGGCTAGGTACTTTCAAGGTCTGACACTTTCTGAGCTCTATTACACCTTTAAGTATGATTCTTCAATCCAATTCTAGCCTTCATAATAATCAAGTGCCCACTCCACTTAACTTCAAGGCAACTGGGGAACCTGGAATTCTCCATATATGCCTGTATCTGATTTTCAATCAGATCTCTTCAACCCAAGACTGAAAGCTCCTGAATATCAGCTAAGAATTAAAATGGCATCATTTGCAACTACAGCAATGTCATCAGTAGCACTTCCATTGTTAAGCTCCTGTTTTTCCCAGGTCCAAAGCAGTATGTTTAGATTAAGGCTGAAATTAAATATACAAGGCAGAATTTAACTGCAAGCATGCACAGTGCTTGCTTCATAAGTGAACTGCTCACAAAATTTGGTTATGTGGGTCTTAACTAACCTGCTGCATGTTGCTAAATTATGCTTCGTGTGCTTACAAATGGGGGTGTCACACACACTGTAAACACTGAAACGCAGAGGTTAGTAAGAAAGTGTGACTCTGGCTGTTAATATATTGCTTGCAATATTAACCTCACAGTTGAAATGCCATCATGAGTCATTCCAAAGGAAGCATCATTATACTTAGGAATTTTTCCCACTTCTATTGCATGAGCTGGAAGAACATCTATCAGTTTTCCTTTCCTTTCTCTCAAAGCATTAACTTTGAGAGTCCACCTCAGGAGCAAGGCACTTAGATGCTTTATTGCACAGCAATTCCTGAGACCCTGCAACTCTTGGTAGGACAGGAGATATACATAGATTACTTGAATATCCCTGTCCCCTGCATCCTTGATCAGTGTCACCTTTATTTGCCTGCTTGTACAATCCTGCAGTTGAATAGCCCTGGCTGTGCTTTCTTTTTCTTCCAAAGAAAAAGAGAAGATTCCTGTTATGACAACCAGTAGAAGGAGACAGCAAGAAAAGTGGGACAGCAACACAATTTTCTGCAGACACTGACTAAGGAATCCCACAGATCTTCATTTTTCTCTTCTTCTGACAGAAGAGGAAAAAACCCCACTCTACAGAACAGATGATATTTGACCTCCCTTTCTCTAGTACCAGGTAGTAAACTGCTGAAATATTTATCCCTTTAATTAAAATAAATAAATAAATAAATAAATAAAAATCCCAGATCCTAAAATACCTCTCACATGAGCGGCAGCACAGGGCAGACTGTGTAGCTCCATTTTGTGTGGTTTCATGTACTGTGTTTGGGTTCTTTCATCAAGTAAAGCACAAAGGGAAGTTTAATCTTTTTCTTGTCATTGACGCATTCCTCCTACACTTTCAGGTATTAATTCTCTAGGGGCTAATAAAACTGAAGTTCCCACTGCAGTCTTTCTATGAGAGGGATATTTGTGGGACTCTGTCCACTTTCTTGAAACTTGTAGGGACAAAAAATGTCCTTAACACTGTTCCTCTCTGCAACATGATTAAAATTAGACAATGTATTCAATAGTTATTATCAGGGGCAGACAGATAGGAATTAAAAAGCTTAAGTTTTTCAGAAGATCAACTTAAAAAGGGTCAAATCATACTGACTTGCAGAAGCATTTTAATTTGGTTATGGGTAACAGCAAGAAAGGGGTTTTTTGTTTAGTGTGCCAGTTAGACTAGAACACTTCAGAAAGTTTTCTGTTGTTTTCCCTGCAAGCTATTTTTTTTTTAACTTTCCATTTCAAAATAACATATTTTTATTTCCTTATGGCAAAATCTTCAAATTCTTCCAACACAATTAGCTTAGTAGCTTAGCTGCCTAAATACTCTCGGACAGACTTAATTAAACAACAGAACTGATTGTATGAAACATTTTTAAGAAAGAGGACTCTTTCCTTTATTTTCAACAAAACCCTACTCTGAATGTTACAGCCAATCTGAATACATTTTACATGGAAAGCTGAATATACAAAGGAAGCGCACACCAGCTAAAATTCAAGGTCTTGAAGAACACTATCAATACATATTGAATTAAAAGTTTCCTGTGTTATGTCAGGAAAGCACCCAAAATACTCTTAAAGCAAACTTATAAAATAAGGCACTTTAAGTTGTGTAATTTTTTCTAGACAATTTTCAGTTGGTACTCAGGCTAGTTCTGCTTCTGTTGAAAAGGGCTGTGCTGCTGACTTCAGGAGGGGCAGGAGCACACTCAGTGTCCCTTTAACCCTTTCAGACTGGGAGTTGGAAATTCCAGATGTGGCACTCCTCGCTGTTAATGGGCACACAAAAGCTGTTTGGTGACAGTAAAGGGAAAGAGAAGCAATGGGTATGGACAACAGAAGCAGAGATGAGAGGAGCTAAGGTTTGACACAGATTCATTGACTGCTGCCCTGAAAGAAAGGGAAAAAACAAGGCATTATAGCTTTTTCTAGTCTAGTGAATGAATAAATAGAAGATGACAGAAAGTCTTTTGGATGCTTATGAATGTCAAATACTTTTAAGTGGCTGCCTTTTCTTTGTCACTTAACATTAGAGAGCCATATAAAAATAGTTATGCTCAGTCATTTGCCTAGAGACAAAAGGCTTAGCTGACTTATAACTTTGATGTCGATTAGATACAAATCTTAAGGTTGCCTTTTCTTTTAAAACAGCCCCCCTTTACTAGTTTATCTGTTATTTTTGTATAGTTCTCCCACCATCTGTGTGTATTACTTAAACAGATTAACAAGTAGAATTGTAAATTAGTCCCAAAAGAAACCCGTTCAAACTCAGGATCTGTTGGTTTTCCTTTATTATTATTTTTTTCCCCCCTTCCCAAAAAAGGTGCTTGTAATGTATATATACACGAATACATTTCTCTGGAAGGTTTTGCAAACCAAGCATTATAGCATTTTGCTGGTGCATGAAAACAAAACAACCTAACAAGAAGTGAAAGCAACTAATTCTTCCTAACTAGAGATGTAAATTTTGCATTCTAAGCACAAGAAGTAACTGATCAGAAAAAGAAAATCATTATTTTTTCCCATTCTCCCATTAGAAATTTCCATCCTTTCATTTGTGTTAAGATGTAAATTAACTCTTTAGTGATTATTCACAGACTGAGTGAACAGGAATAGGTGGTGCTAATGAAAACAGGAGTAAGCATCAAAGGCCAGAAAATCTGTAATGACAAACAGCTGGACCAGCTGTTGTCTGTGAAAGGTGGTTGGGTGGTTCTAATTCTGACACAATAGGTAGGAAAACCCAGAGAGAAACCAAACAGCACAGTTTGTACCAGCAAGGAGTTAAATTTTTCCTGCTTGTAACAGTGAACTGTGTTATTGCTAATTAGGGAAAAGGAATTATTTTTATCTCCTTCCCCTGTGCCAAGCAGGCATAGTTCAGCTGCACCATTCAAATCTTTCTCTGTCACTGCTCTTTTCTTTTTTTTCCCCCCCTTCTAATTCACTCATCTGCATGAGCAGATTCTTTTCCTTTTACCACTTAAACTCATCTCTGCAGTGTATCTATATCAATAACTTTATACTAAAATTAAATCCCAATGAAGAGTTACGTGTTTAGGTAGCTGCAGTCATTTCAAAGCTGCTTAAAAAAATCCCAAACAAACAAACAAAAAAACACCAATGAATCAATCAAACAACAACAAAAACCCCACCAGTCCTGGAGACCTCATATTACTGAGATTTTAGACTAAGGAGATATGTTCAAAAGGTTTTTAAGGGGATAGAGACAAAGCCCAAGCCCAACTGGGGTCCTGTGCAGATATGTTGTTTCAGAGCATTCTAGTATTACAAAAGAGTATTATATGCACAGCAGGATGGTAGGATGAACTTGCTACAGTCATGTTACTCTTTTCCCTTTTCAGTAAGTTCCTATTAAAACATGGTGCCTTAAACTCATTTTCTTTACTTCAAGTTTCTGTGATTAAGAAGATTAAACTCAAGAGTTCAGTTGAATTGCATTTTTAAGTTTGTTTTGTTGTTTTTTTTTTTTGCTGTGGAGTTGTGGGTTGAAGTTCAGCTACATACAGTAGAGAGAGGACAAGGCAAGAGCTCACCAGTGACATGGCAGCTCTGGCTGCTTGCCACATACTTAAGAGATTTAGAGGTGGGGGTAAATAGTGATGACAAAGAGTGTTCATCACAAACACGACTTGCTGGCAGTACTGAATTGAGATGTAGCAAAACCAAAATTCAGTTGTAAAGATTTGTGAAAGGATTTCACAATAGTAACATACAAACATAATAAAATAGCAAATTAAATTCAGTGCACATGGTGAAAAATAAGCCATCGCCTCATCTCACAGTGACTGTATGCTAGCTATTACCATTAAGGAACAGGATCTTGGAGCTATTTTAGCTAGTTCTGTAACTATGCCACCTCAGACCTTACTAGTGATCAAACAAGCAGACAAAGTTAAGAATGAGTAGGAGAGGAAGAGCAAACCAGAAAACATTGTCATGACACTGTATAAATCCACTGTGCATTCACATCTCAAATCATGTGTGCAGTTCTGGCCTCCTCTCTCAACAAGGATATAACAAAATTAGAAAAAAGTCACAGCATGAAGGTAATAAGGAGTAGCAAAGGCTGTACAGCTTCTGTTCAAGGAGTGATTCAATAGGATTCTTCATAAAGGCAGAGGTGGCAGAGGGAAGGCAATAAACATCATGAGAGGCACAGATAAAGTGACTAGGCAAAAATTGTTCACAGTTACTCAGTTTGGGCTGAAAGAGATTGAATGAAGTTCTCTTAAAAAAAAGGTATCTTTATTTTTTCCTTTTTTCTTTTTTTTTTAACCCCTCCCTACAAACCAAGCTGCCTACTGGCACAATACATTGGGTTTGGGGTTTTCTGTGTTTGTGTTTTTGTTTGGGTTTTTTTGTTGTTGTTGTTTTTTTGTTTTTTTTTCCTCCTTACATTAATTCATCTAACCCCTCTAAATTGTTTGTCATTATCAGTCAGGAGCTATTAAAACAAAAGGTGCACAGCCTCAGGCTCATAAAGACCCAAATCTGCTGGGAGGGTAAAACTGGGGACACATCAGTAAGTGGTTTGTCATTCATGGCCGCTGCCAGGGGCTGAACACTGGGACAGAGGGAGCCTCCATTTTTCACTAAGAATGAGATTCCCAAATACTCATGTACATTTAGTGAAAGTTGCCAAATATGGAGACTGCATGAAAATAGGTATGTGTTAGCAAGACTATGTCAAACTGCCAAATACTATGAAGTCTTAATGTTTCTTGGGGGTTGGGAAAGAGAGGATAGGAAGAGTGAGAAAGTGTCTTATAGAGCAAGTTTTGTTTAGTAACACAAAGATTGTAAAATTATGGACTCTCCCACTCTCAGACAGAAGAACATTAAGTATTTTGGACCTTCCACTGCACAAACTGGTGGGACATGCCATGTGAAAACCATGCAAAAGGACTGTTGTTCCATCCTGTGAAAAATGTTCTGATTTGGTAACACACTGTGGTGCTGTAAGTAATAGTAGAAAGTACAATATGATATCGAGAATCAGACACTTGAGTTCAGAAATAGTAATAAAAGGCTAGAACAATGCTATGAAGCATGACCCTTCTTGGAGAAGGAACAATCACATATTAAGGAAAGTTAAAAAATCGTTTTGATCTTTTGATCAGTGGACAATAGACATTGTGCATTCATTACATTAATTCTTTCCTGTGTTCAATATGCATTAGACTTTTAAATGTAAATCATATTAATTATATAATCAGCTGAAAAGAACTAACCCCATTAAGACACAATGACTTTAGCAATACTCTGCCCTTCTAAGCGGAACAGGAGGGTGCAGACCGACATGTCCCACTACAGAGCTGGGGGAGCATACATAAACCACCACCCTGGGACATTGCTTTCTGCCTTGGATTCTGTTCTGCAAAATAAAATTAATTATACAGTTCTCCCCCCTGCCCCCTCCCCCCCCCACCGTTTTTGCAGAGCCTTTTGAACTGCACTGCTGCAAAGCCATTGACAAGCAAGGTATTAGAGATCAAAATCAGACTAGAACTGCAAACATAGATCCATCATCCACAAAAGTTTTGATTTAGACCTCAACTTCAAACTTTGCTCCTTTCTATCAGTTGCACTGGCTGAGGATATAAATATCCCCAGAAGCTTCAAGAAGGTTCAGATACAAACCTGAAGGTGAAATTTTTGTCTCCTGCCCTTCTTTTGACTTTAAAGCTCATTTCAACAGCAGTCTCCTGCACATGGTAACGTTCTCATTGAAGTGTATATTTTCCTGGGTAATATTAAGCACTTCAAAGTACACTTCCCTGTTTCTTTACTACTCATTGGCTTCAGTGGTGAGCAGCAACTAAGTTGCTAGTATTATGTCTGGCTTCTACTTCAATACAACATCAAAGGAACATATGTATATTTTAAAGAATTACAACTACAGCTGTGCAAAACTTGCCTTACAAGCCCCAAACCTTAGTCTAATGTTTGTATCTTCACCTTTCTTTATGTTATCCTTTTCATGCTCTGTGTTAGGATCACAGAAAAACTGTTGATAGAACAACCCCAAATAAAACCAAGATACTTTAAAGGTTTAGATAATGAAGGATGTCCTTGGTGTTCACAGGCACTGGGGAGACTAACTTGTTTCAGTTAAGAAGGAATGCCTAATAATCGCACAAATAATACATGCCTGAAGTTTGTTACATGCTTGGTCTCCTTCTTCTTACTGTCTGATGTGTATTCCCCCAAGTTCTCTCATTCTCTCCTAATCATTAGCACGACTACTCTGCCTCCCTGAAATTAGAACACAAAAGAACTCCCCGCCCTGCAAAAAAACAACACATAAACCATTTGAGAAGTTTTTAAACATGCACTTGACATTTTTGAGTTTAGGGATGCAAGTGGATGTTTTTGCAGAAGTTGTTTACCTAAAGGTACTTTAGGTGCCCCCATTACTGGGTCACCATGCAGTAGCTACAGTTCTCTCAATCTTTCATGTACTCATCTTCTCAGTACCCCATGGGAAGTCAAGAAGTGCTATTATCTCTGGTTCATAATCAGGAAAATGAAGACAAGAGAAGCAAAAGCATGGTTTCCCAAAGCACTTCAGATCCTAAATCACTTAACCCTCATTACAAGCAGTATTGTCCTGTGCTCCAGTAACCATATGGATAAGCCAGCAGCCTTTTCTATACTGCTCACTGGAACATAGCAAAGTGCTCCTCCAGGGAGCAGCCTACACACCGTTTCTGGAAAAAAAAATGTTAGACATGTTTACATATCACTACATCTAAAGCAGAAAGGCCTTTTTGTGAACAGCAGACTGTTTTCAGGCCTCGATTTGAAATGTTTGCAGAGTGTCATGCTGTATTACAGTGTTTCTACTTGCTCATGATCCTTGCACCATTCTGGCTTTCTGTTGCAGACAAGTCCTGTTAACTTATGCTTTGAGTGTGTAAATGCCATCTAGGCTCTTGCAACACAAGTGCTCCTGAAAATTTTACCCTTGCACAAGTTGGTTGCAATGAAGGTTAGCTGAATCTCCAGAAACCCACAGCTCTGTCCTAACTGAAGAACTATCCTCAGACAGACCACATTCATGCATAAGTGTACCCATGTGTGTGTATGTATGAACAGGTATATAGTGTCACTGGTTACTTCTGCCTATGTTTATTGCTCAAAAATTCAAAAGGAAGTTAGTGACATACAAACATGGCTTATTTGGTGCGTTTTAAATTAGTGGCCATTAACCAATACCAAAATTAACAAACTATAAGCTTCCAGTGAACTCATCCATTTGTACTCATGAAATCCATGAAGTTGATTAAAACAGTGTAACTTGAAGCATTTTTTTTTCCTTCTTCCTAATAAACAGGAAGATAGTCTGATTAAAAAAAAAAAAACTCAAGAAAAGCAATAGAACATAAAACTTTTCCCTCCTGCTGGTATTTTATAGATGACAAGGCATGAAATGATTGATCATGCACTGTAATGATGGATAAGGACAATTGGCTGAAAGGTCAAAACTATTAAGTAAATAGTAAAAAAAAAAAAAAAAAAAAAGAAAGAGAAGATGGTACATTTCTCTCTGAGGCATAGTAAGTTTAAATGGCAGGAAACCTTCATGTCATAGCCATACTGCTTCCATTTAAGCTTAAAGAATACCAAACTGAAATATCAGCAATTAGTTAAGCAGTTTTAGTTGTTCTTTCACAAGCAAAATTTGGGCAGGGTTAAGTGTGTTTGGATTACCTCCAAGGCATATTTGTGTTTTCAAATGTATACTTTTTTACAAGGTTTTTCTTTAAAATAAATATATCATAGTATGATATCCTTACTAATTTCTTCCCCTTCATTTATGAGTGTGCATCTATACAGTAAAACACAAATGGAAAAAAAAAAAAATGATCAGTACAAGCCTGACTTTGTCTTTATTTCAGGAGTTACAGATGTTTCTAGATTTTAATATAGTTATTCCAAGGCTGGATTTAACCAAATCTATAGATCCAATAGTTTGTGCGCTGCTAAAGTGCAGAGAGGATTTCAGTGACAGCAACTCCTCTCTGCTTTTTAGGTTAAGCTCACCTACCTCTGGTAATGAAAGTTCAGGGAACTCAAAGCAGTACCAGCCAACTCAGCACATAGGAGAACCCTGTGGAACTACTGGCTGTGCTCAGTGATCGTGACCCAATTCTCCTGGGTATGGCGCTACAGACCCTATCGGTCTGTAGAAATACTCAGTACCCCTTAACATAGCATGACTGCTTTGTGAAGACAGTTTCTCACCCTACTAACTATCAAATTGATTTATTTCAATTCTCTAAAATCCTAAGCATTTTTCATTAAAAATAATTCCCAAATGATCAGTGATGGCATGGTTTTTGTTTATAAATAGTAGTTTCATTTGGTTTTGTTTTTTTTCCTTTCTTCTCTTCCTAAAGAAACCTCTGGAAAAATTTCTCTCGCATACCCACAAATAACTGAATCTACTTAGCACTTCTTGAAGAGGTGCATTTTTTAATTTTTTTTTAATTTTTTTAAAATATGACTTTTTTGTGCTAGTGCATTTGTCAACATTAGAGTAATTAGCTCAAGTTTCATCAACTAGCTGGTGCAATCTGTTCAGAAAGCAACTTGGAATGTTAAAAAATCCTAATAAGCTTCTCCAGCTTCACAGTTAAAGCCTGAGGTTTCAGTTCTGTCTAAAATCGGAGGAAGGTTTTTAAAAGATAAATCAATACCACTAAAAAATATAAACAACCAAAAAAAAGACTAAGTAAGGGTGATGTTATTGGGTGAAGTTATTTTTCTACTATTTTAGATTGTTTCATACTTTTTAAAATGAAGCAGTATTTTACACAGGAAAAACTGATCTAAAGCAAATCTGGAGATCCAAACCTGTAAAAGCTTCCATCCCTCAGTAATCTCACATTTGTGAGTAATCCAACTGAATTAAAAAATATTTGAATCACAAATAAAAAGTTACCCAATATCTAATCCTAGTGAAATAGGTATGCAGTAAGTTAATTTGTGTACTGTTCCTCATTCTTGCTTTTCTTAGGGCTGTTTATGTCTGCACATGCATGCATTTGTGTGTTTTAAGTGCAGATGAAATCACTTAAGGCAGAAACAAGGAAAAACACGCTTTTCAATACATAAAAAACATTTATTGATAGTGGTTTGTCTCCACCAAAAGGCAGCACAAAAAATGAAGCCTCTGGAAACATCTTTAACAGCTGCCTGATCAAAACTAAAACATAATTTTTAAAATACCAAAGCTATCTTTCTCTCTTAGCAGCCATTTACTAACACAGTTCAGGAAGACAAGAGGCTTGAAAACATCCTAAGTATAGAAGTCAGTCAAAGAAACTACATTAACAGCACTAGACTGTACGGTAAGAATGACATGGGGATATACATTAAGGTACACAAAGGTACACCTTGGGTAGATGGTGACTTCACTAAGGCAGTTGTAGGGGAAAACTAGTATGGGAATGAGACAAGAACAAACACCAACTTGTCCACCTTGATTCAGCAAAGTCCCATAAATTGTGAGACAAAAGCATGCAGCCAGGCACAGACTTATAGGGATGGAAGGGGAGAGAGGGAAGCTTCACAACTGATATGGTGCGATGAAGCTGGGAATAAGCACAATGTGGCTCAAAACTCCTGTTCTCCCTTGTATACCATCCATTGCATACTCAAATAAAGCAGAATTAATAGGCTTTTGCATATGCTATTTGCACAGTAATAGGACTAACAGATGAGGAGCAGAGAACAACTTTTCCTAAAAGGAAGAAGAAAGTGAAAAGAACTAGGGAAAAGGCCAGTAACAGATGCCACAGACATAAAATAAGAGCACTGTGCTTCAGCAGCAAAAAGAAGAAAAGCCCCCCTGACAGTAGCCTCCTGCCTGTTTGATCACTTCACAGAAAATATCTTTTTCTTAAAAGATGCCTTCTCTGGGAGATCAAATTAGGCTATAATACATTTACTAATTAGCAGTAATGTACTAGAAATTACAACTTGCAGGGTTTTAGCTAGTACCGATTATTTCTCTTGCAAACAAAATTAAACATGTTTTTACAATCTGTTCCCCTACAATTTTCCTGGCTTTCCTTCTGTTTTGCCTCACACCAACAGAAATAGAGGACCGTGTTTTGATCTTTAGGCAATATACCTGTGCACCCATCTTCTGAGCAACACTGGGCTCCAGAGCTGGGAAAGCAGGGAGGAGATACTCCTTTGTTGTATTGCCGGGTAAACTCAGATGTAAATTCTGAGTCTCATTTTGGTCCATGCCATGTTTGTGTGGAGTACAGATACCATAAATCCAGTCCTCAGTGGTTAGCTCATAAAGCCGAACCTGCAACATCCACTTCCCAAGCATGGCTTGGGGATGCCAGAACCATGCTCTTCTGCAGGCTGCAGAGTGGCAGTGTCTCACAGGCAACCGAACTACTCTAGAAGAGCTTTAAGGTTGCTCTGCATTAGACTGGAAACTTGGGCAGCCACCAGGGACTCTCAGAAATTCAGAGGGGAGAAGCAGCTTAAATCCCATGTCTGTACTGTAGGTAAGGAGCTAGGCCAATGTTCATTATAGTTCCCTAGGGTCTTAAAGCTGTACACAACTGAAATAGTTTTGTCACTCCTTTGCCACTGTCACACTGATCAGCAGTGCCAGTGAGTGGATGTACACTGTAACTAGGGACAAACCAGAAGTCCTGTTGCTAAAGACCACCCCTGCAGGAAGTATTGCAGTGGGCACCGATGTCCCCTGGGGGATCAAAGTCCTCAGTTGCCTGGTTAGTAAGTACAATTTGTACCTCACATTACACTAGTTGAAGTTCGGGAATAGAAGGGAAGTTTTCCTTTTCAGATGATAGCGGTAGGTGACATGGAAAAGTTGTTTGTTTTTTTGGGGGGGGGTTTCTTGGACTGGTTGGGCTTTGTTTGTCTTTTTTTAGCATGGTACAGAGCCTACTGTTATTCACTGTAATACTGTTAGTAGCCTTGATCTTTCCTGTTATCTTTCCTGCTTCAGTAACACACCTGTGGCCTTTGCCACAGGTTTATTTTTTTTTTTTTTTGGCTCTTTTTCTGCCTATTGCCCATTTCTTGCTCATTCCTTTTGAAAGCGTCAACTATATTCTATGTGTCTCTGCTGTCTCTCCCTTCCACATAGTTTATGGTGAGTTCAACAACTTCTTCCCCATAAGAGGGGTGGAATATGCAAATCAGTCATGCAAGTGGGCCTTGACAATGAGTCCCAGGACTGACACTTTTTATTCAGTGTATTATGATAACAAGAGACACCATGTAAGGAAGCATATACAAATTGAGAAGGAGCAACACTTATAAGTTCTGTTTGGGTTTTTTTCTGTTTGTTTTTGCAGATCTACATGAATAAGTGGTTCTGAATAGTTAATCATACATTACTTATTACACACAGAATATCGATAAATAAATGCCAATTTCCTAAACTATATTTATTGTTGAGCTTGTTTAACACACATTTTTCAGTCTATTGTTGGGTTTTAATAAGAATTGCAGTATATGGTATTACTTGTACTGCTCTGGTTAGCTGCGTTTCCTTTCATATATGGCAGTTATACAAGTAACCTCTTTTTTCCTGAGTTGGTAAGCATAAATGTTACAACAAACACTTCAGTGTAGAGCTCTGCAAGACTGAATGCATTAAATACTCTCACAGCTCAATCTGAAATTTGTTTTTTATTTCAGCCCTTCATGGTTGAATTCTGCCTATTTTGGAGGACCTTGAGTAGAGGTTTATTTGGTCCACTGTGTGCAGCAATTTACGATGGCCACAATCTGAGAGGAGAGCAATATCTAACAAAGAAATGAAACTAAATATTACGGCTGGTGTTCAACAGGGTGATTCAATCTCACAGGAGTATGGCTATACCATTCCTTCTTGCCAGGGTGTGGCAAACAACTGTCAATATTCAGCTGGTCCCATCCCAGGTCAGGATGTTGACCAGACTTCAAGGTTGCTTCCAGGCCTATCTTCTCTATTAGCAAAAGGCTTCCTTAAATGGCCATTTCGAGATTCTCCTCATGCAGGGGAAGTCTAACATGATATAAAGACGCTCCTCTGATATTTTCCCTTGGTGGTGGTACAGGACATGCAGCTAGGCAAAATGGTATAAGGAGGGAAGATCTTTGTGGTTAGCAACCGCTGGTTACAGGAACAGTGTGCTGACAGCAGTTGCCACAAGACAGAATAGCCTTTATTTTGCTCTGATTTATGCTTCTTCCAATAGCCAAACCACTCCCTTAAGAGGGCAGATATTGAGGTGGCTTAAAATCCTTGCACGCAGTTTGGCAGCACCTGAAGATCTAAAGAACAGAGTTGCAGATACACTTACACATATTGAACAGCAAAGAGAAATGTTGGGTGACAGTCTTAATGTTCCATCCTTTCTAATGTGGTCTATTGTGACAGTAACAATCTATTTGTAGTCTTTTAAAGTGGTACAGCATGCTATATTTCAAACAAGATTAAGCTTTTGACAAAACAAGTCTTTCAACGGTCTGCATATTTTATTAAAGAGCTATAGCTTCTAAGTTACCATAATTTTTTTTTCCATCTAAGCAAAAGTCTTTACTTTTTGAATACCACTTGATCTACCAGAAGATAGCTAAGGAGATTGAATATTCATCTGCAGTTAATTTAATAATTTCACTGTACTTGGTTATTATAATAATAAAACTATTATTCAATAATTCAGCAATGGTCCTAAAGTCAATGGCTTTTCTGCTGTCAATATATTCAGAGGGTAAATCTGTATCACAAGTACAGCAGCATAACCAGTAAACAGCATATACATTTCTGAGTGCTGTTCGATAAGAAAGAAAATGGAAAGCCTAAATAGCCTCCTTCAAATTTGATATTACAAGCTAAAGCTACCCTTGATATACAAATGGAGCCTCACTGAGGTGAAAAGAACTAATTCAACAGACATAAAATTGTAAGAAGAATTTGGTGTGTTATCAGGCAGATATCTAGTGATTTTCTAGTTGAAGTGACCAGTAAAACAGAGTACAGTTGGCTTTTACATATTTTTTTGCTCGCCTGCCTGGAAACAATATTGAACAGAGACTTTTTCTTGAAGCATTGCTTGGCATCCTTACTCCAAGAGCAGAACTCTCCAAATTCCCAGAGTATTACCCCTTATTTATATTACTGCACTCATGCTGTCAGTGGGCCTCCCAGATTCTAAGTGCTGCCAGGGTCTACCTTGCTCCCAGTATAAATCAGAGCAGCCTTAGAGAGTAGCTGCTTTCTAGGCTGCTGTAAGAGGGGGAAGAAATCAATTCTTAGCTGTGCCATGGGCTCTGTGCCAGTGGAGGACACCCTATAGATATTTTCAATCAAAAACTTGCATCCTCAGAGCAGCATAAAATGTCTAGGGCAAAAAATGAATTGGGCCCTTTGGTTCCTCCCTTTTAGAGATACAGAAATGAGCCCAAGCCTGTTTATCAGCTCCAAATACACCACAACTTTGGAGGAAGTTTGGATCTATAGCTGTATTTCATAACATGAGCCCATTCCTACTCCTGACATATCTTGCTGTGCCTGTGATTAGGAAAGGTTATGGCTGTGAATCATGGCTTGAGGAAATGTGTAGTACACCTGTGTACAAGAGTAAACTAAATTCAGTTTGCTATTTATCTACTGTATTTATCTCAGTTAAGTAAACTTTGAGTTTGTCAAGATTTCCTGCTGGAAATTCTCATGATAATATGAGTATAATTGCCTTTTTATTGCCACAGACATCTGCTACAGTTTTCAAACAAAGAAAATACTTTTTTTTTTCTCCCCTGGCTTTCTCTATAACAAGAGAAAGATCCTCTTTTATTTTTTGTGTAATAGATTACAAAGCCAACTGAGGGGCAGTAGAAACGAACCAGCCAACTTTTCTTCCTCCAGACCCGCTTACCCTTCAGGACAAGAAATAAAAGCTTGTACAACAAAGGTTATAGTCCCTTAAATAAGAAGTCTGCACACTATAATGTGGAATGGATCAGACAGTTCCCTCCTAATCCTCTATTTTGCTACTAAGGATCTTGGGTATAGTCAAAAAGCCGGTGTCAAAAGCAACATGGCCAAGAAACCACCTGCCTTAATCCACTGGCCCTTCTGCATCCTGCAAAGAAATCCTGCATTTGACTTGACTCTAAGATGTCCTCTTGCCATTTGAGCAGATGGATGTGAAAACATACAGACACTTCAGGCAAGGCTGAAGGTGTCATATGCCCCCCATGCCACCTGGTGCCACAGGCAGACTTGTGCCCTCATCCTCACTGAGGGAAAATGTGGGGATCACAGCTTTGCATGCACTGGTCTTGATACATTTTGGTATGAGAACTAAACTAAAGAAACTGAAACAAAACTGGAGCAGTATCAAGGAAGACAAATATCATCCTTCAGCTAAAAGGCACTCCAGAAATGTTTTGGGAAAAAATGCATGATGTCCAGTCTTTACTGGACAGACTTAATCACCCCGCAGGAGAAAGAGGAGATTCTTGAACACTCATTCACAGAGATATTTCTAGAGAGACCTTTAGTGAAGTTACTCAGAAGAGCCTCTCTCTTGCTGCAGGCTAAGGTAAACCACCATCTGCCTTAGCTCATCATCACAAGGCCATGAGTTAACTTGTCAAGCAACCTGCTCCAGGACTGATTCAGAGATATCAGAGCAATCACCCACCATATGGAGATGAGCAGGACCTGAGTGCTGATGAGTCATCTCTTACATCTTGGAAACAGAAAACTGGATGAGGAGTGAGAATGTAATCTATAGAGGAGACTGGGGCACAGACACAGTTCAGAGACATTGATTACTGTGGGATGCATCATTTAAATCAGTTTTTGATCCCAGTCTTGCACTAGCAGCTGGGCCTCTGCAGGAGAAGGGCTGCCACACAACACTGGCCTCCCACATGCAAATATCAATTCACACAGGTAGCTGCATGCCCAGCAGTCACTTGTCTGGGAGCATGATGTGGCCTGATAACAGTATGTTTAGGGGAACAGCCTTATCTCATGGTTTGTTCAGTCACTGCAGGGAGCAGCAATATCAAGGTACTCCTGCAGTTTGGCAGGAGTGTTATGCCCCTGTTTCAGGAGGCTAGGCTACAAAGAGCTGACTTGGAAATGTTTAGGTCCTCCAGTTGTAGCAGAGGATTTCCAACCATGCCCAGAGGGAAGAGGAAAATACAGTAGCAGTTCCACACTGACTGTAAGTATCTAGAGGGACAGCATAACAGGGGGACTTTGAGGGGGCACCATAAGGCATAACTGGTGGTACTACTATAACCATGGACTTGGCTGCTAGCTGCCTATGTTATGAGGAGTTTGTCTTCCGATTTCTTCTTTTTTTTTTTTTTAAAGAAATAAAACAAAAAAACCCCAAATCTTTGAAGTAGGAGACAATTCCTCAAGACTTAAGTGTGTGCTTGCTTTCAGGGCTCAGGCTTTGTCAGAAATCCCCATTTCTAAGACAGGGTTTTTATCTTCTTACGGAAAAGACAACATGACAGGACACTTATCTAGAAAAATGACAGGTTATATTGAAGATCAGTAGGACCTACACTGAGTGAGCCAGTGGTCAGTAAAGACTTGAAAGTGTGTGCCCTGCATCCTCCTGACATACATTAGAATTTGGCACAGGTTGTTGCCTGTTTTGCCTGATGGCAAATACTGAACAGAGTTGCAGTGCCCTCCCCTTTCCCCCATACACACACACACTGCAGTAAGACAACTGGACAGTGAAAGCATAGCAGGAGATGTATGTGTATGATGGTAGACTTAAAGCAGACAGGTCTCTCCCCATACAGGCTTTCAAACCTTGGATTTCCACACTGGTGCTGCCAAATGTAGTATTCTCACCACCAGCAAAAAGGGATTTAGAAAGACATTTCCTGACACAGGTGGATAAGGGCAAAGCAGTTAGCCTCTTTCTCTTATCTGAGGTCAAATAGCAAGGAGGTTGCAATGCTTGTATCCAAATGATTTCTGAAGCTGACAAAGAATTAGAGACCAGGCCGCTCTGTCCTAGCCAGCTTGATGTCTGCTGTTAGAGCAACAGAAGGACATGTGTGCAGTGCAAATGGGAAAGAAGACTGGCACAAGACAAAGAGGGAGATGTTTGAGCTGTTTCAGACTTTATTCTCAAATTCTAAAGTCATGGTGCTTGCTGGAAAGTTGGGTCTCCAGTGATATACATGCAAGACTCCCACCTGGTAGTCAAGCTTGCCAAGTGATGCTAAACCTTTTTTTTGGATGGTTTAGGGCCCAAGAGTTACAGGATAGAAAGGCTTGGGTTAGAACAGCTGTCCAGTGTCCTCATACAGACTAACAACTACATTGTCAGCCATGATTATCCTGATATCCATCCAGTTCTTTCAACTGTTATTGAACTAATCTTGTAATGAGCAACAACAGACCTTGAGATACTCAGATGTATGCCTAAAATATGCCTAAAACCTTGCTAAACTTCTTCAGGGACTTTGATTGCTGATGTAGGGCTACAAAGACCATGACAATAAAGGAACAGATGTGATACTTTCAGTGCAATGGCGTGTGTGATGAAAACAAGGAGATTAGTATTTACCTGCCAGAAAGAGCCTAAGTTTCAAAACATGCCATTTAGATGCATATAGGTAGTATGATGACATTGGTGTAAATGAAGTAAACACAGCCCCTAGAATATGATGGATTACTTGATTGCATGCTGTAGTCCAATACAGACCCTATTTAACAGAACACCAGTGGGTTATTCCTGTGAAGAGTTTCAAACTATTAGATCACAAGAAATGTCTGGAAATCTTATTAAAACATAACATGGAAGTTTGCTCTAGTTATTTCAGTGTATAGTTAGAATTATGCTATGGAAAAGTATAATTCCACCTCCCCACCACCCTCGGCCTCTTCCACTTCAAATTCATGAGAAACCTCCCTGGCAATAAGATCCAGCTGCAGTCTGGTATGTAGGAAATCAAAGATCTGATCCTGTAGTCAGACAGACAAGATTCAGACAACTAAGTAAAAAATATGATAACTTGTCTTCTTTTCCATTTTCATATCTCGAGCTTTGTTCTCTTCTTTATGATCCCTGTGGTGAAATGTTAGTGATTAAGGTACTTTTTGTAGATTATTCAATTTATTTCCCTTAACATGTAGGATATTTAAAATGAGATTGTCAGAAAGACAGCAAAAGAGCAAGCTCTTCAGAGGCACTGTGGTACCTAAATCCCTACAAACTCATCACTATGTTTTCAGTGCAAACCTCAGAATACAGAATGCGTTAGCACAGATGATGATCATCTTTTGCTATGATACAGATCATAGACAAAGTCTGTGTAGGTGAATTATTTCACTGTTCAGTTCATATTATATATATTAATTGGATTAAAGGATATAAAAAGGCCAAAGCTCAACACTTAGCACTTAACCTTCATGAGAGGTTAAGATTTTCCCCCAACTTTTAAAGAAAAGTTATGGTTAAATAAATGCATTGGAATACCTAGTGACTCAATATGGACTAATGTTCAGATGAACAAGCATTAAAAATCTGGAAACCATACTGCACCACTGCACTGCACTGCACAGCACAGAGGAAGAACACTTAAGTGAAGTTTTCAAATATTCTGGGTTTTAATCAAATATATTTCCAATTATAAGAATCATTTTTATAGTCAGCTACCAGGGACAGCAAGATAATTTAGACAGCTAGCTGGTAGCCATAATTATGCTCTGATATAAAATATAACCATTCTGTTTGTTTTGTTAATAGCTCTGGAAATTTGAACCAACTTACTAAAAAGCAAGAAAGGTATTTGGCTGTCTGAAAGTCATACAGCACTTGTATGTACAAAGCTCACTTTAAATAAAGGGTTGACACTGTGTTATAACATTACACACCAGTTAAAATTTTTCAAGGGACAGAAGTGGTTGTTAAATCAGGAGCGAATGTATACTTAAAGTCACTTTTCAAGACATTCATCACTGTTGTCTCTATGAGTAGCATGACTGTTCAAAAGTCACTGCAGCCTCATTAGAGGCATGACCTTTGGGCGATTTCACCAAATTAAGAACCAAAATCCAGGGGGTGACCAAGGGTCTCTGAACAATACAGCTGAAATATAGGCTGCTTAAAAAAGAATAAAAAAATTAAAGATGCTTTAAAAATTAATCACAACAGCTATGAATGGACCCTGCTATGCCTTTCCAGTTTGTTTTTATCATTTGGCTTGTAGAAGAGAACATATAACCCCATAACCCTAAACACATCAGAAACGGTGACCTTAGTTTTGCAGTATCCATGAGGATATAGTGGTAGAAAGGAAGCAAAATCCGTCAGCATGAAGAACCTACTTCTTGTATGTTGCCCTGTACACCCTTGGATTTCTTCCTCTTGAAGTGAAGAATAACTTCTACCCTTCAGATTTAAGAAGTGCTTAATAGAATTGGGAAAAATAAGCTGTAAAATCAAAGGAAACTGAATGTACCCCTCAGGTTTTCCTTTTCTTTGAGATTAGAAGACACTGTCACTACCATATTATCCTGTCCACTTTTCCAGAAGAATGTTGGGGGAGCACACTAAAAAATAAGTCTGGTCACTTAAATCTGTACCAGTTTGGCTTAACATGCTGGGGATATAAAATGTAAAAACTGATGAAGGACTTCATGAGAGAGAGTGATTTCTGGACTGACATACAGCAAGCCCTATCTGCCTATTCCCCCTTGCCCTGTTTCCACATATCCCACCCACGCAGCTCTGCAAATGCAACTCTGTAGAACTACAATCCAAACTAGCTCCATGTTGAAAGCAAACAAAAACCCCCAAAAAACATGTCCCTTGAATTTTGTTTTTACTTTAATAGCAAATGTATCCAAGCTTATCTTCCTTTCCTTGTCCATCAGTGCAGTCATATGTAGAGGAAAAAAGCAAAACCAAGACAATCCCCTGCCCCTTCCCACCAAAAATATAATAATAATAATAATAATAATAATAAAATCACACACTAAAGCAATTAAAGACCACAGATTTGAACACAGAACTGACTTCTTAGCTATCCTTTTTGCCAGTAATCTTAGGCAATTCTTTATGAACAACCCTAACAGTCATCGCTTTCCTCTGCTGTCCCCCTGCTCCCCCCAGTAGCAAAATTCGACATCCTTTTTTTTATATGGACTTAAGCTCTTTTTAGTAACATTAATATTAGGGGAATGGAGTGAGGGTGGTTCCATAATTTCTAGCATAGTGAACTCCTGAACTAGGACTGGAATTACTATTATCACTGAAATTCTCCTATTCCTAATAATAAATTGAAAATGACTGCTTGGATTATCTCTGTAAGTAATGGGATCACATTAAGACAAGTGCACTGAAGATAAATATTGGATATAAACTCCTAACACTAAGGCATCTTCAAATGAGAGATGGGAAGAAGTTCTCTTCCTTGAATTATATTGATTTAGAACAGGAAAAAAAGAGCAGAAGTTGTAACACTAGAAAAAACACTGGACTGGCCAAAAGCGCAAGGGGAATGGTGAAGAGGGATAGAATATCGTGACCTAAATAACTTACACTATAAGCCTGCAGCAATTCAAAATAAGTGTTAGTCTAAAATCTTTTGTGTGATCATTAATAGAACAGTGTTATTGAAATTCATGGGGGGAAAAAAAGAAATCAGGAAAGAAAAAACATCAGGCCAATTAATCTTTAGAAATTGATCTACTTTAGACTGCTTTAATGGTTGAATTTAGACCACCATGAACAGGATCTGCCTCTGACATGAACTTTAAATATTCTTGTTGGGTGCATCTATAGTTACTGATACAGGCATTCTCTGAATTAAAGTAAACAGGGGAGGTAATTTCGTTTATTTGTTTCTACACAGAGCCCAATCTTTGCAAAAGAAAGTCCCTTGTTTGTATGGAGATGTAGGTTAAAAAAAATTCCCGGGAAAGCAAGTGCCATTTTGTCTTCAGATTGAATATTAGCCTTTTATAAGCCTGCCTATTCTATTTCTGATTATTAAGCAGACCAGCTTTTAGTGTCTGAGTGTCAGTGAAGATCCAGTCTTCCTTATTTGTCAGCATTTACAAATACATGCTGTAGGTCAGCATCCTCACCTTTTCCGAAGTAAGAAAAAAAGAACAGTTGCCAATTACTTCATTATGATTTTACAGGTAACTGCTGACTTACAAGTGAAGGTTTATATTCAGGTTAATGGTAATTACTGAAAAAGTACCCAAAACAGGAACGTGATATCTGTATCATTACTTAGCACTTATCCCACATTGCAACTCTGAAAAAGCTTGATGTTGGTTAAGTGATGCTGACTACAGATAAAGCAGGAGTAATTCTTTGAGAACTGAGGAGAGAAGTTGAAGTTTCTTTTACTACCCAGACACTTGAAGTTTTGTCTTCTGTACAGTCATAATCATGTTCAAAAAACATGTAGACATGGCACTTAGGGACATGGTTCAAGAGGCATGATGGTGTTGGGTTGATGGTTGGACTTGATGATCTTAGAGGTCTTTTCCAACCTTAATGATTTTATAATTTGCAAATTTTGGAAAAATAACTCATTTTGTTATCTGTAGGTTTCAGTGTTAACCAATGAAGTTGCTATGCCTATGGTTTCACAATGCTCCAGTTCTTGAGGCAAAATTAGCCTCAAATTCTTTTTCCCTTTGATTTTCTTCTGGATGATTGCTTTCAATCTAGCTAAAGTTCTTGTAAAGAGATTTTTTTTTTTTAACCTGTATCAGTGGATTTGTCCAACTTGCACTGCAGACCCATAGTCATTTGTAGCAGAGAAAGCAAAGGGGAGGCCCTCTGGGCCAGGAGGAGTGGGGGGAGGGTTGAGGGGTGGAGAGCAGGACCCAGTGGCATTATGAGCAGGTCAGGACTCCTCCACATGCTGGCATTACCCTATAAGGTAACAAATGGTAAAATTACATTGGTCACCAGTCAACTGACAACCATCAGCCCCTCTATAGTAAAAAAGGGAGAAATAGAAGGGGAGAAGACTTGTGGCAGGAACTCAACTGCATGCTCCAAATCATCTCAGAAGTCCCTGCTATGTGTGATCAGAACCTACCTCTATAGAAACTTTCCAACCCAAAGAAATACAACAAATGTCTGCATTCAATTAGACGCCACATAGCAAAGCCAATATGGATATCTACGAACTAGTTTGTGAGAATCTCCTCACCCCTGCCAGGACTGTGTTATAGGGGTGGCTTCCTCCACCAGGAGGACAGCAAGCCAAATTTATTGAAGTTGCGTGGCTACAGCAGGGTGGGGGGAATTTCACTGTAGTGCTTCATTTCTGTTTTAATGAATAATGACAGCTCCAAGTGACTGTTGCCAGCCACTCTTCCCCATTTTTTTTTAAAAGTAATTAATAGTGTTAATGTTTCATTGTGTTTTGCATAGTTGTAGGCAGTCTAACTTTAAAATACGTGCTAACAATAAATAAAACTCTATAGGGACTTTTTGATTTTTCGAGTGCTTGAGCAGTCATCTGACAACTCGTGAAGAGGAAGCTGGCTACTGCTGAGGCTAGGATTCCCACGGCAGCAGCAGGGGGGATCAGAAAATTCAAAAGCAGTTGCGACCCAAGATCCAAGCTATCCCAGGCTGAGCAAGGCTAAACCTAGCCTTTCAAGTATATTTACATTGCATATAGGCACCTCACTGTCCTGACCCTGGCGGGCACAGCAATTTTCAGAACATCTCAGAGCAAAGGAGCACTCAAATCTGGTTTTAACAAAGTCAACAGGAAGCAGTTCAGGCCTCAAACCTGCGAATCATCTGGACTTCACTTGCAGTGTAAACATGCCCTCCCTTGGCCAGAGAGGAGTCTGGAGAAACAAGCTGACTAACTGACTGGTGGGTGAGGTGAGCATACCCTTAAACAATGACCACTGTTCATTATGGCCTTGAACTTCTGAAATGCTGAGCTTATTTTGGCTTCCACTCAAGTCAGCAAGACCACAGAGGATGCCCTGCCTTCCTGGGGTATGCAATTGTAGTTGAGGTGCCAAAGTAAAGATCTAGGTTCCTACAAACACCTCCCCAATGTCTCATATCCTCTAACTCACCTGGTCCCAGACCCCAAGGATCTACCCTACTGGTACTCCACCAGTGAAACCTTTCAATTCTTGATACATTTTACCTGAGACTGCCAGCAGAAGAGTTGATAATAGCCTGCTGTGATGGTCTTTTATTCCCCTACCACTAGGAACAAATTCAGAATCACTTAAAATTAGTTTATTCCAGACTCACAAATAAATTCCTGCCACTGTTCAGCTACTATAATATTGCTATCACCAATCAGTTGGGTCATAGATAGACAGAAATTGAATATATACGCATGCATATACTGTCTTTCTGCATCATAAATTAGATCATTGACAATATTATCTGTGAAATGACGAGACCAAATCTGCAGGAAGAGTTATTCATACAGTAATCACAGGAAAACAATGCAACAAACCTGTATTTCTAACTTGAGCCTAGTCAGAATAGAATAATGCCACTGAAAGAAGATGCAGACAATGTGGCTCTGTCCATTACCTATAGATAAAAAAACCTCTTTGGCAGAAGGGATGTTTACAACTGCCCTAATCAGATGCTTCTTGCACATTTTTATTCCACCCTGCACCTTCTGTTGTAAATCAGGCTTTAAAAAGCAGATAGCAGCACTGTGATCTTATGTCAAGAATGAGAGATGTTTGTTTAATGGGCCTTTAAATTGTTTGTTTTAGAAAATACATATACCACTGCCAGCACAATAACTTCCCACCATATTTTTTAACTTGCTCTGTCTTTATGCAATAAAAAAAAATGACGGGATAAGAGTCAGTATAAATAACAATAAAGCTCTGCTTGTTTGCATTTTACCAAACCACTACCTCCTAGTTTCTCTGTAGTCAGCTTGTGGTTGCAATCACTTTTTGGAATATGCCCTTTTCAACAATTCAAGAACAAGAAAAAACACAGATTGTATCACTCTGAGCTGAACAGATGCTGTGTTTCACTTAGGAGTGTTAGTGCAGCATTGAGGTTAGAATGAAAATCAAAGATCGTAGAACATATGTAGGTGTTAAAGCTGTGAATCTAGAACATGCCTGGGAGACTTAGGCACCAGGGTTTTGCATTTCACTGTCTTGGATTCTCTCAGGGCTCTTTTTTTTAACAGTTACTTGGCATATACTGTTTAAAGCACAACAAGTTATCTTGCTCAACTACGTTAAGTGTATGTCTTGAACACTTTTTATAGATCTGATGAAATGTAGTTTATTATATGCATGTATCATTTTTCAGAGGTCTTTTTTCCATGTTTCTATGTAGACTGCTGCAAATCTAAAAGAGTCCAATTAGCTTTTGTTTTCCTTATCAGCTCACAAGTAAAATGAAAATAGTTTTCAGCTTTTCAACAGGTTTACACATTTTTCCCTTATTAGGTCCACCTTGCAGGCCTCTAAAACACACGAAATGTTTAAATATAATGTTTTCTTAATGGCAGAACAACTTTTTGTTTTCTTTTGTTGGGGTTTTTTTTGGTTTTGGAGTTTTTTTGTTTTGTTTTTCTTTTTTTTTTTTTTCCTTTTTTGTTTGTGTGTTTGTTTTTTTTTTTTAAATTGCCTGTGGATGCATCTATGCAAATTCACTTCAGTAATAGTGAGCTATTTCAGGTCACAAAAACACTCAGGATATGGACAGAAAAAAAAAGTTGGTTCTGAGGGCCTGCTGCACCTTCTAGTTTACCTTAAAAGATACAAAATTATGGTGCTGATTAACTTAATAAACTAGTCTAATCATAGAAAGTTCCAGTAGACCTTGGATAGCCAGAAATTCCTTAAAATTGACAGCAGGTGATGCTATTTATACTTTGTTTTTATAAACTACAAAACATTTTAGAAAATAAGTGTGGCTTGGATGATAATAAGCTGATTAAACCTAAATTGAATGGAAGAAGCATCAAACAACCCTCCCTTCCTGATCTGTAACTAAGGTTTCTGGTTTCAAAAGACTGAGGTGGTTGATGAACTAATTCGTAAAATCAGTTGGACTGAAAAGGAAAGAAATTATGCAGAGCCTAAGCTTTCTCCACTTGTAGTCCAAAAAGCACACAAATTAGACAGAATTTGTATTTTGCACAAGAGAAGAATTACAGAGAAGGGCTCCGAGCACAACAGGATTAGTAACAGTGTTTTAAAGAGTAGTGGAAAGAAACAGAAAGCTTTCAGGGAGTGCAAGAAGGTATTTATAGGAAAGAAAGCTATGTTTATAGCTGACAATAGGGATTAAGTAAGAATGACCAGAGTCAAACAGACTTTGCAAAGCAATGAAAATAAATAGTAAATGATTCTTCACCCATATGGAAACAAAAGAAAAAAGAAAAGCTGCTACTATATAAAGAAGGAGGAGCAGAAACTGAAAATAATTAAAATATTTTTCATAAGAAAAACTTTGACTTTCAATAAAAGTCATGTTGCCAAAGCTGGTGTCAAAGGCAGGATAGCTAAAAAAAAAAAAAAAAGCAGTAAGCTTATAGAGATCTGAAGCAGGAGAAAAACAAAGGAGCTTGATGTATTCGTGTCAAACTACCACCTAATGCCTGCCCAAGTATTATGAAAAGAAGAAGGACAAGAAATAGCAAGTTATTTCATAAGGTTTTAAAAAATATCTAAGTTCAGGCAACATGATACACCATTAGCAACTCTAGTATCATACTTGTATTTAAGGAATGGGGAAGAAGTGAGCAACTCTTTCCCTTGCTGAATCATCTGACTTCACTAGCATATAAAGCTTTAGAAAAGAAACCTGAAATAAAGAATTTTGACAAGAGAAATACTGAATAAGAAAATAGCGACATAAGTAGAGAGCAAGATAAAGTGCAACACAGGTTTGCTAAAGGTAGGAGTTGACAAACTCGACATACTTCTTTGATACGATTTTCTAGATAAGGACAACACAGCAGATCTAATCTATTTGATATTGAGAAAAGCATTGGGTTTTGTGTTACACATGGCATTTCTAGTTAAAAGGGAGAGGATAGGGATTAGAATTGCATAGTTCATAGCTATACGGCTAGTATTACACAGGAACCAGTTAAAATACAAGAGTTAACAGGGCTGGCAGGGGTAACTGGCAAGGCAGAGGTATGTCTGAAAACACTTTCTCAATGGCTGACCCTGCAACAACCATTGTTTTCATTCAATACCCTGACATATAATAAAGGGGCCTGTTGAAATTTCGTGAGAACTATGTAATTCAGAAAATATTGTCAATATACAGGAGGATCAAAATACCAAACAAGATGTGGGGATGCATCTGCATTAGCGTTTTCATTTGGAGCCATTACTGCCCTCTTGAAGTGAACCTTTGAAGGGGCAGTCCAGTTGTTAATGGGTCTTTCCTTCACAGGACCAGGCTAGGGCTAGTGTGAGTTCTCCTCTGCCTTCATATTGCAAAGACTTAGGGCACGGAGGCCCTCAACACAAGCTGTTTCACCCAACAAATCTGCTCCTGTTGCGTGGTGTTACTTGCTAATGCAGACATAGCACTGGTATCCTTGAGGACTTTAGTCACAGAAGAGATATGTAATGTACACAGTTCCAGGTCATACATCTAAGATTAAGAAAAAAACCCTTGTATCTGAAAATCACAGAGGGGAAGAGAGGTTACTGTTTCATCAGAAGATGATTTTGAAACATAAATGTCATACAGCAAGTGTGCCTGTGAGGAGAGTAAATGCCAGATCAGACTATCACAGAGAAAACCCATAACTGCACCTTTGTTTGCCTACAATTAAATCCTAAGTTTGGGCTACCACATCCTTTGTTTCAGGGCCTCTCTGTCCCTCCGCAGCTCTCAGCCACCACTTCCAAGTAGGACTGAATGTAAAAGGGCATCTCCTCTGCTCAGCCCCCAGCAGATTGTACCCAACAGCCCTAGACCAACAGGGACCAGTATTTACCTGGTGCAGCTCTGGCTTCCTGGGGCTAATGCCAGCTGTGCAGGAGGCTCAGCTCTTCCTGTTGACTGCCCAGGTGCAGAGCACAACAGCTCTACTTTGCACACAAATGAAAGCAGCCACAGCTGCTCAAGAGCATGGTACAATCATGGGCTGCCCATTAGTTCACTCCACTGCTGGTCAGCTTCCTGACTGCTGGTGCCTGCTTGAGCTACTGCTGAGAAGAGCAAACACTCAGTTTTGAGGTTATTATCCTTGAGCAGAGAGGTTGTTGTGGTTTAATCCCAGCCAGCAACTAAGCACCACACAGCTGCTCGCTCACTCCCCTATGGTGGGATGGGGGAGAGAATCAGAAGAGTAAAAGTGAGAAAGCTTGTGGGTTGAGATAGACAGTTTAATAGGTAATGCAAAAGCTACATGGGCAAGCAGAGCAAAATAAAGCATTCATTCATGACTTCCCATCAGCAGGCAGGTGTTCAGCCATCTCCAGGAATGCAGGGCTCCATCACACATAACAGTTACATGGGAAGACAAAACGCCATCAATCCGAACGTCCCCCCTATTCCTTCTTCTTCCCCCAGCTTTAGATGCTGAGCATGATGTCATATGGTATGGAATATCTCTTTGGTCAGTTGGGGTCAGCTGTGTCCCCTCCCAGCTTCTTGTGCACCCGTAGCCTACTCACTGGTGGGGTGGTGTGAGAAGCAGAAAATGCCTTGACTCAGTGTAAGCCCTGCTCAGCAATAACTAAAACATCCCTGTAATATCAACACTGTTTCCAGCACAAATCCAAAACATAACCCCATGCTAGCTGCTCTGAAGAAAATTAACTCTATCCCAGACGAAACCAGCACAGAGGTCCAGGACTGCCTCCACCCCTCAGCAAAAAGGTGTTTGTGAAATTTTCTAGTTCAGGGAGAACTGGGACCTGGTTTGGGCATCTGGGAATGGCTGATAGCCTATGCTAAAGCTCAGTAATAGATCCTGGGTTAAAAAAAACAAAACAAACAACATAGAAAATACAACATAGATGTAGGCACTAGCTGAAAATACACTGCTATGCCCTTACACCATCAGAGAGCTGGAGAGGAGAGGAAAGGCCTGAATATATGAGAAATGGAAGGCAGTTAAATGTAGTGCAAAATTAAAAGGGGTCAGCATAGGCAGCCTCCCCAACCCCTCTCCCTTGTCTTTGTCTCTGAGCTAGTGCTCCCGCTCCATTGGCAGCAGTACTACAAAGCTTGTGTTTATATGGAGCCCCTGGAGCCAGTCTGCAAAAGGGAATCCATCCAGACCCAGTATTATGACCTATTCAAATTTATCTGGTAGATTTTTGGGGTTTTTAGGTATGCTTGAAAGATATTTAAGAAGGAATGATTTTGATTCTTCAGCCTTGGTTAAGAATTCAGCAGGGTGGAACCTCTCTGAAATCTGCCCTGAATCGTGGGATGTTAACCTACTTAAGTTACATTATGCTCAAAAGCTATGGTGCTGGATGACATGGAAAATCCAGAGGGAGCTAGATCAATCAGAAATTAAGACTTCCAGATGCCATTTTATAAATTAATGATTTGATTTCCCATTTGTACAAGTGCTGATGTAAACAACAATTCTCAGAAACCTCCTAGTATAGAAGAGACCAAAGGGCCCAGCAGCATATTTTAGTGTTACAGCAGTTCAATAAGTGTATTTATTGAAGTTCCTTGGGGGGTTGTGTAATACGTATCATAGACATAGAACTACATTTTATGGGCCAAATTCTGCTCTCAAACTTAATTAGAGGCTTTAAACTGGCATAATGGAAAATGAACATGTTTCCTCTGAGATCTTTAAATCTCTTTTGAAATAAGGACAAAAATAGGAACTAAAAATATTTACCATCTGGAAGGCACATATAGTCTACAAAAGAAAAAAGATGCAAAATAGCCACCTACTCATTAGAGTTGATTATTTCTTCCAGATATAAAGAGCCATCCACCTAAGCTTTCTCTTTTTTTGGCAAGCTCTCCCACAAGTTAGAACTGTGTTTGACAACGATTAGAGTGTTGACTCTTACTTTTGCTGAAATCTTCCTGCTTCTTCCCCCCTTCCTCGCCCCTTAAATACCCAACTTTTGCAATCACATATAAGTCTGATTTCTTTCCCCTCCCCTGTAGTACACTTCCAGCTCTAGTAGTTGTCAAGACGAGCTTTAAAACTGCTAGTCTCTAACAACAGATGAACAAAGAAGTGTCTGCTGTTATTAGTTTAAACTCCATAATTTTTAAGCCTGTCTTGTGATTTTATGGCAGTGGAGTTCTGACTGATAGAATTTTTTTGCTTTTTGGTATAAAAAACATAACATGCTTCTTTCAAAGAATGGCTGGGAAGTGGGGCTGCTTCATGTGTCCTGTTCTGGTGTTGGACTGAACATTAGTTTTGGGAGAAAAGAGAAGTTACCTCTGTTTTAGTAGCAGCTGAGGGAGACACAGTCCACAGGGAAAGGCAGGCAGAAGGATATTGGGGAGAGTAGTACAACTTGGAAATGGGGCAATACTGTAGATGTTGAGAGGTTGCTGAAAAACCAGGGAACTACTGAGGTGACAAGAGGAAATACTTTTCCTTGGACCCGCAAGAGGAGTGTGAAGAACTTAAAGTAGACCAAAATCCCACTCATCTATGAAAGAGACACCTGAAAGATCAGCAGACAGGAGATTTCTTTACAAGCCTTTTTGTTTCTATTTTGTCTTACCTAGATTACTTGAGCTATCTTCATTAAAAAGGAAAGAGCCATTTGTTCTACTCGCAGTTGAAGTAAATCTTTTGGTTGTTTGGGAGATCATTCTAAGGAAAGGTGCAGACACCACCCTATCTGAACATTGGCTGTCCCAGCTCCTGATAGAGAGGGTCCCTTCTTTTGGCTACATAGGGCTGGTAATGGTGATACTGGTAACAGCCATACTTAAAAAAAGAAGTATCTTCAATTCCTCTTGCATTTTGATATATGGAACTTGCTCAAGATCATTCTCTGCCTAGGGACAGGAAGGTCTGGGAAGCAAACTTCTGACTGGCACCTGTGGCAAGCAGTTCTAGCTGCTAAGCGTCAGCTTGCCACCAAGCTTATGTACCTATAATGGAGATGTGGAAATCTAGTCACCCTAGTTTAGTTTCCTTCCACTGTTTCTCTGAAAGGGTCACTTGGCCGATGTAAGAATATTAATTGGCATTTGAAGAATTTTATTTTTGTTGATTATATGGAGCCTTCTGCAGCTAGTCTCCTAAGTGAGATGTCTCACAATATAGGATACATAGTTTTTTCAAGATGTTCTTATTAGTTGCAGTTTTTCTTTTTCTTATTAATTCATTTTTTCTTTTTTCTTATTAATTTAACATTTGATAGCTTGTTCCTGGCCCTATGCTGTCATTCGTTTTATGCTCAAGTGTGTGCATACAGGTATTTGATTGGTCCTGTTGTATTGCCCTGAAGAGATCTGGCTGGAAGAAAAAGTCCTTAAAAATAAAATAAATAATAAAATCATAGGGGAAAAGGTGTTTCCAACTCTTGCGTCAGCACTGCAGGATCAGCCAACTGAAGTGCTGATGTAGCAATGAGCAGTGGTGGGAGCTGCGTGGGAAGAAGGCACTTTTCAAACTGAGTTCACTGCTAAAACGTTGTGTTATGTCCATGTGCACTCAACATCTAAACAAAAGAATTTGACCAAAGTTCTACAAACCAAACAATCTCTTCCTCATAAATTTCTTCCTATTTTAGTGAAAATTTAGTTCCAGCTGAGAACTAAAGACCTAGGCAGAAAACATCCTCAAGCTTCCAGAAGTAAAGCCAGGTATACTGAAGTTTGTCCTTTGTTTTTCTAATAAAATGCCTCTATAACAATATAATGGGAGCACTCAGTTACTCCGTATGCTTGAAGTCTAACAAACAGTCTAGAAATCACAATGCTCTTAAAAAGAAATATTGTTGTTTCAGTTTCTTAACACCATCATTCAAACAGTTTTAAAAATATATGTTTCATTTTGCTTAATATGTTTAAGACCACAGTCAAGGAAAAAAAAAAAAAAATATATCCCCCTTTCCCAGAAGAAAATTACCAAAGCTGAAGGGTCCCTTTCTTTCCCTCCAGGCTTGCAACAAATCAGAGGCATTGCCTGAGAAATGACTATGGATAACTAGGGAAATAACTAGGAAATCTATAGGAAGATATTTTATTATGTCTAAAAGAATACAGACATACATTAAAAAAAGACATAATCTGTTGCTGCACACTACAATCTAGCGGTCTGTTCACTATTTTGAATAAATTAGTGCAATCCCAGAGTGAAGGATCAATGTATTGCCATGTCTACAATACGGGCTTGAACATGGCAACAGTGAATTCTGATTAAGCAAACAGTCAGCCAATCCTTCCATCTTCTTGTCCAAGGTTAAAAAGACAGAGCTGAAAGAATATGCTGGTTTTCTTCTACAGTATTTGAGACAAAAAGTGTCTGGTAGAAAGAGACTTTCATGCTCGCTCTGTGGGAGGGAAGACAGGAAACAGGAGACTCTGTTTAGGAAGGTTAGAAACAATGCAAGTCTACCAAATAGTCATCCTATGTTTAGGAGTAATATGTGGGTTAACCTACTGCTATTTGCAGTTCCCCTGAAGTGAAATGGTTGCTCCATTATGCTCACTTCCATAGGAACTGCTTGCAGTGCACTACACAAAAACTGGTATCAGATTGATTATAAGCAATCTGGAGGAAATAAATCTGGTAAAACAGACACCATACTGACCAGTAGATCCAAAGGGCTTGCTACAGGCTGCACGTGTTCCTACCTGGCAACACCAGTTGGAATCAAACAAAAATCAACAGGAGTTTTTATCTTATGACATTTACCCAGTGCCTTGGAAAAAATACATACAATAATCTCAGCACATCAGAAGGTACATCCGCACAAACGTGCGCACATCCATCGAATATTGGCAAGTACTGTAACCCAGCAGGAATAGGGTTCCAGAGACAGAGAGATGAATAGAGACAGAGCAGTAAATACTGGCATCAGCTCTCGAAGTAAATCATGTCTGGGATACATTAGAGGATAGTATGGAAACAGGTTTGAAGAAGCAAGCTATCAGATAAGGGTAGACCCTAACTCCAAGTAACATTCATCTAATGGACAGTTACTCAATGTTTACCAAGTTCCAGTGGGTATTTTTACAGGGGTCTGCTGAACATGAAAAAAACAGCAGAGCTGGATCAGTAATGAGTTTCTTACTGTAACTTTCTCAAGTATGAAAATGTAGCATCCCTACTTCCCAAGGGGATGGGAACAACTAATCAAGAACAAGTGATTTCAGAGGGATCACTTATTTAGTATCTTACTGAAATGAAGGTAATATTGGTTTATGGTCTGGCTATAGTCTGGAATCTACCCCTAAAATTGTCCTGAGCAAAGATAATCGACTGTGTTTCAATGGAGTTGCACCAGATTAGAACATGATTTTGGTTTATTCTGTAGACAGATGTGATTTTAAATTAGAACATCTTCTGGAAAGCTAGCTTCACATTGTAAACTCTTGTGTTCTTATCCTTTGCAATAAAGAACTAAGAACATAATCCAAAGACAAAAAATGTCCATCTCCTGATCCACCCCCCTCCAAGCGTTTATTATTTTAGTTTCATGTAAGGTTTAACTATAGAAATTATCATAGCAAGACTTAAGGACTACATGAGATTTAGACTGGAACACCATTTTTATCCCTGTGTCCAAATTCTCATGCTCACAAAAATAGCAAAAGCACTTTGGCTAAAACTTTTTAGCTCCACATGAAAGCAGTAAGTGAATTACAGTACACACTGTATTCAATAACAGTGAATACTTCAAAGCTTCCTAATAACTAGGGCATGAATGTAAAATGTGTTGCTCTGCACATCTAAGATTCTCATCATGTTCTTTGAAAAGGTGGCTTTATTCAGATTTTTGTGACTGTTCTTGTTCTACAAAAGCACTTTTAGGATTTTATTGAGGTTTACATACACCAGTGTTCAAGACGAAAGGCTTTCATGTCAATTATTAATAACAAAACCTTTCATCTGTCTATTTAAAAAAATAAAAACATGATCTTTTTTTTTTCCTCATTTTGATGTTTAATTTAGAATGAAAATGAAACTTTTTAAAAAAGTTTTCCTCACTATCACAAGGGAAACTATGATGTTTTTAAGAATTCTCTCTATGAAGATAATGTCAGCTAAAAATAAAATTGAAAATAATAAAATAAAAGCTTAATCCTGAAAAATGTTGAGCATACTTAATGATTTCAACAGGAATGGAAGGGCACTCAGAATCTCATGGAATCCAAACACAAAACTCTGTTTATACTAACGTATTTGGGGATAATCAGTTCATTGGCTTAGAAAGTGACTCAACAGCGACTTCAAAAGCTGTAAGAAATGGAATTATTTCTGACTTAAAGAAAACCCTATTTTGTTTGACATCTATTCCAGTGTTCACACTGGCCCTTTCCCTCCAAAACATATCAGTAAGACCTCAGACCATCCATGTATTACCATGGAGCATGAGACCTTGTCCTGTGATAATCTGGAAGTCCTGTCGCCCTCGCTCATCTTGTAGTGGAATTGCTCATTGACAGACCTCTAAGCCTGTAGTACATGCAATTGAAGTCACCGGTGCTCTGCAAGAGTCATTTTATTAATCTTATTGTAGCATTGCTGCCCACACACCATCTCAGGTTCAGGACCTCAGTCTGTCAGATTTTATAGAATCCACATAAAATTCTAATTTTAAAATGACATCTCATTCATCTTTATTTAAGGAGAACTAGCTACCACAGAAAAATCCTTCTCCACCAAAACAATCATCAGGTAAGTGTCACTTCATACAGACTCCCCTCCAAAATTTCTAATAGTTCTACCAAATTTAATAGTTAGAGTTTTAAACGAAATTATTTCTTTTGAGATAACAGTGCTTGCAGTTCCCGGATTTTATTTTTAAAAGTTCTCGCCCTTCTAATTAAATTTATGTTTCAACTAAGATTTGATGTTTCTAGTGCGATTTGATGTTTCTAACACATGCATAATTTAATTTTGAGCTACAGATATACCTTTAAGTACTTTCATACAGCTTCAACAAAATATGAATGCTAGAACAAGCCGCATGACAGAAGTCAGGCTCTCACACACCTTGTCTTGATGTGGTCTTTAGGAATCATACTTATTTAAGCGTTCTGCTGCTCCAATACACTCTGACTCCAGTTTTCTTTTGCTTTTTATTGCCTTCAGAACTGCAGACTCAGTGTCTTTTTGTGATGCAAAAGTAAACAAAAGGAGAATAACATGCCTGTGACCACTGATCTCAAACAGATGCTAACTGAGTTCAGAGTGCAGGAGCTCTGCCCTCAGGACAGTGGAACTTGCATAGGCAGACACATTTCTCATTTGAACCATTATGTCATGAGTGGTAGAGGTGCGTATGAGGTTTTAAATATTCTTTTCAGTGTCCTTTTGATTGGTTGTTCTTCCAGGAATCTTGGGGGACGTGACTGTTAAAATCAGGGGAGCTGCCTGCAAAATTATTCCAAGTCCTGATTGCAGTGAGTTGGTGATAACTGAGGTGGATCACTTTTAATTTATTTTGCTCTTAAAAACATCATCTAGCCTAAGTCAATGAGAACAGGCCTAGGTCTTCAATTAACTGAACAGTTTGCAGTGCAAACAGGAAAGAATACCAACACGCATCTTGGAACTTGAAAAAATCACAACATTACTAGAATTATTTAAAAATAAAGAAAATCAGCAAATAGAAAACACCAAATATAATTTTTCAGAGACTTTTTCTCCCTTCTCATAGCAGTTCCACATTGCTTTCTCAGTAGTCCACTTTATACTTAGATTGTCTCCAGCTAGCAGCTCCTATCGGCAATAGAAGCTGAATTCCCTTCGTGGCCTTCACAAAAAAATAGGTAAGCCTCTAAAAAGTTTGGGAGTCATTCCAAAATACTCTTTAAAAATCCCTGAGAACAAGTCCTTATTGTGTATTTGTCAATGGAGAGAGAAGATATATATAAAAGCAGCAATAGCTAGCGTTTAGGTCAGATGACGGGGAGTAAAATGTTTGAACTCCCATTTTAACTTCAATACTTATTAATCAAATCATCTCTGAGAAGTTATAGCCACTCCATGCCTCAGCTTTCCCATCTATATATTGAGGGTAATAATACCCACCCCCATTTCTGAAGAGGTTTGAAAGTTTTGTACAAAAAGCACCAGGTAAGTTTAAATAATCATCATCATTGATTTGGGTTATTAGAGAGCTTAAGGGGCTCCCTTCTCACATGTCTGATGGTTGCCTTGGGAGGAAAATGAAGTCTTTGGGGAGGATTCTGCCTTTTGTTACCTTTTCTGCCTTTAATTACACACTCAGCTGCTCCTTACTTTTCATCTTCTGATTAAGCTAGTGCTGATCTGGAAATCTTAACCAGACTCTTAAGTGAAATAAACCACTTGCCTTTTTATTTGACAGCATTGGAACTCTTTCATTGTATATGGAGGTACATTAATTCCCTATTCTTATTTTCCTTCCTTCCCCCCTGCCACCCAAATGAAGAGGCTAATCCTGTTTTACTCTTCCTGAATGATAGCAAAGGTGTGATTCATCTGCTCTAATTTAGGCACCATCTGCCCAAGTTCTGAGGCAGGTACCCTCAGTTCTCTTTATTACTGGTACAGAGAAACAAGCGCCTCCAGAGAGCAATTTATCTTATCCCGAGATGGGGGTGTCTAAAATAGGTCAGAAAAATCACACTCTGGAGATATCTATTGTATTTCTGTGACGATTAAGGGAACCTTAGGTGACTTGCTTAAACTTGGGCACATAACTTTTAGGCATCCCACCCAGAATATCCACAAGAGCTGTTAAAATGATCACATGGTGGTTGATCACTCAGTATAATTCTCACTGCAGGCTGATACAATCTAAATAGGACCGATAGTACCTCCTGCATTTCACAGCACAGATAAAGTCTGGCACAGACGGTCATAGTTAGCAACTGTGAATTTGATGCCTGACATTAATCAGGAGATAATAGTTAGATTGTAAGCTTTGAGAGCCATCAGATGAACTCGACCCAGTCATCATCAATCAAACATGCCTTGCTTTTACATGCCGTACACTGGGGCCTCCATGAGTGAGGCAGTGATGCTAAAATGTGCTACTGAGCATCTCTTTGCCTGCAATGACAAAAGTTCCTTATTTCTAATAGTAAATCAGTTACTACTGATTCTCAGACACCCTGCTTGTCCCAGACTAATCATTAAACTTCCTGCAAGGTAGGAAGGTTCCCTATTAAGGGAAATCAATTTTAGATTTGGGGTTTCACTAAAAACAATAATAAAATTAAAACCAGTAGATGTTTAGGGTTTCTCATGATTGCTCAAAAGCTTGATTAGAGGTACTTTTGACAAAGTGGTGAAGATGTAAGAAGATTTATTTTATCACGTAACTCTGAAACACAATACACAGATCTCCTCAGTACGTGGATAATCATCTCACTGTAACCATCACTGAAATGCAATTGTCTCACAGGAGACCGCGGTACATGTTTCACAACATACTGCAACAGCACGTAACTGTTTAGGACAAGAATTAGCTAAACATATTGAGCTGCTGACACTTGTTCCCAAGAAACTTTGTTTTATATGTTATTAGCAGAGAAGCCTCAAGTGAGATGATAAATTAACAACGAAACTGCCAACAAATTAAAAAAAAGAAGAAAAAAAAACAAAAAAGCCAGAGCTTCTGTATGAAAAAGCTTATTGGTACCTCTGGGAAGCTGTCTGAATCTTTCCTTCCCTTGAGCTTTCCTCTACTGCAATCCTGTTGCCATCCTAATCACTTCATATTTTGAATATTAAAGTTGCTTCTTTTATGATCTTATTAAATCCTAACTCTTCAGACTTCAGGTGTTGAAGGTACTGAAGATAAATGATATACTGCCCTGGAAAGGGGCTATATTCTCAGCAGCACTCATTTTCTTAACTTATAAAGCAGGTTTAATTTAATTCTGTGTGGCACACTACTACACTGCCCCCCCTGCAACAAACAATTGTCCTCTTTTGAACTCATACCATTTTTTGCTCATTATTCCCTTTTTTCTTAACTTCAAACAACTCTCAGTCTTAGCAGCTGCCCCTCACAACCTCATCCATAATTTTTCCCACTTTTTCATCCCATGTGAGCATCAAAACTCCAAAATCCAAAAGGAAACTTTTTTTCCTTCCAGAAATGCCTTTTAAGAGGCCTTACACTTCTAAGTCACTTCAATTCTTGAAAATTTGACTTCATATCTTCTCCCTTTTGAGAAGATACATTCTTCATTAGATATAAAAAAGGTGAAATTTAAAAAATTTGGAGTACTCACAGGAGTGAAGGAAGAAAACACAGCAACTAGCACTCCAGCTGCTTACTAACCACTTAAGCTACAGCTGCCCACCTCTCCCAAATTTAAATGGTTAGCCTGAAAGGGGGTGTGGGAAGGGAGAGGATTTCTTCTCTTTAGGAAAAGTGAATAAGAAATATGCAACCTTAAAGAAAAAAAGTTTTTTAAAGGAACTGTGACTTCTCTGTATTAAATGATAGAAACTGTTGAGCTCTTACATTGACAGTCTTGCTCTTTGTTTTATATAATTTCTCAGTCAATAACATTTTTCATTTTGTGGTAATGTGCACAACAGTGACCCTGTATAGAAGCACACAGACTCAAACTCTTTGTATTTTCACTGGAAATAAGTATTGGTTTTGTTTTTTAAGCCAGAATTCTATTCAAAGAATCACGAGCATACAGGAAACACACCCAAATAACAGCACTAGGACAATATTATTATTGTTTACAGGAAACAACATATTTAATAAAGTTACAGAATAAAATATAACTGTAAATAAAGATCAGAATTCAAAAATTTAAATGGGCATTTGTGTATAGATATTTGGTAAGCAGTTGTACAAATGCTTCACTTGCACATCCACATCTGAATTTACCATGTTTATTAGGTTTAGGTCTAGAGGCACATCCTTGTCTCAGAGTCAGCAATAATCTCCCATTTACATTTTAAATGAGTGAAATTGGACTAGAAAGATGGTACCAAGGAATAAAATGACTTCTACAGATTTACTACTCAGGCCAATAATGGAACTGGGAATAACACCAAATTCTCCTTCTGTGGTCTAGTGTCCTTATCACAAGCCCGACTTTATTTTTAATCAAAGTTGCTGGAAAACAGAGCAGCACTTTGAGCACAGAGTCTAAAATCTGTGTGTCTCATCCGAATGCAAAAATGCAGTCAGATTTCAGGCTTTGTATAGATATCATATTTGTCTACAGAGGATTGTGTGTTTGTTACATACAAACGATAATTGCGATGACTGGGAAAATCTGATCTCTTACCTGAGTCTTAAGGGACAAAACTGAGCTGGGTGCAGAAGCATAAGGGCTACAACCTGTGCCAAAGGTATAATCATCCTGACTAGTGTAGTAAAATCTATTCAGGTCACACCACAGAAGTACTCAAAAGTCAACACTGTCCTGAATGTAAAATGAGACTGAAACCAATAGTTTGGCTGAACTTTGTTCACAAATTCGAATTGCCAACAGCAGCAATGCCAGCTCTCACTGTTTTCTTTGTGACTGTTGTGATATTTGTTATTCTTCTTAAAGTCCCAGCACCTGTGGTCAAGGGATTAAGTGATGATCTCTGCTTTCTTCTAAAATAAAAGTAACTTTCTCAAGTTTGAGGAAATGCTTGTAAATGTTGCCTGAGCATGGCAGGCTACAAACTAGCTCTTCCTGTGCTCCAGATTAGCCAGACGCAAACCAGCTGTGAACCAGAAGCCACACAACCAGAGTGCTGCTTAGCCTGCATTACTAACTCCTGCTGAAGTGTAAGAGCTCAAGCTGTCCATTATTAAGATTTTTGGAGAGCAGCTTGCTTGTGTCCTGCTGGCCTAAAGCATAGGCAGAGCAAATTCATGTCCACCTGTTAAGATAAAGAGACAGAGGATGTGAAGAAAAAGGACCTCAAACCCATATTTTCTCCAATATTTGCTCTAATCTCATTCTTTTCTTTCCAGGTGTGATGCATATGAGATGCAGGATGTTTCTGTAGTCTAAGAGGTTGTGAAAATACACCTGATACTGCACATGAGAGAGCTTCCCAGTGCTGACCTTCCCATGTACTGCTCTAAGAGTGCTGTGCAAATAGCGTACAGGATACAGTTCAATTTTTGGTCTTGCAATTTCAATCAACTTACACCTTTAGTGGGACTTCAACACAGTCACTTTTCTAAACCTAAGTAACTGAGGTGAAGTGGAAGATGAAGATAAGTGATAAGGGACTAGGTTTTTTCCTTTTGTGATTTTGGCTATCATTTGATAAGCACTCCAAACACATGCTGTTCATAAGATACATAAGCAATATGAATTAAAGACAAGAAAAGAGGAAACATCCTAAAAATATTCTTTGTGAACAGTCGCATGTGCAAAACCTGCTGTTATTGTTAATTTTGCAAGGACTGGTTAGTAAAAGAGAACCTTACAGAAATCAAAGACTGCAGATAACCAATGGAAAGAGAAACAAGAATGTCTTCATATACTTTTGATTTTGCATGGTGTTTCCCTGGAAGGACTCGCCTGAATCTGAAGAGTTTTGTTCATTATGCTTTTGGAGTGAAGAAGTGAGCATTCTCCTGTTCAGTATATATAAATGGGGCTTCCTTTTATCCATGAAACCCTTTTTGTTTCTATTGTTTAAATTTCTCTTTAAAGCAAAAGGTTTAAAATATGAGTAAAAATGGAAGTTCAGGAGTCAAATTCTAAATAGCAGTATTTGTCTGGTCCTGGAATCTGTGACTTTCTCTTACTCCCATAAAAAAAATATGACATCGGTGAAATTGTTCTGAGTTCCCATCTTTCTAAGCAATTCAGAATCAATTCCTGTATGAATTGATAACATGTATGTTAAATGTGATCTGCTCTGCAAAGCTTGCCTCAAGTGTTATTCATGTTCAAGTGATTATTATCAGAACAGTCCTAACTCTTAAAGTTCAAATTCCAGTTTTCCTAATGTTTGGAAGAACCAGATTATTTACCAATACCTTTAAATGAAATCCCATTTCTAATTTTCATATACAGCTTTATCCTGGCACGTATGTAAATCTATATTCCAAATACTTTATATTTTTGATAGCTATTTAATCCAAATGAAATAAACCAGGCGATGTACAGAATAGAGTTTTACCTGCTGCTCTGAGGCCAGATGTGAATATAACCAACATTGGGAAGGTATCTTTCTAATTTTGCTGAGCCACAACACTAGAAATTAAATGAGAATCCCCATTCAGAGAGAGCAAGCTTCCTTTTAGGACATGAAGGGAAGATGTATGAGGTAAGAAAAGTATATTTAGCCGTCATCTGCCTTGGTTTTACCATTGCTTTTAATTTTTCTAAGGAATAGCAAATTATCTGCCTTGAATTCTCAGCAAGTTATGGTCACCAATGTTACTGAAGTGTAATAGCTCCCCCTGCCAGGTTTAGATTACAAACTACATTTCACACACATGCACAGACACACACATACACACACACTATCTCAAGAAATAAATTAACAACTATGTTAGCATTTGCTGTCACTGCTTTACTCTTCAGTGATTATTACAGCAAAAGAAAAAATATCTGCGGTTGATACATGATGTGTATTAAAGTAATTTTATAAAACTTACAAAGAATTACATGTTAATTTTCAGTTAGTGTGGGCGGGAGAAATATGACATTATTCTGAGCAGAAAGGGAGAAATAAACTAAGTAGAAAAGCTTAATTTTGCTTTAATTTGCTGTTTACTTGTCAGTCTACTATCAAATTAACCTATTTCTTCTCTTACGCACTTGATTTCATGAATGATAATTGTGGTCTCTAAAACTGTTGTCTGCTGACAACCTAAGACCAAACCCTCTCTGCATTGCACCGTATTTGGCCCACTTTTGGCTTCAGTAAAGCTCATGGCAGAAGTTCGGAGCTAACAGTCTTAGCCTGCAAAAACCTATGCATGTGACTGATGCCAAGAAATCCTATAGGACAATTTGTGGAAGTCAAGCTATAAAAAAAACCCCCTGTATCTGAAAGAGTAGAATTCAAATCTGTCATGAAGTACCCAAACTTAAAAAAATACTCAACAACTTTATGGACATGGAAAAATGTCCAGGGGTTAGAAACCTGTGGAGATCATATTTGTCTTTCCAATAGCACTCATTAATGCAATCTTAAAAGGAATTAATTGTACTAAACTGTTGCACTAATACAGCACTTGTTTGCTGAGAATTCTATCAACTTTTATTCCCTTTCACAGGAGTCTTGGAAGAAAGGTAAGTAAAGACGTATATTTTATAGATAGTTATATTAATAAAAGCTATTCATTTAAAAGTATAGGATAATCTAATCTCATGTATTTTGTATTATGTCTCTGATACACAGTGGAACTCCAGCAGCATAATCTGAAGCATACAAAAGTCAATATTTAGAGTAAGCGTTATGTGAATTTAAATCGTCTTAATCTCAAGGAGCATAACCTATATGGGATACAGTGGCATACAGTAAATAAAACATTAGACTGAAACTCAAGAACATGGGATATTTTTCCAATTCTGGAATTTGCATACTGGATTATTTTGCACCTCTCTGTTTTGGTTTCTTCTCCAACAAGAGATATAATGTTAATGACTAGACTGAAGCCTTGAGAATCCGTGTGTGAAAATAACTGATAATAATGATATGTACTTATTCAAGAAAAAAACACCATTATTTTGCCATACTCTGTTCCCCCAACCTCCCACCCCTGTCATTTATACATGAATTTAGACACAGCAAAATGTCTGATAATCTTGCAGTTAATTTACAATGAGTCAGTCAGGCATCCTTCACCTTTAATGCAAATTACCAGTGTATATGATGAATGAATTTTTTATTGCTGACTGTTTATACTATAGCCAGTTCAAAGTATTCAGGAACCATAGATTAGGCCCCATGGAAATCATGGAGTTGTTCAGGGAAACATGTCATAAAAAAAAGCAGGTTCTTCAGTTTTTGCCTTTTCAGCTCTTGCTAAGTCACTTATTTGGGATGCTTTTCACAATCATGACAAGAGATAAGATTTTCCAGTGAGTTTACCAAGTCCTTAAATTCAAAGTCATATTCTGGAACGAGCTGGATCCTGTGGCAAGGATGAATAATGTGGTAAGTGTATGGCATGGCAGTTGTGCTATTGGGTAGCTGTGAGAATATAAAAGGTATTTGCCAAAAAAAAAATTTCTTCAGGAAAATTTAGTTATGATTTTAAGAGGGAAGGCGCTGGAAGAGCCAAGTAAAGCTGGTGGTGGAGTCTCTTTTATTATATCTGTAAAATACATTAGAATGATAAATGTTTATATGAAACTAAAAGACCACTTTGATCTCACTGTGGTGATGGAGGTGACAACAGCAGTAAACAGTTGCCGAGAGTCTATCTGTCATGATTTTAGATGCTGAGCTTTAAGAACACACAAGAGTAGCTAAGATTAAGATGAAGATAAATGTGCTTATTTCATCATGGTTATTCTATTTCACTGTCATTAGCATGGGAATTCTCAGCCACAAACACCACAATATTCAGAAAAAGTTATTCAACAGGCACATACTTTTCAAGGCTGTCCATTACTAAGCAGTGAAGACAAGGCAATATTTTGAATTTTTTTGCCCATTGTTCCACCATTATTCCTTTCACCACTTTTAAGGACAAAAATATGGAACAAATACTTTTCATTTAATGCTTTGGTATTAAACCATTAAACACTTCTTCTGAGGATGTGATCAACTCCAAGCGCATATGTTATCCTGCTGACAACTGCAATAGTACGAGTATGGATCCCAGAAAAAGCTGCAGCAAACTGAAGCTAAAGAATTTTGGCAGCTTGAATTCTTGTGTCTTTTATAAGTGAAATGTGTTTCTGATGCCTCTTTCTATGAAAATCAAAGGCAAAGCTCCTATTCAACACTGATTTATAGTTAGGGATATGTTTTGTCCATTTGACCAGAAGTTTGAAAGTGAGTACTGTCTTTGAGTACCACCAAATAAAAAAAGGAGCCTGACTTCCAGGAAATACTGGAAATAAAATTTGACAGCTAAAATTCCAGACTCCCTAGATCATTAATCACTTTTGAACATCTTACCTTTCCCTTCTAGCAGCTGGTTTAGGAATCTACCTGGTTAGGGGGGAAACTCCATAAAAAGCAAATGGAATTACCAAATTAAGCAGGCATCAGAGGAGAACCTTGTCTATTATGTGTTTTGTCTTTCATAATAGCATTACAAAGACAGAGAAGAAAACAATACATGTTGATTTTAGGAGAGGACAAGAAGCCAAGAATGAAGCAAGCCACTTAAGTCTGGATGAAAGGTAAATGAAATGCATAATAATTTGCATTTTATAATAGTCTCCTTTCATCATGAAAAGACTTTATGTCTCTTTTGTATGATTAAGGTCCATAGGTCTTAAAATATAGAGAGGTGAAATGGTCAACAGTTGAACAGGACGAGTAAGTACAGAGGTAGAGGATAGAGTGCTGCTGTCCATGTCTAGTGTAGGCTGTGGTACAGTTTCATTTGAGTTTATATCTGTTACTAAGCACAGGAAATTTTGTAAATGGATAATTAACATGTCCATTTGACAGTCTACATGATCCACCAGTACATCTGAGGAAAAAGATCAAAGCAAAGAATTCACAGACTTGTGCATGCAACTATGAAGTTATTGTATGACTTTTTTCAGTTTAACTACAAATTCTACTTGTATGTAAGAATGCCATTTACATTTTTTACAGAACTTCTTCTAAATTAACTTTCATTATTTATTAATTTTATCTGATGATGTCTTATAATTAGAACTGCTGAGAGATTGACTACAGTATGACACTTTCCTATAATTAGAACTGCATTGTTCATGATTGTAGAAGTTTTTCCTGGTTGCTTGAGGAAGGATGAAAAAGGCTAAAGACACTGAAAATATGGTCACGTGTAAATACACATAACTGTAAAATTTTTCTTCCAAAATCTGAAAGCAATGGAAAGTTCCATTTGAGGGAAAGAAGAGAGAAGAGATAAGGGCAGAAAAATAAAAGAATTATCTTCAATAATTATCTTCAAGTTGAGAAATGGGATCTGAACTTAGGTAAATTGTCCAGTTCTGTACAACAAGTATATGGACAGATGCATTTTCATACACAAATGTTTGTATTTATGTTCTGTACCACATTACTACTTATTTGCTGAGTCCTGACCTGTCCAAGGCCCTTTTACACACTGAGCATGAAGGTCTTTTTAACACTGTACATGGCATTTGCAACAGATGTGGAACCAGTCACACAGCCACACAGCCAGTTGCCACTGCTCTGCTTACAAATGATAAACAATAAGCATAGCAACTTATTTACTTGCAAATATTAATCTGTATCTTCAAAAAACCTTCCTCTTTGGTTTTTACACCTCTTGATCATACTTCTTAGTCATACCTCATTTTAAAAAGGGAATTATATTGTAACTTTTCTCTTGACTTGTGATTCAAACATAAAATTCCACAAGTTTCCATTGGCATATTTTTGGCTGTCACAATACGCATTAAAAAAATTGCTACTTTAAACTTCTCATATAGAAAATTAAGCAGTTGTGTTTATTACTGGCTAGGAGTTTGCCCATAGTTATCACAAGTGGTAAATCATTAATACATGTTAATTATGTACAAGGGAGGTTAGACTGTAAGCTTGGCAGAACAGGTTGTGCATCAGAACATCACTGTGTGGTTATGAACACTGTGACTTTGTGCCCCTAAGAGGTAATAATGGTTACAAATATAGGCCAAGAATAGTTTAAGTAATTTAGATGGCAAAAAGTTATTCTGACATAGAAAGAAATAGTAGCAAATTGAATGGTAAACCAGACCTTGTTAAATTATACATACATGCTCCTTAGAGGTCTGGGTATATAGCTGTGCACTTCAATATAAGAATAATGACAAATTAGAGTTGCATACTGTAATAATCATTGCTTTTTATTTACTGTAGTATGAAGTATCTCCATTTTATATTAGAATAACAAAGGAATAGAACTGGTCACTGACTTTATCCTACAGCTCTTTCAGCCAAAGAATGGCAGAACAAGAAATGACTCTACTCGCTTTGAAAAGGAAGAGAAATCACAGAGTAAAGAAATTGTCAAGCTATATCTCTAACTTGATTCCCTTTGTTGCATATCTGACACATTGCTTTGCGCATCTGAGTTTTTAATGAGCCCAGCAAAGACAAAAGAAAGATGTTCTGTTCTCACTGACCTCGCTGGCTATGGCAAATCCCTGAGGTGCGAGGCAGGAAGGAGGGTAGAGCAACCAAAATTTTTCAAGACAGCTAACACGCCGGAATGGCAAAGCAGCAAAACCTTCCACTTTCCAGATGGAGCATTGTTAATATTCTGGATTTGTGGTACTGTGCTATTTTCAAACAAATAATCCCAAGCAATAAAAAACGAAGTTCATTTGCCATATGGCTGTTTATTTCTCTGTGCTACAGCTCAGAGATAAGTAATGTATGGTTTCTCAATATGGTACATCTACACAGACACCCCCCAGGTGCATACGATATAGCACACCTAGATTAACACAAGCCAAACTCCTTTTGATTGCATTGAACATGTGGCATCGTGGCTTAAGGGATTTTCTCCTTCAGTTGAAGTACAAGATACATTTGACAGCCAGGATGGTATGAGGAAAAGACACATTTAGGACTGAAGAGAAGAGTAAAAGGGGAAGAAGCCGGTGGATGTAAAAACACAGAAGATAACACATGATTGGTTGTTCAACATTTTCTGTCTGAAATTAGTGCTCAGGAATGATAGGGTTCTGACAACCCAGATGAACAAAAATTTTTTGTAACAGGAAAGTGAAACATGGTCGGCAGCATCCTTGGCTCACCACCATCAGGAGATTCGACTGGATACAGATTTCTGGTGCTCAGCAGAGAATGACCAGAGAATGGCAATACTTCTGTTATACCTCAGACACTTACAGTTGTGTTTGGGAGGGGAGTGAGGGGTGACACACACTCCCCCTGGATACTCCAAGTTTGTAGTGCAAGGAAATGCTTGTGTTACAGGTATTTCATGGCATTTGAAAGTCACAAGTATAAAAAGCAATATCTAGCTAATGATAAATTGATCCCCAGAGCTCTCCTATTTAGCATGGAGCAGCCACAGTCTGTTGGCCTTTCTGTCTTTCCTCTCTTTTCTCTGCAGATGTACCATGATCCTTCTAAAAAAAAGAAAAAAAAAATACTTGCTAAGGATCTTAAGATCATGAGTACTTCATTTTCCTGAATTTGCCAAAGCAACCCTGCCAAAGAAATGCCAACCCCAACACAGCTGCAAGAACCTCACAAGTTTGGAGCATCTGGGTCTATGTGTATACTGTAGGAGAGTGTAGGTGTGCATTCTTGTACACTGCTACGTGAGTATAAAAGCGTGGTTGAGGATGCCAGCATTACATTATAAGTTATTTCATCTTTGCACTAGAATGGTTCAAATCCAGAACAGGTAACTTAGACCAGTTATTTAACTACTTTTATCTTCTTTAGTCCTGATTTGAGATTTCTGTCTTATTTCTATGGCATGACTGAAGTTCTCATTTGGAGCAGTAACACTACATCATTGCCCATAGACACAGAATTATACCGGGGGATAGTCCCACTTCCAGTCTCACAGGTCAGTGATGTAAAATTCTGGGAACATTAGATAACTGAGGCTTACTTTGTGCTGACCATATAATGCTCATGCAAAAAATATATGTACTGAGAAGTTGACTCCCAGAGCAATTATTCTCACACTATCTCAGTGATGTTCATTTACAACAGTCATTTAAGAAAATCAATGATAATATATAATAACCTTTAAATGCCTTTGCAATCAATGAAACCCCAACCAAAGGCCTAAAATAAGGAAATAAAGATGTGGTGCCCGTAGCAAACCAAAAATATCCTAATTTTTTTTTTTTGAGATGACACCTCAGAGATCCTGCAAGTTTCACTGTGCAGAAAGTTCTGAGTAGGCATCAAGAGTAATTTGAGGGGAAAAGGCATTGTAGCTCATCCATTTTAATTCTGGATAACAAGGCAAAACTTATCTCCTGACAGCTCTCTATCTATTCTGGTGATAGGAACCTCAGTACAAAGTACTTACGCATGCACTTAATTTTAAACCCAGCAGTAATCCTGATTGAATCAAGAGGTCTACCTTTGTGCTTAAAGTAAAGCATGTGCTTAAGTACCTTTTTGTATAGGGGCCTTAATTACATTATGTGTGTGAGAGGATATGATAATTTTAGTTGGTTTTCCCAAGAGAGCCTTTAGTTAATAAAATAACTAGGTTTAATACTCCACAGAGTCGTATGGGAACAGAATTCTGCTCCTCCTCCTATAGCCCAGCACAGAGTAGACTGTAATTTAATTGTTGGAAGCACAGAAAGTGCTGAAATGCTGTATGTCTTAATATTGTACTGCCAGAGCATGTTTGTTTCTATTACAGAATACCTTGGGAAATCCACTGTGCAATGCTACCACTAGTTATTCATAACAGCTTTTGAATTTACTGACATTCAGTACCAGACTTTAACTGTTTTACTGGATCAGATAAGGGAGAAAAAGATCCAATCAACAATTTTTTTTTTTTTTATAAGTGAAATAATTAAAACAAAAAGAAAACTCACATTCTTTCCCACCAGAATCACCTGCTCCAGTGAGGAAAATTCAGAATAATAAAGAGTAGACCAAAATAAAATAGGGCGGATCTCTGTGTCTGTTTGCAAATAATTCCTTCAAATTCTTTTATTATGATTATTTTATTTTATCTGTTTATGTGTGCAAAACAATGTGTAAATTCAGCCTTTGAAGTACATGACTGTGAGACAGTAGTGAGCAGAGGAAAAACTGGTAAACTTATTGTAGATCATCAGATATCATTCCCCCATAGAAAAAATTGTACAGCTATTGAGATGTCCATTTCAACCTTTGATTCTCCAAAACGTTTCCTACAGAATCAGCTGTTCCCAAAGCTGATTAAAAGCAACCTTCAAGGCAACAGTCTGGTCTGGGCTACTGCAGGCAGGTTGAATCCAAGAGCCGGGTTTTTACCTGAACCTTACACTGCACAATTCCCACAGCTGTGGAGTCTGGTAGTGACTTTTCCTACTAGGTAGGTATATTTTGAATGGTCATATGTGTATAACATGAGTCTTTGCATAACATTACATTAAGTAACACAGAGCAGAGCTTCTTAAAAGTTGTTTCCCACAGGGGTAACTGATAATATGCCACTGACTTCAGAAGGTGCAAATTCCAGTCATCATTCTGAAACAACTGAAACAAAGCTGATTCATATCAGATGAGGATCTGACCTTCATTCTTCAACACTATATTTTTTCTCAGCAGCAAAGATGATTATGCCTAAATGGCAAAGAGCAACAATTTCTACTGCTTATTTAATATACCCTTTGGTTTTATTTCATAGACAGGTTGCATGCTATATTAGTTTGACAGCATCACAGTGTATTTTTGCTTAAAAAACAGTCCTCAGCTGGAAAAAGGAACCAAAATATTTTGAATAACAATTAGAAAGATATTAAAATAAAAAATAAAATAATAACAAATAAGTAAGCATGCAAATTATATTTCTTTACATAATTTTTTTTTTAGAAAAATGATCTTTTATTTCAAGGTAGAGAATGAGATTCTATCCCACTGTTGTAATCTAGGATGTGTTGTAATTTAGGATTAAGATTTACAAAGCTAAAGACTAAAAAATAATCTATTAGGAGGTGTTAATTTTAATAGTGGCTACCTAGAATTTTCTTTGTTCATTATGGGCTTGATTCACAAAGGGATTTATGCACCTAACTACTGCCTCAGGCACCAAACTTGCAGTTTAGCTCCTCATGATCTATCATCAGATGCCACCTTTCGGCCACCAGCTTGCCTGTAGCTCTACAGGAACAGATATTCCACACATTTCCTAATGCTTGGGATGCAGTGATTCTTCTACAGCCCTCCACCCTTCTCAGTGAAGGAGAAATGAATTAACAGCAGTGACTTATTTGAGTGGTTTTCCATAGAAAACCTAGGTAGCTGCGACAGTGGGCCCCCGCAGGTGTGCAGTGTCAGTGTAGGTCTGGGCTGCAGTCACTTCCTGGACTGCAGAGTAACAGAGAAATGAGTATTTTAATAGCTACATGTTCAGCAGTGTCCTCCCAAAAATGTGGGCAAAGCTGACTCCTTTTCCAGCAGTGTGTTAATAGTTGTGTGGGTGTACAAGTCCTCACACATGATTTTAGGGGAGAGGTTTGATAAAACAAGCCTCAGTGTTAGTCAGGAGATTGCAGTTAAAAAAGTGATTTTCAATAATGTTACTATTTACAGGCTTAACCTTGTTTCCGTCTGAGTCAGCAACAGACATCCAATGGTTTCAATACTGGAGGCAAAAGCACTCAATACCTTTCAAACTCTAAGGTCAGAACACAAATTCTTGATGTATAGACCCCCTGCTGGCAAGGGAAGGAGGGGAAAAGATGAAGGTCTGTAACATATACATTCAGAAATTTGAGACCTCAGTTCATGTGCAACAATTTTCTATTTAAATATGTAAAAATTCCTAAGCAATAGAAGAACTAAGTTGGCAAAGTATGCATGTATTAGTCTAAACTCAGATTAAGTTCAGATATATGTAACAAACAGCAGCCAACTTCAATCACTTGCATAGTTAAACTGCTTGAATGACTTAAATGTAGTCATATGCTTAAATCTCTACTGAACAGAGACCAGACTGTGTTTTTTGGAAAGTTTTACATTTAACATTTGCCTAAATACTGACTTAGGCTCCAGGACCTAAATCTACTGAATAATTTTAATTTAGAAAAGACAGAGATAGGAAGGGGGTGGAAATTCTTTCCTCCTTCTGAGAGGAGATGGAAAATCATAGACAGAAAAGGACCCTGATATTCCAGGTAACACCCCTCACCATCCTCCTCCTTCTACCTTCACTGTACATTGAAATTTACTTATTGCCATGCACTTCACAGAGATCAACTAATTTGAAAACTGTTATTACACCTCCCTTCAGTTTTCTGATCTTCAGACTAAAGAAGCCCAGTCCTGTCAAATTTTGCTTGTAAGACATTTTGCTATAGGTCTTTGATCATTTTTGTCACTTTCCTCTGGACTGCCTCTGCTTTCTTCACATCTCTCTTAAAATGTAGTAACCTGAACAGGAGATGAGAGTTGAGGGCTTTACCAGAAGATTGAAAAGATTACTTGCCATGATTTATATGTGACACTTCATTTTATATATCCTAGTACAAGTGGTTAAAATTATTGATTTATGTACAGATTATTATCCCTTATAACCCCAAAACCATTTCTGGCAAAACTGCTGCGTAGGCGGCCCTTCCTCATCTTGTATTTGTGCAGAAGTCATGAGTTTGGTCAGGAAGAATCAAAATAAGCGTAGGAACTTGGTCTGGGCCTTATTAAACCATCTCTTATTTTTCCAGACTATGAATGTAATTTGCTGAGACTGTTCTGAATCCTAATCCTGCCCTCCAAGGTGCTTGTGACTCATCCCGATTGGGTATAATCCACAAAAATAATTACATATGCTCAATTCTACCCTTCATTACTGAAAACGGGGAATAATACCAAACCCAGGACAGGTCAAGTACGACTCCTCTCCTTCTTTTCTGTATTGCTTTAGTTTAACAGAAATGTGTTTGTAACTATTTTTTTAATTCGGTTCTCTAACTTGATGTGCTTACACTACTTGCCCATTCTGCATTTTCTTGGTTTATTTACTGTAACGTCTTTCAGATCATGTCAGAATCTGATGGTGACTCACAACTACTTTGTTCCACAAATCCTGTTACCCTGCCATTGAAGGAACTGTGCTTGCTTTGACAGATTCTTAGTCTGATGTATCTGTCAGTTGTTATTTATCACTTTTATATCCTTTGCTTACAGGTGGGTTGAGTGTTGCTCCTTATCTATTTGGCCTAGAATTCCTTTATCTGCAATTCTCCCCTGTTTAAAAATTAGATGCTATACTCGCCCATTTCCTGTATTCTAGGTTTCCAATCATTCTCTCATTTTCCTGTTCACCTGTTCTGGATTATTTCAACCCACCCAGAAATAATAGGAAAAGTTCATGTTTGTCAGTGATCTTTAATTTTTTTCTTTGCTTGTATGGATCTCTTATTTTTTTTGTGCTGGACAGCTGAACTTTTTTTAGTGAAGAATAGGTCAAAAACCCCTTGGGATTTTCAACATCATCTTTTAGCCAGTCCAGTAGCTAATGGGAGGACTAGTGAGGGATTCTACTGGGCAGAATCAAAACTGGCAGAATCAAAACTAACAGAATCTATGCAAAACATACCCCAATAACTTAACAAAAGGCATGGGTTTTACTTTACTTTTTTTCCTATTAACATCAATTCTATCCTTCAAATCATCCTGTCAGCTGATTAAAAAAAAAGCTTTGTGTATTTGATCTTCCCGTTTTGTTGGTGTATAAGACAAAAAAGACATTTTGCATTTCAAAGAAGACACCTTATTGCTGAAGCCTGGTACTGAAGCACAGTAGTGGAACACCAGTTTAGTACATTCACAGTACACCAGTCCACAACTGCACTGTAAATGTGAGCACTTACTCAAGTGAGCCCATTTGCTCTCATAACTGAGATGGCATGATTACTGTATGGGCACACATATATATATAAATATATATATAACAAATTGCATACTGAACACTTGAAAAATCAGATTAGCAAGAAGATGAAATATCTTGAAAGCTATTTCAAAATCACCTTTCAACATCTGTAAAATTATTAAAATCTTGGAAAAAATCTAGCTTGTACTTTTTCTTAGAACTACAAATAGAGTAATTATAGTTCTGTGCCATATTGTTCCCAACCTATTATAATAAATATTTTGTACACATTTCTTTTTTCACTTTCTCATTTATTGTGCCCTATGCAAAAGTGAATTTAACATGAATGCAGAAACATGAGTTAGGCAAGATTCTCCTTTGCATTTGGTGGGAACAATTTATATGCGCTTCACTGATGGTTTCTCTACATTCATGTGTATATTGTAATGTTTTAGTATATTTTATGAATAAAGGAATTACACATGTAAAAGTGTTGGTATAAACTTGGTGTCATGGTGGGGCTTTTACTTTTTCAGCCTGAGGAGCAGATAAGAGGAGAGGTTAAGGAAAGGGGGGAAAGGATCCGTAATAAGGGAAGTATCTAAAACCTGTGCATAAATGGAAAGTTTTCGATTTGCCAAAAGTGAAAAACAAATTAAAAAACATGACTTTAACTCTGCACTGTCACCCTAAGTTTCCAAGCCCACATAAGATTGTACCCTAGAAACAAGGAGTTCATAAATGTTAAATTAGACAGACTTTGCTCTGTGATGCAAACCGTGGCCGTGACCTAAAGCAAGAATATGCAATGCCTTTCAGTTAGAGAGAGTCTGTCACTCTCATTCCCTTTGATGCTCTTCCTTCACTTTCAGGAAGAGAGCACAGGGAGTTAAGGTTTGTGGCCTGCTCCCCTGTTGTCCCTCATTTTACAGGCACTGAAATCCAGATGAAACCTCAAGCTGCACAAGAAACACACACACACAAAATCCTGTTCACTTTCATCAGTAACTTTTTCCTTTATAAAAGTTTCTATCAGAGAGTCAGTGAGCCTTATTATACAGTCATCCAGCTCTAGTTACCACATAGTCATTCAAAATGAAGCATTATAGAAACTCCCATAAAAGGTTTCTTCATCTGAGCGAACACTCTCCAAGGTCCTTTCTTCCTCCCACTTTGAGGTGCAGTAGAAGTGAATGAGTATCTGCGGGCGCTTTGGCTCCTGAAGATCACAGGGGCCTCTGTGGCCTCTCATAACCTTCTCGGTTGCCTTTATTCTAGCGACAACATCCCTATATAGATAGGGAAGGCTGAGTCAGCAGCCTAGACCTATCATCCCTTTGTTTGAAACTTGTCCATAAATGTTAGCTGTAGGTCTATGTTTAGTTACCAAGTAGCAAACTTCTCTCTGTGTCAAAATTACACATACTTATCGCATGCCTGGAGTTTCCGGTTAAAGACAGTACAAAGCTTGCAGTCTCTCCTGTAAATAAAAATAGTTAAAATCAAAACGGGAAACTGGACTCGGATTTGGTCAGAACTACCACAAACATGTGCTATAGGGCTGCTCCCCCAAGAAGAGAGAGAGGTGGTTCACATTCGTCTGTCCCTCACTGAGTATAACACAGCTGGACCATATTTAACATATCAAGGACGCAGGGCATCTTCAGAAATCAGCACAAGAGTGTAGACTTGTTTTGCGTCCTGAGTAGACTGCTATCTGTGTTGTCTATTTTTTGGAAAAGGTACCAAAAGAAATAGCATTGCTTTTTGGGACTGATGGGAACCTACTCAGTAGGGTTAGAGCACATGGCAAAATGTCTGGAGCTCAGTCTGTGCTAATGCCCCTACTGCTGCTGCTGCTTGGAGGAAACAACTGGAGATGAATTACTGGTCTTAACTTCCCTAATTAAGGAAGAGCTGGAGGGAATACATCATGGGCAGTAGGAAAGAAACTGAAGAAAAAGAAATTTTTCTGGTTTATGCTTCAAATGATTCATGATCTGCAATACATCATATGCAGTCCTGATTCAACAAGATTCTTAGGCAAGTGTATTGCTTTAACTTGTAACCCTCTCTGAAAACTATGGGAAAATTGAGTAGTGTTTCATTTCAAAAACGAAAGACTAAGTGAGGACAGAATTTAGACTCAAGAGGAATTGGGTCTGTTATATTGTTTTTACCACTTCTTAGAGACACCTTTTTCAGATCAGACTTTTGTAGCTGATTCCCTTCAGTGGAACTAAATATTGATGTGTCTCTCATTTCAGAAATACATCTGGTTTCACTATGACTTTAACAAGTCTGTAAGATGTAAGAAAGTTTTTAGACATGCAATTCTCCCAAACAAAACAGAAGTAAACTCTCAGCTGTGGTCTTCTCCACGTCCACCTGAATAGATGACGTGATCTCAGGGTCTGTCATGTATAAGTAAGATCTATATGGCATAGAATAACAGACCTAGAACAGAATTATGTTAATGTTTTCCTTCTCTTCAGTCATAATTTGTACAAAACTGATACCTTCCTGAAGAATCAATTCAGCACTCCTACAGGGAAAAGCACCTGCCCGTGTCAGGTACACCACTCAAATGTGGTTCTCTCTGGGGAAAATATGGCATGTACTGAAAGACACAGGATACTGCACAACAGTTTGTCATGAAAAAGCCGAGAAAATAAGCTTCTGTTGGAAATGGAGGAAGAATTTTCGGAGGAAAACTCAGGAATTTCATTCCATGTAATTCTTTGCATTTAAAGAAACCACAACTGTGACACTGGGATTGCAATTCACCTTGGAAACAATAAATGAGAAATAGTCAGGAATCACAAAGTCTATGACTGTGTGTGGAAATACTATGTCCCTTGGCACACAGGGACAGCGTGCTATCTCCTCAGGAAGATAAAGGACTTGTATTAATTTGGGGTTTTGTTCCTATCCTCAGAATAAATCCTGTTGAAGTAGCAGAGCATTTCAAGGGAAGGTGTCTTATTTAAACGGATAATGCCATTTTCAGCAACATTTTAAATTTATGTATTTCTGTATATCAGCTAAATTTCCTAATTTATGTAAACATGTGAAAGGAATTTCAATTAACAGTATTGTTATTGGGTAACCTGTTTTTTCTGGTCCTTTAATAGACTCCAGAAGTTCTAAGAAACATTGAAGGAATGTAAACATCATCATACTTTGGCACTAAAAACGTCCCAAGAAATATCTATGACATGCAAAAAAGCTTCCATTTTTAAAGATATAAAATATGTTCAAGTTCTTGTAAGAAATAGAGCATTACACTTGGGGTTTCATTTAAATATGATTTCTGAAAACTAATAAAAAAATTAGAAATGTTGACGCACAGAAAAATGACAAGTGAGAAAAAAAATATATAAAAATATCCAAAGGATAGCACTGGGAACTAAATGGGGGAAAATTACTTTTGCTTTGGAGCATTATGTAGCCAAGGCAATTTTATTAACACAGTTGGATAAAATATAAAGGGTTTTCATAATCTCAGAGACTTCAAAAGAGACTTTTTTGGAGACAATATTAATATCAAAGCCAGTTGTCACTATTATTAAAATGTTCTTTGCTCTTCATTAGTCACAAATGATCCCCTCGACTCGCAAAAAGGTACTCGGTAAATTAAAAGCTTTTATGTAACACTCCAACAAAAGTTGAATGACTCCAGAGTTAAAAGGCAACTCTTGTGTCTGCCAATATTCAAAGCGGTACCCAATTTCTGCCTTTTTTAAAGTAGCAATTTCCTTAGGGTATTTATTCATTTATAGATCTATTAAGAGACTGATTAGGAATGGACGATTAATGAAAAGCTTCGTCGTTCTGAGTTCTCACAAGCAATCATTAAGGGCCTGATTTTGCATTGTGGGCAGCCTGCTGGTGCCATGTAAAATCCCTCCGGAGGATAAACAGGTCCATCCATCTACAGGGCTGAGTGAAGCCCGGATTTATGTCTGCGTGAGGGCAGAACAGTAATTCCTTGTGCTGGGTACTTTTTCTAACACTGTATGTCTAAGCACTTCAAAAGAGTTTGTTTACCGATCGTGTTAGCCAGAACACAGCTCATCCCTCCAGTTGGCTGCATTGTGTGACTCTTAATCACTGCTTAATTGCAGTCTCACACCACTGAACTTAATGGGAACTCCTCACCGACTTGCATGGTGAAAGACTGAAGGATAGGATTATGAGATTTTCTTCATGTACACTGAGAAATGCTACATGTGATGTGGTGAAGTTATTGTGATTTGCCCACCACTGGATGCATGCAGTAGCTTGTTTGCAATAATGGCCATGGTACTTAGAGATTTCTTTCCACTGAGCCATACATCTTTCTGAGGCTGAGATTTGGGGACTGAGGATTCACTGTTGTTTTTCATTGTAGTAATTTGTATTTCTACTTTCAGAGAGTGCTGTTGGTGGCACCTTTTTTCTATTGTATCTTTGCCTTGCAGTGAGGTTGGTGCCAGAACAGTGGATGCAGACCTGAGAACCAGATTTCCAGGATTTTATGCCTGCCCTGATATTGATTTGCCTTGTGCCTTCAGTTAAATCACTTTTCCCCTTTGTGCCTCAATTTTTCTATTTATAAAATGGGAAGAGAAATGGTGGGCTAAGGCTGAATTAATACCTTTAGTCTGCAATAGAAAGGTAATAGAGTAGTACAAAGTATTAATTATTATATTATATCTCTCTCTTTTTAATGGATTTATATTTAATTCAGTTACAGAGAGATGCTTTGTTCGCATAATAACATTTTCTACTGCCTTTGAGGCTCGTAGGAGCAAGCTTGTGGGAAGGAAACTGGTTAAGTGTTTGAATTTAGAAATGCTGCTGGTTTCAGTGTATTTAAAATGCTGTTGAAGTCAGGACGATTTAAATGTGTGAGATTTCAAATGTCTCATTGACACACATCGCAAATTCCTTCATTGCCTGAGGGAACTACAGCAAAAGGAAAAGTTGGAGTCTTTTAGTTTCACAGTTAAGGAAGCTTTTTTTAAAATGAGTTAATGATGGAACGTTTGCCTGTGTGGTTGTAACAGAGCAATCTGTCACTGTGAGAAGACTCCTGGGGTAACTACCAAGACACGTTAACTAGCAATGGTACCTCCATTTTACATGACCCATTGCTTGCGCTGGTGTTGCAATATACTCTGGCCAGATTCCTGCATGAGTAATGTGAACAGATCCATGTTTCAAATAGAAACATGGGCCAAACTCAACTAGTAAAAATTAAAGGTAAGGAAACTATGCTGATGAATGCAAGTTGAGGGTATGTCCAATATTCTTTTTCTATTCTTGTCCTAAGCATTCAGATAATGTTTCTGTGAATAGAGGTGCATCTGTTGTGTTTTGTCACAGAGTTGGCTCCCTCTCACATTCCCTTTATTGCACACCCTACAGCACGCTGCACTCAGGACATATTGTAAGTACACACTCATTGATCTTTACTCCATATGATGACAGATATAAATTTGCTGCCACTGCACCTTATGCTAATGTTCAAATGAAAATGAATAGTACACACTGCAGCACACCAGGTTGTGCTTTACCTTCTTGTATCCCCGTATGCATTTATTTGGGAATATGATGGTGACACCAGCCTTCTGGGCCCATCTCTATATCTCAGCTTCAGAACAGCATGAGATTTTCATGTATATGAGTTTCCCTACATTAGGACTTGTTTTCCTGGCAAAGGAACCAAGGTTTCTGGGCTGGAAAAAGGTACAGAGTAGTCTGACAAAATTCTCACCCTGGGCATAGGAGAATTAGGACCACAGTGTATGCCTTAGCTAGACACAGATTCTAGCCTATTCATTTCAAGGTTGTATTTTGTGTTTAAATGAGACTGTAACAGTCTTTTAGTTATGCTGGATTGAACATGATTGACATGGACTCTGGCATTCATGTCTTCCATGATGATGGAATATTAAAGTGGATGCACTGGACATTTGGAACAGAAAAAATCCAAAGTGAGACAAGAAAATTGGTTTCCTACCTTTCTACCTTCATTCAGTATGTGATGCAATTGTAAATGGCATATGGCTGGAGGAAGCACATCTCAAATATATGCAGTGATATTCCACATGAAATTCTCTATTACAGTCAACAACCAAATCCACCATTTGGTTCACCAAAGCCAGAATTTCAGCTAATGTCTATGTACAAATAAAAAAGTCAAAATTAGAAGTGAAACAAATGCATTTTATATCATATACTGCTCCAGCTCCCAGAAGATAACACATCCTGTATATCTAATATAACCAACTGCTGGTTGTGAATGGCATTTGCAATGAGAGACCCTAACCTAGATCTCAGACAAAGAATACAGACAATGCTTTGTGGCAATGCCAAAACACAGTCATGTCCAGCTTATTCTGTCCTAGGTGACTTGGAGCCAAGAATAAATATCCTAATATCCTATCAAAGTCACCACACTTATTAAATGCTTCCGGTTTGACAAGCATTTTTTTTTTCCATCACAGGCTGTAGCTGGGACTCAGTATCGTGGGTATCTTTGTTCACTGCTAGTTCCAGCAATGTGTGCACTCAGGGCCAGTCACTTCCAGGTTCTAGGTGACATGATGATGTACTCCTGTCCCTGTAAACTGAAACTCAGGCTCAGGAGATTCCTTGTGGAGTCATGTTTACTTTGTTTCTGTCATGGTCCTGTTGAAGGATTGGAATGTGATTTTCTTTTCATGTCATGCTGCTCTACACCCAAAGAAATAATTTGTTCCATGCACAGCAATTAACAAGGTCTCATTTTATCTGGAATTTTGTCCCATATCCTCTTCAGATACCAACCTCAACGAACTCTTTCCGTCCTTCTCTTAAGAGCCTGTTGTAAACTCATTTGCCCATGTCATCACATTCCCTCCCCAGTTCCTCCATATGAAATGATGGTGTTTCCCCAACCTGCCCTCAAATACCATCTTGCTCTATGTGGTCTATCACAGAGTCTCCATCCACTTTGTGTCCCCTACTTGAGTTTCTTTGTGGCTCAATAAGAGCCAGCACATGCCATGGCTCATCTGGTGTGTTAGACATACTGACCAATTGATTTGCCAGCCAGCTGCGACCAAACAGCAGGGATGACTGCTGTTTCCCTGAATTTCCCTCAAGGAAATAATTAAAAATGGTACTCTTCTACCAGCATTTGTGGAAAATACTGACTTCCAGAAGACTCAAAGGAACTGAGGCCCTTATCCAGTCTCAGGTTTGACTGAAGTGTACTCATAGGTGTGACTGAAAGACAGATCAAGCTATTTTTATTTTTAACTAGTTTCCTATGAAAAAAGATCAAGCTGCAGTATAGTTTAGTCAATGGGACCCTGGAAGGAAGATCAAGGATCTTCATAATTTTGCTTCAGTTTTTTACACCACCCTTAATCTCACATATCAAGTTATACTTTATGTCTTCTGATATGGGGATGATACAGGGCATTTTTTTGTGTAAGACTGAGTATTAACGGGCCCTGAACTCTGCTGAGACTTCCAGATATCACTGTAGTAAAACTAAGTAAAAGTAACCTTATGAAAAGTTTCTCTAAGCTGTAACACATGCCCATACCTGAAGGGAATAAATATACTGAGATACATTATGAAATTACCCAGAATATGTGGAAAGAAGAGCAACATTAGGGGGAAACCTGCATTGTCTCACTCTTTGGTTTTCCCAGTGCAAGTTCTCCTATCGCTCTGGACCAGCCCATTAGCTGGGCATTAGGCATTGCTTAACTAGTGAAATCATCCCTGCTTTCTCAAAACCAGAGACGCTTAATGCCTATTTGCACACCGGTTGGTTCAGGCTATCTTGAGTTCTAATGAACATATCACAGCAATAACCCAGAGCTCCCCATATTTCCAAAAAGCATATGTTAAACAATGTAAGCAAAGAGAACCATAACAGGCTTCACTTGTCCTAACAGTCCATCTGTTTCCTACTCCCCACTGGGCACATCTCTTTTCCTGGTTCCCTTTCAGGTGCACTCTTACCTTATGTAACGTGCTTTTTATTGAAGATTCATGCTGTGACCCTGTCAGAATTGCTACAGCAGGGGTGACCTCGGTAATGACTGTCCACAGCCTGCCAAGCTAAGTTGGTCAGTGTTAGCTGATTAAACTTTTAACAACATCCCCTGTGCGATAAAGGGCAAAATGACAACTTTGCCCATCGTCAAGGTGTCTGTATAATAAACTAATTAGTAAACCACACAGTCTGTGGAGCTTTTAATGAGTGCTATCGTCTGGCCTCTGTAATAAAAACCCAGTCTGCCCCCTTTTGGGATTCAATTAAGGCACAGACTGTCATATGCTTGGCCTGGCTGATCAATGAATCCATTCCGACCTTTGTCGGAGCTGTTTGCAAGGTCAGTGGCAGTAGCGAGGGAAGCCAGCCTGGTCGTGGGGAGACATACCCAACAGCACCCGACAGGCACCAATATCAGCTGCTAATGTCCTCCTGGTCGTTTGACATCAGCAGAAGTTTCTCTCACACAAAGGTTAGCTGAAAGAGAATGTGGCAATATGTATATATATATATGTGTACGTATAAAAAATTATACATACAGGAACTGCTATTTCTGAACAGAAACATTCCCCTGTTCTTTAAAATGTTCATTAATTCTTTCACATCTGCATATACCTAGGCACCTGTGTTTTTTCATGCACCACATTATGCTATCAAATGTTTGCTCTCTGAACTGTGTTTACTGATATGCTCCAGATATACAAACAAAACAAACACAAAAGAGTAGCTCTAGATTATACAGAACACTCCCCTTTTCAGGTCCTTGCATACAAATAATACTTATCACTATACAATTCCAGAAGGGGTTTATAACCATTGAAATAGTCTTCATGACACACCAGTGCAACATTTTCAGTTTACAGACAGGAAAACAGGCAGTGACCAAATCAGATGCCCAGGTAGGGCAGTGAAGACATCTTTAAAAGTAAGGGTTTCAGTCCTTTCACCTCTGACTTCCATTCTCAGGAGGATAAACAAGAATTGTGGGACTAGTAGAGTGAAGACAAGACCTGTAGTGCCATTATCATCTGTTCTGACCAGTGGCTAAACACCTGAGTTCCAGTCAAACCTATTGATAGCTGTATAGACTCTATTCACAGCCACACCGCCACCACAGTAGAGCCAATGATGCAAGGAGCATTGGTTTTTACTACTGCTATAGCAGCAGTATAGAACCAGAGTTCCATCCAGATCTCTCAAACATAACTTCCTTCAGCAAATGAGCAGCACTGCATTAGTTTATATGGCAGGGCCATTAGAAATTGCATCCTAGTGTGAAATATGTATGCAACCATATGAGCAAAAACTGGATGGAGTTTGTGTCTTCACTCTTCCCAGGTGAGAATCCTAACCTCTAAACAGACTGGTTTTTCTCTTTTGTCCTCTTCTTTCATTTGAATTTAATAATCTTTCCTATGCCACCTTCTCATAGTATTTTATAATCAGGGGACTAAGGAGGTGTCTGAAAGGTGATTTTTTAACTGCTGTGATGCAAAGAAAGGAAAAAAATATCTGGTCTCAACTGTCATGCTGATTCAGAAATTAAGCAATCTCTGTAGGCATAACCCACACAAATTTATAGCAAGACCAAGTTCTGTTGGTCTTACAATAACAAAGAACAGAAATACAAGGTGATTACAGTGGTACAAAGATGATGCCTAGTATTTGCATTCCTGATATTTGCATTACATTAGAGGTGGAAAACAAAGGAAATACAGAACTATGCCTTTCCTTATTTAGGCAAAATAACACTTTTCTGCTATCCCTTGACTATCCAGTTACAGGAGGCAGAGAGTTTACTTAGTTATCAAACAAAAGGCCTATTAAAAATATATATTTTTTATTCTTTATTATCACTACTCCACTGTCTCCATCCTATGCCTCTCTGAGTCTCTTCCTATTTTTATTCCGCATGTAAGCAATCTTGCATTGTTTACTGTGATTCCTACTTGTATCTTAGTTGCCGCTATGTTCCTCTCTTACCAGAGTTGTTACTTACAAGTCACAAAGACTGGTGGTATTTGAGACACAATTTTCTGTATACCAATTCTTTCAGTAGCAATAAGTTGTTCTCCTAGTGAGAGTGTTTACTGTTTCCTGTGCTAGCCCCAAATCACCTAATTCAAAGTTATTTCTGGTTCAGGTACAGGTTTCAGGTTCTAGTACAGCTTGGATATCTCTATTCAACTCCATTTGTAATGAGTAAATTACCTTATAAATGTAGTTCTTTCTAAACCCATACAGAGGACAGATGTATCCAGAGTCACAAAATTATTTCAGACCAATAATTACATATTTTAGTGAAAGCTTTATGTAACCAGCTAAGTCCCTAGTCCCAACTCTCCACTAGGGCAACATACTTTGCTAGAACTCAGGAGTACCCTGCAGTATTCCTTCAGTTATTGCCTCAAAATCGTAAAGGAAAAGGTGATCACAGCCCAGGTTGGTTCATGAAGCAAAGGACAAGCTAAGGGCTAACTAGAAGAACATAATTTTGCATTTTTCAGGCAAGTTCAAATGCTTATTTTTGCTGGAACAAGCCTTGCTCTTCTGCACCAGTCTACATCACACACCAGCAGGAGATTTCTGTATCTGGTAGATGTCACTCTGCCTTCCTCCTTCCAAATAGAGCTATAGCAATTAATTTCAGAATTTAGCCTGTTAAGATGATTAAGAGTGTGAGGAGTCACTGGAAGGGGAGATTTATAAAAGAAAATTAAAGAAAGAAGAAAAGCAAAGACCAACTTACTAAAAATAAATATGAGAAAATTTTTCTTAATTTTGGAATTTAAGCAGGAAAAAAAGGACACTTTTAAATAAATGTTGTGATTTCCTCCCAAATTTTTTTTACCTATTAGAGTCATTCAACATTAGAAACCTGAAATTGCTCATTTTATAATATATTAAGGTATTGTTTATTAAAACTAAGAGTCAAATCTGAGTTTAGATTTCAAATACCTCAGATTGAAGACAGACCAACCTGTGTAAGTCTCTGTAAATTTTTTGTGGAAGATGTGCATTTTGGTACTGTCTTCTGCTGTTTCTTAGCATGTCTATAGGGCATTGGAATCTGTTCCTTTCTGTTCTATAATTCTTTCAAGCAAAAATTCGTGACAGAAAGCAACATCGTTTGGTAGTTCTAATTATGTTGCTCTGTGCTGTTGAACTAACTCTCAGATCTATAAGACAGTTTATACTGTAAGTTATGCCTATATAGTCCTATCAACCTCAAGGCTCTCTATGCATATTTATAGGTATAGTAGTATATTATATGCTTATAGGAAAAAAACTTTGACAATTTTACAAAGAAATAAAGAGTGGAAAAAGTATACATACATGTAAAATAATTTTAAGATTAAAAAAGTTGTGTTGTAAGCATGGCTTAGAATATTCTGAATGATATTCTCCCGCTCATTCTACCTCAAGAATTTGAAACGGTGTTTAATTCGAGAGAAAATAAACAAAAAATAACTGTATAGCATTTCATTGTATCATTTATGAGTTTCTCAGCTCTCCCTTTACATCAGCTTCTCATTTACAGTCCTAAACTTAGAAATAACAAACATAGTATATTTAGAAAGATAGAATCATTTAGGTTGGAAAAGACCTTTAAGATCATCAAGTCCAACTGTTAACCCAGCACTGCCAAGCCCACCACTAAACCATGTCCCTAAGCACCACATATACACATCTTTTAAATACCTCCAGGGATGGTGACTCAACCACTTCCCTTGGCAGCCTGTTCCAAAGTTTGACAACCCTTTCAGTAAAGAATTTTTTCCTAATATCCAATTTAAACCTCCCCTGGCACAGCTTTAAGCCATTTCCTCATGTCCTATTGCTTGTTACTTGGGAGAAGAGACCAACACCCACCCCACTCCAGCCTCCTTTCAGGTAGTTGTAGAGAGCGATAAGGTCTCCCCTCAGTCTCCTTTTCTCCAGGCTATACAACCCCAGTTCCCTCAGCCACTCCTCATAAGACTTGTGCTCTAGACCCTTCACCAGCTTTGTTGCCCTTCTCTGGACACGCTCCAGCAACTCAATGTCTTTCTTGTAGTGAGTGGCCCAAAACTGAACACAGTGTTCAAGGTGTGGCCCTCGCCAGTGCTGAGTACAGGGTGATGATCACTTCCCTAGTCCTGCTGGCCACACTATTCCTGATACAAGCCAGCACGCTGTTGGCTGCCTTGGCCACCTGGGCACACTGCTGGCTCATGTTCAGCTGGCTGTCAACCAACACCCCCAGGTCCTTTACAGCCAGGCAGCTTTCCAGCCACTCTTCCCCAAGCCTGTAGCATTGGATGGGGTTGTTGTGACCTAAGTGCAGGACCCGGCACTTGGCCTAATTAAACCTCATACATTTGGCCTTGGCCCTTTGATCCAGCCTAACCAGATCCCTCTGTAGAGCCTTCTACCCTCAAGCAGATCAACACTCATGCACAACTTGGTGTTGTCTGCAAACTTACTTAGGGTGCACTTGATCCCCTTGTCCAGATCATTGATAAAGATATTAAACAGAACTGGCCCCAACACTGAGCCCTGGAGAACACCATTTGTGACTAGCTGCCAACTGGATTTAACTCCATTCACCACAATGCTTTGGGCCCAGCCATCCAGCCAGTTTTTTACCCAGTGAAGGGTATGCCCGTCCAAGCCATGAGCAGCCAGTTTCTCCAGGAGAATGCTGTAGGAAATGGTGTCAAAGGTTTTACTGAAGTCTAGGTAGACAAAATCCACAGCCCTTCCCTCATCCACTAAGCTGGTCACCTTATCATAGAAGGAGATCAGGTTAGTCAAGCAGAACCTGCCTTTTCTAAACCCGTACTGACTGGACCTGATCACCTTGTTGTCCTGTACATGCTGTGTGATGGCACTCAAGATGATCTGCTCCATGACATTCCCAGCACTGAGGTCAGACTGGTGGGTCTGTAGTTCTTTGGATCCTCCAACTGGCCATTCTTGTAGATGGGTGTCACATTTGCTAACTTCCAGTCAACTGGGACCTCCCTGGTTAGATGTTATCAGGTAAATTCTTACCAAATGCACAAAGCTGTTATGAAAATTTACTGGCCGAGACCCCAGATTTAATGTCATAGCTTTACTAAGGAGATGATGGGGTTAAATCTAATGTTAGCTCTTGCCTATGATGAAATTTACTTTTCCTTGGGTTTGCTGATGGCTGGAACAGCACTCAGAAATGGAATAATATGCAAGAAGATATCATGGAGCTATACCACTTGTGGTTCACCAATAATGCCTAATAGTCACCCACAGACTTTGACCAGTTTGACTTCTGGGCTGACAGAATTACCATGAATACCCATCTGGAACATGACTACACCTGCTGCTAGAGATGGGAAGAAGGTGCTGAGAGTACTGCAGGTTTCCACTGTACTCTATCATTACTTACTGTGGGTCTTTCCTCTCCAGTCCCATGAAATCCAGCTCTTCTTCACAGTCATGAGGATTAAGTGGCAGATGACTGAATAATATAAAATCTCCTAGCTACCCTTTTCACTCACATTGCAGAATAATGGAAAATATTTTAGGAAAACTCTATGAAGAAACATACTAAAGATCAATACAGTAAAAATAAATATCCCATAAGCAAAATATTTCTTTGTTACACTTTGCAGGGGTAATTTGCATCAGCCCTTACACAGCTGTGGCTGTGCGAGATGTGGCTGTCCAGGTTGTGGTTTATCCAGAAGGGTCCTCTATCCACAGAATACATCTGGGACAGGCAAAGCAGGTCCAATTACCTTTGATCACTAGCACTGGAGATGTGATGTAGGAAGGAAACATGGCAAGAGCACCCTGAGTCAAGAGAAGGCAAAATGTTTTAACTAAATATAGATTAGATGAAGTCTTGAAGCAGCTCCAACTTTTGAGAAGGGCTGGAGAGCCCTGACTGGTGCTGAGATGGCTCAGAGACTGCCTGCTGTTGGTGGTGTGCCATGCAGGTCCAGACGATAAGCATAATCCGACTCTGTGTCATTCAATTGACTGGAAGCTTGCTTGGTGATACGCAATCTACATTTCTTCCTTTTCCCGTGCTCTTTTCTTGGACACATATTCAGTTTAAAGAGCTAACATTTGAACACAGTTTCTTTGGGTAGAAACTGGGCCAGAGGTTCCTGTGAATACTCATAATAACTAGACTATTACTAATTTCAACTGTGTTTCTTAATTTGGGATTGGAGTGGCACTTTAGTTCAGGAGTAGCCATGAGAATTGCTCATGAATTTTATCTGGCATAAGATTCTGTGAGTGAATGGATAAACTGTGTGTGAGTGTGTAAACACACATAGCTCTTGCTGCCTTTAGTTTCCTTTAAATGAATTTTGTGTAGTATTTAGTATGAAAGACTCGTTGGGAAGCTGCAGCTAGGCAAAAGGCAAAAAAATAGAGGCAGGAACGTATAAAAGAATTGGAACTTTAACATACTCCCTTCACTCTAGTATTTCAAAAGAGTTCTGAAAGAAGTTTGCTTACATGGATTTACTGATAAAATGTGAAGTTAAACTTTTTCTCAAGTCAGCTATTGTTCTTTATGGGAAAGCCTCCGATTTTGCTACTTGGGTTTCAGTATGAAGGAAATGCTTATAAGAGATTAATTTCTTAATCAAGGGTTTATATACAATTCTGATTTAGCATTCTTGAAATTTCACCAACCACAGTTAAATTATATTCATCAGTATGCTTTTTAGCTCCTTTGAAATAACTTTAAGTACAAGAGGATGTAAATTTGTAAATCTTCAAGAATAAAAAGGACTGCTGAAAAAGATTTGGGCTATGATTTTCCGTGGTTTATCAACTGGTGTATTAATAGTTGCCTTTCCATTTAAACTTCATATCACTGCCATCCTTTTAAAATAGAGCTGCTAAGACCAGAATTTTCATAGGTTTGTCAACATTTTTTCTACTCCCATGCTAAGACATTGGAGAGCTGATTTTCAGAAGTACAGAACATCAACTCCAACACAAATCTGTAGTTCAAGAAGCTGCTCAGTGCCTATGGAAAAATCATGACCTGCAGATGCTTTTCAAATGTGACCTTAGTGACTTGCCCAAAGCCAGCTAGTGAGATATAATTACTGCTGAAATAAGAGATAGTGACATTGGGGTTTTTTTTTAAAAGCTATTATATAATTGTATTGTGCTAAAATTGAAAAACACTATGAAAAGCAGGTCACCTCCCAAAGACATTTTCTTACTATTGTTCTGGTTTTCCCTTACATTTTTCCTCCTGCAGTTAGAGCATGTTGCCACGCAGCTGTGGTGTGTGGCATGAGATCCACAGCCAGCAGGAAGATGTCTGGCCAGAAATCCAGGTTTTGCAGGGGGACTTTTGTCCCTTTCAACCCTTTGCAGGGTCTAAACTGATTCAACAGGGCACTGTGACCTAACACAGCATTTTAGTACATGCTTAACTTAAAGGGACCTTAAGAATGTGTTTAAAATCAAATGTCTTGTACTTAAATGTGATTTTAAGTGCTTACTCCAGAATTCAGGCCCTGGTATGTAAATTTTGTTAATGCATTATCTACAAACAACATGAATACACATATGTACAGGTAAGGGAAGAAAGGCATTGCAAAATATCCACATCATAGAAAATAAACTTGTTTCTAAGAGAAAATTGCACAGAATTTTTGGCATGAGCAGAAGGGAGAGAACGTTTTCTTCAGCAAGCCTCAGCAATCGTGCTTGTATCGCAGGGCAGTACTAGGTGCAGATCCAAGCTGTGCCCCAGGAAAGCGTGCAGAATATGCTGCATTCAGTGAAGCACATGTCTGACTGTCTTCCTGAATGTGAGCCTTAAGGAGGAAATTTCCCTGCCTCTGAAATGACTGGGAGATTATTCTTTTAAGATTCTCTCCCATCTAGTGTTTAACCACTCTCACTTTCTTCTGAGCTTGCTCACAAAGCCTTTATCTTATTTGTCAATGTTTGATATTAAAATAAAAAAAGGTATTAATCTCTGCAGTGACCTTTTTGCTTTATTTCTCCTGGAAAGGGATGCTGCATCTTTTGTAAGTAACTTCAAGGCAAGATATTATGCGGCATTCAAACATATGGCTTTTATCCAGTTAATCATTGTGCATTACCTACTTTCATCAATGTTCAGAAACTTAATTCCAGGATTACTCATCCCCCCAAAAACCCAAATAAGAAAATCAGAAGAATAGACCCAAACAATAGAACTTTTATACCAGGATAATTAGAAAAGGAACCTATTACCCAGGATTATAATTACTGACTAACATATTAAATGACCTTTAACATTTACCTTAAGCCCCAGATTTCTAGAAAACCAGCAAGGTTATGAATGCCATATTAGTAATCTTTAATCTTTATTACTGCTGTGGACAGAATTTTAATGATTTTTAAATAGGCAGCGGTCACTAACATATCCCTATTAAAATAAAAAAAATCTCATAAAAAATTAAATGGATTAAGACTTCAAATGTACCATCATCAAAAGTATTATCTAATTATGGAGTTCAGTGAACAGGCCAAGTGAAATGGTTGGTAATATTAGTTACTTACCACATGGGAATGCCCGGGATTTATGCACAAATAGATTCTGCTTCTGTTGCAACATAGTAATTAAGAATTTGTCAGGGAAATTTGACCCTCTAGGGTAGATATTACTTTGTAAAATAAGAATGGCAGAGCACTAGTCTCCTTGCTGCACATAATTTAACTTGATTATTTATACATCAAAGGGAGTCTGCAGTGACTGCAGTATAATATTTAAGTAGAAGGATATTAGAGAAAGAAGCATCTAGTGAAATCTTTTTCCCAAATCTCCGTGAGAAAATAGAGGAAATTTTCATAAAGCATTTCATTTTGCATATAAATTGGTGCCTAGATTGTGCCTGTGAATTTACTGCTGTCAAATTTAATTTTTCTTTAATTCTTCAGGCCCAGATGTGAAAAGCTCTGTGTGCAGGCTGCAATTTTCAATGCTTACAGGTAGCACTCGGATCGATAATGTGTCTTTATGAGAAATTACCATTAATGTTATTGAGTATGCATTTTGCTTTATAGGATAATAAGGTAATATGAAATGCCAATTCATTCATTAGGAGAAAGCTAAGTGCTTAAATGAAATGGGTGACAGGTCTGAAAAAAGATATAGTTGTGGGCAGGAAGTCAAGAATGGATTTTTAATGACCTAATACCAAAAGGTTTTTACCACTTATTTGCATTTGCTTCCTATAAACAATATTAACTTTAAAATAAAAGTGCTTGAATATTTAAATTGCAGTAAGTGATTCCACTCGAAAAGGTTATTTAGAAATGTTAGATTTCTGGGAAACTCTCTGCCTAGCCTTTTTGAGGACCACAAAATTAACTCACCTGGTATAAAAATTAAAACAAAACTCACTTAAATTGACAGGCATAAAGTGAGCATATTGTGGACATGGCCAAAAGCCAGAGGTTAGTATGTGAAAAATGAAAAAAAAGTCTTTAGCTTTCAGCTCAGTAAAGGTAAAAATAGTAGGTATTGAAAATAGGACCCAGATGGTTTGTCTAGGGAAAAAATTCCAAACCAAATCCAGATCCTGTTATTATTGTTCAAAGAAAGACTGTAGCTTCCTTAGAGTACAATATTGTAAAAAAATAAAAAAAAAAAAAAAAAAAAAAAAGTGGTGTTGTATGAAAGTTTCTTCATAAAGTAGGAAATTAGTTGTTTTCTAGATATATTCAGTGTCTAAAACCATGGCCACATGAGGGAAAGTTAATGGACTTTTTTGTGAAATATCACTCAGATCTTCTTCCCCCCCAGCTGAGGCCTAACTCATTTTTCTGAATTTTACAGTTTTCACTGGGTTGTTTCCCCTCTTTCTTTCTTCATTGGATCCCCCAAGTGTGACCCCTGGAGCACAAATTGTGCTGGCTGGCCCTGTCACCCTGATCCAATGCAGGCTGGAGAAGGGAGGAATTTCCTCTTCCTCCATGGGGACAGGACCAGAGCCTTCAGGAGGTGACTGCTGGTGATTTACGTGCCTGAAAGCAGGGCTGGCTTTGCTCAGAGCAGCCCTCTCCATTACAGACGTGGCCCGATCCCCAGCTCCTGCCTGCCAAATAAAGCCTCTGCCACCCAAGCAAAGCCTTCTACAAACTTCTCACTTAAAAATGCCAAGTTTTATCTCATCGATGTCATTTATTGGGATGTGATACAAGGCAGGATAAGGGAGGAATTTGTAAGCCTACATGGTGAACAGCACCATCCAGGTACTCCCGTTTTCCTCACTCCCACTGCAAAGCATTATCCCAGTTATGAATAAGTATATGTATAGTTTAATGCTAAAGGTTCCAAAGCTGCTCTTCCTTCTAGAAGATAGATATGGGTATGTAGCTCCCATTCAAAGTGATGGCATTCTCTTCAATTAGATATCCAAATCCTGCAGAATTTCTCAACAATGATTTTCCTAAAGTTTTAATTTGGTCTTTTATAAATTCAACATTTTTGCTCTTCGACAATAAATAAGATACTTTATTTACTATTAGCACCTTCAGACAACAATTTGAAAGCAGAGGGCTTATTTTTTTTTAATAGCTTACACTCTAAAAACAAAGGACAGATACCAGAAAAATTTTTAAAGTTTTATTTTTATTTCTACTTTAACTTGAAATAGCTGCTTTGCCTAAACTATTTTCTTTTTTAAAATTTTTTTAACTTTTATGTAGGATTCTTTTTCTTCTTTTTTTTTTTTCCTTGACCTTCAACATCTCAAACTACAAAGACAGGACTTTCTCTCACACTGTTTGAATATACTGTATTTTTCTTTTAAGGAGACTTCCACTGATTTTTATCCTTCAGGGATCAATGGTTCCTTCAGTTCCATAATCTGACAAGCTACAGTAGAAGCAAAAGGCCCCCACTTCTAGAGCCATAAGCGTTAACGTGAGATGGCAACGGATCTATTCTCACACTGGACTCACAACAGCCTAAGGAGAGATTTAAACTATCTTAGCCTAAGTCTCTCTCTTTGGGAGGAATGAGGTATGGGAGGAACTTTAGTATTATTGTTAATCTGTATTACAAAAGCACCTAACAGTCTCTACTGAGTTCAGGTCCCCATTAAAAGCAAGGATGGATAAAGTTGGTTCAAATGTGTGTTCACTGCAGCATAACCTATGCATACCTTTGCTTTCTGGTAGCCTGACTGTTTTCCACAAAACTCTTGTTAAGTTTGGAAAGGGGGGAAAAGAAAGAAAATTGAAATGCTGATTCACTATTAAGTTAAGCACTGCTCATTCAGCTGCTACAGTTACTTGGAAGAAACAAAATTCATTTCTGTAATATTAATGTAGTTAGTTGGTTTCCAAAGGACTTTGATCAAATGTATCCCTCCCTTCAAGTATCACCCCATACTTCTTGGAATGACTCCTTCCCCAATGTCTCCTTATGATCCTTTGCACAGGGTACCAATACTCCCGTCTACTCCATCACATACTATATGGAGAGATAACTTTCTTCATTTCCTTGTTCCTTCAGTACTACTCACTTTGTCCCACTGATATCCAAATACTTTGACATGATGCCGACCATTCTTAGACATTAAGAAACCAGCCAGAAGGCCTACCTGGAGGAGCATCCCACACAGTGACCATGAAAAGGGAAGATGGATCAGCCAGCTGAGGCATGGAGGATGAGGAAGCTGCCCTCCAATACTGGTTGTCCTACAAAGGAGGCTCAGAAATCTGATGAGTCTCTGGGTGGTGCTCCCTGAGGTACAGCAGCTATTAGCAGCAATAATTCACTTTAAGTTCCCAGGTGTGCAAGTGAAGGAAGTGGAGCTGGGCTCCTGCTCAACTCTTCCTCTGACACTACTGTACTGCCTCTAGAGTGTGCCAACTTCTAAAATCAAAGGGGCATGAGAGGAACGTTGATAATTTAACAGCCCGTTGATATACATTGGTGCTCACACTGGAATGGTACAACTGAAGTAATGCTGTCACTATTTCAAATTTGTTGGAGTTGATGCTGTAGTGGAAAAAATACTAACTAGGGTTTAAGATAAAGAAGTTGAATAGGATAGGGGGAAGAAAATGTCATATATTTATGTCTATTTTCTCTAGAAAACAACAACATATTGCAACCAGATTGTGACAAATTTAATTCACATCTATGTTTCTAGTTCCTGGTTTTAGTACTTGAACTATATGGGCACTCCAGGCACTCCAGTTTATACTTATAACGTCAAGGTATATGAAAGCCTTTGGCCGGGAGTGGGTAACGAGCAGCCTTGGCAAAAATGAAAATACTTGTGGCCAGCAGATCCTCTATATTTGCTTACCTTAAGAAAAAAATTACACTACCTCCCCATCTACCTCTCGTGGATATACAGGCACTGCTCTATCTTTCTTTGACATTTCTTACTATATTATCACTGTTTCAAGAACATCATCCTCTGCTGTTGCGAGGACTTTGACATTCCAGCTCACTTCAAGTCTGTTATTGAGTTCTCATGATTTCTCCTTCCCACTGTTATTTGGAATCACAACATTTCTGAGCTATGCTTTTTATGACACATCCAAACAGTATTGCTTTGAAAAGTATAGTTCTTTTATAGCGATCAAGTAGTTCCACTGAGATAAAGAAAGTGAAGAGGCTGAGTCAAAGCCAATTAAAGTCCTGGATATTTACTCCAAAGAGTTTTGGATCAGTCTTTTGACGTATTTCATCTTCTATACATTGTCTAAGGCTCTAACAAAGATACTTACAACCAATTACTAAGAGTAACGACTGTAGAGGTTACTAATAATCTATAGACTGCAGTGAGACAATCACTGTGATAAGACATTCTTCTCATTGCAGGTGTCTGGGAAGTATTGTTACATTACTACTGTTAAAGTGGTTGTGCAAGTGATTTCTCTTAATAATTTAATAAGTGCTTTGGGATCCTTCTGAATAAATGGATTTCTAGAGTACATGCATTCCTCTTATTATTACTTATCTGCCTGAGCACTGTCACCCAGAAATAGGGACTCTCTCCATTTATTTGGTTTTGAAATAATATATAATCAGTTCAGCAAAGATTTCAATCATGCCATGGGAAGCAAAGCAGTATCTGTTATAATATATTAGCCAATGTATTCAGACAAATGGATCCAACAGCAGCTTACCACAGACAACAAATTTCCCTAGTCCTTTAAGAATGTAGGGATATATGGGTTTTTTAATGTTGTTGTTGTTGTTTTTATAAATAAGCACCTAGTCCCATATACAAAATGTCAGGATAGTTCCTCTGTCTCATTTGCACAGGCAGTTACTCAGTCTCTTTAGATATTCACCTGTTTGGACATTAGATGCAGTTTCACACATCCCTTCCCTAAAATGAGGCCCACATTAAACACATTTTCCCTGAACTATTATTATCTCCTACATATAGTTAACTGAAAATAGAGTAGCTAGTTTGAGTATAATTATTCATAATTTGTTGAGCAATGATAGCATCCATCATTCTTCTGTCAGGAGAAAACTTGATTCTTACACCAAAAAGCTTATCAACAAAATCAAGGAAATTTATAATTGATATTAAGAATAGAAGCACAACATAACCCCCCAGTTATATCTGTGGTGAATTTTGACTGATATTTGGCTTAATTTCCTAATTTAGGCCAAACAAGTCCCATATGCTAGAGAAATTCAAATTTAGATCTTGACTCTGCAAATCTAGTTTATAATGGAATTTAAAATATGCAAAGCTTAGGAGTTTCAGAGAGGGGGACAGAAGTCTTTCAAGACAACTACATGTTCAGTGCATGCTGAAAATCCTGAGATAACAGAGGTTATTTTTTCCTTGTTTTAAAAACAAGAGCTAAGGATGATGCATATATGCAGTCTTACTCTTTTCTACACTTGTGTGTCTTTATCTATAGAAGAACTTAATATTTTATATTCATGTTGTAAGCCACATAGTGATTTTTTTATAGGGGTTTGCACAGTTCTGGTCACAGAGAAGTCTTCATCAATGACTTGGACTTGTAAGCACTGCCCCAATGCAGATAAATAGAGAGAGGAGAAAGTTGCAAGTGTAAAGGGCAACATGGAAAAAAGTTCAGTAAAAAAAAAAAAAGACTCTTCAAGTTTAGCCTAAATTTTCCGTAGAGTCCAAGATTTCTCTTCCATTTACTGGTTTGGTATTTTAGTGGATTCAGGAATGTCAAAGTATACAAAAAGTATATTTAATGCTTGTATATGGCAAGGAATAAGATACATCATAAAGCATTAGAAGTACTTGAATGATGCACCAGTATTTAGGTATGGGTGTTCCTTTGAAGTTGGGAAGACTATTCGTGTGATCTTCCTTTGAACTTGGGAAGACCGTTCGTGTGATCTTGAATCTACTTCTTTGTGCTGGTTGTTTGCAAGCAGACACATAAATAATACTTATTGGCCTGGTTGTCCAGTAAACTGCTATTCTTCATGGCTTAAATTGTCCTTTAGCTGAGGACCAGTTGCCTTGCAGTTGATGCAACATGATTCGCAGTTCATGTGAGCCCTCTGTGTACTATTCAGTAGAGCTTACACAGTGTCACTCACCTTGATCTAGATCTCTGGCCTTGACAACAGTTTCTGCCTAGGTAAACGCTCACATCCACATCATCTGGTATTCCTATGGAAAAGAACGGTCATTATTTTACAGCTTTTTTTTCCTGGTTAAAAATATACTTATCCAGGTAGAACTAATCCCATCCAAAATAAGGAACCAATCATGAACCAATGAACCAATGCTAAATGAGGGAAAACCAGCAATAATAATGAACAAGAAAGTAGAAAAGGGACAGTGGGAAGAAATCCTTGCTTAGTTGTGGTACAAATATGTTTTTGCTGGCTGGCCCTGCTTACTGAGATAGGATCTGGCATGTATTTGTATAGAAGCAAGGAGCAGTGGTGACACACTGACCCGCAGCTGTGGGCGTCTCACACCCATTTTTTGTGTGTGCATACTTACTAGGTTACTGCTTTTCTAATAATTAATGAATGGAAAGATGAATTTCTTTGCATGAGACCATATAGACAAAGATTAACAACATCTAACCTACCACAGGAGAAAAGAGAAAACACTATGTTCAGTTACAGAGTTATTTTAAAAAGCCAGGAAAATCTCCTTCACTTCAGGAAGGAAAGAGAAAGTTCTCATCAAATTCACAGCCTCTGAAGAAGAATGAAACCTCTTTTACAAAAGTATAACTAACTTTTTGTTGTCTAAATATTTAACGTCTTTTACTCTCGCACTTGACATAAAGCTGAGATTTCCTCCTTTCAAACAAGTATCTCATGGAATGAGACAATGGAAATTAATAAACAGAGAGGAAATAAGTGAAGGAAAGACAATATTTCCATTAAGACAAAAAGTCTGTCTTCTCTTGACACATCTATTTTTGAAAAAGGCTTCCTACCTTCCTGAACATCAGTTACTAGTATCAGTAAACAATAGTTGTCGCCTTACCGATGGGTGAACTACAAGTCTGTAAGGCGCCCAAGTCCTCCTGCAACCTCCATCTTAACAAAACCTTAGTTAGATTATTAATACTGTCTAGGGATTCTGAACTAATCTTAATTCATTCTTACAGAACTTAAATTCAGTATGGAATTCAGTAGAAAATGAGTTCACAAGATGTTGCACAGTTTTCAATTCACGTTTCAGTTAAAAGGAGGAAGGAGCTAAAGGTAAAGGGTGAAAAATACATAATGGAGTCAGTCTCTCTTTTGCACAACTAAAGTGTGAGAATTTGAGACAGCTGTTATTAGTCACCAACTTTTGTGAGCAGGCCTTGTGGGGTCTAAGTCTTGAACAACCAAGAAAGTACAGAGATTAGTTTTGGTGTCATTTGCCCAGTTACATGGGCTAGAAGGAATGCTTTCTTGATGCTGAGAGGTTTTCTATGCATTGCTCTGGAGTATCTACCTTTGAAACTGGACAGGGCTCAGAAACATCAATAAAATATGAAATAGATTTTTTTTTCCTCCTCCTTAATTCTACACCACCCCCCTGCCCAAAGCATCATTCAGGTTTTAGGTGAAGGGTCGAGTCATGTCCCCTCCATCAACATTTTCATAGATTTGTTTTCATGCTTCTGCAAACTCTATCTCTTTCCATTGCACAAGAAATCAATTTCAGTGTTGGGAGAGTTGAAAATATGCCACTCCTGAAAAGAAAGAACTGTATGGCTGGAATGTAATTATACTGAGAAAGCTGTTCTGGGTGGACAAAGCTAACCAGATCACTTCAGAGTGTGACAAAAAGCTAAATTGATCTGAGCCGTCTAGACACAGTTTAAAATTTCTTCTTGGGATGTTCTGTTTTAAGACCTTATTACTGTAACTTCTCAGTGACTATATGTCACGATCATGAGTTAGTCCATTTCAATGTGTATTTATTTTCTGTTAATGTTATAACTTAGGAAATTCAAAAGGATGGAAAGGGTACTTGGTTCTATCCCTAAATGTCAACCATGTAAGTGCTTTGACTTTTATTTTCTATTTGCTTTGGTCAGTGTAAATTTCTATGGGTTTTGCTGGTTGGGGGAAGGGGATTTGGAGATGTGCAGTTCTTGGTTATTAATATTTGACTTTGTTAGTACTATCTGTTTACCGTATGGCTTCTGGAAAAAGATAGGAAATATTAGCTAGTGAGTTCTTAAAATGCATGATGTGGGGGCGCAGTTCTTGTGCCTGCACATTCTTTGCACCTCTGCTTCATTTAGCCTGTGAACTGCTATTCAGGGGTTTTGATCTTGTTTTGTGATACTGTTTTGCTTTTAATTAATCATTTTAATATGTCACTTTTAATACATTTGGATGTTCAAGTTTGTTTGACTGAATTCCACATGCTTTATACAGGTTGCTTTTTTGGCAGATTTCTGGAATAGAAAATATGACGTCTGTTTTTAGCGTCCATTTACATTCACAAGGCTGGATCCTGCACATAAATGAGTTTTTATACAAATGCCTGGGGTTTTATACAAACCCCATTCCCCTTTTGCTCAGAACAAGTTACAAGACAGCTGTCTCCTAAAGCAGGAAGGGCTGTTGTTAAGAAAGCAATAATAGGCCAGGCTTAAGATCCTTAGCAGGGCTCCTTTATTTTGGGACTTCTTTTACCAAAGGCTGAGAGGGACCCAAAGAAAATATCAAATATCCACTAATATCAAGGGCCTGGTACTCATACTTGGCAGGGTATGAAATTTGTTTCTATAGGAAATCACCTTATTTTACAGAAAACTGAAGCTGTGTGAAGGCTTTTTTTCTTTTCTTTTCCCCAAACTGTATATGAAAACTTTTGGGGGTTGGAGGTGATGGCATATTGTACTGTGAAAAATTAGTTTATGCTCAAATGCCTTTTGCAGTCATAAAACAATTCCTCACCTCTTCTTGCATGAAAAGCCAAGACTCAGAGGGAGCTTCTCTTCTGGGTGTTTTGCTGAGACCATTTATGCTTGCCAAAGCTGGAACTAGGTCCCAACTGATAGAGCAGGACTGTCACTGCCTGGGCGCTGTCCTGCAGCACGTTTTCTTGTTTACTCTGTCTTTATTTTTCCCTCTGAAAAGTGACTAGAAGAGAAAAGGACGTAGATGTCAGTCAGATTCACTGAAATTCCCTGAAATACTTCTGTGACTTTTATTATTTCATTGCTACTAAGGAGGTTATGCAGTGTGCAGCACGGTGTGCAATTGTGCTGGCAAGCCACTGGGTGTCAGCAGGAATGTAAAAGCAAGGCAGCGACACCGGCTTTCCCCTCTCCATGAAATGCCTCAATTCACACTACCTTTGTAACAATGCTGAGGAGCAAATACTGGGCAGAACTTTTTCACCCTGGAACATGAACGGGCAAGAGGCCCCTACATAACTCAGCTCAGCCTGAAGAATAAAACTCTTAGTCCTTCTTCTTCTTCATCCACTACCTTCGAGAGCTGATTTTCAGACAGTTTTTAAAAACAGACTATGAGCTCAACCTGATGCCTCAGCCAGCTAGCAGGATCACTCAAAATCAGAGCAAAATCATCACTGAAATGCATGCTGGGGCATAACACAAAGTCTTTTTAGTACATCTGCATTCCAGAAAACAATGCAGAGTTTGATTATCCTTTACTGTTAAACTGTACCAAAGTTTTGCACAACTTTCACTGGATTATTTTATATGCTTTTCAATAGCACCCACAGATCATGCTCTGCTCTATGTAAAGCCTGCTCTGTTCAACTAGCTGTTATACCAATACGGAATAATCCTTTACTAATTTGGACCTCAACCCCCCTAAACCTCAAGGATTCATCTTTCTTTGGGATCCCACAAAAACAGCAAAATAATTTAGGTCTATATATCTTTTTAAGGTTTGACTGCTTGCTGTCATTGGTACAATGGTCTGGCTGGTTGTGAGAGACAGAAACTGAGGCAGGCAACACACTCCAAATACCAAAATCAAAACAAATTCGGCTGGTTTTGAAACATGAGCATTAATAACATCTTGTAGACATATTATTCTAGGTCCTAGTGTATGTCTTCTCTAAATTGGTAATGGAAACTGTAGAATGAAACAAGGAAGAAGCAGCCACTGACACTTCTGGTTCTTCTGAAGAGGAGATGTATACAGCAGGAAAATTTTGGATGATGTATTTTCCCCTAGAGACTTCTAGACTCACTACTGCAAGGTAACACCTGAGGATCAAAACCCTATGAATTACAAAATATCTTGAGCCTTTGTGGTCTTCAGTGAGAATGGAGAGCACTCAGTTTCTTGCACAATTAGGTGTTTAACCCCATACACGTTCTCCACATATTTCTCTGTAAATAACACAGGGATGTAGTCATGGTAGACTCAGTCAACAGCTGCTGAGAAAATGCTCTTCCCCTGGAGAGGCATGGCTTTCAAAATACTGGCAATGAAGTATTAGCTCATGTCTCATTCTGTGGAGTGGCCTGATTTAAATAACTATACTTTATTCATAATGAACAGGAATGCACTGATTTACTCTCTCTTTTCCCTTTCCTCCCCTTTCATTGCCCTTTTAAGGTACAGAAGGTCATTTTAATTCTACTCAGAATTACTCTTTAAAAATGTTGGTTATTCTGACAAAAGCATCACACTTTACTGTAAAGGCACCCAGTGAGCAACACTATGAAGGTTACAGGAGAACACCAGCTCTAGGTCTGTTGTTTTCATTTGCATACAAATTGTCAGCAAGAAGCAAACATTTTCTAAGACTTTGAGTTATACAAAACCAGCTTTTTGGACTGAATTTTAATTTTATTTTTATCTACAAGAATTTCTAAAGAAATAATTGTTTTAAGAGCTGGAGATCTGAACCCACTCAATGTTAATTTTTCCAAATGCCAGATATTTTGAAATTGTTTTATAAGTTCTTCGTAACACAGTAGCATTTGAGGACTAGCAATCAGAGATTAAGACCCTGTTATGCCAGGTACTCTACAAATGAAGACAGTCTTTGGGCCAGAATTGCAAAAATAGATTTATGACAAGAAAAATCCCAGGCATATGGGAAGACAGCAGGTGGGAAAGCGAAGAAAAAGTATAAGAAGTGGGTTTTTTTTTGCATAACAGACAGTTTATCACCTGTGCTGAAACTGTCAGATCATAAAGTTCCATAATGGAGATTTTAGAGGTACTGGAGGAGACTAAGGTTTTACTTGGGAGCTTAATAGATAAGTCTGTGAAGCTTCCTCTGCTTCTTTCAGCCTGCACAGGAGAAACTATGAGCTGAATTACTTCCTCCCCTACCCATAAGCTTCACTGCTATATTTCTAACAATGAGAAGCAAACATTAATAGCAATTGATATGAAATAACAGATAGCATAGAACAACCTGAGTTATAACTTACCCACTTTATTCCTCTCCAGTATGCCATTACATTTACAAGAGCTTCACTTCTCACAAAGACTATTCTGTGTTCCCCATGAGATAACATGAAATGGGACATGTCTGGCTTCTAAGTCACCTAATGCTCATTGTAGTGATGGACTGAACTCACCGGGGGCTGCTGACACTCATTGCGGTGATGGACTCTGAACTCACCTGAGGCCGCCGACACTTTTGTTTAGTGGATCAGTAATACCTTTTTTCTGTGTAAGGCAGCAGGCTGTGGCTCCTGCCAAGCTGGAAACCAAGAGCTTGTGCCTGGGTATGGAGGCAGTAGACATAAGGGTATTGTGGCAGGAGGCTGATTATAAGGTTATATGTTGATTATGTATTGTGCAAGGTAATGACATTTTTTACTGCTATTTTTTCCCCAATAAAAGCTGGTTACAATAAAGAAACAAAACCAGTATTATACAAATGAGTTTTAAAATATTTATCAGCATGAAGTTTGCGACAAACGAAGGTCAGCAAAGTTCAATGTTGTATTGTCTACTTGTGGTGATAATTCCAATAAAAATATCAGTGAAATACTAATTTAAGTGCTTTTTAAAACCTTGCAGCATTGTGACATTGTACATTTTATTTTCTTTGCTCTCGGACTGTGAAAGATTAGGCACACCTGCACTAAACAGATAAAAGTTCACTCAGAGATTTTATTGTGGTTTTTTTTTTTCTATTTGTTTTTCTTTCCTTCCAGAATAAAGACTAGGGATGAGATTCTCAGCTGGCATAAACTGGCAGAGCTCTCTGGTTAGGGAAGAGCGCTGTGCTGTTCTACAGACATTCAAAATAAGGCCTAGAAATCTGATAGCTGTTGAAAACCTGGATCTACTGGATCTTTCTCAGCAATGTATGCATATATGCACACTATCTCATTTTTGCACACTTTGAGGTTATCATGTTATTTCAGCTGGACTATTGATGCTATCCAATTCAATTAATTAATTAATTTATTTTATGGTATTTGTAAAGTTTGTTCCCCTTGCCCCTAGTGCTCCCAAAGACTTTCCTTTTGGTGCGGTAGACTGACTTAAATTCTGTGTCTATCCAAACAGGCCAGGATGATTTGTTTTAAAGATTATGTTTGATGGCCTACTGAGCTTAACAGTGGCAAATTACTCACTCTGTGTAAAGTATGTGTGTGTGTGTATGCATGGCTGTGTCTGCATGTATGTAAACTTCAGGATTTAATTTACAGCAACATGTAACCTGAACACACTCATTGGCTGACCCTGTGACCATGTTAATATTTGAAAGCTGGGAGAAACCTGTCATTAAAATAGACTTGTTACAGATTGCTCTGAAAAGTTTTTTTAAGCCAAAGATTGTCAGCTCTGAGCTGAGCCCCATCAGAGGTATCACATAACTGGCTGATTGAGTTTTCAAAACCAAAGGGTACCACATAGATTTTACTTTGTGAAAGATGTTGCCTTGCAAATTTGAGTGGGATCTGTTTAACCAGTGGTAAATGTATCAGTTGCTGACATCTAGATCTGATTTAGCCACCTAGACTCCTTTTATATTGACTGGAGTGATTTTAGGATGCAAGGTTTGGAAATGTCTAAAGTAGGTCAGATGAGTTATGAGCTAAATGTGCCTATTCCTCTTTATCGAGTAGAAAGGGCACTGAGGATGGCTAGGTGAGGTGTAAAAATTTATGCTGTGGCCATCTAAGTCTAGGTGAGGTGAATCCCACACTCACTGTCTTAAATAAACTCGTCAAAATAACATTGAACAAGTGTCCTTAACACCGAGCGTGAGCAAACGCACAGCTCTGAATAGCATCTGTGTTTGCTCAACTTTTCATTTCAAATTGAGTACTCCAGTACATCAACAGCATAAAAGATCGGCTCTGCATAGGAGTATATTTTGTGGAAACATGCTAGTATACTTGAAAAACATAAATCTTAACTGATGAAATAAAAAAACCTCAATACATTCAGGTTACTATTCTTAAGACATCATATGAAATGAAGAGGCCTTTTATTGTAGATGTTAGAGGGATAGGAGAAAAATGGATCCACTGTATTCACGTGGCAACAAACTGTGCAGATCTGTCCTTTAAATCTCATTCAAACGGCCCACGAGAGAGGTCCTGTGGAGCTATGAACAGACTCACACTGAAGTACCAAATTCCAAGGCAAAAGCATCTCTGAATGGTATGGACCCTGTTCTCAGCCCTGGGCATTTCTGTATACATGAAGTGGAATCTGCTACAAAATCCGAAAGGCTGCAGTCCTTCAAGCTGCTCTGGAAGGAATAATAGAAATTCAGAACTTTTGACTGGGACACAACTCTCCAAGAGTACTATCAGTACACAAGCGTCAGCACGTGAAAAGTATAACACAAATACCTGGCTTACAGAGTGAAAAGGCATGATATCTGACTCTGAAGTGAATTCCTAGCTATGAAGATGTAAAGGGACAGGGGAGGAGAAGGTCACAATGTAGTAAAAGACAAACATATCTGACGCATGCAATCAAGCAGGGTCCATAAATTAATTTTCAGCTCTAAAAATTTACTATCTCCTGGGGAAATTCTATTATCGAAAAACAAGATATATTCCAATTAGGAGAGAGGTCATATAGAGGGCAGGATAGAAAAGAGAAAAGGAAGAAGACAAAAAAACTTTACATATTAGAGCTCTAAAGGTATGACCGTCACTAAACAGAACAAAGGGGAGGAGGTTTTTAGGAACCTTAATTTGGAATGCCCTTGATTTCTGTCATTTTAAGTTAAAGCCTGCATATTTTAACATGGTAGTGCCTTACAGGATTCTGGCACATTGTGTGCACTGCTACCTGCTGTGGATCTGGACCTTGGATCACTGCTCTGTCTCTCAGCATGACGTGAAACACTAAGGGGTACATTTTCAAAGCAATAAGTGGGGATTTCACTGCATGATTCCCACTGAAGTCAATGTAAGGTATGTAGCTGAAGCCCTGTGGAATTATTTGAATATTTCCCATATAACTTCTTAGAATTGCCAAAAGCATTTCTGGTATATAACAGGGTACTAGAAGTTTCCAGGGGCTGATATTCGACTTCAAAATTTTACCTTGTAAATTTTGGGCTTCGATAGGTTTTTGGAAGTTACCAAATATTTTTACCATCGGTCTTCTGTAGGTGTTGTCACCTGATCAGCTCATTATGCAATCTGTTCATTGTTAGTGGAGAGAATAGATATCCATATAGTTTTGCTTAACAAAAACTCTACATACATTCCACATTTTGGTACCAGCTTGCCTGTCTAGTTTGTTTTGTAAGATTTTATAGTATTTTGGATCACAGAATGATACTCAAAATTCTGTGCTAACCTGAGTTTTGCTAAACTGCAAAGAGGAATTACTATTTTTCAAGCAGCCCCTCTTCCCCCAGAATGTATACTTTTTAGATTTTTGGAACTGAGTGATTTTTTTTTCCCCATGGAAAATGAGATATTCTGAAATAGAATAGATAAATTTTATTTTTCAGAGAAAAAAAATTAAAATGCAGTCCATCAACTAAGTGAGAAACTGACATCAGCTCTCAGTAAAGGTAATAGCATTGAGCAGGTAAGGGCAAAACAGGAGGCTGAGGGTTTGCACAGGCAGGAAAAATAATTTTAGTGTATCTCACTGATGCAAAGTTACAGATGTTAATGTGCTCAGATAAAGAGAACTAGAGGAACACTGTAGCAGACTCTGGAGAGAGCTGGTACATGGAGTGAACATTAATGTAAACCACTATTTTTTTACAGAAAATAATAAAATTACTACCTGTATGGAACTGAGGTAACGTGCTGAGTGATCTGAGCAGCTACCTTCCCATCGATTTGAACACAAGAGCAATGTAGCTTTTAGACAGAACTTGGAAGCCATTCCTACAAATATGGTACTGTAGACAAGGTAGGGGCTAATTTATTAGGGTAGGGTAGGGTCTGCTGTGGGTTGTTCTGAGAAGGAATGTTTTAAGTTGGTTTAATTTCATGCTTTCACTGGAGAACTTGGCATAAAAAAGAGCAAAACAGTAGAGAAGTTTGATGACAAATTTGGGAGACATGAGCAGTATGGAACAAGATTAGAAACACATCTAGAAAAAAAATGAACAAACAAGTAGAAGTACAAGGTTTTTAGAAGCCAAAACAAATAATTGCTCTGTACACTCTGCACTGAACATAACAAGGAGAAGGAAGAGTGACTATGAACCACAAATGCGATGCAGGAACAAGACAGGGAAATATAGACATAGGGTACAACAAGCATTTGAGCTGGAGAAGTGATTAATGATACCATACAAGTGTACAACACCTGGCAAGACCTGAAATGCTGTATATAATTCAGGTCATTCTAGTACAAGAAATATGAATGCAAATTGGAACTGATATAGCAAAGTACTAGTAGGTTGGTCAGGAGAAGGGAAACCCTACATCATAAGAGAAAATTAAAAATGCTCTAAGAAGCTGTGTGTCTGTGCTCCAAGATGCTCTGTAGCCCAGCAGCCACAACTTAATACAGTGCCAGAAGCAAGCTAACATGTCCTTCCATGAGGGTGAATATATTAGGCTGAGCACTACACCACTGTAGTTCGATTCTTTTCAATTAGCTTGACGTGTGAGAACAAAATTTCCCCAAAATCTTGAACTTGACTTGTCTAACTCAATAGTTAAAGGATTTGAATATTTTTATAGATATAGTGAAAGGACGAATACCAAAGATCTAGAGGAGATAAAGTTCTTAAGTTTCAGAGTATCCTGGCAAGAGGGAAAAAAAGGCCATTAACTGGCCCTGGAAAAACTTCAGCTGAAAAATTACAAGAATATTTCTAATCCCTGGTGGGAGTTGTTGAAACAACTTCGAATAAAAATAGTAGAGAAAACTGGCTAATTTTATGATGAAGCTTGACAAGTTTAAGAAACGGAGTGTCTAATCCCAAATGACTTTGGAATGCCTCTGAAAAAGTCACTGTAGACATATATCTGGTGAATAAGGCAGTCATACACAGTCCTACACAGTTGTGAGAAAACAAAAATATTTTCTTCCAATTTAAATTAATTTTATTTTATATTACCCTTACCTTTTGTTAAAAAACTAACAAACAAACAAAAAAACCCCAATGAAAAGTAAAAACTCTTTTTAGGTGGAAAGTTTATTTTTGGCAAATTAGTATTTTGAACAATGGAAGATATTTCACCGGAAAGTGTTGACAAGCTTTAGTTTCCTGCCTGTAGCTGTAATGTTAGTTCTTACAGCTATTTTGAAATAAATACGCTGAAGAGAGTAATGGAGAAAAAACAGCAGCATGCAGCAGATGCTGAGTCTATCCTTGCAGTCTCTGCAGCAAAAAAACCCCTTGTAAGTAGGGTCAATTCTTACATGTTGCAATTTCAAAACAGCCTGTAACCCTTATTCAGTGAAGGAAGGAATGTTCCCTGATCAAAGCGTGGAATAAGGGTCAGATTCAGCAGCAAAAGAAGGCAGACACCTAGTCACTCTTCTGTGTGTCTGGCTGGCCGGACCTGTCCCTGTACTCATTCTCCAGCAGGCCTGCTAGATTGGCTCCATTCTTCTGTTAAATGGGTTCACTGATTAGAGCATTCATATGGGAAATGTGGGTTCAATTCTTTTCTCTCTCTCTCAGCATAAACAAACCTGCATCTTCCAGGGGAAAACTCCAACCATTATGCTAACAGGTATTCGGGAATGATGATCTTGTTCAGACCTTCTTGTTGAAGCTTTGTATGGAATAATAAACATACATAGAGGAAAATTATGTGTCAGCAAGACTTTGTAGCCAATGGTTAGCAGACTCGCACAAGTCTATGTGCACCTATACATGTGTGTAGATTTGTAGACGTACTGTGTAAGTATTTACTGAACCAGTGAGTAGCCCTTGGGTTTCTCTACTTCCCAGTAGCTCCCATTGCCTACAGAGAAGAAGGCCATGCTAATCCTTGCTTTTTTTCCCCCTGTTTCTGTTACATTTAGTCCTTATTCGCAACATGCAGCGTGGAATGAATGGACCAATGAGAGATCCACCCAGGAATACATCTTTGGCTGGCAGGTTCATAGAGAGTTGCAGGTTCAAATCCATTTTCACAAAGCAAGAATACAAATCCAGACCTTCCACTGGCGAAGTTAGGTCCTCTGGCATTTACCAATGTGTTACAAACAAAGGGCTAGAAGTGGCTTTTCCTTCAACATATGTTGTAGAGTGGACACCAGTATCAAACTCAAGAAGACTCAGGGTTGGTCAAGGCATGGGAAAGGACCAGGGTTTAAGACACTTCTGTGTCCACTGCAGTTTGTAGAGGCTAGTTTGGATGACCTAGCTTTCTTTACACTTATATATACTTTTCTGGACCCAAGTTTTAGGACCCAGTTGTCCTCGTCTTAAACAGCCTGTGGTCCAATTGGGGTAGTACGTTCTCTTGGTAGCAGGCATTTGAGACTAGGAGTGCTGGAGACAACCAGCATTGTGATCTGTTGTAAATTTAGCCCTAAAAGAGGGCTGTAGATCTAGTCCTGGGCCTATATCCCCTTTTGAAAATATTGTTCTAAGAGACTGAATAATAATTCAGTAGTTATCAGTTAATTACTGAATTGTGAAAAATGGCAGAGCAGATGAAGAAATACCCACACAAAACCAATATATTCATCTCAACAGCTACATTTGCCTGATAATGCAGTTCAAAATTACTTATTTACTATCATAGTTGCACTGCAGAGTAATAATAGATGTTGTGAATTTTTTTTTTTTTTTGGTAAAGAATCAGTCTCACTATATTTTGTAAATAGTCAGGAAGTTGCAATAATGTGAGACCTTACAAAATATTGTATCTGCTATTAAATAGTTGCTGAGAAATGGTGAAGAAACCATTGTTTTTTTAATGTCAGTTTTATGGGATATGTAGATAGGTAAAATACAACTTAGTGAGCTTTTACTGTATTGCTTACTGATTCCAGGCATATAATTTACAGGATCGGAGGATAGATTTGCATACATTTGTCTTATTACATAATCCAAACAGAGTTTTCTTGTAGATATCAAAACAAAACTTGTTTGAAATATTTTCCTATGGCTGCCAAAGGGGGTTTGTAATGTGTTGCTAGATTATGCTTGTCAATGGCAAACAAAATTCAAAAAAACCCCAACAAATGTTCAGGAAAGAAACTTGAAGGTGCAGTCTCTTGGTAACAACTACATTGTACTATTTTGTGAAATTGTTGATAGAAAGTTTCTAAGCAGCTGGTTCAGGGGGACCTGCGCTGATGATACTCTCTGGCTTGCAAACACTTTCCCAAATCAGGACAGATGGCCTGAGATGTGAACTTGTCAATGGGAAGAAAATGCAGGAGGACAGTGTATCTCTGCTGTAGCAATACTGCAAGAAGAATATTTGACAATGGGCAGAGTATCTTTTCCTTCTCAGCTTTGTAAGACATAGCTGTAGGCCATCTCTCCATGACATATTACCTTCTGGCATAGAGACAATAACAGGTAAGGTTTCAAAGAGACACTGTGATCTCATTCACTGAATTTAAAGAAGGGGGGAGAGAAAACCTTGGAATGGAAAGAGGAAAAATGAACAGGAGTTTTTAACAGTGATAGTGGGATTTTTTTTATGCAGTGAAGTAAGAAGCGGGAGCTACCTACAAATCACACCACTTTAAGAAACATGGGTTTTGTCACAGCTGATCAGACAACTACTCTAACTTCTGCCTCTAGCTGTGGCTCATACCTGATGTTATCAAGGGCAGGGGGGGTGGGGGTGGGGGTGGTGAGGTGGGGGGGGGGAAGCCCGATAATACGTTTAAGTCAACTGAATGGAGAAAAACAATTGAACCTGACTGTTACAGCCCAGAGCATGAGGCCAGAACTCCCTCATTTATCTGTGCTGCCAGAGTTACATCAGCCGAGTGCAATATGATGTTTTTTGCACATTCAACACTTTCTGTTGAAGTCAGTGTGAATGTTGAAATCACATGAACTGCAATGTTCATAAAATTAGTCAGACTTATTAAAAATCCACTCACAGCATTTAAAACCCTGTGACCATCTGTTGAAATATATTCCATAGGCCAACTAGGGAAAACTGAATTAAAAAAATAAAACAAAACCAAACCCAAACATCACTACCAACAAAAATCCAGTCCTTACCAATTCCAGTTGGACAGAAGTTTTTAAGCTTAGCCACATCTAATCTGGCAAACAGATTGAAAGAGTACAGAGCAGGGAACAGAAGAGAGTCTGATGGCCTAAGTTGCAGTTCGAAGAATGAAGAACATTTTTTTCAGCAACAGGTCAGCATAAATAGTCTCTGAGCCATCCTGTCTCCTACCATTACCACCATGCAATTGTTTGGGGTTGTTTGTGAGTTATTTATAACTTAATGAGTTCCCTGACCCAGTTCACAAGTAGCCCCAAAAAGGCACAGCAGAAGGGAAAGCATAGTGTCGTGGTTTAACCCCAGTTAACAACTAAACAGTACACAGCTGCTTGCTCACTCCCCCCACCCCAGTGGGTTGGAGGAGAGAATCAGAAGTGCTAAAGTAAGGAAACTCGTGGATTGAGATAAGAACAGTTTAATAATTAAAATATAATAATAATAATAATGAAAATAATATAACAAAAAGGAAAATAATGAGAGAGAGAGAGGGATGAAACCTCAGGAGAAAGGAAAAAAAAACCAAACCCAAACAACAAGTGATGCAACCGCTCACCGCCCACCAGCCGACACCACCAGTCCCCGAGCTGCAATTGCTGCTTCCCCCGGCCAACTGCCCCCAGCTAATATACTGGGCATGATGTCACATGATATGGAATATCCCTTTGGCCAATTCGGATCAGCTTTCTTGGATGTGCCCCCTCCCCTCCCGGCTTCCTGTGCACCCAGCAGAGCATGGGAAGCTGGAAAAGTCCTTGACTAGTGTAAGAACTACCTAGCAACAACTAAAACATTAGTGTGTTGTCAACATTATTTTCATACTAAGTCCAAAATGCAGCACTATACCAGCTACAGTGAAGAAAATTAACTATCCCAGCTAAAACCATGACAGTATCCACCCCTTATTCCATACCCTTTACATCATGCTCAGGTCCCATAATATCCAGTACAACCTCAATAACCACCACCCACCTTCCCATCCTTTGATAGAATACACATATCATTTATCATCCCCTTAGTCTAGGAACCACCCCTATAAAATGTCTGTAGAGGATCCACAAATGTCCATTGAGTTCATTTAGTCCATAACTTTGGGCTCCATCTATCCTAACAGTCTTTCAAGGCAGGAGAGATGGTCTGTGTGGTGTTGGATTGTTGCATGCTGAAGTCATTCTTTGTTCCATCACCTCTGCACTTTGCTTGGTTCAATCAAAGTTCATTCTTCATATAATTTGGGAGATTCTTACTATGATACCATTGATATGGCATATAGCAACCACAGAAGTGATGACATACAATATCATATAGCAATTAACAGCATACCATTCAGTTCATTGGCTATTTTCACCCAAAATCAAATCCCCTTGAGGCACACATTGGACTCCTCCATCCTCCCGCATCACCCACCAAGTGCACCCAGGTCCTCAAGCAAAAGCAACTCCATGAATGGGTTTGCCTTTGCCTGAGACAGGAATAACCCAGATGGTTTTCCCCAGCATATTTTTTACATGCACTACAGGGACTTCATCCCCTTCCACAGTGCATAAGAGTTCTGACTGGGCAGGGCCAGCTCGATTGGCAGATCCCCTAGTGTTGACTAACCAGGTGGCTTTTGCTAAATGTGTATCCTAGTGTTTGAATGTCCCACCCCCCATTGCTCTCAGAGTAGTCTTTAACAGTCCATTGTATCATTTGATTTCCCCAGAGGCTGGTGCATTACAGGGGATGTGATACACCCACTCAATGTCGTGCTCTCTGGCCCAGGTGTCTATGAGGTTGTTTCAGAAATGAGTCCCGTTGTCTGACTCAATTCTTTCTGGGGTGCCATGTCACCATAAGACTTGTTTTTCCAGACCCAGGATAGTGTTTGGGTGGTGGCACGGGGCAGGGGATATGTTTCCAGCCATCCAGTGGTTGTTTCCACCATTGTAAGCACACGGCGTTTGCCTTGGCGGGTTTGTGGCAGCGTGATATAATCAATCTGCCAGGCCTCCCCATATTTATACTTCAGCCATCATCCTCCATACCACAGAGGTTTTACCCGCTTGGCTTGCTTGATTGCAGTACATATTTCACATTCATAGATAACTTGTGCAATAGTGTCCATGGTCAAGTCCACCCCTCGGTCGCGAGCCCATCTGTATGTTGCATCTCTTCCTTGATGGCCTGAGGTGTCATGGGCCCACCGAGCTATAAATAGTTCACCCTTATATTGCCAGTCCAGACCTACCTGACCCACTTCAATCCTAGCAGTCTGATCCACCTGTTGGTTGTTCTGATGTTCTTCAGTGGCCCGACTCTTGGGAACATGAGCATCCACATGACGTACCTTCACAACCAGGTTCTCTACCCAGGCAGCAATATCTTGCCACAATGCAGCAGCCCAGATGGGTTTGCCTCTGCGCTGCCAGTTGTTCTGCTTCCATTGCTGTAACCACCCCCACAGGGCATTTGCCACCATCCATGAGTCAGTATAAAGATAGAGCACTGGCCATTTTTCTCGTTCAGCAATTTCTAAAGCCAGCTGGATGGCCTTTATTTCTGCAGACTGACTCAATTCACTTTCTCCTTCAGCAGTTTCTGCGACTTGTCATATAGGACTCCATACAACAGCCTTCCATCTCCAATGCCTTCCCACCAGACGACAGGACCCATCAGTGAACAGAGCATATTGCTTCTCATTTTCTGGCAGTTTGTTATATAGTGCAGCCTCTTCAGTACACGTCACCTCCTCCTCTGGTGATATTCCAAAATCTTTGCCTTCTGGCCAGTCCATGATCACTTCCAAGATTCCTGGGTGACTGGGGTTTCCTATTCGAGCCCATTGGGTCATTAGTGCAATTCATTTACTCCACATAGCATCAGTTGTATGATGTGTAGAGAGGACCCTCCCTTTGAACAGCCAGCCCAGCACGGGCAGTTGGGGTGCCAGGAGGAGCTGTACTTCAGTACCAATCACTTCTGAAGCAGATCAGACTCCTTCATATGCTGCCAATATCTCTTTTTCAGTTGGAGTGTAGCATGCTTCGGACCCTCTGTATCCCTGACTCCAAAACCCCTACGGATCGACCTTGGGTCTCCCCTGGTGCTTTCTGCCAGAGGCTCCAGGTAGGGTCATTCTCCCCAGCTGCGGTGTAGACCGTATTTTTTACACCTTGTCCTGCTCAGACTGGCCCAAGGGCTACTGCATGAACTATCTCCTGCTTTATCTGTTCGAAGGCTTGTCATTGCTCAGGGCCCCATTTGAAATCATTCTTCTTCAGGGTCACTTGATGAAGAGGGCTCATGATCAGACTGTAATTTGGAATATGCATTCTCCAAAAACCCACAACGCCTAAGAAAGCTTGTGCTTCCTTTTTACTAGTTGGTGGAGACATGGCTGTTATTTTGTTGATCACATCCATTGGGATTTGACAACATCCATCTTGCCATTTTATTCCTAAAAACTGGATCTCCTGTGCAGGTCCCTTGACATTACTTTATTTTATGGCAAAACCAGCCTTCAGAAGGATTTGGATTATTTTTTTCCCTTTCTCAAAAACATCTGCTGTGTTGCCCCACACGATGATGTCATCAGTGTACTGAAGGTGTTCTGGAGCTCCTCTCTGTTCCAGTGCAGTATGGATCAGTCCATGGCAAATGGTAGGGCTGTGTTTCCATCCCTGGGGCAGTTGATTCCAGGTGTACTGGATGCCCCTCCAAGTGAAAGCAAATTGTGGCCTGCACTATGCTGCCAGAGGGACTGAGAAAAACACATTAGCAATATTAATTGTGGCATACCAGTTGGCTGCCTTTGACTCCAGTTCGTATTGAAGTTCTAGCATGTCCGGCATGGCAGCACTTAGCAGTGGAGTGACTTTGTTCAGGCCACGATAGTCTACTGTTAGTCTCCACTCTCTGTTAGACTTCCACGCTGGCCATATGGGACTGTTAAAGGGTGAGCGGGTCTTTCTGATCACTCCTTGGCTCTCCAGTTGACAAACGAGCTCATGGATGGGAATCAGGGAGTCTCGGTTGGTGCGATATTGCTGCTGGTGCACTGTTGTGGTAGCAAGTGGCACCTGTTGTTCTTTGACCTTCAGCAACACCACAACAGAAGGGTCCTTCAAGAGACCGGGTAAGGTAGACAGCTGTGTAATTCCCTCTGTCTCCAAGGCAGCTATACCAAAAGCCCACCTGTACCCTTTTGGGTCCTTGAAATACCCTCTCCTGAGGTAGTCTATGCCAAGGATGCATGGAGCCTCTGGGCCAGTCACAATGGGGTGTTTTTGCCACTCATTCCCGGTTAGGCTTACTTCTGCCTCTAATAGAGGTAGCTCTTGGGATCCCCCTGTCACTCCAGAAGTACAGATGGGTTTCTGCCCCTACATAGTTTGATGGCATTAGGGTGCAGTGCGCACCGGTGTCCACTAGAGCCTCATACTCCTGTGGGTCAGATGTGCCAGGCCATCAGATCCACACAGTCCAGTAAACCCGGTTGTCCCTTTCCTCCACCTGGCTGGAGGCAGGGCCCCTCTATTCCTGATCATAGTATTCGCTGCTCACTTCTTGTAAATGAGAATCAAAAGTGTCCCTATTAAGATCAGAAATAAAATCAACATTTCTACTCCTCTGTCTGGGGAACTGCCTACTGGAAACTGGAGCAGCACCTTTCCTGGAAGAACCCCCCTGAGTGATTGTTTTTCCTTGCAACTCACGTACCCATACCTCTAGGGTCGAGGTAGATTCTCCATCCCACTTCCCAATGTCCTCTCTGTGGTCACACAGATAAAACCATAAGGTGGCCCGTGGTGTGTATCCTCTCTCTTGAGCAGAGGGATTCTTACTCCTAATGGCCGAGATACTGGTCCGTAGAGGTAGGGAGTAGGACATATCTTTGAGTTGCTGGAACTCCCAGGACAGTTTCTCCACAGCTGAGATGAGGGAGGAAGAAATATTTGCATCATAATCCTGGAGTTTATTGATCACATCCCCCACCATTGGTGCCTCTTCATCTTTCCAGGACATTACTGCCAATGAGTTTACATGGGATGATGGTGGGCTCCGTACAAACTTCCGCCACGTGGGTCGTGTGCACTGGGCTTCATGTGGATCTTTGAGTGACTGTTCACTATCAAGGTCACCATAAATCACCTCAAGCACAGCTAATTCCCTCAGGTACTGGATACCTTTCTCTATGGTGGTCCATTTTCCTGGGCGATATATAACATCTTCCTTGAAGGGATACCTTTCTTTCACGCCGGACAGGAGTCACCTCTAGAGGCTGAGGGCTTGTGTCCCTTTTCCAATCGCTTTGTCAATGCCCCTGTCCCTAGAAAGGGATCTCAGATGTTTGGCTTCCTTACCCTTTAATTCCAGGCTACTGGCCCCATTATCCCTGCATCAGAGCAGCCAGGTGACAATGTGCTCACCTTGACAACAACCGCAATCTTTTCACATATCTTGCAACTCACTCAAGGATAAGGATCAGGTGGTTTCCATCTCGTTTATGAGTTTTTCCTCTTCCTCCTCCTCTCCTTGTGATGGCCCTGCTTTTCCATCATCTCTTTCTAAATGAGTTGAGTTTTGCTTCCAAGATTTCTTCTTGTGTATAGGGGCGACTGATGCTGGCATGGGTTGATTCTCTGATTCAGCTGCAGTGCCTGTCGTGTATGTTTGAGTGGCTGCAATGCTTGTCGTCAGGCTTGGAGTAGCTGCAGCACCTGTTGTGGGGGTTTGAGGGGCCACAGTGCTTGTTGTTTTCCTTTTCTTTGTCTTTTTACATTCAGAGGCCTTCTCTTCGCCTTGGGGGTACTGAGTAGTGTTAAACAGGTCTCGGTAGGCATGGGCCAGGCCCCAGCACATTGCAGTGATTTGTATCTCCCTGGAATTGCTAGAGTGACAACAGACTTCCTCCAAATATTCTACTAATTTCTCAGGATTCTGCACTTGTTCAAGGGTGAAGTCCCAAAACACTGGAGGCACCAACTGTCTTAGGCATTTGCCCATACTATCCCACATACCCTGCTACCCATAATTATTGAGCCTCAGGGCAGATCTCTGGATGATATTCTTGAATTGCGTATTAACCTTAGACAAAACCGAAACAATCTGCCATAGGAATACCAACAGATGTATCTTAACTCCCCAAGGATGTTCAAGATACTGAAAAGTTGTTGTAATGAAGGAGGAGACATTAGAGAAGACGGTAGCTAAGGTGCCATTCTGTATTTCCTCCATAAAGAACCTCTCAGAAGAGGAGGTATAATTGCTAATTGTCTCTATGAGGTGGTACCCGAAGTACAGTAATGGCTTCCATGCAAGACCCAAATAACCGATAAAACTCAAGGCCAGTGTTTTAATAACAAATCACCTAGGCCTAACATCTCTAACCACTGCAGAGCACAGCAAACTACAAAACCCAACACCAATATTTAACATGTTCTTCAAAATCAGCATGGTGTAGGTCTGACTAACTAATATCGAGAACAGATGAATCAATGCTGTGACCAGCAACTGTTATTATCTCAAACCCTTCGTGCCCCACGTTGGGCGCCAAAAAGGACTGTCATGGTTTAACCCCAGTCAGCAACTAAGCGCTACACAGCTGCTCACTCAATCCCCCCACCCCAGTGGGATGGGGGAGAATCGGCAGGGCCAAAGTAAGAAAACTCATGGGTTGAGATAAGAACAGTTTAATAATTAAAATAAAATATAATAATAATAATAATAATAATATGAAAAGGGACATAATGAGAGAGAGAGAGAGGGGTGAAACCTCAGGAGAAAGGAAAAAAAACCAAACCCAAACAACAAGTGATGCAACCGCTCACTGCCCACCAGCCGACACCACCAGTCCCCGAGCTGCAATTGCTGCTTCCCCCGGCCAACTGCCCCCAGCTAATATACTGGGCATGATGTCACATGATATGGAATATCCCTTTGGCCAATTCGGATCAGCTTTCTTGGATGTGCCCCCTCCCCTCCCGGCTTCCTGTGCACCCAGCAGAGCATGGGAAGCTAGAAAGTCCTTGACTAGTGTAAGAACTACCTAGCAACAACTAAAACATTAGTGTGTTGTCAACATTATTTTCATACTAAGTCCAAAATGCAGCACTATACCAGCTACAGTGAAGAAAATTAACTATCCCAGCTAAAAGCATGACACATGGGGATGGTATTAAATGACCTGAGGGCTTGTGAGGCTTTTGCAACCTTGATCTCTGTGAGCAGTTTAAGAATTTATGTCTTTATAATGCTTTTGAATGGTCAAAATGTAGTTGCAACTATGCATTTAGTTTTAGTTGTTTAGCAAACAACTGTGCAGACAAACAGTAGCATATGCTGTGTTCCCACACTGGCCGTTACTAAGCCGTGCTATGCTTCTGTACAGTCGATCAGTCAGCTTCAGTATGGGGTGTCAGACAGTATTGCATCTCTTTCCTCAATGGAAGTGTCAGTCACCTTTTCTGTTAGTATATTCATCGTTGCACTTATTATTTATAATTATTTGACCACATCTCTTTTATAAATAATTTTTTTTATAAAATATAGAACAAAAAAAGCTTATCTATGTGGCTGTGAGATGCTAGTGCTATGGGTGTATTACCAGTTGTGTTAGCATCTGGGATACTTTTGTTTCCTGAGGATGTTCCTGTAAAAGAAATGTGCTTATCACCTGAAGGCTCCTAAATAAACCAATGCAAGGGATTATATGCACCAGCAAGGGGAATTGATTATCTTTGTACATAAGAATAATTTTTTGCTCTCCTTACAATAGTCTAAGCAATGTCAACACAGTGTACTGGTATTTCCTCTAGCACAACCTACAGGTGCTATTACACATTAAAACACGGTAGATTGCATCTTAGAAATTTTTATGCCCCAAAGCTCTGCTTCCTGAGTACGACAAAATCTCTAATTAAAATATTTAACCTTACAACACCTATATAAGCTAGGAAGGCACAGTTATGGCTGTCATACAGATGAGGAACTGAGATAGGCAAGGTTAGCTCCAAGAAAAACCTTTGTTCTGCCTAGGTAGAAAGTAAGTGCTTGAGTTCACAAATCCTCTGTATATTCCCATCTGGTGTGTGAGAAACTGTAGGAAGCTGTGTTTTGACTAATATCTTTATTAACTGGATTAATTTTTACTTAACTACTGAAGTTCTGCTATTGACCAAAACAAGGCTGTCTCATCTTGGCTGAGCTGAATATCTCAGCTCAAGTCAGCATCCCCTATCAAGCAAAGCCACTGAGGACCACAGATCAGCAGTTCAGAAGTCCCGTGGAGACTCTTCCATTCAGTATGTGCCAAGAATCACTGAACCATACCGACAATATTGAGTGTAGGAGACATGACTTGATCATCTATGATTAAAAAATCTGGTCAGAATTGTTGAGAGGGTTGTCACTGTCCCTTTTGTTTAATGTCTCGTTGACTGGATAACTTTCCAGAAGGTGTGAGAGCTGGAGTCGGTGTCTTCATCAGCTCAAGAAAATTCAAACCCACATTGCCCACATCACATTACAAGATGTCATGTAAGTATCTCATGGCCATGCACTGTGGGAACTATAGTTCTCTTACCTTGTGCTCCCAGACTACTCAGAGATGAGTCCATAAGAGGTCTCTGGTACTGCCAGGTTCTGGGGACTCTGCTCATGGTGAAGGTCATACCCTAGAGACGTGGGAGATAGCTCAGTTTTAATCCTCATTCCCAACAATCTTATCTTATTTCTGAAGTGATTATTCTTTGCAAAACACATAAACACCCACTAGAATGAATTAAGGGTTCCTCAATCTATTAAATAGTATAGAAAAAAGCTGTAAAAATTGTGAATCTGTTCATGAAAAAAATCTAAAGATACATGACACCTCTTTATGCCACAGATATTTTACAGTGCGACAAGGATCACACCAGCATAAACTAGTAAGAAAAATACACTTTTATGCAGGTGGGATGGTGAGAAACTTATCTATCTGCTTTTCAGATTTTTTAAAAAATTGTTTGTACTTTTATTATATTCTTAAATATTTATGGAAACTTACCATAATTTCTATTGTAGGAACATAACAATTATTGCAGTCTATGACTGAAAGAAGTAACTTTCAAAGAGCTAAGTAGAATGTGATGTAAAATCAAAGTTCTAGCTGTTCCTGCTAGGAATAGAGAGTTAAAGCACAGGGTAGATGTCTTCTGTGAAGGGCAATACTTCAGTGGAAGAATTAATTTTTGTTGCATTCTAAAAGGGGGTTAAAAATTTTCATAAAATTCTCACTGCAGTCATTTAAAATATGAATAATTCCACTTTAAAATTAATGAAATTTTCCCAATTATATTGTTTTTCCTGTGGGAAATTGTGTTTTCAACTAGAGGAATCTTTGAAGATTATTTTTTCTTTGTATCAAAAATACTGTTTTTCTTATCGCCTAAAAATACCGATCTTTACTGTCACAGTGCTTCAAGGGAACTATAGTCCATGTCACATTTTCTGTCACTCCAAAGACTGGTCACTGTCTTTTCCCATAACACGTAACAATATGGAATTGCCATTAAGATGCATTCCCTAAGCAGGGAACTGAGGTATTACAGCAAATATTGTCTGAAAAGAAATTTGGACTCTCAATAAGAAGTGTTGGAAAAGGATTCTCCTGTGAGGAACTGCAGTGGCATTTCTAAATCAAAATATTCTGACCTTAGCCAAAATGTTTTTATTTTCATTATTTAAAAACAAAGGCAACCAACAAAACCATTTTGGAGAAGTGTAAACATTGTGTATGTTTTTATTTTCTTTGAGCTTTTCTACAAAAAAATAATGTACTTAAAAACCAATAGAAAGATCAGTGTTCAGATTCCTTCTAGATCTATGTATATTAACACATTCAATTCAAAATTCCTCTGGCTGAAAAAAAGTGATCAGAAATAGGTAAGTGACTATACTGAAATAACAGAAATAGATATTTCATCTGAAGTAAAATTTGAATATTGTATGGGATTGTTAAGTAACAAGATAGAAAGGACTGAGGCTTTTTTCAACCGCAGAAAATGAGCTTTGCAGGTTTCCCAAGGTCAAATTAACTACTGAATAAAATGTTCTTTGTTGAAGTGGGAGAGCAGATTATCACAAGACTGGTATTTCTGCAAATGATGAACTTTGATGCCACCATTGTTACGAAATGTTGTGATGCTAATGTAAGCTCTTACTTAACCCTACCAGTCCTCTCTCTGAAGAGACTGCTGCAGCCAAAGTGCTGAAATAGCACAAGGAGGGCCTCACAGTTTACATCCACAGTATAAAATGTGAGAGAACTTCTTAGGGACAGTCATATTGAACTTCAGCACACAGATTAAACAATGTTGGAAATAAGGCAACAGCTACCAGGAGGGAAAGGACAAAGTACACACATTCAAGAACTCTTCCACAGCTGTCATTAATGTCTTTTGTTGGTTGACAAAGCAAGATGGCAAGATGCCCTGCACTCAATGGCATTTTCTGGAATCCTCAAGAAGATACCTTTGTGCTCTCATGCAATTGTTGACATTTACACAGGGCGTGAGGAGAACTTTTATCAAAATGCAGCAGGGGTGTAGCGCAGGGACTCTGAAAGAGACAGCAAGCCTACAAAAGCAATTGAAGGAGGTCTTTAGGAGGGCTTGACAGATTGCAGTCTGGTGGCACTACTGTTACTTTCTCAGTGGCAAGCTGGCTTGATCTGATTAACAACAAAGGACTGGAAGAGCACAAAACCAACACTGAAATATGGCTTAGAAGCCGTGGAGCTTTATGAAGTTTCTTTGTTTTTCCAGGGAAAAAAGAAAGGAAAAAACTCTACGACTTAATTAAATGAAACACAAACTCATAGTTCACTCTTATATCTGTAGGGAGAGCTAACAAAGATCAACAGCCTAGATTCTACTCCATGTTAAGCAATATCAACAGAATGGCTTCCATTCCAATAAGGTCTATCTACACAAAACTGCTAAAAGAAGTCACACCATGAACGGTTTATGCCATACAAGGAAACCTGAAGTATAAGTGGCATAGGAAGCAGCCTAATTTGGCACACAAAAACATACTCCTAATAAGGGAGGGGTTGTGCAGTGGTAAGAACAGCTTTTGAGTTTGTCAGACTAGCAATTAAAAAAAAAAAATGCTTAATTTATAGACTGGAAAGGTTTTACAGAGAATAACTAAAAAATGTTAAGCCTGATGCTGTTTTAAGGGAATTTTAAGATAAATACTTCATATAAATGTAAGTTGCATGCATCACGCAAGAAATCAACTAAAAATAAATGGTACTCCAGGTATGTAAAATGGGAAAAATTACAAGACAATCTGCATATGCATCTTTGCCATCTGAAGAGTCAAGTCTAAAACTGCTCCCAGTGAAAGAAACTGAATTTTTGTCATTAAATTCAATGAGTGTGAATGCAACGCCTTTAGGTCTTATAGTCAACCTCTACATTTTAACAGATATAAATTCACACTATCCACTGGGTAGAAATCACCTTTTCTCCTGTATAGATTTACTATCTGATGGTGATCAGCTTTATATAGATGAAACCAGTTTAATGTTTCCTCAGGCTACTTTCAATAACTACTAAAGTTGAAAACAAATAGAAAAAAAGAAATACAAGATCGAGAAACTGATTAAATAGGGCAATATGTTTGTGTTTAAGCAGGCTCAGCAACCTCCTAGGAATAACTAAGCAGATCCTCCCTTTGGGAAAAGTAGAGAAGAACACAGCCAGTAGCCAGTTCATAACGAGCAACAGGAGAGGGAGAGAGTTGAAATATTAAACGTTAAGAGCACTGATAAAGTTTTAAAGGGCCATAAACACATCAAGACTCTAAGGTGCTAACACAATTATTAATAAGCACCAGGTTAAAAATGAATGATTAAGGTAGTCATCAAAACAAAGTTCCATGCAATGTGGAGAAGGTGGCTTAAAAGTAAGTCAGGTATGTGAACAGAACATTTCCAAATACTAGCAAGATTTGGGTGCAGTGCTCCTATTAGCTAAAAAAGAAAACCCCTTAATTGGAAGACCTTAAACTTCCACATAGCCACTGCCTTATATACATATTTGTCTTTGAAAAATATTGCATATATCCACTGAGAGGAGAGTATTCCCTCTGATCTGCATAAAGCAGAACAGACTACGAGGTACATCAGAATGAACAAGAAGGTACACCGGTAGTCACAGAACAAATTCAGATGGTGCTGCTGGCCATGGATTTCTAAACAAGGGAAAGAAAGATCAGTGGAGTACAACATTAATACCCTAAACAATTTCCCAATTTTCAAATCAAGTTCAGAAAACAGAATCTTTTACACAAACCAATCATACCAGCAGCAGCAATAAAATAATGAGACAAGTTCTGACACACAGTGGAGTATTTTCTGCTCCTCTTTTGTTGCAAATTTGGTCAGTCAAATATAAAGAAAAGGCAGATAGAAAAATAGACAGAAAACAAAGAAAAATCCATTCTGAAATCAACCTTCTCAAAAATGGAAAAGCAGTTCTAAAGAAGGTGATCTTTTTTTTTGCATGGTGTTAAGGTGATTTTCAGGTTTTATTAATGTGAGTTTTAGATAAAATTGTTGATACATCTTCTTTTTCATGTAATTAAAGCTTTGCTTTCAGTAAAAACTTTGACAGACATTTCAATAAAAATGATGATGAAAAATGTCATGACAGATTTCACAACAAGAATTTTGGAAAAGGAGGGAATTTTGTATGTAAATATATTCATTTTTGAAAAAGGTTCAGACTGATTGTTTTGCAATAAGCACTTGCAATTTTTTACTGCTTTTATTTTATTGGAAGAACTTCAGACTGTTTCAAAATTTGGATCTATATTTGTATTTTTGAAATTCAAGACAGCTGTCAGTTTTCGTATAAAACCCCCCACCTTCCTCTACCGAGAATTTAACAGTATTTTAGAGCATTGTGAAAGAATGAAAACAAGTAAAATGTTTGCTTAGACACTCCATATTTTCTCCTTGTATCTCCCATGATGTTATAAATTTAAATTTTCCAAATTTTGATGTTTTTGTGTTTGCTGTTTTGGTTAAAACCTTGCCAATATCGAAACAGCCAAAATTTCTGGTCAAGTCAATTGGAACTTTGCTTCTGTGACCTGAAGAATCAAATTTTTACAATAGTACTGAAGGAAAAAAGAAACCAAAAGAGTTTATCATGAGGATAAAAAGAAAAATTGACTTTTGATTCTTAAATCTCTGCAATACTTACAGGAAAATGCAAATCAATGCAAAATTGAAATAAAGTGTAAAATTCAAATTAATGGAATTAAAAAGAAATACCATTCTGCACTGGCATACAGTCACACACATAGGAAAGGAGTTGTATCTAAGATGTATTCAAGTATATGTTAGGTTACTCAAGAAAATAATTCTCTGTTATAGTACTGATTCTCTAGTTAATCTGTGATGTTGCATAACCATTTTTAACACTGCCAAATTAACACAACATACCCAGACTCAGGCTTGGTACTGCTGTACACCCATCTTGTACTCACAGAGCAAACAAAACTATGAATGCAAAGCAATACAGAAATAAGGCCATTTTTATCCCTTACAACTTTATTAATTAGTAACTGAATTTCTAGCAAACTCATGAAAAGTATATACTGAGGAACATGGAGTTGGGCTTTCATTCCTTCTTTAAGTTGTTTTTTTTTTTAATTTCTAAAAGGCAATATTGTAGTTCTGTGTTTCTTAAAAGAATTTCACTTTTTTTTTTTTTTTTTTTTTTTGATTGTGGAAAAGGAAAGGAAAAGCATTTTCCAAATCCCCAACATGTTATGCAAGTGAGAGTGAGCTTCCTGACCAACTCTCTCCTCTACCCAGACATGGTAGGTCTCCACAGACGGTTCTCTGGTGCCCAGGCCAACCACAAAGAGGACTTATGGCACTGTGACTTCTCCTCCTTCTCTTTTCCAAACATTCTCCCTGTCACTTTATTTTGCCTGTTCAGCAAAACTGGTATCACAGAGAAAGGGCAATACAAACTTAAAATCTCAACATAGCAGAGATACACACCTCTCATTACACTCACTTTTGTCATCTTCCAGCACCGTGTGCTATGGACCTCTGAAAAAACTTCTGAAGGGCTTTATCTAATGATGTTTTGCAGAGCAGTGAGGACTTTCCTATGTACATCAAAGAGTCCAAATAATGGAGACACATTGTTGTGTGCAGATAATTCACCAAAGGGAAAATGGGAGGGAGAGACAGATAAGAAGTAGATAAACCACCGCTACATATTTGTGAGCCTGTAAGGAAGGCAGTTCTTTACACATGAATGTGATATTTAAGTTAGCCTCATGAAATGAAGTCCCTGATCTGGTAAAGATTTAAGCACATATGTAGCTTGACACACATGAGCAGTCCTTTGGGACACAAGTCTGTTAACATTCAACAAATGAAGCTCATGCAGAGCACTTCACCCACAATATATTCAAACCAAATTGAGAAATCTGAAAAAGGAAACAGCTGAGATATGAATATTTAAAACTTTGCTGCAGCAGTGGACATGTGTAATAACTTTTCAAAGAGATTTTCAGAGGATTTTTTTTAATACTGTACACACAGCACTTGTCCTAAATACATATTTACATGATGGACTGGAAAAGCTCTTTTAGAAACTGTTCTGGTCTTCTGGGTAAATAATATTCCTTTTAAAAAATTATGAATACATATTTAACTGATAAACTAGAATGGCTCTATTAGGCACAACATAAACAAATTTTAACTGTCTGGTGAATATGTTTACTGCAGCACAAAAAAGGATCCAGATTATTTAACCTTCTGTAATTTATTTTTCAACTGCAGTTCTTTTACAATTTCAAGCACCCTCCCCAGGCAAAAAAAAAAAAAAAAAATTCTCCTCCCTCCCTTCCTCTCAGTACTGTCCAGTATGAAGCTCAGTAGAGGTAACTGTGAAGGAAAACAAGAATTCTTCTACGAACAGTACTGTTGAAGCACTGTGTTCCACACCATCCATCAATGATTTTTGGCTTCTAGATACATGATGTTTAAAAAACCTGTGATCCAAATTATTCTGTCAATGACATGGGTGATCTGGAGAGTTAGAAAAAGAGGTTGAAATAGTCTTCCCTTCTGCCTCTAAACAGAAAAGATAAAATCCCAACTGATCCCAAAGAACCTAGTTAAGAACTGAACTCATCTGTGTGAGGCTCCACAAATTAGTGTCAAGGCAGTGTTGATTAAGCCATGCATATTCAGCAGAAGAAAGACAGTTTTTTCTTTTGCCACTGAGAAAATATCTAAATAAACAGATTTGTAAAAATGGTGACCATTCATAGGAAAAAAACCCAACATTGAACCAACCATTCTGCCTGCTTTATTTACTCAATTTTGCTCAATGTCTGCACTGTTTGTGATGTGTAAAAAAACATGGGAAATTGGTACAGATATCCACCTTATCAGGAAGCATGTTTGGGCACCATTCTTCCATGACTATTAACTACTTTTAATGCAACTTTACAAATTACATGTCCAGGTAGAGTTTTAAGCTAAACTTTGTTTATTTAAAACCATACACAGGAATATAGCATAACAGATACCACTGACCTTAATAACATGAAATAGAAATAGAAGATATGGAGAAGGAAAAATATAGTTCTCAATAGGACAAATTTCCAAAAGGAATTGGAGATAGGTATTCATGTGTTCATGATTTTTAATGGCACCACATTTTAGTAGAGTCCCAACTACATTTAGACACCTACATGAGAGTTAATATTTTCAAAATGGTCCTTAACCAAAAGCTCCCATAGTGATGTTTTACAGCCATATTTTCAAATGCACTCAGCATTCAAAGTGCTTTTGGAAATCTGGCCTCAGCTGTGAACAGTGACCTCTCCTGAAAATCTGTAGGGATATGGCATGAAGGCATATGGAACTTTGCATTTAGTTATGGGAATCTTAATTACTAAAAACATATTGACAAATTAGAAAGAGTTCAGAGAAGAGAAACAAAAATGGTCAGGGGACCAGAGGAATTTACATACGAGGGAAGATAAAAAGAGCTATATATGTATGGCTCAGCTATGAGATAATTAAGAGAGGATATATGTTAAGACTCTACAAGTGTTCCTAATCTTGTGTGGAGAATGGGGAGGAATAAATCAAATGGGATATAACTAGGTTATATCTAGAGCTGCAAGTAAAGAAGAAAAATAAATCATCAGGGTCTTCAAAAGAGCACCCTGGCAAGGAGGTCAGTTAGGGTGTGAAATGTGGTCTGAGGGGACAAAGTCCTATTGCTAGAGTTGTGTGAAAGTTTACCTGTGGGATACAGCTCTGAATGCTCCAGAGAAGCCTGTTCAGCTTCCACTTTCAAAATAGATGGTAATTTGGGATTGTTGGCCTGAGTAGATGTCTCTTTTGAAATAGCTAAAGTTGCTCTAATGGGATTAATATAAATTCCTGGAGAGAATCAAAAATTGAGCAAATTTTGGGCCCAATTTGTGTCATGTGTCGGGTAGCATACCACCTGCTAGAACCTGTATTGAGTTATAACAGAGACACACACCATCTGGAATTTAGAGAAAAGATGTGAAAACACTGAAAAAGAAAACCAAGAAATCAGTACACTGGAGGAATTCACTTGTGAGGAAAGTGTACATGCAAAAAACACAGGTAGTGGGCTAGGAACCTGAGGGGAGAATATTCCACTGAAGTTCTTCAAACCAAATCAGTGCACACTATTTGAGAGACTGTCATGTTGCTAAGGTGCATCATATCATTATTTTAAAAAAGTAGTAGGACTTTTGGAAGAAAAATCAAAAGCATACGTTGGGGCAGGTTTTGGAGGACCATGTGAGACTCAGTGCTAGTCAATGTAGTTCAATGCCTTGAGATGCAGGAATGAGGTTTGACAGAGGCATGACAGAAACAACTGTGTTCATTGCCTGCTTGCAACATTATTCTGCCAGGTCATAAAGAAAGAACTCAAGTATTTACAGCACTCCTTTATTTTTCATTCCAGATTGTTAAGTATTGCATGTAACACTGTTGCTGTTATTACTATCTATTGAATGTTACCATTCAGTCTGGTCATATGAATGCCAAAGACGCATGATTTAAGAACACCCACCAAAATATTTTCCTGGTTATGACATTATCAAGTGTTTACATTTTTAAAATATTAAGAAAAAAAAAAACATTTCAGAAAAAATATTGAGAATTTGTTTTCCAAAGTAAACAATAGTCATTGATTCATCATATTTATTAAGCCTCATTCCATTACTTAAAGTTTCATAATGTATAGTTGTTGTTGTCCTAATCTCAAAGGAAATACGCACCAGATCCTGGCCACAAACAGATTTTAGAACTATGGGATTTAAGAAGAATAGCAAATTGTGACCCATGAGGTCGGGTAGGTCACCAGAACCCTGGCTCAGATGAGGTGGTAAACATGTGATTTTCATACCTCTGTGTAGACGTACCCTTGTACAGACAGCAATTGATTAGTCAATATACTTAGGCTTATAATATAAACAATCACTACTAACCTTGATAGATATCTGAAGGAGGTAAGGCAGGCGGGTGAAGCAAGCTCATCTGGGCTGCAGAGGGACTAGTATCAGCCCTGTACGAGTTCCCTTGCCCCACTCCATCTTACACCACATAGCTTCTGGTGTCTTGTGAGCCTGGTGCATGGCCAGCTGTGACAGCTGATATAGGTGGAAAGTCTAGATCTGGATGTGCAGTGAGCCACAGTACTTGTCAACATAGAAACTGTGAACAGCCCTTTGAAAAGCCTTAAGAGGTTTGTATCCTTGCGACCCCAAAGACATCTTTGAGCCACAGAAACCAGAGACAATTCTTCTCCTTGAAAGTCTTCTTTACCTCACTGCCTCAAGACTCACTTTGCAAAGAGAAGGGCTAAAACTATACATAAGGAAAGGAAAGGAAAGGAAAGGAAAGGAAAGGAAAGGAAAGGAAAGGAAAGGAAAGGAAAGGAAAGGAAAGGAAAGGAAAGGAAAGGAAAGGAAAGGAAAGGAAAGGAAAGGAAAGGAAAGGAAAGGAAAGGAAAGGAAAGGAAAGGAAGAATCTAATTTCTGCTTCTAATTCTTGAAGCAGAGGGGCTTCCAGAGGCAGCTCCCAAGGAGATCTTATATATCAGCCTCTCAGGCACTAATCCTGCTACAAGCATGGCACAATGACCTTGCAGGAGAGGGATGCCTGGAGGCACTACTGAGGTTCTGCAAGGAAGCTGGAGTTCTGTGTGCAGCACTTGCAGCAGTGTGGTGGCACTAGCTTTACTGGTATTCTCTGAAAATGACTGCTAGCATCAGGACAGATTGATGTCTGCATTATGCATGCTCCACATGGGAAAGAAAAATGGCCCATCTCAAGTAATTCAAATTCAGGGTCATACTTTTTTAAAAAGTGAGTTTTTGCTGAAGGAGTCTAGCATCAGCCATTTTGAAAGAATGCCACCCTTTTACCTTCTCTGGATTTAGTTCCAAAAAGAGGCAGTGTTGGGCAGGACTAATGACACAAGAAGCTAAAGAGATCAGACAAAACAGACCAATCAGAACATTCTGGGGCATTTTGACAGTGAGTTTTTATTCAGCTCTTCCTCTCCTACCTTAGCTAATTCTAAAATCAATACAAATAAATTTTCCTCAGTAAAGCATAGTCCAAACCCGTGGAACCAACTGCTGCAGGAGGTCATTGAGTCAGATACTGTAGTTAGATTTAAAAAAGGGCTGAATACATTTTATGGCCAAACAACATCTGTACAGTCATCCAAGCTAAGATAATGGTGATGAAATTTCATGCTTGAGTGTGTAAAATGATTGCTACATCACTCAGAAAGGATTTTTTTTCTTCCCAGGTAGAGGATTACACAATTGAGAAGATGCATTATAAAAAGGTTTCTGAGCCTGTTTTTTTTTACCGTTCTCCAAAGAGTGAAAGATCAGCTCATGGACCTCACAGAATAATAACTTAGCCTTCTACTTCTTCTCTTCTTAAATATAATGAAGCTCTTAAATGAGATGTTTCATTTTAGGGCCTCCAAGTTTCTTTCATTCTCTCCATGCTAACTAATCTCACATGCAGGTAGAATAAATGAAGCAAATCTTAGCAGCTGTCAAGGTTACTAATTCACCCTCCTGACCCCAACAGGTGAGAGACAGTGAGTTTGCATATGAGCATGGAGAGACCTGTGCCTGATATTTGATGCAACAGCTGGCTGCATTTCTCCTGCAACTTGCATTTACTGTACATCTGGCTTCATTTCATTATAAAACAAAACAAATAAAAAAACTGATCTTCCTTCAGCAGTCAGCAACCTAATGATAATTTTGACCATTCTTTCCTGTTTTCATCAGCTCAATTTCATTTCCAGAACTTAATCAAGGAATGAATTAAGCAGGGACAGAATATCTATCTAGCTAAAGATATCTTGCAGTAGGTTTAATTCACTGGGAGTACGTATGGGAGGAAACTGTAGGGTGGAATGACTACTGAAACACTTAAAACCTCATTACCGCATATCCCCACTTCACTCGGAGAGCCCCCAGCCTGTCCATTATTGTCCTGCCTCTGTTTTCTGTGGGACTTTGAAAAGGTTCAAAGAGCAAGACTTTCATGCTCCCCTTTCCATGTCAAACACTTTCAACTCCTGATTTCAAAGTGCCACTCGCTTGCTGTTCAAAGGCCTGTGGACACGTAGGGGGTGAGATAGGAGTAAAAGGTTGCACTACAAAGCTTGCTGCATTCAGAGCAATACCCAGCTCAGAGATACAAATGGTAATATAAACTCAAGTGCCTATCAATAAAACTGCCAATATATAAAACGAGGATTGGAAAAATTCTAAATAGCCTTTTTCTGCCCCCTCTCCTGCACTAGCATTGTGTTGTTATTGGTTTGGATAAAAACCTAATTGATATTTTGAAGTACAGCTTTTCCCTCTGTTGTAATTATGACCAGAGGACTGTGGAGGCAGGAAAGAAACCCAAACCCCAAATAAGTTAGCTAAGAATACCTAAAGAAGTTCCTACCAACATCTAAAAAACCTGCCTTGCTTTCGTTGAGTATTCATCTACTTCCCCTTCTCTCTCTGTATCCTTTTCATCTGCCTGCCCACAAGATTTGGAACACCATTAATTGGTCCTCAGGGAGGCTGACAGGCCTGTGCTTTTATGACTTGATTCTTTGTATTGTACACATGTGGGCATCTCTCAGGAGATAAACAAAGGGAAAATGTGCTGAAAAGGGGGGCAGAATTTGTATAAGACTAAACGCAGAACAAACCACCTCCTCAATTTACTGCTAATATCCTAAATTGCATGAATAAATCCATCCCCCTCCCCGACTTCCCTCTTCCCCACATCTGCTTCTCTTAATCTGCTTTTCCTGATCGCTACAGGCTCATCTTCTGAGGAATTCCACCTCCCATTTGAAATCAAACAGTCTAACTCCTTTTTTGCCCCCCCTCCCTTCTTCCTCCCCCTTGCCAACAAAAGAGTGAGGTGGTCTTATGGGAAGATAAAAAGAATAGTTGATCATAAGAACTAACCTGGAGCCAACACCTTGGTCTTTCGTCCCTTCAGCAGTTTATAAACCCTAAGCACCTGCAGCTAATTCTCATGGCTTCCAGCCTTGGTCTTGGATATGCTGAGAGTGAGAGACTTTTTGGCACAGCTTTCACTGCTCTGGAAAAATAAGCTTAACACACTCAGAGACACATCAGTGTCTGACACTTTAGCATCTGTATATGCTTGTGCACGTGCGTGTTTGTGGAGAAAGCAGTTTGTGTTATACAGAGGTAACCATAGTTTTTTAAAATGTGTACTAGCAACCTTTGCTTCTAACCAACAACATGCCAGAATTTCTACTGAGTTTTTGTATCTACCAATGAAACAGGCATGGGACATTTTTTCCCCAGAGCCAGAGAGTTGCAGAGGAATTCTGGACCAAGTCCTCTTGGCTTTACTTACAGCACATTTGATAGAAAGACAAGGATTTATCCTGCTCTCAGATCTAAAAACCACTGTGAATTTATGAATCAGATTCACAAATAGGAAGCAGGTGCAGGAGTGCTTTTATGTGCACCTCAGCACATCCTAAAAATCTGGTCCTTAGCATCCATGCTTAGAAGCCAAAACAACACAGGCAGAGCAGAACTTGGGAACCAAAATCCAGAATTTTAATTCCATCTTCCTCCCCTTTCTCCATCAGCTTGCCTATATCCTGTGGCCTGTAAGTCCACAGTAAGTCTACCGGATGTGGAAGCACATTTGAAACCTCTGACAGAGGAGGAGATTGAAACTACACCTTTCATGGCTGGGAGGAGTGCTCTGATTCCTAAACCTCTGTTTAAAATGTGGCACCTACTTGTACACTCTAATTTTCAAAGACAGAATTGATTGGTTTCAAGGAAAGGGCCTAGGTAACCACAGGACTGAGTACTGCTAAGAAAGGCATCTAAGGGAAAAGTGGAATTTATTGCACTCTTGTCCTGAGCTTTCTTCGTTGTTATGATATGGAGCTCCTTGCTTAACATGCCAATTTTTGTCAAAGATGCTCCAAGACAACTAATTTTTCCTTTCATGCAGGGACTACATATATGCTGTGAATGTATTTTGGAGGTTGGACCCTTAATTTGAAGTTGATGGAGACAGAGTGTATTGTAGTAACGTAAATCAGTTTTTGATGCTAAGACTTCAGAGCCTAGATCCTGTAGGACTTTTTGAAGATCTTAGCTATATGAAGGGCTTAGCTATATCTCTGACTTAGTTTAGACATCTGAAAAATAGTAAATCATTCACCAGTAATAAACAATGATTTAATATTCCTAGGGAAAAAGAAAAAATCCCCTTTGCAGCTTCAGGTTTTTTTTAAATCCACAAAGAATGTGTTTATTCTTAACCTTTGAATATATACTCAGCATCAGAGTACTATAGCTTGTTTCACATTGTTTCAAGGAGAACTGTGTATACATGGCACAGGGCAATTTTTTAAAATTTATTTATTTTTTCCCAGAGGGTAGACTGTGGAAGCAAACTTCTACAGGGAAACTAGAGGAAAGGCCACAACAAACACTTTACATATGTCAGTTCTTGTTCTTCCAACCTTTTACTGAAGCATGGCAATTTCTACCTGGCTTTCATACCATACTCAACAGCAGGAATTTCAGTGTGGGTTGTAAAACCTGCTTAAGAGCCTGTGTAATTTACCTCATGTTGATTACCCTGTGTGAAACAGCTAATGGTACATGAGCTAATTAATCTATAGCTGCGTTGCCTGTCTGTGCTAATATAGTTGTAGTGGCTATATCTTTGAAAATCTTGAGATACAGTTTTTTTTAGTTGCTGCCAGTGGCTTTGCACATCTGGCAAAAATAGGTATTTAAGTGACAGACTGAGGTCTGATTTGATCCCAGGGTCTAAAAACATCTGTAATAGGAAAAATTCCTCAGAGAGAATTAGTCCTGCAAAGCAGCCACTGCTCTCAGCCTGAGAAGACCCTGCACCAGGCAAGGCAGATTTCAGTGCAGGTGGAGGAGATCTAAGAAAGGCAGCAAGCTGCAATATTTTAGTCCTGTATTGTTCTCACTATACTGCCTTGAAAACTGAAGGGCAGTATGAAAGGTCCCACATGTTAATACAGTTATATGAAATACTGTCACTATTAATTTCCTCTAGTTTCCCTGGAAATGAGCTAAGCAACAACTACTAAGCAAGTCTCCTATAAAACAAAAGTCACAATTTAAATCTACTCAGCCCTAACAACATCCCAGCTATGTATAATGATAAAAACACAATCCAGCCACTGCCAACCACAAACCACCATGAGGACCAAAGCACTGCCATTCAGATGGTCACAAAGTGCTGGAATTATTTGCAGATCTAGACCTTCCTGTGGCACCCATCAAAGGTTTGTACTGAAGTGGCAGTGGAGAGGATAGGGGAGAGGAGCTCAGCCCAGCTCTGGCTGATACACGGTATCTACCTCAATTTCTCCTGAGCAACCAGTGTTAGAACTGGACCAGGAATGCTAAATGCATTTTTCAGCAGACGGTGGGAGTGCTAGCACCTAATGCTACCCAACACTTCTCTGCAGCTCAAGACTCCTTTTTTTTTTTTTTTATTTGAAAACTGTAGTTCAAGATAGAGCAAAAGTGGTAGAGTTTAGGTTTTAGGTTTGCATGCTGACTATGTTTCTTGGCCATGTGTCTGTGGGCAGCAGAAAATCACAGTCATACTCCTTTATACATGACAAAGAGATCATTTAAATATAGTTGTTTGGCACTGGCTTAGAGTCTTTCTGGCACCTGGTTCCAAAAATTAGTGTTTGGAGCCTGACCTTCAGAGATTGTGTGCCACTTCACATGAATACAGGACAGGGGGCACAGCTTTTCCTTGTAATGCTTAAGAATACATCGTTGCACTAAAATAGTCACTTTTCAACCCCAGCCGAAAATGCCCCTTTGGGAATTCACAGCATATGGATAGTTACATTGAAAATCAATTCTTTTGACGTTCATTTCTTTTGGAGAGGTTTATTTGCTCTACTAACCATTTTAAGCCTCTGTGGCACCTTCTTACTCACCATAACTGCTGTGCTTAGTGTCTAGCTCATAAGCATTATTTGATTTCAGTATCCTGTACATTGTGTCACCTTTTAAATTAATATAAAATTGCTTCAGCAGTCTTCTTGTTTGTGGTGGTGTTAAACCTCTCTTGTAGAAACATGAATGGTGATGGAGGGTGTAGAGCACTAAGGATCCATGATCCCCGTCTCCTCTGGCACCCTCCTTCCTGCAGTGCAGCTGTGGAGGGCTGTTCTCCCTTAGCCATCAGGTACATACCAAAGGCACTTTCTTCAACAGTGGTGATGAAAGAGGTACACAGCTCAGCTTACAAGTCCATTTCTGTTGGAATATACAGGGCAAGTTATCTAAGGGAAAACTAAAGCAGCAAAATGTTGATTTCAAGAAAACTGGTTGAATAAGAACACTTGAAGAATGACACTCAGAAGACAAAATGCAGGCCACGGGTTTACTTGCAAGATGTCATCTTATACTAATAGGCCATAGAAAATATAATGGATTACTTCCTTAGGGAAAGCTCCTTGAGCTGAAGTGGCAGTAGTTTACTTTGGAAGGGAAAATAATCTCTGATAACAACTCTGTTCTGCAGATGTTATAGCAATAACACCTTTTGGCTGCAAGTTTCTCCATTGGTCCAATTCTGTTAGGGACCAAATAAATTTGTTCTTTTAGTTCAGTTAAATATTTTCTACTAAACTTTTTTTTTTTTTTTTTTTTTTTTTGGTAAGGAGAAGTTTCCATCTGGTGAAATCTTTCAGTGTTTTTACAGAAAACAAATGAGAACAAAAATATTCATATCCACTTTTGTTTCCTGAGAATAAAAATAAAAAGATAGATATCAATTTAGAATATTAAAATATTCTCAATTTAAAAAAATAATCTTATGAGGTAGAACTTTATTTCAAAAAGAAATGATTTTTTTAACATGTTTAGTGTTGAAAATTCTTTTGGAATAAATGGGTTTTCAATTTACTCCTCTGCAGAAGAAGCTGTCATTCCACAGAACCACACTCCCACTTTAAACTCTAATGTTCATTTCATCTGTAGATTTTCGAGACCTCTTGTCTGTAACAGTAAAAATATAGTTAGTTTTTCTAGAGTCAATGCTAAATTGCTACAATGCTCTGAAACTGGTCAGTCATAGATGCTAAGAAATAATGCATCAAACAGCAGCTATCTAGAGACACCCTGGACAGACTATTTTTTCATTCAGGTGGAGTACCACCAGCAAGAGAAATATTCAAGCACCTGTTTTGGAGGACACGTTTTACACAGCAACTGATATAGTTAATCATTTTTTTCTTGCCAAACTTGCCCAATCACTACAAATAATAGATCAGTATCCATAGAACAATAAACTATTTGAACATTTTTCTAGTTTATTTCTAAATGTCTTCCTGTGACCTTCTTCCCTATTGCCCTCACTACCCTACTTTTTGGCTGAAGTCTCTTTAAGATGGGGAAGTTACATCAGCAATTTCACCTACTCTGAAATCACCTCATTCTGCCCTGATTTATACCCCATGAAATCATATTGCCCTCAGGAGGGTTCTGCACAGTGTAAGGCTGGGCAGACATTGATCCAGAATGTTAAATACTGGAACATCAAAGTTATAGCTTTATTGCAATTATTATTGGTCCCCATTGGTTATTTACTTATGCTGTATCTCAGCTACAGTCAAATTCTATGCTACAAGGTACATGGGGAGAAATAAAAGCACAAATAGCAAGTGAGTGAATTGATTTGGAATGGGCTTGAACCTATTTTTATGCCCCAGGACACTGCAGAAGTTGAGGGATTTTCAAGGCTCCCCACAAAGTGACTTAAGATTTGGGATTTTGAGCTGTCCTAAGAAGCTGCATTACAAACTGAGGCAGCTCAGCTGCTGATACATAAGGGGCTCAACTGTCTCAGTCTCAGAGGCTGGGGTGGGTGCTGGGACCCCTGCAGCACTCCCCACTGTGCCTCACTCACTGATGAAGCTCTTCAGGGGGACAGACACTTCCTCAGTCACTTGGGCATCTTCACCAAATCAATACCAACAGCTCTGATTCCTTCAGCACCCCTGGTAATATGTTTCTTAAGAGGAAAATCTTGGTCACATTCCAGGGAACTGTGTCAGAAGAAGGGCTCTATCCTAAATTACCAAACTTTTGACTCATGGTTTTCATAACTAATCACAAATTTAATAGTCTGGTGTTACATATAACTGGCCTTTCATTACAGATTCCCTCAATCATGCTCCAGAAGTTAAGACAGAATTAAGAAACTAAAATCGTACCTAATTATGTACTATTTCCACCCTCAGAAATTTTTTGTAGTGTATGAGCCCAATACCACTACAACTACTACAGGAATTCTCCATCATATGGCTCAAAGATGTTCATAACAGAAACATACATCACTTCTGAACTCAAGCACCTAACAGACCATCTAAAACCAAATGCTTATATGTCAAAGAAATAATTTGTAAAGATGGACTAAAATTAAGAAAACAAAAACCTCAGACAACAGTATGAATACCACTGTCCCTAAAGCTCAGAGGATTTTATGTTTCAAGATTCATGGAGTTTTCCCTCAGCAATGTTTGGACTGACTGAGATGGTCTAACCCTGATATGAGTACCACAGACACAGAGTGTACTTCAGAGGGATGAATACAATAGTACAACATAAGTCACACTTCCCACTGAACTACCTTAGAGCTAATCACCATTATAAGAAATCTAAGAATATGCAATGACATTCAAAATTTAAAACTTGCTGACTGAAGTGGACAGAGGAACATGTGCCAAAAAGAATGGTTGTTTTAAATTTACATCTTCTCCTGGCTCACAATATGTTAGAAAAAGCAACCGAGAGTCCTTTATGGGTAGCCGTATACCTTACATGAAATGGCTGCCTGGTGTCTTCCCTTCTAGACTTCCTGGCTGGACATATGGGCCTTTAACACACTAAAAAATGTGTATGCCATGTATCTGCTTTCCTATAAAGCCTTCATTCTTTTTTTATCAAATAACTGGAGGTAAGAAGTACTCCAAACTAAATATCTTTTTCCTTTCTCTATGATAAATCAGCTTTTTCAGTAGTTAAAAAAAGAAATGCATTTTACAATCAGTTCTATAGCAATGAGTTTTCGGGGAAGGAAATTTCTAATTGACTGTGAGAAGGTCCCAGTTATACCACTTCATGCACGGCTTCTCAGTTTGGTCCATGATATCTTGAATTTATGATTATCAAAAATTAACTTTCTAATTTAGCAGTCAGATTTGCTTGTCATAATAAAGAGTAAACAGCATGACATGGAAAATGTTTGTCCTGATAGTTATTACCACCCAGCTTCTCAAGACTCTTTTACTGGTCAACAAAATATTGTTCTCTTCTTTTTTATTGCACTCACTAATCAGGATCTAGTCTGCCTCACAACAGTCAGCTGCCATTGTAACGAGTTACAGGAAAATTATAATGCTTCCTAAGCATTTCCACAGAAACAAATTTCATATGTGTGTGGGTGGACGGTAGGAGGAGAATAACCTTGGGAAAACCACAATTATAAACAGCTGCAGCATGCATTAAATGTAATTATGATTGATTCCTATAAATAATTCTTTGTGTAAATTTCCACTTAAGCTGGATTTGCTGTTCGGGTGCAATGGACATTTCTGCATTAAGTGATTATCTCTTTTTATTATTATTAAAAATACAGATTCTTTTCACTTGGGAGAGGAGATGGGGAGAGAAGACTTATTGTACCAGCATGAACTGCTGAAAATCTGGACTTTCACAATTAATGGTTTACCAGCCTGGACGTGATGAAATTGTTTGTGCCTGAACTACAAAGAAGGATTAAAAAGAAAAAAAGCGCATCATCCAAAGTTATTGTCAGCAAAACCTCATAATACTATTTCAACAAGATAATAAACATATAATGATAGATAGCATCTGACCAACCACTATGGAACAGCTGACTATATTAATAGGACTTGACATTTGTTCTGTTTAATGGAGAAGGTGCTGAGCACCTAGGTTTCTGCTATGCTAATTGCTTGGTCATTTGAAAAAGAAATCAATACAGTACAGCCCTCACAGGAGAAAATCTTGACTGATTCTTTACACTTGCTGCAGCAAAAATACCACTAAATCATGGTCATTAATTCATTTGACTAATTCAACACTTCAAATTTCATTCATTCTCATTTAAGGTTTTACAACTGTCTATTACATGAATGTACAGCAGTGGTAATGACAGGAGAGATCATATAAAATGACTGGTAGAAGGAAGAAGGTTTCCTTTGGAAGCTTTATGTATCACATTCCTGATCCCACTGAAATTAATTACAGCTAGCCATTTACTTCAGTGAGATAAGACAAGGGCTGTATATAGGCCTTGGTACATCTATGTGCTCTCAGTTCTCGTCATATGTGTGGGAGCTACTAAGAGCTGCTCAGCATTTTGAAAAACAAGATCTTAAAGCAACTGTATTACTGCAGCTGCAACACTGATGTGTTGCAGCTGACCTTCCACTGAAACAGCAGAGTCTAGCCTAATATTCAGTTGGATATTTAGTCAAGCTTTTAATCACATTTATATCCACTTCTCTTTTAAATATCATAGAAGGCAATAGTACATGATAAAAGTTAAGCAACTACTTAACTAATATGATGATCCAAGGCCATGTTTCTACTCCATGTACCTCCTCATCAATGTAGGTTTTAATTTAGACTTTCTTTCCAGCTGGGATATAACCTTAATTTTTTAAATGGAACATACAGATACTGCAAAGCATATCAACATTTGTAAGACAAAATCGGAAATATAGGAACCTGCTTTTCTCATAGATGTCTTTAAAGATGTTCATGTTTTAATCTTTTTTGCTTCTTTGACATCTTTCATCACATTTTTTTTCTGTACATCTGCAGAGCACTTTGCAAGCATTCTTTATATGCAGTAGGGATGGGGTAACCATGCTAGAGGTGAATATCTTTTAAGTCCAGCTTAAAAATGTCACTGGGGTGGTTTGCCCAAATTCACAGTTAGTGTCAAAGGCAGAACTGAACTCAGAGTTGTGCTCTGCCTGTGCTTTAACACAGAGCAACGTTTCCTTAAAAAAATGCTGCCTAGAGTGCTTTTAAAGCAGAGTTGAAATAATGCACAGGTTTTTTTAGTATTAGATATATGGATGTTTTTTTTCCATTTCCATCTCCTTTGCATGGCTGTGTGATTAGCTTAATTTAAAATAAAACCTTGCTTTCTTTCCACATATAATTTTGGTGGAACTACAAATGAGACTGTTTACATCTGACACGAGTTAGGTTATTTTTACATACTTTTGTTAGAATCGTTGGTAGTTGAGAAGCTTTAAGCTCTGCATGGAAGGAAAAAGCATTATTTTCTCCAAAGTTATAGTAAATTAATATGAAAAGCTCTGCTGCTGTTCAAGTTGCATTTAGTACATAACAAACAAAAATGTTGTTAAGACTCCATAGAATACCAATGATTTGCTTGCATGCTTTTCAAACAAAAAAATAAAGTCAACACACGTTTAACCCACTCTGGTGATTTTTTTAAGCCATGCCTCTAAAACTGCATCACAATATTTTGTGAATACAGTTTTGCACACTTGACCAGCATTTAGCTATAGAAATCAGGTGTAATATAACAGATATAGACTCAAAAGCTCTATTTATCCTTTTGACCATAAGGACATTCTTTTATTATTCTTTTCCCTTATGACTGTATTTAAAGAGATTTTTTTAAAGCCTCCATCACCCTTTTTAAATAAATATATTAAAAAAACCCAAAACAACAGGGGCTGTATATTTTCTACAAAAAAACATCCTTACATCAATCAAGCAAATATACATTAGCAAGAAAAAAACCACATTAAGACTCATTTTCCTTTTTCCTGTGTCAGGTTGCTTCTTTTGTACTATATATCAGAATGAAAGTAATTCACCTCTCAAAACAAAATATTAAAGAACAAAATATGACTGTGATGCACTTCTGCAGAATACAGTCAAATTTCCATAAAATGTCTGCAGGGTTTTGCACATTAAAATTTCTCTTACTAAAAATGTTTATGGAAATAGGTCATTATGCACATTACTAATAGAGAGCAATTTGTTGCTTTTAAAGGAGCTTTTATACTAATAGTTGTGAATAAACACATTTATCAGACATCTTAAATATAAACGATGTATATACTGGCGAGCATAGTACTCCTCACATACACAGCAGACATGGATTAAAGTTGCTCATTCAGGGCCTAGATCTGCTAACATGGAGCCCAGAGGAATTTTTTGACTGTTTTTATTATATTGATAGGAGATGAATGGTATTTCAGCTGTGGAAATGGGCTAATGGTTGGTATCACTAAATGCAATGCCTCAAGTCCTACCTGATCCACACAGCTTGGCCAGAACCAATAAAGCTCTCCCTGTGTTTAGTGAAAGTGAGAGCGAGGGCAGGGATGTCCAAGTAGACCTCTCCTCCACAGCCAGAGCTGCAGAGTTCAGTCCAGCAGGCCCAGCCCCTGAAAGGCATCCTCAATCTGTGGAAAGCAGCCTTGTACAATGCAAAACAGATTTTCACATCAATGGTAGCAAATTGTGCTAGTACGGTATCAGAACTGGGTTTGAAATAATACATATCCCATTATCAGCACTCAGAAACAATAAAAAAGTGATAACAACTCTTGTAATTTTACTTGAATTCTGAGGAACAAAAAAGACACAGCCAGGTAATTACACTGTGTAGGTTATGATAGTACAGGAAGCAACAAGATACTAGCTTAAAACTGCTGGACACACTGAGGAACATCTTACAATATATTTACACAGTAGCCAGCAACAATTCTCTTAAAAATCCCACTTAAACAACAGATTAGATCACCTAGAAAGTGCAAATGAAATGAGCTGTTTTAGGAAGATATGTTGATTCCTGTGGTCCCTTGCTTAGTTGTCAGTAAAAGTGAAGAAAATGTAAAACATCTATCCAATTATTTCAGTTAATATACAAGCATTAGGCATTCAAATTCCTAATTAAGAGACAACATGCCCTGTCAGGCATCTGCATGGGCTATTGAACATTGCCTAGATTGTTCCATAATTATCCTGGCTTAATAGCTCTAAAAATGTAAGCAATGTACATCCATTGAAGAAATGTTCTGCTTATCACATGAGAAAGAACAGCACACAGAACATGCTCTGCTACCATGTGTTTGTGCTGCAGGTTTTTAGTAGAACATAGTTTAATTAACAGCAGGCAGCCTTGGCTTAGTAGCTGGCTTCTATTGGCAAGGAAGAAATATAACTCACGTATCAAAATATATTTCCATGAACAGATTTAACTGTATAAAACACAACTGCTGGGAGTGCTCTATTTCAGATTCCAGTGTCAGTTAGGCACCAAGAAGAAGAGATAGCATGTACAAAAATATATTTGTACTGATTTCAGCATGCTATTTTTCGAGACTCATTTGTCAAAATCTTCTATCTCCCAGCCCCTTCTCACCAAAATAAAAAATATTCAGCATCCTCTAGGGCAGTCACGTTGTCAAGAAAACAGATTTTTTTGCCATCTTCTATGATTTGCATTGTCAGTAAATTTGCTACAATTTCCTTCTTTTCAAGCCTGATGCCTACGTTCAAGAGCTGACCAACGTTGCCTTGAAAGCTGCAGCCATAGCATCAAGATGTCCATTCTTTCATTATCTCTGGCAAGGCTGGGCAAATCATGGATGTACCAACTGATAAAAAGTCTGCAAGGAATGCAAAAATGGAATATTTCAGCTATTTCAAATGGATTTCTTCTGCACATTAACCAATAGGATTTGTTTTGGAATATAATACAGGATGTTTTAAAGGCTTCATGACCCTTTCTGCCTCTCTTCTTTTTCTCTTTGCTTTTAATGGAATAAAAGGGAAAAAGCAAAAAAAAAAAGAAAAGACTATTTAAAAAAGACAGTGGAAATATGAAGAAATATGTAGAATAACTGAAAATCTGAAAACAAAATATATATTTTTAGCAATGTTTTTGTTTTATGTAAAACACTAATTCTAAGTTAAAAATTTAGCTGTCTCTGGTCAACTTTACTGTTAAGACACCTGTACATGCATATTGTATGGGATACAGCTTCTTCAAATCTGTTTGCTTCCACTGGAAACAAAACTATAATGCACAAATTTGGCAGCCTCGGGATGTTTCATGCAACAGAGTGAGTGAGCTACCCCTCAACATTTCTCTTGAGACTACCAGGAAGATTTGAAGCAATTCTCTGGTTTCCCTGTAGACTGGCATCATATAAATAAATAACATGAATAAATATATCTTCTTACCTGGGATAGATCCAGTAGAGCTGGTTGGGTTCAACAGGTTTTAGGTGGATTTTTTTTTCTTTCTCATCTCATGGTAGGCATAATTGTCATAGAATCTAATAGTGAACTTCCATCTCTAAAGTTAAGAGTTTTACCATAGCATCTCAAGCACATTTTGCTAACACTTAGTGTGAGAAAATTTTTCTTCTTTGTTCTTCTAAACAGGAAAAAATATGATTTTAAAAAATTGCATGTATTCACCTGTTCTTTCCTGTTCCTGTCTGTATATAACTAGAATTCTGTAGGCCATATCAGAATATAGTAGGCCTCAGCTGTGTATTTACTAGTCTGGAATTTGACAGCATAACAGGTACTGAATATGCATGCATATTTCTTCATTGATGTGCTGGATTGGCTAAGATACAGTTAATTTTCTTCACAGTAGCGGGTAAGGGGCTGTGTTTTGGATTTGTGCTGGAAACAGTGTTGATAATACAGGGATGTTTTAGTTATTGCTGAGCAGTGCTTGCATACAGTCAAGGCCTTTTCTGCTCGTCACACCACCCCACCAGCAAGTAGGCTGGCGGTGCACAAGAAGCTGGGAGGGGACATGGCTGACCCCAACTGACCAAAGGGATATTCCACACCATATGACATCATGCTCAGTGTATAAAGCTGGGGGAAGAAGGAAGGGGGGTGCGTTCAGAGTGATGGCATTTTGTCTTCCCAAGTGACCATTACACTTAATGGAGCCCTGCTTTCCTGGAGATGGCTGAACTCCTGCCTGCTGATGGGAAGTAGTGAAAGAATTCCTTGTTTTGCTTTGATTGTGTGCATGGCTTTTGCATTACCTATTAAACTGTCTTTATCTCAATCCATGAGTTTTCTCACTTTTACTCTTCTGATTCTCTCCCCCATCCCACTGTGAGGGGAGTGAGCGAGCGGCTGGGTGGTGCTTAGTTGCCGGCTGGGGTTAAACCACAACAACTGACTATGTGAACTTTTTATTAATTAAATAGGAAAGTAATTATCCTTCTGCAGGTACCAAAGGAATGTCAATCTAAATGATAGAATTGATAACATATATTTTGGCTGAACTGTTCTTTTCAAAACATATAGTTTTTTTCCAAAATCATAATTATCTATATAATATTAATTAATGTTTTAATGAAATGTAAAAATGAACTTTAAACAAGTTAAAATGATGCATTTAAAGACTGTTTTTAGATCTCAAACCCTTTTTCTTTCCTTTCCCCTTCTGCCCTAAAGTTTTAAACTACAACTCTTTTATTTTGTCTCAAATAAAAAAAAAAAAAAAGCTGTTTTCAACAGAACAAAAATTCTTGTTCCTTATGAGATCACAAGATAATTAAGGCACTTAACAGTATAGGTATTTACATTATTAGGCCATTACTTCAGAGATAGCCTTGCAGATTAAACTCCATAATGAAATACATTTTCAGAAGTATTGCAATGAGTTAGGAAGGTTTGTGTATCTCTTGCACTTGAAAATCCCACCCGGCCTGTGTAAATGATTGGAAAGTAAATTGGAATAAACCTATCTATTTTTTATTTTTCCTCTCTGCAAAATACCGTTAGTGGGAACATTACACTTTGGATCCCTTTAATTTCTGCATCATAAGAAGACTGAAGGTCTTCTGTGGAGGGATGAGACAGTGTGCTCCTTGACAGCAATGCTGTAATACAGACCTGGCCTTGCTTCAGGGAAGTCTCAGGACCTTTGCCGTTTGAGTGTCAAGGAAAGTGGACTGCAGTCTAATTGATCATTAATATTGAGAACAGTGTTAATTGCTCCCCTGGTAAAAATCTCATGGTACTTTGAAGCCTACTTTTTGCCATTTTTTTCTTTTCAGGTTTGTGATGGACAGGCTGCCTCTCACCCATTGGAGAGTACACCAGAAAATGCTAGAGCATGCCAGGGATGCCTGGTTGAAAGCTTTGCACAGTTTTTCTCCATAGGCCTATGTGAGGGAGGAAGGGAGGTAAAATTGGGAACTGTGTGCAGCACACAACATTTTGGATATATACTTTTGGCTGCAGAAGTGAATAACTCCAAACTCAAAGGCCAAAGGCAGCCAAGGTGCCCAGTCTTTGCTGTTTTGTAGAAGACACGTCTACACACTTACTCCCTTTTCTAAATACATACATTTAGTTTAGGTTGCTTTTCACAAGCTACTACATTATTTCCCTTCTCAGGCTCCAACCTCTGAAAAACCCATTTCTTCTGGATTGCTAAAGTGTAAATTCTTGAACTCATTCAGAGAAACTAGCTCCCAAAAGACGGCTAGAAACAGCTGCTTCCTGCAGCTGGAAAATTTTTCAGTGCTAGTCCAAACCTTGATCTAGTAATGCACTTATGTTCATGAATAGCCAGTTGATTTCCATAGGAAAGTTTATGCGTTTGAGTCCCTCACTGCATTGGGTCCTATAATAAATATTACAATAACAGTCTTTTATTGTAGGTAGATAGATATTACAGGTTTGTGTCCTTCAAAGACATACATATATGAGTAACACAACTCATATGGGGTTCATAGGGTCAAGGTTGTTGGCTGTCCCTGTGATACAGGATTCATCAAATTTGGGTAAGCATTTCTTTCTATGACTTTCTTTCAGGCTGTTGTTTTTATTTTTTTCCTCTGAGAGATATTATTTACAAATATAAATACAAGAAATACATATGGTATATGGGTAACTTTGAAATGACAGTGAAAAACATTGCTTAAATGAGGGTCTGCTGAGAGCAGCTAAATTTATTTTTAAAATGAAGAATTGTGGGGAATATGTAAGCACTAGGTTTCACCCTATTGTTGCCTCAGACAAAATATGTACTATCAGGCAAAAAAAGAGAAAGCTGATTTTTCTTTTTTTGTTGTTGTTTTATTGGTTCATTCAAAGTCTTATTTGCTCAGTAAACTGCAGTCATATAAAGATCCCATGGGAAGCTCAAAACTTTTCCAAAATCAAGAAGAGAACAGCAAAATAGTTATTAACAGGCAAGGGAAATCATTACACTTTGTATTAAAGAAGTTTGTAAACTAGGTTCCATTAAGAGTGTTTACATGCACTACTGTTTGGAAGTGCAGAGTCTACCTTGTTAACTATTCACATTTAGTGATTCATTGTTTATAAAATCAGGTGCTCTTAAGACAAGAGGTATTTTTTACAATAAGTAATTCTGTTATGAAACAGAAAAGTATAAATCAATTTATTGGAGATCATCTGCTTATATAGCTGTGAAAAACACCTCAAGAAAAAGAAGTACAAGACTGCTGTAATTTGTACTCTGGGAAAGCATATATAAAATATCTTCAGGCACAATAAATTTAGATGGCTTACCAGAAAACATTAATAACTTTCCCACCACAAATGGCAAAACACCCCACCGCACTCACTAGACAGTTTCTATACAGAGTACTTCCCAAAATGTCTCTACTTCCGGTAAGCATAAAGTCTATGTTTAGATTTGTTAAAAATAATGGAAAAAAGAACGATGCAGTCTACTTTTTTCAAGGGATGCAGGTGATAGCCAATAAAATAGGACTCCAGGGGCACCTTCAACCTTCTTCATAGTTTCATACTTTCTATCTCCTTGTCCTACACTAAAAAAAGTAAATTGTTTAAATGTTTTGCTAAGACCTACTCACCCCTTAGGTGTTTTAGTTGATATGGCTCCTTCATAATCAAATGTATTTTCATATGCTTGTGGCTGGTTGATTAGAACCCATTTCTTGTACTTGATTCCCCTGAACAAGAGCTCTGTATCAATGCATCTCTCACAATCCAGGCACTGGTAAAAATTGATCTACTTTCCTGATGAGCCCTATCAAGCCCATTTTTGGGAGTTACGTTCTTTCAGGCAAAGATATTTTATATCCTGCCTCCTCTTAGGTTGCATATGATCTTTCAGGAGTGTACCATTATTCTTTTCCAAAGTACATCATAGCATATGGGTACATTGATGCAGACTCTGAAACTCATTTTGGGAAGACTCAACAGTTTAGTGGTGGTTATTTTGGTATTCATCAGGGTATCATAATAGTGATGTTCCAGAACTCTGTTATTGTTTTCTTGGTAATGGTGTATCTGGCTAGTCTGAAATAATCCAGCATTTCTGGCTGTAGGGAAATGTTTTGAATGAAACAGGTACATTGGCTGGTAGTGGAACTATTTTGTAAAGAGGAACCTGGTGCAGTAATTTACTCCTCCAACCTCCCCACATGGATTGGACTGTTATAACATGTTCCTTACATTGTTCTCCCTTGCTGATGACAGAAAAGGACATTGTCCAGGTATGTTCTGCCCTCAGTTGCAGAGAACAGAGACCTAGAAAGAAAACCTGATTATTCCTCTCTACCCCTTCAGCTCAGGCCTTAAGTGCATGATGGCCTCTAAGAGTGACAACCACGCCACTAAATTACTTACCCTTTGTGTAACGCTGAAAAGGGTTTTGTCTCAGAGATCTGAAAAAAAAATCATTGTATTTCCATTGTAGTCTCCTTCATTTGTCTTATCATATACTAGTGAGATGTGTTGAAGCTTCCACTTAAATCTACAAATACACTTTTTTTCAAATTCTGTGGCATCATCATGCCTCAGTACATTCATGACTAGTTACCCAAGACAACTTTATTGTAGCTCTCAAGCCCCTTAGTAATATTTTTCTATTTAATTACCAAATGCAACAAATTTTGAATTAGGTATTTTCTATGTAAAATATTAAAGGGAGGGGGCTACAAATTTTTAATCAGCCTATCACTTATTTCTGTCTGGTATCTGATGGTTCTGTTTATTGCACACAATTGAGACCCAGCACATCATACATATATTAAATTTAAGCCCATGCTTAAAGTACATTGTTATTCAGCCTTGTGTGTACAGAAGGGTGATGGAAAGTAGGGTAAGAATGAGAAAAGTGATATATTTCCCTGTCCTCTCAAATACTTCCTTGGACAAGTCTTTCTGCCTTTGTACTCTACCTGAAAATCATGGTTGAGTACAAAAATATTTTCTCCCTCCATTGTTCAGTCTATCTAGTATTAATATTAAACTCCACTGTCAGGACTATTAATTCTTACACATTAGAACAAGGGTCCTGGGCCAAAGTTATTTTTTCTCTGCTACACTAAAGAAAAATAAGTGGATAGTTATTTCAGTATTTTCAATCTCATTCTAATCTCCTCAGATATAGGATAAATTTAAGTCAGTTGGACACTTATTATATCTTTAAGATACAGCCTGCTTTCCCCAACCAGATGGTTTAATGTCTTTCTTGGGTACTCTTTATCTCTTGTTTATTGCATTTTTGTTACCTTAGAACACATGAACATATCCATGCAGAGTCCTGCTGCAAAGAGCACTCTGCCAATCTCCTGCTCTGTTCATAAGGTATGCATCTTTTTAAATTGTTTTCTGCATTGTCAATTGTTTCAGAGCTAACCTTATCTTATCTGTAGTCTTTCACTGAAAACGCAATTAGTAACTCCCCAGGTCTGTAAGTCTTCACTTTTCAACAGGTAGGTTTTCTAAAAGGGCCTCTGACTTTCCTTTCAACGTTGCTCCTTGTCCTCAGGAGAAGTCACCTGAAAACATCTGCAGAGTTACTTCAGTGTCTTCTTTCAGATTTCTCCATAAAAGTCTGAATTGGCATAATGTCTGTGAAAAACTCCGTAATACGCTGCTGATGTACTGAGGCAGTTGCCCAGTTGTAGCCCTGTGTAGTAGCTTGTTGTCCTCTTGTTTTCTTCCATTAGCCAGTTCACTTCTATTATCTCTTGTACTATAACTACTTGGAGGCAAAGACCATTTTTGTATTTAATATGATAGTGGGCTGGTCCATGATTACAGTACATAGTGTTGTTATAGTAGTAGTAATAGGAATTGAAAGAAATCCCAAAACAAGCTATTGAAAGTAAATATAAAAACAAATATTTATATACTGTATTATGTAAACATAATACATAACTATATAATAATATAGTTCTATAAAATATCATAGATTTACATGTGTATATTTTAATATAGGTGTACATATATTTCACATTTATATAAAAATAAATATAAATTCAATAATGATAAACATTGAAATGATGCAAAAGGAGCCCAAGCCACCAGTTCTTATAAAACTGGTCTCAAATGTAACAAACTTAAAAATAAAGACACGCCATTAATAGACCTCCCACTATACAAATGCCATGTCAGATACTGGACATGAAACAATGAAAAGATTTCATCCCCATAGATCTTTCTCTACTGTACTACAATCTTGTGTAGCTGTGAGCGTCTGCCTTATTTTATTCAACTGAATAATACAGTTAGTACATCACTGATTATTTTCTGGAAATACTTGAATACAAGGAGGGCAATCTTGTATGTTTAGGTATGCATATATTGTTTCACTTAATTTCTTTAATGTTCTTGAAATAGTCTTAGCTGAACAGGTTGAGAACAAGCATATTTTTCTCAGTCTAAAAAAGAACACAGATGAATCATACTCAGTGTCAGTAATTAGAAAACAGCAGAAAAAGTGGATGGACAGTACTTCTGATGGTGTAAGTCATTTTAGTGACAAAGGAACTTCTGTTAAATCTGTTCTATGTAATATGAGATCATACATATATACAGGTAGCCAAAATACCAGTGTCTGCCCAATAAAGCTACTATTAATCTCTGATGAAAACATACCTAATAGCAAAACAGAACTATTTATAAAATTTCCCTTGTTTGACAAACGAGACCTCTCAGAGCACCTTGAATAACTTTATTTCATTTTTTTTAATTTTAAAAAAAGCAGGAGACTTCAGGGTCTTCCTAATCAAGTCCCCAGTGACACCCTGGTGCAACTACATCTCTTATGCTCCCCCAGAGTCATGACTCACTTTATGCCCTGGGCAAAGGTTGGTCTGAGAGAAGTTCACATTGCATTATGGAAAATCCTCCAAGGAACCTGGCCTTTGGAAAAAAGTGGAAGGCTCAACCACCACTTCTTTGAGTATTCACAGAGAAAAGCTGTTTAATGATTTATTGAACAATTTCAAAATAAAACAACTTAACCTATTTCAGCAAAACAAAAGCACTTCAGTACTTGTTATGCCAGATGTACATAGTCCAGCAGATGTTCCTGAATGTCAGTACTGGGGGACTGAGATGTAACCCTGCACAAATAGGATTGGCAGACATAGGACTGTCTGGTCCTCTGATACAGCTTCCACACTTTGTATTTAGCTATGGTCTTGATCTGTCCTGCATAAACAACATGTGTGAATGAGGCAGAGGAAAGATGTGCTTACCTTGAGTTCCTCTCTATGAAAGGAGCCTGTAGCTAACGCTTAGAGATAAAGTACAGGAGCAGGACAGGTGCAGAGCGATGCTTTTCCTCACAGATTACAAAAGCTGCAGTGCAACTATAGTTGTAAGCCAGAGACTGTTTCCTCATGACTGTGTAATAGTTTCAGTTGAACTTTTCTTTCATCAGTTTCCCAGACTTTATTTTGAAGCCATTTGCATTTTTGAATGCTACAACATCATGGGGCAAAAAGTAAATCACAGTATAGATATGATTTGCATGGAAAATTACTTCCTTCAATGTTAAACCTCTCTGTTACCTCTATACGTAAAGGTCCACTGGAAACAAGTATCTTTTATGCCATATAGTTATGATTAATATCTTTTGCAAAACAAGAATGGAGTAGGGAAGGGGCAACACAAGCAAAAATGTTTGGTGGATTTCTAATGGAAATGTGAGATCTGTGGGATCGCCACAAACTAAACATTTATGTAAAAATTCTTTTCTGTTTTTAAGGAAGGCTTCAGATGGAGACTTATGTTTGCATAAACAAACAGGGGCATTCAAAGAGGTCAGTTATGAGAAAGACAGTTTCTAGCACTCTGACGAAGGAAGGTGCCATCATGCAGAGTGGGAAGTAAGTTTGCAAAAAAAATACTACAACTCTCTCTGAGCTTTCAAGCCTTTCTTAAGGCCTCTGAAGAAATGCCAGTAGCACAAATGAGAAGTATTCTGTGTCTGTTAATGTAAAGCAGAATATCAAAGCCTGTATTTTTTGAAGGGAATATCCCTAAAAATGTGTCTCTTGTATAGCTTGCTGTTTATTTTTGTACCTGTGCAAGGCAGACCACACAACAGAGACAACACGTGGAAGGCATGTGAGGTAAATCCAGGATGCCTGTGAGTTTTAGGAAGTCACCTGGGTCTTAGTGGGACTTCTGAAACCATAACATTGGTGTGCAACCTGCAAATTGCCCCGGCTCTGGCAAGTTCATAATCCAGAAGATGCTCATTGCCTTTCCCCTACTGTGCTGTTGACCCCAGTGTTTCTGTGGGGATCTGTCAACTCAGTTGCATTCACCAGAGCTGGAGGCAGGCTCACACCCAGCTCTGGATGACTGCTGTGGCCTGTGACAACCCAGAAATGGCGCTGGGCCAGCCCCAAATAAAACATGAACCTCGGATGGGTGGAAACCGCTCTTAATTCCAAGCCTGAGATGCTCCAGGGGAGTTTGAAATTAAGCAAAACACATCTGCCCATCCCTCATTATTGTTGTTGTTATTGTTGTTATAACCTTTCATTACACTAATCCACATTTTTGTTCCACATTGTGAGTATGCGAGAGGTTGGAAATAGTCATTAAAATGCGATAATGTTTAAAATTCTAGCACATTAACACTGACATTTTGCCTTCTAAACAATCTCAGGTAATGAAGGTCAATACAAGCAAACAGGCTGTCTATGGCCCTTAGTTAGAGGCTTTCTGTGCTTGGACTTCACAGCAGGGGACTGTTAGGCAGAGTGTTTTCCTCTGTGTGGCTTCTCTCCGAGTGCTTGCTGCAGCTGGCTTCAGCATATGGTAGAATATGAAGATATTTTCTGGGGTCCACTGCCTCAATCACTGTTTAATGATTAATTACTTCAGGCTGATGTCAGGGTGAGACATTCAAGGCTTCAGGCAAAAGTCTTAACTATAGAAAATGACAGCAGGCGGGATTTTGCCAAAAAGAGTAACTTTGCACTGCTAGTTCTAATGATTTGCACTGTCTTTTGATCCATTTGTAAACAGCAAGATGGTAAAGACTGAAGCTATCAGACAATAAATGCCAACAATAACAAGAAATTGTTGCCAGAGAGAGTCATAGGATGTTTGGTCGAGAAGATGCTATAATTAGATCTCTTGGAACAAAGTAGGAACTTGTGGGCTATCTTCCCTCAGACCATCTCCAAGCAGGGATGAACTCGGCCTCCGACCACCAGGACGATAAACACTCTCAGAGGCAGGGAGGCTGAGACCCACAGCAGCCATGAGGCCGAGCAACCAAACTTGTCCAAAGTCCCAACTCCATCGTGGCTGATGGTCTGGTGGTCACGCTGCTTTCTGGGCCAGATCTGGAGCTAGCATCAACCCTGTGGGGAACTCCTGGATGGCACACAGCCCCTCACTGGACACAGGGGTGCACTGCTATCTGGGGGTATGTTAAGGAAGCTGGGAAGTAGTACTATGGACTACAGGGACATTAGGGGAGTTAGGAAGCTACCTTTGCCTTACCCTGTGGTTCTGCACTGTGCACAGCTCCTTCAGAGGAGAGACTGTGGCCCCTGGAGTGTTAAACTCATGATCATCAACCCTCCTCTCCAGTTGCATCTGCCTCAAAGTGACGTAATGAGGGCATAAGGGAACAAAGCTGTTTAAAGGCTTTTGTTCAGTTTTTAAAAACGGATCTTAAAAACTATTAATTTGCTTGTATGACTGTGTGTATACAAAACTATCCATAAGATACAATTATCTCCCACCTATAAAATAAGAATTGTATGTGTGTCTTAAAAAAGCCTAGGTTAATTTTCTTCAGATTGCCATGCAAAATGAGTGTAAATGATACAATTCACATTTAGTATCATGTTACAACTGCTTTGTGCTTGTGCCAGTGACACTACAGAGCAACTGAGAATTAGATCTTTCATCTCAAGTGTCTTTGTCTTTGATAAAGGTTTGAAAAACACTTACTTTGAAGATGGAGCGTTTCATGGCGTATAGACTGGGATTCCATCTTCCTTGTGCAGTGCCATTACTGAAGACAAAATTTCACCATCTTTTTTAGAGTGAATGTAGAGCTGATTAGCAATGGAAATGCTTTTGATAATTTGGTGAAAATATTTTTCTTTCCTGGGAAAAAAACAATATCCAGGTTTGTTCGCTGTCGGAAGCCAAAAAATGTTCATGCTTTTGGAACAGAGAAGAAAAAAAATATCACATTCATTTCTTCTGCAGATATATTACATAATTTCTAAAGAAATAAGAAAGAAAATCCTGTAAAATGTATTTGTTGTAGGAAAGGCTATTTTTTGAGGAAACGAAATTGACTCATTCTAGATGAATTTACTGCCTTATAAAAGTATTTTGTTTCCATGGATTAAATAAATTTTTCACATAATCAAAATATTTTTTTTTCCCCTCCAGGTTGAATATTACAAAGTATGGAAAGGACTCAGTTGTCTACTAATAAAAAATTAATTTTAGCTGCATACAATCTTTAGTCCTTTTATTGTTATAGGAAAAGAATTATGCTAAGTGAGAAGCAGCTGAGAATTAATGGGCAGGTTACGCAGCTTATACAAGTCACAATAAAATGCAACATTATTTGTCAGTTTTTAATTTGATATTAACTGGTGATGGGTGAACCACAAAAGGTTGAGAGACTGTTTGAATAACCACCAGAAGCATAGATGCTTACTTAAACTTTATCTGAATGTCTAAACATTGTAGAGTTGGGACTAAGAATGCAGCTGTCTTGGTAAAAAAGAGTCATGACATAAAATGCCACACTTTGGAAGTAAGGCTTTTAGTTCTTCCATCTGGACTGGAAATACTGTAAAAACAGCACTACTTTTCTTTTGTTTCTTCTAATAAAAAGCACTGAGAAGACACATGAATAAAGTTACTCAGCCTTTTAAAATCTCCAGAAAAGCCATGAACTTTTAGCTAATTTTAAAAAATTAATCTAAATCAGTCTGCATACATCTAATTTTAATGGTAAAAGTAATATGATTTGCTGATAAATTAAATAAATGAAGCTTATAGAAACCAGATGCTTTTTTCTTAATCACCACCAAAAGAAAACTTGCTTTGCAGATTGAAAATTTCAATCCAAAATAATTTTGTGATCTTAAATATTTAAAAATAATTTAAGGGAACAAAATCTAGGTGCAACTTCAAGGTCCATCAGACACAAAGGCACAAACTGTGGCTCAGGGCATTTCTAAACTGCAGATTGTAGGCCATTAAGAGTATTTTAATGAAATAGCTGTGTGTGTGTTTCACTGGGAAACTTCTGAACCTTTGTTATCATGCAGCACCATCACTCCTACGATGAGTAGAGCCAGGAAGTGATTAACAACCCCACTTGACATGAGATGCCTTACAGGACCCTTGCATCTGCTCTCTAGATGGGCATATTGTGTCCACTAGCTAGTCAGATAGGTAACTTGGTCAGAGTGGGGCGAATCACCTCAGAAACAGATGTCAAAGAAACAAGAAGGCATTTCCTTTAATAAAAAACCTGTAGTATCGTTACTGTGTAAAGACAGGGTTAGATTTTTTGAGGGTGGGGAGGAAGCGGAGGGGTAAGGTAGTCTGTGGCCCCTAGGGTAACACACTGCTGTGAATTCATTCACAGAGTATTCGCTCTGCTCACAAGCAACATGGAGCTGCTGACTGTGGCAGTGACATGAGAATAAAACTTTATGTAAATAGCATTCAAGATGAGTCTCTCATTATTAATGCAGACAGTTCTAAAGGCAAAAGCAAACAGTATTTGGCAGCAGGAACTTTTAATGAGAATGTCATTAAGGAATTCACTCTACAGACCATGAAGAGATGCACAGCAGACCCAGCCGACTTTTCTGCATCTCTTTTCTTTACCATTCGTAAAACATAAAGAAGATATTTTGGGTGAACTATGTGTCCCCAAATGAGGAGTCATACTTGCAGCAATTCACAGATTTGCCAGAAGGTTAGCATCAGCTTCTGGTAAATTGTCACCATGGGCGGATGATTTCTTGGATAGCATCTCCATTCATGTTCTGTGAAACTGCAGAAGAAACAGAGAAGACGCATATGGAGTTAACATCCTCTATAAAGAGGATGGGAGGAGTTTGACTAGAAAGTACAGCCCAGATGGAGTTTTGGTACAGAACTAAAAGGCCAGTGCATTCAGGCTTAGCGAGCTTGTTTTCACATTGCAAAATATATAGGTTATCAGTCTAGCCAGGAGCAAAATCTGTGTCCTTGCTATCTAACATTTGTAACTCCACCTGCTACCACCTGGAAGTTCCTAACACACCAAAAAAAGGACACAAATCAAAGCAGAGATGAACAATGAGTATACAAAAGAATCCTAAACTGAAGTTGCTGTTATTTTGGGTTGGCAGAGCTCATGATTAACATCATCAGATGCTATTCAGACTTAGGTTAGGCCAGCCTTAAATCTTCAAGTAAAAATTAAAGGATATTTCAAACATTAATCATCCACATTAAACAAAAAATATTAATGTGCTGTTGCAGTTGTATTCTTGTCATTGTCTTGTGTTTTAGCTCCTCCACTCCAGAAATCATCTATTATAATTTCAGATGACCTAGGAATGCTTCCTGTTACCTGTGTGCCATTTCATAAAGGTGAAGGACTCTCAGAGGTGTCATGTCACATCTACTAGAACTGTGATGATGTCCTAAATCCACTAGGTTGTGTGCTAGGTTTCTACATGACTGGATATGTTTAGAAACAAAAGGTCAAGAGTGTGATTTTTCTGAGATTAAGACTCCCCAGAAGCCTACATATGGAAGAAATTTTTAAAAGATTTAAGTGAATACTAGGTTTTTGGATGTCACCCTATGAAACAATGTATGCAAGATCTCTGATCTGGTTTAGTTGAGTTGGCATATTTATATCCCAAATTTTATGATGCTTGAGCTTTCAGAGTAGTGGCGTTATGATGAGTTAACACCACTGCTTAGATTGTTCACCAGCCAAATAGCAAAATTTCTTAATGTCGTTTTATGGGACTTATAAGACATTAAACTAAATATGATTGCTGCTCCATAAAACAGAACAGTTCTCCATATACTGTATGTACGCAAATACAATATCCTGTCTCAGCCTCCAGTGCTCGTAGTAAGTTATCCTTAGAGTTTAGAGTGAATAGCTATTATTGGTTTACATGCTCCTATATCTTTGCATTTCACAAAACCAATAAAGAGAGAAGCTTTTGAAAAATAAGAATGATTCCTTATGTGCCTGACCATACATCTGAGAAGCTATTCTCTTTCTGCAAGAGTGGTACATTTGTCCAATTGAAACACATTTTCAAAATGCAGAAGAAATGGACTTTCAAAACCAGGCAGGTGGGATATTCAATGAATGGTCAAAGTTTCTTTAAAAAGCCACTGTCACATGAGGCCAAATATTCACATGGATCAACGGACAAGGTAACCAGTGTATCTAGAATCTATAGATCATACTAATAAAAAGAATATCAAGTGGAAGTTTAAACATACTTATGGTTTAAACAATCTCTATCTACTAGGTATGAGAAGAATGGCTTTTATCATAATTACCTAGTCTAGAAATTTAACATCAAAGCATATTGTCCACTTTTGCAAAGGAAGTTTTGATCTACGTGGACCCATGTCTGTTTCTGCAAATATTTTCCTCCTATATCATACAATGTGGGGACAACTTTAACACAGGGCTTTTACTATAGTTCTGTGCTTGATGCTAGATATTGAACATAAAACAATTGCTATTGTTTTCCAATGAATTCTGTTTTGGAATGCATTGAATCTGGAATATTCACCAAATAATGCCTGAGATGAATATTATGAGTCTGAGGGCAAGTGGGAGTTTGAATGAAAGAGGAAATGAATCATCAATTTACAAAATCACCAGCATATGAAAATCAACAATTAATGAATGCATAAGTTAGATAAATTCTGAAAAATCATGTATGCAAGTCAAAGTAATAATTCATACAGCTACTGATCTCAGCAGCATTACAGAGGTAATATTTTTACAAGGTTAAGCTGTCTTTGAACTTTTCTATAATATATTAGGCACAAACGGACATTTCTTCTGCATCATGTACACATGTATTTTTGTTCCTTTACTTAAAAAATATCTAAAATTATGACAACTGTAAGGAAAAAAATCCTCTCCATTGTATTTTATTTCTCCACATCACATAAAAAAATACCTGAAGATATTAAACCAATTGAGTACTCTTCTACATCCCCAATCTTTTTTAGATTCTCTGTCTGAAATAAAATGGTTTTAGACTAGTGGTACTGTTTAATGGTCATATGCATCTGTAGGTCTGTCTTTGAAGCAAAAGAATTAATAATTCAGAGCAAAGCATAAGAAAATTGAGACTTAGAGAGACTTCTTACATTAGCCTCATAGACCTGTAGAAGTGATGTTGAACTGACAGACTCAAGAAAAAGTATTTGGGAATTAAAATAAAGATGTTACTGATTGCCTTCCTTCGGTAACCTCAGAGATATTTATAGAGGATCATGCCTAGCAATAACATAATAAGAGAAACAAAAAAGAAGAAACAGCAGAAGAGGGAGCCCTGACAATAGGACACAGGCTTGCGTGGTTTTTTACTTCTTTGTTTTTGTGCAGATGCTTCAGGTTCAAATTCAGCCTAGGTATGTCATTATTTAAATTTATTTTATGAAGCCTGTTTGGTACCTTAAGTGAAATGGGCTTTAGCACTGAGTATTCTTTCTGGACGTAATGAATAGCTATCTATACCAACAGCCTTTGAAATGATTGGCAAGGCAACTTTGCAGATAACCCTGTGAGAAAGAAGACCATTTGCTATACATGTGTTATCTCTTTATATTCATTTACTGCAATTGTGTAGCTGTTCTTTCAGAAAGACTCTAATTTTGTTTTTTCATTAATCTGAAAACAGAATCACACATGCTGGAAAAGTTCGTATGGAAAACTGTAGAGATGCATAAGTAAAACTGCCATTAAACTTAGAGAAAACTGTCCTTATATATAAAAATTAGGCAAATCTGAGCATAGGGGTCAGAAAATTCATTCCATATCTTCTTTATGCATTACTATAAAGTTAAAGTCTTTGATTCAGCTCTTTTCAGTGTTAGTGCCTGATATTGCTGCAAGGAAATTAATAGGGCTATCTCACTGACTTCAGTAGGAATGGGCTCAGTCCCTAAACTCAGTCCCTAAAGCTCTGTTAAAACATAAATGTCACTGTTTTGAGGGAATACTCAATATATTTTGTTCTCTGAGGCACATCAGTGTCTGAAGCTGCTTTGATGAAAGTTGGTGGAAACTCAGGAGAAGTTAGTTGATATTTCCTGAATATCTTCAAGGAGAAAAAACAAGTAGCATTTTACCTTCCCCCACTTCTGTCACATTGCCTTTTGGCTAGTTGCTGTGAAATATAAGCTATGCTTACTGCACAGCTGTCTGAAATCAATGGTTTAACTGAGTGTAAGAGATTTGGATTAGGTGCTTCACAAGCAACTGTCCCTATGTTGGAAGTTTCAATGTGCAGGGTTATGCTCTTTGTGGGTACATGCAGTCCCTTTGAGCAAGATTCCCAAATAACTTCATGCAGCATTGCAGCTCAAATTTTAGTAGGTACAAGAACCCAGATTTCTATTATTTCTTAATCTTAACATTATTCATTAAGATCACTTACTTTAAAGCTCAGTAGAAATAAGAATATTTCAGTGTAAATCATGTAAAGAGATGCTGAGGCCTCAAAGCAATATGGTAATATATCTGTGCCACTGATACATGACCAAATGATAAACAATCTATATTAAGGACAATAGATGTTAATATTAAGTATTTGCCTCAATTACAGGATTCAAGTATCTTGTGTTTTGGAGGTCCGACTGATTGGCTTTACAAAACTTTTTCATCTTCTCCCTTTTTTATAAACTATTTGTCACACCTCTTAGTTCTAAAATGAGAGTAAATGTTTTGCTTTATAATCTTACTTTTTTAACTAAATAAAAGTTGCTGCATAAAGTTTTAATATCATTTTAAAATATGTCCTTGTAGAAGTTGCCATAAATGTCGACATTTTCAGCAGCATGGATTTATGATGACACTGAATTTTTACGGCACTATAAAAGTCCATAGTCATGAAGATATCTACAGCTGCTTTTTCACTAAAATATAGGAAACTATATTAAGACACATAGTTCAACATTTTCAGGGATTTTAAGGAAGAAACTGTATAAACTTATGAGTGATCACAGAAGTCTCAAGACGGAATAGAAGTAACACCCTATAATTATTTAGCTGCTAAATATTTTTACATTTAAATAAAAATGAGCAGAAGGTTCTTTTGTTCCTCTTTAGTTTTTATTTTCTTCCATTGATCAGGGCAAAAATGGCACTAATAGACCTTGAAAATCAGCTTGAATTGCAGCATTATTCTGCCAGGCAAAGGTTACCTAATAACCTGCTTCCTCCCCCTCCAAATATGCATTATGCATCTTCTCAGGAGACTGGAGTATTTGCAGAGGTAAAGGTGTGGACCCTAATGAAGGTACACAGATATGATCCAGCTTCACAGAGGACAAAAATGCAGCTCCATTATACATTGGCTATATCTCCACTATTGGACACCAGAGTACTGTATCTCAGCAACGTATTAGGTTACTTTGGGATACAAAGCCTCTCTCTATGGCTTGGTTCTGAGGGAAAGGAAACCTACTTTCATGGGCAGGAAGCAATAAGACATACTCCTAACAAATCTTTGATTTGGGCTACTGAGAGACCAACACCCTCAGGTTATGATTACTATGTTGTGAACCCACCCTTAAGTCTAGACATAACCAGAGCATCTGGTTTTCATTTTGCAAATCAATAAAAAGTACTTCAGAAACACGAGAAATCTTCATATCTTCTATAACTAAAAAGAAAAGGCTTCACTTCTGCATGAGATTCCAGTAAATGTGCGCTTAAATAGGAAATGAAATCCAGGAAAATTATGTACCATAAGTTCCTACACCTTGGGCAGATGAGTATGCTTCATACTGCATGGCACCAACAAAAATCTCTACAATGCTATTACTGTACTGAAGGTGGTGCTTGTTGGTTCAAGTTCCAACCTATGGGAAGTTTTGCTTAAGGAAAGTCTTTAAGATTTCCCTCATTGATATGAATACTTCATTTAAATGAAATATTTCAAGGGTGTGAATATTTCAATATTTGGGCTGTGGGTAAATTAAATATACCACTGGATAAGACATTTCCTGATTGTCACAATAGTAGAAGTATGGACACAACGCTTCCATCAATGCACGCTCAACGTTTCCATTGAATTAAATATGAGTTACATGTACATAGGGACTGAGGCAGTCTGTTTTAATTAGTGTTAAAATGTCAAGTCCCTGTATACAGTGCAAGCGTAAAACAACAAGACAGTTAACCCTTTTATTGCTATTGAGCAGTTTATACAAATCAAGTTAGAAAACCTCAGACGAATCAAATGAGTGTAAAATGGCCCAGCATTTCTACTGGAAAGTTACTAGGAAAATAGGTGTCCAAAAAAATTCTATCAAATGTTTAAGTAAGCAAAGGAAAGCCTTTCAAAACTGGCCTGAGTTTAGCCCGTCAGGTCCATTGTTAAGCAAGTGGTCAGATATTCAATACCTGTGAGAACCTATTAATTTTCATTGATCTGGAAAAATCAAACCACTTAGGGCAGTCCATTTCTATGGGAAAAAAAGAAATTATTAAGCTTGTCTGGGAATCCCATTGACTTCAATGTCCAAACATTTTATTGAAAACTGAAGCTATGTATCATACAGAAATAGTTTGTTGAATTGAAGCCTAGTTTTTTAGCCACACATTTAAAAGACAAAATTTAAGGTCTCAATTTTTGAAAAAAATGGAGCTGTAAGAAAAATTTTCTCCATCTTACAATGCAACTACTCTACAGTGCTGTTAGATGCCCAGTCTAGAAATACTTGATCTATTTTTTTTTTTTTTTTTGAGGAGCTAACTCACACTTTGTTAGCACTGTAGCTATAGCAATAGGAACTCCTGTGCAGGTGGTCCCCTGGGTGGGTCTCCTTTTTCTGGAGACACCCTCTTAAAGCTGCACCTCTTCCACAGCTGTCAGTAGTCTCAGCCCAAGTTCTTTTTGACTGAAGCTTCTCAGCTTAAGACACATTGGAGAGTGTCAAGTAAAACTCAAAGAGTATGGCTCCAGCCTAGCTACAAAAGGAGCTTATCCTCAAATTTTATATAGTACTTCTGCATCAGGAAATTTTAAGCAGAGTTACATACTACTAATGCCAACATACAGCCAGATAACGTGTAGAAGATTATTTACTACTCTGGAGCTTAATCTGTGGCTTTCAGATGTCTTCAGAATTAGTTCCATAGTATGAGAATACAGACAGGTATTTCAGAAAGCTTCTTGAGGATGCATGAACACTCTTCTCTTAGTAGGTAACAGAAATTGCTGACATATTTTTGAAAAAAAAAAAAAAAAAAAAAACCCACCAAAAAAAACTCCTTAAATGCAAGCATTTCAGGAAGAAGAATCTAGTTTCCCCTGGTGACTACAACCTAGCACATTTTCTAGGCCAAAGCAGTAATGACAGTTACATGAACTGCAAGAATGGTACAGAAGATCATCAACAGGATATGGTAATATCTGGAACACAATCACAGCACCAACACCCAGCATTTCCACTTGGATCTTCAGCCTCACATATACACCCTGCCTCTGTGCAGAGAAACTCCAGAAGAACAGCACCAACCTATTTAGATCCTTGTGCCACTCTGTAACCAGAAGAGATGATCATTAGTAAAAGAATAATTGGACCACTACATGGTCTCTGAGGAGCTGTGTATTCTACATAGAGCTAGCAGTCTATACACACATCTGCAGCAAGCATTTATATATAAAGAATTTCAAATTAAGCCACTCCATTGACAAAAATAGACAAAAAAAAAGTGTATGATGTAGAGTTCATGGATACTGTTATTTTTGTCTTGAATCAAACAACTGTTTTCAGATAGCATAATTAAAATTACAAACATTTTAATCACAGCACAAGTTAGTAAGATATGGACAGACATAATTACAAAGCAAAAATTGTCTAGGCTCTGCTAACTCCAATATTAAGATATTTCGTGGGAAATGGCAAAAAACAATGTCACATTATTTCTCCAATTCATTAATAATCATGTTTTTTGCACACTATTCTTCATGGTGTATTAACTTATGACAGAGGTCAGTGCTACATTAAATTATAGGATAATTTATTATAGTTAACAGTGGTATTTGACAGCTTCTTAGGTATCTGCTGCTCTTAAACTTGTTCTGCATAGAATTATTTTTTTAACAGCACAATAAGAAAAGTCTTAAATAATAATGCATTTTACCTTGATTCCCACCTTTTTGTTACACTTCTCCATACAGAGCAAGTGGTGACCAAAGATAACTATAAGAAAAGAATAAATCAAAATAGATCAGCTCAAATTTAACATTTACAGACTCCGAAGGTTTATAATACAAAGCACAAGTTTGTCCTTCCTTCCACTACTTTCATGTAACACCTGACCTCAGTTTCTCCAAATTCAGGGAGGTTGAATATAGTAAGAATCCAGTCCACAGTCTTGAACTGCAACGTCTTATATGAAAACCTAAAAAGGGATCAATTGTTTTCTTACAAGAGAGTGTGCTACATAATTCAAGGAAAGATGACATCCACCAGTTGGTACCAGTATCTTTCTGTGTTCTGTAAGGATGTTTTGCTGTTAAATACTTTGTTTACCTCATTATCTGTAGCTTTATACTCATTATGACCTCTTTTGCATCCCCACCCCTGTGATCAGTACTCTCTCTCCTCCTCTTTCTCACTGCATTTTGTTTACTGCAATCACAGAGGTGTGTGCACAGAGATGGACAGAGACAGTCCTTTGCAATGCACCACGCACCACACTTGTAACCACCTCCCTGAAATTCAGTCCTTCCCTTCTCACCTGTGCATTTTAGTTGAGTCCTAATGCCACTTATTCCCACTATTTCTCTGTCTCTAGGATTCTGTTTGACTACTGAAACTGGTTTCTGCACTGCCTTTCATGCCTCTGCATATAGGACATTCTCTAAATAGACTGCTAACTCACATCCCTCTTTAAGCAAAATCCTAATGTTATTGTAGCCTTTAAGGCTATATTGAAGGCCCATCTATGATTTCTTTCTTTTTTAAATTTTATTTGTTGCTGATTACCTCAAATCAGGGGGGCAGGGGAGGGGATTGATGGTAGTTTAATTTGTATATGTCTTTTATGTACACAGGAGACCTTCCATCTCAGCTGGTGTCTTTGATAGTTACTACAGCTCAAAATTTAAGAATAGTTAATAATCATGACAAAGACAAGTATAACTGTGGAATCTATGGGTTTCTGTAAAAAATAGACATTATTTTAGTTATGTTGGTGTAGGAAGGAGAACCTGGATAGACACAAATAAGAGACACACAAATACTTTTGAGCTGTGGTAGCTCTCACAGTGACTCAGATGGTGTTGGACTAATGCAGAGCTAAGGTTCCTCCCTTTTATATGTAGCAGAGTATTTCTACCTGCTCACTAGAAATGAAGATGTTGAACACATAATGCAGAAAGAGATTAATGTAGTTTGGTAGTAAATGAATACCTGGCTCCAAGAGCCAGATGAAATATAATCCTGGGACTAGGTTTAAATATTTTTAAATCATGTAGATTTAAATCACCACTTCTAAACTACTTTTGTAGTATACAAGAGGCAGCACTATTCTTGTCTTAGCCCTATGTAAGACAGAGATAGTGAGTCTATAAATATCAACTATGTAGTCCCCAGGTATTAGAAACAAGAATATAAGAAAGTGCAACACAGTTAGGGAAGAATCACAGTACAACCTTGTATGTGAAAATAAACTTTGGAAAAATGGCATTTCAAAAAGTGATGAACCTATTCAAAAAGACCCTGAAGTCAAGAATGAGGAAATTAAAGTCCTTGGACTTACCATGAGACTTACTTAAGCATATTATAGTAGTCACTGAAGGCACGAATGCCTGTAAACAAAAAAAATAATAAACGAGAGGGGAAAAATTCCAGTACAGTTAACTAATGAAGTTCAAGAGGTCATTGGAGCCATGTAGGCACCCTTCAGGCAGTGGAAACTGAGCCCATGACTCTTCCAGTGAGTGTACCTTTCTTTCTTAAGCACTTTTCATACACTATACATTTTTCTTTTTATCTAGTAACTGTACCAGGTTTTAAAAATGGAGTTGAGGTTTCTTTCAGCTGAAATACACTCCAGTGTTAGAAATACAATGTTTGAAAAAACACAGGTGTGGCATGGATAAATATTTTGCAAATATTCCATTCCATTGCGCAAATGTTCCTCAAACTAAGTTTGACAATAAATCTGTTTGACCTCAATGGCCCATCTAGTCTTGACCTTTCTATGCATCTCTCACTCTTTCCCAAAACCAAGATGAAATTAGACATGGATAAGTACAAACTTTTCCTCTTAGGAAAGAGAAAGCAAATACACAAATACAAAATGAGGGATGACTTATAAAGAATCAATATAGAAATGTATTACAAACAAAACATGTTGCCTACTTGCAACAACAACAACAAAAGGATAAATCTCATTCTAATAGGTGTTAGCAGGAACACTTTATGTAAGAGACAGGAGGCCGCTATACTACTCTTTTCAATCTACTGTTGCCAGCTGGCTACCATACTTTATCAAAGGTGTATGTTAGCTGGAGATAATACCAAGTAGAATAACAGGAACAACAAAAGTGGATAAATTTAAGAACCTTTTTTTGTGTGTGTGTAGAAAAGCAAAGGTGAAGATAGGAGATTATAATGACTATGTAGATGAAGATAATCCATTGTTTATTTTCCTACTGTTGGGAGACATATTAAAAATGGGCACTGGCCAGACTCAGCTTCTTATTTAGATGATAGCAGATAGATGGCAACTCTTCCACAGAAAATACAGCTGGTTGATTCAGCAATGCCAAAGTCACTTTGCCGGATCTACAACTAACAAAGATTTCCTCGTTTATAAGTGAACTGAACATCAGGAATCCAGGGCATCATATTCCCTGCAGAGCCATCAAAGGGAGGAAGTGGGAATACCACAGAAACAAGCCAACTGCAAAGGGCAATGTCTGTATGTGAAGTAAAGCATCTCTCAAGCATGGGTGCCCTATCCAACACCAGCTATGATTACTGCCCCATGAATAGCCTTGTCTCTGAAAACATGTCATTTTGTTATTTTCTGTTCCTAGGAGATCAGGGAGTGGGGTGTGGGGTGAATTCTACACGAAAATCTGTAATGCAGATTCCCTCAAACTGTACTTTGCATCTGGCAAAAGTTCAGCAAACAAGGGACATTTTGAGGTAGAGGTTTTTGCATAATCTCTGATTTTGATTGCCAATTTCAGACAGCATCACGAAGGTTACAGCCCTGTTTCCAAATCATTATTCAGGGTTACTCTGCAAGGGCACTGGTGTGTAGACCCTCTTTGCTGGACAAATAGATCTGAGGAAAAATTGGTAATAGTGTATTGAAGTGCACACGAAAATTCAACAATTAACCGTACAATGAAAACTTACTGCTCTACAATAATAAACAGAGCATTAGTTATGAAGCTAGCAAGGTTCCTATTATGCCTCAGCTAGAAATTAGTCCACAATACGCAAGTGGCACATACCTGTCCCAAAATCAATGCCAGTGTGGTGTGAAATTGTCCTGGAGATGCGTTTGCTTAAAGACAATGGAGATCTGTAAAGCTAAAATCTGTGTTCAGATTTTGAAAAATCTTTAAGCTCAGAAATCAGATTTTGTTTCACATTTGTCTTTAATCTTCAGAGAAACAGTACTGATGACTGGAAAAAAACAGAATTTGTGGGAGTAAGAGATATAAACTTATTCTGGATGGGGAAAGGAGTTATGTGTTTGCAAAGTTACTGTAAACTACTTCAAGAATGAATGGAGAAACCTTGTAATACCTTGAACCAGTTATTAGACTTAAGGCCCTTTCAGGCCATGTCAGAGCTTGTCATTTCTGGAAGCCAAATATTTCTCTGTGTGGTGTTAAGCCTGGCCTACACAAAGTTGCATCAGTTTAATTAAAAGTGTATTTTTAAATCAATTTAGCAAGCCCATGCAAACCCTATGTGGGCACTTTTAATTTTATTTCAGACTTGCATTAATTTATCTTAAGTGAATTCCTTCCTGACTTAGGCTAAATCAATATAAGCCAGGGCAAAATCAATTTAGGAGTATCCAAACAAGTGTTCACATCGGTTTAACAAAATCAATTTATAAAGCAATTCAAATTAAATTGGTGTAACTTTTGTGTGAAGACAAGCTTGGCTTAGCTAATTTCCTCAAACTAGATTTTTTACCAAACCAACCAAAGTGAAAATTGTGGAATTTCTTTGGGATCCAAGCTTATTTTCGCTGCAGAGTTAATCAACTTCAGAAAGTTTATGGAAATTGAGAAAAAGGAAATTCTGAAGTAAGTGAGAAGCACAATTAACAGTTTGGTTATCAGAAATTTATCTTATTTATTTATTTATGTATCTATTAGTTACCAGTGAAATGCAAGCAGAACTTGTAAAATACCCAGGAGAGAAGATGTTTCCTGGACACCATCCCTAAAATTAGTTTCACTGGTTAGACTCAAGAACAGAAGAAGTTCCCTTGAACTCTATTTTGCATCTGGCAATTGTTTCATAAACGGGACACATTTGAGATACAGTGGGAGAGAATTGGTCTGTATGCCTTTGAAAATACTAGGCTAGTGGCTGTGAATTAGAAAGAAAACCCACACCAATACACAAAAAAACAGAGTTCTGACAAAGGCATTTTGAAGAATGGATTCTCAAAGTGCTAGAGGAGTGCAAACAGATCAGTATTTGAAGCGTATCCAGAGAATGAAGACCTTTCTCTCCTCATATAAAGTACTTTATCAAGCTAACATGGAAGTTCTTTGTAAGTTTCTTGTGTCAGGACACATATTGCAAACTTGCAAATTACAAGATTTTGCATTAGTCAACTAGATATAAGTAAAAAAATGTAGATTACAGAGGAACTCACTGCTTTATTTCACTCACCTTCTGGAAACTCAACACATTTCTTCATGTTACTGGTGACTTCTGCTAGCCCCCTCCTAAAGTTTTTAATATTCACAGACCTACAATTGGCTCCCAAAAATTAAATTAATATCTAATACCTTCAAAAACTTACAACCAACCTTGGTTTCTCTCTATGCAGTGTTTTTCATTGAAAAGTTGAGTATTATTTGAAGATTTTGTGCAAATGTGTTTTTGAATTAAGCTTCTACAACAAAAAACGGAAGGCTATTAGGAAATGGCAAGTTTTTCAAAATCCCAGTACTCCAAACAGCAGTCCCTCTAACAATGAGCTGTCCTCACAGTTGCATAATATTCCTTCCTTTAAGAATGAGCAGGAATATTTTCAGAAAGACAAAACAAAAGATTGTGACTAAAATCAGTGGCAGAGGGGTCAAGTTGCAGCATCTGATTGTAAGTGTAAGAAATGCTAATTATGGACTCAGTATTAGAGTTTTATACAAAACCAACACAGTACCTGTTCAGTGTCAGTCAAACACAGATGAGAAGCATACTACAGTTATTCTTGCAAAATCTCAAGACAGTGGGATAATCTCAGAAAAAAATCCATTAAAAAAGCATAAAAATTCAGTCTTTAGACTCTAATATACTATTAGGAATATTTTCAATAGCATAAGTTTTATATTTACAATACCCTTTTAATTCAAAGCAAGGGTAGTAAAATTAAAAAAAAAAAAAGAGTATTGTATACTGCAGATCTATAAATCCCCTCTGGGATGGAAGTGCTATGAATCGTCATCACGTATAAACCACAGCCACACTTCCACTTGTTCACATACTAATCCTGTGGCCTGTGGGAACTGGCCTTGTCTAAGATCTGAATACCTTTAACAGTGCTATCCTGAAGGTTTGGGCTGTGCTTTGCTTTCTGCTCAAGTAATTGCAGGTTGTCAGTAGAAATTCAATTTGTGCTGATACTTCAAATATAGAGGTCACGCTGGGAAACACATCACTGTTATGTTTTTAACCAGCTGTATAAATGGGACCGAGAGAGAACTTCTGCTGTTTCAAAGGCAAAGGTTGCTCAAGCCAGGCACCATTTTAGAGCAAGGCTATGTGCTGGCTGCATGTCTTCTCCTTCTTTTCCTCAGGGTTTCCTAAGGTACTTCTGGCTCCACTGATAATGCCAGAGTGCAAGAATGTGGGCCTTAGGACTAACAATGAATATGAAAATGAGGTCGTAACTTATACTTCCACTTCACATGTGTTGAAGACTGCTGAGCCTGCCCTGTGTTCACTAATTTGTACAAGGGACAAAAAAATGCCCTGTTACTCTGTCATGCCACAGTGTCCAAAGTCTCTGCAAAGATCAAGCAGCAACTTAATTTGTGCCTTAGATTTTAATTACAACCAAGAATCACATTTTTGGTGTTCTTGGCATGGCCCCACCGTCTCACCTTCTCTCCCCAGAGAAGAACTGGAAGGTCAGGGTTAACTGACCCAGGGAGAGATGGTGTCAAGCACTCCTTTTCCAACGGAAAGGGATATGACCTATAAAGGCATGAGGGTAGGGAAATAGAAAAAAAGAGAGAGAGAAAGGACAGCATGAAACTCTAAAACTAGTCTGTTAGATCTGAGTAATAATGTTGTATGAGAAACAGCATCACAGGAGAGGTCAAGAAACCCTGGCTCTACAATGAACTAGAAATATTTCTGTAGAATATACACATTTTTAAGCCTCCTGGTGAAAAAAGTAAACTCTGGGGAAAGTATTTTGTGAAATCTGTATTATTTTAACCTGGAAGTAGGCTTTCTGAATGTAGTTCATACCACCTTTCTCATGGCTGCATGTTTCTATGTAACCTATCCCTGCAGCAACTGAACATCCACTTCCTTGAGAACTACTCATTTGCCTATAGAAAAAAAAATACTTTTTATTTTTTACTGCAAAAAGTCTGATCTCATATCAGATAACAAGACACATTACTGTTTGAGTGTGATATCTCAGTCTTGATATATCTCATGTACTAGATATAGCAATACTTTTGTTCTTTGTGTCCTGTTACTTTTTTCACACTGCTAAGAATCCTTTCTGCTTGCAAAGATAGCAGTAATTTTGTCCTCAGAGTTGTCTGTCTGCTACCAGAGGATGCATGCAAACTGCACTTTTTTAAAGAAGGTATCCTTTGCTCATGCTGTTTTTAGTGTAAATTAAGTCAATTTGAGTAAAGGTACACAAGTGACGAATTGCTTACTTTTGTACTTCTTCAATGAGTTTCTTTCTTGCTTTCTTGCTATATTAATTATATTATTTACCTATTATAGTCTATTGTCATCTCATTAATATTACTCAGTTTTATCCCTGAAATTTCTTGAACCGTTTTGCTAATCAAGTATATAAAGCACTAGTATCACACCTATTCATGGTACCTATTAAAGTGATACAAGGAAAAACATTCTTCTACCCTGAAAAATTTGCAGATATCATTCGGCCCTGGCAAAGTAGATGATGCGAACAAAACCATTGGAAGACAGAAAAATTCAGATGATTAATCAGCACAGCAGAGGTGGTTGGTCATAAAAAAATAAAAACCCTGGAGATGAAAATTGGCCTTTGGCAAGTCTTCCTCAATACTTGAGAGTAAATTTGGTGGAACACATGAGAACCTTATACAAACCCCAATGTCTGTTGGGAGCTGTCATGATTTAACCCCAGTCGAAAACCAAGCACCGCACAGCTGCTTGCTCACTCCTCCCCAGTGGAATAAGGGAGAGAATTGGAAAAAAGTAAAGTGAGAAAGAGTAAAGTAAAGAGAATTGGTAAAAGTAAGAAAACTCGTGGGTTGAGATGAGAACAGTTTAATAATTGAAATAAAAGGTAATAATAATAATAATAATAATAGTAAAGATAATAATAAAATTGTAATGAAACGGAAAACAACAAAAGAGACAGGAACAAAACCCAGGAAAAACAAGTGATGGAACTGCTCATCATTCTCCGACCAATGCCCAGCCCGTCCCCAAGCAGCGATCACTGCCCCTCAACCAACTCCACTCAGCCTACATACTGAGTGTGTCATATGGCATGGGATATCCCTTTGGGAAGTTTGGGTCAGCTGTCCCAGCTACGCTCCCTCCCAGCTTCTTGTGCACCTCCTTGCTAGCAGAGTATGGGAAGCTGAAAAGTCCTGGACTTAGTATAAACAGTGCTTAGCAACAACTAAAACATCAGAGTGTTATCACCTTATTCTCTTGCTAAATCCAAAACAGAGCACTACACCAGCTACTAGGAAGAAAATTAACTTTATCCTAGCTGAAACCAGGACAGGAGCTTTAGGTCTGGGCCAAACAAAAAGCAACAGAGAAAAGCTGTGGGAAAGCTGCCTTTGCAACATCATGTTGTGCAGGGCAGGTTTTCTTTCTTATCTTTTAACCTGTCTCTGGAAGGAGCGGGCCTTTTGAGTACTCTTCTTCTGTGTTTTGCAGCTTACATGGATCAAAAATATGTAACAAGTCCTGGGTTGGATAGGGCCCTTTAAGTTACCTGGTGTCAATGCAGTCATTTGGATGATTATTTACATTTTCTTTTCTCTCTGTGAAAGCACTGTTGTGGCACACAGGAATCAACAATAATCTTCCTTCCATAATTCTGTAAGCTATTTTGCTCAGCCTGCTTGCCAAAATACTCACTCATGAATATGCAATGAGGTGGAAGAAATATTTCTTTAAATTTTAAGCCCCTTGGGCCTTTAATCTTGAAGCCTGTTAAATCCAGGATATGATTTTTTGTGCCTATGCATGTACATGTGCTAAAGTGTTTATATTGGTATCACTTCTTTTAACTTGTGTGCATACTTGATTGCTGGAGGGCTTTCATTCTCATTTAGATATATCATGTACTCATGCACACGCACAGTAAGGACAGTTTTTGCCTATTTTTGATAGTATAGAAGAGATATTATCCAAAGTGTTTCCTACTGCAGCTATAGGAAATAAATATTGATGCATTTTGTAGTAGGGCAAAAAAGGTAAATGAAACTTTTCAAGAGCACCTGCCATACAATGACCACAAAAATTATCTTAAGTATCCAGTATGATAGCAAGTTTCAGTATAGGACTCTGTGTGAGACAACTTATGCAGTGATCAACTGAAAAACATATATGTCAACAAAAATATTTTAATGACAGGCTGAACACTTTTGTCGCTTGGGAGAGGACCCCTTTTTGTCTACATCCTTTGGAGGGCCATTTGACTTCTTGGGCTATGGAATGATGAAGAGGAGAATTCTTCAGCATTTGGTGTGTGCAATAAAGTAAAAAGAAGAATGCAGTGTCTGTTGGCCACACCTCAGTAGTTAAAAACCTCAGCTGGCAGAGAGCTGCATCTGGGCTCCACTCCTCTCTCTGCCTGAATGGGAACAATGATGCTAACCTGAACTTGTGTTCTGGGGTACCCTACACTTCACATTGAATCTGCATGCAAAACTGAAGTATTAATTCAGTTTAGCCTGACAGCCCTAACCACCATGGAGCCAATCTTTCTCCAGCTACATGGAGAAATTTCCTGCCTAAGAACTAGAGCACTTATTTAAGGTTTGGGATATTAATGTTCAAGACCTTTATTTAAAACTGGCAAGAGTGAGACCCTCAATCTACGTGGCCCACCTGTATCAGGCTATATTATTTATTGAACCAAGGTTACAAGTATATCTGTATCTTCCAGTTATAAGCAGCATCAAAATGATAAACTGAAACTGACTTGGGAATGCCAAAATGTCCAGTTTTGCGCTTACTGAGAATAGACATCAAAACACTGAAGGAGAAGTGAAGCCAGTAATTCAGCTCTTTGACTCAGCTTTCCAAGTAACTTTTGTTGCCACAAAATAATGTTTTTTGAGCAAATAAACAACCCTAAAAAACTAAGTTATTACTTCTTACCAAGAATTACTCACCAGTGATATAAAGACAGTGCCAAGAGACAGTTCTTACCCAAAAGACTTAACAATCTAATGCCCCATAGAGCTCTGCTCTGTCTGGAGAATATACCATAAAAAATAATAATGAACTGGTAGCACAAGTTTTATACTCTGAAAGTGGCCCACATATTTATTTTAGCAATTAAAACTTCAGATCTTGTGCTGCTTTTTACCACTTCCTTGCTTAAATTTCTGGCTCTCCAGATTCTGCTTACTGACTCCCATGAACAGCAAGGCATGCACGGAAGCCTTATGAATTCCTCCCAAAAAGAAATTCCAGAGACGTACAGTCAAGCACACCGTATTTTCAGAGAAGCATGGAGATGAGAGACAGACAGTGGAATGATTAATTCTGAAAAAGACATGAGATTTGACCACATATGGCAAAAAATGTAATTTTTCCACCAGAGATAGGGCTAAGGAAGTTGCAGAGCAGGTGCAGAATACGTTCAGTATGCCCTGAAGGAATCTGAAGTGGGGAAAGCAGAAGACAAATTGTCCATAATCATGAATTAGCTCTGTGGGTTCTGGCTCAAAATCATACATCCTCCATATTGGGTAGAATGAGGAGTGCTGTTTTTCCCATTTGTTTTTTTCATTTACATGTGCATGTGTGTATGAGCGTTCCTAAGTACTAAAAAAAGGGGTTTAGGGGAGAAAAATCTAGAAACAAAGAAAGGAAAAGAAAGAGATGTATCTGTCTGATGTTGTTAGATTAAATTAGACTATAATGATTACTGTGTGCCTTCACAAAAGACATTTTGTAACATTTAAGATTTCTGCTAATTGAACGAGGTACATTACCATGCAAAAGAATGTTAGTGAAGGTTGAAAAGGACAAACCAACTATTCTCGTACATCACCATAATTATGCAGCCCCATGTTCGAACAATTACATTTATGTAGACCCACTGTTAAAATCAATGTTACTTGTACAGCTAGTCCTTAATCAATGCAATCAGTCAATTTACCATGGTCACATCCTTCTTCTTAATTAAGACAGTGATATCTCTGGAGCGCAGGGTCTCAAAGAGATAAATAAGTACAGAGGTTGGGAAATGTCAAAGAGGTGACTCCCCGATTTTACTCTCAACGAACTTGGGAGGAAATAAGACAGTTCCCTCAGTTCAGGGAAGCAGCACAATCTTCTAAAGAGATGGCTTAGCATTCATTAAGAAAAGAGCAGGTAGCAGTGTCTGACAGAAATAGCACTAATGAGCAAAGAGCGCTTTCAACATGCATATCCTTCATAGTCATAGTCTGAATTATGAAGGTTGTGCCACCTAAGCCAATTTTAATTAGAGTGAGCATGGACCTCTTTGGACAGTTAGCCTTTCTTTCCAAAATCCATTTCAATATGGTGTCATTTTGTTGTCATAATCAAAATGGCAAAGTGATGGAATAACCTACTTAAAATGTCTGCAGTGTTAAAGCAGATATGGCAAACATCCTCTAATGACACATGTAATAAGGGTATTACCTAGAGGACTTTGACAGTGCGTTCTGTGTTGTCAGCGTAGTAGGAATAATGATAGAGGTCTCCTCTGGAATAGGACATAGGTCTTTAAAGACCAGGTCTAAAATTCCTGTTCTACAGGTAAGCTATTAAACTCCCATGTGCTGAAAGGAAAGGGAAAAATACAGATCTACTGAGCCACAAAAAGCAGATATGTTCATAACTCTGGATGGTTTTTTCCCTCTGCAAAATATATTTGTACTGTCAAACTAGGATTATTCAGTCCTTCTATAGTAAAACACACATTGAAGAGTACTACATAAAGTGAAACAAATCAGGAATTTATTTGTACTTGTTTGTTTATAAAGAAATGGCTTTACCAATTATTTCTGACACTACATTATTATGGTATTTACAGTATAATAATAATAAGAAGAATAGAATAGAATAGAATAGAATAGAATAGAATAGAATAGAATAGAATAGAATAGAATAGAATAGAATAGAATATTTTCAGCTGGAAGGGACTTAAAATGATCATCTAGTCCAAGTGGCTGATCACTTCAGGGCTGACCAAAAGCTAAAGCATGTTATTAAGGGCATTGTCCAAATGATTCTTAAACACTGACAGGACTTCTCATCCTGAAGTGCTTTAGGTGCTCTAGGTCCAAAAGCCAAGGTATTAAAGGTGTTTAGGGGCACAAAACCCACCTAAATGTAATTTCTCTCTCTTTATTAGTTACAAGCCATGACTGATTTCTTTAAATATGAATGAAATCACTCAGAATCCCAGTGGGTCCCTATCTGTTCTACCAAGTACTTTTGGGAAAAATTTGAAAACTCTGGTGACAAACATCTAAACAACTTCAAAAAAAATGGGATCCAGGAATCTAAATCCATATGTAGATGGCATAGTGTTGGACTGAAAAAGCACTTGTAAGCTCAGATCAATGATTTCATAAACCTAAGCAGCAGAAGGCCAAGTGAAATGTCATCATGATGCAACTTTATTGTTTCCCATACCCAAACTAGTACCTGTGTCTGGACACACAGAGCGTTTCTGAGACAAAAATTTGAGTTTTGGGCAACATTTTCAGTTTTGTTTCTTTTCAAAAGACAGTAAACCAAAAGAATATTAAAAACCAACTCAGTAGCTAAGAACATCCTCAACTAAATTTGAAAAGAAAAGCAAAAATTTGGCTTTTTCTTCAGGTCATCAATTTGGTTGAAGGAATAAAAAAAAACTATTTTAGAGAAAAATCCTGAAAAAAGTATTGTTCTTTAAAATGTCATCTGCAAAAAAGTTAATTTACTGAAAACCTGAAAAGAAAATCAGTTTCTGAAACACGACCTTTTTCTCAGAAAAAAAATTAAATCTTTCATTTGACTTATGTTCCCACAGCTAATAAGAATCAAAATAAATATTAAAATACTTGAAGCTAGAAAAAAGTACACTAGAGCAAAAATAAAGCTCTGTTGTAGAGATATACAATGAAATTGTAAACTTTTCTTCTTTGTGGACAGTTCCTATAGACCAATCCATAGCATGAGGGATTGTTTAATTTCCTATGAAACCTGAAATATATTAAGGTATGTTTCAGTGGATTAAGACAATGATGGAAAGGAGCCACTCCCCTAGATTTAATCTCTACTCTGTCCTACTCTCCTTGTATTGTATCAGCATTGTAGCAATCTCTGTATTTCATGGCTGAAGATTGGATTATTTTCTCTCCCTTTAGGTGTATTATTAAATTTAATAAATTAATGACTTAAATGTGCTTTGAGAATTTCAAGGCAAAGTAGAGAAAGTTAGTGTTGTTAAAAACTATTATCTTGACTCTGAGGCAAGAAAATATCCCTGATTTGGACTATGTATAAATTCATGCATATAGAATCAGTTTGAAGTTTGCTGCAGCAAAAGCAGTAAGAAAAAATTCACATCACTATACAAAAATAAATAATGTGAATTGCTATGGAAGAATTCTTCTTCTCCTTCCTCTCTCTCCATGTTATGATTTGAAACTCTGTTTAACTCCTCTAGATGTATTTACTTCTGCATTCGGGGTATTTTGGTGAAAGCCAAAACTATAAACTTGAAATGGAAGTGATTTAATATTTGGGGAAAATTACAATTAAAAAAAAAGAAATTATTTTCACAGTGCTTTCTGTAAAGAAACAGAATTAAGATGAAAAAGCCAAGAAAGCTGCAGGGATTAAAGAAGATATTTTATAAATTTGAAAGCAGCTGTTCAGCCATATGTGCTTACCTTTTCATTTTTTCTCAGCTAGCACTCTTACCCTGGATCTCTACCAACCTGGCTTGTTTTTAATCCAGCAGTATCATTACCTGAATAACCAATACCCTCCTGATCTTCACAGTGGAATCAGCAGTAAGGAGGCTTTGCTGTGGTAGGATAAAACACACAAATTCTTCATTTTCTTTAATTTATTTTAAATCCTGCAGAATCCAGTATGTTGCAGTATTTCAAGATCTTGAATTCCTTGAGCAACTTGGCCATGAACCTCACAGCCTATGGCCATATAACAATATGGCCCTGTGTCTGTTTAATAGCCCAGACTACTATGCCCTCCATCCAGTAAAGAATATAAACATGTGATTAACTTTTATCATATGTTTATAACTTTGCTGAAGAGGGGCAATATAAAGTAAATGTTTACCTACTTTGTTGATCTGAGACTTGCAACACTACCTGCACAGGTTTAAATATGGTGTCCCTATAAATATAGGCACATACCTTATCAGAGACAGAACTATGAATAAAATAACCTGAAATGAGAGCCAAATATTCCCAAATGTTCATGAAATTCCCATTCAGCTCTCAATATCACCTTTTGGAAAAGCTTTCCCTGTGCTATTATTCTGCAGAAACTATCTTAGAGGATGCTAATTTATGTGGCATGCTGTCAGATGTGTGTTTTGTTATATCAAGAAGATATTTCTTATGTACTAATTTAATTTATTTTATACTGAACTTTGGAAAGACTGCTTATGCTTTTGTCCTTCTGGGTACTTATTAATGGAAAAATGTGACAAATGGTAGAACTACAGCAAAGATAGCATATTTAGAAAAGGAAAATGAATCACTGCACATTCAACAATGGATCATATCAAAACTGTTCTTAGCCTTGCATACTTTACATTCAATGGTCAATCTTTGAACAAACTAGTGTCTGAGCTATAGGCTCCCCAACTCATTCATCACAGCATAACTCTATCTTCTGCATTTCAAGAAAATTACAGAAAATAAAACTGCAATAAAACCAAAAGCTGGAAACAGAGATGACACCCATGACAACATTAAAAACAGAATACTGAAGGCGTGCAGCCATCCATTCAGCTTACAATTAATGCAACTCAAGATAGATGTCTGCTTTTTTCTAATGCAATATCCATGAGGTAACCCATAAGAAGTAGTACAAGTTTTCTACAGTCATAGGACACAAAAAATAGATACCAATTTCAAGTAGGGCTGGGAGAACTAGCCAGAGAAAAAATCAGGAATATATAAATATATTTATATGAAGCCAAATGTTGAGCCGCATCATTATGTAATTCAAATACAGTAGCAGCACACAGCACAAAGTCCAAAATCATGTAAACGGCTCTTCTCTCCACAATGAATTAAGCAAAAACTTGTGATTCAGACACTGAAGTGACTGGAAGCAGATCAAGTTCTGATTTTGCAGTTTAATGCCACCTTTAATCAACTTTAATTCACAGAAAGTAACTTATTTTAAAAAGTTACTTTTCTTCTAATTTTTGAACTTTGCTGCATTCTGCATATCCTGATTCCAGCCTTGCCAGAAACATTAATGTCAAAATATTATGCCAGATCTTGAGAATTTTCCAGCCAAGTTTCATCCTCAGGAGGGTCATGTTATTTACTGAAGTTCACTTAATCATCCATATTTTGAAATACTGAAATAACCTTATAGTCAAATTTAGCCACTCTTAATTTGAATTTATCAAAATATTTCAAAAGCTTCTCAGAAATCAAATTACATGGAAAAATATTCTTTCCTTTATGGTTGCATATTCTTTTAAGGAGTATGAGAGATCTTGTCTGTGTATGCAACCAAGGGGTGTTAATCAGAAGGGCTTGCAGAACATCCATCACATACGTCTACAATCCAGCACCCACAAAACACCTCTAAGGAGTGTGTAATAGGCTTAATACTCATAGAAAATGAACATAATTCCACTTTAATATACCCAAAAAATGTGATTGGAGAGATCAAAAGCACTGAGAGAATAGTGCGAAGTCTGAAGTTACTCATGAGACATCAACCCTTTGACCAGGGACACTCTCTTCCAGACCTTAGCAGTATGCTGGAATAGTAAAAAGAACTAATCAGTATCACCTTTGAAAAGTTCTGGTGATCCAATAAATGCATCATGCATGAAAACAAAATTTAAAATATTGTTGTTAGTTTTAGCTTGAGAAAAAAGAAACTGCTGTTTTGATAGCAGTCCTTTAAGTCTTGTTATTTAAAAGGATTTCCTTGCCATACTTCATTACAGAGTTATAACTTTACTGAAACAATTTCAAGAGCGAATGTCAAACATCAGAAAATAGTTGTGTAGTGAAGAAAGAAAGACTAGTGTAATACAGGTAAGAATGGGTTTTGTCCTCTCCCCCCTCCCATTTTCTTCCTATCACACAGAGCACTGAATATGTATTGGCACAACTTGGACACCATACAGAACAGAATAGAATTTATTTAGATATATGGCCTTTCATATTCGAGGTATCTCAAAGCACTTTATGGAGCAATGACTTAGATAATGGAGTGACTGTGTTGGCAAACTTACTGTCATTATACAGTCAGCAATAGACCATACATAGTTCAGATATCAGAACTGTGAGAAAAAGTAGAAATGTTGGCCAAAATATGGAGCATGCACCTAAAAAAATCCATGAAGTGAAAAAAGGCACTTACCTTTTGCCCAAAAGATAGCAAGACGCAGCATCATTTGATAGCTCACTGTATCACAATTGCTTGTATAATGGAGTCTTCCTGTGCTGTTTAATGTCATATACCATTCTTTTTCAAAAAATGTTGCATGTCTTAGTTATAAATCTGCATGGTCACAGGTGGCTAGCAAATGACAATGGAACCATAAGGCTACCATTTTGTAAACTTAATATAAAATATAATTTCACCTTTGGAGACTAGTTATTCTAGAATAATTATACATATTCTAGTCACTCTGATAAGAATTTGCACAAGTAGGCTGAACCAAGTCAATGCGATGGTTGACATTAATACTGCTCCATCATAAGAATAAATATTTGTGCTGTTACAAATAAATACTAAGACCTGACCAAGTAGGGAAAAAGCATCTTTGCTAAAAGGCTGGCCAACCTGGTAAGGAGAGCATTAAATTAGGAATGATGTTGATGGGGAGTTGACAACCCATAATCAACAGAGGAAGTGGTGGACTTCCTCAAGAAAAGGGTGCAGGGTGTTATGGATGTGGAAGACCTTGTAATCAACAAAACAGAGCTGAAAGAGGTGCATGAAGAAATGCTGATAGGACAGCACTATGGGGAATTTTTTCAAGGGAATAATCAGGACTAGCTACATCTCCAAGATGCTGTACACCAACATATGAATCACAGGGAGCAAACAGGAGGAATTAGAGGTTTGCATGCAGATGTAGGGCTATGATCCCATTGGGAGCACAGAGGCGTGCTGGGATGATGAGCCATCTGAGAGCTTACTAGTCAGGATTAGAGGACAGACCGAGGCAGGCAACACTGGCATGAAAATCTGCTACAGGTCATATGATCAAGGAAAAGAAGCAAATGAGTTCTTCTTAAGACAGCTGGAAGACACCTCTCATCTGCAGGCCCTGGTCTTCATGAAGAACTTGAACCATCATGGTATCCACTGGAAGGGCAACATGGCAGGGCACAAGAAATTCAAGAGGTTTCTGGAGTACCTTGATAATAAATTCTAGACGCCGGTGACTGAGGAACCAACAAGGGGAGAAGCTGCTGAACCTCATACTTATAAAACCAATGAACTGGGCAGCAATGTGAATATCAAAGGCATCCTGGGTTGCAGGGGCTATGAGTTGGTGGAGTTCAGGATCATGAAAGGAGGGCAGCAAGGCAAAGCAGAGGATCACAGTCCTGAACTTCAGGAGGGAACATTTTGCGCTGTTAGGAACCTGACTGGAAGAATCTTTTTGTGGTATGGTCATGAAGCAAAAAGGTGTCTAGGAGAGCTGGTTGATTTTGAAGGATCACCTTCTGCAAGTTCAAGAAAGGTCCATCCTAGTGCACAGGAAAACAAGCAGATGCATATAAATACATGGCAGGGCAGAGAGAGTAAAGAATATGAAGCCATAGTCTTATCTGTAGTACTCAGTGACAGGCCAAGAGTCAATGGGCACAAACTGAACTACAGTAAATTCCATTTAAACTTAAGAAAAAGCTGTGGGGGTTATTGAACACTGGAAGGGGTTGCCCAGAGAGGCTGGAGACCCTCCATCTCTGGAGATATTCAAAAGTCAACTGAACACAGTCTGAAGCAAACTACTCTAGCTGACTGTGCTTTGAGCAGGGGCGTTGGACTAGATCTCCAGAAGTGTCTTCCAACCTCAGCCATTCTATGATATTGTAATACCTTAAAAACTAAAAGGGATTACATTTACAAGATGATGCATATGAACAGTTCAATGACACATCACTGAGACACACAGAATGGTTTCACATGTACACCCACACATATGCTCTATCTAGAATAAAATTAAAGTCCAAAGGTGTAAATTAACTTCCTACAATACAAAATGGTGACCAAGGTCTGGGTCAGTCTTTGTTATTCTTAAACCCACGAAAGGTGACTGAGAAGATAGTGGCTTGATTCTTCTTACAGGAACGAGCATATAATTGTTTCACTTCTCCCGGAAAAAGGAAAAAGTAGGATCTATGTTACACTTTCACAAATTTCATCAGTTTGAAAGCTCTGTTTACCTCCTCTATAATCCTGCATACCTGGGGAATGACAGTGCAATGATGATTCACAGAACAGGACCCCAGCTCAAGTCACAGAGATCCACCATTTAAAGATAGATTTTCCCTGGGGTCTGTGATGAATTTTCACAGGATGAAAAGGGTTTTCATGTATATCTGCCATATTTGCCCCTTTGCTCCTCTAAGCTTTTAAGCCCCTGTTCCAATGGGGCTGCATCAAATAAAGCGCACCCTCCGAAGTCTCATGTAGAGAAACACTGAATCCTTATTTCTTGCTTTCCACAGAAAAAACATAGAAAACCTATGTGGACCCTCCACATACATATCTGTGGGGCACTGCTACCCTGCCCACAAATGAGAAAAGATCAAATGAAGAGTAATTCATATTTATAAGGAATCAATTCCAGCAAGAAATTGAACCAAGAAGCTTTGGGCTCAAAGTAGTGTGGCTTCCTGCTGAGATAAGAAGAAATGACTTTGTCTGTCTCTAACCAACTAACTAGGTGTCACATGTGATGTTCTTGCTTTAATGCCTGCCTTACATATGGTGCCTGATAACTGCATGGATAAGGGGATAGAAATACATGTCACAAAACACTACCAGCATGTGAGTGGGATATGCATAAATGAATGGTTGTGAATGGCACTTTTTTAGACCAAATGACTTTCTGTCATTTCTTCATTATGTCTGAGAGTAATCTTCAAACATGCAAGTCTTTCCTTGAAAAATATATTAGCAAAAGAAGGGTACAAAAGGTTCTGTGTCGTTAAGACAACTTGACTTTAAGAACAGTTTATGCTGCTTGGGAAAGAGTAAATAAATAAAGTACTGATTATAAAATTAATGTTCTATTATATAGCTCAGAGGGGGATAGTACAAAATGCAATGATTTATGCATTGACAAAAAGATATGATCTGCAGTTTGTCATTTGTATTGTTCCTCATACAGTCATAGGATCAGTTAAATGGGAAAATGTTAGTTTTCCCATTGGAAAACGTCTATTTAGTCAATAACTCCCTGTTGTAGAAGTTTAAGCTGCTAAGAATACTTATTCTTGGGAGAGCTGGGTCGTCTTTCATGATAGAGCATCAGCAACTTGTGGTTAGATTGTCAGGATATGAGCGGCTATTTCTTAAAGAGATTTTGATTACCTAGAATTAAAAACACACAAACAAACCAAACATCCCCCAACCCCAAAAACCCAAACAAAAACAAACCTATTCTACCATGGGAGTTTTTGGACTAGGTTGCTGTTGACTTGGTACTGAGGACACATCTATACTGTAATTGTATGGGGGCAAATTACAACCTGCAGTTCGCACAGGTATGCCTGTAGATGTGGGCTAGAAAACCCATTCAAGAACATGCTACCATTTAGCCATATGCCATTGTGCTTTCTACTCTTACCAGGCTTAAAAACAAACAAACAAACAAACAAAAAAAGAGCCTTACCCATTCTTACATGAAGAGTAGACAGACATTATTCAACTTCAGCCTTTACTTTATCAATTCTCAGCACAAAAATTTTTAAGGTAGGTACAAATAGGATCATTCACTACCATAATACTCTACAAAAACAGTGCATGCCTCAAGGGTCATCAAACCTCATGGTTTCTCTTGGAAGATAGACTATTAAAAAATAGCTCAGACAAACAAAAAAAAAAAATTCATGGGATTAACACCCTTACTTTAACTTAGACTTTACAGAAATTACACTAAGGGGCTTTCTTTTCTCCTTTGTTCTATAAGGCTTAGTTCTGACTCTTAATTGGAAGTAATTAGGATCATAGATGTGAGCCAATGATGGGGGATAAACACAAATTGCTTCAGATGTTTGCAGGGCTTTTGTTGGAGTTCAAAAAGCCACCTTTGTTTTGCAGGAAGCCCTGACTTCAACAGGAGCAGGAGTGATGCTTGGTTTCCTCATGTAAGTATTTGATAAGATGCAGTATGATGCAGAGGAGACTTTAAACAGTGAGAGGGGGAAAAAGGTGATTTTGATACATCCCTCCTAATAACTTCTTAGGAAGAGTTACTGAACAACAGTGATGTTGCTGAGAATATCCCACCATCCAGAATGTGTGCTTGTGAGGGGGGTGCGGAGAGAGAAAGAAAGAAAGGAAAAACAAGAACTAGCTGATGAGTTGGTTCTTTAGTAGGATCTCTTGATGTTTGCCAAGTACTTAGTCAAAGAAGCAAGCAGAAGGAAATCATTTGCTTCCTGCTCATGACTTGAGTCATATCCCACTCAGTCAGCCATTTCAAAGGAGGAGCTGCTACAGCGAGAGAAACACATTGCAACTGGCAGCCACACTTGATCTTTGGGGTGTTTAAAAATCAATGGTTTTGTAAAAAACACACAGGAATATTTTGAAAGAACTGGATTTGTCCAAGCAGCAACAAATAAATAACAGCTTTAAAATGTATTTGTCAAGGAAACCAAGGAAGAGCATCAGGAGAAAGTATTGTAGGAAAAGAAATGCAGGAAGGGTTGAGAAAAGGCACAGGAAAGAAATCCACAAGGGAGACAAACTCAAAATTATTAGACAAAGATAAACTAAAAATAAAAAGCAGAAAAGAGTGAAACTGCAGAAATAAATTCAACAATGGGTCCCTACCCTGAAATTCTTCATGTATTAAGGCTCCTCATACATGCAGAGTCCCAACACATTCAGTAATAACCTATGTACAAGGTTATAAATGAACTGGTATGAATAGACCATTAAGAACTTTTAGAGGGGAGATAAGGGGTTTTCACTTGTTGCAGTAGAAAAGAGAGGAAGATCAAAAGGGAGGTGGCAATTTCAGAGACATGGACTATTAGGACAGTCTTGTGCTAGGTTAAGAACATATTTCTTAAAGCCACTCACTGAGGTTCAAGATGACAAGAATGCCAAAGAGATTTTTAATTATGCAGTTGAGTATAAGAGTCCATACCTTAGAGATGTCATGGAGAAAGTAAGCAACACAGTAATACCCAATTTTATATTTTTTATTGAGTACTATTATGTTGATTATTTTTTTATGTATCTCACAATGAACTATCAAAGGTCTCCTTTTCTACCCATGTCAGTGTGGTTTGTGCTCTGATGCAGTGCAGTGTTGAGGCTTGAGAAGACAGTGGTGAAAGAACATACAGGAAATCTGTAAATGAGCAGTAAATGAGCAGTCAACAGGACGACTCACCTGAGATCACATTGGCTCCAAGATGATGTCAAGGCAATACATTTGTAGCTAACAATCTCTCTCCCCCTGTCCTGTGGTAAGTAGGTACTAGTCTTGTTCAGTTCACAAGGCGCCCCTTGAGTCCACTAGCCTACACGTTTCCCTAAGCCTTAAGACATTTACCAAGGCTTACTGTGAAAACTGAATTGCTTTTGTTTCTTGACTCCTTTCATTCCATTTGTGTTCTCATGAGTGGTCTCATCCTGCTTTCTTGCAGTTCTTTCATCATTTTTCAGCTTGGTCTATTTTCACCTGTTCCTTTACTGTTGTCCAGGTTAACATCTTCCTTGCCATATGACTCTGTGAAGTGAACCTCAAATTTACAGAAAATTATGCAAAGCAAGATCTTCCCTCTTGAAAACTTCAAAATGACACAATGACAAAGCTTAAAAAAAAATCAATGTAGACCTTTGTCAATATTGCTAATAATTTGATTTCACAAATCAGCACTTTGAATCAGGAAATGGTTCAGCCATAAATGCAAACCAGCTCTACCTATCACTTTTCTTAGTAGTAAACCAGGATCTATTGGTGACTGCACAGTCCATCTCTAAAACAAACATCCCGACAAGCCATTGTATTTCTAAGCATCAATGTTATGGATGAATGACCAGCATGTGCTTGGTAAATTTAGGCCAGTGCTGAAAAGTGCTGAGCATCTGCACTGAATTCAACTGAACTGAAACAACTCTCCTATAACCACTTCTATATCAGACTCTTCATCCTTTTTTTTTCCTACTCCCTTAAGACTTTCTGTACATTTTCAGTCAAAATTTTTCATTATCTAAAATTGACGCATTAGCTCGGGGTCCAAAGACTGTTGTGATCTGGACTTTTCTTTCTTTACATAATTCTGTATGTTCAGTTCCAATTATACATAGACAGCTGTGAATTGCTAAAAGCTATCACATTCAGGAGGAGAGGAAAAACCCCACCTCTCCTATCAGATTACTTATAGTTGCCATATTACTTATGGTTATGACTGTGCTATGCCAATTATTACAATATTAACATATTTACATGCAATTTACTACTCAAATGCTAATAAAACAAAACCAGAAAATTAAAGAATGGTAAAATATCTAATTTTAATTTTTTTAATCTTTGATATTGATATTTTTTGTAAATACAGCAAATGCTTCTAATTATATTTTAACAAGCAGTTATGAAGAGGTATGCCTCCTATTGGATCCTAAATGACTAAAAATGACCTACTTTAATTTTATTCATTATCTCTAACTGTTATTAGAACCTGTATTTGACATATGTGAATATCATTTGATCTTTTCAAACCACACTCATTCTCATTAAGAAAGCCCCAAGACATTTTCTTTCAGAATATTTTTCAAATATTCTGAGATTTTGCTTGTTATGTGAAATGTGACAGCACTTTCAAGTTCTTTATCATAGTTTTTTTCTACGGCAAGAACCAATTATCCCTTCCCAGTACTAGTGTCTAGTTTTGAACTCAATATTTAAGCAATTAGTATCTGTATCTGTAAATTAATACATCTATATTGCTAATGTAGTTTTAATCATACAAAATGAGTAAGAACAGTCTTCTTCACTGTTGCTAAATGTAAAGAAATGTTTATTTAAAGTTAAAATGAAATTAAACTAGGAGAGGAGAAGCAATGGATATGATTTTTTACAGCGCTTCTGCTTTTCTTTTTCTGAAGAAGACCACTTAAAGGAACATTACCTTTTTTCAAATAGTTGTCTGTTTTACACAAATCAAACTTATTTTCATACTTTTAAACTCAGTAATTGCTGACTATATAGACATCTTCATGACACCCTCAAATCCATTAAAGTATTTGAACTTTTAATACAAAAACCAGCATTTTAAGTTAGGAATATGCTGAGTGCTATGCTGAAAAAGATTCAAATCAGAAATTATATTTAGCCATAATTAAGTATCAGGACTATGAGTTATTATGAATACACAGTGATTGATATAGATTTTACTGTTCATTATAAAGCTCCTTTTTTGGGAAGTATCTGTGATATTTCACTAGATCAGAGAAATGAATCTGGATATGTACAGATGCATCAGATTTCAAAATGCATTTCATCAGTAATCTACACAAAATAGCTCTGCTGGCAAATGAAAACTAATTTCTTCATTTTGTTTTCTTATCTTGCTTGCAGAAAATGAGTAATAATAAAACCATACTACACAGATTTGAGTTCATTATTACCTTCTTATGTTAATCACCAATTAACAGTTTCTTTCTCTCATGCATAATAATTCTAGAAATACTTTAGGTCCACTTGCTGATATGCTGATGGATGGGTTTATCTGACCTGCAGATGGCTGTTGTTACATCCTATTCATAGTGATGGTCTTGGAATGTCTATCCAGAAATGTTAGAGAGGAAAATGGAAAAGTTGGGAATTAAAAGAAAAATTACAAAAATTGCATTGAGTCTGCTATTCCGTTCAAATTTTGTGTAATACTCACATCATTGTATTTCTTTACGTGATCTGCAGAGATTATTCTTATACCACACTTATAGCCAAGTGAACAAGCTGATGAGAAGAAAATTGAGACTTGGCTTAACATTTTATTATTGTGGCTAGAATTGCCTTAACTCATGTTTGTTAGATTAGATGGGAAATATAAATGTAAAAATTAATTCTGGGAAAAGTTTTCCTAGGATTTTCAAATACCTAAACAAGAGATCACTGCAAAAGGACAGTAGGCCTGAATACTTGAAAAATTTAGTAAAGTTCAGCTCTATAACCAACCATCACAGCGAGCCACTATCTCCAACACTGTGAACCAAACACCCATATCTCATTTTATAATCCAACAAAGTTCAGAAGGTAACTTCATAGTTAACCTGCTGGTTCACTCACCCTGCTCAAGAAACCCCAGGCAGTCTGTAACTGGCCAACCAGGAAATAACATCAGAAAAGGGAATTTCAGGCTGGCCTAGTATAAAAGAAGGCCCATCCTGTCCATAATCAAACACTCATGATAGTGTGAGGGTACTGTGGTTAGAGAGGATACCGTATAAAAACTGGAAAAGTGGGGCACTTATGCCAATTTGCAGCCAGTCTCTGCTCTCTAGGGGCCAGATGCTGCTTGCATAATTCATAAGCTCTGCTAGCTCAGTGATCAAATCACACCAGTCCTCAAATTAAATAACCAAACTGGGATTTGTCAGAGCTATGCCTGCTCCTCCACTAGCCTTTCCCCACACACTCTGACTAGTACTGAATGAAACAAGGCATAGAGGGGACAGAGCGACATCTGTGCTTTGAATTTACAACTTTTCTTGTTGACTCAGAGATCTGACTGCCCAGCTGCTGTTGTCATTAAAACATAGACATTAGCAAAGTTTTCTCTTAAACCTGTTGCAAATAGTTTTTAACATGAGAAAACAAGGTCTTTTTTTTCCCAGTCTTGTTCTTGGAAACAGTTGAACTATTTTAGCCTATTCAGCTTGAGGCAGTTATTCAACAGAAAATTTCAGCCAACATTTCTGAAGTCTGAAAAAGTTACAAACAGCTGAAAACGGGGTCCTATACTACAAAGTGTTAGTTAAGCAATTAGAGGCATAGATGTTCCACGTAAGCTGTTCACTTAGATCATTCACATGTGGACAAAAATGTAAACATTTTGGAGCCTTCATTACAAAGGAAGTTGCATAAAACTGACCCAACAATTTTAAGCCAAAATTAGTCTTGGAGATTAGCACTTAGCACAATGAAGAAACAAAGAAAACATGCTTAAGCTCAAACCATCCTACAGCTAGATCTTAGGTAAAAGGTCAGAAGGATCTGATCTCTGCCCAGCTCACAGAGCAAGTACACAAGCCACGTACTCTGTGCCTGTAAGCACAGAAGAGTGGTTGGCTGCCCAGAGAAGAAGGCATAGCCAGGTGGAAAACGTTAGCATCCTACTGGCACACTGCTTTCAAAAACAAGTAAAATACAACCAAAAATAAATGAATAATTCTGCCCAAATAATTTATCTTCTGTTCTCAACAGAATGCTCTTTTTCTACAACAGGTACATTTTGTGACCCTTTATCATAGAGGCAGATATTCCTGGTAGAGAAAAGAAGCCCAGAGGTTTTTTTGTTTGGTTGGTTTGTTGGTTTTGTTTTACAGTACACAACTTTAATGTGGGATTAGCAGTCTTCAATACTTACTCTTCCCAATTGAAAGAAAAATTTCTGTGTTTCCTAGTTATAGTTCACAGCAAGTATGATATTATCTTTATTGCTCTCTTCATTTTTATGCTTTATTCTTAAAAAGCTATTACAGTTCTTATGACACCCTCAGATCAGTTAAGTGAGGGTATGCAGTATAGGTATGTCCAGAAAAGTGCAGAAGACTGGCACAGGAAATCCTAAGGTGGGACCAATACCACTTATCTCAGAAGTATTAATACAGGTCCTCTGGGCCCATTATTTCAAAACCTCTGTTAACTGGTTTCTTACTCATATATGAAAGGAGGAGGAAGATCTGCTTAATTTACACAGTAGTAATCTGCTGTAATCCATAGCGGTCCTCTCTTTACACTTATCTCCTCTCTCATCCCAGTGCATGTCAATAAAGCCGTGCAGTGACTCAGGCTGGGTGAAAACTTAATTTTACCCTGGATTAGTTCCACAGCCTGGACTGCTCCTCAGTGTTTTGAATCCTTATGCTTGAGAAGGAGAGAGGGGCTGGAGCACTGCTGAGTAACCAGGTTAAATTAGTTTCAATTGCTTCTGGAGAGAAATTTAATTCTAGTCAAGTATAACTTGGTCTGAACTTGCAAACAAGAGATACCTGGTAGATACGGCTGCCTTCTTCTCCCTGATAAGGACAAGTTTTATTAGGATTATTCATTGTAAACTGTCTGCACTTACTGCAGTGTTTTCAATTAGGTGTACATGAACCATGAACTAAAGCATGTAAAGATTAACTGCTAATTTAAATCATCCTCAATGACAATTCAGAGCTCAAGGCAGGCCACAAAGAAACTGGGTAAGTCTTTTGGTTGGTCCATAGCTAGCTCCGTGCTACCATGACTATGCTATTAACTATAACTCTGATACCAGATGTGAAAGTACCTTAACATCCTTTGTCACTCCCTGAACTTCTGAACTGATTGGGATTATAATGTTACTTGATATTTTGACATCTCAAGTACCTGTTCATCCTTTATGCCATCTTTAGCTTTAGACTGGAACATGAGCTCTTCAGCCAGAGGTTTATTCCTTGTTGGCTACTCTTCCAAAAGATAAACTATGCTTCTAGATATTACTAAGAAAAGCTGCCTGTCCACAGACTCTCAAGTCAATATTCAACAGCTTGAGAAAACCATGATGTAATCCCACAGAACTACAGAGAAGTTGAAGCAAAGGAGGCAGAGGGGCAAAGAAGGAAAATTGCCCACTGCTAAATCCAGACTTGCTTTTTCACTCTATGCTGCATGTGCTGTTACAAAGACAGGAGAAACATATTGTGGTTGAGACTGATTAGTGCTCCCGAAAGGCTGAGCAGAGCGACCACTGGAGTGGCTTTTGGTGCTAAGGGACTTGGCCTCTGCACTGAATTTGGCTGCAAAGCTTCCAGAGTCTCCCTCAGCAGATGTCACAGGCTTTCAGAAAGCTCGGGTACCATTTTCTCAATGACTTTGTCTAGCTATTAATGGGAATTGCCTGTATATGTGCAGAAGAGGCTGAAGAGCTAATCTGTGTTGAAAGGTTTTGTACTGATATGAGTGAGCATGAAAGTAAAATATATATTTCTTAAGGAATACAGCCACCCTGAATAATACTGAGTTCTTTATCTCCTATTCAAATCATAATGACCATATTTTTAAGAATTACATAAATTTTTAAACATAAGTCATCTCTACCTTATTTTAATTAAAATGTTCTCTGCCTAGTCCATATACATGCAAAAATGTAGTTTGCAGTTTGACAGGATAATATTGAACAGTATGTGAATTGGTTTAAAAGTAACCAGATTTGAAGCATCCATCAGTCAGTAACAGTGCACTCATAGGTCACTGAAGCTGTCAATTTCAATCAACTCTGTAATTAAATACATCACCAATATAGATTTTGTGTAAGAATGTCACTTGTTCTTCAGATGTCTGCTACTAGGACAAATTGCACTTCAGTGTCTTTGAATGTGCCTTCTAAATACATTTTTTTAAAACAGCATAACATCTCCATCCATCTCAATCCAATTTGCTGCATAGAAATCTGTTTAACTAATACATAGTCTAAACACTGAATTAAAAAACAATATGTGTGTTTCCCTTTCTGTTTAAATGAATGCTGTAACACTATAGTAGATACTTTATTGCTTCTCTTTAAACTTCTGCTGGTATTTGTTACTTAAAATAATAAGAACGAATAATATCTCATCAAAAAGAGAAAAATTGTTCACATCATCTGTAATTAAAATTTCTTTGCTTCATGTTCAAAAATAAAAGAACAGGATCTTCAGACATGAGGAAATAAATCATTAATTCTAATTTTGCTATGGACAGAAATACCAGGCATTTTCAAATTAAAAAAAGGGAAGAAAAGAAAAACCCATTTAGTGCTTTTGAGTGTCAGATTCTTCTATTATACTTGCCACTAGATTGGAAAAGTCTGAAACAAAGCTGAATTACCAAATATATATTGCCTACCATTTGATTTAATCTTCAAATAAGCTCCAGGAAGCAGGTCCCTGGACCGTTAATCTTTAGTTTTGTAGCCCATGCACATTTTCAATAAGGTTACCAGGGAATTAGGCCCAGTAGGGAGGAGAAAGGCATATTGTCTTATTCTAAAGACAACTGTCGAGATCCTGCTAGCAAATTCTAACTCCCTTAATATAAAAAAACTTTATTAGCTGAGTCCCTGTTGCAATGAAACAGTAGTCACACGGAAGGGGAATGTTCTTTATGTTTTTTCCCTGGAATCAGATACTTGTCCAGTTTAAAATAAATAAACTAAATATCATAGTGATACTATATTTTAAGGTACAATTCTGCAGTGTAGAAGATGCTAAGGATGCTATGACTGGGGATCCTGAGGGGAATGCTAATGGATACGGGATGTCAGAGATTTACCATGTGCAATAGTTAGGTTATGGAAGGCTGGTTTACTTAACTCTTTAAGCAGCAGTATATGGTTAACTGTATTTGTGGGAAACTGGTGTCCTTAACCATTGCACCCTGAGCAAGGAGGAAGCTCTAGAAAAACTGAAATACATAAATAAATACAGGGATTTGTTTTCTGTGTGGTGCAAGTCCCAGGGTATGAATCAAAACCTGTAGCAATAGCAACACTTTAGAACTCTTTAAAATATTTAGGTCTACATTCCCAATTCAAAAGCATATGATAGAGTCAAACTTTAAAATAAATACATTTTACAAAGACATGGAACACAAGACATCACAGTAAAAATCCAGCTAATATATCCCAACGTATATGTCCTATGAGGGAAATGTATATGTTGAATAGAATAGCAGAAAGATAATAAATAAGCAAGGGAAAAGAGGACGGAATAAATATACGCTTATCAATGGTAGTTTCAGGAAAATCTAGAGAAAGCTTGATAATGCCATTTTTAAAGAAGGATTGGAGTATAAAAGAGACTAGAAGGGGATTACATCAGAGTGAAAGTTCAATAGGTAATTTGCAAGAGTAATTTTGGTATTGGTTCTTCAAACAATTGAAGAAACCTTAATATCAAATTAAGGTTAAGGTAAACGTGTCTCATTTTAATGCAGCAATAGCTTATAGTCTATTTGCTTTTTCTAAACTGGCAAGGTAAAGAAACAAAAGAAACCAAACAAAATATAAACAGAAGGTTCTTGCAACTCATGGCAAATTCAGGAAAATACAAGAAATAAAGCTTTGTGGATGAAAGAAAGTTTCATTTAATTCATAAATCAACATAAACAGTTGCTGGTAAATAAATATTTTCATTATCCCACAGTTGGCAGTGTTTTGGATGCAGTTGCTATCTGTAGTCTCCTCTTATGTGTGAACTTGCTGATTATAATTTTTACAATGACATCAAAAATACCATCATGTTCCTTCCTGTGCAATGAAATCATTCTTCTGAGTTTGAAATGACTGCTCTCTTACCTCAGGATAGCTAGGACAATGCCTCCTTTCTCATCCACACTGACCTGTTACCTGCCTTTGAAGCAGTGAACCACACTCTTCTTGAAACTGTTCTTTTTTGGTCTCAGTGATCCTCTTCTTTCCCACTTTTCTTCCTACTTTTCTAATGATTCCTACAGTGTACTCCATTGTAAACCTGCCTTATCCTCTTCCAGTGTCCTACGGGGAGCCTTTGTCCTATGTCCACTTTTCTTTTCCCTACTTTTCATCTCCAGGTAATCTCATATGCAAACTCAAGCTCAGTGAAATGTAACATTGACCTCTAATCAATACCTGAGACAAGTCCCCACCTTCTTATGGACCTTAAAGTGCACCTCTTCCTTTTTCTTCCATGCTCAGGCTACAAAGGGTATACAAGAAAGGAGGAAGATGTGCATTTCAAAACATAGAAAGGATGAAGATAGGCCTCAAAGGAGACCCTTATTATCATCTGTAAAGCTACCTCCTTATTCATCTTCATAGTCTTAAAACTCACTTGTTTGATGCCAACACAACCTGATAAATGCTAGGTCCCAGCTGTGCTGAGACTGCTACTGGCTCCTTATTTCTTTGTCTCCTGTTCTGGAATTCAATCATTGCCTATTTTCTTAAAATTTTTATATTATAAAATCCCTAGGGCAGGAACTACATTTGTGTTTCTACAGAGATCAGCAAAGTGAAATCCCAGGTTTTGACTACACCATACAGGGACTATGATGCCAGAGAATGTTGATAATGCACACAACTCCAGCATCTGTATCATAAAATATTTTTTTCTTGTGCTTCCAGTGGAAAGATATATGGAACTGAAAGAACAAACAGCACTGACTTTGGGAATGTGCTAGTGTCTCTAAAATGCACCTTTCTTTTTCCTTAGAAAAGACATATGTGTCTTCAAGATCTGTCATTTGGTAGAAGGGAGTACTGCAATTAAAAAGGCAATACTAAGAAATTAGTTCCTCCTCCAAGGAGTAGATTATCCTGGGCCAAGTGGACATATTACCTAAGTCCACCTTCATGTGGCCCCAAAGACTTAATTTTATCTATACTTAGACATGTTAAAGTACATTATTCTCTCTCAGTGCCCCAGAGCAAAATGTGCAGGATTCAGACCATAGTAAATAGATTACTGGAGAGAGGAATTTAAAAATCCATTTGACCAAATCATGAGAACTTAATCACTCTACAACCCAACCAGAGAAATCTGAATAGTGTTTCAGGCACATTAACCCCAAATAGCTGATTTGGGCATTTTTTTTTGTGGTCATCAGTAACAGGTGATAACTCAATTGCAATTTCTTGTGAATTACATTACACAGTTCAATATATTTCAAAGGAATCCTTCTATGAAGACTGTAATTCAACATCTACATATGGGTTTAAAAAAGGTAACAGAGAAATACCAAGACATTAAAATTATCCCTGGAGCTTTGTTTATTTTCAAGAACCAGGTAGATTTTACAGGGATTGATCCAGGGTCACTTGTAGAGAAGGGACACTTATAGAATGACAGGCCTGTAACATGCAAAGCCATGTTTAATAACCAGTATAGGCTCTATATGGGGATAACAATGATGCAAATGACCCTGCCATTGCTGTCAGTGAAAGAGGCCCTGCTGCACTTGGTGACACTGTCATTTTACTCCTAAACATAATTTTTATTTCTATGATTTCATACAAGTAACATAGTAACGGTACTATAGAAACACCTCCACAGACACTGGCAATTCTTCATGATCAGAAAGACTCAAAAAGAAATTTTACCATTGACATGCACCAAAAAGATGGGTGGTTGAATACAGTGAAATAGATTTAGAGAAAAGCAGAATCAGAAGATTCTTTGAAGTTTGGTTTAAAGCCTAAAATTTCCATTTTGCAGCATATATCACAACTTTTTAGATCTATTTTCCTTCTGAATCAATAACAACATACTGGTGAGCCAGAGACTGATGAATCTCATACAGTCACTTACTTTCAGCTAGGGTATCAACGTGTCTCAGCACCTGGAATGAGAGATTTCTGAAGGTAAGCTTTCAGCATCTGCTGGATGAGACCCCATGTTTTCCAACTCTCATTCACATTTGTTTTCATGCCTCTTATACAGTCAGAACAAGAGTATTTCTTCATTTATTTTATTCCACTTAAGTAAAAATTTATGAGGGAAATTAATTTTGTGTTAGGGTTATACTCTGCTTCTATAAAATTAAAATCCTTTGGTTTAATCTTGACTTTTTAAATCATAGATGATGGTTAACAATCCAAAATCCAATATGTCTTGACAAAAAACATTGCTTCAAATCTAAAAGTTTCAATGGTCCATTCCAAAACTATAATGCTTTTTTCCCCACAGTATGTCTACAAATTTGCTATATTCCCACAGAACATTTCAATGTCGACAACATAACATTTTTGATCAGATCTGCTTCATGGTAAAGGATTATTTTATTTTCCCCAACTAAGAAAGCAGCAGTTTACACCTTGGAGAGTCAATGAGTTCTCATGTGCAACTTCTGGGTATTGCAAAAAGCCTTCTTAATGAAATATTCTAGATAATTTATCCCTTGTAAGGTAAAAAATTTTCCTTGAGAATGTCATCTTGAGCATTATAGTGTTTAGCCATTCTTTTCCAATATTACACTGCGATAAATAATACGGGCAGTGAAATTTCCTATGACTCTCAAAGGTGAAATTCAGTCTGAGATTGGCAACCATAATAAATATCCATGATTCTTAGATCTGGTTAACTGGCCAGCCAAACAAGAAAGTGCTGGGGTGTCAAGCCTCTATAGTAAGGATGACTAGAGTAGATGTAGTGCTGGGAGACCATATGCCACAGCTTTTTAATGCATACTTCCAGCACTATCAGCAATGTTCACTTTTCACTAGACAGACATGGCTTGAAATAAAATCTTCAGGGGAAAAAAAGTTCAGGGATTCCATCTACAAATAATGCTGACCTGATGGTGAGGGCAGATGACTTATATTACATACCATGGAAGAAATATTTTCTTCTACCTCTCCCCACCAGAAGTGAATGATCAGTATTTCAAGGGCCAAAGATGCCAAATGACACAGAGAATGCTATTCTTGTTCCCAGTGTTGATGTCTGCTCTGTGGACATTTCCCTTCAGGAAAGTTTGACTTCACTGACATCTTCTGAAAGGCAAGTCTTTTATTTCAGTAATCCCTAAATGTAAATGACTCTTAGGCCCAATTTGAACTTTGTGGACAGAACAAAAATTTCTTTTGCAAATGTACTTGGAAGCAACTTAACAAATCAGAATTAGTCTGCTAAAGACAAGTGCTACTGCCCTTCCGTTCATCTTTGCAGGGTTGCCATAAAAGGAAGTCACTGAGCTGTGCAGCTTATCATGTGTTTCATCAAAATACAGAGAGGAAGAGAAGCAGGTGAGAGGATGGGGAACAGAGAAGATTGAGGAAGAGTATGTGAACAGTTCCTCCTACCTCAGGTGTTCATCACAAAATCGTGCCGGGAGATACTCTGCCAAAGAACAGCGCTGGAAGACAGGACATGTTGGTGAACAGAGCTAGCATGGACCTGGTTTCTAGGAGATCTCCTGGGACCTATAAGGGCTTGTAGCTTTACTGTTATTTTACTTTCCCAACAGGAAAAAACCTGCCTCCCTTAAATAGTATGACATCAGAGGGAAAATGAGGTAAAATCCAAGACTTCCTCAAACACAAGGAGTTCAACCCCAAAAACTATTATGAAAAAGAAAGGAAAAGATAAAAACAACACAGAAGCATCATTTAGCAAGGAATCTGTTGCAAAAATCGATTTTTTAGTATTTATTGTCCATATTAGAAAAAAAAGATTAAGAATTAAAAAATAAAGTCAAAGTGCGACCTTACTGTGACATTTTCAAAAGACCCGATTTGATTTAAGCATTACAATCCCACTTTTTAATCAAAACTCAGCACTGGACTTAGCTAGGCCCTTTTAAATATCTTTGCTTCATTTTTTAAGAGCATGAGGATAAATGAGAAGATTATGGAATGCAAGATGTGAAATAAACAGAATTTTTTAGACATGTCAGGGATCGGGGGACTGTGACATTCAAGAAAAGATTTTTTTTTTCCTCAAAAAATGGCTATATTCTTTGTTCCATGGGGCCCTGTTTTAACTTCTCAACCAAGGCTACTAGTAAAAATATTGTAGGTTCCATAAAAAAATAGGTGATGGGTTTCTTTAAGTACTCAGAACTTGCTGGAGAGATAGACACATACTGTCATGTTTAGGCAGTCAAGTATTATTAGTATAGTGGTGTCTTGGACTGCCACCTGATCGGGGACAGAAGTCTTTATTTAACTCCTGAATATAGAAGTCCTACCAGAATTAAAAAGTAGGAACTGCATCCATGACATGAGTTAAATGAGGAACCAGTTGAGGTAAGATATGGTTCTTCATTTGCTGTGGAATCATAATAGGCAAAGAGCATTTATACATAATATAACTCACAATATTACTACATGCTTAATTCTGTTCTGAGCAGGCATGAGCTTGTTTTGTCCATGGTTCAAGCTGACTTGAAGCCATTTACAGACTGTATTCAGTGTAATGTATTCTGTCTCTCAGCGAAGCTTATTAGCTCAGCTCAATACTATACTAATATGTCTACACACCTCTTGGCCTGTGTTCAGCCTGTTCAGATCACAGGGAAACAGAGCTCACACCTGGCTGAAAAATGTTAGGTACACATATATTATATTAGGTATAATAGAGATATAATAAAAGAGGGATAAACAAAATTGTACTGAGAATAACAACTTCTGGTTTTCACCCCTTTGGTACAGGACAAAAAGTACACTAAAAAAACCATAAAAGTTGATTTTGCTTATAATTTGAAGAATATCCAGTTTACAGATTATTAAATTAATGACAATCTGACCTTGAAAACACCTCTATCTGCTGAAAGAGCAACACTCCATCACCTGTTTTGATTCATTAATGTATCATTTAACTTGGTATGACACATGTTCAGCAGTTATAATTACATTATGGCCTCCCTATTACATCAGCTCTGCTCCAAGTTTCTGTCACCACAAGTCCAATTTTCAACACAGAGAAATCCAGTGCACTTTTTCCTTATTAGTGTCATCTTTAATGTAGCACAGAGTCTGAACCGTTACTTGGCACTGAGAGTTTAACAGCAATTAACCCCTGCTCTATCCCCAGGGAGAAGTACATCAGCAACTTGCCAAAACACTGTAAACAAGCTGGCCAAGATCAATGCAAAACCATGCTGGCTGCAGAGCACCTACTGTATTAATTTAGGATTGATATAGAAAAAGAGAAAATAGTCTGCATGAAATTGACCTAAAAGGATGGCCCACACAGGTTACAAGATTTTCTTAAAGCTGAAAAGGGAAAATTCTAAATCCCTAGTCTGCTAGTTTACAAACACGCATTATTTTCTATCTTGGCTCTTATACTATGCTGATTACCATATGCTGCCAGTTATCACAGAGAATAAACATTACCTGCTAACTGGTTAAAAAGGAGACAAGATGAATTGTTCTTAGGTGAGGAATTAAATACATTTCAAGCATTATCAGGAAAGAAAGTAGCAAAAAAGGTGAAAAACACCAATTTCTCTTTTGTTTCTGGTTATTGAACAGGACAATGCATATCAAAACCTAGGCCAAAGGTTAAGATTCTTCCCCACAGAAGCAGAACAGGGCAAACCAAGGACTGCAGAAGTCCCTGCAGGTCCCTCTCACCAGCTTCCCCTGGGTTGGGATGATGTCCTCAGCCATACTCTAGCAGGGTCACACAAAGCAGCCAAGAATGTGACTGGAGAACAGGCATGCTGTTGGGTATGATGGGTGCCTCTGATGGCTGCCACCCTCATGGATATCTGTACTACTGTGTCTGCACTGCTGTTGTTAGCAACCAAGTAGGCAGAAGGAATAGCAACTTTGTACTATGTGACTAAACCGAACTGCAAGGCAATACTTCAGTTAGGACATACAGGTAAAATGTTTTTGGAGACCATACAGCAAAAAAAAACCCATGCAGATATATTTTATATAGGTTTAACTGACCCAGGATGAAATAATCCTGCTTACCAAGGGATGTTTTCTGTTTTTTTCACATAACAATTTTCCTCCATACAATTTTTCCACAAAAAACCTTTATGTTAACTTTATGCTGTTAAAATCACTTTTGTGATTTTTCCACAAGCCAATGTTCAACTAAAACAAAAACAAAAACAAAAACAAAACCAAACCAGAACCCAACAAAACAAACAAAAAGACCCCAATCATGTTTCCAAGTGGAAATTTACCAACAAAATACTCCTGTTTAGAAAATGGAAAGACATGTCAGGATAACTCATTTAACCGAAGATTTCCAAAATCAGATTGCTTTAAGAAAGATGATAAGAGGTAAAATTCTTCATTCATTCATCTCAATATCCTGCATAAATGGTACAGTATAATTCTAAATCCTAAAAAAAAAATTAGGGATTGTAAGCATAGGATTACCACTACTCCTGGTGGGTTTTAGATCATGGCTTTCAATGCTCCTAGGTAGCGGAAATGGCAACAAGTCCAGGGTGGTATCTGTGAACAGAGTCTCATCCTAGAGGAGGTGCTTGTACTGCAGGACACATCTCCTGTTTGTCATCAGCTGAGATTGGGTTCTAAAAGTTTTCATGTTTAGCTGGTTGGAAGGTTTCCTGGAGAGAGAAGATGATGACGGCGGGGGGAATATGGTAATTGCAAGTGAAATAATTTCAATATCTCTGTCTTTAAACCAAAAAGGATCTGTGATTACAATTATTTGAACTTATGAGCGATGGAACAGACTTATTTCATCAGTAAAAAGCAAAAAGTAAATAGTAGGAAGTACAGCCCTTAAAACATTTTTTAGTACTTTTGACTTATTGATCTTCCATACTAGAAGTAACAAAAATACTGAGGTTTAAGCATGAACATTTTGAAGTCAGTTGGTTAAAAAGACAAGTTTTACACTCTAGAAAAAAGCACCTGTAGTGCAGAAGAAATAGTACGTAAATGCGGAATAAAATTATTTGGAAAAAGAGTGAAGTCAGTCTTGCATCTGAAATTTTCTAAACACTGGATATTTGTCCCTTTCCATAAACTGGTAAATGGGAAGTTTCAAAATAGACACTGTTGACCTAATTATAGAAATGCATGCAGAGGATTTACATGTAAAATACCTAATATTGATCTACTAACTTTTAGGTACACCAAAGCATGCCAGTTTAATACTGCTTTGGCCTAGGACTGTTAAAGGATTAGTGATAGCATAGGACCTTTCTTTTTATACTTTACAGTTTTGCACTGAAAATTTCAAATATAAACATCTAAAGATATGCACTTAAATCTGCTTCTTCTGTGATTCCACTGAGGTTTGTCAATATTTTCACTTTTGAAAGATCAGGCTGTAATTTAACCCTTCAGTTCTGAACTTTATAGACAGTCACTCTTAAGACAGTTGCTTAACAATTTTGGTATATTATCATTTTAAAAATCACATACACATTTCCTACCCAAATTTCAATTTTTTTTGTTCTGCTAGATTAATATGTCAAGTAGAAATGTAGCTAAATTTTTTTTAATTACTATTTAATGAAATATAAGAAAGAGAACAAATATGGTACTACTAGGTATGCGGTGGGAATTTGAGTGGAAAAGCTGGAACGGGCTTCATCTTCCACATGATGATCCAGATATAAAAATTCAGAATTTTCAAGACTTAAGGGCTGAGGTTTTTATTTTCAGTTCATTTGCAGGAAGGAGAACACCTGAAATATAGAATCTAGAACCAAATTCAGTTTGTGTCTGTGTGACTGCTAACCAAAGCAGATCCAGCTCAGTGGAAAGAATTCTCAACTGTTATAAAGGTAACTACAGTATTTGCCTTTCTAATTAAGTTAGAAAATTGTGATATCAAGCAGAAAGTTGAATAGAAAATAGTGGGAATAAAATGAAAATTATGAAAACAAAAAAAAAAGAAGCAGCTTATAATGCAGGAAAGTTCTTCCAGATTGAAAGGCTTTGACATAGTTACCTATGATGGTTAACTTAAACAAAATCAAAAAAGATCTGAAAGACCATGAAGAAGAAAGGATGATCAGGAATAATATGTGGAAAGTAATTTAAGTATCAATATGACATTACATTAGGAATGGAAAATTAGGTGCAGAACCAGCTGGATACAGTGATTCAGCATGCCTACCATCTTCCACATGTAGATTACATTATGCTTTTTATTGCCGGTCTTACATCTTCATTGGCAACAAAAGTGTTATCATCACAGTATCACTATTCTGTAAAAAAATGCTTGGTTGGTAGCTTTCTTCTGGGGCCTTTCCTTTTACTGTGGAGTAAGCACAGTTGAAGTTAATGCTTAACAGGAACTAGGAGAGGAAAACAGCAGACAGCTATTTTGCAGTAAATATTCTTAGCACTTTACATCCACTTCAGATTTCACAGAAAAGGTTTATCAGCATCTGTCTGAAAATGAAACGAAAAACCTTTATACCAGCAAAGACAAAAATTTTTCTGGAAATACGAGGAGATTCTATTTTGGCCTGTTCTCTGAAATATGTTGTAGTACAACACACATTCTATCCCTCATGTTATGCTCATACCCAAATAAATTTAATATAATGGAGGAAAAAAACAAAGCTGTTAAGTCCTAGTTTTTTTTAAAAAATCAATAATTTATTTGGCAATAAATTAAAAGTCTGCCTAGCCCCTTTAGTCAACTATCTCCAAGTCAAGAGTCACAGATGTTAAGAGCTGTTACGATGCCAAGTTAATTTCCTGAAAATGAGTGCCTGAGGTTGGATGAAGAAGAATCTTACCAGCGTTCAACATGACTGATAAAAAAGAAAAACAGAGCTTAGAGGAGATAAAAGAAAAGGTGACAGTAGTGGAAAGAAGGAAAATTGTTAATTTTTTTTCTCAGTAATAGTTCAGCTGGTCATAAAAAGCATAATGCAGATACTCATGAAAAATTTCTCCTTGGCATGCTATTTCTTTTTTCCACCTGACCTAAGAATACCTACATTTGCTCCTTTTCCTGTGCTCTCTGCAGGGATGATACTTCCATAAGACATCACAGAATTCCCATACTGCACCACAGTTCTTGCTTCCGGAAGAGATATAGCTGTATTATATACAGATAATTAATCTGCCCCACAGGATAGAATGGGAATGAGTTAGGAGACCAGCAAATCCCTAGGGACGCCATCACAACAAACCAAAGAATAATATTGAACTGGCTTATTTCTAACTGTTTCTCAGCAGCTGAACAAATTGAGATATTTTATTCAGGTCCAACAAGCCCAAAACTAAATAATCTGGGCTTGGATTTTCTGATGTAAACTCAAAAAATATCTGCAAAAATAATTTTTTCTGCAGAAAGCTTTTCTTTAAAGAGAGATCATTTTATGAAAGAAAGTTCCCAACCAGCTCTGTCACTGGCCTTCTTCAAATCTCCTTGGTCTGAAAACTGTATAAGGAAGCTTCTTGAATATTTGGCTTTCTTGTCTTTTGCAATGCTTCTAGTCCAGCTGCTTGCATGCCTACTTGTCACCACTGGAGGGTAAAACCCATAATTACCAAAACCAAAAACAGTAACAACAAAGTTGTCACATTTTTGATCAGTCCATCTGTAATAAAAATGTAAATTTAGCTGAATGAATATTATAGAACCAACTTCCAAAGGGAGTAGCCCTAGAACCTTTCGAGTTATCTTTTATCTTGTCTTTTAATGTTGAAAGTTTGTCTGGGTATTTCCACAGACTCTCTAGCCCTTCAGGTATTTTTAAAGACAAGGAGCACTCCAAAACTTCACATCAAGGCTGGAGGCAGGACAGAGTCAGGATTGTCAAGCCACAAACATCAAGACCCAAAGACACCCCAGAACCAGCTAGTGTGACCTCTTGCATAACATCAGCGATACTAATTCATCCAGACACTCTTACAGCATGACTAATTTCTTCTGCTTGGCTGAAAGCTATGTCACACAATGATGTGCAGGCTTGGTATCAACACTTTGGTCCACTCTCTTCCTTTCTATTTTAACTTCCTTGATAAGAGGATTGTTTATATATCTCATATGAATATGTGTGAGTTTATCTTCCTGCCACTGGTCTTGTACCGCTTGTTTCTCTTATTACAGGTATTACTATTGTCTCTCCAAGGAGGAGTTTACGCACTGTAATCAAATCATCTTTGATCTGTTTAAAGAGCTAGTACTGCATTTTTAACATCTTGCTGCAAAACACTCTTTCCAGCCTTGCAAAGTTACAGTAGCTCTTCTCCATACTCTTTCTGGCTGTTTAATATCCAGGTTAAATATAGCGCTTGATTCTCTGGGACTTGTTTAGTCATTTACAACTCTGAAAAAGGATTATAAAAGAGAATCAATAATGTGTTAAGCCAGCCAGGTAGTGGTATAAATGACATCTGAATACTCAGGCATATAGTATTATTACTTAAGAGATCAACAGCAAAGTCTCATTTTGCCTCCTTTCTCCTCCAAAGCCCGAGGATGTTAAGGTCACATTTCAGACCCATAGTTTTGACATTATGCACGTTGAAGTTTAGTACTTTTGCTCCGACTTTCATCAAATGTCAGAGACAGCAGGTATGTCTTCTCACAAAGTCAAAGTCAAATTACAGGTTTGAAGAAATTCCTGTGAATTGAAACTGTACAGTTCTGCTCAGCTTTATCCTTAACTGTGTCTGTGTAAATCTTTCTTTCTTGCAATTCGTCCTTCCTCATTACATTTGAGTCTTGAGTCACTGAGCAATTGTTTCAGACTCAGAATCTAAAGTCTTTCTCATCTTTTTTTCACTCTGATTGGTGTCATCTGTAATAAAATAAAGTATATTTCCAAGAACTAAAAAATGAAATCACACCATGAGCTGAAAACAAAAGTTAAAGAGCATATACATTTTTTCTGTTCTGCCTAATACAGTCATTCTCAGCCTGAACCAAGGAAAAACAATTGGCAAGACTTAAAAAGGACTCTAATAATGGCTGGTAGCAGTATATATCTGGAACCTTTCACCTTCAGAATGGATTTGGTCCAGACTGAGAGCAATTTAAAAGAAATATTGACTTCTGGATGCTTAGTGACCTGTGTAAAAATGAATTAATAATCACAGCTGTTTCTTATAGGACATCACTAAAATTGTCAGCACTGTTGCCAGACCAAACGGCACCTTCATTGAAAGGTGTAAGAGATTTTTCACTTCATTTATCAATAGAGCACGCGTAAATAGGTCACAGACTATCCAAAGAAACTGAAATCCTTCCAAGTCCCTGGCAGATTTTGCTACATCCTGCAATCCATCACTTACTCTACACATGTATGGACAAGTGGCCCATGTGTTCATGTGTGGAATATTGGGGTTGGATGGCAAGTGACCAACTTCCTCAGGCTACTCACAGTCTTAGATTAGATTATTTTAGACATAAACTGAGGGTGCTGGGCCTCTCTGGAATGAATGGACAGGTACAGCATGAAGAAAAAAAGTGAGTAGACAAAACATTGACTTTCTTTCCTACAACACAGCTGTACAATGCAGCTAAAGTCATAATTTGTTGTTGGCAAAGGCCAGCAATCAATTACTATTAGTGGAAGATGGGCTATAAATGGAGGGAAGTGATATATCTCCTGAAGGTAGCTCTTAGAGATGTCAGGGGTAGGTCAGAGACAGAAGAAACATCAGCTCTTGCATAGATCTATGTGAAAATTCAGGTTTTACTGAAAGAGCTGTTCAGTTATAACAGAATGTTTTGACATGTACGTTTTTCTTAAGCTATTTGCAGATGGTTAAAAATACATTGTGATCCAAAACTTTAAAAGTGCAATGAAAAATGACTAATAGGTCAAATCAACATCTGTATTTTTTAATTAGCTAAATCATTTAGAAAATCTGTTACCAAGAAACGGGTTTTAAATGCTATTTGTCTTATTCTCTTTCATCATTGTAATTGTTCTCTCTTCTCTTTTGTTATTTCTAACAATTCCGTCCATCCTTTGAGCTCATGAGACCTTTGCCCTTCTCATCTGAGATTAAAATGAGAAGCTGGAATGGGGTGGCAGGTAAGCATATATACCACTTGGTTTCCTAGTGCTCTTAGCTCCAGAATATCTCAAGAAACAGCATTTGTCAGCCATGTCTACAGGAGCTATCAAAGCAGGAATAGAAACAAGGATTTCTAGGTTTCCAATTAGCTTTTAGCACATTTCCAACATGACCGTGGGCAGATCACTTTTTACCATGTGTAAAACAAAGAGGGCAGCTACTAAAAATATTATGCAAGAAGGAATTAATTTGTATTGGCAAAACTCTTTGACAGCCTTTGTAAGACACAAATGAAGGACACTAATAACTATATATATATATATATATATATATATATATAAAACCAACTGGGTATTTGTTGTATTACAATCATTATTGATACTTAGTAAATAACAGAGTATTTCAAAGGATCTTCAGTTTCAGAGAGTGGTTACTGAGAAAAAGCAAGCAGCCAGGCTGTTGTTTTCAAGTTTGTTTTTTAACAGTGCAATTTAACTTTCACCCTATGCCATTTCTAAAGGAACAGCCAAAATTGATTGAGGGTAGAGGGTCCCTCAGTCTCAGAAGTGACCTTCTTAGATAGCAACAAATACTGAGACACCAGCCCAGCTGCTCCACAGGCTGGAGAGTTCAATCTATATGACCTGTAGTCCAGAATTTGTCATGGTACTAAGCTATAAAGGAGAGGGAACCCAATAGTGTATATTATGGTTTAAATGGCAGGATAGTATCCTAAACCTCCACTGGCACTCTGAAAAAAATGAATATGCCTCAATCTTTTTTCATACTGTGTAGGGCCTTAACCATGACTTAAGCAATATGGGTGGAAACACCTCTTCTAACCTCAGGGATCTTCAGACAGTAGATAACCTCTGTCTGACTTTGCAGTTTAAAGCTCCTGTCACCATGTGAGGAAGACTAAAAGACACTTCCAGGCTCCATTCATCTTGACCCAAAATAGCTGTCTGAACTAGCCAAATTAAGAAAATTTTCCTGTCAGGCTTAGATGAAGGTATCCACACTGCAGCCATCTAAAATTAGGTGAGATGAATCCTGCAATAAAAAGCCAGGAGACTAGGAAATAGACTGTTTTCAGGAAGATGGTTCTTGTGCTGTTCTGACATGGAGTTGAATACCTCTAACAGCGTACAAACATCAAACCCACCTCACAATACTAATTCCAGCCTGAGACTTCGACATCTAAGAAAGTGAATCAAAATAATGAGGCCCTCACTTGCAACATGCATATGATGAGTAACTAAATGAAACCATGATAATTAGAAACTCAAATGCAGGCAAAAAGTTGTACATAGACTGTGCATCTCTCTTTTTAATTTTTTTCCCCTCAGGCATTAACGTACCTTGGCCAAACCCTCCTTTCTACAAGTTCAGAGATATTTTAATTTTGAACTTCAAATGAAGTGCAAATAAAACACCAAACAAACTTAGGATATTGCACAATTGTCAGTGGAGCCCATTTTAATATTTAATGACCTGGACACCTGTGACTATTGCAAGAAATAAAAAGAATTAATTTAAAAGGAATTATTGACATAATATAACACATGATAGTCTGTTAATAAAAATGCATACTTCTAATTGAATGCTGGCACCAAGCCACCAACTAAGCATAACTTCAAAAGCAACAGCTGGGAAAGCATCTTTTAGATTTTAATTACAGTAGCTCATAAGCCACTTACCTTTTCAACTTTTTTCTTCAGAAAGAACTTCTATTTCATAGGAGTGAGTTCAAAGGTATTTACAACATGTAGGGTAAGAGAACTAGCTCTGACATAGTCAAACTTCACTTGTAAATTTGGATTCTGGACTGAGACAACTCTTCTCAGCTTTGAAGTGTAAGTCCCATTTGAGCCTGAAAGAAGACAGGCTTCAGGCTTGCTGCTGAGGTTATTTATTTCTTTTCTATCTCTAGACACAGAATAAGAATTTCTATCATATTTGTTCTTATCTATTATTTGTATTTTAATGTTATTTTAGGGCTGCCACTGAGATTGAAGATTCATTGTGCAAGTATTTTGCTATTCAAATATGTAGTGAGCATACATAACCCCAGATGATTCAGTCATGAAAGGGAGAAGAAACTATTGAAGAGCATGGGAAACGGGCATAGAGACAGACCTGAGTCTTGCAAAGTAATAAATTCTGTGGCTGGATCCAGAAAGCTGTTATACTTGTGTTTAGGAATAAAATATGAAAGCCCTATGAGTAGTTACAGATTAAAACTCCAAATGAGTTAAAATTATTTGCTAGATTGGCTACAGTGCTTGGCATTTTTCAGGAACAAGTCCAGAGGGGGTTATGACTTATTTCATCTAAGATCTGAAGGCTTAAAGTCTATGCAGCTACTTTAGACTTCCTCCACCATTCAAGAGAGAGACAGAGAGAAAGTGAGACAGAAACAGCTACTGAATGACTTTTCCCAATATAGCAGAGGTTTCTACAGCCTGTCTCTGTTCACTGACTCAAAAAATCCAGATAATTTCCTTAGATTAAGCACCAACATTTTAGCCAGCTAAAATTAAACTAATTGAATCCAACCTTCAATGTCTTTGGGTCTGTGGAACAACACCCTCACAAAAGCTGGGAAATTAACTCTGTCTGTGATTTGAGACAAGAAACTCATCCCCAAGACCATCCATCTTTCCCCCTCATATGCAATGACAACTGCTGGCTAAAGTGTTTTTGACTGAAATGGGAACTATACAAACCAAAATAACCTTTACTACTTTCTTTATACAGTTAATAGAAAAAAGCAGTGACTATAGGAGCCTTAAAAAGAGCAAAGGCTTCTCATTTAAAATCACACTGAGACAAAGCCATGAACTATAACATTAGCAGATAACCACCAGAAAAAGATTATTGGGGTGAGTTAATAAGTACATTTGACATAATCAGAAAGACCTTTAAAGAAGACTTTCTAGAATGCTGTGGAGCCAGAGAGGTCTTGTAATACAAGCAAAAAGGCAAAAAAAAATGTAACTGTTTTCCTAAAGATAGATTTATTTATGAAATGGAATATATGAATTGACAAGTGTCATGGAAGTGGACTGAACCTGAAGAGCTCTGGAGGTCTTTTCTCATCCCACAGAAATAACATACATAGGAACATTGTAAGTTATTAAACTTGTTGGAGGATTTTTTTGGACTGTATTAATTAAAAGTTATCTCCAAAACAGTTAATATAAAAGACAGATCTGTCTACCTTTTCTGCAATCAAAATTTCCTTTAGCTTTTTTGTAGCTTTTCAAGACATTATTCATACATAACAGTATGTACATAGTACACAGATAGTACTAGATAATATGTACACAGTACATAGATAACAGTATGTCTTTGTAGGAAGATAAATATGACGCAGGAAGACCTGGAGTTCTCTGTGCACTGTACAGACATAATTCAGGCCAGATTTTGTCAAAAGACTAAGAAAAATGTCACTGCGTTTTGTGGTAAGGTGTCCTGTCCTTCCAAAGTGTACAGGGCCTCCAGGAGAAAAGATGACAGATAGGAACTGTGCCTCTCCCTTCTTAGACATGCATGAATCTGCAAAAGAAGCCTAGAGCCTTCAGCAAGAAGTTTATGAAAGAACACTTCTTGCACTCAGTTCCAGTCCCTGAGGAAGTGGCAGAAGCACTGTTCCCTGAATCCTGCTCTCCTCCATTGAAAATGTGCTTGTTTGAATGATAGCTACATATCAGACCACAGCAGTCTATAAGAAAAAATAAACTAAAAAAAATAAACTAAAAAAAAAACATATGCAAGAATAAGCATACCCAACTACGAAAATACCAAAACTTCAGTAATCTAGACACTGCATGCAGAGTTCATCACAAATTTTGGGATGCAATGATCATGGTTGTAAAGTCCTACCTGATTAATTTTTGCATATGTAGCTACATCTTTCACAGCAGAGTCCAAGATATTTCCACAAACCTTGCACTCTGCATTTATACCAAAGGATACGAAAAAGAAAAGTTAACAAAGAAGCTGTGATCCAGTGCAAACAGGATGACTGGAGTTTATTAATCATAAATGAAGGTGATGAGTAGTTCAGGATGCATATAAATGAACCAGTAACCTTGCTGAAAGGTCAGCACCTTTCAATAGTAAACTGTCTGTGCTCATTTCAATGTAACTTTCTAGGTTTAGGGTCAGAAAGCATCTCAAATGCAACTGCTAAATCTGAAGGATGCTTTAGATCATTTTAGTTTTGTCTTGTCCCCCTTATTTAATAGCTCCAGGTTTAGAAGTGCAAATAACTTGGTAGTTACGTTTTTAGGGGATTCAACAGAAACATTTTGACACAGCTATTGTTATTGCAAAAGCAATAAGATTCCCTTCCCAAGAGTTTGACCTTCTGCTTCATTGTAATTACAGTCACTAGGCCAATCCTGAGGTAAAGGATTGGGGTCATAAAATTTATTCCTTGTGTTATGGATGCCAGTGTACTCCAGCCTGTGCTGAGGTTACTGTAGAATAGGAATCTGGTTTTAAAGACTTCAATTTCCACTTCGAGATAAAATTTTTCTCAATTTGCTAACATCTCCATCTTTGGAATGTGGGCTCAGTCCTTCTGAAGACAACCTTTTTTGTACTATGCAAATTTTGCTTTTTAAATTAAAATAAAGAACTAGTTTTGTGTACGTGTCTTCTTTTGTCACAAATAGGCAAGGGAAGGGGGAGAGATTTCTAATGGCACACGTTCATTTAGATGTCAAAGAGAGTTTTGTATGTCCATTAAATTAAAACATCATTTCCTGTCCAGCCTTAAAGAATTTGGCATTTCTTCTGATTTCTATTTATGACAGCTCTCAGAGGACATGCTGTGAAGAACTTTTGCTTGCTTTAGTACCAATTGCATGTGACAAATGCATTAGTTTTTAATACCAGAAGTGGACATATAATTTGATGAAGTATGTCTTTATGCCATCAGCTGTTGTCTGCCACCAGCTTTTTACAAAGGCGCTCTAAACAAGATCACCCCCAACTGCCTTGGTAATTCACTCTCTTTTTCCCCTGTAACCAGACCAAAGCTAGCTTGAAATCAACAGAAAGACTTCAAATGGGGTTTGGAACAAGGCTGTAAACCTAAAAATTTCTAGAGTTTTTTCTGTCATCTCATTTTCATGGGAAAGAGCAATGTTCCCTGGTGCACATGAGCAGTGTTCGTAGCTCCTGTTCTGCACAGGTAAGGACCTGCACAACTTTTTCAGGCTCATGTAAGCAGTCTGATAGGACCACCTCACACCCATAGAAACAGGTACTCTACTAGGCTGCCCACCGTCAAATTCACCTGCAATGTCTCTCTGCACGTTACTGAGCACCCTTCCAAACTCATCATATCTCTGCAATTGTTACCACAAACTCTCAGTGTGATTCCTCTGAGTTCATTTGTGTTATTGCACAGATCATGGTACAGCTTACATCATGTGTGAGAAAACGTCTATGTATATTCAGATATTTGACCACCTCAGTAAAGGTACAGCCACTTTAGACTTCTGCCTTTTTTTTTTTCTATAGTACATGGTGGCAATATATAGTCTACATTTTTACTGCCACTAAGTACATAAACACATCTTAAAGTATATGTTAATCATTAACACAACTGTTTGACTCACTGAACAGCTGAAAAACACCTCATTAAATCTTTCTTTTTTTGTCTTGATTTTTCACTTTTCAGTAGCCAGCTGTACACCTTCTGAATCACTGGTGTCACATGCCCAACTACAGAATATCTTTACTGTTCTAGTTAAACAATTAATTAATGCCTATGGTACAAAAGTAAATAAGAAAGTAAGAAGGAAGAGAACATGATCAATGAGAAGTTTTTTTTTTTATTTCCACTCTGGTTTGTGAAACCTTCTGAGGCAGGTGCTATAGTCTTATCACTGTATTTTCATAGCTTCCATTTTGCTGATATGTTTTTATCTAAGCCAGTCAAACACCAAAAGAATCCAATACTGCAGATTGCATTATTTGATGAATATTTCCGTTATTTGCTAAATAATTTATCAAACAAAGCTGTGGAAACTAGTCAAATGCAACAAAATACTACTCATCACATAAATTATTTGATAAAAAAATGGAAACATTTGTCAAAGAGTATATGTGAAAAATAGTATTTGGCTCAGGTTGTTGCATACCTGACATATATGACAGTTTAAAGAGTGAAAGAGTTTTGAGATTATTTGGTTCTAAAAGCAGATCCAGTTGCAGGGACCTAATAGTGCAGAAGCATTAAGAACTTGAGTTTGAGTCTGGAAAAATCACCACTCATTTACAATTGTAGCTGCCTGACTAACAACATTAATGTTCTGTTGGATGGTACTTAAATTCTATTAACATACATGCCTTTTTTAGTATCCTAGTGGAAACAGTAGCAACAGTTTTTCTTCACTGAAAAATTAAAGGACATACTTAACTACAGTAGCAATGACATCAATACTCCTCACGAATAGTTCTAAAATTTTAGAGGACTCTAAAATACGATTTTATCTACTGACTTACGGCAACAGCAGGGGAAATCAAATCGCCCATGAATGTCTTATTAGAGCAATCTCTTTTTGACACTTCTCTTACATCTCACTTTTACATCTTTAGTACATTTTTTTAAAATTGAAATAGGGAGTACCAGGAAAAATATTTTAAGAAATAATCACATTAGTACTTTCTAGAAAAAGGAATTACATGTGAAATAAAACAAAACAAAAAAAAAAGAGATAACTCTGGGACTTTAATGTGAACTGCACTGCTCTTTTGCTTAAAACCTACAGTGTTGTCCCTCCTGTAGACTGCTGGCAAGTTGCAGTCTCTAGATCTTTAGTTGCAATTTCTTTTCTTTCAATTCCTTTTCCAGACTGGTTATTTTTAAGAATTGCCAGCTCGTGCCTTATTTCCCTTTATAGTATGAGGATCTGTATGAAAGGCAGTAAAGCTGCAGAAAGAGCCTTGATGTGTGCTTTTTTTCCAAAGAACAACTTTAAAACCAAGTAAAATACCTACCTTTATTTTTCCTCCTGCCAGTTGAAGTAATGTGGTTTGCTGGAGAAACTCCATGCCACTGCAATGCTTACCGTGTTATTCAGATATGTCTTCCAAACCATAACTGATATGTGATCCTCAGAGAGCTTGCCTTATAGACTGTATGAATCAGCATATCTATTTATTTTCTTTACTTATATTATTCCCCTCTTCCCTCCACTTCCACTGTTAGGGGCAACAGGCAGGCCTTTCTTAGTTGTGAGGTTTTAGTCACATGGATGTATGTCCATGTTCTGCACCTTTTAAGGACTACAGTGATTAAGCATTGCTGTTGACCAGGATTGCTGCATGGAAGTCCAACTCAACAGACGGAGCTTCGTGCAAGAGCATAGCTATGAAAGGCACAAAAATGTAGAACGCAGGGGATTTGTGAGGTCCCTGGATTCACTAAATCCCCAGAAGTTCTTCATGACCTTCTAAAAGAAATTTTACAGGCTAAGTTATCTCCTAAGGTCATTTATAATAATGGTATAATACCTGATTAGTAGGACTATCTTGAACTGGCAGGAGTATGGACTTGGCCATCTAATACGTCATATCTGTCTGCTATGATCCCAAAATTCTCTTTCATTTTGCCTTAAACAGGAGTTAAAAGCTTTCTTACTGTGAAGAAAAGAACAACCTGGTAAAGGGTTCTTTTTCTCAGATGATCATAGAATGGCTGATGGACATTCTGAAGAAATACTGGAAAAGTATTACAAGTTGTTTTATTTTGAGTTTTTAAGTCACAAATCAGAAGCTATTGGAAAACCATGATGCCTGGTCACCCAGCCCTAAGTGGAGTACCAGTGATTAATCACTGTTTGCAAAGTAAAAGTTTATACCTATACCATATTAATTGCTAAAACTGAGGTACATAACTCATTTACATGTCAGCGTATTATATTTACTTAAATTATTGATTCATAGAAAAGGAAGTGTATATTAAAGAAAAAGAAGTTATTGCAAAGCAAAAGAAAGACTGCAGGAATATTTCTAGAAGCTGGATACAGTTCCCCGTGATTCGACAGAATCCTTTGCTACGGATTAGGAGCAGAGGTTTGCATGATTTTTAGGATCAGGGATTAGCTTTATTATTAACAAAAATTCAGTTGGTTATTAGAACTCATTAGGGTACATTATTTAATGATGATTTTATGTTATCAACACATTTCTTTGGAACATATCAATTTAGTTAAAATTTTATGTTGGATATTACTGAAATATTTTGTTACAAATATATCCTTTTATCATTTGGTAGCATACTAGAGAAGTCAAAAACTAATTTTTGGAGAAAGTTGAAATATTTCTTTTAACAAAAAATTAAAATGTAAATACTGCATCCTGATAAGAAATCAAATCAAAATTTGAAATATCAGAATTTTCTCAGGGAATGGAAATTCACTCACTTCTAATTAAGCTGTTACATCAAAAAGAATAAAGGTCTATTTGACAATGATTGTGTTGCCTTTTTTGTGATTGTAATTATTTTAGGATGAAAGTGTTACCTGTAAATCAGATTAAAGCACGCCTTTAGGTAATGTATAAAACAACAATAAAGCTTTCCCTTTTGTGTTGATGAAGAAGCAGTGTTGTTCTTTCCCTTTTAATATGAATACATTGCTGTTTTGATCTTTTCTTTAAGAAAAAAAAAACAAACCCTAAAAAATAGTAAATCTTGCTGTATTTTTCCCTGGATCTATAAATTCTTTTCTTACTTTTACAGCCATGTGAAGGTCTATGCAGTCCTAGAACTTTTAAAAATCTCTTTCTATAGGAAATGCTCTTCAACATGACAAGTCTCAGTCATCATCTCTTGGTGGGCAATTCAAAACTTTTAACCACCACAAGCAAGGCGGATTCATATTGATTTGATGCAGAAAACAAAATAACCATGTTATCACAGAAGTGTATTTCTCTCTAGTCTTTTGCACTAGGCAACTCACTTCTTCTCAGCTGTCAAACACAGCTACTATGCTTAAGAATGCATCCTCCATATTTTTTTTCAAAGGCACAAAGAATATGATCTCCCCTTTATAAGATCCTCTTTATAAGGAGCAAAGTATGGGGTCTTACATATAATTTCTAGTCTCATTTTCTTCATTGTTTTTCTTCTTGCTCTCCATTATGTTCAGAACTACATGGCAATAAGGGCAGCCAAAGACTGGAGCAGGTTGCCAGAGAGGTTGTGTCACCTCTGTTCTTAGAGGTGTTCAAGATTCAACTAAATATAACCCTCAGCAACCTGATCTGACACCTGCTTTGAGCAGTGAGGTAGACTAGATGGCCTCCAAAGGCCTCTTCCAACTAAAATAGTCTATGATTTTAGCTAAATATTTCGTGACAGCTTCTATGGGATGTTTTCCTGATCAATCTCATTGCTCAGGAACAAACAGCCTGGGGTTTTTTTTGTGTGTGTTTTTTTTATTTTGGCTTGTTGTGTAGTTTGGTTTGTTGTTTTTCTCTCAGGTTTTGCTATCCTTCTAGTATTTCTTATACTCTTTGAGTCTCCCAATGTCTTGACGTATTTTTCTCAGAAGAACTTTTCACCATTGGTACAAGGTTGACTTGGAAAGGAGAAAAAGGAGTGCCTTTAGTTTTTTGTTGACATTCTGCCTGCTGGATAGCTGATGATCATTAACATTGGACTAAAAGTTCTTCTGTCTTTCATCTGGTTTAGGTCTCATTGACTAGCTCTTGCTGCTATAGTTATGTCATATAACTATACATGTTAGCTGTATATCATATATACGTATATATATGGTGTCGTATATACATGTATATACACACATATATATATATGTATAGCTGTAATATCTACTCCTCTGCCACAGTTCTGGAGCTGCCAAAACAAAAGGTTTGCCTATGCTTCAGCTATAGCAATTCGGAGTATTAGATTAAACCATAGATAAATGTGAATTCACACTTAAACTCTGGATGGTGAAGTGGAATATCTGAGTTGTAAGTAAATATTGCCTATTTCTGCTGCTCCTCTGATGGAGGCAAAAATTGTCAGTAACAGCTGTGACAAACAGCTGGGTAATATATTAAACCACTGAAAACATTTATTCAAAGACAATGGATCAGAACCCTTCAGTACAGTTAGTTGGACATTTTTTCTGCTGACTAAGCTAAGGTAATGTGAATTATAACACTATTTCTAGCCATGGTCATTAATATGCTAGAGATGTTATTACTAAAATGAAAAAAAAAAAAAGCCATCTTCAGAGCTCTCTTGTTGAATTCTCCTCAAAGATGATATCTATGAATATTCCTAAGAATGTCACAAAAACCAATTGCACGATATAATCCATTTATTGCTATTCAAATGCATCCATTTTGTTTTACAAATTTTAGAAGTCTCATTAGAGATTTTAGGATCATTAGAGGTAAGGAAAACTCTTTGCTGATTCATTTCTGGAGTTTTGCTCAGTGCTTCTTTCTACCCCTCTGCTATTCTGAGTCCCCAGCTTAGAAACACATTATTCCGATAGCTTCAGTGATTCAATTGTTGTGAATAGGTCTGCATTTTTACATCTGAAGCAAAAGCAATCTTTCCTCAACTAACACTTTATGAAAATCAACTAATATAGAAGAAAAGCTTATTTCTATACCTGGGGAATTTGAGGAACCCCAAGCATTGTCCCCATGCCTATGCCCAAACAAGGGTCTTTTAGCCTTTTTAAAATAAAAAATAGTTTCATGCTTGGCTCATTACAGTGAAACCACTGCAGATTAAACCTCTCTATCAATTACAAGCAGCTGAACATCCTTTAGCATCAAACAGAATGACAAAAAGCTACACTATAATGAGTAATGGCTAAGGCCAATTGCTATTTAATTATGTAGATGACTTAACATCCTTTCATTGATGTTATCTGTGTGTTTCAGGATGAAAGTTATCATGCATTGCTTTACTACAGCTCTTACGGTATATGATAGCAGAAGCAAAAAGGAAGTCTTTACCAAAAAAAATGGCTATAACTAGCAAAATATATCAGCCCAGCAATACAAGTCACACTTCAGCATGCATCTACAACAGACAGAAACTTCAAAATATTGTGGAAAAAATAAATTCATGCATGAGAGCTTACAGTGGGAAGGAAGCTTGAAAGAGAGAGCAACAACTGCAGCAGTAAGAGCCTATGTCATGAGCAGTTCCCATGAAGATGTCTGGTCCCTGAGTTTTGTAAGTGGGAGATAACAAGGACAGTGAAGTTAGTCATAACATGAGAGATATTTTAGATGGGAAGGTCCTGTTAGGTCATCTGTCCATCCCCCTGCCTATGCAGGATTATTCTTTGCAGTATCTTCTCAAAAAGATTGCACAGAACAATTTCACATGAGCAGAGGAATGGAGTAAAGGACATAATAGATCTTTTCCATCTCTAACTTCTACAAGTCAAGAGGTCCACTCTGTAGCTGCTGTGAGGTGGCTGTGGACACAAATACTGCAAGTGTTGTAAGAAAGGATATTTGGAGGAAAATTCTACCCTCGGATCAAATCATGCAAGTGTATGCAAAATGTGATATATGATGTTAGTGAGCACAGAAATTACCCCATAAAGGACATTTTCAATTCAGTCATAATCAGTGATCCTATTTCTGTGGGCATGGTGCTGCATTTTTGGCAACTTGTATATGTGCATCACACCATTCAGACAGATAGATCTATACTTATTTAAAAGGGTATATGAACTAAATTCTTTCCATGAATATTCTTGATGGAATCTTGCACTTATAATTATTTAAGCTTCCAGTTTGAGTCTGTAAAAACAGATATTACCACAGAAAATATTTGCTTGTATGTTTACAGTATGGGGATGACAAGGTTTGTTTAGCAACTATTATTTTTCTTGAATTAAATGGAAATAGCAGCACCTGAGACTATATAAGAGGTCAATGCTAGAGGAAGGAGTGTAAGACTTGTTTTTTATACACACCCTAAGTGAAAATTTCCGAATATGGAGAAAGAAGTAAATAATGGTTCCTTGCAATCCTTATGAGAAACATAAAGGAGGAGGTAACACTCTTGAAAATGCACTTAAAAGACAACAATTAAAAGCCTTCTTCCAGGAAATCCTTACATGTGTTTAAAGCTAAGAATGAAGGGAATCCCACTGCTTAAACCTAACCATAAATATATTTATTTACAGAATTTGAGCATAAAATATTAAGCAAGTAGAGAAAGGAAAAAAAAAATAGAACAGGCGAGCTGCTGGCTGGACAGAACTTAAACTAATCAGTTTGCCAAGACAAGGTTTTGCAGAAACAAGAAATTTAAATGTCTCCATTTTGCATTCTCCCTCATCATTAAGTAATTTTTGTGCTCACTATGATATAATTGGACCTAAAGGAGGACTAGCAGAGTTTCAAAATAGCATGAAGGTACTTGCATATTTTCCTGTACAGAGATCAGTATTAGCGAAAGGATGATTCTGACTTGAAAATAGAACATGTCGGAACATCAGATACAGTGTTTTCTATTTTCCTGCCAATAACATGAAGGAAAATAGTTGGCAAATTATGACCTCCTAATATTAATCTCTGTAGATAAAATATTATGATTAAGAATGGTATTCAGATGTGTAGTTTATTTGTAGATTAAATTTGCAAAATCAGAAATTGTAACCTGTCATAATGGCTTACATATCCAGCATATGAGTTTATAAAAACATGTATATGGTCTAAATATAGACATATGCACCTCTTTGGAACTCAAAGTTCCCCTGATTTCTCTCTTATTCTGTTGTCATTTAAGTCTTTGTAAAATTTGTATCTTGTAGATTAGAGTAGTTTGTAGTTGCTAGATTCAGCAGATTTTCTTTTTCAATAACATTTTTTTATTTTGTAGCCAATCCTATGGTAGCCTTTGAGTCTTGATTACAAATGCACAATCAATGTCATTGGAGTAGCTCAGCACTGATCTGTCTGAGGGAGCAGAATCCATTCTTAATTAGCACTTACCAAAGGGCAGCCAAGATGCTCTCTTCTGTTTTGATGGTGAGGAACTGATCTTGTTGAAACTGCATATACAGCTTCATTTCTTACAGAGATAAATTATCTTCAGAGAACCTTTCTCATATGTCCTCTAAAAACTTCACAGCTCCATATCTTCACAGTGGAGAGGACACCGGAGAAGGTGTGCTTTTCCAAGATAGATATACATAGCGAGAATATTTAAGACTAACTGATAATCAGGTAATGAGTAGAAAAGGAACCTTATTTTGAAAATCACTCAGCTGACATGAAGAAACCATGACAAGAAAAGAGGAAAATACTTTCACCATTTCTAGCTTTAAAAATCAGAATAACAACTAGAAATGGATGCAAGAACTGGTCATCTCAGACTTGGGGCACAGACCTATAAGGAAACTAAATCAGATGCTAAAGCATATCAACTTATGTGTCTGATGAAATACCAATCAAGTGGAACCACAAATAACTTTCCCCTATCAGCTAGCATAGATTAACAGGTATAGAAATCGCTTTCCAAAACTGTAGGTGCAGGAGAAACACATTTGTTATTTCCGTTCTCATGTTGGACTTTCTGTTACTAACGGCCGAAGAGATGTTTGCTTTGATAACCACTGCAGTTCCGTGAAGCTCAGCCTTTTACAGAGAGGGTTGAGCACACATTTCCACTACTAATTTTTGTTTCAGTCAGATCTGAATATCCACATGCACTGCAGGAAAACAGTCAGTGTTTCTTTATGAGAGCACCTCTGGGGGAGGCAATGCAATTTATTGAAAATGGATCTATTTTCAGCCAGTGATTCTGTTTGTGACTTTAGGCAAAACACTTTACATCTCTCTGCTTCTGTTTCTATCTCCTCTTTCCCACCCGGTCTGCTCTGTTTGTTTAAATTCTAAGCCCTTCCAAGCCAGGACTATCTCTTACCAGGTATTTCTATCAAGCATAGCAAAATGTTTCATCCTTTTCACTTGGGCTTATGGATTTTGCCAATAATATCAATACTATTTATTTATTTATATTATTGTCATAGAAAGAGAAGTGAGGACTCTACTATGCCAAACATTGTGCCTACAGAGAAAAAAAAGAAAGTTTGTGCCTGCTAACTTTATTCTTCAAAAACCTGTGATGGCAAATAAATTAGTTTCATAATACATGTTTGGGGGATTGTTTTTTGTGTGACATCAATGTTTTACTCTTTGAGAATGTGTGTGAATGTGAACACAAACATGTTTAATAGTTTGATATCAAAAATACAGTTTATTTCTATTATCCCAAAGTCATGCAAAATTTTCTATTCTTTCAGATACGCTTGTTTGTAAGCAGAAGCAACCACAAAATGAGAGATAAGAGGTTTTCTTAAGGGATGTATAGTCATTCACAGAGATTTAAATCAGGTAATTTCACAGAGCATTTTACAAGGTCAGAATCACAGAAACTTCAGTAGCAGGGTCTAAGGTCTGTGAAGAAGTGGGTAGAAGTGGAATAAAGTGGGGATATTTTTTACTTTCTTCTGATAGGGTTTTCATAACCTCATCATCAAAAGTATGTAGTGAGAAAGGAAAGACATATAAGTTCTTAAGAAATAGGCCAAATACTTTATACTTCTTACCTTTCTGAAATAACATGTGGATTTGCAGACCAAATGCTTTGATCAACTTTCAGCCTTTAGCCAACCCTGAGTCTGTAACTGGGACCCCTCATTTTGCTCATGCAAAATTTCCAGCAACGCCCTTTCAGCACCAGCGAATGAGCTCCTCTACATTCAAATATCACTCTGATAATACTGAGGCATCCATTTAGCCACAAAAACCCATTCTGAAAAATGCAATGTTCCATCTTTTTTTTATATATTGTTGAATCTAAAGCAAACCCACTAGTTTCCCTGCCTGTCAATAGAAATCTAAAGAAAGCATCAATATTTTTCCCAATTAAATCCTTCCATATGCACCATTTCATTTTAAAATGGGATCTTTTGGTAGAAGAAGAACAAAAAGTCCTGATGGATTCACCATATTGCTTGGTCTTCCTATACTATCATCTTTTCTCTCTAAGATATGCAAGCCACAAGCTTCCTCAACTTGAGGGGGCAGCAGAAGGAGGGAGGGCAGCATACCATTTGGCCCATTGTGCTTAATAATGTGCTTCTGATCCACTGAACAGAAAAAACAAAAGTGGGTGAGGATGTTGAAAAATTAGGAGTCATATGTACCTTTTGAGATACTTTGTGTCACAGCACTGTGTCTCATTCAGCAGTGTAATAACGTACTGGCAAGCTAAGCTGGGCATGCTTGGTTTCTCACAGGTGGGTTAGGTAAGAATTTCCATGTTCTTCTCTGTACTTGTACTTTGTGCAGTGTAAGCAAAGCCCTGATCCACTAGAGGCATGATTTGCCTGTGCAGACCACTATAATATATCATTTTCAATTCATTCTTTTTAATTACTTTTTTTTTCTCCAGAAGATTTCTACAACTACAGGCAATCTTAATCCTAATAAAGTGAACATTTTATAAATATTACTCATGCAATTCTTAAAGGCCTGGTTGAATTCTAATATATAATGGCTTTATTTTAAGCTTTGGGATGTAGTTGATAAAGTGAACAGAGTTGATTCAGAGTAAGGGCAACACATTGCCACCTTTCTTACTCTGGAAAGACACTCGTCTGCAGTGCTTAAAATGTAGGGAAAAGTCTAGTGATTGATTAGCTAGTTAAGTGATAAGGAGGTATATCAGGCAGGGATGCAGAAAAAGTACAGATGATAAGGACAATCAAGTATCCTTGATCTGAAAAAAATTACAGTGCTTTCTAATCATTTAAATTATATTTTTAAGTGAGAAAAATCTACTGCACTGAGTCTCTAATTTTCTACCCACTTTCTTTTTTCTTTTTTCTTTACTAAAGACAAAAGCTATGGGAATTGTGTCCATTTTTTCCAGTGGTGTAATCTTTCCTTGAAAAGGAAATTACTGGATCATCAGACTTTCATTTGTCCATATAACATTTATATTCTTTGATCTCTTACTGGCATATTGTAATACTGATAATTATCTCCTTCTCCTGTTTTTTATAATACCATGTGGCATTCTATTATGTTTTACATTATTAACAATATTATACATATAATACAATTCTGCCAAAGCAGGTTGTGGAAGTTGTACAGTATCAGGTAGGCTATTAGGCTTCATATTAATGATCTCTATAGGTCACAGGCACACTAAGGATACTCATAAAATATTTTCATTGTGATTTTCAGGACCTTGTACAATTATATTAATATTTCAGATATTTTATGCATTTTATGTTCAAAGGGGAGGGATCTTCATGATCAGATGACAACTCTCCATTTTCTCATTATTCAGCCTCTATTACCATAAAACCGTGCGCTATGGTGAATCTGCTTTTACTTAAAGAGGACTTGCAACAAATTTCATTAATATGTTAGAAGCTATATTACTGATCTGGCTAGAGCCGTTGCTGCCAGTTCATGACCTCCTGTTATTGGGATTCCTTCAGATCAAGTTTCAAAACCTTTTTCTCCTTCACTTTTGTTATGGTAGGACCTGAAAGACTCATTAACCCTATTTTTTTTCTGATCCTTTTTTTTTTTTAAGTCAGTTGTTAACCTACAAGAAGTATTACCTTCCTCACCCATGAAAGTTTGTGTAGTCTTTGATAAAGGGCATTGTCATGAGGAGCTTTTTTGTACACATTGAAACAACTTCTACTGTTTTGCCTGGTAGACAGCAGTACTCTTCTGGATCACTATTTTGAAATACAGTAGTTATCATTATTTATATACTATCTCGATTAAGAATAAATTTCAATTTTACAGGAAATAATTTTCTTAGCAAAACTGTTTTAACTTTGCATCTTCATCACTTTCCTGTCTTTGTCTTTTTATCCTTCTCTGTAAGGAGAAGCAGTCATTAATTTCTAGTACTTTTCCTCTTTAGAAAATTTTGACTGCTATTGGAAGGTTTCTCAAGTGCTTTATACACACTATACAGTTTCCAGAAGATAGCCAATCACCAAAGAGTGAACTACCTCTGAGGACAAACTCCAGATCTAGTATAATCTAATCACCAATCATGGTTATCCTATGAAGACAGATAAATGGCTTGCGTTATATTTTTCCCAGGGATGTCAATATTTTAATAGAAGTGCCAGATAACAGTGAAAGTGATAGGAATTTAGGGGTAGAAATAAAAGAATGTTTCGAGACTACATTTCTTGGCAATAAAAATAAAGCTCAGGTGCTCATAGTTTTTTTCTCATACAGATATGCACCAGGACAGGAGTCACACATATTGTTCCACAGCATGACTATCCTCTCTGCAAGTCTTAGATCTGTTACAGCCCCCCTCCAGTTATAGTCTTACTCATAAATCCAGTTAGTGCTACTGGTACCCATTTGGCTTTCATCTAACCAGACGTCTCTGAGACAGAACTGCTGCTAACCAGACCAGACCTGGGATATCATCTCTGCTTTTGTTGGCCTGCTGGATGCTAAAGTCAATCCTGATTTGCTTTACTTTACTTCTCAAGGAGAAAATCCAGCTAGGTTCTGCTGTGAAATCCCCTCTAAAGCAACGACATTAGTTGCAGTCTGTCCCTGTGACACTATGCCCATAGATCAAAGACTTCCAAAGGGGAAGCCAGAGCAAATTAATGCTCCTTAAAGCAAAATTTCTAGTCATCCAAAAGGAGGTGTCATGCCTTTCTGCTGACCTTTAGCTTTGGTCAGATAGTGAAGCCAACTGTTTGGGAACAAAGGCAAGTCTTCTGTCTAACTGTACATATGCACGCTTCATGAGTACAAAAAAAGTTAGCAATTATCATTCACATGGTCAAAAAAGAAACAAAACTCAGTTAATGCAACAAAAGAGATATGAGTGAAACAACTATTGGTAATCGGTATTAAGAAATGTGATTTAACTTTTTTGAGCTGGTTTTTCCCTTTCTTCCCCTCTGGCAGGCACAAAGAGTACCAACTTATCAAGGCATCCAGGTGTGCAGATACATATCTCACCAAATATTGCTATACCTGTTGTTTCAGAGGATTGAAATACTTTCTTTATATAAAAAAGAAGTGGCATTCAGTTGACAACAGCTAGGAATTAGGGAGGGATTTAAGAGAGTAACAAAAGTTGAGAGAGGAAGCAAGGAACTAATGAGAAGATCAGAAGGCTGAAATGTGTATCTTGCTTTTAAGCATCATTTTCCCCATTACCTCATTCAGCATAGAATTAAACTCTGTGGGATTTAAACAAGTTAGGTAAATATTTATGTCCCTTGCTGAAAAAGAACAGTTTGCTGAATGACGTTTTATTGAACCAATGTTCTGTTACCTCCAATGAAAATCTAACCACAGTCAAGTATAAATGACAATCTTGTGCTTTGTTTATTTATTTATTTATTTCCAAAGGTCATGCATTTGTATCCTGAACATCTCTTGTCTCCCATTTATTATACTATTTCAGGGTTGGTTAATCTTTACAATATTGAATTATGTAAGTTTCTAAAGCACAATTTCCCTGTTTCCATTTTTTTTAGTAGAAAATTACTGCATGTTTAAAAGGTTATGAAAATTAATTATACCCATATTTACACACATCTGTGTCATTAGAAGCTGCTCAAAAAAAAAAGAAAAAGATATCTAGATGTCTTCTGTTTGTGTTGTAGAAACTTAACGTTCAGTTTTAGGGATTTAAAATCTGACTTTTTTCCCCTGTAGTTAAAAAAATACATATAGACACATACAGGTACAGATATCTTTGAATTACATCTGTAGGCCACAATGATGTAATCAAGTTCCAAATGCAAAAAGACAATTTCCCATTACTTTGATATAGCAGTGCCTAGAAACTGTAAATGAGACTGAGGCCTCCTTGTTCTTAAAGAAGTAACATAAAACATAGTAAGAGGTACTGTATTCTCTGGTGAGGTTTTTTTCTTAAGCACATATATTTGGCTTTGTCATATCTTGGTTTAGAGATGAAAGCCTGAGCAACAAAATGCTTGCCCAAGGCCAAATCAGTGTTAGATATGGTAAGTGCCAGCAAGCTATACCTATCGTGCTTTTGTACAACCAACTTCACTATACATACTCTCTTGCATTGCCACACTGCCTGAAGGCAGCACAGCCAAATCTAAATTATTTTTCCTACATTTTGTAAAACCCCTTGTGATCAATCAGGATGAAAACCTTTATGTAATTGTAAAGTAATTTGTTTCTTATTTCATTTCTTCCAGTAGTAAAGATTGGTTTCTAGTCATGACTTAAGTCAAAACTGAGACCAGAAAGTAGGATTTATTATCTCACCATTTGTGAAAACAAATCTGAATGCATACAGAACCCTAAATACTACATTTTCCTACAAAATCAGCCACCGATTTTCACTATAGCAGTACTAACCTTCAAAAGAAACTTTTTCTTTTTAATCTAGGAATCGATTTCCTTAAAGTTTTTTATTTCATTCTCACTGTAATAAGTTAAGATTTAATACCAAATAATACCATTAAACCTCATCTTTTCCTTCCCTTCTGAATTTTAGGTCTTTTCCATAATTAGACAATCCTTTTGTTCTGATGGACTATATAGCATGTGCTCTATTTTTGTAAGGTATTTTATAATCTTTTGTCACTGAGGAATAAAGTGTTTTACTTTATTTATCCTTAACAATAAACATGATTTTTCTGGTTTATCTTCATATTCACATTGAGATTGATACAGGCTTCACTAATTTATTGTGCATAGCATTATGGAACATAAAATTTGCAATTTAATATAAGTATTTGGTATAGGTGCCATTATGTTAGAAGGGTGTTGTAAATGTCTCCAGAAATTGTTAAGTTTTATGACTAATCCTTATTCCAAGTGGTCCCATTGGACAGAAGTGGTGGTTTTCTTCCATGCATATCATCTTTTTAGGCCTAAACACCCCCTTTCTGATGAAAGCCATTTAAGAAGAATAAAATTTGCAGGAGTTCTTCATTGCCTTGGGCAATGCTTACCAGTCACTGCAATCTACTGCAGGCAAACTCAAATTAGCCTTGTAAATAACTAACTCATGCCCTGGTAACTGCATAGCCAAAGAGGCATGGCTTCAGTGCCAGGTGGCATCTTCTACCTGCCTGGCTGAGCCACCCTGCAGGGGTCAAGTCATGCAGTGCTGCAGGTGGTTCCTAAGACAGCCCCTGGAAGAAGACAGCACAGCTATATAGCCTCTACAAACAAAAAATCACATCCTAAGCCTGTGTGTCTGTAGCAGTCAGAGGCATGACACATTGAAACCAGTCTTATTCTTGGACAGTAGTATCCCAAGTTTTACATCAGATGGGCAATGTAGCAGCTTGAGAGCCATATGCCTAGATATTTCCCTTATGATCTCACCAAAATGCAGTAACTCCCAACCTCTTGGTTAGTATTTGTCTAGTCCTACAATAATATATTCAGAGAAAACTCTGTGATCCAGGTGCTCAGGGTTCCTGGCAGGGCTGGTTGGACTTTCCAGTGTTGCGTCTTCACTATATCTATTATTCTGTTTGCTGAAATGAAGCTAAGCTTGCCAGGGGCATCAAAGTAGGACTTTGGAGAATAGGTGTATAACCTGTGTTGGTGCCAAGGTCACCGCTAATGCCACCTGCATATGCCACCACTTGGCTTCCAATGGAAAGGCTGCATGTACCACAGCTACACATACACTGCCTTCTCTCACCTTGGTCCATGAAATATCTCTTTTGTCTCTTGTTTGACAAAGTCACTTGGGCTTAAGTGCTCTCATGTTCTAGGCACGCCTGGGAACAAGAGTCTGCATTTCCACACTTTGAAAATGCCACCTGCTGAAAGGACAATTTCTGTGATTCCTGTTTAAATTAACAGATTGGGACTTGCAGAGCAGTGACAGACTTTCTACCCATTGGAAAAAGGCTTTGGATGATATTGTGTTCAGGAAGATTATAGCTACTGTTTAGAGTAGCTTACAATTTTAGATAGATGGAAACTCACTTAAAGGCACCATCATTGCTGTCACTCTTATCAGATGTTAAGGCAGATATCCCAAAATCACAGTTTCAAGGTAAACTGGCACCAGTAGTTCAGGGTTCATCATACAGCAAATTCTGTGGTTTCACCTAAGAAGGGGAAAGAAACACATCCATGAGAAAGAGGTCAGGGAACCCCAAACTGACACTGTATTTAATTTTACTTCACTTATGCTGTCATAGAAATTCCACATTTCTAAGTGCTAGATATCTTTAATTCTCACTAATTTTAATGGAAAGAAGACATTGACCTCCATATACAAACATGAAAGTCTGAACAAATTGAACATCCATCCTTGGCAATACTCAAAAGCTGTATAGACATGTCTTGGGCAACCTACTGTAGGTGACTCTACTTGAGCAGGGGGATTGGACAAGATGACCTCCAGCGTCCTTTCCAACCTTGACTATTCCGTGATTCTGTGAAATCTAGGGGTAATGCTGGATTTCAGAACTAAAACTTAATTCACTGGATTTCATAAGGAGTCTCTAAAATATAGTTAGAAGACTTTCTTCATATACTTATCCTGTTAGGGAAGTAACTGATAGTGTTCACAGGAATATCTTCTTCCTTATTATATTACAGTTTATAAAGATCAACCATACATGTCACTGTTTCACTACAGAATTCTGAGAGTCAAATTCTCATTTTCATCTCAACTTTACTTAGTCTTGGAAAACAGAATTTAATCTTGGCAGAAAAAAACCAATGATGTATAAGCATTTTGTATTTAAGTGTCTTTTCTGTAGGATAACCACAGAGGGAATTTAATCTCTTGAAGTTTAACTTTCTAAAGCCTATTGCGAGTACAACATGGATAAGAGACTTGTCATTTTATTAATGAAGAGTGACCAGTTGTCACCCCCACATGGGAAAAAAAAGATTGTGACACATTAGCAATGAAGGACCATGAGACAAACCAAATGTAAATACCGATGGTTTAAAGAGATAATTAAAGCTCTTGAGACTGCAATTATGACAAGGCAGCATGACAAGGCACATGTATGTCGACAGAATATATTTATATTGACAGAATCTGTCCGAGAAATCCTTTTTGTACAATATATCTGCCTGTCACATCTTTGGACTGCACATGCATTTATTGACTTTGTGTTAGCATAGATCTTGAAATTTGTCCCTTTGCCTTATTACTTAATGACACTTGGTTAAATATACCGTGTTTTCAAACACCAGGCTTCCTGAAGCTATTTTTCCAAAAGTTTTAATTCAGTATGTACAGTACTAGCTGATATTTCCATTATCTTACATACATTATACATATTATACTACTGTCACTCACAGATCTCTAGTTAATATGAGTGAATATGTATGCACAGTATGGATATATGTCCTAAGAATACAGGGGATTGTCAAAATCAGATCTGATCTTTGGACATGGGATTAATTTTCTGAGAAACTTACAAATACACAAGTTAAAATTAAAATTAAAGTCATACTAGTTTAGAAACTTAGCACCTGCACATTTCCTCTCCTTGCAAGGACAGATGTGACTTCTTTCACTGGTTCAAGCCTCCTGACCCACCCCAGCAAAGAGTGACTCTGGCCGAGGTAGAAGCGGAGTAGTGTGGCACAGAGGAAGGGGATCCATCTTTCCACTACAAGGTCAGAGGCAGCAGCATCTCGCTGCTGTTTGAGGACATCTGTTAGATACAGATGGAAAGAACCTGAAAAAAACCCTACTCTCATCAAGTTCTTCTTTGCTTTTGGTAGCCAAATAGATTGATTATATTTTCCTATGGCGGGGGAAAAAACATGTCAATGCATACTGACACATGAAAAGAACTATATTGACAAAATTAATTTGTATATACATAAAAAGAAAGATGATATTCAGCATTAGAATACAGAGATTTATTCATTTACATTTTTCCTATTCAAGAAATAAGGACAAAGTATTGCCAAAGTGGGATGCTCAGTAAATAAATGCTTCAAACTGGTCAATAACTTTCTTTAGGTAATAAAGCTAGAAATGGATTAGAAATAGTTTCAACAATTTCTTTAGCTGGAATCCAGTACTCTTTTTTGATTAATTTTATTACTTTTAACATTTGATTTCATCATACCAGCAAGAAGCACACACCCTGTTTTATCCAACAAAACAAAACAAGAAAAACTCTACTTTCCATTAAGACTCTGGCATTTCAATCCTCTAAAAAAAAAATAATTAGATCTATAACTGAGTTTATACTGAGTTTGACTCAACTTTATAACTCAGTTGCCAGGAAGAACAGACAAAGAATATCTCCTCAAAAATATGCTTAAGAATTCCCTTCTATACAACTCATAATCACCAGAAATCAGATGACTGAATTAAGAAAAAAATCATCTTTCATTTAGTGAGTAATGCATTTTGAACACTTGTGGCTTGATAAAAGAGAGCTAAAAATGTGACTTACTTTTTCAGAAGAGAACAGTAGACAGACGGTCCAAACATAAGTAATTTTTTCTTTGTTTTAAAGAAAACTTCTTTGTTTCAGGTGTCCTGGCTTATTGATTTTGAAAGGTTAGTGGTAGAACCAGAGAGGTTTTATGATAAATGTGAAGGTCTGCTACAAATGACTAATCTCCTACCATCCATGATTGTATTAGCTCCTGGTTTACTGACATTTGGGTGGCCATTTTGGCAAGAATCTTCTGCTGTTTCTCATTGAATTATGGCTGTAGAAATCCTCTGCCTAACATCACTTTTGACTCTGCTCTCACAAGTTGCTAAGAAAGAGTTAATGCAGGAATCTTTTTTAAAAGACAGAAGTTGCAGATTTAATCCTCCTCATAACTGTGCAAGTAATCAGCCCTTCTGAGAGTGAGATCAATTTGGAGGAGGGGAGAATTTCTCTTGGCTCTTGAAGATTCACGGCCAAAATCACACTTTCAAAAAATATTTCTCTTCTAAACGTGTAACCAGACGGTAGGAAAAGGGGAATATAAGAAGAACAAGAAAGAGAACTCTGGCAAATGTATGAATACACAAGTGCAATGAAACACTGGGAAATTGTGCTAGATGTAGACAGGATAATGGAAGGGAGGTCTAGGCAACAACATGAACCTGGAGGACAGAAGGTAAAGGGAAAACTAAGGCACACTACCCAGCTGCTTTGCATTGCTCTGCCAATGCAAAGCATCTGTAAATGCAGCTTAACTGGCCAATTCATTCTGGCTCCCTTACACTGCTCCAGACTGACATAAGGCTGCTAAGGTACATGTTCAAATATGTCCATAAATAATTAAATTATTAACACAAAGAAAATCTAAGTTTGATGTTTATTTTTCAACTCACTGTGAGATAGCACAGGGCAAAATTTTCTTAGTTTCCTGTGGAGACTTCATCTATAGGAAAAAAAGCACTAAAAAATAAAACAAAAACCTGAACTCTGTCCTGTAGTGATACAAATAGAGAACAATCAATATTTTAAAAAATCACTACATTGTCATGAAAACCATATTCTGTGAAGTCCGGAAGTGCAGGTGAGGGGATGAATTACGGGTTCCCTAGAACACAGCACTGGAGAAAAAAAAAAAAAAATCTTGCTTTTTTCCCCTTTTCCTCAGCTGTCAACTCCAGAAACTCCTCGTGACATCTGAGAGGCATGGTTCTTACTAAATCCTGCATCTTTGCTTAAAGTTTATATCTGTTGGAAAAAGTCTCTTTCCTCATTGAAAGATAGACAGTAATTTCCTCATTGAAAAGTGTCCTGAGATACAGTTGGTATCCACTACTACAGTTCAATAATTCTGGAGACACTACATAAAACCTCCTTCAGTGTTCCTCCTCCTCACCTTCGAAGTTCTAGGAAAAACAAAATAGTACAGTCTTATTTATCACTCAGATTTGAAGAACTGGCTTTGCTAAATGCAAGAGTCAGGTCTGTTGTATCAAAGATGCCTTTCCAAAGTCACGTTTCCAAGGAGAGCTATGCAATTTTAAATCTCTATTTACTGTCACCATTTGCTACAGCAGTCCTGCACTGCCAAATTGGGCAAGTCACGTCACACGTGGAAGCTTTTAAGAATGAACTGCAGTGAACCTGAATGGGCCCTTGCTAAACTGCACATGCCAGAGTTGTTTTGCCTTTCCCTCCTCTGCCAACCTAGTGCTCCATGAGTCTGGAGATGTTCTCCTTCATGCAAACAACAGGAAAATCACCGGGGGGGGGCGGGGTGGGGGGAAGCTATGTCTATAAAAAAGGATGGCTTGCAAATTAAAGATGCCCTAATCCCTGTCTTCAGGCATGGAAGTCAGCAGCAAGCACTGCCTGGTAGCCAGGCATGATGCCCATTATCCTTGCTCAAAGAAACAGATACTCCCACACCTTTCCAGTGGCAGCTTTCCGTCTCCAGCTCTCCATCCACAGCAGTTATCAACAGCAGAGAAACATTGCCTGCTAAAATGATTGTAATCACTAACTCAATCACTAACATTAAACAACTCATTGGCAATCAGATAGAGTGAGCTGAAGCCTTCAGATAGAACTACTAAAATGCTTTTCTAGATTAACTGATTTGTCTTCATTCAGGAGCATAGACCTAAAACCAGGTAACTACTTGAGGTTAAAATAAAAACTTCATCTATCATGTTGTATCTTTAACTATGTTGGTACTGGAACTTGACTATAATTTCTTTTGTGAATTTGACAGTTCGTCTCCATTTTTTTTTTTTTTTTGATTGCTATAGGCTCCAAATGGAATATTACCTGATATTATCAACTGGAGAAACTTGCAGCTTTTCAAGGCATTGTACTGTAGGGAATCAGGAAGAGAAGATTTAAGGAAGAACTTACAAAAAAACCTTTCCTGTATCAATGAATTAATTTCCAATATAGACATGATTTTCCTTGAACCATTTATGTCCAAAATTTGTAGTTCTCTGGGAGATCTGACAAAAGTAAAATCTTATGATAGACAACACATTTGAAAAATCTGTTCTGCAATTCTCTTTAAAGATTTTACCTAATCATAAAATATTTTTATTTTAAAAATACAAAAATATTTTTTCAAAAAATATTATTTTTCCAGAAATATTTTACTTCTTGACAAAGAAAGAATTCTGAACCTTCTTTTATAAATGAAGAAGGCTTAAAAATCTTTGTTTATTTTTAATGCCATTTCTTATCAAAGATAAATCCTCATGGACAGTTCTAAGTCTTCCTGCTATCTAAAAACCATTAGTGATTGACTGGAATCATTGACATATGCCTCTTCACCATGGTTCTAGCATTGGTGTTATAATTGTTTATTTGTATAGAAAGAGATTTTTGAAGTATCAGTCAGTATATTACATAAATATAATGTGAACCAAAACACTTGCATAAAACAAATACGTGCAATATAACTCTGTTTTGAAAAGTATCATTAGAAATGATTGGAAGTAATGTCAGTTGTTTTCAGAGCTCTCTCACAACATCTGTCCCTGGAAACATTTACACTACAGTCTGGAAAATACAAAGCACAGATTGGGTCAACAGCAGACAATCTGGATGAACCACATGTTTGTTTTTATTGTTTGACTGGTCTTTTGCAAAGGTGCTTATGCGATATCTTCATATGTCCAAATAAACTGAAAATATAGGAAGAATATGCAGAGCTGGATCACTAGATTCAGTTCCAAGAAAAACATTTTAGAAGGTTCAACAGGCCTTCTAAGAAAGGAACAAATTTCAGTGTTTACCAGTTGCCTCCATCCAGTGCAAAGAAGTGCTTCTCAGAGGTGTTAATGTTTTAACTATAAATATGCTATAAATCTAAACAATGCTTTCTTATGTCTGAAGTTGCTCTCAGTCCTTGCATGCATGAGCAAGATTTGAGGGGAATCTGAATACTGAATATAATGGATTTTTATGCTCTTCTTTTAAAAGAATCTCATTATCTTTACAACCAATAAGGTATAAAAGGGGTTGATATGCTCAACATATTGTGGCCAAGATGAAAATTAGCATTTCAAATTGCTGGAGCTATTGTAATCTTAAGTATGCCTGTTTAACCCATCATTCAAGCAAGGGAAATAAAACAGACGAAGGGCTTCAGCAATATTTTCATCAGAGTCGATTCCAAAGATGGTGTCTGCTGTAACTAAGATCTGGATGTCCCTTTAGCCAGTGTAGTAACCGTGCTTTGGGAAGCCACAATGCCATCCTCAGCTGTGGATATGAGATAAGGACACTGACTAATAAGAACAGTTCTAGCAAAAGCACAAATGAGATTACTTTAAGAAGACCCTAGGTGTGCCAAAACCTAGGCTGACTTTTTTGTCTTGAGCTGTCACAGCTGGGAAGGCTTAAGCATGTGTATCACATAGTTTTAAAAGGAGGTTGCAGAACAAGATTTTCAAGGACAAAGTGTCAGTGAAACAACACGAGGGTTGGACTTGCAGAAAGAGCCCAAAGAACTAAACCTATTAAAAAACTGGCACATTACAAATTTGCACTCTGTTCAGCAATTTGGCAGAATCCATTTATAACAGATTTCATGTTGGGGATTGAGTCCAAAAACGACTCCTCCCCTAATTATGAACTGAGTCCCCCCTTCCCCATTTCACTTTTTAATGTAAAAATAAATGTAATAAAACAAGGTGAAATAAAATAAAAACTCTTGTTTTGACTTGCAAAGAAACACGAAGGAAAATGAAGGGCAGGGTTGTGAGTCTCCCATCAGGACACATTACCAACTGGAAAATTTGGAGCGAAGCAGGAATGTGGGATTTGAGGCACCAAGCTGGTGGAATCTGAATATGTCATAAAGGTTAAGCGCAGTCTCCGAAGGGGAGCCAGGCATCCCATGCAAGAGTAGCCCCGCTGGTTGATGGCCAGCTAGCATTGGCATTGGTGCTGTGGCAGATGCTCATTTAAACTTCCACCCTAAAACTTGCTGGAAGAAAAGTTACAGCAGTGGGTGGGTGAAGATGGGACAAATGAAATGAGGAAAAATAGTAGAAAGACTGGAGACTGAAATGAACAGGCTACCATACAAATGCATTTGAATTGTCAATGTGTAGCTAATGGTTCTTGGTCCCAACTGGCCCTTTGACTGCCATCATTTTTATCTTTGGGTCATTATAGCATAATACATCTGACAGTTACCAACTTTCCCTGTAGTTCTTTCACAGCAAATGGAATTACAGTTTTGCAACTATGGTCATACTTTAACTGAATTGTTATTCTATTACACTGGAAAGTGGAAAAAAGGTATTTGATAGGGTGTACTCCCTGTCACTTCATCCTGAAAATAGTTTACCTGGAAAAGGTCCATTTAAAGTCCAGTTATGAAACTGTCCGACTTTGTACATTGGAAGGTTCTTGATTGCCATGCCAATAGCAAATTTGATTTTACATATACCTGTGTCATTATAGTTTGATGTGAGATTTGAAATGAAGTGCACTGACTTTGGAGGGTTCCTTAATGCAGATAAATTGCAGCAACAGCTTAGGCTGAGCTGCAAAAATGTGACCTAAACGATCAGCACAATTTTAAAGAGAGTCAGTGCAAAGTGGGAACTCTAGTTCAGGATTTTTCAGGCATTTTCCATTGAAATTTCCTGCCTGAATTTTCCCAGATGAAATTATGTTTTAACTTACATGAGACTTTTTTCCCCAAAAGTATGTTGTTTATATTTATTTAATTTTGTCATATATTTCATATTGAATGCCAGATGCGGAGCCTGAAATCTAGCAAGAAAAGAGAATATGAGGCACTGTAAGTAGGAATCCTTGGGGTACCAACATAGCATTCTCATATTGAAATATACATTGGAATATAGGTAATTATGCAGAATATACAACCATACTACTATAATATAGTGATATCAGATCATAGATATTAGTTGTAAAACATTATATATAAATAAGTATGCATATTGATAAATGTATATAAATAAAATAAAAATGTATCCCAAAAGACATTTTCTGTACTTACTATTCAAATGGGACTCCATCAGTTGCATTTTCAAGAGGCATTTATTTGTGCTGGCCTTTCATAAGATCTAATGTACAACATGGCAACACATATTTTTATTGAATTGGAAACTACTGCTACATGTGGTAGCCCATTACTAATCTCTCCAAATTTTTTGTTAGTTTGGACACAGTAGTGGCTTACAGAGTTCCTACCTTCCTATTCATTTTCATGTGATACCAATAGAAATATCTGAGGCCTGAATTATAGGTTTGAACAACCACACTGCATGTACAAGTTTTCTATTTATTCCAGGCCATTTCAGTGGTCTAGTTAACTGTGAAGCATTATAAATATTCGTGCCAGGAAAACTAAGTGGGAAGTGAAGGTCTAGAAAGAGGTGTGGGAGAGCTGTAGGAAGAAGAGGACCAAGATCTGCTGCCATCACCAGTGATTGCTGCTAAGGAAAAGGCAGATGGAGACAGATGTTGGGCCTCTTGTCCAGCATCCACCTCGCAGTGAGGCTGCAGGCAGAAAACCTCTGATACTTCTTAGCTGTTTTAGGAAGCCTGCAATGGTATGGAAGTGAATTAATCATAATTATCTCCAGCCCCATCAGTGCAATGCTGCTTTCCTGGTATTGTGATGCCAATTAACTATGGATGTTGTTCACTATTGATCATTTTAATATGAAATTCCCAGCTACTTGGGAGCACACACTACTGGGTTTAGGTAAGGTATTTACCACCATTCCCACTGCTCTATGTGACCTTCGATTAACTAATCTAGTAGTTTACAGGGTCAAACATCCTAGTGGAATGAAAGCTTTTTGATAGTTTCATAATGAATATGAAAAAGCTGTTGATTTCTGAAGCCAAGAGCTAACAAGTGCTACTAGTGACTGAGTCAGGTTTGTTGTAATCTTTACTTTGAAGAGACACTGGAGTTCTCAAAGGTTAATGAACCACTTGTGGTAGAGCTTTCCTTCAGACTTTAACTCTGTTTTATTCTTGATAGAACCATTAACTTCTACACTAACCTTTCTATTTGTTACTATTACACACATTCTGCCCACTAAAGCTTTCTATTGATTTTTGCCAGTGAGGTTTTATAAAATGTAGGTTTAAATACATGGGGTTTGTGGTTCTGTTAGCATTGGGTGGTATACAGACAGACAATGATTAATTTGTAGGTTTAAACTTATTTTAGATATATTTTATGGTCACTTTGGCAATACCATTGTCCTTAGGTTTTGTTTCTTGAATTATTTGCTCTAATTATTCCAGATATCTTTTTAATTATCACAGTTTCCAGTTAAGAAAGTAAAAATTACAAAATATTATGAATAGTGTTAGAAAAATACATTGAGATACTGGAAATTCTTCCAATCCTTCCAAATTTAGGATCTGATCTATGAAGAATGGTGCCATTGGGGCAGAGGACCAACAGTTCTTGTCATCTGGAATCTAGCCATGTGTTAGAAAATCCTATATTCTCCTTTTAACATTTTAATCTCCTACCTCTTCACTTTGTTTATGAGGTTTTCGTATCAAGATTCCAAAGAAACATAAATTTTTTCTTTGTTAACAAAACCTGTAGTAAATGAATTAGAAAAAACTTTAAGACCAATCCTAATTTTTAGGGTTTTTATTATTATTATTTTATTGTACTTTTCCCTTTTTATTTTCAAGATTTTTAAATATAATCTATATTGTTGGTCATCTTCCTCAATTTCCTTCAGTCAATGATTTATTTCTATTTCATCCTTACTTGAAACACTGAAGCACTACAGCCATAAATATTTGGTGAATAAAATGCTGGTTTTATCCAACATTTTGAGTCAAAGATGACTTTTCTGGTATTTCTGTATTGCTGGTTGTATTTTCCAAATAGAAATCATGCACTAATCAGTGCCAATTCATCATACAAACAAGCAGAAAAATTTCCTCTGCTAGAAAAATAAATCAAGGGATAAAATGTTTCTGGGATTTTTTGATGAATATTTTTTTAGCCTCACTGTAGGCAGGTAGTGAAAGAAGACTGGAAGTAAAGTATATTAGGCTGGTTGGAACCCTTGTGCTTTGCAAGATTACTTGTAGCTGTTCGTGGGGATTTTACATCAAGGCAGCTATTTCAACACCATTGTTTTTACAACGGATGGCAATAAAAGCTTGGTTATTTCCTTGTTTGATTAGGAAAAAACCTACATATACACAGTCCTGGGACCTGAGCATGTTGCTACTATGAAGATGCTTGTAAATTACTTTCCATTTAAAAAATTACTAATAAAAGAATTCTTTGCATTATGGGTCAAATTTCTATCTGTGTATTCAGGCTTGCCTCCCTTGATTTGATTGCTCTATACATTTCAGAAATCATTGTAGCTTTGAACAAGAATTATTTTCAATAAGGCATTATTCATGTCTGCCCAAGAATTAGGCTTTGAGAGATTTGTACTAATATTTTCTATTATGTTGGTCAACAGGGTGGCATTCTGTAAGTTTCACTTTGATATTCAGATTCAAATATTCACAACAAAAATATGAATGTCTCATGATTGCAGCTGTGCAAATAGCAAGGGATTACACCAACTTTGAAGTTAGATTCTGTTCCTATTCTTTTCATTATTCATTTCCCTGTGAACAGTAATGGCAGAAATTTGGGGATCTTGCTTAAATTGGTGGACAAAAATGTATATTCACATCTGAACTATTTACTATGGTAAATAGCCCCTATGCAACAGTATATGTATAAAAATAGCCCTGCCATAAAATCTCAGGACAGATACCTGCGACTAATATGCATTTAATAATTTGAAATGGGCAAATGGGTAGCATTACATCAATGCACTTTTAGACTGCTTAATGCAGCCATAGCTACATTCAGCAGAGAAACAATAACTATACAAGGATCTCACTGAATTCTTCAGAAGAAGTATTGCATGCATTATTCTGTGGTAGCAATGTAGCAAGAGAAAATTAAACATAAACATTTGCTGTAAGCAGCAAAAAAGTCTAGCATTCAGCAATTTAGGTCATGATCCCTCAGTCAGAAGGAATTAAGAAGTTTTAAAAAATCTGGTGTTTATGAGCATTGCCAGAATATGAGAGTGGCTGGATAACTGAGGAGAAAAAAAAATAAAAGGTTAATGTATACTAATTGAATTACCTGAGCCTTACTTATCTTTTTCTAAAAAAAAAATTCTCAGTATTTTCTTTATTCAGTCATTCTATAATAGTAATTGCATCACATCAAGGATTAAATATATGGGAAGAAAATGACCCTATAGGCTTGAAAAGTAAATTCAGAAATAATACTTTAAGTGTGTAATGGCAGTCCGAGGCAAGAATTTGTCAATAGATAATAATTGCTGGGTAATTCTGAGTAGGAAACACAGTCTTAAAATCTATGTCATTTACAAGCAAGCTATGAACAAAGAAGAGTCAAATCCATTGAATTAATGTATTAATAACACAAGTTCTGCCTTCCCTAAACTAGTCTAAGTTAGCTCAAAAATAAGACCATGTTTACTTAAAGGCTTATGAACCACAGTGTAACTTTTCAGCAAATTAGAGCAGAGTCTGAAGCAAAGCACAAAACCACAAGACCTTAATATGGTGTAATACTTCACAGTGAACATTTCATGCAGCTGTATAAATAAAACCGCCATCATAGTGAAGACAGTGATTGATGATTCAGTGAAACATGTTTCCAAGAACTAAGACAACTCCATACTGTTAAAATGGAAACCAATTTAGCACGAACTAGTGAGTTAGGAAGTGATGGTTTGCTTAAAAAAAAAAAAACAACTCAATAACCTTCTCTTCTTTGTAAACACTGAAGCAATATAAAATGGAATGTCACAAGTAAAGGTCTGAAAGCACAAATTTCAACTGCAGTTCAGGAATAGATAAGGCCAAAATATGATTCTAAACCAAGCAATTTTCTCTGTGCAGAAAGCCACTATTTTCTATGGAAATATAATTGGTTTTAAATTAGAAAATAAAAGCACTACACATATATACACACACATAAACATACACAAATTTGTTTTTTAATATGATGCTACTCATTATTCATTATACACAAGACAACACTGGAGAATCTCTATAACCTGTTCTTCTCTCTGTAACTGACTGTACCTTCTAAGATCTTTAGCATTAATGATCCTCTTCCAAGGAAAAGACATCATCATATACCACATAAAATGTAGTCCCATGAACATGGATAGAAGAACATAAAATTAAAAATTGGGGTATGATGAATCAGAACTAAAATTCTTCTAGAGACTATATGGAACTAATTAGATTATATCCTTTTCCAGCTGAAATGTTTTCTTTTCCCAGATGTTGCCCCCAAATAAATAGGGAATTTTTGATTCTAGATAAATTTGTCAAGTGTTTTCAGATCACATTTTTATATTTAACTATTTAAAACACAGGATCATTGCTAAAGTCAGAGGTGACAGCATCAGGGTTCCACTACTACCACTCCAGTTCCTTTCAAGAAATTTGATACAGGTTGTGAAGTCATATGAAGGATGGCTTTTTGCAGGAATACCAAGTAAAAGCTATTTGTGCTTTTAAAAATGTATGGGAGAAATTGTGAATATAAATACAGGTTGCAAATTGTTCAGGGAAGGATTTAGAATGGTAATGTGGATAAAATGTTTCCTTTGAGCCTATTTTAAATTACAGCAAAGAATTTTTAATACAGTTCATTCTTCTTAAGTCCTGCAAATCCAAGCACAACCATGAGGTTCTAATATATAGTAAGGTCTAAAAGCACAAAAAAAAACAAGAAGAAAAAGGGCAAAACCAAAATGTGAAACCATGCATATGTTTATAACAGAAAGTGAAAGAATTGGAAAATCTTAAGAGAAATGAGAGTTAACATGGATAGGTAAATTATTTCTGTGCTCTTATACTAAACAAAGCACTGTAGGAAAAGCATTATTTTAAATGGATCAGTTAAAAAATTTGTAACCCATCTACAATTTACAATTTATGTATTCTAATCTATAATTTCAGTGTCATTTAATATACTAAATATCTCACCCTTTTTACATTTTAAATTTAGATTCCTAAATTATTAAAAAACCCATTTGATTTCATACTAATAAAAAAATGCTGAACATGGTTTCCAACACATTCAGTATGACAGAATGCCACACTCCAACACACAGTCCCAAACGGATTGGTCAGAAAAATGTAAATCTGCCGCTCATGTTCCTGCACCCACACTGCAACATGCATTACTGCTCTTACTACAGGGGTGCACTGGTTTTGGCTGGAATAGAGTTAGTTTTCTTCATAGAAGCTAGTATGAAGCTATGTTTTGGATTTGTGCCAAAAACAGTGTTGATAATACAGGGATGTTTTAGTTATTGCTGAGCAGTGCTTGCACACAGTCAAGGCCTTTTCTGCTCGTCACACCACCCCACCAGCGAGCATGCTGGTAATACACAAGGAGTTGGGAGGGGACACGGCTGGGACAGCTGACCCCAACTGACCAAAGGGATATTCCACACCATGTGACATCATGTTCAGCATATAAAGCTGGGGGAAGAAGAAGGAAGGGGGGGTGCGTTCAGAGTGATGGCATTTTTTCTTCCCAAGTGACCATTACACTTAATGGAGCCCTGCTTTCCTGGAGATGGCTGAACTTCTGCCTGCTGATGGGAAGTAGTGAATGAATTCCTTGTTTTGCTTTGTTGTGTGAGTGCAGCTTTTGCTTTACCTATTAAACTGCCTTTATCTCAACCCATGAGTTTTCTCACTTTTACTCTTCTGATTCTCTCCCCCATCCCACTGTGAGGGGAGTGAGCGAGTGGCTGGGTGGGGCTTAGTTGCCAGCTGGGGTTAAACCATGACAATGGGCTTTAACGTCACTGCTTCTTTAACTTGTCGTTGGCCAAAAGATTTAATTTCCATGCAAAAAAACTAACTGTACATCTCAAGAATGCTCGCCATCAGCATTGCAGTAGCATGAACTTTCACTAATCCGAATGGTAGAACAGTCCCAGTGTGTTTGGATTAGAAAGTCTCTACACTGTAGTGGTTTGTATAAAATGATCATGAAGGTTGCAGCCCAATCCCCAAAAGACAAGTGTGGATATCATAAAAATCACCACACTCAGTAACTGGCACCAGTGCTGACAGACTTGCCAGAGAGGCCAAAGCTTCAACTGACCTAAAGACCAAACAATGCTTTTTTTTTTTTTCCAGTGGAAATGCTCCCTTTAGATCAGAGCTGAGATACAATTAGCATGGCAATGGTTCTCCATGAAACAAAGACATTCCTTATAAAAATATCCTTAAAAAAAGAAAAGTAGCAAAAACTGGCTTAAGACATGAATTTGAATAAGAAAAAGTCAGGTTCTTTTCCAGGAGGGAAAGTGTGTCTTTAATCATCCCCTTCATTATTCAAGGAAATACACACACACACATGGAGTCACAGATGCGCACACGTTTAAATACAAACTGACCGAAAACTAGCAAAGGTCATTCTAGACCCAAATTATAACTGTATACATGATTGCCATTTAAATACAAACAAAGCATCTGAGGTTAGAATATGTGCCTGGTAAAGAGAATATTGACTGGATGTTAGTGCATACAAGACAAATTCCATTCTCAGCCATACCACCTTAACTCTGGAGAAACCCCACAGATGTCAATGAAATGGTATTGGATTTGTAAAGGAGTGAGAACAGAATATTGCCCAGCATATCATTTTTTTTAATATATTTTATTTTAAGAAAAACATATAGAAGAAATCTTCCTTTGCTCCCCTGTTATCAATCAATGACCATTGCTCTGTTAATGTATTACAATAAAATATCTCAACGGTGCATTGAGCTGGTTGACTGTAATATATCAGCAGATCAATGGTTTGCAAAAAGAAAATGGTCAAATGCAAGACAACCTTCTCCAATTAGATAATTTTCAAAGATTTCACACACTAAATTTGTAATGGCCTATAAGAAGCAAGTCAACAGTGTTAACTGACTAACTGGAGGTCTCACAGGGCTTTTCAAAGTGTTACCCTCCTTCTTGTTCCCCCATTATTAAAACCAAACATAAATTATACATTAATAATTTAAGGATGCTTGTGTCCAGATCTGGATACTGCAGCTTGGGCTCATAGTTGATGTTAAGAAATTCCTACACAATGAAAAACCAGGAGACAAAGTAGCGACACAGAGAAATGGGGGCCTGCAGCTCACAACTTCAGTGTGGGAAGTTTTCAGCCTTTTTGTAAATCCTGCACAACACCTGTGCACCTGCCAGGTCAGGCTCACACAGCCAGTCCTGCAACTGCTGCCCCAGTACCCAGCATCCCAGGCTGTCTCCCAAGACCCTCTTTGCAAGCCTTGACAGTGACATTTCATAAGCAGTTCTCAAAGCTTCTAGCACCCATTCCATATGTCTTAAAGGCCGAAGTAATTCTTTGAAAGGTGGTGTTTATAGCCCTGAAGTGAGAGCCAGGAATTTCAGTGAAAAGGTGATATTCCATACACTTGAGAAAAAGTGAACCAAATGTAAATGGACTTTGGCAGTCTCCTCTGTTGGCTATGTTTTTAATGCCCGTGACTACAGTTATCTATATGAAGTCATTAGAAAGCCTTTTTGCCAGAAAACTGACACAACAAGCTACAACTCTTTTCTATCATTTGTTTGGTTTGGGTGTTTTTTTTAAACACTTAATAACATCGGGACTGCAGAACTTAAATTTTTGGGCTACTTTCAGGGTTTATTCATTTCCAGAAGAATTCTGTGTCATCACTGCGGTGTCACCCTTATGAGGGCCACATCACTGCAGCATCAGTTCTTTCTGAATACATTTTTCTTTGTCTAAGAACTATTTCAGGTCTTGAATCATACTTATACATGGAATCGACGGTATTTACAGAGTGGATATGTACATATTTCTTTGCATGCAAACAGACATCTGAACATGCAAAGCAAGAAGCTGTGCTGCTAGATGTGTGATTTCTCCCTCCCAAATAAATTTATACCCTTCTTGTGGGTGAAATTGTTTACATGAAAAAAATAGCTGTTCAACTTTAAAAGTCAGAGCTAAAAGCTTTGCTCTGCATGCAGTTCTGCTGCCGCAAAGAATTTTTTATTCATACATCCCACTTTTTCATTGACATCATATATTTCTGTAATGGTGCATAATTAAACATTGACAAATCTAAATCAATAAACATCTTCATTGGTTGGGGTGGCATCAGCACTTAGAAGTGCTGCCTATAGAGAAGCTCTGGGGTCTCAAAGATCAGATTATCTATTTCAAGATATTGATATTTCTGATTTGTTCTGCTCTGGGGATACAATAAGGAAAACCTCTCTGTTTTGCTTTGTTTTTTCCTTCAGTGAGAAAGGAGAAGAATAAATAAAAAAAGCTTAAGCAACATAAATATCAGTTCAGTGCAGTCTTCACAAGTAATACACATTTTCAGAATAAGATCTCTACATAACAGAAGTGTGAGGTGACGACTCCTCTGCAGACCAGATTAGTGTCAAAGAACTGACAAAAGTAAGCGGAGAGGTGGGCTTTGCTGTATGCTGTGACTCACCAGATGGAGCTATTCCAGACAGCTGTATTTACCTGGCAGTAAATGTAGAGTGCCTGAAGAAATGCTTCTTGTCAGCTATAGTGCCTTCTTTTAAGCAAATTGAATCTATCACCAATAAAGTTTGTTCTCCATACTCAAACTTGCCCCTGAAGCACACAAGCAAACAATAATCCCTAGTGCCAAAGTATTTCAGATTTCATTTAATTACTCAAAGTTCAATAGAGGTATTTGAATTGAGATTTTTTTCCATTTTTTTTTCTAATGGTTCCATATGCAACAGCAACAACAAAACCCAAGCAATGCATGTGTAGAAAAGTATTGTTCTCTGCAACATGATATTTCTGTTTCTGCTCAAAATTGGAAATTGCAAAACATACAACAAAAATAAGCATAACAAAGAAAAAAAAATTCCCGTTATTTGAAACAGGTAACACCCCAGAAAACGTCAAAGACATGAGATGAAATAAATGAGCACAGGTGTAGTATAAGGTCAGAAAAATTGGATGTTAAAATTGTCCATGCATTTTTAAATCAGTCTCTCCCATTTGTTTGTTTTAGAATATGTTCTATTTTTATCACTAACGATAACAGTAGAATTTAATAATGGAATATTAATAATTTGCATTTTTCAATACTAAGTAATCTCAGAGGATTTTCTAAATAATTAATTGATCCTTACATCATACTTGCAAGTAGAAAGGATTTACTGTCTTGTCATTCCATGTGGAAGAAAGAAACAAAGATAAAGTTCACATAGAAAGTTAATGCCAGAGATGGAACTAGTTCCTAGTTCTCAAATTCTGCTTACTAGAACTAAAACTATGGGCTGTATTGAACTAGTGCAATATAAAATATGGTGACAGTCTTAGAATTACATGTGTTGGAACTTGTATGATCCAGAAGTGGTGCATGAAAGGAGTTTATAATACACTGCTTGTGATAGAATACAGCATATCTCACAAGAGTGTGAAGAAAAATTTTATGTTATTACCATTCAGTATTTGACAAATAGTATATGATTCCATAACGACTCCTGAAGGCTTCAAATCTTTAGTCATATCAAAGTCAAAGGGAAGTAAGGATGTCCTCAAAGTCATATATAGTCTTAAATGACTTGTGGACTACCAGCATATTATTGGATTGCCTCAAGCAGACAAGTTTAGCTTGTTAACATATATTAACAAAATGTAAGGTCCCAAGTGAGTGATTACCTCCCATGGATAGCAAATGAAACATTAACCATGACAATTCTGGACTTCTAAAAACTTGAACTTCTAACTCCAATTCTTTCCTAATTAAATAAGGGTCTTAAATATGTAAGATTTTAGTATTTGTTTTAAAAGAAGGTAAAATATCTACAAAAGGACCAGGGGTATTGTACAAAGGAATATTTTAGCTACATAAGGTAAGGGCCACATAGCTCTCTATTATTTGAGGGACGTGAGGGATGAGACAAGTTACCTGGACCAGTAACGGTGCAAAGCACACGGTGAACGATGCAAGGCATGGAGTGAGTGGGGCAGAATCTGTCCCCCAGCTCACAGGGCCACTGTGCACTTCCACAGAGCTCCACATGTCAGCACAAGGGGAAACATTATTGTGTCACAAGGACACTCATCAACACCACAGATGCACAATGGCATTTGCTGTAATGTGATGCTTTGCCAAAAACATTAACACCTTTTACTGTGATGTTTCCACTCAAGGTAGTGACTTTTTCATGTCAGAGTGTGCCCTACTGGACAAGCTATGAGAACTGGCAGCTCTGAACAACGTGTCTACTTCACCTCACAGTCACCTCTACCTGCAGGAATAAAAACAAAACCAAAACAACAAAAAGAAAAACTGCAGATGATTATATTTTTTGCAGCATTACCAGATGGCTAGGCCAAATTCTACTCTATTTAACCAATATGCTCTGCTATTTCTGACAGTTACTCCAGCATGACTGAGAGCAGAAATCACGTTATTATTGTAGCCCTTGACAGAAAATGTTGTTAAAGTGATGTTGTCTTCAGAGTCTTTCATGAAATCTGTAAACATGTTTAACACTTCTTTGAATGGAAAATATAGCTTGTCAATCTATATTGACTCAGTGAAAAGAAAAGCCCAATATATTAAGCTTAGATCCTTCAGGCATTTATTTTCTCTAATGATTAACTTTACAATATAATTTCATCCTTTCGCAAATCAATCACATTAATCATAAGAACTCAAAATGAACGTTTACACTGCATTTGTCTTCTGGTTTAACTCTTTTGGACAGTGCTTGACTGAGCTTGATTGGGGAAAAACACAGCATAGGTACTGCTGCTAAATTAAAACCACAAATTTACTAAAAAATACTCAGAAAGAGTTACTGAGTCTTTAATTCAAGTTCTGCAGGAGACCAAAGCCCATCCCACTGAATAAGATGGCTAGCTTTTCTGAAATAGGGTGATTAGTAACAAGCATGACATGATTACGCATTGTGGAGGTAAATCCATGGCCTATAATCTATACTGTTTATAACCTACACAAGGATGTTATTAATTATCCAGAGCACCCCTTTATGGACTCTGTCTAAAATGGACCAGGAAAAACCAAGCTAATCTCTATTTGTGAGGAATTTAGAACTCAGAGAGAATAATTTATTGCTGTTTCTGTGTGGCTGTGCTTTTCCTGTGCTAAGTCTTCCTTTCTGGAGTTCAGTCTCTATGTGGACAGAGAAGGTGGTCACCCCAAATCTGCATGTCATTGTGGCTTGTTTTTTAATCCCTAAGCTAAAGGATGAAAGCACAATGGGTACCACACTACTCTGGCTTCGTAGTTTAATTCCATAAAGCACATATTAGCACACTATGACTGTTAGTGGATAAATTTTCAAATAAATGAGAAAAAAATAGACAAGAAAGCAGAAACAATACCCTGTTGTATATATGACTTTTCATGTGAGGAGAATTATGAATAAGAAACAGGAAAGCCAAAATGAATAGTTCATAAAATCCAATAGTTTAAAAAAAAATCCAGAAATCCATTAAGATGTGCATTACTCCATTACTGTGAACTTGGTAGTCAGGTTCTGATGCTAAATACTTGGTACGCTATCAGTACTTATATAAACCTAAATACAAAGAGAAACAAATTTAAAAAAAAGAAAAAAAGATTTATTTGTTGACATCAAAACATACCTGAAGGACAAAGACAAGTTTAATAAGCTTCTGCCAAAATTCAGTCAGGATTGCAGGATCACAACAGGACTTATGTTTCGAAATCTTCCTATCATTTTGTTTCTAACTGCTTGGTTTACTGCCAGCAGTCCTCTTGGTCTCTTCAGAAACCTAGCCAGCTCCTAAAGTAAAAGGTCCCAAGCTCTCAGGCTCCAGCCCAGCCACATTGAACAGAGAATAGTTGTTTTGTTTTGTACAGTTTGACGGTAAAAGAAAAATACCAGAAGTGTAAATCCTTGCAGAAACAGAATTGTTATTTTCCACTCAACTTTAGAGGTAAGAATGACAACCTTCAGGAAGCCTTATAAACAGTCATGTTTGATGCAAGATTTCCAGCTGCATGATCTGATCAAGGGGACTGAGGAGGACCAGCACGTGGTCTCTGCCTGCTGTGGCTTCTGTCCTGTGTGGGGTGGTGCTCATCCCCACTTGCTTATTTGACACTGTAACTCCACATAACCAATTTCCATTTCAAGGAAACCCCTAATAAGCTTTAACTCTGAAAGGGGGTTTGGATATACCTTGCTTAGAATATTTGAAGTTTATTCTCAGAAGAAGTTAATGCTACTGGTCACAAAAATCACTGGTTGTAATTTATTTACATGCATTATACGTTCAACACTTGTGCACTGCCAACAAGCCATTAAAAAAAATCATGACACATTTGAAAAGATGAAGGGCTACTTTTGCTAAGTGGTTGTTTGTTATTTAGGTCTAACTGAGTTGGTCCTTGTTGAATAAGGTCCAAAAATTAAGTGAACCTGCTCCATATGACATCCCATAGGTATTCTCACATGGGACATACTAAAGCTTCACCCAGTTCTCCTGCTGCTGCACCGATACAGGGCCATACTCGAGGCTAAGCCCGTCTCTGAATGTCTTCTTGATGATGGCAGTGGTTTAAGTGAAATCTGTAACTGAAAAACAATTTGTACTCAATTTTATTTAGAAATGAACAAGAAACAAAACAGTAGTTGGGAAAAAAAACAAAACAAAACAACAACAACAACAACAACAACAACAACAACAACAAAACCACAACCAAAAAGAACACTCCAAAACAAACTACTCATGGGTGCAGGATCTGGTCAGTGCTAGTCAGACAGCTGGGGAAGGGGCTGCCCAGATGCAGTAGTTTTGTTCTGAGAGTGGCTGGACTGTTCCTCCAAGATAGTGAGGTAAATCTTCAAAGAAGCATCTAGTCATGTCAGTCCTCATGTAAAAAACTTGATACCACCAACATTCCCTTACTTCAGCAAATAGCAGGAATCTATATCTTTCAAATAGATAGCGAGATAAGACATACCTTTTTAATCCACACTGTAGGAAGACTTTAATCAATAAAACCTCCAGTTTTGATCTACAGCCAGCCAGCCTATACATCAGAGTACATACTGCTTGCAAAACAAGCCATGATTAGGCTATTTGAGGGTCAGTCTTATTGTTTTACTTACCAAAATTTTAAGACTGCTTTAATTATATATTTAATACCGAGTAACAAGCTGTATTCAAGGCTCAACAGCAACTTTTCAAATATTTCTGAACAAAAAAAATAAGGGTGGGGGGTTTTGTTTTTTTGTTTTAGCGTGTAATATGTGGTGGGTTGACCCTGGCTGGATGCCAGGTGCCCACCAAAGTCATTCTATCACTTCCCCTCCTCAGCTGGACAGGGGAGAGAAAATATAAGGAAAGGCTTGTGCCTCGAGATAAGGACAGGAAGAGATCACCAGTTACCATCACCAACAAAACAGACTCGACTTGGGGAAATTAGTTTAATTTATTACCAATCAAATCAGAGTAGGATAATGAGAAATAAAAAACAAATCTTAAAAACACCTTCCTCCCACCCCTCTCTTCTTCCCGGGCTTAACTTTACTCCTGATTTCTCTACCTCCTCCCCTGCAGCAGGATGGGGAATGGGGGTTACAGTCAGTTCATCACACATTGCCTCTGCCACTCCTTCTTCTTCATGGGGAAGACTCCTCACACTCTTCCTCTGTTCCAGCATGGGGTCCCTACAACGGGAGACAGTCCTGCATGAACGTCTCCAACATGAGTCCTTCCCACGGGCTACAGTTCTTCATGAACTGCTCCAGCATGGGTCTCCCATGGAGTCACAAGTCCTGCCAGCAAACCTGCTCCTGTGTGGACTCTTCTCTCCACGGGTGCCCAACTACCGAAACCTTGCCACACAAACCCAATACATAAATTATAATTTAGATTTTTTTAGCAGTTAACTTAAATGGGAAGCATGCTAGTACCCAGTCAGCTATCATTAGTTCTCATTTCAACGAACAATACACAGAAACTTTTTCACCCTATTTTCCAGCTCTTTGATAAGAAGTACATGCTCACAATAGCTCAGATGCAGTGTGGATGGAGGGTACAAAAGGAGTTATTTTTGCATCCCAAAAGAAATTCCTGGTGCTAGGTGTTCTTGGTAGGCAGCAAGATGTTGGTGTAATAAGACACAATTGCTGAAATATGGAGGTACACTGATTCAGCTCAGAAATAAAGTGTGCTTGCCTAACAATAAGGTATGGGACAGTAGGACTGTAGTCAATTCTCATATCATCTGTAGTCTCTATATCAGGACTTGTAGAAAAGGTCTCTAGCCTATAGTGACATTACTGTGATGGTAGAATGTCAAGTGAGGCTTAATGGCTTGTGTTATCCAAGACAGATCAGATGGTCACCAAATTACCTCATGTGAGTTTTCAAAAGGTCTGTGAAACCCAACACGTAGATATACAAAATAATTAGCTATGTTGCCATAAATCAGCCTTCTGCCCCACAGCAATGCTAACATTGAAAAAGCTGAAAAATATTATACTTTATGTTCTATGTGTCCAAGTACATACATATACATCAGGAAAGCGGTCCCAGAGCTTGCACATTTTAATTGTGCATAACATTATTAAACCAATTTTCTTCAAATTAGTCTTCATATGTAGGTCTCAGCCTGCCTTGCAAAACAAAGTAAACTTGAAGAAAATATTCTCAATAGTTAAGGCTGCATATTTAAATTCAGCATGCAATTCCAGGAAGGCAAACTCAGAATAGGCAGCCAATATGGCCAAAAACTCCCAAGAATTTATGAGGGTGTGTAAACAGTAAACAATAATAGAAACAGGTTTTCTGGTTTTAATTATATTGGATGCTAACTGGCTGAATATATATAGATGATTTATATTGTAAATACCACTTGAGATTAGAGAAGTTTAATTTAATTTTGCAAAAACTGTAGTAAAGAATTCTCACTTGATTTATTTTGTGTAAGGTTTCCTCCTTCCCCCCACAGCCACACGAATAAAGGCATGACCAACTGCACATGTATAGGCCTTACCTGAACAAGGTCCCTGTGACACTGTGAAGTAAATTCAGAACCTTTAATTCTGGATCTTTGCCTCTTCAGCTAAAAAGAACCCTTCTAGAACCTATAGGTAGAATTAAAGTTTATATCCCCTTAAGGTTTCCAGCTACTGGAAAAGAGTGTGATTACTAATGCTTGAGCAGGAATATTTTTATTTGAAAGAGGGCAGTATTCATGCTTCACAGATGATGCATCATAGAAGATGGCAGTGGGACATACCCGCCTAGCTGTTTTGTTCCTAAACTTGCCCAGTGCATATGTATTTATCTATTAAAATGCAGTCATTTCCAGGATTGATCATAGTAACTTATAGCAAACAGCAACATTATAGACCAGGTTAGGACAGGAAGTGAAGAGTAGCTTTTCCAATTAATGCCAGATAGGGAAATTCATTAGATAGGATGCAATTACCTAAGTTGGAGTTTGTCCAGAAACTGGAGTTCAGCCAGGACACTAGTTTAATATTAAAATGCTAAATAAAATAAAATAAAAATAATAATGAAAAAAACTTAATGGTATCCAAACCAGAGAAGAACTTCTTTCTTCTTGATCACACTACCTTGTTATCTGGCCAATGCAGAGCATCTGTGATACCCAAAATAGGTTTTCCCTGGGACCCGAAGGTAGAGAAAATGGAAAAAAAAAATGAAATATTCTCTGGGGTGTATTTATTCATGATAATCTCCTAGTTAAACATATGACACTCATGATTTTTATTACAGATTTGGAAAAATTATCTAGCTTTAACAAAATTTCAGCTGACTTTATAAATGATTAAATGAAACTCAGAATAAAAATAAGGAGCTAACAATTTAAGCGTGCAAAAAAATCTCCCCCAAAACTAATGCAAGGGGTTACTGATAGTTGTTAGACACCTCTAGCACAGAAAAATATATATGAGAATTGTAAAATGTGCACAAATTTGAATGATCTACTTGTGTCTTGTATGCAAATGATATTACCATCACTAGTCCTGAAAATCATCATCATCACTTCTAGGATTTCCCATGGATTTTCCCAGTTCTCCTTAGGAAGACTCCCATTAAAATCCTAGTGAATATCTGCACTCCAAAGTACACTAAAAAATAAATCTAGTTAATCTGAGAGCAGCAGAGCTAATGAAGACTGTTTCCCAAATCCCCACTCAATATATCCAAGTCTTCCTCTATGCTACTTACAACCTCCCTCCACTCTTGCATTCTTGTTCAAAATGAGGACACAGCACAGCCACCTCCCTCACGGATTTTCTAATTACTGAATAGGGAAGAGGCAGAACAAAAGCTATATTTATGCTGTTCGGCCATCCATCACATGCAGGCTCCCAGAAAGAAGATGAACTCACAACACAGTCTTCCTTGCAGCAGGAACCCTAATTTGCATCACCTTCTCCTCTTGCCGGTAGCCAGTTTCCACAAAACTGGTAGAACTCCCACAGTAAACTTTGGCTGAAATTAATTAAAAGATTCCAGAGTTATTTGGAACAGGCCACTAGACAAACAGCATGACAGCATAACCTGTGTTTCCTTAAGAAAGCAAGTTAAAAAAGGAAACTAATAGTAATTATTATTTCCGTATACCATGAAGCCGAAGTTCTTGACTAAGGCCTATAAACACTACCATGATAGTTATAATAAACAGAAAATTTGCCTAACAGAAGGAACAACAGTAGATGAAATGATAACACAGCTTGCATTAATTAACAACAGAGCTCACTATTCACAGAGGAAGTTGCCATAAGTATACAGACCTGGAGCCAAATTTTTGCTAGAGCTGAGCTCCTATTTGCCAAGGATGCTAAGACAAGACAGACATTTTCAGGAATACCAAAAAGTCAGCAATCCTTATTTAGGTATCAGCAGAAATACTGAGAGCTTAAAAAAAAATGAGAATAGTCTCCTACTGTTCATTGTGGCTGGGATCGAGGATGTCCCAGCAGGAGCCCTGGTCCTTTTAACTTGGTGGGGGGGCCAATGGCCTCAGATTGCCTTTTCCAAGCCTGGCTATCTGAAAGGCAAATAACAGCTGTAGTAATAAACCCAACATTATTGAATAATTAATGCAGAATGGAAACAAACAATCAAAAAAAAAAGGTGGGGCATCACATTAGTACAGGAAAGTTGTCTTTTTAAAGTAAGCATTTCATGACTCTTAAGACACTGCCTCCCTTGCCTTTTTCTTAGAAGACACTTAAACATCATTAGCAATTAGTAAGATTTAATGGCATATGTAGAAGGGATCTACATTCTGAAAAAGAAAACCCTTAAAAGACCAGTCAGACGTAGAGTATAAGAGAACTTAAAAAGTGATGATTAGATGACAACAATAACAATACCAGTAAAGTTCACTGAAGCTAAATTTTAGCTCAGCAGCTCTTAGAAATCCCTTGAGAAAATCCTACCATCATTCTGGAAAAAAAAAAAAAAGAAAAAAAAACCAAACACCAAACAAAAAACAAAACCAAAAAACCCCAAACAAACCAAAATGTGTTTTCAAACTTCTGATAAAATAGCATTTTCCTCAGATACCAAGATGTCCTCTTTGTGGAAATAAAACCTTAAATCTCTGGAAAACACACCCGAAAAGCAACCTTTAGAAGTAATTACAGTTGCCTTTGTGATTGTCCAGGTGTTCTGCAGAGCATCCTGTGAGTTGATATTGCTGGATCCATCTAGAAGGCCTTTGTTTTACTGCACACTTGAAATTACACAGGTCAGCAATGCTCTCAGGAACAAAGTGTAAAACATTCCCATCAAGTGCTGCTTAATATACATTTGTGTGCTAAGTGGTTATGCTTCACCTCCTTATTTATGATTCTGCACTTATTTTTCTTTTAAATAGGAAAACAAATGAATAGATTTTCCAGTCTGTCACACCACCTTGCTGTAGAAGTAGTCAACCTATTATGCAGAGTTAATCACCAACTTCAAAATGTATTTTGAAAGCATAGAGGGCCTTTATAATATTTGCTGCACATCTCTGCAACCTCATTGTACTGGAGATATGGGTGTGCATAAGCTCCTAGTAAATAGACCTAGAACACTTTAAAACAATGTCACACAATAGCAAAGAATAAATTTTATGGGCTTAAGATGGAGTAAGTATAACTGGACACAGTTCTCCTACAAAACAGGCTTTTAACCCATTGATCTTGGCTTCAGGAGGGCTGCAAATATGCATCGCAACATAAAATGCAGGGAAAAACCAAGCTAGAGAGAGGTCCTGGCACAGATCCCAATTAGGTCCTTTGCTAGGGATCCATCATACAATGAATTATTTCTTTGGGTCTGTAAGTGCTTTCCAAAAGCACTGGGCATTCTGCTATTAATTAGATATACAGCCAGTTGTATTGAATGCAGGCAGCCTTTTCTCCCCAAAAGGACCCAGATTTTTCCAATAAATCACAATGTCTCTAGTTCCCCCACCCCTTGCTGCCTTCATTTTACTGTCCCACTCAAAGGAATGAATTTCTGGAGTCCGCAGCAAAAACCTACGTCTTTCAGAGCCCTCCTCTGCCAGACTGACTGAAATACTCCTGGTTGGAATATCACAAAGATGTAACCCTGAAAACTGTCCCCCTCCTCAAGTTAGATTGGCTTTAGATCATTTAGTTTTTTAAAGGTTAGCATCCATCTCTGAAATTTTATGCAGAAGTTTAGTGGTAAATGATGCAGGTTATAAAGTGTAAGTCCCAAAGTAGGCTAGTTCTGGAGAAGCAGAGATCTCAGTAAGAGTAGGTGAAGTTGCTACTGGCAAGTCACTTTGGCGGTGGCTGAGTCACCCACAGCGGAGTCAAAGAATCCCCTCCAGCCCCTCAGTGCTCTCCAGCCAAGCGCCCTCCAAGTGTACAAAACCCCTGCCCAGACATGCCTCTAGTGCTGGGGGATGAACTTGTTTACAGCCAGCCCACGCCTCTCCATCTGCGATAAGGCCCAGAGTGTGAGCTTATTCCTGGCTTCAAAAAACACACTAGGTCTGGGGTGCCTCTAGACAATGTGTCACTGTGCTGTAATCAAGAAGCAAGATGAGTTTGTACCTTCTCAACAAGCATATCTGGAAAAGGCTTACCTTGTCACAGCTACCATTTGATTATCTAAATACAGTGGCTGGTCTAACTAGATGCTGAAATTATGAGCTTCTTAACCCCTGTGACAATAATGACTGTTGATAACATCTATTTCTTTCTTTTTGCTCATCTGCCACATCTTCACTACATGTAAATGGAGCCACAATTACAGGAATTGACCATTAGTCATCATTAGGAAGAGATCAACAACCAAAGTCACAAATACTAGCCTTGTTTTATATTCAGGTATAAAAGCTGTAGCAAAGTCAAAGGTCCAGGACATCAGCAGCAAACAGAGCCTTGGAGATGACTTGGCAAAACCTCCTCTATTAGTTTAATCAAAAAGGGAAGATTAAACACTACCTGTGGCAAGACAGATCGTTAAAGCCAAACGATGATCTCTCAAGCAAAGGATAGTTGTAAAGTTGAAGGCTGTAAAGATGAAGGCTTGCTAACCTCCTTAATGATAACCTTGTCCAATAATAGATTTGATTTCTTCTTCACAACTTTTCACAATCAGGAGAGAATTAGGTTTAAAACAGAGGTGGTAGGTCATCACTTTTCTACCACCACTAGTGGCTTAACAAGCCACATAGGCCAGAAGTAGTGCAGTACCATCAAATGTTTTATAATGAAAATCTATTTTATTGCAGGCTAAAGTAAATGGAGGGTTTCATTGTACAATTTAAAAAGAATATGGTTTAGTGGTTCAAAGGCAAGTGGGAAGGAAAAGAGTGGGGAGAGAACCCCAGGCACATAGGTAGGACAAGAGCTAGTGACTCAGTCTCTTTGAGAAGAGACTCAGGAGAGTCGCAAAGAAACTGAGAAAGGACAAGGACACTGAATACTCCTTCTCATCAGGATAAGAAGGAAAAATGGAGAGTAGTGCAAGCCTCATTTTGAACCTTGTAATGACATTCTACCACAGGGGCTCAGAACCCAATGCTCTTTTATGTTTTTATGAACATTTTGAAGAATGAGATGGAGATCAGTCTCATCAGACTGACCAGAGCAGTGGTAAACTACACCTGCTTTCTCTGAGAAAGCTTCTATCCCAAACTTCATAGTGGCATACAGAGCAAACATGGAAACATTGCACCAAATACTTAAATGGGATTTCCTTTTAATGTGAATATTAATGTTAGCTTAATCACTTTAAAGCACAGTCATCTTCAGTTAGGACGTGTTATGACTGTCTAGCACAAAACACATGGTACTTAAAAAAATAAAAGGGCTTTATAGAACATTTCCAATCTAGTTTGCAGTTTAGGCCAATCTTGTCTAAACCAATATCTTCAGTGGATAAAATCACTCGCATGAGAAGCGATAAAAACTTTAGCTTTACATAAAATACATCATCTCCAGAAAAGGCAGCAACCCTTCTTATCAGGCTAGGTTGTGAAAGCATGAGGGCTAGCAAAAGAGAGGGAGAGAATGTGCAAATCTTGGGCCAGTTAAGAGCTCCTGGCCATGCAGCACTGAGGTTTTCTATGGAGCTCTCTCCTGCCCCACATCAAAGATGTCATCAGTCTCTCAACTAGCAACTGTCTGTCCTGTCTGGCCTTCGAGCTTTGCTTTCCTACCCTGAAGTGATTTCAAGGGGGCATGCCTGTGTGAGAGGTACCATCCTTTAGATGAGCTAGAAACATATGGCACTGACCACATGTGGTCATTAAAAAGTCCCACGCCAATTTTTGCAAGGCTAACAATATTAGCCCCAGTATCCTGGCCAAATTCCAATATAGGTAATTATATTCTGGGTAATGACATACTGGCTAGTTTTATAAGGTTTAATATACATTGTGGAAAGTGGCTTGCACCTAAGGGCTCTGAGTTAAACTCATTGCACAGTCAGCTGGGATAAAATTAGAGAAGAAACTACCCAAGCATGTCAAATGTTTAAGCTTTAAAACCCTGGGTAGAATGAAACAAAAGAGGAAGGGATCCAGGGGTGCTTTAGCATAATCAAGCTGGCTCATGCCGCTGAAGGCACAGCTGGGATCGAGAGCTCACTGCTGTGAGGAAACTTGTAACAGTATCCCTACCCCACCTTCAGCAGTGGGTGTGCATGCATGTTAAATTACCAGGTTAAGGAAGACGATGGAGCAGTATGATGCAAAATATTGTTTGCTGGGTTTTTTTCTTGCCCCCCTCTTCCCCCCTCTTCCCCCCTCCAGTAAAATCCAACCAAATCTGGGTCTTATATAAAAAAAAAAAACCCACTCTTCAAATACTTACGCCTGTTGCACAGCATCCCTGTGACCCCAGCTCAAAATGCCAGTAGGAGTTTGCTACTCTTTTACTAACTTCTATTCGTCTCCTCTTGCCCCACTTGGAAGACATTCTGCCAATACCAGCACAGGATCCAGTTGTAACCACACCCTGGCAGGATACCCACTAAGTACTGCTGATGAAAAGCTCTGAGGCTGATGTCCAGCCCCAGAATAATCTGGGTGACAGCACAGGTCCCTCCAGCATGCCATTAAAATAAAAAAGAGGTACTAGGAGTGTGCTACCCACACCTCAGTTGGGGCAGGAGGTACTCACTCTCAAGGACTCTTTTGATCCCATAAAGCTCTCTGCAGACAGTGCACACCATTTTATGCATTGCACAAGCCTGGAAACCACCTCACAACCCCCCCAACATTTTACACTATGCAGAATAGAAGAAAAATGGTTTCTAATGCAAAATCGCAGGTGGAACAAAAGCCACAAAACCAGCTTCAGATTTGAAGCCCCATCTTTGGCCAGCAGGACTTCCAAAAGCAATGGCACTGCAGTACAAGGAGCTATCATTTCATCTTGAAATGAAGTTCAAATTAAGCTGTGATTTTGTTTTCCCAACTTATGAGTGGGTGTCGGCTTCTTTTGGTGGTACCATCTGGATTCCAAACTTTAATCCATGTATTTCATATGTTGGTGTGTATATCCTATGCTCCCAGGCACACCAGCTCATTTCAAGATGCTCTGTGCCTTTCCTGGGCTTGGATTTCAAGCTGTTGAAGATGGGAGACACAGGCTCTCCCCCGGCTCTTCATGTACAGAACACTGTTTCATCTCCTCGATTCCTTTCTCCATTAAAACACATTCAAACATAATTAGTGTAACATTAAAAATGGAGGAAATTTTGTAATTGCCAGTTGTTCTGTAGCCATGGTTACATCAGAGATTTATACCGAGTGACTCCAGCCTGAGCACGCACAAGCAGTTAGCAGGAACAGCAGTAGGATAATGTTTGTGTGCATGTGCAGGTGTGCTGACGTGTCTGTTTGCCAAAAAAAAAGAGGGGGGAGTACTGGGGGGGTGGCAGGGGAGAGGGGAGAGAGGCTGAGGGAGAGAAAGGAGGGAGGACGGGGAGGGGAGAGACGGAGAATATTCAGTGACATTTAAGGTGCTAATATCTGGAAGTCAACCTTTAATTTGACAGCTTTTAGTGCTAGTTAATTTCACTCATCCAGACGAGGTGTAGGAAATTTGCAGCACCTTTAAATTATCACGTTTTTCCTCACCGCCTGAGGCCTATGTGGAATACCTGAGCCATACTTTCTGCCCCCCTCCCCGGCTCCCCCTCCATCCCCACCCCCACCCCCCCTTTTTCAGGTCAGTTGAAGTAAAACTTTCATTCCCTTTCTCAGACAATTAATCTTTAGCTAATTGAAGCAGGAATGCTGCAGGATGGGTTTCACTGGGGCCTGTAAATCTCATTTAGCAAAGTGAATTCCAGGCACATGCTGCACCTAATGATGTGACAGGTGGGCTGCACCGCAAGACAGCAGCCGCCGAAAAGTTGATTCTCATTAGACCCTCGGAGTCCTGCAGTCAGTTTTCTGATGGCTGAAGAACACTAATCGCATCTGTTTGCTGCTGGGTGGGGTGGGGAGGGGGGGAGAGAGGCAACAATGAGAGGCGGGGGGCGAGGGGGGGCCGTTCCTCTCTTTCATGAGTTAATATCCTTGACTCCTGCCCAAAAAACCAGCAGGCCTGCCTCCCACCATGCGATCAGCCTCCATTCTGCTGACTCCTACAGGGTGCACCCTTTTTCTAATTAACTGGAATGGCTATGGAAAGCAAAGGAGGCCTTGTGTTGGGTGAACCAATTATTTTGAAGGGTATTAAGTCATCAGATTTACTTTTATCTTGATTGCATTGTGGAAATCGTGCATAATTAATGGTGGGAGCTTATTAGGAAAATGATTAGGCAAATTACACAGGTGTCGGATGCATTTTTTATGATAAATTTGCTAGAACAATCCTGCAATTCCATCTGTTCAGCTCATATCAGAATGTCACTCTGGAAGAAATTAATGGTGCAGAGTCACACAAAGTTACTGGAGGCCTTGGATGCAGATTTATGTTTTAAAAAAAGATACAGTTAAAATTACCCAGCAATTTCCTAATAAATACTTGATGTTACAGTTCAATAAATTACTTATTTAATCTTAAAAGAAAATGATAGTCAGCTGGAAACTAAAAAGTGGAGAAAGCATAAACCTCATTTTGTCAGTTTGATGTGTATGTAAATAAAAAATAATCATAAGACGTAATGATTCTTTGCTGTGGGATGCTGACTAGAGACAAGCTGTCAGTATCCAAGTTCTTCCACTAGGTATTTCTTCCATAACATACTAAGGCTTGTCTTACAAATCCTGTGCTGGTTCTGAGGTGGCAGAGCTTCTTTCTTTTTCTGTAATTTCTGCGGTGTTTAACAGCAGATTCTGGAGCTCGCGTTCTGGGAGCTAGGGAGGACAGAAAATGCTGTGCTCATGCTCATGTTTCTTTCACCTTCCATTTCCTACCCACACCAGAAGATGAAAATCATGAAACCAAACACCTTGTCCTTCAGAGTGAGCCAGTAAATGAGTGCATGTTTTTTTTGTGTCTGACTGTGTGTGTGTCTGAAAGAGCATGTGCACGTGTATTTGTAGAACTAAAACTAAAACAACCACAGTTTGCAAAGTGTACCTAAGAAGCTGCATAAAAATGTTTATCTGTTTATTTGCATGGCTGTTAGCATGGCTTTGAAGTTAGCTTGAATGTCTTGAATGCCCTCAAAAATGCAAAGCAGACTTGCCCTATTTTGTAGATCCCTCCCTGTGGTCCCCCAGGGACTATCATCCTGCCCAAACTCCACAACACTGTAGCTATAGTACTTCATTACTCTCTCCTGTTCCTCAGTGTCCCAAGAGCTTACTCATTGCCATAGGCTCCTTGGAAGGAAGACTTATTGGCAATGCGGCACAGTCAGTTTGGGGATTTCTGTTCTTTTCAGGATCTTTAACTTCCTGTAGTATTATCAGAATAGAAGTAAGCATCTCACTTTCTTTTGGCACTCTGAAAAGGAAGGTAGTAATGATCACCAATTTTTTAAAAAAATGCTTGGAAATTTACAGCTAAAGAACAACCCAGGAGAGAAGTGCATTATTTTTCTCCCTAATATCTGAGTCTTGTTAAACACCAATGAATCTTGGTGGCTTTTGCATCTGATTAATCTTTCCCTGCAAAGTAAAGTGGTTGATACCACTCACTACCATCTGCCCTTGTGGTGAAGGCAAAGGAACTGAATTCCAAAGAGCATCTGTCTACAAGAGGGACCATGGCAGCAATACCTCGTGGGTGGTTTATGTCCGTTACACAAGGAATGCTCAGCTCTTCAGAAAACCCATCTTCTCCTCCAGACCCTTTGCTAGGCACATTCTTCGAAATTTGCTTTCATATGTCTCATTGTAGTGAGCATTTTCAGAAAAATTACAGGGACATACAGACAAATGTGATGTACTAGTGTGGCCCTGAGTCAGTTTGTTACTGCTTGTTAAGTAAGACTATTGATAAATCTTGGTTTTATTCCATGAAAGCTATGAGAACAATATGGATTAACACTGCTAAGCACAGCAGGTAACCCTAACACAGTTACTGAAATATTAGAGAATATTTCAGATAAATTTGAAGTTAGGGTGACTACCCTCTTACATTTTAAGGGATGCTCCTTATCTGGTGGCTAATGGCCCATGACCCATATCCAATAAGGAATTGCTAAGCATTTGATCAGATAAGAAGCATGTTTTCAAGCAATCATTATTCAAAGGATCAGACACTGCGATACTAATGTATGATTTTGTACCATGAATAAAACATTTCAGATGATATCCCTCAAAAAATCTATACTGGAATTTATATAGGTGAGCAAGGAAGGGTCAAGTGAATTTCACAGAAGGAGATAGAGACCTGTCTAGATTAAATTAAATGGGTTAATATAAAACATAGCAAGGCCAAGAGTCAAGAGTTCAGAATATATAACCCTAGATGTCAACCTGACATACAGGTTACTTCCCCATTTCACAATAGTCTGTCCCCATCCTGTAAAAGAAACTAGTACTATTTATTCCTAGAAGAGCTTAGCTAGTCGGTATTATTGGCAAGATAGGATGCAATATAGGGGAATCAAGCAATTCAGATGTCCTTTGTAGTTCCTGTAGTTAATGTGAGAACACAGACAGAAAATTGCTGTCTTGTCAACCACTCACCTGTACAACTCTCTGAAGTATACCTTATCCAGTTCTCCTTCGGGTGCCAGAATATCTCCAAATGCTTTTACACAGAGGCATTTAGGCAGACCAAAGGTCTTTGCCTCACCCTCCAAACTCACCAGTCTTGATGAGCTCTAGGAAGCTGTAGCAGGAAAACCATGTTAGAGACATACTCTGAAAGTACTAATCCACCCTGAGCCGACATGTTTGCATAGACATACTCCTAGGGGCATCATAGCAAGTAGAAGACCCAGCCAAAGCTGACGCTCTCTTGTGAGTGGCTCTATACCAGAAAACAAGTGCAGGCAGTCTCTGTTCCCAGGAGCATGGAGCTCAGGCAGGAGGAAGAAAGTGATGCAGAGAAGATCTTAGAGACAGGCAGGAAGTTACTGGCAGTAAATGCCAGAAACAAAATCTAACTCTCACTAATCTTAGTCCAAGTCTCATGCACCAGCCACACTGCTCCTTTGATTTTGAGTGCCTCTGTCACATTTCAACTGTACAGTATCTCTCTGATACTGTAATCAATATTTGTTTTTAAACTAAACATTACTTTTCCAGGGCATCACTCAATTTTCTTTAAGCCTTACCAAAATAACTAATTCCTAATCCTTAGTATAGATAACTAGCTCAAAACAAACAGGCCCTTTTGTAGTATTGACAGTATTACATTTTTAGCATATTATAAGCTTGCAGCTAACACCTAGACATTTCCTAGCAGTACATACTCTGAAATGTAGGTGGTAAAAAACCAAAGCTATTTGTTTATCCAATTTTCTGAATACATCTCCCACATAAAGGTTTCAAAGTTTAGCCTTTCAACTGCAGAACATTCAAGACTTGGCACTGGTTTTGCTCAGATCAGATTTTCATTAGACAACAGACTTATTCATACAAGCTTCCGAAATCATTTTAAGTGATATTTTTTTTTTCCTTCTTGGTGAGTGGTGCAAAAAAATGCTTCCCACTGAAGATAAGTGGAAGGGCCCAAATGTAGATCATATATCTAAACACCACAGAAATATAGGACACTTTGGACAGACCTTTATTCTTTTTCCAGGTTTTCACGTCTTGTCCATCACTGTAGAAACAAGACCTTTTTCTGCAAGTAGACATGGCTTTAAATGTTGACGCCTGGATGATTGAAGCCTTTCACCAAAACATGTTCATGTTTTGGTTTAGAGATGTGGGTTTGGATTGATGAGGAATGCCATTGGGATGCTACTTTACAGATGGTGAGTGGTAGAGCAGGCAGTACTTCCCTCTGATGGGGAGGAGGCAAACCCTTCATTAAAACATCAGCTTCCCCCAGAAGCTCATACTGTCTGACATGCCTAACCTGTGTGCATATGTCAACACAGAATGCTTGCTAACGTTGCTGAGGCTGTAAATAAGGGTTCATAGTATACTATGAGGGAGATTAATGAGTAGAGTGCTTCCTTCTCTGCTGGAGGTTGAAGTAGGTTCCCTATTAAGATGCAGTATCTGTCACTGTCAATAGAGACATGCTGTGTGGGTGTGAGGGGAGGCTAAAGAGGTGTCTCTGAATCTGGTAATTCCTTGCTTTTAAGGGTCTAGCGCAGGCAACTTACACACTTGAGCAACATCAGCTTCCTGAAACATGTTTTCTGTTAAGGGAGTAAGTTCAGCAATGTCTGTGGGCAAAGAGAGAGGAATGCAGAGGAACTGGAGATATTCCCTTTTGAGGAAAGTACACAGTTTTCTTTAGCTTAGGAAAGGAGAAAGAGAAAGTAACTAGTATCCTGTGTTTAGGCCATGCAGATTTCAGGGAAGGGAGAAGGGAGAGATCTGCTGTTCCCATTTTACATACTGAGAGATTTCTGTGCTCTTATGATAAATTGGATGTCTGCCTTCTTTACCCAAGCTCCCTTATCTCTCTCCCTCTTTCAGTTCAGGTAAACGACTATTTTTATTTACTTGTATAACATCCATTTTTGTAGTATCGGAATGTCTTACAGAACTGTCTCATCTTCATGAAGCATTTGATATCATCCTCTGAAGGAAGGGTTATCCATTTTTACACGAGGGGAAGCAAAGCATGAGGCTCAGTGCCATGCCCAAGCTTACACTCTAACTGTGCCAGTGAAGAGGGGTCTTAATTCTGAGCTCACAAGCACTTAAGCATGTCTCTGCTCTTGGACCTGGAGTCAGAAGAGAAGATTCCACATATACCCCATGCCTGTGCTGCAGTAAGGAGTGCTAGCTAAGGTGGTCAGCTCACTCAGCCTGGGATGAGGAAGATCTTTCCTAGATTATTAAGGAAATATTTTCTGCATGTTTGAACCATAATGACTTTCTAGATCAGAAACTTGCTTCATACAGTTGAATAATACACACAAGTTAAAAATGCCTATGCATTTAAAGACAGATGTATAGACCACTGGATCCTCTTAAAACCCCTAAGGAACATATAAGTTTATACGAAACAGCCTCTCTCCATTAATTAGAAGATCAGCCTTTTTCCATTACTTAGAAGATTGAATAAAATTAATGTAACACAAAGCAATATTATCCATTTTGTCCTAACACTCGTGCCTACTTTACAGAAACTGAAAGAACCTGAGGAACTTATCCGGCCAATATAGTAATTAATTTGAAAAGAGAAGAAGTGTAACAAAATATTACATTAAGATTTTAAGATCTGGTGAAGTTCAGTAAAAGCCAACAACTAAAAAGGAAAGTGAAAATTTGAAAAGGGAGAAATCTGGGGAGAAAAATTGGGAGCCTATGCCTAAAAAAAAAAAAAATCACTTCTCAATTTGCATGTTAAAAAATTTATCTCACTTAAGTACCTGGATATGTAGCCCAAAGTCAATGGGAATTGCAAAGGACAGCATCTTTGAATAATAGATCACTTCTTTAGCTCCCTTCTCAGTTATAGACATAAGGTAAATGCTATTTACTCTTCCTTTACATCACCAACCTTACTGAACACCAAATAGTTCTCTCTTTTTTTTTTTTTTTACTTAAAGAATAAGTCTATTTATAATAAAGTTTCTCCATGAAAATACAATAAAATTAGAAAAGATGCCTGCAAATCACATGTAAGATTTAAGTAGTCTTTGGACACTCACTTCAGAATGTTATGTCATGCCACTTGAAAAAGGAAAATCAAGGAAAAATTAAGTTTCCTAATTTATCAATAACATGTTAGTTTTATGTATAATATGGATATTAAGAAATAGATATTTTATACTACACCATGCAGTGATGCTTTCCCAGCAGCCCTGATAACTTCTCTGGAATTACTCAAAAGGCATCTCTCTCCGGCCCTGCACACAGTGAACCCACACTGCAGGGAGGATATGTGTCAGCGAAAACAATGGTAGCTCTCTCAGCCACTGCAAGCAAGGAAAAAAATACATTTTATGTTTTGTCACAAAGCAGGATAGCAGTATATTATCTGACAAAGGGGGAGAACGAGGGCAAAGCAGATGACGAGACAAGCAATAAAAATGAATAGAAAGTTATACCGGAGTGGGACACTTGGCCCATGTGCTCAGCCTGCTCCGGAGGTGGAGAGCATGACAGCTCCGAGACCAGCAGGAGGGAGTCTCTCTGAGCAGGCACTTTGCCGCTGGCATTGCAGGTGTAGAAACCAGCAAAGCTCTGCCTGCTCACTACCTCCTACGGTGTAACTTCGGAAAGTTCGGAACATTTCGGTAGGTGCTGGGAGGGAGGAGGCTTTTCTGTTGTTTATCCACATTTATGAGAATGTTTATTATGAAAGGTTTTATTGTAATGATAGACACAGAAAAGATGGAGTACATTGAAGCTGAAGGACTTTCAGGATGAACAGAATGAAGAAGGATACGTTATTTTTCATATTTGCATGATTCACTTACTCTTTAGCCACCCTATTTTAAAGATTTTTATGAGCTGCTTCACCTTAGTATTGCAGTATTTTCAGAGAATAGACAGTGGGAAGTGCCATCCCCTTTTCCTTCAGCCTATGAGAAACAGAAATTGATCAATAAACAGAGGACAAGTGATACTGGTTGTAGAGTTTTTAAAATTCATAATTAAGCATAATTTGTCTGTGTGGAAGGAAGAGCTAAGCCAAAGAAACAAACTGTGAATTAAACCTCGATGTTGAGTTCATTTTTAGAGGTAGAAGTAATGTAATCCAACCCAGCCCTTCAGAAAATCCCAAACTTACAGTATGTTAAAGTGTCCTAGAGAAAAGTTGATAGCTTGTCCCAATAATGTGAAAAAATAATTTTTTTTTTTTTTGTTGGCAAAACCAAACAAATGAACTCCTCCTTATTTTTAGCTGTCTAGCTTTTGCCCCATATGTATAGCCAAAGAACTTTCAATAGTTGGTAAGAGTCTTATTCTATAGACATGATATTCTAAATCTTAATCTAACTCCCTAACCCTACTTATTGACTTCAGTTAATAGCTCAGAATGGGAAAGAAACTACTCTGATGTAGAAGGAATACTATTTTACCTGGATTAAACATAGGACAACATTGTGGAAAAACAATCAAAATGAATGACAAAAAAAATTTTTAAGAATCAAATGAGACTTAAAATACAAGGGGAATCCTTCTTTTGCTGCAAATAATTCTCTCTAAAACCGTTATTTAACAGTTCTTCATACTTTGTGGAAATAGCTGCCAACAACATATGGAGTCACCAAATTTGAAAGACACTAGAGGTATTTTTTGGACTGCAATGAATGATGTCCATTAAAATGAGAGCTATATAGACATAAAGATTATGTTTATAGGAAGGTGATCTCTAAAGTACCTAAATAGCTAAGGGAAGTCCAGTGGGAAATGGAAGTTATTGGGACAGGTAGCTGGAGTGGTATTTCAATATGAAGTTATTACGGAAACAGATGATTCCTGGGCATTTCATCAATGATGAGTCTGCTGTAGAAGCAGTATGACACAAAGTGTGTGATGACTCATGTCACTAAATTGATAAACTGCTTCATATCAGAATAAGCTTTTTTGGGAGAAGGGAGACGGAGAGACAAAAATAAAACTGTTCAGATCTCCAGATAGGAGATACTGGAGCATATATATATATCTATATGAAAAACCATGTTTTATAGAGGCAGATATGATTGGTAAGATACCTTCTTTCCTCAAAAGAGATGATTGGTATGTGTATCTCTTTGATGATCTGATATGACTAAAAAACTCAAACATCCCCAACACCTATTGACCCATGTAAAAATCAGGGGCAGAAGCCATCAGTTGTTACATTTTGTTTGTAGAAAGAAGACAAAAATTCTCCAAAACATCACCCTTACAGTTTTTTTGATGAAGAACAGCCAGCTACAATAATATGACTAGATTCCCAAAATGGTGGGAAGATGGCATTTTATACGTTTGGAGAAAAAGAAAAAAGCGCTGAGAAGGGTTCTTACAGTGCCAACCGCAAAAATCACAGAAAAAGACTCCATATAAATAAGACTTAACTAACATAGTAACAGGCCAAAAGGCAGCTGAAAGAGTGAAATACAAAGATGCAATTTTGTCAGAAGGAAAGGACACATTTTTATACTATTAAAAACAATTTTTACCCCAAAGTTTATTTTTGGATTATTTTTAATAGAAACTTGGGGCAGAATTCAAACTGAGTGACCTGACCCATTCATTTTTACTTCAAAATAAATATGTATTTTTCACTTAGTGAAAGAACTAAAAAAAAAAAAAAGCAAGAGAATACTCTAGAATACTCTCTCAAATATATTTTATCTTGAAGTTGCTATTATAAATTTTACTTCTAAAGGTTCTCTTTCATCATTTTAGGTTCTGGGTGTAGTGAGAGAAAAAAAAAATCACTTTTTAAAAATTTTATTACCAACCTTTCAATTTTATGTAGTTCAGTCCTAAAGTCCACATTTTATAAACTACTCAGGCCTTTCTGGCATGGAACGGAAGCAGCAGTCAATTTCTTAGATGGAGGACTGACAATTGTCAAAGATTAATGGCATTACTTGTTACTTATTTGGCTAACAGCCAGGCACCACTTTTTTGCATTTAATCTGAGCAAAATATTAGTTAAAACAGGTGCAAATACCTATGCTGTGCATTAACTTCTGTTTATCTTCTGAGACAGCCCCAGGAAGCAGTGAATCCCAACAAACTCTTTGACTCTGTTGAGGGGCCTTTTTAACTCTCCTTTTCAGAAATAAATTATATGAAAGCCTGTGACAAAGAATCATGGAGAGGGTGTCATGATTTGGTTGCAAAGACCTAACTCATACACACAAGTGGATTCACAGAATACTCTCTGGAGTACTTCCAACAGGTGATGCCAAATAATATGCAAATTATTTCCATCCCCAGAGAAGAAACCAAAAATAATGGCTGGAGTTAGGTCTTTGCAACCAAATCATGACACCCTTCCCTAGTCATTGATAGTATTCTTTCAAGTGGCATTAGGATTTGTTGCTAAATGTATAACTGCTCTTTTCTAAAGCTAGGTAGAGCTGAAAAATACAAAATATAGGCAATGTGTTTTCATATTTCAGAGTCTGTGAATCATTATAGAACCACTTCTGTTAACAACCCTTGGCACTACACTTCCTGGAAAAAAATTAATAGATTATTTCCTTTGGGCATAGCATCAAAATGACCCAACCTAGCAAAGAGATGTCAGAACTTGCAGTCAATTTGAACTGAAAGTGACAAATCTACAGTAGCAGAATTCAGGTTTTAGAAAGTGGCTCAGATGATTAATTCCATACAAAAAGACACTGGGGATTTTAATTACTCAAAATTGGGAAAATAACAATTTGTAATAAATGACAGGAAAACAATACAGAACACTGTGGACATGACCAGATTCTTGCGAAGTCATTACAAACATTCATGCTTCTTGAAGTCAAGTGTCTACAGCAAAGAGTTTTTAAGAATTCTGCATGAAGCCAGCTGCCTGTCTATTCACTGCATTGACTTAAGCGTTGCCACAACAGAACAGGCCATTTCAACTGGTCTTTTCCAAATGGGTCCTCGATAATCAATTTTGAAAGTTTCAAAGGTTGGCAGAAATCCTCTATAGTGCATTCACTGTACTATATCGACGAGGGAGCAAAAAGTTGTTTTTCATGCCAACTAGCCATGAAAGAAAGTATTCTGAAGAACTACGCTGGTCCTTAAAAACAAATATTTATTGACAGGAAAAAGCAGGGAAAGGAAGAGGTATGAAGGATCTGCCACCCAACAGAAAGTAAACAGAACTCCCCATGTCCTCAGAATTCTTTTTCCTCTAACCTACCAGTGCTATCAGGACAAGTAAACTAATAAAGCAGTCTGAACAAACTCAAATAATATTCTTTTCTGCAACCTTAGCATTACCTAGCTGATTATTCTTCAGTACACACATACACCCACACACACACCCCCCGCAACAATTTATTTTAATGTAATGCTGCCCCCTTGTGCTTTTGTATACGCGGAAGTTTTTGTCAATAATCAAGGTTTGTAACAACTAAAGAAAAGCAAGAAATCAGCCTTTTACTCAGCTTCGGGCTTTGAGCTTTCTTACAGATTTTTTCGTTTGAGCAGTAATGTGATCTTATGCAACAATCAGCAGCCTTAGAGCCTAAGGAAATATGAAACATCTATTAACATAAAAATTAAAGATAGGGTAAAAAGGAAGTGCACCATATGTAAGTGAAAGATGAAGAACAAAGACAAAGGTCAGATCAAACATAGTTACAGTAAGCTACTGAAAATAAATGCAAAAAAGATGTTTAGATTTCACACATTAAGCTGTAGTATGCCAACACAAAGAAGCAGGTTTTACAGAGGAAGGCAAAGAAAAAGTGGTAGGGCAAAACAAAAATGAGAACTCTACAGCTCAGGAAATCAGTTTCCTTCACACTAGGAATCTAGCACCAGTCAGCCTTGGGTTACCAGCTTTGGAAGTCCTTGCCATAAAAACTTGTCAAGTATTCCATGTTAAAGGCATTGAACTTTGGAGAAGTTCATACAAGAAAAATATCTCTCTGCGAAAATTTGGCTGAGAGTCAATTATCTATCAACTGCCTTTGTAGATCCAGTAACCAGGCACTGTCTGCTAAATTTGTCTTCCTTAGAGATGGTCTCCCACAAAATTGCTAATTGGTTGAGCTACGAGCACTTGGTACCATTCCATATGGCATAGTTGATGGCTGAAGACAAGAAAATTCATTCTAGCATCCTTCAAGAATACTAAAATTTCAAAAAATTTTGTAGGGCAAAGTGAAGCATGTAGGCATGATACAAAGCCATGGATGTATAACGTCAATACTTACAGCCATTTCTTTTAAACTTTAAACAAGTCCTGCATCCTGAAGCAACAATTTTCTTTGATGACTACTTCCTTCAATGCCATATGAATAATAATAAACATTATATGTCTTCATTTACTTTTTACATGCATATTAGGCAGAAGATTTTCTTTGAAAACATACCTTTGCTTTTCAAGCTTTCAGCAAGGCTTACTGATAATCAGTAAACCCTTACAATCACAGAATAAACACCTATACATAGATAACTATATACTTACTCTATGTGTGTGTTGTGTCCAGGCTACTGAATACATACATGACCTTTACTGGTCATTTTTCCTTCTAAATTTCACAGCTGAAAAAGTTAGTTATAAATAAAAGAAAAAAAAAATGCTTATTTAGGTCAAGAAAAGTGTGACAATTTCAGGAAACTTTTACTGAAAACAATATAAAAAGCAAGTCGGAAGTATTTTGTTCCAATAGCTAGTAAATGAAAGAAACATTCCCATTTTCAGCTAGAATTGGTTTTCCTTACAAATTTACTATCTTTGTATTTTAAATATTTCTAAGCTTTGACAAAGGCAATGAAAGTCAGGAAGCTAAATGAAAACTTTTGTTTCAATTTGAAAGACACCTTCAATTTGAACTGAAATACTTTGTTTCAGCTTTTCAAAATGTTAAAGAAAAATTGAGCATTTTTAATTTAGAGCTGACCCAAAATAATTATTAATTGTGTATTTGGGCTTGGCCATTGACCTGACTGAAACCCAACATAGTTATTCAAGGAGGTCTACTGTAAATAAGATTTATCTCCAGAATTTCTGTTCTTTACCCTGTTTCATTACATCTTATCCTTCTTATTAATTTTTGATATGGAAACTCAGCAGATGCCTCGTGCAAATCTCAGAGTCTATAGTGTATTATTAGAATGTGTGAAGTAGTGTGTGAAGTGCCATCTTCTGATTTTCTCCTCTCTCTCATGAACATAGATCTAAAAGGTAGATAATTTAAGTATGTTGGCACTCTGTCTGAAGCTATGCTAGTCATTTTTAAACTGTATGTTCTCACTTCTCAACATATACGTCTTACATAAATTAAATTAACTTGGCCAGAATCACAAGCTGAGCATTACCCTCTGCGACACTGAGGTGACAAAAAAAAAAAAAAATGGGGTTTAAAGCAACTGTAAAACCTGTTAAGGGAATTGTCTGGTTACAAAAAGAAATTGTGTGTCTCACTGCCCATGCCTCCTTGCTGCTGTTGGGAGAAGAAGGAGCTGCAGTTGTAGGTCCTGGGGCAAGAGGGGTTATGGGGGGAAGACTGTGGCAGCCACTCATTATGTTGCCATTCCTGATGCCAGATCTGGCATTTGGGGAGATGTAAGTAATGGCACTATGCCCATTCACACCTGAACAACACTCAGTGCAGGCAACAATGTGACTGGCTGCCTGTTATTTTGCCTGCCAGCCATCTTAATAGTGGTTCTAAAATTGTAACCCTTCTTTCAAGTAATTCAATTAAAAAAAAAAAAAAGTTCTATTACTTTCAGTGACAATGTGGCTAATGTCACAGGAACTTTTGGCTAGTGACAGTCCTTCAGAAAGAGCTCATGAATCAAGAAAAATTTACTATATGCTTTCTAAGCAATACATAACCAGTAACATTAATATGCTTTCATTTCTCTTTTTGTGGGCCTTGAAGGAAAAATATTAGCCTTAATATTCCAGTGCTTATAATTTCTTCTAGTTTACCTAAATAATTTCTCTTGGATTCTTCTCAAATACTATTATATTTTTTGACCTACCTTATATTTTCCTCACTTTCCTCCATTATTTCTGTTTTTTTCAATCAGTTATATTTTCAGATAGAAGTGTATATTTTTTAAGAAACTTTTGCTATAGTTACTGTTATCATTATTATTAAAGGACTTACTATATGTAACTCACCACCTTCTTCCACCATTTCAAAAAAGCATGTAAACAAGGAGATTATTCATGATATCTACAGACATCTATCTCAGGGGGCCTGAGACCCTTCTAGTAAAAGCAGAAGGAGTCCTCTGGGGGCAAGCCATAGCAAAAGAAGACTCAGATTGATTTAAAATTGGTTTTTGAAGTTGTCTTTGACATTACATTGCCTATACTAGGATTTTTGTGAAATAAGTCTCCTAATCTAAAAAAATAATTTAACAATTATATGTCAAAGTTAGGCTGTATGAATGCCCCCCCCCCAATTATTAACAATTGCCATTAGTAAGTACTGTTCTACCCGATCAAATATTTAACCTGCCAAAATCTAAAAAAAATCCAAAGTTAATTTATTTGTTGCTGTATAGCATGCTCATGCTGTGGGAAAAGCCAGGTAGTCCAAAGCAAATTTTTTAAGTCAGACAAAAAGTACTGGCAGCATGAGAAACAATTTAGCTAATCAATTTCTAAACAACTCGTGAATCTATTTGGCACACACTGGATCAAAACCAGTCTCTCATATTAAGAACAAGGAGACTTGTTCCATTTAGAGAATGGGGACTGCTTGACCCGCATGTAGTATCGTTTTCACCAAAAGGCCAATTTCAGGACAAATGTGTTTGTGTGATGATGCAGTCACACAGTAAGAAAGCACTCATAGCTGTAATAGCACTGCTTATGCACCAAGTTTTGTTGCCTGAGTCACTGGCTGACACCATTCTTGTACATGACAGCTTGAATGTCTGTGTTAGCTTTGTAGCCAGAAGCATACAACATTGGAGACACATCTGGAAATTGGGTTTTATCTCATCTAAGCCTGGAATCTTCAGTACTACTTAGTTTTATCTGGGATGAAGGTAAAACCTTTCCTAATTGCTTGTGTATTTTTATTTCCAGTCTTTCTCAAAAAAAAAAAAAAAAAAAAAAAAAAAAACAAAAAAAACCCCACCCAACAAAAAAACCCCAACAACAACAAAAAGCTCAACAAATAAAAAAAAAAATAAAAAAACAACTCAGAAACAATAGCAGTTCTTTTTAATAGCTGCTTCATCTATGAGAATAAAAACACATTTTGATTAATTCTTATTTTACCTAGGTAATTTAACTTGCTCCTAAAAATAATAATAATTTAAAAAGTCTCCTACATTCTATTTGTGAGTGAATCAAAGATAAGTTTTGATTGAAAATATGTGCGATATATCTTGTGAAAAGCCAATAGAAAAATCAAAATAATATTGCTTACAGTGAAACAGAAAGCTTATGTCAAGGGTATTGAGACTTAATTCTTGAGAATAAAAAAAATTTGGACTGAGTTTCAGAAAGCATTTTGTAGTGGTGAGATCTGATCAACTACAGCTTAGTCTCCCAAGACAGAAGTCTTATTGCAAGGGTTTCTTAAAACAATGCAAAGCACTCAAGAGTAGAGTGTAGGGAACAATCTAAATTGGTCCCCCGGGTAAGGACTAGCTGACCTAATTGGTATTTCCCATCTTTAATTTATGTGATCATACAGTATGCTGTTATCTTTTCATTACATTAACCCATAGGGTCAAACATTCCTCTTGTAGAGTTCCATTGGCACAAGCAGATTTGCACCAGGGCTCTGTTTGGCCCACACTATTTAAATACAAAATGAATTTCAAGCATAGCTGTAATCAGCCTTATGGAATAATATTATTCTCAAGCAAGAAGACCATGTGGTTCCCCTGTATGAAACACAGATAATTTTATCAATGCAAACTTTATAAAGCATAATACCCATCAAATATTACATGCCAGAATAGCACTAAACTACTTAGAGTGGTAAATAAAACATTGGTTTGGAAAAGTATTTGGATTCTTCCTCACATTATTGCAATGTTTTATTCATATCCCGCTTATATATTCTCTTCATTCTGTTAATCTAAGTGACCAGCATGTGATCAAACAGTGCAGTTCTACACAGTTCTGCTTTCTTTGAGATTGCACAGCACATCCATCACCTCCAGGGCAAGAGGAGTGCCACCATGGTTGTGTCAGTTTACAAACATGTGCCTCTTAATTCATCTATCAATCTCTTTTCACCAGGCCACATCACTGATGTCAAGTGAAACACTGGTAACTCCTGGAGCAATCTTCAAATGCTAGTTTCTGCAAAATGACAAATATTAATTTTCTGAAAGAAAGTGAAGACGGCAGTTCAAAATAGTTCTCTTAAGAGATCTGCCAATGATGTGGAGATGCTGTCTTTAATTAGCAGAAACATGGTCAATAATTATGTCTTTTATTTTATTCTTGTTCTATCAATTAAGGAAATCAAAATATCTTAACCTGTCATTCTGATTTTGCCTCAAAAATTCTCAGTAGGCATAAACAAATGATGTGCCTTTGCTCATCTGTAAAATGACTTTAGAGTCTTTCTGATATTATTGCAAGGCACCTCATGGTAGCTGTGACACTAAGTCAAATTTGCAAATTTGCAGCATTGCTAAAAACTTTAGGTGTTGAATGAGTTGCTAAAAAGTATTCCATGTAAACTGGTATGTGATGGATAGACAGACAAATGGTTTCATATATAATCAGTCAAGCAGCAATTCAACTTTCTCTAAGAAAGCCAAAACCTGCTGAACCAGAACTACTTGGATTCTGAAATGCAACTGTGCCTCACAGAAGCTGATGCTAATGCCTTTGGTATTGAGACTTTGGGACCAAAACCCAAAGACATACTGAATGATTAATAAGGATGACAGTGGAACATTGTAGAAGATGTAGATTATGTCTATACTACAGGACATCGGAGGACTTTCTGGTTTCTGAGCCTGCACCCATGGTATGGCCACATCCAGCCTCCATGCAGGATCTCACCTTGCTGTTAAGAACGTGGTAGAATTGAAAAGCAGTAGTAACGGCTTCCCATAGCCAGATACAGAAACCATTCTTTTTTCAGCCCATTTATGTCTTCAAAAGGAGGCACTCATGAACTGAAATTCAGGTCATGACCATTTAAGAAAAATTTATTTTTAACCCATCTCATGCACTTTAAACATGTTCGTCTCCATGAGGACAGACATCAGGACCCATCAGAATCCATATGCAACTCAACACTAGGTGGAAGAGTTCGAGCTTTATACAAATGGGGCTGCAAAATCAAACAAGCTCATTATTCTTAGGTATAAGAAGTCATAACAGGAATTGCATTAATTTATTCTAAAAGGGTTTTTTTCTGTTTAAAATATTGTTTTACTTTTGTCAAGAGTAAATATTAATATTTTTATTTGAAAATGAAAATAAATGTTTGAATTTGTGTTCTTTTCTTGTCATTCTGTTTCCATGGCCTGAGAAATATGCTACTTCTAATCTTGTCTCAGGGAAAAGGAAAAAAAAAGAAAAAGAGTGAAGATACTGATATGAAGGATGAAATTTCAGTGATAATTACTGTGCATCAAATAGGTGTATGAAGCCCAGTACATAAAATGCTTTCATCATTTGGGGAAAAAGAAAAGCCCCTGAAAAATCTATGAACTGTCAGAAACAGGGTGAGAATTGCAAAGCTACCCTAGCCGCCTTACCAAAGGGTTACTTCCTCCAAGTAACTTTGAAGTTACAGGCACACATCACTGTTGAGGGAAAAGTAATTTGTTGTAATCATTTTTAATTATAGTTATTCTTAATTATCTTTGCTGTATGTTTAAACATTAAAATACAAACAGTGCTGCCATAGCACAGATGGCTGGTGCCTGCTATGCAGACTGTCAAGCTTCATTTAAGCACCACTGTCATTTTTCCTTACAGTTGTAACTTAAAGTAATAATGCACTTTCTCTGAACCATAATTATTCACGTTTTAAGAAGAATACCTACCATAAGATACCTAAACAAAGACATTCTGAAGCAAAACCCCATTCTACAAGTTCCTGTAGAACAGAAGCATTTGAAACCTGAACCCAAAAACTGGGTGAACCACTGAAATCATATTCATAATGGAAAGCCTAGTGGATAATTCTAGCTGTAAGCAGCTGGGATCAGAGTGTTAAGGGCAGGGCAGCATCCCTTACAAAAGGAACAGAAAGAAATTACTAGATTTTGTTATCTTCCCCCCACCAACTGTGGTTTCATTCATCTTTAAAGAGGTTTTAGATAAAAACTAGGTGGGGCTTTTGCTGGTTTTAATTCTGCATGTGTCAATACAAGCATACTGTTCCTTGATGTGTTTATTCATGACATTAAGAACCATTTTCCCCAAACCAAACTTAAGTATTTCTAAAACGAGATATCACTTTAGTGCTAGAGCATCTTTATGTCCTGTGAAACCTCAGAATCATTTAATGTGAATTCTCAGCCCAGGAATGTATAAATAAGTCTCAGTTCTGGGAGACAAATTTCCTTCAAAACTGAACCCAGGGAGATGCAGAGCAGAGGAGAAACATGAAAGGGCTGCAAATTTAAGTATTCAAGAGGAGACTGTACCTGGCCAAGAAAGTTCTTCAAGGAAATTTGAAAGGTGTGGCTGACTTGGATTCTTCTTGGATACTCCTGGATGCTAGTTTGAAACACTGGAAGAATAAACAGTACACCATAAAAGATGGATCAGTGGGTGCAGGAACAACAGCAGACAGGCTTATACATTAAATGGCAGAGTTAATTGTGCAATAAAATGATGTATCACATACAGGCTTGTAGTACTCTGCTACCCACTTTCCTACTGTCACTACAACTTTGTCGTCATTCTGTTGTGAAAGTGGTACCTTGTTCTTTCCAGAAAATCCATTAGCCTCATTCCAACTATTCTGCAAACCACACGACTTGTATATTAACAATTCTTTCACTTTTATGAACAATTATTTTCACTCTTCCATTCCCTGTTTCTTTAGGTTCTCAAAAACACTGTCCTAATTTGCAGGACAGAGTCATTCTTTAGGTTGATCTAAAGAGATACCATTCCCAGCTTGCAAATAAAAATATTTGATGAACGTTTTCTCATGATGGTACTACTTCCAGCAAAAGAGAATAAAATAGGCAATTACAAATTTATTTGAGCAGAGTCCGTTTGGAATACTTGTAGCAACAAGGAACCCAACCCATTGCCCTGAGGACCCTGGAACTTCTACTGTGGTCAGTGACTCAATTCCACAGGCGAAAACTGACCATGGATAAAGCTGACACAATGCTTGATTTACACTCTCAATAGAGAGCTGAAACAGGCATATGGGTTTTATGACAGGTCTTTACTTCACAACACGTCTAGCACAATGAGACCAAGTTGCTGATTGCATTTAGGCCCTAATACAGTGTGAACATGGACAATTAAAGCATAACTTAAATGAACAGTTAGTAACAGTAGAAAGTTGCATGGTTTGGATTTGTACTACTTCCATCCATATCACATTCATTGAGCTGTGAACACTCACTATGTTGCTCCACCAGCATGCTTTAGTTAATGCTTACTCCAGAAGAAGAAATCCAGGCTCACTCTGTAAAGTCCTTTACTTCATTCTTGGTCTCAGTACCATACGCATCCTTCAGTATTTTATGTCTTTTTTTTTTTTTTGATGGCAAAGTTCTACAGATGGGCTCATTTTTTCCTAGAAAACAGGTATATTTAATGTCTCATTTATTCTATGTCATCAAAAAGACATCATGGAGTAGTCTCTGACCTGGTTTGAAAGTCTTATTCCATTACCAATTTGCTGAGACTCCTACTGCCACATTGTGTAGTTTTAGTGTTAATTTTTAATATTATTTTTATTCATTTTTAAGGTAAAAGCATTTTTTTTAACTAGAGTGCAATAATAGATTCTCAATATTAAATAAATAATGTTACAGTGTTGAGACAATTATGATTTTCTGACAGTGTTGATATATTATTGTGTCAGCTACAGAAATTCATCTGTTTCATGTATTTTATGGGCACTTTTTTGTTCTTTACCTTTTTTTCATTTTTGAAAAATTAAATTTGTCCAATTGCCAAGATGTTTCCCTCAGACCAATACTGACTAACACTTCAGGGCTGGATTTTTTTTTTTGCTACGAATCAATTCAACACACAATATCTACCTCCATTTCCAAAAGATCTATAACAAGATTCTAGAAAAAACAGTGATAGATGCAATGTTTTATGAATCAGGCTCCTTTTGATGTTAGGTAGTGGGATTAAAACCTTTGTGAAAATTCAACATAGTGTTGTCATAAAATCCAAGTCAGTATAAGACTCCATGAAGTTTTACAGGTCCTGTGTCCTTCAGAAGACTTTTATCTGAAGAAAATAGTTTGTCTGTGTGAAACCACCAAATGTACATCTACTTCCTAATAAATCTCAAAACAAATACACATGTAGAGAATGGGAGACATGGGTTTTGACAAGCCTAAACTTTCAGAGCAAGATTTATTTAAGAAACTTGCCCTGAAAAATACATAAAGTGCTACTTTACATAAAAATTGCATTTTCAGTTCAACAGAAAATCCCAGCATCCTTTCCTCCTCTTCACTACCACTGCTCCCATGTCATTCCCCAATTTTTTCAAGTGAATTTAGATTTTTACAAAAAAAATTTTTACAGGTTGGTTGTGGATTTGATTCGTAAAGATGAGAGAATAGTAGATATTATCAGAGACACAAAAGAGTTTTATAGATAAATATTTTTTCAGTAAAAAGTATAGCCATTTCCATATATCTGAAGATGAAAATTCCAGACAACAGAAGGGTTTCTAAATTTAATACAGGTCATGGGAATTCAGTGCTCTCTTACAACATCTTCAAGAGAGTTTTGGATATGATTTAGCAGTAAATATATTCAATCCTTGCCTAGAGAACTCCACTCAGAAACAATGAGACAACGTAAATTATAATGGCTCCTATGCACTACTCTGAGGCATCAATATGCACTTTCCTTTGTTCATGTTCTCCCTCTCTATCCCTTATTCTCAGTCATGCTGACTTTTAACTTGCACTGTTAGTAAAAAAGCTGAATTGGGAGCATTAGGATCTCCCAACTGATCTTTTTTTAAAATATAAAGTAAAGTTAAAAACCACTTCAACAAAGGCTAAAGCACTCTTAAAAGCCACAGACACCTGCAAAGGTCAACTTTAAATTAGAAGCCACCACCATTTGGGGCAGAGGGAGGAGAGCAATGGGATAAGTCCAAGAAAACTAAAAAGGAACAAAAAAATAGTAAGAAGAAAAAATAAAGACACAGAGTAGTTTAACATTTTCTTTAAAATACACAGAGCCATATCGCATAGAATATGATGCATTTCTACATGATGAGAACACCATCCAACCACACAATATTCTCAGAACATAAAGACGTCACAAAATTTTCAGGGTAACATCTTCAAATGATGGTAATTGACTCAGCCATCTCTTTCCAATTAAAATCAGTGAGGTTTAGGATGCATCTTTGCATCCTTCTCTCATGCTGATTGCCCAGTGCTGAGGACCAAAGACATTAGCTTCATATATTATAGGAAAGCTGTTACCTGAAAAAAAAAAAAAAGAATTTCCTGTTTTTGCAAATACCCTTACATGTAGTTGGTATGTAGTCCAGGCAAATCCACATAGTCTTTGGCACCTTCAGACATAGCAGATGTAGGTAGTTGGGAATCAAACAGCTTTGGTTGCAATAACACTCATTAAGAAATGAGAGGAAAAGTAAGTCTTTAAAATCATGATTTTCCATGGTCTGGAAAGTTAGGTCAAGATAAAAGCTTTAAAATAGAGTTTAAACCCATATTTAGATATCTGATAAATAAGCTGGGTTCCAGAAATGGCTAGTTACCCACCAGCTCAGACCAGATTCAAATTTCAATTCTCAGCACTTCTGAAAATTTTTCCACTTCCTTAAGTGCCTGAATATGGATGTGAGAACCTCAGTTCAAATAATGTTTTAAAATTCAGTTCATATTTGTGTACCTCAGGATCTTCCCTGAGAACCAACCAGACTCATTTTTTTCCTCAAGCTATATTAAAGGCTTAGTAAAGGTTATGAAATTGCAAATTTTGTACCATAAGAGCAAGTTCTAATTGGCCAGTCCCTCCCTGAGGAGACATTTTCATATCAACTTCTCAGAATTAACCCTTATGAATTAACCTCCTACAGGAGTCACAGTAGTCAGATGAAAGATTTTGACCACACACAGAAGTCAATCCGAAAGCCATAAATGGTAGAGTCTAATTCCTAATAAAAAATTATAGACTTTTTAGCTTCTCTGACATCTTCTGTCTCAGTGCACTGACCCTTTTTTAATAGACATGGACAACCTCAGCACAATGGTGTGACACCATAATTCTACTTTTACAGGTTGGAATGTAGTAGTATCTGCTACCAAGAGATGAACTTACTTCTTGAAGGTCAATGACAGAGCTAGGTATTATACCTAGACCATCTTCCTTCCATGCCTAGATTTTAGACAGTATCCAGAAAGCTACTTTAGTGCCCACAAAGGCACTGAAGCACACATAAGTGACCTAGCATACAAAACCTGGTTCATTTCTGCTATTCTTCACTTTGTAAAAAGGTTTGACATTGGCAGAGGAAGTGTTTCCAGTACACAAATGCCCAAATCAAGGGCCAGAACATCAGGGTTCAACAAATCTATGCCAGTTTAATGAGCTGTGGGTTTGGCACATGCTGTCTACCAACACAAAAGGTGCATAGATATTCCATGGCACCTCTGATCACTGGACTGATTGTTTAATTGTCGTGTTCCTCTCTCTCCCTTGGCATCCCTGTGCCAATTACCGAGACTCAACTGTGTTTTTCAGAAATTATTAAAAAAAAATACTTAGGCAAAACATCTGTGTGCCTCCTATGTGTTTGTTTATTCATTACATGAATCTCTTTGTTAGATACAGTATTTGCTAATGGAAGCAGGTAAACCTTTTAATTCCCTTTTTATACATGCAGTTTGATTTGCAGACAATAGGGGAACAGCATATTTGGATTGAGAGGGGATGTTGGAAGACAAGGAAACAACTTGCACACAATTCATTTTATTCCTTTGCTTAAAGCAACTCTGTTTGATAAAAGAACCATTAAATATGGAGAACTGTACACAACATGTTCAATGCATTGTGCTGAATAAAAGAGGCAACACAGTGCCTCTCACAAAGATACAGACTGATTTTTTTTCCCCAGCTCCATTAAAAGAGCAAAAGATCAGCACATTTCAGGATCAACCCAGACAGGAGAGTCAAGCCCGATCATACTTCTAATTACAAATAAACCTGAACTGCCTATACAGTTGCTAATCTGAATTCCTCTCAAATCTATAGATGTTCAGTCCAGGATTAACACCAACTCCATACCAAAACTTACCAGGTATGTTGACTAAGATCAAACACTTATGAAAGTGGTGATATTTTCATTGCTGTAATAAAATGCTGAGGGGCTTCATGCTGGGAGGACGAATTAATATCTGGTCCCGTAAACTTCCAATAAGCACTAGAAACATAAGAGACTTCAGCAGAAGACCCTCACAAAGAACAAAGGAGCAGGTAATATGCAGGTCAAGGGATGGATGTGGTATGACTATTTAGTAGAATTGCATGCAGCAAAAATCTACAAGCCAAATGCTGTATGACTGGGAGCATGAGGCCACAATAACACCCTATGATATAGGCCATAATACTACAACATGCTGACTGAGCACCAGATTTATGCTCTCCAGGCTTCTGAATCTGTGGCCCTTCCCTGAGCATACAGATTATATGAACTAACACATTGTTTCCCGGGACTTTGTTCTATAATGTTACACAATTTACATTTAAGATGTAACTTAAAATGCAATGACTGTATTATAGAATGTAACTTGAAAAAATATGTCATATGTACTTAATTTGCCCAGTGCTTCCTTCAGAGTGGTCTGTATCTCTAATCTTTTTTAACCTCACCTCCTCCTCCTTAAAGACATCTTTACACCATCAGGGTCACCAGAAAAAATAATGTTCACTGCTTACTTTCTTCCTCAACACCTGAATCAACTATTTACTGCTGTAGTTCCTACAGGAAAATTAAGTTCTTTGCCACCGAGAGCCTAACTTAGAGTTGTTTTACTTTACAGTTAACACACAAAAAAGTTAAGCTTTGAGTAAAAGAACTAGCTGTAGTCTTGCAACCCCAGCTATGGACAATAGAATTGCTGAGGATTTTTCCAACCAAAAAGTTAGTTCTGCCTTTTTTGGCCTTTAATGACTTTTATGCGGACACTCATTGTACTTTGTTCATTCATCAATGGGAGGAAAATCCAAGTTCTCATAATATTTCATAGACTCTACACCAAAGGAATTGTGTCACTTTATATCATATTTTGAAGATACTACTTTTGAAAACTGCTGTTTGTCTTAAGTAATGTTATTTTCACACAAAACTAGCTGTATGAGATGATCTGTTCATTTTGCACTCTCTGGCTATGATCATTTCATTGTAAATACATGATGTACAGAAGTTACTCTGGATCAATTAATTGAGGTAAATCTGTTAATTCTTATAATAAATCTTAACACAGAAATTGTACTGTATTTTTTAAATCCAAGACTGATGCTGCTGTAAGCACTTTTTGGAACAGATGGTTGGTTCTTGTGTGTGGTGCTTTTCCTTCCTCCTCTCTTTTTTTTTTTTTATTTAAAGCACATATTGTTAACACTTGACCTGATGTGTTCCTTTGAATAATTATTCTGGCATCCTTAAAGCAAAGAAAAAAAATCTGAGATTTTTATCCTTATTAACAACCTAAATATAATTTAAGAAACTAAGAAATGTCAAACATGCTTGTAAATAACACTAAGCATGGTAGGCTTTGTGTTTTTCTCTATCAGCTCTAACTCTGCCTTCTGTATGTGTTACCTTCTTTAGGTGGGTGACTTTAGCAATTAAAGAACTGAAACCATGTGGCACAGAGTGATCTCACTTACCCTAAGCAACTTAATACTTCTGAGGAGTTCCTCAGTACATGACAGGACTGGATCCTCAGTTCTTTTTCAGCTGTTAACCAAGTGAATAATCAATGAGACTCCTTGACTGAGCAACAACTCCTTATGTGGGAAAATAGGTCTCTACTCTATGCAAAATACATTGGTAAACAATGCTGTGAGATGTTTGTAACTGCTCTGCCAGCACTGAAGTGTTTCAGTACTTGATGTTACCAGAACAGAGTCCAATAGGAAAAAAACCAAACCACAATGTCATGCATATGTACAACATTTAACAAACCGCTTTGCATATTCCCAGACAAATGCAAATATTTTACTCATCTATTTTCTCTGCATACCCTGTGCTCAAATTTTAGAGAGAGACATCATTCTCCATCCTTTCTCTAGACTGTGAGGACCATAAACCTCTGATTTTGCAATGTGCTGAACTGTTCCTCTAACTCAGGGCCAAGCAGAACTCTAGGAACCCACTTGCTATGAACTTCCCCAGGGAAGGCTCAAACAAAGGCATATGAAATTCCTTTCACCCTTTTAGACTTTCAGAGAATAAGCATTACTGACACATCCTCTTACCTATTTGTTGAAGGGCAGCTTTCATGGGTGTGGCAAGAGGTGCTTAATCATCATGTAATATAAAAAATTAGAAGCAAATCAAAAAAAGCAAAGATCATGAAAGGAATATGTAATGACAAAATGGGTCTATGCAGGTGAAATGTATCTTCACCTTTTGAGACTCCCCCAGGCGTGATATTCTGGGATTTCAACCTTGTAGTTAAATAGTAATATATCAAAAAGATAGTGAAAATTGCTCCTATCCAGGAAGTTCTGACATCAGTCTCTTAGCTCTCAAGAATGAAAACCAAAACAGACTCTAAATTATCAACACCTCCTAAACTTACAACTCTCAGCTAAGATAAGAGTTTCCAAAAACAAGCTTGAAAATCTAAGCATCCTCTCTTTTGAGATTACCAATTTAAATACTGTGTGGATGCCACAGGCAATTGTTTTTTTTTCTGTGAGGATCTACAGCACATGTCATTACTTACAGTGCAATGTTAATACTTACTATTTTCTGTCACTTTAGCACGATCATCTTAACTGAAACTGTAAATATTTTGAATCAATGTAAAATTAATGCATCTTTGCTATATTTTACTTGTATGTCTGTGACTATGTGTGCATATAAATATATTCCCATATAAATATATTCCCATACGCACAAAAATGTTAACAGAGAATTAAGGTCGCCTACATTCATTTCTTAAGTCTAACCCACATAAAAATTACAGTGCTAGACAAATTCATGCTAACTGGACGTCTGGATCCACAGTCATCAAGGACTCTTAACAAAGTTGAGATGAGCAACCAGAGTAATCTCAGTCCATGGCTTAACATGTAAACATTCAGACTCGTTCTCCTCCACAAAAAAAATGTATCTTCTAGTTTTCATCAGCATACTCTTTGGATAGATTTACAAGGGGGCTAGAGGAAGACTTTTGCTGGAAGCGCATGCTGTGGTGTACACCCTGTTTCAAGGTAAAGGTTGTGCTGTTTCAACATACTGTCTTAGGCTACCCACAAAACCCTTCCCTCGGTGATACAGTCAACTCCTTCCAAAAATACTCAGACACACCATCTTAATTTTATCCTCAGCTACATTAATATCTGTTACCAACCCAGGCTTTAGAAAAATACAGCACTGATTTATACTTTAGTAGAGAAATTAAAGATCAAAAAGATTTATTAGGGTTACTCTACCATCCCCCCTACCAGTGCATAATCATTCCCCACCGTATATTTTTTATGGTAATTAGACACTCAGGGCTTAATCCTACAGAATGCTAAGTGTTCTGGCCCAGTCCAGCAAGCAATTAGGTGTGTGCTTAACTGTAAATGCCTGAGCAATCCCTCAAAAGTTAGCTATGAGTAGGTGAATCATACTCTTTATTTAAGCACATGCTGAATTATTTTTCAGGATTAGGTTCAGAGGCTCAGCATCCAGTAGAATAAACCTAAAGTTTATGACACCTTTTTATCTCTAAAATGTCCCACTGCAATCATTGTGGCAACAACGATGACATCAGTAGCAAACTAAGCTATTGGCACCCTGCTTTTAGCAGCAACTGGTGCTGATTTTCACTGAATAAGTTTGTGTAATATTATTATACTGCTTAAAGAGTGATCACCTTTGAACCAAACCAGTTAGAGCAAAACTCCAAGACCACTGCAACAACCACTTGAAATAAAAAATGCATGTCCAATGCAAAACTTGTACTTAATCCAGTGATTTGCTCTGGGCAAATTATGCTTGTTTTTGAGCCTGCCGCTGCTGGACGCATAGCACATTGCTCCGAAATGGTGGCTGCCCTTCCAACCCCACAAGGAAACAAAAGCAGCAGAGGCAAGAGGAGCCCAGTTTCATGAGGATGACCACCGCTTCACTGTACAATGCAGGCACACACACCTCCATCCTTTTTTTTCTTCTTTCTCTCCTGTTTCATTCTTGTTTTCCTCCATGACTTGATACAATAACAACCTACATAAAGCACTGTGTATTGTACAAGCAGTTATACAGGGAAAGTTTTACACTCTCTAGTCTTGGGTGTGCAGTGGTAGAACAGGACTGAATCAATACATTAAAATTAATTTAATCATATGCTTAAATGTCAAAATGTATTTAAATGCGTTTAGGTTATTTATATTATATACACAGAGGAAACATATTCTATCCCAACAAGCACCTCCTAATATTTTAAATAAACATATGAAACATATGGCTGACTCTCTCCAGATGTGTGTGAAGTTTATAATCTTTAATTTTTATTCCAAACACATTAATGTTTCTTACTTCAAAATGACCTGGGTAAACTGTGAAATTTGCTTAAGCTATTAAGAGTAAATCTGTCACACTGACAATTTCAAGTGGTGTCCTTATTGCTAAAAGGGCATATACTGTAAGTTACAGGCTTAATGGCTATTGCTTTTTGCCCTGATGTGCACAAGTCCTTTACCTTCACATTTATTTATTTCCTGATAAGCAATCAATGTACAAAAATAGAAAAGCCAAATGGATTAAGAGGCTGGTTCTACCCTGATCTCAGTCGAACAAAAAAGGTTTGTTGTCATGAGTAGAATCAAATCTACAGTTAGAGGATTTTGTCACTGATGATTGAATAGATCAGTCTGAAACAGCATCAGAACGAGTACAGCTTGTCTTGTTCCTGAAGGTTAGAGGTTCCACACTCTACTTCAGTCATTGACATGGACACATGCAGGGCACAGGAAATTTATGTGCATCTTCTGTGCTACACAAACATTTGACTGCCTAGGCGCGTAGCTGCAGTCTAAAACCCTGTCCTTTTGACACTTACATGTCAGCTTTCCTTTATCCATGAAAACAACATAACTACTCATGAACATAAAGGCAAGTGTATGTACGAGTGTTTGCAGGAGAGCTTTACCCATGTGAACTTGCCTACAATTGACTTTAAAGGGTCACCAAATAACCATGAGACTTTAATTTTCCAGATACTACATGCAATCAAACTCGTGGAAATAGAAAATATAATACTGCATACTGCAAGACTTAGACATACTGTGGGGTTTCAGAATTATCCCTCTTCAAAGAAAATATACAATTCCCTTTCATGGGTGAAACAGTGTATAAAATGTTTCACACCTATACACTAATTGTAACTACACAATAATTTCCTAGCCCTTGTCACCAACCCTGCATCAAGGGAACAAACAGTAGTCCCCTGCCTCTGAAAGCAGTCCATTCCTGAAGACTACTCTACAATAAAAACTATAGGGTTTACAGAGAAGTATTCAAAAACAAAACTAAAGCTGGGAGCTGTTTTGGAGAGAGCAAATGATCAGGAATATATTAGGTATAAACCAGAGCACAGGAGAATTCAGTCCAAGGACCAGGAAATGATTCCTAACAATGGAGTCTAGTAGAGTGTCAGAAGGGGAAAGTGGTGGAAGAGCTCATCAGCAGTGTCACTTAAAGCTGCACAAAACAAAGTACTTGTAGTGTATTGGCTAGGACAATTCTGCATTATCACAGAGAGGGTTAAACAACTGTTGACCCAACAGCTCTCCTCACTATTTCTCTGATTCTAAACATCACATGTTATGCAGGTGGAGAGGTAAGGGTCGTTGCTGCAGGAAAAAATTAACATGTGCGGTAATGTGTCAGATGTTACTGTACATACTATATACAACTGAAATCCCTGGGAGGAAAATATATTCAGGGCAGATTTGTGGATGACCTTCTAGTTTTATATGTCACACCAGACATAATGGGTTTTTTCTCAAATAAGTGTTTTTTATGAAATTAGCAGCTAGCAGCCTGATCCAGTTCTCGGTGCAGCCACAAATACAAGCCTACAGTTACTGTATGTACAGAAAGACACATTTTCAAAAGGCAGACTTTGGAAGCCATTCCTCATCGGACTTCATAAAGATGCCTTTTATAGAATGGAAGGATTTCAAAAGATAATGCAGAGGAGGTGAAATCATTAATAAATTACAAGGACTAGAGAGAACCAAAACATGAGACTAAAGAAGACTTATAAAGGAAACCTGATCGCAATGAGTGCAAAGCCTGTTAGAGACAAGCAGCTGATAGAGAAGGGACTGCAGCCAGACTGGAGCACTGCATACGCACTATACCCTGCCCACTGCATTGTCTTGCAGAGACAGACATCCTCTCTTACTGGTTTGGCTGGCTGCTGGGGCCATTGATAACCATATGAAACCTTGGAGTTAAGTTGAGTCGAGTGCTTTCAGAACAGCTCATAGTGGGATGGAGTCAGGCTGTCTGTCCATTACAATCCACATCATGAGCACCTAGGGTTTAATCTAAACAAGGGACTTATGACTGCAAGTATATCACTATATTGGCGTATCATATTGACTTTCTGATAATGTTCTAAGCCAGTCGGGTAAGAAAGAGAAAGTGCCACTGGGTACAAATTGTGGCATCAATTCTCTGCCAGACTGATCAATTGAATTTATATATTACCTCCAGCTACGTACTTAAAATCTATAGTTTCACTCCCTCCAGTGCACAGCTCACAGTTTAAGTAATTGCAAATACAAATGAATTTTAAAAGGATTTAGCAGGCTTTAAATTAAAAATGTGTGAACATTGTTATTTTAAGCACTCTAAATTATTTACTAATATAACCCAGCCGATTCACTTTTCTCTTCTTTCTGTCTTTGCTTGATTTTTTGATCCCTGAAGCCTCAGTGGAGCTTAACATACCTCCGATAAACTGCAAAGAGTAAAATAGTGCTCTATTTTACCCAATTAAAAAAAAATCTTCAAATTCAGTCTACAGAATAACTAACAAAATGTCAGCAGTACAAGGACTGTTAAATCCTGCATTAGAAACAGGCAAATCGTCAAGAGACATAAACATGCAGTTAACTTAAAGCATGAGTCTAAACATTTAAATTTAAGCACGTGTTTGGGGGATCTATTTTACATGGGCACTGCGGTGATATAATAGGATGAGAGGGTTACAAAATATGCTTAGTGTAATACCTAAAAGGACTCTGGTTATAAGACACACTTGGCAAGTCTGATTTATCTTAATCAAACATTGCAGATATTTTCTGTTTTAATCACATCTTTTGGATTAATCTGTAAAATATTTGAGTCATAAGATAAACATCACATCAAAGTAATAAATTAGGTCATTTGAACTTGTGCTAAAGCAGTGAGCACCATCTTACATTTTCCCATATTTTCTAACTTCAGTCTGTTAATTGTAAAAATGATTCATAAGCTTCTTCAGAGACAATAAGGGAGAGATTCGATGCAGTGAAAAACATCTGCATACAGAAATAATGACAAGTGACTTCAGTGTGTCTACTTACAGAGCTGGATCTAGTGCTGGATCACAGTTTATGCCTCTCTTATATGCCACTATTGATATATGAACTACAGAATTTGTTAAGAACAATCTTTTAAAAGGAAGTTAATTCATCTGCAATATTAGGTTCCCAATTTACAAGGGTATTGTTAATTCCCTGAACAGAGAAATGTGATAAAATTCTATTTGTCCTCTTGCTGGGAAAAGGTATAGGTAACTCTATATATGTTTGTCCTCACTATTTTTTTTATTCAATATGTTGAGTGAGAGAAAGAAAAAGAAGCTAATGCATAAGGATTATAGCACAGTGCATAAAAACATAATGTTGGGAATTTGCAAATAATTGAAGAAGGGGTATTATTGGTTTGAAGGATATAAAGTTATATTCTCATTATGGGGATAGATATACAACCACAAAAAAAATGTTTGTCTTTATTATTATTGCTTTTTTATTGTTAAATTTATAATCTGAGGTCATTTGAGATTACTTTCTCCCCAAGAAATGCTACAGTCTTTATTCAGGTATATCTTCATCAAAGTCAATAGCAGTGTAACTAAAAGCTGTCAAAATGACTCTTACAGTCAGCATCAGTCCTGTTTTAATACTTCTCTGATCATGGTATTTTTTTAAAGCCAGAAGTAGGGGCAATTTGCATTTACATGCATTTACATCAAGCTGAAATCTTATCACAAGTCCAGGTTGAATATAACACAGAAAATAATTTTTCCCAACACTGACTCCCTAAATTCATCTAAATCACTCTAGAGAGGACTTTCTTAATCTAGGCTTCAATAGCAGTTAGAGTTATCAGGTATCCCATAACATATGGGATACCCGTAATTCCAGTTTGAAGAACCAAGGCCTCACTAAAAACATATACAATATATTCTATATATAATATTACATTTTCCCCCCAGAATTCCCATTTACTTTCAATGTGGACAATGGATCTGAGGCTGAAAGACAGGAAAATACTATTGCTTCACCACTGTTCCCATACTCTACTATATATCACTATCACAAAGCTTAGAGCTGCTGGTTTTCCAGCTTGCTGTCATCAGCTTACTCTCTTTGCTCTGCTCCCCAGGTCTCTCTTGGATACTTGAAGCTACTGGATAGCCACTAGGAGAAATTGTGGCAATAACCTACAGAGGAAGCCATAAGAAACAGTAAGAGGAATAGAAATATTCAGAATCTGCAAGGTTGGGAGGTGGGATAGAGTTAAGGGAAAGTTTTTTAGGGCCCAAAGCCTCAAATTTAGGATTTGTTCTTGCTTTTCTGAGTGATTCTACCATGGGTGAGGAATACCTTTAAGGTTAATGGGATTCTGAAATCAATAAGAATGACTTACTAATGGTTCAGGGAAGTTTTTGCAATATAGAGTGTGAATTTACAAGGTTATTAGCTATTCTGCAACAGCACTCTCATTCCGTAGTGATGCACCACTTTCAAAATGGAATGAGGTACCCACAGGATGACTGTTTGCAAGAGAAGATATTGTGGAGTGCCTCTGAATTTATACCCCAGCTTACCTACTCGCAGCATTCCCTTTGTTCACAGGTTAAAGTATGTGAGATCAGTACTACAAGTTGTAGGGCAATTTTTGCTTGTTTGTACTAAGATGTCACATACAGAAACATATCTGTAAATTTAAATAAATATTGATACAAATAACTGAGCTAGATTTAAAAGATTTTACTGAAGGAACAAGTTTAAGGATAGGGTTTGTTAAACTTTTTCCCCCCAATACTCTGATTTTGAATAAGATGTGTTATTTTTGCCATTAACTAAGGCTAAGGAGCTTTCAATTTGATTATAGTTCTTTAAATAAAGAGTAAGGCAGCCTGGTGTTTCAGACAGGAGCTGCAATTGCACAGTAATTCCATCCCCCATGCAAAGCCAAAGCAAAAATCCAAACGGGCAAGTCGCTTCATGAAGAGGCAATAACCAACAGAACTGTATATTGCTGCCATGTTACAGGGTACTCTGCACTGTGGCAGAACCAGTCTCATATTATGTGCCTAGAGAATATATGCACTAGCAGTTTACATTGGAGACAACACAACCCTTTTAGATATCTTGTCCTCCCTGGGTGAATTCCACCCTGATCTGTGTAAAACATAGTATAGGTTAAAAGTGATGACTCCATACAGTGAACCTCCTGATATGGAAAAAATTCACCACATGTTAGAGACTTTAAAATTCTCCTCCTTCTTCACTGCAAGAATCATATCAGTATTAATACTTCAGACATAAAATAATTCATCTGTGTTTTCCTTAGAAAAGAGAATTTGTTCAGAGAAAATCTTGAGGAAGCAGCCTGAACTGTCTGGTATTAAAGGCTTGTTTGACAAAACAAATTTGCAATAAACACTCAGAAAACAGGAGCCATGCCAGTTAGAATGATAGAAAATAATGTTGAAGAGATAAATGGATCATTAAAGAGAGGGTACTTGAATTTTCATTACAGATCGCTACACAATCACTAAAGGTTTCTGAACTTGTCTGGCGTGTTGATCTTGTGTGCTCCTCCTACCTCTAACTATTATGCCTAATATCCATATTTTCACATACCTTTTTGAAACCTATATATTTCATCTTCTGAAGGTATCATTAAAAGCTTTTTGTAACCATCAGAATTCATGAATTTTGATATGCATTGGCCGTAACGGTATAAGAAACAGTTTAGTGAGTAATAATGTGAACATCATACCTAATGATTCAGAACCTGCATGACATAAGTGATGGTATTTTGTTGAACATATGGATTTTAACTAGAGCTTGGCAGTACAGGACCCTTGTTTAGTTCAGAGTGTTGGGCTGCTGGGGAAACTAAATCTGAGGGATGACTGAATTATTAGTTAGGATTTTTCCATTTCTGTAGACTTGCAAGCAAAATTATACTGGAAGCCAAGAGATCTAGTTATAAACAGGAGGCTAGTTTTCCTTGTTTCTTGGGTTTTTTAGTGTCGTAAAATTGGAAGAATAATTTTTGTTATGCACTTAACTCCTGCAGTGCAATGAAAGTTTAAATGCTCAGAACCCAGCTGTCATTAACTGCTAGGCTCCATAAACACTGACCTGAACAAGTGAAATGAACGTTAATTCTCCAGTGTTTCAGATTCAAGATGAAACATGGATTCATTCTGAGGAAGTGTAGAACTGGTACTATTTAGTTTTGTAGTAAAAGGACAAGAAAGGAGTTCAGTAAGGTGTAGATGAAGAAATACTTTGGATTTCTACTCAGTTTAAGTTGCAGCAAAATTTGTATAAAGCAGAGATGTCTCGATTTAACTAAGATAAAATTTTGATGCAAACTGGTATCTTTTGTCATTAGTATGAAAGCTCTAGGATAAGACAGCAATATTCTGCAGTTGTTACTGGAAACTTTCCAGCCTAGAAGAGAGCCTGTATCCCAGCCTGTTAACCCTGATCTCATGGCTCAACTTAAGAAACAGTACAAATTACGAGAAGGTAATAGGAAACAAATTGATTCCCCAGACCAAAACAAACTGTAGTCTCCAGACAGTTTCCTCTTAGTACCTCCAGCTTTTAAAAGGGATACTCTTACTTTTATCCAGGCAGTTCTTTTCTTTTTACCTGTCTGTGTCATCCTGTGACAGTTATAGCACAAAGAGAAGAAAAAATCAGTTTATCAGTAAATCTGGCAGGTACAACGTTGCTTTTGAACCCTCTATGTATAAACCTAAATGACTTGCAAAATCACCGAGAGAAACATTACATGTATCATCAAAATCACATTAAATCACAACATATTCAATTTTCTTTCTGGGGAAGGAAGAGATTTTTTTCTGACTATAGCTGTCTTAAAGAGTTTGAGAAGCCACAGTAAATGAGCAACACTATCGCTAGTTTTTTAGAACCAGAAATATCCTATTTGAAAATATTCAAACTTCAGATAAAATACAGATATTCTAGCAAATAGTAACATACATCCAACAGGGGACGGGAGAGCTGTGAACATAAAAGCATTAGACTTTGATTAACACATAATCTTTCTCTTCTCGCTAGCACTGGATTTTAGACTGGGAAAGATGCAGGTGACGACTACAGAGGGGTAGGTGGGAGTTAGAGTTGTGCAGCAAATGTCCTTGTACATCTATGTTTCTAGTGTCAAAGCTATAAGTTGATCATCACGCACAGACCTCTGCCTGGGAGAGGGGGTAGTGCCAAGAAGGGGTGGGAGGTAGAAGAGAACCCTTAGCTATTGGAAACTTGTAACATATAACGATATAATGATACTATACATAGTATCATTACTGAATGTTTTGAATTTGAGTATGCGTTTTGAATAATGGAAGTGCATTGGAATAAATATAGGTTTTATCATTAAGGTCTCAGCTAAATTGCAACTCAGAAAATTAACTTACTACCTCTATAATTTTCTTAGCACCTTATGTTCTGTCCCAAAGTGTTGTTTAATGATTAAATTCAAAATCACTACTTGCTGTTTATGTTTTGTCCCAGAAATGGCTGCCTTATGACGGTGGAAGGTCTAGTCCCTGTATATACCCCAGTTATAACCAAATTTGTGGCTGCTGTCAATGCCAGTGGTATGATTTCCAGTTGGCTTGCTTCTCTTCCAAACACACCTTGCAGAGCAGCCGCCACTACAAGTCTGATAGACGTGTCTGGCACCAGCACTGGTATATTTACTTCTATTGAGAAGTAAAGAGATTTGACAAGAGCCTTTAAGAAATGAGTCAAAAAAAAAAAAAAAAAAAAAAAAAAGGAAAAATCCCTAACAAACAAAAGAAAAAAGATTATAAAGAAGTTAGTCTTACTATAAATTTGCTCTAGAGCAATTTTGTACTCTATCAGCTTCAGGTAGACCACTTGCACAATGAAAACTAGGTGAAGCTGGTCTTGTATGTGTCTTAACTAGAGAAGAAAAATCTGGTATTGCTGCTTAGCATGTTTACGTACTTTCCAGCTATAGATCCCAAAGTGTTTATGAAGCTCCAGAAACATAATTATTTCCATTTCATAGCCAAGGAAATTGAAAGGCAAAATTAAGTAGTTTGCTGAGGGCCACACACTGAATCATTTGAAGAGCCAAATTGTTACTCTAAATCTCCGCACCTAGGCAATGATTATGCTGCTATGACTCTGACAAGATATTATTCTAGAACATCAATTGCTGCTGCATAACCAGTGTTATACACTGGCTTCTACACACTCTTCATTATGTTCAGCTGCTTGCTAGACTTTTTAACTTGTCTCCATTTTGCTCAGCAAGAAAGTATGTGCTCTTAAGAATTCCCCCAAAAATTTCTTTTAAAGAGGCAGCCAACTTTCCAGAGCTAGAATTTTCTTCCTAAAAGGTTTAAAAACACCATTTAAGAGTCAAACTTCCTTTTGCCAGCTAACTCGCATCCAGACTCAGCAAAACAATCCTATAAGCATGTTTCTGAGGGGTAACTTTCCCTGCCTATCCACAGTGGATCAGAGATAAAAGTCTGGAAGTCCCTACCATAACTGCACTGACATCTATATTCTGAAGCACAAGAGAATAATGTGATTTTCCGATGGCCACAAAGTAAACAACTTTGGAGAAATATTTTGAACTCACTTGAAGTGTGGGCAACTCGTAACTGTATGCTCTAAGCTCTATGGCTACTGGTGCAGCTGTGTAATCTTTTACAAGAAGATGGAAACAAGTTGTGTCTGCAATTCCAGCCAACTAGAAACTGTGATCAGTATGGCACTAAGTCAGCTACACTGTTTTCAATCTGATGAACATTTATGAACCTGGGCCTATTGCTGCCCTTTTTCTCACAGCTGCTAGCCTGGCTGAACTTGTATTTGGCTGCAGAAGAATATGGAGACCATGAAAGCTTGTCTTAAAGACAGATGACTCCTGATGACATTGGAAAAGTGATCCACTGTTAAACACATAACTGTATTCTAGGAATGGCTCCCCTCTAACCTCAAGTTTTCGTTTGTGGCACTCCAGTAATGTTCAGGTAAGCTTAGTGTTTTTTAGTTCACAAACACTGTTGACAGGAGGTGGACACTTCTGAAATCTGCCCTTTGTCACAGGGTTTGAACATTTGCTCTTGGTAACATCTGAACACTGGCTGCATTTACACACATTTCAAAAATTTTGTAGGCAGTGCTGTTACTCTCCAGTAACATCAGATACTGTAATTTGTATAAGCTTTTATGAGTCTTTTGCTAACAGAAACATCCAGATGAAGTACTTTCCACCCTAGCAAACAAGCTTATGCCTTTCAACCATAAAATTTATTCCATTTAAACAATTAAGCAGTCACTTCTCTTCCAATGCACTGTATAATCTCAAAAAGATATACTAAACATAGCTAAAACCTTTCCAATAACTTACTATTTCAAGCCCTTATTGCAATTTTACTAAAATCATCCCATGCCCTACTCATAGGTCAATGATATCTATTCTGTCATCAGGGAAAAGGCCCTGTCTGTCAGGTCTCTTCTATATCTGTTCACATACACAGAACCGTAAGTAAGGCACGTCACACCCTGAGGCTCATTTGCCAATGTCTAGTACAATGCAGTAGTCTGCTTTGTCCTGGTATTTATTTCTATGTTCTTCCTACAGGGCGTGTCCAAAAGGTGGACATGGTCTTTCCAGTGTGGGGTGTAGAAATGAGGTTTGGCTCCCTGTTGCTGGTTATAAGCTTCCCTTTTATCCACCTAAGGATGAATTGCAGCAAGAGCTCATGTTGTAATAATTTCTGAGGACCCATCAAAGCCCTTTTCTGAGTCATTGTTTTTAGAGCTAGCTTCCCTAAATGTTCCTCCTAAATGTATTACTTGGCTTTTGACTTTGTTTAAATATATTTTGCTGATTCTTGACCAATAAGCAGGCAATTCAGTTTGTAAAAGTAGCTCACCTTTCTCACTGGTATGTTTGTCCAATTTTGTGTTCACCAAACCCTTAACTAAATGGTTGGTAAAAACATCTAATAGTATTGGATCACACCTTGAACCATGGTCAGCACCACCAGCAATGTTGTAACTCACTGATATTTCTTCATTAACATCTCCACTTCAAGATCTGTCACTAGGGCAGTTTTTAATCCATTTAATGTGACTTTTTAATCCTGTATAGTGCAAGTTGCTATAGATTGCTTGGGGCCCTTGTTTGGTGTTTTGCTTTTTAAAAAGATTGTATATATTCCTAAACAAAGTAACTTGGAGAAATCCTAATATGCAATAAAGACCATTGACAGCACTGTGTTTGTATCAGCCTAAGGAATACTCTACACTATAAGTAGAGATGAAAAATGTTCTATGTTTGTTCAGTGAGACTGGTTTTCCATCGCATGGTGGGGAGAGGTGTTTCCACTAGTCTCCCAAAGTAGGAAAGTTGGGTGCCTACAAGACAACAAGGCAGGACTGATAACTCCATTTTCTACATCTTGATAAGCTGGCTAAATTTAGCTTCTTAGCTAGTTCCTCTGAGACTCTTGGGCCTAAATAATCTAAGCCTGTTGATATGAATGTGTTCAATTTTAGCAGTTGCTGCCTTACCTCTTTCTTTGTTACAGATGGCAAACTTTCATTTCCATCCACAACATCATATGGGATGGATACATCCTCCTGTTTCATTCCAAGTGCAGAACAGAAATATTTATTAAACATTTCTGCCTTTTCTGCATCATTATTTATGATTTCCACCATCTGCATCTTCAGTGGAACTATATCTGACCTAAGATTCTTTTTGGTGCTAAAATGTTTTTAAATTGCCTTCTTGTTGTTTTTAACCATATTGGCCATTGATGTTTAACCAAGTTGTTAATTTCTTTTATCAGTTACTTACAAGTCTCAGTATATAACTTATCCTCTCTTTTTCCATTCTTGATACATCATTATTTTATGTTTTTACACTACTTTTATTTGTTTTAATCAGCACATTTTGACTACTGTACATTTTTGTGTGCAAGTTTATGTCCTTGAACAATTCATTAATACTTCCAAATTAAAATTTACATTCCTGCTCAGTTATGTTAACTGATTCAAGCTTGGATAAACTGGCCCTCTAAAACATCTAAGTATGCCTACTTAGTGTTATATACAGCTCATATTCATGAAGTAAATAAAACCAGGTTGTGATCACTAGTCCTTAACTCTTCTTCCAGTTTGATGGTCACTGTTGTGCAATATTTATCTCTTTGGCCATCAGAATGATGTTCAGTTTTAAGCTTCTTTATGAAGGATGAATTTCTTACACTCTGAGATTACCTGCTGTTATTTTTAGAAGCTCCAGGGAATCCTGATGCTGGCAAAACAAAATCTCAGCAAATATTCCCCAGTTTAAACTCTACTGTGATAGTAGTGGTCTTTTTTCTCCCCACACTGAAGGAAACATGCTGAAAGAGCAGCTCACCTCACTGTCTACAAGGTTGTTTTTTTCCTCTGTAATGTACAAGGATATCCTATCTACAGTTGTATTTCTCCTCAGAAGTACTGAGTTCCTGTTACTTGATTGTTTTTGACTCTTCAACATGTGACATTGTATTTGATGCAACAGTCCAGCTCCAATTCCTCTTCCTAATTTATTAAAAGGATTAAAAAATTTAAGCACTTTCAGTGAGATTTCAGCATTATGACATCTTACCAAGTTTTAGAAATATTGACTATTTGACATTTCTTCTCATATATGAATGCTGCCCCTGCCCACTTATTACCAAGACACTTGAACATTAGTTTAGCAATTCTTTTAAAGTGCAATATGTCCCTTATCCCTTGGTTTTGTTGCAGATCTAGTATCCTGGTTGTAATTCACACACAGAGATGCAGACACACAGGTACATATTTGACACAATTTCCCTTTATTATTACTCAGCTCCATGCTTAGTTTAAGGCCCTTCTGGCAGTTTTTCATTGACTGGTATGGCTCTTACTGAGATGGTTAACAGAATCAGAGTTTCCCATCCCTTTGGTAACAAATCATCAACAGCCTGTCAGATGATGCCTGACAAGGTATTAGTACCAGCCTACACCCTGCTAACTTAAATCTCACCTCAGCTTGACTTCAAATTCTTCATCTTTGGTCTAGAGAAACAGAAAATTGTCAGTCGTCCTCCTATTCCCTTGAAATGTCCTGCAGGTTCTTCCCAGTACGGTGTCAGGAAAGCTGTTGAGAAGGACTACATTTTACTGTCCCACTGAGGATGATTTCACGGGCTTTTTTCAAGGTTCTCCTAGTCTGAACTACACTTGAGTTCTCTTTATAAATGTTAATCCAAAAGTGACTTCTTAAAGTCAGTCACACAATATGGAGAAATAAAACTACTTCATTTACAGCAGGTCATTGTCTTGCAGGTAAAATGATCAATTATAAATAGATAATGTATGACATAATTGCCATAAGAAACAGCTTGCAGGCAATTCGTAGACTGAAATTCTTTGCCTAAACTATTAATCAAGTAACTTCAACTGATGAACAAAAGAATTCAGGTCTGCACTTGGATAATTTGCAAATAGGAAAAAAGAAATAGATTTGTCAAATTAATTATTCATTATAAGTAGTTCAAACAGATCTACCCCTTTTTATCATTTACATTGGTTTTAAATTCTTAAAGTGGTTTGGCAACCTTGAAGAGTAAAATTTGCTATAAATGCTTAATGCAATGATCATTTATATATGGCACTGTAAACGTACAAACATAACTTTACTCAGCATTGAATTAGGCAGTGGAGACCATGAGAGTCTGGTTACAACACCTTTAACTCTCAAAAAAGGTAGAAGCCTGGTATTTTTCAGACAGACTGAAATATGAACTGGGCATCTGCAGTCTGAAGATTACTACTGCAAGTGACCTGCACCACAGCTTAAGGACCCATTGGCACTGTGTCCATACCAGTGCAATAAGCCAACACTGACAGGGATGCAATGGCTACACTCCACAGTCCTTGGGCTACAGCAGGGGCCAGATTTCTAGAAATGTTCATCTGCAGCTCAATGCCAAATGTGTTTGGTGTTTTGTTTTGCGTTTTGGTTTGCCTTTTTTTTTTTTTCAGAAACTTTTCAAGTTATGACCCAATCCAATAATACTTTGCTTGCAAGGACAAATAGGTTCATAGAAGGTGAACACAGAAGCAAACAGACAAATGTGTGAATACACTGCTTAGCTCAAACAGCGTGATTTGAGGTGGGACTTTTTTCTGAAATACCATTGCTTTCTGACAACTGGACTAATATAATGGAACATGTCAGAATAGCTCAGATTCTGGCATCCTTGTCCATAGCATACAGCATCAGATTCCACATGCAATCCTACTGAAACCATGTAAGATCTTACACTGTGTACTTCATGTATTACTATAATTAAAACTACTTGCTAAATTTAGAAGATTAAATGTGATTGAGAAATCAGTGACAAATATAATTTTGAAGTCTGACAATGATATAAATGACAGAAACATAATAAGATTTTCGTTTTCAGGTGGTTGGGTTTTTTGGGGGGTTAGGAGGGTGTTGTTTGCTTTGTTTTGTTTTTTACAGTCCTGGCACTTAGCAAAGAGGCTCTGGTTTTAAATCTGAGTAAATCTGACATAGAATCACCCAGAGGAAATAAATATAAAACACTATGAGGTCATGCTTACAACCACTTTTTTAAGCTCTTTCTGCATTAAGTATGCCACATCTCTGCATCACTTGTGTTATACTGTGTAAGCAATGCAGTATTAAAATGACTTTTAATGACAAAAAGCCCTGTATTTTAGGGTTGAACATATGTTATCTGTTCAGACAGTGAGTACTCAATTCAATATTTGAGTGAATAATTTGCAAATTCAATGCATAGAAAATTTTGTACCAGTGCTAAGGTTAATTCATTTTTCCTGGGATGGTTTGTAGCCAAATAGAATCAAATGTCCTCACACATTACTTCTCACCCGCTTACCTCTCTGAGAAGCTGAACAGTGTGTTGGATAGTGCTGAAGGGTCTAAAGATAACATGGGATAAAACAGGAGGTATGAAAAAAGCAGGAAAGAGAAAAGTGCTTTAGATGTTAGTCTACAAAACGCACTTTTCAGCTCAGTACAGCAGGAACAAAGCAGTAAAAAAATCAACAAAGTAACCATAATGAGAGGTACCACTGTTAGAATTTATTTATTGTTGCAACAGCAGCTAGTAACATAGTTTCATGAAGAGAACAGTGCAATATCCTACACATAGTGTTGGATAGGAAGCTTTCAAAAGCCTTTAAAAAGAGGAAGAAACACCTTTCATCCTCAAATGTTTAATCTGCAACATATGGCTTCATATGTTTGTTGTTGCTTATTTTAACACAAAAATACACCTGAAGATTTTGTACTTCTTAGTTACAGCACTCTATGATGTTTCTAATGGGATGGTATCAGAGTAACTAACCTGTTACTTACTATTGCTAAGGGGAGATGAGTAGTCCATGAAATAATTCAGTAGTACCTAGCAGCGCTTAGTATTCAAAAGCTTAATGGGGAGTCAGTGGCTGCTCATGTGAGTGGTCTCTTTGCTCCTTGGTCTAGTAGTTTGGCTGTAGCAAATGGGATTAGTCTGGAAGACTGTGGAAGAAAAGTATGTTTACATTTCTACATATATTTTTGATAATAAAATATTAATAAGAGTATATTGAAGCAGAGCCCAGTGGAAGTTGTTCAGTGGCCTTTGGATGAGGCCTTAAGAATTTACCATCTGCAGATTTCAAAGTTCATTAAGAGCAAAAATGAGCTGGATAGTAATGGGATCTGAGGAGTGTTATAATGTTACTCTCTCCTTTTATCCCCATCCCTGTTACACATAATACAGGAAGTTAGCAGGGGATTCAGGAGCAAAAACTAATCCTGAAACCCCAGCCCTAGACTAGAATACCAGAACAGTTTCACCCTTTTAACCTGTGCCTGGCTCACTGTCATCTAGCAACCCTTCACAGTGAAGGTCTGGGGAATGAGGGAGGGAGCAGAAGAAGGGAGGAATGCTTTGCAACTCACCTGCAGTTCTACAAATCTCATTAAGTAGAAAAGTCCTGTCCTTTAACAGGTTACCTAGACTTTCCTGAACACTTAATTGTCCCCCTTTTTATTGGGCTTCTCACTCCAAATAATCTCCCTGGAATGGACTTTCACACACTAGACTGTCACTGATGGTTAAAAGCTACATCATCGCTGAGCTTATGTACAACACTGCTATCCACAGCTAACTGCTTCAAAAAAGCCTTTTGGCCATATAGAAAAATGAGATTATAACATTTTATCCAGAAATTAAGCCCAGCCTATTGCTGCCTCATCATGGTTAGCGCAGTACTTGATTTCAACATGTTAAAGAACTAATGAGCTCCATATACACTTCCTGTGTAAACTCTAAACTTGCATGGTTATAAAGTTGTGGAGTTGCAGGTTGATTCACTATCTTGAGAACAGTAAAATACAATTAATTGTTGTGACCACTCTTCCAGGTGAAACCTGGAAACCTCTAATGAGCCTGAATATAGGACAAAGTTGCTGTGTATTGTCTGCTGTTTTTCAAAGTGGTCAAACCAATTTTCAGCTCCTTCTTGGAAATTATGCCTCTGTTTTTAATTAAAAAGAAGAGTGTTTTATTAAGAAAACCCACATGGGTGTTTTGTGACATTTTAGTGCAGAATACCAAATGGCATCAAATGTTGTTCTGCGTGTTTCTCTTAAAGCCTACACAAAGTTTCAGCCCTCTAGTGCGTGTTAATACATACTCCTGTCAGCTTTTTTATACTGGTTCAATTGTATGAACAGATCCAAATGTCACACACACAAACCAGCTGCCCAAGAAAGAAATGAGATAAACATCCTATTTCAGACCATAGCTACTTTAACACTCTCTACCCACTTTTTTAATACTGCAAGAGAGAGGTAATGGCAGAATGAGTCATTACTGTTATGTCTGTTACAAGTATCTTCTAATACTCCAAGATTTCTTCCCGAAAGTGTAAAAAAACTTTAAAATAATAATAGTAGCATTTCTCTAAATGAACAGAACATCTGAGAAACTTTCTCGGACAATATAATTTGCATGTTTTCAACATTGCTTATTTTATTTCACAACAAACTTACATTTTATCACATGATTGCTTTCCCAATTATAGTGCAAAATAAAAGGCATCATCAAATAGTTTAATAGGTGCAGAGGAAAATGTAGTTTTGTTCATCAAATGATGCAGAAAATAACGTGACAGCAAAAAAATCTGTGTGTTGGGATGGGAAATTATTGCTATGAAGTTATTTGTGTCCTATATCTCCTCACTGGAAGGAAGGGACAAAAGTCCCCCCAAGGTTTGGTTATTATTTTCCTGATAAAGTGTACACTGGGATAAAGGGAAGATTTCCTCTTCCAAGCAGGGTCTGCAATCCTTCCGGTGAGTGTGCAATCTCAACAGTTAAAAGACAAATCACATTTATCCATAAAAACAGAAGTCCATGCTTAGGCTGCAGGGTAGGAGATTTAGGAAGAGAGACTGACAGTTTTTCTTTAGAAAACTGTTTGTATTTTTACCACAATCTACTCAGACATATACTAATAGAATTTTAAAAGGTCTGTACACATCCACTGGTGCTCAGATCGCATGTTGATAAGTACCTCCCGGTGATTTTCAGATCTCCGTCTCAGGCATGGGCTGGTGATTACCTCTATCTGCCTGGCAATACAAAGCACTAATCTGTCTCAAAATAAAGGCCTCGAAGAGCTCACAGGGTAGCAAGTGGTGGATCACCATTGCATACAGCAGTATTCTTATGAGGGCCTGCATCCAGGTCGCGTAGAACAGGTATGTATTATTTATAGCCGTGTGTCTGTATGATTACCTCCAGTTAACTTGAAGCCTCTTTAAAACAAAGGTTGCTCTAGTTCTGCTTGCCATTGGTGTGAGGCCTTCCTCGCTCCCGCTCTCCCCCACTGATATAAGCAGACATAGCAGCCCTCGGTCTAATTAGCTGTCTTTAAGGCAGGGCTAAGTGGGCTCAGCGGGGGGAAGAGGCTTTCTTTAGCCCCTCCAAGCCTCTCCTTGGCGCTGGCAGACAGAGCGCGCACGGCCTCCAAGAGGCACCGCAAACTCGCTGACATTATGTCCACGGGTTATCATTATCATCTTTTTTTTAAAAACCTGATCGATCGCTCCTGACCACAATGATGCTTCAGGGCATCTCTCTCTCTGCTGGGGAGTGATTGACCATTGGGTATCATTAAAGAGGGGAGGCAAGGGGAGGCAAGGGGAGGGAGGGAAGGAGGGAAGGAGGGGGAGAGGCGAGGGGAAGACAGAGGCAGCTTCAGTAGCAGCACTGGCTCCGCTCCTCCTCACCTGTGCCTCTCCCTCCTGGACAAAGCTGACCTTTCACTCAGGAGCCAGCTGGAGCCAGGAGAGATTTAATTGAACAGCTTCTTCAGATGTGTTTGGGGTTTGGGTGATGGAGGAGGAGGATACAGCACTGAGAAGAGAGAAATAGAGGGAGAGGAGAGGAAAAAAAAAAAAAAAAAACAACCACAAACCAAAAAGGATAAAACTATCAACTTTGGATAACCTTCAAAGTCTAATTGCTCAGCTCTTCCTAGGTCTTTGCTGGGCTTCAGCTCCCATGGGGACCCTGGCATTGGCAGCACCAGGGCTATCCTTCCCCAGACACTGGCACCTCCACTGCAGCAACCATACTGCCTTAGCTCTCTCCATTACCTTCCCGGCGCGACTGACCATAGACGAACCAAAGCAACCACCTCTGCCCCTCCTGGGTGATGCCAAATGAGCAGGCAAGGGTCATTCTAATTTCCCAGACCTCCTCATTCATCGGAGAAATATTTTGGGAGGGGTGGGGGAAGGAGCAAACGTTGCTCTGAAAGAGTGCATATACATGCAGAGAAGTACAAAGATATTTCCTTGCCTTTTTAATGTCATATTTTTCTTCAGTTTGAGTACAAAAATGGACAGTAAACAAGACCAAAGGAGGCCCCAGTAAGAGAAACCCAGCCACTGTTCCGGTGCTGACTCTTTTCCGCTCACCTCCCATTTACTCGGGCTTTGCTTCTTTATGCCTGGGACGCTACACCTCAGCAGTGCTGCTGCCATTGCCTCCTCCTCCCCTACTTTCCTTCCCCTTATCCACACGTCCCCCTTCATCCAAACTCCCCCCTTTCCATTTTAACATAACTAAAAAGGAATGAATGGATCTCAGCTGAGTTAAATGGGTGACAAGGGAGATGGAAAGAAGGAAATTCATCCCTTCTTGTCTTTGAGAGCAATTTAATTAGGCCCAGGCCCCCTGTGAGTGGGTAAGGGAAAGGCTGAGGATTGGCTTGTCTGGGCTTCCTCTGAAGGCAAAAGCAGCCTTGGACACACATGCAGAGAAAGGATTTTTAAAGGATCATGTAAGAAGATCAACAGATAAGCAGCTAATTTTGTGTACTTAGGGAGCAAATGAGTGCACACACTCCCACTGGAATAGCCACAGTGATAGGATAAGAGGAAGAAAAATGAGGAGGAAGCAAGGAGAGATCTTAAGGTATTTCACCATTACTGCTGATCACCAAAATTAAAGATTTATACTGCTTGATAGGGTACTCTGGCTATGGCTTTCACAGCGACTGTGCATGTGTACATATATCTATATACATACATATATAGATATAGATTTTTCTTTATACAGCTCAGTTATTTCAAGAATTTTCATCAGAAAACCACTTTTAAACTAATTGGAGTCTGTGGAGAGGAAACCTCATTTTTGGTTCAAATGAATTTTCTGAAAATGTCATTTGATTCAGGAAATATGACTGATCTGCCCGATTTCTTGATAAGAAATGAAATGAGCCGTTGTCCTTCAGGATATCATAGACTTGAAATGGGGGATTTTATGGTTAATGCCATCAGATAGAAGTGTCCTACTTTGAAAGGAGAAGTCCATCAGCCCCAGGGAAAGGCTGAAGCCTGAATTTCATCTCTAAATTCACAGCTGCAGTTAGAGCTGGCACAGAGCAGTGATAGATTTTTTATTTTTTATTTCCCAAGCAATAATTACAAAATAAATAGCAATAAATAACACAATGATTAATAACAAAAAGAAGTTAATACTTTTCCAGTTCTTCGTTTTAATTCATAATTTTTCCGCTCAGTGATGTGGTCAGTGCTGACCACAGAGGCTAAAATTAATCTACAATATTACATCATCTTAGGTTTGAATTAACTCACAGAGTAAATCTGTATTTGGAGATGGCTGACTTCTTAGTGCAACACAAATGGGATCTTTTGGATGTCAGTCTACATTGTTACTTCCATTTTTCATATGGGAAAACTGAGAAAGACAAGATAAGTGACTTTCCCAAGGCCAAAAAAAGAATTAGTCAGAGAGACAAGGAAGTCCCTCAAAGTCCTTGCTGGAGGGCTGGCACCATTAGTTAGTTTATCTTTTTCATAGCAGCATGTATGCAAATAGAAATGGAGTCATACAGATGAAAAAATGAGATCGGGGACAAGAGAAAAGGCAAAGAGAGAAAGCCAAATAAGTGTAAGCAAATGTTCAAAAAAGCTTATTGAAGCTAATATTGAAGAAGCAGGTTTTAAACAAAGTATTAAGGAGGAACAAACTGAGTGAGACTTGTAACAGATTTGAGTAGATGATTGTTTTACAGGAAGATTGTTTGCAGAGATTTGCCAGGCTACAAAGTTCAGATGCCAAGTTTCAGGCATTGAAACTTGGACTTTTAGTTCTCGCCCATCTGGCCTCCTGCCCATACTACAAGTGTACAAGCCTTATGCACTCAACATGCTCTCCACAAGTTTATGGCTGAACTCCTGTTGACTTTGCTAGGAGCATAAGGAAGTCTTTACAGAACAACAGTTATTTTATGGTGTGTTAGATCGAGGAAAGAAGGTCGGATGTTACCACAAGTTTCCCCTCAATTTCAGGATGCCACAAAAAAAACAGAACAGGAGGAAAGAGAAGCAAGGAAAACCCAAGTGTTCATATTTCACAGTCAAGAAACCTTTAAGGAGCAGATAGACAATCTGTCTCAGTTTGATAGGGGATTATTTTACCAGTGCAGCATCTCATTAGTGGAAAAATTACCAATTCCTTTAGTGACACTACTAAACTGGTTTCTCTGTATACAAATTCACTTCTCAATTAGCAGCTGGACAGACCGTTTCTTAAATGCACAGAATGGAAGCAGCAAGATGATGTACTACTCTAACCTTTTCCCTGTTAAATGGAAACAAATGGGCCTTTCTGTGATGCATCACTGATTATTCTCAATGACTCTTTGTATTTCAAAATAATGTCATGCTAGAGCTTTGCCAGGGCTTTTGCAAGAAAGAAATCTAAAATGTGCTAGAAACAATTTACTCCCCCAAAACTGCACATCAGTGCACACTTCATGTTTCGCACCTTCTTATCAGCCATGATTCCTCAACAATGACTGCAGGTATAGATGAGACAGGACTCAACAGTGGTCAATAGGAAGACAAATCCTGGGACCACTGCTTAAAGAGAGGACCTCTGTCTCCAACACATTACTCTGCTCTGCCTAGGGTCTCTGTGAGGCCTAGCCTGCTCTAAGTTGTCATCCATGGAAATGATGTCTGGGGTTGTTGCTTTTTGCAAACACCCTGAGATAGCAAGTGCAAATAGAGTGGGATAGCTTCTCTCCTGAGCAGTGGTTTAAGAGTACTGCATGTGTAGACCTGGTTCTGCTTTCTTTTCCCCTACTAGTTTTCAGTGAGTATGAAAATTCTGGATAGTGTAAAAAAAATCCTACATGAAAGAAAAATATTTCAGTCTTTCTCAGTCTGGATGAAATCATATTGCAATACATAACTCTGAAACTCAGGCATAAATATTACAGATAGAAAGGAGTTATTAGGTCATCCAGACTTGTGCCGGATTGTTCCCTACAGTATATTCCCCGGTTCTAAAACTAGTCTAGTTTTAATTGGCATGGGCAATGGGCTTTCCATCATGTCCCTTGGGAGACTGTTCCACTGCCTGAACTCAGTATTAAGAAATATTTCCTGATACTCATCCAAAATTTCCATTGCTTAATTTTGTCTTACACCTCTGATACACTACTCCTTATACTGCATTCTGCAGCATGAGGCACAAGGTACCACTAGCTTTCCCCAACAAGGCATTTCTGCTTATGTGCACTGAATGCATTCATTTCATTGGGTGGATAAATGTATATGATATACAATATTTTCTGAGCACAACATACATTTGTTTTGTACAGCAACTGCTGAATAAAGAGCAGGCCAAAAAGAATTACAATGGTGGAGACTTTGATGTACGAATAGTTAGAAGAGCAGAAGAGAACATATAACTCAGCCCCAGACTGCACCCTCAAGAAATCATGTTGAGATTCCCAACAGGTAAACACCTTGACAAATTCTTACTAGCTTGATGAAAGCGGTTCGCAAAATATCGTAAAGAGCACAGAGTGGATAACACAGCAGATAGATCAATTTCTTTCCCTACACTTCTACAGTACCCTGTTTAGCTAGAAATAGAATAATGTTCTACTGCATGTAGTATCAATTAGAAAGATTAAAATATATCTAAGAATCTCAGGAAAAAAATATATAATTACATAGGAAATGTAATGTAGCGAATAGCACTTACAATCATAGCACAGCTTTATCATCTTCAAAGTGCTGTACAAACACCGACTAAATGAGTAATCAGTTTACTTTTACAGATCCCCATGGAGCAGGTAAGCATTATTTCCAGATGGAGACATGGGGGCTCATCCTGAGGAGTGCTGAGTAGATTGCTTCCCAAGACTTCAGAGAAGACTGAAAGTATATGCTTTTTAAGGCCAGAGTGTGACAACATTGTGCATCCAGCTTTACGTCTTCTCTGTGCCAGGTCAAAATCTCTGAGACCACACAACACAAAACACTGATCTTGTATAAGCTCACACTGCCCCATCAAATGTAATGAAAATGTTTTAATGGCTTAATTTTATAGTAATAGGCGTTATACTATGCTATGCATCATCTGTCCTCATCTCTCTAACTTCACACTGGACTAGGTATCAACTGTCCTCCAATATAAAGACAACATAAACACTGAAAAAGATCTTGAAGACAATATAAACTCTCAATAAACTGTCCCATTCTGCTGATGTCCATAAAAGATATGCATTTAATCTGTCTCGTAAGTACAAGATCTTGCAGTAGATCACACAGTGCCATTGATGACTACTAATGAACATGGAACCAAAGCTTTAACATCACAGCCCATAAGAAAATGGTCAGGACAAAAAAAAGCAATGTGATATGGTGCTCAGAGCTGCAGCCACAGCTATGATCCACTGTGATCCAGCTGGTTGGTGACATAGTAATTTTGCGTACAAGATTATGTGTGTAACACAGGTTGTTACCATTCAAGCATGGAAGGTTATCAAGGGTGGCAAAATCATCACAGATGCTACTAAACAATGACAAGTTCCCTGTAAACACTGATTGCTGTTGCAGAGTAGCTAGTGTTTGACTACCACTTCTCTTCAACTGCTGTATTAATAGTTCGTTGAGTTCAAAGAGTCAGGGAGCATACAGCTAACACCCATCCTACTACTCCTGCGTTCTGCATTTTACAGTGCATGGTACAAGGTACTAGCAGCAACAAGGTATTTCTCCTGATGTGCACTGGGCAGAGGCTGAAGAGGAGGAGCAGAGGCCAGAGAAAAAGCAGGAGAGGTTGCTCTTTAAACAATCTATAAAATGTTAATTGGCATTGTCCATTGCATAACTGTAGGTAAGCACATAACTGCTAATTTTAAGGTATTCACCCAAGTTGCTTTTAATTACTTTAGATTCTCCAATTTTTTTGTGGTTGAGTAGTCTCTCAATTACTTGAAGTGACACTTGAGTACAAGTCTTCTGAAAACAATGTTGTCCAAGGGTAGGTGGGAAAGCACTAGCAATAAGCATTGTTTGTAAATGGGAAGAATGGAAGATAAATTTCCCAGCCATATCAGTCTGTAAAATATGAGAAGTAGGGTTACTTGAAACATAGGCATTTGGGACCAAATCAAAACCCATTTTCCTTTGTGCATTCTTATCCAACACTTAGACACTTTGACTTCTGGCATGAAAACTGGGTAGGGGATCTTCTACCCTTTACACCCACCTGCATCATTCCTCCCATCCCTAAGCTGCTCCTAGCCAAGTTTTCCTAACGTCCCCCTGCTTCCTCCCAAAATCTACTGCTCTTCTCACCCTCAGTGAGCTGGTCTGTCTCATTCACCTGGAATAGAAGACATTGCAGGGCCACTGGTTTGACACACCAGAGCCAGCACAAGGGAAGTGACACATCACCTGCTAAGGACAGGGGAGGAGTTGGAGGAGCAGGGGAAACAGGGAGCAGCAAGAGCCAGATGGTGGTAACAGACTCTCAGATAGACTCAACCACATAATGTGATTTTACACACATTGGTTAATTTCCACCTGTTTTGTTATAATTTCCAATACTAATTTTACTTTTATGTCCTATAGCAGTGAAAAGCTAATTAGAAATATTGAGGCAAATAGAGCTATGCATTAGATAGATACTGCTCATACTGCACTTCAGTGCTCCATACAGACAGTGTATACATTCCTGAAACCTGTGTATTAATTTATAAAGGGCTTTGAGATCTTTTTAGAAATAAAAAAACTTGATGAAATAAACTTCGGTTTATTTCATAGAATGCACTCAATTCATAGAGTTTATTTCATAGAATGCATTGAGTACACTGACTAAAAGCACCAAGTTACAAAACTCCAGAGTAACATGTCAACTCATGGAGCCTAGGTCATAGCTAACAGAAAAGCAGTGATCTACACTAGCATTTTATCAAGGTACTTAACTTTTACAAGTATGTAAGATTCTTAATGAAAAAAACAAAAGCAGAAGGAAGACTCAATATAAATCCAAATGTGAAAGAATGAATTGACCACTTATTCAAAAATGTAGCAGAATTCTAAACTGCTGGTATCAGCAAAAGGAAAAGAAAAATGGCTAAAATGTCTCTGTGCAGTCAAAATCTAAAAATGACATCTAGACCACTTATCTTTATCTTTTATGTGACCAACCCCCAAAGTACCTTGGGAAGAAGAATTCACACAAAAATACACTTCCACTCTTTCTCCTGTCCCTCCTCCATGTGAGTGATACAAAGAGCACTGCTTGGTCTCACAGGTAATTTTCCCATTTACAAGATGTTCACTAAACCCTCCACAACTACCAGCTCTGAAAGGTCTCTGCAGTACAACTGGAAATTCAAGTATTGCACACCTTGACAATAATGAAATATACAGAGAAGCAGATGAGATTGAAAGGGTGAAGTATGGATCCCAGGCTGAATGACAGCCTCTGGAACCTCTCCTTCTCCTTGCTGGACCTGTTAAATCTGCGGTTAGTGATGGCCTTAGGGAGGATAGGGCACCTTAGCATGTGTCCCTGTCAGGATCAATAGAATAAGGGATTGAATACCCCCATTTGGATGCCTGGAGCAATCTGTGACCAAACCAGGGGAAAAAATAAGGGAAAGAATGCATTTAACTTATCTTATAAAGAACATATTTTCAAAAATCTAATCTTCTAAGGGTCTGAGTAGCTTCAGGGTTTTGTTTATATTTTTCATTTAGGAGTCTCCCTTGGGTCTTTTCTTTGCCAGGAGCACAGTGGGCAAAATCAGGATCTTTGGCTTCCCCAATGTGCTCAAGAACTCTACGGATAATTTAAGCTTTCCTACTGCAGTAAAACAGAAAGTTCATAAAAATAAATAGAGTAATACTTTGCACTCATTCCACAGGAGGCTTGTGCTTCACAAAAGCTATTCAGTGAAACATCTTTTAGAAGTAGGTAAGTGTTGTTTTCCCATTTCACAGATGTGAAGTGGAGATACAGGATGTGTCAAGACCACCTATGTCACTGAGGACCATTCTTAAAAATAATAATTTTGTTTTTCTGTAAGTCATGGCTAATTCACCTTTATGTGACATGTCTCCTTGGCCTTTTTATGCTTAAACTAGTAACACCTAAATATATGGTTATAAATAAGGCTTTTGACGCAATTTTTTACTGTTATCCTTACCTCTCAGTGGCACGTACCACATCCACAGCAGAAACAAACACGTCTGTCCCTCAGCAATTACAACACAAAGCCCAGCATACTGTTGGAAACTGCTGGTGAATATGTATCAGAACCAAGAAGGTGAATTTCATCTGGAGCAGCAAAGCCACTTGTACAATTTTCATTTTGCTAATTGTTACCAGCCAGTGATGTTTTACAGCTCTGCAACAAAGCTCCTCTAAATCCAAATGATTTCTGAAAATGGGAGAGATGCTCCTAAAAACGGATTCCAGTGTCTCTTTCTGATGACATCCTCTGAAACTTCAAACAAGTATAAAATCCAGATCTTCCAAAATTCCAGATCCTAATTTAATCAGAAGAAATTTTGCCAATAGAAAGCCTCTGAGATCATGCACATAATCTCAGCAATCATTGCATCAGCAGCAGAAACAGGCCATGTCAATGTTTCTCAAACTGTTAGCTGTGAAAAGCTAGCTTGTCATGTGGCTTTTGGATTTCTCTTCTTCCAGATATTAAATTCCATTAATAGGAAGCTAATAAAATATATTAAACACTTTTGTTTATTTACTTTTCCATATGAGCAGCTGCTGTAGTCAGCACTTATCATCCCAAGGGCAGCTAGTGGGGAAAGGGATGGCTTGTATGATCTCAAAGGAAGATCTAGAAAGAAGGATATTCTTTCAAGAATGATTCAATACATAGTCAAAACAATGGCAATAACAAGACATGGGGCAATTCCTCCTTTTCCCTTCCACATTTATTTATCTCTCGCTCCATTCAATAGTGTCCAATCTTCTGCAATAGGCAGAAACATAAAGGATGTAAAAGGAGAAAAAGGTTTAAAAGACATTCAGAATATGTCAATAATCAGCTTGGTTTACTTTGTTTAATTGGTACATTCTTCATCATGATGGCTACTTTACAGGGATCTCTCCCAGGAAGCTAATTTAGCCTGAATAATGGGTACCTTTAGACTATTAGACTAATTTTCATTACTAGAGACACAGTGATATGGAACTTAAATGCCATCTAACCTTGTTTCAAACAAGTTTAAAATCTAAACCAGGAGAATTTAATCTGGTAGTTTAATCAAAGTTATCACACATTCAGGAACAAAAGATGTGAACTGCATGTTTTTGTTACAGACAGAAAAACAGCTCTCCCAGGTTAACTGAGTTGCATATCTAACCCATAATCCAGTTTTTCAAGACAGGATTCAACTGACCTGGGTTTAGATGTCTAACTTCTACATATTTATAGTTACTTGTCTATACTTTCTCTAAAGTCTAAGGAAACAGGAAACTCAAGAACACAATTAATTACATCATTAGCTGGATGGGAAAATTAGAATGTGGGAGATTAACCTCACTGGAAGTACCTCTATACTCATTATAAACAGAACCTAGAGGACTTTCTTAAGCCAGATGTTCCCTTAAAACACAGTTAAAGTTAGATGGACTGAATCTTGTTCTCAGAGTTGTCAATACCAGATTCTTTTTAGGAGGGTGAAAACAACACAGAGATGACAAACTAAAAAGTCTGAGTTCCCGAAGTCCTGTTCTTTTATCTTCCACTTTCCTGTTTTTATTTTGTACAGGAGTTGACATGGTGTGAAGTCAATTTTATTTTAAATAATTGTGCCTCTTGAGAAGGTAACTGACTTTAATGGTGTACCTTTAATCTGTTTCTCTCACTGGTTCTTGCTGCTGCTCTGGCTAGCTCAGCTTCCAATTCCTGTTCTTCAAGGCCATTTTCCCTGTTAGCACTAAATCCTTGCTTCTACTTTCTAGTGTCCTCTCCCATTCCTTCCTCCTCGTCTTGACTATTCTCCCACCATTTCCTGAATGACATTCATTTTTTTTCACCACCCACTACAAAAAGCAGTCTTTCTCCTGAATGCTATCCAATTCTACATCATACCTGAACTGATAACGTGTTTATTTAAATATGTTATTCTATCAACAGCCTGCTGGAATCAAGAAAGTTGAATTTGATCAATATAATCCACAAACACAAGGGTCAGTGGAGGTAGAACTCTCTATGCCTTATTAAAGAGGATTCTACTGTACAATGGTTATCATAAGAAAGGGGAAGAAATGTCAAATTATTAGAGGAAAACTCTTTTTAAAATTCAAAGAGTTAGGAAGATGAATGACAGTTAAATGCCTATTACCTTAAAATGCCTGTAGGTAACCTCAAAAATTTCTTCCTTGCCTCCTAAGCAATGCAGTTTGATGTCAGTCCTAAAGTGGCATCTTCAAGCAAAAAAAAACCAAACCAGCAATTTCAGAACTACTTTTGCTTTATTACATTTTTTTCTAGCCCACAGCCACAAAAAACACATAACAGCAAGTTTCTGACCTGTAAATTATTTCCATCTCATTCTACCATGTTGGTACAAAGCGTGGTGGAAACCTCCAAAGGAAGCCTCAATTCATAGCAACACTCTACTTGTCCTGAGATCAAAAGTGGCATGACTGGGATCTGGACAGATCAGACATTTAGGCCGTGGAAAGTCAAGATCACAGAATGTTATTTCTCTTAAGGACTTCTTTCCTTCTCTTTCTCTTGAACATCGTCTTCCTGCTCCTAAGGCCTACTGCCATCAATATCTGCCTGCTGACCTGGCCGTACCCAACATCTTTCAGAGTTCCAGCTATGCTGGTCTTTAAAGATAATCCAACATTTAGATTGAATAAACCAGACTTGCTGTATCACATCAGTCACATACTCCACTTATGAGAAAACTGACTTGGCTAGAGAGAAAAAGCCAGATTCAATGCTGTAATATCAGTGTAAACCTGAAATTGGTCCTCTGACCTTAATGAAGTCTTACAAGATCAACAGTAATGAGACAAAGAGCAGAAACTAACATGGAATCAGATTTCAAAACTAAGTACTTCACTCAGCTAGCACTGGTCTAACATCTGGGACTTCTGGGACCACACAAAAAACTAAAGGCTGTACCACATTCCCTATGATGCAAAATGCATGACATTTATTTCCAAATGTATTTGTAATCAGTGGGAAGTTTGTAGAAAATTAAAAAAAGAAAAAAAAAGAAAAAAACAAAACCCCCAAACCTCAGCCCAGTGAACACTTTTAATTGTGCAAAGATATTATAGAATGGCAAGGAGAAATATCATAGGCATAAACTCCACTAATTATGATTTTAAGACTGAATCTATACAGCACATTAAACCAGCATACATTCATGTTTAAGGTTTACACACAAAACTGACTATCAAATGAACAAATTGGTTCCTCAGGGATACCCACCAAGGCAACCAAGGCTGTATCTTACATTTATCTACCCTTACACCATTGCCAGTCTCTCTTCTCATCACTTTTACCATTGTAGACCTACTAAAATTTAGACCAATTTTACAATGACAGTCATGATACCTCATAACTATAGGTTACAGTCCGTACTAGAAATTCATACAGGTTGATCCACGTCTAAGTTGAAAGAACATTTTGTATTCTTAATCTTACAAGGAAAATTGGTGGGATCTAAGTGTTTTTTATCTAATTTGTATGTTACATCTTTCCAGATTTTGGTAGATTCACTAGCATTTATGAAAGGCATTAAATGGTCAACCTTAGAATATTCATTGTCATCTTCCCTTTAAGATTTTGTGATGTGATATTTTGATAATTATCTAAGGAATAATTTCTTGGTTTACTGTGGTATTTCAAAAATTATCAAGATTATATTCACTTTTTTAAGCTTAGTCTCCTAGAGAATGTTGAAATAAGGGGTGGGATATATTTACAATGCAGACATTTATATCAGAGGCAGTTGTCTCGAATTTCCATAGGACAAGAGAGAAAAATAGACTCTTTTATGATATAACTGGATGACATCATAGATGTCAGCATTACTGTGAGCTGAACCAGTGTTCCTACATGTTGCCCACAGCAGGAAACTTCCGGTGCCTCCAAAATAGACACCTACTTTCTAGATGTCTAAAGTTGAATGAAAGAAAGCTCATCCTAAGTGCTGCTCTGCCTATAGTGAATTTGTGAGAGACAGTGTCCTATGGAAGCTAGAATAAAATCAGTTACCAATCTCACATATGCCAAACAAGTCAGGTCTCAACAAGGTATGTGAACATCCCCCCTCTAAAGCTGCCGAGTTTTAGAAAGGTATATAGTGAGCAGCTGATAAAAGTCAGGGAGTAAGTTTTCTGTTCCTGGCTTGGCCACTGTGCAATTGCTATGTGATTTCAAGGAAGACACTTAATTCTCTCCGTGCTTCTGCTCCATTTTACACATTTTGTTCCTCCATTACAGAGAGGGAGGGAGAAGGCTATTCTTCAGTCAGCCTTTTGGAAGCTTTTGCTTCTAAAGTGAATTACACAGCAGCCAAAACATGAAGTTGGTGCTAAGGAATATCCTGAAAGTATCAGCCCTGCAATCGCTGCAGCTTGCATATATGTATTCTTTCTAATTTTTAGACCCATTATCTCAAAACCTGTGATATCTCAGTTCAAGTTACAGTTAACTAGCCACCAGACTCTCAGACAGATTTTGTAGATGCGCTGGGTTCTTCAGTACCACAGTTGAGGCTAACATCAAGTAATATTGATAGTATTTGAACTAGTTGGTTACACCGATTTAAAGAGCCTGCATGTTAAAAAAAAATAAATAAAATAGGATTCTTTGCCTGTAAATTGTTCAGGATGATTTTATTTTTCCCTTATTTTCTGGGATACATATACAGTACGGTGTTTCATTGCTATCAATACCATATTGTATGCAGTGTGGAATTTAGAATGACAGCAGAATGGTCTGTATTGAGAAAATGCTAGCCGAACAGTACTGCAGAGTCTGTGTGTTTTTCTCATTGCTAGATCTATATAAATGCCTTGATTATCTTTTTAGCCTTTTTTTTTTTTTAAGAGCAGAATATATTTATTATGTAACTGGTTATTTTTTGGTCAAACAATAAGGCTGACATTTTGTATAAGTATTGAAGCGGGAGGGGAGGGAAGGTAAACATCCAACCAATATTAGCTCTGAAGTGCTGGGTAATTGTACAGGGCCCTGGGCAAAAACAAAACATAGATGTGCAGTAGTCATAGCACATCTTGTCTTAACTTGTCTTTGTTAGTGTAAGTGAAAAGGTTAATGCTGTTCAATTCCATCAACACAGAATGAGGCACTGTGGCACCTTTGAAATCTAAACTTACCCACAGTGCAACTGATGTGATTCCTGAGAGAACCACATTATTTACAAGTTAGTTTAATAATATGAATGCCAATTAACCACGTGCTGATGTATTATATATACAAAAAAAAAGGCCCAACAGATTGCTTTTAGTATGCTTATCACAGGGTAAAGCTTTGCTTCTGTCTACCAGCAGCATATGGTAAGGTCTCAGCCACCTACTAGCCATAAGGGCTTAATCCCACTAGCCAAGACAGATACCAGGGATGGATCCCTGCAAGAGTTTTGAATAGCATGCATGGCAGTTCTAAGGAATAAAGCTGCCTTTAAAGCAGAATAATTGATGATGACTTAAATTCAATGCCAATTAAAAATGTCAGAGGCTGCTTCTTGACTGCCTTGCACTTTGTGAAGTCAGTTAAATTCAGAACAAATTGTGTGCAAGAAAGCTGCCAAACCATCCATGTTTGGCTCAGACCTGGCAAAGATATACATGGTGACACAGGTGTAAATCAGGGAAGAAGCAGATTCACAGTTTTTAGGGCCACATTTTCACCAAGCAAAATGACATCCAACTCACCTTAAATTTGTAGAATTGCCTAAACTGTAAATCAAAAGCCTCACAATAAAAGTGAAATAAATATTAGTACTGACTAACTGCTATTTCCTTATGAACCTCTGACTATTCCTACTCCTTTTCAGTTTTCTGTTTGTCTAACACATGCTTCAGACCATTCTATCTTTTATCTGACTCTTTATAATATAGATGCACTAACCTCAGGAAATATCTAGCAAGCAGAGATGTAATCTCTCCTGTACACACCTTGTCCTATTAATAGGGACAGAATATTTAGAGAGTAGTCAGCCTAACTGGCCAGGTATGACAAACTTAGAGCTCCCAGCATACTGAACCATTGCAGTGTTGACAACTTAAAACTCTGCACTTGAACAATAGTATTCATTTTTACCAATAGCAGACTTCAGCAATCCAGCCCTACACACAGATGTTTCCTTAGATCTTCTATTAGCTTCTATACATCTGATCCCAACAAGCAGTCCTCATGTGGGAAATGTGAATAAGAGGTCAATATGAAAATACGCTCTGGTATCACTACTGCCAACTTCAGAGCTGGAAGTACGGCCACAGCCACAGGCATACCTAGCTTGCATAGGATGATTATGACACTGAATCTGCATAATGTTTCTGGCTCCATTCCCAAAACTACCCTCTGTGATAGCTCATGCGGGGCTGGCAGAGGATTACTCCATGAGGCACAGACAATACAGAAGGCCCCTGTTCTTCTGCTCCTATGGTGATGCCTCCCTTAATTCATCACGAGGTCATGCAGACTTCAGACTGAAGTTTTCTACCACCACCTATGACTAAAAAACCTTTATTCTTGTCATCCCCATTCTGAGCTTGGTTTCAGAGGATTTCAGTTTTCAGCATCTGAAAACACGAATATGCCAAGAAGCAGACCCAAAGCTGCAGGTATCTTTCCCGTATTGCTAAGGATTAAAACAGATTAAAGATTTTGTCATATACCAGCAGTACATCTATTCTACTACCATCATCCCCCAAAATATGATCCAGTATTCCAAGAGATCACTCATTTTGAGATGACCAGCTTTAGAACTCTGCATCAGATTTCCAGAAATGGTTTTAAGTAGTGGAATCTCATTAAATTTATTCAGGCCAAAGGTATCTGGAATTGAGCACTTAAAACAAGGAAACAAAACAACCCCCATCCCATGCACACACCCAAAATCTCCAGGAAGTGAACACTTTTCAAAGTATATTTATTTTAAGTCTACCTTTGATTACATTTCACCTGTATTTTATTTCAAAGCCTTTTATTATTAGCAAAACTATGAGTCATGCTCATGTTATTTTGATCAAAAAGCAAGAGGTCTAAAATACTCCCCCTCCTTTTGTCTCTCAGCAAGCAAAAGATGAATATCAAGTCTCCTCCACAGCAATGGTCCAACCTCCTTTATTTTGATGCTCTCCATTCACCCTTCCCTGGCCAGAGTAGTTGTTCTGATATGGCTGGAACCCATCGCTACAGACCTACCTAAATTGCTCTTGGGACAACATTATACGTTACCTTACTCCAGAACAGAAAGTAGACCAATCCACTAGGGAAGGATATGCCATATCCATAATACCTGTGAGCCAAATTCTTGTTCTCATTTGTATAAGTAGGCAGAAAAAACAGTGTGACTAACCTTCATGAACACAGGTGTTCATAGATAGAAGCAGACCCAGCCTGGTTTTGTGTCCAAGCCTATCATTTGTATATACAATGATGAAAAGAGAGGACATAGATTATCACGTAACAACAGAAAGTGGCATTTTTGTTCAACGCCAAAATGAAAATTGAAGCAAACTGAAGCATCTGCAAACAGGGACGTTAGAGGCATCTTTCAGACTTCCACCTTCTTTGCTCAAAGAGGAGATCTGTCCTCCTGTTTGCTATTGACGTCTTTCTAAAACCACTTTAATTTCTCTTGCTATTTAATACATGTCAGAGCACTTGACAACACTCATAATCTCTATTAATCAAAACTTCAGTAGATGCCACAGCCTAAGCAGGAGTATAATCCTTAAGATTCAGTCCCCCCTCAAAAGGAAAAAAAAAAAAAATGGTGGTAGTTTGCCTGACAACAGGGTAAACAGATTATTGTGTTATTGCTGGCTGATTGCCGGAGTTATTTTGGAGCTCCATAATTCGTTTAAAGAGATTTTTGACATTTATGAAATGACTTCTATAATCAACTGACAGTGCAATATCCTATAATTGTTCAATTAAAAATGACTACTAGTGCATTCATTTATTAGTAGAATCAGATAATTGTCTTGCCACTAAAGAGTACTTCACACTTTGCGCATCAAATGAAAATGTTTGAGTATAAATCTGTGGCACAGCAGCCAAAGTCCTGGGGATTTTTCAAGTGAAGGTGTAATTATTACAGGCCTCTGAAGTAAATATGGTTTCATATGATAATCTTTAAATGGATTGCATGTGTCTTACAAGACACACTTCTGCATAAACTGTCACATCTGGCGAGATGGACATGAACAGGTTTTCTGTGGCAGGTGAGAATCCTGTGTTTTCAAACAGGGTCAGCTTAAAAACTGGCATCTAAATCACGGACCTGATCTTCCTTCCATCCGCTCCTCCTGTTCCTGGGAGGGCACTGTTCTACTAGAGGAAGGCAGCAGAGAGTGGGCACACAAGTAAATCAGTTTTGCATGGGAAATTGGACTGCAATATGAATCCCTAAGCTACACAGCCCCAGTCACAAACGCACATGCACACCCATACCCTTTGCTCCTGGGAGATATCAACATCTTCATGAAATATCTGGTGATTTTTAGATATATTTGAAGTCCACTTGAGGTCACTCAGCACCTTGAAACAATTTCAGAGTAGAGACTTTCTCTTTAAAATTGAACGTTTTTACTCACATTATCGAAACCATCTGCTAAGCAAAATCACAGATCAATTTTTCATTAAATAATAAAAAAGCTCTGTACATCAAGTAGGTAGAGATCATATGGAAAACTGTGTAAGCAAATCACTGAAAAGCAAGCAACAACAGCAACCCCGTCACAAATATAATGATTCTTTTTTTAATTATCTCTCTGTTTCTAAGGACAACCTTCCGGAATTCTTGGCTAAAACTCACAATTTATATTCAGATAATAATAATTAAAGAAATCCAGTGCATAGTCACCAGATGGAAGATAATACTTAATTTGTAGCTGCTACAGTATACTATTTAGTAATGTCATTTCAGAGTCTCAGCTAAGCTTAAGCCCTTCTCCCCTCTTCTATCCCTCCCCCACCGCACACCAGTTTGATAACAGAACATAATGCTTCTTCACCTTGCACTTGAGCTTTTCTGTATTGCCCTTCCTCCAATGATCTTCAAATGCTTTAATGAACCAATAATTAATGAGTTATTTCTTATACCGTGGCTTAGCCAAGTGTTACTCTCTGTGTTACGCAGGGAGAAAGCTGTAAAGCAGGGGAATTACTGCCAAATTTTTTGCTAGCAGTCCCAGAATTAGGGGGAGGGTAGCTGGCTCCCATCTAGAGAATGTCAATGGGGGAGCATCTGGAGAGCACCTCGTTCTACAGTGCAGCACCAATTAAAACCAATGGGCGGATGTAGCTGTGTGGAAGCGAGCAGGAGCTAGGCTTCAGCCAGGCACCCCCTCCCTCAGCAGACCTTTATGAGCGGGCTGGTGCTAACCGGGCACACCGGAGTCCCATAGCAGAGCTCACGTCAGCCCTAGCTCTCCCCTTCTCCTCCGTAATCACAAGCCCATCCTACCTCCTACTTAGGGGGAGAAAAAAAAAAAAAAAAAGAAAAGAAATTAAAATCAATGCATCCTCATGTCAGATCAGCTTCCCTACAAAGCTTTGCAAATGACCCATCAAGGATACGCTGCTTCATTGACTGCATTTTTCTCCCTGTTTTCTCCACCCGCCAGCACCTTTTTTGCTGCTGTTTGTTGCTGTTTCAAACCCATTTTTCTACATGTTGTATGGATTTTAGAAAGACTTTTGATAAAGATGGTCCTGGCAGCTGGATGATAAATATTATTTTCTTAACCTGCCTAGCTTTGTCAGCCACCTGCAACTGCAGCCTGCCATGCGTTGGAAGCAGCTCATTAACTTTCCCACAGCTTCCCAGGAGTTTTCCTTGTTTTCTTTCACCTTGGGTGTGTGCTGCCTTCTCCGTGAACAGTTAACTATCCGAGCAGGCCGAGCGGGCTTTGGCACCACAAGCGTAGCACGCTTCAGGCAGCCTCCCTGCTAAGGCTCAAAATCTCTCTTAAACACATTAAGCAGCCCATTTTGGATTGATAGTGCAGTAATTATTCTGCTTCACCCTAAAAACCATCCTGGGGTAATTGGCGCAGAGGAAAATTACCCAGAGTCCTCTGCCACCTGGTAGTTAAGGAACGAATCCAGGGAAAGATAAGTGAAGCAGGGAAAAAATCGGCACTTATTTGATTTTAATCTCACCACTTTGCAAGCATTTAAATTGCCTTAATCAGGTGGCTGGCTCCCAGCCTAGCTGGTAATCTGTTATCAAATTTGAAACTAGATTTTTTAAAATGTCAGTGTAGGCTGAGAATTGAAGTCTATTAACAGTTATGAGCCTCCCTCCTAAACTTCCATAACCTATGTATTAATGATCCCTTTTACAAAGCTGTCAAATATTACTTTATTATAACTATATATTAGTAACGTCAGTGTAAAAGCAGGATTTCATTATTTATTTTTTAAAGATGCGGGGGGGGGGGGGGGGAGCCAAACCCCATACACATACACAATGCCGACATTCTTAACACTGAAACCCGATTTTTCCAAGGCAATAACTTGAGTGTATGGAATAACCTTGATAAATGTAATTGAATTTTTCTCTGATAAGATTAACTAGTGGTAATTGTGAATGGGGAAGGTCTGACCCACTACAAATGAGATGTATGACGAGCTGAAAATAATCAATTTTTTTTCTTTCTGTCTCTCTCCTCCCCCTCTCCCCCCTCAACAAAAAAAAAAAAAAAACAAACAAAAAAAAAAAAAACAAAAAAAAAACAAAAAAAAAAACCCACTGAAATAGTAATTTTAGGCCTAGCAGGATAAAGCATTTATGTCTGAAATGTTTTTGTATGTGCTGATTATCTGCTATCTTCTCAGTGTGTCTAATTGTGCTGAGCTCAGTTTAAAATGAGATCAACACATTTAAACCCCAGAAGGCTTAATTAAGGGAGGGACTTAATGCTTTACAAAAAAGGGGAATTTACGTCTTTTGAGAAATGTAGTATAAATTCTATCTGCAACTTCCCTGAATAAGTGTTCCAAAATTTTGTAGTTTATTGAATTGCTTTTAAAAACAAACATAAAAGACAGAACTTTAGAACTCATAATTGCTGGTAGTGGTTGAGAGCTGAGATTTTTTTTTCATGCTTACTACTTCTTGCCTTTTGTTTCCACATGCTCTTGTTTCAAGCTGTCCTGATCAAGCAAGAATGCAATACATAAAACAGGCTTGAAAACTCCAGCATTTAAACTCTTTAAAAGCACACAGCAACTATGTGCTTTTCAGAGTTGAAGATGCCTCTCCCGCTGCATGGAAAAACACACATGTAAATTCAGACAAAGCACTCCCCTACCTTGCATTTGTTTCCATTAAGTGGACAAACTATTGCAGTGGAAATTTAAAAAGGGTGATGGGGAGGATTAATTCTTTTTAGTTATGTGATAAAAGTCAATCAAGTATGCTTTGAAAATAATGCCACAGTTCATTTTTTTTCTTCCTCCCTCATTATCCTATAACTCTGACCATTGAACTTTAGTGCTGTAGATCAGGCTAAAACACCACTGACAACTGGGTATTCATATTCTCTTCATTGAATCCTGTGTAGGTTCTGTGAAAGACTCTTCAGAAACATAAAATCTACCAACAATGAAATTAATCACAAAGTACAAAAGAAAAGCAGCTGGCATCCAACTACTGAATAATGCAAAATGTGCAGATTTAAATTACATGTCACCGTTAATGTATACAATATATCTATATCTACACACACACACAGTTGTGCTATAATCAGTAAATAATTTTTCACTGTCTACAAAATAAGTATTTTATTTCAGAAATAGTATACACTGAAATTGCATCAAAATTAAATACCAGACGAGTTCATCATGATTAATGTTACTGCAGTAAATACCAGAAGGAATTAAGCTCAGTAAGAAACGGTTGCAATTTAAAAGGAGAGTTAAAAAAAAATGTTTTTATATGGGAGAAAGTTGTAAGTGAAACCAGTAAAAATCTGTGTGAATATCTCTGCATATTCTAAATCTCTTATTAGTCAACAGGATCAAATACAACAAGGAAAGAAAGTTAAGTTTGCTACATTTATGTGCTCATTAGAACACAAATTATTTATAAAGGAAATACCTGGAAAACTATAGGAAAAAATCACTGTTGAAGTCACAATTTTCATGCAACATTGTGGGTAAATTATAGTCCTGGAGACTGGCATTATTTTTCTTCTATCCAAAAAAAAAAAAAAAAAAAAAAAAAAAATTAAAAATAAATAGAATTAAAGAAAGAGAAAACTGGAGTCCATAACTATTTGCCTTGAATTCTGAAGTTTACTAGCTCTGAGCTGCACAGCCATATATCCTTGAGAGCAAACAAGAATCCAGTGTACTTTATTTCTCAGCTTTTGACAGCCTTTATTATTTCATTTATCTGCTATTCATAGTGAGATGTAAACATCTTACTTCCCAGTGTGATCCTCATATCAACAGTGGGTCAGTTTAAAATATTGGGAATCAATATGTTATAAAACATCAGCCAGTACTAAAAAGGCAGAGCTAGAGCAAATTCACTGAATGTCAAATAAAAAATAAACAAACATGGACAGATAAAAAAAAATGTAGCAAGATCATAAATAAAAAACCAAGGAATTAGAAATATATATTTCTAAAACAATGACTTGACAGGGACGATGTCCCTACATTAAATACTAAGCCACTCAGAGCAAGGAAGATGACAAATTTCATGTAGGCACAGAGAAAATAACTAGTTTTAAATTAATATCTTAATTTAATAGAAAATTTAATAGAAAACATGGTAATAGTGCTCATTATTATTACAGAATTGGTGAGAACAGATAATATGGGTAAAGAAAACTTGTTTCAGATTCAGCTTGTTGCTTTGTTTTAATTTATTGGACTAGACATTTCAGACTGACTATGTAGAGGTGGGGGACAGCATTCACATCTTAGGCAAACAAATAAGCATCATAGACATCTTGTAACACAAGCTTGACACAAATGAACCAGGCCTCCTGCTGTTCTTTTCCCTTCACAGGCCTCAGTCTAGTCAATGATAAGCTTATAAGCAGAACTAGTCTAAAAAAAATTCTTTGACAGAACAAATACAAAAATGTAATTTCATTCAAAAAAAAATGCAGGTACATGCTAGTTTAGAATATTGTTTGTTTGTTTTTAAAACTAGAGAAGTCCATACTGATGTTTCAACACTGAGGTGATTAATTTCAGAGAGAAAAATATTTTGTTCAGGTATCATAATTTTGATTATTTGAGAATTTCACATTATGCCAAACGCACTGATGCAACAGCAGATGTTTAATGAGATTCTATGAGATAAATGTATTTATATGTTTTACATTGTATGGCAATGTTTTGCCGTGAGCAAAATGGACTGATCAGAAATTATCCAAATTAAATTACTGACTACAACTTCACATTCTTAAGAACTTGTTTCATGAGAAGACTTGACTTTTTCGGTTAAAAATCTGAAATGTATTGGTTTCTTATCAAACAAATCTTTTTTTCTGACCAATCATGCTTATTAATATAGCATATGTTTTCTCTTATTCTCAAATAACGGTCAAATTTCAAAACATATAGCTAAAATAGACTAAACAAAAATTGATACTGAAGCTTTGAAACATTGGGGGATTTGCAGAAAGGAGGAAGACAGATACGGAAGAGGAAAGTGAGAAGGAAGGATGAAAAGGGAAGAGCTGGAATCAGATTTGGTTTGGGCCGGATCTTTGCCTACCTTACAGAGTACAAAACATCATTTCCTTGTGACCTTCCCTACCATAAGTCCTGCTGGCTCCACAGACCAGCATTGTTCTGACAATGCATTATATCAAAGCAGAATGAAGCACACCAAAATGTGAACTAATCTCCCTTATTTCTGAAACTTCTGTGAAACATTGGTCTTCTGCATCACTTTGTTCAACCTTAAACATTTAGTTGTAACCGATTATAAGGTTTCAATAATTTATATTTTGTCTGTGAAGTTTTCTGTCTTTCACTTAAAGATTACTTTTTAAGTGATAATTTGAAATGAGAAGCTTCTTTTTTTAGAAGTATATCCTTTCTAAAATGAGGCTGCATCACAAGATTAAAATGTTTTCAAATCTTCCTATTTCTTCTCCCAAATTTCATGTCTCAGTTTGTCAGATTCTATTCATTTGCAAATAGATTTGGAGCATTCATTTCCTCCCCTATAATGACATTCCCTGCCATTTTGGCAAATATACTATTAATCACACATATACTGTCCAACACTCTTAATATCCATCCTGTGATTTCATGGGAACCCAGGTGTTGGGAATTTATCATCAGCTACTGCTCACGGCCTTTCCAAAGACCCTCACACACACTACCTGACAGGCAGAAAGTACCGTAAAGGAAAGGGCAGGAGGAGTGACTAACTGGTAAGCTGGAAATACAGAGGCCCAATAGAGACAAACTAACAATGATAGTACAGAAAGCGCAGACCATCCTTCACTGGAATTGATCTCCTACACCTCCTCTCTCATTCCTTTTGTTGGAAGCCTGCAGAAAACAGTAGCTCATTAACTGTGTCACCTTAGGACCCTCATTTATTTGGCTACCTTCTTCTTCTATCACTTGCTGCAACACCTTTTTCTCCACTCAGAAGTCCTTGCACAGAGCCAAAGCTCAGTCCAGACAGTGCATTCATGGTGAGTAAATGTTCAGTCTACAAAGAAAAATTCACAGAAGTCAAAAGAAGGCACCTTTTTACACAAGGTTAGGTCTTCAGCCATGTTTTCTGTGGTCTCTTGCATGGTTTAAGGGTCATGTAGCCCTTCTGGCCCTTGCCTTCATATCATCACCCCTACCTCCAGCCCATGAAGCAAAGAACCTGCTTTCTCCTGCTTGTCCTATTCCCACCTGCTCTGCAGTACTGCAGAATTGAGAAAGGACAGTCTGCCAGGGCTCTCATTCATACTGTACCACAAATCTGCCATGAAGCATCTTGTGTTTCTGCAGTTAGAGCAGACCTGAGGTTTGATTCCTTCTTTCATCAACTCTGGCAGTTTTGGATTTGGTCTCTTCCCAGACACGGACAAGAAGGGGTTGAAGGCAGGGAGGCTGTTCACAGCTTGTTGAGTCAAACACTGTAATATCATTATAGTCCTATGTTTTTATAGCGTGCCCTCTGTGCATCAATGTCCCCTAAAGTCCTCCATCTCATTTATTGCCAGTCTTAGTATGGCATCTTTTCTACACAGGAGATTTAAACCTGGTGCTAACTGGCTTCTAATCACACAAATATCAAACAGACTCATGTTCTGGTGTTTTTCCTCACTTACGGACTTTTTTAAGAGATTTTTGAAAATAACAGTAAACATCAGTCTGGTAAAATGGTAAGTCCTTGAAATTTCACTGGCAGAGAGATGATACTTGCTAGCTACCATCTGAGGAGTCACCCTCTCTGAGGTGTTGGCTCTGCTTAGGTTTGGTCTGGCAAGTCACAGATTGCAAAGCAGCAGCTCCACCACTTGAAATAGGAAAGAATTTTTCCTGAGACAAAACCAATAAAAGTGAGATCATCTTTCAGTTTTCCTGACACTAGAGGGCAAGCCCATTTTAGGTAATGCTATATTTGATGAAGAATCTTAAAATATGCTTCCTTAATAGTGAGTAAACTGTGCCAACTCTCAGTCACTTGTGTCTTCTCATGGACTCCTCTGGCTTCTGAGGTAGAACAGCTCTGCTCAGGTTGGTGAAACTAAGAGGGCTGAAGAGAGCTGTCATCAAACCCTGGACCATAAGTAGTTACCCTCAGTGCATATAAGGAATGAGCTGATATTATTGATGGATAACAATCAGTTCCAATCATAAGGACACTTTCCTTAACCTTACAGATTTTTTTATTTTATTTTAATATTCTAGACTTCTGGTACTTGTTATAAGAATATTAATTGGCCAGTGGTCAGCAAGATGGATTCAGGATGAGAGATGAGATGTGAAAAATGCTTGAGGAAATACTGTCCCTCAAATTAGCACCTCTTCTAACCATTTCTACCCACTAATAAGAAACAAAAAGAAAGTAGTGTTTAACTCGCACCTCTTGCTGCTTTGCAGGCTCCTTCATGGTGCCTTCATCTTTACTGAAAATCAGACACCACAGCTCATTAAGCCAGATTTTGAAAGATAATAAAACTTATAGACTTCACTTCTCTGAGGTTAACATTTCTTTAACAGAAGGCAATGGTCTTGTGGTTAAGCCACAAACTCAGTGTCAGGGGACCTTGGTTACAATCCATTACACATACAGACCTTGGCAAGCTGTATTACTTATCTTGCCTTGCCTTAACTACATTTCAAAGATGAGGGCCAAATAAGTTTCCCTTTCTACTGGAATAGCACAAGGATAATCAAGGCACAAAATGGATGCTGTGTTTCCTGCAAAGACAGCTTCCTTGGGATGAAGGGTTTTTGTCCAACCCAGGGACATAAACCCTTTGGTGCTAATCAAATGTGAAAAAGATAAAAAAAAAAAGATAAATCAGCTTCCTTCAGATGAAATTGTAAATTAATATGATAGCAGATATTGAAGGAATTTAGAATGAGCGTATAAAATCAGGCATCTATACATCTGTTTTAAAACTAAGTTGCATCTTTTCCCAAACATTTGATATGCAGATATTTCGTTTAAAAGATCTGGGGCTCAGGAACTCACCTTTAAGATGCCTGCTCTCATAAACACAGTCAGAAACTTGGGGTTGGACTCCACTGCCTAGACCTGGTTTTAGCATCATTTTAGTCACCTTAAGGTATCCTACAACCCACCCACCCCCACCCCGCCACAACTACAAGTATGGAAGGATACAGATCTCCAGTTTGTGCTAGGGCATATGCCATCTATATGTAGGTGTCCTTCATGGCCTGTAGCACCTAAAATAGCATTAGACATTTGTGTTTAGACACCTGAACCTCCTGTCTTTATTTCCACAAGCAGAAATATTTGGAAAATGAGTAAACATGAAAGCTTCCTAGCAGTTCTTATTTATCTGCAAATCAGGACAAAATTCACCTCTGAAGTTGTGATTATTTACTTCAGCTAAATTATCCAGAATTACACATGATGTACTAATATGTAATATCTATTAAAAATTATCATCATACAGAGTAACTACTTTGTACAATAACATTTGTAAACCTTCCCATCTTCCGAACACAACAGACTCAGTTTCCATTTGAATATCACAATTTTACAGCAGAGTGCTGTAGTCGCTAAGACCTTAAAGACTAAACCAGGCATAAAGTAAATGTGTGCAACTACAACTGAGAACAGTAGGTGGTAATTCCACTATCTCGCTTCTGAATTGTGCAAACTACACTAAGGAATGTTCAGTTAAGTCTTGCTTAGCGTTTTATCATAAATAATTACAGATTAACTACACTTGGTAAATAAACTTACAAAGCATTTGCTATAAAGAAAAATATCTTCTTTTGAAAATTTGCTTATTCACAAGCTAATTCAAAAACCCCAGCAATTTGCACTTATTAATAGTTTTTGTAGAACAATGTGGGGGATTTTGTAACATGAAGACTGAAAGTGTGAAATGTAACACAAATCATTGTTAAAGCTCCCTCATTTGGAAATTACTTATAACAGACTTTTTAACCAAATATCAAATATTTGGAATCTGGCAACATATTTGGCAGGGCAGGTTTTAGACTGATACAGTTTAAAACAGTAGTAGTGCTGTCATATATGTGACAAGCTTTGTAGGAAGAATTAATCAATTTATCAACAGATTTGTCAAGAAAATCTTTTTTTGTAGTTCAACATAATTTCCTCCAACTTTGTCACTCAGTTCAAAGTTCAAGAAAAGATATAACCTTTGCTTGCAAATCTTGTAGAGCTTTTTATTAAAAAACAAACAAACAAATAAACAAAAACCCAAAAAACCAGACTCTTACAAAGACCTGATCAGTGAGGCTTCCATACAGTAATAGTTATGGGATGCCATGATAATTTGTGCATTCCAGACTAATGATGATACTCTTCATCTCTCTTATTTAGAGTGTAATGCCTCTTTTTTATCATGCTCTGTATTGCTGCTGCTTAGAAATATTAATTCACTATAATGTCTCATCTCATCTATTTTCAGTAAGCAATGTCTACTCCCTGCTCATAGTCACTGTGAAGTCAATGTGATGTTTTTGGACTATTAAAGGTTTTTCGCTACTGAAGTAGTATATTAGTATATAGGCTATAGTAGTTGCTGCAAGCCATTAAAGAAAAAAAAAACAAACTGACTTTTAGTAAGTGTACCATTTGTATGTTGCTCTACTGTATCCTTTTATCTGGAGAACAATTCATTCAAGGTAAACCATACACTTGTTTGAGGGGAGAGAACTGATGTCCATTTGTTGCTAACTAAATCATCAAATGTCTGAGAAAAATTGTACCGTAGAAACTTTGCAGAGAGAATAAATCTGTGTGTGGACCAATATTGAACTAACACTGGAGACTGACCTTCCGGATGCTCTCCATCTTCATCCATGTCTTTGTGCAATGTAGATTGCCTAGCAAGAAAGACCTGATTGGTTTGTCATAGGAATTATATGATTCAGATGTATTTTGGGAGAATGAATTCATCTGGATTAAAAAGGAGGATCAGACTGCTGAACTCCAGATCTCCCTGTGAGTGTGTACTATAATGGAAAAGTACCATTCAGTGTAGAACTTTATCAGAGCAAAGGTATTTGGGTGGGTAAAAAAAGATGGAAATATTCTAATATTGGGGATAACTAAGTGCTTTAATAAAAAAAAAAAAAAAAAAAGAAAAAACACACCAAACAGATAGAACTCCCAGATCAGTATCTATTTTAGAATCTCCAGTCTAAAGAAGTAAAAATGTAAAATTCTTGTACTATTGTAGAAATACTGAAATTTCCCATGGAAATGGAAATTCTAGACCATGTAAGGGGCATTAATGCTTGTGCTTGAGAGGTGGAAATTGTGCTGAAAGTTCCCTGAGAGAGATTCTACTTGCAGCCTAAAGCTGATTGCCTGTACAAGTTCAAATATAGTTCTGAGATTTTTAAGGTATTTTTCTAAAAGGAAAACATGTGCCACAGATTACACCTGGCATGCTGTAGATGGTCTAGGTAGTCTATAAACAAAAGATAAAAGGAGCTTTCTTATCTCCTTCACAAAAAAAATTTTTCTAAATTTTTTCTGCTTAAGACTCTGCCTTTTACCTTCATTAGAAATTTAACTTATTGTGAATAATAGGTTTTCTTGCTAACTCCTTAGATGCTGATATAATGTAGCTATCACATTCTGAGGTCTAGCTCTTAGTTCCATCTTCTGTGCAAATTCAAAGCAACCGATAAATTGAATATGCAGCCACACCAGCAATTGAAAGATGATGGTTAATCAGTCTTCTGAATTATGCTTGCTGTCTGTCTGTGACCTGTGTGCTCAGAAGCCACCTAACTTGGTATCACCCTAAACCATATCCTCAACCCAAAACTGCCTGTAGTACCATCTCTGATAAGACAGCAGGAAAAGTGTCTGGCAAGAAGCCCACTTTTTTTGTTGGGGTGGATATGAGGTAGGCTAAAGTACACAACTTCATGTTCATTTACAGAATATTCACAAAAAAGGTCAGAAACTCTTGGTCAACTATAATACCAATTGTGCTTTAGTGAAGGAAGAGGAAAACTTGAGAGGCATTTCATTTAGTCGTGAAGCAGATCTCTGTAGACGCTGCATGCCTTTTCCCTTACTTCATAAGTGCTTCTTTTTATTGAAAACCAGACTTCACCTAATAACGAAAGCTCTGCAAGGTGGACTGACCATAGTCAGTCTTGTTCAACTTTCAGTGCAATAATCATTGCAAGATAGATCTGCAAACCCCTGCAAACTTGTCAAAACTCAGACAACCAAAGAACCACAAATTACAAATAAGCATTAAAAAAAATTATAATCTACATAGTGGGTAGGCACACTACAAAGATAAGAAACACATGAAAACTAAACCAAATTTGAGTGACAACATAATCTGCCCACCTTGTGAATGAGAGAAAAGTCCTTACAACTGTTTCCCTTATACAGGTAGTCTACAATGTTTTACACAATTATACCTATATTATAGCTATTAACTCAACGACATTTTACTCTACTCTTGACCAAATCCTACTTCAAATTAACATGCATTGGCTCTTATTGAGTTTGAACATTGAAAATGCTCTCAGCAGCCACAGGCTCCCAAAGAAAATGAGGTGCCTGACTCCTCTGAAAAACAAGTCACCTCTTCAAATACTGAAACATAGCAATATCTGTCTGCTTCTCAATATCCATCTCAAAAATATATATTTGTCACTTACAGAGTATTTTGGATGAAAAACAATACTGTTTGAAACCAAATTCCAGAGTTGGGGTAATGTCAAATATGTGAAACATTAATATTCACTGAGCTTCTTTGCCAAAAAAATCACACTCTTAAACAGGTGTTTAGCAATAGGGCTATGATCTTTTTCATCAAAATGGTGTTTGAGAGGCACAAGTTACTGTATTCCTTAAAATCATGTTTCAGAATTTCAACATTTCCTACATTCTGTGGGTAAAAAATTTCTTATTCTCATTTTGTTGTTTGGGGAACTAGTCTCAGGGAAAATAAGGAACATATTCCTTAATCAAGGTCATACCAAAAAAGCTAGTGAAAGAGACTTGTGAAGATCAGTTTCCAGCTTTCAACCAAGTTTCTATACTTCTCCTAACATGAATATCCCACTTATTCCTTTAAAGCATTATTGAAAAGGAGCACTAAGGTCATCACTGATATAGAGAGTCAGAAAATTCTTGGGTTTACTCCATACAGAGATAGTGGCTAATTTTCCGATACAACAGAAAGGAGAAATTGCAACTCTATATATTAAAAGGACGTAATGCTATATATAAAAATATAGAGGGATTGTCACGTAATTATTAGACCTTAACTGCAGAAGCAGCTTGTGCAATTCCTCAATATTGTAATTCTCAGCTTTATTTTCTTATGCCTGAGCAAAAGACTGTATCTCTGGGAAATTTACAATTTGCACTATTTATTGAGACAGTTCCAATTCCTTTTTTATTTGTTTTCCAAAAGTACCTATTTTTTACCTCTGCTGACCAGAGCAAAATCAGGCCCACTAATGTTTATAAAATACCACATTATTGTTAGATAGCAAATCCAAATGCAAGCACTGCAGCTTCTAACGGATAGGAGCTTGATGGAATCTGTCTGAAGATTGCAGGTATCCAGATTGTCTCCACACCTACTCTGGTAATAGCCCCTGACACAGAAGACAGAAAGAGCTCAGCATTTTCTAAAACTTTCTGAAGCTTTGACATTTTAACAAGAATATAAAATACCTCTCTTGCCTTTAATTTTCAGGTTTATTATGAGCTTGATAATTATAAACTCAGAGGAAATCCAGGCAGTTACCTATTAACATTTAAGGTAGTGATCTGCTGCATAGATTGAACAAGAGAGGAGGGATAGTTTTGATTCAGTATTTTTTTTAACAGTGCCTTGATCTAATGTTTTATCTAGTGTGGTAATAGGACACTAAGTGATCAAGAAGGCTGAAGTTACTCTGGCAAGCACAAAGAACTGAGCCTTCATAGTACTTCAGCAGTGTAATCAACTACCCAGTACCTCTTGCTCTTACATAAAAATTTTGTCAGTAGATCTCAAAATGCTTCATTGAGGAGGCAAATGTTAGTATTCCTGTGCTGCACAGACACCCATAGAAATCAGTTCAGAAATCAATGGGTTAGTGGCAAGTCTGGGAGTATAACCAAGATCCCCCAAACTGCAGAGCAGCTCTCCGTCCATTGGTAGTCCTGCCTCCAAAATACACTAGCAGTCCTGGGCAGCAAAGCCAAGTCCAACACAGACAAACATACTTCTGCATCTCCCGAACCCTGTGCAAAATAGACCTTCCAAGTCCCTCGGGGCTGTGGGCAACATCCAGCAGGTAGAGGGGGGCAGACAGCAGTGCCTGGCCCCTCAACACAGGGTGAGCCAAGCTAGGTCCTCTGTTTGCTGGCCCTGGCTGGGACATGAGTGGTGACCAGAGCTCCACCGCTGTTAGTGGGGAGGGAAGGAGGAAGATTTCCTTCCTGCAGAATTCCTTCCACTAAGCTCAATTACTGCAGCATGATGTGAGGAAGGAGGGGTGAATTTCTTTCTCATTGCTTAGCTGGAAGCAATTGCTCTTCTGACTATGTCAAAAAATAAATTTTCTTCTTACTTAAAGATTCATAACCCTAAGAGGAAGTTGCTGTGCATGCGCTTTTCTGCTCTCTGTAAACAGCACACAACAGGCTTCTGTGTAAAACAGGACTTGAGATTTGGTCAAGGTCAGTAAGGTACGTGCTGTACCCAAACTTTTTCCTATAACAGGTACGTTATTCTATTAGTTGGAATGAGTACCAGGGCAATTCACTCCCTCCTGGCTTTTCTATCTATGTGTGAGCATCTTTGAGAAGTGGGATTAGAGAGAAACCTGCAGGCATATTAATAAATAAACTTCACATGTTGTTAGATATTAAGTAAACATACCGCTAAATATTTCTCTAGGGGGTTGTGATCTCATAACCTATGGACTTCTAATTTGGTTACCTGTGACATGTGGCTCTTACCCCCAGGGTTCCACAGTGAATTAATTCTAAAGCACTTTTTAAAGTTTAACATACTAAGATAAAATAAAATAATCAAACATATGTTCTTAAAAAATTTTGGCTCACTTTGCTTCAGAGATAACATGAAGTGCTACTATTAAAAAAAAAAAGAAGCAGCAAAAAAGAATATGATACAACTGGGGATCCTCAGTCAGGGGGACACACATGGGTCTGGTGCAAGTTAAAAGGATAGAACCCATTCTGGAATAAGGATCTGCCTCTATATCAGGTAAGCTTCCTCTCCCAGCAACACCCCGTCCTCTGTTGTTACAACAAAAAGAGTTTCTGTTTAGGAAAACATGCATTTGTCCATGTATTTGCATAAAGAAATGTTTTAAGTCCTTTCCCCACAGGTTTATCCATTTATTCCTCACTGTAGCAGATGAAAATTTTCCATTGAAAAAACAGTTAATGAAATGTATTTGTACAGTCTTTTGTGGTGTTTCCTTCCCCCCCTCCCTTAAGAGAATCTTAAGGTGTGTTTGCTTGACATTGATCAGACAGATTGGACTGGATATCCAGACTACAAATTCCCATAGTGGGCAATGATCAGGAACTCACATGATTTCAGATTTTTCTTTGACATTACAAGAGGCTGTGTAGAATCACAGGACATGTAATTCACCTGGACTACCTTGGGAAACTGAACATAAGACATCCAACCCGCAAATTATTACTAAACCCTGACAATGTTGGCAACTCCAAGTTTTTGAGTTTGGTTAGGTTTTCCACCCAAAGAGTTTTCCTAAACAGCAGTTAGAGAGTATTAATTTCCCTGTTTTGATCATTTTTGCTTCAGATTTTCCAAATTCCTTTTCTCAGTCTCAGTCTCCAGTAGTCTCTTCCTCTAACAGAGTAGAAAAGGATTATAAACGCTCTTAATATTAAATGTAATACAAATATGGGCAAAAAATAAAACATACGTTTTTGTCTCAGTTTTCAGTAAAGGTAAGGACTGTGGAATTAACTGCAGAATGCTTAGAAATAAAAATTTTGTCAGAGGGAACTGATTTAGTGAGCCCATTGCCTTCAAATAACAAAAAAGCAGGATCATTGATATCTACACTTGTGAGAAAAAAAAAAAAAACACACAATAGGAATATCAAAATTATATATCTGGTAGTAAGAACCTTTAACAATGTTTTTCAGTCAGGAGTAGGGCTCAAGAATAGCAAATATCCTCAGGAAAAGAACTTTTATAGCTACAGAGCTACAGGCCTCTTATGCTGATGAAGACAGCATGAGAAAACCTGTTTTGAAACAAAGTTATAAAACAGGGCGCTTGATCAGAGACATCTTTTTTACTTCCTCAAAATAGATTTTAAAATTGATCTCAAATTAAATCTAAGGCAAAAGTCACCACACAAAATAAATATTCAGTTTCATTTGCAAAATAATATTCAGTGTTTGTTTGGCTCAAATTATTTGATTTTTTGTATATTTACTAATGTAATTGAAGAAAGTGAGAAACTTTTCAGTCTGAATATTTTATTTACTTTTGCCTGCCTTTTTTATGTATGAAGGTAGTCAATGCCCAGCACCCCATGAATAATGATTGCTTTGACTTAAAAGACACTTTTATAAGGAAAACCTTTAATAGACATCTTTGGATCACCTTTTGGGATGAGAACACTGTAATACAGCCTGCATTTGTTTTTCTACAGAATCTAGGGGATGCTCAGTGCTACAAACTGTATGTGCACCCAGCATCATCATTTTATATTTTTTTACTCCACTTCGGTGAAGCAAAGTAACTATTATCACAGTTTTTCAGATTGGAAGCTGAGGAAACATACTTTAATTGAGATGGCCAGCATCACACAGGACAGTCCAGGAATAGAAGCCAGATGGCCTGATTAGCCCAGTGAATTAACCAAAAGGCTCTTCTGCTCCTAGAGAGAATATACAGCTATCCCAAGATAATAGACCTTTTAATATCACATGCATTAAAATTTGGCTTTGTGAAGAAATTTTTTTTTTCAAATTTCAGGATTCAGAAAGTAAGAGACTCCAGACACTTGACATATGTTGCATTCAGCTCTCTGGCTTTTTGCTTTTTTTCCTATCTTTTTTACCTAGAGCTCCAATCATTGTATAGCTTTGCTTCTGAATTTCCTATTTCTCAAGATGGACAGTCTTCCCAAAATGGGAGAATCATGTCATGTACATCAGTAGTTTATTATTTCCTACCTTAGTCTTGTAAGAAGAGTTAAAAATTTCCTTGAAAAAAATAGATGAGATATAAATGTATACATGACAGAATCAATTTTTCTTTTAGCTAAAGGGCATAATATACAGCAGTGTGTCTCCTGCTGCTGAAGAGAAATTATTGGAACATCATTCTACTGACCTATGAATGGGGACTATCAAAGAGCTTAAAGAAAGGGATAGTTACTAGGGAGAGAAGGAGAGGACAGGAAAAAAGTTCAATTGTTTGACTTACCCCTATACTTCCCTAAGAAGAAATCTGGTGTCTAAAAAAAGAAAATACATGTAATCCATGTAGACTCATACATTCTTGATTCCAACAAGAAAACAGACCTGTGCTTATGCAAAATTTGGCTGCAAAACATTTCCTCTTTTTCCAGGTAAACTAACTATACTCCAACTTTGAAAAAGGGGCAGAGGAGACTCCACATTTATCTCTTCTCAGTGAGGTGCAGCCTAAAAGTTCTTGAGCCCTGGAAAGGCAGCCTGGGAGCTGGGAGTTGAAGAGCAACTTCTTTTCCATTGCACACCTCATTTGCAAGGGCTGCCTACACCAACACCTGGGCAACGCTTGCGGTTCCCAGGGCTGTGCAAGAGTAACTAGACTGTGGCCAAATAAACATTTTCATTGATGCCACACAAGAATACACTCCTATTTCACTCTGCCGCCGTATTAGCTCTGCGGCACTGACAAGAGCGCAAAAGCACTGAAGACTTTGTTTTGTACAGCAGAGCAGCTGTGTGTCTCTGCCCACACATCAGAAGCAAATATTTTGAGCTGGATGATGTTACTTTTACACAGTCACTTTTCAGAGAACGAGTGCACTTCAAGGCTTTGAGGAGGATGCCAGGACAAAGAGGAAGAAGAGGGAAAAGTACAACTGCTCATTTTGCTGGCAGCGTAAAAAATACTGTATTAACTAAATTGCACGATGTTGTGACCATTGTAGAAGCTTGTGAGCTTTTCTGTATTGGGCACTTTTCCCTCAGGGATGGAGCACCATTTTGTGCATATTAATGTAAAGCATTCTGTATTTGTTTCACTGTCTTTACAACTATCAATATAAAGACTTACAAACCTCTAAAAGTTGAAGATGGCTGCAGGATATTTCCATATTAAAAAGTATCTAGACAATAAGACATAATAAGAAGTATCTAGACACTTAAGTCTGTAAACAGGAGGGTGTTCAAGTTGTCTGAAAATTAAACTGCATGCATCAGAGCATAACATTGATTGACAGCAGAGTTTGGGGGGCAGTATAAACTAGACGGAAACTATATAATGTGAGAAAAAACCTTTCTAGGCATATAAAATTGAGCAGAGACTGGTAACAGCTCACTTTATGTAGCAGAAGGCACCTCTAATATTTAGAAATCTCAACCAGGTGGAGGCTATGCCCAAAGTAATAGCAGACAATCAGATAGTTCATTCTACATCACAGTTATTTAAACTGCATCATCAGCCCTAACCACCATTCTGATACAGGTTAGAGACAAGAGCCTACCTTCTCTGTAAAGAATATAAAGGAAAATATGTGAAAAAGTAGAACAGATACCTTCAAACTTTTTTTTTTTATTGTTATGATAAATAATGAAGAAAAATATATTATATTAATAATTTTCTTTATTCTGGATTTATTCTCAAACAGTTTGACAAAAATAAGTTCTCTAATTCCTTTACACTTACTTTTCTGATCAGGTTGAATACTAGCTCAACTGGAGGAATGTATTTTAGAAGGGGAAGAGGGAAAAGGTTAGGAAAAATAAGTGGAAAATTATCAATCCCTGTTTGTATTTTTTTTTTGGTCACATTGTCTAATCCTTTCCAGTACACAGTGCAGGTAAACTCACATTTCAACTGAGTTTAGTGTACATTTTGTGTGGACTTTTCTTAGAACATACTTTGTTCTTCTGTCATTCGAGCTAAGACAAAGAAGAAATTCAGACATTGACAGCCTATTTTAAAGGGGAGTTTGACCATAATACTTTGAAGTAGATGCCAATTCCTACAAGACATTAAATAAATAAATAACCCACCCACCCACCCACCCCCCATCAAAATGAAAAACCAACAGTGTGTTAATGAAGTTCAAAGCCAAACTAAAACTCATACTTTCTGGTTGTCTATAACAAGCAGATCTAATTATGACCCCTTTTTAGTGTTGTGCTTCTTTCAGAGTTTTTCCAGAGAAAATTCATAAGAAATAATATTTAATGAATCTCCAAAGCTGTACTTTCTTGACTTATTACATTAGCAGTGCCTCCCATCTGATTGGGAATTTTGAGAGAATCACAGAATTCATTAAAACATTTTACTGTATAATGGTAGATGGCTAAGACAGATCCATACTAATGAGATGAACATTAATTAAATAAATTGTAGAATAGAAGTAAACTGTTTAGCTGAGTTAAAAAGCCTGGCAAACAAGCCTCACACTCTACAAGTCTGAATTCTGCTCACTGAGAAGCAAACCAGTTTATTTTTTATGGGAAGGCACATAGCCAGAAGATCTGGCAATGGTGACCAGCCTAAATCTGTAGAAGTCAACCACACACTTTTCCAAAAGAAAGCACAATAATTTTGTGGTTGTTGAGTTATATATTAGAAGTGGAACTCAGCAGGTAATCATCTATAATAGCAGGAGAGATCCAGTGCAACTGCAAAGTGAGATGACCCTCAAAAAATCAAAACATAACCTTCAGAATTAGGTGTCCCTCTTGGCATTTGCATCTGCAGGTTGATTTAATGTCCTGAATAACAAGTAACTGCAACATTACAGAAGGAAACATAAAGGAAAGACTAGTATCTAACTTGTAAAACACAGCTTTATATTATTGTTTTCCTTTTCCAATACTTTTATTTACTACCTAAATATCAACTATTTCTTTGGTATCCCAGAAAACAAAAGAGAGACTGACTAAACCATTATTTACTTAGTATCTGGTTTAGATTTTACAAGATGCCTTCAGAGACCCCAAGGATGATGTTAAGTTCCAGCTGATTCCATTTTTATTTTTTTGTTTACTTCAGTCCACTTTTGAGACAACAGCTTGAACAATAAGAAAATTCAAGCTTTTTGTTCCATAAGGCCCGTTTTAACACTAAGTACTTGAAGGTGAAAAGAGCATACATCTGTTAGAATGAGATTATAGTACTCAGAGATTTTTTCCATAGATAGGCACCAGCGTAAGGTTTAAAAAAAAGTCACATACAATCCAATGATAGGTGGATTTAAATGAGACAACAAGGTGGCATTACTGAAAGAACAAAGAACATAAAGGAAGAACAAGACAGTCAAAACCTTAAGGTGAGGCTAAGTAGTATAGTGTGTGAATTATAACATGAGAGAAGCAGCTTGTGCCGCGACCTGAAAGTCAGTCATGATCCAATGACCATGATTGTTAGCAGGCTGGGAAGTCACATTTAGCCACTGCACTTTGACTAAGTTAGAAGGGGATGATGCAGGTTTAACAGTGGCCAAGAAGAATGACGATGCAGCAAACAAGCATTTTAAGCCTGGAAAATAAAAACAGAGAGAGAATTTCCAAGGGGCTCAGGAAGAAGCACAACCAAGATTTGCAAACAGTGGGGTGGTGCAAGGAATAGAAGAGCAAGCACTCATAGCTCTCTGCACCTCTTTGTACAGAGATATTGGCATCCACTGTTGTCCAATGGGATGGAGAAAGAAAAATAGGAGGAAGCCTGGGAAGAAGAAAGAGAAATTTGTTCAAACTTTACCCTGCTCTTATGAGGGTAACTGCCATCCAGGGCTATGAAAGCCTGAGGAAACAGAGATTTTCATTGCAGAAGGCAGAGCGGTGGGACAAGGTACATGTCCCTGGAGACACATTTAACAAGGAATTCCTTGATAGTAGGACTCAAATCAAGTTTTGAAGTCCAGAATGTTTTAAAACCTCAGTCAAGCCAAATATGCTACCTCAGCAATAAGAGCTTGACTTTCAGCAAGCCTTGTGGTATTATGCATGCTCTGACTCCTCCTTCCCCAGCAAGATGTCCTCTGTTAAAGGTCTTCTCTTCTAATCCAAACGAGAAAAAGTAATAATGCTTAATTTTGAAACTGTTCATTATAACCATTGCATAGCAAGTTTCTGTAAAACAATTAACAACGCTACCATTTGGAAGACAGCCAGTTGAGCTGCATGTGGTGATGTGTGTTTTGTATAGATAGCACTGAAGGTGCAGTAGAAAGATGTATAAGGAGAGCCAGGTAAAAAGAGACTCCCTCTGGACCGCTGCTGAGAGGGAGCGGTGGTAAGAGAAAAAAACAGTATAGTGTAACCCTGGTTAATTGTTGGGTGTGAGGCAGCAATTTTTGGAAGATCAGGTGACCCTCCTTGCCTATTTAATGGAAATAACATCATCAGTCAAGATTAGCTGAGTTAGGATAGTAATGAAAATAAACAGATAAATAAACCAGTTTTCCATAAAAAGGCAAGTCAACTCAAATTTTTCCCTCTGATGCATTCCAAAAATTTCACTGAAATGTGACTTTCAGAGTGTTAAATCACATATAATTATGCCTTTCTGTCATGGTTTAACCCTAGCCAGCAGCTAAGCACCATGCAGCTGCTCGCTCACTCCCCCCAGCCCAGTAGGATGGGAAAGAGAATTGGAAGGACAAAAGTAGGAAGAATCATGGGTTGAGATAAGAACAGTTTAATAATAACAATAGTAATAATAATTGTTAAATTATATATTTTTATAATATATAAAAATAATAAATAATAAAATAATACTAAGAAGGGGGGGCGTGAAACCCAGGAAAAAAACCCAAGTGATGCAACCACTCACCACCTGCCAACTTATGGCCCACCAGTCCCCAAGCCACAATCACTGTCCTCCCCAGCCAACTGCCCCCGGTTAATATACTGAGCATGGCGTCATATGGTATGGAATATCCCTTTGGCCAGTTTGGATCAGCTGTCTCAGCTGTGCCCCCTCCCCTCCCAGCTTCTTGTGCACCCAGCAGAGCATGGGAAGCTGGAAAAGTCCTCAACTAGTGTAAGCACTACTTAGCAACAACTAAAACATTGGTGTGTTATCAATGTTATTCTCATACTAAATCCAAAACTCAGCACTCTATCAGCTACTAGATGAAAATTAACTCTATCCCAGCCAAAACCAGGACACTATCTAATTTTGTCTCACAATCAAAAGAAAACAATATTGCCTTGATCCTGATAAAGAACTTCCCCTCTACTTTTTTTCCAAAACATGTTTTTAACTTAACATATTCCTGTAAGAAGTTTGAGTTTCAACAGAATGGCTTTTTCTGACCAGTATACACACATGTACATATATCAGGAGACATCTTATAAAGTTATCATTGTCATATAATAATACTGAAAAATGAAGTCCATTTGTAACACACACATGCCACTAAACCCGTCACTATTACATCACCTACATCTGGTGACATTGCTTGGAAGCAACAGCAATTTTAGAGGACTTATTTAAGCAACCCCCTATTTAAAATGTTAGGTTGACTTTTATGTCCAAGCCAGTAAATCCCAGGAAAAGTTTCCCTTTCACATGTATGTTGGTCTGAAGAATTTACAGGCAGAAATGTGAGGATGTACCATTTCTGTGATTTGAAAGAGTTAATTTGTAGTGCTTAATCTTCCAGCACTCATTCAAGCCCAGCCGAAGCTTAGCATCTCCAAACTGACGCACATCATGTGAGAAGTGTGGGAAATCTTGGCTAGGCTGCTACTGTACAGGTGTCCACATTGCAGAACTGTTATCCATGTAGGCAAGAGTGGCTGTGGCTATTCTGTCTTTCAGAGGTCCCTCCAGAAGAGCATTGAGACACGAGGTTGTAAGAGGAAACTTATTCTGACACTGCCTGTTCTGTGAATAAATAGAGGGCTCCAGAGTTGTCAATACAGCACTTTTGCTACCACTCGATTCAGTGCAAAATAAATGAGGATATTTTCCTCTTGCAGCATGTATTAAATCCTATTAGCATTAATGAGAGTTACACATGAGTTTGGCAGGGAGCGTATACAAAGTGCAGAGCAGTTTCCAAATTCTCAGCCCTTCCTTTTATCTTTCAGCCATCTTTCCTCTGTGAAATCCTTACCGTACAAAGTCCAAAATAAAAATAGTAAATTAAATTACTGCATGTACAGTATGTTAAGATGATGGGTTATGGTGGAGAGGGAAGAATCCAAGGGGTTAATGTACAAATAATTACTGTGCTTGCATATAGTGAAGTGCTACCAGTTAAACTCCCAGACAGCGCTAATATAGTAGGAAAGCTTTGAGTTGGCTGAGCAACTTTTCACAGTACACTGGTAAAATAATTGTGCTATGACCAATAACATTCAATAATTTCTCTGATATATTGCTATAACCACTTTTTCTACTGTATAAACCTCATATTTTGCTGTCATATTAGTAATTTCCATATTGCATTTCAGGCTCTGTCTTGGAGTTAGTAGGGAAAAGTACATCACAGCAGTAACAAAAGGAAGCTGACTGTTCTTTAAAAAAAAGTAGAGACAGAAAAAGAAAGGAGGAAATGTCAGGAATTTTTTTTTTTTTTTTAAACTTTCACAATACACCAACTGATGCCTACAGGAAAAAAAAAAAAAAAGACAGCAGCTGCTACAACACTGCTTCATTACAGACCCAGCAGAGTAAAAGCCGTGGATCCATTTTGCCTTTTTCTTCCCTGATGATATCACTAAAGCATTAATGGAATCCTTACACTCCATTGGTACAGTATGAATTTATCTACAGCGCATTCTTTATTGGTTTGAGTACAGATATGCTATTTTTGTGCATGGGAAGATGGGGAAAATTGGTTTGCCTGCATCTTTTAAAGAAAATACGTTCCTTATTAACTGAAAACTGAAAAAAGTTTAGTACAAAATAAAACAATATTGATATTCAGGTTAGGTTATGAGAATGAATGAGAAATTAATTTGGAACTTTATTATAAAAATTTTTGACTTGGCCTTAAATTATCCATGCGATCTCTATTGAAGCTGGCAGTACAAGACATACAATTGATGTTATGGCTGGCAGTTCATGTTAAATCATATTATCCAAAAATAAAAAGTATCTTTATTTTAAGGGACATCTACCTTTGGGACTAATTATTACATAGAACCATAGGATGCCATTGTCCTCATTTGATCACAAAACTGCAAACATTTTACTGATTATTATCCATTTAAAATTTTATTTATCAACATATAAAAAGATGTATTGAGTAGAGGGTAGGATAACTCTTTCTACAACATTATTATGTATAATTTTTAGCATACAGAAATACACTTTTTTTTAAACAACAAGGAATCGTTATGATCACATACTGTCTTGTTGAAAAGTCCAAGTGAAAGGAAACTATTATTGGTACCAGAAAACATCTGAGTGGAATTTTCCACCCACAATTTTATTCTGAACTTGGCAACCAGGTTCCCAATTATAATTCCCCAAGTCCCTCCACTCATCAGTACCATTTGGTTTTCAAGCACAGGGAATGATCACACTCAGCATCCCTTTACACATCCAAGAAACAGTATAAACTTTAAGCACTAGATGAGATTCTGCCCTGATGTTGTACTATGAATGAAGTAGAGAACAAGAAGCAGGAGCCAAAATCCAGTCAGTCCTTGCATTTAGCTGACAGCAAAACTACCTGAAGCAAAAGGTGTTAAGGGAGAGGAAAGGAGAAAAAGGAGGAGGAAAGGAGGCAAGGCTTGTACAATAATTTTGTTCATGCTTCCTAATGGAGTTTACTAGTGGGTCCTCAGCAGCATAAACAAGATAAACGGGTCAGATCAACTCTTCTGGGTTGAGGAGAAGACATGTAATGATGGAGGCTGGTAGAACAATTCCAGAGACTCTGGTCTTTTGCAGAAAAGGACAAAGATTTTTACTGTTAACCCTTCCAGTCAAAGTTGTCATCTTACAGGCTCTTCACTGGTTTTCAGGTGTAGCAACCCAGATTCCTGAGGCTCTAGAATATGCCAAAATTCACAAGAGAACCATGGCTATTTTGCTGCCCTAAACTGCTTGTTTAGCCTGTGCTTGAGAGCATGTCTGCTTTTAGCCATGCACCTCATCGGGTCAATACTGAGAGGGACAAGAGCTTAAATATTTTTCAGTGTTTAAAGAACTTCAAATTTCCAGTATACAGGAGAAATTCAGTGCAGAAACATCTTATTTGCTATCATACGGCCAGCATCAGTTTTCCAGGTCCTAAGTAAATTACAGAGAAAGACATCTATGTTATTGCCTAAGGAAGCAGCTGGAATCGGTGTCAGAGCAGAACTCAAAATACACAGAAACAAGCCAGTGCATGTAAAGGATTGCTTCAGAGGGCTAAGTCTAGTGAATGAGATCCTTAGTACCCATGAATAATGCCTTAAATGTCACTGCAACCAATTGTGAAAACCACAGGTTGAAAGTCACAAGAGGTTGATTTATTTAACCAAGGGCTTGTCTATGTCTACTGTGAGGCTTTGCTGTAACTGCTTTGTACTAACTCGCCTGTCCAGACTGAGAGCTGCATTTACTAAGAGTCATACAATGAGAGGACATAATGAATGGAGAGAGAAAGGAGGAGGATGCTCTCTCACATATGAGCACAGCTACATGACCAGGTAACCTACTCTCCTCTGTGCTACTGCCTGCCTAAGGCATTTCCGGGGTTGGTGGCGTAACAGCAGAAGTTAAGGAAAACCAATTGCTTTTTGCATCTAGGGATCAACATCCCCAGATTCTCATCATCTTCCTTGCCATTCCTTGAAGTAGATTATATGACTCTCAGACTGTCCATGGATCAGCATGAATGCCACACACTGCCATATGGCAGTGTAGGCAGTGGGTAACGTGCCAATATTATCTAATATGCTGTCACCAAAACAGCAGCAGCTTTCAGGCCAGCTCCTATGACACCACCAAGCATTCCTGGTCGAATTATTTGTGAGACCAGCCATATTAACTACTGCTGGTTCTCTCTGCTTATGTTTCCAGATCTCTTTTGGTGACTGTGAAAGGCACAGAGTGAATAGTGGCTTCAAGAGCAACAGTTTTCTGGAACAGCCTCTCCCCACAAAGTCATTTCTGGGCTCATGAAACAAGCACCAGCTGGCACTGGAGAATGGTGCTGCAGAGATATTATGCCCAGGAACAGCTGTAGAACTTCAGCCTGATGTAAATATTTCCTTTGACGTCAAAGAAAGTCTGTAGCTTAGTCTTGAGCTGTAGCAACAGAATATCAGCACAAGTACTGTATGAGCTGTGAGAAATACACAGCCATGGCTAACCAATCGCTAGCCCTGTTTGCTAGCTGCAGATATCAACTGTTGGACTGTTAGAGTGGAGATGCAAACTGCCCTTTTAGAGTTCATTCTTATCTATGTCTTGCAAGTCTTACCATTCCTTGGGGGACAGTGAATATATTTATGCTTGTGATTCTCTCAACTTTCTTTGCACAAGGTCTTGAAGTTTATTAGAGGAAAAAAACCTACTTCTACACTGGACTGCATGACTATCATCTACACACAGTTGATCTACAAAACAAAACCCCACCAAAATATCTAGCTTGTGTTACACTTGCAGACTGGTTTCTGCTCAGAATCTACATGAGTAATGGACATAATCTCTTCATTAGCTAGAGGCAGCTTAAAACCCTCTGTCAACGCAGCCTATAGGATACTCCATCTAAGTTAAATTCCTGTGGATTGACCTGTGCATATTCTTTGCAGAAAGAATACTACACATTTCAGATATTTGTCTTCTATAGCCATTTCTGCTGCCTGTTATGGCTTGAGTCATAGAGTCATAGAATGCCCTGAGTTGGAAGGGACCTGCAAGGATCATCAAGTCCAACTCCTGTCCCTGTGGCAGAACTGACACAAGTTCCTCAACATAATAAGTCAGAGGGCTTTTTTAGTTCTGTGGAACTGATTTTGCATATTCTACATGTTTTTCTTAAGATTAAACTGAATGGAGGATGTCAATTCACAGCAGAAGATATCTCAATATTTTTCCAACACGCAATTTTATGTAGAAAGGCAGATATGATTTTCATTAGCATAGTGGACATCAGTGGTAACACATTGCCTTGCCTTGAGGGACATTAGAGACTGTTTTCATTCTGTAGTTCTTGACACATATGTATTGTGTGCTTTCCTTAGTTTCCAAATACATGATACTTGCGCTTTTGCTTCGGCACTGTCAGCATCACAGCCTGGGGATGATGGTGTTTCTTGTCAGCAGGCAGTACACATGCTCTGTGGATCTGTCAGGAACTGTGAGACCAAATGGAGGATAAGGCTTCACTGAACTGTGACACTGACTTAAGAGCAGAAATTAAAAGAATTCTAGAATTAAACAAGTCTGGTTTTTTTAGAGTAAGTATGCTGTGCAAACAGCAAAGGCTTGAATTGAAAGGCAAGAGACAGCTCAGCTTTGACAGTTTAAAAAAAAAAAAAAAAAGAAGCAGCCACCTGTTATTTCTGGCCACAGAGTTTTCCTTTCTATGGCCAGTCAGGCCAAAATGCTAAGGAGAGACCAATAGATATCTGTTGTTTTTACTTACTAGGCTGTGAAACTTTTATGAGCAGCTGGAAGGGAATAGCCACAGTTTTGAGAGCTTCAGAGAGGGCTTCCCTATTTTGCAAAGTTAGAATTATGTCTATATTTCAGATATTTTATATCTAAAATTTTAGATCTTGTGCAGGCATGTTAAAAATTAGCTGTACTGTTAATTCAGGTTTTCAATGAATTTGAAGCATATTGGGAGTTAATGGTGTTAATAGCTTTGTGCAATGTGTTTTCTATCTATTACTTCAACTGCTTTTTTTAAAATATATTTGCAGTGATAAAAATCACCATTCAGAGATTTATACTGATAAAAAAACCTTACTGATAACAAATTTGCACAGACAATCCAAGTTAATTGTTGGCTTGATTAAAATGCACTGTGTATATGATAACTATGAGATCTTATGGTCACACTGTGATCCTCAAGCAACATAGATATGATAAGTGCTCATTTTTAATCTAGTACAGTTAGCATGTGCACCAAGATCATGTTGGAGGGGGACATAGGTTCAAATAGATTAAGTAACAAGCAACTGCTTCAGGATCCCTAATATCAACAGGAACGGATGGTGCTCAATTGGAAGGAATGAGAGAATACTTGGAAAAAGAGACGTGCTGTTACTGTCAGCCTAGTTCTTGCATCTTCCCAAACAAGGTCCTCATCATTTTAACGTATTGAGAGAGGTAGCAATTTAGAGGAAAGAGGAACAAGAGCTCAAAAACTAGTATGAGGTTTACATCTACCTTTTTTAGGAGAAAATATCTATCAGGTCTGAGTCAAGCTATGCAGACAACAACTTTTAAGGTTAATGTAATGATTCCCTATGGCCTTCCCTGATGGCAAGCTGAGCTGTCAGGGACATTTTCATCACAGTGAAATCTTAGCCAGGTCTCCTGTCTATCAAAGAACTCATGGCTCTCAGGCACTGCATCATACAACAGCTGATATTGTCACCTTCATGACCACACCACCATCACAATTTAGACAGTACTATTTGGGGGTGATGTCCTGAAACAAAATTCTTTCTGATTCATCTCTGGATAGAGAAGGGCGATGCACCACCAGAAGTCCTGTTTCCATTTTTTTATCTCTTATAGCATGTGTTTGAGCCCAACACTGCACAGCACTGTGGGTATGACACTGCTTGACCAACATATTGGCATTGCCTGCAAGCTTTCTATACTACTAAATCCAGGCCTTCACATCTCCAGAGAAGAGGAGATGCAGAACATAAGCACAACTTCAGCTGGAAGCTGAACAAAGAGGGCATAGTACAACTATAAAGCATGAAATAAAACCAGAAATAGTGTGCTTGCTAGTTATGCAGACTCCTAGAGCACAAGCAAAGTCTGGCTATATACTAGAATTTAAACTGAGAAGTGATGTCAAGACTTCAGAGCAGTAGAGGACCTACAGGTAAATAGTCAGAATATTCTGGGTACACACAGAGATAAAGCTGTATAAATAAAGTAGTACATACTCACATAATTAAAGACTATATTATAGTGCATATGCAAAAGGGAACCAAATTAAAGTTCGAGCACTTCCATTACATATATGTATTAGTTAAATCAATCACAGTAATTACTTTAAATACAGCAACTAAGCAGAATTTTTTAATAAAAAAAACTGATTTTCAGGAGAAAAATCCTACATCACATAAGACTGTCAATAAAATACCCCACAGCTACACAACATCAGAGAAAAAACTGTTTACCTTCTGCAAGGAATTACCCAGAGCACTTTTCTCTTGAAATTTTCCTGCATGAGGGTAAGCTCAAGGCTGTAACAAGTGCTTCCTGAGCTCAGGGGAGCACTAGCATTGTTCATGGTACTGAAAGCCACTGTGCTTATGCTTTCTCTGGGTTGAAAGCATTGTCAAGACTCCTGCACTCAGCTGTATTTAGTGAAATATCACCTCTGTTTTTCCCTACAGTTCTCACAATGGTATCTAGCAATTTTACTTTGTATCATCAACCTACATGTAATATGTTTTATTCTAGCATGATTCCTTCAGCCATGTCCTGGGCAAAGTAACTGCAGAAGTCATCCTTTATTCCCTTGTTTTTATACAGTCAACACTTAGCCAGAGCTAAAATGTAATGCTAATAGCAATCTTTGCGTATGGAACCACTATGTACCTCCAACTTCTTCCATAAAAATCTCAATTCTGAAAGACAGTCCAGGAGACAATAATAAACAAACTGTTGCTAACAGAAATTAGGTGTTGGGGCTTTACAATAAGATTTCTTATGGGACAATACTTGTGCAGTGATGCAAACCCATTTCAATACTGTTTAATCATTTGATGTGAGAAAACTATAATTTTATGTAACATGAACTGTGTATATCTGTTCATTAAAGGATGTGAAGAATAATGTATCCAACAGAAGCAGAACAGAAATTTTTAGAAAGGATTTACCTGGTCTGATGCTCAGAGTAACACAATATACTTCTTCCTTACTTTTACATTGAAGTATTCCTCTATATGACTCTTAATCATAAAAAAACCAAAACAAAAAAACCCACCCCAAAACCAAAATATTATAAAATCCTTGGCCAAAGTGAAGCCAAATAACACTTACACCTCATACATGGGCTAAGATCTCAAACTGAAAATCTTTGGTTCAGCCAGATGAAACAAGTGCAATATACCCTGAAATATTGTCACAACTAAGCAATTTTAGCACTAGCGAGAAGATATTCTAGAAGCACAGCACTGCCCCTTGGCCACCACCTTACCATTCCACCAGCCACTCCCATTTATTAATATTCATAAGGATATATAATAGCCTTCTTTTTAGAAGTAAGCAACAGATGAAGAGATAAGAAACAGCATCTTCTGTTGGCCTTTTTAGGTCTAATCTGTAAAGGATGACCCTTGGCAGCTGTTCTCCCTCTTTTCTAGTGCAAATCTCTGTGTACACTATAGTGCCACCAGAAACAATAAAAATAGTATGGGAAGATGACAAGGTTTTGGTCATGAAGTGTTTCAGCATCAAGGGAATGTTGTGTTGCATCTTCAGCTTCTACCCAGCATATTTAACAGCTTTCAAACTAAAAGAAGAAAAAGGACATTGCCAACCTTGCAACAGTTTAAAAAAATTGAAAACAGAAACTAGACGAGTAAGATCTGTTTCAAGAGGGTGAGAAAGATCTTTCTTAAACTCAGAGATAGAATTTGAGGTGTAGAACAATTTCTCCTTCTGCTTTTTCCCAGGCCATCAGAGGAAACGGAAGTAGTCAAAGGGATCCTGTAGTTGGGAATCCTGTTTGTTATCTAGGTAACATCTATTAGTGAACGATTCCTACAATCAAGACTCCTGTTCTTATAAAATTATCAAGGAATCTTTAACACCTGTAAGTGACTCCAGTTTTCTAATTAATCTGAAAGTTATAACCTAAGGTAGCAAACTGGTAAGATACACCCAATTAGGAACAACTCTAACAGGTAAAGATAGGGGTTCAGCTACATAACACATATTAATGCAGTGACTGCATGATAACATGTTATAAACAATTTGTATAGTACTACTGTCTGCTTTTTTTTTTCTTTTCTGCAGACAAACGCAGAACACCAAAACATCAGTGACTGAAAGAAGCAGTTTTTCTGAAGGTGAGATAAGCAAAAATATAGGAAAGAAAAGGTATTTGTTACTGAAAAACAGAAGGTCAGGAGCCAAGGAGCTCTGTGATGTTTTTACCTTAAAGATCAGAATTAGAGTTATACTTTAGGTCTTAGGTGAAATGAGTTTGACAGATTAGGTCCAGTTAATAGCTGTCAGTGAACTACATTAAAACATGGCACATACATATATAGAGTACTACAACTAACTGTTGTAGTTAACTGTTGTAACTCTGCTCAAGACAATTTCCCTCTGGAGCCAACATGAAGATAAATAAACTCCTATCCCCAGGGAGAAGTGTCCCTCAATGAGGCAAAACAATATGCACTCATAAACATGCTACAGTGCTGCTGCTCTTCTCGACTAAATAGAAGCAGAAGTCTATGTTCCCAGTAGTTAGATGTGGGTACTACATGAACCAGGACATTATTAGTGTGGGGGCTGAACGGGGTGAAGGGAAGCCCCTGGAAATTTTTTTTTTCTTTTAATAGAAAAAAAGCTCAACGTTTTTCTCAGCTGGGGCGTTTCTTCTTTCTGTCTGGTTGCTGTGTCCTGATTCCTGACTGTCTTTTAACAAGAGGCAGCATTTCTTGTGAAAGTCTGACATAAGGCACTTTCTGTGAAGATAATTTATCTCACTTTCTTTGCTTTTCTTTCTATTGTTTTGTCTCTTTTTCTTTATCTTCCAAGCTCTCTCCTTCATACTCTTTTTGCTATTTGCCACAAATTTCTGAAATGAAACCAGGCTTTAGCCATCTTGCTGATGTTTGCCCTATCACTCACTAGATCACTCCAGGATATCCTGCAATTCCTTTCCCTAAAAATGATTCCATTAGGAACAATTCTCTCAGAAGTTTTCTGTTGAGCATATTTGCTAGTGTTTACTTTGAAACAGCAACCACTTTAGACACAAAGCCATCAGTTCTGTAGTGCTTTTAAACATGTCTTATCTAAATGACACCACTTTGCATCCAAAGGATAATCCACAATCAAGAAAAGTCAAAAGCCACACTAATCAGATTAAAAAATAGGAATTCTCTCTAAAACAAAGTACCATCTGTGCAAACACCTCTGAGGATCCCCCAAGAAATCCCTAGGATCACTGAAATGTTTCTTGAAAATCATCAACATCCAATACCATTCTACTTGCAACCATCCATTGTGGATAAAACTAGAAAGCCTTTATTAAGTGTGAAAGAAACACACTGTCATCAAGAGAAGCACAGCATGTGCTTCATATCTGTACTTGCACCTACACACAGAAAAATGTTAGCAGAAGTTTAGTAACTGGGTCCCTTGTGACAGTGACCATTACAATGTTGCTTTCCTTTCTCCAGGCACTATTGCAAGCAATGAATAGAACATTGCATATTTGCATCACTGAAGACAAGGAATTTACTCAAATCTGTCTTCAGGCCCTGGGAAAGTGTTACTTAGTCTTCACTTCTTACCAACATGTAGCAAAGTTGGAATGACATTGGACATGAGCAGTGGCAAAGGCTGGAAGGGCTTCAGCCCTACTCTGTAATTTCCTTGCACGAACCTCTCTGCAGCTTCCCTTCTTCCATCAGATTTCTTCAAGTTATGTGCAAATGTTCATTGGAGAAAAAAGCATCATTATACAAGCCTACAAGTATGGCTCTTGCTATCAGCATTGCAGAGTCTCCAACTAGTTACTAGCCTTTTCCCTCCCCTTTAAGTTAATTTCCCAAATGTAACTATTTCAGAACAAATTACAGAGCTTCCTAAAATTATAACTATGGTTACATAGGTTATGCAAATGAAACCCTCTCTGTAGCTCAGTTCATTTCTGTTCACCCACAGACTAAAGCAGAGCACTCTTTCCCCTCCGGTGGCTCTGTTCATCTCAAGTTCTGAACAAATCACTATGCAAACAGCCCTGGGGCAACATTTTACACTTTTCACCAAGAGAGCAGAAGACACCAGGGCTTGCATCAGACTGAAAGACATAAGAAGCATGCAACATCCTTTCCTTACCAACACAACTATTGATATTTTGGCTTAACAAGTGAGAGACCAAGTTTAATAACAAAAAGATGCACCATTACTTAGGATAACAGTACCTTTTAAATAAGGTTACTATGTAGCAGTTTGGCTAAAACTCTTCCTTTTCAGGGAATCTTCAGTATCCAAGCAATGTCTCTTGCAACCATGTAATTAGATATATATCAAAATAAGTCTGAATGCTCATATTAAGAGTCATGCCATTACATATACTTTCCCATTTGCAAAGGACAGCAACTCTCATCTCACAGCTGCTGATGATTTTTATCCTCTTTTTAGCTTGAACTAATCTTCAGCCATCTCACCTTTTCTACTACTATCATGGCAAGCATCCTGCATTCTGTCATCAACTTAGACTTGAAGTGCAGAATCCAGATGTTTGTGCCCAACGTTTTCTTTACCTTATTACAAGTGCAAATCCTGCCTGGGTGAAGGTTTGATTTTGAATTTCATTCTCATGCCATAACTCAGGGCAGGTTCATTACTAAAGTTTCAATTTTGGCCAGCTAATTTAAACAGGTGTTAGTGAATAACTTTATCAGTGGCAGTATAAAGTTGACCTCTAATTAATAATGAAGGCCAGAATTCTGAATGAGATGAGAGAAGGATAGTCTGAGCTTGGCAGCCCACCATGGAGAAACGTACTAGCAGAGCAAGGGCCCTACTTATGCCAGGGTTCAGCATTACCAATACAGGTATTTTCTCAGCATTCAGTGACACAGAAGGTTATGTTATCCAATAAAGATACTATCCCAGACACGAAGGTGGTGGTCACTAATATACACAACATATTCTGACACCCCAAAAGAGGGATGTGGTACTTTTCCTAAAGAAAAACTGCTTGAAATAGTGTTGCAGTGGTGATGGTTTTTTATTCTCTAAATTCAGCACCTCTGGAAGGCAGTGATGGGTTTAACAACTTTGCACCTTCTCAAACCATCAGGCCATATGCTGTATGAGCTGTGTTACACAGCATCCTGCCAATCTGATGGATATACAGATTAGCTTCTTACTTCAGTCCAAGTCTGAAGAATCAACTCAACTTGGACAAAAGGAGGGCACTAAATGTTGCACACACATATGAATTATTGAGTCACTTCATTCAAAGCAGTCTCTTCAGGCACAGAGTTTACAAGGGTGGGCTGGCAAATACATGTGATGTACACAAAACCGCTCACCTAGAAAGCAGGGCTCACTCTGTGACAGTCTGTGGCAACAGTTTGAGAAGGAACCTTTGAAAAATTCCATTTGAGGACCACAGGACCTGGCAGCTGTCAAACTGGTAGTCAGGTCAGTGGGGAGAAAGGCTTGGCTAGCCATGTCAGACCCTCACCAAGCTGTATTGGCTAAGGCTCTAGCCAAACCTTTCAGCACACTGGACATAATTAATGCCGAAAAGGCCCTTTGCCCTGCAGGAGCCTGAGAGGAGCTGATAGGGAAGCATAGATATTGCCCTAATTTTATTCTTGGATTATTTAGTTCCATACATTCATGAAATTAGATACTTGCAAGAGTTCAGAACATAAAATATATTCTTTCATTTTCTGTAGGAACTATGAAAGACCCCAAAGTGTTTATTTGTTGATAATCACTAATGTAAAAGCATGTGCAATCATCATCAAGCATTTTCTTTAAGAGTACAAATATGGTCAAGCCAGAATACACACCATTATTTGCTGGAGACTGATACGAAAGCTTCTGGCAACAGGAGGTTAGAAATCGGTGTTGCAACAAAACCTTGCCTTTTGTAGGCATGTCTTCAGGAACTATAGGAATACTCATGCTTTTATAAGTTGCACTCTCAGTTGGTATTCAGGTTTTAGCTTAGGTACCCAGTTAGGAATGCAGACACCCTATACAGGTAAAGGTGTGGACAGCTTTTTCAGTGAATTATTTAGAATGGGAGCTTAGCTGAAGTGGTCTCAATTATTCTCAGAAGAAACCATCCCCTCTCAATTGACTATGCAGAAAGCTTGTCTCCTAGACACCTGCAACTAGATGCTTGGGCCTAGTTTCATCTCACCTAACCATAACTATCAGTGTCATCTGCCACCCTTTGTAGGCAATGGGGAGACTTAGACACTTCGGGATGTACCTACATACTCATCTCTTATTGTGCACCTACTCACCTCTTCAAAGACTAAAGAAATTTGGACAATTCACTTAACTTAGACACACAGATTTTGGGCTTGAGATGTCAGACAGAATTAGTCCCTGACTTATAGTAGATTGCATGATGAATCCCTCACCTCCTAAACACAGCTTTTCTTTGCTAATCGTAGGTAAATATTGTATAACCATTCAGGTCCCACTTGCTGCAAATAATGCAAACAATTTTTCTTTCTTTCAGAAGTGTGCTTTTAAAATTCACCACCTTCCTGTGCATCCAGCATCTACAGCTGGGCACACTTTCCACAGTACTCCCTCCAGCGAGATGCCAGTTTGCTGGAGCTGTTGATGGTAATACAGCACCCGATTGACTTAGCTTCTGCCAAAGAGCCCAGTTACTGCTTTGCAGTCGTGATGGAAGAATTTGGCCTTTCTCCTGTATTCTTTCTAAGCATCCATGTAAGATACTTAGAATGGAAGCTAAGGATTAGGTATACATAATAACTCAAGAAGAACTGAACGGAAAGGAACAGATTAATGCAAGTAACCACATCGCACCAGTGCAGGTGGAAAATATTCACCCCAACAGAAAAAACCAGGAAAAACAGAGTGTGTGTGATTTGTGGCTAAGCAGCAACTCAGTATAAGTGTCAGTACAACAATTTAGATGTTCTTGATATCTAATCTTATGTTGTATTGAGGACATTACAGTGCAACTCCAAGCATCCAATTCTGTATTAGCTAGCTACAGCTGTACATATTAACTTCTCTACAACATTGCTTCTGTTCTCATGCTGCCAAGCCTCGCGTCCCTTCCTAACACAACATTATGAGTGATTTTTTTTTTTTTTTTAAATCACAAGGCAGACACAACAGTCTGGTAAATCAAGAAATTCTCTTTAAGAAAAGCAATAGATTTTGAGCCTCTAGAGTACTTTGGGGTCACGTTTTCAGGCTTTCCTCCACAGCCATGAAGACCACAAATATACATTAAAAAGAGGAAAAAAAAATAGAGCAAGAGAAAGAAAATTAGAGTGGAATCGCTTGCCTCCAGCATCTGGCTCTTGAAGAGAAACATACGTGACTACCATTTTTTCATTACCCTCCACTCACATGATCCTTACCACCCTCTATTAGATGGAGAGTCTCACTAGATGATTCACAAAGCTCTTTGTCTGCCAAGCATATTTGGGGCCATACCATTTTACCCTTTGATTATAAATACTGTTGTTATGTAAGGATGTGGGCACACTTACCAGGTCATCATTTCTTTTGGGAGGCAGAAGTTCTGAATTGCAAGCTGTAGTCAGCAACAAACTCTGCTTGATGTTCTGTTAGTTAAGTAATGCTTAAATAAGAATGGTATCAATGCGATAAATACAAGCCCTTTTTGCTTTGCTCTTTTCACGGCCTCAGTCTACATTTTATGTCAAAAAATACTGTGAAGTATTGTAGATGGAACTGATAACGAAAACTAAAGTTATGGCTGCTTAACACTCTCAACTATAACCTCTTATTTTCAATCATTTATAACTTTGCCAAAAACAATGCCTTAAGCTGGTTTAAAGGAGGAGGGGTTCAGTAATTAAGTTAATCTGTTCCTGAGAGCATCAAGGAAGACTAGTCTTCAACATCATATTAAAAGAAAAAAAAAAAATTCCAGTGATTTCTTTGAAGCATCCATACATTCCCCTGCTCCAAAGCTGGCATCCATAAGTATACAAAGGATTGTCCTAAAATAAAGGAAGTTCCTATTTCAGAAAGTCATAAAGCTTTTGGGGGGGAGGGGGAGGGAGGGGAACAAACCAAAAAACATTTTGACCTTAATTACAGGAGCAAGGATCACAGCCAACAGGGAACATGCCCAGGGACCAGAATCCAGATGTCTGTATTTTGGGTTAGCCAACAGGAGATGCACTGAGCTCTCTATCAGTCCTTATTTCCTCAGCAAATGGAGCAAACAGCAAACTGGAGGAGGAAAGGGTGGCTTAAATAATGAAGTGCTTGAGGGGGAGCAGTTTTAAAAAACAATGAAACTCTGAAGCCTTTCTGTTCCTCTTTCCCAGCTGCTCTCTTTGCACACTAGTACGCAAATTTCTGTAAATCTATGCAAATGCAGGACCCACTGTATTCTCTTCGCTGGGTGCTTGCAGGAAAGCTGAGCTCCCTCTCCCTGTGAGTGCCAGACTGTAGGGCCTCTCTGCCTTCCTGACCCCACGCTCCACATTTAGGAGGACTGGGAGAAGCTGCAGCACCATGTTAGCATGGCAGGTTGTGCCAACATGTCAAGAAAGGAGAGATGTGTGTTAATGCAAGTGGACCGTGTCTTTCTAAGGCTAATATTGCTCCCAGAGGTGCCCTGTCCTTTGGTTTGGCTGCCTGGCATCGGGGTATCAAGTCCCCACAGTTATTAGCAAGGCCTATATTTTCTACAGTGAGGGCCTGTACCCTTTTTCAGACAGGATAATTGAGGTTGTGCGGGCTCTTTTGGGGTATTACACCCCTCACCTTCGTACCCATGCTATGGTGGATGCAGGCTTTCTCTGGCCACCTCTCAGAATGGGTTTGATACATCCTCATGCTTGGCTGTGCTGTCTCTGGCCCATCTCAGCCACCTGGTGCACAAACCAGCCCTGCAAACCACCAGAAAACAAAAGCCACGTCTCCTCTTACTGCCCCAAAATGCGCTTGCCTTCACCACACTGAATTCTCCTCACATGGACGGCACTGCTCCTGCACACTTCACATACCTCCTCTGCAAGCCAGCTGCTCAATGCTGCTATACTGTGACAAAATGCATCTCCTACTGTATACCGTTCACCTTGCTCCTCACCACTGCAACACTTGCTCTGCAGTTACATTCCTCCTCACTTCCAAATTCACAGTGAGAAAAACAACCACCCCAAAATCACACAGACTGGAGTTAGAACTGAGCTCAAATTAATTAGTGAGTAATTCCAGCTACTCATCCACTCTTTCCTACCTGAGGGCCTCAGGTGAAGTACTTTATGAGCATGTCCAGCCTCTGCCATCTTCTCCTGCTGAAGAAAAGACAGAAAGGGTCTGACAACTGTAACTTGGATTTCAACCGCCTGTATGGTCCTGCATGGGAATTGGAACAAAAGGCCCCTTTCCCACCTGGGATCTCAGATCCCTATCAATATAGGTAGTAACGTTGATCATAACTGGAATCTGCTATCTCAGTGCAGTCACCACAGAGCTGAAGGGCCATAAAATCCTTCCATCCCATCCTCTGCCTCCGTCAGCTGGGAGGACCCCTTGCCCCTACAGCTCATTTTACCTTTGTCTCAGTGCCCAGGAGACTCCCTCAAGAGGAAGATTTCAATATGTATTTCAATATGTATTTCACGTTCAATATGTTCATGTTGATTTCCTCTACGTCCTTATCTGAGGTTTTGGTATTCTGACACTGAGATTCTTGTTTGCCCTTCTCTAATTTTTGTAATCTCGTTGCTTAGTTGCTGTGAGCTCTCATTTCTTTGGCAACATTGATAAAGGGGCTTGCTTTGTAAAAACAAGTTTTATTCCCCTTATAGTTCTAGAAGTAGGGCAAGCATGATTTAAATGCAAGAAGTATATATATTAATTATTTCTTTTGGTGAACTGCAAGTAAGCATAGGAAACATCTGTCTAGGTATTTATGCAAAATGTTTTGCTGGAGTAGCTGAGCCACTACAAATCAAGCCAAACATAGAAAATCCTCCTTGCATTTTTAGGAATTGGACCCCTTGCTACTCACCTATTTTTAGTTTTAGTTCTTTCCATTGTGCTTTTCCAAGTTTAAGAAAACAACTAAGTAATGCTGTGCAGTATTTTCAACCCAATTCACAACTAGAAATCTTGGTTTTAACTATACCGGGGTTTAATTTAATAAGTACATTATAAATATCTCATTTTATTTTTTAACATCAGTATAGCCCAGGTTTCTATTAAAACCATTAATAAACTTGGTAGAAGCTGTAGTATGAACTAGTGTTTGAGCTGGAATTAGCTTTACTGCAGTTTTGGTTAGGCTTAAACTTTCTGGCATAAATGGAAGAAGATACTACACACAGACAAAAAAAATCTTTTTGTTGAAAGACAGATGTATTAAATCAGCAGCTGAGCTACAAATGAAACAGAAACATTCTGCAAGTTTTACAAGCATTGATTCAGCTAGCATGTTTTTTCTCTCAAGGTTTCCAGCTCTACCTTGCTGACAAGGGTGTTGGGCAGCACAGATAAGAGCCAGACTTGAACTTTGAACCTTTTGAGGCTTAGATATCAAAACTTCATATTTTATTTCCCTTTGTTTGAGGCTCCTCTGATGACACACTGAAGGAAAGTACGTTGTGTTCTACTGTTCTCCAGCCTGTCCTTTGACAATGACTACAACATCACACATACAGAAAGGTATAAATAAAACAAAGAGAAAAATTAACTTCCTGAAAGAAAAACTCTTGACTGCCCTCCCAAAATTATGTGCCAACCCTGACCCTTTAGATGCATCAAGGCATCCAAGCCTTTTAACTGCATGAAAATCTGTTTAGATAGCTTACTCTGAGGGCAGATTTATGTCCAGAAAATTTGGAGTTGCTTACCAAAAGGATGAGAGTCATTTATTTTCCTGTTACCGGTCTGCCACACGAATGAGATATCATCAGCTAAAATATTCAGCAGAAGCTAGTCCTCACATTTTTTCCCCTTCTTTTTTCCCTTTCCCTCTTTGAGACCAGTTACCTATTTAACTCCATCCTGTCAATTAAACCAGAGAAAAAACGCAAAGAACTAATTAGGCAACTGTGTAATTTTAATTAGCTGTTTTGATAATTAAACTAATTAGTTCCCCTGTGTTTCCACAATATGTGGTGGACTGGTTTTGATATCACGGCTTCAGAGTTCCATTCCATTAGTTAATTAGTCACTTTTGCATTAGAAAGCTTTATTAATGGCCTTAATTTGCAGTTGAAATGAGAAATCTGCTGTCAATAATTTGGATAATTGCCTACTGTTTGATTATAAAGTACAAAAGTAGCAGCACACTATTACATATGCAAATCCCAAGGGTTATTTCCTGGATGCTTAGCTTTCTTGATCTACATTTCATCCTCTCTGGCTTTCTGTTTTTTCTTGACCCTGTTAGGGGGACGAGAATCCAGCTTATTAAGAAAATGAAGGCCTGTTTTTTTCCCCTTGTCCTGTACTGCATGTATGCTTGTGCCTGCAATTGTTAAAGTTATTGCTTGCTTTGTACCTAATTAGTGTCCTTGGAATTAAATGAACAGCTCTGTATACACCTCTAGCTCCTGCAGCCATGTTTGTGCATTGAATAATTGATTCTACTCTGCTAATCAGATAGGGACATAATGAGCCAGTTTAATTAAATGGGGATCTAACCTGGTGAACACTGGGAAAATATTTGCTCATTTACTTAGTAAAAGGCCACAGTTGCTTTTCATTGGATGGAAGGGAAGGTTATGGAAAGTAAAGTAGGCTTTGAAAGGAGAAGCAGTTCACTGGCTGTCTACCCCTCACAAATCAGGCTACTTGAATAGCAAAAAGGTTTAGCAAGTTAAAAAAAAAAAAAAAAAGTCTTAATCAAAGGACCAGGAGATGCTGAAATTGCTGACAGGTTTCCCTGCCTCTCCCAAAGGTGTCAGTATCACTGTTCAGCTATGCTCTAAGAGGCAGGTTTCCTGGTCTTACAGCCCTCAGTGATTTGCAGAAAGAATTTCAACTCAGTTCATTGCCAGTTGGTGCCTGTGTAACTGTAATAAGGTAAGATTCAGATGCAGTTTATCTTCCTGGTAGTAGAGGACTTAACTTCAGGTGTCTATGTGTTTGCCTTTTGTGGAATGTGGCCTTCTATCCTGATGTTTTCTTATAAATCCTGCTATTAAGCTCTTCAAGTTATTTCTGTGAATGTTGGTATTGATATGAAAACTTAGGAGGCAGTGATTGGGGGAACAAGGGGAGGGCTGCCAGGAGTTATGTAACTTTAAAGGGTTTTTTTTGCTATTTTGAATAAGCAGCTAAAGGCTTTGAAGATAACATCTGATCACTTTCAAACTTTAAAGTGACTACAGCAATAATTCTTCTTTAATGTCAGCTAAATCTTTGGAATGGGAAGATGATTATTGTCTCTAAATGCAAAAGATTACCCACATCTTCAATGACAGCTTAAGTGAAAGTTACAGTCTTCACCATAATCTGCAAAAGCAAGCACTAGCTAAATACACGTCTGTAATTCTAATTGCACATCAGACCAACTTTACCTGCAGGGATAAAGTAGTGCAAGGCCAATATAGAAACAACATGGTGCTCATCTGCTGTGGTGTACTAGGATGAAATAGCATATTGACCCTGAATCCATACTCTGAGTAAAAGCAATTGTCATTCTGCCACTGTAACACCTTGTTGCCAGTGGCGATGTAATTAAAGCTGTGAGGACTCATTTTCCATTCTTATCTCTTAAGCTCGTCTGAATCAGAAACTGTTTGTCTGTGGTAACTGAGAAAACGTACTACAAGGCTACATGTTTATGTATGAATTTTTGGTAGTCTATTTTTGTGGGGCGATGAGAGGACAGCTCTAAGCATCTTATTTCCAACATTCATTCTCCTACTGTATATATATATATAAAAAAATATAACTTGTGTGTGGAGATATATATGTAATTTTATATATTTGATTCATACACACATATATAGATAGATATATAGGCACACACGCACATACAGGTTAAATTTTACTCACCCCCTTTTCTCCTCTATTAAAATTCCGAATGGCTAAGAGGATTTTCTCAATTTAGTCATACTTTTAATCTTCACTGAAATGAGTGATGACTTCTTATAATAAAAAGTTGACAGGCTTACATTGCGCACCGGTGGATTAGTTTCCCTTGGTGATGAGGTTTTCTTTTGTGCGCCGTGTGTCTATTTGATGGAGGTTTAACAGAAAGCATTTTGGCAGAAATTGGATGCAGCAGGGATCATCTGGAGATGGCTGCTGTTCGATATTAACTGCACACAGTAACTTTTTTTTTATTTATTTTTTTTTATTCTTCAGCCAGGTGACAGAAGCAGCCAAAGCATGTTTTCCCTTACGGAAAGCAATAGAAGCATTTGGGGGGGATTACAAAATCAAATGTGTGTGCACAGTATGAACCTCCTTAAGCATCATGTTTAATTTGCTTTTGGCCATTGTCTAACAAAAGCATGCGAGTAGGGTGTTCTCTGTAAGAAGTTATCAGACCCATGAACATCTGCAACATATACCTTTTTTCCCCTCAAAAAATAAAAAAACCCTCCAATGAACTGTTTCTGATCCTCAGGGTAGGGGGGGAGTAGTATGAATTTAAACAAGATACTGTTATAAAAAACTGTGCTTTCTTAGAATGTGCATGGGCCTAATTATTTCTTGGAAAAAAATCAGAAGAATTTTTGCAGTTTTTAAAAGTTTCTGCCAGGCACAAGGGGGCATAAACAAATATAACTGCTTCCCAGTATCTTCAACAATGCTGCTTGATAGGTATGATGAAGGCATGAGACCACTTCAGTGTCAATTTGAGAGGGATCCAGTAGTTGCTTTGAGCCACCCCTATGTATTCTGACATCCATGTTGCTAGCTGAAATCTCATTCTGTAATAACTGCCTGATTAGTTTAAAATTCTGTATCAATAACTGTACTGGACACAAAATGACTTTGTTTTCATGAATCTTGAGTAGGACTGAGAAGTCAAAGGAGGTTCTTCTCCAGCTCTTCTGAACACAAAACCTGCATAAACCAAGGTTTGACCATACTTTGCTTCAGGAGATGCCTACTCCTGCCAGTTTACCAAAACCTACTTTTCCTGAGTGTATCTGAAAAAAAATCCCTCCAAACAATGTAAATTTTTTTTAAGTCTTCTTAAATTCATGCAGTTCTGCCAGAGTTACGTTCATAAGAACAAGCAGAGAGATTCACACTATGCAAGAACTGATCTTTCAGAAAACATCCACATGAGTAAAACATGAATTCAACATCAGTTGAAGCTAGGTACATAAATAATTCTAGAAAGTTCAACAGAAATGGTTGAATATATTTTAAAGTATGCCATGCTCATCATGAGTGCTCTTAGAATTTGGTTCTAGATGTCCAGATATGACTGATTTCAATTGTATTTCTTTAAGGAATTTGTGTCAAGTGCCAAATAGTTACCACTAGAATAGTAATGAGCGGTGTCTGAGCACTTTCAGTACTTTAGAATTTTAACTGACACTTTAGAAATGTAGTTTTTTTTTTCTGAAATAATAAAAAACAAGAGTCTCTTTTCTATTTCACTGAACTTTTGAGAACAGGAGCAATATGTTTATAATAGAGATAGGAAAAGCTTAATCTGCACTTACCTCTGGTTCAGACAGCCAGCAGTGACAATCCTGCTTTCCTTGTCAAGTTTCAAGAACTCACAATCCTTAATTTAAACACTTGAGAAATCTATGGAGCCTGTCAGTCTAGCTAATGAAGCCTCCTCCTTTCTCTTTTTTAAACAAAATCTGACTTTCTTTAAAGACCACTTAAGGCATATCTCTGATTATACAAACAGGTTCTGTCCTAGAAGAGTGAATAATCCAGTAATACCTCCTTTGACTTGTTTCCCTCACCACCCCCAATAGTTCACTAAAGCAATACAGCTTCTTTAAAGGTAAGGAGCTAGTCTAAAATGAACAACAGATACATGCCATTTTTAATACAAAGAATATGCAATACTTGATACAAATCACTGCTTTGATCAGAGAACTCCTTGATCTTAGGTCATTTAGAAGGTTATGTACATTAATTAATAATCCCTTAAGATTCTTTTACATTTCTATCAAAATATACCCATTTTTCAGATATTTACAAGACATGAAACTGCTTGCTTAGCATCACGCAGCATATATAAGAGCAGGTATATATGACGATACAAGGGAGATGCTGTGCATTCAATTGTTCAGAAAGTTAGACCACCTAATTAGGTGGATTTTGGCATCTTAATATTAGTTGCCTAGACTAGTTAAAGCAATTTATTTAAGAAAATATGATGCTGAAATGACTGATACCTCACTGTGCTAAATGCTGTGAAATATGTATTGACATCCCTTTCTCGATGAATTTACAATACCCTATAGGACAAAACACAGGAAATTATTTTACACATGGTATGAGAATATATGAAACATTTTCTCTCTTTCTATGTTGTATTGTGTCACGGTTTTAGCTGGGATAGTTGATTTTCTTCACTGTAGCTAGTATAGTGCTGTGTTTTAGACTTGGTATGCAAATAATGTTGATAACACCCTGGTGTTTTAGTTGTTGCTGGGTAGTGTTTACACTAGTCAAGGACTTTCTAGCTTCCCATGCTCTGCCAGGTGCACAAGAAGCCGGGATGGGAGGGGATACAACCAGGAGAGCTGATTCGAATTGGCCAAAGGGTATTCCATATCATGTGACGTCATGCCCAGTATATTAACTGGGGGGAGTTGGCCGGGGGAGGCAGCGATCGCGGCTCGGGGACCGGCAGCGTCAGTCGGTGGGTGGTGAGCGGTTGCAGCACTTGTTGTTATTTTTTTCCTTTTTTTTTCCCTCTTCTTCCAGTGTTTCATATCTCTCTCGCTCATTATTTTCCTTTTCATTATATTAGTATTATTGCTGTTTTATTTTAATTATTAAACTGTTCTTATCTCAACCCACGAGTTTTCTTACTTTGGCCCTTCCGATTCTCTCCCCCATCCCACAGGGGTGGGGGAGTGAGCGAGCGGCTGTGTGGTGCTTAGTTGCTGATCGGGGCTAAACCACAACAATTTTAATCATAGAAATCTAGAAACAAAAACATATGTGAGTGGCAGGAACATGAGGTCACATAGGTGGGTTGTTTGTATCAGCTATTTAAACATGTAAAATTAGTAAATATTAATGGTTGGATTGGCAAAAGTTAATTTTGATAGTAATTCCTATAGCAGTCACAATAGAAAAGAATCTCGAAATGAAACATTTGCATCAACATTAATTAACATAATGTGAACACTAATGACATAGTCATCTGTATGCACTGAGAACAGACAACATAGAATACAGCAAATATGAAAGGCTCTATCGCCCTTGATTACTGAGACTGGCATCACAGCTGCTATTGAAATTATGACCAAACAAGGGTGAAATTGGAGGCAAGTAGGAGCAGAGATTTTGAGAGCAAGTTTAAATTGAACATAAGAGTTGGAGCTACAGAAGGATCTACATATACTGTAACATAGTTAAGATTAGGGATCAGAAGAGCTACATTAACCAGAGGTATTTTGAATGTCATGGGAATGGGAAGCTGGCTGCATTCAAGAAGGTCAGAGATTACCATAAATGTTGAGTCAAGGCAGCAGAAGACAAGGGATGTGAATGTGCAACCTTTTCAGTGAAACCACGCATGGGCCAGGCCTCTTGGTAGTACAGAGATGGGTGGCAAGACAGGGTTGCTGTCAGAAAGATTGAGGGAAAAGATAGAAAGTAGAGTCAGAAAATGGTGCGTCAGTTAGACATGAATAACAGCAAGATGACAGTATTGTCTACAATGACCAAACTTTGGAAGAAAGAAGCAAAACAAGTCATCTCATCTATCTGAATTTTAAAGTGATAAAGCTACCAAAAGATCAGGTCAGAAAGAAAGACTAATACAGGATGACACTGGTTAAGAGCGGAGAAGTAGGTTTCTGAATCAGTAATGTAAATATTATGCCACCTTTTATGTGAAAATCAGCCAAAAGTTTTTCATCTGATCGTAGGAGGTATCTGGAAATTCTCATTAAAATACCTTTGCTGAAAGGGCTTGGACTTACCATTTTTTTTTAAGTGTTTGATAAAGACTCCAATGTAATACCATAAGACAGAGTAAATATTGTATTTTTCATGTATAGGGCTATCAATGTAGACTTACACATTAGGTGCTTTTACTGAAGCTTTGGGAACTTGGCATTGTAGGTATAAGGCTGTGGAAGCCTTTCATATAGATGGGTAGCCTGATGTCTGTTTTAACTTTCAGAAGGCTTATCCTGAAAGATTTCCAGTCTAGTAAATGTTATTGATAGGGATGTTCTATTTGTATACTGCACATATAAAGCCCAACTCTACACTAAAAAGTTAAAAATACTTTATTTGAAATTATTATATTTTAGTATCCAATATGAAATGGTTGAGCCATCTTTAAATTGGAGCACTTTTCGTCTCACTGAAATTCATCATTATCACACCTCCTGGAAACTGAGAACACTTCAGGCTGTGGGCTACAGTCAATTGCAGGCTTTCCAGTGGAAAAAAAAGTTTGCCCAATATAAAGCAAGAGCCTTACCTATATGCCAGAAGGTGTTTTTGTGGTATCAAGATCACAGTTCAAAAGTGGCTCTGAATTTTCAGCTTGGACTGAAATTAAACCAAAACTGTCACTCACCAGAAACTTTGCTTTTTATCCAGTTCATAGGAAAGACTGTTTTGGGAGCAGGTCTATTCATTCTCACTTATGCTATCGCTGTCTTTTAGCACTCCCTTAGTTTCTGGAACATGCAAATGTTTTTTCCACTTGCTTGATATGCCTCAATCTGTTAACATTTGTCTGTCACATTTTAACTCTTTCTCTTCCAGACTGCATTAGATACTGGAAGAGGGTACAAATAAAAATGATCCTTGGAGGACTTGACAATTAGAGAGATCTGAAGTTGGAGGTTTGGATATGTCTCTCAACAAGCCTTACAACGGTTAAGGTGTATCCCCCTAGCCCTCGTGCAAACTGCTCTCCTAACATCCCTGGGTAATTTGCTGCAGACAGGTCCAGGAGACTGAGGATAAAAGTCTGCCCTTCACCCAGAAACAGCAGATCACTGGCCATCAGTCTCACAAATGCCATTTCTCTCTCCACATGCTGACCTGAAATCCATATTGTGTTGGCCTAGTGTGTTGGTTCCAGTTTTCTCTCTGGCTGGTCTCTCTTTGAGCATACTCCAAAATTAAAGGTATAAAGCTGACTGGTAGCTAATGTGGTGCAGTTTCTTCCTTGAGGAAAGAAAGGGACCTGCCCTGAAAGGGCAATTGATTAATTTAGCCAAGAGAAATGTAGTTGCTTAAGATAAGTAATGCCACAGGTCAGAGCTAGAGGTCAGGATGAAACATTTAAGCTTCCATTGCTTCTGGAGATGTAAATTTGATTTCTGTAATGAAAGCCAAGGTGTTTGTTGATCAGCAGGCAGAGACTAAATTGCTTTGATGTGTGAATGCAGTCCTTGACAGAAGCCCACCTCATCTCCTGGAAGGATGCAGATTGCCCTATGTTTGCAAGCAATACATGATTACTGACACTTAAGCCAGGCACAGGAAGAAAGCATGTCACCACACATCATTCCTGATACCAGCAGATAAAGGAGGGACGGAAGTCCTGAGCTTATACATGATACATGGGTACACGGTTGTATGTCCAACAGGGGTAGCTGAATCAGGCACACATTAGGTCCACTGAGCCAAATCTACTGACTTACAGCCAGTGCATTTCTGCTGAAGTCAGTGGGGTAAAAGAGGTACAAGTCAATACAGAACTTGACTTACTGTATTTCATATACATATTTAAAGCAGCGTGGCTTTGCATGGTACTTTCTAGCTTTATTACATGAATACATATGTTCCTGCTGATGTAATTCTCTTGAAAGGTATAAATAATGGATATTCTTCATAAGCAGTTGAACCCCTGGAAAGACTGAAATCAGAGTGAGGGAGTTTGAGCTACCTTGCACAATTCACCTTGCACCTGCACTCAAAGTCACTGGATAAAAGTCAGTTAGAGGAATTCCTGTAATGTGTCATTGCCTGCTGCCTCCAGTGTCACTCTGGTCACTAGCACCAAGGAGTCTATTAGATGGAAAAGACAGGCGGAGAAAAACGGTTGAAGTAATGTAGCTTGTTAAACTACCACCTTTCAAGTCTTTGAGAGCACTTTTATTTTATTTTTTAATGAAGAACAATCACTTTCTAATAGAAGGGGCCTTTAGCATCAAAACTGGTGTGATGCCTCCCCCTTTCCCACAGCCAGCTACAAGAAAAAAGGAAACAATTCTCAAATATTGCCAATTCTGAGGCATTTTAATCCTTTGTGATTCAAAGACTGACAAATCAGAGACCAGACAAACTTAAGATCCCTTAAAGTCTTTATTCCACTTTAGCACAACATTAAAAAAAAAAAAAAAAAGGCAGGAAAACAGCAGCAAGGACTTAGTTTGCAAAAGGCTCATAGATTTTTCAGAAGTAAAAAGCAATACAAAAAGCTAAATCTCATCCACTGTCCATACCTATGTGTCTGGTCTGCATAATGGTAACTGCTTCTGATGAGGTATGAGAATTACCTTACCAAGACAGATATTGCTTTACTTTTTTGTAGATTCTACTTGTGCATGGTTGGAGAGGACTGGCTAGGACTGGACAGATAGAAAAAAGACAGATATAACTTTTTTTAACCTTCTTTTTCAGCTTTTATTTTTCAGAATCTGAATTTTTCAGCTTTCCCATCCCACAGATATTGTACCTTTTATAACAAGAGCTACTACAACAAGCTAATATAACAAGAGCTTGTTGGTGTTACTTAATGCTTCCTAGAAATGTTTCATTCAGCACTAGTAGTAAAGTAGTAGGAATACCAGAGTTGTTGGGCTTTTAATCACCAAATCTGGCCTAGGCTTGCACCAAACAGGGTTAGGAGAAAGCTCTTTAGTCGTGGACTTCAGTTGCTGTCATAGTCTAACCACTGGAACAGTAGGCAGTATCAAGAAAAACACTGATGTATCCAAACAATAAAGCATCTAAGAAGTATTATAGACTTGAGAAGGTTCAGCTTCATAAACTGAGAAATGCAAGTTCTCAGATCACTTCTGACCTCCTTGGTGGTACACTGGCAACCAAACAAATGCACACTCAAGCCTGAGTCAGCAGGAAAATGGGAGAACCGGCCCTTTGTCCCTCCTCGCCCAAACAGATATAAGACAGCTCTTCTTAGAGCAAATACAGTCCAACATTGTATTCACACATTTAGGTAAAGTCTGACTTTTTTTTTTTTTTAAAGCACTGGTGTTAACAGAGTATTACTCTGGATTTGCACCTTTGTAAATGAGATGAGACTCCAGCCCACTGTATACGGTATAGTCTTTTTTTCCCCCTCTATGGTTAGTTATAGTATAAACATACCCTGTTCTTTCATACAGCCACCTGCCATTTTCACTTTATTGCTGCCAGAAGGTTTAAAGGCATGCTTTTAAATATCCTGAAAGTTTCCTGTTTATAAGAAAAGGTGGTTTTAGCACTTTTAAGTAAACAGTAACACACAAACACCACAAATCATGCTTTTTGATAGAATCTACATTAGCTACATGAAGCATGAGGGACTACTGTGGGGGGAAGAGGGGAAAAAAAGCTCAATTTCTGGCAGGGAGACATAGCAAAAATTAGTTGCAAAATGTGGGCTGGGTATATACTGCAATATATCGAAACAATTAAGTCAGAGTTTGAAACAGTCTTTGTACGTCTTTTGTCTGGGTAAAAATCATTGGGCAGTTCTGCAGGTGGGATAGGTCTTTCTGCAGCAGAGAGCTAACACTCTTGAGCATTTTAATCTACTGAAATCCACAACGTGAAGGGGAAAAATAACTGTTGATGTCCAGGAGAACAACTGCAACACAAAACCACAAGTAAGCACTTCTTAAATATCACTGTAACATGGGTGCTTGGAATATAATTTCTGGAATATTACTGCTATTACTAGACAGCTGACATACTGAGACTTAAAAATCATCAATGTGTGTTTAAACTCTGTCATACAACACAAGTCCATTCAACAGGCAGCAAACTAAACCACAGGTGACCAAAAGAGAGAATGTTTATTATAAATCATGAGTACAGTGCATGGATTTAGACTCTAGACATGACCTCCTGGTTGGGTACCTACAAATACATATCCTCTGTCAAGAATCACAAGCTTTGGGACATCAGCAGAGCACCAGATGCATGTTTTACATAAAGCCCAAACTGACAAGTGGTAGATTTATAGCCTCTGTGTTTGGAACAGTTCCTAGAAGTATACAAAGAACAATTAAGATAGCATCGTGGGGGAAAAAGTGAGTGATGTGGTCCCACCGTAGAAAATATTCATGGTAAAGGACTCAAGATACATTTAGTCTTCTTTCTCTCCAGTTTTCCATGAGGAGCTTCCCATTTCTAATGGTGTCTTTCAGTATTTGTGATTCAGCATACTTTAGTCATGAAATATTAGTCTGATATCCACTATTTAAGTTGAGGATTTTTGTTGGGTGTTTTTTTTTTTTTTTTCAGAATTATTTTGACTGACTGAATAAAGCAGGATAGTTACTGCTTCTGAATTAGATGACTAAAATGTTATAACCCGTATCGTATCAAGACTCTTGTGCCTTTACTTTAGCAAAGGCATATCACATTCCTGGAAGTTTTACTGGGAAAGCATCTCTATTTTGTGTTGAAAAGACCTCTTCTGGAGTAATAGATCCAGTATGGGGTATCACACTCACAGGAAGTTATAGGTAGATTGGAGTAAATGAGCACAAATAAGAAGGATTTAGTCCTGTCTTGTTTGATGTTTCATCTGTATCAGCTGTGACTGCTGCCAAAAGAGAGTCCCATGTCTGTCCATTTGCTCCTCCTGTTTCATTTACATCTGATCCAGTGCCTAGGAGGCTATGAGTTGAGTTGGTTACTGGCTTGATGGAAAACTAGCCCACCGAATTACATATCATGAAGATACGTGATTCACGGATCCAGCCCTAAAGCAAAAGACAGAAACACAGCAGTGTAGAAAGGGGAGGGAATGGCTGGCTCTCTCAGCAGCAGCCTTCAGCTATGCCAAATAAAATTCAGTGTGAATCTGTGCTCTGAGGCTGCAGGTCTGTGGGCACCAGAGCCATCCAAACAGACTGCTGCCCCCTCCGCCCTCCCTGATTCACAGTCCTTTCTTGTTCAGGGCTGTGGATCGCATCCACTCCTTTACACTGATTTTGATCCTTACTAGAGTCTGTCATCAGCCACTCTAACTTAACAGTCCAGTGGAAAGCTATCAGGCTGGTTTTGCTAGGCTTGTTTTCTGGTGTGTGCTTTTTAAGCATGCTATAATAGAGATCGTATGGCCATGTGTGTTGGCACATGGTGAGGAAAGATCTGGAGATGGGGTAGTGAGGAAAAAGGGAAAGGGAGACCTTTTAAAACATTGAACTGTTAGAAACTCTGACTTGTAAGAGAAGCCTGGGTTTGGGCAGCTTGGAAATCAGAAAGTAAAAAGTCCATCTTCAATGCATAAAAAGTCACTACAAAGAGGTAACACTGATTTCTTCCCCAAAGCCCAAAAAGGGGGCGAAAAAAACAAGAAACAAATGGTTTAGTTTGCTTCAAAAGTGATTTTGAAGAGGTGGTGGAGGGAAAAGTTTTTTAGCTATGTGGCTAGGCCAAGCTTAGATAAACACCTGGGGGAGCTTCTAGGCACAATTACTCCCTCTTGGTGGAGAGAGATCAGCTAGATCTTCTCCTGTGGTCTTTTCCAACTCTATATTCGGATGACTCTAACAGTACTGTTCTAACACAAGTTCAAAGAGATAACCTTCATTTTTCATATATCAAGGTAGACAGCATAATTCACAAAAATGTATTCAGAACAGCAAAATACAAAGATCGAGCTATCCATCTGTAATTCAAACAACATTTGCTCATATAACTCATTCATCTGGACAATTTACAAAATTGGCCTGGCTATAGTCCTATTTGCATGATAACAACAGCTGACAAAAGTTCTGGGAGCAGGAAGGATGGCTCTGTGATGAAGGCCTGGAGCTAAGTTACACAGTCAAGAACATCCCTTTTCATGGGGTGAAAACAGACATTTTGCGTGAAGAGCAAGTGGATATATCCAGTGCAAAAAGCCAAAACCTACTCTTACTTATACTCAGGTAGCCTTAAAAAAATTTATTTGACTTAGGGAGAGGACATGAAACTGGGAGTCAGAAGACATTTATGTGCCTACACCACCTCTTCCCACCTTTATGTCTTTTATTTGTCAGGGCTCGGAGTTGGTACACTAACACCAATGCTTAACTTCGCATGTATCAGCTAGGCTCCCTGCAGCAAGCACGGATGGATGTTTCACTGCACTGCAGCACAATCCCCAGTGGGACAGGCCCTGCTCCTCTACCTGCAGGGTCAGAAAACTGACCACAGCAGCAGCAAAACCAGCTCAGAAAACCTCTTGTCCTGCCCTGGCCGCCTCTTTCCACCTCCTCCTTGTTCAGCCGCCTCTTGAGCCCTAGGTGACCACTACTTGTAGGACCATGTGGTAAAACAGCAGACTGAACTGATCTGAGCTTACAATAGAAATTTTACAAAAAAGCCAAGGTCCTGTAAATAGTTGTGCCAGTCTCATTTAGGAAAGGGGCCTGCAGCAGTGAAGGAGTGCAGTGAGAGGGCAAAAATTTCTTGTGCTGGCTTTCCTATCAAAACAAGAGCCTTGGGAAAACACAACCTCAGCCAGGGGCCCAAGCCTGTAATATTAATTAAATAACAACATTAGAATAACGGGAATAGCTCCTTTTTATTTACTTGGAGCTACCTTCAATTTGCACTGGAGTAATTGAGAAAAATTTAGGTTAGGGTAAGATTTTTCAAGCTGTCATAAAAAAATTAACATGGGAAGATTGAGATACGTCTCCTATGGTGGGGGTAGAATATTTATCTTTAACAGGAAAATGTTGGGAATGCAAGTTCTTCAAGTTCTTTCTTTTTTTTTTTTTTCTCCCCTGTATCTTCAAAAGAAAAAAGGAGAAAGTTCCAGCTATAGAAGGTATTCATCAAGAACAGCCATCGGCCAGCACCACAAATGAGCAACTCCAGTGTGAAAACACTTTCAAAGTTCTAAATGAGTTGTCCCTGTGGTAATAAAGAAAGGCTGTTTTACAGCATGACAGTATGTAAGACAGCATTGTCAGCTATAGTTTATTTAAAGCACAAGGCCTGTAACAGGAAAATAATGACTTTAATAAAATTTACTATTGACTTTGTAGGCTAAAATCTTTCTGTCATCAGGAATACAGAAAAACAACCTGCCTGAAAGCCCTTCACTTAAATATATTCCTTTAATATTTCAAAGCAACTTGTGACTTTTTTTTTAATATACATGCTACTTCAAAAGATACTATAGTGGGGTGGAAATTAGTATTTTTAATAGAAAGTTGAAATTGCTTACATAAGGGAAAAACTGGTAATGACCTATGACACTGTCTACTGAAAGCAACATTTGAGGAAACTGCAAAAGCAGTTAATGCAATTCCTTGAAAAGCTGTATAAAGCTATGTCACAAATGAATGATTTATAAATTACTGAACGTCCTTCTCATCTAGAGGATATCTTTTAATCATGCGCTGTAGTTTTCTCTGAGTGAACTCCAAAGAGCCTGCTGCAGAGATACACAGAAATCTGCAGCATGTTAACAAGGTTGGGGTCATTTCTAAGAATTGAGGGGGGAGCAAAAAAGAAAAAATCCTCACATTCGGCATGATTTTACTTTCGAACCAATTTGATTAAATGCACTATAGCTTGCTGGTAGTGTGTAAGAGGTCACGCCTTTTATATGAAAAACTGCAGAATTTTCATTCCTTTAATGTTTTTTTACATAGTTAAAATAAACTGTGGCAAAAAGTTTCCCAATAGCGTTTGACAGCTCAATTTAGAGGTGAAACCTTTTAATAAAATCTCATGAAATGAATGCCTTGGTTTATGCACTCTGTTTGTGTTTCCCACTGGAGTGCTTAGCATTGTGAAGCAGTTGTTTCTTTCTTTACTGCTGCAGAGCAGCATCACGAAGGAGAATCTGAAGCCTCAGAACAGAAAAGATGTATCTTAGCCACGGTAAAATTGTTGATGGAGGAATCTTAATTTACAGCAAAAATGCTTTCCTCTTGACTTTAAAAAAATGCTATTGTGCATTAATTTACATTGCAGATAATTAATTAAAAATTAAGAAAAATATTCCACAGAGGTTTTTTAGAAAGGACTCTGGGGTCCAGAAATAGTATTAAGAGGGGAACCAATTAAAGATTTATCTGAGAATGAATAATTTTGCTAGAATTTTAGCAGTGGAACTAGCTGAAGTCACATTTGTTGTAGCTTTGCCTTGTTTCATATGCATCCACACAATCCTTCTTACATTTGCTAAGGGACATATCAAGGAAGAAGTAATCTTTCCATAAGAAAGCACACTGTCCGTCTTCCCTAATATGCTGCATAAGTACCACCTAAAAAAGTGGCAGTACATTTCATAAACTCCCAAAAGTTTAAACATGCAGTTCACAGAAAATGGAGTTTACTTCCATGTTCAGAAATGCAGAGCTCATTTATTGCTTAAGAACTAGGAAGGCAAAAAGGGTGAAGGATCAGAGCAGGACCAAGTCTGACAGAAACAACCTCTTATGCCACATGAATTACACTGGCTCACCCTATCCATACAGCCAACATGTTATCAAGTGTTGCCAAGAATCAAACAGCCAATATAATATAAATCACTGGGAGGAAGTATCCCATTGAATAAATGCTGTGCAGGCCTCAAAACCATAGTCCTGCCAGGATGTTGGTTGTAAAACACCTGTTATTTTAGCTTTCCACAGTGGCTTAAAAAGCTTTGCTGTAGAATTGACCCTCTGTTTATATGTATGCAGTTGCATGATGTATTGTCTATCATCCTTTGTGGGTGTCTGCAGCTAGGAATATGGTTCTTCTTGGCATGTTGTTCTAGCCTTTCATAATTTCATACCAAATCTCATTAAGTGTATCACCCTGATACACTGTGACATAGCAAACATACCTGCCCAGAGTTAGGTTCATTTCTGTCTATTGCCCTCATTTGGCAGCGGTCACCAAGATTTTTGGGGTTTGCTCCAATGTAATCTTAGAAGAGATACTCTAAAAATGTTTTGGCTTTTATAGGTCTGCCAGATTTTTGTAACTATCAAGGTCACTAAGTATGGATTACTACTCCGAAGTGCTACAGCTGGCTTCAGCCCTGTAATGAATATAGGAACTAGAAAAGTTGCAAAACCTGATTTTTGTATGACCACTCAAAGACTCAAGGGTAAGAAGAAATGTGTACTACCACTTACAAATATTTAACCAAATCTTTAAAATAAAGTGTAAAATACAGTGCAAATTTTCTGGGTGGCACAGAAGGGGAAAGGGAGACTAAGACATCTCTCTCTAAGATGGACACTTAAGGTGTCCCTCCTTAACTCCCTCTCCCATCCATTTTAATCCCCATCTCAAGCCACGGCACTAAGGACTTAGCTAGGGAGTGACCCAATGCAAATGATGTGCTCACCCTTGATCTGTTGCAGGAATAGGCCTGAAGCCTCATATTCAAACCAGCATTTCATTTCTGAAATAAGATGCTGAATCCATTTTTAAAAGACCCACGTTTCAAGACATATCAGCCCTCAGAAATTTCTATCCTCTTTAGTAAGAAATGCTGAGAGCTTATTGCTTGGAGGAAAAAATCAGGACTAAAGAACCTCAGTCTAAATTTTGGAGCATGTCTTAGACTCCAGCTCTTCAAAGTCTAGCCCCTACATTTTATCCAAACTGCAAGAGATAGTTTTATTAACTTAAGCTGGAGGTTATTTTGTCTTTTATCTTATTTTTCAAGGCATGTATGAGTAGAGGGAAAGACTTCAAATCTATAGCTCATCAACTTTAACAACCTTTTTTTTTGTTTTTTAAGGCAGGATTCATATAATGTAGAACACAGGACATTTATTCATTAAACTCTTCCCTGGGGCCCCAGAAACTCCAGCCTTCCTACTATATACCGGGCAGGAGGAGGAAGCTCAGGCAAGACAAGGGAAAAAAACAACCATTTTCAAGAAGACCTTATTAACTTTTAAGACTTTTAGGGGTGTACCTATTTCATTCTGTAGTTGTTCTCTTTGCACTTTTCTGACATTGCTTTGCTGCTCAGTAAAGATACTGGCAATTATGAGTTCAACTGCAGGAACCACATTACCTCCAAAATAAAAATAAACATCACTTGACAAAGATGTGCCATGTAAATCGTGCTTTCTAATGTTCAACTAAAAATAAAACATAGTCCTGAGAAGTGAAATAGGATGCCTGGGCACCTTCTAGTCATACCTTCTAAGCCTGGATAAATAATTAATGGCTTTATGTCATAGTATGTACATGTGAGATGTCTGAATTATCTAGGATGCTGGATGGCTTAATTCAAGTACACATATGATCCTTTAATATTTTCTGCTTTGAGGGATCACTTGACACAGGTAATTAAGGAGCCAATGAGGCAGATGCTCTTCTGGACCTCATATTTGCAAACAGGGAAGAACTGGTTGGGAATGAGAATTGTCAGGGGCAGACTTCATTGCAGTGACCATGAGATGGTGGAGCTCAGGATCCTGAGAGAAGGGAATGAGGCACAAAGCAGGATCACAGCCCTGGACTTCAAAAGAGCAGACTTTGCCCTTTACAGGGACCTGCATGGAGGAATCCCATGGGGTGTAGTCCAGGAAAGAAGAGAGGTCCAGGGAAGCTAGTTGATTTTGAAGGGTCACTTCTACCAAGCTCAAGAATAGGCCATCCCAAAGTTCAGAAAATCAAGCCAAGGTGGCAGGAGGCCTGCATGGATTAACAAGGAGCTCCTTATAAATCTCAAACATGAGAAGGAAGTATATGGGAGGTGGAAGTAGGGTCAGAAGGAATATAGAAACTCTATTCAAGTACGCTGGGATGGAATTAGGAAAGCCAAAGCCTATCTGGAGCTGAATCTGGTAAGGGCAACAAGAAGGGCTTCTACAGGTATATTAAAAGTGAAAGAAAATCTAGTGAAAATGTGGGCCCAATGCTGAATGAGTCAGGAGACCAGTGACAGGGGATATGTAAAAGGCTGAGGTCCTCAATGCCTCGGTCTTTACTGACAAGACCTGGCTTCAGGAATCCCAGGCCTCTGAGACCTGTGGGGAAAGTCTGAAGAAATCATGATTCACCTTCAGGGAAGGGGGATTTGATTAAGGTGTATTTTAAAAAATCTAGGCATACGCAACTCCATGGTGCCTGATGGGATACACCCATAAGAGCTGAGTCAGCTGGCGAATGTCATTGCAAGGCTACACTAGATTCTCTTGGAAAGATCATAGTGACTGGGAGAGGTTTCTGAGGACTGGTTGAAAACAAAACCCCTGTCTTCATGAAGGGCTAGAAGGAGGATTTGGGGTACTACAGGCCTATCAGGCTGATCTTGATCCCTGGGAACATGATGGAGCAACTAATCAGAGAAGCTATTTCCAAACACATAAGGGACAAAAAAATAACTAGGAGTAGTCAGTATGGATTAATGAAGTGGAAATCATGCTTAATCAACCCAGTAGGCTTCTATGACAACTAACTCAGTGGGTAAGAGTAAACCAGTAGATGTTGTTTATCACAACTTTTGCAAGGCTTTCAATACTCTCTCCCAAAACTTCCTCATAGAAAAGCTGATGAATTATGAGCTCGATAAATGGGCAGTGAGGTGAACTGAAAACTGGGAGAACTGCCAGGCTCAAAGGGTTATTACTAGCAGCTCAAAATCTATCTGGAAACCAGTCACTAAGGGTGTACCGCAAGTGTCAATATTGGTGCCAACACTGTTTAACATCTTCATTAGTGATCTGAATGATGGGACAGCATGCACTGTCAACACATTTACAGAAGATCTTAAACTGTGAGGAGCAGTTGGATGTGCTGTCATCCAGAAGGATCTTGACAAGTTGGAGAAATGGGCCAAAAGGAATTTCATGATGTTCAACAAAGGGAAGTACCAGGTCCTGCACCTGGTGAGGAATAACTCGGTGCGCCAGTACAGAGTGGGGGTGTACCAGCTGGAGAGCAGCTTTGCAGAAAAGGATCTGGGGGTCCTGGTGGACAGGAAGTTCAACATGAGCCAATAGTGTGCCCTGGAGGCAAAGAAAACCAACAACATCCTGGGTTGATTTGAAGAGCATTGCCAGCATATCGGGGGAGGTGATGTTTCCCCTTATTTCAGCACTGGTGAGGCCACATCTGGAGTGCTGAGTTCAGTTGTGGGCTCACCAGTACAACAGCAACAAGTGAGGTTCTGGAGTGAGTCCAGTGAAGAACCACAAAAATGATTAAAGGACTGGAGCATCTGTCAGATGAGAAGAGGTTGAGATCTAGGACTGTTCAGCCTGGAGAAGTGAAAGCTCATGGGGGATCTGATCAATGTGTATAAATACCTGATGAGAGGGTGTAAAGAAGACAGAGCCAGTCTTTTCTTGATGGTGCTCAGTGACAAGAAAAGATATAGTGGGCACAAACTGAATCTCCAGACAAACTTAAGAAAAAACTTTTTTTTCTGTGGGGGAAGTTGAACATTGGAACAGGTTGTCCAGAGTGGCTGTGGAGTTTCCATTCTTGGAGACATTACAACCTGACTGAACATGGCCCTGGGCAACCTGTTATAGCTGAGCCTCTTTTGAGCAGGGAAGTCCAGCTAAACAAACTCTAAAAGTTCCCTCCAAACTCAACTAATCTGTGATTTTCTGATTATTATATGTAAAATTTCTGTAGCTGGAGATCACATCATACACAGATAACATGGAGTGCTAAAGAAGGTTGCAGAGGACCACTTCCCTTTCAGTAAAACCCAGGAAAACTTGTTTTTTCTCTTCTTTTCTCCCTTCTTGTTTTCTCTCTTCTTCTCAGTTACTCAGTTGAGAAAAGGAATAGGTTTCTGGCTTGTATTGATTGCTCAGCTCCATATCTCCCAGAAGATCCCACATCTGAATACTTATCTTCCATTTTGTTATTCTTGATCAATTTGAAGAGAAGCTGATCCTGTTCCTGAAGTGTTTGTTAGTAACTGAGACAATGGCTTCAGCCAAAGCCAGCTTGAGACACTGAGTTGTAGGCTGTTTACTCTAATGGGATGTGAGAGGTGTTTAAAGGCCTAACAGTAAAACTTCTTCATAAACTGTTGGAATGACACCATGTACAGAAACTTCCTTTTTGAGGACAACAGTTATAAACACTGGCTTCAATACAGTTCAGGCTGTAGCTGTACTTTCCTTTACCATGTGCTCTATATATAGTACGTGGACAGAACTCTAAGATACAGAGATGCCTCATGAGCAAATAACATCACAGCTTCAAGTAACTGTTCAGTTACAGTTGGAGTTGTCTATAGCAAACCCATAGAGAGAAAGTTATATTCAGGAAAATCCTTCTTGTCTAGATCTGATCATTCATTTTTGAGAAAACTTTTATTCTTCAGTAGGTTTTCTGCCCTTTTTCTGAATCTCTTGCAATCGAATAATAAAACAAAAAATGTTGATTCCCTTGTGTTTTACAATCTCATTGACCAAAGTGTAATGTACTCCTTTTTCCCCAAACCATTTAAGAGGCAGGTAATTTGAACAATTTTAACATGTTCCTTTCTTTTGTATTCACACAGTATAAACTAAAATTATGCACAAGATTCATCAAAGCTGAGCTGTGCTGTTAAGTGTGTAACTCAGACATAGAATGAACCATTTAAAGAAGTTATTGATGCCAACATTAAATTTACAATTATTCATAAAAGAAAACCATTTGAAGAATTCCCCATGCTGCAAGTACACAAAATACTTTGCTACGCATAAGAAGTTACATTTATTAATGGCCCTTTTTGCCAGAATCTCATTTCACCAAAGGAAACTTCATCCTCCAATGGGAATAAGAATCACATGAACGTCACAGATGCAACAAGTTTATTCACCATAATAAAAAAAAGACATACAACTATCTCATAACAATGATGTTTCAAAGTAGTCAGCTATCTAAAATGTAGGACACAAGAAAACTTAGATATAAGAAATTGTTGTAATTAATGAATATTATTAACTACACTTTTTTTTTCCCCTTGGGTTCATACAGAGTGCTAGAAGTGCTTCATTAAAATCTTGTTCTTGTAACATTTAACTTATGTTACATATGATATGAAAATTTCTTTATTGATGATGTTTCGCTTATTCCCTTGCAGTGATAGTATATAGAGATGTCATATCTAGGGCCTTAGTTTTCCAGTCAGCTGGGCTACAACCTTATTTAGAAAGTTTTTCAGAAATACCATAATTATCATAGTAATTGAGCATCTCACATTGGCTTTGGTAGGATACATAGTTGATCAGTAGTTGAAAAATCAGAACGATTTGAAGCTAGGAAAGCGAAGATTATGGGCTGTAAAAGGTATATTTGCATAACCCGTTATTCAGGAAAATGATGTTTTAAAAGTGTAAATAGCTAGGTTATAAAAACAGATTCTTTCTTTTAGGTGGGATATTTTTTGCATAGAAGTTATGGTACAGACATGAAAATTCAGCTATTTATGGCTAGAGATACTTAGACTTCTATATTTTAAAGCTTCTTTTTAACTTTCAATAGAAGTTTGGGAAAAAAAAACAAAGGTAGAAATACCTATAAACCCAATCCCTTATTGAAATCAGTTAATAACAGAGTATACAAGCACCATTTGTTTCTTCAAATACTACTATAACATGTCTATGTCTGTCTCCATTCTCATTAGTGTTTTGGATATTTTTATTTGTTTTTTTCAAGGATCTCAACCTTTGCATTCTTTTTATTTAAAATGAAGACTGGAATGGCAGATGAGGTGGCAAAAAGAGGTGCTCTAATAAAATCAACAGGATGATATGAGGGGTTGTTTTCTTTTTCAGACAAGATCTCTCTGCAGTGTAGATGAGGAGGACAGCCCAATAGTTTCACATCTCTTGTAGGAGGATTCCCTCTGACTGAATATATATCCAAAGGGGTGGGGTGGCCATCCTGCCACTGAATACGGTTTTCAGTTGTCCCTAGATATGGGCCACCACAACCACCTCCCCTTTTTTCAAACCAATCTCTTCTAGGAAATATGAAATTCATCTTCACAGTTTCTTCTTTGAAGTAGTCCTTCCCTAATTGACTTGTACCCTTCAAATACAATCAGCTTCTACCTTCCTTTGTGGGCCTAGAGTGTGTTCACACATCTTGTGTCCAAGTTCTCTAGACCAATCTTCTCGGCTTCTTGACCACTATGTTTTTAAAGGGCTGTATCAAAACACAGCTTCAGATTGTATCATGCAATCCATAAACAGTTTATGAACACTACAAAACATGACATCTTCTTTTAGATGAGAATTGGGTTTTTTTCTTTTAAGAGCCCCGTGGAGATCTTCTTGAGTTTTATGAACATAAATTCAAATTCCTGGCATAGATCATGACATGGATGACAAGCAGAGACATGAGTTTATCCCTCTTCAACTCCTGCTGTAGAAGATCTAAGTGAAGAGAGTCAGTTGATCCCTCATTTATGCCATGTTCACATCCTCCTTTTCTGCAAGAATCAGCACTAGAACTTGTCAGGACAAGAAGTTAGCTGTGAGGATCACACAAAGAAAAGCTTGAGACCACCTGAATGCCAGTAAAAGCAGTCCTGGACTTTTTGTAGGCTTTTCCAGAGCCAGGTGCCTGGTGTTAGCAGGGCATGGCAGGATGTAAAGTGTATGTGACAGACCCATCAAGCAGGCTATCTGAGGCACAAAAAGGAAAGCCTAAGGTCTGGGAGACTCTGTGTGATCCATGGTTGCAGGAGTCCAGGTGAGGCTTGCCTATGGGATCTTTGTAGCTTTCATGACCACAAAATTCCAGAGGCTGTGACTGAGCCTCAAGCAGGCTGTGATACATAAGCCAGTTGCCAGGCATGTGAAAAACCTGGCTCTGCTGAGAGCTGTGAGGCAGGATTTGAATACCTTGAGTGACAAGACTGGAGCCCCACCTTCCTGAATTTCCACAGTCCATACAAAGCAGGCGGGCTCAGAGCCTAAAATCCTCAGAAAAGGACTCCAAACTCTATGGCGCTGGGGTAGAACAGAAAAATTCAGAACTATAAAAGGGCTCCTCTGTATAATTAGAACACCCTTTTCAATATGTGTTTACATCATTTAATGACATACTTTTACTTAGAAAAATATAGTGTAGTGGTTTTCTTTGAGCCCTTGATTATGGAAATTATGTTTTGAAATTATGTTTTAAAATTATATATATCTGAAAAACTCAGAACTAATAAATAGAATAGAATAGAATAGAATACAGTATAATACAATACAATAATAAAACAAAATCTGACAATTGGCTAACTCTGGTTATGGTTTATTGCCAACATAGGCAGTAAATAACCCTAGCCTGTGGACTGATTTTCTATTAGTGGTTAGAGTCCATTAAGCATACTCCTAGAGCACATATTCCAGTCTAGCTTCATCTGAGGGCAATACATTTCTATGGTTGGAGACCTCACCATGGTGTAAACCACAGGGGGCGGGGACCAAGATTTTCACATCAAACCACACTCCTGGTCAGGATTAAAACTTTAATGCAGGTGCACCAAGAGACAGTTCAGGGCTTTAGATATTTTCTATTACATCAGGAACTGCTACTTTTATCTGATTTCGGATTAGCCAGTCTGCAGTTAAGGTGACCATGACATACTGATGCTGACCTTCATGGCTCTAACCTAGGTCTTAGGGTGCTTGTGACCTAAAAAGTTGGCTCTGCATGCTCTGTCCTCAGGACGGTTTTCCCTGACTTGTGTTTATAGCGGTATTCATAGTTCAATAGCAGTACTGTCAGGCTATGGGTCAATTCTCTGCTTTTACATTAAACATATATTTTCTTTCTTCTTGCACTGTTATCTCTATAACAACTCATTCTCCTATTCAAAGCCTATTCCAAGACTTAGCCAGATTGCTTAGAGAGAGGTCAAACAGACCTTTATTTTGCCAGGGCTGTCCATTTTATTTAGTGTCTAATGCAAAATAAAAACTATTTTTTTACTCCAACATCGATTTTACTCACCAGGCCAGGCTGTTCTAAGGCCTTCATTCAAAGGGCTCACATGGGCCAGTAAAGATGCATATGGCAGAGCAGGAATATGAATCTGGCTTCTCACAGCAGATGAATGTCTTAACTACTGACTCTTCTGAAACAAATGAACTCGGTTCTCTTCTTCTTCTTCTTCCCTCTCTCTCTGGAAATTAAAATCTGGACCTGTGAAATTTTTTCCAATTAAAGTTTCAATGATTTTGGCATGTTCTAACAAAACCATTGCATCAAAAATGCCTTATACATAATTGGTTGAGCCAACAGATGTCACATTATGGCTTAAGCCCTCCTGAGCACTAAGGATCAGGAAGTGGCATTTTTAATAAAAGAAATTTTTCATCAGTAAACCCCAGACATGACCAGTAGATAGATTAATGTCTGTGTGCATCCAAGTTGCCCACAGATGGCAGAATAATCTTGGACTGGTTTTCTTGGAAAACGACTTGAGATTTTCTTCATAAAACATCTTTCTAAAAGCCATTAAGATCTGTCAGATTAAAATAAAATCTCCAATGCCTTGAAGAATCAGAAAAACAAAAATTATACAATTAATTCCTGTTTATATAAGGCAAGCTCAACCCTGACTTTGTTTTCAAAATATAATCAGTAGCTAATTTTCCAGTAACCATTCTCATAGTCACTTACTGGAATTCCATCGTTTAATAACCATAGTATTTCCAAGATAGGTCTGTTTTACAGTTTCAGCTATCTTACCACACTTTCAAATCAGTCTTGATCCAAACCTAAATTTCAATAAATAATACATTATCTCCAAGGACAAGTTTGGTCATTTGATTCATAATTTTGAGAAATTTCACTGAAGTTTTGGAAGCAAAAGAGGGTACCCCACTTCTCATTGTCTTTGAGTAGATATTTAGACTATTATATAGCCATGTGTACAGTCATTCACCTAGGGATTTCAGACCATTTTCAGTTTTGGCCATTTCTTCACAGACGTGCTATGTGCCAATTCAACCTTGTTATATTTGCATCCATGTGATATGATTTATCATGCAGTAAGTGTGTTCCCATAGTGGAGGAATTTTTATAGGGCTAACAGTGCTATATTAAACTCATCTGAGAGCCAGAGAAGGAAAAAATCTCCATGGCTTTTACACTTGCCAGCCATGCCAAGGAATTAATTCTAAAAACTAAATTAATTTACATAAAACATATCTCTCCCTCCCATTTTTTGTGATCATCATTAGATTATTTGTAATACTCTGTTGTCAGATGTCACTGGCACCATACCAACATCAGAGAATGGTTATGCTTCCAGTAGAAGAAAGTTTAGTAACTTTGACAAATTTCCTCTGGTTGCCTTTAGTAGAATTACATGCTACTATGGTCAGAACAAGCAATGAGCTGTGATATATTTTGTCAGAGACTTTGATGTCTATCCACAAACAGAATGTGACAGAGTAGATGTTTTTTGCATGTCACATATATATATATATAAAATGCATGTTGTCTTATTTGCATGTATATATATTAGACTGTATACATAGATCAAAATTGGGCAGCCTCTGAAACAAAGAAAAAAGAGTTGAAGAAGGTGGAACAATTTTCTAATTTAAGTTGAGAAACCATCATATAACCTGAAGAATAATGGTAGGTCTCAGAGGGTCAGAACTCAAGTTGGAAAATTTTAGTTATCCTGAGGCTTCTATCACAGAGGCAGACAACACATTAAGTGAGGAGTCTTCATAGAGCTTTAACATGTCTAAGACTCCCAGGAAATAAAAACTCCTCACCACCTCCCATTCAGTATGACCACAGGGAGGGACAGGAGGATGAAGATCAGAACAACCAGTTGTGCAGTGTTTGCAGTTTCACTTGGCATGTGAGAGTGTCCAAGACCCTCTTCTTACCTTAGTTCCCCCCACCTGTGGTTCGTCCAACTGGGAGGATATTTTCCTCTCTGGGATGGGGTTTTACTTCCTCTCAAAATTCCAACCTAGATGAAAAAATCTTCTCTTCAAAAGTTCAGTCAAAACCAATGCCTTTCAGTAAAATGTGACTTCAGCTTCAGTGAACAGTGGGGGTTTTTTTTGAAGGGAGAACATTGGGTTGAAAAATTAACAGCCAGCTTTAGATCATACCACTTGTAAGTCCCAACGTAATCATGTAGGGATTGAAAGCTAATTGCTTATAAAGCTGAACACTTCTTTACATGTGCAACTGCCATATCCTTCACAAAACTTCAAAAGAAGGGGCTTGGAACTGAAGACGGCCTCTAAACTCTTAGACCCTTCAGTCTATGTTCAGGTTTCTTTTCAGTCCACACTGGCGAGTTATTACATTTCTCCAGTTGACAGGGAAGATTGAGCCAAACTCTCCTCCTTCTCTTGATTTACAGGAATATAATTAATTCTCAAGTCAACTGAGCTAAAAATGGTGTAAACAAGAGGAAGAACCAGGCCCCCAGGAACAGAAGTACTGCAGGAGCAGTCATCACTTTTAAAACATGGCAACACTTCAGAAAAACACTGCAGATGCTTTGGCTCTGTCCGTCATCCAAGCTGAGCGTTGCTTTTTGCCACTGTACTTTGCTTATTTCTACCAAATCTCCTTAGGCATTCATGCTAATACCTTGTACTTGATATAAGATGAGTGCTTTATAATTAGGCACACATACATGAAATACCCAAAACTATGTTAAGCTTAAACATATTTTCAAAAAGTTGTAAAATACTCATGCCAGATTCTATACTCTCAAATGGATTAATCTGAAAAACAACTGGGACTCAATTTAGACCTTCCTGGCAGCAAGCAAGAGAAACGTCAAGCTCACAATTTTACTTTATTGAAGACCCTCTTAGGAGTCCATCAGGAAGAACTCTATCTGCCTGGTAGCAAGCGATCAGTGGGAAGTAATATTTAGTTTATTAATGTGGCTTTGATTTTTTTTTTACACTGTTGATGAATAGTAGTAAACTAAGACCTTGATCCAATTTCCCCTTCTCCCTTTCTGCAAAAAAGGCAATGAAACATAGATAAAGTTAACAAGATCTTGCATAATATCAAAGTGCATTCAGTAGGTCCCAAGTTATCCAGACGTATAGTTTATTTGTACACTAGAATGTCTGAATTAAAACATATGCACAGAAACTGAACATAATTTAAGAGACCCTGTGCTGAAGTCAGGGTTAATTTTGAAACAACTCTTCACATTCAAGGCAACTGTATGGATCAGTAATTGTCTGTGTTGCATGGAAGAGTGGCTTTCACTGGTACTTGACAGTACAGGTAAACCATCATAGAGTTCTGATCGTAAATAGACTGCAGCTTAGTTACCAACAATGGATTTAAAAAATGAAAGGAGCCAAACTAAGATGCAGAAACTTTTCACCCTGTTTTCTTCTCAATAAATCAGAGTGCATTACAGATGTAGGCAGGGATGCTGTCCCAAATGTTATGATTCATATCTTCCAGTACATTACATTTGATTTATATTACTTGTGGGGTTTAAGATTGTGTTACAGGGGAGTGAGAATATGTTGGGGTTAAAACAGCGTACTGGGGTAAAATTCACATGGAACAAACACACAGAGATAGAAAACACAGTAGAAAGTAAAAAACCAATGGCAACAAGATAGGAACCCTTGACTCTATTGCAGTCAACCATATATAGAGCTCCTTACTTCCATCGGTAACTTCAGCAGGGCTCTCATGTGACTAACTGCTATTGATAGAGGTGTAAACAGCTTACAGTCCATTCCACATAATTAAAAAGCTAACAGGCAGGCAGCTAATGTTGTAGAAAAATCTTTAGACTGATGCTATGGTCTTCAGCAGTGAGGTACTTCACTGATAATATCTGAATTGCACAAATATCCAGACAATGCAGATTTAGTTTCCTGCATCTTGTTGCAGCATGCACTCCATACTAAGGGTTTAGCTGGGATTTGGTTTATGTTTCACTAAGAACAAAGTGAGGAAGGGCATTGGTCTTGAGGGAAAATCTCCAAATCATTACTGCTTGCAGTAGCAAATGGGGATTTGGAACACGGTCTCCAGTAGTGCAAGCGAGAAGAGACAGAACGGATATAGAAGCAGTGATATATATGTCAACATCTGTGGAAAGCTAAACCAGCTACGCAAAGGTTTTGGATTTTGCAATGATCTCAATAAATGGGGAACTGATCTCAAAAAGATTAGAAGACATAATACACATACAATCAAGTGAAACAGAAATAACCACTGACGAAGGATTTTAGAAAAAGAGACATTACTGTACAAAAAAACTTACATGAGCAGATCAGTTGGTCATGGTGGATATTAAATAGTCTCTTATCATACAAAGGCACTTGAAAAACCCTCATGAATATGTAATCTGTAATGACGAGGAAGACAAAATATTAATTTGAATTGTATTAATATGGTCTAACTGACTAAGCTTGTTTCCATCCTTCCCTTTGTTTTGAGGAAAGCAAAAGTTCAGGAAAAAAATAGAGTAGTTGCAATGATTTACTGACTCACTGATGGCTTAAGAGGATGTTAGGAGAACTTATGGGTTTTGTCTCAAAACTAGGAGAAACAATTAGACTGTGCAATATAAGCACCTACATATAAGTGGAATCACTTTATCACATATGATAAGCATTGAAAATAAAACTTAGGAAAGCTGGTCCAAAATCTGCCCTCTGATTCAAGAAGTGGTGTGCCCATTTAAACAAATGGATTATACCCAAGGAACAAGTGTGATCCTTACTGAATTTTTCTTAATAATAGAGGGGGTACAATTTGAACAACCAAGGTCTAGATGTTGAAAGTGCTCAGCAAAAGAAAACAAGGTCTACTTTTAGTAGTAATGTGGAACTCTTTTTTCAACAATATTTTTAAGATTGTTTTATTCCTTCCTCTGTTTTTTGGGGGCTGCTATAAGACATCTGTTACTTAAAATGGCTACTTTCCTTATTACATATTGGTAGCTCTAATAAAATTGTGTTTATCCATAGATATATAAAACAAACAGCATTTTTCTGGTATTTATATATAGTATTTACAAAAAAGGTTTCTAGTGTGGAAGTCAATCCAGCCTAATCACAGATTTTCTGTCACATTTACCTTAGTACCAGGACTTGTATCCATCTAGGAAATTATTTCTTGGAGAGTTACAGGGCCAAATTCTCCTGTCAGTTACACCAGTATGCACTTGGAGTGACTCCAAATTAGCTAAAAATCAACAGAGGTAGCTTAATATGTTCTGGTGTAAATCAGAAGAGGATTTGGCTTCTGATCTTTTGATAATTATTCAAGAGTAAACAGCACTCAGTTGCACCCCAGGAGAGCACTGGAATGTGAAATATTGTAAAACTGCAAATACACTGAAACAATAAAATTAGGAAAATCAGTATAAAATTCCCCTTCTTTACTGTTCCACCCATTGTCATTTCTTCCAGCATAGTTTTTAGACCATTGATCTACACCTAGGACACCCACAGGATGTTGGTTTATTATGTTTGGTATCTTGTAACTGCCAGTGCATTATGAGATAAGAGTTTGTAGCAACACATGGCAATAGGGGATCTGTACGCCCATGCTTCATTACTTCTTGACCTTTTAGATGATACCCAATTGAAAAAGGATCAGTTCTTACATCTGGCAAAAGCCTAATTTACTAATACGCTGTCCTCCTGAGTCACTGCTGTAATACATCTGCTGAACTTCTTATATATCTTGACCCCTGTTAGTTTCTTGTTGCTCAGTTATTTACTTTTGACATGCACACATGCATAACCTGGGGGTTACTTCAGAGCTACAAAATTTGGGGTTGAGGGGTGAATGGACTTTAAATCTGAAGTGCTCCACAAAAGACCAAACCAATGATGGATCTTTAACCAAAAATTCTCAAGGCAGTCATTTACCAAAAAATTATGAAGAAAAAATCCAACCCCACAACAGAACAGACAAACAAAAAACCCTCATACACTGCCAAGAAATTTAACTTGGCTCAGATCTCTCAGTATGTTAATTAGGTCATTGCTTCAGAGTCATCTTCCCTCAGTACTTTCAGAAGAAGCTGTTCTGCCTCTCACCTGCCCCATCAGCTCTCTGGCCCCACACTGCGTTTGTCACCACCATTCAGGGGGGGTTATCCGAACTAGAACAGGGAGGGGTGATGAACCCTGGTTAAAACCCTTATTAGAAATGTCTCTTTTAAGTTAATATTTTCATCCATTACTTTACATCGTCTCAGTTTCTGAGACCCAGTTCACCACTTAAGCCACAGGAATGTAGATGCAGAAGTGACTGGACAGGAGTGAGAATATGGGAGGGAAAACACAGGGTTGTGGCAGTGTCAGTCCATGTTGGCTCAAAGTGACAGTGGCCACAGGACATTGTTTCATAGAAAACATATAATGGCAGCACAGGAAACACTTTTTTAAAAAAGTAAATGTCATCATGCAACTATATAGAATTTTTTCTTCATTATTAGCCCCCTGCTCCTTCTAAAAGTTATTCATTTCAAAGACTGAAGTTATTACCACCAAATTTCACTTCTGGACTGGATTTATTCTCCCAGGTTTTTGTTATACATGTAAGAGAAACAGAGTAGGATCCTATCTTTGAGTCTCTGGAATATTGAAACACATAGTGTAACATACAAGAAATTATGGTACAGAAATTTTGCATGCATGGGAAGGACTCCAGTGAACAGTATAGCCTTATATCTTCCTTTGCTCACTTTGTTCCTTGTCCATTTTTGAGACAGGGGGTACTTTTCACAACTGGCTAGTATGGTATGAACTCAATTTCTTTTTCAAAAACTTGGACATGGTCTCCAGTGGTATCCAGTACAGCCAGTTTCGGTTGATGTGCACATGGAGTCTGATCAGGTTCTCAGCAAGCAATGTTCTCAGACATGATCTCTACTGTCATATTTGGAAGGTTCAGTTTGCTTGGTTTTTTTATAATGGGATTCAGTCAATTTTGCCTGAGCAAACTGGGAGAACAACTAGTAACAGATTGTTGGGAAATAGGCCTCTTGGAATCAGAAATCACTTTACCAGTACTAATTACCAGTATATAAATTATTATTCAACTTTTAAACCAGGACTGGTCCTTCCAGACTTTAGAGAGGGCAAGTCCCAGGTTACTCTCCATCATGATTCAGAACATCTTGTTATTTGTGGGGTGAAACCAAAAGGACAGAGAGGACAGAAGCATTAGCCCCATGTTAGTGTTAAATATTCTGCCACACATTTCCATGTGCAGCTGCACAGCCCTTCTAAATAGATGTAGTTTGTGCAATGTGTTATGTCAATCAGCAGGCAAGTGGGTTTCTTGAGAGAGAACATTCTTCCCTAGAAGGCAACCTTAACTTGTACCCAATTTCTTTTTCCTGAAATGTCCTCTACACAATTTATTGTAATTTCGTACCACAAAAAAATCCTATTATGCCAGTCACTGTCCAAAATGCAAGATGTCCTCCCCTTCCCCACACACCAGGGATGGTCCTTGCCTTAGAAGCAAGGCCTGTGCACACCTGATCGCACTTAGATTGTTCACACCATTTCCTTCATTACATACTCTGAAAACACCTAGACTTCTTGCTTCAAAGAATATGATGCAGATAAGAAAGATCAAAATCAGGTCCATCTGCCCTTTGAAAACAGTTCTTCTGTGGCTAGCAAGGTTCACTGACAAATTCCCTGCCACCTCAAAGCCAGGAGAGAAGTCTGGATTTCCCACAAGAAGAAGGATTTCCCAAAATTCCACCGAGATAAGGAGGGCATCCTGCTTCCAGTAGTCACACATGCCCAGGGCTTAAAAAACAGACAGAGAGAAATTGAGTTCATAATGTACTAGCCAGTTCTGAAAAATCACCCCCTAAAAAATGTGCAAAAAACAAGGCAGCTTCCTTGAGACAGGTTGAAAATATTACGGGAATGCTTTCTTGTCATCTATAAAAGCAGGTTGCACTTTCTGTCTTCATGTCTCATTCACACAGATGTTCACCACCCATTTCAGCACCACCTACATTCCATGCAAAGCTGCCATCCTATGGATATAGCTGAAAATTGACTAAATTAAAATAAAGAACTGCGAAGGCAAACTGCAGAAAAAGTGGGAAGAAATCCCAAGGTATTTAAAATTTTCTGAACAAATTGTACTGGGATTCTTGCATGCCAAATCTGGTAAATTGGCAGCACAAAAACTATAGTCCAAGAACAAATGTTGAACATCACTATCAACTATTTCTCTTTGTTTGGGATCCATGAAAGCAAAGTTAGTAGAAAAGAAAGAAAGTGAAGCCCACACAGGAAAGAATATGCTGAACTGGTTCTGTAGGAAAAAAAGAAAGGCTGCCCCATGTATTCCTAGACAAGTGTAGTAGTCTGTTATTGTAAGCATTGCCATTTCACAGAGATGGAGACCACACATTTAATTCTTTTCTATAGATTTTTTTAAAAGGTGGCTTCAAGCTACTCTCTGAGGAGTGGAGCTGGTTAATTGTGGCCCTGCTGGATTCCACATATCACAAAGGGCTCAACAAGAGCTAAATAAAGAGAGTTTAATCAGATCTGGAAAAGATGGTTTTTAATGGAAGTGAATTCTGCAGAGGATGATAATCATTAAAACTGAGGAGTTAATCAAAAATCCTAAAACAAGAAGGGAAATTTGAAGCATCCAGGAAACACTATCCCTCCTCCAACTCAGATCCTCTTAAAAAGTAGGTGAAAGAAAAAAAAGAGCAAAATTAATAAAACGTTTAAAAAACAAACCGCTAAATGGTTATTTCTCAGTCACCTCCTCAGCTACTGAAAAAGAGATGTTTCTGACTCCTGAGTCAGAATCACAGGACAGGTTATTGCATGGTGATTACTTTGAGACGGTGATTAAAGGAGTAATTTAAAACACTAGGATTACTAAAGGAAAGGGGAAGTTAAAACTGCCTTGGGAAAATTATTACACATCCTCTACAAAGAAGGAAAATAACCTATCCTTGAATGCCACTCTGGAGGACATAATTAAAGAGGAATGAGAACTCCCTAACAAAGGAAAGTGTTTTAATGGGGCAATACACGAAACACTGTGCCGTAGAAAGAGAAAAGCTGGTGCATGAGGGTGTTGGGGAGGGGGAGGTTTCAGTAGAAGCTCCAAAGGCAAGCTGTGGCCCTAGCAAAGAAGGCGGCGAGTCCTTCTATGGTGATATCGTTGCCCTACATGCCCCTTTAATAAGGAAGTGGAAAGCACTTCTGAGACTAAATGATGAGACTGCAGCTGCTTCTTTGCTGACACCCTTCTTAGCCACCTGCTTTGCCAAGATGATTTTAGCACAGCATCATGAGATAAAAGAGTGAGCTTGTGCTATGCTTAAACATGTCAAGTCACTAAAATGTAAAATATTTTTGTCCTTAATTACTATTACTAATAGCTTTCTGTCTTTTACAGGCCCTATTGCTTTGATTTTTCAACCCTGGTTTTCAGTCTTGCCCAGCTGGGCAAAGCCCAGTACAGCAACCAGTCTGAATTCAGCGTTGACCCTGCTGGGAACAGGAGGTTGGACCATGACTTTATGTGTCTCTAGTTAAGGTCTCTGGAAAGTGAATGCACTATGGTAGGGAGTCACATTATCACGCTGGTTTTAGAGAAGATCTCTAATAAGGTAGAAGACAGAGTATTAAAGGAATACAATGTTCTTACCATCTCTTAAGTGTTGTTCAAAACATAGATAAAAACACTTTGCACATGGTTAAATCATGTATTTAGGAAAACACTTTGATTAAACAAAATAAAAAAGCAGATTTCTTTTTCATTTCCCCAGACAGCAACAAAAATAGAAGAAGACAAATACTTACCGGGGTGTGAAATGAGACCTGATTTAGAAAAAATATTCTTAAAATTGATGTCTTGTGTCCTGAAACAGTAGCCCCAAATACTACAAAAGGTAACATAAATCCTATGTTACTAGTTTTGAGGGCTTATTTAATCCCACAAGTATACCATCTACCTCATAGCTAGTTACAACCTGCATCTATTGTAGATGACTGTCATATCACTATTTAAGAAATTTATTTTCAGGCTGCAGTCTGAAACATCAAGTCTTGGGCCACAATAACTGACATAATTTTATCTCATCTTCATAATAAGATTTCTTTTTAAGCTGCATACCTTATCAACCCATCCAGCAGGCAATAGCTTTCATCAAAGAATTTAAACTTGCAGCCATGGCCTTAATCAGTTCCTTAGGAGCCCAAGCATTGCATGATTGCTTACTGTAAAGGCATGTTCAGTAAAACACTACACTTTTCAAAAGGTCTTGCAGTCACCCATAGAGTACCTCCTGAAAATCAAGTTTGTTCATCAAGCAATATCTCTACTGTCATTTTGTTCCACTCCTCCTTGATGTAGGTATGAGGGAGAAAATACCTTGCTTTCACTGTATTCTCCATACAGAGAACTCGTCTTCAGACCATCTGTCAGCAGACATGTTGAAAATACAAGGCAGGGAGCTCCCAAATGCAGTACCTTCAGTGCCCGGCCTGGCAGCACTGGCCAAGTGCCTGCTTTTTCCTCCCTGCCACTATTCACAGAGATAGCAACAATCCTCTTGCTCCATCTTCTCTAATTAAAACTCAAAAGTTTTCTCTTCATCTGTAAACTTGCACTTAAACTGCAAATTCTCCTCCTGTTCTCTCTGCCAACAACCCATCCAGCCAGAGGAACCTCACCAATTTCCACATCTACCACACTTCTAAATTGCCCACTCACCAGTTCTGCGCCACATATTGCACATATCCAACCTGCCCAAACTAGACCCTCTGCCCCATGCCCTTTACCACCATGAACCTGCCCATCAGGCAACCCTCCATCCTCCCCTACACCCTGCCCTTCTTCTGTCGTTGTTTTCTCCCGTGCACTTCATGGTGCACAGATGGAAAGCCTCTGCGCCAAAATGGGACCCCACCTTGTCACACACTTACAACACACCCACCTGCTCCACAGTGTTGTGCTCTATGCCAGCCCAGCTTCCCACTTGCCTTCATAAGCCACGTGTTCCAGCTCATGGAGCACAGCAGGGCAAGTATGGGAGCTGCTTCTTCTTCTAGACCAAAGTACAGGGTGTGAGTGACAACCCAGGCATCTTCAGGTGGTCAGAATTGCATGGGAATCTGCACCAGGGGCAAAAGCTACTTCCACTACCCAACACTGGAAGTAGAAACAGCTCAGATACCTCTCTTAACCTAGCCTGAAACTCTCTGCTCCAGACATTTGTGTCAATGGTATACACAGAATACTAGCCTAAGACACAGACTCATCTCCTGAAGTCACTGTAAAAGAGCCACTGTTTAGTATTTTGTCCTTTAACAAGTAAACTGAAATTACAGCACCTTTAGCAGCATTTGACAGGAGGGGCCTCATATACACAGCCTATAAACCCCAGTCACTTATCCAACATGTATATGCATGGGTCATTATCTTTCCTGTTTTTCAAACCAACATTTTGCAGGCGAGCATCCATTTTTCAGAAAACATTATACACAGGTCCTGTATTTAAACCCTGAACTTTAAGCTTAATGGCTACCTCAATCACGTTCACAGAGGGAATATCTTCTTACTCAGCATTCAAAAACACAAAGTTCATACAGATCTGCAAGAAAGCATTTTAAAACTGCTTATGGCCTCTTAACCAGCTACATTTTTTTCCTACACATAGACATTTGCAGAATGAAAATATTAGTTATACATCTGCATCAGATCTGAAAGACACAGGTACGAAAGGCACACTCCCATGTTTTATTGCCATTTTTACCCACCCACATATACACACTGCAGCACAGTTAATTTTTAAACTGTTGTGTGTCTTGTCTAAATATAACTGGGATGCAAACTATTTTCTTAGCTGGTATTCAAATACTTCTGTCTTCTCACAGATTTGCCTGCTAAATCCTTCTGCAGTTGAATACTAGCTAACTAATATTTGGCTCATTCTTTCCGCATTCAAGCTGCCCACATTCAAAATGTCTGCAGTATTTCCTCCCACCTTCACCTCTTGCTACTGCCTCAAATATCAGTACTGCCACATTACCCAGGTTTCTTCTGACGGTTTCTCTTCCCTTCTTGTTTTACCTCTCTGCACAGGATCCCTCCACAGCACTGCCCACACAACTGAGACAATAGCCACTGTGCTGCTTTTATTGGCAACCACCAAGCTTGACTTTAAGCTCTGAGCAAGTAGAGTTGATACCAAATAGACAACATTTTTTTGATGACTTCTCATTGCTGTTCTACTTTGCTTGGACTTAAAAAAAAAAAAAAAAAAGCATATCTCAAAATAAACCAGTTCATCCAAAACTGGTAAAAATAAGTGTTGTAAACACAACTTAGGATTTTCCATAGGAGATACTTTTTGTATTTTTTTCCTAAATGGCAGTGTTCAAAGAAAAATGAATTGGTTTTAATTAAGTTTCAAACAAAAAATTCAAAACTCACTCAGCAAAGAATATATGCTGAAATATAAGACATTGAGAACCTCCTCCCCTTCAGATTGTTTAAGCTACAGGCATTTTTGTTTCTCCCTCTATTTTTTTTTTCTTCTCTTTTTGGAAAATTGAGAGGGAATAAAAGGGTACAATGCTGAAAGATAAAGTAGAAGGGGGATAATATTCACAGGTCTCTTGAATAGTAAAATTCTAAAAAGTATATATATTAAAAATTGGTAGTTCCCTGTCAGCACAAGGATTCAAATGACCTGTCTTAAACCAATTCCTTTCTTTAGTATTATGCACACCAATCCATTATTTTTCCTAAAGAATATTTACCATGAGAACTGCATGTAAAACCCATCCCTGCAATGATTTAGGAGGGAGGGCGATTCAGGTGTCTTGAACGAATCTAGGTCTTAATTGTGACATACTGTGCTGTATCTTGCTCTCTAAAACTCTACTAACGTTGGGCATGTCAGTGTGCAACAGCCATCCTTGCTTACCACACTCCAGTTGATTTTTACACACTTTCATCATGAACGCAGCCAACTTTCACCATGAGCTTTGCAGCAGTATGAAAAGACTTGGAAGGTCCTGCGGAAGTATTAGGACTTGGAAACACAAGCGAGGTTTCAATGCAAGTTAGTTCACCTTGGTTTTTGTATGAAGTCAACCATTTCTGTTTCTGTTTGTATGGCAGGAGATATGTCTTTTATTGCAATTGAACTCCAGGTTGGCAGGAAGAGCTAGCATTTTCTGATACATGACAAATAATTAAGTGGTGATCCTCCTTTTTCCTCCCACAGTGAGGCCCTCACTCATATGCCACCCCTTGACCATTACTTTCTGACAGAGACATGTGCTGTTATTAAACCCCAACTTTGAAATGCAAATATACCCATGTATATGGCATACAAATAAATAGTGTTTTCATTTCTGCAGAAGGTAGCAACATATCAGATATGCCTCTGTAGTCTGTTGAGGGTTTTCTTCATCATGGCCACATTTTCTCCTTGCAATTAATGACCTGGTTCTTCTCAAAATATAGTCACCCATTCAACAAATTTAGAGGGTCAAATTCTGGTAAAGAAACAAGCATCTACCTCACCAAGTTCTCCTGTCAAAAATAGATAAAAATTGAAACCAAAAAGTAAAGACCCTCAAAGTCTCTGTTTTAAATCCTGGGCACATTTCCATACAGCAAAACTCACCATTCTTACATGGGATTCTCTGTCCTAAAGAGCTGCAAGGTTTGTGTGTATGCCAGGTTCAGGAAAGATGGTCTAAGTAGGTATAATACAGAAGCACTAACTACAAGAAAAATAGAGCAGATAATATTGTCAAGCCATATAAACTATCTTGTCTAACTGTCTCTGGGAAGAAGAACACTGGAAAGGACTGAAATGGGAAAGAGAATATCCTATGCCAGAATACTTGGGGATGGTTCTCCGAATGCTACGCTTTGACATCCAACAGGATTTGCTGAACTGATCTAAATTTCAGTCTACTCAGAGAATACATCTTAGGATGTCAAATACTCTCTGTTCTCCCTGTGTTTGGCTTCCCTTCCTTGAAGTACAGAAGATCCTACTGGCACACTCATTCTCCAGTGAGCACATAGGAAACCACCATATGGAACTAGAGGAAAATAAAATCCCAGAAAGTATAGAAGTTACTTATTCAATATTGACTTCCATTTGCAGTGGAAACTGTCCTAGATGCATGTGTCTGTTGTCAGACAATTTAATGAAGAGAGATCAGTGCACCAGAAACTTCAGTTCAGGAAGCTGGGATGAGGGCTGTAAAAAAGGACGGTATGCATGCTGCTATTACTGTGATCATAATTCTGCTTTAAAAATG